>OX344726.1:14594388-19394388 GCA_947034835.1 Ballota nigra | reverse complement strand
AAATGAAACAAACAAATTAAATCGTATACTTCTTTTTGTGATGAAGAAGACTCTTCTCATAAAAACTCAAGTCTCCGCCACCAATCTTGAATCAAAAACCTCCAAGAAAAAAGCCACTCTTTCACAAGCCCGAAATGCCAATTTAGGCCCGAATGAATAACATTAATCCAAATCCATCAAGGAGAAGTTGTAGAATTAAAGCTGTTGCCTCTATAGTACCTAAGCTCCAAGGAAACTTGCCTTTCAATCTGAAGTTGCTTATAAAAATTGGAAATAAAAGCATCGGCCCGCTTATCCACGTCATCTTGATCAGACGGATAACTAGTTGTCCTCTGCAGGCTTCGGGCCGATCCCGGTTCGTCACTCCATTCCGGATCATCGAAACAGGCCGGTAATCCGGGCCGATCGCCGAAACTAAGCCGTCTCTTGCTCGATGATGCCCCGATTAACGACATTAGTTTAAATCGGTTAACGCTGAAATCGAGCAGAAACTTAATCTTTTTCACGGCCCGTTTCAATCGGCCGACCAATGAGACCTCGGCCATCTTTAAAATTGAAGTATAATATTTTGAAAATAAATAATAATAATAACAAGAATATTTGTTGAAGAAGGATATTTTGGATGTGTGATTGATTGATGAAGGTAGCGTTGGATATTAATTGAAGAAATGGGGCCTTTTTTTGGATATATATATATATGCTACAGGATGAGAAATTGCTAGGTAGGTTGATGGACCACGAAACCGTGTGATGGAAACTTCATCTCAAATGTTTGATTAACTATTAAGAATCATGTTTTTATGGAAAAAGAAAAGTGGATGGGCAAATACCTAAATATAATTATATATAGCATATTCTCAAATTATTCACGGTTTAAATATAACTAATTAAACTTTGGATACTACCAATGCAACAGTTATGGATAGAGTATGCATTGCGTACACGTACATCATTAATTAATAATATTAATAGTTTTTTTTACAAGCAATAATTTTTAAATGATCAAACACATTATAATCACATGTTTTCTTTAATGTGATTTACAAATTATTATGAGTTGGAGTTTATTTAGTATGCATCTTTGAACTGCATTTATCTATAAGAAAATTATTTTTTATTGACAACTATGAAGTGTCATATGTGAAGTATCTTGTCCGATGTGCTTGATTCAATAGAAAATTATGTTGTTAAAGTGTTAGCCGTGAGAGTTAGTCAATTTGGAGTATCAGAGGAGTTGGACCAGATGAGGCTGACAGAGTAGTCTGGCAGATGAGGTATCAGGGGAGGTCTACCAGAGGAGTCCTATTAGAGGAGTCTGGTGTAAGTGACCAGAACCAGATGAGGACAAGTCATCTGATCCAAAGTTCGTTATACACGAATTACACCAAATTGAAGCTAGCGCGATGTCGGTTCTAACTGAATCAACTAAGGCGGTTATTAAAGTCGTTAGACAGCTGGATAACTACCTCACATCTGAGTTTGTTACAACTGAATTGATTCTAGGGTTCATCTCAATCTCTGTATCTATAAAAGAGGGTTTTCTTAGCTTAGAAACCAGTATCATCATTGTTGAGTGCAAACACTGTGAGATTGAGTGAATTGTAACTTTCATTATTTCTTAATGAAAAGCTATCCTCTCCGATCCCGTGGATGTAGGAGTATTCATCTCCGAACCACGTAATTCTGGTGTTCTTGTTGATTTCAATTTCGTTCTTACTGTTACCATAATTCTGATGCCCTGATTAATAAGTTTTCTTGTGAATCTAAATCGATTAACACATGGCGCTGTCTGTGGGAAGCAATCATGGCTACAACCAAGTTCGATATTGAGAAGTTTATGGGGAAGAACGATTTTAGTTTATGGAAGATCAAGATGGAGGCTCTCCTGGTACACAATGGTTTGTACGAAGCCTTGTTGCCACCGGATCAGGTGGCTTCTGGAACTAATCCGGCGAAGGTGGAGGAGAACAAGAGGGAAGTATCGAAGGAGAAAACCGCTCTTGAAGTCTGGAATAAACTGGAGCAGTTATACCAGACCAAGTCTGTTACGAACAAGTTATACATGAAACAGAAGCTTCAAGTCTTCAAGATGAGTGAAGACAAGAATCTTGGTGATCAGTTGGACGAGTTCAACAGGTTGGTGGATGATCTGGAGAGTTTGGATGTTACAATTGATGATGAGGACAAATCATTAATGCTGTTGAATTCTCTACCAAAGTCTCTGGAGAATTTCAAAGATGCCTTGCTATTTGGAAGACAAGACCAGGTGATGTTTGATGATATTCAAACTGCCCTAAAAACCAAGTTTCTACAGATCTAGTCTGAAGGGAAGAAGCCTGCTGAAGGATTGAATGTTCAATCCAAGAAGAAGGATGGTGGAAAGGGGAATAAGGGTGGGAAGAAATCTGATTTTGTTGAGAAGAGAAAGTGTTTCACTTGTCACAAGGAAGGTCATCTGAGAAAGAATTGCCCTGAAAGAAAGAAGAAAGACAATCAAATGGTCAAGATGGAAATGCAGTTGTGGTGGAGATTGAAGGGTATGATAGTGCAGAAGTCTTGATGGTTAGTCGTGAGAGACTAAGTCAAGAGTGGGTCCTAGACTCTGGTTGTACTTTTCATATGTGTCCACATGAAGACTGGTTCCTGAATCTTGAGAAGCTTGATGGGGGTCTTGTTCTTTTGGGTAATGATGAGAGCTGTAGAGTGCAAGGATCTGGTTCTATCAAGATCAAGATGTTTGATGGAGTTGATAGAATCTTATAAGATGTCAGGTTTGTTCCTGAATTGAAGAGAAATCTTGTTTCTCTTGGTACTTTGAATTCCAAAGGTTTTGAATTCAAGACAGAAAAGGGAGTTCTGTCTATAACTAAGTCTGGAAGGATTGTTATGAAGGGTATGATCAAGAATGGTTTGTACACTTTGATAGGCAGAACAGTAACAGAATCAGCTGATGTTGTTATGGAGTCTTCTGATGTCAACTTGTGGCACAAGAGATTGACACATGTTGGTGAGAAGGGCCTGGTGGAGTTATCCAAGAAGGGGGCAATCCCTGGGAATAGGATATGTAAGCTGGAATTCTGTGAGAGGTGTGTTCTGGGGAAATCAAAGAAGCAAGCATACCAGAAGGGGAAGCATACCACCAAGGAGGTTATGGATTACATACATTCTGATGTATGGGGACCAGCAAGGGTATCCACTCATGGTGGAGGCTGGTATTTTCTTACCCTTATTGATGATTATTTCAGAAAGGTTTGGGTTTACATTCTAAAACAGAAGAGTGATGCCTTCTCTAAGTTCAAAGAATGGTTGATTGAACTTGAGAATAAGAGGGGCAGAACTATCAAACACTTAAGGACTGATAATGGGCTTGAATTTCTATCTGAAGAGTTTCAACAATTTTGTAGTGAAAAGGGTATCACTAGGCATAAAACTGTTCCTTCAAACCCTCAGCAGAATGGTCTAGCTGAGAGAATGAACATAACTATTCTGGAAAGGGTTAGGTGTATGTTATCTGATGCTCATTTACCTAAGAGTTTTTGGGGAGAAGTTGTTAACACAGCCGTGTATCTCATTAATAAAGTGTCATCATCTGTTATTGATTTTAAAACCCCAGATGCAGGGGCGGAGGCTTGTAGAGCCATGCAGGGGCTCCAGCCCCCCCAAACATTATGAATTTTTTTTACTAGTATTAGTTAAAAAATCATTTCATATTGCATATTTTTTATATTTTAGATAATGAAATCTAATTTTTAACATCAACAAGCCAAATAAATTAGTATATCAATTAAGGGAAATAAATATTATGTGCACTCTTGTACCATTTACCATTAATAATAGTATTAGTTCTTACAATAGTAGTAATAAAATTAGTAATGTACGATATACAAGGTGCACGTAATACTTTGTCTAATTTCAGCTCATTCTTATTAATATTTAGTTCCATCTTTCTAATTCATATTTTCACCCCTGCACTACATAAAAGTTGAGAAAGAAATTTCCTCAATTTTCTTCACAGATTCCATTAATCTCTAATATTAAATTAATTAATGAATTCTCGCTTATAATTTTCAAGGGTTTAGATTTTGGTTGTACAATTATTTTCTATTTTTTTTTAAATGCATAACATCTCACTATTTAGTACTCCCTCCATCCCAAAATTGTTTGCTAATTTACTGTTTACCACCTTAAACTAAATTGAGTTTAATTAATAATTGTGAATTTGTATGTGCAAAATAATAGCATAAGATGTAAGTATACTAGTGTACGGAAGATACTATTGCACAAAATAATATTGTTATATTGTCATTATAGAAATATCAATTGAATAATGGTAGCAGTAGTTTCGGCAAGTAGCAAATAAAATTGGGACAGAGGGAGTACTATAGTTGTACGAACATGTTTAAATTTTTGCTCTTAGCCCCCGCAAACACATTATGCTAGCTCCGCCCCTGCCCAGATGATATCTGGTATGGAAAGATATCAGACTACTCAAAGTTGAAAGTGTTTGGATGCCTAGCTTATGTTCATGTGAAGCAAGACAAACTTGAACCTAGAGCTTTAAAATGTATTTTCATTGGGTATCCAAAGGGTGTTAAAGGGTATAAGTTGTGGTGTCTGGAGCCTGGGAACCAGAAGTGTATTACCAGCAGAGATGTTGTGTTTAATGAATCAAAGATGGGATACAATTTTGGTGGAGGTGATGGAGAGCCATTAGCTGAAGAAATGGATGGTGTTATTTCTGAGCCAATTACTCAAGTTGAGGTGGAGCCTGATCATGATAAACATGATAGTTCATCTGGTTCTGAATCAGAACAGGAAACAGGAGAGAATGAGTCATCTGATGAGGAGAGTGCACCAGCAAAAGAGGAGAACAAGAAGACAAATACATCCTCCTATTAGATTTGGTCGTGTTGATCTGGTCTCTTATGCACTTGTTACAGCAGAAGCCATAGTGTACCAAGAACCTAAAAGCTACAAGGAAGCCCTTGAGTGTGATGATAGGGAGTCATGGATTACAGCCATGACAGAAGAGATGGAGTCTCTTAATAAAAATCATACCTGGATTCTTGTTGATAAGTCAGCTAAACAGAAGCTAATTAGTTACAAATGGTTGTTTAAACGAAAGCTTGAGCCTGGTGTGAAGGATCAAGTGAGGTTTAAAGCCAGGTTAGTGGCCAGAGGATTTACTCAAAGAAAAGGAATTGACTACAATGAGGTAATTTCACCTGTGGTCAAGCATTGTTCAATCAGATTACTTCTGAGCAGAGTAGTCCAAGATGATATGGAGCTACAACAGCTTGATGTAAAGACAGCTTTCCTGCATGGAGATCTTATTGAGAAGTTATACATGCGCCAGCCAGAAGGATTTGTTGAACCAGGAGGAGAAGGAAAGGTGTGTCTACTCAAGAAATCATTGTATGGCCTCAAGCAAAGTCCGAGACAATGACACAAGAAGGTCAATGAAGTTATGCTATCCATTGGGTTTGTAAGAAGCAAGTATGATACTTGTGTATATCTGGAAAGACAAGGAAATGATGTGATAGCCTATCTTCTGATCTATGTAGATGACATGCTTATTTCTAGTAAGAGCCTGTTGAAGATTCAGAGTATCAAAAGGAAGCTAAGTGCCAGATTTGATATGAAGGACTTGGGAAATGCTAAAAGGATTCTTGGAATGGATATTCTTAGGGACAGAGCAGCTGGAAGACTATTCTTATCCCAGAAGAGTTACATTGAGAAGGTCCTGGAGAGGTTTAACATGCATGAGAATAGGTCTGTATCAACTCCTCTGGGGCAACAGTTCAAACTATCTAAGGAGATGAAACCAAAGTCTGAAGAAGAAAATAAGACTATGATGAAAGTACCTTATGCAAATGGGGTTGGAAGCTTGATGTATGCTCTGGTCTGTAGCAGACCAGATTTAGCTTATTCATTGAGTATGGTAAGCAGATACATGTCTAATCCTGGAAGATTACATTGGGAAGCTTTGAAATGGATATTCAGATATCTTAAAGGGTCATATGATCTTGGTTTGATGTTTGAAAGGATGACTGACCAGAAGAGTCCACTAGAAGGATTTGTAGATTCTGATTTTGTTGCTAATCTGGATACCAGAAGGTCCTTAACTGGGTATATCTTTACTCTTTATAATACTGCTGTTAGCTGGAGATCTATTCTGCAGAGTAGGGTTGCATTATCTACTACAGAAGTAGAGTTTGTTGCAGTCTCTGAAGCTGTTAAGGAGGCTTTGTGGTTGAAGGGCATTATCAAGGATTTTGGGATAGATCAAAAGGTTGTGGTCATTCATTGTGATAATCAGAGTGCTGTTCATCTGGTTAAACATCAAGTGTTCCATGAGAGGTCAAAGCATATTGATGTAAGGTTGCATTTTGTAAGGGAAATCATTGACAAATGAGTGGTTCTGATTCAGAAGATATCTACAGAGGACAATGCTGCAGATATGTGTACAATGTCTTTACCAAGTACAAAGTTCAAGTTATGTATTGAATTGGTAAAGATGAGTGTATGGGATGTTCCTTAGCCCAAGTTGGAGTGTGGAGGAGAGGAGGAGAGGATTGATACTTCTCATCTAAGGTGGAGAATTGTGAAGTGTCATATGTGAAGTATCTTGTCCGATGTGCTTGATTCAATAGAAAACTATGTTGTTAAAGTGTTAGCCGTGGGAGTTAGTCAATTTGGGGTATCAGAGGAGTTGGACCAGATGAGGCTGACCAGATGAGTCTGACCAGAGTAGTCTGGCAGATGAGGTATCAGGGGAGGTCTACCAGAGGAGGTCTACCAGAAGAGTCCTATCAGAGGAGTCTGGACCAGACTAGTCTGGTGTAAGTGACCAGAATCAGAGGAGGACAAGTCATCTGATCCAAAGTTCGTTATACGCGAATTACACCAAATTGAAGCTAGCGCGATGACGGTTCTAACTGAATCAACTAAGGCGGTAATTAAAGTCGTTAGCCAGCTGGATAACTACCTCACATCTGAGTTTGTTACAACTGAATTGATTTTAGGGTTCATCTCAATCTCTGTATCTATAAAAGAGGGTTTTCTTAGCTGAGAAACCAGTATCATCATTGTTGAGTGCAAACACTGTGAGATTGAGTGAATTGTAACTTCCATTCTTTCTTAGTGAAAATCTATCCTCTCCGATCCCGTGGACGTAGGAGTATTCATCTCCGAACCACGTAATTCTGGTGTTCTTGTTGATTTCAATTTCGTTCTTACTGTTACCATAATCCTGATTCTCTAATTAACAAGTTTTCTTGTGAATCTAAATCGATTAACAACAACAATTCTATCGTTATTAGTTTGTTTATTTATTTAAAAGCCTTGAATGACAAACAATCTTTAAAGATAATGATATAAAAACTTTTTAATTTCATTAAAGACTTTTAACTAGGACAAAGTATAGAGTGAAAATGGTTCACAGATGAATTATTGAAGGGTATGAGTTGGTTTTACTAAAGAATATTAGTTGTTTTTACTGTGGGGTATTAGTTGTTTTCACTGAAGAGTTTTAATTTTTTTTTTCAGTAAACAACTAATACTTTTCAGTGAAAACAACTAATACTCTTTAGTAAAAATAATTACTCTTCTTCAATGATTACCAATTTTACTATATACATACTCTTAACTAGAAATTGTAATGACATGATATGATAAGATTGATTTTTATCATTTAATGTCAATAATCTTGTAACGTTAAATATTAATAAAAAAATTAAAAACTATATTCGAGTATATACTACTGGAGATTCTTATGGAACAATCCTAATATTACCATATTATGTCACTACAAATGAAGTGCAATTTAATAATATAGCACTTATTTGATTGGAAACTGTTGGAATTAAAGTAACGATGGAGCGGGTTACACTTTAATTATGACAACTTGAAAGCTTCCACAAGGAATTAACATTCCAACGACGGCTATAGTCTATATCCATGTTCAAGACCAAGTCAATATTGACGCTAACTGATTTTCTTTTATTTATTTAATTTCCTTTTGTCGTTAAATTTTTCAACTCAAACCCTAATCAGCCCTCGTGCAGCGCTCTCAATTTCCTTATCATTCATCAATTAATCATTATGTAATTGTACAATAAATATACCAAAAAAAAAGTACAATAAATACTACACTCAATGAACTCTAATATTATTTTTATAAAATCAGCAGTACGTAATTGTTGCAATTTTTATTTCTTTTGCTTTTTAATAAACAATTAATTATTTAAGTGAATTGGTTTTAAAGAATCGATAGACTAGCTAGCTAGTACATATTTAGACTATTGGAGTTGTAAAATTATTTAGTAATATGCATGGCGGCTTGGCATGCAAGTTTTAGCTATTGACTCAATCGTCTTCGGCATTAAATATTTAAATATTTCCGTCTTATTAAAGTAATTTTAAATAATTATATTTAGAAAAAACCATGTGGAATACACGAACCAGGATAGAAGCATGTAGCTAATTTCCTGAAGATATAGACTTCAAGCATGCAGCTTTTCATTAAATAAAATCCTTTTTAAAAACAATCATCTACCTATATTAAATAGATAAACTCTCATATGCATTAAATGTACGGTGCACTCACTCAACAGTTGATACTGTTTACACTGAAAATTTGGTCTCAATTACACTGAAAAGTTGGTCCCAATAAAAACTATTTTCAGTGTAAACTTTTCAGTGAAATTGAGACCAACTTTTCAATGTAACTGAGATCAACTTTTCAGTGTAATTGAGACCAACTGTTAAGTGAGTGCACCATACACCAAGTGTACAAGAGAATTAATTTATTAAATATTCAATCCGTCCCATGTATACTTTTCTTTTTTCATTCGTTTAATATTAATAGATACACTGTGTTTGAATTCGTATTTGTGAAATTATTTCGAATATCGAATTCAAATCGAATATTTTTCGAATAGTAAATGTGATTTATATTTGATTTGAAACTCATATCGAAATATTAGAAAATATACAAATACTTGAGTCGAATATTTGAATCGGTTTTTTTTTCTCAAGCATATTCCTAACATATAGTATTCAAGAGAAGGTATTATGTGAACAATATTCACAATGAGACTTGTTTGAAGAGTATTAGTAAATTAAACTAAAAGTATCAGTGAATTGCACTAAAATTATCAGCTCCAAAGGGTATTTAGTTGTTTTTATTAAAAATATTAGTTGAATTGGTATTAGTTATTCTCACTAAAGGTATTAGTTGTTTCAACATAAGGTATTAATATTTTTCATCGATAAAGTTGTGACTCGAACCCATGACTTTTGTATCATAGGTAGTGGAATTTTAACCACTTGAGTTATACCACTTCGTCAGATATTAGTAATTCATTTTTCACAGTAATAGTTACCGTGAATATTATTCACATAATACTTTGTCAATATTCATATATTCATTTCAAAATTGTCATTGTTTGAATTCACAAACAAACTATAAACTTAAAAATTTGCATAACATAATTAAGTAAATAAATGAAAAAAAAATTAATTATCAAATTCATGGAAAAACACTGTGTTGACCTGCAATTCTTTTTTAATTTATTAAGTTTTCTAATAATTAAATTACATTAAAAGTTTTTTAATTAAAATATTTAATTAAGAATTGCCTAAGAGCTCACTTGTTGGATGGAGTTATAAAGGTTAATATCCTTAAAATAATTATAATAGACTTAAATTTATAAATATTTATATTTATTATTACTATTATTATATAATTATGTAATTATATATTTAACCGAATATTTAATCGAATATTTATGAATATCGAATCGAATATCATAGTTTTTGTATTTGTATTTGATAACTATTCGAATCAAAAAAATTATTTGTACTCGAATTCAAATTATAAAATTTCGAATGCGAATACCGAATTTCGAATACACATACCAAATCGAACCAAAATTGTTTGATTCTTTTACAACCCTTATTACAATATTTTACATTATCAATTTGCAATTCTCTTTATTTTTACTTACGTTATATCTATTTTCTAAAACTTGTGCCAAAAGTTTTGAGCTTGGTGAAATTGGATGGAATGGAGTTTTTCTTTATGTCCCATTACTTTTCACCTTTTTAAAAAATGTCCCAAAAGTTAATTTCTTCAATCATGTTCCAATATTTAGCTAAGTATACCATTTACGTCTTAAAGTTGTCGAAATTGATAAAACACGATTGTTTTACCTCATGTGTTGCGCACATGCTCATCAAATTTAGTGTTTTCCGGCTAAAATGCTTATGTGGATATTAAATTTATTTTTGAATTATTTTTCAGACTAAAATAAATTAATAAGAAATCCACCTCATCCTAATATTTTAAAATTTTGAAAAATATATTTGACCGCCATTGAATCGTCTTCTCCACTCACCATGATGAGTCTGAATAAGTTTCCCTGCCCACTCCTCTCACACTAATCATCTTTCCCAACAATTGCAAATTCATTGCCAAAATTAATAATATCTAAACCCCAAAATATTTTCCCCATCTCTGATCAAAATCTCCAACATCAATCCCTAAAAAATTGCAACCTAAAATGCAGAGTGGTCGACCAAATTCATAAAGCGGTTCATGGGATAAAATGAAACCACCACTGTGATGTAATCTGACGGAAATTGTGGTCGGAATTAAAGAAATTAAAGATTTGGAGGCTTGGATATTTGGAGATCTGGTGGAATTAATTGAAGGTTGCTTTTAGGATGGCAACGGGGCAGGGCCGGGGATGTCATTCCCCATCCCCGTCCCCGTAAAGTCGGGATTCTCCGTCCCCGTCTCTGCAAAATAAACGGGGATTTTTTCTTGTCCATCCCCGCTGATTCCCCGTTCCCCATCTAATTATTTTTTATCTCATTTTTAAAATACAAAAAAATATAGGAATTGATTCAAAGAATACACTGATATTAAGCCATGGTCCATATATTTTTAACAATTCCATTTTGGTTCAAAAGGACCCACAAAAACCAATTACATCCAAATTCCCCCAAACCCCCTCCCCCCTTTATTTTCCCTTTCTCGCACATCAGCCATTTCATTTCCTCTCTTTCTCTCTCAAACACACACATAACCCCCCCCTCTCTCTACAACCATACGGTCTTTAGATCTGCAACAAAGACGGAGAAGACAGCCACGCCCTAACAGGGACGACGGTGCAAGGTGAACGGAGGTGCCCAGATCGACTCGTAAGGGCGGCGACGACATTGTTCTTGGTAGACGACCGCGAAAGGAAAAGCGCCGGAGACGAGCAGAGACGACCGGGAAAGGCCGCTGGTACCTCTCTCTCTCTCGATCTTTCATTTTTTTGGATTTCTTGAAGTTATTGTTTATTTCAATGGGGACTATTAGTTTTCACAGTAAAATGAGTGATTAATGATGATCAATGATGATTAATGCATTTTGTTGATGATTAATGCATTCTGGCCGTGGCTCATTATTTTTCCAGAAGTAAAAGCAACAAATGTTTCCTTAGTTATGCGGTTTCTAATTAAAAACTTAAGGATCTGTTTGTTGACCACTCAGCTTTGTAAGTAGTCGGACCAATTTGATTTGTATGTGTTTGCTGTGCTGTTGCAATTGCTCAGATATGTAATCTCATGAAAATCTTTTTTTGTTTTGTTGGATGATGTTTTGAGGAGAAGAAATCACGAAGACAGTTGGAAAATAAGAGATCAAAAGTTGAAGATGAAGACACTGCAAATTTTAAAATCTTTGCACTTTTTTTTTTTTGCATGCTTAAATTTGTATTGAAGATGAAAGATGAAGACAATGTAATTTTTATATCTTTGCACACCTGTTTTTGCACACATTTTTTGCACTGATAAAATTCAGTGTTGACATGTAATATTTAGAATTTTTGGTGTGTAGAATTCAAATAAATTGTTTGCACACTATTTTTTGCATTTGTAAATTTGATATTGTGTACAATACAAACGTGGATTTTTATGTGTAGTATTCGAAATTATTTTTTTTGCAAAGGTATATTTACACATAATTTTTGTATAGGAATTTTGAGTACTCAATAACAATACACAAAATATTAAAATTGTAAAATAAAAGAAATTTTGCACACAGTTCTTGACTATGTCAATAGAAAATATATAAAATAAATAAGAAATGTTTAAATTTAGAAAAAGCGCTGAAAATTTTGAAAAAATATGAAATAGAAACAATAAAAAAGTAAATAAGGGATTAGAGGACAGAAAAGGTTGTGTAGGCTGCCGGCTATAGGGGGTAAGGTGGGCATAGTTGGTGTAGTGGGCGAGTGAGAGAGGAAGAGAAAAAGTGGTGGGGGCCCCACTTTTTTGAACCAAAATGCTATTTTTAAAAAGTATAACACTAACACTTAATATTGGGGTATAAAGTGGACCTATTTGTTACTACCCCAAAAATATAATATAATATATAAATTAAAATTTGTAATTATACACAATAATTAGTTTAAGTATTGTGTTAAGAAAAATTAAGTTAAGCAATTTGAAGAGTCTCTAATTCTAATACTTTTAGTTAACATATGTATTAAAGTGAAAATTATATAATTTGAACTAATAACATAATATTATATAAAATATAGATGTAATTGTAAAATAAATAGTTAATTGAGTAGGAAATTTATGAAATATTTATTTATAATTTACTTCTAAATTTATATATTATATACATATAAATATATTAATTATATAAAAATAATACGGGTCCCCGTGGGGAACGGGGTGGGGAATACTATCCCCCTCCCCGCCTACAGGGCAAAAAAATTTCTCGTCCCAGCCCTCGTTTGGTTCGAGGATTCCCCGCCCCGTTCGGGGCGGATCCCCGCGGGGATCAGTGATTCCCCGCCCTGTTGTCAAGCCTAGTTGCTCTTGCTCTGCAATATATATATATATATATATATATATATATATATATTATACTATATTTTCAAACCCCTCTCATTAAAAGTTGGTTAAACTTTTAATTTTAAACCAGCTTTATCTTACACAATTAAATCTACATCATTAAAATTAATTTATTAATTTTATAATAAAATCCTATATATTTAAACCTTAATATCAAATTTTCATTCTCATTTTTTTCATCTTGAATGTCGTCTCTGTCCCATCTACTTCACACGAACGTTCTTCCACCATCTATTTCAAACGTCGTACTTCCACCATATCTATATTACACGGCCATGTCTCCACCACATCTACTTCATACGGCTGCGCTCTGCCACATATACTACATACATCCGCCATTTGTCGCCTCCGTTGTTATTATACACAGATATCGTCTCTGTCGAAATAATAGGTTCATAATTGTTCAAATCTAAATTTTATAATCGTCCATTCATTCGTTGTTTTTTTTTTCTGAGTATCGATGATCTGATTTGTTTTCTTAAATATAAATTATTATTTTTTCTCTTTTCTTTCGCCTTGAATACCGTCTCGCTGCATCTACTGCACACGATCACCATCTCCACCAGTATTGCACATGGATGTCATCTCCACTGTTATTAAAAGTTCTTATTTGTTCATATCTAAATTGTTTAATTGTTCATATATTCGTCTGTTGATATTTTTTCCGAATATCTCTTATATGATTTTTTTCCCTAAGTATGATAATTTTCCTTTTTTTTTAGATCCATGGAGGATATCGAAGGCTTCTGCAAATTGAAGATTTCGAAATCATTTGGAAAGTAAAGTATGCATTGCCAAACATTTAGTGTGATTTTCTTTTTATTATTGTTTTGAAAATAATATTTTTACCAAAATATTGTATGATTCCTAAAAATCTTTCCGTTAAATGTAATATTTTGTCATTGAGAATAGATTCACCAAGTTATTAGGGAGAAAATTCTGATATCGAAATAGATTATAAAATTATAAATTTTCTATATTTTACCAATTTATATTAGATTTTTTTGGATATTTTTTTTGTAAAATAATAGTAGATGTGAAATTTGTAAGACCAAAACTCGAATTTTTTCTAAAAAAATAATAAATCTCGGTTCATTTAAAAAAAAATTATAGTTATTCTCTTAAAATAATATGTTTCCAAAAATAATTATTAATTTCTCAAAATAAAAGGATTAGCAAGAATATTTTCCAAAACAAGTAATGTCTAACATTTAGTTTGATTTTGTAGAATTGTCTTTTTATATTTTGGAAATAATATTATGACCGAAATAGTGTATGATTCCTAATTTTTTTTTTCACCAAATGTATACCAACATAGATTATAACATTATAAAATTTATATATACATTTCTATTATTTTGTACCCATTTTTTATTAGATGATTAGCAAAACATAAATTACTGATTCATTTTTTCAAAAATTGTTATTTATTCTCTAAAAAAAATAAAATTTTCAAAATAATTATTCATATCTTAAAATAAAAAGATTAGTAAGAATATTTCTATGATTTAGTTTGATTTTGTAATATTCTTTTTTTATGATTATTTTTTGAAATAATAATATTGTGACCGAAATAATATATGATTCCTAAAAACCTTTCCACCAAATGTAATATCTTGCCATTAAGAATTTTTTTTGATGGGGCTATTAAGTATAAATTAACTAAAGTTATTTGAGAGAATATTCTGTTACTGAAATAGACTATTAAAATATAAAATTTAGATATAAATATTTTGTACAATTTTTTATTAGATGATTTAGGATTTTTTTTTTAAAAATAATGATAGATTTGAAATTTGTAGAATCAAACTTGAAAATTTTCTATAAAATAAAATAAAATATCCCTTCATTTTTTAAAAAAATTGTTAGTTATTCTCTAAAAAATAATAAGTTTTTCAGAATAATTATTTATATTTTAAAATAAAAAGATTAGCAAGAATATTTCTATACATAAATAAAATCTAACATGTTTGGTAGAAAATTTAGTTTTATTTTTTAATATTTTTTTATGATTATTTTGGAAATAGTATTATCATCGAAATATTGTTTGATTACAAAAAATCTTGCCACCAGATTTTGTATCTTGCTATTAAATTTGATATTTTTCACCCAATTTTTTTGGGAAAAAATTCTATTATCGAATTAGCATATTAAATTATAAAATTTAGATATGAATTTTTATAGTTTTAAAAGATTTTTTCTTTAGATAATTTAGGAAAAAAATTAGAGGGGGGTTCGATTTTTGTGTATATAAAATTTGAATTTTGTAGGAGGAGAATTTAAAATGTCAACTTTGCATGGTAGAATCGAGTTTTTTTTATTCCGCTTAGAACGTATTTCTTATCGTTTGATTTTTTTTTTTTGGTATTATAAATAACAACACATTAATTAGTTGTGTCTACACAAATTTCCGTATAATATTGGAATCAAATGTAATCAAACAATTTATCTTCATAATTATCATTATATAAATATTAAAATAATATGTTACAAATAAATTTCTTAATTCATTAATAAAAAAAATTTCTACAAATTGAAGTTCACAATATATTAACCATAATAATTAATAAAAATAATCTTCTACAATTTAAATTCATCATATATAAAAATAAATTTTACAAAATAGTCCTAAAAATGATATTATAATGGTTAAGAATGTACAAAACAAGGGAAAATAAATTCGGAGGTTGGCCGGCCCGACAAAGCCCGCCCCTAACCTACCAAAGCTCGCGCCCCATACAGGCCAGCCCATTAAGGCCCACGTTCAAACGGTCTAAAAAATATTTCACCCAACCCTCAGTTTATGTATAAGGTGCGGGTCAATCCAACGGGTCCAATTAACTTTGATGACTCTAAAGATTGACGTGTGTATAATGCTTCTCAGAAATATTGACCAAAAGCTAGGATTGTGTAATGGAACCAGATTGGTAGTTACGAAACTTGAAAATCATATTCTAAAACTTGAGATCATTTTTTAAATAAATATTGGAAGAAAGGTATATGCACCCCCAGAATGATCCTAACTAATTTAGCGGATACTTTGTCGTTTAGGATTTACAGGAGATTGTTTTCGGTTCTTTTGTGTTTTGCAATAACTATAAATAAAAGTTAAGGTCAATCATTGTCGACTGTGGGTGTGTATCTTCCCAAACCTGTTTTTACTCATTGACAATTACATGATGTAACCCCGAGAGTTATAAGCAAAAAAAAAAAAAAAAAAAAATCTTTACCTTAATTTCAATGTAAGACAATGCAAGTATACAACAAATATTGTCTACAAATAAGTTTTTAGAAATTTGCAATTTGAAATAATATTGTCTTACAGTATTTTGAGATTGATTGTCTGAATTTTTTAATATTTTTTAAATCTGTTTATTTATTCATATTTAGTAATTTTAGTATTCATTAAATTACAATTAGAATTTTAATATTATACTAAAATTACTAAATATTTAAAACAAAAATATTAATTGTTTAATTTGAATTAATAATAACAATTTTATTTTCAGTTCGCGAAATTTGCGGAAGATATCACTAGTGTGTATATATATATATAAATTTGCGGAATATATATATATATATATATATATATATATATATATATATATATATATATATATGTATGTATAAAGCTTGCTGGTGGTGGGAGAGGGTTTGAGGGTGGGTCAGTGACAGTGAGGAAAAGAAAGATATTTTATTCCGGGAAGTGGGTAAAATATTGGGGGACTCTTTCATTTTTTTTAAATATAATAAATATTTTCTTATTTTAGTTTAAATTAACAGATTTTATTTATTTAGTGTGATTTGTTAATTTTTTAAAGAGTTTTTAGTTTCCATTTATGATGTTTTCATTTCCTTCAATTTCAATGGTTAAATACAACTGTCAGCACGTCTAACAGGTTTACTAAGCATGTTCACCAAAAATTCTCAAATTTAACGAGCACGTGCATGGCACAAGAGGTAAAACTATCGTATTTTCTCAGTTCCTGGAATTTTAGGACGTAAATGGTACACTAAGCTAAAAAATTTGGTGTAATTGAAGAAATTAACTTTTTTGGAACGTAAATAGTACAATTAACCAAAAAAATTGGGATGTAATTGGAAAAATTAATTTTTTTAGGACGTTTTGAGAAAAGATAAAAATTTATGGGACGTAAATATTTTTTTTTATACCAAATTGGATGGAGTAGATTTTAAAGAATAAGCTTCTTCAGCCCATTGGGCCAGGGGCTGAAGTTGGGCTTTATGTTGCCAAAGTAGCCGAGATCATGGGGTTGTTTTAAGCTGATTAGTTAATCAGCTTTTGACTTGGAAAATGTGATTGAATTATTTTGGAATTGAGTGTTTCCACTTATATTAATCATCTCATATTTAAAATTTATAAGTTGAGAATGATATGTTTTCAGTTGATTCAATTTTTACTATATTTTACCGAAAACTCAAATTCTAATTGTTACAAATCAACTTTTTTACCAAATAATTTTTCTCATAATCATTAAACTAAATTTCTTTTTCAAATCAATTTTTTTTAACAATCCCTATATCATTTGATTGGATCGAATCTGATTATTTGATCTTACAATTTTTTTAAGCATCTTACAAATAAATTACAAGTCGTAATAGAGTGGAATAATAAACTATAGTAACAAAAGTTCAAATAATAAAAAAAAAAAATAGAAGTAAGCTAAGTATCCCCACAAATCCAAGGAAAAAGAGAGTCCAAAAAGAGACTGAATAATTTAGCGAAAATAAAAGCGGGAGGAGATACAATAACTTCAATAAATAATGTCACCTTTTTTTTCTTGGATCACTAAATAACAATCTTATATTTATTTAACAGTCAATGACTTCAAATTCAAGTATGACCCAAAAAAAAATTAGTTGAAACCCACACCATGTTCATGCAAAAGTACCTAATTAAAAACCAAGAATTCTGCCAAGCAAAGAGATTGGCTCTAACTTTAGGCTCACTTCCACTCATTTTTCTTGTTCTTTCCCCTTTCTTTAAGGCTCAAAAGTCAATTTCCTCGACTCGATAACATGATTTGCCAACCAAAACCTTTAAAACTAAGCAAAAGTCACACTTTTATTACATCCCTCATATTATTCATTCACCTCCCCCTTTTCTCATCAATTAATAGACCCATCTTCTTCAAAACACATGTCAATTGCTACAACTATGAAGCCAAATAGAGTTGTTGATGGCCCACGGTTCATCATATCTTGTTTCTTCTTCATTCTATTCCTATGTATATTAGCCTCAATTAATGAAATCCGATTCGATAGTCTTTTAAAGTTGGGACATTGTGCTTTTTCTCATACTTCTCACGATACATCCACCGAAAAACCAAGTCAAACGACAACGTTAGCCTCCTCTTCATCTCCAAACGACATCCGATTACTAATCGGAATCCTAACACTTCCCGATCACTACCACAAACGCCACTTCCTTCGCCTCATCTACGGCACGCAATCCCCCGTTGGGGCCCACGTCGACGTGAAATTCGTGTTTTGCAATCTCACCAAGGAGGATCAAAAAGTCCTAGTAGCACTAGAAATCATGCGTTACGACGATATAATCATCCTCAATTGCCAAGAAAACATGAACAAAGGTAAGACATATACCTATTTCTCGAGTTTACCCGATATGTTGCTAGACGACACCACATATCCGCCTTATCATTACATATTGAAAGGGGATGATGATGTATACTTTAGGTTACAAAATTTGGTGGATTCACTACTTCCATTGCCTAGACAAGACTTGTACTACGGGTACGTCATACCCTGCCCGAGTATGGACCCGTTTGTACGTTACATGTCGGGTATGGGTTATTTAGTGTCGTGGGACATCGTTGAGTGGCTTAGGGATTCGGATATTCCCAAGAAGCATGTAGAAGGGCCGGAGGATATGGTGTTCGGTGAGTGGCTCCGGGATGGACATCGGGGCAAGAATAGGTACAACGCGAAATGGTCGATGTACAACTATCCGGAGCCACAAACGGGATGCACGCACGAGCTGTGGCCGGATACTATAGCCGTGCATTTATTGAAGACTCAAGAGAAGTGGATTAAGACGTTGGATTATTTCAATGTCACGCGAGATTTGAAACCTTCCAAATTGTATCATATTCCTTAGTATATTTCCTAATTTTACATTTACAGCTACTATATAATGTCAATTCTTTCGCCGACCTGCTTGTGGTGGAATTTTTTTTTCCCCATAAATTTACACAAATTAATATACTCGTTACTGCAGTTGGGGCCTACTTTGTTTTCATTCTTATTTGTATTATATTAAGAAAAAGGGGCTCTTGTTACTTGCATATAAAGTTGTGTAGTCGGAAACTCTGTTCGAACTGTTTATTTCATACAGCTTATGGAAAATGGGATATGTGTAGATGAGGTTGAAATAAGGACACGACAATATTGTCTCATACTTCGGTGCAATATGATATTAATGACAACCGTCCCCAATATACGACTTTTGAACTTCTCGATCGTTACACTATGAATTGAAAGTTATCGGCGAACGGACTCGGGAATCCGGAACTTGTTGGAAATTTTAGGGTTTGTGTAGACGAAGATGAACAGGTGGACACGAAATTTAAAACGGTAAGTCGAGGCAAGAGTTGGACTTTTTCTCCGTAAGACGATATTGCCCCGTACTTCGGTGCACTACGGTGTGAAAGACAATCGTCTCCAAGATACAACAACTTTTGGAACTCTCGATCGCTGCACTACAAAACGAAAGTTATCGGCGAACGGACTCGGGTATCCGAAACTTTCTTTGACTCGACTCTAATGCAAAACTTAGAATGCTAGGATGCTTTTAAGGTTTTGAATGCAGAAGGCTTGTTTGATTTCTGGATGAATTGGAAATGCATTATGGGGGTGTATTTATAGTTATTGATGAGGTGTGGTGTCTTTATCACTAAGGGGTGTGACCTTTGGGTCTTTCCATCCAAGCCCCTGGATTCGAATTTGAATCCAACGGACGCGTCCGTACGGGCCCGGGCAGCCATTCTGGTGCCGACCCGCGCGCTCCCCAGGTTCGAAGCCCACTGGACGCGCCCCTCCGCAAAACGGCAGGGCCGCACACGGCCGCCGACCCGCTCCGTCGGATCGCGGGTTCGAAACCCGCGGATCACACCTTCTCGCACCGAGTCTTGGTTCGAACCGTATGCCATCCCATGAGCCACGTTCGGTCCGAATTGCCTCGAAAAATTCAAGGCTCCTCAGGACGACGCGTACGTGCGAAGTGCAAAGTGCGCCTCTAAAGCGCCCAATGCGACTAAGTGCGACGTGCGCGGGCCCGAGCCCGAGCCCGTGCGGGTGCGGGTGTGTTTCCAAGTCTTTGGGTTAGCCCTTCGGGCTAACCTTAGTCACCACCACTTTTAGTCTTAGTTAAGATTATAAATCTATCACTCAAGTCTACTTATATGGAAGGTCCATGTCTTCCAATTTTTCAATGTGGGACAAGGAATTCCTTTTTCCTTCTTCCCATTTTTTCCTCTTCAATTTAGGAATTTCAATGATAAATTCTCATCTTCATGTATTAATATCTCATTCACCCAAAATTGGTTTTGAGCAAATTAATACACCAAATTCATCTATACTCCGAACGTAGATTATGAATTTGCCATCTATTTCCATTGTTCGTAAATGGAACATCAAATTAAAATTGGTCAAACTTAGGTCAAAATACCCAAATTAAAACCAATTTCCAACAATCCCCCACATGAATGATATTAATGCATGTGACCACCTAAGAAAGTTCTGACGAACCGCTGCTGCATCAGGATAGGTAGCTTCAGGCTTTGAACCTTCCCTAGTGAGATGCCATCGGATTTACTCACCACTCAGTGAACGCGATGTCTTGAACTGGCCGGCTTTTTGTGTAAACCAAGACAATGACATTCACACAACAACGTTTCTAATACCTTTTTGGTTCTCACGTTGTTGTCCATTTCGGCCCTGGACCTTATCTTGGATTCATAAGCGTGTACTTAAAACCTTCAGTCAGAAGCGGCCACACTTCAACGCTTATATAGGTGATCTCCTATCAAGAGTAACCTGCAATACTCCACCCTTGGGATATAAGAATCACTAAAAGCCATTAAGCTTATCCTTACCACACGTCAGCAGGTTTTTCTGCACCTAAAGGCTTTCAAAGGTGCAGATTTGCACTTGAACGGATTCGAGAATGGGCTTTGTAAAAATATCTTTCAAGTGCATACATGAGTGCTTCATAACTTAGTTGTCTCGTTGAACCAAGTTCTTGGGATCCTCCAGTCAGCATGGACGAGTTTCCGCTATGAACACCGTTTAATGTGTGGGTTTCAGCCTCATTCCCCTTACCACACTGTACATTTGATCTCTGTTAATGCCTTTTGTTAGTGGATCCGCAATGTTTTCTTTTAACTTTACATAGTCAATGGAGATTACTCCACTTGAGATCAAATGTCTAACGGTATTATGTCTCCTTCGTATGTGACGAGACTTACTGTTGTACATGTGACTTTGTGCCCTCCCAATAGCCGACATGCTATCGCAGTGTATCATCACTGGAGGCACAGGTTTTGTCCAACAGGGAATATCCTCTAAGAAATTTCGAAGCCATTCTGCTTCTTCACCAGCCTTATCCAATGCAATAAACTCCAATTCCATTGTTGAACGAGCTATGCATGTTTGCTTAGAGGATTTCCAAGACACTGCTCCTCTACCGATAGTAAACACATAACCACTGGTGGATTTGGAGTCCTTTGTATCAGATATCCAATTTACATCTGTGTACCCTTCTAACACAGCTGGATATCTCGTATACAAGATTCCATGACTTGCGGTATGTTTTAAATACCTCAAAACTCTCATAAGAGCTTTCCAATGATCCTCGTTAGGATTGCTTATGAATCTACTAAGCTTACTGACCGAATATGCTATATCAGGGCGTGTACAATTCGTTAAGTACATCAAGCTTCCGATAATTCTTGCATACTTCAGTTGAGATATTGGGTCCCCTCTATTTTTGGCTAAGTGTAGACTTAAATCTACCGGAGTGTTAGCCGGGGAAACGTCAAACGCATCGAATTTCTTAAGCACATTCTCAATATAATGAGCTTGTGTTAAGACAATTCCATTGGGTGTCCTAGAGATCTTCATCCCTAGTATGACGTCGGCTAGACCCATATCCTTCATGTCGAAATTTCTTTTCAACATGTTCTTAGTATTCACGATCAAGTCATGATTACTCCCCATAATGAGCATGTCATCTACGTATAGACAAACTATCACGAATTCTTCCGGTGTACCCTTAATGTACACACATTTATCACACTCATTTGTTTTGAAACCATTTGATAGCATTACAACATCAAATTTCTCGTGCCACATAAGAGGTGCTTGTTTGAGTCCATACAAGGACTTAATAAGTTTGCACACCTTCTTCTCTTGGCCAGGCACGACAAACCCTTCAGGTTGTTCCATGTAGATCTCATCATCTAACTCCCCATTTAGGAACGCCGTCTTTACGTCCATCTGGTGTATCTCAAGGTCATGCAATGCAGCAATAGCAATCAACACTCGAATGGACGTGATTCTTGTGACAGGAGAGTATGTGTCGAAGAAATCGTATCCTTCTCTCTATCTAAATCCCTTCGCAACTAAACGAGCCTTGTATTTCTCAACTGATCCATCAGCCTTATACTTCCTCTTTAGGATCCATTTACATCCCAAAGGCTTACAACCCGGTGGAAGATCTAATAATTCCCATGTGTGGTTGTGCATGATGGACTCAATTTCGCTGTTTATAGCCTCTTTCCAGAGGGGAGCGTCTGGACTGGACAATGCCTCTTGAATTGTCCGGGGTTCGTTCTCCATCACGTATGATAGAAAATCTGGCCCAAAGGACTTTTCCTTTCTGGCCCTCTTACTGCGTCTTGGCTCCTTATCAACCTTAGGATCTTTGTCAACTTCAGGTGAACCATTTGCAGTTTCATAAGTTCTCTTACGCGAACTGTTTTCTTCCCTTTCTTTCTTAGGGAATATGTTCTCAAAGAACACTGTATTTCTAGACTCAATAGTCATTCCCACGTTCATCTCAGGAATGTCCGACTTGTGCACCAGAAATCGATATGCACTACTATTATGTGCATATCCAATGAAGAAGCAATCAACTGTTTTGGGTCCTATTCTCACATGTTTAGGCTCAGGTATTTTAACCTTAGCTAGGCACCCCCACACTTTGAGGTAATTGTAGGAAGGCTTTCTACCATTCCACAACTCATACGGAGTCTTGTCCCTCCTTTTGTGTGACAACTTATTGAAAACGTGGTTCGCAGAAAGCACAGCTTCCCCCCATATATTCTGGGGTAAGCCTGAACTAATCAACATAGCATTCATCATCTCTTTCAGAGTTCTATTCTTGCGTTCCGCAATGCCATTTGACTGAGGTGAGTATGGAGCAGTAGTTTGATGAATTATGTCATTTTGAGAACAAAATTCTTCAAACGGAGCAACATATTCCCCACCTCTATCGCTTCGAATCATCTTGATTCTTGTGCTAAGTTGATTTTCAACCTCATTCTTATAAGTTTTGAAGGCCTCTATGGCTTCATTTTTGCTCTTCAAAAGATACACATAACAGTATCTAGTGCAATCATCGATAAACGTTATGAAGTAGTTCTTTCCACCTCTAGTTTGCACAAACTTCAAATCACATACGTCGGTATGGATGAGTTCTAGAGGAGTACTACTTCTATCCACTGAATGGAATGCTGCTTTGGCCATTTTTGCCTCCACACAGATCTCACACTTTTGTGAATCGAATTCCATTTCAGGGAGCAAATTTAAATTCACAAATTCACTAATTGTTTAATTGCATTTAAATTTGCATGTCCTAATCTACCATGCCATAAATTAGAACACTCAAGCAAGTAATTAACGTTACTTCCATTAATAACATTGCGCTTAATTTTGCGCTTTACAGTTAGTACATTCATTTTAAAGAGGCCCCTATCAAGGTACCCTTTTCCAATAAATTGACCACATTTGGTCAGTACAAATTTATCGGCCTCAAATACTAACTTAAATCCGGCTTTGTTCAACAATGAGCCGGAGACTAAATTCTTGCGAATGTCTGGGATATGTAGCATATCCAGGAGAGTTAGTTCTTTCCCCGAGGTCATCTTCAGCACCACTCTTCCAAGTCCGACCACGTCCGACGTCGCAGAGTTGCCCATGAAGAGCTTCCTCCCATTGATCGGTTGGTAGGTAGAAAACAGTTCCTTGTCTGAGCAAATATGACGGGTAGCTCCAGTATCGACCCACCACTCCCTCGGGTTATCCACCAGGTTTGCCTCGAACACGACGGCAGACAGATCAAGTTCAGACATTTCTTGGCTTAAGGAACTGTCTTCGGTAAGGTTGGCCTGATTCTGATTTTGACTCTGATCGGCCTTCTTTGGCTGTCGACATTCTTTCAACTTGTGTCCGGGTTTATCACAGCTGTAACAGTTGCCCTTGAACTTCTTGTTTGGAGGTTTCTGTTCCTTGCCGACACGTTTTCTCTTTTTGCTTTTCCCGGACTCGGCCAAGTTCACATGCGCCTCTCCATTCTTCTTGTCGCTCTTGACTTCGGATTTCCGATTAATTTACTCGATCCTTAGTCTCACGATCAAGTCCTCAAGCCCCATCTCCTTGTGTTTGTGCTTGAGGTAGTTCTTGAAATCCTTCCAAAGAGGCGGTAGCTTCTCTATCAAGGCAGCTACTTGAAAGGATTCTGAAAGTTGCATATCTTCGGCATGAATCTCATAAAGAATCAACTGCAACTCTCGAACTTGCTCCATGACTGTCTTCGAGCCAGTCATCTTGAAGTCGAGAAACCGTCCGACAATGAATTTCTTCATTCCGGCATCCTCCGTTTTGTACTTCTTTTCCAGAGACCCCCCACAACTCTTTGGCGGTCTTGTAGGTGGCATAGACACTATACATTGTATCGTCTAGCCCATTGAGTATGTAGTTTCGACACAGGAAATCACTATGATTCCATGCGCCAAGAGCATTCAACCTCTCTTTATCGTTGCTCCCCTCCTCAACTGTAGGAGGATCTTCCCTCAGGAACCGAGCGAGGTTGAGGGTAGTCAGATAAAACAGCATCTTCGACTGCCATCTCTTGAAGTCCGTACCTACAAATTTAGCCGGTTTTTCAGAGTGGGCAGTAGGAAGATGAGGAGTTGAAGAGGACATCTTCGAATACACAGAAAATATCGTCTTACGCTGTTGGAAATTTTAGGGTTTGTGTAGAGGAAGATGAACAGGTGGACACGGAATTTAAAACGGTAAGTTGAGGCAAGAGTTGGACTCTTTCTCCGTAAGACGATATTGCCCCGTACTTCGGTGCAATACGGTGTGAAAGGCAATCGTCTCCAAGATACAACGACTTTTGGAACTCTCGATCGCTGCACTACGAAACAAAAGTTATCGGCGAACGGACTCGGGTATTCGGAACTTTCTTTGACTCGACTCTAATGCAAAACTTAGAATGCTAGGATGCTTTTAAGGTTTTGAATGCAGAAGGCTTGTTTGATTTCTGAATGAATTGGAAATGCATTCTGGGGGTGTATTTATAGTTATTGAAGAGGTGTGGTGTCCTTATCACTAAGGGGTGTGACCTTTGGGCCTTTCCATCCAAGCCCCTGGATTCGAATTTGAATCCAACGGACGCGTCCGTACGGGCCCAGGCAGCCATTCTGGCATTGACCCGCACGCGTGACTCGACCCGCGTGCGCCCTAGGTTCGAAGCCCACTGGACGCGCCCCTCCGCGAAACGACAGGGCCGCACACGGCCGCCGACCCGCTCCGTCGGATCACGGGTTCGAAACACGCGGATCACACCTTTTCGCACCGAGTCTTGGTTCGAACCGTATGCCATCCCATGAGCCACGTTCGGTCCGAATTGCCTCGAAAAATTCAAGGCTCCTCAGGACGACGCGTACGTGCGAAGTGCAAAGTGCGCCTCTAAAGTGCCCAATGCGACTAAGTGCAATGTGCGCGGGCCCGAGCCCGAGCCCGTGCGGGTGCGGGTGTGTTTCCAAGTCTTTGGGTTAGCCCTTCGGGCTAACCTTAGTCACCACCACTTTTAGACTTAGTTAAGATTATAAATCTATCACTCAAGTCTACTTATATGGAAGGTCCATGTCTTCCAATTTTCCAATGTGGGACAAGGAATTCCTTTTTCCTTCTTCCCATTTTTTCCTCTTCAATTTAGGAATTTCAATGATAAATTCCCATCTTCATGTATTAATATCTCATTCACCCGAAATTGGTTTTGAGCAAATTAATACACCAAATTCATCTACTTCGAACGTAGATTATGAATTTGCCATTTATTTCCATTGTTCGTAAATGGAACATCAAATTAAAATTGGTAAAACTTAGGTCAAAATACCCAAATTAAAACCAATTTCCAACATAACTTTCTTAGACTCGACTCTAAATGCAAATTTTAGAATGCTTCGAGTATCCAGGTTTTACAACTCCAAGGTTTTTGTATGTAGAAGGCTTTTGGGAATTCTGGAATGATTGAAATGCATTCTGTGAGGGTCTATTTATAATGGTTGAAGAGTTATGGTTGACTTGAAGCGACTACACTAACTTCTACTAGTAGCTACCCCGCAAGAGTACGGGTTCACTGTAGTATGGGCAAGTATAGGGACCAAGTATTATCGAACCCAAGGGATGGTGTATATGCGAATAGATCCCTGAAGATCTACGCGTCGTAGTTAATATGAGTATAATGTTTTTGGGTTTTTGAAAGATTAATTAAAAGACTGAAATAAACTAAGTAAACTAAAATACTAAAGCAATTAAATTAACTAAGGGTTGTGTTCTAATGTGAGATGGTGATGCTCAGGTTAGGAATCCCTACGTATACTAACGGAGCAGGTACATAATCAAAGTAATCGTGACAAACAAGAATTAACCTAAGTAAAAGATCGTAGAATGAAAGCTCAAGATTTCTCACCCTAATACTTTATTCTAGCAATCGACTTCACTAATCCACTAACAAGTTAATAGATAGCGCTTAATTAATGAGACCCTAATTTAACTAAGGTGATGCGGTCGTCCTCCTTCGCTAAACCGGTAAATGAATTAACCTTTCCTAAACCTTCTCGTTAAGACTACTAGTTGTTATTGAGTGATGCGGTCGTCCTCTCTCTAACACTTTCGTACTAAATTTAAAGGTAAAGTTCAGATTAATTATAAGAATTCATTAACTAAGAGAATTAAAACTAACGTCACAAACTACCCTAATTATGTACCCACATCCAACTTCTACGAGTTCATCCTAACCTAAGCATGCAAGGGTTTTAGCCGGACATGGTTGTAACAAACATAAAAGCAAACGAAGAAACAACGAACATAAACATAATGAATTGCACTAAGAAAATACGAAACATGAACTAGGGTTTAAAAAGAAAATAAATACGAAGAACTGAAATTGAATTAACTAAAACGAAATTAAAAGCGTTTAAAGTAACGAACTAATGAAAAGAAACTAAGAATTTGTATGCAAAACCTCAACAAAACGTAAAATAAAGCTTGCTCTTCTTCTTCCTCTCCAAAAACTAAGTCTAAAATTGAATTCTAAAGTTGGGGATCCTTCAAAACGTGTTTGGACGAGATATATATAGGCACGGGTCGAAACGGGAGTTAATGGGCCGAAAATACGAATCCGGAGGCAAAAGTATATGGGCGCTCGAGCAAAACGCTCGAGCGGTCCCGCTCGAGCAGTGTAGCTCGAATGATGCATTCGCTCGAGCGGTCGCGCTCGAGCTGCTCGAGCGCTGAAATGACTCTGTATGTTTTGGGCGCTCGAGCGAGGTGGCGCTCGAGCTGCTCGAGCGCAAGAATTGTTCTGTACGTTTGCGCACTCGAGTAAGGCGCTCGAGCGGTGGCGCTCGAGTAAGGCGCTCGAGTGATCTCTTATCCTTCCAAATGATACTTTTCCTCGTCCGCACTAATACCAATCGTATTTCTTCAATATCTTCTCATCCGGGCATCCGTTTGAGTCGATTCAAAGTCCTACGAACTCCGTTTTTCGTCCTATATTCACCTATGAGCATCAAAGAGACAAATTTATCAATGTATAGAAATAACGCTCAATTGACTCTAAATACTCTATAAACTCGACCAAAACTAGGGCGTTTCTAGCTACGAATCATGACAATTTCACGCCTAATCAACCCCCCCAAACTTACCATATTGCTTGTCCCCAAGCAATGAAATAATAAGTCAAGTGAAATTGTTAGGAATGAGTAGGAAAAATCAATCATGCAAGCTAATGAATTCAAGCTTCAAAAGTCAATCACCCGTATACTCACTCAATTCCTTTTATCGTATTCATGCAACAATAATGAGAAACACCAAGATCAAGCATGGATGTGCACTCAACGATGTGTTTAACTCCCTCACAAGTGTATAACAATGATAAAGGGACTCACTCAATCAATCAATCACACAAATTGGCAGCCATAGGCTTGTAAATGCTCTCAACTTCGACCATACTCTAGAAATCAATGCCGAATCAAAAATGACTTTTCTCAAGGTTGTAATGTAGGCTCTTTGGACAGGTGGGATAACAATATGGGGTAAGTGACTCAAGTGAATGGAGAATAGAAAAATCAACTTTGGCACTTTGAGATTAGGAACAGAATCACTTCAAATATATTCAATCAACACTTTTTCAATTCCACTTCTCTCAACACTTCAATTTTTTTCTTTCTCACTCTCTTTTTCAATCACTTCACCTTTTTTCTTTTTCGCACAAACACATGAGCTCATTTTTTCTTTTTGCTCATTCTCAATTTTTTTTCTTTCTTTTTTTTTCTTTCCCAGAACTCAAATCTCATCACTCCTTCTTCTCATATTCCCTCAACAAACAACCTTCTCCTTTTTTCAACTCAATTCACTCCCTTCATATTCACACTTTCCTATTCTCCACTCAAATTGGGACAAAAAGGCTTAGGAATTGGAATAGTGTTCATATGTGCTAGCAAATAAAATAGGCTTTAGGCTCAACGGGGCTAACAAGGGATCAATGTCATTGGTAAGGAAAATTTCGGCTAAGTGACTCAATAAAATCAATGATGGCCTAAGATCACATTCAGCATATCAAACTAGACACAATCTAGAAGCAAGAGCACATGCAAGTTCTAGCATCCTCTAAGGTGACGATCCACTCACAAACGAAGAGATTAATTCATGCATTTAAAATCTCATAAGGCTCAAAAGCTCACGGCTTTCACATCCAAGCTAGTCCTAGTGAATTCTCACTCTCATAACACAAGCACTCAAAAGAAAAATTCATAAGCATACAAGTTCTTTCTCAAATCAGCTCAAATTCAAACACTCACAAAAGAAAACTCCTAACTCATCCTCACAATTCACCCTACTCATCAAATCATACTCAAAGATAGCAATCAACAAGCATAAGGTGATTGATAGGCATAAAATATTGAGTAACAAAACAAATTAATAATAGCCCAAGGAGCATCTCAAGGCACCAAATAACTAACTCAACTCAAAGATAAGGTGTGCTCCGGTGCTATGTAACAATAAAACAAATAAAAAACTCCACCCCCCCAAACTTCGACCTTGCTAGAGGTCTAAGTTTGGGGTTGTGGGTTACCTCAACCGAACAATTCAGTTTCTCTCAATAGCTTTGCACACTCCCTTGTCTCAAGTTGGTTCCTTCAATCTAAATAACTCCTTGATACCTTGACTCCTTTAGAGACAAGCCTACAAAATAAAACTCTCAAGTACGAGGTTAAACATACGACTCAAAATATTCCCTAATAATATAAAAAGACACTAAAAATAAATGAAAGCAAATAAAAATGGGTTGCCTCCCATTCAGCGCTATTTTTAAGGTCCTCATGCCGGACCAAGCTCAAAGGAGCTTATGGGACATCATACTCAAATTTACCTCCCTTACTCTCATAAGAGTGGTGTTTGAACTTCTTTCCTTGATGCCCCACCATCATGAGTACCTTTGCTTTCTTCCCATCCCCAAGTGTTATGGGTCGCAACTCCTTCTCACCTTTATCTGGAGGAGTCTTACCCATCAATTTCTTGAGTTTAGATTTTTTCTTCTTAACTCCTCCTTTCCCTTCTAACTGGACCACGTCCACTTTCTTCACCTCTTCATCCTTCAACTTCTTCACTTTATCCCTATCAAAATAATCAAGATCATGACGCTCATGGGTTAAATTATCAAGTGAAGAATTATAAAATTCATGAATATGAGAAGGATTAGGGATAGAAGGCGTGTCTTCAACACGAGGATCAATTGCATCCATGCAATACAAGCTCTCATCCTCCTTCGGGTGCTTCATGGCTTCATATAGGGAGATCTTCACTTCTTGATCATCAACCTTCAACGTGATCTTCCCATTTGCCACATCTAGCACCATCCCCGCCGTAGCTAAGAACGGTCTTCCCAAGATCAGGGGTACGTGCTCATCTTCCTCCATCTCTAGCACTACAAAGTCGGCTGGAAAAATGTGATCTCCAACTCTCACTAGAACGTCTTCAACAACACCTTGAGGTCTAGTAATAGACCGATCGGCTAGTTGAAGCGTCATCATTGTGGGTTGAAGTTCACCACCTTCCAACTTCTTGAAAAGCGACAAGGGCATCAAATTAATGCTCGCCCCAAGGTCGCACAACGCTCCTTTCTTGATCCCGTTCCCAATGTCACATAGGATCGTGAAGCTCCCGGGATCCTTCAACTTTGGTGGGAGCCCCTTGTGCACTAATGCACTCACCTCGTGGTTCAGCTGCACCAAATTCGGCTCATCCACTCGCCGTCTTTTCGCGATCAAGTCCTTCAGAAACTTCGCATAATGCGGCATCTGTTCCAAAGCATCATAAAAAGGAATATTAATATGCAATTGTTTAAAAACATCAAGGAACTTAGCGAATTTCTCATCAAGCTTCTTTTTCATGAAGCGCTGTGGATATGGGACGGGTATCACAGATTTGGGTACCCCCCATTCATCTCTTTCTGTTTCTTTCACTTTATCCCTTGCTTCCTTTGCCTTTTTCCACTTAGGAACTCTCTCTATCTCTTCAAAGTCTTTCTCCTTCTGGGACTCATCCATATCTTCATGCTTCTCAATCCCTTCACTTTCAATCCCCTTCTCAACTTCATCTCCTTTAGGCTCAATCTCTTCTTCGGGCGTCTCAGAATCAGCAGGCATCTGAGGACCTTCGTAGTTGGTTCCACTTCTTAGCTGGATCGCCTTGCACTGCTCTTTTGAGTTCCCCTCCGGCATTTTATTCACTGATTTTGCAATCTGGCTCATCTGGAGCTCTAAAGAAGTGAACCTTCGATTGTTCTCTTGTTGAGTTCTAGTCCACTCAACGTTCATCTTCTGGAGCTCTTGATCACGTTGATCACCCTTCTTGTGCAACTCCTTCACATCGTACTCCAAGGATGACAACCGCTTGCTCCCTTCCTCCACCTTCTGAAGGATCGCTCTCAACATCTCCTCGGTTGATGCACCGCCTTCTCCACCAGGAGGTTTAGACCCCGGATCAACACCTGCAGGAACGGTAACACCAGCTTTTGGGTTAGCATAAGAAAAATTATCATTTTTCCTCCATGTGTTTTGAGGGAGCTGCTGGCCTCCTTGAACTCCTTGTGTGTTCCTCCATTGATTTTGAAGTGGCTGAGGGCCTGGAGGCACAAATGGTTGGCCATAAGAAGGCCTTCCATACTGATTTCCACCTTGGTAGCCATTCTGATTGTAATAAGGACCTCCCATGTAATTGGCTACCTCTTGCTGTCCACTTGGTTGGTCTACTCTCTCATTCTCTACTGCATGCTCTCCACCCAAACTCTTCCCCAACTCGAGGTTGTTGATCTTTTCCATCATGGCCATCAATAGCCTTCTCGTTCCTTCTCCCTCTTCAACCTGATGCACTCTCTGAAAATCTGCATCCACACCCCAAGCACCGGCATTCGTGACAATGTTGTCCACGATCTCCCTACACCTCTCTATGCCTTGATTGAGGAATGCTCCGCCCGCACATGCATCTAAATGGGCTTGACCATCCTTGCTGGCACCGCTGTAGAAGAATGCCATAATATCCCCCTCATTGTACCCGTGCTGCGGGCACTCTATCAGCATGTTCGAGTATCTCTCCCACGCTTGGCGTAAATCCTCTCCTTGCTTCTGGCGGAAGGAAGAGATCTCAATCCTAGCCTTGATCGTCCTAGATGGAGGGTAGAATCGCTCGAGGAACAGACGCTCGAGCTCTGCCCAAGTGGTAATACCTCCCCGTGGGAGCGTATTATCGTACCACTCCTTAGCTATTCCCGTCAGTGAGAATGGGAACAGCCTAAGCCTCTTGGCATCTTCAGACATGCCATTATAATTGAATGTTGAGGCTATCATGAGAAAGCTCCTCAAGTGAGTGTGAGGATTCTCCTTCCCTATCACCCCTTTGAACTGATTCTCGGTCAGCAGCTTTAAAATCCCCGGTGATATCGAGAAGTTGTTCGCCTCAACAGGAGGCAAAGCCACTCCATCATAGTACCGCTGTGGCTGCGCTGCAAACCTCCCTCGAATAGCCATCTGATCTGCGTTCTGAGGAACGTGTTGAGGATTAGCAGCTGGTACGGGTACTTGTTGGGGTGGTGGTTGGTAAACAGGTGGTTGATTATAGACTGGGGGTGGAGGATACGGGTATGGTGGGTAAGGATAAGGTGGGTATGGGTAATGTTGGTATACTGGGTTGTGGAAAGGGTTATTCGGGTTTTGTGGGTAAGCAGGATTGTTCAGAGGATTTGGGACTAGGTTCTGAGCTGGATTGTTTACATTTTGTGCACCCGGGTTCTGGCTTTGGCTATCCACGAACTGGTCTTGATTCTGACCACCACTCCCTCCAGAGCCATCAACCCGGTCTACTGCCTGAGTGAAATCGTTGGCAGCATCGTCCAACTCATTATTGAGGTCCATTGGTCCCTTCCCTAAGTCGGCTGCGTTCATTCTTCTCAAGTAAGCTCGGTTCCTTCTAGCTATTGTCTCAGGGTCTGCAGGTATTCTCTCTTCGCTCGTGTTGCCTTGTGAGCGTGTTCTCATAAACCTGACACACTAGCAGATGGATCAAAACGCAACTGCCGAATGGATAGAAAAATAAAATAAACAAAATAAAAACAGAAATTAAATCACCCACTACTAACTACTAAGCTATCGACAAGTCCTATTCAAACAGCATATAACGCCATCCCCGGCAATGGCGCCATTGACTTTAAGCGACTACACTAACTTCTACTAGTAGCTACCCCGCAAGAGTACGGGTTCACTGTAGTATGGGCAAGTATAGGGACCAAGTATTATCGAACCCAAGGGATGGTGTATATGCGAATAGATCCCTGAAGATCTACGCGTCGTAGTTAATATGAGTATAATGTTTTTGGGTTTTTGAAAGATTAATTAAAAGACTGAAATAAACTAAGTAAACTAAAATACTAAAGCAATTAAATTAACTAAGGGTTGTGTTCTAATGTGAGATGGTGATGCTCAGGTTAGGAATCCCTACGTATACTAACGGAGCAGGTACATAATCAAAGTAATCGTGACAAACAAGAATTAACCTAAGTAAAAGATCGTAGAATGAAAGCTCAAGATTTCTCACCCTAATACTTTATCCTAGCAATCGACTTCACTAATCCACTAACAAGTTAATAGATAGCGCTTAATTAATGAGACCCTAATTTAACTAAGGTGATGCGGTCGTCCTCCTTCGCTAAACCGGTAAATGAATTAACCTTTCCTAAACCTTCTCGTTAAGACTACTAGTTGTTATTGAGTGATGCGGTCGTCCTCTCTCTAACACTTTCGTACTAAATTTAAAGGTAAAGTTCAGATTAATTATAAGAATTCATTAACTAAGAGAATTAAAACTAACGTCACAAACTACCCTAATTATGTACCCACATCCTACTTCTACGAGTTCATCCTAACCTAAGCATGCAAGGGTTTTAGCCGGACATGGTTGTAACAAACATAAAAGCAAACGAAGAAACAACGAACATAAACATAATGAATTGCACTAAGAAAATACGAAACATGAACTAGGGTTTAAAAAGAAAATAAATACGAAGAACTGAAATTGAATTAACTAAAACAAAATTAAAAGCGTTTAAAGTAACGAACTAATGAAAAGAAACTAAGAATTTGTATGCAAAACCTCAACAAAACGTAAAATAAAGCTTGCTCTTCTTCTTCCTCTCCAAAAACTAAGTCTAAAATTGAATTCTAAAGTTGGGGATCCTTCAAAACGTGTTTGGACGAGATATATATAGGCACGGGTCGAAACGGGAGTTAATGGGCCGAAAATACGAATCCGGAGGCAAAAGTATATGGGCGCTCGAGCAAAACGCTCGAGCGGTCCCGCTCGAGCAGTGTAGCTCGAATGATGCATTCGCTCGAGCGGTCGCGCTCGAGCTGCTCGAGCGCTGAAATGACTCTGTATGTTTTGGGCGCTCGAGCGATTCGCTCGAGCGGTGGCGCTCGAGCTGCTCGAGCGCAAGAATTGTTCTGTACGTTTGCGCGCTCGAGTAAGGCGCTCGAGCGGTGGCGCTCGAGTAAGGCGCTCGAGTGATCTCTTATCCTTCCAAATGATACTTTTCCTCGTCCGCACTAATACCAATCGTATTTCTTCAATATCTTCTCATCCGGGCATCCGTTTGAGTCGATTCAAAGTCCTACGAACTCCGTTTTTCGTCCTATATTCACCTATGAGCATCAAAGAGACAAATTTATCAATGTATAGAAATAACGCTCAATTGACTCTAAATACTCTATAAACTCGACCAAAACTAGGGCGTTTCTAGCTACGAATCATGACAATTTCACGCCTAATCAATGGTGCATCTTTGCATAAGGTTGCAACCCTTGGACCCGGTGAGCCCTTCGATCGCGTCCAATCCGATCGCGAGCCATGGTTGAGCCGTGCATCTCAAAAAATTAAATACTTCTTGCGAAGATGTGTGCGTGCACCCCTTAAGTGCCCGTTGCGACTAAATGTGACGTGCTCGTGTGAATCAATGGTCTTTGGTTTAGGCTAACCACATCACCACCACTTAGACTTTAGTCAAGTTTTCATATCCATAACACAAGTCTACTTATATGGAGGAGCTCTTTCTCTTAAATTTTCAATGTGGGAAAAGGAATCCTTATTCCTTATATCTCCACATTTTCCCACATCAACGTAGGAATCTCCATGATAAATTGTCAACTTTATGTATTAATATCTCATTCAGCCGAAATTGATTTTGAGCAAATCAATACAATAAATTCACATGCTCTGAATGTAGATTACAAATTAATAATTTATTTCCATTTTCCACAAATGAATCATCACAATATAATTGATCAAACTTGATTCGATACCCAAATTTCAAACCAATTTCCAACCATTATACTTATGAGTACTTGAGGCATGGTAAATAATGGAGAAAATTTATTAAGTGAACAAATGAATTTTCAATTAAACTAACGTGTAACCCGCTTGACACCGGAAAAAATAAATCTGTATTATTATTAAAGATAGAATTTTTTATTTAATTCGATTAATTTAATTTTATTGGTGGTACACATTTTTAATTATATATCGTATTAATTCAACATTCATATCAGAATTAGGCCAAAGTTATATACATTTTCATGTTTTGTTAATACACTCCTTCCAAAAAAATTAACAATTTTTCGATTTTTTTTTCTGAAAATGCATATGTTTGGTTTTATTTTTTAAATATCGATTTTCTTTTTAAAAAATTGTCAAAATTTTCGATTTTCTTTCCGTATATTTTTTTTAGAGTGTATAATAATAAAATAAAGGGGGAAATTCTTTTTTAGTGTATATGTCTTATATCAAAAATGCCCTAACTTTTTGCAAAATTTCTTTTCTAACCATTTCAAGGGTATAATTACATTTTGACCCCTAAAAGAAATATTTTATTCCCTTTGAATCCCCTGCCCTAAGCTGACCGATTGGTTAGAAAAGAATTTTTGCATCAATCAATTTAATTTCAATTTTCCTCCTGAATTGTTGCAAAATTCGATCTTTTCATCCAACTTCCCCCTCAAATGCAATTTCCCCCACTGTTAACGGAAAACGTATGTGGGTTGTAGTTGGTTTTGATAGCAATCAATCGAATTGGAGCTGAGTGCAATTTCCACCATTGTTAACGGTAAAACGTGGGTGGGTTGTAGTTGGCTTTTGAAAGCAATCAATCGAATTGGAGATGGGTTTGTTTTCGAATGTGAAAACAGAAAACGTGTTTTGTTGAAAGCTTACGCGAATTGTTACGGTTAACTTCAAGTTGAAAGCTTTCATGAATTTGAAGGTATGTATTCTATTTTTTTCGACTCTCTGTTTTCGGGCTCTTGTTTTTTCTCAAATTTCTTTCGTTAACCATGTACATTGATTGGTTTTATTCTTGTTATTCCTTGTTATTTACGCATTGAATTTAAGTCTGGTCACTTATTTTACACGGTATTTAACTACCCCTGTTTTGCTTTTGAGTTCTTGTAATTGTTATTTTACACGGTATTTAACTACCACTGTTTTACTGTAACTTAAGTTTGTAGCATTAATTTATATCTTCATTGTTTTACATGAATAGATATGAAGAAGACAAGGAAATTTTTGGGTGTACATTATAATGGATTTTTTGAAGATTCGAAATATGTTGGTGGTAGTTTTGGTGCTGTTCGGATATTTGAGCAGAAGATGAAGCTCTCTAACTTCAGTAGACTTATTCTTGAATTCTGTGGTCCAACTAGCTGCGGGAAATATTATACATTTTTCGAACTTGCAAAATTCGGATCTCCATCAAAGGTTAAAAATATTTTTTTTGAGATTAAGAACGATGATGATGTCGAGTCGTTTCTTACTTGTTCAGATGCCCCCGAGGTTTATGTGTGCAGTGAGTCATTTGAAATCCCCATTTGTGAAGATTTAGGTGAGCAGGGCACGACAAGTTCATCTGTTCAAAAAGAAAATATGAATGGTTTGGAGGATTTAGCTTCTAATAATTTTAGTTTTCCTCCAAATCTTCCCCATCACGTAGTGTCTATAGATAGTGACAAAGACTTAAGTTGTCCTCACTGTTCTGAATCTTCATACTCCTCCTATGAATCAGAGGATGAAGATGACTGCCCACCCCCAGTACCCACCCATCCAGTATCTAATCTGCCTATTCCTGATCCTTGGTTGCTCCCACTAATCCCCAAAAATTTACATCCCCAGGAAGTACATTCCCCACCAACCTTCCAAAAGCACGTTCCTGGAGAGTTATCCACAAAAGACGTATTTTTGTCCAAAGCAAAAATGGTTCACTCTGTTGGTCTCCACCATCTTAACAATCACTTAGAGTTTTGTATTGCACGGTCGTTTTGGAGTTATACATGAAAGTATGCTTTTACTTTGTATAACTCGTGTATCAAACACTTGTTTATGAGAATAGTTCTTTTATCGCATTTACTTTAGTTATGATTGAATGTTGAATATCTATTGCAAACCGTTCAATATATGGTACATGTTACATTGTAGTTAATGTGGTGATACCCGATCACGGAAGACAACATTAACAGTTTCCTTTTAACTAAATGTACATTTTCACGACCTAGGTGGAATTGAACAATCCGCCGTGAAAGGTCGATGTGTAAGTCTCAGATTGGTCTGTCTTGACTAAGAGATTGCACTAGCACATTTAGTATGTGTTGAAGAGGACCTACAGCGAGGATAAATTCTTCTGTTCTGAAATGTGAAGAATTAGACCTCAGTGGTTGTTGATTTCTTAATCTCTGTCACTTAAATAGGACCGTGTGTGCTTAATGGTTACTGCTTTGATTCATGTTGGGTGAGAATCATTGTGACTTCGAACCTTATGCTTTGGGCAGTAATATTAATCATACGACGATTGCTAAGATTTAATACGGAGAAATGCGTGCGAGTACGGCTCGTGTGATTAGTCCCCTTGGTGGGCTCAGAAGTTTTATCGTACCAAATCTTGCAAGTGAAGAATTAGTTTCTTCGGTACGGATAATAGTGTCGAGCTGTCTTTACTCCAAGGTGAAATATATTAATTAATTTAGAGCTATTCAGAAGCTTAATTAATTAATGAACTTGATAATATTAAATGCGGGAAATAATAACCGGGAGCCCATATTATCGTAATATGGATTAAGATGGATAGTGCAATATTAATTTATTAGTGGTAATAATTAATATTAATGGATTTAATTATATTGGGGCTCAATATTGAAATTCAGAAGTCCATTGACTTGAAGCGAATATACTAACTTCTACTAACTTCTACTAGTAGATTCCCCGCAAGCGGACGGGTTCACTGTAGTATGAGCAAGTATAATGACCAAGTATTATCGAACCCACGAGATGGAGTGTATGCGAATAGATCCCTGAAGATCTACGCGTCGTAGTTAATATGAGTGTGTTATTTTTGGATTTTTGGAAAGATTAATTAAAAGACTAATATAAACTAAGTAAACTGAAATACTAAAGAAATCAAATTAACTAAGGGTTGTGTTCTAATGAGAGATGGTGATGCTTAGGATAGGAATCCCTACGTATACTAACGGAGCAGGTACATAATCAAAATAACTGTGACACACAAGAATTAACCTAAGTCTAAGAATGTAAGGTCAAAGCTCAAGATTCTAAACCCTAATACTTTACCCTAACACTCGACTTCACGAATCTACTAACAAGTTAATAGATTGTGCTTAATTAATGAGACCCTAATTTAACTAAGGTGATGCGGTCGTCCTCCTTCGCTAAACCGGTAGATGAATTAACCTTTCCTAAACCCTCTCGTTAAGTCTACTCGTTGTTAAAGAGAGATACGGTCGTCCTCTCTCTAACACCTTTCGAACGAAATTCAAGAGCGAACTCTAGATTAATTTTAAGAATTCATTAACCAAGAGAATTAAAACCTAACGTCACAAGTTACTCTAATTACGTACCCACAACCTACTTCTACGAGTTCATCCTACCCTAAGCATGCAAGGGTTTTAGCTAGACATAGATTTAACATAAACAATAACAATTAGACAAGTGACGAATATGAACATGGTAATTAAATCAAAGAAAAGATCGTACATAAACTAGGATTTTAAGATATAAAAGAATAAACTGAAATTAATTAGCAAAACGAGGTCTCAATGTATTCAAGAACAAAAGATATTAAGAAACGAAACTAAAACGTGAAATCGTAATGTGAATTCGTAAGCAAAAACCTCAAAAATGTAAAACTAAACTTGCTCGTCTCTTTTCGTCCTTCTCTCTCTAAAAATTCTGTATAAAAGTGATGTGGTGAGTTCGGGGCTCCTCAAAACGTGTTTGGAAGAGGTATATATAGGTAACGGGTCGAAATGGGATCTCATGGGCCAAAATTCCCGTCGAGCTCGAGTAGAGCTCTAGTAAACGTGCTCGAGCAATGCAAGCTCGAGTGTTGAAATTATACAGAACGTTAAAAGTACTCGAGCCCCTTAGCTCGAGTAGTTCTACTCAATCGGCTTCTGCTCGAGTAGTCTACTCGAGTGCCCGTGTACTGGCTACTCGACCGGCTTCTGCTCGAGTGCACTACTCGAGTGCCTGAGTAATGTCTACTCGACCGAAGCTGGCTCGAGTGCACTACTCGAGTGCCTGAGTAGTGTTTACTCGAGCACCTTCATCTTGAGTACTTCAATGACACTTTTGCTCGCTCGAACTAATACTTCTCGTATTTCTTCCATATCTTCTCATCCGGGTATCCGTTTGAGTCGATTCGAAGTCCTACGAACTCCTCTTTTTGCCCTCTATCCATCTATAAGCATCAAAGAAACAAATTTGTTAGTTTGTGAAAATAATACTCAAATGACTCTAAATACTTATATGAATCCATCAAAACAAGGGCATTTCGAGCGACGAATCATGACAATTTCACGCCTAATCAACCCCCCCAAACTTACCATGTTGCTTGTCCTCAAGCAACGAAATAATAAGTCAAGTGAAATTGTTAGGAATGAGTCAAGGAATCCAATCATGCAAGTACATAAATTCGAGCTTCAAAGATGCATCACAAGTATACTCACTCACCTTCCTTCATCATATTCATGCAACAACAGCAAGAAACACCAAAATCCAACATGGATGTGCACTCAACGATGTGTTTCACTCCCTCTCAAGTGTATAACAATGGTCAAGGGACTCACTCAATCAATCAATCACACACATTGGCAGCCATAGGCTTGTAAGTGCTCTTAGCTTCGACCGTACTCTAGAAATCAATGCCGAATCAAAAAGGACTTTCTCAAGGTTGTAATGTAGGCTCTTTGGACAGGTGGGATAACAATATAGGGTAAAGTGACTAACGTGAATGGAGAATAGAAAATCAAACTTTGGCACTTCGAGATTAGGAACAGAATACTTCAAACATGTTCAATCAACACCCTTTCAATTCCATACTCTCAATACTTCAAAAATTTATTTCTTTCTCACTCTTTTCACTTTTTTTTTTCAATCACTTCATTTTTTTTTCTTTTTTCGCACAAACACATGAGCTCATTTTTTTTTTCATTTGATCATTCTGAAACAAAAGATACAATCCTGACTGCTTTCAAACCTATTACATGTTGTTTTGGAAAATCATCAAAACTAAAACATATCCCAACAATTTCCCCCTTTTTGATGATTCCAAAACTTCTAACTAAATGATTTTCTATTACAAGAATAATGTCAGAGTACAAGTAATAGTTTGAAATATGCAGAAATTCCCATAGTTTAAAACGTTTAAGATCTGTTCAGTTGACCATTTTTCTTAACAAAACTGGATCAGTGGTCATGTGAACAACCCGCTCTGATACCAATTGATGGTCCCGTTTTCAAAGGGCAAAATGGGAATTCAGGAGCAATTTTTTTTTAAACCTTCGCGTTGCACCCTGAGAGTCAGGGCAAAATGGGAGTTCAGTGACGGAATACTCAAGTCACTGCGTTGCTGAGAGTCAGAGCTATCAAGTCAGTGATGAGACTTGAAAGCTCAGGCTCTCAATAAGGCAGTGACTCGAGAGATTGAACTCTCGAGTGCTAGCCTAAGCTTGTCAGTGAGATTGATTCTCCCTGACTAAAATACTTAGCTAATCTTTCTTTTCAAACTTTTCAAGTACACTCAGAGAGCATACACAACAAATAACTAGCAAGTGCTTAGACAATAAACAACGCTCAGTTTAACAGGAAATCCACTCCTGGGATTCTTGTTTTTAACGTGCCAAGGTGCACTTACAACTGGACTCACGCCACTCCCTGGGCTGCCCCTCCTCACTAACTTACTCCCAACAAACCTAACTAGAGGGTTTTGGTTTCGGTTTGGTTTTCTCCAACTAGGTGAGGTTTTCCTTTACAATGTGTTAGCCTTAAAGCTAGGATTAGGAAAACCTCTCTAAGCTATGAGTTACAAGCTTGACACTCAATGAATATAAGTGATAACCCTAAAGGTCAGTGTCGTGGGTGTGAGCAACACTTCCTTATGACTCTCTAACAACTCACACACTCTTATAGCTTGTAGGTGTTGATTTTTCTATCTTCACACACTATACAACACTTCAACACACTTGAATACGCAGCTATGAGCTTGTATTTATAGTGTGGATTCAAATGTAACCGTTGGAGGAAATTACATTTGAATCCATACAATTAATGGTTTCAACCACTTTTATTGGAATGCGGCCTTTGTCAGTGTCAGAGTTGCTGCCTCGTGCTGATTGGTCCACGTGGCCTGGATTCACGGATCTTTGACTCAGTGGGTTTGACTAAGACCCACTGACTTTAGGTAGCTTCCTCCTTCACTGACCTGATGATCTTCAGTGGACTGAATCGTCCTCAGTGTAGTTGTCCTTCAGAGACTCTTTGAAGATCATTCCAAGAAGTTTGTCATAAGGATGAATGACAAACTTCCCTGACCACAGTAGCCTGACTCCTTCAGGGCCTACTTGGTGCAGCACTGATCCTCCTAATCATGCTCTTCACTGAGTGGTCCACCTGACTTAGCTTAGATCAGCCTGGTTTACACTCAGTGGGACATCCTTCAGGTTTCTCTTCTGGTTCAGGTTCTGACTTGGCTTCAGTCTGTTCTTTTGATGTCATCTTGATTTCCTCAGGCTGTGTTGCTGAGTTCCCCCTCGCTGAGTTCCCCCTCAACTGAGTGTTCCCCCAACTGAGTTCTTCTCAACTGACAGCCTGTTCTACTGAAAGCTAAACTAGCCTAACCTGAAACAAAAGATACAATCCTGACTGCTTTCAAACCTATTACACGTTGTTTTGGAAAATCATCAAAACTAAAACATATCCCAACAACTACCAATGCAAAATAACGAACGAAAAGAAACATCACCCCCCAAACTTCGACTTCGCAAAGAGGTCGATGTTTGGGGTTTGGTTACCTCTAACTCCAAGAATCGAATGCTTTCCTACTCGAAACGTGCTCAACTTCATGACTCTCCTCCTTAAGCTCTCTTTCTCAGAACTACACTCCACGAAACAAGCCTACATCAAAATTCTCAATAAACGAGGTTAACACTTACGATTCCCAAAAACTACGAAAAACAAGAAAACACATAAACGCTAGTAAAAATGGGTTGCCTCCCATTAAGCGCTAGTTTTAAGGTCCTAATGCCGGACCGAGCTCACAGGAGCTCACGGGACTTGAGACTCTAAAATACCTCCCTTATTCTCATAAGAGAAGTTAAAGAATTTCTTCACTCGATGCCCGTTCACCATAAATTTCTGTCCATCGTCCTTCTCGACTTCAAGGAATCCACTCTTGTGCACTCCCTTCACAATATACGGCCCGTTCCACTTGGACTTTAGCTTTCCACCAAAAAGCTTCATCCTCGAATTGAATACGAGGACTTGATCACCCACCTTGAATTTCTTCTTCTTCAATCGTGCATCATGCCACTTCTTCGTCTTCTCTTTGAAAATTCGGGCATTCTCATAGGTACTATCTCGAAACTCCTCCAACTCATGCAATTGGAGTAATCTTTTCTCACCAACCAAGGCACTATCAAAATTCAGCTTCTTGATTGCCCAATATGCCTTGTGCTCCAACTCCATGGGCAAGTGACATGCCTTTCCAAAAACCAATTGATATGGAGACATACCAAGAGGAGTTTTGAAAGCTGTCCTATATGCCCAAAGTGCATCATCCAACTTCATCGCCCAATCTTTCCTACTTATGATCACCGTCTTCTCAAGTATCTCCTTGATTTGACGGTTGGAAACCTCTGCAAGACCGTTAGATTGAGGATGATAAGCAGTAGAGATTCGATGACTTACCTCGTATTTGGACAACAGCTTTTCCATCCATTTGTTCACGAAATGACTTCCCCCATCACTTACCAAAGCTCTTGGAACTCCATATCTTGCAAAGATGTTCTTCCTCAAGAACTCGATGACCACTCGGGAATCATTTACTCGAGTTGGGACAGCTTCAATCCACTTCGAGACATAATCAACGCATACGAGAATGTACAAGAATCCATTGCTAGGAGGAAATGGACCCATGAAATCAATCCACCATACGTCGAATATCTCGACTTCCATGAACACGTGCATAGGCATCTCGTCCCTCTTAGTAATGGAGCCAAATCGTTGGCACTTCTCACACCTCTTAACTCATTCCATGCAATCTCTCAATAGAGTTGGCCAATAAAAACCAGATTGAAGGACTTTCCTTCCGGTCTTCTCTCCACCCAAATGTCCTCCACATGGCAAGGCGTGACAATGCCTTATGATATCTCTCCACTCCTCCTTTGGCACACACCTTCTCAACACGTGATCTATCCCTCTTTTGAACAAGTAGGGGTCATCCCAAATGAACTCCCGAACCTTCTTCAGAAATGCCTTCCGATGCACCGAGTCTATCTCAACGGGCAACTCTCCACTTGCTAAATAGTTAGCATAATCTGCAAACCAAGGTGCCTTCCCCTCAACTCGATACACAGGGATGTCTTCTAAGCCAAAGAGCTTCTCATCCGGAAATTCATCGTTCACCTCTCGATCCTCCACGGTGTTCTTCTTGGTGAGCTCCAATCTCGAAAGGTGATCGGCTATCACGTTCTCACATCCCTTCTTGTCTCGAATCTCTACATCAAACTCCTGGAGCAACAAGATCCAACGTATGAGACGGGGCTTGGCATCTTTCTTACTCATAAGGTACCGAATCGCCGCATGGTCCATATATGTTTTCGTCCCTACTAGGTAAGGTTGAAATTTATCAAAAGCATACACGACCGCTAACAGCTCCTTTTCGGTCGTAGTGTAATTCACTTGAGCAGAATTCAGCATCTTCGAGGCATAGTAAATAGCGTGAAAACGCTTCTCACGAATTTGCCCCAAAGCAACCCCCATCGCATAATCGCTAGCATCACACATCAGCACGAACGGGCTAGACCAATCCGGTGTAACAAGTATCGGAGCATTCACCAACGCTTCTTTCAACCTGTTAAAAGCCACTAAACACTCATTAGTAAACTCAAAGGCGACTTCTTTTTCAAGAAGCCGCGAAAGGGGTTTATCTATTTGTGAAAAGTCTTTTATGAAACGTCTATAAAAACCCGCGTGTCCTAAAAATGATCGAATCCCCTTCTCGGTCGAAGGTGGTGGAAGCTTCTTGATAGCAATCACTTTCGCCTTGTCCACTTGGATACCTTTCGAGGACACATGATGTCCAAGAACAATACCCTCTCTTACCATGAAGTGACACTTCTCCCAATTAAGCACTAAGTCCGTCTCTTCACACCTGCTCAACACAACTTCAAGATTGATTAGACATTTATCAAACGACTCCCCGTAAACGTAGAAGTCATCCATGAAAACCTCCATAATCTTCTCAATCAAACCATGAAAAATCGCCATCATACACCTTTGAAATGTGGCGGGTGCATTACACAACCCAAATGGCATCCTCCTAAAAGCAAAAGTCCCATAGTAGCAGGTGAAAGTGGTTTTCTCTTGATCCTCGGGGGCTATCATGATCTGATTATACCCCGAGTATCCATCTAAGAAACAGCAATACTCAAAACCATCTAATCTATCAATCATCTGATCAAGGAACGGTAAAGGAAAGTGATCCTTACACGTTGCCTTGTTCAACTCTCTATAATCAACACATACACGCCAACCCATCACTAATCTATTGGCTACCAATTCATTAGACTCCATCTTAATCACCATGGTACCCCCCTTCTTAGCAACTACGTGTAACGGACTCACCCATGGACTATCAGAAATAGCAAAAATCATGTTGCTATCTAACAACTTCAACACTTCCTTATGTATCACCTCTTGAATGACCGGATTAACTCTACGTTGATTTTGCACTATCGGTTTTTTACCCTCTTCTAATCTAATCCTATGCATGCAAATAGAGGGGCTAATTCCCTTAATATCCGCGATCGACCATCCTATAGCAGATTTGTGCTTACGAAGCACCACTAGAAGTCTCTCAAGCTAATCATCAGATAAAAGGGCTGATACAATTACCAGATATTTGTCGGCCTCATCCAAGTAAGCGTACTTGAGGTGATCGGGAAGCGGCTTCAACTCCTTCTTCGCCTCCAATGGTGGCGCCTTATCGAACATCTTCTCAAAAGTTGACTCCTCAGCTTCCAAGTCATCTGCATCCTCTACTTTTTTTAACTCCAAGAACTTGACATCTTTATTGTCTTTCAAGCTGTCAAAATAATCAAGATCATAAGAATCATAAGAAAGATCGTCAAGAATAGGATAATTAAACTGATGAACATAGAAAGAGCAAGGGTCTAGAAGTGTGTCTTCAACACAAGCATCTGTGATGTCAATGAAGTGGCAACTCTCATCTCCCATGGGGTATTTCATAGCTTCGTAAATAGCTATCTTCACTTCTTGATCATCCACTTTGACCGTGATCTTCTCATTTGCTACATCAAGCACCATCCCGGCAGTAGCTAGAAACGGTCTCCCTAAAATCAGCGGGACATGCTCATCCTCTTCCATCTCGAGTACTACGAAGTCGGTGGGAAAAACGTGATTCTCCACCGTCACTAGAACATCCTCCACTACTCCTTGAGGTCTCGTAATGGACCTATCAGCTAGCTGGAGCGTCATCATCGTGGGTTGAAGCTCAACTCCCTCCAACTTCTTGAACAACGAAAGAAGCATCAGATTAATGCTCGCCCCGAGATCACACAAAGCTCCTTTCTTGATCCCGTTCCCGATATCGCAAAGAATGATGAAACTCCCGGGATCCTTCAGCTTGGGCGGAAGTGCCTTGTGCACCATAGCACTCACCTCGTGGTTCAAGTGCACTAGCTCGGGTCCATCTATTCTCCGTCTCTTCGCAATCAAGTCCTTCAGGAACTTGGCGTAGTTCGGCATCTGTTCCAAAGCATCATAAAAAGGAATGTTAATATGCAACTTTTTAAAAACATCAAGGAATTTAGCAAACTTCTCATCAAACTTCTTTTTCATGAAGCGCTGTGGATATGGGACAGGTATCACAGATTTGGGTACCCCCCATTCATCTTTCTCAGTTTCTTTCACTTTCTCCCTTGCTTCCTTTGCCTTTTTCCACTTTGGAATTCTCTCAATCTCCTCAATCTCCTCATCAGGCACTTTTCTCTTCTGGGTCTCATCCATATCTTGACTCTTATCATCAATTTTCATCTTAACTCCTTCCTTCTCAACCTCAACTCCATCACCTTGAGACTCTATCCCTTCTGTCTCAACTTCTTCTTTGAGCGTCTCAGAATCAGCAGGCATCTCGGGACCATCATATTTGGTCCCACTTCTCAACTCAATAGTCTTGCAATGCTCCTTTGGGTTATCCTCGGGCATTGAAGGATACTTGCCAGGCTCTCTCGGCTGAGACTTTGCGATCTGACTAATTTGGTACTCAATAGAATTGAATCTTCTGTTGTTCTCTTACTGAACTCGATTCCACTCGATGTCTCTCTTCTGGAGCTCTTGATCTCGATGATCGTCTTTCTTATGCAACTCCTTCACATCGTACTCCAAAGAGGACAATCGCTTGCTACCTTCCTCCACCTTCTGAAGGATCGCTCTCAACATCTCCTCGGTTGATGCACCGCCCTCTCCACCAGGAGGTTTAGACCCCGGATCAACACCTGCAGGAACAGTAATACCAGCTTTTGGGTTAGCATAAGAAAAATTCTCATTTTTCCTCCATGTGTTTTGAGGAGGCTACTGGCCTCCTTGATACCCTTGTGTGTTCCTCCATTGATTTTGAGGCGGCTGTGGGCCTGGAGGTACAAATGGTTGACCATAAGAAGGTCTTCCATACTGGTTTCCACCTTATGGATACCCCCCTTGTGGGTAATTAGGCCTTCCCATATAGTTGGCCTCTTCTTGCTGACTCGTGGGTGGTTCCACTTTCTTGCTTGCTGCTGCATTCCCTCTAACCAAGTTCTGCCCCATCTCAAGGTTGCTGATCTTCTCCATCATAGCCATCAACAGCTTCCTTGTACCCTCATTCTCCTCGAACTTGCAAACTCTCTGAAACTCGGGATCCTCGTTCCATGCACCGGCATTCGTGACAATGTTGTCCACGATCTCTCTACATCTCGCTATCCCTTGGTTCAGGAACGCTCCACTCGCACATGCATCTAAATGGGCTTGACCAGCCTTGCTGGCTCCACTGTAGAAGAACACCATAATATCTCCCTCATTGTACCCGTGCTGCGGGCACTCGATCAACATATTTGAGTATCTCTTCCACGCTTGGCGTAAATCCTCTCCAGACTTCTGGCGAAAGGAAGAGATCTCAATTCTCGCTTTAATCGTTCTCGATGGAGGGTAGAATCGCTCGAGGAACAGACGTTCGAGCTCGGCCCATGTGGTTATACCTCCCCGTGGGAGTGTGTTATCATACCACTCTTTAGCTATTCCCGTCAGTGAGAATGGGAACAGCCTAAGCCTCTTGGCATCTTCAGACATGCCATTGTAATTGAAAGTAGATGCTATCATGAGGAAACTCCTCAAGTGAGTGTGAGGATTCTCCTTCCCAACTTCCCCTTTGAACTGGTTCTCGGTAAGCAGCTTAAGAATTCCCGGGGAAATCGAGAAATTGTTTGCCTCAACTGGAGGCAATGCCACTCCATCGTAGTACCTTTGTGGCTGCGCTGCAAACCTCCCTCGAATAGCCAGATTTTGATCTACGTTCTGCGGAACGTGTTGAGGATTAGCAGCTGGTACGGGTACTTGTTGGGGTGGTGGTTGGTAAACAGGTGGTTGATTGTAAACTGGGGGTGGAGGATACGGGTATGGTGGGTAAGGATACGGTGGGTATGGGTAGGGTGGATAAGGTAAGTTGTTTTGTGGTAGGTTAGGATGTGGGTAAGCAGGGTTGAGATGTGGATTTTGGACCATATTATGAGCTGGGCTGTTTTGGTTCTGAGTACCCGGGTTTTGGCTCTGACTCTCTCCTAATGGATCCTGATTCTTGCTGGTGTTGCCCTCAGTGCCGTCAACCCGGTTCAATGCCTGATTGAACTCATTCTCGACTTCGTCCAACTCATTAGTGATGTCCATCGGTTCTTTCCCTCCGGCAGCGTTTATCCTTCGTAAGAAGGCTCGGTTTCTTCTTGCTATTGTCTCAGGATCTGCAGGTAACCTCTCTTCGCTCGTATTGCCTTGTGAGCGTGTTCTCATAAACCTGAAACACTAGCAGAAGGATCAAAACGCAACTGCCTAATGAATGGAAATAAAAAAAAAAATCACCCACTACTAACTACTAAGCTATCTACAAGTCCTATTCAAAAAGCATACAACGCCTTCCCCGGCAACGGCGCCATTGACTTGAAGCGAATATACAAACTTCTACTAACTTCTACTAGTAGATTCCCCGCAAGCGGACGGGTTCACTGTAGTATGAGCAAGTATAATGACCAAGTATTATCGAACCCACGAGATGGAGTGTATGCGAATAGATCCCTGAAGATCTACGCGTCGTAGTTAATATGAGTGTGTTGTTTTTGGATTTTTGGAAAGATTAATTAAGAGACTAAAATAAACTAAGTAAACTGAAATACTAAAGAAATCAAATTAACTAAGGGTTGTGTTCTAATGAGAGATGGTGATGCTTAGGATAGGAATCCCTACGTATACTAACGGAGCAGGTACATAATCAAAATAACTGTGACACACAAGAATTAACCTAAGTCTAAGAATATAAGGTCAAAGCTCAAGATTCTAAACCCTAATACTTTACCCTAACACTCGACTTCACGAATCTACTAACAAGTTAATAGATTGTGCTTAATTAATGAGACCCTAATTTAACTAAGGTGATGCGGTCGTCCTCCTTCGCTAAACCGGTAGATGAATTAACCTTTCCTAAACCCTCTCGTTAAGTCTACTCGTTGTTAAAGAGTGATACGGTCGTCCTCTCTCTAACACCTTTCGAACGAAATTCAAGAGCGAACTCTAGATTAATTTTAAGAATTCATTAACCAAGAGAATTAAAACCTAACGTCACAAGTTACTCTAATTACGTACCCACAACCTACTTCTACGAGTTCATCCTACCCTAAGCATGCAAGGGTTTTAGCTAGACATAGATTTAACGTAAACAATAACAATTAGACAAGTGACGAATATGAACATGGTAATTAAATCAAAGAAAAGATCGTACATAAACTAGGGTTTTAAGATATAAAAGAATAAACTGAAATTAATTAGCAAAACGAGGTCTCAACGTATTCAAGAACAAAAGATATTAAGAAACAAAACTAAAACGTGAAATCGTAATGTGAATTCGTAAGCAAAAACCTCGAAAACGTAAAACTAAACTTGCTCGTCTCTTTTCGTCCTTCTCTCTCTAAAAATTCTGTATAAAAGTGATGTGGTGAGTTCGGGGCTCCTCAAAACGTGTTTGGAAGAGGTATATATAGGTAACGGGTCGAAACGGGATCTCATGGGCCAAAATTCCCGTCGAGCTCGAGTAAAGCTCTAGTAAACGTGCTCGAGCAATGCAAGCTCGAGTGTTGAAATTATACAGAACGTTAAAAGTACTCGAGCCCCTTAGCTCGAGTAGTTCTACTCGACCGGCTTCTGCTCGAGTAGTCTACTCGAGTGCCCGAGTACTGGCTACTCGACCGGCTTCTGCTCGAGTGCACTACTCGAGTGCCCGAGTAATGTCTACTCGACCGAAGTTGGCTCGAGTGCACTACTCGAGTGCCTGAGTAGTGTTTACTCGAGCACCTTCATCTTGAGTACTTCAATGACACTTTTGCTCGCTCGAACTAATACTTCTCGTATTTCTTCCATATCTTCTCATCCGGGTATCCGTTTGAGTCGATTCGAAGTCCTACGAACTCCTCTTTTTGCCCTCTATCCATCTATAAGCATAAAAAAAACAAATTTGTTAGTTTGTGAAAATAATACTCAAATGACTCTAAATACTTATATGAATCCATCAAAACAAGGGCATTTCGAGCGACGAATCATGACAATTTCACGCCTAATCATCCATTAGGAGGTCCAATCTTAATTCTCCTTAAAGGCCCCTCAAGTAGCCCATTAAGTAGCCCAATAATGATAAGGTGATTAAAATAAAAAAATATATTATGCTGATTTTTTTTGTTTTTTTTCGAAAATATGATATTTAGAAGAAAGAAGATTTTGTTAATTTTCTTGGAAAGATATTATGGAAGATATGTATTCTTGGAATACAAGAATATCTCATATATTCAAGAAGATCCAAATCTTGGGATTTCTACTTATTATTTTCGAAAATTTTAAGCTTAATAAGGTGAGTGAGTTTTTTGTGGAATATTTTATTGTGGAGAAAAGAATATATGAGATATATTCAATATTTCTTAGAGTCTAAGAAAAGATTTTCTCCAAGCCCAAATAATCCTAAAAATTTCTGCCATCTCACTTTATAAATAGGGGGTGATTATTTCATCCCCAAGGACATAATTACATGTGTTGGAAAAATCAAGAGCATATATATTTTTCTTTTTACTTAGTTATTTAAATTACTTGAAAGCATCTACCACCGGTGATCAAGTAAGGCGAAAGGGAAATACTTGAGAAGGTTTTTGGGTTGATAAAGCGTGATCGTGATTGTCCCGTTTATTCAAAGGCCAATTCTACAAGAGGTACGTAAGTCACATAAATTCTTGTTTATTCCGCCTAGATTTTATGTGAATTAATTCAACATGCATGATGTTAAATTTGTTGGTGGGATTATTATTTGAATTAATTAGGATTAATTCATGCTAGTAATAATTGAATTTAAATTCGTATTTAAATTTCATCCCGAATAGATTCCGGGCACCCCTATTTTCCCAACAACTGGTATCAGAGCCACGGTTTCGGGCTCTGATCTTTAAATTGGAATTTAAATTGTTAGACATTAAATTGAAATTGGATAGTAGAATTGCTAGATCTTTTTTGCAGGTATCCAATTGTCATGGTTTTAATGTTGTTAATTTTTCATGCGTATGTATTAATTGGTTTTAATTCGATTCGTTCGAATTCGTTTTTCTCTTGAGAAAGTCCACGAGTAAATTAGTTGTTTTTATTTTGATTTGATCATTGTAATAGACTAGTCTAGATCTAGTATTTATTTTTTTTGTAAAATAAATTGTAACCGGATAGAGACGAAGAACGAAGAATTAAAGACGGCGTGCCCGAACGATGCATGCATGCGCGGCGCATGCATGGACGTAAAATCATGCATGGGGTGAAAAATGAGAACGAACGGCGAAACCCGGTGCGCGGGGTGCGCGAGGCGCACGACTCGTGCGCACGACAGGGCGCGGGCCCACTCCGTGGGCCGATGCGCGCCGTATCTCGGGGCTTGGAATTTTTTTTAATTAATTCTAGTTCTGCATTTTTTTGTGTGTGATCTTAAACGTCGTCCCGAACCCCAACCGATGCTATTTTTTGATGAAGTGTTGCTATTCGAGTGGGAGCATGTCGAGACGAACGACGGATAGCAACAAGGACGATATTTCGCATCAAGACGTGAAGAAATTAAACCGTGACAATTGGATTTGAGTGCTCCAATGTGTTTAATTTTATTTTGATGGATGTTTTATTTCGTGCACTTATTATTATTTGTTAATATGTGTTTGCATGAATTTTATTGGCCAAGAAAAACCTTACTTTCGAAAATTACTAAGTATGTTTATTTAATCGCAATTTTTTTTCCGGATATTAAAATTGGATTAATTTGGCCTCCATAATTTATTTATTTGTGAAGTCTTTTTGGAATACATTTCCCCCTCGAATCGGCCAAAAAGACGGGTTTCACATGAATAAATTCCGAAAGGATGATTGTGGATTATTACTAGTGGCGGTATTGACCCTCACCACGAGTGGCTTGCTCAAAGCGAAATAATAATCCTGTATTTAATTATGGTTATTACTTAGGCATAGGAAATTGATATTAACTTACTCCCCTCGGAGTCCCTGTCAATTACTATGTGGTCAAAGTGGAAGCTAACTATTAATTTTGAATTAAGGATTTGTAACTTTTAAGTTTGTGATCCGCTTGAATGTGTTTAAATGTATAGACCATCCCTCGTGGCGCATTTAAATTGTTTCGAGATATTGGCTGATGCATGATTATATTGTTTTAAGGTTTCAATATAATTGATGTGATCGAATTATGTGATAATTTCGTATTTTTCTAGATATTGATATGAATGTATGTTTTATTCTCAGTTCATTATGTCGCAACCTTTTAATCCACTGTTTAGTATACTTAAAGATAACAAACTTGTTGGTGAGAACTATGTTGATTGGAAACGTAATCTTGATATTGTCCTAACCGCTCAACACCACAAATGGGTACTTACTACTCCTAAGCCCCAAGAGCCTGCCGAAGATGCGAGCAAGTCGGTCAAGAAAGAGCATAAGAGTTGGTTAGACTCCGATGAGATGGCTAGGTGTACTATTCTGGCTTCAATGTCAGATGTTTTGCAACACCAACACCAACACCAACACATGGAGACCGCCTCTGAGATAATGCTCAATCTTGAAGCGATGTTTAAACATCAGAACCGTACAGCTAGACAAATCACCATGCGAAAGATGCTTTCGTTGAAGATGGTGGAGGGTATGCCCGTAAGGGATCACGTTATCGAGATGATGGGTTATCTCAACAAGTTGGAAGTACTTGGTGCAGAATTTGATCTCCCTACTAAGGTCGATTTCATTCTCCATTCTCTGCCGAAGAGCTTTGAGCAGTTTCAGTTGAACTATCAAATGAATGACCGGGCAAATAGTTTGCTCGAGCTCTTGCAAGCTTTGGTATCGGCGGAGACCTTAATGGATCATCAAACTGTTGCTATGGTGGCAAACGGTCCGTCTGCTTCTTCGGGTCCCAAGGGAGGGAAGAAGAGAAAGAGGACGAAAGGCCAGACCCAAGCAAATCCAACCGTTGCGAAACCCAAGGCGAAGGGAGAAGAAGGTGGAAAGAAAGCTGCTAAGGGTAAGTGCTTCAATTGTGGTGAGAAAGGACATTGGAGGGCGACATGTTCTAAGCCTAAGAAGACGGTAAAGAAAGGTAAGTCTCATGCTTTAGTCGTTGAAACTTATGTTGCGGCGTATGCTGCCCATGTTTGGGTAGTGGATACCGGCGCAACTGATCATATTTGTTTCACTCTTCAGGGGTTCCAGCTAACCCGACGACTTAGCAAGAATGAGATCATCATCACTTTGGGCGATGCTACGAGAGTGGCAGCCGAAGCAGTGGGAGTCATGGACCTATCTTCTGAAGATAGAGTTTTAATTTTAAGAGATGTTTTATACATTCCGAACTTTAGGAAGAATTTAATTTCGGTTTCTAAGTTGTTTTTTGATGGATATTCAGTTACTTTTAATAAAGTTGTTACTGTTTCTTTTAAGAATGTTACTATCTGGCATGGAACGTTGGTAAACAATCTCTATATGATTAAGTATGCACCCCACTCAAATAATGAATCTAATAACACGTCGATCATTTCGAGTAATAAAAGAAAGTGTTCTTCGGAGATGAACGAAACACTTCTATGGCATCTTAGACTAGGTCATATTAATCTAAAGCAGATAGAGAGATTGGTGAAAGACGGATCCTTGGAATCATTCCAAGTCGATTCGTTTCCAACTTGTGAATCCTGTTTAGAGGGTAAAATGACCAAGAGGGCATTTGGAGCCAAGGAGAATAGAGCCACGGAAGTGTTAGAACTTGTTCATACCGATGTGTGTGGTCCAATAACGATCAAAGCGAGAATGGGGTATGAGTATTTCGTCACCTTCATTGACGATTACTCGAGATATGGGTACATTTACCTTATGAGGCATAAGTCTGAAACTTTTGATAAGTTCAAAGAGTTTAAGGCCGAAGCCGAGAAACATAGGGAAAAAAGTATCAAGTTTATACGATCAGATCGTGGAGGCGAATACCTCAGCGATGAATACTTGAACTACTTATCGGACGAAGGGATCGTATCCCAGTTAACCGTACCGGGAACCCCTCAATAGAACGGTGTGGCGGAACGAAGAAACCGGACTCTTTTAGAAATGGTCAGATCCATGATGAGTTATTCGGATTTACCCAAGTCGTTTTGGGGTAATGCCTTGGAAACGGCGGCTTACATTCTAAACTTGGTGCCATCCAAATTGGTTCCTAAAACCCCAATGGAATTGTGGACCGGGCACAAGCCCAGTCTAAGATATTTGAGATTTGGGGCTGTCAGTATACGTGCTAGACAAGGAAGCCGGTAAGTTGGATCCACGTTTGGAATTAAGACTGTTTATAGGATACCCTGCGGGAACGAAAGGGTGTATGTTCTATAGTCCCAAGGATCAAAAGACCGTAATTAGTACACACTTTAAATTCTTGGAGGAAGACTATAAGAAAAATCGGAAGCCTAAAAGTGAAATTACCTTAGAAGAATTGAGAGGTCAAACCTCGATACCAAGTATACAAGATGATGTACCACACGTCACATCTTCACAACCAGAACCCCGTCGCAGTGGGAGGATTGCTAGGCAACCCGAGAGATTCATGGGGATAGGAGAATCTTCAGATTTGGTTCCCGGTGATGAATCAGACCCATGGACGTACGATGAGGCAATCCAAGACAAAGACGCGGAGTCGTGGCAAACGGCAATGGAAACCGAGATGGGTTCGATGGATCATAATCAAGTGTGGGAGTTGGTCGAACCACCCAATGGGGTAGAATCCATTGGATGCAAGTGGGTGTACAAGAGGAAAAGAGGACCGGACGGAAGGGTAGAGACCTTTAAAGCGAGGCTTGTGGCTAAAGGGTATACCCAGAAAGAAGGGATCGATTATGAGGAAACCTTTTCGCCTGTAGCTATGCTTAAGTCCATCCGTATTCTCTTGTCGATCGCTGCGCACCTAGATTACGAGATCTGGCAAATGGATGTCAAGACGGCTTTCCTTAATGGAAGTCTTGACGGGATAGATATCTATATGCAACAGCCCAAAGGTTTCATTGAAAAAGGCCAAGAGAATCTCGTATGCAAGCTTAAGAGATCCATTTATGGACTTAAGCAAGCATCGCGTACTTGGAACCAGTGTTTTGATCAAGTGATTAAGTCTTATGGGTTTGATCAAAACGAGTTCGAAAGTTGTGTGTATAAGAAGCGTGACGGAACTGCGGTGGTATTCTTAGTATTATACGTAGACGATATTCTGCTCATTGGAAACAATGTAAAGGTATTGTCAAACGTAAAGGTATGGCTGTCAAAACAATTTGATATGAAGGACTTAGGGGAAGCCGGTCACATCCTTGGGATCAAGATCACTCGCGATCGGAAGAAGAGGATGTTGGGCTTATCGCAAGCTTCATACATTGACATTGTTTTGAAGCGTTTCAGCATGTAAGATTCCAAGAAAGGTTTTGTACCTTTTAGGCACGGAATCCATCTATCGAAAGAAATGAGCCCTAAGACGCAAGCGGAGATAGATGACATGAAAGGTGTTCCGTACGCTTCGGCCGAAGGAAGCCTTATGTATGCAATGCTGTGTACGAGACCGGATATCTGTTTTACTGTGGACATGGTGGCAAGATATCAAAGTAATCCCGGGAAAGACCATTGAACTGCCGTAAAGTGCATCTTGCGGTATCTGAAAAGAACTCGTGAGCGGATGCTGATTTACCAGTCAGGTAGTCTTGTTCCCGAGGGATACACAGACTCGGATTTCCAATTAGACATAGACTCAAGAAAGTCAACCTCGGGTAGTGTGTTTTGCATGGGAGGAGGAGCCATTTCATGGAGAAGCGTTAAGCAGAAATGCATCGCCGATTCGACCATGGAAGCCGAGTATGTAGCTGTTTGTGAAGCAGCGAAAGAGGCAGTTTGGCTCAAGAACTTCTTAGTGGACTTGGACGTTGTTCCGAATTTGCCCGACAAGATAACTATCTTTTGTGACAATACCGGAGCAGTTGCAAATTCAAAGGAATCGAGAGCCCACAAGGCCAGCAAACACATAGAAAGAAAATACCATCTTATACGAGAAATCGTTAAGAGAGGAGATATAGAGGTGGCAAAGATAACGTCGGGTGACAACCTAGCGGATCCATTCACAAAGGGTCTGCCTCAGAGTACATTCGAGAGACATGTGGATGGAATGGGAGTCAAGACTATTGCCAATCTGCTTTAAGTATAAGTGGGAGGAATTATTAGGTTAGTGTAGGTTGACATAAGATGTCACGTAGAGCTACTACACTAAGACATGCGTGATGTATACTAAAAAGCAGACTTTAAGTATAAGTGGGAGATTGTTGGAGTTATACGTGAAAGTATGCTTTTACTTTGTATAACTCGTGTATCAAACACTTGTTTATGAGAATAATTCTTTTATCGCATTTGCTTTAGTTATGATTGAATGTTGAATATCTATTGCAAACCGTTCAATATATGGTACATGTTACATTGTAGTTAATGTGGTGATACCCAATCACGGAAGACAACATTAACAGTTTCCTTGTAACTAAACGTACATTTTCACGACCTAGGTGGAATTGAACAATCCACCGTGAAAGGTCGATGTGTAAGTCTCAGATTGGTCTGTCTTGACTAAGAGATTGCACTAGCACATTTAGTATGTGTTGAAGAGGACCTACAGTGAGGATAAATTCTTCTGTTCTGAAATGTGAAGAATTAGACCTCAGTGGTTGTTGATTTCTTAATCTCCGTCACTTAAATAGGACCGTGTGTGCATAATGGTTACTGCTTTGATTCATGTTGGGTGAGAATCATTGTGACTTCGAACCTTGTGCTTTGGGCAGTAATATTAATCATACGACGGTTGCTAAGATTTAACACGGAGAAACGCGTGTGAGTACGGCTCGTGTGATTAGTCCCCTTGGTGGGCTCAGAAGTTTTATCGTACCAAATCTTGCAAGTGAAGAATTAGTTTCTTCGGTACGGATAATAATGTTGAGCTGTCTTTACTCCAAGGTGAAATATATTAATTAATTTAGAGCTATTCAGAAGCTTAATTAATTAATGGACTTGATAATCTTAAACGCGAGAAATAATAATCGGGAGCCCATATTATCGTAATATGGATTAAGATGGATAGTGCAATATTAATTTATTAGTGATAATAATTAATATTAATTGATTGAATTATATTGGGGCTCAATATTGAAATTCAGAAGTCCATTAGGAGGTCCAATCTTAATTCTCCTTAAAGGTCCCTCAAGTAGCCCATTAAGTAGCCCAATAATGATAAGGTGATTAAAATAAAAAGAATATATTATGCTGATTTTTCTTTGTTTTTTTCGAAAATATGATATTAAGAAGAAAGAAGATTTTGTTAATTTTCTTGGAAAGATATTATGGAAGATATGTATTCTTGGAATACAAGAATATCTCATATTTTCAAGAAGATCCAAATCTTGGGATTTCTACTTATTATTTTCGAAAATTTTAAGCTTAATAAGGTGAGTGAGATTTTTGTGGAATATTTTATTGTGGAGAAAAGAATATATGAGATATATTCAAGATTTCTTAGAGTCTAAGAAAAGATTTTCTCCAAGCCCAAATAATCCTAAAAATTTCGGTCATCTCACTTTATAAATAGGGGTGATTATTTCATCCCCAAGGACATAATTCCATGTGTTGGAAAAATCAAGAGCATATATATTTTTCTTTTTCCTTAGTTATTTAAATTACTTGAAAGCATCTCCTACCGGTGATCAAGTAAGGCGAAAGGGAAATACTTGAGAAGGTTTTTGGGTTGATAAAGCGTGATCGTGATTGTTCCGTTTATTCAAAGGCCAATTCTACAAGAGGTACGTAAGTCACATAAATTCTTGTTTATTCTGCCTAAATTTTATGTGAATTAATTCAACATTCATGATGTTAAATTTGTTGTTGGAATTATTATTTGAATTAATTAGGATTAATTCATGCTAGTAATAATTGAATTTAAATTTCATCCCGAATAGATTCCGGGCACCCCTATTTTCCCAACAGGTCGTGTACTGAGAGATGGGGTGCCGTCTGTCCTAATTCGGACTGTTCCTTTGCAATCAATGCAAGGTCCACGAAAGGGGTATGGGGGTTCAGCCTTTGTAAAAGTCACACATGTCGTTTTGATCCCGATCGCAATCGACCAAGAAGGCTCCCTTCAAAAGTGCTTGGGTCCATATTTGCTAACAAACAGAAGGACAGAGAGGATGCCTACACACCCAAGAGTATCCAAACAGAGTTGAGTAAAATGTATGGGATGGATGTGTTGTATGGCCAATCCTTTAGGTCGAAGCATCGCATTGCCGACATAATATATGGAAATCATCTCGAGTCATTTAAGATGTTTCCTTCTTACCTGGAAATGCTAGGTACTGCAAATCCCGGATCTTAAATGAATCTTTTAAGGGAACATGATGGTAGGTTCAAATATGTTTTTTTTTGCGCTTCGTGCTTCAATCGATGGTTTTAAACACGCAAGGCCTGTTATAGTTGTCGATGGAACTCACTTGAAGGGAAAATACAAGGGTATTGTATTTGTTGCTGTTACCCAAGATGTGAACCATCGAGTGTTTACCCTGGCTATGGGCATTGGTGCTGTAGAAAACAATGAGTCATGGACATGGTTCCTTCATCGATTAAGAGAAGCTTTTGGTTCACCTCCAGGTCTTTTGTTTGTGTCTGACCAACACTTGAGCATAACACATGCTGTTAAGACTGTTTTTCCGGGTGTAGCTCATGGTTTGTGTTTTTTCCATCTAAACAAGAAATATGCTAAATACGGGAAGACTGTGGCAGATTGTTTCTCATCTGCAGCACATACCTATATTCCTGATGGATTCAACAGGTACATCTAAATTGTAAATTCTTTATCCTTTAGTTATTTTTGCATAACATGTTTTTGAGTTCTTACGTTGTGTTTTAATTTAAATAATTTGGAATAATATGTATATGCATGAGTGTTCTTGATAGTGTTTCTGGAGGTAAACTGGGTGAATCTCTATGAAGTAAAGGGTTTGATCGCTGGTCACGAGTTCACTGCAAAACTCGTTGGTATGAGCTCATGACGTCAAACTGTGCAGAGTCGTGGAACAGTCGAATTCTTTGGGCACGTGATAAGCCAGTTGTCTATGTTTTAGAAGCAATTAGACATGTTATGCAAGATTGGTTCAACGAAAGGAGTACTGAGCTAGGTTCAGAGTCTGGTTGCCTTTGCTCGCGTGTATCCAATATCCTTTCGAGGCAACAAATAATGGTCGATTCACACAGCGTCGAGCAGGTGACTGCATATCAGTTTACAGTGTCCAGGGAAAACATCAGTTACATGGTCGACTTGGATAAGCGTACCTGCTCATGCTTTCAGTTTGAAAAAGAAGGTATTCCATGCGTTCATGCTCACGCTGCCATCAGGTACGATGTATATTTGTCGTACAGTATTATTTTGCTGATATTTGTGATTATTATGTTTATTGGTTCGTTAATAATGTTGACATGTGATTAATATGCTCATTGCTTGCTTTATTGGTGTTTTTACAGGAAGCGTAATTTGAAAGTGAGTAGGTATGTCGATATTTGTTACACATCTGATAGTGTGCGACGAATGTGGCTGGTTCAGTAATGCTCGTACGCGATCCGAAAAACTGGTGTGTTTCTAAAAATACGAAAGATGTTGTATGCAATCCACCACCTATACACAGGCAAGCTGGTCGGCCAAGGATAAGCAGGAAGAAAGTCAAATTAGAACTGAAGCCTAAGAAGAAGCGCAAGAGACAACAATGCGCACGCTGCCATGGGTTTGACCACAATCAAGCAACCTGTCATGTGTTCATGCCTTTAAATTCTGGAAAAAGTCAACATTCATTGGATGAACCAGAGTCATCCTGTCGTCCTCCTCAAAGGAGTCATTCCTAATGTACTAACATTCAACTTTGGAATAATAATTAATGATCTGTATTATGCTATTTGGTATATTTTGTAATACTTTAAGAAGTGTTGTAATGTGAATGGGATGTAGCATAATCTAGCTTGTATATATACGTTAATTTCATTATTATTTGTCTTAGTTTTTTTAAGTAGTGGTAACTACGTAGTTGATGTGGAATGGGACGGAGTGTAGTGGAGTGTATTGTTAAGTTTGTGGACTGTAATGGAATGTGGCGTATTCTAACTTGTAGATGCATGTTCATTTATTATTAACTGTGTTTAATTTTTTGGGTGGTGGAAACAATGTAGTTCATGTGGAATGTGTCGGAGTGTAGTGGAGTGGGTTGTTAAGTGTGTGGAATACAGTTATTAATTATTTTCTCCTCCTGGAATATTTAGACCACACTATGTTTAGACCACACATTATTCCACATTATTCCACATTTAGACCACACTATGTTAATAAGAACTTCATCTCCACGTTATTTTACTGTATTTCAATTTAATACACATTATTCCACATTTAGACCACACTATTCTATTCCACACCAGTCCACACTATTCCACATAGCGGTAGTTTTATTGCAATCCAATACACATTATTCCACATTTAGACCACACTATTCTATTCCACACCAGTCCACACTATTTCACATAGCGGTAGTTTTATTGCAACCCAATATACATTATTCCACATTTAGACCACACTATTCTATTCCACACCAGTCCACACTATTCCACATAGCGGTAGTTTTATTGCAACCCAATATACATTATTCCACATTTAGACCACACTATTCCACACAGTCCACACTATTCTACATAGCGGTAGTTAATTTTGTAAACCCAATATACATTATTTCACATTTATACCACACTATTACACACAGTCCACACTATTCTACATATCGGTTGTTAATTTGTAAACCCAATATACATTATTTCACATTTATACCACACTATTCCACACAAGTCCACACTATTCATCATAGCGGCAGTTAATACCTTCGTTTTCAAACCAAACCCGAATAATCCCAATTATTATAAAATTAGGGCCAGAAAAAAGAAATTACTAAAAAATCACAGTGTGACGCCAATTTCTTATAAATGGCGCCAACACCTATTCCCCCTAAAGCAAATTCTGACAACTGAAACCAATCCCAGTCCAATCGAAGCGGCGCCTTCAGCCGTGTCCAATCCCAGTCCAATCCAAGCGGCGCATTCATTGACCCGTTCCCAATTCGACTCCAATTAGACCCTATGGTTATTTAATCACCCAAATGTCATACTAGAAACTCTACCTTTTCCAGTACAAAATTTGTCCAGTAAAAGATCATCAAAATGGAAATAGCTGTTCATCTTTCCCCTGAAATCATAGGAGAAATATTTGTTAGGTTGCCTTCTAAGCCCGTTGTTAGGTGTAAGTGTTGATAGGCGAACATAAATTAATAAATGGCAAATAAGAATTAAAGCCTTATCAAGGATTATGAAGAGCCAACCTCAAATCAAGGATGATCAACAGAGAAAATCAAGTCGGGGTGCATAAACCAATCCGGGGAATACATAAACTGACAAATAACTATTCGGCGAACAAGATATTGGCGAACAGGTTTAAAGACCCAAGACCAAATATGGACCCACCACCAAGTCGATAATGACGAACAACACTGGTAAAAGTGCTACAATTATCAGCCAAAGAGGTGTATGTTGACGAACAAAGGACCATGATCCCAAAGCCAATCTGTGTAAAACACAAAGACGAACAACTTCTGAGCCATACACCCAAAAGACGAACAACTTTTGTGAGAGAACCATCCTGGATCAACTAAACCGACCTGGGCGAACAACAATGAAGTCCGAGATAAGACCAAAGAAGACTTTGTAACTAAGATTTAGCTTAGATAAGGTCAAATTAGAGTCAAAGGACACATGTCAAGCATGCAGGCTAGGGAGACCAAGAGTCAGGAACACCTCATGCTTGCTAGTCTCTATAAATAGTTGTTCTCCAGTTTAAGAAATACAAGTTCAAATTCACAAATACTCTCAAAACACACACAAACACACCAAAACGTGCACACATACGAAATTATTACGATTTCGATTTTTACATTTACAAGTTCATAACCCGACCTTCGAATTACCATTTACGGTGGTAACCAATCACACGTAATTGATTGATGATCTTTTAACCGAACCTAAACAGTCACTAATCCACTCGATAAAAATTGGTCATCAACAATTTTGGCGCTAGAAGGAGGGCGCCGAACCTCCGAATTAGTGTGATTACTCAAGAACTTCAAGCTGAAAACTTGAAGATTCAAAGAAAACCTCAAGAAATACTTGAAGATTCAACAAAAGTGTTCTTGGTGTTCTTGGTGTTCTTCATCATAAGAATTAAGGCAAATTAATTCGGAATGCCTCAATCCAAGGAAACTCAAGCATCACGTCTGTCAAGGAGGGCGTCTCCCACCCGAGCATCATCGGTTGACTACCAAGATCACAATCCTAGACATGTGAACAGGTCACAACATACTGCCATAACTCATAATCTCCCACCTGAAATGGAGGCCCTGGTGAACAACCCTAACGAATTAGCCAAAACCATTGCTGCTCTCCAGGCTTTGCAGAGACAGCAAGATCAGAATAGGCCTTCACAAGTGAGGCCTAAGGACAGACCCGTGGAAGTTGTTAGGGCTAGGTCAACCAGGGGCGAACAACATGAGGTGGACAGTGCCCAGGTCAGGCGGGATAAAGGCAAGGCAAAGATGGTCGAACAAGGGGAGGGCCAGGCTGAATCTGCTCGCGGGTGAACAACAATGTCGAGCCATGGAACTACCCGTTCTAGTGCCCAGGACAGACTTGGCCAACCCCAACAGCAAGATAAAGTTGCTCGCCAAGAGGTGGAGCGTGGGCGAGCAGCAATTGGGCAACCACGCCCATCGGTTCATGAGAGACTCTCTCAATCTGCCTTCAGACGTCTAGGACCAAATGCGGCGAGCAACCCTAGAAGACAGCTCCAGGATTTGCCCGCTCCGAGCGAGGGACTGCAACGAGCAGAAAGGTTTGTACCTTTGCTCGCCGAACAGCCTCCAAGTCAGGGGGCATCTTTGGATGAGCTATCAAATCTGAGAAAGGCAGTGGAAAACATGCAAGGACAGTTGGACCAACAGAGAGGGGTGGGGACGACCAGTTTGCCATTCTCACCATTATCACCTGTCATTCTGAAAGCTCCGATTCAGAAAAAGGTCAAGTTCCCGGCAAGCATACAGTATGACGGTATTGCGGATCCCAGAGTTCATCTGACGAAATACTCAGATTATATGGTCTCAGTGGGAGCCAGCGATGCCACGCAATACCGAAACTTCCCCTTAACTTTGGGGGATCGGGTACACAAATGGTTCTCGGCAATACCACCAGCATCTATTCATTCGTTCACTCAACTAAGCCGAGAATTCCTTTCTCATTTCTCAACGGCAGGATCATACTTGTCCCAGAAACACCGATTGTCAGACCTAAAACAAAATGACGACGAGTCAGATCGGACATTCATGGAAAGGTTCGACAAGGTGCTTTTAGAAGGTGAACCTATCAGTGAGGACACAAAAATTGTTGTCGTTATGGCCGGGTTGAAGAAAGGATCAAAGCTATGGAAGGAGGTGCATCTGAAGTGCCCAAGAACTTATGCCGAATTTCGAAATCAAGCCGACATATTCGTTTCCATGCACGAGGCCTTGCAATCAAACTTGGGGGAGAACAAAACTGATCCCAAGGAGAACAACAAGAAACCTGGTGCAACAAGCTATCGAGTCCCTAAAAACATGAAGGCGTTCACTGAAGGGACAGAACACAAAGAAAAGTTGAACCAAGTTTTAACAGTGTCAGTCGATACTGTTTATGAGAATGTGAAGGATAAGGAGTTGCTCTCCCCTCCCCGGAAAATTCGTCAAGACACTGGCAAACTCAACCCTAACAAGTATTGTGCCTACCATCAAAGCGTGGGGCACTTTACAAGTGAATGTAGAGATTTGCTTAAGCAGCTCTGGCGTTTCTACGAGGACGGAAAGCTCTCCGATTTTGTCAAAAGACAACCCGGGAAGAGAGTCCGGGAGAACAACTCTGAGGATGAAGATGATCAACCTCAAAAGAACAACAAACCGGCACGACCAGTTCCTGCCATCCCTACTCGTCCATTGGAAGATTTGTATATGATGGAACCTGCAGGTGTTGGGAAAATATAGGGTTGCCCGGAATCTATTCGGGATGAATTTTAAATACGAATTTAAATACAATTATTACTATCATGAATTAATCCTAATTAATTCAAATAATAATTCCAACAACTAATTATCATCATGCATGCTAAATTAATTTCACATATTTGACTAGGCGGAATTAAACAAGTAAATATGCGATTAACGTACCTCTCGTAGTAATGGCCTTTGGATATACGGGACACTTGAAATCACGTTCTATCAACCCAAAGCCTTCTCAAGTATTTCTCTTTTCTCCTCACTTGATCGCCGGTGGGAGACGCTTTCAAGCAATTTAATAACTAAGGAAAAAGAAAAATATCTATGCTTCTTGATTTTTCCAACACATGGAATTATGTACTTGGGGATGAAATAATCATCCCCTATTTATAGATGGAGGTGGCCGAAAATCTTAAGGAATATGGGCCTTGGAAAAAATCTTTTCTTAGACTCTAAGAAATCTTGAATATATCTCATATATTCTTTTCTCCAAGATAAAATATTCCACAAAAATCTCATCCTCCACTATTGGTGTAATTTTCGAAAATATCATAGGTGAAATCCAAGATTTGGATCTTCTTGAATATATGAGATATTCTTGTATTCCTAGAATACATATCTTCCATAATATCTTTCCAAGAAAATCAACAAAATCTTATTTCCCCTAATCATTAAATTTTCGAAATTAATAAAGAAAAATCAGCATATTTATTTTCTTTTTATTTTAATCACCTTATCATTATTGGGCTACTTAATTGGGCTACTTGAGGGGCCTTAAGGAGAATTAAGATTGGACCTCCTAATGGACTTCTGAATTTCAATATTGAGCCCCAATATAATTCAGCCCATTAATATTAATTATTACCACTAATAAATTAATATTGCACTATCCATCTTAATCCATATTACGATAATATGGGCTCCCGGTTATTATTTCCCGCGTTTAAGATTATCAAGTCCATTAATTAATTGAGCTTCTGAATAGCTCTAAATTAATTAATATATTTCACCTTGGAGTAAAGACAGCTCAACATTATTATTCGTACCGAAGAAACTAATTCTTCACTTGCAAGATTTGGTACAATAAAACTTCTGAGCCCACCAAGGGGACTAATCACACGAGCCGTACTCGCACGCGTTTCTCCGTATTAAATCTTAGCAACCGTCGTATGATTAATATTACTGCCCAAGACACAAAGTTCGAAGTCACAATGATTCTCACCCAACATGAATCAAAGCAGTAACTACTAAGCACACACGGTCCTATTTAAGTGACGGAGATTAAGAAATCAACAACCACTGAGGTCTAATTCTTCACCTTTCAGAACAGAAGAATTTATCCTCGCTGTAGGACCTCTTCAACACATACTAAATGTGCTAGTGCAATCTCTTAGTCAAGACAGACCAATCTGAGCCTTACACATCGACCTTTCACGGCGGATTGTTCAATTCCACCTAGGTCGTGAAAATGTACGTTTAGTTACAAGTAAACTGTTAATGTTGTCTTCCGTGATCGGGTATCACCACATTAACTACAATGTAACATGTACTATATATTGAACGGTTTGCAATAGAAATTCAACATTCAATTATATCTAAAGCAAATGTGATAAAAGAATTATTCTCATAAAACGAGTGTTTGATACACGAGTTATACAAAGTAAAAGCATACTTTCACGTATAACTCCAACAATCTCCCACTTATACTTAAAGTCTGCTTTTAGTATACATCACGCATGTCTTAGTGTAGTAGCTCTACGTGACATCATATGTCAACCTACACTAACCTAATAATTCCTCCCACTTATACTTAAAGCAGATTGGCAATCGTCTTGACTCCCATTCCATCCACATGTCTCTCGAATGTACTCTGAGGCAGACCCTTTGTGAATGGATCAGCTAGGTTGTCACCCGACGCTATCTTTGCCACCTCTATATCTCCTCTCTTAACGATTTCTCGTATCAGATGGTATTTTCTTTCTATGTGTTTGCTGGCCTTGTGGGCTCTCAGTTCCTTTGAATTTGCAACTGCTCCGGCATTGTCACAAAAGACAGTTATCTTGTCGGGCAAATTCGGAACTACGTCCAAGTCCACTAAGAAGTTCTTGAGCCAAACTGCCTCTTTCGCTGCTTCACAAGCAGCTACATACTCGGCTTCCATGGTCGAATCGGCGATGCATTTCTGCTTAACGCTTCTCCATGAAATGGCTCCTCCTCCCATGCAAAACACACTACCCGAGGTTGACTTTCTTGAGTCTATGTCTGATTGGAAATCCGAGTCCGTGTATCCTACGGGAACTAGACTATCCGACTGGTAAATCAGCATCCGCTCCCGAGTTCTTTTCAGATACCTCAAGATGCACTTTACTGCAGTCCAATGGTCTTTCCCGGGATTACTTTGATATCTTGCCACCATGCCCACGGCAAAGCAGATATCCGGTCTCGTACACAACATTGCATACATAAGGCTTCCTACGGCCGAAGCGTACGGAACACCTTTCATGTCATCTATCTCCGCTTGTGTCTTTGGGCTCATTTCTTTCGATAGATGGATTCCATGCCTAAAAGGTATAAAACCTTTCTTGGAATCTTGCATGCTGAAACGCTTCAAAACAGTGTCAATGTATGAAGCTTGCGATAAGCCCAACATCCTTTTCTTGCGATCGCGAGTGATTTTGATCCCAAGGATGTGACCGGCTTCCCCTAAGTCCTTCATATCAAATTGTTTTGACAGCCATACCTTTACGTCTGACAATACCTTTACATTGTTTCCAATGAGCAGAATATCGTCTACGTATAATACTAAGAATACCACCGCAGTTCCGTCACGCTTCTTGTACACACAACTTTCGAACTCGTTTTGATCAAACCCATAAGACTTTATCACTTGATCAAAACACTGGTTCCAAGTACGCGATGCTTGCTTAAGTCCGTAAATGGATCTCTTGAGCTTGCATACGAGATTCTCTTGGCCTTTTTCAATGAAACCTTTGGGCTGTTGCATATAGATATCTATGCCGTCAAGACTTCCGTTAAGGAAAGCCGTCTTGACATCCATTTGCCAGATCTCGTAATCTAGGTGCGCAGCGATCGACAAGAGAATACGGATGGACTTAAGCATAGCTACAGGCGAAAAAGTTTCCTCATAATCGATCCCTTCTTTCTGAGTATACCCTTTGGCCACAAGCCTTGCTTTGAAGGTTTCAACCCTTCCGTCCGGTCCTCTTTTCCTCTTGTACACCCACTTGCATCCAATGGGTTCTACCCCACTGGGTGGCTCGACCAACTCCCACACTTGATTATGATCCATAGAACCCATCTCGGCTTCCATTGCCGTTTGCCATGACTCCGCGTCTTTGTCTTGGATTGCCTCATCGTACGTCCATGGGTCTGATTCAATACCGGGAACCAAATCCGAAGATTCTCCTATCCCCATGAATCTCTCGGGTTGCCTAGGAACCCTCCCACTACGACGGGGTTCCGGTTGTGAAGATGTGACGTGTGGTACATCATCTTGTATACTTGGTATTGAGGTTTGACCTCTCAATTCTTCTAAGGTAATTTCACTTTTAGGCTTCCGATTGTTCATATAGTCTTCCTCCAAGAATTTAAAGTGTGTACTAATCACGGTCTTTTGATCCTTGGGACTATAGAACATACACCCTTTCGTTCCGGCCGGGTATCCTATAAACAGCCTTAATTCCGAACGTGGATCCAACTTACCGGCTTCCTTGTCTAGCACGTATGCCGGACAACCCCAAATCCGCAAATGTCTTAGACTGGGCTTGCGCCCGGTCCACAATTCCATTGGGGTTTTAGGAACCGATTTGGATGGCACCAAGTTTAGAATATAAGCCGCCGTTTCCAAGGCATTACCCCAAAACGACTTGGGTAAATCCGAATAACTCATCATGGATCTGACCATCTCTAAAAGAGTCCGGTTCCTTCGTTCCGCCACACCGTTCTGTTGAGGGGTTCCCGGTGCGGTTAACTGGGATACAATCCCTTCGTCCGATAGGTAGTTCAAGAATTCATCGCTGAGGTATTCGCCTCCACGATCTGATCGTAGAAACTTGATACTCTTTTCCCTATGTTTCTCGGCTTCGGCCTTAAACTCTTTAAACTTTTCAAAAGTTTCAGACTTGTGCCGCATGAGGTAAATGTACCCATATCTTGAGTAATCGTCAATGAAGGTAACGAAATACTCATACCCCATTCTCGCTTTGATCGTCATTGGACCACACACATCGGTATGAACGAGTTCTAACACTTCCGTGGCTCTATTCCCCTTGGCTCCAAATGCCCTCTTGGTCATCTTACCCTCTAAACAGGATTCACAAGTTGGAAACGGCTCGACTTGGAGCGATTCCAAGGATCCGTCTTTCACCAATCTCTCTATCCGCTTTAGATTAATATGACCTAGTCTAAGATGCCATAGAAGTGTTTCGTTCATCTCCGAAGAACGCTTTCTTTTATTGCTCGAAATGATCGACGTGTTATTAGATTCATTATTTGAGTGGTGTGCACACTTAATCGTATAGAGATTGTTTACCAACGTTCCATGACAGATAATATCATTCTTAAAAGAAACAGTAACAACTTTATTAAAAGTAACTGAATATCCATCAAAGAACAACTTAGAAACCGAAATTAAATTCTTTCTAAAGTTCGGAACGTATAAAACATCTCTTAAAATTAAAACTCTATCTTCAAAAGATAGGTGCACGACTCCCACTGCTTCGGCTGCCACTCTCGTAGCATCGCCCAAAGTGATGGTGATCTCATTCTTGCTAAGTCGCCGGGTTAACTGGAACCCCTGAAGAGTGAAACAAATATGATCAGTTGCCCCGGTATCCACTACCCAAACATGGGCAGCATACGCCGCAACATATGTTTCAACGACTAAAGCATGAGACTTACCTTTCTTTACCGCCTTCTTAGGCTTAGAACAGGTAGACCTCCAATGTCCTCTTTCCCCGCAATTGAAGCACTTACTCTTACCGGGTATCCTCACGCCGTACGGCTTGAAAGCTCTTTTCTTGCCTTCCAAAGTGGGTCTACTGGTTTGGTTCCGATCAACTACCTCCTTCTCAATCTTACCTTCCATTGGCCTAGATTTCGAGAAAAGGTTCTTGATCACCAAAGCCTCGTCCTTACTCCCCAAGTTTGACTCTACCGTTATCAGAGCTTTGAGCAGGGTATCCAAAGTGAACTTGTGTTCAGATAACACGTATTCCCAAAAGAACCCATCAAAACTACTCGATAGCTTTAGGAGTATGGAATCGATTTGACTTTCTTCACTTTGTCCGGCACCAAGAAACTCGAGTTTCTCAAACTCGCGCCTAAAATTGAGAACATGATCCCTTACGGGTGTTCCCTTCACCATTTCCTTCGTGAGCTTCTCACGAATGGTGAACAGATTCGCCATGGGGTTCTGATGTTGAAACATCTCTTCAAGTCTATTCATGATATCAACAGCCGCTTCAATGCCTTCATGAATGCGCCTCAAATCCTCAGACATAAATGTCAAGATGATGTGCTTCATGTGCTCATTGGAATGCTTCCAATCATCGAATATCGCCTTTTCCCCATTACTTGACTTATCATTAGGTTTCTTGGGTACGTCAACGCTAAATATCCAATAGTGTTCTTGCGCAGGAAGGACCATGTTTATATTACGTTTCCAATCAACATAGTTTTCACCAACAAGTTTGTTATCTTTAAGTATACTAAACAGTGGATTAAAAGGTTGCGACATGATGAACTGAGAATAAAACATACATTCATATCAATATCTAGAAAGATACGAAATTATCACATAAATTTGATCACATTAATTATATTGAAACCTTAAAACAATATAATCATGCATCAGCCAACATCTCGAAACAATTTAAATGCGCCACGAGGGGTGGTCTGTACATTTAAATACATTCAAGCGGATCACAAACTTAAAAGTTACAAATCCTTAATTCAAAATTAATAGTTGGCTCCCACTTTGACCACATAGAAACTGACAGGGACTCCGAGGGGAGTAAGTTAATATCAATTTCCTATGCCTAAGTAATAACCATAATTAAATACAGGATTATTATTTCGCTTTGAGCAAGCCACTCGTGGTGAGGGTCAATACCGCCACTAGTAATAATCCACAATCATCCTTTCGGAATTTATTCATGTGAAATCCGTTCTTTTGGCCGATCCGAGGGGGAAATGTATTCCAAAAGAACTTCACAAATAAATAAATTATGGAGGCCAAAATAATCCAATTTTAATATCCGGAATAAAATTGCGATTATAAAAACATACTTAGTAATTTTCGAAAGTAAGGTTTTTCTTGGACAATTAAATTCATGCAAACACATATTAACAAATAATAATAAGTGCACGAAATAAAACATCCATCAAAACAAAATTAAACACATTGGAGCACTCGAATCCAATTGTCACGGTTTAATTTCTTCACGTCTTGATGCGAAAAAATCGTCCTTGTTGCTTTCCGACGTTCGTCTCGACGTGCTCCCACTCGAACAGCAACACTTCTTCAAAAACAGCATCGTTTGGGGTTCGGGACGACGTTTAAAATCACACGGAAAAAAAATACGAACCGAAAAAATTCCACGGCCTGAGATACAGCGCGCGTCGGCCCACGAAATGGGCCCGCGCGCTTCCCGGCCCGAGAGGCGCTGGAGAAGCGCCCGAGGCGCGCCGAAGCGCAGCCCCGAGGCGCACCCGAGGCGCGCCCGAGGCGCTGCAGAGAGGCGCGCCGAGGCGCGCCCGAGGCGCCCCGAGGCGCTGCAGGGGCTGCCTGAGGCGCGCGCGCGCCGTGCGCGCGGCGCCGTGCTCCTGTTGCGCACGGTGTGCGCCGTGCACCCCCGTGCGCCGTTTTTTCGCCGTTCGTCCTCGTTTTCTTCACCCCTTGCATGATTTTACCTCCATACACGCTCCACGCTTGCATGCGTCGTCCGGGTACGCCGTTTTTAATTCTTCGTTCTTCGTCACGATCCGGTTACAATTTATTTTTACAAAAAAAAATAAATACTAGATCTAGACTAGTCTATTACAATGATTGAATCAAAATAAAAACAACTAATCTACTCGTGGATTTTCTCACGAGAAAAACGAATTCGAACGAATCGAATTAAAAACCAAATTAATTCACACGCATGAAATTAACAACATTAAAAACCATGACAATTGGATACCTGCAAAAAAGATCTAACAATTCTACTATCCAAATTCAATTTTAATGTTCAACAATTTAAATTCCAATTTAAAATTCAGAGCCCGAAACCGTGGCTCTGATACCAGTTGTTGGGAAAATATAGGGTTGCCCGGAATCTATTCGGGATGAATTTTAAATACGAATTTAAATACAATTATTACTATCATGAATTAATCCTAATTAATTCAAATAATAATTCCAACAACTAATTATCATCATGCATGCTAAATTAATTTCACATATTTGACTAGGCGGAATTAAACAAGTAAATATGCGATTAACGTACCTCTCGTAGTAATGGCCTTTGGATATACGGGACACTTGAAATCACGTTCTATCAACCCAAAGCCTTCTCAAGTATTTCCCTTTTCTCCTCACTTGATCGCCGGTGGGAGACGCTTTCAAGCAATTTAATAACTAAGGAAAAAGAAAAATATCTATGCTTCTTGATTTTTCCAACACATGGAATTATGTACTTGGGGATGAAATAATCATCCCCTATTTATAGATGGAGGTGGCCGAAAATCTTAAGGAATATGGGCCTTGGAAAAAATCTTTTCTTAGACTCTAAGAAATCTTGAATATATCTCATATATTCTTTTCTCCAAGATAAAATATTCCACAAAAATCTCATCCTCCACTATTGGTGTAATTTTCGAAAATATCATAGGTGAAATCCAAGATTTGGATCTTCTTGAATATATGAGATATTCTTGTATTCCTAGAATACATATCTTCCATAATATCTTTCCAAGAAAATCAACAAAATCTTATTTCCCCTAATCATTAAATTTTCGAAATTAATAAAGAAAAATCAGCATATTTATTTTCTTTTTATTTTAATCACCTTATCATTATTGGGCTACTTAATTGGGCTACTTGAGGGGCCTTAAGGAGAATTAAGATTGGACCTCCTAATGGACTTCTGAATTTCAATATTGAGCCCCAATATAATTCAGCCCATTAATATTAATTATTACCACTAATAAATTAATATTGCACTATCCATCTTAATCCATATTACGATAATATGGGCTCCCGGTTATTATTTCCCGCGTTTAAGATTATCAAGTCCATTAATTAATTGAGCTTCTGAATAGCTCTAAATTAATTAATATATTTCACCTTGGAGTAAAGACAGCTCAACATTATTATTCGTACCGAAGAAACTAATTCTTCACTTGCAAGATTTGGTACAATAAAACTTCTGAGCCCACCAAGGGGACTAATCACACGAGCCGTACTCGCACGCGTTTCTCCGTATTAAATCTTAGCAACCGTCGTATGATTAATATTACTGCCCAAGACACAAAGTTCGAAGTCACAATGATTCTCACCCAACATGAATCAAAGCAGTAACTACTAAGCACACACGGTCCTATTTAAGTGACGGAGATTAAGAAATCAACAACCACTGAGGTCTAATTCTTCACCTTTCAGAACAGAAGAATTTATCCTCGCTGTAGGACCTCTTCAACACATACTAAATATGCTAGTGCAATCTCTTAGTCAAGACAGACCAATCTGAGCCTTACACATCGACCTTTCACGGCGGATTGTTCAATTCCACCTAGGTCGTGAAAATGTACGTTTAGTTACAAGTAAACTGTTAATGTTGTCTTCCGTGATCGGGTATCACCACATTAACTACAATGTAACATGTACTATATATTGAACGGTTTGCAATAGAAATTCAACATTCAATTATATCTAAAGCAAATGTGATAAAAGAATTATTCTCATAAAACGAGTGTTTGATACACGAGTTATACAAAGTAAAAGCATACTTTCACGTATAACTCCAACAGCAGGTCCCGCAAGAGGATGTTCTGATGGACGACCACCAATCTCCAATAGAAAAAAAAGGCTGAACTACGAGCGATCGATCAAGTCCAAGAAATGGGGGTCAAGCCTTCTATCATGCAGACAGCAGAACTGACCTTTACCGAAAATGACTTGGAAGGAATCTTAACTCCGCATAACGATTCACTCGTAATATGCGCAAAGATTATGGGAACACGAGTCCACAGATTGTTGGTGGACACCGGAGCCTACACCAACATCCTATTTAAAAAGACGCTCGATCACCTTGGGGATTATTCGGGCTATATCCGGGATACGACTCACAGAATAATAGGCTTCGGAAATGCTGTAACAGATCCATTAGGAGTAGTTACTTTGGCAGTACAACTTGTAACGGCAAATGAACCCGAGAAAAATATTACAAGAATGGTTGACTTCTTGGTTGTAGACCAGGATTCAACTTATAACGGGTTTCATGGTCGACCCTTTTTAAATGAATTTAAAGCGGCATGTTCCACTTATCATTATTGTTTAAAATTCCCAACAGCGAGTGGAGCAGGTACTATCAAAGGAGATCAAAGAAAGGCCAGAGAATGTCTCTTACAGTTGCAGGCCAAATATGTATCAGTATCCATGATGGAGGCCACAACTAGCAATCCCGCTGATGAACAATCAACACTGGAGAACATGATGGGCATAGAAGACCACATGGATACTGACGAGCAACATCATGATGAACAGGTGTTGGATGAACAACTCCTCACCACCCATGTGAAACATCATCCTGACGAATAACAAGAGGGTGGTGACGAACAACATTCATTTGAAGGCATGGAGGGCCAGGTGTTGACTAACAACAACAGATCAGGGCCAACAGATGATCTAGATCCCCGCCTGGGGGCAGAGCCAATGAACATCGAAAATGATTTCAACACTGAGGGACCAATACTTGATCCTCGGTGGAAAGGACAAAAACGACGAGCAACTCCAGTTGAAGAGCTGGAGGCGTTCAAAGTTAATCCTAAAAACCCGGATCTTGAATTGTACATAGGATCTGAGCTCCCTGAGCCTTACAGATCCCGAGTAAAAGAGTTCCTCAGCAAAAATCTAGATGTTTTTGCTTGGTCTCATGCAGACATGGTGGGGATAGATCCAAAACATGCTTGTGACAAGCTCAATATCAATCAAGCGAAAAGGCCAATCCATCAAAAACGAAGAAAGTATGGCCCAGACAAGTATCAAGCTTTGAACGAAGAAGTAAAGAAGTTGTTAGACAACGATCTAATCCGACAAGCACTCTGTCCACAATGGGTAGCAAACCCAGTCCTTGTGAGAAAACCAAACAGGACCTGGAGGCTATGCATAGATTTTACGGATCTGAATGCAGCATGCCTGAAGGACAACTTTCCACTCCCTCACATTGATCAGTTGGTGGACAGCACTGCAGGTCATGAAATGCTAACATTCATGGATGCCTTTGCAGGGTACCATCAAATTCCAATGCATCCAGACGATCAAGAGAACACAGCATTTTATACAAATAAAAACTTGTTGTGCTGGAAGAGAATGCCCTTCGGCCTTATCAACGCCAGAGCAACATACCAGAGGTTGGTAAACAAGATGTTCGACGAACAAATCGAAGATACGGTAGAAGTCTATGTGGACGATATCGTAGTCAAAAGCCCCCGAAGGGAAGACCATCTTCAACATTTGACCCAGGTGTTCGAGATACTTCGACACTACAACATGAAGCTGAATCCAAAGAAAAACAGCTTCGGAGTTCATTCAGGAAAATTCCTGGGCCATCTTGTTAGTCAACGGGGGATTGAAGCCAATCCAGCAAAAGTTAAAGCAATCGTTGATATGCAACCTCCACGTTCAATAAAAGAAGTGCAAAGGCTTACGGGATGCCTAGCAGCATTGAATCGATTCATATCCAGATCGGGGGACAAATGCCGTCCATTCTTTGAAGCCATCAAGAAAGGACAGTTCACATGGACTAACAACTGTCAGAAGGCGTTCGACCAACTCAAAGATTACCTGGGAGATGTTAAAATCTTATCAAAACCCATCCCAGGAGAAAGGCTATATTTATTCTTGGCAGCGTCAGAAGTGGCCATTAGCTCCATTCTGGTACGGGAAGACGACAAATTCTACCAACCTATCTACTACGTCAGCCAAGCTTTGCATGAGGCGGAGATCAAATACTCCCCAACCGAGAAACTGGCGTACGCGCTCATCATGAGTGTGAGGAAGTTACGGCCATACTTTTTTTATCATCAAGTTGAAGTGCTAACAACTTTCCCACTTAGACAGATTCTCCATCGCCCCGACACTGCTGGTCGTCTATTAAAATGGTCACTGGAAATTAGCCAGTTTGTGTTGACCTATGCTCCTCGAACAGCGATCAAAGGGCAAGCGTTAGCCGACTTTATAGTCGAGCTGACCTTCCCACTAGATCCGACGAGAGGACTTGATCACCCCTGACATCTTTATGTAGACGGATCTTTGACCAACATAGCCTCGGGGGCAGGAGTAGTTCTAATTAGTCCAGACAGACAAGTATTCACCTCGGCAATCAAATTTGGTTTCATGGCAACCAACAACGAAGCTGAGTATGAAGCTCTTATTGCTGGTCTCCACCCGTCTCTTGCAGTAGGTGTAAGACGGCTGCAAATATTTGGCGACTTACAATTGATTGTGAACCAAGTCCGAGGTGAATACGAGGCGAAAGACGATCACATGATTGAGTATCAGCGAATTGTTGCTTACCTGATATCCTTGTTAGAACAAGTCTTCATTGAACAAATTCCAAGGACGAGCAACACGCAGGCAGATGCGCTGGCCCGACTAGCAACAAGTGAAGGACCAGCAGAGTTGGCAGACATTATAATTACAAAGATGAATGATCCATCAACAAGGAGTTATAATGTCAACCAGCTTGATGAACAAGCAAGTGAAGAAGAAGACAGGAGAACAAGTATAGTCAAATATTTGAAAAATGGAGAAAAACCAAACAACTCTTTTGAAGCTGCCAAGCTAACAAGCAAGCCGCCAGATATACTCTGGTAGGCGAGCAACTTTACAAAAGATGAATATCAGTCCCACTTCTCAAATGTTTGACTAGGGGGCAAGGACGAACAATACTCGAAGAAATACATGCCGGAGTATGCGGAAATCATACTGGGGGGTAAGCCTTGGCATACAAGACTATCAGACAAGGCTATTATTGGCCAACTTTACGTCAAGACGCAATCAAGAAAGCAAGACTTGCCACCAGTGCCAGATTTTTGCACCAAATATTCATACCCCGGCCCAACAGCTCGTATCAGTTTATAGCTCGTGGCCATTTGCAAGATGGGGGATAGACACTGTTGGTCCTTTCCCAGCGGGAGTGGGTAGAGTTCGATTTGCCATTGTGGCAGTCGACTATTATACAAAGTGGGCAGAAGCAGAAGCTATGGTAAAAATCACGCAACAGAAAATGATCAACTTCATTTGGAAGAACATTGTCTGTCGTTTTGGAGTTCCACAAACCATCGTGACAGACAATGGTCCGCAGTTTGATGGAAAAGAGTTGAGGGATTTCTGCACAAAGTGGGGGATCAAAAAACATTATTCTACGCCCTATCATCCCCAGTCAAATGGACAAGTCGAAGCCGTAAACAAAATTATCAAGCATACGTTAAAAGTACGGCTAGCGGAGAGCAAAAGCAGTTGGTCTGAAGAACTTCCGGAAGTCCTATGGGCATACAGAGTTTCTCCCAGGTCAAGCACCGGAGAAACACCTTTTGCAATGGCTTTCGGAACAGAGGCTGTAATACCAATCGAGTTAAAGACCAACACGTACCGGACGACCAACTTTGACGAGCAGGCAAACAACTCTGTTCTAGCTGCTGAGATGGATTTGCTCGAAGAAAAAAGACTGAATGCCGAGCTAAAAAATGCTACCTATAAGCAACGAGCAGAACGCTATTATAATTCCCATGTTAAAGTCAGGGAATTCAGAGTTGGAGATATGGTTCTAAGAAAGTTGCTCGCCCAACCTCCAGGTGTATTGGGACCAACTTGGGAGGGCCCGTATCGTATAACGGAAAAATTCGTGAATGGTGTATACGATATCGAAGATATGGAAGGCAAGCCGGCCCAATACTCCTGGAATGTTGTACATCTAAAGAAGTACTATCAGTGAGACGAACAAGTTCTTAATTGGGCGAACAAATGTCTTGGGGGGTCGGTAGATCAAGTAAGGCAAACCAAAAACTTGCCTAATTTTTTGAAATTTTTGCTAAGTATATAATTCAAAGTTGTTCGGCACATTGTATAGTTTAGTGTTTTTTCATCTTATTCATAGACAGAGTTGCTCGGCAAAAATATTATAAGCGAGCATGTTTTTAGTTAGTGTTCAAAGTTGTTCGTCAGATTATATTTGTTAGTGACGAACAGTCTTATAACACTTGTAAATTTTTCATTATGTAAATATAGTAGTTGTTCGTCAAGAGGAAAAGTCCAAAGCTCGAGGTACAAGTCCGTTTTAAGGTTGTTCATTTTTTAAATGGACAAAACCTAAAGACCAAAGCCACTTAAAGGTTGTTCGTTTTTTAAAATGAACAGAACCTAAGGCTGAACCCTGATTCCACTAAAGGCAAAGTTCAGTTCGAACAAAAGCCCAACACTATATGTTATAATTGCAAAAGCATTGACAAAAATGTAAAGACAATTAACATATATAAGAAAATGAGTGAACATGAGAAAGATATTCCATTAATCAAAAGGCATTAAGCCTAAAAAATAGTACAATGATTCTAGAAGTCAAGTACTACAAAAGGAGCGAACAACTATTACACAGAAAGTGAAGGAAAAAGCTAAGTCCTAAAAACTATTGTTGCTCGGTAGGAAGAGGATCTTGAGTTTGCTCGGCGGGAGGTTCAACGATCATATCTCGAGCCAAGTCTTCAGCAGCCTTATCCTCAGCCTCTTTAGCATTTCGCTCGTCAGCTACGACCGCCTCTTCCTCTTGTTCGCCTTCATCAACTAGAGGCGGAGGATGAGTAATGACAATACTGGAGTCAAGTTTGTCAAGTTTAACCCCATGTACGACCAAATCCGCTAGCTGAATTTCAATATTGTTCGGCGGTGGATAGTGCTCGATGAATTCATTCAAGTCTTTGCTCATTTCTTCCACCAAGTCCTTGTAGTCATAAGCATCGGCCGAGCGGATGCTGTCCGCGTAGGCGCAGATATATCCTAAGTTCGAGATGGGGGCAGACCGGGCCTGGAGCTCTGCCTCGAGTTGATCGCGGGTGAAGGTGCTGGCCTCCACTTCTCTCAAGCGAGCAACTTCCGCCTCAAGATCGGCGATTTTCTGCTCGACCGCTGACAGTTTGCTCTTCTCTTCGCCGAGCATGGCTTCTTTGCTTCCCAATTCGTTGGATAAACCTTGAATTTGTTCAAGGTATTTCTGCTCATTGTCGATATAGATGGAGATCTGGTTGTTAAGCCGAGCAATTTGGCCATTCAAATTGTTCGCCATTGTATCATTCTCCTCTGAAAGGTGGCGAACAGTGGCAGCATGTTGGCGAGCAGCTTCTTCTAGCTCCACCACTTGAGCCATTCCCCTTTGAGCGGATACAAGGGAGTTGGCAGCTTGTACCATTGACAAATGAAAGTTATCAATGGCCCCTTGGGCGAGCACGGCCTTGTTCAGCGGTTTTGACCATGCGCGAGCAACAATTTCAGTTGCCCGACGAACATGGTCATCCGAGATATCACGGATGTTCGCCGGGGTCTTCGAGCAGGCGTATTGGTGAAGAATGTCTATTCGCCCCGGATGGTCATTAGGCCGGTACCTGCGAACAAAGAAGCTTTAACACTTAGTAAATTTTTCAACTTACTTAACTCTTGGAAGAGTTCAAGGAGGAATCCTTACTCGACAAATTTGGCTCCGTCCCACCCTAGATAGGTGATGTCGTCAGGCCCACGGGGAGGTGTATGCCTATCTTTGCTCGTCTTTCCTCTTTCATCGATTGTAGGAGGGCGAGCAGCTTCAGAGGAGGACAGGCGACCAGATCCTCCCACCTTGGATTTTCCTTTATCAGTCGTGGGGGGCGCCTGGGTGACGTATGTGCCATCACTCTTTTTCAGTCTTTTTAAACCATGAGGTGAGGCAGGGGCCGGTTTGGGCGATGTGCTCGGCGGAACGGACGACCGGTGGGCGTGCTCGGCGGCGGAAGCTTTGTTGGTCATCGCCAACACCTTGGAAGGCGGATCACCCTTCTTCTTTCGTCCCTTGGGTGGCGCCATTTCAAATACCCTCTGTTCTAGAAGAGCAAAACTGGGAGGGATAGCAACGGTGACTTGCTCGGCTAAAAAAAAGAGAAGAAGTTAATTGAATTCAATTTAGACGAGCAAGTTCGGAGAGTGATGGCGAGCAAAGTTTATTTTGAAAGTTAGAAATTTTTGTACCTGGGGGCACCTCAGCACGAGCCTCTAAGTGATGAGGATAGGAGAACAAGCGAGCAGCTCTCTGACGCTTCTCTTCGCTCAAATACTGGATGGCCCTATCTGCTCTATTACGTAGGCCGACAAGCATGAGGTAAACAAGAATTCTGCCCCGATTTCTTCCTCCTCTGAATTCCACTTGGGTAACCGAGGACCTGCGAGCAAACAAGAAAAGTTAAATTAGAACAAGACAGTTCGAAAGCGAACAAAGATAAACTTACGCTTAATTATTCCATAAGCGGCGGAAGAGTTTATTCGCCCAATGCCACCATGTGGACCGGAAGATGCTCGCCAATCACCCCCTATGAAAAAGAAGTGTTGTTTCCAATCCCTGATCTTGTTCGGCAACCCTTCTACCATCTTAAGTCCGGTCCTGGCCTTGAGGTAGTAATAGCCTTCTTCGCCAACGGGACACTTAGTAATTGTCATGAGATAGTTGATCTCCTCGGCAGTAAGACGATCAACATATCCCTCTAAAGCGAACAAAGCCATGGTGCCGAGCAAATTCATCCACCCTATTGGTGTGATCTGTGTAATGGCGAGATTGGTCGCCTCAAGGAAGCGACCAACAACTGGAGGTAGTGGCAGTTTTAGACCAGCGATCAATGTGTCAATATTGATCGCGGTGCATCCTGGAGGTGGGCGATCAGTTCTTTCTTTCCTCTTAGGGGCCCACATATGGATATCGAAGGGGATTTTGTAGGTCTCACGGATCAGATCAAGATCCTCCTCGAGAATGACACTCTTGATTCTGCTCGCCTGGAAATCAGTTCTTAACAGGTCCAGCACTTGTCTCTGTGGGCGAGCAAAGTTGTTCGCGTACTCCTCAGCATATGCTCGTCATTCGAAAGGCCGAGCAACTCCGACTGGGATCTCGTTTTCCAGCATCTTTGGAGATGGAAAGTCTATCCCCTCTAAAAATTCGCGAGTCAACTCGTCGAATTGGGGATCTTCTGATTCAGCGCTAGACGAGGAGCCCTCGTCGGAGTCCTTGTTCGCAGCAACCACCACTTTCCTCCCAGATGGGCGAGCACCAGTGTCCTCCAATGAATGAACTACGGAGTCCACGTGGGGGTCCGATGCCGACGAGATTTCGAAGGGAGGTTGATTTTCAAGGGCCACAATGGGGAAGAGGGGGTCAAGGGTTTCCTCTGATCCTTTGTTGCTCGAGTGGGAGGACATCAGTTCAGATGAAAGAATTTTTTAAGGGGAGTAGCAAAGTTCTTTGATCTCCGGTAGCAATCCTGGGCGGACAACGGCGGCGCAACTTTCCCCACACGGCGGCGAAGGTACAGGTACGGAAGAAAAAGAGAGAAAGAAGAAGAGAGAAGAGAATAACTACCTGGGGAATGAAAATTGAGGCCAAATGCAAGAGAAACGGACGCCGGAAAGCTTGGAGTCACCGGAGAAGGAAGAAGTCGCCGGAGCACTATAGCAAAGAGTGAAAAAGTGGGAAAATATTTGTTTCCCCAGGTATTTATACCCCAAGCAAAAAACGGGGTACAATGTGCAATTTTCGACAAAATACGGGCCAAATTGAAAGAAAACGGGGTAATTTCCGAGCAAGTACAGAAATTAGAGGATCTATATGCAAACGTAGGGGCGCATGGCCTCGGGATTGCTCGCGCGTGGGCGGCGCACAGCCATGCCGCCCACGTCATCTTCGTACAACCCCCAGATCTTGGGGAGACGAAACGACAAACCATATATTGCTCGCCCAGACCAATGATGTTCGACCCAACCCTCATCATCTTGATATCCTAACTATAGTTGCTCGCCACAAAGTTGCTCATCTGGAGAAACATATAGCCAGGATAGGGGGCAATTGTTGATAGGCGAACATAAATTAATAAATGGCAAACAAGAATTAAAGCCTTATCAAGGATTATGAAGAGTCAACCTCAAATCAAGGATGATCAACAGAGAAAATCAAGTCGGGGTACATAAACCAATCCAGGGAATACATAAACTAACAAACAATTATTCGGCGAACAAGATATTGGCGAACAGGTTTAAAGACCCAAGACCAAATATGGACCCACCACCAAGTCGATAATGACGAACAACACTGGTAAAAGTGCTACAATTATCAGCCAAAGAGGTGTATGTTGACGAACAAAGGACCATGATCCCAAAGCCAATCTGTGTAAAACATAAAGGCGAACAACTTCTGAGCCATACACCCAAAAGACGAACAAATTTTGTGAGAGAACCATCCTGGATCAACTAAACCGACCTGGGCGAACAACAATGAAGTCCGAGATAAGACCAAAGAAGACTTTGTAACTAAGATTTAGCTTAGATAAGGTCAAATTAGAGTTAAAGGACACATGTCAAGCATGCAGGCTAGGGAGACCAAGAGTCAGGAACACCTCATGCTTGCTAGTCTCTATAAATAGTTGTTCTCCAGCTTAAGAAATACAAGTTCAAATTCACAAATACTCCCAAAACACACACAAACACACCAAAACGTGCACACATACGAAATTATTACGATTTCGATTTTCACATTTACAAGTTCATAACCCGACCTTCGAATTACCATTTATGGTGGTAACCAATCACACGTAATTGATTGATGATCTTTTAACCGAACCTAAACATTCACTAATCCACTCGATAAAAATTGGTCATCAACAGTAAGATCCTATCTAAGGAGTGATTTTGTATAATATCAGATCTCACTTTTGTGAAAAGGCACAGAGCCCAAATGAGGCTCCAGAATAAAGTCCACATACTCTTTCAAGAAGAGGATCATTTCATGTCATTCCAATACGAACCACCAGTCCATAGTGGTCCTGTATTGAGGCACCTCGTTCGGGGTTATAGAGATTTTGAACACCTTGGTTCGTGCAACGGTCTAGTTTTGGTGTGCGGCGGGGATTCTGTTTTTTTCCTACTCAATCCAACTACAGGGATGCGTACCTATTTGCCTCTTGAACCAATCAATTTCCCTGCCCAGGTGAATGGTGCACGCACACTATTTGGGTTGGGCTACAATGAGGGGAATGACGATTATCATATCCTCCGGATCTCTCTGTTCCACAGCAGTATTTGGCTCTCAGAGGTCGAGATATTCTCTAGGAATGCCTCTCAGTGGATGGATCTTGGTCAGCATCCTCACGAAAGTCTCATGTCAGGAAATGGTGTCTATGCCAATGGATGTCTACACTAGAGGGTTTATTCTCGACACATATCAGTTTTTAATTTGGAGCACCAACAATTCTCGCTCATCACTGTACCTGAGTGCATCTCCCAGAGCAATTTGTATTACAATTTATCCTCTTTAAACAATGAAAAATTGGTTTTGTCCAGGTGGCTCTACACTCCTAACGAACCTGTTGATGTTTGGATTCTGGAAAATTACCACTTTCCTAATTCCTGGACAAGATATGAAGTTGCCCTAGATGTACCCATTTTCATACCGCGCTATATTAACTTACAGCCGCTCTATCTTGTGGAGCCACGACGAAACAATATTGTGTTTAGGTTAAATCCTATTGACACTTTTGGCTACTAGGACATCTTGCAGAGGAGGTTCTTCTTTATTGATGACCAACCAATAGTTAATGTTCCATCCTCTGTTTTCCCATATCTTGAGAGCTTCGAGTAGCGATGCATAGAGTGTAGTAGTAATTTTATTCTGGGTTTAGTTTCTAAACAATCATGCTATGCTTTTTATTAATACAAGTTATTTTGCAAATATGAGTGTTGTCTTTGATCAATATGTAATTTTTTAAGATTGAAACGGACTCAGTATTTTAGGTTGTGTCCAATATATAAATTACTTATTAATTAATATAATAAATATTATTTAACACATACTAGAAAAATAAATGCTATGATTTTTAAAGACTTTTCATTTGGAAATGTAAAATTTTGAATCTTCTATTTATTGTTCTTAAAAAAAATTAATCTACTAATTCTAATTATTTACTTTCTCAAAAAATTTAAGAAAAATAAGTTTAAACAAAATTTTGAAAAAATGTGTATTCTTAAAGTCCGAGTTTGTTGAGTTATTCACTTGGATGATGTATGTATTATACAAATGTACACATATATATTTATTTTATATTTACAAACTGTGCGAACGCACGGGGTGATATACTAGTTAATCTAAAAAAATATGTTAAATATAAGTTCATTTGGGAGTGAGATTAATAAAAAAGTTTAACATTCTTTTATTTTTAGGGGTATGTTTAGGGTTTAGAGAGGTCTAGAATTGGATAATGAGATTAAGAATCAAAACTAATGTTTTTTGTGAGAATTTTTTTTTTTAAAGTGGAGCGGGGTTTAGGCTAGGCTTATTCCTTCCAAAAAAATATGTAATTCTTATTAGATATTAGCCTTTTAAAATAAATTTTAAAAACAAAATTGATTCTCTTGTGTAATTAAAATTGAAATTGGTCTTCAATATATAATATACAAAGTTTAAATATTTTAATTATGAGGGTTTTAGGGTTTGTTAAGTTTTCTACTGATTCCGCATAAAAATAATTATAATTATTTTTACATAAGATACCACAAACTAATATTGAGCACATAATCAGTCAATATTCGAATTATATTTGCTTAAGGTTTCCCACTACCATTGACCAACCACTCCTCAATATCAATATTCCTCCACAATCCCCAAACTCAATCCCACATACTCAATCTACATAAAATCCACCTTTTGTCTCAAGTATTTTTCGGGAAATTAAAAAGCACCCCTCTTAACATTCTTGGGAGATTAAAAGGACGCAACCCTTCGCCACGCCAACAGGGAACCTGGTCTTTAAATATCCAACCATTGGTTAGTTATTTTTCATCCATCTAATCTCATCTGTAATTTGCCCTCTTCCCTCATTCAACTACAACAAATGGAAGATACATACACGATAAAGCTAACTCATCAGCAGAATCGGAAGTTTGCCCGACTACAAGATTTAGGAGTTGTCTGCCAGCAAAAAATTGACGAGGTATAAATTTTTTTGAGAAATCCCTTTTCTTTCTTTAGGGTTTACAAATAGTTTTGGGTATATATGTTTGGTGTCTCCGTATATGTGAAATCTCATCATCAAAAATTTATTGTAGGCGGCTCGTACGATGCGGGAGATCGAAGAGATTAATTTGAGTTTGTTTAATGACCGGGTGATGGTGTTTAGTCATTTGCAGAAAAATAGGAAGAAGATTGACTGTATAAGAGGCTATGTTTTGGACGAAATGATCGCGAGTATCGAGGATGACATTACCGAATACAAACGAAAATTAGATTTGGCGACACGCGATTACGTACGTGAGGCCAAACTTTTCCGTTCAAGATGGGAATCCTAAGTATTTCTTGATTAATTGTACTTTTTTTTATTGGAATGTATGGGGAAATTTTTTTATTAATATTAACCCCAAATTATACTTTATCGTTGTTCTTTTTGAATTTATTGTAATTTTCTTCATAAATTTTGTTATTTTTAGGGTTGCTATCTATCATTCTTGAAAAAAATTGATTTCATTGGTTCAAAATAATATAAGCTACTTTATATGCATTGAAAAGTGTTTCAAATGCTAAAAAGACATCTATCTATTTTGCAAAAAAATACAAAGAGCTAAAAAGACATGTACTGTATTTTGAAATGGATGGAGTATATTTTTTTCATTTAATAATCACATTCAAACAATACACCATGGACCATTAAAGCAGATCCATCGGCGAAAGCTAAATAGCTACAAAATTAAAGTCCCTAAATCTTACCCTCCATTTACCCCTTCCTTAAATAACCCTTTTTAATAAGTTAACAACAAATGGGATTGTGGTTTGGGTTTTGGAATAATTATAAAAAATGCTTGAGTAAAGTGTTGGTAAAAATATGTCAAGTACACCTATAGATGTAGGGTGGTGGCTATGCCATTATGATCACATTTCCCGGTATAAAGTAAGTTGGTGGGGTGGGTATTGTGTGGAATCAAGTGGAATTAGGTGTTTTCCTAAATAGATTGGTTATATCAAAAAATTCAAATTTTGAATAGCATAAATAAATTCTTCTAGTATAACCAAGGTAAAGTTCAAAATATCAGTATTGGTAGAAATATTGTGGAAATATCGATGGATACTTCGATATCGAATATTGATATTTGTAAATTTAAAAAATTATAAAAATTTAATAACAAACTTTTTATTAATGAGTTTAACAATAAAAATAGAGCAAATTTTACATTTGTGATATTAATCGATATTTATTGAAATGACCGATTTTTTTTTTTACATTTCCCAATATTTCGCGATATTTTTTCGATTTTTTTCGATATTTTACAAATATTATGCTCAAATTTTACAAAAGTACAATTGAAATTGATATTACATACTGATATTTATCGTTATTACCAATTTTTTTAAGCTCGATGGATTTAGAAAGTGTTGTACACTTTTTTTTTTAATGAAGGTAAGCATTTATTTCGAGTCACAACAACTAAGGTTAGATTATTACAAAGTAAAATAGATTTTGAGTCAATTTTCAACAGCATCATTTATTTTTGTATAGAGAATATATATAAACTAACACTTTTTTAGTTTAAACATTATCCATTTTTTCAATATTTAGTTTAGGACATTAATTAAAGATGCACAAGAGAAATGACGGGAATACTTGATTTTGACACTGTAAAAAAACTAATCATATGAATATGGCCCTTTCATTCAAAAATAAATAAACCAATTTAATTAATAAAACTATTCATATAATATTTGAAAAAATACGACTGTTCTTACCGGGTATGAAAATTGATTAGACGGTTAATCATATTTCTCAGGTTTTGAAGGGAGAAGACGCTTCGTATCCAGTGCAATCATCATCAAACCCTTTCAGACAATATATAATCCCCACTCTTTTCTAGAATCTTACTCATTCACTCAACATTTTTTCGAGCAAAAATATCTTCCTCTTCCTCAAACTCCCGTCGTCGTTGTGACCTTTGGAACCATCTTCCCGACTATGTCTTTTATAATATCTTCAGTCGTCTTACGAGTGAGGAAATTATATTTTCCGTGCGTCCGACATGTCGGACATGGATGGAAGCTACTAACCAATCGACATTGTGGAGAGACATTTCTTTCAATAATGTCTCCAATTCGGAGTTTGATTTTCGTTACGACATAATGGCTCGCGATGCTATTGATCTTTCAGCCGGTGAACTGAAGCCATTCAAGATCGAACGACTTGGGGATGATTCGTTGTTGGCCTATCTTGGGAGATGGTAAATTTTCCTGATTTATTCATTTTCTCCTTTTCATATCCAGTCAAATTGGCTTTATTGGAGATTATGGACGTATATGTTTATTTAGGGTTTAGATCATTATTCAATTAGCATTTGCTGTTGTGAAAAATATGTGACATTTGAAACATGTCGTTCATTGTCGTGATTTAATTAGGGGTGATCTGAAATAGACAAGAATATGCCCTGCCCTGTTTCGACGAAGCTCTCCAACTTGTTGATAATGTCTTTGAGTCTGGTGTAGTAGTAGAGTGAAATTAATCTATGTAAGCGTGGTCTCGAAAGAAGGTGTCCTGTTTTGATGTAAAATTAATCTCTGTAAGTTAGGCCATATGGGTTATGATTAAAGTTGTTTTGGCCCTCCTTACTTGCCCAAAATGTTGATGTGTCATTCTAAGTAAATTTATGTAATTAATCTCTGTAAGCATGGTCTCATTCTACTACTACAAGGTGATCGTGGTACTTGTTGATTGGTTTGATAATTTAACACATTATTTTTCAATTTATTATGTCCTTGTGCCTTGTTCCATTCATGATCGTGGTACTTGTTCAATGTATTTTGCCCTGTTCCATTGCTTTGATAAATTAACACATTCTTTTTCATCGAATAGGGCTCCTAACCTTCAACGGCTAACAGTCATAAATCCTTTTTCCGGACTGACCTCTCGTGGATTAGCTTCTGCTCTTTCAAGGATGGTGGATTTGAAAGAGCTTGAACTCAAGTTTGTCTCGGCTCCCGGATTCACTCTTGAAAATGTTCGTGCCATTGGCATGGCTTGTCCAATGCTAAAGACTTTCAAAATTGTGACTTACTATGACGATGTTGATGCTGAGGCTTCCGACGACGACGATGACGGTTCATTATTTGTGGAGGCGATTGTGGAGTCTATGCCGGGGGTTGAAAACATCGTCATCAACGTTAAATGGTATAGAAGGAGTATGTTGGAATGGTTATTCATCAATCTGCCGAACCTTAAAAGCTTGAAGATTTGTGGAAGCCTCCACACAAATGTTAATGGTGTTGATCCCCTCTCAGTTCACCGTAGATATGGGTTTAGGTCATCTAGACTTTATGATTATAGGTTTGATTGCATTTTATTCAGTAAGAACTGAAGAATTTCTGTTTTTATTTTGTTATTTTGTGAGGCATATGTACTGGTTTACAATGTTTATGTTTTAGGCATCCGTATTTTGTTAATGTCTATATTCGTATTTTTCCTTCGTACAAGTATATGTTTAGTTGAATCTACCTACCCTAAACAAAAAAGCACGCACATTATACCACATGAGTATTTCCACAAGTATTCCACCACGCAACTATACCACATGAGTATTTCCACAAGTATTCCACAACACAACTATACCACATGAGTATTTCCACAAGTATTCCACAACATAATTATACCACATGAGTATTTCCACAAGTATTCCACAACTAAACTATACCACATGAGTATTTCCACAAGTATTCCAGACAAGTATTCCACCACACAACTATACCACATGAGTATTTCGACAAGTATTCCAGACAAGTATTCCACCACACAACTATACCACATGAGTATTTCCACAAGTATTCCACCACACAACTATACGACATGAGTATTTCCACAAGTATTCCACCACACAACTATACCACATGAGTATTTCCACAAGTATTCCACACAAGTATTCCACAACACAACTATACCACATGAGCATTCCACACAAGCATTCCACACAAGTATCCACCTCAACTATTACACACAAGGATCTAGATTACCAGTCCATATAAGTAGTCGAATTAAGTTACACCACAAATTACATAAATAACACAATAAACCACTAATAAAATATAAGCATTTCTAACCAACAACATAACACATATAATGCGATAGATTTAGATGTACTTATCAGTCACTTCCAGACTCTCCTGAACTAAAGCTTATATCACCTGGATAGTCTAGTTCCTCATCTGGGTCTTGTTGAATCAATTCAGGGACATTTCTCTCATCATAATCACAGTATGTGGCAGGGAAAAACTCATCATCATCTGGGTCATCTGGTCCTCGTTCTATTGCGTTGAAAATTTTGTACAGTCGTAGATACAATGGGTCCCCTTCGTGTGTGTATGCCTCTGCGAAAATATTTTTCTAAATTTACAAAACTAAAACTTGTTAGAAAATACAAGAGTACAAGTAATATTTAAATTAGGTGAAAGACATATTTCCTCTCTCCAATCTGTAGATTTGTTACCTGAAGTATTCTCTGCCATAGATCATGGGGCACATACATCATGTTCGTCACTCTGTCCCAATAAACATAAAAAATGTTAAGGATTGAACCAAAAAGAGTCCATCGTCTCTTGAGTTCATCAATGCATGCAATTATACCCCCGCGAGTATAATCGAATGAGAAAGTGGAGTTTATATGATTTTGCAAATTTGCAATGCATTGTTCGTTGGATGATTTGGGATTCCAATATCCTTCTTCTTTCTCGGTCATCAAAAAATCAACCATAACCTCAGCGACAAGCCTATTCCAACGACCCGACCCATACAAAAACCTATCTTGTGGGTTACTTGATGAATCACCCATTGGTTTGTGATTTTTTTGGAATGACTAAGTTGGGGGAAATAATAACAGGAAAATGGTCGAATGTTAATGGGTAAATCTGTTGTGGTCACTTCTCCATTATTTTGGTCAAAGACATATCTACTTCTGTCAGTCAAAAGAGGCCAAGATAATACAAACAAACATACTGACACAACACCAAAAATTTAATTAAGTATATTTACAAATTGTGTTACAAGATAAAAATAACAAATCTCATCATAAAAAACTAGGATATGTCATACTTTGCAACTGTTTTGTTTCAACAATAAGAAATGAAATAACACTAATAACGAAACCTTATAAAGCACAAACACATAGCTATGATAATGAGGATCCATTTTTTTTGCTTCTGCAGTTTAGCAATTTGTCTTTCGTGGGAGACAATTTGGTGTGCTTGATCTTTGATTTGGGCCTCCAAGATTTCAACAGCTTCTCTTGCCTTTTGTTCCCGTTTTGCAAGATCATCATTTTCAAACATGAGTGAATCGATTCTCTTCATCATTCCAAAAAATATTCCTTTTTCAGAAACTCCAATTTTGCCGCCCAAAACTTTGGTTAAAGTTTGAAGCTCCCCATAAACCAACATGAAAAAAATAAATTGAATGTCTTACATCTTATTGTCTACAGGTCCTTTAAGTCATACAAACTACAAATAACCTCAAATATTGCAAGGCAACAAGCAACATATATGATAAAATAACACCAAGCAGTGTTGGTGAGGATCTTATTTCATGAACTCTTTATCAATGGACGTATTCCCTACCTCGAAGTGGTGCTGCACAAAAAAATTCTATATGGTATACATATTAGCAAATAATCAAATTGAACTTAAAAAAAAGATCATATTTAGATCATGTGGCAAACCTTTGTGTGGTCATGTTCCATTTCCGAAGAATTGCAGCTTGAATCTGTCTCTTTATTTATCCCTATACCCTGCACCGAAATCACGAGATCTCAATAAACGTTTGATTCATAATATTTTCTACTGTATAAACAACGTATAACAAGTTTAAACAACAACTTATAACTCTCCTCAGTAGTTCCCGGAGATCTTGTCAAACTAGTGCCTTTGATGTCTTTGCAACCCAAATGTTCAGTTATGGTCTTCAATACAGCCAACATTTCATCATTCCTTTTGTTAGCCTCTTCCAACTGTGTCTGTAGAAGTTTGTGCCTCTTTTCCATTCTTTCAAAGCCATCTTGGACACACTGTGTTAAAACAGATTTAGTCAGGACTTCAGGGGACCCCAATTCAGCCAACTTTCATTTATCTTTCGACATACTTGTATGACTGAGGATGTACGGGTCTACTCCCACTATATGATGCGGAGGTGGGGAATCAATAAGAATCCTCTTCTCCTAATCAACAGCCAATTTATAGTAACGGGAACACAGTTCAGCCTCACTGGGTTCTAACCTCCCGGTTGAAATTTCTTCAGACAAAAAAAGTAAAACAGAATTATATCTGTTTTATCACATGTACACTTATGAAACTACTGACAAATAAATAAATATTTTAATGAATAACATACTCACATCTTCGCACATTAAGTCCCCGGCATCGGAAGTGTTGAAAACTTTCTTACTCAACATTTTGAATGTAGGTTTATCTGGAGAGATCCACCTGAGCATCCGAGGCATGCGCGTCCTGCCATCGGTAACTGGAAATGCACAAAATGATGAAACACGAGGGATAGCTTCGTATGACTAGAATTGCAGAACGTGAGTGAATCCATCGCACTCGAAACTTGCCTCTTCCACAAGTCCTATTGTGTCTTGAAACCGTCTGAATGTGTCCACAATAACACCTAATGCAACTCGTCCCCATGGAAAATGGTTGAATTCGTCAAAATTATCAAGTAGGTGAACATATGTAACATCAAGCTCCTTCCTATCGTGGGTGACAAGTAAAATACCATATAGTATTAACAACATTGCCAATCGTCTTCTGTCTTTAGGTTTAGCTTTTGGGCACCCGAATGATGAAATTATATCATTAGATACAGGGAATGCTTTGAAGGAAACATCCTTGAGAAGAAATTGGAACTGGTGGGTTTAGGTGGATAGTGACCAAATTTCAATCCTGTGATTAGAGAGAACTCCCGAGGACCAAATTCTGCCCTTTTTCCAAACAAGTTGAAAATGATACTGTTTCCATTAACATTCTTGACTTGGTTCAAGAGGAGGTGAAGGTGTATATTTCCTTGGAATTTATGAGTTTGTAGCTTTAAAAACTGGCCGAAGCAAGTTTTCCCTAATTTTTCAAAATCCGCCTTATCCATCCCATCGTTAATTAACGATAATATTTGATCAATCTCTGCAGCAGCATTCACTTTTATTGGATACCAACCAGACCCCGGACCGATGTCCATCTACCCAGAAAGCAATATAAGAATCACACAATATTCTACTATACCATAGATCATTGGGGTCCCTAAAATTAAACTAGCTTCATGGATAGTATAACTATACTACACCTTTAATCATGTAATTCAAGATTGCTATTAAAATTATAAACCCAACCCATATACAAACCTAATAAATGCACAAGATCATGAATTGAATTGTCGCTAAACTAAACCAAGGAATTGAACGAAGACTTCAACTGTACACAAAAATTGTTGCTCTAAAAACCCAGATGACATATATAATTGACACAAAGTAAGTAAAAAAACGGTCATAATTTGGAAACAATCACCTGATGTTGTTGTAAAGGGGAAGATGTAAATTCGCAAACTCGCGGAAGTGACCGATATCTAATTTAATGATTGGCGAACAAATACCATAAACCCATGGAGGGTTACTTTGCAACTGTTTTATTTGGATCTGTTACCCTAAATCACTTTTCCAGCATTCAATTGAACGCACCAACTAGGAAAAATGAAAGTGGTTAATATGATATATAAAACGACGTCGTTTCTTGCACTTAGTCAAGTTTGTCACAATAATGTGGAAAAAATTTCAATAGTATTAAACAAAATAAATAAAAATTATTCAGACTACAAAATCAATTAAAATAATTTTAAATATAACTTATATTTTACATATTTGAGTAAATTAATATAATTAAAAATAAAATAAAGTAAAAATATTGAAGTAATAAATATTGATGAATTAAATGATATTGATAGTGGGGTGATGAATAGTAACATTTATACCTGGAATGGATGGGGGAGTAATTTTCGATTTTCACTTATCTACTTAAAATAAAAAATACAGAATATATATAGAATATGTGTACTAAGATACTTGAACATGAATTAATAAAGACAAAATAGAAGTAAAAGACAACCACTTTCTTCTTTTAATTGTCATTTCAAGCAATAGAGCCCCTCCCTTGGTCAAAAAGGCAATTTATAGGAATCAAATTTTCATGCCTTATACTTATACTTCATCACAATACACTAAAAACACGGTTACTAACATAGTAAATTGTGCTTGCACCATCCCTTCCATCCATTTCACACAAACCCCACCACAAGAAACATTTCTGTATAATGAGAAGTGGAGTTATGAAATGGATCACGTATTCATCAATACGTTGATAGTAGAAAAATGTTTCGGCGTTGGTATGGAAGAAGCCAAGTAAACTTTAATGCATGTGTAAGTGCTATTGCAGAGGTTAACAAAATTTGCCACAAGAGACTCACGTGGGCAGATGGCATGAAACGTTGTAGTGAACTCGAAAACCGATACAATGTGTTCAAGTTAATGATCGACCATCCATGAGTGTGGTGGGACCGTGAGCAAAACATCATCAACACTTCTGAACAAATTTGACATCGAATGATCCGGGTAGGTTTGCAATACCTTTTATGTATTACCTTTAATACATCTTACATTTTTATGTATAAACTAAATAAATATTTTTCTGAAAAGGAGAACGTCCTTGTAAGAGCATACGTCCACCGAGGGGAGCCAGAGTATGTGAAGCTCCGCATGTTGTTTGCCCATCCAGGAGAGCATGTTCCAGAAGATGCGAGTGTATATGTTGAGGCTCAACAAATTTTGGAAGCAATGAACATACCCGATAGTCCGGTTGTCTCAACTTCAGCAGTGCGTGGTCGTCGCCGTACACGAACCGAAATCAGGTTGTTTGACGAACCGGAAGTGGACGTTGAACCAGATCTAGACTTTCAAGTTGGAACATGGTTAGGACCTTCAATCAATTCGGACGAGGATGATAATTGAAGAGTTAGGGTTGTAGGTTGTCAACTAGACCTATTATAATTGATGCATCTTTTAAGTAGTTGCTGTGTATGCTTGAAGTTTCCCCTATGTTAGGGTCTTTCAATTCGATAATGTTGTAGTTTGTATCGTTTGAAAAGGTTTATGTTGTTTGAATTCGTTAAGGTTATGTGGACTGTTTTGTATGTTTTGTAATTTTCGTATAATAGGAAATTATTTGGCTTATTAGTAGAGTTAATTACATAATAAACATTTATTTTAAGCACCCTTCTTAACAAAAAATTAATACAATTCATTACCAAAATATAAAATACTAAAAACTACTACCAAGACTCAGAATTATCCATTGCACGTCTTTTTAGCCAATCCTGCCGTGTTGGTACTAGAGAGGACTTGGGAAATAGTTGATGCAGTATATCCCACAACGGCTCTTCGTACTGGGTATATGAATTTGCCTTTTCATCAATCTATAAAATTTAGTCAAAATATATATACAAAAATAAGTTTTCCTGATTAAATAATTCCCTAATAAAAGCATATATTATTTTAAATCTTACATCCAACCAAAAATCCCAAATATCAACAGTAGCCGAAATTCCGGTGAAATCGCGATCCCATACGCAAGGTCCCTTCGTGTTGATCATCGTAAACCAACAATCATGCCAAGATTTGAACGAGATCACACGTTGTAAAACCTCATCCACTGTAAATTTTCGCTTTGGAAACGACAAATTCAAACAAAAAGTCGTGTGCTCGATTGCATGAAGATTTTCAATACTGCCTACTTTCCAACGACCCTCCTGCACTCAACCAAAAGTTGTTCTGCGAGAGACTTATCAAATTCAGGAGTCCAAAAAATGGAATTCTCGCATCTCTCAAAGTGGTTCTTTGGAACCCAGGATGAAACATAAGGAGTACACATAATAGATTATATTGAAAATGGGAGGTATGATAGGTGACATGACCATATTTATGAACAATTTAAATAACAAACAATGTAATAAAAAAAATCTGGAAAGTTAACTTTAATTAAGTAAAGTAGCCAAGTGTGAAATGAGAGTTTCGTTGGTCATTCATTGGTCAACAAGTACATTTTTGTTTGTAGTGGAACCATGTGGGATACAAGTATCACGGGTGGAGGAGTGATGGAATATATCATAGTGGTATATGTAGATTGCAAACAATATTAATATGATTTACTGAAAAAATAAACAAGCAAAAATGTACTGAAATTTACAGTATTATTATGTTTTACTGTAAAAATATGTAGGTTATTTAATTTTTATTATGTATACGTCTTTTTTCGCTATTTTCCCCAGAAATCCACATATGTCCACATATAATAAATGTATAAACTATTGTTGAATATGTGAATTGCTTCGTAGTTGTCATAAATATTACATGTAAATGGGTATGGGTATGGGTTTGTGTTTTTGGATGTTAAAAAAATTGAAAATAAATAAACTATTCCCATAATACAACGACAATATTTTGGACATTTTCTAGAAGAATAGTTACCGAACTACCCATACTTGAAATGTTAAAATGAGGACATTTTAACATTTTCATTTCAATAAGATCAATGTGTCGAAATAACACATTATTCCACATAAATCCACTAGTTTTTTTTTTTTTTTTGGAAAGTGATTAGGCGTGAAATTGTCATGATTCGTAGCTAGAAACGCCCTAGTTTTGGTCGAGTTTATAGAGTATTTAGAGTCAATTGAGCGTTATTTCTCTACATTGATAAATTTGTCTCTTTGATGCTCATAGGTGAATAGAGGACGAAAAACGGAGTTCGTAGGACTTTGAATCGACTCAAACGGATGCCCGGATGAGAAGATATTGAAGAAATACGATCGGTATTAGTGCGGACGAGGAAAAGTATCACTTGGGAGAAGCTTTGAAGTCACTCGAGCGCCTTACTCGAGCGCCACCGCTCGAGCGCCTTACTCGAGCGCGCAAACGTACAGAACAATTCTTGCGCTCGAGCAGCTCGAGCGCCACCGCTCGAGCAAATCGCTCGAGCGTCCAAAACATACAGAGTCTTTTCAGCGCTCGAGCAGCTCGAGCGCGACCGCTCGAGCGAATGCATCATTCGAGCTACACTGCTCGAGCGGGACCGCTCGAGCGTTTTGCTCGAGCGCCCATATACTTTTGCCTCCGGATTCGTATTTTCGGCCCATTAACTCCCGTTTCGACCCGTGCCTATATATATCTCGTCCAAACACATTTTGAAGGATCCCCAACTTTTAGACATCACGTTTCATAGAGTTTTTAGAGCGAGGAGGAAGAGAAGAGACGAGCGAGCTATAGATTTACGGTTTTGAGGTTTTTGCTTACGAATTTACTTTACGATTTCACGTTTTAGCTTCGATTCTTAATAACTTTTGTTCTTAAATACGTTGAGACCTAGTTTTTTGTTAATTAATTTCAGTTTAATCTTTTACATATTAAAACCTCAGTTTATGTTCGTTCTTTTCTTCGTTTTCGTTATCATGTTCATGTTCGTCACTTGTTTAATTTCTATTGTTTACGTTCAAACTATGTCTAGCTAAAACCCTTGCATGCTTAGGGTAGGATGAACTCGTAGAAGTAGGTTGTGGGTATGTAATTAGAATAACTTGTGACGTTAGGTTTTAATTCTCTTAATTAATGAATTCTTAAAATTAATCTAGATTTCACCCTTGAGTTTCGTTCGAAAGGTGTTAGAGAGAGGACGACCGTATCACTCTTTAACAACGAGTAGACTTAACGAGAGGGTTTAGGAAAGGTTAATTCATATACCGGTTTAGCGAAGGAGGACGACCGCATCACCTTAGTTAAATTAGGGTCTCATTAATTAAGCGCTATCTATTAACTTGTTAGTGGATTAGTGAAGTCGAGTGTTAGGGTAAAGTATTTGGGTTTAGAATCTTGAGCTTTCACCTTGCATTATTAGACTTAGGTTAATTCTCGTTTGTCACAGTTATTTTGATTATGTACCTGCTCCGTTAGTATACGTAGGGATTCCTATCCTAAGCATCACCATCTCTTATTTGAATCCAACCCTTAGTTAATTCGTCTGCTTTAGTATTTTAGTTTAGTTAGTTGATTTTAGTTTTAATTAATCTTTTTAAAAACCCAAAAACAAAACACTCATATTAACTACGACGCGTAGATCTTCAGGGATCTATTCGCATATACACTATCCCGTGGGTACAATATACTTGGTCGTTATACTTGCCAATACTATAGTGAACCCGTTCGCTTGCGGGTGAGCGATTAGTAGAAGTTAGTAAAATCGCTTCAAGACAATGGCGCCGTTGCCGGGGATGGCGTTATATGCTCTTTGAATAGGACTTGTCGATAGCTTAGTAGTTAGTAGTGAGTGCCTATTTTCTGTTTTTATTTTCTTTTTGTTATTTTTATTTATTCGGCAGTTGCGTTTTGATCCATCTGCTAGTGTGTCAGGTTTATGATAACACGCTCACAAGGCAACACGAGCGAAGAGAGAATACCGTTGGACCCTGAGACAATAGCTAGAAGGAACCGAGCTTACTTGAGAAGAATGAACGCAGCCGACTTAGGGAAGGGACCAATGGACCTCAATAATGAGTTGGACGATGCTGCCAACGATTTCAATCAGGCAGTAGACCGGGTTGATGGCTCTGGAGGGAGTGGTGGTCAGAATCAAGACCAGTTCGTAGATAGTAGTAGCCAGAACCCGGGTGCACAAAATGTAAACAATCCAGCTCAGAACCTTGTCCCAAATACTCTGAACAACCCTGCTTACCCACAAAACCCGAATAACCCTTTCCACAACCCAGCATATCAACATTACCCATACCCACCATACCCTTATCCGCCTTACCCGTATCCTCCACCTCCTGTTTATAACCAACCACCTGTGTACCAACAACCTCCAGTTCAAAACATACCAGCACCACCTGTCGCTCCTCAGCCTGCGCCTCAGAACGCAGATCAGAATATGGCAATTCGGGGCAGGTTCGCGGCACAACCGCAGAGGTACTACGATGGAGTGGCCTTACCTCCAGTTGAGGCCAATAACTTTTCAATCTCCCCAGGAATTCTCAAGCTGCTTACTGAGAATCAATTCAAGGGGGAGGTTGGGAAGGAGAACCCTCACACTCACTTGAGGAGTTTCCTCATGATTGCATCTACTTTCAATTACAATGGCATGTCTGAAGATGCCAAGAGGCTCAGGTTGTTCCCATTCTCTCTTACGGGAATAGCCAAGGAATGGTATGATAACACGCTCCCACGGGGAGGTGTTAACACATGGGCCGAGCTCGAGCGTCTGTTCCTCGAGCGATTCTACCCTCCATCAAGAACGATTAAAGCGAGAATTGAGATCTCTTCCTTTCGCCAGAAGTCTGGAGAGGATTTACGCCAGGCGTGGGAGAGATACTCGAATATGTTGATCGAGTGCCCGCAGCACGGGTACAACGAGGGAGATATTATGGCGTTCTTCTACAGTGGAGCCAGCAAGGCTGGCCAAGCCCACCTAGATGCATGTGCAAGTGGAGCTTTTCTGAACCAAGGGGTAGCGAGGTGTAGAGAGATCGTGGACAATATTGTCACGAATGCTGGTGCATGGAACGAGGACCCAGAATTTCAGAGGGTATGCAAGTTGGAAGAGAATGAGGGTACGAGGAAGCTGTTGATGGCTATGATGGAGAAGATCAGCAACCTCGAGATGGGGCAGAACTTGGTTGGAGGGAATGGAGCAGCAAGTGAGAAAGTGGAACCACCCACGAATCAGCAAGAAGAGGCCAACTATATGGGAAGGCCTAATTACCCACAAGGGGGGTATCCACAAGGTGGAAACCAGTATGGAAGACCTTCTTACGGTCAACCATTTGTACCTCCAGGCCCACAGCCGCCTCAAAATCAATGGAGGAACACACAAGGGTATCAAGGAGGCCAGCAGCCTCCTCAAAACACTTGGAGGAAAAATGAGAATTTTTCTTATGCTAACCCAAAAGCTGGAATTACTGTGCCTGCAGGTGTTGATCCGGGGTCTAAACCTCCTGGTGGAGAGGGCGGTGCATCAACCGAGGAGATGTTGAGAGCAATCCTTCAGAAAGTGGAGGAAGGTAGCAAGCGATTGTCCTCTTTGGAGTACGATGTGAAGGAGCTGCATAAGAAAGGCGATCAACGTGATCAAGAACTCCAGAAGAGAGACATCGAGTGGAATCGAGTTCAGCAAGAGAACAACAGAAGATTCAATTCCATTGAGTACCAAATTAGCCAGATCGCAAAGTCTCAGCCAAGAGAGCCTGGCAAGTACCCATCAATGCCCGAGGATAACCCAAAGGAACATTGCAAGGCTATTGAGTTGAGAAGTGGGACCAAATATGATGGTCCCGAGATGCCTGCTGATTCTGAGACGCTCAAGGAGAAAGATGAGACAGAAGGGATAGAGTCTCAAAGTGATGGAGTTGAGGTTGAGAAGGAAGGAGTTAAGATGAAAAGTGATGATAAGAGTCAAGATGTGGATGAGACCCAGAAGAGCAAAGTGCCTGATGAGGAGATCGAGGAGATAGAGAGAATTCCAAAGTGGAAAAAGGCAAAGGAAGCAAGGGAGAAAGTGAAAGAAACTGAGAAAGATGAATGGGGGGTACCCAAATCGGTGATACCTGTCCCATATCCACAGCGCTTCATGAAAAAGAAGCTTGATGAAAAGTTTGCTAAATTCCTTGATGTTTTTAAAAAGTTACATATTAACATCCCTTTTTATGATGCCTTGGAACAGATGCCGAACTACGCCAAGTTCCTGAAGGACTTGATTGCGAAGAGACGGAGAATAGATGGACCCGAGCTAGTGCACTTGAACCACGAAGTGAGTGCTATGGTGCACAAGGCACTTCCGCCTAAGCTGAAGGATCCCGGGAGCTTCATCATTCTTTGCGATATCGGGAACGGGATCAAGAAAGGAGCCTTGTGTGATCTCGGGGCGAGCATTAATCTGATGCCCCTTTCATTGTTCAAGAAGTTGGAGGGAGTTGAGCTGCAACCCACGATGATGACACTCCAGCTTGCTGATAGGTCCATTACTAGACCTCAAGGAGTAGTGGAGGATGTTCTAGTGACGGTGGAGAATCACGTTTTTCCCGCCGACTTCGTAGTACTTGAGATGGAGGAGGATGAGCATGTTCCGCTGATTTTGGGAAGGCCGTTTCTAGCTACTGCCGGGATGGTGCTTGATGTAGCGAATGGGAAGATCACGGTCAAAGTTGATGATCAAGAAGTGAAGATAGCTATCTACGAAGCTATGAAATACCCCATGGGAGATGAGAGTTGCCACTTCATTGACATCACGGATGCTTGTGTTGAAGACACACTTCTAGACCCTTGCTCTTTTTATGTTCATCAATTTGATTATCCTATTCTTGACGATATGTCTTATGATTCTTACAATCTTGATTATTTTGACAGCTTGAAAGACAATGAAGACGTCAAGTTCTTGGAGTTGAAGAAAGTGGAGGATGATGATGACTTGGAGGCCGAGGAGTCAACTTTCGAGAAGATGTTCGATAAGGCGCCACCATTGGAGGCGAAGAAGGAGTTGAAGCCGCTGCCCGACCACCTCAAGTACGCTTACTTGGATGAGACCGACAAATATCCGGTAATTGTATCTGCCCTTTTATCTGATGATCAGCTTGATAGACTTTTAGTGGTGCTTCGTAAGCACAAATCTGCTATAGGATGGTCGATCGCGGATATTAAGGGAATTAGCCCCTCGATTTGCATGCATAGGATTAGATTAGAAGAGGGGAGAAAACCGATAGTGCAAAATCAGCGTAGAGTTAATCCGGTTATTCAAGAGGTGATACATAAGGAAGTATTGAAGTTGTTAGATGGCAACATGATTTTTGCCATTTCTGATAGTCCATGGGTGAGTCCGTTACACGTAGTTGCTAAGAAGGGGGGTACCACAGTGATTAAGACGGAGTCTAACGAATTGGTAGCCACTAGATTAGTGACGGGATGGCGAGTATGTGTTGATTATAGAGAGTTGAACAAGGCAACGGGTAAGGATCACTTTCCTTTACCGTTCCTTGATCAAATGATAGATCGATTAGGTGGTTTTGAGTATTACTGTTTCTTAGATGGGTACTCGGGGTATAATCAGATCATGATAGCCCCCGAGGATCAAGAGAAAACCACCTTCACCTGCTATTATGGGACTTTTGCTTTTAGGAGAATGCCGTTTGGGTTGTGTAACGCACCCGCCACCTTTCAAAGGTGTATGATGGCAATTTTTCATGGCTTGATTGAGAAGATTATGGAGGTTTTCATGGACGACTTCTCCGTTTACGGGGAGTCGTTTGATAAATGTCTAATCAATCTTGAAGTTGTGTTGAGCAGGTGTGAAGAGACGGACTTAGTGCTTAATTGGGAGAAGTGTCACTTCATGGTAAGAGAGGGTATTGTTCTTGGACATCATGTGTCCTCGAAAGGTATCCAAGTGGACAAGGCAAAAGTGATTGCTATCGAGAAGCTTCCACCACCTTCGACCGAGAAGGGGATTCGGCCATTCTTAGGACACGCGGGTTTTTATAGACGTTTCATAAAAGACTTTTCACAAATAGCTAAACCCCTTTCGCGGCTTCTTGAAAAAGAAGTCGCCTTTGAGTTTACTAATGAGTGTTTAGTGGCTTTTAATAGGTTGAAAGAAGCGTTGGTGAATGCCCCGATACTTGTTACACCGGATTGGTCTAGCCCGTTCGTGCTCATGTGTGATGTTAGCGATTATGCGATGGGGGTTGCTTTGGGGCAAATTCGAGAGAAGCGTTTTCACGCTATTTATTATGCCTCGAAGATGCTGAATTCTGCTCAAGTGAATTACACTACGACCGAAAAGGAGCTGTTAGCGGTCGTGTATGCTTTTGATAAATTTCGACCCTACTTAGTAGGGACGAAAACAATTGTATATACGGACCACGCAGCGATTCGGTACCTTATGAGCAAGAAGGATGCAAAGCCCCGTCTCATTCGTTGGATCTTGTTGCTCCAGGAGTTTGATGTAGAGATTCGAGACAAGAAGGGATGCAAGAACGTGATAGCCGATCACCTTTCGAGGTTGGAGCTCACAAAGGAGAACACCGTGGAGGATCGAGAGGTGAACGATGAATTCCCTGATGAGAAGCTCTTTGGCTTAGGAGAAATCCCTGTGTATAGAGTTGAGGGGAAGGCACCTTGGTTTGCAGATTATGCTAACTATTTAGCAAGTGGTGAGTTGCCCGTTGAGATAGACTCGGTGCATCGGAAGGCATTTTTGAAGAAGGTTCGGGAGTTCATTTGGGATGACCCCTACTTGTTCAAAAGAGGGATCGATCACGTGTTGAGAAGGTGTGTGCCAGAGGAGGAGTGGAGTGATATAATAAGGCATTGTCACGCCTTGCCATGTGGAGGACATTTGGGTGGAGAGAAGACCGGAAGGAAAGTCCTGCAATCTGGGTTTTATTGGCCAACTTTGTTGAGAGATTGCATGGAATGGGTTAAGAGGTGTGAGAAGTGCCAACGATTCGGCTCCATTACTAAGAGGGACGAGATGCCTATGCACGTGTTCATGGAAGTCGAGATATTCGACGTATGGGGGATTGATTTCATGGGTCCATTCCCTCCTAGCAATGGATTCTTGTACATTCTCGTATGCGTTGATTATGTCTCGAAGTGGATTGAAGCTGTCCCAACTCGCGTGAATGATTCCCGTGTCGTCATCGAGTTCTTGAGGAAGAACATCTTTGCGAGATATGGAGTTCCAAGAGCTTTGGTAAGTGATGGGGGAAGCCATTTCGTGAACAAATGGATGGAAAAGCTGCTGTCAAAATACGAGGTAAGTCATCGAATCTCTACTGCTTATCATCCTCAATCTAACGGTCTTGCAGAGGTTTCTAACCATCAAATCAAGGAGATCCTTGAGAAGACGGTGAGCATAAGTAGGAAAGATTGGGCGATGAAGTTGGATGATGCACTTTGGGCATATAGGACAGCTTTCAAAACTCCTCTTGGTATGTCTCCATATCAATTGGTGTTTGGAAAGGCATGTCACTTGCCCGTGGAGTTGGAGCACAAGGCATATTGGGCGATCAAAAAGCTGAATTTTGATAGGGCCTTGGTTGGTGAGAGGAGATTACTCCAACTTCATGAGTTGGAAGAGTTTCGAGACGTTGCCTACGAGAATGCCCGAATTTTCAAAGAAAAGACGAAGAAGTGGCATGATGCACGGTTGAAGAAGAAGGAATTCAAGGTGGGTGATCAAGTCCTCGTATTCAATTCGAGGATGAAGCTTTTTAGTGGAAAGCTAAAGTCCAAGTGGAACGGGCCGTATATTGTAAGGGGAGTGCACAAGAGTGGATTCCTTGAAGTTGAGACGGACGATGGACAGAAATTCATGGTGAACGGGCATCGAGTGAAGAAATTCTTTAACTTCTCTTATGAGAATAAGAGAGGTATTTTAGATTCTCAAGTCCCGTGAGCTCCTTTGAGCTCGGTCCGGCATTAGGACCTTAAAACTAGCGCTTAATGGGAGGCAACCCATTTTTACTTGCTTTTTAGTGTTTTGTTTATTTTTAGTAGTTTGGGAATCGTAAGTGTTAACCTTGTTGGTTGAGAATTTTGATGTAGGCTTGCTTCGTGGAGTGAAATTCTGAGAGAGGGAGCTTAAGGAGGAAAGTCAGGAAGTTGAGCACGTTTCGAATAGGAAAGCATTCAATTCTTGAAGTTAGAGGAAACCGAACCCCAAACGTCGACCTCTTTGCGAAGTCGAAGTTTGGGGGGGTGATGTTTCTTTTCGTTCATTAGTTTGCATTGGTAGAAGTCGAGTTCATACGAATTTTGTGTACTTACTCTTACGTACTCATTCGTTTCAAACTTTGTTATCGCATAGCAAGAACAAAGTTTGGGGGGGTGTGCATTCGTACTTCGGGTTCGTACACGAAATTCTATGAAAAATTGGTCAAATTTTTCGAAAACATCAATGCTTGAGGGTCGTTGAGTCGAAGTGAGTGAGAATGCTAAGTTCGACTTGAAGTGGATTGGTGATTTGCACGTATGGAAGAGACCCCAACTCCTCGGTCGAATGAGCGACCTGGCTTAAATCGAGGAGTTCTCAGGTTAGTTCGTGTTTTGGGTTGAATGTGATAAGTTGTCGAGCTTGGTTCGGATGGAAATTTCGAGTGTTGAACATAAAAAAACAAAGTTGAAATTTTCTCGCGCTCGAGCAGCTCGAGCGCCACCGCTCGAGCGTATTGCTCGAGCGCCTAAATCTTACAGAACCATTCTCGCGCTCGAGCAGCTCGAGCGCCATCGCTCGAGCGTATTGCTCGAGCGCCCAAATCTTACAGAGTGTTTTACCCGCTCGAGCGAATTGCTCGAGCGCGACCGCTCGAGCGTATCGCTCGAGCGGGTCGCGGGTTGACCCATCGGACTTCCCCCTCTATAAATATCTCCCCCACACATTTACACACACTTTCACACACTATTTGGGGCGATTTGGGGGCGATTTCAGCAACTTCTCACGAATTTACACAAGTTCTCAAAGTTTTTGCTCGAATTTCTTCACAATCCTCTTTAAATCTTCAACCAAGGTATGTAATCTCTATCCCTTGCCGATTAATTCGTAGTTTAAGGTTGAATTAGGCATTAGTTGATGCATATGAACTAGGGTTCATGAGTTAGTCGAAATTTTTGGGGATTTTTGCGAAACTGGTTGATTCTTGATTCCTTGATTGATGAATGTTGATAATTTGCTATGGGTTTGCTTGTTTTACTTTCAATTTTGGAATTGAATGAGTAGAGGAGGTGAATTTCTAGAGTGAGAAGTAGGAATTTGAGAAAAGGAAATGGGTTTTGCATAATGAGAAGAAATTTTTGTGAATTGAGATGGTATTGAGCATGAATGAGTATGAGTTGAGTCTTGAGCATGTAAATTACTTAACTTGGGTAATGTTACTTCATGATAGACTTAAATGTGGGGAATTTTGGGTTGAAATGGAGAATTAAGTGTTGAAGGCTTGAGAACTTTGAACGAAAAACATGGTTTAATTGTGTGAATTGCTTTGAACTTGATCGAATGCTTTGAAATGAATATTGCTTTGAGCTTGAGAAGAGCATGAATAGTGAGTTGAATCGAATTGAGATGCATTACTTGGAATTGCTTGAGTTTGAATGTATGTTGAACTGTTGTGAACTTCAAAAATGTTGCTTAAATCCTTGCTATTTCATGATTAGGTGCAATGGCTCCTAAACACAAACTCCTGAGCGACGAAGAAGTGAGAGTGCTCACGGAACAGCTTAGACAGAAGAACTTGTTGCCCGCGAGATGGGGAGGGTTAGATTATCACGATGACTGGAAGTATGTGGCTTACAGATGGAGCCTCATAACCGGGAAAGTTGAGAAAACCCGGAGACCAGTAGTGAGCTTCATGAAGGACCTGGGGATTGAGGAGGAAACATGGCTGAGGAGGAAGAAGCTGATGTGAGTGAAGGAGGTCAGGGACCTCAAGAGATGGAGTTCGGGATGCCTGATGCACCGACTCCAGAGCAGTGGTACCCAAACCAGATGGAGTGGTACGGAATGCGAACTGACATTCAGGGCCTGAGGGCAGATGTCACGGAGCTTCGCACCACTCAAAATCAGTGGTACACGGAGGCTTCTAGCATGAGAGGGGAGTTTCAAGAAGTTTGATCGGAGGTTTCAGATTTGAAACGCTGGATGGAGGCACTCTTTGTCTCCCACTTAGGACCCGATCACCCTAGCTACCGGCCACCACCACCTCCAGATGCTTGAGAAGACTTGGGATGCCCCCAACTTTCTTTTCCTTTTTCTTTCCTTTTCTTTTTCTTTTCTTTTTCTTTTCTTTTCTTATTTATTTCTGTTCCTGAGTATGAATTGTAGTGCTTGCTTGGAGTGTTTGTTTTGGGGATTGTATTGGAAGTCTTTTAACTGTTAAGGGACTTGTTTCGACTTGCTTTGATTGATGATTTCATGCTTATTAACTCTTCTAGACTGCTTATTTAGTGATTCTTGAGTATGACTTAGTGAGGAGAGTTGAGTTGTGAAAGTGAGTTGAAAATTCCTTTGTGTAAGTATGTGAGTTTGAGCCGATTAGGGAGAGAACCCGTATGCTTATGAGTTTTCTTTTGAGTGCTTGTGTGAGGAGAGTGAGAATTCACTAGGACTAGCTTGGATGTGAAAGCCGTGAGAGTTGAGCCTTACGAGATTTAAATGCATGATTTAATCTCTTCGTTTGTGAGTGGATCATCACCTTAGAGGATGCTAGAACTTGCATGTGCTCTTGCTTCTAGATTGTGTCTAGTTTGATATGCCGAATAGGATCTTAGGCCATTTTTGATTTGAATAAGTCACTTAGCCAAAATTGTCCTTACCAATGACATTGATCCCTTGTTAGCCCCGTTGAGCCTAAAGCCTATTTTATTTGCTAGCACATATGAACACTATTCCAATTCCTAAGCCTTTTTGTCCCAATTTGAGTGGAGAATAGGAAAGTGTGAATATGAAGGGAGTGAATTGAGTTGAAAAAAGGAGAAGGTTGTTTGTTGAGTGAATATGAGAAAAAAAGGTGTGATGAAGTTTTGAGATGTGGGAAAAAGAACAAAAAAAAAATTTGAGAATGAGCAAAGGAAAAAATGAGCTCATGTGTTTGTGCGAAAAAGAAAAAAAATGATGAAGTGTTTGAAAAAGTGAAAAAGTGAGAAAGAAAAAAATTGAAGTGTTGAGAGAATTGAAAGCGAAAGTGTAGTGATTGAATATGTTTGAAGTAGATCGTTCTTAATCTCGAAGTACCGAAGTTTTGAATTTCTATTCTCCATTCACTTGAGTCACTTTACCATATTGTTATCCCACCTGTCCAAAGAGCCTACATTACAACCTTTTGAAAGTCCTTTTTGATTCGGCATTGATTTCTAGAGTATGGTCGAAGTTGAGAGCATTTACAAGCCTATGGCTGCCAATTTGTGTGATTGATTGATTGAGTGAGTCCCTTTATCATTGTTATACACTTGTGAGGGAGTTAAACACATCGTTGAGTGCACATCCATGCTTGATCTTGGTGTTTCTCATTATTGTTGCATGAATACGATAAAAGGAATTGAGTGAGTATACGGGTGATTGACTTTTGAAGCTTGAATTCATTAGCTTGCATGATTGATTTTTCCTACTCATTCCTAACAATTTCACTTGACTTATTATTTCATTGCTTGGGGACAAGCAATATGGTAAGTTTGGGGGGGTTGATTAGGCGTGAAATTGTCATGATTCGTAGCTAGAAACGCCCTAGTTTTGGTCGAGTTTATAGAGTATTTAGAGTCAATTGAGCGTTATTTCTCTACATTGATAAATTTATCTCTTTGATGCTCATAGATGAATAGAGGACGAAAAACGGAGTTCGTAGGACTTTGAATCGACTCAAACGGATGCCCGGATGAGAAGATATTGAAGAAATACGATCGGTATTAGTGCGGACGAGGAAAAGTATCACTTGGGAGAAGCTTTGAAGTCACTCGAGCGCCTTACTCGAGCGCCACCGCTCGAGCGCCTTACTCGAGCGCGCAAACGTACAGAACAATTCTTGCGCTCGAGCAGCTCGAGCGCCACCGCTCGAGCAAATCGCTCGAGCGTCCAAAACATACAGAGTCTTTTCAGCGCTCGAGCAGCTCGAGCGCGACCGCTCGAGCGAATGCATCATTCGAGCTACACTGCTCGAGCGGGACCGCTCGAGCGTTTTGCTCGAGCGCCCATATACTTTTGCCTCCGGATTCGTATTTTCGGCCCATTAACTCCCGTTTCGACCCGTGCCTATATATATCTCGTCCAAACACGTTTTGAAGGATCCCCAACTTTTAGACATCACGTTTCATAGAGTTTTTAGAGCGAGGAGGAAGAGAAGAGACGAGCGAGCTATAGATTTACGGTTTTGAGGTTTTTGCTTACGAATTTACTTTACGATTTTACGTTTTAGCTTCGATTCTTAATAACTTTTGTTCTTAAATACGTTGAGACCTAGTTTTTTGTTAATTAATTTCAGTTTAATCTTTTACATATTAAAACCTCAGTTTATGTTCGTTCTTTTCTTCGTTTTCGTTATCATGTTCATGTTCGTCACTTGTTTAATTTCTATTGTTTACGTTCAAACTATGTCTAGCTAAAACCCTTGCATGCTTAGGGTAGGATGAACTCGTAGAAGTAGGTTGTGGGTATGTAATTAGAATAACTTGTGACGTTAGGTTTTAATTCTCTTAATTAATGAATTCTTAAAATTAATCTAGATTTCACCCTTGAGTTTCGTTCGAAAGGTGTTAGAGAGAGGACGACCGTATCACTCTTTAACAACGAGTAGACTTAACGAGAGAGTTTAGGAAAGGTTAATTCATATACCGGTTTAGCGAAGGAGGACGACCGCATCACCTTAGTTAAATTAGGGTCTCATTAATTAAGCGCTATCTATTAACTTGTTAGTGGATTAGTGAAGTCGAGTGTTAGGGTAAAGTATTTGGGTTTAGAATCTTGAGCTTTCACCTTGCATTATTAGACTTAGGTTAATTCTCGTTTGTCACAGTTATTTTGATTATGTACCTGCTCCGTTAGTATACGTAGGGATTCCTATCCTAAGCATCACCATCTCTTATTTGAATCCAACCCTTAGTTAATTCGTCTGCTTTAGTATTTTAGTTTAGTTAGTTGATTTTAGTTTTAATTAATCTTTTTAAAAACCCAAAAACAAAACACTCATATTAACTACGACGCGTAGATCTTCAGGGATCTATTCGCATATACACTATCCCGTGGGTACGATATACTTGGTCGTTATACTTGCCAATACTATAGTGAACCCGTTCGCTTGCGGGTGAGCGATTAGTAGAAGTTAGTAAAATCGCTTCAAGACAGAAAGCAAGTATTCCACATCATCAATCCACAGTTTTCTTAATTTGAAAATGTAATTTCCACATGTTTCTCTACATAAAATCCTACAACTAATGAACTCTCCATAATTGAAACGGTAAAATGAGAACCTTTGATGTTAGTAATTTAATATTAACATATGTATGTAGAAATAAAATATATTTCCACATCAGTGCACTAAATTCCACTTCAATCCACACAACTCCACATCAATCCACATGTCTTTAATCTACAGAAAATGAGAACCTTTGATGTTAGCCTTTTAATATTAACATATGCATATATAAATGAAGTATATTTCCACATCAAGCCACACAACTCCACATCAATCCCCATGTCTTTATTCCACATATAATGAGAACGTTTGATGTTAGCCTTTTAATATTAACATATATATGTGGAAATAAAATATATTTCCACATCAATCCACACAACTCCACATCAATCCACACAACTCCACATCTTTAAACATGTCTTTAATCTACATAAAATGAGAACGTTTGATGTTAGCCTTTTAATATGAACATAAATATGTAGAAATAAAATATATTTCCACATCAATCCACACAACTCCACATCAATCCACATGTCTTTAATCTACAAAAAATGAGAACCTTTGATGTTATCCTTTTAATATTAAAATATGCATATAGAAATGAAGTATATTTCCACATCAAGCCACACAACTCCACGTCAATCCACATGTCTTTATTCCACATATAATGAGAACGTTTGATGTTAGCATTTTAATATTAACATATATATGTGGAAATAAAATATATTTCCACATCAATCCACACAAATCCACATCAATCCACACAACTCCACATCTTTAAACATGTCTTTAATCTACATAAAATGAGAACGTTTGATGTTAGTATTTTAATATTAACATATGCATGTAGAAATAAAATATATTTCCACATCAATCCACTAAATTCCACTTCAATCCACACAACTCCACATCAATCCACATGTCTTTAATCTACAAAAAATGAGAACCTTTGATGTTAGCCTTTTAATATTAACATATGCATATAGAAATGAAGTATATTTCCACATCAAGCCACACAACTCCACATTAATCCACATGTCTTTATTCCACATATAATGAGAACGTTTGATGTTAGCCTTTTAATATTAACATATGCATATAGAAATGAAGTATATTTCCACATCAAGCCACACAACTCCACATCAATCCAAATGTCTTTATTCCACATATAATGAGAACGTTTGATGTTAGCCTTTTAATATTAACATATGCATGTAGAAATAAAATATATTTCCACATCAATCCACTAAATTCCACTTCAATCCACACAAATCCACATCAATCCACATGTCTTTAATCTACAAAAAATGAGAACCTTTGATGTTAGCCTTTTAATATTAACATATGCATATAGAAATGAAGTATATTTCCACATCAAGCCACATAACTCCACATCAATCCACATGTCTTTATTCCACATATAATGAGAACGTTTGATGTTAGCCTTTTAATATTAACATATATATGTGGAAATAAAACATATTTCCACATCAATCCACACAAATCCACATCAATCCACACAACTCCACATCTTTAAACATGTCTTTAATCTACATAAAATGAGAACGTTTGATGTTAGTCTTATAATATTAATATATGCATGTAGAAATAAAATATATTTCCACATCAATCGACTAAATTCCACTTCAATCCACACAACTTCACATTAATCCACATGTCTTTAATCTACAAAAAATGAGAACCTTTGATGTTAGTCTTTTAATATTAACATATGCATATAGAAATGAAGTATATTTCCACATCAAGCCACACAACTCCACATCAATCCACATGTCTTTATTCCACATACTATGAGAACGTTTGATGTTAGCCTTTTAATATTAACATATATATGTAGAAATAAAATATATTTCCACATCAATCCACACAACTCCACATCAATCCATATGTCTTTAATTTAATCTACATAAAATGAGAACGTTTGATGCTAGCCTTTAATATTAACACATACATGTAGAAATAAAATATATTTCCACATCAATCCACTAAATTCCACTTCAATCCACACAACTCCACATCAATCCACATGTCTTTAATCTACAAAAAATGAGAACCTTTGATGTTAGCCTTTTAATATTAACATATGCATATAGAAATGAAGTATATTTCCACATCAAGCCACACAACTCCACATCAATCCGCATGTCTTTATTCCACATACAATGAGAACGTTTGATGTTAGCCTTTTAATATTAACATATATATGTAGAAATAAAATATATTTCCACATCAATCCACATGTCTTTAATTTAATCTACATAAAATGAGAACGTTTGATGTTAGCCTTTTAATATTAACATATGCATGTAGAAATAAAATATATTTCCACATCAATCCACTAAATTCCACTTCAATCCACACAACTCCACATCAATCCACATGTCTTTAATCTACAAAAAAATGAGAACCTTTAATGTTAGCCTTTTAATATTAACATATGCATATAGAAATGAAGTATATTTCCACATCAAGCCACACAACTCCACATCAATCCACATGTCTTTATTCCACATACAATGAGAACGTTTGATGTTAGCCTTTTAATATTAATATATATATGTAGAAATAAAATATATTTTCACATCAATCCACACAACTCCACATCAATCCACATGTCTTTAATTTATTCTACATAAAATGAGAACGTTTGATGTTAGCCTTTTAATATTAACATATGCATGTAGAAATAAAATATATTTCCACATCAAGCCACACAACTCCACATCAATCCACATGTCTGTAATTCAAAAAATGAAGTTTCCACGTGTTTCCACGATTTCGTACAACTTATGAACTCTCCATACTTGAAACGGTAAAATGAGAACATTTGATGTTAGCCTTTTAATAATAACATATACATGTAGAAATAAAAAAAAATCATATTCAATCCACTTGTTTTAATTCGAAAAACGTAATTTCCACGTGTTTCAACATTTTCTTCTAAATCTGAACTCTCCACAGTAACATGACATCAAAAATTATAAAATTTTAACCAGTATTAAATTTAGACTTTATCCATTTAATCTAAATCATGTCTCAAATACTTAACATATGTCTAATTGCAAGACAAAATCAGAAGAAAATTAAATTTAAAATATATCAATCATTACAACTACAATAGATAACAATGTCATCATATCATTTGTTCATCTGTGATATCCTATATATATATCTAAACACAAGTACTGACGATAGAGGAGTATTTTTTTCACATCAATTTCCCGGAATGAAATACCAGAAATTAAACACTAAAAAAACTTGATGCACATCGCACCACAATCGTAGTTATTCAACTGACCAGGGGAGTCAGGGCTAAGAGCAACACGGTAAACTTTATTACCACCAGATATATCTCCGAGAGCTGAAGCGAATAATGCAAATTCCTCCCTCCCATTCCAATTCGGAAAAGATACACACAACGAATCGTACACTTTGATCATGGACTCTCGAGGCTGAATTTCAAAAAGAACCCAGTGGTTATCATTTATACGAGCAATACCGAAAACACTGTCTGTTTCTGCCCAACTTAGTCCCCGTCCGTAAATGGGCAGTATTCCCTCTAGGTAGGGCATGAGAAGTCTACCCCTTGAACTCCAATCAAATTTGTTTTTGCTTGTATATTTCACCGGTACCCTGGATTCTAATGCAAGCCTAAGCAAGGAATCCTGCCAAACAAAATAAAAATGGATTACCCAGGAAAAATTCTAAAGGTATAAGTGCATCGAAGAAAATGTTGCATTACACCCTAAAAAATTAAGAAATTTTAAAATAGAAAATAGATTGTCTTACCCAAAATGCACCATCTACAATTGTTCATTTATGTTTAAACATTTCTGGCCATTTTCTAACCTTCAGCATCACAACATGCATCAAAATGTCGAGGTTCTACAAGAATGACAACACAAAATTTAATGGGGTTAAACATCTTATAACAAAAACGTAAAAAACAATAGCATAGACTAAAGAGAGGTTTGATTAATACCCATAGACTCAACCATCCTCTTGCAGACCAAATATCCTTGAACCAACTAGCGTCGAACGATCTTCGCCTATCGGGGAAGAGCGGGACACTAAATGAAACAAGTTTCTTCTTTCGTCTGAGAAGAGCACCAAAATCCTTTACTTCCGCCTTACTGTACGTGTAAAACGGTCAATATTTCCCATTCTCTCCAATTTTAGAAGCAATGTGATCCATCCTCTCCAACACCATGGAGACCTCCTGTGCACTAGGCTAAGCAAACAAAAAACAAACGGTATGAAATCAATATGAAACTATTAATTACACTATATCAAAACCACAAAAAAAAAATTAAAGGACCTGTTGCGGCCAAGGAATCCTACACTTCGTCGGGTCTGTGAACGGGGAGATTGTGCATTTACCAGGCAACTTATGGCGAGGAGGTCGTATTGCAGTTTGTTTCTTTAAAATTTTACGAGATTTAGTGGAAGGACAAATAGCATCTTCATTAAGGGAAATCTGAAAAATGAACATATGTAATCATTTAGCTACAAATATCTGTAAATTCACTGAACATAAACGGTTTAAACAACGTACCTCTATTCCGTCACCGTACGTATCCACCTCCAATTTACTACGACCTGCGACATCCACCAACGTACTCGCATCGGCTCCATGCGCAACAGGACTCTCATGTGCTACATTTTGGGCTTTGGAGGATGGCTGTAGATGTTGAAACGAAAATTTGAGTTTGCCTCAGAAATAATCATTAATAAAAGTTAGAAATAATATGAAATTATCAAACCTCTGATGAAATGATGTCTTGTGCAGTAGTGATCGGTGGAGAGAACAGTACAATTGCTTTGCATGGTGACACCTGCCGCAATTTAGTTAGTTGAAAGTTTATGAAGCCAACACAACTATTTGAAGAGGTAAATTGAAACTTAGAAATATTTTACACTAACACGTGTTGATTCAATCTCATTCCCTGGGGCTGTGGCAGCATCAACAGGATGTGGAGTTTGATCATCCATTCCAAACCCAGTCTCCCTCGCATCTCCAGATTGTGATTGTGGGGTCTCATTGGAAACTAGATGTGGAGTTGGATGATCATTTGATCCTTCATCCATTTCAGCAACTCCACAATCTTTGGCATCTCCGATTTCTAGGGTCTCGTGTGAAAGTGGTTGTCTTGTTTGATGATCAAGAGATGCCTCATCCAATTCAACGCGTCCATAGGGTTCTGCAAAACCACCCTCTTTGGCATCTCCGGATTGTGGGGATTCATTGCAATGTGATTGTGGAGTTTGCAACTCAGGTGATATTAATTCATCATCATGGGAAACTGACTTTCCTTTGTCGTTTCCAAATAAGGTGCTGGGTTCCAAAGACTAAAGAAAATTTTATTCATAGAGAATAATATAAAAATGCTAACATAAATTGTTAGTTGAAATAGAGAATTAGATCAAAAGTGTACCTTATCAGGTGTGTCTTCACTGTATGTTGCCTCCGCAGGATTCATCGGAAACTGTTTTGTAAAACTTTTGTAATTCTCATCACTCTGGTTTTGATTGCTTTTGACAGATTCAAATGCAATTTTAATATCCTTCATGGACTCTTCAAACTTCTTCCCCATGCTAACTTGATAAGCCTTCATGGACTCTTCAAACTTCTTTTCCATGTTAACTTGAAAAGCCTTCATGGACTCTTCAAATTTCTTTTCAATGTTAATTTGATAAACCCTGATCTCCTCCAGCATTTTCTTATTTTCAACACTAGAATTCTCCAGCTTCAACAAAACAGACTCAAACCTTTTACCAAATTCACCTTTGGACTCAGCCTCAAACAATTCTTCGTCTTCCGACTCAGACTCGGAAACAACTCGTTTATCTACAGATGGCCCAACACTAACTACACAGTACTTTTGCTCCCACTCTAAAGCACTAGTATACTGTGTACTCAGGTTCTCCAAATCTGTGGGCATCAGCCTATGATGTACAACCTATAAAATGATGAATAACAGGTAGGTTAAAATTCAATAATAAAACATCAAGATGTGACCAGAAAATTAATTTACATATTGCATACCTCTTCCGGAAACCTTGAACTAGCATCCAACCGATTACTCAGTAGATTATACTTGGGGTTACCAATAGGAGACCAGAGTAGCATCCTAGGTCGAAAATCGGTATCAATGGTATCACGTTGAACAAAACTAAGATTTGCAACCCAGGGCATTGCTTCAAACGCCCAATATTGAATTGCATTAACAAAACCATAACAGTCTATTCCACAACCACCAACACTTTTCTCACCTCTTTTTCTCTTCTTCTCCAACTTCATACTTCTGTACTTATCAACCTTTACCTTTACAGACAACCTACTCCTAACATCTTCGACTAAAAAGTTATAAGCTATCGTCCCCAAGGGAAATCATTAAACAAACTCAAATCATCCACAACATTGAAAAATGACATGTCAACCTTAGAAATTTGCCTATGTTTGACAAGGAAGAAACCGTACACAATCAATAGGTAAGCAACTTTCAAGGAATCTTCAGATGTCGGGTCTACTTCTTCAACAAAAATTATTTTTATGGTACTAAGGAAGACGTTTGACCCATACTCCCTAAAGTACTTGTCATACAATAGTGAGTGAGATGGGAGAGATGCTGGCCTTACCCCAAATCGTAAACCAGTTACTAGAGCAAATTCAGGAGGTCCAAACTTACATACTACGCCACCGACATTGAAATTTACATTGTTTGTTGACATACAAGAAGAATCAACACACTTTAAAAGGTGCGTGATTAGATGACCATGGAAATTTTGCTTCTTCAAATGTAAGAAATGTCCAAAGCAGCTTTGTTCAAACCTCGTAATGTTATCGGCCGATAATTGTCCTTTGATAACATCTATTAGCGAGAAATCAACCCTAGACTTTAAACACAAGTTCGACATGATTTTACCTATAATATTAAAAAAAAACAACGCATTAACATATCATATATCAAAATCAAGCAAGCAGTTCAAATGAATATCAAACAGAGAGTAAACTGATATTGCAAACAGATGATATTGTATACAAAGTACAATTGGAATTGAGGTTACAACTAACATTCTATTCATAGACTTAATTGGGGACCACAGCAGCGCGATCGAATAGCCCATTACATCCGTCGTCGGTCGCTAATTGGGGAGAAAATAAATTGAAAAAACACAGATAAAAAATGACACAATTGCGTAACCTAATTTCACACAGTGCCCACACAGATAAAATTCACAAGTAACCCTAGTTCAAGAACAACCTAATGAGTATTCGAAGTCGAATTATATAAAACAAGATATCAATTTCACAATACCATAGTAAAAGGTAAAGAAAAACAAAAGGAGAAGAATGAAATGTGCCTTGGTATCAAATACAGCAAAGAAGCAACAGAGAAGAATCACACAGCTGGGGGAAGCTTTTGGGACAACTCACTCAACTGGTCGGAGCCCGCTTAGAAGTCGGAGATGGATTGCCGGAAAATGGCGCCGAGCAAGCAAGGGAAAGGAGAAGAGCGAAGAATGTCTTTGGTTCAAGAATTCAAAATTTCGGTCAGCTTTGATTATTTTTCGGGCAGGGATGAAATTGATCCAAATTAATTTGTTTAAGGGCAATTCCGTCTTTTTACATTAAATTGGCTAGGAAAGAGTTTTTGTAAATGGGTAGGGCATATTTGATATATTAGGTATACACCATGACTTTTTTCACAATTGCCTGTAAAATAAAATATGGGACTGTATATAATCTGAGCCCCTCAATTTTAACACACTCGGCCCAATAGAAAGTAAATACAAGAAGCCTATTTTGGGCCGAACATAAGGCCCAAAGCCACATTCTTGAAGGGCGAAAACGACAATACAGAAATATCACTCACATCGCCGTCGTGATATACCAACACCGGGCATCTAAAACCCTGCTTCCTTTTCGCATCTCGTAAAACCCTTGCTTCTCTCTCCCCGCTCGCTTTCTCTCTCTACGTTCACCCCGAACGACGTCGTACAGTGGAAGGGATCGCTGCTTGTCGGCGATCGTAGTTTTCAGCTGTCACTTGTAAGAGCTTTTATCCTTCCGCAGTTCCTATTCAGTGTGTGTGCACCGATTACACAGCTTCAATTCCACATGACCGGATTTTTCACTGGTTTTCAGTTCATACTACTTAGTTCGATATAGCGTTCTCGTTTTTGGGATACAAAATAAGGAATTGGATTTTAATCCTCTATTAGAAATGTGACTTGATCATTTTCTTTTGCTTGAAGTGATCTGCATTTGTTTTTTTTGTCGCGATTTATTAATGCTCGGAACCTAGTGTTTATAGTGTTACCTACGGACAATTTTTTTTTTTTTTTTTTGTTTTTTGTTATTTTGCAGAATTTGACCTGAATAACTCCTGCAAAAGGCGATGGGCAGCGGTCCAGCTCCATTCTCAGACATTGGCAGGCGGGCAAGAGGTAAACTTTGGTAGGGTGTATGAATGTTGGATTGATGTTACATTGCTTGGAAGTTGGATCAGTATCTTGTTTTAAGTTTTAGTTCGTAATCTTGTGCCAATTGTTCATTCCATTTGTATCTCTGTGTATGCTTTACTTTATTCATGGCATTCTAATTATCACATTTGCTGAGTAGAAAATAAATTAGTAACTTTCAGTAAGATTAGTAAGTTAAATATGCAATATTATATTCATGGTATATTAAAAGACGTGTATATTTACTCTTCCTACAGTAGAAAATAGGTTAGTAGTTTTCAGTACACTAATGAGCATCTAATTTATCTGGTATATAGTAAGTTTGAGCCATCTGATATCTTTATCATTCTTATCCAAGTTAGAATATGAAGAATTTTGACATGTTATATTTATTTTATTTGGAAATAGATCTAATGTACCACATTTTCTGCCTCTTGATGTTCATCGCTTCTGACATCATTACTTGTATAATCTGCTAAATCTAAGTCAGTGAGAGAAAAAAATTATTAAGCAAAATAGAGTTATGGCAGTATCAGTGGTATCATGAATGCATTTATGTATTTTAATTAAGTATTGACACCAGAGCCACTTTATGACTTGTCTATCTCACTCGTGATATCATTATAATTTGCCCGCTTCTGAGGACCATGTTCCTTTTCCAAGTTTTGGTTGCAAGCAGCTCCTTTCTTCATATTACTAATCAATAATGGTCCAGTCGAGGCCTAAGCTCCACAATTTTTTCCCTCCTGTTGAGTAGTTAACTAATCCTTCTCCTCGGAGGTTGAAATGTTTTCTTCACCTTTTATGTTCTGCATTCTTAGTGATTCTAATCAAAGAAGGGATGAGCTGTATAAATGATATTCTAATATGATGACTGACCCAATAAGTTGTGCCAAGGGGAAAGGATTAAAGTCAGCAACACCTTTTACCATTTTAGCATCTCTGTTCCCAACTGGCATGGGAATTGCATTATATGTGGAAACTAGACAATGAACATCTATCCACTCATCAATGTTGTTTTGGATATGTATCTGTATCTTTTAATTACTTACAATAATTTTAGATGCATTATCTTTGATGATATGTTACCAAGTGATCCAATGTGTAACCCTTCTCCTGAAACCTAAATTTAGAGTGCTTGAGAATCTGACAAACGCTTAGGAAATGTTGCTTACCAAATTACTCAGTTCTGAGAGTTTTCTCTCCAGTCACCAGTTATCTAGTTATTTAATGCTATAATTGTTGTGTGTTTATTGCCATCTTAAAGGCATTCTTTCTCCTACTTTTGATTTCTCTTTTTGCTAAGTCAATTTATTCTGTGCACTTAATGTTTTTCCTCTATTGCACATATTTTTTTGTATTATTGTTTTGTGAATGTATATTGTCTGATTAAATATGTTTATATTTATAATTTGATTCTACAATGAATAAAAAATATTTTACTGCGTGGTCAAACTCATGAATGCACAATTGCTTTTGGATATGCAGAGGAACTTACAATCCCATCACTGATTCGGTGATAGCTGATAATGTAATGATATCAAGTTCAGAGCTGCCTCTTTAATAGCTTATCCATTAAGTTTTTCTTATTTAGTTATGAATCCATCCTTTATTGTTTTCATCCTGACTGGAAGTTGTAGTAGAGCACTGTTCTAAATATGTATATATACCCACTCTGTGTGATCATCCTTCTAATTACACATCTTACTCAGCAACGAGCTCTATGCATATGATTTTAATATCCGTATTTCTGCGTGCAGATCTTTTGACCAAAGATTACAATTATGATCAGAAGTTCTCCTTTTCAGTTCCAAGTTCAACTGGAATGGTATAAAGTATCCTAAAATTGGTTTAGATTTTTTTTTCCTGAAACTCTATAAATTTCTGACTATTTTGACTGCTTGTTTATCCTTTCACAGCAACTTACAGCTACTGGTATCAAGAAGGATCAAATATTTGTTGGTGACATGAGTTCACAATATAAAAGTGAAAAGACAACTGTTGATGTGAGGGTGGATACGTATTCTAATGTAAGGTTTAAAAGTTCCACGAGGATTATGCCAATTGGAATAGCTCCATAGTTTTTTATTTGGATAGTTAATGAACTCAATTTAAGAAATTCTCTTCCATTCTTAGTAGACAATGAGAATAAATTCTTTGTATATCCTTGTGCTACAAAAGGTTTATAAGGCATCCCTTTACAGGTTTCCACAAAGGTGACTTACGACGTGATGCCTGGAACAAAAGCAGCAATTAGCTTCAGTGTTCCTGATCAGAAGTCTGGAAAGGTAACGTCTTTGAAGTTTTTCAATGCTAAAAGAAGAGATCTTATATTCTTATTGATTTACTACAATAAGGTTCTTGGGTGTTTTCTGATTTTTTTAAATTATTGGATTGTATTGAGTCTGAAGAGGAAGACCACTTGCGACGGACCATAATTCACTTGTTTCTGAATATTTTTTAGTCTTCGGAAGCATTCTTTTGCTTGTCTTAATTGTTTTTTTCTGGAGTCATGACGTACAGAGGGTTTCAAGTCCTTCATATGATGTTCCTTTGTACGCTTCCGTACTCTTGACCATTGCTTTTCTGAAACTTGGCATATCCATTACTACTGATAGCACTTTGAACCTTTCATCTGGGCTTCAATGCCCAGCAGATCTATTTTCTGTTGCTTATTTGAAAGCCTTAACGCCACAACTATTAGTTTTAGATGTGGCCGAAATTCCAATGGAGACCTTGTGCACCTTGATGTATTCCCGAATTGATTTTGATTTTGGTATTTTGTGTTGCTTCTTATCCCCCCCCCCCCCCCCCACCCCCCACCCCCTAAACCCCCATAGGTACACATACTCCTTGAGTTGGTTTATGAGATCATATTTTCGTAACCTTTTCCGTAGTTGCATAGCTGGCTGAATTTTCTGAATCGAGTAGTATTAATTTCAAAGTTAAGAATTTATTCTGTTGAATACATGACCACCTATGCTTTAACATTGTGCACATTGTCAGCTTGATGTACATTACCTTCACCGTCTTGTGGCCATCAATTCCAGCATTGGCCTCAACCCTGCCCCTCTTTTGGAGATCGCTGGAGCCATTGGTTCTAAAGATGTTGCTATTGGTGGTGAAATTTTATTTGACACCACATCGTCTTCTATTACCAAGTGCAATGCTGGAATAAGCTTTAATCAGCCAGACTTTTCCGCAGCCCTTATATTGTACGTAATAATCTCTGTTTTTATTAATTTCCAGTTGTATCTGTGCCTTTCAGTATTTATCTCCTAGAATTACAGTTTAATTGTACTAATTTTCTCCTAAAATACATTAGAAACGCTAGCCTCTAAATAAACGAGGAAATTAGAGAAACACGTTTAAGTTTGGACATGTGCGTTTAGATGCTTTAGCAGTCTAGAAAATACAGGAACATTGAACCAAAATCAAATGGGAAGTGAGAAATCCTAAAAAGGAACATATCTGAATATTAAAGCAAGGTCTTATGTAAATTAAGTTTCACCATACAATATTTATTGTTATATTAGAATGTACTTTGTTAGTATTAATTGTTTCATTGCGCGCCAGTTATATATTAATGAGATATGTTCTCAACAAGGCTGAGATATGATCCATGTAACCTATTGGTTCTTTCTTTGCACACCAGATGTTCGATTTTTGCTCTCATTACTGAAATCAGGTTTCATCGACATACAGGACGGACAAGGGACAAACCTTGAAAGCTTCTTACATTCATACTGTAAATCCAGTCACAGGCACTGAGGTTGCCGCAGAGATGGTACACAGATTATCCAGTTTGGACAACAGTTTCAGCATCGGAAGTATCCACAAGATTGATCCGAAAACCTTGGTGAAAACCAGATTCTCCTACAATGGGACGATTGCTATCCTAAGCCAACGGGAGTGGAGGACTAAATCACTTGTTACCGTTTCAGCAGAGTATGATACGAAGGCCACCAGCGTAGGCCCCAAGCTTGGCCTCGCTATTGCCCTCAAACCCTAATTAATGTGCTAACATAAGCTCTTGATATTATGATACATCATGTGTTTGGATCTGGGAATTCATATCCATTTTGTTACAGCATTTAACGTCTAAGATTTCGTTTCAAAATGGTGAAATATTTTTTGGACTTCAATATTACATAGTTTTTGTTTTTGATACCCCATATATTATATCTTCTATTATTTATAAGGATGTAAACATATACATTTGTAACATTTTTCTTATTCAAGTATATGTACTATGTAGCATGCATAACATTCTTGTTTTATTGAGAAACTTTTTTTTTAACACATATATGCACGGATAAAGTATAAATTGAAAATGGTTCATACATGAACTGTTGAAAGGTATTATTTATTTTTATGAAAGAACATTAGTTGTGTTCAATAAAAATATTAATTGTTTTTACTAAAAAGTATTAATTGTATAGTGAAAATAAAATGAATGTTTTTTTTTAGTGAAAACACTTAATATTATGAATCAATTTCACTCTGTATATATTTACACTTGAGCCCTTGCCATATTTCAGTTATATTAATTTGTCTGTTTTAATTATATTAGTTTTTATATGTCTATTTTACATTTTCAATCAAATTTAAGCATGAATGTTGTATTAAGCCCAATTATATGGTGATGTATATATATATTTTTTTAGAGTAACTCTTGTATGAGACCGTCTCATAGTATGAGACCAATAATATTTGATCCACTTTTAATTTAAATTGTGTCACTTATTAATTAAAAAGTTGTCACTTTTAAAAAGTGATAAAGTTTAAACAAAAAGTGATAATATTTTTGTTAAAAGTGACTTATCACTTTTCTTTAAAAATATTATCACATTTTATGATAATCCTATCACTTTTTTTAATTTGATGGTCTCATATTATGAGACGGTCTCACACAAGTTTTTACCATTTTTTTAATACGATCTGATAGTTGTCCATTTCAAATGGACGCCATGTCTTATTTACTTCCGTTCGAAGAATTAAAAAAGGATAAAGAAAAGAATTATAAATCCTAATAATAAAACCCCACTCTTTTAGCTTCGAGTCCACCCTTAGTCACCGACGCATCCGCCGCCGTGATTTAGCTGCGAATCACGCGAAAACCGCCGCGCAATGTCTTACAGCGACACCGTCCCGCTGCATCCGAGCTCCCAATCGGATATCGACGAGATCGAGAACCTTATCCACTCCAACCCATCGTCCGTCCTCCCCGCTCGTCCACCTTCCCCTCCACGCGCCTCCATCCCAGTATCCTCAGCGCCACCACCGCCGCCGTCCTTCATCCCCTCCAATCTCCCTCCGCCGTCCGCCCCCAAACCTACCCCCGTCCCCTCCATAGCACCCACCGTCCCTACAGCCTCTGCTCCGCCTCCGCACGGATCCACCAGCGGCGGCGGCAATATTGCGTCTTCAGGGTTCGGTTCGCTCCCAAATACTCTTACCGAGCCTGTTTGGGATACGATTAAGAGGGATTTGTCGAGGATCGTCAGTAATTTGAAGCTGGTTGTTTTCCCCAATCCATTTAGAGAGGATCCGGGGAAGGCGTTGAGGGATTGGGATCTCTGGGGACCCTTCTTCTTCATTGTTTTCCTTGGCCTCATTCTCTCATGGTCTGCTACCGTTAAGAAGGTAAACTTGAAATTCTTTATTTCAAGATGCATTTGATGATAGGTTTGTTTTGTGATCCTGATTATTTAGGCTCTATAGGACCTTGCGAAATGGTTTTTGTCGAAGTGCTGTATTTCTTTAGATTTTAGTGTGTTGTGTAGAAAAGAAATGTATGTCTGCAGTATGAGAATTTTGTAGATTCTATTTAGAAGATTAGGATGGATTGCTTTAGATTGACAATTGGTATAATATTATATGTTTCTTGCAAAAAAATGTCTTGTTAATGTAGAAGTGGTGACAGTAGTTGTGTTTGCTGCTCGATATGTTTTGGAAATAGAGGAAATCAGCACTGCAAGTAAAATTGGGATTGATATACGAGAAACATGGTAACAATGAAGCTTTTCTCACTGGTCATCGACCTTTATCATCTTGATGGGTGGATAGAGGTGTTTGGCTTGAAATAGAAACTATAATTGAATCAAAATAAGTTTCGTAGGTAAGTTATTCGAATATAGAACTTGATTAGTGTATCTGTGGTGCAAATGTGAGTGTAGACTCTTAATGGTTGTGTTGCAACTAATGCTTACTTGTTCCTGGTATGCATATACATGTGTATTTATGTATTTTGCTATTTATGGTCAATTTGAAAGTATGAACTTTGATCTCTGAGGGTGAAGGGCATGATTTTATTTATTCATGCTTTTGGTTTATTTGCATCTCTTCCCCTTTCACTAGTTTATGAAAATGTGTTGTTGAATGTTCTATATTGATTAATTGTTTGTGTTGCTAGTTATGTTGTATCAACACAACTTATTATGTTCTTTGTTTAAACTCACTTATAGTTTTATTTCACATGTATGAAGGTTATTTGCTTTCATTGATCTGATTAATTTACATGATTATGGCGTCAAGTGAACTGCGTGCTTAATTTTATAGTTTTTAACTTTTGACTTGCAATTAGGATTAACATCACCTGCATGTGGTTTGCTAGTATTCATGAAAATTGGAACAGATGTTGACAGCCCTAAGGTTAAATCAGTCTGCTTAGGCACCCCTTTGCTGGACAGATTCTGCCTGGCTGCCTAGGCAGCAAGACACAGCCTATAACATCGTTTAAATAATAATTAAAAGGAAAAAGAAAATGACCAAGGTGAACTCTGAAATTAGACTTAAAATACAACAAGTCTAATCAATTTTTAAATAGGTTCAGCCCTGTTCTGTTATAGTTCCTTCTACAAAATACTTGCATTCATCTCTTGGCTTTAGTTTGAAGGCAATATATTCATTATCTTTTCTCTATGATCTCGGTAGCTATTGAGTTAGCTTCATATTGTATCCATTTACACTTAATTATCATTCTATTTCAAAATTCTTTTAACTTTTCTTAGGGCCTCTTTTTTCCTTATGTAAAAGTTTCATAGGGCATGTTCCTCATACGACTATTGTACACTGCTTTATACATAGGCCAACAGCCAACTGATGAGCCTATATTTTGCAGTAAACTATTACTGTAAAAGAGTTATTAGCAAATAGAGCCACATCCTAAAACCCAATGAACACATTGTAATCAGAGTCCCAGTTTCTCCAGATTGAGCTTGTAGCATAGATGTGCAATTGTGACATACTGTTTGAAAGAAGAAAAGATTGTAATATGTTAACTTTTCTTTTATACCCAACATGTATTACGTGTTGCATACAAACTAGTGGATGTGATGTTTTCGGTTGTATATCTTGCTAGACCCATGTGCAGATTTTGAAATGAATAATCAGCCAAAGCCTTCTAGAACGAAGAGGAGAAAATTAAGGATTCTGTTAAGAGTTAAGGGAGTCTCTTAAGAAAATCACAAGAACAATCCACAAGAGAATTCAAAAATCTGCAATAGAACACGATACACACCGGGAACTCCCGTACAAGTCAATAACAGCAGAAACCAATTCTGGATAATATTCTAATAACTTCCAAGAGTAGAAAAATTCCTACTTATATTAATGCATGCCCAATACATAAATAAAACCCACTCTATTACACATAATTAATAAAATACAATTAAATAAACATTTGGACTTTTGCCCTGCTGTTTCTTCCCACGGCCCCGGTACATACACGTATCAGATTCTTTCATAAGTTATGTTTGGTTTAGTATTGAACTTGAAAACGAATTGCCTATATTCCCTTGTTTTATCATGCCTATCTCAAGCAGTTCTGTTTTGACTAATGGTTTATTTCTTGTCTTCCAGTCTGAAGTTTTCGCCGTCTCATTTGCACTGCTTGCAGCTGGTGCTGTAATTCTGACATTAAATGTGTTGCTACTGGTAACTCTCTCTCTCTCTCTCTCACCCACACACACCCACACACACCCCACACATAGTGGTCTGGTTTGTGTGACCATTAGCTCGAATATAGCTGTAGCATTTTACATATGGAACAAGTGTGAGTTATGGACAACGTTTTTCACATCATTTTGTTTGTATGTTTATAGGGTGGGCATATCATTTTCTTCCAGAGCTTAAGTCTTCTTGGTTACTGTTTATTCCCTCTGGATATCGGTGCCTTGATTTGCATGTTGAAGGACAACTTGATCATTAAAGTGGTGGTAGTTGCGGTGACGTTAGCATGGAGCTCGTGGGCTGCGTACCCGTTCATGAGTAGCGCTGTTAACCCCAGGAGGAAAGCCCTAGCTCTCTATCCCGTCTTGCTAATGTACGTTTCTGTAGGTTTCCTCATCATCGCCATCAACTGATGACCTCTTTATAATAACACTTGATTCATCAATCTACTGTTTGTGTAATTGTTCATCTATTCCTATGGAAATTTTGTCTCATTGGACTTTCTGTGGAATTCTGCTTGTATCTAATGTAATATTCTTTTGTGGAATTCTGTTATTGAGTATATTGATAGTTTATGGATTTATTGATGATGACAAATATTGAAAATCTATAAAGAAAATATCGAAATATTCATGGCTTATTTTTAAGATGGCATATATTTAAAGAGTCTCAAATGTACATGATATATATGAGACCTTCTCAAGTCTTTTGTGTATTAAATGTACATCCGTCATGGAACACAAATGAATACTTCAAAAGTAAAGGTGTATTCTATGTTGCACAGGTGCGGAAGCGATACGATACGGATTCGGGGATATGAAATTTCAAAAATCTTAGGGTGCGATTCGTTAAGGATACGTCTATTTATTTATATATTATTATATATAAAACCTAAAAAAATTAAATATATTTTAAAATTTTGTAAATCGAATGTATATAATTCACATTTTCTCTGACCCAAAACTTAAATATATTCAATAATTTAATATAATTAAGTAACCAAAAATCAATTTAAATTCAATTAGCTTAATATATACGTCATAACAGTGATTAAAATATAAAACAAGTGTTACATTGTCAATTTGAATTATATTATATAATAAAATTCAATTGAAATAACACATTTAATGCTTAATAAGTAGGATACGCAAGGAGGATTCGAGTATCCGTTAGTGAATTCGCCACGTGGCAGCCGGATTCGCCACGTGGAGAATCCGATTCGCGGATTCAAGAATCTTACCCCTTTTAGGGGGCGGGTGCGAATCTGATATTGTATTGTAATATTTTTAGAAGAATCCGTGCATCATAGGGTGTATTACATAAGAGCATCATCAATGCAAATGAACAATTTTTGGTAAGGAGTTTGTCATGTATACATGTGCCACCTCAAAATACTCATACTTTTACCTAAAAAAATATCTACCCTCCCAATGCATCCTACTTCAAAAGTAAATTTTAATGGAATCCACTATCAAATTATATATTATATTTTATTCATTAACTATTCTTATTTAATAAAAAAGAAAAGAAAAAATATTATTAAAGATGGAGGGATTCTCTTCTTATTTTCTCTTACGTAGTGAGGAGTATTTCTTACCCATTATCTCTTCCCATGCCACATTAAACTCTCTCCAATGACTTCTTCCTAAAATTTGGGTGAAGGGTAGCATTTCACATGAGATTTCTCACCCTCATTGTGGATGCTCTAACATTGCCCTATACGACGGGTAAAATTAACAATTGATTCAAGAGAAAAAACACATTTTAAAATAATTTTAAATTAATATTTATTTTTTGAAATTAAGGCTGTGTTTTGATGAAGGTATTTAGGCTATGAATGTTAAATTCACAATCTAAATCTACTTTATTAGATAAGATATTCAAATTTATGGTTTTCAAATATTTATTTGTGACCCTAGTTCAAATTTGTGAAGTTTTAAATACTTGACAAAATCATGTTATTTAAAATCCATAAATTCTTAAATCTATTCATTTTCAAATATCTTATATTTCAAATAACTTTATCCACATACAACTTAAATAAATTCAATTTTAAGGGCTTGATGGAATCAACTAAGACTGAGTCATTCGAGTTGAACTCATTCTGGTCAGACTACGAGTCCCACGAGTTGAAGACGAATCTCGGCTCATGGGCCGCCCTTTACATTTTGGGTCGGTCATGCCATTTTCAATGAAATTGGGGGCCTCATTGGTTTGGGGCACATTTATATACATAATCATTATTTTTATTTTTATTTTATTTGTGTGTTTGTTTGTACTGTTCGATAATCTATTTATTGTTGGGATAAACACATAAATAATCAACAAAGAACATATTCATCTACGCAGCGAAACGATCAATTATCACTCTCTTGTGTGAATCTAGTAGAAAACAATACTAAGTATATAATGCACAGTAAAGAAAAACAATCACCACACAATAACACGAGCAATTTTAACGTGGAAAATCTCCTCAATGTGAGGAGTAAAAACCACAGGACCGAAGTCCACCCAAAAATTCACTATGAGCAAAAGTCCAAGTATTACAATCTGCCACAACAGGCATTCTACCACAAATGTGCCAAGATAATCAATACTTGACAATAATGAAATTAGAAAGAACTCACCCAATAACACTAACTATTGTTCACTGTTCACGATGCCCGGAACCTAAGAACCCGATCTCCACCGTCCAGAATAAACCCTTATGTGTCCTGAACGTGCTGTCCAAATTACAGCTCGATCCAACAGTTGGTTTGTGAGAAATGATCATTTTACCTCAACTGCACAGAAGTAGATCGCCCAAAAAATAGACCTTTTGTTTGCGGCCTATTCCCGTCAATACAGAGCTCCAAATACGATCTCCACCGTCCAGAATGCAATATAACAAGTCCCGAACGTCCTGACAAAGTTTCAGCTCGACCAAACGGTTAGAACTCCGGATATTACTTCTCTAAGATTTATGCTCCTTGGACTCCCTAAAAAACGTGAATAATATTTTTACTCTCTATTTTCTTTTATCTTCCATCACTGTCTTCTAGGGCAAGATAACACCAAGTAATGGGCCCACTTGGGCTTTTCTAACTTGTTGGCTATTGGGATTCTCCACATATTTGTAAAACCCAATCCAACAAATCTCCCACTTTTCGATTATGTGGAGAGACTAGCCATTCTGGCTATCATACGACACACCTCGAGCTTTTATCTAGGCAATGCTTTCGTCATCATGTCAGCACCATTATCATTAGTGTGAATCATTTCAAGCTCAAGCAACTTATCATTGATGACATCTCTCATCCAATGATATCTCACATGAATATGCTTCGATCTTGAATGAAACACAGCATTCTTACTGAGATGGATAACATTTTGATTATCGCAAAATACTACGTAACTTTCTTACTTCAGTCCAATCTCCTCCATGAACCTTTTGAACCATAACACCTCTTTGCATACTTTCGTTGCATTGATGTACTCTAGTTCTGTTGTGGAGAGTGCAACACACTTTTGCAATCTTGACTGCCATGATACTACGCCACCTAAGACTATTACCAGGTAGGCGGAAATCGACTTTCTAGTCTCCACATCTAATGTCATATCTGAGTCGGTGTTGCCAACTAACTCGGGCTTCCCACCTCCAAAGGTGAGTCTCAAACTGGATGTACCTCGTAGATATCTTATCATCCACTTCACAGCATTCCAATGCTCCTTTCCCGGATTAGACATATAACGACTAACAACACCAACCGCATGAGCTATGTCTGGCCTCGTACACACCATTGCGTACATCAAACTTCCCACGACTGAAGCATATGGGACTCTCCTCATTACTTTCTTCTCTTCATCGGTTGAAGGACTATTATGAGCACCAAGCTTAAAGTGAGTGGCAAGAGGAGAACTGACCACTTTAGCTTTGCTAAAATTGAATCTTTCAAGCACTTTCTCAATGTATTTCTCTTGTGATAAGTGCAACTTTTTGTTTGCTCTATCTCGGGAGATGTTGATACCAAAAAATTTCTTTGCTGGCCCCAAGTCCTTCATGGCAAAGGACTTGCTCAACTGTTTCTTCAACCTATCAATTCTTGAAACATTTTTGCCAACAATCCGTATACATCAACATAAAGCAACAATATGATGAAATCATCATCCGAGAACCTCTGAACAAACACACAATGATCAGAAATTGTCTTTTGGTAGCCTTGCTCTCCCATAACTGACTCAAATTTCTCATACCACAGTCTGGGTGCTTGTTTCAAACCGTAGAGACTTTTCTTCAGTTTGCACACATGGTCTTCTTTTCCCTTCACCTTGAACCCTTCAGGTTGCCCCATGTACATTTCTTTATCTAACTCACCATGAAGAATAACGATTTTGACATCCATCTACTCAACCTCCAAGTCAAGGCTAGCTGCCAAACCAAGCACAAAACGGATGGAAGACATCTTGACCACCGGAGAGATTTTTTTTTCAAAATCAACCCCCGCTTTCTGGCTGAAACCTTTAACGACCAATTTAGCTTTGAATCGTGGCTTTGAGGTGTGCTCATCTTGCTTTATCCTGTACACCCACTTGTTCTTCAAAGCATTTTTCCCCTTTGGTAGTTTCACCAGATCAAATATGTCATTTTCAGGCAAGGACTTCATCTCAACTTGCTTTACTTCCAACCACTCATTCTTGTGTACACCCTGAACTGCTTCTCCATAGCATTCAGGCTCTCCCCCCGTTAGTCAAGAGCACATACTGATCATGAGGATACAACCTAGAAGGTATATGAGCTCTACTGGTTCTTCTAGGTGGTTCTTGAACCTCTAGTTTTGGAACTTCAGATGGTGGTGGTTGATCGGTATTCTCTTCCTCTTGTAAAGGACCATCATCATTCACCGAAATCAGGTTGATCCTGGTTTTTCTCTTCAGCTTCTACTTAACCTTGACCATGAGGAACTATTTTCAAGTCAATCAAGTCATCACTGGGTGTAGAAACTGATTTAACCACCTTCTCAATATCGCTTATAGTTTGATCCTCAACAAACACATCATCTCGATTTCTGACAAACTTCTTTTCCACGGGGTCATAAAATCTATAACCGAACTCATCTTGGCCATAACCAAGAAACACACACACTGTCGAGTCTTCGTGTCCAGCTTAAACCTTTCATCTTTGGGAATATACACAAATGCTTTACATCCAAAGACCCGCAAATGATTATAGGAAACATCATTTCCCAACCAAACTCTATCTGGAACATCAAAGTCTAAAGGAACACATGGAGTAAGATTTAAGACATGCACAACAGTACTTAGAGCCTCGCCCTAGAATGTGTTAAGATTAAACTCACGCACGCAATCACGAAATAGAACACGAGAATTGTTTACCAAGTTCGTCTCATGACTACGTCTGGGAGCGATGCCAAGCCAGGGTTTTTCACTATTTTTTTATACCAAATACAAGGAGAAAACGTGTATATATAACAAACGAACCCTAACCCTAAAATTAGGGTCGAAGAAAGTGGGCCAAAAATGGGCCAAAAAATTCGGCTCGGGGGCTATCGCCGGTATTGGGCCCAAGTGTACTGTCCATTCAGCCTCCACACTCCAACAATCTCCCACTTGGAGACTGAATTCTCCATGTAACCATATCTTCTTGTGTCTCCTCCCTCATCCACCTGGCATCGCCAAGCCTTATCTTCAAGTTCCAAGGCCAATTGAAGCTTTGCACAGCTTCAATTTCTCTAAGGTCACCACCTTAGTAAACATGTCTGCTGGATTCTCACTTCCTAGGATCTTCATAAGCTGCAAGACCTTCTTCTCCAAAAGGTGACAAATGTAGTGATACTTCAACTCAATATGCTTTGTCCTTGAATGGGATTCTTCGCAAAAAATATAGCACTTTGACTATCACAGAAAAGAGTGCTATTCCCGTGCTCCTTCCCAAGTTCACCCAAGAAATTCTGCAACCACACCATCTCCTTACTTGCCTCCGTCACAGCTACATATTCTGCCTCCGTAGTGGACAACGTAACAATCTTCTGCAACTTAGAAGTCCAAGATATAGCAGTACCACCATAAGTAAAAACATACCCGATTGTACTTCTTCTTCCATCAAGATCATTTGATACCAAGTCTACATCCACATAACCCACCAGCTCCATACTCTTGCCATTGAAACACAAGGCCTTGTCTGTGGTACCTCTCAAGTAACGTAGGACCTACTTTACCACTTCTCAATGTTGCTCGCCCGGATCACCCATGAATCAGCTCACTACTCCCACTGCATGAGCAATATCTGGTCTTGTACACACCATGACATACATGATGCTGCCAATTGCTGAGGCATATGGTACCTTCATCATTTGGACACGTTCCTCCTTACTCTTTGGTGACTCCTTCCTCGAAAGCTTGAAGTGACTGCCCAAAGGGACACTCACGGGCTTCGACTCCATCATGTTAAATCTTTCCAAGATCTTCTGAATATAATTTGACTGTGAAAGATACACACTTCCCGTCACCTTATCACGCTCAATTCTCATGCCCAAAATCTGCTTTGCCTCTCCAAGATCCTTCATAGAGAAACTATTATGACAATTGCTTCTTCAACTTGTTCACTTTACTTGCATCAACTCCTACAATCAGCATATCATCAACATATAGCAAGAGAATAAGAAAGCCATTGTCAAGCCTCTTGTAGTAACAACAATGGTCAGCGTGGCATCTCAGATAACCAATCTCCATCATGAAACTGTCAAACTTTTTGTACCACTGATAAGGAGCTTGCTTCAACCCATACAAGCTCTTCTTCAACTTGCACACAAGTTTTTCCTTTCCCTTCACTACGAACCCCTCAGACCGTGTCATGTACAACTCATGCACCAAGTCGCCATGAAGGAATGATGTCTTCACATCCATCTGTTGTAACAACAAGTTCTTGATTAGGCGTGAAATTGTCATGATTCGTCTTTAGAAATGCCCTAGTTTTGGTCGATTTTGTCGAGTATTTAGAGTCAATTGAGCATTATTTCTACACATTTACTAATTTCTCTCTTTGATGCTCATAGGTGAATCGAGGGTAAGAAACAGAGTTTATAGGACTTTGAATCGACTTAAACGGATGCCCGGATGAGAAGATATCGAAGAAATACGATTGATGTTAGTGCGGAAGAAGAAAAGTATTAGTTGGAGCACTTTTGGAGTCACTCGAGTGGATCAACTCGAGCACTAGCGCTTAATCGTTTTGCTCGAGCGCCTAAAACTTACAAAAGATTTCTCGCATTTGAGCAGCTCGAGCGGAGGCGCTCGAGCACTTGCACCATTCGAGCTACACAGCTCGAGCGCCACCACTGGAGCGTGCTTGCTCGAGCACTTTCAAAATTTGTGCTTCCGGATGCATTTTTCGGCCCATGAGTTCACGATTCGGCCCGACGCTTATATATACTCATTCAAAACTCGTTTTTTAGGATTACCACAGACACCACACCATACTAGAGTACTTTTAGAGTTAGTTTTTGGAGAAAAAGAGGCGAGTAAGCTTGAGATTTACTTTTTGGAGGTTTTCTTTACGAATTCATAGTACGGTTTTGTTTTTTAATTTCGTTTCTTTAGACCTTTGTTCTTAAATACTTTGAGACTTTGTTTTATCAATTTAATTTGAGTTCTTAGCATTGATTTCTTGAAACCCTAGTTTATGTTTGATAATTTATTCGTTATAATCATTATGTTCATGTTCGTTACTTCTTCAATTGTCTTTGTTTCCGTAAAAACCATGTCTAGCTAAAACCCTTGCATGCTTGAGGTAGGATGAACTCGTAGAAGTAGGTTGTGGGTACGTAATTAGGATAATTCGTGACGTTTAGTTTTAATTCTCTTAATTAATGAATTCTTAAAATCAATCTTAACTTTACCTTTGAGTTTCGTACGAAAATTGTTAGAGAGAGGACGACCTTATCACTCTTTAATAACGAGTAGACTTAATGAGAGGGTTTAGAAAGGGTTAAATAATCTACCGGTTTATCTAAGGAGGACGACCGCATCACCTTAGTTTAAATTAGGGTCTCGTTAATTAAGCACAATCTATTAACTTGTTAGTGGATTAGTGAAGTCGATTGCTAGGATAAAGTATTAGGGTTTGAATTCTTGAGCTTTCATCTTACAATCTTTTACTTAGGTTATTTCTTGCGCATCACGGTTATCTTGATTATGTACCTACTCCGTTAGTATACGTAGGAATTCCTATCCTGAGCATCACCATCACATACTTGAATACAAACCTTAGTTAATTCGTTTCATTCATTCTTTAGTTTAATTAGTTTACTTTAGTTTAGAATTAATTCTTTAAAAAATCCAAAAATATACATTCATATTAGCTACGACGCGTAGATCTTCAGGGATCTGTTCGCATACACTCCTTCCCTTGGGTTCGATAATACTTGGTCGCTATACTTGCTCATACTACGGTGAACCCGTACGCTTGCGGGGAAACTACTAGTAAAGTTAGTATTTTTGGCTTCAAGTCAATGGCGCCGTTGCCGGGGTTGACGTTGTATGTCTTTTGAATAGGACTTGTAGATAACTTAGTAGTTAGTAGTGAGTAATTTACTTTTCTGTTTTATTTCGTATGTATTCGGCAGTTGCGTTTTTATTCTTTTGTTAGTGTTTCAGGTTTATGAAACATGCTCACAAGGTGATATGAGCGAAGAGAGATTACAGCTGGATCCTGAGACAATAGCAAGAAGAAACCGAGCCTTCTTAAGAAGGATGAACACTGCCGGAGGAGAGATCGAGAACGTTAACATGGACATCACTAATGAGTTGGATGATGCTGCGAATGAGTTCAATCAGGTAGTGGACCGAGTTGACGGCACTGGAGGGAGTGGTAGCAAGAATCAAGTCCTATTAGGGGACATCCAGAGCCAAAACCCGGGTACACAGAACATGAACAATCCAGCTCATAACCTTGTCCAACATCCTCAAAACAACCCTGCTTACCCACATAACAACTTACCACAAAACAACTTGCCTTACCCTTACCCATACCCACCATATCCATCTCCACCATACCCGTACCCTCCACCTCCTGTTTACAACCAACCACTACCACCCCAACAAGTACCCGTACTATCTGCTAATCCTCAACACGTTCCTCAGAACGCAGATCAGAACATGGCTATTCGAAGAAGGTTCGCAGCACAACCGCAGAGGTACTAGATGGAGTGGCATTGCCCCCTGTAGAGGCAAACAACTTCTCAATTTCCCCTAGAATTCTAAAGCTGTTTACCGAGAATCAATTCAAGTGGGAGGTTGCGAAGGAGAATCCTCATACTCATCTGATGAGTTTTCTGATGATCGCATCCACTTTCAATTACAACGACATGTCTGAAGATGCCAAGAGGCTCAGGCTGTTCCCATTCTCTTTGATGGGAATAGCCAAGGAGTGGTACGATAACACGCTCCCACGGGGAGGTGTAACCACATGGATTGAGCTCGAGCGTCTGTTCCTCGAGCGATTCTACCCTCCATCTAGAACCATTAAAGCAAGGATAGAGATCTCTTCTTTTTGCCAGAAGCCAAGTGAGGACCTACGCCAGGCATGAGAGAGATACTCGAACATGTTGATTGAGTGCCCGCAACACGGGTACAATGAGGGGGATATCATGGTGTTCTTCTATAGTGGAGCCAGCAAACCTGGTCAAGCCCATCTGGACGCGTGTGCTAGTGGAGCTTTCCTGAACCAAGGTACAGCGAGGTGTAGAGAAATCGTTGACAATATTGTCACGAATGCCGGGGCATAGAACGAGGACCCAGAATTTAAGAGAGCTTGTAAGTTGGAGGAGAATGAAGGAACGAGGAAGCTGTTGATGGGCATGATGGAAAAGATAAACAACATTGAGATTGGGCAAAGTTTGGTTGGAGGGAATGTAGCCATGAGTGAGAAAGTGGATCAGCCCACAGTTCAACAAGAGGTAGCCAACTATATGGGAGGACCTTACTACAATCAAGGCGGGTATCCACAAGGTGGCAATCAATTTGGAAGGCCTTCTTATGGCCAGCCATTTGTACCTCCAGGTTCACAGCCTCCTCAAAATCAATGGAGGAACACACAAGGGTATCAAGGAGGCCATCAGCCTCCTCATAACACATGGAGGAAGAACGAGAATTTTTTATATGCTAATCTGAAGGCCGGAATTACAGTTCCTCCAGGTGTTGATCCAGGTTTGAAACCTCCGGGTGGAGAAGGCGGTGCCTCAACTGAGGAGATGTTGAGAGCTATCCTTCAGAAGGTAGAGGAAAGAAGCAATAGATTGTCCTCTTTGGAGTATGATGTGAAGGAGTTGCATAAGAAAGGTGATCAGCGTGATCAAGAACTCCAGAAGAGAGATGTAGAGCTGAATTGAATTCAGCAAGAGAATAATAGGCGGTTCACTTCTATGGAGTACCAGATAAGCCAGATTGCAAAATCATTGGGAAGAGAGCCGGGTAAGTATCCTTCTATGCCGGAGGGGAACCCGAAAGAGCATTGCAAAGCGATCCAGCTTAGAAGTGGGACCAACTATGATGGTCCTCAGATGCCTGCTGATTCTGAGACGCCCCAAGGAGAGATTGAGATGGAGGGATAAGAACATAAGAAAGATGGAGGTGAGACAGTTGAGGAAGAAATTGAGATAGAGAGCAAAAAGCCTGAAGATGAAGGCATTGAGAAGATTGAGAGAGTTCCTAAGTGGAAGAAGGCAAATGAAGCAAAGGAGAAAGTGAAAGAGACCGAGCTGATGAATGGGGGGTACCCAAATCGATGATACCTGTCCCGTATCCACAGCACTTCATGAAGATAAAACTTGATGAGAAATTCGCTAAATTTCTTGATGTTTTTAAGAAATTGCATATTAACATTCCTTTTTATGATGCTTTGGAACAGATGCCGAATTATGCCAAATTCCTGAAGGATTTAATTGCAAAGAGACGACGAGTAGATGAGCCCAAGTTGGTGCAGCTGAACCATGAGGTGAGTGCATTAGTGCACAAAGCGCTTCCACCGAAGTTGAAGGATCCCGGGAGTTTCACGATCTTAGTGATATCGGGAATGGAGTTAAGAAGGGAGCATTGTGCGACCTCGGGGCGAGCATCAATCTTATGCCCTTGTCGTTATTCAAGAAGTTGGAGGGTGGAGAACTTCAACCGACAATGATGACGCTTCAACTTGCCGACCGGTCTATTACTCGACCTCAAGGTGTAGTTGAAGACGTCCTCGTGAAGGTTGGAGATCACATATTTCCAGCCGATTTTGTAGTGCTTGACGTGGAGGAAGATGAGCACGTTCCATTGATCTTGGGAAGACCGTTCTTAGCAACGGCCGGGATGGTGCGAGATGTGGCAAATGGGAAGATCACGTTGAAAGTTGACGATCAAGAGATAAAGATTTCCTTATATGAGGCCATGAAGTACCCGAAGGAGGATGAAAGCTGTTATTGCATGGATGCAATTGATCCTCGTGTTGAAGACACACCTCCTATCCCTAATCTTTCGTTTAGTCATGATTTTGATGATCCTTCACTTGGTGATTTAACCTATGAGCATTATGATCTTGATTATTTTGATAGGGATAAAGGGAAGAAGTTGAAGGATGAAGAAGTGAAAAACGTAGACGCGGTCCAGCTAGAGGGTAAAGGAGGAGTTAAGAAGAAAAAGTCCAAACTCAAGAAATTGCTTAGTAAGACTCTTCTAGATAAAGGTGAGAAGAAGTTGAGACCTCTCCCACTTGGGGATGAGAAGGAAGCAAAGGAGCTCATGATGGAGGGGCATCAAGGAAAGGAATTCAACCACCACTCTTATGAGAGTAAGGGAGGTAATTTTGAGTATCATGTCCCATAAGCTCCTTCGAGATCGATCCGGCATTAGGACCTTAAAACTAGCGCTAAATAGGAGGCAACCCATTTTTACTTGCTTTTATGTGTTTTATTTATTTTGTCGTTTTGTGAATCGTAAGTGTTAACCTCGTTTGTAGAGAATTTTTTTGGTGTAGGCTTGTTTCATAGTGCTTAATTCGAGCAAGTGAGCTTAAGGAAAATAATTCATGACGTTGGAGATGTTTCGAGTAGTAAAGCATTCGATTTATGGAGTTTGAGGTAAACCGAACCCCAAACGTAGACCTCTTTGCAAAGTCGAAATTTGGGGGGGTGATGTTTCTTGTTGTTCGTTACTTTGCATTGATAGTTATTGTTAGGAAAATTATTGTATAGTTTTGATGAGCTAAAACAAACCAGAAGTTGTAATAGGACCATCTAGACCTGTTAGCCAGATGATGATCTAGTTTAGGACTTAGTCTAGGGGGAACTGCCAGACCAGAAGACTTCACCAGAAGAGTCACCAGAAGACCCTACCAGAGGACTTCACCAGAGGACTCCACCAGAAGACTTCACCAGATGAGAGCTGACCAGAGGCAGAGGACCTTCCCCAGACCAGACGAGTCCAGACCAGACAAGTCTGGTAGAATAAAAGATGCTCAGTTTGATCCCCTATTTCTACTGAGTATTCTGGTTGTTAACCAGATCTGGACCAGAAGACACCAAGGTTGCCTGGTGTCTGGTCTTGCCTTCTCTGGAGAGAATCAGAGTTAGGCAGAGGAAGCAATTGACCGTTGGTGATTCAAATCAAGTCAAAATAGATTGGATTGGAAAGTTATTGAAGTTAATCAATCTAAAGATCTCACCAACCCAATCAATCAATTAGGGAATTGATTGATTGAAGCTTCCTTAAATAGAGGATCTGATTGGATTAGCTCTCCAACGGCTAGCCCTAATCCCCTCTATAAATACAAGAGTGCAGTCACAAGAAAAAGCTCTAGAGAGAGACTCTCACGCGCACAAGTCATATTCCAAGCTTTTGATAATCACTCTTAGCACTCTTATTATTCACATTACATATCTACTCTTAAGGAGTTGTTGGACTTTAACCTGTTCATCTCTAAGATAAGGTTGAAGGTTGATTACTTTAGATTGTGGATAGATCTAAAGGAATTGTAACAAGGAACTGGTACTTTGAAAATTCCAGTAAGTAAGTGAGTTGGTTGGTTGATAGTGAGACTCCTTGGATAAAAGGGAGAGTGGACGTAGGATATTCAGATCCGAACCACTATATATCCGGTCTTATTTAATATTTTCTGCATTTAAATTCCTATTTTTCATAGTCTGCTCTTGTAAAAAGAAGTTTTCTAAGACATTTAACTTAAGCTTCCGCAATTTATCAATCTAGTGGGACCAACAAGTGGTATCAGAGCTGTGTGTCCAACGACCACTGCTTTGAAAAGCCTTTGGTGGTCACCGGGCAGATCCATTGCTCTTTATTGCTTTTGTTCAAATTCTTGTTAAATCTTTATTTTTGTCAAAATGTCTGCAAAATCTTCTTACAAGAGCCGTAAGCTTCCAGAATTCTCTTTCGAGGATTACAGCCACTGGAGTTTCATGATGAGCAATCATCTTGGAGCTATTCATCACCGCATGTTAGATGTTGTAGAAAGTGGCCCAATTAAATTTTACTGGACTCCTATTGATAGTGGCAGGTCAGAGTCCAGGGAAGAAACTAGTGAAACTGCCCAGAAAGCTGCAGAGGACAGAGTCCCCAGGCAAAGAATTCTCAAGAAAAAGGATGAGCTTGACAACGATGAAAGAAAACTTTACAATCTGGACCAGGTGGCACGGACTGAGATTATCAACTGTTAGGATAAAAATTTGTTAGTTTTGATGAGTTAAAACAAACCAGAAGATGTAATAGGACCATCTGGACCTGTTAGCCAGATGATGACCTAGATTAGGACTTAGTCTAGGGGGAACTGCCAGACCAGAAGACCTCACCAGAAGAGTCACCAGAAGACCCCTCCAGAGGACTTCACCAGAGGACTCCACCAGAGGACTTCAGCAGAGGAGATCAGACCAGAGGCAGAGGACCTTCCCCAGATCAGACGAGTCCGGACCAGACGAGTCTGGTGGAACAAAAGATGCTCAGTTTGATTCCCTTATTCTACTGAGTATTCTGGTTGTTCACTAGATAAGGACCAGAAGTCACCGAGGATGCCTGGTGTCTGGTCCTGCCTTCTCTGGAGAGAATCAGAGTTAGGCAATTGGAAGCATTGACCGTTGGTGATTCAAATCAAGTCAAACAAGATTTGATTGAGAAGATATGAAGACAATCAATCAAGATCTCACCAACCCAATCAATCAATTAGGGAATTGATTGATTGAAGCTTCCATATATAGAGGATCTGATTGGATTAGCCTCCCAACGGCTATGTCCCTAATCCCCTCTATATATACTTGAGTGCAGATCAAGAAAAAGCTCTAGAGAGAAGTATTCACGCGCATATAGCCATACTAAGCTTTTGATCACTACGCATATTGCACTCACACTTCGTTCTTAATTACTTATCTACTCGTAAGGAGGTTATACACTCAACCTGTTCATCTTGTTAAGATAAGGTTGGAGTGAGTTTATCTTTAGATCGAAGTTAGATCTAAAGAGTTTGTAAGAAGGTGCTGGTACTTCAGAAATTCCAGTGAGTAAGTTTGTGAGTCGGTTGTTAGTGAGACCCCTTGGTGATAAGGGAGAGTGGACGTAGGATATTTATCCGAACCACTATATATCTTGTGTCTTTTATCGCTTTATTTTAAATATTGTTTATTGATCTCTTATAAAAGATTTTGGAAAGACATTATTACATAAGCTTCCGCAATTAATCTATCGAGTGGGACCAACAAGTGGTATCAGAGCAGTGTGTCCACGACCACTGCTTTGAAAAGCTTTTGGTGGTCACCGGGCAGATCCATTGCTCTTTAGTGATTTTATTCAAGTTCTTGTTATTTCCCTAAAATTTCTTATCAATATGTCTTCGAAATCTTCTTATAAGAGTCGCAAACTGCCAGAATTCTCGTTCGAGGATTATAGCCACTGGAGCTTCATGATGAGTAATCATCTTGGAGCTATTCATCACCGCATGTTAGATGTGGTTGAAAGTGGCCCCATTAAATTTTATTGGACTCCTATTGATAGTGGCAGGTCTGAGTCCAGAGAAGAAACTAGCGACGCTGCAGAGGATAGAGTTCCCAGACAACGAATCCTAAAAAAGAAAGACGAACTTGACAACGATGAGAGAAAACTACATAACCTGGACCAGGTGGCGAGGACTGAGATTATCAACACTCTTACTAAAGAAGTCATTGAAAAGGTCAGGACGTGCACCACTGCAAAAGAGATGTGGGACAAGTTAGCTCTGCTCTGTGAAGGAACAGAGAAGATTAAAGATAACAAGCTCCAAGCTGTTCAACACTCTTTTGACACATTTAAGATGAAATCAGACGAGACCATTGACCAGCTGGACATGCGTCTCACGAATCTCTTGAACAAGGCTAGTGCCTTAGGTAAGACCTATTCTGAAAAAGAGATTAATAGTAAAATATTACGTTCACTAACAAGCAGGTGGAGAATTAAAGTCACTGTGATCAAGGACAACAAGGATCTCAACACTCTGGATCACCATCTTCTGTTGTCTGATCTCAAGGCTTACGAATATGATCTTCAAGAGGAGGATCAAACAGAAGAGGTTTCCTCTTCTGGCCAGAAAGGAGTTGCATTCTCTTCAACTCTCAAATCTGATGCCATGCCAAAGGAGTCTACTGCAGATGACTTGAGCCTCAAGGAGCAGGTAGCACTTCTAACTCATAAATTAGACAAAATGAGTTCAAAATATGGCAGGTACAAAAGGCATTGGAAGGAGTCTACCAGAAACAGGAAGAGTTCTTTCAAACCTGCAGAGAAGGAGAAGATATCTGGAGACTCAAGGGAGACCAGATTCAGAACTCCAGAGAGGAGGAGAGATGACAACCCTGGCAGCTCTGGGAGATCAGATCATCAGAGGAGGGATGGTAGCTCTGGCAGACCTGACTACCAGAGGAGAGAAAGTAGCCCTGCCAGATCAGACTACAACCAGAGGAGGAGAGAGCCAAGTCCTAGTCCCAGAGGAGACAATGCCTGCTACACATGCAACAAGACTGGTCACTACAGTTATGATTGTCCTCAGCTTACTCCTAGGGAAAGAGAAGAGAAAAGAATCAAGAGAGATAGGAGATATGCAGATAAGAGAGCACTGCTGGCAGAAGCAGAGGAGGAGGATATTAGTTCCAGTTCTTCTTCTTCTGACTTTGGATCAGATGATGATGTGTGTCTCATGGCAGACATCACTGAGGTAAATGAAACTACTCTTGTTTTATCTAATTCCAAATGTACTGAATCCTCTAATTCATCTGGTAACTCCAGAGAGTCTGATATGCAACAAATGCTATCAGATCTCCAAAATTGTGTCCAACTCTGTCAAAAACTTGAGAAAGAGAATGGTAGGCTCAGAGCAGAAGTTCAATCTCTCTCTCATGAGCACAAATCCACCAGAGAACTCATGAAAGATCATTCCAAAGAAGTCTCTGCACTTCAGGATAAGATCACAGAAAGAGATACTCTGGTAGATCAACTCATGAAAGAAAGGAATTCTCAAGAGGATGAGATCACTGAACTCAGAGCCAAATACCAAACTCTTATCAAGGGAAAACAAGTTGTCCACAACATAGAGGAGATACCTATGCCCAGAGAAGCTCCTAAGATACCATCTGTTGTATCTATAATACCAGAGTCTTCTCAGCGCATTTGTGATAAGAGTGGTTTAGGATATTCTGGAATTACCACTAAAACTCACAAGTACTTTTATAACAAAGACAAGTCTGTAAGAGCTGGTAAAGTGGTAGAAATCTGGAATGATAAAGACTTAACTGGTAATGGTTACAAGGTGGTTCACAATCCTGATTGGAAAAGGAATCACTCTGTTAATCACTTAACTAATGGTCCAGAAGAGTTGACTACTCTGGAAGAGAAGATGCCAGAGAATAAGTGTCAAAAAGGGGAACCATTAAAGATTAATGGTTCTGTGAACAATGAGTCCCAAGGAGTAGGACTTACTCAAATTGGAGGACCCCAGAGAAATCCTCAAAGGGAACCTAAACAGATTAGGGGACCTCAAAGGAAACACTCAAAAAGGGGGAATACCAATCAGAGTAATAACTACCAGAGAAGGAACAATGTTCAACAGAACCAGGTACCCCAGAGACAATTTTCTCAGAAGAATCAATTCCAGAATAGGTATACTCAAAGGAACTATAATCACCAGAACAGGTCTAATTATCAGAACCAGAGGAGGTCTTCCAGACCCATCTATAGAAAACCAACTGATCTGGGAAGTTATGACACCAGAGATGGTTCTTCTAGGATGTACCCTTATAACCAGACCTTTAAGACCATGTCTTTGAGGCAGGCTATTCCAAAGGCCAGATTTGAGAAAAGGTACACCAGACCTGTTTATAGGAAAGGTGTCCTTATCAGACCAGTAGCTCAATATGTCATAGTAAGAGGACATGTACTGGTAGATAGATTTGGAAGGAAGATAAGATCTCCTCATCCATCAAGAGATGATCTTTATCTATGGATTCCTACAAAACCTGCAACTAACCAATCAGGACCCAGCACTAGTAGGGGACCTAATTGATCTCTCTGCAGGTAGATAAGAGTCCATTGGAGAAAGGATTTTCAAGCAACCATGTCTGGTACATTGATAGTGGATGTTCCAAGCACATGACATTCCAGAAGGATAATCTCCAAGATTTCAAGCCATTGAATGGACCAAGAGTGATGTTTGGTGACAACAACTATGGAGTCACCAGAGGAGTTGGAAAGTTGACCTTCAATGGAGTATCTGTAGATGAAGTCTACTACGTAGAAGGACTCAAGCATAATCTGCTTTCAGTGTCCCAATTCTGTGACAAGGGATACTCAGTGAAGTTTTCTAGTGATTCATGCACTGTTTTCTCTTCTGATTATAATGATATCTTGCTAATAGGCTTGAGGAAGGGTAACATTTATCTTGCAGATTTTAGCAGTTGCCCAAGGAATGCTTGCCTGGTTGCTAAAGGATCTGCAGAGAACAGCTGGATTTGGCACAAGAGATTGTGTCATCTTAACTTCAAAACATTGAACAAGATTGCCAGAAAAGGTCTCATTCGAGGTCTTCCTAATGAAGTGTTTAAGAAGGTTCAGGTTTGTGGTTCATGCCAGAAGGGTAAACAACCCAAGACTTCCTTTAAGGATGTCCAGAGCACAACCACAACCAGAGTACTTCAACTACTTCACATGGACCTGTTTGGACCTGTTTCTCCTCTTAGTTTCAGTGGAAGGAAGTACACCTTAGTAATAGTAGATGACTTTTCAAGATACACTTGGGTAGTGTTCTTGTTTAAGAAAAATGAAACTATAACTAAGCTGCCAGAGTTCTTCAAGCAGATTCAGAATGAGCAGAACCAGAGTATTGTGAGGATCAGGAGTGACAAAGGAACAGAGTTTTTGAATTCACATATTGCAGATTATTGCAAGGACCATGGGATTTTTCATGAGACATCTGCTGCCAGAACACCTCAACAAAATGGAGTTGCAGAAAGGAGGAATAGGACTCTCAAAGAAGCTGCAAGAACACTTCTGGCAGAGTACAGCACTCCACAGAGATTTTGGGCAGAGGCCATCAATACAGCTTGTTACACTCAGAACAGGTGCCTGATTGCCCAGAGACACAATAAGACCCCATATGAGGTATGGAAAGGTAAAACCCCATCTGTTTCATATTTTCATGTTTTTGGATGTAAGTGTTTCATCCATGACAATGGGAAATCTAAATTAAGAACCTTTGATGCTAAAGTGGCTGATGGAATATTTTTGGGATATTCCAGCACCAGTAAAGCCTTTAGAGTTTTTAATAAGAATTCACTTTGTGTGGAGGAAACACCTCATGTTGTTTTTGATGAATCTACTTTTGAGTGCAAGGTGGATCCTAAATCTTCTGATGAGACCCAGAATCAGGCTACACCCAGAGTTATCAAGGTCAATCCACCTATTCTTGATTCAGATTCAGATTCAGATGAGGACCCATCTCCTGGTTCTCTGAAGCAGCAGCCTTCACAAGGAGCAGAACCAGAAGAGGTTGGAACTCCTGTAGGGGGAAGCTCTTCTGCAGGTGGTGATAATCACCAAGGTACTGCAGAAGATGATCACCCAGGCAAGACCACGGGAAGGAGGACCCTGGTTGATCACCCAAATGACCTGATCCTAGGAGATCCAACTAAGGGTGTCCAGACTAGGAGAACTATTAACTTAGCTGCCTTATTCAGTTGCTATGTGTCCTTGATTGAGCCCAAGAACATCAAGGAGGCACTGAAAGATTCAAATTGGATTGTGGCTATGCAGGAGAAATTGAATCAATTCACCAGACAGGATGTTTGGGAGCTGGTAGACAGACCAAGACATCAAAAGGTGATAGGCACTAAGTGGGTTTTCAAAAATAAGAAAGATGAGAATGATGTCATTACTAGGAACAAGGCAAGGCTAGTGGCCCAGGGCTATTCTCAGTCTGAAGGAATAGACTATGATGAGACTTTTGCTCCTGTTGTCAGACTAGAAGCCATCAGATTGTTCTTAGCATATGCTGCTCACATGAAGTTCAAAGTATACCAGATGGATGTGAAATCTGCCTTTCTTAATGGGATTCTCATTGAGGAAGTGTATGTTGAACAACCTCCTGGTTTTGAACAAGGTGACAAGGTGTTTAAGCTTAAGAAAGCTCTTTATGGGCTGAAGCAGGCACCCAGAGCATGGTATGACACTCTATCTCAATTTCTTCTGGACAATGGTTTTACTAAAGGTAAGATTGATAGGACCTTGTTTAGGAAAGAAGAAGGAAAGGACATCCTTCTGGTCCAAATATATGTTGATGACATCATATTTGGATCCCCTAACAAGAAGCTGTGTGAGAAGTTTGGTGAACTCATGCAGGGACAGTTTGAGATGTCCATGATGGGAGAATTGAATTACTTTTTGGGTTTGCAGGTTAAGCAACCAGAGAAGGGAATTTTTATTAATCAAGCTAAGTACACCAGAAACATGTTAGAGAAATTTGGAATAGGATCTAGCAGAGCAGCCAAGATCCCTATGATGACAAATTTCAACATGGATCCAGATGAGTCTGGAGAGTGTGTGGACCAGACTCAGTACAGAGCACTTATTGGTTCTCTTTTGTATCTGACTGCAAGCAGACCAGATATTACTTTTGCTGTAGGAGTTTGTGCCAGATTTCAAGCTAACCCCAAGAAGAGTCACTTGGAAGCAGCTAAGAAAATATTGAAATACCTTAAGGGAACTGTGAATTTAGGATTATGGTATCCTGCAGATGACAATTTAGAATTAAGTGGTTATTCAGATTCAGACTATGGTGGGTGCAGAATAGATAGGAAATCTACAAGTGGTACATGCCAATTTTTAGGGAACAAATTGGTATCCTGGTTTTCCAAGAAGCAGACTTCAGTTGCTACATCAACAACAGAAGCAGAGTATATGGCTGCAGGGAGTTGTTGTTCTCAACTACTTTGGATTAGTCAACAGCTTAGGGACTACCAGATTAGAGCTAAGGATATTCCTATTTTCTGTGACAGTAATAGTGCCATTGCAATCACCCAGAATCCAGTTCTTCATACCAGATGCAAACATGTTGATATAAGGCATCATTTTATCAGAGATCATGTTGAGAAGGGAGATATAAGGATGGAAAAGATTGCAACAGAGAGGCAGAGAGCAGATATTTTAACCAAGCCTTTGGCTGAGACCAGATTCAGAGAGTTAGCTTTTGAGTTAGGTTTATTGGATCCAGAGACAGATTTGATTTAGGGGGAACATCAGAGAAGTATCCTTTCTTTATTAATTCTCTTCATAAATTTTCTTTATGCTAACATACCTGCAGATTAGATATATCAGAGAGGGTATACTTCCAGATGAGGTATACACCAGGTGACACTAATCCCAGATGAGGTGCTGAGTCAGAAATATGTCCAAAGTCTTTATTGACCAGGACCAGATAAATTCCATCAGAGGAGAAGTATCACCAGACTAGTTGTGGTATCATCTGGTTACAAAATCAGGTGACAGGTATGTCTTTTCTACTCTGGCCTCTGATCATTGGGATACACCTTTCAAATTAGTAAGTACACTCAAAACCTTTCACCTTCGGAGTGTATTTAAGACTAGGGTATAGGGCCTAGGCAATCATTTCGTTTTTTTCTCTTGACTGCCACAAAACCCCTTTATACCCAGTCCCAATGACTATGCCAACGCACCAGATTAAATCTGTATTTCGCCTTTCATCATGGCCATCGGATTTAATCACTGTGCAAAATGCAATCAATTCTAAAATTGATTTTGTTTCCTAAATTGAATTTGAAACAACACGCGTTCACTCTTCATTTAATTTTCAAGCCACGCGTACTACTCTATTTAAATCAATTTTGTTTTCAATCTGTCCTTTCACGTTTCCATACTATTCAAACCCTAACTTCTCTCTGCAAAGCATTCTCTCTCTCTCTCTCTCTCTCTCTCACAGTTATGGCACCCAAGTGCAATTTTGATCCAGACTATGTCTGCAAGAAACTCAAGTCAGAAATGGTGGTGGACTTCTATTCCACTAAGAATCCGGTCGCTTTGGAGATTTTGGAACTTCTCCGACGTTCTGGGCTGGAGGAGTTGATCTCAAAGGTTCCCAAGGATCTGCGTACCTTGGATGGATATGCTGCACAGTTTCTTATCCGGATGAAGATCCATGAAGACTATATTTCTTCCAAGATTGATTCAGAGGATCTTGTTTTCTCTAAGGCAGACTTCTGTGGTCTTTTTGGTAATCTTTCTGCGGAAGGAGTGGACCCTCTGAAGTACAAAGAAGGAGAGGCGTTGGAATCCTTCAAGATGTTTGCCAGAAATTCATGCCAGAATATTACCAAGGGTTTCTTGGACAAGCATCTTAGGCAGAAGTATAAAGTGTTATTTGATATTGTGGTGAAGATTCTCATGTGTGAGAGCCATAGCACAGATGCCATCTTCGTTGGCAGGCTCTGTGTTATGAGGGCCATTCTGGATGGTGTTCAATGTAACTGGGCTGAGTTCTTCTGGGGGGTGCTGAGGAAGAACAAGGTGAAAATACAGAAGGAAGAATGCCCCCAGTTGCCAGGAGAGCAACAATTTGTGTTCAATGCTAATGTTTCATTGGGCACAAAACTCACTCTAATTCTGGATTCGATTCTTCCAGAGAAGAAATGGAGACAATCCTGGTGTAAGGGCTTTCATAAGTCCAAGATTATGTTCTCCAAGGATGGTCCTCTCCATGGCCATCCTGACTCTGATGGAGAGCAAGCCATCCCTGCCCCTCCTATTCAATCGATTCCCTCTCCTCCTAAGGGGCAGAGAAGGCAGCAGCAGCAGAAGACACAGAAGAAAGCTGCTGGAGCAACTGGTTCTTCAGCCGTTGCCTTTTCTGGTTCCTCAGAGGAGGACCAGATTCCCCTTCTTGATGTGCTTAAGAAGAAGGCTGATGATGATAAAGCTGTTAAGAAGGCTGGAGCAACCAAGAGGAAGCAGCCAGACGAGGCCAGGAGAGGTTCTGCTAAGAAGAGGAGGCCTAGCAGAAAGGCAAAGAAAACCCTTCTGGTGGATGAGCCATCAGAAGAGGAAGAGGAAGAAGATGAAGTGCCTCTTGTGAGGAAATCCAAGGCCAAGAGAGCCCTTCTTCAAGATTCAGACTCTGGTTCTGATCTTGGAGAGGCCTTGGAGAAGGCCATTGAGGATGCCTCCCAGATGATGGAGGATGCTCCAGAGCTTGTTATGCCTGCTGGTGTTGACCCAGCAGAGGTAAACCCTTCCTTTCCCTCTTCCTCCCCCATAAATCTTGTTTCCCCTTCTACCTCTCCCCCAGATAACATTCCCCAAACCCCATCTGCCTCTGGTAACCCCATTCTTCCACCAGAGCAGACTATCCCAGATACCCCCATCTATACTCCCTCTACCATTCCTACACAAACACCTTCTCCCCCAAATTTCCAAACACATATCCCCACTAACCCCTCTCCCCCACCTTCTGTATCAGAGGTACCCTCAACCTCCTCTGGTGCAGGAGCCCCCCCTTCAAACACTTCCACCTTCCAAATCCCCCATACACATTCTGTACCAGATATCCCTTCCTCTTCTGGTGCAGAGCAACCAATCCCTACCACCTCTACTTCACAAATTCCAAACCCTCCCCACACCCATACAGACCAGGACCCAACCATTTCTATGGCTCTGGGATTCGCTGGCCCTCCCCGCTCCCCAACCTGTTTATCCAGCGATGATAGTGAAGATGAGGAAGCTTCACTTGAGCCTGTTGACTTAGCCCCTTCCTCCTCTGCCTCTGGGCCCAAACCCTTCACTTTCTCATCTGCAGAAATGGGTCCCATTAGGCAGAGTATGAGTGTAAGTGCTCAGCTCTGGCTAAGAGAGCATTTTCCAGTTCTTCTGGAGCACTTACCACTTCTGGCAGAGCTTACTGATGCCAAGGTCTGGAGCAAGGCCAGACTTGAAGATGTGGAGGACCTGGTGCTTTTGCTTGAGGAAATGGGTGCCTCTAACTTCACAGCTTGGGAGATTGAGCTGAAGCAGAAGATGAACATTCAGAACCCAGCAGAGCTGGAGACTCCTGGTGCAGCCAAAGTCTTGATTCGCACCCTGCTCATCCAAAGAGGAGTCATGCTCACTCCAGAGGGCCCCACCTACAAGTTTGGTCCTCACTTTGTCTTCCCTCCAGAGCTTTATTCAGACGAGGAGGACTTTGAGATGTCTCCTGCTGTGCTCCAGAAGATGAAGGCTTTCTTCAACGAGCAGATCATGCAGATAGGGCGCTTTTCCAAAGCAATCCAACATATGGCCCCTGCTATGATTGAGCATCAGATTAAGCAAGAGAGGAGAATCTTCATGAAGCAGCTCAAGTCCTCTCTGGCAGAGGTTAAAGCTTCGTTCAAGGCTAATGGCTTGTTTGTCAAGCTAGATGTTATGCATAGCCAGAAGCAGCTCCAAGAGCATGTGATGGAGCAGATGAGGCCAGTTTCTGTACTCAAAGTGGAAATGGCCAGCCAGATGATTCAAACTGCTAGGCTAAAGGACTCCCTCCAGGAGATGTTGGAGAAGCAAGAGAGACTTGTTGCAGAGTCTAAGGCTTACCTGGAGAAGGCCAAGCAGCTTCGTGATCTTCACTCTTCCTCCAACACTGCCTTGCCTGATCTCATAAGGCAGGTAGTGGAGCCCCTCCTTGATGAAGTTAAAAAGGGGGAAGAGAAGGCCAGAACTGATCTGGCGAAGACCACCAATGAGACTCTGTTTAGCCATGGAGCTCGTCTGGACCTATTGGAGAACACTTTGGCCCAGGCTGAGTTGCAGAAGAAGAAGAAAGAAGAGTTGAAATCTTTATCTATGGCTAAACAACTTGCTGCAGAAGAAGAGTCATCTGAAGCTGAGCAGGATCCTTCTACCATTCCTGGTCCTGCTAAGAGGAAGATTAGAAAAGTAAAGAAGAGTTTCCTTGAATCTGTTGTCGAAGAAGCAGAGAAGAGATACAAGGAAGAGACTCCAGAGGAGAGGCAAGCCAGAATCAGGAAGAACATAGATGAAGAGCAGAGGCTCAGATATGTTAGGAGACAGAACAAGAAGGCCAGAGAAGCTGGTATTCCTTCTGGTGCAGGTGGCTCAGGACAGAAGAGGAAAGCTCCTGTGGAGGTTATGAACATCTTGCCACTAAGGACAGAAGGGTCTTTTGACTCTACTGTGCCTTATCCTCTGATTGAGAGATGGAGAGAAGCCAAGACCCTCTGGTTCATTCAGCATTATATCCAGAGGCCAGCACCAGAAGATGATGAGCTGATCAACAGAACCTTCCATTCTTGGATGCAAGCCTATGATGCAGACTTGTACAAGCAGCTGATGGATTCAACCATTGAGTTCAACCTGGAGGTGACTGCTCCTGAATTTACTTATCTTAACACTCCCATGATTGGGAACCAGGTGGATTGGGCAGAACTGAAGAAGCTTTACAAGACCAAGGTGTTGGTGAATTTCACCCCAACATCTTCTGCAGAGTTGAAGGCCGTCCAGGATAGGTTCCTTGACTGGTTTCTTGTCCCTAAAGAGAACAGAAGATATGCCTAGAATAGGACAATGAACTTCAATGTAATCTGTAATATTTTGTCCTCTGATTATTAATGAAAAATACATATCTTCTCTGTTCTAAAGACAACTCCTTGTTGTCTTATTATTTGCCTGATGAGATCTATTCTAAGGTCTCATCCCTTTATTGTTTTCTTGCTTAAGTTTACTTTTGATCAGTTCTGGTAGTGTTTTAACTCCATCAAAAAGGGGGAAATTGTTAGGATAAAAATTTGTTAGTTTTGATGAGTTAAAACAAACCAGAAGATGTAATAGGACCATCTGGACCTGTTAGCCAGATGATGACCTAGATTAGGACTTAGTCTAGGGGGAACTGCCAGACCAGAAGACCTCACCAGAAGAGTCACCAGAAGACCCCTCCAGAGGACTTCACCAGAGGACTCCACCAGAGGACTTCAGCAGAGGAGATCAGACCAGAGGCAGAGGACCTTCCCCAGATCAGACGAGTCCGGACCAGACGAGTCTGGTGGAACAAAAGATGCTCAGTTTGATTCCCTTATTCTACTGAGTATTCTGGTTGTTCACCAGATAAGGACCAGAAGTCACCGAGGATGCCTGGTGTCTGGTCCTGCCTTCTCTGGAGAGAATCAGAGTTAGGCAATTGGAAGCATTGACCGTTGGTGATTCAAATCAAGTCAAACAAGATTGGATTGAGAAGATATGAAGACAATCAATCAAGATCTCACCAACCCAATTAATCAATTAGGGAATTGATTGATTGAAGCTTCCATATATAGAGGATCTGATTGGATTAGCCTCCCAACGGCTATGTCCCTAATCCCCTCTATATATACTTGAGTGCAGATCAAGAAAAAGCTCTAGAGAGAAGTATTCACGCGCATATAGCCATACTAAGCTTTTGATCACTACGCATATTGCACTCACACTTCGTTCTTAATTACTTATCTACTCGTAAGGAGGTTATACACTCAACCTGTTCATCTTGTTAAGATAAGGTTGGAGTGAGTTTATCTTTAGATCGAAGTTAGATCTAAAGAGTTTGTAAGAAGGTGCTGGTACTTCAGAAATTCCAGTGAGTGAGTTTGTGAGTCGGTTGTTAGTGAGACCCCTTGGTGATAAGGGAGAGTGGACGTAGGATATTTATCCGAACCACTATATATCTTGTGTCTTTTATCGCTTTATTTTAAATATTGTTTATTGATCTCTTATAAAAGATTTTGGAAAGACATTATTACATAAGCTTCCGCAATTAATCTATCGAGTGGGACCAACATCAACACACTCACCAAGGAAGTGATAGAGAAGGTCAGAACCTGTGCAACTGCCAAGGAGATATGGGATAAACTTGCCCTACTCTGTGAAGGAACAGAGAAGATTAAAGATAATAAGCTCCAAGCTGTTCAACACTCGTTTGACACTTTCAAGATGAAACCAGACAAGACCATTGACCAGCTGGATATGCGTCTCACAAACCTCCTGAACAAGGCAAGTGCCTTAGGTAAGACCTATTCAGAGAAAGAAATAAATAGTAAAATATTGCATTCACTAACCAGCAGGTGGAGAATTAAAGTCACTATGATCAAGGACAACAAGGATCTCAACACTCTGGATCATCATCTTCTGTTGTCTGATCTCAAAGCTTATGAGTATGACCTTCAAGTGGAGGATCAAACAGAAGAGGTTTCCTCTTCTGGTCAGAAATGAGTTGCATTCTCCTCAACTATCAAGCCTGATGTCAAGCCAAAGGAGTCTACTGCAGATGACTTGAGCCTCAAGGAGCAGGTAGCACTTCTAACCCGTAAATTGGATAAAATGAGTTCAAAATATGACAGGTACAAAAGGCATTGGAAGGAGTCTACCAGAGACAGGAAGAGTTCCTTCAAGCCTGCAGAAAATGAGAAGACATCTGGAGACTCAAGGGAGACCAGATTTAGAACTCCAGAAAGGAGGAGAGATGACAACCCTGGCAGCTCTGGGAGATCAGATTATCAGAGGAGGGATGGTAGCTCTGGCAGACCTGACTACCAGAGGAGAGAGAGTAGTCCAGCCAGATCAGACTACAACCAGAGGAGGAGAGAGCCAAGTCCCAGTCCCAGAGGAGACAATGCCTGCTACACATGCAACAAGACTGGTCACTACAGTTATGATTGTCCTCAACTTACTCCTAGGGAAAGAGAAGAGAAAAGGATCAAGAAAGATAGGAGATATGCAGACAAGAGAGCATTGCTGGCAGAAGCAGAGGAGGAGGATACTAGTTCCAGTTCTTCTTCTTCTGATTTCGGGTCTGATGGTGATGTATGTCTGATGGCAGACATCAATGAGGTACAAGAAACTACCTTAATTTTATCAAATTCCAAATATACTGAATCCTCTAATTCATCTGGTAACTCCAGAGAGTCTGATATGCAGCAAATGCTATCAGATCTCCAAAATTGTGTTCAATTATGTCAAAAACTTGAGAAAGAGAATGGTAGGCTCAGAACTGAAGTTCAATCCTTATCTCATGAACAAAAATCCACCAGAGAACTCATGAAAGGTCATTCCAAAGAAGTCTCTGAACTTCAGGATAAGATCAAAGAAAGAGATACTCTGGTAGATCAAATCATGAAGGAAAAGAATTCTCAGGAGGATGAGCTCAATGAGCTTAGAGCCAAATACCAGACTCTTATCAAGGAAAAACAAGTTGAGCAAACTATTGAGATACATGTGCCCAGAGAAGATTCCTTGAAACCAGATGTTCTATCTATTATTTCAGGATATTCTCAACGCATAAATGATAAGAGTGGTTTAGGATATCTTGGAATTATTAAAAGATCTCATAAATATTGCTTTACCAAAGACAAGTCTATAAGATCCGGTGAACTTGTGGAACTCCGGAATGAAGAGGATCCTTCTGATCGCATGGTGGTTCACAGACCTGGTTGGAAATGGGACCCCCCTGCTGATAATTCAAAACATAATCCAGAAGAGGTGAATGTTCTGGAAGAAAAAATTCAAGAGCATACAAGTCAGAAAAGAGAACCTATGAAGATTGATGGTTCTGTTCAGATGCCTAATCTGATTAGAGAACCTCAGTGGAATCCTAAAAGAGTGGAACCTAAGCAGATTAGGGGACCTAAAAAAGGAGACTCTAAGAGGAAACCTAATCAGAATAGGAGATACCAGAGGAGGTATACTGAACCAGAAAACCTCAATCAGAATCAGGGATCTCAAAGGTGGAATGCTCCAAGAAGATTCCAGAACAGGAAACCTCAGAAGGAATCATATCATCAGAATAGATCCAATCCTCAAAACCAAAGTAGGTCTTCCAGACCCATCTATAGAAAACCAACTGATCTGGGTAGTTATGACACCAGAGATGGTTCTTCTAGGATGTACCCTTACAACCAGACCTTTAAGACCATGTCTTTGAGGCAGACCATTCCAAAGGCCAGATTTGAGAAAAGGTACACCAGACCTGTTTATAGGAAATGTGTCCTTATCAGACCAGTAGCTCAATATGTCATTGTAAGAGGACATGTGCTGGTAGATAGATTTGGAAGGAAGATAAGATCTCCTCATCCATCAAGGGATGATCTTTATCTATGGATTCCTACAAAACCTGCAACTAACCAATCAGGACCCAACACTAGTAGGGGACCTAATTAATTTCTCTGCAGGTAGATAAGAGCTCATTGGAGAAAGGACTTTCAAGCAACCATGTCTGGTACATTGATAGTGGATGTTCCAAGCACATGACCTTCCAGAAAGATAATCTCCAAGATTTCAAGCCATTGAATGGGCCAAGAGAGATGTTTGGTGACAACAACTATGGATTCACCAGAGGAGTTGGAAAGTTGACCTTTAATGGTGTATCTATAGATGAAGTCTACTATGTTGAAGGACTCAAGCATAATCTGCTTTCAGTATCCCAATTCTGTGACAAGGGATACTCAGTGAAGTTTTCTAGTGATTCATGCACTGTTTTTTCTTCTGATTATAATGATATCTTGCTAATAGGCTTGAGGAAGGGTAACATTTATCTTGCAGATTTTAGCAGTTGCCCAAGAAATGCTTGTCTGGTGGCAAAAGGATCTGTAGAGAACACCTGGATTTGGCACAAGAGATTGTGTCATCTGAACTTCAAAACACTGAACAAAATTGCCAGAAAAGGTCTAATTCGAGGTCTTCCTAATGAAGTATTTAAGAAGAATCAGGTTTGTGGATCATGCCAGAAGGGTAAACAACCCAAGACTTCCTTTAAGGATGTTCAGAGCACAACCACAACCAGAGTACTTCAACTACTTCACATGGACCTGTTTGGACCTGTTTCTCCTCTTAGTTTCAGTGGAAGGAAGTACACCTTGGTGATAGTAGATGACTTTTCAAGACACACTTGGGTAGTGTTCTTGTTTAAGAAAAATGAAACTATCACTAAGCTGCCAGAATTCTTCAAGCAGATTCAGAATGAGCAGAACCAGAGCATAGTCAGAATCAGAAGTGACAAAGGGACAGAGTTTTTGAATTCACACATTGCAGATTACTGCAAGGACCGTGGGGTTTTTCATGAGACATCTGCTGCCAGAACACCCCAACAAAATGGAGTAGCAGAAAAAAGGAATATAACCCTTAAAGAGGCTGCAAGAACACTTATGGCAGAGTACAACACACCACAAAGGTTTTGGGCAGAGGCCATTAATACAGCTTGCTACACTCAGAACATATGCCTAATTGCCCAGAGACATAATAAGACTCTATATGAGGTATGGAAAGGTAAAACCCCATCTGTTTCATATTTTCATATCTTTGGATGTAAGTGTTTCATCCATGACAATGGGAAATCTAAATTAAAAACCTTTGATGCTAAAGTGGCAGATTGAATATTCTTAGGATATTCCAGCACCAGTAAAGCTTTTAGAGTTTTTAATAAGAATTCACTTTGTGTGGAAGAAACACCTCATGTTATTTTTTATGAATCTGCTTTTGAGTGCAAGGTGGACTCTAAGTCTTCTGATGAGACCCAGAATCAGACTACACCCAGAGTAATCAAAGTCAATACACCTATTCTTGATTCAGATTCAGACTTAGATTCAGATGTTGACCCATCTCCTGGTTCTCTGAAGAAGAAGTCTTCACAAGGAGCAGAACTAGAAGAGGTTGGAACTTCTGTAGGGGGAAGCTCTTCTGCAGGTGGTGATACTCACCTAGGTACTGCAGAGGATGATCAATCAGGCAAGGCCACGGGAAGGAGGACCCTGGTTGATCACCCCAATTGTTAGGATAAAAATTATTAGTTTTGATGAGTTAAAACAAACTAGAGGATGTAATAGGACCATCTGGACCTGTTAGCCAGATGATGATCTAGATTAGGACTTAGTCTAGGGGGAACTGCCAGACCAGAAGACTTCACCAGAAGAGTCACCAGAGGACTTCACCAGAGGACTCCACCAGAAGACTTCACCAGATGAGATCTGACCAGAGGCATAAGACCTTCCCCAGACCAGATGAGTCCGGACCAGACGAGTCTGGTGGAACAAAAGATGCTCAGTTTGATCCCCTGATTCTACTGAGTATTCTGGTTGTTCACCAGATAAGGACCAGAAGACACCGAGGTTGCCTTGTGTCTGGTCTTGCCTTCTCTGGAGAGAATCAGAGTTAGGCAGAGGAAGCTATTGACCGTTGGTGATTCAAACCAAGTCAACTAGATCAGGATTGGAAAGTATTTGAAGATAATCAATCCAAGGATCCCACCAACCCAATCAATCAATTAGGGAATTGATTGATTGAGGCTTCCTTAAATAGAGGATCTGATTGGATTAGCCCTCAACGGCTATTTCCTAATCCCCTCTATAAATACAAAGAGTGCAGTTCAGAAAAAACTCTAGAAGTCTCTCACGCGCACATAGCATACTAAGCTTTTGATCACTATGCATTTGCACTCACTTTGTTCTTAATTACTTATCTACTCATAAGGAGTTTATATACTCAACCTGTTCATCTTGTTAGACAAGGTTGGAGTAAGTTTGTCTTTAGATCGAAGTTAGATCTAAAGAGATTGTAAGAAGGTGCTGGTACTTCGGAAATTCCAGTAAGAAGTGAGTTTGTTGGTTGGATAGTGAGACCCCTTTGATCAAGGGAGAGTGGACGTAGGATATTCAGATCCGAACCACTATAAATACGGTGTTATTTATTGCTTTCTTTAATACCTGTTGATTATCATTTGTGCTCTTACAAAAGATTTCCTCTAAAGACATTTTGTTTAAAAAAAAAGGCTTCCGCAATTAATCTATCTAGTGGGACCAACACCAATGACCTAATTATTGGAGATCCAACTAAGGGTGTCCAGACTAGGAGAACTCTTAACTTAGCTGCCTTATTCAGTTGCTATGTGTCCTTGATTGAGCCCAAGAACATCAAGGAAGCACTGAAAGATTCAAATTGGATTGTTGCTATGCAAGAGGAGTTGAATCAATTCACCAGACAGGATGTTTGGGAGCTGGTAGACACACCAAGACATCAAAAGGTGATAGGCACTAAGTGGGTTTTCAAGAATAAGAAAGATGAGAATGATGTCATTACTAGGAACAAGGCAAGGCTAGTAGCCCAGGGCTATTCTCAGTCTGAAGGAATAGACTATGATGAGACATTTGCTCTTGTTGCCAGACTAGAAGCCATCAGATTGTTCTTAGCATATGCTGCTCACATGAAGTTCAAAGTATACCAGATGGATGTGAAATCTGTCTTTCTTAATGGGATTCTCATTGAGGAAGTGTATGTGGAACAACCTCCTGGTTTTGAACAAGGTGACAAGGTGTTTAAGCTTAAGAAAGCTCTTTATGGGCTGAAGCAGTCACCCAGAGCATGGTATGACACTCTATCTCAATTTCTTCTGGACAATGGTTTTACTAAGGGTAAGATTGATAGGACCTTGTTTAGGAAAGAAGAAGGAAAGGATATCCTTCTGGTCCAAGTATATGTTGATGACATTATATTTGGATCCCCTAACAAGAAGCTGTGTGAGAAGTTTGGTGAGCTCATGCAGAGTCAGTTTGAGATGTCTATGATGGGAGAAATGAATTACTTTTTAGGTTTGCAGGTAAAGCAATCAGAGAAGGGAATTTTCATAAATCAGGCAAAGTACATCAGAAACATGTTAGAGAAATTTGGAGTAGGATGTAGCAAAGCAGCCAAGATCCCTATGATGACAAATTTCAACATGGATCCAGATGAGTCTGGAGAGAGTGTGGACCAGACTCAGTACAGAGCACTTATTGGTTCTCTTCTGTACCTGACTGCAAGCAGACCAAATATTAATTTTGCTGTAGGAGTGTGTGCCAGATTTCAAGCAAATCCTAAGAAAAGTCATTTGGAAGCAGCAAGAAAGATATTGAAATATCTTAAGGGAACAGTGAATTTAGGATTATGGTATCCTGCAGATGACAACTTAGAGTTGAGTGGTTATTCAGATTCTGATTATGGTGGATGCAGAATAGATAGAAAGTCTACAAGTGGAACATGCCAATTTTTAGGGAATAAATTGGTATCTTGGTTTTCTAAGAAGCAGACTTCAGTTGCTACATCAACGACAGAAGCAGAGTATATGGCTGCAGGGAGCTGTTGCTCACAACTACTCTAGATTAGTCAACAACTTAGGGACTACCAGATTAGAGCCAAGGATATTCCTATTTCCTGTGATAGCAATAGTGCCATAGCAATCACCCAGAATCCAGTTCTTCATGCCAGGTGTAAACATGTTGATATAAGGTATCATTTTATCAGAGATCATGTTGAGAAGGGAGATATAAGGATGGAAAAGATTGTGTTGGGATATAGATTAGATGTTTTGAAGATGTTAAAATAAGAACAGGTAACTAGTCTAGGACTAGAATAGGTCTTAGGCTAAGGGGGAAGGGAATTAGACAAGACAAGAGGAGTCCCAGACAAGAAGAGTCCCGGAGAAGAGGAGTCCCAGACAAGAGGAGACCCAGACAAGAGGAGTCTGAGCCAAGAGGAGTCCAAGACAAGAAGAGTCCAAGACAAGAAGAGTCCCAAACAAGAGGAGTCCAAGACAAGAAGAGTCCCAGACAAGAGAAGTCTTGGACAAGAGGAGTCTTGGACAAGATGAGACTTGGACAAGAGGAGTCTTGGACAAGAGGAGTCTTGGACAAGAGGAGTCTTGCACAAGAGGAGTCTTGGACAAGATAAGTCTTGGACAAGAGGAGTCTTGGACAAGAGGAGTCCTGGACAAGATGAGACTTGGACAAGAGGAGTCTTGCACAAGAGGAGTCTTGGACAAGATGAGACTTAGGAGAAGTCTTGGATAAGATGAGACTTGGACAAGAGGAGTCTTGGACAAGATGAGCTCTGGACAAGATGAGGTCGGGACAAGATGAGGCCGGGACAAGATGAGGTCGGGACAAGATGAGGTAGATGACCAGATGAGGTAGAAGACCAGATGAGGTAGAGGACCAGATGAGGTAGAAGACCAGATGAGGTAGAGGACCAGATGAGGTACATGGCCAGATGAGGTAGAGGACCAGATGAGGTACATGACCAGATGAGGTAGAGGACTAGATGAGGTACCAGATGAGGTAGACAAGAAGAGGTGTACTAGACTACTCTACCAGATGATCTCTACCAGACTACTCTTCCAGATGAGCTCTACCCGATGAGCTCTACCAGACTACTCTACCAGATGAGCTCTACCAGACTACTCTACCAGGTGAGATCTACCAGACTACTCTACCAGATGAGCTCTACTAGACTACTCTACCAAGAAGATCTTGTGATCCAAAGATAAAAAGAATCAAGAAAGGGAAGTCAACTGATATCAAGGAAGATTGGTTGTAGATCAAGGAAGAATCAATCAAAGAAAGAGTCAACCAATCAATCATATAATCAATCAAGATGATTGATTATATTCCTTTATTTATAGAAGTTTGAATTTCTAGCTTCCAACGGCTAGTTATTTGACACCTATAAATAGGTGTGCATGGTGATGAGTTCAATACAAGAAAAACGGGCAAGAGAGCACAAAAGTTAGAGAAATACACGAACACACCATACACTCACCTTGTTCATACAAGTTTTATATCTACTCTTGTAGGAGTTCTAGTTGGAATATTACTCAACCTATTCACCACATTGAAAGGTTGTTGTAAGTTGTACGAAGGAGCTGGTACTTCCCAATTCCAGTGAGTAAGTAAGTTAGTTGGTGAGTGAGACCCCTTTGGTGAAAGGGAGAGTGGACGTAGGATCGTTATATCCGAACCACTATAAAAATTCTCGTGTCTTTTTTATTTACTATTTTTATTTATTTATTTCTGCATAATTTATTTTAGCATTTTAAAAAGAAGTTTTCTTAAAATTAAGAATAAAACGCTTTCCGCAAATAATATTTTTGGGACCAACAAGTGGTATCAGAGCAGTGTGTCCTAGACCACTGCTTTGAAAATCTTTTGGTGGTCACCAGGACAGATCCAATTTTTTTGAAAAACCCAAATATTTTTTTTGCTAATAATTTCTTGCAGAAATGGGTTTGAAGAAAAGAAATAAAAGATACACTAGGAGTCACTCCAAAGAAGCTTCACAGCCGAGGAAGAAGAGGTATCCACTTCTGGTTCATCATCAAATTTTAGACCAAGCGAAGAGATATGTCTTATGATAGATGAGGTATGTAATCGAACTCCCTCTTCTTCTTCTTATTCTTCTTTTTCTGAATAATCAGAGGAGTCTTATACGCAAAATTTGCTATTAGATCTCCAAAAATCTGTACAACTTTGTCAAAAGTTGGAAGATGAGAACACAAAGTTGAAAGCAGAAAATCAGAAGCTTTCACAATGTTTAGACAACCCAACTGATCTACCAGCTGAACAGGTTCAAACACTGGTAGAAGAGTCCACTGACTTGAAAACTAGATGTGATGAACAAACTAAGCTGATAGAAAAGTTGCTTGTTGAAAACATTGAGAAAGATAATGAATATACTCTGCTGAAAGCTAAGTTCGATGAACTCTTCCATCAAAACAAAATTGTAAAAGATAGTGAGGACAAGCTCAATCTGAGACTGGAGCAGTTGACTACAGCAAACAATGCTGTGTCACACATAGCTGCCTCATCTCAAAGAGAGCATGATAAGACAGGCCTTGGTTATTCCAAACCTGAATCCTCACATGTTCAGAAAGAAGAAAAGTCTAGTAATTTTATTGATAAGGGTAAGAGGTCAGCTGACCAGACAACTCAACCTAACGGGCATATGAGGTCTAAATCTCAAAAACCCAAAAGGAAGAGGAGGAATTTTAAAAGACCTCAGCAAGGTCAGCAGAGTAGAAAACAATCTGGACCTTCTCAAAAGAAGCAGTCCCAGCTGACTCCTACTCAGCTGCAGAAGACTTTTAAGTCATCTGCCAGACCAGCTGGAACTTTTGATGGTTCTAGCAAGACTTATCCTTATCAACAAAATTTCAAGACTGTTGCATTAAGACAAGTTATTCCTTCTACTGGACAAGCTCATAAGAGAAAAGAGCCTCTAGAAGAAATAACCATGTCGTTGCTTCTTATGTTCAGTGTGTTTTTGTGGATATGTATGGAAGAAAGATAAGATCACCTGATTCAAAAAGGGATGATCTATTCTTGTGGTTTCCTAAATGTTGTGCTAATTCCCTTGGACCCAAAAGGGTACCAAAAACTTGATTGCCTGCAGATACACAAGAAGACCAGCTGATATTATGCCCCAAATATTAGTTGAGCATATTTTGAGGGGGAAGATCAGTTGACCCTGCTTGATTAGACTTTTTATCTTAAGATTTCAATTTTCTCTTGTCTTGTTTAAATTCAGTTCTTTCATTTTAACATCATCAAAAAGGGGGAAATTGTTGAGATATAGATTAGATGTTTTGAAGATGTTAAAATAAGAACTAGTAACTAGTCTAGGACTAGAATATGTCTTAGGCTAAGGGGGAAGGGAATTAGACAAGACAAGAGGAGACCCAGACAAGAAGAGTCCCGGAGAAGAGGAGTCCCAGACAAGAGGAGACCCAGACAAGAGGAGTCTGAGCCAAGAGGAGTCCAAGACAAGAAGAGTCCAAGACAAGAAGAGTCCCAGACAAGAGGAGTCCAAGACAAGAAGAGTCCCAGACAAGAGAAGTCTTGGACAAGAGGAGTCTTGGACAAGATGAGACTTGGACAAGAGGAGTCTTGCACAAGAGGATTCTTGCACAAGAGGAGTCTTGGACAAGATAAGTATTGGACAAGAGGAGTCTTGGACAAGATGAGTCCTGGACAAGATGAGTCTTGCACAAGAGGAGTCTTGGACAAGATGAGACTTGGACAAGAGGAGTCTTGCACAAGAGGAGTCTTGGACAAGAGGAGTCTTGGACAAGATGAGACTTGGACAAGAGGAGTCTTGGACAAGAGGAGTCTTGGACAAGAGGAGTCTTGCACAAGAGGAGTCTTGGACAAGATGAGACTTGGACAAGAGGAGTCTTGCACAAGAGGAGTCTTGGACAAGATGAGTCTTGGACAAGATGAGACTTGGACAAGAGGAGTCTTGGACAGGAGGAGTCTTGCACAAGAGGAGTCTTGGACAAGATGAGACTTGGACAAAATGAGACTTAGACAAGAGGAGTCTTGGACAAGAGGAGTCTTGCACAAGAGGAGTCTTGGACAAGATGAGTCTTGGACAAGATGAGACTTGGACAAGAGGAGTCTTGGACAAGAGGAGTCTTGCACAAGAGGAGTCTTGGACAAGATGAGACTTAGACAAGAGCAGTCTTGGACAAGAGAAGTCTTGGATAAGATGATACTTGGACAAGAGGAGTCTTGGACAAGAGGATACTTGGACAAGATGAGGTCGGGACAAGATTAGGCCGGGACAAGATGAGGTCGGGACAAGATGAGGTAGATGACCAGATGAGGTAGAAGACCAGATGAGGTAGAGGACCAGATGAGGTAGAGGACCAGATGAGGTAGAAGACCAGATGAGGTAGAGGACCAGATGAGGTACATGCCAGATGAGGTAGAGGACCAGATGAGGTAGATGACCAGATGAGGTAGAGGACTAGATGAGGTACCAGATGAGGTAGACAAGAAGAGGTGTACTAGACTACTCTACCAGATGATCTCTACCAGACTACTCTACCAGATGAGCTCTACCCGATGAGCTCTACCAGACTACTCTACCAGATGAGCTCTACCAGACTACTCTACCAGGTGAGATCTACTAGACTACTCTAGCAGATGAGCTCTACTAGACTACTCTACCAAGAAGATCTTGTGATCCAAAGATAAAAAGAATCAAGAAAGGGAAGTCAACTGATATCAAGGAAGATTGGTTGTAGATCAAGGAAGAATCAATCAAAGAAAGAGTTAACCAATCAATCATATAATCAATCAAGATGATTGATTATATTCCTTTATTTGTAGAAGTTTGAATTTCTAGCTTCCAACGGCTAGTTATTTGACACCTATAAATAGGTGTGCATGGTGATGAGTTCAATACAAGAAAAACGGGCAAGAGAGCACAAAAGTTAGAGAAATACACGAACACACCATACACTCACCTTGTTCATACAAGTTTTATATCTACTCTTGTAGGAGTTCTAGTTGGAATATTACTCAACCTATTCACCACATTGAAAGGTTGTTGTAAGTTGTACGAAGGAGCTGGTACTTCCCAATTCCAGTGAGTAAGTAAGTTAGTTGGTGAGTGAGACCCCTTTGGTGAAAGGGAGAGTGGACATAGGATCGTTATACCCGAACCACTATAAAAATTCTCGTGTCTTTTTTATTTACTATTTATATTTATTTATTTCTGCATAATTTATTTTAGCAATTTAAAAAGGATTTTTCTTAAAATTAAGTATAAAACGTTTTCCGCTAATAATATTTTTGGGACCAACAGATTGCAACAAAGAAGCAGAGAGCAGATATTCTGACTAAGCCTTTGGCTGAGACCAGATTCAGAGAGTTAGCCTTTGAGTTAGGATTGTTGGATCCAGAGACAGATTTATTTTAGGGGGAACATCAGAGAAGTATCCTTTATTTATACCTTGTTTCATAATCCTTGTTCTTTAAAACTAACATGCCTGCAGATTAGAAAAATCAGAGAAGTTACATCTCCAGATGAGGTATGCACCAGGTGACCCTTGTCCCAGATGAGGTGCTGAGTCAGATTCAAGAAAAGGCCAAAGTCTTCTCTGACCAGAACCAGATGGGTTCCATCAGAGGAGATGTAACACCAGACTAGCTGTGGTATCATCTGGTTACAATATCAGGTGACAGGTATGCTTTTACTTCTCTGGCCTCTGATCATTGGGATACTCCTTTCAAATTACTTAATACACCCAAACGTTTCAACTTCAGAGTGTATTTAAGACTAGGGTATAGGGCCTAGGCAATCATTTCACTTTTTCTCTTGACTGCCACAAAAACCCTTTTTGCCCAGTCCCAATGACCACGCCTACGCACCAGATTAAATCTGTATTTTGCCGTTTAATCTTGGCCATCAGATTTAATTACTGTGCAAAATGTCAATCAATTCAAAAATTGATTTTGTTCCCTAATTTATATTTGGAAAATACACGCGTTCACTTCATTTATTGTTCTTACCACGCGTCTTGCCCTATTTAAATTAAATTTCTTATCAATCTGTCCTTTCACGTTTCCATATTTTCAAAACCCTAACTTCTCTCTGCAAAGTTCTCTCTCTCTCTCTCACAGCAATGGCCCCTTCGTGCAACTTCGATCATAAACTGATGATGAAGAAATTGAAAACGGAGATGGTGGTTGACTTCTACACCACCAAGAACTCATCTGCACTCGCTATTTTGGAGCTACTAAGAAGGTCCGGCGTAGAGAAGTTGATTTCCACAGTCTCCAGAGATCTTTGCACTCTGGACGGTTATACGGCCCAGTTTCTGGTCCGTATGAAGATTCATGACGACCACATTTTCTCAAAGATCGACAAGGATGATTTGGTGTTTTCCAAGCAGGATTTTTGTGCCTTATTTGAGAACATTTCGGCAGACGGGGTAGATCCACTGACTTACAAGGAGGATGATATTGTTGGCTCTTTCAAGCTTTTTGCTCGATCCTCTTGCCAGAACATCACGAAAGGATTTTTAGATAAGCATTTGAGGCAGAAGTATAAAGTCTTGTTCGATATTGTGGTGAAAGTGCTTATGTGTGAGAATCATAGCACAGATGCCATTTTAAACGACAGGATGTGTGTGATGAGGGCTCTGTATGATGGAGTTCAATGCAACTGGGCTGAATTCTTTTGAGATGTTTTGAGGAAGAATAGATTGAAGGTGAAGAAGGAGGCTTGCCCTTCCCAGCCAGGGGAGTTGCAATACTACCTCACTGCTAATGTTTCGTTGGGAACGAAACTGACTCTGATTTTGGATTCATTGCTTCTAGAGAAGAAATGGAAGGAGTCTTGGTGCAGAGGGTTTCACAAGTCTAAGATTTTGTTTTCAAAGGATGGTCCTCTTCATGGCCATCCTGATTCTGATGGAGAAGAAGCTATTCCTGCCTCCCCTTCAAGCAATTCCATCTCCTGCAAAGGGGCAGAAGCAGCAGCAGAAGCAGAAGACCCAAAAGTAAGCTGCTGGAGCAGCTGGTTCCTCAACAGTTGTTTTCTCTGGTTCCTCAGAGGAGGACCAGATTCCCCTTCTAAATATCTTGAAGAAGAAGGGTGAAGTTGTTGAGGCTGCCAAGAAGGCAGGAGCTTCCAAGAGGAAGAGGCCAGAGGAGGCCAAGAAGAAGATGTCTGCAAAGAAGCCAAGGACTGGCAGAAGAGCTCCCAAGAAAACCCTCCTGGTGGATGAGCCATCAGAGGAGGAAGAGGAAGAAGAGGTTGAGCCTCTTAAGAGGAAGCCCAGGGCCAAGAGGGCCATTCTTCAAGATCCTGACTCTGGCTCTGATCTTGGAGAGGCCCTGGAGAAGGCAATTGATGAGGCTTCTCAGATGTTGGAGGATGCTTCTGCTCCAGAGCCTGTTGTGCCTGCTGATGTTGACTCAGCAGAGGTAAACCCTTCCAACCCATCATCTATTCCTCCCTCTGATCATGTTAACCTAGTTACACCCACTACTTCTCCACCAGACACCCAAACACAACCCATATCTTCTGCTCCTGGTGCCCCTATTGCCACACCAGAGCAGACTCTCCCAGATACCCCCTTATATACTCCCTCAACCATACCTACCCAAACACCTTCTCCCCTACCTTCCCAAACACATCTTCCCACAAATCCCTCTCCCCCAGCACCTGTACCAGAGGTTTCCTCCACCTCTGGTGCTGAACCTACCCTGCCCTCCTTTCCTACTTCACAAACAACCATCCCTGTTTTTGTACCAGAAGTACCATCTACTTCTGGTGCAGAACCCTCCATTCCTTCCCCCTCCACATCACAAATTCCAATCCCTCCCTCTGTACCAGAGATCCCAACTACTTCTGGTGCAGAGCAACCCATTCCTTCCACCTCCACCTCTCAAAATCCTACCCCTCCCCAATCCCATACAGACCAGGACCCAACCATTTCTATGGCTCTGGGATTCCCTGCCCCTCCCCCTTCTCCCACCTGTTTAACCAGCGATGATAGTGAAGATGAGGAAGCTTCACTTGAGCCTGCTAACTTAGCACCTTCCTCCTCTGCCTCTAGGCCCAAACCCTTCACTTTCTCATCTGCAGAAATGGGTCCCATTAGGCAGAGTATGAGTGTGAGTGCTCAGCTCTGGCTAAGAGAGCATTTCCCAGTTCTTCTGGAGCACTTACCACTTCTGGCAGAGTTGACTGATGCCAAGGCCTGGAGTAAAACCAGACTTGAAGATGTGGAGGACCTTATGCTATTGCTTGAGGAAATGGGTCCCTCCAACTTCACTGCATGGGAGATTGATCTGAAGCAGAAGCTGAATATCCAGAACCCAGCAGAGCTGGAGACCCCTGTTGCAGCCAAGGTCTTGATACACACCTTGCTCATCCAGAGAGGGGTTATGATCACTCCAGAGGGCCCCTCTTACAAGTTTGGGCCCCATTTTGTCTTTCCTCCAGAGCTCTACTCTGATGAGGAGGATTTTGATATGTCTCCTGCGGTGCTCCAGAAGATAAAGAATTCTTCAACAAGCAGATTATGCAGATTGGGCGGTTCTCTAAAGCAATTCAACGCATGGCCCCTGCTATGATAGAGCACCAGATTCGGCAGGAGAGGAGGATTTTTCTTAAGCAGATCAAGTCTACCCTTGCTGAAGTCATAGCCTCTTTTAAGGCAAATGGCCTCTTTGTCAAGCTAGATGTTATGCACAGCCAGAAGCAGCTCCAGGAGCACGTGCTGGAGCAGATGAGGCCAGTCTCTGTGCTGAAGGTTGAGATGGCAAGCCAGATGATCCAGACTGCTAAGATGAAGGACTCCCTCCAGGAGATGTTAGAGAAGCAGGAGAAGCTGGTTGCAGAATCAAAGGCTTACCTGGAGGAGGCTAAGCAGCTTCGTGATCTTCACTCTTCCTCCAACACTGCCTTGCCTGATCTCATAAGGCAGGTAGTGGAGCCCCTTCTTGCTGAAGTTAAAAAGGGGGAAGAGAAGGCCAGAACTGATCTGGCGAAGACCACCAATGAGACTCTATTTTGCCATGGAGCTCGTCTGGACCTGCTAGAGAACACCTTGGCCCAGGCAGAGCTGCAGAAGAAGAAGAAAGAGGAGCTTAAATCTCTTACAATGGCTAAGCAGCTTGCTGCAGAAGAGAAATCATCGGAAGCAGAGCAGGATCCTATCTCTATCTCTGGACCTGCTAAGAAGAAGATCAGAAAAGTCAAGAAAAGCTTCCTAGAAGAAGTAGTGGTAGAGGCAGAGAAGAGGTACAGAGAAGAAACGCTTGAAGAGAGGCAAGCAAGGATCAGGAAAAACATAGATGAAGAGCAGAGGCTCCGATATGTTAGAAGGCAAAATAAGAAGAGCAGAGAAGCTGGTATCACTCCTGGTGCCAGTGGATCTAGTCAGAAGAGGAAGGCACCTGTTGAAGTCATGAATATCCTGCCTCTCAGGACAGAAGGGTCCTTTGACTCTACTGTGCCTGTGCCTTTGATAGAGAAGTGAAGAGAGGTAAAGACTCTCTGGTTCATTCAACACTACATCCAGAGACCTCCACCAGAGGATGATGCTCTCATCAACAGAACCTTCCACTCCTAGATGAAAGCCTATGATGCAGATCTCTACAAGCAGCTGATGGATTCAACAATTGAGTTCAACCTGGAGGTCACTGCTCCTGAATTCCATTATCTCAACACTCCAATGGCAGGAGACCAGGTTGATTGGGCTGAATTGAAGAAATTATACAAGACCAAGGTGTTGGTGAATTTCACTCCAACATCCTCTGCAGAGTTAAAGGCCATTCAAGACAGGTTTCTTGACTGGTTTCTGGTGCCTAAAGATAACAGAAGATATGCTTAGATAGGACCAGAATTTCATTGTAATCTGTAAACTATTTTATCCTTATTACTAATGAAAGTATCATATCTTCTCTGTTCAAAGACAACCCCTTGTTGTCTTAAATTGTTTGCCTGATAAGATCTACTCTAAGGTCTTATCCCTTTATTGTTTTCTTGCTTATTTTTTGGTTTTGATCAGTTCTGGTAGTGTTTTAACTTCATCAAAAAGGGGGAAATTTTTAGGAAAATTATTGTATAGTTTTGATGAGTTAAAACAAACCAGAAGTTGTAATAGGACCATCTGGACCTGTTAGCCAGATGATGATCTAGTTTAGGACTTAGTCTAGGGGGAACTGCCAGACCATAAGACTTCACCAGAAGAGTCACCAGAAGACCCCACCAGAGGACTTCACCAGAGGACTCCACCAGAAGACTTCACCAGATGAGAGCTGACCAGAGGCAGAGGACCTTCCCCAGACCAGACGAGTCCAGACCAGACAAGTCTGGTAGAACAAAAGATGCTCAGTTTGGTCCCCTATTTCTACTGAGTATTCTGGTTGTTAACCAGATCTGGACCAGAAGACACCAAGGTTGCCTGGTGTCTGGTCTTGCCTTCTCTGGAGAGAATCAGAGTTAGGCAGAGGAAGCAATTGACCGTTGGTGATTCAAATCAAGTCAAAATAGATTGGATTGGAAAGTTATTGAAGTTAATCAATCCAAAGATCTCACCAACCCAATCAATCAATTAGGGAATTGATTGATTGAAGCTTCCTTAAATAGAGGATCTGATTGGATTAGCTCTCCAACGGCTAGCCCTAATCCCCTCTATAAATACAATAGTGCAGTCACAAGAAAAAGCTCTAGAGAGAGACTCTCACGCGCACAAGTCATATTCCAAGCTTTTGATAATCACTCTTAGCACTCTTACTATTCACATTACATATCTACTCTTAAGGAGTTGTTGGACTTTAACCTGTTCATCTTTAAGATAAGGTTGAAGGTTGATTACTTTAGATTGTGGATAGATCTAAAGGAATTGTAAGAAGGAACTGGTACTTCGAAAATTCCAGTAAGTAAGTGAGTTGGTTGGTTGATAATGAGACCCCTTGGATAAAAGGGAGAGTGGACGTAGGATATTCAGATCTGAACCACTATATATCCGGTCTTATTTAATATTTTCTGCATTTAAATTCCTGTTTTTCATAGTCTGCTCTTGTAAAAAGAAGTTGTCTAAGACATTTAACTTAAGCTTCCGCAATTTATCAATCTAGTGGGACCAACAGTTATTTAAGTTCATAAGAATTTAGTGTACTTACTCGTATGTACTCATTCTTTTCAAACTTTATTATTGTGTAGCAAGAACAAAGTTTGGGGGGGGTGTATTCGTACTTCGAGTTTATACACAAAATTCTAATGAAAAATTGATCAATTTTTTCGAAAATATCGATGCATGAGGGTAGTTGGATCGAATTAAGTAGGAGTGCTTAAGTTTGACTTGAATTGGATTGGTGATTTGCACGTTTGGAAGAGACCCCAACTCCTCGGTCGAATGAGCGACCTGGCTTAAATCGAGGAGTTCTCAGGTTAGTTCATATTTTGGATGAGTTTTATGATTATTCGAATTTGGTTCGTATGCAAATTTTGGGTTTTGGACGTCAAAAATTCATGTTGAAAGGAGGAGCTTCTCGAGTGGCACCACTCGAGCGCCTCCATTCGAGCTATTTGCTCGAATGCCCGAATTATACAGAAAGTTTTCGTCGTTCGAGCACTTGTGTCATTCGAGCTCCATGCTCAAGCGCGACCGCTCGAGCGGATCGCGGGTTTGGCCCGAATTTGAGCCCCTTCTATAAATACCCCCTTCCACACATTTTCACACACTCACACACAGTTCAAGGGGCGATTTGGGCGATTTGCAGCGGGTTTGAACGATTTTCACTCTTTGCTCACGAATTCACTCGATTTCTTCACAAATCTTCCTTAAATCTTCAAGCAAGGTAAGTAATCTCTATCTTTTGCCATTAAATTCGAAGTTTAAGGTTGAATTAGGCATGAGTTGAGCATATGAACTAGGGTTCATGAGTTGTTCAAAATTTTTGGGATTTTTTGCAAAAACTTGTTGATTCTTGATTCCTTGTTGATGAATGTTGATAATATGCTATGTGTTTACTTGTTTTACCTTCAATTTTGGAATTGCATGAGTAGAATGGGTGAATTTCTAGAGTGAGAAAGTAGGAATTTGAGAAAAGGAAATGGGTTTTGCATGTTGAGAAGATTTTTTTGTGAATTGAGATTGAATTGAGCATGAATGGGTATGAATTGAGTCTTGAGCATGTAAATTACATAATTTAAGTAATGTTACTTCATGATAGACTTAAATGTGGGCATTAGTGAGTTGAGATTGATGAATTATTTGTTAACTACTTGAGAACTTTGGAATGAAAGCATGAGATTTGGAATTGATTGAACTCAAGTTGAGATTGAATGTGAATGAATTGAAATTGATGCTACTTGAGACTTTTGGAATTGCTTTGAATTGCGTAGAATGTCAAGAATGAAATTAAAATATTTTGTGTGTTTTTCTTAGGTACAATGGCTCCTAAGAAGAATGAGGACCGAGTCTTGAGTATTGTGGAATTAGAAGAAGTCACGAATGAGCTTAGGAGGAAGAGTCTGCTGCCCTCAAGATGGGATAATTTGAACTACGAGGGGAGTTGGAGATGCATTGCTTATAGATGGAGCTTAATAACCGGGAAGGTAGAGAAGACCCGTAGACCCATCGTGAGTTTCATGAGAGACTTAGGGATCGAGGAGGAGATCAAAAGAATCTTCAGGAGGAATAATATGACGAAGTTCTTCGAGATGCTTCTGTACATGGAGACGAATGCAGATTTGGTAGAACAGTTCCTCGCCACGGTTGAGAAGACGGACGAAAACTCATTCAAGTTTAAATACCGAAACGAGTGGCAGTATTGCGAGGTCGGAGCTGTCAACCTTACATTTGGGCTTCCAGCCTTATCTAGGCCAAACTGTGTGTCGAAGTCATATAAGGCGAATTCATTCTGGAATGACATCACGGGCAGCATGGCAGGGCAGTATAAAGGGCAGAATGCACGAGCATCGGCGATCAGATATTCGGTGATTCGGTACTTAGAGCGGATCCTAGGAAACACCATATATGCCCGTTCTAAGACGGGAACTGTCACGAGTAAGCAACTTTATGGAATTTGGTGTCTCTTGTACACGAAGGATCACGACTTTGGAAGGGATTTCTTGGAGCACCACTACGAGGCCCCGTTTAAGCTTGGTGCTAAGACTTCGAAGGTTCGAGGAGGGGGGTTAATTTCTGTATTCGTGAAGAGTCTTGGATTCGAGCCGTGTTCGGGTCCCTGCCAAGGCATGGATTTAGGGTTTGAGCAGATGACCAACACCCTGATGTTCGAGCGTTGGATGGGAAGTTATTGCATAAGGTACAAGGATGATGGCCTCTTCCCATTGCTGAACGATAAGCTCGTGACTTTGAAGGGCAAGAAGAAGCAGAACATGGGGATGAACGGAGAGTAGCACCTTGCTATAGGTGCTAAGTTTACAACTGATGTTGACAGCCGAGGACTCCGGGATGTTAGGCCCGTGAAGAGGAACCAAGAAGAAGGCACAAGTGATGCCAGTTCGAGTGGAGCAGCCGATTTACAAGAAGAGGAGGAACAAGAATACAAAGAGGGGCACGATGAGGAAGGAGAAGCAGCGGGCGAGGTTCCGCAAGAGATGGAGGTGGAGTCACCCAGAATGCAGTCGCCCGGGCAGTGGTACCCCACGTACGATGATTGGATGCAGATGGGCAACCAAATTCAGACGCTCCAGACGGACGTGACCTACTTGCGTGAGACGCAAGATAGGTTGGACACGAGAACAACCCACATGGAGGATCAGTTCTCAGATATGCACCGCTGGATGGAGTCATTTTTTGTGTCTCACTTGGGAGCTGATAACCCGAACTACCGTCCACCGCCGCCTCCTGATGCATGAAGAGTCATGGGATGCCCCCAATTTCTATTTCCTTTTTCTTTTCTTTTCTTTTCTTCTCTTATTTTTGCTTTTGAGTGTGAACTATCTTGTTTGAGTGGTGTGAATTCATTATGGGATTGTATTGGAAGCATTTAAGACTATTGGGGTATGATTTGATTGATTTCACGCTTATTTACTCGTATCACTTGCTTATTGATGATTCTTGAGTATGACTTAGTGAGTAGAGTAAGTTGTGAGGGTGAGTTAGGAGTTTTATTGTGTGAGTGTTTGAGTTAGAGTTGATTTGAGAGAGAACTAGTATGCTTGCGAATTTTCTTTTTGAGTGCTTGTGTGATGAGAGTGAGAATTCACTAGGACTAGCATGGATGTGAAAGTCGTGAGATTTGAGCCTTTTGAGATTTTGATGCATAAATTGATCTCTTCGTTTGTGAAGGAGTCATCACCTTAGAGGATGCTAGAACTTGTGGGTGCTCTCGCTTCTTGATTGTGTCTAGTTTGATATGCCGAATGTGATCTTAGGCCATCTTTGTTTTGATTGAGTCACTTAGCCTAATTTTTCCTTACCATTGATAATTGTCCCTTGTTAGCCCCGTTGAGCCTTAAGCCTATTTCATTGGCCAGCACATTTAGACACTATTCCAAGTTTCTAAACCTTTTTGTCCCAATTTGAGTGGAGAATAGGAAAAGTGTGAATGTGAAGGGATTGATTTGAGTTGAAAGAGGAAAATGTGATTGCTTGAGTGATTATGAGAAGAAGGTGTGATGAAAATAAGAATTGTGGGAAAGAAGAAAATTGAGAATGAGCAAAAGAAAAAAAAATGAGCTCATGTGTTTGTGCGAAAAAGAAAAAAAAATGATTGAAAAAAAAGTGAAAGGAGTTAGAAAGAAAAAAAAATAAAGTGTTGAGAGTATTGGAATTGGAAGTGTGTTGATTGAAAATGTTTGAAGTATTCTGTTCCTAATCTCGAAGTACCAAAGTTTGACTTTCTATTCTCCATTCACTTGAGTTACTTGCCCATATTGTTATCCCACCTGTCCAAAGAGCCTACATTACAACCTTGAGAAAAGTCCTTTTTGATTCGGCATTGATTTCTAGAGTATGGTCGGAGTTGAGAGTGCTTACAAGCCTATGGCTGCCGATATATGTGATTGATTATTTGAGTGAGTCCCTTTATCATTGATATACACTTGTGAGGGAGTGAAACACATCGTTGAGTGCACATCCATGTTTGATCTTGGTGTTTCTTGTTGTTGTTGCATGAATATGATGAAGGAAGGTGAGTGAGTATACGTGTGATTGATCTTTGAAACTCGAGTTCATTTGCTTGCATGATTTGATTCTTTGACTCATTCCTAACAATTTCACTTGCCTTATTATTTCATTGCTTGGGCACAAGCAATATGGTAAGTTTGGGGGGGGGGTTGATTAGGCGTGAAATTGTCATGATTCGTCATTAGAAATGCCCTAGTTTTGGTCGATTTTGTCGAGTATTTAGAGTAAATTGAGCATTATTTCTACACATTTATGAATTTGTCTCTTTGATGCTCATAGTTGAATCGAGGGTGAAAAACGGAGTTCGTAGGACTTTGAATCGACTCAAACGGATGCCCGGATGAGAAGATGTCGAAGAAATACGATTGGTGTTAGTGCGGAAGAAGAAAAGTATTAGTTGGAGCACTTTTGGAGTCACTCGAGTGGATCAACTCGAGCATTAGCGCTCGAGCGTGTTGCTCGAGCGCCTAAAACTTACAGAAGATTTCTCGCATTCGAGCAGCTCGAGCGCCACCACTCGAGTGTGTTGCTCGAGCGCCCCAAAACATGCTGAGAAATTTAGGCATTAGACCAGCTCGAGCGGAGGCGCTCGAGCACTTGCACCATTCGAGCTACACAGCTCGAGCACCACCGCTCGAGCGTGCTTGCTCGAGCACTTTCAAAATTTGTGCTTTCGGATGCATTTTTCGGCCCATGAGTTCACGATTCGGCCCGACGCTTATATATACTCATTCCAAACTCATTTTTTAGGATTACCACATACACCACAACATACGAGTGTACTTTTAGAGTTAGTTTTTGGAGAAGACGAGATGAGCAAGCTTGAGATTTACTTTTTGGAGGTTTTCTTTACGAATTCATAGTACGATTTTGTTTTTTAGTCTTTAGACCTTTGTTCTTAAATACTTTGAGACTTGGTTTTATAAATTTAATTTGAGTTCTTAGCATTGATTTCTTGAAACACTATTTTATGTTTGATAATTTATTCGTTATAATCATTATGTTCATGTTCGTTACTTCTTCAATTGTTTTCGTTTTCGTAAAAACCATGTCTAGCTAAAACTCTTGCATGCTTGGGGTAGGATGAACTCGAAGAAGTAGGTTGTGGGTATGTAATTAGGGTAATTCGTGATGTTTAGTTTTAATTCTCTTAATTAATAAATTCTTAAAATCAATCTTAACTTTACCTTTGAGTTTCGTACGAAAATTGTTAGAGAGAGGACGACCTTATCACTCTTTAATAACGAGTAGACTTAATGAGAGGGTTTAGAAAGGGTAAAAATAATCTACCGGTTTATCTAAGGAGGACGACCGCATCACCTTAGTTTAAATTAGGGTCTCGTTAATTAAGCACAATCTATTAACTTGTTAGTGGATTAGTGAAGTCGATTGCTAGGATAAAGTATTAGGGTTTGAATTCTTGAGCTTTCATCTTACAATCATTTACTTAGGTTATTTCTTACGCGTCACTGTTATCTTAATTATGTACCTGCTCCGTTAGTATACGTAGGAATTCCTATCCTGAGCATCACCATCACATACTTGAATACAAACCTTAGTTAATTCGTTTCATTCATTCTTTAGTTTAATTAGTTTACTTTAGTTTAGAATTAATTCTTTAAAAAATCCAAAAACATACATTCATATTAGCTACGACGCGTAGATCTTCAGCGATCTGTTTGCATAAACTCCTTCCCTAGGGTTCGATAATACTTGGTCGCTATACTTACTCATACTACAGTGAACCTGTACGCTTGCGGGGAAACTAGTAGTAAAGTTAGTATTTTCGGCTTCAAGTCAGTTCTCTGCAGCTACCATACTCCACACCATTCAAATAGTGGTCAATTTCACAACAGGAGTAAAAACATCAGTACAATCAACACCATATCGCTGCTCAAATCCTTTTACAATCAGCCGGGCTTTGTAACGTTTGCTCCCATCAGCTTCATTCTTGATTCGATAGACCCACTTGCAGTGTAAAGCCTTCTTGCCTTTTGGGAGCTCAACAAGCTCCCAAGTGTCGTTCACTGGAAGAGATGCTAACTCATCATCCATAGCAACTCTCCATTTCCGTTTATCTACAACCTGCTGATTAGGCATGAAATTGTCATGATTCGTCGTTAGAAATACCTCAATTTTGGTCGAATTTATTGAGTATTTAGAGTCAATTGAGCATTATTTCTATACATTGATGAATTTGTCTCTTTGATGCTCGTAGGTGAATCAGGGTGAGAAACGGAGTTCGTAGGACTTTGAATCGACTCAAACGGATGCCCGGATGAGAAGATATCGAAGAATTACGAATGGTATTAGTGCGTGAGAAGAAAAGTGCTAGTTGGTGGAATTGAGGAGTCATTCGAGCTATCAACTCGAGCACCAGCGCTCGAGCATGGTGCTTGAGCGTCCAAATCGTCCAAAGAAGAAATCCATTTGAGCAACTCGAGCGGATTCGCTCGAGCGTGTGGCTCGAGCGCCCGAAAATACCTAAGACCAGAGTCATTCGACCAGCTCGAGCGGGAGCGCTCGAGCAACTGCATCATTCGAGCACCACAGCTCGAGTGGGACCGGTCGAGCAACTGCATCATTCGAGTACCACAGCTCGAGCGCCACCGCTCGAGCATGTGTGCTCGAGCACTCTCAAGTTTTAAGCTTCCGGATGCGTTTTTCGGCCCATGAGTTCATGTTTCGGCCCGACGCTTATATATATTCGTCCCAAGCTCATTTTTACGACTTTTTTTGGGAAACCACTTGATACGAGATCGTTTTAGAGAGTTAGTTTTTGGAGAAGAAGGAACGAGCAAGCTTTACTTTTATATTTTTTGAGGTTTTCTTTACGAATTCTTAGTCCAATTTTACTTTTTAGTTTCGTTTCTTCAGACCTTTGTTCTTGAACCGTTGAGACTTCGTTTTATTGATTTAATTTCAGTTTATTCCTTTATTTCTTGAAACCCTAGTTTATGTTTGATCTTTTCTTCGTTCTAATCATTATGTTCATGTTCGTTATTTATTCAATCGTTCTTGTTTACGTAAAACCCATGTCTAGCTAAAACCCTTGCATGCTTGGGATAGGATGAACTCGTAGAAGTAGGTTGTGGGTACGTAATTAGGGTAATTCGTGACGTTAGGTTTTAATTCTCTTAATTAATGAATTCTTAAAATCAATCTTAACTTTGCCTTTGAAATTCGTTCGAAAAGTGTTAGAGAGAGGACGACCTTATCACTCTTTAACAATGAGTAGACTTAACGAGAGGGTTAATTCATCTACCAGTTTAGCGAAGGAGGACGACCGCATCACCTTAGTTAAATTAGGGTCTCATTAATTAAGCACAGTCTATTTACTTGTTAGTGGATTAGTGAAGTCGAATGTTAGGATAAAGTATTAGGGTTTAAAATCTTGAGCTTTCATCTTGCATTCTTTTACTTAGGTTATTTCTTGCGCGTCACAGTTATTTTGATTATGTACCTACTCCGTTAGTATACGTAGGGATTCCTATCCTGAGCATCACCATATCTTATTTGAAAACACATCTTAAATTCTTAGTTTAATTTTATATTTGCATTCGTAGGATAGTTTGGTTTATTTTAATTAATTTTTCCAAAAATCTAAAAACATACACTCATATTAGCTACGACGCGTAGATCTACAGGGATCTATTCGCATACACTTCATCCTTTGGGTTCAATATACTTGGTCATTATACTTCCTCATACTACAGTGAACTCGTACGCTTGCGAGGAATCTACTAGTAGAAGTTAGTATTTTCGCTTCAAGTCAATGGCGTCGTTGCCGGGGATGGCATTGTATGTCTGTTGAAATAGGACTTGTCGATAGCTTAGTAGTTAGTAGTGAGTGCTTTACTTTTCTGTTTTATTTCGTACGTATTCGGCAGTTGCATTTTTACTTGTTTGCTAGTGTTTCAGGTTTATGAAAACACGCTCACAAGGTAATACGAGCGAAGAGAGACTACACTCAGATCCTGAGATAATAGCAAGAAGAAACCGAGCCTTCTTAAGAAGGATGAACGCTGCCGGAGGGAAAGAACCAATGGACATTACTAATGAGTTGGATTATATTGAGAATGAGTTTAATCAGATATTGAACCGGGTTGACGGCACTGAAGGCAATACCAGTAAGAATCAAGATCCGTCAGGGGAAAGCCAGAGCCAAAACCCGAGTACACAGAATCAAAATAGTCCAGCTCATAACATTGTCCAAAATCCTCAGAACAACCCTGCTTACCCATATCCTAACTTACCACAAAACAACTTACCTTATCCACCTTACCCATACCCACCTTATCCGTATCCACCATACCCGTATCCTCCACCCTCTGTTTACAATCCACCACCGGTTTATCAACCACCACCACCCCAACAAGTACCAGTACCACCTGCTAATCCGCAGCACATTCCTCAGAAAGCAGATCAGAATATAGCTATTCGAGGAAGGTTTGCAGCGCAGCCACAACGGTACTATGATGGAGTGGCATTGCCTCCTGTTGAGGCAAATAACTTCTCGATTTCCCCGGGAATTCTTAAGCTGCTTACCGAGAACCAGTTCAAGGGGGAGGTCGGGAAGGAGAATCCTCATACTCATCTGAGGAGTTTTATGATGAAAGCCTCCACATTCAATTATAACGGCATGTCTGAAGATGCCAAGAGGCTTAGGCTGTTCCCATTCTCATTGACGGGAATAGCAAAGGAGTGGTATGATAACACGCTCCCACCGGGAGGTGTAACCACATGGGCCGAGCTCGAGCGTCTGTTCCTCGAGCGATTCTACCATCCATCGAGAACGATTAAAGCAAGGATAGAGATCTCTTCCTTTCGCCAGAAGCTAGGGGAGGATTTACGCCAAGCGTGGGAGAGATACTCAAACATGTTGATTGAGTGCCCGCAGCACGGGTACAATGAGGGAGATATCATGGCATTCTTCTATAGTGGAGCCAGCAAGGCTGGCCAAGCCCATTTAGATGCATGTGCGAGTGGAGCTTTTCTGAATTAAGGGATAGCGAGGTGTAGAGAAATCGTTGACAACATTGTCACGAATGCCGGTGCATGGAACGAGGATCTAGAATTTTAGAGAGTTTGTAAGTTGGGGGAGAATGAGGGTACAAAAAAGCTGTTGATGACTATGGTGGAGAAGATTAGCAACATTGAGATGGGGCAGAATCTGGTTGGAGGGAATGTAGCAGAGAAGGAGAAAGTGGACCCACCCATGAGCCAGCAAGAAGAGGCCAACTATATGGGAAGACCTAATTATCCACAAGGGGGGGTATCCACAAGGTGGAAATCAGTTTGGAAGGTCTTCTTATGGCCAACCATTTGTACCTCCAGGTCCTCAGCCGCCTCAAAATCAATGGAGGAACACACAAGGATATCAAGAAAGCCAGCAGCCTCCTCAGAATACATGGAGGAAGAGTGAGAATTTTTCATATGCTAATCCAAAGACGGGTATTACAGTTCCTCCAGGTGTTGATCCGGGTTCTAAACCTCCTGGTGGAGAAGGCGGTGCCTCAACTGAGGAGATGTTGAGAGCTATCCTTCAGAAGGTGGTGGAAGGTAGCAAGCGATTGTCCTCTTTGGAGTACGATGTAAAGGAGTTGCACAAGAAAGGTGATCAGCGTGATCAAGAACTCCAAAAGAGAGACATGGAATGGAATCGAGCTCAACAAGAGAACAACCGCAGGTTCTCTTCTATCGAGTATCAAATTAGTCAAATTGCAAAGTCTCAACTGAGAGAGCCTGGCAAGTATCCTTCAATGCCCGAGGATAATCCAAAGGAACATTGCAAGGCTATTGAGTTGAGAAGTGGGACCAAATATGAAGGTCCTGAGATGCCTGCTGATTCTGAGACGCCCAAAGGAGAGGTTGAGAGAGAAGGAAAAGAGCCTGAGGCAGATAGAGATGAGATTGAGGAGATGGGAGTTGAGAAAGGGGTTGAGAGTGAAGGCATTCAGAAGAGCAAAGATGTTGATGAGTCCCATGAGAGCAAAGAGCCTCAAGAGGAGGGTATTGAGGAGATTGAGAGAGTTCCAAAGTGGAAGAAGGCAAAGGAAGCAAGGAAGAATCTAAAAGAGACTGAGAAAGATGAATGGGGGGTACCCAAATCTGTGATACCTGTCCCATATCCACAGCGCTTCATGAAAAAGAAGCTTGATGAGAAGTTTGCTAAATTCCTTGATGTTTTTAAAAAGCTACATATTAACATTCCTTTTTATGATGCTTTAGAACAGATGCCTAACTACGCCAAGTTCCTGAAGGACTTGATAGCAAAGAGACGGAGAGTGGACGAACCTGAGCTAGTGCACTTGAACCACGAGGTGAGTGCTATGGTGTACAAGGCGCTTCCACCAAAGTTGAAGGATCCCGAGAGTTTCACCATTCTTTGTGACATCGGGAATGGGATCAAGAAAGGAACCTTGTGTGATCTCGGGGCTAGCATTAATTTGATGCCTCTTTCGTTGTTCAAGAAGTTAGAGGTGGGTGAACTTCAACCCACGATGATGACGCTCCAGCTTGCTGATAGGTCCATCACGAGACCTCAAGGAGTAGTGGAGGATGTTCTAATGACGGTGGAGAATCACGTTTTTCCCGCCGACTTCGTCGTACTCGAGATGGAAGAAGATGAGCATGTACCGCTGATTTTAGGGAGGCCGTTTCTAGCTACAACCGGGATGGTACTTGATGTAGCGAATGGGAAGATTACGGTCAAGGTTGATGATCAAGAAGTGAAGATAGCTATTTATGAAGCTATGAAATACCCAATGGGAGATGAGAGTTGCCACTTCATTGACATCACTGACACTTGTGTTGAAGACACACTTCTAGACCCTTGCTCTTTTTATGTTCATCAATTTGATTATCCTACTCTTGACGATATATCTTATGATTCTTATAATCTTGATTATTTTGACAGCTTGAGAGACAATGAAGATGTCAAGTTCTTAGAAATGAAGAAAGTTGAGGATGAGGACGAGTTGGAAGCCGAGGAGTCAACATTCGAGAAGATGTTCGATAAGGCACCACCATTGGAGGCGAAAAAGGAGTTGAAGCCACTTCCCGACCACCTCAAGTACGCTTACTTGGATGAGACCGATAAGTATCCGGTAATTGTATCTGCCCTTTTATCTGATGATCCGCTTGAGAGACTTCTAGTAGTGCTTCGTAAGCACAAATCTGCTATAGGATGGTCCATCGCGGATATTAAGGGAATTAGCCCTTCGATTTGCATACATAGGATTAGATTAGAAGAGGGTAGGAAACCGATAGTGCAAAACCAATGTAGAGTTAATTTGGTGATTCAGGAGGTGATACATTAGGAAGTTTTGAAGTTGTTAGATAGCAACATGATTTTTGCAATTTCTGATAGTCCATGGGTGAGTCCGTTACACGTAGTTGCTAAGAAGGAGGGTACCACGGTGATTAAGACTGAGTCTAATGAATTGGTAGCCACTAGATTAGTGACGGGTTGTCGTGTGTGTGTAGATTATAGAGAGTTGAATAAGGCAACGTGTAAGGATCACTTTCCTCTACCGTTCCTTGATCAGATGATTGATAGATTAGGTGGTTTTGAGTATTACTGTCTCTTAGATGGGTATTCGGGGTATAATCAGATTATGATAGCCCCCGAGGATCAAGAGAAAATCACCTTCACCTGCTATTATGGAACTTTTGCTTTTAGGAGGATGCCGTTTGGGTTGTGTAATGCACCCGCCACCTTTCAAAGGTGTATGATGGCTATTTTTCATGGTTTGATTGAGAAGATTATGGAGGTTTTCATGGACGACTTCTCCGTCTACGGGGAGTCGTTTGATAAATGTCTAATCAATCTTGAAGTTGTGTTGAGCAGGTGTGAAGAGACGGACTTGGTGCTTAATTGGGAGAAATGTCACTTCATGGTGAGAGAGGGTATTGTTCTTGGACATCATGTGTCCTCGAAAGGTATCCAAGTTGACAAGGCGAAAGTGATTGCTATTGAGAAGCTTCCACCACCTTCGACCGAGAAGGGGATTCGGTCATTTTTAGGACATGCAGGGTTTTATAGACGTTTCATCAAAGACTTTTCACAAATAGCTAAACCCCTTTCGCGGCTTCTTGAAAAAGAAGTTACCTTTGAGTTTACTAATGAATGTTTAGTGGCTTTTAACAGATTGAAAGAAGCGTTGGTGAATGCCTCGATACTTGTGACACCGGATTGGTCTAGCCCGTTCGTGCTGATGTGTGATGCTAGTGACTATGCGATGGGGGTTGCTTTGGGGAAAATTCGTGAGAAGCGTTTTCACGCTATTTACTATACCTCGAAGATGCTGAATTCTGCTCAAGTGAATTACACTACAACCGAAAATGAGCTGTTGGCGGTCGTGTATGCCTTTGATAAATTTTGACCCTACCTAGTAGGGACGAAAATAATTGTATATACGGACCACGCAGCGATTCTGTATCTTATGAGTAAGAAGGATGCAAAACCCCATCTCATTCGATGGATTTTGCTACTCCAGGAGTTCGATGTCAAGATTCGAGACAAGAAGGGATGTGAGAATGTGATAGCAGATCACCTTTCGAGATTGGAGCTCACAAAGGAGAACACCGTGGAGGATCGAGAGGTGAACGAATTTCCTGATGAGAAGCTCTTTGGCTTAGGAGACATTCCTGTATATCGAGTTGAAGGGAAGGCACCATGGTTTGCAGACTATGCTAATTATTTAGCAAGTGGGGAGTTACCTGCTGAGATAGACTCGGTGCATCGGAAGGCATTTTTGAAGAAAGTTCGGGAGTTCATTTGGGATGATCCCTACTTGTTCAAAAGAGGGATTGATCATGTGTTGAGAAGGTATGTGCCAGAGGAGGAGTGGAGTAATATCATAAGGCATTGTCACGCCTTGCCATGTGGAGGACATTTGGGTGGAGAGAAAACCGGGAGGAAGGTCCTACAATCTGGTTTTTATTGGCCGACTCTTTTGAGAGATTGCATGGAATGGGTCAAGAGGTGTGAAAAGTGCCAACGATTTGGCTCCATCACTAAGAGGGACGAGATGCCGCTGCACGTATTCATGGAAGTCGAGGTATTCGACGTATGGGGGATTGATTTCATGGGTCCATTTCCTCCTAGCAATGGATTCTTGTACATTCTCGTGTGCGTTGATTACGTCTCGAAGTGGATTGAAGCTGTCCCAACTCGAGTGAATGATTCCCGAGTGGTGATCAAGTTCTTGAGGAAGAACATTTTTGCAAGATATGGAGTTCCAAGAGCTTTGATTAGTGATGGGGGAAGTCACTTTGTGAACAAGTGGATGGAAAAGTTGCTGTCAAAATACGAGGTAAGTCATCGAGTCTCTACTGCTTATCATCCTCAATCTAACGGTCTTGCAGAGGTTTCGAATCGTCAAATCAAGGAGATCCTTGAGAAGACGGTGAGAATTAGTAGGAATGATTGGGAAACGAAGCTTGATGACGCACTTTGGGCGTATAGGACAACTTTCAAAACTCCTCTTGGTATGTCTCCATATCAATTGGTTTTTGGAAAGGCATGTCACTTGCCCGTGGAGTTGGAGCACAAGGCATATTGGGCGATCAAGAAGCTGAATTTTGATAGTGTCTTAGTTGGTGAGAAGAGATTACTCCAATTGCATGAGTTGGAGGAGTTTCGAGATAGTGCCTACGAGAATGCCCGAATTTTCAAGGAGAAGACCAAGAAGTGGCATGATGCACGGTTGAAGAAAAAGGAGTTCAAGGTGGGAGATCAAGTCCTCGTATTCAATTCGAGGATGAAGCTGTTTGGTGGAAAGCTCATGTCCAAGTGGAACAGGCCGTATATCATGAAGGAAGTGCATAAGAGTGGATTCCTAGAGGTCGAGAAGGAGGATGGACACAGATTCATGGTGAACGGGCATCGAGTAAAGAAATTCTTCAACTTCCCTTATGAGAATAAGGGAGGTATTTTAGATTCTCAAGTCCCGTGAGCTCACACGAGCTCGGTCCGGTATTAGGACCTTAAAACTAGCGCTTAATGGGAGGCAACCCATTTTTACTTGCTTTTATGTGTTTGTTCGTTTTTATCGTTTTGTGAATCGTATGTGTTAACCTCGTTTGTTAAGATTTTTTTTGTGTAGGCTTGCTTCGTGGTGTTTAGTTCGAGCAAGTGAGTTTAAGGAAAACAATTCATGAAGATGGAGATATTTCGAGTAGTAAAGCATTCAATTGATGGAGTTTGAGGTAAACCGAACCCCAAACGTAGACCTCTTTGCGAAGTTGAAGTTTGGGGAGGTGAATTTTTTTAGTCCATTACTTTGCATTGATCGTGATTTCAGTTCAAGAGAATTTAGTGCACTTACTCGTACGTACTCATTCTTTTCAAACTTTATTATTGCGTAGCAAGAACAAAGTTTGGGGGGTGTGTAGTTGTACTTCGAGTTCGTACACGAAATTCTATGAAAAATTGGTCAGGTTAGTTTATGTTTTGGTAAAGTTTGATGAATGTCTCGAGTTTGGTTCGTATGAAAATTTCGAGTTTTGAAGGGCGATGTTGGAGGTCGAATTGTTGAGTTGCTCGAGCAGCTCGAGCGCCTCTGCTCGAGCGTGTTGCTCGAGCCCTCAAAACGACCAGTGTAGAATTCCATTCGAGCGGCTCGAATGTGAGCGCTCGAGCGCCTGCGTCATTCAAGCTCCATGCTCGAGCGCGACCGCTCGAGCGGGTCTGCTCGAGCGGTTCGCGGGTTTTGCCTATTTTTTTCTTCTCTATAAATACCCATTTTCACACACTTTCACACACTTACACATACTGAAAGTGGAGAATTGGGCAAAAATTCGGAGCTTTCGATCTATTCTCACCGATTTCTCACACTTTTGCTCGATTTCTTCACATATTTCCCTTAAATCTTCAAGAAAGGTATGTAATCTCTATCTATTGTCTTTCAATTCGTAGTTTAAAGGTTGATTTAGGCATGAATTGAGGATATGAACTAGGGTTCTTAAATGTGTTCGAAATTTTGGGGATTTTATGCAAAACTTGTTGATTCGTAATTCCTTTTGAACGAATGTTGAAAATATGATATGGGTTTGCTTGTTTTACTTTCAATTTTACAATTGCATGAGTAGAATGTGTGAATTTCTAGAGTAAGAAAGTAGGAATTGAGAAAAGGAGATGGGTTTTGCATGTTGAGAAGGAATTATTGTGAATTGAGATTGAATTGAGCATAATTGGGTATGAATTGAGTCTTGAGCATGTAAATTACTTAATTTGGGTAATGTTACTTCATGATAGACTTGAATGTGGGCATTATTGAGATGAGATTGATGAATTGTTTGGAAATTCCTTGAGAACTTTGAGATGAAAGCATGAGTTTTGGAGTTGACTGAACTCAAGTTGAGATTGAATGTGAATGAGTTGAATTGATGCTACTTGAGATTTATTGAATTGCTTGAATTGTTTTGGTATGAGAATATAAGTGGTGAATTGTTTTGAATGGCATGAATTGATTTGAAATCTTCTTTGCGTTTTGCTTAGGTACAATGCCACCAAAGAGAAACGAAGATAAAGTCCTTAGCAATGCTGAGTTGGAAGAGCTGACCAATGAGCTTAGGCGGAAAAGTCTGTTGCCCTCTAGATGGGACAACTTAGATTACGCAAGGAGCTGGTCGTACGTTACCTACAGGTGGAGCTTGATCACCGGGAAAGTGGTGAAGACTAGGAGACCCGTGGTAAGCTTCATGCAAGACATCGGGATTGAAGCTGAGATTCGAAGAATATTCACGAGGAACAAAATGACTGAGTTCCTCGAGGTGCTGCTGACGATGGAGACCAATGCTGATTTGGTGGAGCAGTTCTTGGCTACGGTTGAGAAAAAGGATGCGAACTCTTTCAGGCTCAAGTATAGGAATGAATGACAACACTGTGATGTTCGAGATGTCAACCTTGCATTGGGGCTACCTGCCTTGGCAAGGGGCAACTGAGTTTCAAAGTCCTACAGCGCGAATGGATTCTGGCAAGACATCACGGGAGGCATGGCAGGTGAATACAAAGGGCAGAATGCACGAGCATTGGCGATCAGAAATATGGTGATTCGGTACCTAGAGCGGATCCTAGGAAACACTATATATGCCCGTTCTGAGACGGGAACAGTGACTAGTAAGCAGCTGTATGGGATTTGGTGTCTCTTGTACGTAAAGGACCATAATTTTGGAAGGGATTTCATAGAGCATCATTACGAGGCAGTATTCAAGCTAGGAGATAAGACCTCAAGAGTAAGAGGAGGAGGTCTGATCTCTGTATTCATGAAGAGCCTCGGATTTGTGCCATGTTCGGAACCTTGCCCAGGGATGGATTTAGGATACGAGCAGATGAGCAACACGCTGATGTTCGAGCATTGGATGGGGAGTTATTGTATTCGATTTAAGGATGATAGTTTTTTCCCACTGTCGAACGACAAGTTGGTGACTTTGAGGGGAAAGAAGAAGCAAAACTTGGGCATGAACGGAGAGCAACACTTGGCTATAAGTGTTAAGTATACGGCTGATATTGACAGCAGAGGGCTCCGGGATGTTAGGCCAGTGAAGAGGAACCGAAGTGAAGGTACGAGCGGTGCCGGCACGAGCAGAGCGGGAGCAAGTGGAGTAACCGATTTACAAGAAGAGGAGGAGCAGGAATATGAAGAGGGCAATGATGAGGAAGGTGGAGCAGCGGGCGAAGGCCCGCAAGAGATGGAGGTGGAGTCACCCGGGATGCAGTCGCCCGGGCAGTGGTACCCCACGTACACTAATTAGACTCACATGGGCAACCAGATTCAGACGCTCCAGACTGACGTGACCTACTTGCGTGAGACGCAAGATAGGCTAGACACGAGGACAGCCCGTATGGAGGATCAGTTCTCGGATATGCATCGCTGGATGGAGTCGCTGTTCGTGTCTCATTTAGGAGCTGATCACCCAAACTACCGCCCACCGCCACCTCCGGATGCTTGAGAGTCATGGGATTCCCCCGATTTCTAGTTCCTTTTTCTTTTTCTTTTCTCTTCTTATTTATTTCTGCTTTTGAGTGTGAACTTAATTGTCTGAGTGGTGTGCATTTCTTATGGGAGTGTATTGGAAGAATTTCAGATTATTGGGGTTGATTTGTTTTGAATTGATTGAGGATTGAGTGTTTCACGCTTATTAACTTTTCTAATTTGCTTATTGTTATTCATAAGTATGACTTAGTGAGGAGAGTTGAGTTGTGAAGTTGAGTTAGGAATTCTATTGTGTGAGTGTATGAGTTAGAGTTGATTTGAGAGGGAAGTCGTATGCTTGTAAACTTTCCTTTTGAGTACTTGTGTGATGAGAGTGAGAATTCACTAGGACTAGCATGGATGTGAAAGCCGTGAGATTTGAGCCTTTTGAGATTTTGATGCACAAAATAATCTCTTCGTTTGTGAGTGGATCGTCACCTTAGAGGATGCTAGAACTTGTGGGTGCTCTCACTTCTTGATTGTGTCTAGTTTAATATGCCGGATGTGATCTTTGGCCATATTTGATTTGATTGAGTCACTTAGCCAAATTTTCCCTAGCAATGACATTTAATCCCTTGTTAGTCCGTTTGAGCCTTAGCCTATTTTATTTGCTAGCACATTTTAAACACTATTCCAAGTTCCTAAGCCTTTTTGTCCCAAATTGAGTGGAGAATAGGAAAAGAGTGAATGTGAAGGGATTGAATTAAGTTGAAAAAGGAAAATGTTGTTTGTTGAGTGAGTATGAGAAGAAGGTGTGATGAAGTTATGAGTTGTGGGAAAACGAAGAAAAATTGAGAATGAGCAAAAGAAAAAAAAGATCTCATATGTTTGCGAAGAAGAAAAAAAAAGTGATTGCCAAAAGTGAAAAAAAAAAGTGAGAAAGAAAAAAAATGGAAGTGTTGAGAGTGTTGGAATTGAAAGTGTGCTTATTGAATATGTTGAAGTAGTCTGTTCCTAATCTCGAAGTACCGAAGTCTGATTTTCTACTCTCCATTCACTTAAGTCACTTATCCTAGATTGTTATCCCACCTGTCCAAAGAGCCTACATTACAACCTTGAGAAAAGTCCTTTTTGATTCGGCATTGATTTCTAGAGTATGGTCGGAGTTGAGAGTGCTTACAAGCCTATAGCTGCCGATATGAGTGAAAGATTGTTTGAGTGAGTCCCTTTATCATTAATATACACTTGTGAGGGAGTGAAACACATCGTTGAGTACACATCCATGTTTGATCTTGGTGATTCTGGCTGTTGTTACATGAGTATGATGAGGGAATGTGAGTGAGTATACTTGTGATTGATCTTTGAAGCTCGAGTTCATTTGCTTGCATGATTTGATTCTTTGACTCATTCCTAACAATTTCACTTGACTTATTATTTCATTGCTTGAGGACAAGCAATATGGTAAGTTTGGGGGGGTTGATTAGGCGTGAAATTGTCATGATTCGTCGTTAGAAATACCTCAATTTTGGTCGAATTTGTTGAGTATTTAGACTCAATTGAGCATTATTTCTATACATTGATGAATTTGTCTCTTTGATGCTCGTAGGTGAATCGGGGGCGAGAAACAGAGTTCGTAGGACTTTGAATCGACTCAAACAGATGCCTGGATGAGAAGATATCGAAGAATTATGAATGGTATTAGTGTGTGAGAAGAAAAGTGCTAGTTGGTGGAATTGAGGAGTCATTCGAGCTATCAACTCGAGCACCAGCGCTCGAGCATGGTGCTCGAGCGTCCAAATCGTCCAAAGAAGAAATCCATTCGAGCAGCTCGAGCGGATTCGCTCAAGCGTGTGGCTCGAGCGCCCGAAAACACCCAAGACTAGAGTCATTCGACCAGCTCGAGCGGGAGCGCTCGAGCAACTGCATCATTTGAGCACCACAGCTCGAGCGGGAGCGCTCAAGCAACTGCATCATTCGAGCACCACAGCTCGAGCGCCACCGCTCGAGCATGTGTGCTCGAGCACTCTCAAGTTTTGAGCTTCCGGATGCGTTTTTTGGCCCATGAGTTCATGTTTCGGCCCGACGCTTATATATATTCGTCCCAAGCTTGTTTTTACGACTTTTTTTGGGACACCACTTGATACGAGATTGTTTTAGAGAGTTAGTTTTTTTTAGAAGAAGGAACGAGCAAGCTTTACTTTTACGTTTTTAAGGTTTTCTTTACGAATTCTTAGTCCAATTTTACTTTTTAGTTTCGTTTCTTCAAACCTTTGTTCTTGAACCGTTGAGACTTCGTTTTATTGATTTAATTTCAGTTTATTCCTTTAATTCTTGAAACCCTAGTTTATGTTTGATCTTTTCTTCGTCCTAATCAATATGTTCATGTTCGTTATTTATTCAATCGTTCTTGTTTACGTAAAACCCATGTCTAGCTAAAACCCTTGCATGCTTGGGATAGGATGAACTCGTAGAAGTAGGTTGTGGGTACGTAATTAGGGTAATTCGTGACGTTAGGTTTTAATTCTCTTAATTAATGAATTCTTAAAATCAATCTTAACTTTGCCTTTGAAATTCGTTCGAAAAGTGTTAGAGAGAGGATGACCTTATCACTCTTTAACAATGAGTAGACTTAACGAGAGGGTTTAGAAAGGGTTAATTCATCTACCAGTTTAGCGAAGGAGGACGACCGCATCACCTTAGTTAAATTAGGGTCTCATTAATTAAGCACAATCTATTTACTTGTTAGTGGATTAGTGAAGTCGAATGTTAGGATAAAGTATTAGGGTTTAAAATCTTGAGCTTTCATCTTGCATTCTTTTACTTGGGTTATTTCTTGCGCGTCACAGTTATTTTAATTATGTACCTGCTCCGTTAGTATACGTAGGGATTCCTATCCTAAGCATCACCATATCTTATTTGAAAACACATCTTAAATTCTTAGTTTAATTTTATGTTTGCATTCGTAGGATAGTTTAGTTTATTTTAATTAATTTTTCCAAAAATCCAAAAACATACACTCATATTAGCTACGACGCGTAGATCTACAAGGATCTATTCGCATACACTTCATCCTTTGGGTTCGATATACTTGGTCATTATACTTACTCATACTACAGTGAACTCGTACGCTTGCGAGGAATCTACTAGTAGAAGTTAGTATTTTCGCTTCACGTCACATGCTCTGCCTCTGCATAACATTCAGGTTCACCACCATCAGTAAGTAACAAGTAGTAGTTAGAGGGCGAATACATATCATGTGCACGTCGCTCTCGAGCTGGTCTCTGATGCGGATTCTCCAGTGGTGGGGTCCTTGGTTCTTCAATAAGAACCTCTTCTTCATTCTGGCTCTCCTTACTCCCACTCGAGTTTGAGATGTCTAACTCGACCTCTCGGGTATCAATTTTGCCAGAATCTGATGCCTCCAATCTATCCTTGTACATAACCTGTTCATTGAAAACCACATCTCTGCTGCGAATAAACTTTCGGTTATTCTTATCCCATAATCTATAACAGAACTCATCACCACCATAACCAATGAGCGTACACTTAACAGATTTAGCATCAATGTTAGGATAAAAATTGTATAGTTTTGATGAGTTAAAACAAACCAGAAGTTGTAATAGGACCATCTGGACCTGTTAGCCAGATGATGATCTAGATTAGGACTTAGTCTAGGGGGAACTGCCAGACCAGAAGACTTCACCAGAAGAGTCACCAGAAGACCCCACCAGAGGACTTCACCAGAGGACTCCACCAGAAGACTTCACCAGATGAGATCAGACCAGAGGCAGAGGACCTTCCCCAGACCAGACGAGTCCAGACCAGACGAGTCTGGTGGAACAAAAGATGCTCAGTTTGATCCCCTGTTTCTACTGAGTACTCTGGTTGTTCACCAGATAAGGACCAGAAGACACCGAGGTTGCCTGGTGTCTGGTCTTGCCTTCTCTGTTGAGAATCAGAGTTTGGCAGAGGAAGCATTTGACCGTTGGTGATTCAAATCAAGTCAACAAGATCAAGATTGGAAAGTATTTGAAGATAATCAATCCAAGGATCCCACCAACCCAATCAATCAATTAGGGAAATTGATTGATTGAAGCTTCCTTAAATAGAGGATCTGATTGGATTAGCCCTCTAACGGCTATTTCCTTAATCCCCTCTATAAATACAAGAGTGCAGTTCAGAAAAAGCTCTAGATGAGACTAGACGAGAGAAGAGACCATACGCGCATAAGATCCTCTAAGCTTTTAAATCACTCTTAGCACTAAGTTGTTCATAACATATATCTACTCTTAAGGAGTTATTGAAACCTCAACATGTTCATCTACCAGATAAGGTTGAAGGCTGTTGATCTTTAGATTTAAGTTAAATCTAAAGAGTTTGTAAGAAGGAACTGGTACTTTCCAATTCCAGTGAGTAAGTAAGTAAGTTGGTTGGTTGTTAGTGAGACCCCTTGGATAAAAGGGAGAGTGGACGTAGGATATTTAAATCCGAACCACTATATATCTTGTGTTCTTAATTGCTTTCATTTATTTATTCTCTTATTGCTTTTTGTACTCTTATAAAAAGAATTTGAAAAACATTTGACTTAAGCTTCCACAATTAATCTAACTAGTGGGACCAACAAGTGGTATCAGAGCGGTGTGTCCAACGACCACTGCTTTGAAAAGCTTTTGGTGGTCACCGGGCAGATCCATTGCTCTTTAGTGCTTTTGTTCAAGTTCTTGTTATTTCCCTAATCTTATCTAAAATGTCTGCAAAATCTTCTTATAAGAGTCGCAAATTGCCAGAATTCTCATTTGAGGATTATAGCCACTGGAGCTTCATGATGAGTAATCATCTGGGAGCTATTCACCACCGCATGTTAGATGTGGTAGAAAGTGGCCCCATTCAATTTTACTGGACTCCTATTGATAGTGGCAGGTCAGATTCCAGGGAAGAAACTAGTGAAACAGCCCAAAAAGCTGCAGAGGATAGAGTCCCCAGGCAAAAGATTCTCAAAATGAATGATGAGCTTGACAACGATGAAAGAAAGCTCTACAACTTGGACCAGGTGGCAAGAACCGAGATTATCAACACACTCACCAAGGAAGTGATAGAGAAGGTCAGAACCTGTGCCACTGCCAAGGAGATGTGGGACAAACTTGCACTTCTCTGCGAGGGAACAGAGAAGATTAAAGACAACAAGCTCCAAGCTGTTCAACACTCGTTTGACAGTTTTAAGATGAAACCAGACGAGACCATTGACCAGCTGGATATGCGTCTCACAAACCTCTTGAACAAAGCTAGTGCCTTAGGTAAGACCTACTCTGAAAAAGAAATTAATAGTAAAATCTTGCGTTCACTAACCAGCATGTGGAGAATTAAAGTCACTGTGATCAAGGACAATAAGGATCTCAACACTCTGGATCATCATCTTCTGTTGTCTGATCTCAAAGCTTATGAGTATGATCTTCAAGAGGAGGATCAAACAGAAGAGGTTTTCTCTTCTGGCCAGAAAAGTGTTGCATTCTCTTCAACTATCAAGCCTGATGTCAAGCCAAAGGAGCCTACTGCAGATGACTTGAGCCTCAAGGAGCAGGTAGCACTTCTAACTCGTAAATTAGACAAAATGAGTTCAAAATATGGCAGGTACAAAAGGCATTGGAAGGAGTCTACCAGAGACAGGAAGAGTTCCTTCAAGCCTGCAGAGAAGGAGAAGACATCTAGAGACTCAAGGGAGACCAGATTCAGAACTCCAGAAAGGAGGAGAGATGACAACCCTGGCAGCTCTGGGAGATCAGATTATCAGAGGAGGGATGGTAGCTCTGGCAGACCTGACTACCAGAGGAGAGAAAGTAGCCCAGCCAGATCAGACTACAACCAGAGGAGGAGAGAGCCAAGTCCTAGTCCCAGAGGAGACAATGCCTGCTACACATGCAACAAGACTAGTCACTACAGTTATGATTGTCCTCAACTTACTTCTAGGGAAAGAGAAGAGAAGAGGATCAAGAGAGATAGGAGATATGCAGACAAGAGAGCATTACTAGCAGAAGCAGAGGAGGAGGATACTAGTTCCAGTTCTTCTTCTTCTGATTTCGGGTCTGATGATGATGTATGTCTGATGGCAGACATCACTGAGGTGAATGAAACTACTCTAGTCTTATCAAATTCCAAATATACTGAATCCTCTAATTCATCTGGTAACTCCAGAGAGTCTGATATGCAACAAATGCTATCAGATCTCCAAAATTGTGTCCAACTGTATCAAAAACTTGAGAAAGAGAATGGCAGGCTCAGAGCTGAAGTTCAATCTCTCTCTCATGAGCATAAATCCACCAGAGAACTCATGAAAGATCATTCCAAAGAAGTCTCTGAACTTCAGGATAAGATCACAGAAAGAGATACTCTGGTAGATCAACTCATGAAAGAAAAGAACTCTCAAGAAGATGAGATCAATGAACTCAGAGCCAAATACCAGACTCTTATCAAGGGAAAACAAGTTGCTCACAACGTAGAGGAGATACCCATGCCCAGAGAAGCTCCTAAGATACCATCTGTTGTATCTATCATATCAGAGTCTTCTCAGCGCATTAATGATAAGAGTGGTTTAGGATATTCTGGAATTACCACTAAAACTCATAAATACCTTTATAATAAAGACAAGTCTGTAAGAGCTGGTAAATTGGTAGAAATCTGGGATGATAAAGACTTAACTGGTAATGGTTACAAGGTGGTTCACAATCCTGATTGGAAAAGGAATCACTCTGTTAATCACATAACAAATGGTCCAGAAGAGTTGGTTGTCCTGGAAGAAAAGATCCTAGAGAATAAGGGTCAACAAGGGGAACCATTGAAGATTAATGGTCCTGTGAACAATGAGTCCCAAGGAGTAGAACTTGCTCAAGTTGGAGGACCCCAGAGAAATCCTCAAAGGGAACCAAACCAGATTAGGGGACCCCAAGGGAAACACTCAAGAAAGGGGAATACCAATCAGAGTAAGAACTACCAGAGAAGGAACAATGTTCAACAGCACCAGGTACCCCAGAGACGATTTTCTCAGAAGGATAAATTCCAGAATAGGTATACTCAAAGGAACTATAACCACCAGAACAAGTCTACTTTTCAGAACCAGAGGTGGTCTTCCAGACCCATCTATAGAAAACCAATTGATCTGGGAAGTTATGACACCAGAGATGGTTCTTCTAGGATGTACCCTTACAACCAGACCTTTAAGACCATGTCTTTGAGGCAGGCCATTCCAAAGGCCAGATTCAAGAAAAGGTATACCAGACCTGTTTATAGGAAAGGTGTCCTTATCAGACCAGTAGCTCAATATGTCATTGTCAGAGGACATGTGCTGGTAGATAGATTTGGAAGGAAGATAAGATCTCCTCATCCAACAAGGGATGATCTTTATCTTTGGATTCCTACAAAACCTGCAACTAACCATTCAGGACCCAGCTCTAGTAGGGGACCTAAATGATTTCCCTGCAGGAAGATAAGAGCCCATTGGAGAAAGGACTTTCAAGCAACCATGTCTGGTACATTGATAGTGGATGTTCCAAGCACATGACATTCCAGAAGGATAACCTCCAAGATTTCAAGCCACTGAATGGGCCAAGAGTGATGTTTGGTGACAACAACTATGGAGTCACCAGAGGAGTTGGAAAGTTGACCTTTAATGGTGTATCTGTAGATGAAGTCTACTATGATGAAGGACTCAAGCATAATCTGCTTTCAGTATCCCAATTCTGTGACAAGGGATACTCAGTGAAGTTTTCTAGTGATTCATGCACTGTTTTCTCTTCTGATTATAATGATATCTTGTTAATAGGTTTGAGGAAGGGTAACATTTATCTTGCAGATTTTAGCAGTTGCCCAAGAAATGCTTGCCTGGTTGCAAAGGGATCTGCAGAGAAAAGCTGGATTTGGCACAAGAGATTGTGTCATCTTAACTTCAAGACACTGAATAAGATTGCTAGAAAAGGTCTCATTCGAGGTCTTCCTAATGAAGTGTTTAAGAAGGATCAGGTTTGTGGTTCCTGCCAGAAGGGTAAACAACCCAAGACTTCCTTTAAGGATGTCCAGAGCACAACCACAACCAGAGTACTTCAACTACTTCACATGGACCTGTTTGGACCCGTTTCTCCTCTCAGTTTCAGTGGAAGGAAGTACACCTTGGTGATAGTAGATGACTTTTCAAGATACACTTGGTTAGTGTTCTTGTTTAAGAAAAATGAAACTATCACTAAGCTGCCAGAATTCTTTAAGCAGATTCAGAATGAGCAGAACCAGAGCATAGTCAGAATCAGAAGTGATAAAGGAACAGAGTTTTTGAATTCACACATTGCAGATTACTGCAAGGATCATGGGATTTTTCATGAGACATCTGCTGCCAGAACACCCCAACAAAATGGAGTAGCAGAAAGGAGGAATAGAACCCTTAAAGAGGCTGCCAGAACTCTTCTGGCAGAGTACAACACTCCACAAAGGTTCAGGGCAGAGGCCATTAATACAGCTTGCTACACACAAAACAGGTGCCTAGTTGCCCAGAGACATAATAAGACTCCATATGAGGTATGGAAAGGTAAAACCCCATCTGTTTCATATTTTCATGTTTTTGGATGTAAGTGTTTCATCCATGACAACGGAAAATCTAAATTAAGAACTTTTGATGCCAAAGTGGCTGATGGAATATTTTTAGGATATTCCAGCACCAGTAAGGCTTTTAGAGTCTTTAATAAGAATTCACTTTGTGTGGAGGAAACACCTCATGTTGTTTTTGATGAATCTACTTTTGAGTGCAAGGTGGAATCTAAGTCTTCTGGTGAGACCCAGAATCAGACTACACCCAGAGTAATCAAAGTCAACCCACCTATTCTTGATTCAGATTCAGATGATGACCCATCTCCTGGTTCTCTGAAGCAGAAGCCTTCACAAGGAGCAGAACCAGAAGAGGTTGGAACTCCTGTAAGGGGAAGCTCTTCTGCAAGTGGTGATAATCACCAAGGTACTGCAGAAGATGATCACCCAGGCAAGACCACGGGAAGAAGGACCCTGGTTGATCACCCCAATGACCTGATCTTAGGAGATCCAACTAAGGGTGTCCAGACTAGGAGAACTCTTACCTTAGCTACCTTATTCAGTTGCTATGTGTCATTGATTGAGCCCAAGAACATCAAGGAGGCACTGAAGGATTCAAATTGGATTATTGCAATGCAAGAGGAGTTGAATCAATTCACCAGACAGGATGTTTGGGAGCTGGTAAACAGACCAAGACATCAAAAGGTGATAGGCACTAAGTGGGTTTTCAAGAATAAGAAAGATGAGAATGATGTCATTACTAGGAACAAGGCAAGGCTAGTGGCTCAGGGCTATTCTCAGGCTGAAGGAATAGACTATGATGAGACATTTGCTGCTGTTGCCAGACTAGAAGCCATCAGATTGTTCTTAGCATATGCTGCTCACATGAAGTTCAAAGTATACCAGATGGATGTGAAATCTGACCTTTCTTAATGGGATTCTCATTGAGGAAGTGTATGTGGAACAACCTCCTGGTTTTGAACAAGGTGACAAGGTGTTTAAGCTTAAGAAAGCTCTTTATGGGCTGAAGCAGGCACCCAGAGCATGGTATGACACTCTATCTCAATTTCTTCTGGACAATGGTTTTTCTAAGGGTAAGATTGATAGGACCTTGTTTAGGAAAGAAGAAGGAAAGGACATCCTTCTGGTCCAAATATATGTTGATGACATTATATTTGGATCCCCTAACAAGAAGTTGTGTGAGAAGTTTGGTGAGCTCATGCAGAGTCAGTTTGAGATGTCCATGATGGGTGAAATGAATTACTTTTTAGGTTTGCAGGTTAAGCAATCAGAGAAGGGAATTTTCATAAATCAGGCAAAGTACATCAGAAACATGTTAGAGAAATTTGGAGTAGGATCTAGCAAAGCAGACAAGATTTCTATGATGATAAATTTTAACATGGATCCAGATGAGTCTGGAGAGAGTGTGGACCAGACTAAGTACAGAGCACTTATTGGTTCTCTTCTGTACCTGACTGCAAGCAGACCAGATATTACTTTTGTTGTAGGAGTATGTGCCAGATTTCAAGCTAATCCCAAGAAGAGTCACTTGGAAGCAGCTAGGAAGATTTTGAAATATCTTAAGGGAACAGTGAACTTAGGCTTATGGTATCCTGCAGATGATAACCTAGAGTTGAGTGGTTATTCAGATTCAGACTATGGTGGATGCAGAATAGATAGAAAATCTATAAGTGGAACATGCCAATTTTTAGGGAATAAATTGGTATCCTGGTTTTCTAAGAAGCAGACTTCAGTTGCTACATCAACAACAGAAGCAGAGTACATGGCTGCAGGTAGCTGTTGTTCTCAACTACTCTGTATTAGTCAACAGCTTAGGGACTACCAGATTAGAGCCAAGGATATTCCTATTTTCTGTGATAGTAATAGTGCCATTGCCATCACCCAGAATCCAGTTCTTCACACCAGGTGTAAACATGTTGATACAAGGTATCATTTTATCAGAGATCATGTTGAGAAGGGAGATATAAGGATGGAAAAGATTGCAACAGAGAAGCAGAGAGCAGATATTCTGACTAAGCCTTTGGCTGAGACCAGATTCAGAGAGTTAGCCTTTGAGTTAGGATTGTTGGATCCAGAGACAGATTTGTTTTAAGGGGAACATCAGAGAAGTATCCTTTATTTATGCCCTACTGCATATTCTTTATTTTTTATAACTAACATACCTGCAGACTAGACATATCAGAGGAGTTATATCTCCAGATGAGGTATGCCCCAGGTGAAACTTGTCCCAGATGAGGTGCTGAGTCAGATTTCAGAATTTCCAAGGTCCTCTCTAACCAGGACCAGATGAGTTCCATCAGAGGAGATGTAACACCAGACTAGCTGTGGTATCATCTGGTTACAATATCAGGTGACAGGTATGCTTTTACTTCTCTGGCCTCTATTCATTGGGATACACCTTTCAAATTAGTAAGTACACTCAAAACATTTCAACTTCGGAGTGTATTTATGACTCGGGTATAGGGCCTAGGCAATCATTTCGCTTTTTCTCTTGACTGCCACAAAAAAACCCCTTTATGCCCAGTCCCAATGACCACGCCAACGCACCAGATTAAATCTGTATCCCGCCTTTCATCGTGGCCATCAGATTTAATCGAGATGCAATATGTCAATCAATTCAAAAATTGATTTTGTTCCCTAATTTAATTTTGGTATTACACGCGTTCACACTTTATTTATTAATCAAGACACGTGTATTGCCCTATTTAAATCAAATTTTCTTTCAATCTGTTCTTTCACGTTTCATATCTTTTCAAGCCCTAACTCTCTCTCTGCAAGTCTTTCCATCTCTCTCTCTTTCTCTCTCTCTCTCTCTACTTCACAGCTATGGCACCCAAATGCAATTTCAATCCAGACTATGTCTGCAAGAAACTCAAGACTGAGATGGTGGTGGACTTCTATTCTACTAAGAATCCGGCCGCTTTGGAGATTTTGGAGCTTCTCCGACGTTCTGGGCTGGAGGAGTTGATTTCGAAGGTTCCCAAGGATCTGCGTACCTTGGATGGCTATGCCGCTCAGTTTCTTATCCGGATGAAGATCCATGAAGACTACGTCTCTTCAAAGATTGATTCATAGGACGTTGTTTTCTCGAAGGCGGATTTCTGTACTCTCTTTGGTAACCTTTCTGCGGAAGGTGTGTGTTGGTCCCACTAGATAGATTAATTGCGGAAGCCTTTTTTTAAACAAAAAGTCTTTAGAGGAAATCTTTTGTAAGAGCACAAATGATAATCAACAGGTATTAAAGAAAGCAATAAATAACACCGTATTTATAGTGGTTCAGATCTGAATATCCTACGTCCACTCTCCCTTGATCAAAGGGGTCTCACTATCCAACCAACAAACTCACTTCTTACTGGAATTTCCGAAGTACCAGCACCTTCTTACAATCTCTTTAGATCTAACTTCGATCTAAAGACAAACTTACTCCAACCTTGTCTAACAAGATGAACAGGTTGAGTATATAAACTCCTTATGAGTAGATGAGTAATTAAGAACAAAGTGAGTGCAAATGCGTAGTGATCAAAAGCTTAGTATGCTGTGTGCGCGTGAGAGACTTCTAAAGCTTTTTCTGAACTGCACTCTTTGAATTTATAGAGGGGATTAGGAAATAGCCGTTTGAGGGCTAATCCAATCAGATCCTCTATATAAGGAAGCCTCAATCAATCAATTCCCTAATTGATTGAATGGGTTGGTGGGATCCTTGGATTGATTATCTTCAAATACTTTCCAATCCTGATCTTGTTGACTTGATTTGAATCACCAACAGTCAATAGCTTCCTCTGCCTAACTCTGATTCTCTCCAGAGAAGGCAAGACCAGACACCAGGCAACCTCGTGGTCTTCTAGTCCTTATCTGGTGAACACCCAGAATACTCAGTAGAATCAGAGGATCAAACTGAGCATCTTTTGTTCCACCAGACTCGTCTGGTCCGGACTCGTCTGGTCTGGGGAAGGTCTTCTGCCTCTGGTCAGATCTCATCTGGTGAAGTCTTCTGGTGGAGTCCTCTGGTGAAGTCCTCTGGTGGGGTCTTCTGGTGAAGTCTTCTGGTCTGGCACTTCCCCCTAGACTAAGTCCTAATCTAGATCATCATCTGGCTAACAGGTCCAGATGGTCCTATTACATCCTCTGGTTTGTTTTAACTCATCAAAACTAACAATTTTTATCCTAACAGTGTGGACCCCCTGAAGTACAAGGAAGGAGAGGCGTTGGACTCCTTCAAGATGTTTGCCAGGAGTTCTTGCCAGAATATCTCTAAGGGCTTCTTGGACAAGCATCTTCGTCAGAAGTACAAGGTTTTATTTGATATCGTTGTGAAGATTCTTATGTGTGAGAGCCATAGCACAGATGCCATCTTCATTGGCAGGCTCTGTGTTATGAGGGCCATTCTGGACGGTGCCCAATGTAACTGGGCTGAGTTTTTCTGGGGGGTGCTGAGGAAGAACAAGGTGAAAGTTCAAAAGGAGGAATGCCCCCAGTTGCCAGGAGAGCAACAATTTGTGTTCAATGCTAATGTCTCATTGGGCACAAAACTCACCATCATTCTGGATTCGATCCTACCAGACAAGAAATGGAGACAGTCCTGGTGCAAGGGCTTTCATAAATCCAAGATCATGTTTTCCAAGGATGGTCCCCTTCATGGCCATCCTGATTCTGATGGTGAGGAAGCCATCCCTGCCCCTCCTCTACAGGCCATTCCCTCACCTGCAAAGGGGCAGAAGTAGCAGCCAAGGCAGAAGACCCAGAAGCAGGCTGCAGGAGCAACTGGTTCTTCAACAGTTGTCTTCTCTGGCTCCTCGGAGGAGGACCAGATTCCCCTTCTTAACATTCTTAAGAAGAAGGGTGGTGATGATAAAGCTGTTAAGGCTGGAGCAGCCAAGAGGAAGAGGCCGGAGGAGGCCAAGAAGAGATCTGCTAAGAAGCCAAGGACTGGCAGAAGAGTTCCCAAGCAAACCCTTCTAGTGGATGAGCCATCAGAGGAAGAAGAGGAAGAGGAGGTTGAACCTCTTAAGAGGAAGCCCAGGGCCAAGAGGGCAATTCTACAAGATCCTGACTATGGATTTGATCTTAGAGAGGCCCTGGAGAGAGCTATTGATGAGGCTTCCCAGATAATGGAGGATGCTCCAGAGCATGTTGTGCCTGCTGGTGTTGACCCAGCAGAGGTAAACCCTTCTAACCCATCCTCTCTTCCCCCCCCCCCCCTGCTCATGTAAACCTTGTTACCCCTTCTACTTCACCACCAGACACCCAATCACAACCCATCTCATCTGCTCCTGGTGTTCCTTTATCTTCACCAGAGCAGACTCTCCCAGACACCCCTACATTCACCCCTTCTGCCATCCCTCAAACACCTTCTCCCCCATCTTCTCAATTACCTTTAAACACTTATCCCTCTCCCCCAGCTTCTGTACCAGAGGTGCCATCAACCTCTTCTGGTGCAGACTTTTCCCTCCCAAACACTTCCACATCACAAATTCCCATCCTACCTTCTGTACCAGAGATCCCATCCTCTTCTGGTGCAGAGCAACCCATCCCCTCCACTTCTACCTCACAAAATCCTACCCCTCCACAAACCCATACAAACCAGGACCCATCCATTTCTATGGCTCTGGGATTCTCTGCCCCTCCCTCTTCTCCCACCTGTTTAACCAGCGATGATAGTGAAGATGAGGAAGCTTCACTTGAGCCTGCTAACTTAGCACCTTCCTCCTCTGCCTCTGGGCCCAAACCCTTTACTTTCTCATCTGCAGAAATGGGTCCCATTAGGCAGAGTATGAGTGTGAGTGCTCAGCTCTGGCTAAGAGAGCATTTCCCAGTTCTTCTGGAGCACTTACCGTTGTTGGCTGATCTTACTAATGCCAAAGTCTGGAGCAAGGCCAGACTGGAGGATGTGGAGGACCTTCTGATGCTACTGGAGGAAATGAGTCCCTCCAACTTCACTGCCTGGGAGATAGAGCTAAAGCAGAAGCTAAATATTCAAAATCCTGCAGAGCTAGAGTCAACAGAGGCAGCGAAGGTGGTGATTCGAACTCTACTCATCCAGCAGGGTGTAATGATCTCTCCAGAGGGCCCCTCTTACAAGTTTGGGCCTCACTCCGTCTTCCCCTCGGAGTTGTATTCAGACGAAGAAGACTTTGAGGTCACTCTTGCTATCCTCCAGAAGATGAAATTGTTCTTCAATGAACAAATCCAGCATATTGGCAGATTCTCCAAGGCAATGCAGCACTTGGCACCTGCTCTGGTTGAACATCAGATTAAAGATGAGCGAAAGAAATTTTTGAAGCAAATTAAGGATGTTTTTGCCTTTGCCAAAGCTGCCTTCAAATCTGACTGCCTGTTCTTGAAGATGGATGTGCATGAGAGCCAGAAGCAGCTTCAGCAATATGTGCTGGACCAGATGAGGCCTGTCTCGGTGCTTAAAGTTGAGTTGGCCACTCAAATGCTGGAAACTGCTAAGATGAAGGATTCTCTCCAGGAGATGCTTGTCAAGCAGGAAAGCTTAGTTGCAGAGTCGAAAGCCTACCTGGAGGAGGCAAAGTAGCTTCGTGATCTTCACTCTTCCTCCAACACTGCCTTGCCTGATCTTATAAGGCAGGTAGTGGAGCCCCTCCTTGATGAAGTTAAAAAGGGGGGAGAGAAGGCCAGAACTGATCTGGCGAAGACCACAGATGAAACTCTTTTCAGCCATGGAGCTCGTCTAGACCTGTTGGAAAACACTTTGGCCCAGGCAGAGTTGCAGAAAAAGAAGAAAGAGGAACTCAAATCTCTTTCCATGGCTAAGCAGCTTGCTGCAGAAGAGGAGTCTGAAGCAGAGCAGGATCCTATCTCTATCTCTGGACCTGCAAAGAAAAAGATCAGAAGAGTTAAGAAGAGCTTCCTAGAAGAAGTTGTAGAGGAAGCAGAGAAGAGATTTCGTGAAGAGACGCCTGAAGAGAGGCAAGAAAGAATAAGGAAAAACATAGATGAAGAGCAGAGGCTCAGATATGTTAGGAGGCAATCTAAGAAGAGCAGAGAAGCTGGTGCTTCTTCTGGTGTTGGTGGATCTAGCCAGAGGAGGAAAGCTCCCACTGAAGTGTTGAACATCTTGCCTCTCAGGACAGAAGGGTCTTTTGACTCTACTGTGTCTGTGCCCTTGATTGAGAAGTGGAGAGAAGCCAAGACTCTCTGGTTTATTCAACACTATATCCAGAGGCCACCACCAGAAGATGAAACACTTATCAACAGGACCTTCCATTCATGGATGAAGAGTTATGATGCAGAGCTTTACAAGCAGCTAATGGATTCAACAATAGAATTCAACCTGGAGGTCACAGCCCCTGAGTTTCATTATCTCAACACTCCCATGATAGGGGACCAGGTTGATTGGCTAGAGTTGAAGAAGTTATTCAAGACTAAGGTGTTGGTGAATTTCACCCCAGCATCTTCTGCAGAGTTGAAGGCCATTCAAGAAAGGTTTCTTGACTGGTTTCTGGTGCCTAAAGATAACAGAAGATATGCCTAGATTAGGACCAGACTTGTCTTGTAATATGTAAACTCTTTATCCTTATTATTAATGAAATTCATATCTTCTCTCTTCAAAAGACAACCTCTTGTTGTCTCAATTGCTTGCCTGATAAGATCTATTCTAAGGTCTTATCCCTTTAGTGTTTTCTTGCTTAAATTTCTTGTTCTGATCAGTTCTGGTAGTGTTTTAACTTCATCAAAAAGGGGGAAATTGTTAGAATAAAAATTGTATAGTTTTGATGAGTTAAAACAAACCAGAAGATGTAATAGGACCATCTGGACCTGTTAGCCAGATGATGATCTAGATTAGGACTTAGTCTAGGGGGAACTGCCAGACCAGAAGACTTCACCAGAAGAGTCACCAGAAGACCCCACCAGAGGACTTCACCAGAGGACTCCACCAGAAGACTTCACCAGATGAGATCAGACCAGAGGCAGAGGACCTTCCCCAGACCAGACGAGTCCAGACCAGACGAGTCCGGACCAGACGAGTCTGGTGGAACAAAAGATGCTCAGTTTGATCCCCTGTTTCTACTGAGTACTCTGGTTGTTCACCAGATAAGGACCAGAAGACACCGAGGTTGCCTGGTGTCTGGTCTTACCTTCTCTGTTGAGAATCAGAGTTTGGCAGAGGAAGCATTTGACCGTTGGTGATTCAAATCAAGTCAACAAGATCAGGATTGGAAAGTATTTGAAAATAATCAATCCAAGGATCCCACCAACCCAATCAATCAATTAGGGAAATTGATTGATTGAAGCTTCCTTAAATAGAGGATCTGATTGGATTAGCCCTCAAACATCTATTTCCTTAATCCCCTCTATAAATACAAGAGTGAAGTTCAGAAAAAGCTCTAGATGAGACTAGACGAGAGAAGAGACCATACACGCATAAGATCATCTAAGCTTTTAAATCACTCTTAGCACTCTAAGTTGTTCATAACATATATCTACTCTTAAGGAGTTGTTGAAACCTCAACCTGTTCATCTACCAGATATGGTTGAAGGCTGTTGATCTTTAGATTGAAGTTAAATCTAAAGAGTTTGTAAGAAGGAACTGGTACTTCCCAATTCCAGTGAGTAAGTAAGTAAGTTGGTTGGTTGTTAGTGAGACCCCTTGGATAAAAGGGAGAGTGGACGTAGGATATTTAAATCCGAACCACTATATATCTTGTGTTCTTTATTGCTTTCATTTACTTATTCTCTTATTGCTTTTCGTACTCTTATAAAAAGAATTTGAAAAACATTTGACTTAAGCTTCCGCAATTAATCTAACTAGTGGGACCAACAATCTAACTTACTTCTATCAACAGAACTAACATGAGCATAAGCAATACAACAAAAGACACGCAAGTGGGACAATTTTACCTCTTTTCCTGTCCATTCTTCCTCAGATATTTTGTTCTCCAGCGGAACTGAAGGACCTCTATTAATCAGGTATGCTGATGTGCTTACTGCATCTGCCCAAAACGTCTTGGGTAGTCCACTCTTCAACCTCATGCATCTGGCTCGCTCATTCAACGTTCTGTTCATTCGCTCTGCCACTCCATACTGCTGGGGAGTTCCTCTCACAGTCTTCTCCATGCGAATTCCATTCTCAGCACAATACTTCTTGAACTCACGAAGTTCATATTCGCCTCCATTGTCAGAACGGAGACACTTCACTTTCAGGCCTGTTTCATTCTCTACAAGGGTTTTCCACTTCCTGAAGGTATCAAACGCATCAGCTTTATTTTTCAAAAAATAAACCCATACCTTCCGAGTGGGATCATCGATGAAGGTCATGTAATACTCCGAACCACCAAGGGACCTCACGGGCGCTAGTCCCCATAGATCGCTATGCACCAGCTCCAGCTTTTCCGCCTTCAAGGTTCTGCCACCTCTCGAGAAACTCACCCTTCTTTGTTTCCCGAAAACACAGTCCTCGCATAGGCCAACTTCAACAGATTTCAGCCCTAGAAGTCTCCCTTTCGAACACATTACCTTCATCCCCTTCTCACTCATGTGACCCAACCGATAGTGCCACAAACAACATCGGTTGTAGCTCCTGCAAGATCAATGCAATCTTTGGAATTAGTTGTCATATACAACGTACCTTCCTTTTTTCCCCAAGCTACAATCATGGCTCCTTTGCTGATCTTCTAACTGTTGCTGCCGAAAGTAACTGAATATCCCTCTACATCAAGCTGCCCGATTGAAAGCAAGTTTCTCTTCAATCCTGGAATGTGCCTCACACCATTTAACTTCAACATTAATCCATTTGGTGTAGATACCCGGACATCTCATTTTCCCACAATCTTCAGGGGCTTATCATCAGCAAGGTACACTTGTCCGAATTCGCCAGACACATAGTTCTCCATGATTTCAGCATCGCTACATGAATGGAATGATGCTCCAGAATCCAACACCCATGATTCCAGCGGACTACTAACACTCAAGACCAACGCATCTCCAATCTCATCCGTGGTTGCGTCTACTGTCTTCTTCTCGTTCTGCCCCTTCTTGTTTTTCTTGGGTGTTGTACACTGGTTCTTGTAGTGAACAAACTCCTCACAATTTCAGTACTGGATTGAGTCTTTCCATTTCTTGGATTGACTCTTCCCTCTGGACTTTGATCTACCACGATTTTGCCTATTCTTCGATATGCCTCTTTCCTCCGTGTTCAACACCGACCCTGAGGTGGATCCGGAATCTTTTCTGCGAACTTCCTCGCTAATCATTAGATCCCTCACTTCATCAAGCGTCAACTTGGACTTCGCGGATGAAGCGCTAACTGCTGTTACAGTAACAGCCCAACTATCTGGCAGAGAAGATAACATAACTAAAGCAAGTACCTCATCACTGAAGTCGGTCTCAACTGAGTTCACTTATCTAATGATCATGTTGAACTCGTTCAGGTGTTGCTGCACAGGTGTGCTCTCCGACATCCTGAAGTTGAACAGCCGTCTGATCAGATGAACCTTGTTCGCGGTTGTGGGCTTCTGATACATCTGCTCCAAGATCTGCAATATCTCCTTTGCGGACTTGACTTTAGTCGTGTGGTAGGCCACGTTCATCGACAATGATAAACGTATCACACTCATCGCCTTTCTATTCAATAGATTCCACCCCTTCTATTCCATCTTTTCGGGTTTTGCCTCCTCCTTTAGGGGCGCATACAAATCTTTACCATAGATATAATCCTCGATCTTCCAAAACCCGAAATTCGTCCCATCGAACTGTTTGACTGGAAACTTTTCGACGCTCATAGTGACTGCTCCCTCCGAACCCGAGGCTCTAGATACCAGTTGTTAAGATTAAACTCACGCATGCAATCACGAAATAAAACATGAGATTTGTTTACCCAGTTCGTCTCACGACTACGTCTGGGGGCGATGCCAAGCCAGGGTTTTTCACTATTTTTCTGATACCGAATACAAGGAAAAAACGTGTATATATAACGAACGAACCCTAACCCTAAAATTAGGGCCGAAGAAAGTGGGCAAAAAATGGGCCAAAAAATTTGGCTCGGGGGCTATCGCCGGTATTGGGCCCAAGTGTACAGTCCATTCAGCCTCCACACTCCAACTGAATGATGTAGATAATCCTGCTTATGATAGCAGACATCTTACTCTCTCGACCAATGTTCTATTCATCCTTTCTACAAGCCCATTCAACTGAGTCTTCTGATGTCGAATACCTTGCTGTTTGCAATACTCATCAAAAGGACCGATGTACTCCCCTCCATTATCCGATCTAATGCATTTCAGCTTTTTCCCAGTTTGCCTCTCAACTAGGGCATGAAACTGCTTGAACACGTCGAGCACTTGATCTTTCGTCTTTAATGTGTAGATCCAAGTATTTCTTGAGTGATCATCTATAAAAGTCACAAAATATAAAGCACCACCAAGAGTTCTTGTTTTCATAGGACCACAAATGTCAGAATAAATTAAATCAAGTATACCTGATGCTTTGGAAGGAGTTGAGCTCTTGAAAGCCACTCTAGTTTGCTTTCCTGCCAAACAGTGAGAGCACTTCTTCAAAGATGCATTCTTCAAGTCTGGAATGAGATTTCCCTTCTCCAAAATCTGCAATCCCTTCTCACTGATGTAGCTGAGTTTGCTATGCCACAACTCGATTATCCCCTCATTCTCTACTGCATTTATAGAGTGATCAAGTAGCTTTGCTTGCAATAAGTACAATGAGGTATATTTTTGGCCTCTAACCACAACCAAAGAACCACTTGTGATCTTCCACTAACAATAAAAGAACAAACTGCAAAAACCTTCATCATCAAGTCTCCCAACGGATATCAAATTCAACCGAAGATCAGGCAAATGCTTCACATTTTTCAAAACTAGTGTAACACCATTACTAGTCTGCAAACATACGTCTCCAACACCAATAACTTTAGCTAAGCCATCGTCACCCATCCTAACATTTACATAGTCACCTGACATGTAGGATGTGAACATATCTCTCCGAGATGTGGCATGTATGAATGCACCACTATCAACCACCCAAATACTCTCACGATATGCAAGATTAACAACTTCATAGTCACGAAAGATAAGAGAATCACTTGTTACAGCGGACACTCGGTCATCCTCTTTTGTTTCTTCATTCTTCTTTTCTTTTCCTTTATCTTTCATGTCATCTTGCTTGAGTTTTCTGCAATGCTTCGCTATGTGACCTGGAGTGTGACAGTTCCAACACACAACTTTGCTATATCTGTTGGATTTGCTCCTACCCTTTTGTTTGCCTTTTGGACCTCTACTTTTACTTCTCCCCCTCTTCTCTGTGACCAAAACCTCTGATTGCTGAAAAGAGCCCTGCGATTTTCTTCTCATTTCCTCATTCAAAACGCCGCCCTTTACTAAATCCATGGTAATGGTACCATCGGGGGTTGAATTAGACAAAGATGTCCTGAAAGTCTCCCACGAATCCGACAATGTACCAAGAAGCCATAAGCCTTGTACTTCATCTTCGAACTTGATATTCATTCCCGACAATTGATTAATGATGCCCTGGAATAAATTCAAGTGATCAGTCATAGGAGTGTCATCTTTGAATTTCAAATTCATCAACTGCTTGATTAAAAATAACTTATTATTCCCAGTTTTTCTAGCATACAATTGCTCCAACTTTTCCCACAATGACCGTGTATTTGTTTCTCCACTAACATGGTTCAACACATTATCATCCACCCACTGCCTAATGTAACCATACACATGACGATGCATTATGTTCCATTCACCATCTGTTTTACCATCAGGCTTGTTGGTCTCAAATACAGGCAAGTATAAATCTTTCACGTATACAAGATCCTCCATCTTCCCTTTCCATACATGATAATTTGAACCATTAAGATTCACTATTCTAGTAGTATTTGTTTCCATATTCACCACAAGGCACAGAGCAAAAACCCGCTCTGATACCACTTTGATGAGATAAACACTCGAATAATAAAAAAAGAACTTATTCGTCTACGCAGTGGAACGATTAATTATCCCTCTCTTGTGTGAATCTAGTAGGAAACAATACAAAGAATATAATGCACAGTAAAGAAAAGTAATCACCACACAATAACATGAGCAATTTTAACATGGAAAACCTCCTCAATGTGAGGAGTAAAAACCACGGGGCTGAAATCCATCCAAAAATTCACAATGAGCAAAAGTCCAAGTATTACAATATGCCACAATAGATATTCTACCACAAATGTGTCAAGACAATCAATACTTGACAATAACAATGAGATTAGAAAGTTCTCACACAAAAAAACCAACTATTGTTCACTATTCACGACGCCCGGAACCTAAGAACCAAATCTCCACCGTCCAGAATCAACCCTTATGTGTCCTGAAGGTGTTGTCCAAATTATAACTTGATCAACGATTGGTTTGTGAGAAACGACCTTTTTACCTCGACTGCGCAAAAGTAAATCGCCCAAAAACAGACCTTTTTTGTGGCTTATTCCCGTCAATACAGAGCTCTAAATACGATCTCCACCGCCCATAATGTAATACAACAAGTCCTGAACGTGCTGACAAAGTTTAAGCTCGATCAAACGGTTATAACTCCGGATATTGCTTCTGAAAGATTTCTGCTCCTTGGACTCCCTAAAAAATGTGAATAGTATTTTTTACTCTCTATTTTCTTCTATCTTCCCTCAATGTCTTCTAGGGCAAGATAACACCAAGTAATGGGCCTACTTGGGCTTTTCTAACTTGTTGGCTATTGAGCTTCTCCACATATATGGAAAATCCAACCCAACATATCTCCCCCTTTCTGATTATGTGGAGAGACTAGCCATTCCAGCAATCATACGACACACCTCGAGCTTTTCTCTAGGCAATGTTTTCGTCATCATGTCGGCACCATTGTCATTAGTTTGAATCTTTTCAAGCTCAAGCAACTTATCATTGATGACATCTCTCATCCAATGATATTTCACATGAATATGCTTCGATCTTGAATGACACACAACATTCTTATTGAGATGGATAACACTTTGACTATCACAAAATACTACGTACCTTTCTTGCTTTAGTCTAATCTCCTCCATGAACCTTTTGAACCATAACTCCTCTTTGCATGCTTCCGTTGCAGCGATGTACTCAGATTCTATTGTGGAGAGTGCAACACACTTTTGCAATCTTGACTGCCATGACATTGCGCCACCTGAGAATGTTACCAGGTAGGCTGAAATCGACTTTCTGGTGTCCACATCTAATACCATATCTGAGTCAGTGTAGCCAATTAACTCGGGCTTCCCACCTCCAAAAGTGAGTCTCAAACTGGATGTACCTCGTAGATATATAGTTATCCACTTCACATCATTCCAACGCTCCTTCCCGGATTAGACAGATAACGGCTAACAACACCAACCGTATGAGCAATGTCTGGCCTCATACACACCATTGCATACATCAAACTTCCCACGACTGAAGCATATGGGACTCTCCTCATTGCTTTCTTCTCTTCATCGGTTGAAGGACTATGATGAGCACCAAGCTTAAAGTGAGTGGCAAGTGGAGAACTGACCACTTTAGCTCTGCTCAAATTGAATCTTCCAAGCACTTTATCAATGTATTTCTCTTGTGATAAGTGCAACTTCTTGTTTGCTCTATCTCGGGAGATGTTGATACCAAGAATTTTCTTTGATGGCCCCAAGTCCTTCATGGCAAAGTACTTGCTCAACTGTTTCTTCAACCTGTCAATGCTCGAAACATTTTTGCCAACAATCAGTATACATCAACATAAAGTAACAATATGATGAAATCATCATCCGAGAACCTCTGAACAAATACACAATGATTAGAAATGGTCTTCTGGTAGCCTTTCTCCCCCAAAACTGACTCAAATTTCTCATACCACAGTCTGGGTGCTTGTTTCAATCCGTAGAGACTTTTCTTCAGTTTGCACACATGGTCTTCTTTTCCCTTCACCTTGAACTGTTCAGGTTGCACCATGTACATTTCTTTATCTAACTCACCATGAAGAAAAGCAGTTTTGACATCCATCTGCTCAACCTCCAAGTCAAGGCTAGCTGCCAAACCAAGCACAAAACGGATGGAAGACATCTTGACCAGCGGAGAGAAAAAAATTCAAAATTAACTCCCACTTTCTGGCTGAAACCCTTGACGACCAATCTAGCTTTGAATAGTGGCTTTGAGGTGTGCTCATCTTGCTCTATTCTGTACACCCACTTGTTCTTCAAAGCATTTTTCCCCTTTGGTAGTTTCACCAGATCAAATGTGTCATTTTCATGCAAGGACTTCATCTCAACTTGCTTTACTTCCAACCACTAATTCTTGTGTGCACCCTGAACTGCTTCCCCATAGATTTCAGGCTCTCCCCCGTCAGTCAAGAGCACATACTGATCAAGTGGATACAACCTATAAGGTATATGAGATCTGCTGATTCTTCTAGGTGGTTCTTGAACCTCTGGTTCTGGAACTTCAGTTGGTGGTGGTTGGTCGGTATTCTCTCTCTTGTAAAGAACTATCATTATTACCGAAATTAGACTAATCCTGATTCTCCTGTTCACCTTCAACTTGACCATGAGGAACTATTTCCAAATCAATCAAGTCATCACTGGGTGTTGAAACTGATTTATCCACATTCTCGACATCTCTTATGGTTTGATCCTCAACAAACACAACATCTCGACTTCTGACAAGCTTCTTCTCCACGGGGTCATAAAATTTACAACCGAACTCATCTTGGCCATAACCAAGAAACACACATTGTTGAGTCTTCGTGTCCAGTTTAGACCTTTAATCTTTGGGAATATGCACAAATGCTTTACATCCAAAGACCCGCAAATAATTATAGGAAATATCGTTTTCCGACCAAACTCTATCTGGAACATCAAAGTCTAACAGAACACATGGAGTAAGATTTAATGTTGGGAAAATAGGGGTGCCCGAAAACTATTTGGGATGTAATTTAAATATAATTATTACCAGCATGAATTAATCCTAATTAATTCAAATAATAATTCCAACAACAATTTTATCATCATGCATGTAGAATTAATTCACATAAAACCTATGGCGGAATAACTAGGAATTTATGTGATTACGTACCTCTTGTAGATATGGTCTTTGTTAATCACGGGACTATCACGTACGTACTACCAACCAAAAGACCTTCTCAAGTATGTCCCTTTCGTCTTACTTGATAACTGGTGGGAAGTGCTTTCAAGCAATTAAAATAAACAAGAAAAAAGAAAAATATGTTTGCTCTTGATTTTTCCAACACATAGAATCATGTACTTGGGGATGAAATAATCATCCCCTGTTTATAAGAGTAGTGACCGAAAATTTGAGATATTTTAGAGGTGGAGAATTTTTTTCTTAGCCTCTAAGAAATCTTGAATATATCCCATATATTCTTTTTCTCCATAATAAAACATTCCACAAAAATCTCACCCTCCTTATTTAAGGGTGTAAATTTCGAAATTTCTAGGGAGAATATCCAAGATTTGGATCTTCTTGAATATATGAGATAATCTTGTGTTCCAAGAATACTTATCTTCCATAATATCTTTCCAAGAAAATCAACAAAATCTTTTCTCTCCTAAATCATTAAATTTCGAAATTAAGCCTGAAAAATCAGCAAATATATTTTATTTTATTTTAATCACCTTATTATTATTGAGCTACTTAATGGGCTACTTGAGGGGCCTTTAGGAGAATTAAGATTGGACCTCCAATGGGCTTCTGAATTTCAATATTGAGCCCCAATATAATTCAGTCCATTAATATTAATTAGTACCACTAATAAATTAATATTGCACTATCCATCTTAATCCATATTACGATAATATGGGCTCCCGATTATTATTTCCCGCGTTTAAGATTATCAAGTCCATTAATTAATTAAGCTTCTGAATAGCTCTAAATTAATTAATATATTTCACCTTGGAGTAAAGACATCTCAATATTATTATCCGTACCGAAGAAACTAATTCTTCACTTGCAAGATTTGGTGCAATAAATATTCAACATTCAATCATATCTAAAGCAAATGCGATAAAAGATTTATTCTCATAAATAAGTGTTTAATACATGAGTTATACAAAGTACAAGCATACTTTCACGTATAACTCCAACAATCTCCTACTTATACTTAAAGTCTGCTTTTTAGTATACATAATGCATGTCTAATGTAGTAGCTCTACGTGACATCTCATGACAACCTACACTAACCTAATAATTCCTCCCACTTATACTTAAAGCAGATTGACAATAATATTGACATTCATTCCATCCACATGTCTCTCGAATGTACTCTGAGGCAGATCCTTTGTGAATGGATATACTAGGTTGTTCTCCGACGTTTATCTTTTCCACCTCTTTATCTCCTCTCTTAACGATTTCTCGTATAAGATGGTGTTTTAATTCAATGTGTTTGCTGGCCTTGTGGGCTCTCGGTTCCCTTGAATTTACAACTGCTCCGGCATTATCACAATGGACAGTGATTGTGCTGGGCAAATTCGGAACAACGTCCAAGTCCACTAAGAAGTACTTGAGCCAAACTGCTTCTTTCGTTGCTTCACAAGCAGTCACTTAATCGGCCTCATGGTCGAATCGGCAATGCATTTCTACTAATTGCTTCTCCATGTCATGACTCCTTCTCCCATGCAAAACACACTACCCGAGGTAGATATTCTAGATTCTATATCTGATTGGAACTTTGAGTCCGTGCATCCTATGGGAATTAGACTTTCTGACTGTTAAATCAGCATTCTATCGTTAGTTCTTTTCAGAAACTACAAAATGCATTTAATTGCAGTCCAATAAGCTCTCCCGGGGTTACTTTGATATCTTGCCATCATGCCCGAGGCAAAAGCAGATATCCGGTCTCGTACACAACATTGCATACATAAGGCTTCATACGCCTTTCATGTCATCTATCTCCATATGCTTCTTAGGGCCTGTTTCTTTTGATAGATGGATTCTGTGTCTAAAAGGTACAAAACCTTTCTTGGAATCTTGCATGCTGAAACGCTTCAAAACAGTATCTTTGTATGAAACTTGCGATAAGCCTAACATCTTTCTCTTGCGATCTCGAGTGATCTTGATCCCAAGGATGTGATCGACTTTCCCTAAGTCCTTCATATCAAACTGGTTTGACAACCATACCCTTACATCTAATAATACCTTTACATTGTTTCCAATGAGCAGAATATCATCTACGTATAATACTAAGAATACCACCACAGTTCCGTCACACCTTTTATACACACAATTTTTGAACTCGTTTTGATCAAAATCCATAAGACTTAATAACTTGATCAAAATACTGGTTCCAAGTACGTGATGCTTGCTTAAGTCCATAGATGGACCGCTTGAGCTTGCATATGAGATGCTCTTGGCCTTTCGCAATAAAACCTTTGGGTTGTCGCATATAGATATCTAAATCGTCAAGACTTCCATTAAGGAAAGTTGTCTTAACATCCATTTGTCTGATCTCATAATCTAGATGCGCAGCGATCGACAAGAGAATACGGATAGACTTAAGCATAGCTACAGGCGAAAAGGTTTCTTCATAATCAATCCCTTCTTTTTTAGTATACCCTTTAGCCACTAGCCTTGTCTTGAAGGTCTCAACCCTTCAGTCCGGTCCTCTTTTCCTCTTGTATACCCACTTGCATCCAATGGGTTCTACCTCATTGGGTGGTTCGACCAACTCCCACATTTGATTATGATCCATCGAACCCATCTCGGCTTCCATTGCCTTTTGCCATAACTCTGCGTCTTTGTCTTGGATTGCCTCGTCGTACGTCCATGGGTCTAAATCAACACTGGGAATCAAATCCAATGATTCTCCTATTCCCATTAATCTCTCGGTTGAATAACAAACCTCTCATTACGACGGGATTCCGATTGTGAAGGTGTGACGATTGGTATATGTTGGTCCCACTTGTTAGATTAATTGCGGAAGCTTAAATGAAAAGTCTTTCAAATTCTTTTTACAAGAGCACAAAAACCAATAAGAGGATAAGTAAATGAAAGCAATAAAGAACACAAGATATATAGTGGTTCGGATTTAAATATCCTACGTCCACTCTCCCTTTTATCCAAGGGGTCTCACTATTAACCAACCAACTCACTTACTCACTGGAATTGGGAAGTACCAGTTCCTTCTTACAACTCCTTTAGATCTAGTCACAATCTAAAGTAGGCTACCTTCAACCTTATCTTAGAGATGAACATGTTAAGGTCTAATAACTCCTTGAGAGTGAATATGAATGAAAGAACAATAAGAGTGCTAAGAGTGATTATCAAAAGCTCAGATGGACTTATACGCGTAGGGTGTCTCTAAAGCTTTTTCTTGAACTGCACTCTTGTATTTATAGAGGGGATTAGGAAATAGCCGTTGGAGAGCTAATCCAATCAGATCCTCTATTTAAGGAAGCCTCAATCAATCAATTCCCTAATTGATTGATTGGGTTGGTGGGATCCTTGGATTGATTATCTTCAAATACTTTCCAATCCTGATCTTGTTGACTTGATTTGAATCACCAACGGTCAAATACTTCCTTTGCCTAACTCTGATTCTCCCCAGAGAAGGCAAGACCAGACACCAGGTAACCTTGATGTTTTCTGGTCCTGATCTGGTGAACAACCAGAGTACTCAGTAGAAATAGGGGATCAAACTGAGCATCTTTTGTTCCACCAGACTCGTCTGGTCCGGACTCGTCTGGTCTGGGGAAGGTCCTCTGCCTCTGGCCAGGTCTCATCTGGTGAAGTCTTCTGGTGGAGTCCTCTGGTGAAGTCCTCTGGTGGGGTCTTCTGGTGACTCTTCTGATGAAGTCTTCTGGTCTGGCAGTTCCCCCTAGACTAAGTCCTAAACTAGATCATCATCTGGCTAGCAGGTCCAAATGGTCCTATTACATCTTCTGGTTTGTTTTAACTCATCAAAATTATACAAATTTTTATCCTAACAATTTCCCCCTTTTTGATGGAGTTAAAACACTACCAGAACTGATCAAAACGAAAGACATAAGCAAGAAAATAATAAAGGGATAAGACCTTAGACTAGATCTTATCAGGCAAACAATTTAAGACAACAAGAGGTTGTCTTTTGAACAGAGAAGATATGATTTTCATTAATAATAAAGATAGAATGATTACAGATTACAAGGCAAGTCTGGTCCTAATCTAGGCATATCTTCTGTTATCTTTAGGCACCAGAAACCAGTTAAGAAACCTGTCTTGAATGGCCTTCAACTCTGCAGAAGATGCTGTGGTGAAATTCACCAACACCTTTGTCTTGTACAGTTTCTTCAATTCAGCTCAATCAACCTGGTCTCCTGCCATTGGAGTGTTGAGATAATGGAATTCAGGAGCAGTGACTTCCAGGTTGAACTCAATAGTTGAATCCATCAGCTGCTTGTACAAATCTGCATCATAAGCTTTCATCCAGGAGTGAAAGGTTCTGTTGATGAGAGCATCATCCTCTGGTGGAGGTCTCTGGATGTAATGTTGAATGAACCAGAGAGTCTTGGCTTCTCTCCACTTTTCTATCAAAGGTACAGGCACAGTTGAGTCAAAGGACCCTTCTGTCCTGAGAGGGAGTGTTAGGATAAAAATTGTTAGTTTTGATGAGTTAAAACAAACCAGAAGATGTAATAGGACCATCTGGACCTGTTAGCCAGATGATGATCTAGATTAGGACTTAGTCTAGGGGGAACTGCCAGACCAGAAGACTTCACCAGAAGAGTCACCAGAAGACCCCACCAGAGGACTTCACCAGAGGACTCCACCAGAAGACTTCACCAGATGAGATCAGACCAGAGGCAGAGGACCTTCCCCAGACCAGACGAGTCCGGACCAGACGAGTCTGGTGGAACAAAAGATGCTCAGTTTGATCCCCTTATTCTACTGAGTATTCTGGTTGTTCACCAGATAAGGACCAGAAGACACCGAGGTTGCCTGGTGTCTGGTCCTGCCTTCTCTGGAGAGAATCAGAGTTAGGCAGAGGAAGCTATTGACCGTTGGTGATTCAAATCAAGTCAACAAGATCAGGATTGGAAAGTATTTGAAGATAATCAATCCAAGGATCCCACCAACCCAATCAATCAATTAGGGAATTGATTGATTGAGGCTTCCTTATATAGAGGATCTGATTGGATTAGCCCTCCAACGGCTAGCCCTAATCTCCTCTATATATACAAGAGTGCAGTTCAAGAAAAAGCTCTAGAGACTCTACACGCGCACATAGCATACCAAGCTTTTTTATCATTACGCATTTGCACTCACTTTGTTCTTAATTACTCATCCAACTCGTAAGGAGTTTATATACTCAACCTGTTTATCTTGTTAGACAAGGTTGGAGTAAGTTTATCTTTATATCGAAGTTAGATCTAAAGAGATTGTAAGAAGGTGCTGGTACTTCGGAAATTCCAGTAAGTAGTGAGTTTGTTGGTTGGATAGTGAGACCCCTTTGATCAAGGGAGAGTGGACGTAGGATATTCAGATCTGAACCACTATAAATACGGTGTTATTTATTGCTTTCTTTAATACCTGTTGTTTATTATTTGTGCTCTTAGAAAAGATTTTCGCTAAAGACATTTTGGTTTTAAAGGCTTCCGCAAATTAATCTATCTAGTGGGACCAACAAGTGGTATCAGAGCAGTGTGTCCAACGACCACTGCTTTGTAAAGCTTTTGGTGGTCACCGGGCAGATCCATTGCTCTTAAAGTGCTTTTGTTAAAGTTCTTATTATTTCCCAAATTTCATTTAAAATGTGTACAAAATCTTCTTATAAGAGTCGCAAATTGCCAGAGTTCTCATTTGAGGACTATAGCCACTGGAGCTTCATGATGAGTAATCATCTGGGAGCTATCCACCACCGCATGTTAGATGTGGTAGAGAGTGGCCCCATTAAATTTTACTGGACTCCTATTGATAGTGGCAGGTCAGAGTCTAGAGAAGAAACTAGCGACGCTGCAGAGGATAGAGTTCCCAGACAACGAATCCTCAAAAAGAAAGAAGAACTTGACAACGATGAGAGAAAGCTACATAACCTGGACCAGGTGGCAAGAACCGAGATTATCAATACTCTCACCAAGGAGGTTATAGAGAAGGTCAGAACCTGTGTCACTGCGAAGGAGATGTGGGACAAACTTGCACTTCTCTGCGAGGGAACAGAGAAGATTAAAGATAACAAGCTCCAGACTGTTCAACACTCGTTTGATACGTTCAAAATGAAAATAGACGAGACCATAGACCAGCTGGACATGCGCCTCACAAACCTCCTAAACAAGGCTAGTGCCTTAGGTAAGACCTACTCTGAAAAGGAAATTAATAGTAAAATTTTGCGTTCACTAACTAGCAGGTGGAGAATCAAAGTTACTGTGATCAAGGACAACAAGGATCTCAATACTCTGGATCATCATCTTCTGTTGTCTGATCTCAAAGCTTACGAATATGATCTTCAAGAGAAGGATCAAACAGAAGAGGTTTCCTCTTCTGGCCAGAAAGGAGTTGCATTCTCTTCAACTCTCAAGCCTGATGTCAAGCCAAAGGAGTCTACTGCAGATGACTTGAGCCTCAAGGAGCAGGTAGCACTTCTAACTCGTAAATTAGATAAAATGAGTTCAAAGTATGGCAGGTACAAAAGGCATTGGAAGGAGTCTACCAGAGACAGGAAGAGTTCTTTCAAGCCTGCAGAGAAGGAGAAGACATCTGGAGACTCAAGGGAGACCAGATTCAGAACTCCAGAGAGGAGGAGAGATGACAACCCTGGCAGCTCTGGGAGATCAGATTATCAGAGGAGGGATGGTAGCTCTGGCAGACCTGACTACCAGAGGAGAGAGAGTAGTCCAGCCAGATCAGACTACAACCAGAGGAGGAGAGAGCCAAGCCCTAGTCCCAGAGGAGACAATGCCTGCTACACATGCAACAAGACTGGTCACTACAGTTATGATTGTCCTCAGCTTACTCCTAGGGAAAGAGAAGAGAAAAGAATCAAGAGAGATAGGAGATATGCAGATAAGAGAGCATTGCTGGCAGAAGCAGAGGAGGAGGATACTAGTTCCAGTTCTTCTTCTTCTGGCTTTGGATCAGATGATGATGTGTGTCTCATGGCAGACATCACTGAGGTAAATGAAACTACTCTAGTTTTATCAAATTCCAAATGTACTGAATCCTCTAATTCATCTGGTAACTCCAGAGAGTCTGATATGCAACAAATGCTATCAGATCTCCAAAATTGTGTCCAACTTTGTCAAAAACTTGAGAAAGAGAATGGTAGGCTCAGAGCTGAAGTTTAATCTCTCGCTCATGAGCACAAATCCACCAGAGAAATCATGAAAGATCATTCCAAAGAAGTCTCTGAACTTCAGGATAAGATCACAGAAAGAGATACTCTGGTAGATCAACTCATGAAAGAAAGGACCTCTCAAGAAGATGAGATCAATGAACTCAGAGCCAAATACCAGATTCTTATCAAGGGAAAACAAGTTGCTCACAACATAGAGGAGATACCTATGCCCAGAGAAGCTCCTAAGATACCATCTGTTGTATCTATCATATCAGAGTCTTCTCAGCGCATTTGTGATAAGAGTGGTTTAGGATATTCTGGAATTACCACTAAAACTCATAAATACCTTTATAATAAAGACAAGTCTGTAAGAGCTGGTAAATTGGTAGAAATCTGGAATGATAAAGACTTAACTGGTAATGGTTACAAGGTGGTTCACAATCCTGATTGGAAAAGGAATCACTCTGTTAATCACATAACAAATGGTCCAGAATAGTTGACTGTTCTGGAAGAGAAAATGCTAGAGAATAAGTGTCAACAAGGGGAACCATTAAAGATTGATGGATCTGTGAACAATGAGTCCCAAGGAGTAGAAATTACTCAAATTGGAGGACCCCAGAGAAATCCTCAAAGGGAACCTAAACAGATTAGGGGACCTCAAAGGAAACACTCAAGAAAGGGGAATACCAATCAGAGTAACAATTACCAGAGAAGGAACAATGTTCAACAGAACCAGGTACCCCAGAGACAATTTTCTCAGAGGAATCAATTCCAGAATAGGTATACTAAAAGGAACTATAATCACCAGAGCAAGTCTAATTATCAGAACCAGAGGAGGTCTTCCAGACCCATCTATAGAAAACCAACTGATCTGGGTAGTTATGACACCAGAGATGGTTCTTCTAGGATGTACCCTTACAACCAGACCTTTAAGACCATGTCTTTGAGGCAGGCCATTCCAAAGGCCAGATTTGAGAAAAGGTACACCAGACCTGTTTATAGGAAAGGTGTCCTTATCAGACCAGTAGCTCAATATGTCATTGTCAGAGGACATGTGCTGGTAGATAGATTTGGAAGGAAGATAAGATCTCCTCATCCATCAAGGGATGATCTTTATCTATGGTTTCCTACAAAACCTGCAACTAACCAATCAGGACCCAGCACTAGTAGGGGACCTAATTGATTTCTCTGCAGGTAGATAAGAGTCCATTGGAGAAAGGATTTTCAAGCAACCATGTCTGGTACATTGATAGTGGATGTTCTAAGCACATGACCTTCCAGAAAGATAATCTCCAAGATTTCAAGCCATTGAATGGACCAAGAGTGATGTTTGGTGACAACAACTATGGAGTCACCAGAGGAGTTGGAAAGTTGACCTTCAATGGAGTATCTGTAGATGAAGTCTACTACGTAGAAGGACTCAAGCATAATCTGCTTTCAGTATCCCAATTCTGTGACAAGGGATACTCAGTGAAGTTTTCTAGTGATTCATGCACTGTTTTCTCTTCTGATTATAATGATATTTTGCTAATAGGCTTGAGGAAGGGTAACATTTATCTTGCAGATTTTAACAGTTGCCCAAGAAATGCTTGCCTAGTTGCAAAAGGATCTGCAGAGAATAGCTGGATTTGGCACAAGAGATTGTGTCATCTTAACTTCAAAACACTGAATAAGATTGCCAGAAAAGGTCTCATTCGAGGTCTTCCTAATGAAGTGTTTAAGAAGGATCAGGTTTGTGGTTCATGCCAGAAGGGTAAACAACCCAAGACTTCCTTTAAGGATGTCCAGAGCACAACCACAACCAGAGTGCTTCAACTACTTCACATGGACCTGTTTGGACCTGTTTCTCCTCTTAGTTTCAGTGGAAGGAAGTACACCTTAGTAATAGTAGATGACTTTTCAAGATACACTTGGGTAGTGTTCTTGTTTAAGAAAAATGAAACTATGACTAAGCTGCCAGAGTTCTTCAAGCAGATTCAGAATGAGCAGAACCAGAGCATAGTCAGAATCAGAAGTGACAAAGGAACAGAGTTTTTGAATTCACACATTGTAGATTACTGCAAGGATCATGGGATTTTTCATGAGACATCTGCTGCCAGAACACCCCAACAAAATGGAGTTGCAGAAAGGAGGAATAGGACCCTCAAAGAAGCTGCAAGAACACTTCTGGCAGAATACAGCACTCCACAGAGATTTTGGGCAGAGGCCATTAATACAGCTTGCTACACTCTGAACAGATGCCTGATTGCCCAGAGACATAATAAGACTCCATATGAGGTATGGAAAGGTAAAACCCCATCTGTTTCATATTTTCATGTTTTTGGATGTAAGTGTTTCATCCATGACAATGGGAAATCTAAATTAAGAACCTTTGATGCTAAAGTGGCTGATGGAATATTCTTAGGATATTCCAGCACCAGTAAAGCCTTTAGAGTTTTTAATAAGAATTCACTTTGTGTGGAGGAAACACCTCATGTTGTTTTTTATGAATCTACTTTTGAGTTCAAGGTGGATTCTAAGTCTTCTGATGAGACCCAGAATCAGACTACACCCAGAGTTATCAAAGTCAATCCACCTGTTCTTGATTCAGATTCAGATTCAGATGATGACCCATCCCCTGGTTCTCTGAAGCAGCAGCCTTCACAAGGAGCAGAACCAGAAGAGGTTGGAACTCCTGTAGGGGGAAGCTCTTCTACAGGTGGTGATAATCACCAAGGTACTGCATCAGATGATCAACCAGGCAAGACCACGGGAAGGAGGACCCTGGTTGATCACCCCAATGACCTAATCCTTGGAGATCCAACTAAGGGTGTCCAGACTAGGAGAACTCTTAACTTAGCTGCCTTATTCAGTTGCTATGTGTCCTTGATTGAGCCTAAGAACATCAAGGAGGCACTGAAAGATTCAAATTGGATTATTGCAATGCAAGAGGAGTTGAATCAATTCACCAGACAGGATGTTTGGGAGCTGGTAGACAGACCAAGACATCAAAAGGTGATAGGCACTAAGTGGGTTTTCAAGAATAAGAAAGATGAGAATGATGTCATTACTAGGAACAAGGCAAGGCTAGTGGCTCAGGGCTATTCTCAGTCTGAAGGAATAGACTATGATGAGACATTTGCTCATGTTGCCAGACTAGAAGCCATCAGATTGTTCTTAGCATATGCTGCTCACATGAAGTTCAAAGTATACCAGATGGATGTGAAATCTGCCTTTCTTAATGGGATTCTCATTGAGGAAGTGTATGTGGAACAACCTCCTGGTTTTGAACAAGGTGACAAGGTGTTCAAGCTTAAGAAAGCTCTTTATGGGCTGAAGCAGGCACCCAGAGCATGGTATGACACTCTATCTCAATTTCTTCTGGACAATGGTTTTACTAAGGGTAAGATTGATAGGACCTTGTTTAGGAAAGAAGAAGGAAAGGACATCCTTCTGGTCCAAATATATGTTGATGACATTATATTTGGATCCCCTAACAAGAAGATGTGTGAAAAGTTTGGTGAACTCATGCAGAGTCAGTTTGAGATGTCCATGATGGGTGAGATGAATTACTTTTTAGGTTTGCAGGTTAAGCAATCAGAGAAGGGAATCTTCATTAATCAGGCCAAGTACACCAGAAACATGTTAGAGAAATTTGGAGTAGGATCTAGCAAAGCAGCCAAGATCCCTATGATGACAAATTTCAACATGGATCCAGATGAGTCTGGAGAGTGTGTGGACCAGACTCAGTACAGAGCACTTATTGGTTCTCTTCTGTACCTGACTGCAAGCAGACCAGATATTACCTTTGCTGTTGGAGTTTGTGCCAGATTTCAAGCTAATCCCAAGAAAAGTCACTTGGAAGCAGCAAGGAAGATATTGAAATATCTTAAGGGAACAGTGAACTTAGGCTTATGGTATCCTGCAGATGACAATTTGGAATTGAGTGGTTATTCAGATTCAGACTATGGTGGATGCAGAATAGATAGGAAATCTACAAGTGGAACATGCCAATTTTTAGGGAATAAATTGGTATCCTGGTTTTCTAAGAAGCAGACTTCAGTTGCTACATCAACAACAGAAGCAGAGTACATGGCTGCAGGGAGCTGTTGTTCTCAACTACTTTGGATTAGTCAACAGCTTAGGGATTACCAGATTAGAGCCAAGGATATTCCTATATTCTGTGATAGTAATAGTGCCATTGCAATTACCCAAAATCCAGTTCTTCATACCAGGTGTAAACATGTTGATATAAGGCATCATTTTATCAGAGATCATGTTGAGAAGGGAGATATAAGGATGGAAAAGATTGCAACAGAGAAGCAGAGAGCAGATATCTTAACTAAGCCTTTGGCTGAGACCAGATTCAAAGAGTTAGCTTTTGAATTAGGATTGTTGGATCCAGAGACAGATTTGTTTTAGGGGGAACATCAGAGAAGTATCCTTTATTTCTACTTTATTGCATATTCTTTATTTCGTTTAAAACTAACATACCTGCAGATTAGACATATCAGAGAAGGTACCAGATAAGGTATGCACCAGGTGACACTTGTCCCAGATGAGGTGCTGAGTCAAATGTCCAGAATCTTCTCTGACCAGGACCAGATGAGTTTCATCAGAGGAGATGTAACATCAGATTAGCTGTGGTATCATCTGGTTACAATATCAGGTGACAGGTATGGTTTTACTTCTCTGGCCTCTGATCATTGGGATACACTTTTCAAATTAGTAAGTACACTCAAAACCTTTCAACTTCGGAGTGTATTTAAGACTAGGGTATAGGGCCTAGGCAATCATTTCGCTTTTTCTCTTGACTGCCACGAAACCCCTTTATGTCCCGTCCCAATGACTATGCCAACGCACCAGATTAAATCTGTATCTAGCCTTTCTTTGTGGCCATTGGATTTATTCACTGTGCAAAATGTCAATCAATTCAAATATTGATTTTGTTCCCTGATTTAATTTTGGTATTACACGCGTTCACACTTCATTTATTACTCGAGCCACGCGTATTACCCTATTTATATCTAATTTTCTTACAATCTGTCTTTTCACATTTTCATACTTTCGAACCCTAACCTCTCTCTGCAAAGTTCTTCCCTTCTCTCTCTCTCTCTCTCACAGATATGGCTCCCCCGTGTAATTTTGACCATGAATTGATGATGAAGAAACTCAAAACGGAGATGGTGGTTGACTTCTACACCACCAAGAAATCGTCTGCTCTTGCTATTTTGGAACTATTGAGGAGATCCGGAGTTGAGAAGTTGATCTCCACCATTCCCAGAGATTTTCGTACTCTTGACGGTTATGCGGCCCAGTTCTTGGTTCGCATGAAGATCAATGAAGACCATATTTCTTCAAAGATTGACAGGGAAAATTTGGTGTTTTCCAAGCATGATTTATGTGCCCTGTTTGGAAACATTTCGGCGGAAGGAGTGGATCCTTTAACCTACAAGGAGGATGATATTGTGGGTTCCTTCAAACTGTTCGCTCGTTCCTCTTGCCAGAATATCACGAAGGGATTTCTGGATAAGCATCTGAGGCAAAAGTACAAGGTACTTTTTGACATAGTTGTTAAGGTGTTGATGTGTGTAAATCACAGCACAGATGCGATCTTTAATGGAAGAATGTGTGTGATGAGAGCCTTGTATGACGGCGTCCAATGCAATTGGGCAGAATTCTTTTGGGGCGTCTTGAGGAAGAATAAGGCGAAGGTTAACAAGGAAGCTTGTCCTTCCATTCCAGGGGAGATGCAGTTTTACTTCACTGCTAATGTTTCATTGGGTACGAAACTTACCTTGATTTTGGACTCCCTGCTTCCAGAGAAGAGATGGAAGGAGACTTGGTGCAAAGGTTTTCACAAGTCTAAGGTGCTATTCTCAAAGGATGGTCCCCTTCATGGCCATCCTGATTCTGATGGAGAAGAAGCCATCCCTGCCCCTCCTCTTCAGGCAGTACCCTCACCTGCAAAGGGGCAGAAGCAGCAGTCAAGGCAGAAGGCCCAGAAGAAAGCTGCTGGTGCAACTGGTTCCTCAACCATTGCCTTTTCTGGTTCCTCGGAGGAGGACCAGATTCCCCTTCTTAACATTCTTAAGAAGAAGGGTGGTGATGATGATGAAACTGTCAAGGCTGGGGCAGCCAAGAGGAAGATGCCGGTGGAGGCCAAGAAGAAATCTGCCAAGAAGCCAAGGACTGGCAGAAGAGCTCCCAAGACAACCCTTCTGGTGGATGAGCCATCAGAGAAAGAAGAGGAAGAGGAGGTTGAACCTCTTAAGAGGAAGCCCAGGGCCAAGAGGGCAATTCTACAGGATCCTGGCTCTGGATCTGATCTTGGTGAGGCCCTGGAGAGAGTTATTGATGAAGCTTCCCAGATTATGGAGGATACTCCAAAGCTTGTTGTGCCTGCTGGTGTTGACCCAGCAGAGGTAAACCCTTTCTTACCCTCCTCTACTTCCATTGATCTTGTCTCTCCTTCTACCTCCCCACCAGATACTCAAACACATCCCATCTTATCTGCTCCTGGTGTTCCTTCATTCTCACCAGAGCAGACTCTCACAGACACACCTACATTCTCTACCTCAACCATTCCTCAAACACCCTCTCCCCCATCTTCCCATATACCTCTAAACACAAACCCCTCTCCCCCACCTTCTGTACCAGAGGTACCCTCAACCTTTTCTGGTGCAGAAATCCCCCCTCCAAACACTTCCACCCCCCAGATACCTCCTACACCTTCTGTACCAGATGTTCCATCATCTTCTGGTGCAGAGCAACCCATTCCTACACCCTCTACTTCACAAAATCCTAACCCTCCCCAAACCCATACAGACCAGGACCCAACCATTTCTATGGCTCTGGGATTCCCCCTTCTCCTACCTGTTTAACTAGCGATGATAGTGAAGATGAGGAAGCTTCACTTGAGCCTGCAGACTTAGCACCTTCCTCCTCTGCCTCTGGGCCCAAACCCTTCACTCTCTCATCTGCAGAAATGGGTCCCATTAGGCAGAGTGTGAGTGTAAGTGCTCAGCTCAGCTCTGGCTAAGAGAGCATTTCCCAGTTCTTCTGGAGCACTTACCACTTCTGGCAGAACTTACTGATGCCAAGGTCTGGAGCAAGGCCAGACTTGAAGATGTGGAGGACCTAATGTTGTTGCTTGAGGAAATGGGTCCCTCCAACTTCACTGCTTGGGAGATTGAGCTAAAGCAGAGGATGAATATTCAGAACCCAGCAGAGCTGGAGACTCCTGGTGCTGCTAAAGTCTTGATTCGCACCCTGCTCATCCAGAGAGGAGTAATGCTCACTCCAGAGGGCCCCACTTACAAGTTTGGTCCTCATTTTGTCTTTCCTCCAGAGCTTTATTCAGATGAGGAAGACTTTGAGATGTCTCCTGTTGTGCTCCAGAAGATGAAAGCTTTCTTCAATGATCAAATCATGCAGATTGGGCGCTTTTCAAAAGCTATTCAACATATGGCCCCTGCTATGATAGAGCACCAGATCAAGCATGAGAGGAGAATCTTTCTGAAGCAGTTAAAGTCTTCTCTGGCAGAGGTAAAAGCTTCTTTTAAGGCTAATGGCTTATTTGTCAAGCTGGATGTCATGCATAGCCAGAAGCAGCTATAGGAGCACGTGCTGGAGCAGTTGAGACCTGTCTCTGTGCTTAAAGTGGAGATGGCCAGCCAGATGATTCAAACTGCAAAGCTGAAAGACTCCCTCCAGGAGATGTTGGAGAAGCAAGAGAGACTTGTTGCAGAGTCTAAAACTTACCTGGAGGAGGCCAAGCAGCTACGTGATCTTCACTCTTCCTCCAACACTGCCTTGCCTGATCTTATAAGGCAGGTTGTGGAGCCCCTCCTTGATGAAGTTAAAAAGGGGGAAGAGAAGACCAGAACTGATCTGGCGAAGACCACAAATGAAACTCTCTTCAGCCATGGAGCTCGTCTGGACCTGCTGGAGAATACATTGGCCCAGGCTGAGCTGCAGAAGAAGAAGAAGGAAGAGCTCAAATCCCTTTCCATGGCTAAGCAGCTTGCTGCAGAAGAGGAGTCCGAAGCAGAGCAGGATCCAATTTCCATCTCTGGACCTGCTAAGAGGAAGATTAGGAAAGTAAAGAAGAGCTTCCTTGAATCTGTGGTTGAAGAAGCAGAGAAGAGATTCAAGGAAGAGTCGCCTGAAGAGAGGCAAGCAAGGATAAGGAAAAACATAGATGAAGAGCAGAGGCTCCGATATGTTAGAAGGCAAAATAAGAAGAGCAGAGAAGCTGGCATCACTCCTGGTGCTAGTGGATCCAGCCAGAAGAGAAAAGGGCCTGTTGAAGTTATGAACATCCTCCCTCTCAGGACAGAAGGGTCCTTTGACTCAACTGTTCCTGTGCCTTTGATAGAAAAATGGAGAGAAGCCAAGACTCTCTGGTTCATTCAACATTACATCCAGAGACCTCCACCAGAGGATGATGCTCTCATCAACAGGACTTTCCATTCTTGGATGCAGGCATATGATGCAGATTTGTACAAGCAGTTGATGGATTCAACTATTGAATTCAACCTGGAAGTCACTGCTCCTGAGTTCCATTTTCTCAACACTCCAATGGCAGGAGACCAGGTTGATTGGGTTGAGCTGAAGAAACTGTACAAGACCAAGGTGTTGGCAAACTTCACCCCATCATCTTCTGCAGAGTTGAAGGACATTCAAGACAGGTTTCTTGACTGGTTTCTGGTGCCCAAAGACAACAGAAGATATGCATAGAATAGGATCTGATCTTCAATGTAATCTGTAATCTTTCTTGTCCTTATTATTAATGAAAAATTCATATCTTCTCTGTTCAAAAGACAACCTCTTGTTGTCTTAATTATTTGCCTGATAAGATCTATTCTAAGGTCTTATCCTTTAATGCTTTCTTGCTTAAGCTTAGTATTCTTTGTGATCAGTTCTGGTAGTGTTTTAACTCCATCAAAAAGGGGGAAATTGTTAGGATAAAAATTGTTAGTTTTGATGAGTTAAAACAAACCAGAAGATGTAATAGGACCATCTGGACCTGTTAGCCAGATGATGATCTAGATAAGGACTTAGTCTAGGGGGAACTGTCAGACCAGAAGACTTCACCAGAAGAGTCACCAGAAGACCCCACCAGAGGACTTCACCAGAGGACTCCACCAGAAGACTTCACCAGATGAGATCAGACCAGAGGCAGAGGACCTTCCCCAGACCAGACGAGTCCGGACCAGACGAGTCTAGTGGAATAAAAGATGCTCAGTTTGATCCCCTTATTCTACTGAGTATTCTGGTTGTTCACCAGATAAGGACCAGAAGACACCGAGGTTGCCTGGTGTCTGGTCCTGCCTTCTCTGGAGAGAATCAGAGTTAGGCAGAGGAAGATATTGACCGTTGGTGATTCAAATCAAGTCAACAAGATCAGGATTGGAAAGTATTTGAAGATAATCAATCCAAGGATCCCACCAACCCAATCAATCAATTAGGGAATTGATTGATTGAGGCTTCCTTATATAGAGGATCTGATTGGATTAGCCCTCCAACGGCTAGCACTAATCTCCTCTATATATACAAGAGTGCAGTTCAAGAAAAAGCTCTAGAGACTCTACACGCGCACATAGCATACCAAGCTTTTTTATCATTACGCATTTGCACTCACTTTGTTCTTAATTACTCATCCAACTCGTAAGGAGTTTATATACTCAACCTGTTCATCTTGTTAGACAAGGTTGGAGTAAGTTTATCTTTAGATCGAAGTTAGATCTAAAGAGATTGTAAGAAGGTGCTGGTACTTCGGAAATTCCAGTAAGTAGTGTGTTTGTTGGTTGGATAGTAAGACCCCTTTGATCAAGGAAGAGTGGACGTAGGATATTCAGATCCGAACCACTATAAATACGGTGTTATTTATTGCTTTCTTTAATACCTGTTGTTTATTATTTGTGCTCTTAGAAAAGATTTTCTCTAAAGACATTTTGGTTTTAAAGGCTTCCGCAAATTAATCTATCTAGTGGGACCAACAGGGAGGATGTTCATGACATCAACAGGCCCTTTCCTCTTCTGGCTGGATCCACTGGCACCAGAAGTGATACCAGCTTCTCTGCTCTTCTTATTTTGCCTTCTAACATATCGGAGCCTCTGCTCTTCATCTATGTTCTTCTTGATCCTTGCTTGCCTTTCTTCAGGCGTTTCTTCTCTAAATCTCTTCTCTGCCTCTTCCACTACTTCTTCTAAGAAGCTTTTCTTGACTTTTCTGATCTTCTTCTTAGCAGGTCCAGAGATAGAGATAGGATCCTGCTCTGCTTTCGATGATTCCTCTTCTGCAGCAAGCTGCTTAGCCATAGTAAGAGATTTAAGCTCCTCTTTCTTCTTCTTCTGCAGCTCTGCCTGGGCCAAGGTGTTCTCCAGCAGGTCCAGACGAGCTCCATGGCTAAAAAGAGTTTCATTTGTGGTCTTCGCCAGATCAGTTCTGGCCTTCTCTTCCCCCTTTTTAACTTCATCAAGGAGGGGCTCCACTACCTGCCTTATAAGATCAGGCAAGGCAGTGTTGGAGGAAGAGTGAAGATCACGCAGCTGCTTTGCCTCTTCCAGGTAGGCTCTTGATTCAGCAACAAGCCTCTCCTGCTGCTCCAACATCTCCTGGAGGGAGTCCTTCAACTTAGCAGTTTGAAGTATTTGCGAAGCCATCTCCACCTTGAGCACCGAGACAGGCCTCACCTGGTCCAGAACATATTGTTGGACCTACCTCTGGCTCTCATGCACATCCATCTTCAAAAAAAGACAGTCGGATTTGAATGCAGCTTTGGCAGAGGCAAAGACATCCTTTATCTGGTTCAAAAACTTCCTTCTCTCATCCTAGATCTGGTGCTCAACCAGAGCAGGCGCCAAATGCTGCATTGCCTTGGAGAATCTTCCTATGTGCTGGATTTGTTCATTGAAGAACAGCTTCATCTTCTGGAGCACAGCAGGAGTAACCTCTAAATCTTCCTCGCCTGAATATAGCTCTGGAGGGAAGACAAAATGAGGCTCAAACTTGTAAGAGGGGCCCTCTGGAGAGATCATAACACCCTGCTGGATGAGGAGAGTACGAATCACCACCTTCGCCGCCTCTGGTGACTCTAGCTCTGCAGGATTTTGGATATTCAACTTCTGCTTCAGCTCAATCTCCCAGGCTGTGAATGTGGAGGGAGACATCTCCTCTAGCAACAACAGCAGATCCTCCACATCATCTAATCTGGCCTTGCTCCAGACTTTGGCGTCAGTCAGATCCGTCAAAAGTGGCAAGTGCTCCAAAAGAATTGGAAAATGCTCTCTTAGCCAGAGCTGAGCACTCACACTCATACTCTGCCTAATGGGACCCATTTCTGTAGATGAAAAAGTGAAGGGTTTGGGCCCAGAGGCAGAGGAAGAAGGTGCTAAGTTAGCAAGCTCAAGTGAAGCTTCCTCATCTTCACTATCATCGCTTGTTAAACAGGTGGGAGAAGGGGGAGGGGTAGGGAATCCCAGAGCTATAGAAGTGGTTGGGTCCTGGTCTGTATGAGATTGGGGAGGGGTAGGATTTTGAGAGGTGGAGGGAGATGGAATGGGTTGCTCTGCACCAGAAGTAGAAGGAATCTCTGGTACAAAAGCTGAGGGAGAGGGATGTGTGGTAAGGGGTGTTTGTGAAGATGGGGGAGAAGGTGTTTGAGTAGGTATGGTTGAGGAAGTATATATTGGTGTGTCTGGTAAGGTCTGCTCTGGTGAAGATATAGGGGCACCAGGAGCAGAAGATATGGGTTGTGTTTGGGTGTCTGGTGGTGAAGTAGTGGGGGTAACTATGTTAACATGAGCAGGGGGAATAGAGGATGGGTTGGAAGGGTTTACCTCTGCTGAGTCAACATTAGCAGGCACAACAGGCTCTGGAGCAGAAGCATCCTCCAACATCTGAGAAGCCTCATCAATTGCCTTCTCCAGGGCCTCTCCAAGATCAGAGCCAGAGTCAGGATCTTGAAGAATGGCCCTCTTGGCCCTGGGCTTCCTCTTAAGAGGCTCAACCTCTTCTTCCTCTTCCTCTGATGGCTCATCCACCAGGAGTGACTTGGGAGCTCTTCTGCCTGTCCTTGGCTTCTTGGCAGATCTCTTCTTGGCCTCCTCTGGCCTCTTCCTCTTGGCTGCTCCAGCCTTCTTAATAGTTTTATCATCATCACCCTTCTTCTTAAGCACGTCCAGAAGGGGAATCTGGTCCTCCTCTGAGGAACCAGAAAATGCATTGGTTGAGGAACCAGTTGCTTCAGCAGACTTCTTCTGGGTCTTCTGCTTTGGCTGCTGCTTCTGCCCCTTTGCAGGTGAGGGTACTGCCTGTAGAGGAGGGGCAGGGATGGCTTGCTCACCATCAGAATCAGGATGGCCATGAAGGGGACCATCCTTGGAGAACATAATCTTGGACTTATGAAAGCCCTTACACCAGGATTGTCTCCATTTCTTCTCTGGAAGGATTGAATCCAGAATTAGGGTGAGTTTTGTGCCCAATGATACATTGCATTGAACAAAAACTGTTGCTCTCCTGGCAACTGGGGGCATTCTTCCTTTTGGACCTTCACCTTGTTCTTCCTCAGCACTCCCCAGAAGAACTCAGCCCAGTTACATTGAGCACCATCCAGAATGGCCCTCATAACACAGAGCCTGCCAATGAAGATGGCATCTGTGCTATGGCTCTCGCACATGAGAATCTTCACAACAATGTCAAATAAGACCTTATACTTCTGTCTAAGATGCTTGTCCAAGAAGCCCTTAGTAATATTCTGGCAAGAACTTCTGGCAAACATCTTGAAGGAGTCCAACACCTCTCCTTCTTTGTATTTCAATGGATCCACACCTTCCGCAGAAAGGCTACCAAAAAGACTACAGAAGTCTGCTTTCGAGAAAACAACATCCTCCGAATCAATCTTGGATGAAATATGGTCTTCATGAATCTTCATCTGGATAAGGAACTAAGCAGCATATCCATCCAAGGTATGCAGATCCTTGGGAACCTTTGAAATCAACTCCTCCAGCCCAGAACGTCGGAGAAGCTCCAAAATCTCCAAAGCGGTTGGATTCTTAGTGGAATAGAAGTCCACCACCATTTCAGTCTTGAGTTTCTTGCAGACATGGTCTGGATCGAAATTGCACTTGGGCGCCATTGTTGTGAGAGATAGAGAGAGAGAGATCGAAAGACTTGCAGAGAGAAAGTTAGGGCTTTTGAAAATATGGAAACGTGAAGAGACAAATTGAAAAGAAATTTAATTTAAATAGGGCAAGACGTGTGGCTTGATTAATAAATGAAGCGTGAACGCGTGTAATAGCAAATTTAATTTAGGGAACAAAATCAATTTTTGAATCGATTGACATATTGCACAACGATTAAATCTGATGGCCACGATGAAAGGGCGAGATACAGATTTAATCTGGTGCGTAGGCGTGGTCATTGGGACTGGGCAAAAGAGGTTTTTGTGGCAGTCAAGAGAAAAAGCGAAATGATTGCCTAGGCCCTATACCCTAGTCTTAAATACACTCCGAAGTTGAAACGTTTTGAGTGTACTTACTAATTTGAAAAGTGTATCCCAATGATCAGAGGCCAGAGAAGTAAAAGCATACCTGTCACCTGATATTGTAACCAGATGATACCACAGCTAGTCTGGTGTACATCTCCTCTGATGGAACCCATCTGGTCTTTGTCAGAGAAGACTCCGGACTTTTCTGGAATCTGACTCAGCACCTCATCTGGGACAAGTGTCACCTGGTGCATACCTCATCTGGAAGTGTAATTTCTCTGATTTTTCTAATCTGCAGGCATGTTAGTTTTAAAAAACAAAGAATATGCAGTAAGGTATAAATAAAGGATACTTCTCTGATGTTCCCCCTAAAACAAATCTGTCTCTGGATCCAATAATCCCAACTCAAGAGCTAACTCTCTGAATCTGGTTTCAGCCAAAGGCTTAGTTAAAATATCTGCTCTCTGCTTCTCTGTTGCAATCTTTTCCATCCTTATATCTCCCTTCTCAACATGATCTCTGATAAAATGATGCCTTATATCAACATGTTTACACCTGGTATGAAGAACTGGATTCTGGGTGATGGCAATTGCACTATTACTATCACAGAATATAGGAATATCCTTGGCTCTAATCTGGTAGTCCCTAAGTTGTTGACTAATCCAGAGTAGTTGTGAACAACAGCTCCCTGCAGCCATGTACTCTGCTTCTGTTGTTGATGTAGCAACTGAAGTCTGCTTCTTAGAAAACTAAGATACCAATTTATTCCCTAAAAATTTGCATGTTCCACTTGTAGACTTCCTATCTATTCTGCATCCACCATAGTCTGAATCTGAATAACCACTTAATTCTAAGTTGTCATCTGCAGGATACCATAATCCTAAATTCACAGTTCCCTTAAGATATTTCAATATCTTCCTAGCTGCTTCCAAATGACTTTTCTTAGGATTAACTTGAAATCTGGCACACACTCCTACTGCAAAAGTAATATCTGGTCTGCTTGCAGTCAGGTACAGAAGAGAACCAATAAGTGCTCTGCACTGAGTCTGGTCCACACTCTCTCCAGACTCATCTGAGTCCATGTTGAAATTAGTCATCATAGGGATCTTGGCTGCTTTGCTAGATCCTACTCCAAATTTTTCTAACATGTTTCTGATGTACTTTGCCTGATTTATGAAGATTCCCTTCTCTGATTGCTTTACATGCAAACCTAAAAAGTAATTCATTTCACCCATCATGGACATCTCAAACTGACTCTGCATGAGCTCACCAAATTTCTCACACAGCTTCTTGTTAGGGGATCCAAATATAATGTCATCAACATATATTTGGACCAGAAGGATGTCCTTTCCTTCTTCTTTCCTAAACAAGGTCCTATCAATCTTACCCTTAGTAAACCATTGTCCAGAAGAAATTGAGATAGAGTGGCATACCATGCTCTGGGTGCCTGCTTCAGCCCATAAAGAGCTTTCTTAAGCTTAAACACCTTGTCACCTTGTTCAAAACCAGGAGGTTGTTCCACATACACTTCCTCAATGAGAATCCCATTAACAAAGGCAGATTTCACATCCATCTGGTATACTTTGAACTTCATGTGAGCACCATATGCTAAGAACAATCAGATGGCTTCTAATCTGGCAACAGGAGCAAATGTCTCATCATAATCTATTCCTTCAGACTGAGAATAGCCCTGAGCCACTAGCCTTGCCTTGTTCCTAGTAATGACATCATTCTCATCTTTCTTATTCTTGAAAACCCACTTAGTGCCTATCACCTTTTGATGTCTTGGTCTGTCTACCAGCTCCCAAACATCCTGTCTGGTTAATTGATTCAACTCCTCTTGCATTGCAATAATCCAATTTGAATCCTTCAGTGCTTCTCTGATGTTCTTGGGCTCAATCAAGGAGACAGAGCAACTGAATAAGGCAGTTAAGTTAAGAGTTCTCCTAGTCTGGACACCCTTAGTTGGATCTCCAATAATCAAGTCATTGGGGTGGTCAACCAGGGTCCTCCTTCCCGTGGTCATGCCTGGTTGATCATCTTCTACGGTACCTTGGTGAATATCACCACCTGCAGAAGAGCTTCCCCCTACAGGAGTTCCAACCTCTTCTGGTTCTGCTCCTTGTGAAGACTTAGTCTTCAGAGAACCAGGAGATGGGTCATCATCTGAATCTGAATCTGAATCAAGAATATGTGGATTGACTTTGATTACTCTGGGAGTAGTCTGATTCTGTTTCTCATCAGAAGACTTAGAGTCCACCTTACACTCAAAGGTAGATTCATCAAAAACAACATGAGGTGTTTCCTCCACACAAAGTGAATTCTTATTAAAAACTCTAAAAGCCTTACTGGTGCTGGAATATCCTAAAAATATTCCATCAGCCACTTTGGCATCAAAAGTTCTTAATTTAGATTTCCCATTGTAATGGATGAAACACTTACATCCAAAAACATGAAAATATGAAACAGGTAGGGTTTTACCTTTCCATACCTCATATGGAGTCTTATTATGTCTCTAGGCAATTAGGCATCTGTTCTGTGTGTAGCAAGCTGTATTAATGGCCTCTGCCCAAAACCTTTGAGGTGTGTTGTACTCTGCCAGAAGAGTTCTGGCAGCCTCTTTAAGGGTTCTATTCCTCATTTCTGCTACTCCATTTTGTTGGGGTGTTCTGGCAGCAGATGTCTCATGAAAAATCCCATGGTCCTTGCAGTAATCTGCAATGTGTGAATTCAAAAACTTTGTTGCTTTATCACTTCTGATTCTGACTATACTCTGGTTCTGCTCATTCTAAATCTGCTTGAAGAACTCTGGCAGTTTAGTGATAGTTTCATTTTTCTTAAACAAGAACACTACCCAAGTGTATCTTGAAAAGTCATCTACTATCACCAAGGTGTACTTCCTTCCACTGAAACTAAGAGGAGAAACAGGTCCAAACAGGTCCATGTGAAGTAGTTGAAGTACTCTGGTTGTGGTTGTTGGTCCCACTCGATAGATTAATTGCGGAAGCTTATGTAATAATGTCTTTCAAAGTCTTTTATAAGAGAGTAATGAACAATAAACAATAATTAAAATAAAGCGATAAATAACACAAGATATATAGTGGTTCGGATTAAATATCCTACGTCCACTCTCCCTTATCACCAAGGGGTCTCACTATCAACCAACTCACAAACTTACTCACTGGAATTTCTGAAGTACCAGCACCTTCTTACAAACTCTTTAGATCTAACTTCGATCTAAAGATAGACTTACTCCAACCTTGTCTAACAAGATGAACAGGTTGAGTATATAAACTCCTTACGAGTAGATGTGTAATTAAGAACAAAAGTGAGTGCAATATGCGTAGTGATCAAAAGCTTAGTATGGCTATATGCGCGTGAATGATTCTAGAGCTTTTTCCAGATCTGCACTCAAGTATATATAGAGGGGATTAGGGACATAGCCGTTGGGAGGCTAATCCAATCAGATCCTCTATATATGGAAGCTTCAATCAATCAATTCCCTAATTGATTGATTGGGTTGGTGAGATCTTGATTGATTGTCTTCATATCTTCTCAATCCAATCTTGTTTTGACTTGATTTGAATCACCAACGGTCAATGCTTCCAATTACCTAACTCTGATTCTCTCCAGAGAAAGCAGGACCAGACACCAGACAACCTCGGTGTCTTCTGGTCCTTATCTGGTGAACAACCAGAATACTCAGTATGTTGGTCCCACTCGATAGATTAATTGCGGAAGCTTATGTTATAATGTCTTTCCAAAATCTTTTATAAGAGAGCAATAAACAATAATTAAAATAAAGCGTTAAATGACACAAGATATATAGTGGTTCGGATAAAAATCCTACGTCCACTCTCCCTTATCACCAAGGGGTCTCACTATCAACCAACTCACAAACTTACTCACTGGAATTTCCGAAGTACCAGCACCTTTTTACAAACTCTTTAGATCTAACTTCGATCTAAAGATAGACTTACTCCAACCTTGTCTAACAAGATGAACAGGTTGAGTATATAAACTCCTTACGAGTAGATGAGTAATTAAGAACACAAGTGAGTACAATATGCGTAGTGATCAAAAGCTTAGTATAGCTATATGCGCGTGAATGATTCTAGAGCTTTTTCTTGATCTGTACTCAAGTATATATAGAGGGGATTAGGGACATAGCCGTTGGGAGGCTGATCCAATCAGATCCTCTATATATGGAAGCTTCAATCAATCAATTCCCTAATTGATTGATTGGGTTGGTGAGATCTTGATTGATTGTCTACATATCTTCTCAATCCAATCTTGTTTTGACTTGATTTGAATCACCAACGGTCAATAGCTTCCTCTGCCTAACTCTGATTCTCTACAGAGAAGGCAGGACCAGACACCAGGCAACCTCGGTGTCTTCTGGTCCTTATCTGGTGAACAACCAGAATACTCAGTAGAAAGAGGGGATCAAACTGAGCATCTTTTGTTCCACCAGACTCGTCTGGTCCGGACTCGTCTGGTCTGGGGAAGGTCTTCTGCCTCTGGTCTTGATCTCTTCTGCTGAAGTCCTCTGGTGGAGTCCTCTGGTGAAGTCCTCTGGTGGGGTCTTCTGGTGACTCTTCTGGTGAGGTCTTCTGGTCTGGCAGTTCCCCCTAGACTAAGTCCTAATCTAGATCATCATCTGGCTAACAGGTCCAGATGGTCCTATTACATCTTCTGGTTTGTTTTAACTCATCAAAACTAACAATTTTTATCCTAACAATTTCCCCCTTTTTGATGGAGTTAAAACACTACCAGAACTGATCAAAAGTAAACTAAAGCAAGAAAACAATAAAGGGATGAGACCTTAGAATAGATCTCATCAGGCAAATAATAAGACAACAAGGAGTTGTCTTTAGAACAAGGAAGATATGTATTTTTCATTAATAATCAGAGGACAAAATAATTACAGATTACATTGAAGTTCATTGTCATATTCTAGGCATATCTTCTGTTCTCTTTAGGGACAAGAAACCAGTCAAGGAACCTATCCTGGACGGCCTTCAACTCTGCAGAAGATGTTGGGGTGAAATTCACCAACACCTTGGTCTTGTAAAGCTTCTTCAGTTCTGCCCAATCCACCTGGTTCCCAATCATGGGAGTGTTAAGATAAGTAAATTCAGGAGCAGTCACCTCCAGGTTGAACTCAATGGTTGAATCCATCAGCTGCTTGTACAAGTCTGCATCATAGGCTTGCATCCAAGAATGGAAGGTTCTGTTGATTAGCTCATCATCTTCTGGTGCTGGCCTCTGGATATAATGCTGAATGAACCAGAGGGTCTTGGCTTCTCTCCATCTCTCAATCAGAGGATACGGCACAGTAGAGTCAAAAGACCCTTCTGTCCTGAGTGGCAAGATGTTCATAACTTCCACAGGAGCTTTCCTCTTCTGACCTGAGCCACCTGCACCAGAAGGAATACCAGCTTCTCTGGCCTTCTTGTTCTGTCTCCTAACATATCTGAGCCTCTGCTCTTCATCTATGTTCTTCCTGATTCTGGCTTGCCTCTCCTCTGGAGTCTCTTCCTTGTATCTCTTCTCTGCTTCTTCGACAACAGATTCAAGGAAGCTCTTCTTTACTTTTCTAATCTTTCTCTTAGCAGGACCAGGAATGGTAGAAGGATCCTGCTCAGCTTCAGATGACTCTTCTTCTGCAGCAAGTTGTTTAGCCATAGATAGAGATTTCAACTCTTCTTTCTTCTTCTTCTGCAACTCAGCCTGGGCCAGAGTGTTCTCCAACAGGTCCAGACGAGCTCCATGGCTAAACAGAGTCTCATTGGTGGTCTTCGCCAGATCAGTTCTGGCCTTCTCTTCCCCCTTTTTAACTTCATCAAGGAGGGGCTCCACTACCTGCCTTATGAGATCAGGCAAGGCAGTGTTGGAGGAAGAGTGAAGATCACGAAGCTGCTTGGCCTCCTCCAGGAAGGCTTTAGACTCTGCAACAAGTCTCTCTTGCTTCTCCAATATCTCCTGGAGGGAGTCTTTCAACTTAGCAGTCTGAATCATCTGGCTGGCCATCTCCACCTTGAGAACAGAGACTGGCCTCATCTGCTCCAGCACGTGCTCCTGGAGCTGCTTCTGGCTATGCATGACATCTAGTTTGACAAATAAACCATTAGCCTTGAATGAAGCTTTAACCTCTGCCAGAGAGGACTTGAGCTGCTTCATGAAGATTTTCCTCTCTTGCTTAATCTGATGCTCAATCATAGCAGGGGCCATATGTTGAATTGCTTTGGAAAAGTGCCCTATCTGCATGATCTGCTCGTTGAAGAAAGCCTTCATCTTCTGGAGCACTGCAGGAGACATCTCAAAGTCCTCCTCGTCTGAATAAAGCTCTGGAGGGAAGACAAAATGAGGACCAAACTTGTAAGTGGGGCCCTCTGGAGTGAGCATTACTCCTCTCTGGATGAGCAGGGTGCGAATCAAGACTTTAGCTGCACCAGGGGTCTCCAGCTCTGCTGGGTTCTGAATGTTCATCTTCTGCTTCAGCTCAATCTCCCAAGCAGTGAAGTTGGAGGCACCCATTTCCTCAAGCAATAGCATCAGGTCCTCCACATCTTCAAGTCTGGCCTTGCTCCAGACCTTGGCATCAGTAAGCTCTGCCAGAAGTGGTAAGTGCTCCAGAAGAACTGGAAAATGCTCTCTTAGCCAGAGCTGAGCACTTACACTCATACTCTGCCTAATGGGACCCATTTCTGCAGATGAGAAAGTGAAGGGTTTGGGCCCAGAGGCAGAGGAGGAAGGGGCTAAGTCAACAGGCTCAAGTGAAGCTTCCTCATCTTCACTATCATCGCTGGTTAAACAGGTTGGGGAGGGGGGAGGGCCAACGAATCCCAGGGCCATAGAAATGGTTGGGTCCTGGTCTGTATGGGTTTGGGGAGGGTTTGGATTTTGTGAAGTAGAGGTGGTAGGGATTGGTTGCTCTGCACCAGAAGAGGAAGGAATATCTGGTACAGAATGTGTAGGAGGGATTTGGGAGGTGGAAGTGTTTGAAGGGGGGACTTCTGCACCAGAGGAGGTTGAGGGTACCTCTGATACAGAAGGTGGGGGAGAGGGGTTAGTGGGAAGATGTGTTTGGGAATTTGAGGGAGAAGGTGTTTGTGTAGGAATGGTAGAGGGAGTATAGACGGGGGTATCTGGGATAGTCTGCTCTGGTGGAAGAATGGGGTTACCAGAGGCAGATGAGGTTTGGGGAATGTTATCTGGGGGAGAGGTAGAAGGGGAAACAAGATTTATGGGGGAGGATGAGGGAAAGGAAGGGTTTACCTCTGCTGGGTCAACACCAGCAGGCACAACAAGCTCTGGAGCATCCTCCATCATCTGGGTGGCATCCTCAATGGCCTTCTCCAAGGCCTCTCCAAGATCAGATCCAGAGTCTGAATCTTGAAGAAGGGCTCTCTTAGCCTTGGATTTCCTCACAAGAGGCACTTCCTCTTCTTCCTCTTCTTCTTCTGATGGCTCATCCACCAGAAGGGTTTTCTTGGGAGCTCCTCTGCCAGTCCTTGGCATCTTGGCAGATTTCTTCTTGGCCTCCTCTGGCCTCTTCCTTTTTGAAGCTCCTGCCTTCTTGGCAACCTCACTCTTCTTCTTCAGTACATCAAGAAGAGGGATCTGGTCCTCCTCAGAGGAACCAGAGAAAGCAACAGTTAAAGAACCAGTTGCTCAAGCAGCTTTCTTCTGGGACTTCTGCTGCTGCTGCTGCTTCTGCCCCTTAGCAGGTGAGGGAATGGCTTGAAGGGGAGGAGCAGGGATGGCTTGCTCACCATCAGAATCAGGATGGCCATGGAGAGGACCATCCTTGGAGAACATAATCTTGGACTTATGAAAGCCCTTACACCAGGATTGTCTCCATTTCTTCTCTGGAAGGATCGAATCCAGAATTAGGGTGAGTTTTGTGCCCAATGATACATTAGCATTGAACACAAATTGTTGCTCTCCTGGCAACTGGGGGCATTCTTCCTTCTGAATTTTCACCTTGTTCTTCCTCAGCACCCCCCAGAAGAACTCAGCCCAGTTACATTGAACACCATCCAGAATGGCCCTCATAACACAGAGCCTGCCAACGAAGATGGCATCTGTGCTATGGCTCTCACACATGAGAATCTTCACTACAATGTCAAATAGCACCTTATACTTCTGCCTAAGATGTTTGTCCAAGAAACCCTTAGAAATATTCTGGCAAGAATTTCTGGCAAACATCTTGAAGGATTCCAACGCCTCTCCTTCTCTGTACTTCAGTGGGTCCACACCTTCCGCAGAAAGGTTACCAAAAAGACCACAGAAGTCTGCCTTAGAGAAAACAAGATCCTCTGAATCAATCTTGGAAGAAATATAGTCTTCATGGATCTTCATCCGGATAAGAAACTGTGCAGCATATCCATCCAAGGTACGCAGATCCTTGGGAACCTTTGAGATCAACTCCTCCAGCCCAGAACGTCGGAGAAGTTCCAAAATCTCCAAAGCGGCCGGATTCTTAGTGGGATAGAAGTCCACCACCATTTCTGTCTTGAGTTTCTTGCAGACATAGTCTGGATCGAAATTGCACTTTGGTGCCATAACTGTGAAAGAGAGAGAGAGAGAGAGAGAGAATGCTTTGCAGAGAGAGGTTAGGGTTTGAATAGTATAGAAACGTGAAAGGACAGATTGAAAACAAAATTGATTTAAATAGAGTAATACGCGTGGCTTGAGAATTAAATGAAGTGTGAACGCGTGTTGTTTCAAATTCAATTTAGGAAACAAAATCAATTTTAGCATTGATTGACATTTTGCACAGTGATTAAATCTGATGGCCACGATGAAAGGCAAGATACAGATTTAATCTGGTGCGTTGGCATAGTCATTGGGACTGGGCATAAAGGGGTTTTGTGGCAGTCAAGAGAAAAAGCGAAATGATTGCCTAGGCCCTATACCCTAGTCTTAAATACACTCCGAAGTTGAAAGGTTTTGAGTGTACTTACTAATTTGAAAAGTGTATCCCAATGATCAGAGGCCAGAGTAGAAAAGACATACCTGTCACCTGATATTGTAACCAGATGATACCACAACTAGTCTGGTGATACTTCTCCTCTGATGGAACTTATCTGGTCCTGGTCAGTAAAGACTTTGGACATATCTCTGACTCAGCACCTCATCTGGGATTAGTGTCACCTGGTGTATACCTCTTCTGAAAGTATACCCTCTCTGATATATCTAATCTGCAGGTATGTTAGCATAAAGAAAATTTATGAAGAAAATTAATAAAATAAGGATACTTCTCTGATGTTCCCCCTAAATCAAATCTGTCTCTGGATCCAACAAACCTAACTCAAAGGCTAACTCTCTGAATCTGGTCTCAGCCAAAGGCTTGGTTAAAATATCTGCTCTCTGCCTCTCTGTTGCAATCTTTTCCATCCTTATATCTCCCTTCTCAACATGATCTCTGATAAAATGATGCCTTATATCAACATGTTTGCATCTGGTATGAAGAACTGGATTCTGGGTGATTGCAATGGCACTATTACTATCACAGAAAATAGGAATATCCTTAGCTCTAATCTGGTAATCCCTAAGCTGTTGACTAATCCAGAGAAGTTGAGAACAACAACTCCCTGCAGCCATGTACTCTGCTTCTGTTGTTGATGTAGCAACTGAAGTCTGCTTCTTGGAAAACCAGGATACCAATTTGTTCCCTAAAAATTGGCATGTACCACTTGTAGATTTCCTATCTATTCTGCACCCACCATAGTCTGAATCTGAAAAACCACTCAATTCCAGGTTGTCATCTGCAGGATACCATAATCCTAAATTCACAGTTCCCTTGAGATATTTCAATATTTTCTTAGCTGCTTCCAAGTGACTCTTCTTGTGGTTAGCTTGAAATCTGGCACAAACTCCTACAGCAAAAGTAATATCTGGTCTGCTTGCAGTCAGATACAAAAGAGAACCAATAAGTGCTCTGTACTGAGTCTGGTCCACACTCTCTCCAGACTCATCTGGATCCATGTTAAAATTTGTCATCATAGGGATCTTGGCTGCCCTGCTAGATCCTATTCCAAATTTCTCTAACATGTTTCTGGTGTACTTAGCTTGATTAATAAAAATTCCCTTCTCTGATTGCTTAACCTGCAAACCCAAAAAGTAATTCAATTCTCCCATCATGGACATCTCAAACTGTCCCTGCATGAGCTCACCAAACTTCTCACACAGCTTCTTGTTAGGGGATCCAAATATGATGTCATCAACATATATTTGGACCAGAAGGATGTCCTTTCCTTCTTCTTTCCTAAACAAGGTCCTATCAATTTTACCTTTAGTAAAACCATTGTCCAGAAGAAATTGAGAAAGAGTGTCATACCATGCTCTGGGTGCCTGCTTCAGCCCATAAAGAGTTTTCTTAAGCTTAAACACCTTGTCACCTTGTTCAAAACCAGGAGGTTGTTCAACATACACTTCCTCAATGAGAATCCCATTAAGAAAGGCAGATTTCACATCCATCTGGTATACTTTGAACTTCATGTGAGCAGCATATGCTAAGAACAATCTGATGGCTTCTAGTCTGGCAACAGGAGCAAAAGTCTCATCATAGTCTATTCCTTCAGACTGAGAATAGCCCTGGGCCACTAGCCTTGCCTTGTTCCTAGTAATGACATCATTCTCATCTTTCTTATTTTTGAAAACCCACTTAGTGCCTATCACCTTTTGATGACTTGGTCTGTCTACCAGCTCCCAAACATCATGTCTGGTGAATTGATTCAATTCCTCCTGCATAGCCACAATCCAATTTGAATCTTTCAGTGCCTCCTTGATGTTCTTGGGCTCAATCAAGGACACATAGCAACTGAATAAGGCAGCTAAGTTAATAGTTCTCCTAGTCTGGACACCCTTAGTTGGATCTCCTAAGATCAGGTCATTGGGGTGATCAACCAGGGTCCTCCTTCCCGTGGTCTTGCCTGGGTGATCATCTTCTGCAGTACCTTGGTGATTATCACCACCTGCAGAAGAGCTTCCCCCTACAGGAGTTCCAACCTCTTCTGGTTCTGCTCCTTGTGAAGGCTGCTGCTTCAGAGAACCAGGAGATGGGTCATCATCTGAATCTGAATCTGAATCAAGAATAGGTGGATTGACCTTGATAACTCTGGGTGTAGTCTGATTCTGGGTCTCATCAGGAGACTTAGAATCCACCTTGTACTCAAAAGTAGATTCATCAAAAACAACATGAGGTGTTTCCTCCACACAAAGTGAATTCTTATTAAAAACTCTAAAAGCTTTACTGGTGCTGGAATATCCCAAAAATATTCCATCAGCCACTTTAGCATCAAAGGTTCTTAATTTAGATTTCCCATTGTCATGGATGAAACACTTACATCCAAAAACATGAAAATATGAAACAGATGGGGTTTTACCTTTCCATACCTCATATGGGGTCTTATTGTGTCTCTGGGCAATCAGGCACCTGTTCTGAGTGTAACAAGCTGTATTGATGGCCTCTGCCCAAAATCTCTGTGGAGTGCTGTACTCTGCCAGAAGTGTTCTTGCAGCTTCTTTGAGAGTCCTATTCCTCCTTTCTGCTACTCCATTTTGTTGAGGTGTTCTGGCAGCAGATGTCTCATGAAAAATCCCATGATCCTTGCAGTAATCTGCAATATGTGAATTCAAAAACTCTGTTCCTTTGTCACTTCTGATCCTGACAATGCTCTGGTTCTGCTCATTCTGAATCTGCTTGAAGAACTCTGGCAGCTTAGTTATAGTTTCATTTTTCTTAAACAAGAACACTACCCAAGTGTATCTTGAAAAGTCATCTACTATTACTAAGGTGTACTTCCTACCACTGAAACTAAGAGGAGAAACAGGTCCAAACAGGTCCATGTGAAGTAGTTGAAGTACTCTGGTTGTGGTTGTGCTCTGGACATCCTTAAAGGAAGTCTTGGGTTGTTTACCCTTCTGGCATGAACCACAAACCTGATCCTTCTTAAACACTTCATTTGGAAGACCTCGAATGAGACCCTTTCTGGCAATCTTGTTCAATGTTTTGAAGTTAAGATGACACAATCTCTTGTGCCAAATCCAGCTGTTCTCTGCAGATCCTTTAGCAACCAGGCAAGCATTCCTTGGGCAACTGCTAAAATCTGCAAGATAAATGTTACCCTTCCTCAAGCCTATTAGCAAGATATCATTATAATCAGAAGAGAAAACAGTGCATGAATCACTAGAAAACTTCACTGAGTATCCCTTGTCACAGAATTGGGATACTGAAAGCAGATTATGCTTGAGTCCTTCTACGTAGTAGACTTCATCTACAGATACTCCATTGAAGGTCAACTTTCCAACTCCTCTGGTGACTCCATAGTTGTTGTCACCAAACATCACTCTTGGTCCATTCAATGGCTTGAAATCTTGGAGATTATCCTTCTGGAAGGTCATGTGCTTGGAACACCCACTATCAATGTACCAGACATGGTTGCTTGAAAATCCTTTCTCCAATGGACTCTTATCTACCTGCAGAGAGATCAATTAGGTCCCCTACTAGTGCTGGGTCCTGATTGGTTAGTTGCAGGTTTTGTAGGAATCCATAGATAAAGATCATCCCTTGATGGATGAGGAGATCTTATCTTCCTTCCAAATCTATCTACCAGTACATGTCCTCTTACTATGACATATTGAGCTACTGGTCTGATAAGGACACCTTTCCTATAAACAGGTCTGGTGTACCTTTTCTCAAATCTGGCCTTTGGAATGGCCTACCTCAAAGACATGGTCTTAAAGGTCTGGTTATAAGGGTACATCCTAGAAGAACCATCTCTGGTGTCATAACTTCCCAGATCAGTTGGTTTTCTAGAGATGGGTCTGGAAGACCTCCTCTGGTTCTGATAATTAGACCTGGTCTGGTGATTATAGTTCCTTTGAGTATACCTATTCTGGAATTGATTCTTCTGAGAAAATTGTCTCTGGGGTACCTGGTTCTGTTGAACATTGTTCCTTCTCTGGTAGTTATTACTCTGATTGGTATTCCCCCTTTTTGAGTGTTTCCTTTGAGGTCCCCTAATCTGTTTAGGTTCCCTTTGAGGATTTCTCTGGGGTCCTCCAATTTGAGTAATATCTACTCCTTGGGACTCATTGTTCACAGAACCATCAATCTTTAATAGTTCCCCTTGTTGACACTTATTCTCTAGCATCTTTTCTTCCAGAACTGTTAACTCTTCTGGACCATTTGTTATGTGATTAACAGAGTGATTCCTTTTCCAATCAGGATTGTGAATCACCTTGTAACCATTACCAGTTAAGTATTTATCATTCCAGATTTCTACCAACTTACCAGCTCTTACAGACTTGTCTTTATTATAGAGGTACTTGTGAGTTTTAGTGGTAATTCCAGAATATCCTAAACCACTCTTATCACAAATGCGCTGAGAAGACTCTGATATGATAGATACAACAGATGGTATCTTAGGAGCTTCTCTGGGCATAGGTATCTCCTCTATGTTGTGAACAACTTGTTTTCCCTTGATAAGAGTTTGGTATTTGGCTCTGAGTTCAGTGATCTCATCCTCTTGAGAGTTCCTTTCTTTCATGAGTTGATCTACCAGAGTATCTCTTTCTGTGATCTCTTCCTGAAGTTCAGAGACTTCTTTGGAATGATCTTTCATGAGTTCTCTGGTGGATTTGTGCTCATGAGAGAGTGATTGAACTTCAGCTCTGAGCCTACCATTCTCTTTCTCAAGTTTTTGATAGAGTTGGACACAATTTTGGAGATCTGATAGCATTTGTTGCATATCAGACTCTCTGGAGTTACCAGATGAATTAGAGGATTCAGTACATTTGGAATTAGATAAAACAAGAGTAGTTTCATTTACCTCAGTGATGTCTGCCATGAGACACACATCATCATCTGATCCAAAGTCAGAAGAAGAAGAACTGGAACTAGTATCCTCCTCCTCTGCTTCTGCCAGCAGTGCTCTCTTATCTGCATATCTCCTATCTCTCTTGATTCTTTTATCTTCTCTTTCCCTAGGAGTAAGTTGAGGACAATCATAACTGTAGTGACCAGTCTTGTTGCATGTGTAGCAGGCATTGTCTCCTCTGGGACTAGGACTTGGCTCTCTCCTCCTCTGGTTGTATTCTGATCTGGCAGGGCTACTCTCTCTCCTCTGGTAGTCAGGTCTGCCAGAGCTACCATCCCTCCTCTGATGATCTGATCTCCCAGAGTTGCCAGGGTTGTCATCTCTCCTCCTCTCTGGAGTTCTGAATCTGGTCTCCCTTGAGTCTCCAGATGTCTTCTCCTTCTCTGCAGGCTTGAAAGAACTCTTCCTGTTTCTGGTAGACTCCTTCCAATGCCTTTTGTACCTGCCATATTTTGAACTCATTTTGTCTAATTTATGAGTTAGAAGTGCTACCTGCTCCTTGAGGCTCAAGTCATCTGCAGTAGACTCCTTTGGCTTGGCATCAGATTTGAGAGTTGAAGAGAATGCAACTCCTTTCTGGCCAGAAGAGGAAACCTCTTCTGTTTGAACCTCCTCTTGAAGATCATATTCGTAAGCTTTGAGATCAGACAACAGAAGATGGTGATCCAGAGTGTTGAGATCCTTGTTGTCCTTGATCACAGTGACTTTAATTCTCCACCTGCTTGTTAGTGAACGTAATATTTTACTATTAATCTCTTTTTCAGAATAGGTCTTACCTAATGCACTGGCCTTGTTTAGGAGATTCGTGAGACGCATGTCCAGCTGGTCAATGGTCTCGTCTGGTTTCATCTTAAATGTGTCAAAAGAGTGTTGAACAGCTTGGAGCTTGTTATCTTTAATCTTCTCTGTTCCTTCACAGAGCAGAGCTAACTTGTCCCACATCTCTTTTGCAGTGGTGCACGTCCTGACCTTTTCAATTACTTCTTTAGTAAGAGTGTTGATAATCTCAGTCCTCGCCACCTGGTCCAGGTTATGTAGCTTTCTCTCATCGTTGTCAAGTTCGTCTTTCTTTTTGAGGATTCGTTGTCTGGGAACTCTATCCTCTGCAGCGTTGCTAGTTTCTTCTCTGGACTCAGACCTGCCACTATCAATAGGAGTCCAGTAAAATTTAATGGGGCCACTTTCAACCACATCTAACATGCGGTGGTGAATAGCTCCAAGATGATTACTCATCATGAAGCTCCAGTGGCTATAATCCTCGAACGAGAATTCTGGCAGTTTGCGACTCTTATAAGAAGATTTCGAAGACATATTGATAAGAAATTTAGGGAAATAACAAGAACTTGAATAAAAGCACTAAAGAGCAATGGATCTGCCCGGTGACCACCAAAAGCTTTTCAAAGCAGTGGTCGTTGGACACACTGCTCTGATACCACTTGTTGGTCCCACTCGATAGATTAATTGCGGAAGCTTATGTAATAATGTCTTTCAAAGTCTTTTATAAGAGAGTAATGAACAATAAACAATAATTAAAATAAAGCGATAAATAACACAAGATATATAGTGGTTCGGATTAAATATCCTACGTCCACTCTCCCTTATCACCAAGGGGTCTCACTATCAACCAACTCACAAACTTACTCACTGGAATTTCTGAAGTACCAGCACCTTCTTACAAACTCTTTAGATCTAACTTCGATCTAAAGATAGACTTACTCCAACCTTGTCTAACAAGATGAACAGGTTGAGTATATAAACTCCTTACGAGTAGATGAGTAATTAAGAACAAAAGTGAGTGCAATATGCGTAGTGATCAAAAGCTTAGTATGGCTATATGCGCGTGAATGATTCTAGAGCTTTTTCCAGATCTGCACTCAAGTATATATAGAGGGGATTAGGGACATAGCCGTTGGGAGGCTAATCCAATCAGATCCTCTATATATGGAAGCTTCAATCAATCAATTCCCTAATTGATTGATTGGGTTGGTGAGATCTTGATTGATTGTCTTCATATCTTCTCAATCCAATCTTGTTTTGACTTGATTTGAATCACCAACGGTCAATGCTTCCAATTACCTAACTCTGATTCTCTCCAGAGAAAGCAGGACCAGACACCAGACAACCTCGGTGTCTTCTGGTCCTTATCTGGTGAACAACCAGAATACTCAGTAGAATAAGGGGATCAAACTGAGCATCTTTTGTTCCACCAGACTCGTCTGATCTGGACTCGTCTGGTCTGGGGAAGGTCCTCTGCCTCTGGTCTGATCTTCTCTGGTGAAGTCCTCTGGTGGAGTCCTCTGGTGAAGTCCTCTGGTGGGGTCTTCTGGTGACTCTTCTGGTGAGGTCTTCTGGTCTGGCAGTTCCCCCTAGACTAAGTCCTAATCTAGATCATCATCTGGCTAACAGGTCCAGATGGTCCTATTACATCTTCTGGTTTGTTTTAACTCATCAAAACTAACAATTTTTATCCTAACAGTGGTTGTGCTCTGAACATCCTTAAAGAAAGTCTTGGGTTGTTTACCCTTCGGGCATGAACCACAAACCTGATCCTTCTTAAACACTTCATTAGGAAGACCTCGAATGAGACCTTTTCTGGCAATCTTATTCAGTGTCTTGAAGTTAAGATGACACAATCTCTTGTGCCAAATCCAGCTGTTCTCTGCAGATCCTTTTGCAACCAGGCAAGCATTTCTTGGGCAACTACTAAAATCTGCAAGATAAATGTTACCCTTCCTCAAGCCTATTAGCAAGATATCATTATAATCAGATGAAAAGACAGTGCATGAATCACTAGAAAACTTCACTGAGTATCCCCTATCACAAAATTGGGATACTGAAAGCAGATTATGCTTGAGTCCTTCAACATAGTAGACTTCATCTACAGATACACCATTAAAGGTCAACTTTCCAACTCCTCTAGTGACTCCATAATTGTTGTCACCAAACATCACTCTTGGCCCATTCAGTGGCTTGAAATCTTGGAGATTATCTTTATGGAAGGTCATGTGCTTGAAACATCCACTATCAATGTACCAGACATGGTTGCTTGAAAGTCCTTTCTCCAATGGGCTCTTTTCTACCTGCAGAGAAATCAATTAGGTCCCCTACTAGTGCTGGGTCCTGATTGGTTAGTTGCAAGTTTTGTAGGAATCTATAGATAAAGATCATCCCTTGTTGGATGAGGAGATCTTAACTTCCTTCCAAATCTATCTACCAGCACATGTCCTCTTACAATGACATATTGAGCTACTAGTCTGATAAGGACATCTTTCCTATAAACAGGTCTGGTGTACCTTTTCTCAAATCTGGCCTTTGGAATGGCCTGCCTTAAAGACATGGTCTTAAAGGTCTGGTTGTAAGGGTACATCCTAGAAGAACCATCTCTGGTGTAATAACTACCCAGATCAGTTGGTTTTCTATAGATGGGTCTCTGGTTCTGAAAGTTAGATCTCTTCTGATGATAGAATTCCTTCCGAGGTTTCCTGTTCTAGAATCTTCTTGGAGCATTCCACCTGTGAGATCCCTGATTCTGATTGAGGTTCTCTGGTTCAGTGTACCTCCTCTGGTATCTCCTATTCTGATTAGGTTTCCTCTTAGAGTTATCCTTTTGAGGTCCCCTAATCTGCTTAGGTTCCACTCTTTTAGGATTCCTCTGAGATTCCCTAATCAGGTTAGTTACCTGAAAAGAACCATCAACCTTCATAGGTTCTCTTTTCTGACTTGTATGCTCTAGAATTTTCTCTTCCAGAACATTCACCTCTTCTGGATTATGTTTTGAATTATCAGCAGGGGGGTCCCATTTCCATCCAGGTCTGTGAACCACCATGCGGTCAGAAGGATCCTCTTCATTCCGGAGTTCCACAAGTTCACCAGATCTTATAGACTTGTCTTTAGTAAAGCAATATTTATGAGATCTTTTAATAATTCCAGGATATCCTAAACCACTCTTATCATTTATGCGTTGAGAAGATCCTGAAATAATAGATAGGACATCTGGTTTCAAGGAATCTTCTCTGGGCACAGGTAACTCAATAGTTTGCTCAACTTGTTTTCCCTTGATAAGAGTCTGGTATTTGGCTCTAAGCTCATTGAGCTCATCCTTCTGAGAATTCTTTTCCTTCATGATTTGATCTACCAGAGTATCTCTTTCTTTGATCGTATCCTGAAGTTCAGAGACTTCTTTGGAATGATCTTTCATGAGTTCTCTAGTGGATTTTTGTTCATGAGATAAGGATTGAACTTCAGTTCTGAGCCTACCATTCTCTTTCTCAAGTTTTTGACAAAGTTGAACACAATTTTGGAGATCTGATAGCATTTGTTGCATATCAGACTCTCTGGAGTTACCAGATGAATTAGAGGATTCAATATATTTGGAATCTGATAAGACTAAGGTAGTTTCTTGTACCTCATTGATGTCTGCCATCAGACATACATCATCATCCGACCCGAAATCAGAAGAAGAAGAACTGGAACTAGTATCCTCCTCCTCTGTTTCTACCAGCAATGCTCTCTTATCTGCATATCTCTTATCTCTCTTGATCTTTTTCTCTTCTCTTTCCCTAGGAGTAAGTTGAGGACAATCATAACTGTAGTGACCAGTCTTGTTGCATGTGTAGCAGGCATTGTCTCCTCTGGGACTAGGACTTGGCTCTCTCCTCATCTGGTTGTAGTCTGATCTGGCTGGACTACTCTCTCTCCTCTGGTGGTCAGGTCTGCCAGAGCTACCATCCCTCCTCTGATAATCTGATCTCCCAGAGTTGCCAGAGTTGTCATCTCTCTTCCTCTCTGGAGTTCTGAATCTGGTCTCCCTTGAGTCTCCAGATGTCTTCTTCTTTTCTGCAGGCTTGAAGGAACTCTTCCTGTCTCTGGTAGATTCCTTCCAATGCCTCTTGCACCTGCCATATTTTGAGCTCATTTTATCTTATTTACGGGTTAGAAGTGCTACCTACTCCTTGAGGCTCAAGTCATCTGCAGTAGACTCATTTGGCTTGACATCAGGCTTGATAGTCGAAGAGAATGCAACTCCTTTCTGACCAGAAGAGGAAACCTCTTCTGTTTGATCCTCCTCTTGAAGATCATACTCATAAGCTTTGAGATTAGACAACAGAAGATGATGATCCAGAGTGTTGAGATCCTTGTTGTCCTTGATCACAGTGACTTTAATTCTCCACCTGCTGGTTAGTGAACGCAAGATTTTACTATTAATTTCTTTTTCAAAATAGGTCTTACCTAAGGCACTAGCCTTGTTCAGGAGGTTTGTGAGACGCATATCCAGCTGGTCAATGGTCTCGTCTGGTTTCATCTTGAAAGTGTCAAATGAGTGTTGAACAGCTTGGAGCTTGTTGTCTTTAATCTTCTCTGTTCCCTCACAGAGAAGTGCAAGTTTGTCCCACATCTCCTTGGCAGTGGCACACGTTCTGACCTTTTCAATCACCTCTTTAGTAAGTGTGTTGATGATCTCAATTCTTGCCACCTGGTCCAAGTTGTAGAGCTTTCTTTCATCATTGTCAAGCTCATCTTTCTTTTTGAGAATCTTTTGCCTGGGGGCTCTATCCTCTGCAGCTTTTTGGGCCGTTTCACTAGTTTCTTCCCTGGACTCTGACCTGCCACTATCAATAGGAGTCCAGTAAAATTTAATTGGGCCACTTTCTACCACATCTAACATGCGGTGATTAATAGCTCCAAGATGATTGCTCATCATGAAACTCCAGTGGCTGTAATCCTTGAAAGAGAATTCTGGAAGCTTACGGCTCTTGTAAGAAGATTTTGCAGACATTTTGACAAAAATAAGGATTTAACAAGAATTTGAACAAAAGCACTAAAGAGCAATGGATCTGCCCGGTGACCACCAAAAGCTTTTCAAAGCAGTGGTCGTTGGACACACCGCTCTGATACCACTTGTTGGTCCCACTTGTTAGATTAATTGCGGAAGCTTAAGTGAAAAGTCTTTCAAATTCTTTTTACAAGAGCACAAAAACCAATAAGAGGATAAGTAAATGAAAGCAATAAAGAACACAAGATATATAGTAGTTCGGATTTAAATATCCTACGTCCACTCTCCCTTTTATCCAAGGGGTCTCACTATCAACCAACTAACTCACTTACTCACTGGAATTGGAAAGTACCAGTTCCTTCTTACAACTCCTTTAGATCTAGTCACAATCTAAAGTAGGCTACCTTCAACCTTATCTTAGAGATGAACAGGTTAAGGTCTAATAACTCCTTGAGAGTGAATATGAATGAAAGAACAATAAGAGTGCTAAGAGTGATTATCAAAAGCTCAGATGGACTTATGCGCGTAGGGTGTCTCTAGAGCTTTTTCTTGAACTGCACTCTTGTATTTATAGAGGGGATTAGGAAATAGCCGTTTGAGAGCTAATCCAATCAGATCCTCTATTTAAGGAAGCCTCAATCAATCAATTCCCTAATTGATTGATTGGGTTGGTGGGATCATTGGATTGATTATCTTCAAATACTTTCCAATCCTGATCTTGTTGACTTGATTTGAATCACCAACGGTCAAATGCTTCCTTTGCCTAACTCAGATTCTCTCCAGAGAAGGCAAGACCAGACACCAGGTAACCTTGATGTCTTCTGGTCCTGATCTGGTGAACAACCAGAGTACTCAGTAGAAACAGGGGATCAAACTGAGCATCTTTTGTTCCACCAGACTCGTCTGGTCCGGACTCGTCTGGTTTGGGGAAGGTCCTCTGCCTCTGGCCAGGTCTCATCTGGTGAAGTCTTCTGGTGGAGTCCTCTGGTGGGGTCTTCTGGTGACTCTTCTGATGAAGTCTTCTGGTCTGGCAGTTCCCCCTAGACTAAGTCCTAAACTAGATCATCATCTGGCTAACATGTCCAGATGGTCCTATTACATCTTCTGGTTTGTTTTAACTCATCAAAACTATACAAATTTTTATCCTAACAGTATATCATCTTGTATGCTTGGTATATGAGTTTGCCCTCTTAATTCGTCTAAGGTAATCTCACTTCTGGGCTTTCTATTGTTCATAAAGTCTTTCTCCAAGAATTTATAGTGCGCACAAAACACGGTCTTTCGATTCTTGGGACTATAGAATATACACCCTTTTGTCCCCGTGTGATATCCTATAAACAGCCTTAATTCTAAACATGGATCCAATTTACCGTCTTTCTTGTCTAGCACGTATGCCGAACACCACCCGATTTTCATGCGTCTTAAACTGGACTTACGCCCGGTCCATAATTCTGTCAGGGTTTTAGGAATCGATTTGGATGGCACCAAGTTTAGAATGTAAGCCGTTGTTTCTAAGGCATTACCCCAAAACGATTTGGGTAAATCTGAATAACTCATCATGGATCTGACCTTTTCTAAAAGAGCCCAATTCCTTCGTTCTGCTACACCGTTCTGTTGAGGGGTTCCCGATGCGGTTAACTGGGATACGATCCCTTCGTTTGATAGGTAGTTCAAGAGTTCATCGCTGAGGTATTCGCCTCCACGATCAGATCGTAGAAACTTGATACTTCTTTCCCTATTCAACATAAGGTAGATGTATCCATATCCCGAGTAATCGTCAACAAAAGTGAAAAAATACTCATACCCCCTTCTTGTTATGATCATCATTGGACCACATATATCGGTATGAACGAGTTCCAACACTTCCGTAGCTCTATTCCCCTTGGCTCCAAATACCCTCTTGGTCATTTTACCCTCTAAACAGAATTCGCAAGTTGGAAATGGCTCAACTTGAAGAAACTCCAAGGATCTGTCTTTCACCAATCTTTGTATTCGCATTAGATTAATATGATCTAATCTAATATGCAATAGAAGTGTTTCGTTCATATCTGAAAGAACGGTTTCTTTTATAACTTGAAATAGTCGATGTGTTATTAGATTCAATTTATGAGTGGTGTGCCCAATTAATGGTATAAAGATCATCCAACAATGTTTCGGAACAGATAAACTCATCGTTTCAAGAAATAATAACATCCTTATTAAAAGAAACTAAGTATCTATTCAAAATAGTTTAGAAACTGAAGGTTGAGTTCTTTCTAAACTAGGAACATGAAGAACGTCTCTCAAGACCATAACTCTATCTTCAAAAGATAGGCGCACTTCTCCCACTGCTTCAGCTGCCACTCTCGTAGCATTGCCCGGTGTGATGGGGATCTCAATTCCGCTAAGTCGTTAGGTTAGCTTGAACCCATGAAAAATGAAACAAATGTGATCAGCGGCTCTCGTATCCACTATCCACGAATGGACAGTATACACCACTTCACAAGTTTCGACGACTAGGGCATGTGAATTACCTAGCTTTCCTAGCCTCTTAGGCTTGGAACAGGTAGACCTCCAATGTCCTCTCTTATCGCAGTTAAAATACTTTCTCTTCGATGCAAGCCTTGGCTTTGCCTTTCACAACAATTGGATTTGCTTGGGTTCGGCATTTGGTTCTCTTCCTCCTTTTTCCTCCCTTGGGACCAGAAGAGGTAGACGGACCATTAGCCACCATAGCAGTGGATTGGTGCCCCATTATCGCTTCCACCGAAACTAAAGCTTACAAGAGCTTGGGCAAACGACTTGTCCGTTCATTCATCTGACAGTTTAGATGAAACTGCTCAAAGCTTTTCAGTAGAGTATGAAGTATGAAATCAACCTGAGAAGGGACATCAAAATCCACACCAAGTACTTCCAACTTGTTAAGGTATACTATAATCTTGAGAACGTACTCCCTCACAAGAGTTCCCTTAATTAGGCGTGAAATTGTCATGATTCGTCACTCAAAATGCCCTAGTTTTGGTCGATTTTATTGAGTTTTTAGAGTCAAATGAGTACTATTTCTTTACATTTATAAATTTGTCTCTTTGATACTCATAGCTGAATTAAGGGCGAAAAACGGAGTTTGTAGGACTTTGAATCATCTCAAACGGATGCCCGGATGAGAAGATATCGAAGAAATACGAACGGTATTAGTGCGTGAGAAGAGAAGTGTTAGTTGAAAGAAGAGAAGGGCCGCTCGAGCAAGACCACTCGAGCGCCTCCGCTCGACTTCGTGCACCACTCGACCAGTGCCTCTCGAGAGCTTCCACTCGAGCTCAACAGCTCGAGCGCCTCTGACTTACAGAATGATTCCTCCGCTCGAGCTCAACACCTCGAGCACCTTTGCTCGACCGCCTGCCCCACTCGACCAATAAGCTCGAGCACGTCCGCTCGAGCGGGACAGCTCAAGCACCTCCGAGAGCAAACTTTCAAGATTCATTTTTTTGGCCCACGAGTTCCCGTTTCAGCCCAACGCTTATATATACCTCCCGAACACATTTTGAACGAATCATCACTCACCACACACCACTTGATAGATTTTGACTTTTAGAGTTCGTTTTTGGAGAGGAAGGAGAGGAGCAAGCTTTACTTTTACATTTTCGAGGTTTTCTTTACGAATTCATAGCACGGTTTTGCTTTTTAGTTTCGTTTCTTTAGACCTTTGTTCTTGAACATGTTGAGACTTCGTTTTATTAATTTAATTTTAGTTTATTTATTTATATCTTGAAACCCTAGTTTATGTTTGATCTTTTCATAGTGCAAATCATTATGTTCATGTTCGTTATTTATTCAATTGTTCTTGTTTACGTACCCATGTCTAGCTAAAACCCTTGCATGCTTGGGGTAGGATGAACTCGTAGAAGTAGGTTGTGGGTACGTAATTAGGGTAATTCGTGACGTTAGGTTTTAATTCTCTTAACTAATAAATTCTTAAAATTAATCTTAACTTTAATCTTGAATTTCGTTCGAAAAGTGTTAGAGAGAGGACGACTGTATCACTCTTTAACAACGAGTAGACTTAACGAGAGGGTTTAGAAAGGGTTAATTCATCTACCAGTTTAGCGAAGGAGGACGACCGCATCACCTTAGTTAAATTAGGGTCTCATTAATTAAGCACAATCTATTAACTTGTTAGTGGATTAGTGAAGTCGATTGTTAGGGTAAAGTATTAGGGTTTAGAATCTTGAGCTTTTATCTTGCATTCTTTTACTTAGGTTATTTCTTGCGTGTCACGGTTATTTTGATTATGTACCTACTCATTCAGTATACGTAGGGATTCCTATCCTGAGCATCACCATCACTCATTTGAATACAACCTTTAGTTAATTCGATTCCTTTAGTATTATAGTTTAATTAGTTTATTTTTAGTTTTAATTAATTTTTCCAAAAATCCAAAAACATACACTCATATTAACTACAACGCTGATGGTCCCGTTTTCAAAAGGTAAAATGATAGGAATTCAGGAGCAAATTTTTTTTTAAAACCTTTTCTCAGGGAGTTCAGCAAGAGTGTAGAGTTCTCAAGTCACTGCATTGCTAAGAGGCTGAGCTACCAAGTCAGTGAGAAGACTTGAAGGCTCATGCTCTTAGCAACTCAGTGACGTCGAGAGGTTACACTTCAAGTCACTGCTCTGCTTAGAGGCTGAGCTACCAAGTCAGTGTGACGGCTTGGAGGCTCATGCTCTAAACAAGGCAGTGACTCGAGATACTGAACTCTCGAGTGCGTTGCCTGAACTGGTCTGTGAGAGGAATCTCCCTGACCTGAATACTTAACCAAAGTTTTCTTAACAATGCTCTCAGTGAGCAGAATTTTCACAACACTTTAGTAAATACTTTAAAAGAGTAAACGCTCAGTTTAACGTGGTTCAGAGACTCAAGCTCTTACATCCACGGCCTGATTTAACAGAATATCTACTAACTGGGATTCTTGTTTTTAACGTTCCAAGGTGCACTGACAACTGGACTCACGCCACTCCCTGGGTTGCCCCTCCTCACTAACTAACTTCCACCAACAAACCTAACTAGAGGGTTTTGGTTTCTCCAACTATGTGAGATTTTCCTTTACAATGTGTTAGCCTAAAGCTAGGATTAGGAAAACCTCTCTAAGCTATGAGTTACAAGCTGAACACTCATTTGTGTATATCTATGAACTCTAAGGTTCAGTGTACAAGATGTGAATCGTGCCTCCTTATAACTCCCAATATCATGCACTAAATACTCACACCTTCACAGCTCGTAGGTGTTGATTTTTCTTTCTTCACACACACTTCAAACGCAGCTATGAGCTTGTATTTATAGTGTGGATTCAAATGTAATCGTTGGAGGAAATTACATTTGAATCCATACAATTAATGGTTTCAACCACTTTTCTTGGAATGCGGCCTTGTCAGTGTCAGAGTTGCTGCCTCGTGCTGATTGGTCCACGTGGACTGTATCCAACGGATCTTTGACTCAGTGGATTGACCAAGATCCACTGAATTTAGGTAGCTTCCTCCTCCACTGACTGATGATCTTCAGTGGACTAAATCGTCCTCAGTGTAGTTGTCCTTCAGAGACTCTTTGAAGATCATTCCAAGAAGTTTGTCATAAGGCTGAATGACAAACTTCCCTGACCACAGTAGCCGGACTCCTTCAGGGCCTACTTGGTGCAGCAATGATCCTCCTGATCATGCTCTTCACTGAGTGGTCCACCTGACTTAGCTTAGATCAGCCAGGTTTACACTCAGTGGGACATCCTTCAGGCTTCTCTTCTGGTTCAGGTCTCTGACTTGGCTTCAGTCTGTTCTTCTTGATGTCAACTTGATTTCCTCAGGCTGTGTTGCTGAGTTCCCCCTCAACTGAGTGTTCCCTCAACTGAGTTCTTCACAATTGACAGCCTATTCTACTGAGAAATAACCTAGCCTGACCTGAAACAAAAGATACAATCCTGACTGCTTTCAAACCTATTACATGTTGTTTTGGAAAATCATCAAAACTAAAACATATCCCAACAATTTTCTCCTTTTTGATGATTCCAAAACTTCTAACCAATTGATTTTCTATTACAAGAATAATGTCAGAACACAAGCAATAGTTTGAAATATGCAGGAATTCCCATAGTTTAAAACATTTAAGATCTATTCGGTTGACCATTTTTCTTAACAAAACTGGATCAGTGGTCATGTGAACAACCCGCTCTGATACCAGTTGATGGTCCCGTTTTCGAAAGGCAAAATGATGGGAATTCAGGAGCTTTTTTTTAAAAAAAATCTTTCCTCAGGGAGTTCAGCAAGAGTGTATAGTTCTCAAGTCACTGCATTGCTAAGAGGCTGAGCTACCAAGTCAGTGAGAAGATTTGAAGGCTCATGCTCTTAGCAACTCAGTGACTCGAGAGGTTACACTTCAAGTCACTGCTCTGCTTAGAGGCTGAGCTACCAAGTCAGTGTGACGGCATGGAGGCTCATGCTCTAAGCAAGGCAGTGACTCAAGATACTGAACTCTCTAGTGCGTTGCCTGAACTAGTCAGTGAGAGGAATCTCCATGACCTGAATACTTAACCAAAGTTTTCTTAACAATGCTCTCAGTGAGCAGATTTTCACAACACTTTAGTAAATACTTTAAAAGAGTAAACGTTCAGTTTAACGTGGTTCAGAGACTCAAGCTCTTACATCCACGGCCTGATTTAACAGGAAATCCACTAACTGGGATTCTTGTTTTTAACGTGCCAAGGTGTGCACTGACAACTGGACTCACACCACTCCTGGGCTGCCCCTCCTCACTAACTAACTTCCACCAACAAACCTATTTAGAGGGTTTTGGTTTCTCCAACTATGTGAGGTTTTCCTTTACAATGTGTTAGCCTAAAGCTAGGATTAGGAAAACCTCTCTAAGCTATGAGTTACAAGCTGAACACTCATTTGTGTATATCTATGAACTCTAAGGTTCAGTGTACAAGATGTGAATCGTGCCTCCTTATAACTCCCAATATCATGCACTAAATACTCACACCTTCACAGCTCGTAGGTGTTGATTTTTCTTTCTTCACACACACTTCAAACGCAGCTATGAGCTTGTATTTATAGTGTGGATTCAAATGTAACCGTTGGAGGAAATTACATTTGAATCCATACAATTAATGGTTTCAACCACTTTTCTTGGAATGCGGCCTTGTCAGTGTCAGAGTTGCTGCCTCGTGCTGATTGGTCCACGTGGACTGTATCCAACGGATCTTTGACTCAGTGGATTGATTAAGATCCACTGACTTTAGGTAGCTTCCTCCTCCACTGACTGATGATCTTCAGTGGACTGAATCGTCCTCAGTGTAGTTGTCCTTCAGAGACTCTTTGAAGATCATTCCAAGAAGTTTGTCATAAGGCTGAATGAAAAACTTCCCTGACCACAGTAGTCTGACTCCTTCAGGGCCTACTTGGTACAGCACAGATCCTCCTGATCATGCTCTTCACTGAGTGGTCCACCTGACTTAGCTTAGATCAGTCAGTTTTACACTCAGTGGGACATCCTTTAGGCTTCTCTTCTGGTTCAGGTCTCTGACTTGGCTTCAGTCTGTTCTTCTTGATGTCAACTTGATTTCCTCAGGCTGTGTTGCTGAGTTCCCCCTCAACTGAGTGTTCCCTCAACTGAGTTCTTCTCAATTGACAGCCTATTCTACTGAGAAATAACCTAGCCTGACCTGAAACAAAAGATACAATCCTGACTTCTTTCAAACCTATTACATGTTGTTTTGGAAAATCATCAAAACTAAAACATATCCCAACAATTTTCCCCTTTTTGATGATTCCAAAACTTCTAACCAATTGATTTTCTATTACAAGAAAAATGTCAGAACACAAGCAATACTTTGAAATATGCAGGAATTCCCATAGTTTAAAACATTTAAGATCTATTCGGTTGACCATTTTTCTTAACAAAACTGGGTCAGTGGTCATGTGAACAACCCGCTCTGATACCAATTGATGGTCCCGTTTTCGAAAGGCAAAATGATGGGAATTCAGGAGCAATTTTTTTTTTAAAATCTTTCCTCAGAGAGTTCAGCAAGAGTGTAGAGTTCTCAAGTCACTGCATTGCTAAGAGGCTGAGCTACCAAGTCAGTGAGAAGACTTGAAGGCTCATGCTCTTAGCAACTCAGTGCCTCGAGAGCTTACACTTCAAGTTACTGCTCTGCTTAGAGGCTGAGCTACCAAGTCAGTGTGACGGCTTGGAGGCTCATGCTCTAAGCAAGGCAGTGACTCGAGATACTGAACTCTCTAGTGCATTGCCTGAACTGGTCAGTGAGAGGAATCTCCCTGACCTGAATACTTAACCAAAATTTTCTTAACAATGCTCTCAGTGAGCAGATTTTCACAACACTTTAGTAAATACTTTAAAAGAGTAAACGCTCAGTTTAACGTGGTTCAGAGACTCAAGCTCTTACATCCACGGCCTGATTTAATAGGAAATCCACTAACTGGGATTCTTATTTTTAACGTGCCAAGGTGCACTGACAACTGGACTCACGCCACTCCCTGGGTTGCCCCTCCTCACTAACTAACTTCCACCAACAAACCTAACTAGAGAGTTTTGGTTTCTCCAACTATGTGAGGTTTTCCTTTACAATGTGTTAGCATAAAGCTAGGATTAGGAAAACCTCTCTAAGCTATAAGTTACAAGTTGAACACTCATTTGTGTATATCTATGAACTCTAAAGTTCAGTGTACAAGATGTGAATCGTGCCTCCTTATAACTCCCAATATCATGCACTAAATACTCACACCTTCACAGCTCGTAGGTGTTGATTTTTCTTTCTTCACACACACTTCAAACGCAGCTATGAGCTTGTATTTATAGTGTGGATTCAAATGTAACCGTTGGAGGAAATTACATTTGAATCCATACAATTAATGGTTTTAACCACTTTTCTTGGAATGCGGCCTTGTCAGTGTCAGAGTTGCTGCCTCGTGCTGATTGGTCCACGTGGACTGTATCCAACGGATCTTTGACTCAGTGGATTGACCAAGATCCACTGAATTTAGGTAGCTTCCTCCTCCACTGACTGATGATCTTCAGTGGACTGAATCGTCCTCAGTGTAGTTGTCCTTCAGAGACTCTTTGAAGATCATTCCAAGAAGTTTGTCATAAGGCTGAATGACAAACTTCCCTGACCACAGTAGCCTGACTCCTTCAGGGCCTACTTGGTGCAGCACTGATCCTCCTGATCATGCTCTTCACTGAGTGGTCCACCTGACTTAGCTTAGATCAGCCAGGTTTACACTCAGTGGGACATCCTTCAGGCTTCTCTTCTGGTTCAGGTCTCTGACTTGGCTTCAGTCTGTTCTTCTTGATGTCAACTTGATTTCCTCAGGCTGTGTTGCTGAGTTCCCCCTTTCTGAGTTCCCCTGCAACTGAGTTCTTCTCAACTGACAGCTTATTCTACTGAGAAATAACCTAGCCTGGCCTGAAACAAAAGATACAATCCTGACTGCTTTCAAACCTATTACATGTTGTTTTGGAAAATCATCAAAACTAAAACATATCCCAATAGGCGCGTAGATCTTCAGGGATCTATTCGCATACACACTTTCCCTTGGGTTCGATATACTTGGTCGCTATACTTGCTCATACTACAGTGAACTCGTACGCTTGCGAGGAATCTACTAGTAGAAAGTTAGTATTTTCGCCATCAAGTCATCCCTCCACCATTTCCAACTTGGCCTAGTCATGTTTGGTGAACTGATTAATCATGGGTTTCTGATGTGAAAACATCTCTTCAAGGCTTTCCATGATTTCAACAGCGGATACAATGTCTTCATGAATGCGCCTCAAATCCTCAGACAGAGATGTCAAGATGTGCACTTCATGTGTTCATTTTCACGCTTCCAATCATAAACTGCCTTTTCCCATTGCTTGATTTATCATTAAGCTTGTCAGGTATATTAACGCGAGTAACCTAATTGTGTTCTTGTGCAGTAAGGACAACATTTAAATTACATTTCCAATCGATATAATTCTCTCCAGAAAGTTTTTTAACTTAAAGTATACTAAACGGTGGATTAAAAGGTTGCGACACGATGATATGAGAATAAAACATACATTCATATTAATATCTAGAAAAATACGAAATTATCACATAATTCGATCACATAAATTATATTGAAACCTTAAAACAATATAATCATGCATCAGCCAACATCTCGAAACAATTTAAATGCGCCACGAGGGATGGTCTATACATTTAAACACATTCAAGCGGATCACAAACTTAAAAATTACAAATCCTTAATTCAAAATTAATAGTTGGCTCCCACTTTGACCACATAAAAACTGACAGGGACTCCACAGGGAGTAAGTTAATATCAATTTCTTATGCCTAAGTAATAACCATAATTCAATACAGGATTATTATTTCGCTTTGAGCAAGCCACTCGTAGTGAGGGTCAATACCGCCACTAGTAATAATCCATAATCATCATTTTAGAATTTATTCATGTGAAATCCATCTTTTTGGCCGATCCGAGGGGGAAATGTACAAATAAATAAATTATGGAGGTCAAATTAATCCAATTTTATTATCCAGAATAAAATTGCGATTAAAGAAACATACTTAGTAATTTTAGAAAGTAGGGTTTTTCTTGGACAATTAAAATCATGCAAACACATATCAACAAATAATAGGTGCATGACAATAAAACATCCATCAAAACAAAAATTAAAACACATTGGAGCACTCAAATCCAATTGTCACAGTTTAATTTTCTTCACGTCTTGATGCGAGAAATCGTCCTCGTTGCTTTCAACGTTCATCTCGACAAGCTCCCACTCGAACAACAACACTTCGTCAAAAAACTTCATTTGGAGTTCGGGACGACGTTTGGAATCACACAAAAAAATAAGAACGGAAAAAAAAATTAACAGCCCGAGATCCAGCGCGCGTCGGCCCACCTCGCCTCTCGGCGCCACAGCAGCCGAGCGCTAGAAGGCAGCGCCTCGCGCGCGCGCGCCATGCGCCTTGCGTACGCCGTGCTCCAGGTTTCGCCATTCATCCTCGTTTTTCACCCCATGCACGCGCCACGCATGCATGCGTCGTCCGGGTACGTTGTCTTTAATTCTTCGTTTTCGTCTTCATCTCGATCCGGTTATAATTTATTTACAAAAAAATAAATAAACCTAGATCTAGACTAGTCTATTACATTGATCAAATTAAAATAAAAACAACTAATCTACTCGTGGATTTTCTCATGAGAAAAATGAATTCGAACAAATCGAATTAAAAATAATAATTCACACGCATGAATAAAATAAACATTAAAAATCATGACAATTGGATACCTGCAAAAAAGATCTAGAAATTCTACTAAATAATTTCAATTTAATGTTAAACAATTTAAATTCCAATTTAAAGACTAGAGCCCGAAAACCGTGGCTCTGATACCATTTATTAGGAAAATAGGGGTGCCCGGAAACTATTCGGGATGAAATTTAAATATAAATTTAAATATAATTATTACCAGCATGAATTAATCCTAATTAGTTCAAATAATAATTCGAACAACAATTTTATCATCATGCATGTAGAATTAATTCACAAAAAACCTATGGTGGAATAACTAGGAATTTATGTGATTACGTACCTCTTGTAGATATGGCATTTGATAATCACGGGACTATTACGTACGTGCTACTAATTAAAAGACCTTCTCAAGTATGTCTCTTTCGCCTTACTTGATAACCGGTGGGAAGTACTTTCAAGCAATTAAAATAAACAAGGAAAAAGAAAAATATTTTTGTTCTTAATTTTTCCAACATATGGAATCATGTACTTGGGGATGAAATAATCATCCCCTATTTATAAGAGTAGTGGCAGAAAATTTGAGATATTTTAGAGGTGGAGAAATTTTTTTCTTGGCCTCTAAGAAATTTTGAATATATCCCATATATTCTTTTCTCCATAATAAAATATTCCACAAAAATCTCACTCTCCTTATTAAGGGTGTAAATTTCAAAATTCTTAGGGAGAATATTCAAGATTTGGATCTTCTTGAATATATGAGATAATCTTATATTCCAAGAAGAGTAACTCTCTTGTACACTTGGTGTATGGTGCACTCACTCAACAGTTGATATTGTTTACACTGAAAAGTTGGTCTCAACCACACTGAAAAGTTGGTCACAATTACAATGAAAAGTTTACATTGAAAATAAATTTTAGTGTAAACTTTTCAGTGTAATTGAAACCAACTTTTTAGTGTAATTGGGACCAACTTTTCAGTGTAAATAATATCAATTGTTGAGTGAGTGCACCGTGCACTTGGTGCATACGAGACTTTGTCTTCCAAGAATACTTATCTTCCATAATATCTTTCCAAGAAAATCAACAAAATCTTTTCTCTCCTAAATCATTACATTTCGAAATTAAGCATGAAAAATCAGCAAATATTTTTTTTTATTTTAATCATCTTATTATTATTGGGCTACTTAATGGGCTATTTGAGGGGCCTTTAGGAGAATTATGATTGGATCTCCAATGGGCTTCTGAATTTCAATATTGAGCCCCAATATAATTCAGCCCTTTAATATTAATTAGTACCACTAATAAATTAATATTGCACTATCCATCTTAATCTATATTACAATAATATGGGCTCCCGGTTATTATTTTCCGCGTTTAAGATTATCAAGTCCATTAATTAATTAAGCTTCTAAATAGCTCTAAATTAATTAATATCTTTCACCTTGGAGTAAAGACAGCTCAACATTATTATCCGTACAAAAGAAACTAATTCTTCACTTGCAAGATTTGGTACGATAAAACTTCTGAGCCCACCAAGGTGACAAATCACACGAGCCGTACTCGCACGCGTTTCTCCGTATTAAATCTTAGCAACTGTCGTATGATTAACATTACAGCCCAAAACACAATGTTCGAAGTCACAATGATTCTCACCCAACATGAATCAAAGCAGTAACCATTAAGCACACACGGTCCTATTTAAGTGACGGAGATTAAGAAATCAATAACCACTGAGGTCTAATTCTTCACATTTCAGAACAGAAGAATTTATCCTCAATGTACGTCCTCTTCAACACATACTAAATGTGCTAATGCAATCTCTTGGTCAAGATAGGTAAATCTGAGAATTACACATCGACCTTTCAAGACGGATTGTTCAATTCCACCTGGGTCGTGAATTTGTACGTTTAGTTACAAGTAACCGTCAATGTGATCTTCTGTGATCGGGTATCACCATATTGACTACAATGTAACACATACTACTTATAATGAACTGGTTGCAATAAATATTCAACATTCAATCATATCTAAAGCAAATGCGATAAAAGATTTATTCTCATAAATAAGTGTTTAATACATGAGTTATACAAAGTAAACGCATACTTTCACGTATAACTCCAACATTTAAGACATGCAAAATAGTACTCAGAGCCTCATCCCAAAATGATGTAGACAATCCTGCTTCTGATAGCAGACATATTACTCTGCCGACCAATGTTTTATTCATCCTTTCTGCAAGCTCATTCAACTGAGGAGTCTTTAGAGGAGTCTTTTGACGCCCGGAGCCTAAGAACCCGATCTCCACCGTCTAGAATCAACTCTTATGTGTCCTGAATGTGCTGTCCAAATTACAGCTCGATCCAACGGTTGGTTTGTGAGAAATAACCCTTTTACCTCGACTTTACAGAAGTGAATAGCCCAAAAACAGGCCTTCTGTTTGCGGCCTATTTCCATCAATACAGTGCTCCAAATACGATCTCCACTGTCAGAATGTAATACAACAAGTTCCGAACGTGATGATAAAGTTTCAGCTCGATCCAACTGTTAGAACTCCGGATATTGCTTTGCAAGATTCCTTCTCCTTGGACTCCCTAAAAAACGTGAATAGTATTTTTTATTCTCTATTTTCTTCTATCTTCCCTCAATGTCTTCTAGGGCAAGATAACACCAAGTAATGGGCCTACTTGGGCTTTTCTAACTTGTTGGCTATTGGGCTTCTCCATATATTTGGAAAACCAAACCCAACATTTATTCGTTGTTTGATGATACTGGTCGTACAAGTAATGTCTGTGTTTTCATAAGCGGTGGTAATCAAAAGAGATAGAAAGAAAGATGTATATACTCAAATAAGTCAATATTGTTTGGTAAATATTGAGATTGTTGATATTTATATGTATAATGACAAGGTCGTATCAAAATATATTCAAGCCAAAACATAACTATAGGTAAAGTCTGTTGTAAATATATTATAATTAGGCAAAAATTTGTATGAGGCCGTTTCATGGCATGACATAACACAAATTAACACCCACCCATTTAAAAGTATTAATGCGCCAATACCCAAATTGTACTCCATCCTATTGTCTTATGTCATGAGACGGTCTCACACAAGACCTACTCTTATAACTATAGACATTACATGGAGGAAAATATACTTAATATCAAGATGCCTAATGGAATTTTAGAGTTATATTTCTATTACTACTATAAATATATCATTAATTATTGTATTATTTGTACACAATAGAGAACACATAAAATATAATGAAATCTGACTTGAACGCAATGTACTAGCTTGACTAGTAGTTACCCCACAAGAGTACGGGATCACAGTAGTATGGGCAAGTATATGGACCAAGTATTATCGAACTCAAGGGAAAGTGTGTACGCGAGTAAATCCCTGGAAATCTACGTCTCGTAGCTAATATGAATGTAATGTTTTGGTTTCTAAACTGATTCCTATTATCTATATGATATCATGAAATTAACTAAATAAATTTTTTTATTAATGCAAATATGAGATGATGATGCCCGGGATAGGAATTCCTACGTATACTACCGGAGTTGGTACAATAACTAAAATAATTGTGATGTGCAAGTAATAATCCTAAGCGTACTAAAACTAGGCAATCAACTTCCCTAATCTAGCACAAGATTGAAAGACTAAAAGCTCAAGAATTAACCCTAATACTTCGTCCTATCAACCTACTTCACAAATCCAATAATCGAATTATATGGATTGTGCTTAATTATTGAGACCCTAATTTAACTAAGGTGATGCGGTCGTCCTCCCTAGATAAACCGGTAGATGATAAACCCCTTCTAAAATCCTTTCCTTAAGCTTATTCGTTATTAAAGAGTGATGCAATCGTCTTCTCTCTAACAATTTTCGTATTCAATTCCAAGATTATTCTAGAGTTTATTAGAAGCATTCAATAATTAAGAGAATCAAAACTAAACATCACAAATTATCCTAATTACGTACCAACATCCTACTTCTACGAGTTCATCCTATCCTAAGCATGCAAGGGTTCTAGCCTAACATGGTGGTTTGAATAACTAAAACGATAACGGTAATAATAAACATATACATAATTGAATTAACTAAAAAAATCATAAACACAAGAACAAATTCAAGTCTAAAAAATATCTTTATAGATCTGGAAAAACTAGGTTTAGAAGTCTCAAGTACTCAAGTAATCAAAAACAAAAACTAATTGGTTCAAAAGAAAAGTAATTAATCTACGAATTCGTAAGCTAAAACTTCGATTACACGTTCAAAAACCTTGCTAAACTCTTCCCCAAGCTCTCTCCTTCAAAAACTATCTAATGGTATCAAAGTGTGTCTCAAAATATGCTTGGAATAGGTATATATAGGCTTGGACCGAAATAGAACGGATTTGGGCCTGATCTGCTCGAGTTCTTCCTTTGCTCGAGCGCCTAGCGCTCGAGCTGTGCTCACTCAAGCGCTCCGATCTTGTAGAACAAAAATAGCGCTCGACCCCCTTTATTCGAGCGCCTAGCGCTCGATTTTAGGTGACTCGAGTGCTCTTGACTTCCAGAACCAACATGACGCTCGACTTCTATTGGTCGAGCACCTAGTACTCGACCTAGGCTCACTCGAGCACTTCCTCCTTTGAGCCAAGTGATACTTTTATACGCACGAACTAATACTCTTTGTATTTCTTCAATATCTTCTCATCCGGGAGTCCGTTTGAGTCGATTCAAAGTCCTACGAACTCCATTTTTCGTCCTCTTTCCTAACATGAGCATAAAAGAGACAAATTTATAAGTTTATAAAAATGATACTCAAATATCTCTAAATACTCATCAAATTCACTCAAAACATGGGCAAATCGAGCTACAAACAATTTTACGCCTAATCAAAACCTTCCTAGCTTGGTACACACCCAGACGTAGTCATTCGTGACGAACTGGATAAATAAATTTGTGTCTCCGCGTTCTTTAATTTACAACAAAGTCAACATTCTCAGTTAAAAAAAATCAAATACCTCTCTAGGTACACCAATAAGTCAATAAATATATGAGTAGTTTTATATGAAATTGAATTTACGTAAAAAATTATTTAAGTATTAGTTTTGTACACCCCACTATCTAAAAAAATGTTTAATTTTTAAATAGTGATAGTGTGAATGCATAACATTAATCAGTGATATTTGTAGAAATTGAGTTCACGTAAATTCGGTTCACACAAATTTTAGCCTAAATTCATACATTGTCAAATAATTTAATATGCGCGGGTGGAGTTGTTTTCCATAGGGCATGATCCTAAGTATTTGACTCTACTAATATCATAAAAAAGACTACATACTCTCCCTATTTCAAAATAACTGTCATTCTAGAGATTTTATAACAAATTAAGAATCATAAAATTTTGACATATATAACCTCATATATATCATTATAAGATTTATAATATTCTAAAAATCTCTAAAAGATTTATTATATTTTAATAATTCCTAAAAGAACTCTTATAATTTAAATTAAGATTCGGGGTAAATTAGTAAAAAATGTGAAAAAATAGTTAAAACGCCACTTATTTTAAAAGGGGATCATCTAAAGGTATGAACTTATAAGTGTCAAATTATTAATCAATTTATATTAATTCCCTTAACATATACTCCCTCAGTACCACTGATATTCATTTTCATATGTATCAAATTATAAGTTTATTTTTTATATTAGGTCATTAATTACTTTTCAATGAACCAAGATAATCTTATTTTAATAAAATCATTTTTAGTTCAATGAATATTTATTTTTTATGTCATCTCTCTTATATGGATAAAATAGGAAAAAGGGAGAAAGAATAAGAGTTTCAAGCATATTAAATATGTTTTTTTAATATGCGTGAAAAAGAAACAAATCTATCTTATATTAAGTTAATTTAAAATTTGAGTTGGTATTGTGTAAACTAGTTTCACCATAAAATTAATTTACAACTAATATACTATAATAAAAATAAATATTACTCTTTAATGAAACAAACTAATACCCTTCACTAATATTTTTTTAATGAAACAACTAATATCATTCAAAACTAAAATCAATTAGTATAAACAACTAATACCCTTTTATAAAACAATTAATATCATTCAAGCCCTTTTTATAATCAAGTTTGTTCACACAAAACTTTACCTTAAAATTTGTGTCTAAATTGTCTTTACAGCTGTTGGGGCACCGCGTTTTGTGTATTTAAATGTTGTAATGAATATTGTAACAAACACTACACCAATCTGGAAAACAGAGTATAAAACGTGTATACATCGGAAGACTAAAACACACTATTGTAAGATGGAATACTTTTTAACACAAACTATATAAAATAGCTTGTGCTAGCCTTACATCGAAACATTCACTATAACAAGAGTAGTGATACAAAAGTTGTGTGAAGAGTTAAATCGTTCACAACGGAAACAAGACTCGATATCACCTATCAAATCTAAATTGGCTAAGTGTATAAACTATACACCGTCAAAATTGATCACTCACTATATCAATGATCTCTTTATCTAATGATATATGATCGATCGCAAGTTATGCAAGATGTACTAAACTTCTAGGCATAACATAAAAGTTGAAATAATTATTCTATCACCTTTGAACTCAAGATCGACACTAGAGTAGGTGTACTCGATTATTCCACACTGATGACTCTCCATTCTTCAACATTCATATTTTCATATCGTCACTCTTCATAAAGTATTTGTTGAAGATAAAAGAGTCCAATGTTATTAAGAATGTTGTGACATTCAAAATAACAAAAACGAGGAAGAAATAATAACTATCAACTTCGTAAAATAATACTCATCAGTTGATAATCAATTATTCCTTGCCTGACATTGAAGTCCTCGTCCTCTATTTATAGATGTGAGAGGTCTCGGTCTTCAACCCTCTAGATCCTAGTAGATAGATCTAGAATAAACTTCTAATGTAACTTCTCATGATCTCTGCAAATAACCGTCCATTTAGGTGATTTTATTCTGAATATTTGACAGCAATTGCATGATCTAGATCCTTCTAAATGATCTGTAATGATCTGGATCGTGTAGGTCCTTCTAGGTCTTTGTAGAACCTTCTGGAACCCGTAACCGCTCCTTGTTGCAACCAATGTTGCAATCTTCACTGCAACATCGAGTATTTCAGATTCTTTTAAAACATTCTAAATCTTCAACCTGCATGTCATAACATTCGTCCCAACATCCGATCACAGAATGTTTGTCATTTGAAGAAAGGACAAATTCTGATGTTGTGGGAAACATCAACATCAACAACAGCCTTAACATATTATAAATGAGCTTTGTTTTACAATTTTTACATCAAAAATGCTTAATTAGGTGGTCAAGTAGCAATCACCATTTGGCTCTGCATAGTGTAGGTACTTTGGAAAGACAAAAATTCGATGATCTTTAGTAATGATACTTTTTCAAAGAAAAATGTAGTTGAGGAGGTCAAAGCAAGACTTTGGAGCTGGTTCTATGTTAAAGAGATTGAGATGTTCTAATTTTTTGTATTCTGACTGGTTAGCAAATCCTAGAAGGATTTTAGATTGTTTATATTGCAAATATTGAACTGTGTAGGGTATTTCTTGTACCTACTATGTTTAGTTAATAAATTTTTCTTACCTGATAAAAAAGAAAGAATACAAATAAAAACCTAAATGATATAAATCAACCCAGCTATCCCGCAAAAAAGAGTCGACTCTACAGTGAATAAATTCAATTCTTGTAAGTGACTCAAACACAAACGAAATCACTCATAACAAGTTCAATCTCAAAAGTACCCTAATGAATTGACATTTAGAAAGAATGACCGCTCTCATATATGTAATCCTGTGAATATTTCACTCTTACAAAATATGTCACAAGAACTCATATATATATACGCATTAATATTCATATTTACACAAGTAGAGTTGAATCATAGAAGATGTAGTGGCCAAGCGTCGAATGTAAAAGAGAGAGAGAGAGAGAGAGAAAGTTGATTGCAAGAAAAAATCCAAAGGTCAAATTCCAAAGCTAGCTAATACGAAACCTTGAGTTATGGCTTGGACGAGTACATATATATTAGTCAGAACTCAGACCTTCATCTACTGTATATAATAAATGCCTTCTTTTGACTCACTCTTTCACCTTTCTTTCCTTTCTGTTTCTTCCCTTTTTCGGAGGTTAGTTCGAAATTGACATTATTGGTTTCGACTCTTTTGCACTCATATTTAAAAGTTGTGCGATTTTATATGTTATTATTGCAATTTTTTATTTCAAATTATGTGTAAGTGCAATAGGTTTACCGAGATCCGTTAACTTCATTGACCCTACCCCACAAATCTTAAATGGATCGATCATATACAAAGTTTTGTTATACCCACTTTGTAAATAAGTCAAAAATTGAGTTCTTAAAAAAAAAAAAAAAAGAGTCAAAAATTTGAACAACGTTTACGTGAACCAACTTTGCACATGCGTTACTCTGCAATTTTTTAAGTATGGACGAGGGTTAGATTTTAATCCACATATTAAATCTAAATTAAAAAATCGAAAGACATAACATCCCATATCCTATATCCATAAAAAAAAAATCTCAAAACAAACATGGCCTTGTTAAATTTTGAGTGTGTTAATGTGGGGCGGCTGGTGACATTTTATTTAAAATTGCGTACAACTCATATTCAAATTCAAATGAAATTACGAAATGTCAGACCTGAAAACCACAAAATGAAAGGCTACAGCAGTTTCGAATTCTTCCAGCACGTCAAGGGAAAATTCATCCACATTTTTTTTAGAGTCATAATAAATAAATAAATAAATATAAATAATAGTATACACTTTTTAAAAAATTATTATGTACATTTGTTTTGAATTTTTAAATGGGTATAGAAATGAAAACTTATTTTTCCTCTTCGTCATCAGATATTATAGATGAATGATTATATTCATGATAGTTACGTCAATAATATTGTGCTCTAATTAAAAAAAGAATAGACAAAAAATATAAAATTTTATTAATTATGATATAAGAGAATGATTGAAGATGAAGTAAGATAATTATTTTATTTAAAAGAAAAATAGTATTACGCATTATCTTTTATTCTTGTCAATCATTATAATTATCATATGCTTATTTTTATTCTCATTCAAAAAAAATTCAGACCAAGTGTCACTTTATTTGTTGTATAGGTGGTGTGTTGTACTCCCTCCTCCTAATAATTCTCATAGATAAGGTGACACACTCTTTAAGAAAAATTACTTTATTAACTTTTTGAAACAATGAATGAAGAGTATTTTAAAATAAATTAGGTATTATTAGAGTGTTTTATTTTCATATTAAAGGTGTAAAAATTATTATAGAGCATCCAAAAAAAAATGTAAAAATTATTAGAGGACGGGAGGAGTATGTAGTAAATTCTCGGAGACATTGGTAGAATTTCATATCATTTCAATTCCACTATCTAGATTCAAATTTATTAAGAGTAAATTTCTTGTGAATTCAAATTTACGTAAACTCTTTTTTTTTTTTAAGTATTATTGTCATGTAAACACACTACTACTACTACTACTATTATTATTATTATTATTATTATTATTATTATTATTATTATTATTATTATTATTATTATTATTATTATTATTATATATATATATATATATATATATATATATTATCACTGTAAAAAATATTTAAAATGTTTGATTTTCAAACAATAATATATGTATAATAATGATATTTAGTATATATAACAATGGTATTTCGAAAGGAAAAAGAAAACTAAGTTACGTGAATTTAGTTTCATAGATTTTTTTTTTTTTTCATTTGTCATTTTAATGGACGTTACCTAAGTGTATAGCTGCTTAAAATAATATTTTAGTGGTGAGCACCAAATGATTTAGTTATCCCTATAAATTATACTCAAACGACCAGACAAGCTTGGTTAGACTTTCTCATGATGTATTTTGATTATTCTTTTAAAACAAAGTGCTCCCTCAATTTTTTTATTTAACTTTCATTTGTTGTGGACAATGTTAAAGAATAAAAGTTGTTTATACCTTCCTCCATTCCTTTTAAATAGATTTTATATGAGGCCACACTTAAAAAAAAAAAAAACACTTTATTCATGGATGAAGATTATTCGGAAATAAAATGAGTTTTATGAGGATGTTTTATTTTGACTTTTTTTAGATAAAGTACTCCTAGTGGCTATGTTCTTTTTAGGTTTTAAAATCTGGATTTAAATTTTGAAATCTAAATCCCATTTTAGTTTGAGTTTTAAAATTAGGTTTTTGAAATCCTAATCCTACAACCCTATAAATAACCTAAACAACACTCATTTACTTTTTACATAATAAAGTTAAAACTTACCCTACTCAAAACCCAAAAAGAACACAGATTTTAAAAATCTCATGAATCACAAAAACCATTGATTTTCAAAAATCGATTTTTAAAAACCACTTAAAACCCAAAAAGAACATAGCCTTAATAGATTTCATAGGTGGAGGCCCACTTAAAAAAAAAAACCCCATTTTATTGATTTTTTTATTCAATGAATGAAGATTATGTTGAATAAAGTGGATATTGTGAGAGCGTTTTATTTTCATTTTAAAAGTGTGAAAGATAATGTATGACATCCCGAAAAGAAAAATATTAAATCTATTAGTCTGTGTTTGGTTAGGGATGATGATGGATGAGATGGAAGATATAGATGAAAAGGGTGGAAGAGGGGTAATCCATCGAAAATTAAATTTGTATTTGGTTAGGGATGGAGAAGTAGGGTGGATGAAACTTTAAGTCAGATATAAATTAATGTTGTATTATTTTATTATTGTTGATTAGTGGGATAATGATTGAGTGCGAGAAAAGTAAGAAAAATGATAAGAAAAAGTAGGAGCGAAAAATTGTGTGTAAGAAAAAGTTGAAGAGAGAATGAGTATGTGGGAAAAAAAGTAGGAAAAGGAATGAGTGGGCGAGAAAAAAAAATTATGGAATTGTGTGAAAATAGGTGTATAGATGTATTATAAGGATGAATAAATATATGGTTGGAAATTTGGATGTACAAATCAAATGTAGAATGGGATGGAGGATGTGATCATCTCATCCCCTTCTGGATGATACATTTCTAACCAAACACTACTTTAAGGGCTGAGAATTTAGTATTTAAGGAGAAAAAATTACACTTTGGAAAGAGGAATTTAAGTATTTTCTACTTTATGAGGTATAATAGAATAATAAAGTTATAATATATGGTGTAATTTTGAAATGCATGGAGAATATAGTTTTAAAGGGTTATTCACGTTTTGGGAATGAGAAGCAAACTGAAATGACAATTAGGATGTTAAATAATAGACCGAAGGAATAGTAACTTTTAAAATTGTATAAAATAAGTTAAACTAATGAAATAGATCATTTGTATTTCTTTTGTGTAATTTTCTTGTAAAATTGGATTTGGAGGGAGATCGATACAATAGAAAATGAGTGGGCCACACATTGTGAAATTTATACAAGTAAATGAAGAGAGTTTGTATCCCTTAAACTATAATTAGAAGCACACATTTTCACGCATGGGAAAATATTTTTTCCAGAAAAAAAAAATGAAAAATGGTTGTGGATTTCCCCAGTGCGAAAACTTTGGTTATGTATACGGTTGTAAATTAGTCTAAGTTTGGCACACATTTATTCAAATCTATTTATTTAAAAGAAATTGAAATTTTATCTAAATTTTAAAATTTAAATTTATAATTGAATTTATTTGATTATTAATTCAATCAAATTTAAGTACTTACTTATCCAACTATTAGAAATAGAGTACCAAATATTGTGAGAGATCGGATATCAAACTAAAAGAAAGCGACAAAAACAAAAAAGAATAGGTTTGAAGAAAGTCAGAGTGCATTGTATTGAATTGTATGAATCAAGGCAAAAGATCGCCAACGCCTTAACATATGCATTTATATGTTATAGGACCCTTTCAATGTTCGTACTTCTGTTTCTTCCCAGTCAGCAGTCGGTGTACTAATTTTTCACTTGACTTGTATAAGGTAGTTAAAATAAATCATAAAGACCATTCTGGCTTCTGTAATTTTTCAAATAATATATCAAAATAGGTAAATTATGTAGTCAAATTTGTTCACCCTATCAAAACTGATTTCATACTAATAGTATACGTGAATTCATTTAGTAAACACATCAAATTGTGTGTTACATTAGTTTATACTTGTAATAATATTATTGAATTAATGTTATGCTATTATTAAATGAAAAAATTTCATATGGTAAGTAAGTTTCTCCATACAGGATCAATTTAATTGTATAACCGTATGTAATGCACAAAAGATCGATGACGATCATACATTTGGTCAATTCTATCTTTTTACTAAGATTCTTAGTGCTTGGTAAAAATTAAGGAATGAGAAAAACTTTGGGTTTGATAGGAAAGTGGAATGAAAATCATTCATCAACTAATTGGAATGAATGGTAGTAGATTCCCCCACTTTTAAGGAATCATTCTCATTCCTTCCCCCTACCAAACCCTGATTTTTTATTTCATTGTCATTTTCTTCACTCCCGAGTTGCCAACCAAGTATTCAATTAATCATTTTTTTTTTTATGTTCCTTTCATCATATCAGATACAGAGACCTCCTATGATCAAGATAATAATCTATCAATACGTGAGTTCTTTTTATAAGGTGCAGACACAAATAATTTATCCTGAAATCAGAAAAATTGGTTAAACTACAAAAAACCCTCACAAGAGTTTATGTACAAAAGACGGAAAACTATTGTGGGGTTGTGTCCGAAGATATGTAAGACTATTTTTATCAACAATCCTCACAACCCAACCTCTTAAAAAATAATTCATTTTTCTCTCCTCCACATATACATTTTACAACTCAATCTAATTTTATTTTTTTATACTTTATCAACAACCCAACACAATCTAAAATAATTTTTTATTTTAATTATTTAATAAATATATTTATTTATAATAATTTTTATTATATTCATAAGGTAATATATTAAATTACATGATATTCAAAATTTGTAATTATAACAAAGAAAAATAACCATACACTTAAAAAAAATTACAATCTTTATAATAAAATTAAAATTACAAAAATTATAATTATAATCAATAGATAAATATATCATGTCATGTGGAGTTAAAAAGTGGAGTTAAATAAATATCATGTCATTTCATATTGAGTTTAATTAATTATAAAATGTAAAAAAAAATCATGTCATTAAATGACACATACTATTCACCATAAAAAATAAATATATCATGACACATATTATTCATATACAATCACTTTATTTATGAATTGACCTTGTAAGATCCCATAATACACTCTAATATATCACAAGAAAATAGAAAAACAAGCAGGACCATTTTTAACGTGTGGAAGGAGTATTAAATTTGAAAAAAAAAATATTCATTTCATTAGATGATATTAATTGATTTATTAAAGGATAATCAATTATTTTACTATATAACGTACTAATTTTTAACTTGTTTCACGGTAGAATTAAGTATTCCACATAAAACCAACTCTTTCCATAACGGTGCATATCTTATTCAGAATTTAACTGCAAGTCCATTGAGTCTCCCCCATTTAGTGTGTGTGAAATACAACATTCCATATGTGAATGTAACCTAAATTCAGTGTAGGGATTCAATTCAAGTCCAGTATGTATGGGGTTGATGAAAGGCAATTAATTACACGATGTTTTTGGTACTATGTTTCTGAATCAAAGTCTAGCGTTGGCACGTCGTCCCTCAATGGTCCTAACGATAAAAAAAATTAACTATACCCCCACTGTGTATGCCGTTTCTGAGCCCAATAATGCATTTTGTGATCTATAGTACGATGTATAAATATGTTTACCATTTTAAAAAAGGGTAGCGTTGAATGTTTAAATTTTGGGAGTAATTGTAGTGTGTGCATTTGAGTGTATGGTCTGCAATTAAATTTTGGAAAAAAAAATCAAATAGAAATTAGTAATACCCAAAAAAGTAATTAATTAATAATCAGTAAAACCCCAAAGAAAATGCATATTTCGTTGTGTTAGTGTGTGTCTTGAAAAAATATAAATTGGAATCAAATTTGAGCTTAAAATCCAAGACACTTGAGTACATGCTAGAATTTGTGAAATTTTAGATATCCATGAAATGATATTTTTGTTCTATTAATATTTGAGTAAATACAATGTGAAATCATCTCACCGTAAAACGAGTATTACTTTTTAATAGAATTGTTACTACTTTTGAGGTAAATTGTATTGATTTTAAAAAAAAAAAAATGTAAGTAAATTGTACTGTTCTAAGGCAAAATTTTGAAAAAATAATGCGCTACATTAAAATAATTGTATCATTTAAAACAACATATGTAAAATGCATCATTTAAACACAAAATTTTAAAAAGTAATATATTTTACATTAAAAAGTGATACAATTTTTGTTGAAAAAAAAATCATGATGAAACGATTTCTCACAATTTTTTGCCTTAATATTTTGTATCATTCGAATTGTTTAAAATACTCTTATCTGATTATAAAAAAAAAAATGAGTGTGCATGAATGCATTTGAAAAACAATTTGAATTTGGGTAAACCTCTGACTCTTGACTCCAGTGTACCGTGCAATTGTGGTGCACAACTAATAATGTTAAATAAAAATAAATATTATTTTTCAATAAAAACAACTAATACTGGTTAATTAATATTACTCATGTGAAAACAAATAATAGTGATCAATTAATACTATTAAGTGAAAATAACTAATATCATTAATAAAATAAGCTTAAAATGAACGATTTATTTATTGCATATAAGACACAGTCTTTGAATTTTGGGTGAGAACGAAATGAAAAAATATGCATGTACCATTTCTCCTCCCATTTAATTAAACGGGTAATGAGTTTCAATTCTCTAATCAATTATACTCACTCTTTCATTTCTCTATATTTACTTTTAACAGGGATGTTAAATGGACTAACCTTAATCCATTAGTGTCAGGTCAACCCTATAGAACCATAGTCCTATACGGTCCAAAACTCCAAATCCTTAGCAGTTCATTCATAATGGACTAACGGTTCCACTGGTTAAATGAGTCACTTACGGGCCACAAAATTAAAAAAAAATTTAAAATTAAAATTCAACATTACTATGATATAATAACATAGTGTAATTTAAATTTAACAAAATAAAATTAAAGGATACAAATAATTTTAATGTGTAGTTAATTATATTCGATCACATCAACCAAATTTTTGTTTAAAAAAAAAAACACAAACATTATTGAAAAGATAACACTATTTCTTAATGAATATCTTTATTTAGAGGGTGTTTGGCTAAATTTATAAGCTCTTTAAAACAACTTATAAGTTGTTTAACAGCTTATAAGTACTAGTTGTGTGCCTACCCGTGCGTTGCACAGAAGTCGTAGTTTTTTACAAACTTTTTTATTTAAACATTTTTTTAGGTTCAATATTTTACAAATGTCACAATTTATTCACATAATAATTTGTTAAAAAAAAATACACAACCTTTTCTAATTATGCACGAGTGTATCACAAGAAAATAATTGTTCTATTCAATATATATATATATATATATATATATATATATATATATATAATGAACCATTTTATAATTTATTAATTAAATTTGAGTCGATAAAAAATTGTGTTCATATATCACTTTATATACTAATAGGGAGTTTTATTTGTTGATATGTCAGAACAGTGATTACTTACACTGATGTATCGTCTGTGGTGTTGTTAAAAGTCCTACGTGTTGTAATTTTGTTGAGTGATACGAGGGAATAATTATGGCATTAACTTTCATGTCATACTCCATGTGTTAAATATAAAATTACTCTCAATTTAAAAATAAAGTCTTACTTTCTAGTTATATTATTTCTTCTGCCCCAGGGGTATTTGCACCCTTGAGATTGCACATGAATTAAGAAAAGGTGTAAAGTACTGGCATATGTATAAATATGTATATATTTTTATGGGTGTGCATTCAAATCAATGTTTTATTTTTAAATAGTGTGCAAATTAGTTTGACACGTTCAAATAAGAAAAATGTGCAAATTACTCTGGGATGGAAGGAGTACAATTTTTTTTTTTTTTTTTGCTCACTTCAAAATAAAAATATTTTTAAACTCACTTTCACATTTTTTATAACTATGAGACCAAGATACTCTCAAAAGTGGGTATACAAAATTAATAAAGTTTCATGGGATCCAGTCACAATGGACTCCTCCCGGAACACCTCAGATGAACGGTGTATCTGAAAGGAGAAACCGAACCTTGTTAGGCATGGTAAGGTCCATGATGAATTTTTCCTCTCTTCCAACATTTTGATGGGGATATGCATTACAAACCTCAATCTACATTCTGAATAGGACTCCGTCCAAATCAGTTGAGCAGACTCCATACGAGCTATGGCATGGAAAGAAGCCATCTAGCAATTGATAAGTTGGAATCCAAATGTGAAAATGGTTATTTTGTGGGATATCCTAAGGAGACAAGAGGATATCAATTCTATCTATCAGAGAAACAAACAGTAATTGTTTCTAGGCAAGTTAAGTTCCTAGAAGACGAGTACGTCTTTAAGGAACAAAGCCGTAAGAAGATAGAACTTGAAGAGATTCAAGAACCACGAATTAACATAGAGACTGATGTTTTTTCAAAGCAACATGACAAAGAATCAGTGGGAGCGTAATTGGAGTTGCATTGCTTTCACAACAACCTCCAAGTGGGCTGAATGAGAATAACATAGTTCAAACTCCCGCCCAAGAGGCTTTTGAAAGTGTCGCTCTTGAGGACGCTCCGGTCAACGATGAAGTCGCTGCACCACAAAATTTTCACAATCATAATGTACAACCTACACAACCACAACTCCATAAGTCGACTAGAATTCGTAATCCACCCACTAGGTATTATAGTTTCCTCGTGGAGGAACATGATGACGTGGAGATCCCAGATAAAGACGAACCTAGAACTTATACTGAAGCTACATTAGATGTTGACTCAGAGAAGTGGCATGAAGCCATGAAATTCGAGATGGACTCGATGTACACCAATTAAGACCGATAGGTTGCAAGTGAGTCTTCAGGCGTAAGACCGATGCAAATGGCAAAGTACAAACCTATAAAGATAGGTTGGTGGCGAAAGGTTATAGTCGACACGAGGTATTGACTATGATGAGACTTTCTCGCTAGTTGCTGAGATCAAGTCCATTCGAATTTTACTTGCGATAGCAGCACACCACGATTATGAGTTTTTGGTAGATAGCCGTCAAAATAACTTTCCTCAATGGTAACATTGATAAGGAAGTATTTGTGACTCAACCGGAGGTTTTATATCTAAACCAAAATCTAATCTTGTGTGCAAGCTTAAACGATCCATCTTTGGATTGAAGCAAGCTTCTAGGAGTTGGAATATCCAATTTGATGAAGCTGTCAAATCCTTTGACTTCATCTGAAATTTAGAAGATCCTTGAGTTTATCGTAAACGTAGCGGGAAGAGTATTGTCTTTATAGTCGTATATGTCAATGGCATATTGATTATAGGAAATAACATCCCGCCAATGCAGTCCGTGAAAGATTGGTTATCAAAGACCTTCATGATGAAGGATCTTGGTGAAGCATGCTACATCTTAGGGATCAAGATCCATAGGGATAGATCCAAGAAGATATTAGGGATGTCACAATCCATCTACGTAGATAAGGTATTGAAGCGTTTTGCTACAGAGAACTCTAAGTGAGGAACTCTGCCGGCAAATCATGTAATAAAGCTGTCAAAGAAGGATTGTCCTTCTAGCGAAGCAGATATCGAGCACATGAAGGACATTCCATATGCATCTACAATTGGATCCATCATGTACGCCATGACTTGCACTATACTAGATGTGGCCTACACTGTCAGCATCACCGGCAGATACCAGTAGAATCCAGGTGAACGTCACTGGATTATTGTCAAGGATATTCTGAAGTACCTCAGACGTACTAAAGAGAACTTTCTTGTCTACGGTGGACAGTCAGAGCTAGTCGATACGGGCTATGCTGATGCGAGTTTCCAGCCAGACTGTGAAGATTACAAATCACAGTCAAATTATATTTTCAATCTTAATGATGAGGCGGTAAGTTGGAATAGTTCCAAGCAAGATCTAACCGCAGATTCAACAACTAAAGCTAAGTGAACTGCAGTATCAGAAGCCTTTGAGTCTGTCTTGATTTTAAGGTTCTTGAGAGAACTAGGAGTAGTTCCGAGTGCCAGTTATCAAATAGAGTTGTATTGTGACAATATTGGTGCGATTGCATGAGCAAAGGAATCGAGATCTGATAACAGAAATAAGCATGTACCGAGGCATTATCATTTGATCCAAGAGATCATATCAATAGGAGAAATGGAATTAAAACATTTTCCATAAAGGATAATCTTGCAAATCCTTTTCACTTTTCATGTACACACTAACATTTGATGGTCTAGGGGTTGCATATGTAGGTGATTGGCTCTAGTCCAAGTGGGAGATTGTTAGTGTTAGTGTCCTAGAGACAATCCATCGATAGGACATAATACTAAGATAATATTCAGATTTGGTTTAATATTATTATTAGTTTAATATTAAATGTATGGCATTACACTTATCTGAATATGATGTTTGATTGTTTGCATATATTCTTATTTGTGTTCCCATGAATCACTACTGTCATTGAGTGAGTGAGAACTCAGATGACTTAAGTATGATTCTCAAATAGCCCCGATCAAGGATCATCGAGAATGGGATATTGATGATGCAGTTGAGATTGGTGTGCGATCTGCATCATACTTTTAGAGAGTGTAGTAAGATCTCACTTACTACGAGATACAGGGTAACTCATGATGGATGCACATATATCTTAGAGGGTATTGATATACCCATCCGAGAAACTGTTTGATGTAATTCCACATAATATATCTACGGGTGTCTCGGTTAGTGGGAGCGATGTGATACTCCTCTGACTTGGGGTCAATACGCACGACATATGTGGAGTGGTGAACTTTAACCATGACCGACGTTTGCACCCTTTCACGGGTAGATATGGCATGGATTGGATTCATCACGAAATACATGTGTGTGGTAGTTGAGCCAAGAATAGGATTCATTCCTCAATATGGATTTAGAGAGAATACTCGTCTTCTCATCATAATTGGGTCTAAGTCGTCGGCCGACGCACATCAACTTAGACTTTGTGGCTAAGTGTGATATACTTGATCAATTAGTGATTGAAGATAATATGATTAAGTTATTTGAATAGACACTTCATCATGTTCAAGGCTTAATCGAGTATTCGTGAATGAAAGGAAGATATCAAAATAGCCTACAGTATTACAGGTAATTGCAGATTTCCTCGCAACGTACCTCGTATATTGAGAATGTCTGATTTATTGTCTAGGGTTCAATTAAGATCATTAGTTTGACTAATCACTCGATATACGAGGGCCTATGGGTCACACAAAAAGTAATGACAATCTACCAATTATAGTTGGTTGATTAAATATTGTATTGGATATAATATTTAATTTATGGAGAATATAATAATAATTATATTTGGAATTAATTATTATTATTTAATTAAATTAGATTTCATTAAATATGAAATCCCAATAATAATATTTGGAATATTATTATAAAAGAATAATGGATATGATAAAGATATTATTCGTAGGAACATATCTAGGGAAATATAATCTGTAGATATTATATTACTGGCTAGGCCCGATATCTTACTTAGGAATTAAGCCAAGTTAATCCCTATAAATATGTGTCTTATGGGAATTCCAAAACATACAAGAAATATAATTTCTCCATAAAGTCTCCAGTCGGAATTTTTCTAGGAAATTCGTCTCGAGATTCAACGCTGGCATATCGGTGCGGGTTGATAGAAAGTCGTTAGGTGGATACCATAGTTGAGGATTCCGCGTACAAATCGCTGTAAGGATTTATATGTTATTATTTATCCTTTTATTTCTATGATTATACAACCTTGTGCAGATTCGTTGTTGGTGAATCGTGTTCTTCCGCTGCGCCGAACATGATGTTCGTGACTCTAAAACCCAACAAGTTGATCGTTGAGTCGTCAAATATCTGGAAGTATTGCGTTCGGTCCAACCGATAGGTCCAACATGTTTATTAAAATATAGATTAGAACATTAATCTTCTATAAATAAAATTTAAAATTTCAATAGAACAAATTAGAAGATAATTACTAATAAAGTTACAACAATGACAGAACACTCTCCAATATATACTTATTTAAAATGCTTCAACATTTTTTGTAAATATAAGAATGTATAAAAGATCCAAACAATTTACATCACAAAAATATTAATTTTTTTAATAATTAATATTGAATTTTGTACAGTACATATACAGTATTTCATATAATTATGTATTAATTTAATTATTTAAATTTAATTTTAAAAAATTATATATTATAAAATCCAAAATTAATATATACATATATATATATTTATATACATATAATTAGTACAAATCAAATAAAATAATTATAGCAAAAGTATTATTAAAGAATTAACCTCATAAATAAATTCATAAATATACGTATCACTATCTTTATTATAACTAAATTAAAACAATAAATAACATTTAATAAATTCCAATTTTATTTAACATAACCACTATTATAAGCTTTATTAAACATAACATTCATATCTTACTTTTTTTTTTTTTTTTTTAAATTTGTATTTTCAAATTGTATTAAAATTATTTAATTACATTTTTATTTCCAAATTTTAAATAGATAAAAATTGGTTTGAATATTTTTTAATTTGTTAAAAAGGGTATGACAGTTTGCTTTTATTAATATTAGGGGTGTATTAATTGATCTTAATTAAAAAAGAAAATGGCACAAATGTACAAAAAAAAAAATAAAGTGTTTATTTGATCCTCAGCGAAAAGATGAGGGGTCTATTTGACACTTTTCTCAATAAAAAATGGTTTAAAACAAATATAAAATAAATAAGTATTTCAGGTATTAATAAAAATCATCAAACTCAAACCTTCGTAACCATGCAATGAACCATTTAAAAATATTAATATTCACATAAAATAATAAATTTTTTATATAATAATAATAAAATATAATATCGTCAAAATTTAGCAATATAAATAAATTAATACAAGAATACTATTATTGTTAAGGTCCGTAACTTGGGGAGTAGCAAAATGAGGATTGTAACACATCAATCTAACAAAATGAGGATCATAACTCTCTGAGCTGGCATTTTAAGAACAATAACTTTTAAAAGTTATTGTCCTTAAATTGCCCGTCCAGAGATTTAAAGTCCTAATTTTGTCATCACCCCAAAGTTACAGATCTTAAAAATATTATTTGTTAATGAAAATCATTCTTGTTCCCATATCAACACCATTATAATTTAAAAAAAATATTAATTATTTTTACACAATCCAATAATTATAACAAATTCAAATCAAGTTTTAGTGAGATGAAACATGTGACGATTCGTGTAAAAAATAAACTTGTATCACAATAAACAGGGGAGAATTCTTCAGTTCTGAAATACTTCAATATAGTAAAGAACTAGATGAGTGTCCCGCGTATTACGCGGGATTTTCGTAAAGAAATGGTTATACATTATAATTCATTAGATATATAATAATAAATTTTTTATATATTAAATATATTTAAAATAATATCACATGTTAAACATAGTTAAGTTAGTATAATGATATATTAAATTTGGTTTGAGATTAAAAAAATTCAAATAATTAAAATTTTGGTGCACTGTGTTTTCAAGGCAGTAAAAATTTATCAATTACATGTTTAAATTTTTAATTATTCGATTTAAAAAAATTCAATCAATCATTTAATCAATAAAAAATCAAAAGTATTTAATATGTTCAATTCCATTTTTAATTTATTTTAATATATTAAAATAAGTTAATTAAACATTAAAATTTCGTATTATTAGGATTTTAAACTTAATTGATCAATTCAATTTAGTATATTTTTTATAGACTCAAGTTATATATAATAGATATTTCAATTTTGTACACATTCATAGTTTAGCTTAATTGGTTAAAATCATAAATTGCACTTGGTCTTAGGTTCAAATCCATGTATATGCATATATTTTTTAATTAGACTCTTTGTTATATTAATGACACATAAGCATAGTGAATTGACATGTATGATTTTTACAAACATGTCATCTAGGACATAGATGACACATAAGCATATGCTACATAGGCAGAATCACCCACAAGGCGACACATATGCAAAATCAACCACATAATGACACATAAGCAAGATCAACTCCCTATTAGTATAATAGAAGATGATTCTAATCTAAAAAAAATTATACTTGACACTCGTATATAAAAAAAATGAAAAATATATTAAATCTATTTCAATAAAAAGTAAAAAAAAAAAAACAAAGATATGAATCCAATGAAATATAAATCTCAACAAATGACATATAATTTCAACATTATTGCATTTCACAGAAAACCCAATGATGTCACCAACATTCACTATTTTTAATTTTACTTTAACATAATGAGATTAAATTTTTGTTCATCCCATAACTTGACACCGAATTGATTTTAGTCCAAATCAATTACCCGTTTTGATTTTGATCCTATAAGTTTGAAAATATTTTGTTGATTTATTTACTGACATTAGTAGGTGGTTACCTTTTCGGTCACCCCCATATGAATTCCTTTTTTTATTTTGTAATATGCGATAGTCTGTTTCTGTTTTATTTTTTTGTTTCTGAAAAAATGGTTAGGTCGGGTTATTTTTCTACAATTATTGTTCATCTTCTTCCATATATCCTACCTTGGTTATTCTTCACTTTCTTCTTAATCTAAATCGTCCAAACCCTCTTCATAACCCCAAAATCTATTTTTCATATCGAACTCCTTCTTAGATCTAATCTCAAATTAAAATTGAACTCAATCATTAACCATTTTGAATGGCATTGTCACAGTCATAACAATAATCCTAATTTAGGGGAAAAAATTAGGATCATAGTACATCCTGGTAAAAAAATCAACAAACAAAGACACTCAAAATTTCATCAATTTGCAGAGACATTGAACCCTAACTATGAAAATCAAAATTTTCTAGCAAGACCAAGGCGACGAATATACCTTTCGGCGGAGAACCATATTTTCAACTTTCAGATAATTTTTTTGAGATAAACGAAAATATAATTCATCTGTCAAGTGTTGGTATATTCACCAAAATAAAAATACAATTTTACTAATCTGAGAAGTTAGGTTAAGGATCCAAATCCAATTTCTTCAAACTTCTCTCAGTTTGATGGGTAATTTATTGAACCCCCAATTCTAACATCCACATAAGAACACTGACCCGACTTAAGCATGTCACATGAGAGGCATGTGCACATTAGTCTATATTTTTTTAACTCCGGCCCAAATTTGGCCTATACTACAGCTACTTAAAAGATAATTTCCTAATTTTGAAAGTCCGACTAAAAAGTGTCCTAAAATTATCACACTCCCAAAGACAGTGTGATAAAAAAAAATTAATCCAATTCCTTCCACTCCTAATTTTAAATACTTCCATCTAATTGACATTATTGTGCAAAGACGTGTATCAATTTTTTTACCATTGGGTAGAGAGAGGGAGGAGTGGATATGTTTGAGTGAAATTGAATGAGATTGGTGGACAATTTTTTTTATAGATGTGGATATAATTAAGTACTATATGTTTGATAAAATTATAATTTTAAAGTGACTATATTTAGTAAAAAATATAAATGAGGTATGTGAACTTAGTAAAATAGTAGATGCACATAATTGTTCCCTATAATATACTTCATCTGTCTCAAATGAATTTGCATACTTTTCTTATTTGGACGTCCCAGACCAATTTGTACCCTACCTAAAAAAATATTGATTTACGTGCAAACTTACTAAAATATACATATATTTACCCATATGCCACTATTTTACAAAAAAGATTAATCCACGTGACTTTTCAAGGGTGCAAATACCCCTGGAATGAAGGGTGCAACTGCAAATACCCCTATGACAGGGGGCGTATATTTTTATTAATCAATATCTAGCCCAAGGATCGACTAATACGGTGGACCAAAGTTATGTGTATAATATATCTATACATAAACAATATAATATTTATTTTGATTAAAAATAATAATATCAATATATGATTTTTAATAAAATAAAAACAAAAACAAACTGGTTTGTTTTTAAAATGACAAAAACTTGACCATCTCATAATATAAAACCAATCAAATTAAAAAAAAGTGATAGGATTATAATAAAACGTGACAATATTTTTTTATGAAAAGTGATAAGTCACTTTAAAAAAAATTGTCACTTTTTGTTAAATTTTTATCACCTTTTAAAAGTGACAACTTTTTAATTAATAAATCGCACACTTTAAGTTATAAGTGGGTCAAACAATATCAGTTTCATACTATGGGACAATTTCACACAAGACTTACTCTTTTAAAATTGTTACATAGTAATAATATCCATATTATCTTTAAACCTTTTAGAAAATAAACTTTTTATTAATTATGGTATTTTAAATTCAAATAAAATTAAATAACAAATAATTTAAGACAAATATAGCAAAAATAAATATCTCAGATCTTAATAAAAGTCATAATTTTTTTATATATATAAAAAATTTCATATTTAATTTGATTAACAATTAGTAATTTTCACATTTGATTTTTAATTAAAAAACAAAATTTTTCTCTCTCTCCAAATCTAGCACATACTTTCATTTGATGTTTTAAAACATTCTCGATCACCATTTTCGGCAAGACCCGTATGATGTGGACAACAAAATCCAATTGTTTTTCTGACATGTAAAAATTACAATTGAAAAAAAATAGTCCACATAAGATTAAATTGAGTGAATAAACCATAAAATAATATTCTCCTTCATCCTCGCCCAAATCATTCATAACAAAATCCTGATTATCCAATGTTCTCAGACAGATTAAGAGTCTCAAACACTACATTCTGCATCTAAATCATACATAGAAGCTGGGTGAGACATTTTCTTTCTGCTTTAAGTGAAAAAGTTATCAAGAAAAAAAAAACACAGAACACAGCTTTCCATTCTTCATTTGGTCATTTTGAGTTGATTATCTGAATTTTGGTTATATTTTGGTTCTAAAACTTTGTTTCTTAAATTTGGTTACATTTTGGCGAAATAAGGGCCTCTTAGTTTAGTTCATTACATAACTTTTTTTTTTTTTTATGAAACACGACCTCTTCATATGGAAAGAGAAAAAGACCAACATAAACTTTTTTGTGCATTTTTTTCATTACATCAAATTCATGGCCTCTTAAAATGGGCCAAAAATTGAGTACAGGAAACAAATGTAGAACACTGATTGTGAGTCATGATAATTGAAGATAATTTAGGTTTTTTATTTGGATATATAATCTATGATTTATTTTTAGTTGATTTGAGCGAGAATGAATGAGAAAATTTTATTTCTCAAGTTTTGTCCCCTGCAATTTTATTTTAGGTGGTGATATTTTTTATTATTATAATATTTACACTCCAACAAAGATAATTGGATTCCGGTCTTGTCGGAAATGGTGATAGGTGAAGTTTTTTTTTTAATATCAAGTGAAAGTATGTGGTAGATTTGGAGAGAGAGAAAAATATGTGCTAAAATTAATAAGAAATGAAATTTGGGGATTTAGTTTGTAAGTTGTAAGTGAAATTTTAATGTTACATTATCATGAATTGTAAACTAAATAAATATCAACTTTTATGCGTGGACTAAATCAACTATCAACTTATATATGTAGACTAAATCAAATAGTAACTTTTACGATACAATATTAATTTTTAACTGCATTTTAATATTTTTTTTATATGATTTTTTGTGCACTCAAGTTTATAGCATGCACTTAAATTTTGAGTTCAATCTTAAATCAATTAACTTTTCAAAACTCATACCTAGTACAAATGAAAAAAAATATTATCTCCTGCAATTTCATATATAATATCATAATCTTTGGTTAATTATGTAAAAGTAATTTTTTTTTTTACTAATATTTGCAATAATGATGGAATGTAATTGAAACATTGTCTATATAACTAGAAATATAATATTACACCATAATAATAATATCTAACTAATTTTGGAACGTGATCAATATAAAATAAGATAATAAAATAAGATATAAAGAATAGACTCATTAATTTAAATAATCAATTTATAAACATTCAAGTTAATTTTTAACTATACAACTTTTGTATCAATTAATTAAATGAATGATCAAATGATGAAAAAAAGTGAGAAATTTAGAAACTCCATACACAAACATGTATCATATAATGTGCTTACAAACAAACAAATATCCGACCATTATTTCAAAGATTAAAAAAATATCAAACTTAATCTCATCTGCTTAATTGATAATTAACAATGCATACATTTATAATTAAATTTAATTTCAACCTAAATTAAATATATAATTATACATATAACAATTTAAATTAAAATACACTTTTGACCAAGCCTATGTATTTACAAATTAATCGAACTATGGTCAAATAAAATATCTTAATATATTCAAAGAATACAAATCTACAGAAACACATCATTAGACTGGTTGAGACAATGTTTCATTGGAAAGAGAGCTCTTAGAAATTAAATAAAATTTTGATATGCCAATTGCTTTGCTAAAAAGTGACATACTCCAACTCCAGCACAACCTCAACCGTTCCATCTCATACAATCGTACCAGAACATTCCTCAAAACCACAAAAAAAAAAAAAAAAAAGATATATCAGCAAACTCAAATTTGTATGACGTACCAAAGCTTCTCATAAATAATGGTGTTAGGACTATTGAAACAAAGCTACTGAAAATTATAGAATTGACACTATCAGCACTATAAATCACAAACAAAACAATGGTGATGAGAGAAAAGAGAAAAACATAGTGTATATATAGGATAAATAAACGTAACGGTTGTTACAATCAAGCAATTAATTTAATTATATTAATGGACAATTAATAGAATTATTGCTGATTTTTAGATCACAAAAATACCAAGGCAACTAGATGAACGGTGATAATTCATTATAGAAAAGTAGATCAACGATCAAATCTCATTGCCGCCAAAACTAATTAAGGAAAAATAGCGCCTATTATATATTTATAGATTATCAATATGTTTGACAAAATAATATGTTTAACAAGTTATAAGATAATAAAATAAACTCATAACAACTTATAAGCTGTAAAAAGATAAGTTAAGATTTCCCAACTTATTTTCCTAACCACCCTCACTCCCAACCAACCAACCCATCCTGGAACCACCCCACCCACACCCACACCCACACCCACCTTTACCTCAATATAAAAAATAAAATTAATATTATTTTGTATTAAAATTAGTATTTTTAAAAATATTTATTAAAAATTCTCAAAGATCTTATAAGTTGTATTAGGCAAACACTTTAGCAACTTATAAACTACTTAAATATTACATCTCATAAGCTCTTAAAACATCTTATAAGATGTTAGAACTTATAAGATGTTTTAAATAAACTTAGTCAAACAGACTCTTAATACTTAATATAATATGAATAAATTGTCAACTCATTTTTATCTAAAATATATGTACAACAACAAATAGAAAAATTAATAAAATTATCATAATTATATTTAAATTAAGTCAGAAAATATTAAACGGGCTGCAATGTGAAATAATTTTTCTTCTAACTTTTAATTTCAATCTCTTCCTAAGGGTGGTTTAGGGGATAGAATTGAATAAGTTAGGATTGGATTAAAACGATTATCGAAAAACGGATAGATTAGAATCATAAAATTTGGACTAGAATCAAGTTTTTTGGATCAAATTGTACACGAGATAGTCGTTGTAGTCTATCCAGAGCCATGATCCTGTGCAATTCCTCGAACCAAATACGAGATTATCTAGAATTATATAAACAATCTCAGACAATCTCTCAAAGCAAAACGTTCAGTGTTTTTTTTTTAGCGGGAATCCCTTCTCTAATTACAAGTCCAAATTAAAATGAACTTTGATTTGTCTCTTTCAGGGAGGGTAAACCTGGTGAACGTGAAGAAAGTGAGAACTGAGAAGCTGACATTACTTGCAATAGGAAAAGCTGGTGAGTGGTCTCCCATATATAGCTATTGAAGGAAAAATACAAATGTGCAGGTATTACTGGATAAAGAGGCATATGATTGTGCATTTTTTTAAATATTTTATTTCTTTTCAAGAATTACATTTCATTCCTCCAAAGCTAAGATACTATGTACACCGTGTCAAAAAAAAAAAAAAATACTATATACATATATTCACATATTTGTGAAACTATTTTATTCTTTTCGTGAAGTATAACAATTATTGAAATAAACACATTCTAATAACATCATTGATGATTTTCGTGATTATCCTATTTTTTCAAAAGAAACAAATGCCCTTAAATTAATTGAATAAAATCTAAACAACATTGTACTCCTTCTATCCCCTATTAATATTCACACTTATATGGGCACAAGTTTTAACAAAAACTTATTTATTGACTTTTTAAACTAATGAATGAATAATATTTTAAATTAAAGTAGATAGTGTGAGAGTGTTTTATTTCCATATTTAAAATGTGAATATAATTGTTTGACATCCCAAATAAAAAAATGTGAATATTAAAAGGGATGTAGGGAATATTTTTTTTTTTTTAAAGCAATCGATAGGATGTGTCACGTTATCGAAGCATGTCGATGATAAGACCAGTACGTAGTAGTTGAAAAATATAACTATTTTATTTGAAAAAAAAAAGTTGAAAAGTATACTTGATTATATTAGAGAGATTGACCAAATCATAGATTGATTTGTCAATATGAAAAAAAAAATACTCTATCAGTTTAAAAAATTTGGTTATGTTACTTTTTGCACAGTTATTAAAAAAATTAATATAATACGTAAAAAGTAAAAATATTGTGTCACATTAAATACAAAATAAATTATTTTTAAAATGTAATGTGTGTACGTTGAAAAGTGTAGATAAAGTTTATTATTTTCATTTTAAGCAACATGACTATTATTTGGAGACAACCTAGTAAGGCAACCAAAACCAATTTTCAGGGACAGGTGCAGTAAATATTTGAATAATTGATTAAAATTAATGATTATGTAAAAATTGATTAATTTACATTGCTTAATTGTAGAAGTTGGTACTATTTGGAAAAAATTTAAAAGCTAATAGAAGTAGAAGTTAAAGTGTTTGCTAAATAATTAGATGTAAATTATACTCGTGACTTAATTGCCTTTTACATCATTATTTATACATATAAATAGTACTCATTACATACTATTTTAGATTGTTCAAAACTATTAGAAAAAATGTTTACCTACTATAATTAACTACTTATAAATATTTTTTATTTACACTTCATGTCACTTCATTTTGCAAATATCGATAAACAATAAATTAAACTCCTCTAAATAAAATACTCCCTCTGTCCCCGAGCTTTCTTCCCACTTCTTTTTGTTGAATGATTTAAGAAAGTGTATTTGTTTATTAATATATGGTGGTTCACATGTTGACTTTTTGTATAAAGTAATGAATAATGTTGAAAAGTGAATTGAATGAGTGACACTTTGATAATATATTATGTGAATTTGAGGGCCCTTTTGGTTGACATGATAAAATATGGGCTCAATTCAATTAATTATCTTACTTTTTAAGATTGTTATCTATCCAAATTAATGAGATAATTTTATAGAGGAAAACAGTGATTAATAACGGGCCATGAGCTTAATCTTAGGCCTCGAAATTCCTAACAAACTACTTGCAAAACCTCATAACTAAATTATCTTGACCTTATCTTGGACACCAAAAGGGTCCTGAAGGTTAAAGGTTATATGTAATAAAGTGTTATTTTTGCCATTTATGGAATGTGAAGTTTACTGGGGGACCCGAAAAGGAAAGAGAGAAATTTACTCAGGGATGAAGGGAGTAGAAATGGATAATATACTCTCAACTTTACCTCTTTTAATATTAAATTTACAAAATTTTCTTTAAATTCTTCACTATTTTATATGATCAATTTAAAAAGGAATGGGTAGTACATAATTTGTTGGAAGTTGGGGGAGGCTAGCTTTTAACTCGTAAATTCTCACCACTTATTTTAGTTGATAAAAAAAATAAAATAGTACAATTATTTTTGCTGTGGGAAGTTTTTGCACACCCATATTCATTATCTATTTAGGGCCCTTTTGGTTGCCATGACAAAATATGTGTTCAAATCAATTAATTATCTTGCTTTTTAAAATTGTTCATCTATCCAAATTAATGAGATAATTTAATGGAGGAAAACAGTGATTAATAACGGATCATGAGCTTAATCTTGGGTATGGAGATTCCTACCAAACAACTTACAAGATCCCATAACTAAACTATCTTGGCCTAATTTTAGACACCAAAAGGGTTCTTATTTAAGCTTTATAATCAATACCAATGCAAATAATCAAATTAAGGGCCATTTTTTCTTCTAATAATATGATTTTAAAAATAATAAACAATAGATGAATAATAATGAGCTTGTGAGTTTTGACCCTGTCCCAGTTGCTTTCAGTCTACACATCACCTCATAGCAAAGCCTATACTGATACTAATTTTAGCTTTGTAGATCATCACGAGCAATCCTAGTTTTATTTATTTTTATTCACCAAAGATTATTTTTGAGTAAATTCATTAAATACTTTAAGTTACATTTGTGTTTCGACATAACTGTTATATCATTATTTTATTAGATACTTAAAAGTCTCATGTATACCAAATGTGTGAGATAAGATTCTTGCATTCGCCCTGATCCGACCAATTCAATGAATGGTATTAGTGGTGTATAATAAAACGTGACACTAATTTTAAATAAAACATGTCACCAAATAATATAATCACAATGTAAATTTTATTATCTTCCTCACTTGAATAATATTGGACGTGTATAATAAAATGTGATTCTGATTTTAACTAAAACGTGTCAGCTAATATAACTAAACAACAGGAGTATTAATTTATTCCTTGTCCAAAACTGTCACATTGTACTCAATTGCACCATTCAAGTACTCCATACAAGGATCACTCCTAATTAGTAGAGTGTACATAAGTTTTAATTTATTTCCTTCTTTGAGTACTTTAGATTTAATATCCTACTGCAATATTATGCATGTTTGATTGTCTGATTTTTGGCTTATTATTCCCTGTTCTTGAAATGCATTCTCAATATATTGTACTGTCATTATTCTACAAACATGCATATATTGATAAGTGTGTAATAAATCCAAAACAGGATCTAGCGTAGGGGACCTCTCACCTCTCTGAGTGGTGTGGATAGAAATTAGGCAGTTTTATCAAAAAAGATTTGGGGTCAGAAATCATCATTAACATCTGTCATTGATATTTATCTTTCACTTAGTTTTTAATTATACTTATCCAAGTTAGTGAGATATTTTATACACTGTGTGAAGCAATGTGTAGAATACCAATGAAATCCATTACTTTTGGGCTGAATAAATTAGTCACTGAAAATGGTCCAGGAAAGGCTCTTTCCTCTGCCAAAATACTCAAGTTTAACTCATGCTCACGGGTGGCTGATTTCAAATTTACTGCACTAATCTCCACTTTATGCCACCAAATTTTATTTAATAACTACTCCATCCCTCGCTTAATAAATTTCATGAAATGGAGTGCATGTCTTTAGTTTTTAAATATGCAATTTATTATGTAACAAAAAAAAAAAAAATTTATTAGGAGCAGAAAGAAATACTTTCAACTCGGATTTTTTACCAAACAAGAGGACTTTAGAAAACTAATGATAAATTTAGAGTTCGACTCGTTAAGACTTGATACGTGGAATCTTTTTCCCATCTCAATGTAATACATGAAGACTCTATTAGGTTCGAACTCAACTTGTTAGACTCATTTACAAGTTGAGATAAACTCCATTATCAACTTGTAAATATAATCGAACGAGCTCGAACTCAACTCGATAAATGTTCGAGTCGAGCTCAAACTTCAAATACTTACCTGAATTCGACCCGAATAACAACAATAATGATAATCAATGCCAACCAACTTATGGAGTTGAGTAACTGATAACCAAAACCAACCGGCTTGTGCGGGGATCTATTCTATGCATTAATATCAAAGAACATAACATTAATCAAATGGTCAGAATGTCTTCACAGTAAAATCTTAATGTAGGATGTTTCGCACTCATCTTGGCAATGTTCATACTATTATAATAATAATAATAATAATAATAATAATAATTAATATTATTATTATTATAATTATAATAATGTCCTTAATTCCTTATTACAGACATAGCTTAATAAGTGAATAAAAACTAAAATACTCCCTCTCATAGTAAATTTTACATTTTTATTTTTTTTCGCCCGTCTCACAATACTCTTTACCCCTTTAAATGAAAATAACACTTAATTTTAACACCTTCACAATACCTTTGTTGTATTCAATTGAAATCTTCAAAAAGTAATTTTCTGCTATTTTTCTTTAAAAAAATGTTACACGACCATGTGTATAAACTAATGTGGGATGTAGGGAGTAGTTAATTTCGAATGAGACTGTATTTGGTAGTAATAAAGTGTCCCTTTCCGGAGGATTTTGATGTAACAAAACAAGCTCACTCTCCCCCAGTCCCTACCCCTTTCCTCCTTTTGTCAAATGCTCCAGTATATCGTACTAGAAAATACAAATCCAACCAAGAAACAACACTATATCTCGCTAAAATCCAATACTTACAACCCAAATTCAGACCCCATTTCTGAACCCACCCCATTACTCATTAATAATACCTCTTAATCACAATAAATTCCATTTTTTCCTCTCCCCACCTTTTTTATTTTTTATATTTCACCTACATTCTTTGTTCGCGCTTTATTAGCGTTTGACAATATCCTAATTACGCTGGCAAAATAAAATAAAAATCCTAAGTACATTATCTATACTCTCTTTTATTTATGTATGGTGTTCTTTGGATTTGCACTTTTTTTTTGTTAATAAAATTTCCTACTAAATTTTACATTAACAGGTCTTGAAGAGGTCCACTCTCTTCCACCTTGTCCAATTGTTTCCATCCTTTATTTTCCTTTCCCTTGAGTATAACACGCCAAGAATTAATATTGTGGCTTAGAGGGTTTTATTTTTTAATGAAAGTATAAATTATAGACAAAGTATAGAGTGAAACTGGTTTATACATGAATCACTGAAGGGTATTAATTGTTTTCATTGAACAATATTAGTTGTATTTACTGAAGAGTATTACTGATTTACACTAAAGAGTCTTAGTTGTTAAGTGAAAATGAACTAAAACTCTTCAGTGCAAACCAGTAATATTCTTCAATAAAAACAACTAATACTCTTCAATGAAAATAACTATCACCCTTCAATGATTCATATATAAATCAATTTCACTCTATACATACTCTAAATTATAGGAGTAATTATATATGGAAATAATATAAAATTTATAAAATCTGATACATCTTCGGATGATTTCCGATATCTTTTTAAGAGCATACGATTCAAATATGATATCTGTAAAGGAAAATAATTAAATGAATTACTTCTAGAACTCTCTACAAGTTCGAACTTTTAGATGAGACGAATTTTTTTATGGTATCAGAGTCAATAGGCTCACGCCCAAACAAATATCTTGAATTAGAGGAAAAGTTGAGTTCGATCAATAAGTGGGGGGAGTGTAGAGGGAAATAATTAAATGAATTAATTCTAAAAATTTCTTGGAATTTTTATACGTGCCGAAATTCTTTCAATATCTCTGGCACTTATATAATTATATATTCTCTTGTGTTTTCTTTATTTTCTATTGTGGGTGCGTAGACATGTATATTATACTATTATACGTGTATCTCTGTGTCTGTCTTGCGAACACCCCCCCGCCCCCCCGGGTCACTTAACCTTTTCCTTTCCCTAAACTTGCTGAATGCCATAACCCAACCCCAACCCCAACCCCAACCCCTACCCCTACCCTCCCCTCCCCCAAACCACCCTAATATCGTCGACATGTAATTAAAAGGCCCCCCCTTAATTACAAACCCGAAACCTCTCACTTAACTCTCCCCTCTCCATTCTCCAAGATTCCAATATCACAACATTGCTTTTTCCTTTTTGGAGGAAAATCACGCTTATATATTTTCACATATTTCCAATTCAAAGATTACTCATAGTCATAGTCCTTCACTTTCATCTATAAAATCCCTCACAGTTCATCTATCTTTCCTCATAATCATCTCCATACTCTCTCTTTTAACCCCTGTTTCTTCTTTCTTCACAAAGAAAAAAAAAAATATGAAGGAGATTTGGACAACTATGGCGTCTATGATGGGCGTGTGGGCCTTCTGTCAAAGCCTCCTTCACACCGTTTTCCCTCCTGAACTCCGTTTCGCTTCCCTCAAATTCTTCCACCGCGTCTTCAGCTACTTCTCCGCCTACTGCTACTACGACATAACGGAGATCGACGGCGTTAACACCAACGAACTCTACAACGCCGTCCAGCTGTATCTCAGCTCCTCCGCCTCCATCACCGGCACGCGCCTTAGCCTCACGCGCGGCCTCAACTCCTCCTCCATCACCTTCGGCCTCTCCAACAACGACCGGCTAATCGACTTCTACAAAGGCGCCACTGTCGAGTGGGAACACATCGTCACTCAACGCCAGGCGCAGACATTCTCGTGGCGCCCCTTGCCGGAGGAGAAAAGAGGCTTCACTTTGCGAGTCAGGAAAAAAAATAAACAGTTGGTGCTCAATTCCTACCTCGATTTCGTAATGGAGAGAGCGAATGAGCTCCGCAGGAAAAATCAGGATCGATTGCTCTACACGAATTCCAGAGGCGGATCGTTGGATTCCAGAGGCCATCCCTGGGAATCTGTGCCGTTTAAGCATCCGAGTACCTTCGATACATTGGCGATGGATCCTGCGAAGAAGGGGGAAATTATGGCGGATTTGTTGGATTTCGCTAATGGCGAATCGTTTTACCAGAAAACTGGTAGGGCTTGGAAAAGGGGGTATTTACTGTACGGTCCCCCTGGGACGGGTAAATCGAGCATGATTGCGGCGATGGCGAATTTTCTAGGGTATGATATATATGATTTGGAATTGACTGAAGTAAATACTAATTCTGAATTGAGGAAATTGTTGATGAAGACGAGTTCGAAGTCGATTATAGTTATAGAGGACATCGATTGTTCGATTAATTTAACTAACAGAAACAAGGGCGGCAGTAGCGGCGGCGGCGGCAATGGCAATTCCGGCGCGAGGAAGAACGCCTACGATTTGGCGTCGCCGCCGGGGGCCAACGGCGGTGAGGACGGCGTGAACACGATTACGCTTTCTGGTTTATTGAATTTCACCGATGGATTATGGTCCTGTTGTGGCAGCGAGAGGATCTTCGTTTTCACGACGAATCATATCGAGAAGCTCGATCCGGCTCTGTTGAGGAGTGGCAGAATGGACATGCATATACACATGAGCTACTGCTCGTTTCCGTCGTTGAAGATTCTGCTGAAGAATTATTTAGGGTATGAAGAATGTGATCTGAAGAAAGAGGCGTTGGAGGAGTTCGAGGCGGTGGTCGACGCGGCGGCGATGACGCCGGCGGATATCAGCGAGGTTCTGATAAAAAATCGGAGGGATAAAAGCAAGGCGATTGATGAATTGTTGGATATATTGAAGATTAAAGCAGAGAAGAATAGGTTGAAATTATCAAATGCAAGTAATGTTGAAGATGAAGAGCAGGAAAAGAGGGCTTTGGAAAGCCCTAAAGAAGGCTCTGTTCAATTGCAGGAAAAATTTGAGGAGAAAGAAGGGCATACTATTGTGGAAGATGACGATAATGATAATGATGATGGAAAACTGCAATGAATTTCTTTTTGTTAAGGACATATTAATTGCAACAACTACAAAATTAGCATTGTTTAAAAAGGGTGGGGGAAATGCAATTATCTTCTTTGGTGAGAAGAAATTATTGCTAAGAATTGAGATAGTTGTGTTGAGGAATTAGCATTGGTGAGATTGTAAGGGAATTGAATGTGATTTGTTTATTTTGATGCTTGATAATGAAAATTGGTAATTTAGTGGCATGAATGGAAGAAATTAAGGTGGTGGTATGAGATTAAGATGATATGCATGTTTCTTTGGGCAGTTTATTTGATTATAGTATGTGATTTTTGAAGCATAATCATTTTTTTCCTATAATTACTAATTGTGACAACACTTTTAAAAACATAATCATTTATCGGCATGAAATTTATAACATTACACGTAATTACTGATATCATTAAATTTATAAATTAACATCACAATATAAAATGTTATGATATTAATAACATGTAATAATATCAATTTTATACTATAAACTAGCTTCATATAAAACTTAAATCCTGTCTCTTTACAATCACTAATGAGTTGTGAGAATCATCTTTTACTTTCAACAAATTTTATCTTGGCTTCATATGAGTGGACATGTTGTATTTTGGGTAGGTTTAGTTGAGAATAGATGTTTTCAAATCATAAATGGGTGGTGTTTGCAAGCAAAGATAGAATGAAGGATCACTTATTTTTTAAAACAAGTGATAAGTTTAGCTGTTGTTTGTAAACATTCTTAAATTTGCATCAGAATCACCTTTAAAAAAAATGTTTAAGAAAATGTGATTTAAATATTGTTAGTAGCATAATAGCATTTGCAAATGCAGCTTATAGCAACAATCTTATCTTGGCTTTATATAATTATTATGATTTCCTTTTGTCACATGTTGGTGTGGTAAGCAACAAATTGGAGTTATTGCTTAAAATATGAGTTTGATAGCTGGATAAGTTGCGAATTGCACATGCCCATGTACTTTCTTTTGATTGCATTTTTTTGGAATTTTAGATCTCAATTTGCTTGCCCACCTGAACATTTTCTGCTATTATTCCAACTTTTTTTTGGGGTCCAATTTTCTGACAATGATAAAGTTTAGCTTATTTAATTATATTTTTATTTTCCGTTTGGGTGTGGGGGCGTTTCTAGACCTAAAGAAATTTGAATAGTAATATTAATTGACTCAGAAATAAATAAATAAATTGAGATTTTAACAATATACTTAAGAAAATAACTTTAGATGAAACACTAGTTTTTTTTTTTTTTTAAAGTAATCAATTACAATAATTTACTAATATAATTAATTACAATACAATAGTTTCTTCGACCACCGTCAAATGAAACACTAGTTGAAGCACAAGATCTTGGCCTGAAAACATAGTATATGAAATTGATAACAAAAAGTTTTTCTTACTGAATGCATTAGATATTTTTCACTTTATCAAAATATTCATATTTAATATATTTATTTTTAACAAAATTTCAGTAAATACTTGTAGCAAAAGGCGAAGTCCTCGCCCCCAGGGCCCCCACTCTCTGGCCCGACAGAATTGGATGGAGTAAGTAAATCATGGTAACTCAGAGATCCATTAGGTGAATTTCAGCAAATACTCCTATATATTATAGTTGACATCTTGTACGATTCTAATTACATTTTATATATTTTAAAAAGATTATGAATTTTTTTTCCAAATTTATGTACAGTGGGATGTAGAGAAGTCGAGTACTATTTTCCCTGTGCTGCTAAAGTTTCTGACCAATCAATACGATTACATAATTAAAGGGTTTGATCTGGTTGAGGAGAATGCCCTTCTTTATACGATATTCCACCGTACGAATCATACGATAATTTATTGTACCAATTATCTTTAAGTATATCATTATCATGTACTCTTTCTGATACATTTTAATTATCGTTTAAAATTATGTTTTACTAATTAAAAATGAATATTTGTATAATGTAACATTTGTACCATTTTGTTTACTTAATATAGCAAATTCGCTCTATTAGTGAGTATTATCACAAAAAATTTGGAATATATTACTTTGGAGAAATTTGCATACTTTTTTTTATTTGGACATTTACACCAATTTACCCTTTACCTAAAAAAGAAACATTAATTTGTGTGCGCACTCACACAAATATGTACATATTTACTCATATATTATTTTACTCATTTTCTTAATTCACGTACAATTTTAAGAATGCAAATTCTCCTAATTTTCCTAAATTATTTTCCTAAATTAATGTAAAATAACAATTATTTTAAATCAACTTTAAAATGTATTAGAGGGAGTATTGAATGGAGATGATCATGTGATTATTTGAAAGAAACGAAAAAATAAAAAAAATTGAAATACTGGATTTTAAATCAATGCCTCCCACATGCTTTTAAGGCAATAGTACAAAACCCCCAATTATAATTATTTTTGTGAGAATAAAATTTAAAAAGAGTGGTGCTCAAATGGATAATGAAGAGAGTAAAAAATAAAAAGTTGGAAATTAAACAAACACATAGGAAACAGCTCAACAATGTGAAGATTTGATGTTGGAATAAAGAAAGATTTAGTAGGAAAAGCAAGGGTTTTTGTATGATGAGAAAAGTAGTCCTTTTTAATGATTTCTCTTGATTTTATTTACGAAGTCTGGAAAGCAGATTTGCCTTTTTCTATTTTAGCCTACACTAATAAATTAGTTCATAACCTACGTGGAGACAGCAACTCTTATATTGTCAATGTTGTATTCATAATTCATATATCATGCCTATCCACATTGTCTGTGTGTGGCGCTTGGAAAAAGGTAAAAACTTTTCTTTATTAACAACTAAAAAAGTTATTAATCTTATAATATTTGGTCAGTGCTGTGGTTGAATTTTTGCTACAACTTGTGCGCTTCTATTTTTTTATTTTATTTTATTTAATTTAGGCCAGTCATTTGTTTTGTAGTTGGTTGATCTAATATGCACCAATTTTTACTCATTTTGAACTCGTTGTTTTTATGCAGTTTTCCACTTCAGAGAGCAACTAGGGTTGATGACATCTTTGGTTTTCAATGTTTGGATATCGACAAATTAGTTCAATCGGGATCCTACGTTTTATGACAGTGATCCCATTTGGGTTCCTATAATCCCGTTTTTTTTCTTAAATAATTTAAATAAAACACTAACTTTAAATATTTATAATGCACCTTGTGACACCACATCATTTGTAATTCATCTACTCAGTCTCATTTATAAAATACTCCTTCCCATCCCCAATTTTTTTCACATTCGTATATATGAATACGAATTTTTTAAAAATAAAATAAAGGTATTATTCAATTTATTTAAAAATAAAGTAATTGTAAAAAGAAAAAAAAAAAAAAAAAAAAACTAGCTACCGCTTAGCAAGATTTATAGTGTTGTACCACTTGCATTTATGTCTTATACAATACAACTAATTAAACATATGATACAATGCGATAGAGCTCTGATGTACAGTGGCCAACAAAGTAGCATAGAAAAACAATCTTATTTGTGAGATGAAAATAAAATAATTATTTCTTAAAAGAGGATGTATAGAGTGAAATTGGTTTATATATGAATCATTGAAGAGTATCAGTTGTTTTCACTGAAGAATATTAGTTGTTTTTACTGAAAAATATTACAGGTTTACACTGAAGAGTCTTAGTTCATTTTTACTGAACAACTAAGACTCTTTAGTGTAAATCAGCAATATTCTTCAATAAATACAACTAATATTTTTCAGTGAAAGCAACTAATACCCTTCAGTGATTTATGTATAAACCAATTTCACTCTATACTTCGTCTTCTTAAAAATAATTGAAAATAGATTTGAGAGAAAGGAGTGATATATATATATATATATATATATATATATATATATATATATATATATATATATATATAATCAAATTAAGACAAAAGCTTGTATGAGACCGTCTCATTATATGAGACCAATCAAATTAAAAAAAGTGATAGGGTTATAATTAAATGTGATATTATTTTTTAAAAAAAGTGATAAGTCACTTTTAACAAATATATTATCACTTTTTTTTAAACTTTATCACTTTTTAAAAGTGACAACTTTTTAATTAATAAGTGACGCGTTTTAAATTAAAAGTGGATCAAATATTATTGGTCTCATACTATGAGACGGTCTCATACAAGACTTACTCTCAAATTAATTACGACTGAGTCTGTAAAATTACATTTAATTTGAACATGTTTGACGATTCTTCAAGTCTTCATATCATTTGAAACAAGAATATATCTATATATATTGTTAATATAATATATTCTGAAAAATGAGATTATTGAAAATTGTTTGCTTGTGAATTTTTTTCTTGATATTTGATTTTCCCTACGAAAGTGGAGAGAGTGTCAACGCTTCTGAATATTTTATTTTATTGGAAGAGGTATTTTGTGTCGTCTGTAGTATTATCCAATTTCACTTTAAAATATTAGCTCATTTAATTTGAAATTAAATGAGCAAAGTCTCATATGCACCAAGTGCACGGTGCATTCACTCAACAGTTGATATTCTATACATTAAAAAGTTAGTCCCAATTACACTGAAAAGTTAGTCTCAATTACACTGAAAAATTTACATTGAAAACTAATTTTCAGTATAAACTTTTAAGTGTAATTGAGACTAACTTTTCAGTGTGATTGAGACTAACTTTTCAGTGTATACATTATCAACTGTTGAGTGAGTGCATCATACACCAAATGCACAAGAGACTTACTCAATTAAATGATAGGGTTTCTTTTACAAAACATGATACGTAAAACGATTTCATTTAAATGTTGGTGTTTTTATAAAAAGAAAACGTACATTAAAGTTTCTGAAGATTTTCTTTGCTCAGAAATGACAACAAAATACGATTAGAGATATCAATAAATGTCAATATTGTTGTAAATTTAGAAGATTTATTATTCCAAATCTAGAAGATTTGATGTGGACATTACTAATGGACCAATAATCCAATGGGCTTTATATCTTAGTGTTGGGACAATGTCAGTTTTGATTAGATCCCAAAGCCTCTGAAAAGATGTTTGCATTTGTTTGTCAGGCTAGTCTTGGTTAGGTTTTGTACTTAGTCATTTTACATTTCACAGGTACTCAGTAAGAGGAGCACTTACTGATGACAATCAAGACTCAGAGCCTGAAGACAATATACCATCCTGAACTTATGGCAGTCTCCTAAGCTGGCTGAGTAAGTCTCAGTGATGAAGAGTATGACCCTGAGGTCAGCACTACTCAGTCCTGAAGGGAACAGGATGAGACTGAGTTTATGAGAAGACTTGGAGTAGAGCCAAGCAATGCAAAAGGAATGTCAGCGTCAGGACAAGACCAGTGAGCTCAAGACAAAAAGAACTTAATAAGACAAGCCTGAAGTCCAGGAATAAGTTCTGACATTCTCACCAACCTGATGACGTGGACCAATCCAGGAAGGACACGCACGTACGGAACCTGACAAGGAGACTGGCTTCAGACTGCATTTTCAACGGGCAAGCATTTAATGTGCATTTAATGCAACTACCTAATTCCATGCAAAGGACGGCTGCTGCATGAAGATATGTCTGTTCGAGCCACTCTACATAGATGATAAGAAAGGCTATCTCTCCAACGGATAGTTTTTCAAATCACCTATAAATACAGAAGTCCTTGAACCCATTCAAGGTAACGGGAAATTTCCAAGCCAGAAATTACTCAAACTCTCAAGCACTCAAAGCATTCAGTCTTTAGAAGAAGCACTCGAAACCCTTTAAATTTCTCAAGTGTTTCTTAGCAACTGAGAGTTAATCTGTATTCCAAAGAGCATACAAGCAATATCTTAAGCTTAGAGAGATTATCCAACCCTTAGCATAGTTTTGCCTTGTAAGGATAATCTCAACCTAGTTGGAATCCAAACTGAAACCAACACCCTAAGTTAGGTTTGTTGGGAGTAAGTCAGTTAGTGAGTTAGTAAGGAAGTTTGTATAGATCAGTGAGGTTAGCTGGTCTTGGTGCACCTTGGCACGTTAAAAACAAGAATCCCTTGAGTGGATTTCCTGTTAAATCAGGCCGTGGACATAGGAGCTTGAGTCTCTGAACCACGTTAAACTTGTTGTGTTCTTATTGCTTTGATATTGTGCATATCTGACATATTACTTGTTCATTCATAAGCATTTGGTTTATCAGGTCTGAATCAATCAGACTGATCCTCTAAAAAGAGCACTGCCCTTACTAAACACTATTCAGATTTGAGTAAAACAAGTTTTTCAGAAAGCAAACTAAACAAGACTTTAAACTATCAGGGCTCACGCATTTCCGCACTGAACTTAAACTGATAGTTAGCCAACTGAACCTCACCCTTTGTGAAGTCAGTAGGTGTATTATCAGGTCCTAGTTCTTTATCACTCTGAGTGAAGGGGACTCAGTAAGGTTTTACGTTTGAAAATTGGTATACGTGTATTCCCCCCCCCCCCATACACGTATTCCTCAGTCTTGTACCGGGACCAACAAGTGGTATCAGAGTGGTGGTTCAAAAGACCACTGACTTTGAATACTAATAGTTTCAGAGGAGAAACTGTTGGTGGTCACTAAACAGATCTGAGTTTGCTTCTCATAAAACTTGCATCATCATGACTTCGAGGAGACTTGAAGCTTCGTTACCTGAATTCTCTGTATCTAACTTTGTCTATTGGAAGTTAAGATTAGAAGCACATCTAGATGCCATCCATGACCAGATGCCGCGTGTTCTCAGGGAAGGACCGATCAAAATCACTGTCCCTAATACCAGAGGAAGAAGATATGATGATCTTGATATTGGTGTACCCATTCCTAAGGAAAGGAAGGATATGACCACTGATGAGATCAAGATGATGGGGCTTGATAATGTGGCCAGAAATATCATCTTGTACACGGTGCCTTTCGAGGAGTCAGCTAGGCTGATGAACTTAAAGACGACAAAGGAGGTTTGGGATGAGCTGACCAGGATGTGTGAGGGGTCAGAAAAGATAAAGGAGAATAAGAGAAATATTGTCATTCAGAAGTTCGAAGCGTTCGAGATGTTGCCTGATGAAACAATCGATCAGATGGAGTCAAGGTTCATCAAGTTGATGAATGAGTTGGTGATGCTGGACAAGGATGTCCCAAAGAGAGATGTTGCTTCAAAGATCCTGAATGCCCTTCCTGAGAGATGGGACAACAGTGTAATTATGCTTAAGAACACTCAGGATATGAGAAACATAACTTCTGCTTTACTTTTTTCAGAGCTAAAGGCACTGGAATTTGATCTTAACAAAAGAAAGAAGAAAGTTCAGCCAGAAGAGGAAGAAAAGGAGAAAACTCCTGAGAAAAGTGTGGCGTTCAAGGCCAGGTCTGAACCTGTTGAATCTTCATCAAAGTCACTGATGGAGATGAGCAAGGAAGAACTTGCTGAGGAGTATAGCCTGATGGCCAGACGCTTTGATAAGCTTAATTCCAGGTTTGGTCGTTATAAGAAATTTTATCAGGACTCACGTGACAGGAAACCTGAAGGAACCCACCAAAGCTCAAGGAGATATGAGGAAAGAAGAAACACTGACCAGAGGAGAGATCGTGGCAATGAAAGAAGATATTCAGATCCAAAGCCCGATCGGAGAGATGAACAGAGACGTACTCATGATGACAAGCACTCAGGGAAGACTGAAAGCTCATCAAGACAGAGGAAACCTGACTCAAGGAGGAACCCTGAACCAATGAGAGAAAGAGAAGATGAGCAGCCAACATGTTACAATTGTAACAAGAGCGGACACTATCAGTATGGTTTTCCGAAGCTGAGTGCAAGGGAAAGAGAGGACAGGAGGGCCAAGAGAGACCAGAGACTTGCTGACCGGAGAGCCATGCTCGCTGAGGATGCAACTGACTCTGATGGTCCTGAGGAGAGGCCGCAGGAACTCTTTTCTGATGATGAGTACGAAGATGTCTACCTTATGGCAAGGGAGGAACATGAGGTAACATCTAACTCTGTATGTGGTTCCCACACTGGTCAAAATCCTGAGCTAAGCTCAGAGTCAGTCAGAGAAATGAACCTTCAGATCTGCCTGGATCAATTGATGGTTGATTTCTCCATATTGCAGGAAACTAATGTCTTCTTGGTAGAGGAGAACAAGAAATTGAGTACTGAGGTTCAAAACCTGAATGAACAACTCACTCAGTCTGATCTTAAAGAATCAGCTCAGATTGTGAGACTAACTCAGGAGATTGATTTAATCAATGTTGAGCGTCTCCCAAGAGAGAAAATTCTGAAGGAACTCGCTGATGAAGAGTTGGTCAGGAAGGAAGAACTGAAAGTACTTAAGAGTAAGTTTGATGATCTCTTTACCAGACATGAAATCCTAAAAAAGAGTGAGGACTCTCTCAAGAAAAAGGTTGCAGCAATGAATAAATCCTCAGTGGCTAGAGAGGAAATAAATAGCAGTCAGATGCTTGGGAATGAGAAAAAAGGACTTGGATATGTTCCTAAGAAATCCTCACAAGGTCAATCTCATGTTGCTTCAGGGAGCAACACTGAGAGGGTATTTGTTCAGGCAGGCCAGAGTGCACCCAAGGTTGTACTCCGGTCCCGTCAAACTGATAAGGGCAAGGAAACTGTTGACACAGTCAGGATTGCCCCTAAGGTAGCTAAGCCAAAACCCAAGGGAATGGCAAAGCAACCTAAGGAGGCCCCTGAGAGCTCAGGCCAGGGAAAACCTCAGCATAAGCAGAGGAAGACTCGGGCCAAGAGCCCTCAGACTGGTCAGCTAGGGTACCATCATGCTTGGCAATACCAACAGGGAAGGCCAAATATGATGACACCCCCATGGTTTTGGCATCCTGAGGCCTTTAACTATTTTTCATTCCCTCACTTGCCTAGGGGGAATAGAACACAGGGCCCTTATCAAGAACAAGGCCCAAGACCTGCTGCACCCAGACCTAGGAAGAACAGGAAGCCAGCCCAAAAGGCACCCACTCAGGCTCTTGTGAAGCCTAAGTCAAGCACTCATACACCATCTTCCTCTCAGGCAAAGAAGAAGAAAGTTGTGTATGTCGATGTTTCAGGGAGACAGATTTACCACTCTGAGGCAATCAGGGTTGTTAAGCAAGTCTGGACCCCGAAGGGTACAGCTATAGCTGTCAAATGGGTCGGGCCGGCCCGGCCCAGGCCCACTGGGCTTTTAGTTTTTACCGGGCCGGGCCGGGTCGGCCCGGTTGTTACCGGGCCGCCAATTTCCAAGCCCGTCCTGGCCCATCTCGGGCCGCCGGGCCACCGGGCCAAACCGGCCCAACTTTTTTATTTTTTTTAAAATATTATTATTATATTTGATTTATATATTTACCTTATTAATTTATAATTTAGCATACAAATTATACTCATATAGTTATAAATATTATTTAGTTTTTCAACAACAATTCAATAATTAAAATAAAACTCAAATTCCTAAATAAAATTTAAGAATAATAATTCAACAAATCATAATAGAATGGAAAGTGTTATTTTTTATTTCAACAATAATTCAATAATAAAAATTCAACAATTTAATAGGAAAGTGTTATTTTTTATTTTGATAAGATAATGATATTATAGGAATAAAATGGGGTATGTTTAGTAATGGATGTTAATTTTTAAATTTTATTGAGATTTGTTTAATAAGTGGGGCGAGTTTATAGGATTTTGGGGTTTGAGTAGTGATACTCTTAAATAAAATCTTATCCCTCAATTCATATTTGCCTTAATTGTACAAGTGTGTTACGTGTACCACCAATTTGTGGTTGTTCATAAGAATTCGTTCATTTCCCTGGATGAAAATTCAACCAATAAATTATAATGTATTTTATTTTAAAAAAATGGGGTATGATCATAAATAATATGATACATATATATAGGGATGAGGAAATTAAGACCATAGTGAGTATAGGGATAGATGTGACTTGTGTCAACTATTACCAACCTTGACCAAATCACTAATCTCGTCTACTGCTCCTTTTTTTTTTCTTATCTCTAGGTTTTCAATTTTATAAAAAAAAAAAAAAAAACTGGGCCGGCCCAGAAAACCGGGCTAAGCCCGGCCCAAGCCCATAGGCCCGCCGGGCCTACTGGGCCGGGCCAAAAAAACCCGGTTCTTTTCGGGCCTATATTTTTAGGGCCCAGTTCGTCCTTAAAACCGGGCTTTTCGGGCCGGCCCATCGGGCCGGGCTCGTTTTGACAGCTCTAGGTACAGCTGACACAAAAGGACCCAACACCCAATGGGTACCTAAAGCCTGATTTGCTTGCAGGCGGCTGTGGATCACAACAAGATGAGAGGAGACTCAATCAAAGCTGTTTGGTACCTAGACAGTGGTTGCTCAAGGCACATGACCGGAATGAAGAGTCTTCTCCAAGAATACCAAGCTAAAGATGGTCCAAAGGTAACCTTTGGTGATAACTCAAAAGGTGTTACTAAAGGTTTTGGTGTCTTAATAATAGGTACAATCAGAGTGGAAAATGTGTCCTTTGTGGAAGGACTGAAGCATAACCTGTTGTCAGTAAGTCAATTATGTGACAAAGGTTTCAGTGTTGAGTTCTCATCGAATATATGTTCAGTCAAAGACAAATCAACACAAGTGCTTCTATCAGGTATCAGGAAAGATAACGTTTATCTCGCTGACTGGAGCAGCACTTTTCCTAATACTTGTTTTGTTGCTAAAAGCTCTCTAGAGCTCAGTTGGTTATGGCATAAAAGATTGAGCCACCTGAACTTCAAGATTCTTAACAAAATTTCTAGACAGTCACTTGTTGAAGGTCTACCTAATGAAGTTTTTAGTAAAGATCATGTGTGCAAAGCTTGTCAGGAATGGAAGCAGGCCAGAGCTTCATTCAAAGAGAAAGCTTCTCATTCCAGTGACAGGATTCTTCAGCTCTTGCACATGGATTTATTTGGTCCCATAACACCTGTGAGTATGAATGGTAGAAAGTATACCCTTGTGGTTATTGATGATTATTCTAGATATACTTGGGTTATTTTCTTGTTGAATAAGAAGGAGACACAGGTGAAGCTTCCAGAGTTGCTTAGGAGACTCAGAAATGAGAAGAATCAGTCCATTACTAAGATCAGATCTGACAAGGGCACTGAATTTATAAATTCATATATTTCTGACTTTTGTAATGAACTTGGTATAGCTCATGAGACTTCTGCAGCTATAACTCCACAGCAGAATGGTGTAGCTGAAAGAAGAAACAGAACACTGAAGGAAACTGCTAGGACCATGCTGGCTTAGTCAGGATTACCCAAGAGGTTCTGGGCTGAGGCAATCAACACTGCATGCTATGCTCAGAACAGATCCATGCTGAACAAACAACATGCACAGACCCCATAATGAGACATGGAATAAAAGGAAACCTCGTATTTCTTATTTTCATGTATTTGGTTGTAAGTGTTTCATCCTCAACAATGGGAAGACCCAATTGAAAGCTTTTGATAGCAAATCTGATGAAGAAATATTCTTAGGATATTCCGAAGTTAGTAAAACCTTCAGAGTTTACAATTGTAGGACTCTTATTGTGGAAGAATCACCACATGTTGTTTTTGATGAATCTGCTAATGAGTCTATGGTAAAAGTGTTGAATCCTGACACTGAGGAGATCACAAGGAGAGTGACAAGGCTGAGCTTGAAGAATCAACCTGATCCAAAGGTCAAAACTGTGCCAATTCCAAGATGGGATGATGACGACGATCAGGATGATGAATCAAGGGCCACTCCTAAGCCCAGCACATCAGGGATTGTTGAGCCTCAGACTGAGGAACAGGCTCAACCTGAGGTAAGTACCGTCTATGAAGATGTTGTTGCAGCTGAGACGGTTCCCGAGTCACCTCATCAAGGGGGAATCAATGTCCCTGACATTGAGCTTGTTAATCCCTTTGGAATAGACTCAGGATCATCCCCTTCTGTTCAATTTCCTGAATTTTATGAGCCTGTAGACACTAACATTGCAGGTACTTTAGGAACAACTCCTGGCAAGAGAACATGGCTAGAGGATCATCCCATTGATCAAATCATTGGTGATCCAACTGAGGGAGTCAGGACCAGGCGGTTCCATGGTGAGAGTGCACTGTTTTGTTGCATTCTCTCTGAACAAGAGCCTCAGAACATTGAAGAAGCTCTCACTGACTCGAACTGGATCATTATCATGCAAGAGGAGTTGAATCAGTTCACAAGGAATCGGGTTTGGGAACTGGTGGATAGACCTAGGCACCAAGGAGTAATTGGTACCAAGTGGGTCTTCAAGAACAAGAAGGATGAGAATGGTGTTGTGATAAGGAACAAGGCTAGACTGGTTGCAAAAGGGTATTGTCAATCTGAGGGAATAGACTATGATGAGGCTTTTGCTCCAGTGGCTAGGTTGGAAGCTATCAGGTTGTTCCTTGCATATGCAACATATAAGAAGTTCAAGGTGTATCAAATGGATGTCAAGAGTGCCTTCCTGAATGGTGTACTCAATGAAGAGGTATATGTTGAACAACCTCCCGGGTTTGAGGTTGGAGATAGAGTATACCATTTGAAGAAAGCACTCTATGGACTTAAGCAAGCACCAAGAGCTTGGTATGATACCCTCTCTCAATTCCTGACAGACCATGGGTTCAAGAAGGGAACTGTGGATAGGACATTGTTCAGGATCACTGAAGGTGATGACATTCTCTTGGTCCAGATTTATGTGGATGACATAATATTTGGATCACCAAATCATCAACTCTGTGAGAAATTCTCTAAGTTGATGACTGGTAAATTTGAGATGTCAATGATGGAAGAGATGAACTTCTTCTTAGGATTGAAAGTCAAGCAGACTGATCAAGGTATCTTCATAAATCAGGCCAAGTATACAAGAGACTTGATTCATAAGTTTGGTGTTCAGAACAGCAATCCAGCCAGGATCCCTATGAAAACAAATTGGAAGATGGATCCTGACACTGAAGGGACTTCAGTAAATCAGACTGAGTATCGAGGGTTGATAGGTTCTCTATTGTACCTGACTGCAAGTAGGCCTGACATTACGTTTGCAGTTGGTGTGTGTGCTAGGTATCAGTCTGATCCCAAGAAAAGTCATTTGGAGGCTGCCAAAAGGATACTTAAGTATTTGAAAAGGACAGTCAATTTGGGACTATGGTATCCTTCAGATGACAAACATAGAACTGACAGGTTATTCAGATGCAGATTATGGAGGTTGTAGGATTGATAGGAAATCAAACTCAGGGACATGTCAGTTTTTGGGATCTCGTGGTTTAGTAAGAAGCGGAATTCAGTGGCTACATCCACAACTGAGGCTGAGTATATGGCTGCAGGTAGTTGTTGTGCTCAGATTTTGTGGTTGAGACAACAGTTGAGGGACTACCAGGTATTTGCTAATGAGGTTCCAATCTATTGTGACAACAATAGTGCAATAGCAATTACTTAGAACCCAGTGCTTCACACAAGGTGCAAGCATGTGGATATTAGGCATCACTTCATTCGAGATCATGTGGAGAAGAAAGATATTAGGATGGAGAAGATTCACACTGACAGGCAAAGAGCTGACATCTTGACTAAGCCTCTGGCTGAAGCAAGGTTTATGGAACTGTCGGTGGAATTAGGACTCTTAGATCCGGGAGAGCAGTCAGTGTAAGGTTCTAGGGGGAACTCAGGCCAGACTCGACTCAGCGAGGTATCAGGGTGCTACAATGTCTCCCTGACAGGTATGAGTTCTATCCTGACTCCTATGAATTCCAAGCGTCTCCCTGAGTCCTTCGTCCTGAAAATCTTTATTAAATGCATTCCATTTTCATTAAAAGCGCGTCTTTTCATATTTAAACCCACGCGCAACGGAGCATTTAATGCTTCAGTTACTTTTTCATATACGTGTCCATTTTATACGGAATATGACTGACGTAGGTAGTTGATTGGAATTGAGATTAATCTTGGCCCTTCATTTCAAAACCTTTCGAATTCAGGAATTAATCTCAACCCCACGTCTGAGTAACTGACTTAGTCATATCAATCAAGAATGCCATTCGAGGTTTTTACGCAAACACAAAGCACATCTGCACACTGAGTTTTCTCTTGCTCAAGCAATCTCAGAATTTTTCAAAAATCTCTCTTCTTCAAAATCAATGGCACTTCTTGATTCCAACTGGACAACCGACAAGCTCGAGGATGTTGTCAATGAAAAGCTCGTACACATGGAGCAAGTCATCTCCATGGAGGGTACCTGTCTTACAGTGGAGGAAATCAAACCCGTTTTTAAATGGATTTCCAAAGCTGGGTTGGAAACATATTTCACCACTCGCCCTATTTCCGTGCTTCCAAGAACGGTCGTGGAAGCCTATCTCAACATGTTCCTGTGTAGGGGGGAACTCTTCACGAAAGTGACTGCGCTCAAGCCGACAGGGGAGAAAGACGGCGCCGGCGAACCCCTCTACAACTCTGAGATTGTTACCATTGACATCAGGAGGGCGGTCAAGGAAGTTTTTGGGTTGCCATCCTCAGGCATCAACCCAAAATTCTATAAGGAGAACTCGGAGGGAGAACTCCTGGGTAAATGGACCAAGGCAGGGTCGTCTGAGTTCAGGGCTCGTCAGAACAAGAACACTCTGAAGCCTGAATATAGAGCTCTTGTGGACCTTGTGTCCAAGGTGGTGACGGGATCCACGGGATCTCATGAGCAATTGAGCCTGCCCAAGCTGGGGCTGATGGGGGCTATAGTTGATGGCGTAGAAGCGAGCTGGGAGCAGTTCTTCCTGGATCAACTTCATCAGGCTGGTCTGGACAAGCTGAAGAGGGATGGGGAGAAGAAGCACATCTCTGTCAGTGCCATTCTGCCATTTGGAACCAGACTTTCCATCCTGATTGCTCATGCTTGCCATGGGTACACCTTCGACTTCGAGGACAGTCTTTCCTCAAAGAAGGTGATGTTTACCTCACTGAGTGATACCTACTCAATGCTAGGGCTGACTGATCCCAATGCTAAGGCAAAGGGTCAGGCCAAAAAACCAGCTGGTAAGGCCAAGAATGTGGCTACCAGTCTCATTGAAAGGGTAGATGACCTCCTTGAGAGGAGCAAGGAGATAGAGGATGAGGTGGAGGCTGAGAAGATGGTGGATCAACCTGCAGTAGAGGAGGCTGAGAAGAAGAAGAAGAAGGTGCGAGTTGTGCTGTCAGGGAAGAACACTAGTTCTGGGACTGAGTCTGATCCCAAGAAAGCCATTTCTGAGGCTGAGGGGACTGACGATGACGTCAGGAAGGAGAGTGGTCAGGGGGAGAGGCCCTTGAAGAGACTGAGGAAAGGGGTCAGAAAGTCTCCGGCTAAGAGCCTGCCGACACTGAGTGAGAGGGAGAAGTCCCCCTCAATCACCCACAAACCCTGAACCCCAAACTCAATCCAACCCTGACCCAACACTTCAACCCGCCCAAACACCCCAAACCTCAGACTCAAACATTCACACTGAGTCAGTGCCATCAATCTCACCCATGATTGAGCCTGACCAGTCATCTGAGCCAAACCTTCCCAATCCCACAAACTTTCCCTCTTACCCCAACCCCAAAGATTGTCCCAAAACCTTCCCAACTGAAGAGGATGACTTTCTTCTAATGCAGGAGGAGGAGGAACTGGATGAAAATATGATGGGGGGAGTGCTGGAGAACACCCTTAGGGGGAACGCCACTGAGTGGGCAGCTAAGTGCTGGCCCGGGCTGAACAAATACAAAGAGCTACTGGCGAATGTGGTTGAACTCAAGGTCTGGTTGGAATTCAAGCAATCCAACATGCAAGAACAACATTTGCTAGTGGATGCTCGTGGCTGGGAGCACTGGGAAACCGAGGAGGCCAGGTTGTGCTCTTACTTTGGACTGACTAGCTGGCTTCAACTGCTCAACTTTGAAAATCTGAAGGAGCTAGTCAATTGCCTGATGTCCAAGAGCAAGGCTGACATCTTGTCTGAGGATGAGGAGGATAAGGATGGTGATGAAGATGCTCAGGGTGGAGCAATGGAAAGAGCCGTGGAGGAGACGGCAAGGGAAGTTGATGATATGAGCTCTGAGCCTCAGGCTCAGGGGGAAGGTGAAAAGGACACTGGTGCCAAGGGTGGACCAGTGGCTGAGGATATTTTGAACATCTCAGCTGCCGATGAGACATCTGTCGATGAAGGGATTCCCTGCCCTGAGACAGGGGAGAAAGATGTTGAGGCGTCTAAGGAGACTCCCAGTTCCGAGGGACAAGTTCCCAATGTTCGAGATAGCTTGGTTGAGCCTGAGCAGGCGACCATTACCACTCAACAACTGTTGGTCCCAAAAAGGTTATCCAGCGGAAAGCGTTTTATACTTAATTTTAAGAAAACCCCTTTATAAATAAAGTGCTAGAATTGAAATGCAGAAATCTAAATTGTAGAAAAGTAAATAACACCGGAATTTATAGTGGTTCGGATATAACGATCCTACGTCCACTCTCCCTTTCTCAAAAGGGGACTTTCTCTCTCTCCAACCAACTAACTCACAAACCACTGGAATTGCGAAGTACCAGCTCCTTCGTACAACAACTTACAACAACCTTTCAAGATGAACAGGTTAATTATAAGATCCAACTGAAACTCCTAAAGAGTGTATAAACGTTAATGAACAAGGTGAGTGTTTGGAAGAGTTCGTGTGTTCTTGTTGTGTGCTCTCGCGCGACTCTTGTCTATTGAACTAATCCAAGCACTCCTATTTATAGTTGTAGGAATTAACTAGCCGTTGGGAACTAGCAATTCAAACAACCATAATTGGAGGGATATAATCAATCAAAGATTGATTATATGATTGATTATATGACTTTCAATCAATCAATCAATCAAATCCTCCATTAGTTGACTTCCAGATTGCCTTCTTCTCAATCATAGAAACTCTAATATCTCATTGTCTCCAGATTACTATAAAGCTCCTGGGAGGGTGAACTGATCCATCTCCCTCATCTGGTCTGGACTGGTCTGGGGTCTTCTGGTCTGGTCTCATCTGGTCAGGTAACACTTCTGCTCTGGACCTCATCTGGTCAGACTCCTCTGGTCAGGCTCCTCTGGTGACTCCTCTGGTAGACTCCTCTGGTGACTCCTCTGGCAGACTCCTCTGGTCAGAGCTCATCTGGTCAGACTCCTCTGGACCTCATCTGCTCTGGTGACTCTTTTGCTCTGGTCTGGACACCTCATCTGGTCACCTCTCATCTGGTCACCTTATCTGGTCTGCACAGATTTCTTCCCCCTTAACCAAAGACCTATTCTAGCCCTAGACTAATCTGTAGCTGATTAACATGTTCAGCTAGTCCTATTACAAGTTCTTGTTTTAACATCTTCAAAACATCTAATTTATATCCTAACAACAACTGCCTTCAGTGCACCCTGAAGAGAGGACTGAAGATGCAGGGGCTGACAAGGGAAAAGAGCCAATCACTGATGAGGCCGTTGATGATGATGAAGATGTAATGATAATTGGGGTCGGCCGTGCTGAATTCACCAGCATTGTGGAGGTCAAGCAGGAGAAAACCACGGAAAATCTAGCTAAACTTCAAGAGGAAGTGATGAGGCTACGCGTTGAAAAGGAAGAAGACTCCAAGGCCCTGGTAAAACACTTCAGGTGGACAAAGTCAGCTTACAACACCCTCGCCAACAGGGAGCTGATCTTGTTGAAGAGAACGATGACTGACACAGCCAAGTCAGTGAGAAATTAGAGGAAGCGCACAAAGAAGATGCTGAGGAGGACTCTCAAGCAACTTGAGGAGAGGGATGCGATCAGGGATGACAAGTTAAATCAGGCAGTGGACAGGTTTGCAGTTCAGACTGGGGCACTTGTTACTCAGGCCATGAAGGACTCATCGACCAAACTTGAGCTGCAATCAGGGAAGCTGGATCGAACCTCTCAGTCAGTTGTAGAAGTTTTGGCTAAGGCCACTGACGAGTCGGCAAAGATACTTGCTGAAGCTAGCAGAGTCAGCGGTGAGTCCTTGAAGGTGGAGGAAAGGATCACCAAGGCTGAACAAAGACTCCAACTCTCTATGGAGGTCTTTGAGAAGAAAGTAAACTCTGCTATCAGTTCCGTATCGTTTGCAGGGACTGGAATCTCGATGGGAGTTGAGTTACTGAAGGAGGGAATCAATGATGTCCATTCCCTAGCCTCCTTCGTAATCAACAGCGGATCTGACGCATTCCCATCTGGGGCCAATGATGATGCCAAAAAGGGGGAAAAGAAGAAGAAAAGATCCCGCCCTAAGGCATCTGAGGCAGTCAACCAAGGCGAAACAATTCAAGCCGATCCTGAAGCCAATCCTGAAGGGAATGTGCTAAGGGTAAGGAAGTCAGCAAGGTTGGCAGAAGTAGAGAAGGAAGGAGAAGAAATTGTTGCCAGGCTGAAGGCGGAGGCAGCAAAGGCAAAGGCTGATGAACCTTCTAAGCAACCTGAGCCAGTTCAGAAGTCTTCTCCCATGAGCACAAGGAAGAACCCCATCACTTACTCGGCTGAGGCAGTGGCGGAGTTATGCGCTGAAGCGTGGGGAGATCCTTCTGAGAAATCTGAGGCTGTGCGCAGAGCTGAAATTGCTCAAAAGGAGAAGATGCACATCTTAGAGAAGAAGGTTGAAAAGCTGACTGACATCACTGAGCTTCAACAACGAGAACTTGATGATGCGATGATCAGTTTGCTGAGGAGGAAGAAGGCGAAGCCTGAGCCTAGGAAGTACATAAAGAGGCCTACAACAAGAAAATCAACAATTCTTCAAGTCAGAAGGCCGGAATCAGGATTAAGGGAAGCCTATGTCGACGAGTTCATCTCAGAGGCACTGAAGGAGTTCTGGGCTGACGCGAAGGATGAGTTTGTGAAGTTGTGGTACGTTGTGAAGAAATGGGGCGACTCTGACGATATTGATGCTCACTTCACTGACTACATGATGGACAATCATCCTGAGCTGATCCAAAAAATTCTGGAGGAGGCTGAAGCAGCTCAAGTTCAGGTGAAGGCTCCTGAGTTCACTATTCGAGCTCCTACCTTAGTTCCTGGAATTCAGAAGCACAACACGAAGGCCATTATGATGGAAGTCTTGAAGATTGCCAAGGCTGAAGCGTATGTAAACCAACCTAGAAGACTTGATGAGCTGAAGGCAAGAGTCTATGCTGGCTATGGACTTGAACCTGAAATGAGATTAGTCTAGGTGTTCACAACTTTTTGTAATAGATTAGATTCATTGTAACCACATTCAGACCATTCAATGAAATCTATTACTTTTGCCCACAGACAAAAACTCATTGTCTTTTTGGCTGTTATTTAAATTCTGTACTTTATCAAGAATTGCTCTAATACAGTCTTATCTTATAGATAGGATCTTATGTTTCCTCTAAGTGTTTTGAGGATCTTTTCAGTGTTTTGGCATCATCAAAAAGGGGGAAATTGTTGGGACAATGTCAGTTTTGATTAGATCCCAAAGCCCCTGAAAAGATGTTTGCATTTGTTTGTCAGGCTAGTCTTGGTTAGGTTTTGTACTTAGTCATTTTACATTTCACAGGTACTCAGTAAGAGGAGCACTTACTGATGAAAATCAAGACTCAGAGCCTGAAGACAATATACCATCCTGAACTTATGGCAGTCTCCAAAGCTGGCTGAGTAAGTCTCAGTGATGAAGATTATAACCCTGAGGTCAGTACTACTCAGTCCTGAAGGGAACAGAATGAGACTGAGTTTATGAGAAGACTTGGAGTAGAGCCAAGCAATGCAAAAGGAATGTCAGCGTCAGGACAAGACCGGTGAGCTCAAGATAAAAAGAACTTAATAAGACAAGTCTGAAGCCCAGGAATAAGTTCTGACATTCTCACCAACCTGATGACGTGGACCAATCCAGGAAGGACACGCACGTACGGAACCTGACAAGGAGACTGGCTTCAGACTGCATTTTCAACGGGCAAGCATTTAATGTGCATTTAATGCAACTACCTAATTCCATGCAAAGGACGGCTGCTACATGAAGATATGTCCGTTCGAGCCACTCTACATAGATGACAAGAAAGGTTATCTCTCCAACGGATAGTTTTTCAAATCACCTATAAATACAGAAGGTCTTGAACCCATTCAAGGTAGCGGAAAATTTCCAAGCCAGAAATTACTCAAACTCTCAAGCACTCAAAGCATTCAGTCTTTAGAAGAAGCACTCGAAACCCTTTAAATTTCCCAAGTGTTTCTTAGCAACTGAGAGTTAATCTGTATTCCAAAGAGAATACAAGCAATATCTTAAGCTTAGAGAGATTATCCAACCCTTAGCATAGTTTTGCCTTGTAAGGATAATCTCAACCTAGTTGGAATCCAAACTGAAACCAACACCCTAAGTTAGGTTTGTTGGGAGTAAGTCAGTTAGTGAGTTAGTAAGGAAGTTTGTATAGATCAGTGAGGTTAGCTGGTCTTGGTGCACCTTGGCACGTTAAAAACAAGAATCCCTTGAGTGGATTTCCTGTTAAATCAGGCTGTGGACGTAGGAGCTTGAGTCTCTGAACCACGTTAAACTTGTTGTGTTCTTATTGCTTTGATATTGTGCATATCTGCCATATTACTTGTTCATTCATAAGCATTTGGTTTATCAGGTCTGAATCAATCAGACTGATCCTCTAAAAAGAGCACTGCCCTTACTAAACACTATTCAGATTTGAGTAAAACAAGTTTTTCAAAAAGCAAACTAAACAAGACTTTAAACTATCAGGGCTCACGCATTTCCGCACTGAACTTAAACTGATAGTTAGCCAACTGAACCTCACCCTTTGTGAAGTCAGTAGGTGTATTATCAGGTCCTAGTTCTTTATCACTCCGAGTGAAGGGGACTCAGTAAGGTTTTTAAGTTTGAAAATTGGTATACGTGTATTCCCCCCCCCCCCCCCCCCATACACGTACTCCCCAGTCTTGTACCGGGACCAACACTTAGACTAGGGTTTTATTCTTATAAATAGACTATTGTACTCATAATTGAAAATACACTTATACACAAGAACATTAGTGAAACTCCTGGCTTGGCTCGCCCCCAGACGTAGTCGTTCTCGATGAACTGGGTGAACAAATCCGTCTTTTATTTTACGCACTTATTTACAACACGTTATCAGCACGAGACTCTGCCTGAGACTAAACGGTACGCCCTAAAATTAATTCTCTACAAATCATGTGAATTAATTCCCACGCCGAATTCGTTGATCCATGTATTACATGTTTTATATGCACTCAAATAATTGCTTAGATTTTGGCTTTCGTTCTTGCAATTAATTGAATCAAATTATATTTCAAATTGCATTAATCTTGGATTGAGAATTGAACCGACGAGCAACGGTCACCGCCCGAAGACGAATGGCTCCCCAAAAGGCAGCGCCGCCGCGCACCAACGTGGCCCAGCAGCGCGGCCGCGCGCATCGCGGACCCGGGGCCCCGTGCGCCCTTGCGCTGCCGCGCGTACCTGCGCGTAAACCGTGCACGCCTTCGCGCCCTTACGCTGCCGCGATCGTCCACTGCGCGCCTGTAGCCGCCATACGATTGCCCTACCCACGACCTCCGACCGCCATCCCGAACGGCGGCGCACGAAGGGGATATCATCTGGGCGCGTAAGGTGCAGCCGGCACCCATAAGCGGCAACTGGAGTGAAATGGTGGCTTGGCTCCGTGCGACCGTGACCGCTTTGCAGCGGCGCGCGGCCGCCAGCGACTGCCGCCCTGCGTGCCAGCCATCACGCCTCCGGCCGCCACCTCGCGCTATCTCACCGTCGTGCTCGTACGCTGACCGTGCGAGATGGGCACTGCTGGCTCTGCGGGAGGAGAAAGAAATATGGGCCTATTCCATTTAATAATATGGGCCTTATCCGTCCTTTTAAAATCATGGGCCATGCCCATTCTTTCTTTTTTTTTTCAATAACCTGGGCCGGATCCAATTCTTCTTGTTAGGGCCCTTTAATCAAATTACTTGGGCCAATTTTCATTGTTTTGAATTGCCTTTAATTATTAACCTAGACCTTTTAAAATATTATTTGCCTGGACCCCTTAATTAATTTAACTTGGGCCTCTTTGATAATTTACCTTGGGCTAGTTTGCCTGAAGCAAACATGAAAATTGTATAATTATTTATTCGTATTAAATTTTTAAATCGTCTCTTGAAATTTACTAACTAATTTCGTGTTGAGCTTTCTTTTGATCTTGATACCCGTGTGATTGCTCCACCCACTTAAGACATGTCCAAGGTAATAATTCTTACATATTAATTAAATCCTGAAAATATTTCGTTAATATACATGAAATATTTAGAATGCTAAATTTGCATGTTTATTAAGTCTGAAATTTTCTTTGAAATTATTTTCATGTGATTATCGTTCAAGCTAAATTGGTAAATATGCATGTCTTTATGATTTAATTATCTTATATGCATTATTACTCCTGCACATAGTTTATTGCTTATCGTCTGCATATCATGCCCGGGTAGGCGGCGCTCGGTACTTGTCGGACCGTAATTTATGCTTTGGATAGACGGCGCCCAAATTCGTGCTTCTATGTGCTCTAGAATAATCAAATAAATCCTTAATTCTCCGTTGTCAATAAATTGGTCACAACTCTTACCATGTCACTTTAAAATCGTAGTGAAAAAATGTTTGATATTACCATGAAAGAATTCGATGAGCTTGCTCTCGATGGTAATAACTACCTGACATGGGCGCTAGATGTCGAGATCCATCTAGCCTTAAATGAGTTGAGCGAAACAATTCTCGAAGGTTCGAAATTCACTAACGCCCTGAAGGCGAAAGCGTTGATTTTTCTCATGAATCACCTGAGTGGGGAATTCAATTTTCAGATCCTTATTCAGGGACCCCGGAATGTTGTGGAACTCCCTATAGGACCGTTTCCAATAACAAAATGATATACTCCTCCCTCCGGTACAATACGATTGGTTGAGACTCCGTTTCCAAGACCTTAAGTCTATAACAGAGTACAACTCTGCTTTGCACCGTATTGTAACACAGTTGATGCAGAACAATCTGTCAACATTCCACGCTAGCAACCTTATACTCCGGCAGCAGTATAGGGACAATTATATGATTGGTTGCTAACGTCGAAGGGGGAGAGATAGTAAGATGATCTGGGCAAAAGGCCGAGGTCGTAGTACATCCGGTGATCACAGAACCTCGAATTTTGCTTTTTAAAATCTGGCAATCAAGATAAGGTTGAGCATTCCTGCTACAGATGCGGATGCAGAGACCATTGGTCTCGCACGTGTCGCACTCCCAAGCACTTGGTTGAGACTTATCAAAAACAGCAGAAGGATGACAAGGGGTAGGCCCCTAGAGTCGAACCTCACCATGCCAGCCTGAAGCAGACTTTGACCAAGACAACGTCGATCCTCTGGGCATCGAGCTCAAGGACTTTGGAAATGGTGAGTGATTTGCGTATTTGATTGTTTTAGTACTTTATTTTTGGATAAAATAATTTATATTTTTGGATCCTTTCTTTCGGATATTTTATTTTATGGTAGATATTATGTTTTAACTTCGATGTGTTTACCTTAACGTTGTCTATTAAATTTACTTGGACATTGATGTACATGGCTTGTAAATATATCAACTATTAGGTTTGGGCTATTTCCTCTGGCATGATGGATTAAGATTGTGATTTATGTTTGGTAGATAGCGCCACCACTCATACAATCTTAAGAGATAGGAAGTATTTTCATAACTTGGTAGAACGTTAGGGGAGTATAACTACAATAATCGATGATAGTATGTTGATAATGGGCTCCGGAAGAGCTTCCATTGTCCTCCCCGTGGTTACCGAACTCATAATCGATAATGCTTTATTGTTTCCACAATCTAAGTGTACCCTGATCAGTTTTAGAGACATTAGGATAAATGAATATCACATTGAAACTGAAACTGAGAACAATAACGAATACCTTTTGATGACTATTACTCGAGGTAGCCATAAACAAGTTATAGAAAAACTTCCTTCCTTCTCCTCCGGGTTGTATTATTCATACATCCGGCCGTCCAATCCCCATATAGCTATGAGTATGAAATTTCATGACCCGAACTTCTTTAAATTATGGCATCAGCGGTTAAGTCATCCTGGATAATCTATGATATGTAGGATTCTACCTAATTCAATTAGTCATAATATTTCGAATAATAGAATCCTTCTGTTGATGAATTTATTTGTGATGCATGTTCTAAGGGTAAGTTAATAGTGTGCCCGCCGCGCACTAAGGTTGGACTAGAGTCTCCGGTTTTCTTTGAACGAATTCAAGAAGACATTTGCGGATCGATTCACCCAGCATCAGGACCATTTCGGTTTTTCATGGTCCTTATTGATGCCTCCACTAGGTGGACATATGCCTGTTAGCTGTCTACCCGCAATCAAGCTCCTGCCAAGCTCATTGCGAAAACTATTGAGCTTTGAGCTCAGTCCCCAGATTATCCAACCCATTCGCATGGATAATATTGCCGAGTTTGCCTCAAGAGCTTTTACAGATTACTGTATGGCCCTGGGATTTTAAAGTGGAGCATTCGGTCCCCTACGTCCATAATGGTCTTGTTGAGGCGCTAATAAAATGTATCAAACTTATCGCGAGACCATTACTTATGAACTATAAACTACACACTTCATGTTGGGGGCATGCAGTCCTACATGCATCGCACTTAATACAAATCCGTCCAACTGCATATAATGATCATTCCCCCCTACAGTTAGTGCGTGGGAAAGAACCTAGCATTTTCCATCTGCGTATTTTCGGATGTGCGGTATATGTCCCGATAATATTACCAAAGCGGACCTCTATGGGCCCACAAAGGAAACTCGGTATTTACATCAGATTTGACTCTCCATCCATCGTGAAATACCTCGAGCCTTTGTCCGGGATCAATTAACAGCTCGGTTCGCTGATTACACGTTCGATGAAGATTACTTCCCGGCATTAGGGGGAGATCTGAATTCAAAATTGAATGAATGTCGGGAGCTTACGTGGAACGTAAGTAATCTTCAGTATCTAGATCCACGCACTAGTCAATCTGAACTAGAAGTTCAGAAGATCATTAACTTGCAAAATCTAGCAAATAATCTGTCAGACGCGTTCACTGACCATAGAGGTGTAACTAAATCGCATATACCTGCAGTAAATGCTCCCCAAAGGGTTGAGGTCCCAAGCAAAACAAGTACTCATGCCCCCACGCGCCAGAAGCGCAAAGGACCCTCAAGAGATAGTAATACACCTAAACGAAAGGCTAGAAAATCTGGTCAGTCGAATGTAAAATTTCTAGAAGAGGTTCGTCTAGATAACTCAAAGTCTCTAGGAGATGAGCATCCTAGTGATGAAGTACGTGCACAAAATATTCAATGCACTAGGACCGTGGAAAAATCAGACCCAAATACAATGGGAAATAAGGAAGGTCTGGTTGACGTAAACGTCGAAGTCTCTGTGAACTTCACAGATACGGGAGAAACATATAATAGGAATATTACTGTCGTCGACGACACATTTGTAGCGTCAATTGCTCTTTCCATTATAAATGATCTAGATCCAGAACCCAAAATAATCGCTGAGTACCGGAAGCACTCAAATTGGGTTAAGTGGAAAGAGGCAATTGATGCAGAGCTCGCATCGCTTAACAAAAGGCAAGTATTTGGCTCTATTGTTCATACACCCGCGCACGCTATCACAGTAGGATATAAATGGGTATTTGTACGAAAATGAAACGAGAACAATACTGTGGAGAGATATAAATCGAGGCTTGTATCTCAAGGGTTTTCGCAGAGACCCGGGATTGATTTCGATCAAACCTATTCTCCCATCATGGACTCAATAACGTTTCACTACTTAATATCTTTGGCAGTTAAAATGAATCTCCAAATGAGATTAATGGACGTAGTAACCGCATACTTATACGGATCACTTGATGTCGATATTTATATGAAAATCCCCGATGGATTTGACATTCCTCAGATGAGGGATGGTGAAAATCACAGTTTGTATAGCATAAAACTACAGAAGTCGTTATACGGCCTGAAGCAATCGGGCCTCCGACTAAGTGAGTTCCTTCAGAAGAAGGAATACACATTCGATAAAGCTTTCCCATGCGTATTCATGAAGAAATCGCAAAATGATTTTTGCATCATATCCGTCTATGTTGATGACCTGAACATACTCGGAACATGCAAAGAAATTGAAGAAGCCAATTCAATCTTGAAAGCTGAATTCGAAATGAATGTCTTGGGTAAAACCAAGTACTGCCTCGGCCTGCAGATCGAGCATCTCCCAGAAGGAATTCTTATACATCAGTCGACCTACGTGAAGAAGGTATTGGAGAGATTTCATATGGATAAATCTCATCCACTTTGCACCCCTATGGTTGTCCGATCCCTCGAAGTGGATAAGGACCCATTTAGACCAAGAGAAGATTCAGAAGAAATTCTGGGACCAGAAGTTCCTTATCTTAGCGCCGTTGGAGCATTACTCTATCTCGCAAATTGCACTCGGCCGGACAATTTGCTGTCAATCTGCTTGTGAGATATAGCGCTTCTCCTACAAGGAGACATTGGGATGGTGTTAAGCATGTTCTACGGTACCTCCAAGGGTCTCAAGATCTTGGACTGTTTTACCGTAAGAACCAAGACAAAACCTTAGTAGGATATGCGGATGCTGGATATTTGTCTGATCCCCACAACGCCATATCCCAGACTGGTTACACATGGTGGTACCGTGATCTTATGGAGATCGGTTAAACAAACCATGGTTACCACGTCTTCAAACCACTCAGAGATAATAGCTTTATTTGAAGCCGCATGAGAATGTGTTTGATTAAGGTCCTTGGTAAAACACATTGGTGACTCGTGTGGTATCGCTAAAGGCGATACACCTCCCACCGTTATATTTGAAGACAACGCAGCTTGCATCGCACAAATGAGTAATGGGTACGTCAAGGGAAACCTGACGAAATATATTTCGCCTAAGTTTTTCTACCCATACGAACTCCAGAAGAATGACGTGATTACCATTCAAAAGGTGCAATCTAGTGACAATCTAGCAGATCTGTTCACTAAGTCCTTACCTACGTCTACTTTTGAAAAGTACGTTCGTGGTATTGGGATGCAAAGACTCAAAGTGTTGTTGTCTTCAGGGGGAGCGGTAAACCCGAAATGAATCTGGAAGATTTGATCTAGAAGATCGATTACATTCCTCCCTAACTTATTATTTGGCAGATACCTAGCACGTGGAGTTTTTATGACAAGACATTTATATTATGTCGTAATGCCCAAGGGGGAGTGTTGTAAATTTAAAAAAATTATTATTCCAAATCTAGAAGATTTGATGTGGACATTACTAATGGACCAATAACCCAATGAGCTTTATATCTTAGACTAGGGTTTTATTCTTATTAATAGACTATTGTACTCATAATTGAAAACACACTTATACACAAGAACATTAGTGAAACTCCTGGCTTGACTCGCCCCAGACGTAGCGGTTCTCGACGAACTGGATGAACAAATCTCGTCTTTTATTTTACGCACTTATTTATAACAAATATATAGAATTAGCGCAGTGTCCCCATACCATGCGGATAGAGAATTAATTTTTTTTTCAAATGATATTTGATTAAAAATTACTCCTGTTCCACATTAATTTATACATTTGTAATTTTGATCCGTCTTACATCAATTTGCATACTATCAAAAGGGAAAATTTTAATTTGCGTATACACTTAGAAATATATACTCATATTTATCCATCTATTACTATTTTATTCAAAAACCACACAGTTATTAAAAAAATGTGTAACCCCTTAAGATGCAAATTGATGTGGGGCGGAGGAAGTATTATTTAACTATTTTAAAATTTAATATAATATGTAGGTTATTATTAAAAATATACATAAATTTTATTTTTAAGGTACATTAATATTTAACTTATTAGAGAATTTTAAATTTAATTAATTTATTATTTTTTTATAAATACACTTAATTCCCCCTTTTTATTACCCACAATTTTTTTTTGAAAGGTATATGATTCCCCCTTTCTAGTTTCCCATTTTTTACTACCCACAATTTTCTTTTCTCTTTTTAAATGTACATGACTTCCTCTCTTTTGATTACCAATTTCTTTTAAATATATATGACTTTCTCTTTTTTAGTTTCCCCTTTTTATTATCCATAATCTTTTTTAGACATAATTAGAGGTCCAATTTCTATTAGTAGGCTACATTAAACAAATTAAGATTCTTTATTATGTCTTTAGTAGGCTAAGTTAAACAACTTAATTCCCCCTTTTTTAATTACCCACGATTTTTTTATATATATTTTTAAATGTATATGACTTCCTCTTTTTTAATTCCACCTTTTTATTATCCACATTTTTTTTTGAAATATATATGACCTCCTTTTTATAATTCTCCCTTTTTTGATTACCTACAATTTTTTTGGACATAATTAGAGGTCCAATTCCTATTAATAGGCTAAAAACAAATTAAGATTCTTTATTATTTCTTGACTCTTGAGACAATAATAAATGAAGAACGCATTGTCTAAATATTAAAGTCCACATAATTATTATTTTTAATTGTAACTAATTATTTATCAATATAATAAATATGCTTAATTCACTTGTTTGAATTACTCACAAACTAATCTATAATAAATATTGAATTTTCTTAAATATAATAAGATAAAATAATTTAGTATAATGACAACAAAATATATACTACACTTTTATAGGTTGAAATTAAATAATATATTTTTTTCAAATATGTACATGTTTATTGACCAGTTCAATTGATAAGTGTTATAATTATTAATCAAGAGATGCACGGTTCAAAACTTTACTCCAACACTTATGGATGACAAAACTCTTTTGACATCTCATATTATTTCAACTAACGAATGTGTGCGAGAGAGTATTATGAACTCTTTTCAAAATCACATCTTTTATATTCAAGGATAAGTATTATGTTCTACCGTATAAAAATAAACACAAAAATCATATCACAATTTTTAAAAATGTTTTACCATTATATGACATTCTTTAAAAAAAAAATAAAGATTAATCCTAACATATCCAAAAATCAACAATTATATCCTCCAACAAAATAATACTATATTTTATTTCAGCACTATTTAAATTTACATTTGTTTTGTTTATTAACAAGCGAAAACAAATTATTTCTTCCCATGTTTATTTTAGTTTCAACTAATTTTTTTATTTTATAAGTAGCATCTTCCCAAAATGACATTGTTTCTTTTGTTTGAATTTCTGCTTCTTTTTTTCTTTCAAATGTAAACCTTATATTCAGTCGATCCAAGTTAACAATTTGGATATTTGAGACAATAGTTATATGGCCCTAAATATAAGATTAGGAATATCCCACATGCGATTAGAGGGTGAATGTTGGCATTAATTAATTGTAACAAATAGTCATATATATACTTAAGAGAATTGATTTTGGGAATTTACTTCTTTTCTTCTAATTCATTATAAATTCAATGGCCCTAATTATGTTGAATGATGTATTTGCCTAACTTCATTTGCCCTCGCTCGGCTATACTTAGACTGAGCTTATAACCTCTTTAAAATTGTTCTAAATTTAGAAGATTTATTATTCCAAATCTAGAAGTTCTGATGTGGCATTACTAATGAACCAATAACCCAATGGGCTTCATATCTTAGACTAGGGTTTTATTCTTATAAATAGACTATTGTACTCATAATTGTAATTACTCATACACAAGAACATTAGTGAAACTCCTAACTTGGCTCGCCCCCAGACGTAGTTGTTCCCGACGAACTGGGTGAACAAATCTCGTCTTTTATTTTACGCACTTATTTACAACACGTAATCAACACGAGACTCTGCCCGAGATTAAACGGTACGCCCTAAAATTAATTCTTTACAAATCATATGAATTAATCCCTGTACCGAATTATTTGATCCATGCGTTACATGATTTATATGCTCTAGAATTAATAATTTGATTTGTTCTTATAATTAATTGAATCAAATCGTGTTTCGGATTGGATTAATTTTAAATTGAGAATCGAACGAGCAACGGCCGCCGCCCAGCGCGACGCCCGCGGCCCAGCAGCCGCCGCCGCCCAGCGCGACGTCCGCCGCCAGCGCGACGCTCTCCGTGCACCGTCCGCCGCCATCCGCGCGGCGCTACCCGTGCGCCGCCGGTCACCCCTTCGCCGCCTCCGCGCGCCTCCTTGCGCAGCGTCGAGGCGGCGCAAGCCCTTCGCACGTGGCGTCTTTCTCCCCGAAATTTTGTGAAATCCTAATCTAATTTCGATTTCATTTTAGGGTATCACAAAATTCTAATTAATTTATTTTAAAATTTTAAAAATATTTCGTTAAATTTCATTAATATACATGAAATATTTAGCCTCATGAATATGCATGTTTATTAAGTTGTAAATTTTCCTTGAAATTATTTTCATGTGATTATCGTTCATAATAAATTATTTTGCATGTATCTATGATTTAATTATCTTACATACATTTTTTCTCCCGCACATAGTTCATTTCTTTATAGTCCGCATATTATGCCCGGGTAGGTGGCGCCCGGTACTTGTCGAACCGTAATTTATGTTTTGGGTAGACGACGCTCAATTCTTGTCTCTATATGCTCTAAAATAATCAAATAAATCTTTATTCCTCCGTTGTTAATTAATTTGGTCACAACTCTTACCATGTCACTTTAAAAATTATAATGAATAATATCCGATATTACCATGAAAGAATTCGATGAGCTTGCTCTCGATGGTAATAACTACCTGACATGGGCGCTAGATGTCGAGATCCATTTAGCCTTAAATGAGTTGAGCGAAACAATTATCGAAGGTTCGAAATCCACTAACGCCCAGAAGACGAAAGCGTTGATTTCTCTCATGAATCACCTGAGTGAGGAATTCATTTTTCAGATTCTCATCCAGGACCCCAGAATATTGTGGAAGTCCCTGAAGGACCGTTTCCAAAAACAAAACGATATACTCCTCCCTCCGGTACAATACGATTGGTTGAGACTCTGTTTCCAAGACCTTAAATCTATAACGGAGTACAACTCTGTTTTGCAATGTATTGTAACCCTGTTAATGCAGAACACTCTGTCGAAATTCCACGCTAGCAACCTTATACTCCAGCAGCAGTATAGGGACAATCATATGATTGGTCGCAAACGTGGAAGTGGGAGAGATAGTAAGATGATCTGGGCTAAAGGCCCAGGTCGTAGTACATTCGGTGGTCACAGAACCTCGAATTTTGCTCTTTAAAAACCTGGCAATCAAGAAAAGGTTGAGCAGTCCTGCTACAGATGCGGATGCAAAGGCAATTGTTCTCGCACGTGTCGCACTCCCAAGCACTTGGTTGAGGCTTATCAAAAGCAGCAGAAGGATGACAAGGGGTAGGCCCCTAGAGTCGAATCTCACCATGCCAGCCTGAAGCAGACTTTGACCAAGACAACGTCGATCCTCTGGGCATCGAGCTCAAGGACTTTGGAGATGATGAGTGATTTGCTATTTGATTGTTTTAGTACTTTATTTTTGGATAAAATAATTTATGTTTTTGGATCCTTTCTTCCGGATACTTTATTTTATGGATGATATTATGTTTTAGCTTCGATGTGTTTACCTTAACGTTGTCCATTAAATTTACTTGGATATTGCTATTATTATACATGGGCTTGTAAACATATCAGCTATTAGGTTTGGGCTATTTCATCTGGCATGATGGATTGAGATTGTGATTTATGTTTGGTAGATAGCGCCACCACTCATACAATATTAAGAGATAGGAAGTATTTTCATAACTTGGTAGAACGTAAGGGGAGTATAACTACAATAGAAAATGATAGTACGTTGATAGTGGGCTCCAGAAGAGCTTCCATTATCCTCCCCATGGGTACCGAACTCATAATCGATAATGCTTTATTGTTTCCACAATCTAAGCGTACCCTACTCAGTTTTAGAGAAATTAGGATAAATGGATATCACATTGAAACTGAAACTGAGAACAATAACGAATACCTTTTGATGACTATTACTCGAGGTAACCGTAAACAAGTTATAGAAAAACTTCCTTCCTTCTCCTCCGGATTGTACTATATCTACATCCGGCCGTCTAGTTCTCATCTAGCTATGAGTATGAAATTCCATGACCCGAATTCTTTTAAATTGTGGCATCAGCGGTTAGGTCATCCAGGACAAACTATGATACGTAGGATTCTATCTAGTTCAACTGGTCATAATATTTCGAATAATAGAATCCCTCCTGTTGATGAATTTATTTGTGATGCATGTTCTAAGGGTAAGTTGATAGTACGTCCATCACGCACTAAGGTTGGACTAGAGTCTCCAGTTTTCCTTGAGCGAATTCAAGATGACATTTGCGGACCGATTCACCCAGCATCAAGACCATTTCGTTGTTTCGTGGTCCTTATTGAGGCCTCCACTAGGTAGACATATGCCTGTTTGTTGTCCACCCGCAATCAGGCTTTTACAAAGCTCATTGCAAAAACTATCGAGCTTAGAGCTCAATTCCCGGATTATCCAATTAAGTCGATTAACATGGATAATATTGCTGAATTCAGCTCAAAGGCCTTTATAGATTACTGTATGGCCCTGGGAATTAAAGTGGAGCATTCGGTCCCCTACGTCCATACCGAAAATGGTCTTGCTGAGACGCTAATAAAATGTACCAAACTTATCACGAGACCATTACTTATGAACTCCAAACTACCCACTTCATGCTAGGGGCATGCAGTCCTACATACATCGCACTTAATACAAATCCGTCCAACTGCAAATAATGATCATTCCCCCTACAGTTAGTGCGTGGGAAAGAACCTAGCATTTCCCATCTGCGTATTTTTTGATGTTCGGTATATGTTTCGATAACATTACCAAAGTGGACCTCTATGGGCCTACAAAGGAAACTCAGTATTTACGTCGGATTTGACTCTCCATCTATCGTGAAATACCTCGAGCCTTTGTTCGGGGATCAATTAACGGCCCGGTTCGCTGATTGCACGTTCGATGAAGATTACTTTCCGGCATTAGGGGTAGATCTGAATTCAAAATTGAATGAATGTCGGGAGCTTACGTGGAACGTAAGTAATCTTCAGTATCTAGATACGCACACTTATCAATCTGAACTAGAAGTTCAGAAGATCATTAACTTGTAAAATCTAGCAAATAATCTGCCAGATGCGTTCACTGACCATAGAGGTGTAACTAAATCGCATATACCTGCAGTAAGTGCTCCCCAAAGGGTTGAGGTCCAAAGCAAAATAAGTACTCATGTCCCCACGCGCCAGAATCGCAAAGGACCCTCAAGTGATAGTAATACACCTAAATGAAAGGCTAGCAAATCTGGTCAGTCGAATGTAAAATCTCTAGAAGAGATTCGTCTAGATAACACCAAGTCTCTTGGAGACAAGAGTCCTAGTGATAAAGCACGTACACAAAATATTCAATGCACTAGGACCGTGGAATGACCAAACCCAAATACAATGGGAAATGAGGAAGGTCTGGTTGACATAAACGTCGAAGTCTCTATGAACTTCACAGATACGGGAGAAACATATAATAGAAATATTACTGTCGTCGACGATACATTTACAGCGTCAATTGCTCTTTCCATTATAAATGATCTAGATCCAGAACCCAAAACAATCGCCGAGTGCCGGAAGCGCTCCGATTGGGTTAAATGAAAAGAGGCAATTGAAGCAGAGCTCGCATCGCTTAACAAAATACAAGTATTTAGCTCTATCGTTCGTACAGCCACGCGCGCTATCCCCGTAGTATATAAATAGGTATTTGTACGAAAATGAAATGAGAATAATACTGTGGAGAGGTATAAAGCGAGGCTTGTAGCTCAAGGGTTTTCACAGAGACCCGTGATTGATTTCGATCAAACCTATTCTCTCGTCATTGGCTCAATAACGTTCAGCTACGTGATATCTTTGGCAGTTAAAATGAATCTCCAAATGAGATTAATGGACGTAGTAACCGCGTACTTATATGGATCACTGATGCTGACATTTATATGAAAATTCCCGATGGATTTGACATTCCTCAGACGAGGGATGGAGAAAATCGCAGTATGTATAACATAAAACTGCATAAGTTATTGTATGGCCTGAAGCAATCGGGCCTCATGTGGTACAACCGACTTAGTGAATTTCTTCAGAAGAAGGGATACACATTCGATAAAGTTTTCCCATGCGTATTCACGAAGAAATCGCAAAGTGATTTTTGCATCATATCCGTCTATGTTGATGACCTGAACATAATCGGAACATGCAAAGAAATTGAAGAAGCCAGTTCAATCTTGAAAGCTGAATTCGAAATGAAAGTCTTGGGTAAAACCAAGTACTACCTCGGCCATTAGATCGAGCATCTCCCAGAAGGAATTCTTATACATCAGTCGACCTACGTAAAGAAGGCATTGGAGAGATTTCATATGGAGAAATCTCATCCACTTAGCACCCCTATGGTTGTCCGATCCCTCGAAGTGGATAAGGACCCATTTAGACCAACAGAAGATTCAGAAGAAATTGTGGGGCCAGAAGTTCCTTATCTTAGCGTTGTTGGAGCATTACTCTATCTTGTAAATTACACCCGGCTGGACATTGCATTTGCTGTCAGCTTGCTTGCGAGATATAGCGCTTCTCCTACGAGGAGACGTGGAATGGTGTTAAGCATGTTCTACGGTACCTCCAAGGGTCTCAAGATCTTGGACTATTTTACCGTAAGAGCCAACACAAAACCTTAGTATGTTATGCGGATGTGGCTATTTGTCTGATCCCCACAACGCCATATCCCAGACTGGGTACATTTTTCTCTGTGGTGGTACCGCGATCTCATGAAGATCAGTTAAACAAACTATAGTTACCACATCTTCAAACCACTCTGAGATAATAATTTTATTTGAAGCCGCACGAGAATGTGTTTGGTTAAGGTCTTTGGTAAATGATGGTCCCGTTTTCGAAGGGCAAAATGGGAATTCCGGGGCAATTTTTTTTTTTTAAAAACCTTTCCTCAGAGAGTTCAGCAAGAGTGAAGAGTTCTCAAGTCACTGCTCTGCTCAGAGGCTGAGCTACCAAGTCAGTGTGAGCTTGGAGGCTCATTCTCTAAACAGCGCAGTGACTCGAGAGATTACACTTCAAGTCACTGCTCTGCTTAGAGGCTGAGCTACCAAGTCAGTGTGAAGGCTTGGAGGCTCATGCTCTAAGCAAGGCAGTGACTCGAGATACTGAACTCTCGAGTGCGTAGCCTGAACTGGTCAGTGAGAGGATTCTCCCTGACCTGAATATTTAACCAAAGTTTCTTTTTCAACAATGCTCTCAGTGAGCAGATTTTCACAACACTTTAGTAAATACTTTTAAGGATAAGTACGCTTAGTTTAACGTGGTTCAGAGACTCAATCTCTTACATCTACGGCCTGATTCAACAGGAAATCCACTAACTGGGATTCTTGTTTTTAACGTGTCAAGGTGCACTTACAACTGGACTCACGCCACTCCCTGGGCTGCCCCTCCGCACCTCACTACAAGCCTAACATTCTTCTGAAAGGGTTTAGTGTTGTTTGGGTTTCTCCAACTAGGTGAGGTTTTCCCTTACAATGTGTTAGTCTCAAGCTAAGGTTGGGAAAACCTTTCTAAGTTAAGAGTTACAAGCTGAACACTCAAAGTATATATGTGAAGACCCTAAAGGTCAGTGTCCTAGGTGTAAGAAGTGCCTCCTTATATCTCCCTTGAAACGTACTAAGCTTCTCACACCTTCAGAGCTCGTAGGTGTTGATTTTTTTCTTACTTCACACACAACATACTTGAATACGCAGCTATGAGCTTGTATTTATAGTGTGGATTCAAATATAACCGTTGGATGAAATTACATTTGAATCCATACAATTAATGGTTTCAACCACTTTTCTTGGAATGCGGCCTTGTCAGTGTCAGAGTTGCTGCCTTGTGCTGATTGGTCCACGTGGGCTGGATTCAACAGATCTTTGACTCAGTGGGTTGACCAAGACCCACTGACTTTAGGTAGCTTCCTCCTTCACTGACTGATGATCTTCAGTGGACTGAACGTCTTCAGTGTAGTTGTCATTCAGAGACTGTTTGAAGATCACTCAAAGAAGTTTGTCATAAGGCTGGATGACAAACTTCCCTGACCACAGTAGCCTGACTCCTTCAGGGCCTACTTGGTACAGCACTGATCCTCCTGATCATGCTCTTCACTGAGTGGTCCACCTAACTTTAGCTTAGACCAGCCTGGTTTACACTCAGTGGGATATCCTTCAGGCTTCTCTTCTGGTTCAGGTCTCTGGCATGGCTTCAGTCAGTTCTTCTTGGTGTCATCTTGATATTCTCAGGCTGTGTTGCAGAGTCCCCCCTTGCTGAGTTCCCCCTCAACTGAACAGCCTATTCTACTGAAAGCTAACCTAGCCTGACCTGAAACAAAAGATATTATCCTGACTGCTTTCAATCCTATTACATGTTGTTTTGGAATAATCATCAAAACTAAATCATATCCCAATAGTAAAATACATTGGTGACTTGTGTGGTATCGCTAAAGGCGATACACCTCACACCGTTATATTTGAAGACAACGCAGCTTGCATCGCATAAATGAGTAATTGGCACGTCAAGGGAAACCTGACGAAATATATTTCACCTAAGTTTTTCTACCCATACGAACTCCAGAAGAGTGACGTGATTACCATTGAAAAGGTGCAATCTAGTAACAATCTAGCAGATCTGTTTACTAAGTCCTTACCTACGTCTACTTTTAAAAAGTACGTTCGTGGTATTGGGATGCAAAGACTCAAAGTGTTGTTGTCTTCAGGGGGAGCGGTAACCCCGAAATGAATCTAGAAGATTTGATCTAGAAGATCGATTACATTCCTCCCTAACTTATTATTTGGCCGATACCTAGCACGTGGAGTTTTTATGACCAGACATTCATGCTATGTCGTAATGTCCAAGGGGGAGTGTTGTAAATCTAGAAGATTTATTATTCCAAATCTAGAAGTTTTGATGTGGACATTACTAATGGACCAATAACCCAATGGGCTTCATATCTTAAACTAGGGTTTTATTCTTATAAATAGACTATTGTACTCATAATTGTAATTACTCATACACAAGAACATTAGTGAAACTCCTGGCTTGGCTCGCCCCAGACGTGTCGTTCCCGACGAATTGGGTGAACAAATCTTGTCTTTTATTTTACGCACTTATTTACAACAAAAATAACTTATAAGTTGTTTAAGATTTTATAAACACTATTAAATGTGTTTGACAAAATAAAATCATGTTAACAGTTTATGGGATCATAAAATAAGCTTTCCAACAACTTATAAAAGCATCCTCATTTGTGTACCTATTCTCGGGTACAAATTTTTGCCACATCAAAAGTTAATTATACCTCTACTCCCCAATCATATCAGGTATAAATGTTACTATTTTAGGGACCCATTATTCATATCATTAATTCATTAAATATTTCTTAACATAATATTTCTCAGTATATTTTAATTTTAATTATATCAATTAATTTAAATGAATAAATAAAATAAATATTATGAGTTTAAGTTAACATGCTTAATTGGTTAATTTTTAAATCGTACGTCTTGTTGAAAGTTTTTAAATCGTATGTCTTGTTGAAAGCAGGATTATTATATACATACAGATTAACACTTTTTTTTAAAATAGAAAAGTACAAGTCAAAATTAAAACATTTTTTTTAAGAATAGAAAACGGACAAGAGATCGGTTTGGCTAATTAAACCAAAAAAAAAAAAAACAAAAAAAAAGTGGATAAAGTAATCAGTTTGGGCCTACCTTCTCGGTCACTTTTTCCATTGCTACCGGTAACAAATATTTACTACTATCTCTCTCTAAATTGTACATCATCTCTCAACCATTTCTACCCATTAAAGTAGGTACAAATTTTTGGCATGTAGAATTTATAACCATGGTTGGTGATGCTCTAAGCTGTGAAAAAACAAGTTTTTCCATTTATTTTCTTAACCACCTCCACCCCCAACCACGCACCCCACTCCACCCCTTTCCTGCACCCACTCACCTCAACTTAATATATATATATATATATATAGCTATATGGAAAATATTGAAGAAGAAGTAGTTTATGATACAGAACCTGACACGGAAACTGAAAACGTTGATTATGATTTAATTGGTTATAGTTTATTTGAAGAATTAAGCTTTGACATAGATGACAGTCTTTTTGATGCCGAGGTAGAAACATGATATAAAATTGAGGAAACAAAAACTTCAATGGAACAGGTTTTAAATAGAAAATTCACAGAAATAAATATACAAGAACAGGTTGATGATATGTTGATTGAATGTATGACAGATTTAGGTATGACTTATGAACAAGCCTATACAGAATTAGAAAAATATTTCAATTTGCCTCTAGTTAATGATATAATTAATGGAAAATGTATGCTTTCTGATTTTTATAAAAGTGAGACTAGTTTTATGGATCAAACCATGATAGATAGTAAAAAACGATTAAAACCAAAATTTGTAGAAGCAGGACAGGGAAGTTCTGAAAATTATGGTAGACAACTCTGGGCTCCTGCATCGCTTAAATATGAAGGCGAATCAGATTTAAAGGGAAGAGGTGGTAGATTGCCTATAGGAAGGTTATATAGTTCTGATATGCTCTTGTTAGAACAGCAAAGTCCGCAACTATGGATTGACGAAATCCTAGTCTGGGAACAAACGGTTGTAAGGAACTGGGAAACCAATAAAAAAGCCGATATTGATATGTTTTCCTACTTAGAAACTACTCTAGGACCAATTGCGTTAGGTTTTTGGCAAAGTAAAAATGCAAAGAATCCCGAGGAAATTAATATAATAAAAGCCTTAGGGGATAATCCTTACAATTTTACTAGTCAAATTAGGACACTCTTAATAGGGGTAGACCCTTCTAAGGATAACACATTTATCCAAGATACGGCTGTTAGAAATTTAGAACAAATAAGTATCTCGGATTTCAAATATATTAAAGAATTTACTACTGATTTTGCTAGATTACTCTCACAAACAGGGAAAACAATGGATGACGAGTTATGCGACAAATACTTTGTTAAATTACCAGGAGATTTAGGTAGAAATCTTCATAATGAATGGAAAAAATTAGGAAATACAGAAGGACTAGGTTTAGGACCTAGAATAACTTTTGTTTTCACTAAATTAGAGGAAAATGCAAGGAGGCAACAATTCAAGAACAAATTAAAAAACAAGCTTGGGCTTTTTGTAAAACTGCTATTTATACACCTCAGGCCTATGAGTATTATGACAAACCCCATAAAAGGAAATATCTTAGGAAAAGCACTTCCTATAATAAGAATAATAAATATAATAATGATAAAAATAGGTATTTTAGAAGACCTCAGAAACGAAACTGTAAATGTTTCATTTGTGGAGATGAAAAACACTTGGCAAATAGATGTCCTAATAAGAATAGAAATTTAGAAAAATCAAATCTGATTGAACAATTAGGAGAATTTAAAATAGAAGAATTAGACTCAAATTCGGATGATGAATCAGTTTACAGTATTTGTAGTGAAACTGAAGAAAGTTCTACAAAATTACTTACACCTACATGAATAACACTGAAATCGAATGTACCATGAATGGATACGTTTTAAAGGAAACAATCATATCAGTTGCTTCAATTGTAAATTATTTCCTGCTATAAATAGAAGATATCAATGCAATAAATGTTTTAAGGAAATATGTTTCATTTGTATTAATAAATTGTTTAATATTCCTACAGATTTAGAAGGAAGCGTTAATACTTCTAGTTTTAAAAATGATATTTATAAGGAAAAAAATGAGAAACACGAATTAGCTATTGAATTAGAACATATAAAAATAACAAACCTAAAAACTCAAATTGCTCAGCATAATTTGAGACTGGAGATATTAGAAAATAAATTTTCTAAAGGAAAAGAAATCTTAGAAGAAAATAATAATATAGAGGAATCAAATAATTTGTCTGAAAATTTGGACAAAACAATCTTATTAAACAGTTTAAGTAATAATGAAAACAGTAAATCTAGTTTAATAACATTACAGTGTAAAATTTGGCTTAGTAATAACGATTTCATTGATCTAGAAACCTTATTAGACACTGGTAGTACTAAAAGTTTAATAGGATATGATCTAGTTCCAGAAAAATTCCATAAAAAATTAAACTACAATTTAGTGACTAGAACAGTTGAAAACATAACTATTCCTATTACTCACTATATTAATCCATTAGGAATCCAGTTTTTAGATTTTGCTGGAAACTATAGTTATAAATATGAATTACCCCAGGTTTTAATAAATCCAAAATCTATAAAATCAAAGGACTTCCTTTTAGGTTTAAATTTCATAACGAGTTTAAATGGAAGCATAACTATTAATAAAAACAACATTACTCTAAGTAAACAAGTATACAGTTTTTCCACTAATAGATATAATTACACATCAGAGTTTGCCCGGAAGCGTGGTGGATTAGGCCAATTAGATTTTTACAAAGAAAATAATAACCGCATAAATTACATAGAAAATAAAAGTTTGCTCAATCTGGGAAATTTCTTGAGTCATGAGTTAGAAAAGGGCCCTGACATAACCAAAAGTCAAAACTATCCCATAATTCAAACATTAGAGAAATTAGGATTAATAGGTGAAGACGTTAGAAAATCAAAGGTTGAATATATCTGTAAAATAAAAATAAAAAAACCCTGATATCAGAATTATCACAGCAAATATCGAATACAGCCCTCTAGATAAAGAAGAATTCAGAAAACAAATTCCCGAAATGTTAGAACAAAAATTGATTAGAAGATCGGAAAGTCCACATAGGTCGGCAACCTGTATAGTACGAAACCATGGAGAAATCAAACGAGGAAAGGCTAGAATTGTGTATAATTACAAAAGATTAAATGATAATACAATTGATGACGGATATAATATCCCCAATAAAGATAGCTTGATCAATTTAATACAAGATAAAAAAAGTTTTCAGCAAATTTGATTTGAAATCAGGCTATAACCAGCTCAAATTGGAAGAATGGTTCAGACCATGGACGACATTCACATGTTCCGAAGGACATTTCGAATGGAATGTCCTCAGTTTTGGCTTAAAAAATGCTCCTTCAGTTTTTCAAAGATTTATGGACAACATCTTTCTTAAATATGATTTCTGCTTAGTCTATATTGATGATATTTTAGTAGCAAGTAATAATATTAGGGAACATGAAAGTCATTTAAAAATAGTTTTCGACGAAATAAAAAAGAATGGGATTGTAGTTAGTAAACGAAAAATGGAACTTTTTAAAAGAAAGATATCATTTTTAGGACTAAAAATTGGAAACGGTAAAATAGAGTTACAACCTCACATTTCGGAAAAGATTTTACAGTTCCCTGATAGATTAGAAGAATTAAAACAGATACAGGCCTTTCTAGGGTTATTAAACTATGCTAGAAAATTTATACTCAACCTGAGTAAATTAGCCGGACCTTTATATAGTAAAACAACAAAAAATGGTCAAAGATATTTTAATAAAGAAGATATCTTACTAATAAAAAAGATAAAGGATGAAGTCAAAAAGATTAAACCACTAGAATTACCTTTAATAAGTGATTACATTATTATTGAATGTGACGGAAGTAAAGAAGGATGGGGAGCAGTAATGCTCTGCAAACCCAATAAATACAGTCCGAAAAATGAAGAAAGAATAGCGTCCTATTTTAGTGGAAATTTTGAAAAAATTGGACATCATTAGACTTTGAAATCCAAGCAGCTTTAATAAATGCTCTAGAGAAGTTTAGAATTTTCTTACACAAGGAATTCACGGTTAGAACAGATTGTGAAGCTATTGTTAAATTCTTAAGAATATATATATATATATATATATATATATATATATATATTATATTAAAACTAAAATTTAAAATTTATGTTTTATAAATTCTTAAAAATCTTATAAATTGTATTAGTCAAATACTTTAACAACTTATAAGCTATTTAAAAATTATATTTTATAAGCTCTTTAAATTAAATAACTTATAAAATAATAGAGTTTATAAAAAATTTCAAATAAGTGTAGTCAAAATTTAATGTTTTTTTAGTCGTCGAGTCATGCTCCGTTTTTTAACTTTAATTTTAAGTAATTATCTTAAAGAAACATGTTCAATTAATTTGTCTAGTACTGTGTTGTTAAGAGACAAAAGCTGCTACAGATCACTGCATATATAATCCATGGTTGCCTATTTATGATGTGTAGGCGATTAGATGGTCTTCATCATTAATTAATCTCTAGGAACTTCTCTTTCTATTTCTTTTTCTATTTTTTTCTGTGAAGAAAAAGTTAAAGAATGTTTTTCACATGCATTATCCTTTTCCTAAGGAAAAAAGGGTTTAATGTTCAGATAATAATATTCTAATTTCTTAGATCAAGTAAATTAAACAAATACATATCATATAACACAATTCATGCTAAACAAGCTCTATATATGTGTTACAAACTCAACTAGGGAGGCCTTCCAAATTAAAAAAAAAAAAAAAAAAAAGCCAGTTTGGGGTGTTTGCAAAACAACTTAAAATCACTTCTAAGGAGTTGAAATTGTGAGGGGACCATTTATAAAATAAGTAATTTTATCCCCTTCAACGTTGTTTGCAAACACCCCCTCAACTAGGGAGGCAAAAATAAAGTGATTTAAACTCATATCCATTTTATTAACATGAACCCTTTTATTAGCCCGTTTATTCTAAGATAGGCTTTACATTTTGTCATTTAAAACGTTCAAGAGTAAGTTTTACGAGATGAAGTTGGAACCTTCCGATTCCAAATCAAACCAAACACATTCTTAGTTAACATAGTAAGATATCATGAGTTTAAATTAAATTCATCCTACCTTTATTGAAATTGTCATCTATTTATTTATTTTATCAATTTGGTCTCGTATCCATTGAAATTTCGCAATTAGATCCTAATTGGTTGAAATATGCACAAGACACCACAATTTCAGTCTTTTCTTTATTTGTTTTATCAATTTAGTCTCGCATATATTAAAATTTTGCCAGTTATGTCCTAATTGACCTGAAAATGCACAAAATTCCACTGTTTTTGTCACATGTTTGTGTTTTCGAGTGAGTGGCGATTACGTGACCCTTTTTACACGTGGCAAGTTGAATGACAATTTTTGCCTATTAAAAAAAATACTACTTAAAGTAAAAGTTAAATTCCAATAAATAAAAAATGAATTAAAAATAAAGATAAAAATTAAACTTAAACTAAACTAAAACAAAAAATAAAAAATTCTTCTTTACTTGTGCAATTTTCACCATTGTTCCAATAATGCAAGCAAGTAGGACTTCAATTTTACTTGAAAGATTTTTTTTATAATGATCAAATGATCTCAAATCCAAAAGAAAACAAGATCAGATGCAGCTACCAAACCTGAAAATCATTGGTGAAGAAGATGATGAGGTTTTTCAAATCTTCCCGTAAAAAAAAAAAATCTTGGGTTCTTCAAAATCAGTGGTGAAAAATATTTTCAAAATCGGTAATCTTCAAAATTGGGATCCAAAACAAAATCATCTAAAGTAAAATTTGGTGTTCTTCATATTTTGAACTAGGAGCGGGTGTGGGTACGTAGGTGCAGTGTGCCATATCTTCTAGGACGAAGAGAGTAATTGCATAGAAAGTTATCAACAACTTTAAAATAGAATGAATTAATTTTTCCCACTTGTTTTTTTTCAATGTCTTGTAAATTTTGGAATTAGATTTGAAGGGAAAATGTTTTCTTTTAATTAATGTAATTTCCCAAATAGGTGTATATGATTATGATAGGGTGTAATTCTTTTTTTTTTTTTTGTGAGAAACGAACTGCAATACAAGGGATCAAATGTAGAGTTTAAGTCCAGTCCAAGAGACCATAGAGAATCTAAAGAAGGCTCACCTCAAACCAATCGTGAGGAAACGAGGAAGAAATAACCAGCCCAAATACACATCCAAGGTGAAGGCGCAGAGAACAATGAGAAGCCCCACACTAAGGCAACTCAAGTTCCAGGAAAATGAATCAAGGGTGTATAGAACCAGCCCAAGAACACATCCAGTACACATCCAAGGTGAACGCACGAGAAACATGAAGAAGCCTCACACTAAGATATATCCAGTTCCAGGAGAATGAACCGAGGGTTAGACATGCTCACGGTTCCGGAACTGCCGGTTCCGGTTCCGAACCGGCGGTTCCAAAGGTCCAATATGCGGAACCTGAACCGAACCGTGGTAAAACCGGAACCGGAACCGGCGGTTTCGGTTTTGATTTTTCCAAAACCGGAATCGAACCGTGTTATTTCCGGTTTCGGTTCGGTTCCGGAACCGAAACCGTAGAACCGTGGAACCGGCGGTTCCGGTTCGAACCGGCGGTTCCGGTTATTTTTTAGCATGTCTACCGAGGGTGCACGAAGCAGAGCATTAAAACAAAAAAAACCAACAAACCTATAGAACAACAAAACAAAGGAATCACCAAAGGGAAAAAATATCACATCTAAAATCCTAAAATAAGGACCTAAATGGAGAGGAAAAGGAATACAAAAACCTAAGATAACATAAAACTTACATAAGATAATTAAAACAGAATTAAAAGGAGTCTAATTAATCGATCCACCCACCAGTCACAGTAGCTCCGGTGGGTCAGATTGGTCCACTAGTCCCAGCTGGAACACCCAAGCAATCAGGAATGGGCAATACCCAGGCAGCACGGAACCGACAAGAACTTGGTCAAACTCGGGCTAACTCGATCAACTCAGTCAAGTGACTCAATGAGTCGCAGATCTGTAACGACTCGGCGGCAGGCTGAGAGGGCGGTGAGCAAGACGTGGCGGCGGCAGTAGGCGGGCGGCTGACGGTAAGCGACGGGCTAGAGCGGCTTGGGCGACCAGGGGTAGTCTGAGAGAGAACGAGGGTTGGTGGCGTGAAATGTGAGGTGGTCGGTGGATGGGAGGCGCGGCGGCAGCAACCGATTGGAGAAGAAGAAGCACAAATTACATATTAAACGGCTTTGGTTTCCGGTAGCCGATTGAGGAAAAAGAAACTGGAAAAAGGAGAGAGACTAAAGTTTAGTGAAAAATGGGAAAGAACAGGTGGAGCCAAGAGATGGTCGGAAATTCTCAGATCGAAAGTGGAGAGGAAGAACTCACTAAAAATTCTAGAGAGAAAAATTCTGGAGTAGATTGAGTAATTACTTATTAAATAAAAAAAAATATAATTCTCTTATTTCTAAATTTTAATTGATGGATATGTGACATAAATCGGAGTGGTATAACAGGAGAAAATGTGGCATGTCCTTTATTATTCTTCAACAAGAAGTCCAAACACATTTCTATTACCCCAAAGCACGTCCAATTTTTTCTAAACAACGGATTTGACGTGACAATCCCATCAAACTATGAAGATTATAATCCCATTTATTATAATCAAATTATTTCACAAGATTCAACTCATAAATCTCATCACACCATATGGTGTGTGTGCTAGTTAGGAAGTCATTTCAACTTAACTGGTTCTTATTCATGTAGGTATGTTATACAAGACAAACATATACCAACCTGAAAACCCCTTAACCTAACCAACCCAACCCAACCCTACCCTTGGCTTCTGGGGCTCTTGTCAATCACAATCTTTTCTTTTCAATCTAGTTGGATTTTTAACTTCTTCACCTTAATTTGGGGTTGGGGAATTAAGCTAGCTAGCTCTGGACCAAATAAATAATGGTACTTCCACCATATACTCCAACATGGAATGGAATAATTGCACACATTTTTGGCGTTTTTTTAACTAGAAACCAGGAAGGGTGTGTCTTCTTTTATAAAGAAAGATGTATTGTATACTACATTTAGAGCATATTGCAACACACTAATAATTAAAAAAGATGGAGTACTATGTGACACAATCTCATATACGAGACAGAGCTTCACATTAATATTTACACCTCACTTTAGCTTAAAAATATATAAATCCATGAATCATATAAATATATATGTGATGGAAACTCATCTCATGCAAGACGGTGATCATTTAATCTTCCTGGACATTATTGCCTTTATAAATATAATTTTTAACAAATATTTAAAACTTTAAAAACTATATTGTACTAACTAAATTAAACTTGTCATGCATATATAAACACAAAAGGTAGGGTGAAATAGTTTCACATCATGAAATTTATACTATTACATAAATTTATTGACACCAGTGTAAAATAGTGTAGTATTATTTTGAACAAAACACCCCATAAAAGGAGATTGTTATTATTTTTTCCTTTTTCTACTGTAAAATTAGGCAAATTAAATCAAGTGTGTAGTTAAAAAAGTGTGGATAATGATTCTACCATTGACAATAAAGTATCGCTAGAAATTAGACTCTGTGTATGTATGCATTAGTATGTGCACAAAATTCCCCTAATAAATGATGAAAATAATTGAACAAAAATCCCATAATAAGATACGACAAGCACATTGAGCTAAAGCTAGCCGTTCTAACAAATTAATAGGCAATTTTGCTGGCATGCACATTATTACATCCTTTTGTACTTTGTAGTCATTAGTCAACAAACATGGAGATTGCAACCTATCTATATATACACACATATATATATGCCCCCACTATCGTCGCCTAGTTTATTTTTATATGGATGTTTGTAAAATTATATGTAAATAAAACCATTAGCAATTTTAATTAGGCTTGATACTTTTACATGTTTTTATAAATTTTATTTTTTTATTTAAAAGTCTAAATTTATAGAGAGGTGTAAAATTATTTATTTTTTTCCCTAATATTCTCTTTTACTTGTGGACTTAGTTATCCTCTATACTTGTCAACTCCATCATGTGAATGACTAAGAAGAGCAAACAAGTATATAATTTAATGAGAAAGATATTGTTGTTGGTAGGGTTTGAACCACAAAATGTATGAGCGGTGTGAACCTATTGACTTTGATACCATGACAAAATTGCATCTCATTTAAAAGTACAAACTTGTAGAGAAGTGCAAAATTATTATTTTTGTGCCCTAATATATCAAAGTCTTATGTTTTTTTTTTATCAGTAAATGTTAGTTGTTAGTAGCTAGAATTTAGTTCACCAAGCCCCCAAGAACTTCTAAAATTCTCTAAGTCACCTTATAATTCCCTTGGGTCACTCACTAAAGTGGGGAATTCAGTGGCCAGATGGACTAAGTCACCTGGTTAATCTAAGTCTAATGTATGAGCCATGTCTTCAAGTTTTTGAAAACTTGTGAAATCAAATAATAATTAATAATTGGATGCAACTTTCGGTATACCATAATTATTACTTGTGATTCTTTTGGTTTGGATTTTAGTTTTTATTTAAGATTTCTCAATATTTATAATTTGCGTCCTTTTCTTTTTAGAATGAAAATATGTTTTTTATTTCTTGTTTTCATGTCTTACTAAATATAGATTTGAAAAATACGATATAGGTTTAAGTTGTAACAGACATATTTTGTTAATGAACCCTTTGTTTCAAAGTTAAAATATACTTTGATAAAATTCGATTCAATTACTGTGTTTTCAGAGGTTGTAATAAAAAAAATAAAAAATCATGATAAAATAAATAAGACCTCGTGTCGTGACACAACTTTATATTACACGTCCATTGAAATAGTATATATGTATTAACGCGAGTAAGTATCAATTACTTTCGAGATAATGAAATGAGAAGCTATCCATCATATTAAATATCAAGTCCTAAATGTCAAAGATTTATACTAATATGCAGTTGTAATAGTACATTTCGTTGAATGAAATTTCACCTTTGAATATTTAAATGGGAATGTACGACTTTTTTTTATGGTGATTAAAGAAGATTAATATATGCCTATTCTTGAAAGCAAGAGTTCGTATATATCTTATCGTTCAATTTTGAGAATATTGAAAATGCAGCTAATTTGAACACATTTATAATATTAAACCCCATTAATTAGATGCAGGTAAGCTCTTTTAAAAGAATATTCAAATATATATTGCTTGACCATTGATACTTTCTTATTTTATTTTCTATTTTAATGCATGGAATTCATCATCCATATTGTGTACGTATAAGTGTAGCGTCTGCAATGGGAACATATATTAATTTCCTAGTATTTAGTTTTCGGAAATATAATGTGACGTTAATTTTATTTGACCTTTTGTTTTTCTGAATAGTCTAGTGATAACAACGTCTAAAATTCAACTACTTACCCTTTGAATGGTTAAATTATATACCCAGTTTTTTTTTCTTTTTCTTTTTAAAGTTGTTTGTATTAAAAGAAATTAATATACTATGCTGTAATAATTAAAAGATCACTTCTACAATCTAATTATCGATTCTATTGGCGTCGCATCCTTCTTCTGTTTTACATATAGGTGTATACATTTGTGTCAGTATAATTTGTAGTATCCATGCAATATGATATTTACAGTTACAAAATTCAACAAATAATATATGTGGCCGGTGGGAGGTGGCTATAGTCAAAACCCATCTATATTCAACTTTTGAAATGTCAAAATTTGGACTCATTTGAAAACTTTTAAGTTTGATTTTTTTTTTCTTTATGTTTTTAATTACGTTTTCACATGTTATGTCTATCAATTTTTTTTAAGATGCTATTATATCAAATTAATTGGGTTAGTTGTCAGTTGTCGCCTGTGAATCAAGTTAGGTTATTTAATTTTTTCAATTAAATCCATTTTAACCTATGAAAAAAAAAATTAGCATAGGGAGTATCACATCTTAATTTAATATGTTATTCTTTTTTAAATTATTAAAATATATATAGTAATATTTTGTATGCTAAAAGACATGGCCTTGTTAACGGTTAACCGTAATTATTCATGAACCCTTTTGTCAACTTATTGTCTTATGTTATGAAGTAAAATTTAAGTACAGGTTAAATTAATGTTATTAAAGGTTAAAAAAATATTATTAACACATCAAATAACGCTTGGTTTGAATTTTTTTTTAATAGTAATAAGAATGATGATAATTATAGAATAATTATAGTGATTAATGAAAACAAAAAATGATACACAATATTATTTTCTCTTCTAAATAAGGTAATCATTACCCCATTTGTTATCTTTCCATCTTTTTATAATCATCTGTTGGAATCCCATGGATGAATCTCGATCCCACATTGATATGATATTGTTCGCTTTGGGCTGAGCCCCGAACAAATTTATTTTTGGGGTTTCACCCAAAATACCTCATTTCAATTAATATACTATCCAACCTTATAAATCTCATGATCCTCCCTCGTGATTCCGATGTGGGATATTGTTTGTCCCTAATATTATCCTTCTCAATCAATCCCCCATACCACAATCAACAACCTCTCGTTTTTTTTTATCTTTTTTAAAATTAGACCATGACGCTAGTGATGTAACCAATATAAAGGCAATCCTTCATTCAATATATTCGAGAGCGGAGAGGGAAAATAAATTTATATTTTCATTCTCATGGAAGAATTTGAAACAAATGTACCCCAATTGCTGTAAAATAATTTAGTCGAATTGTATAATAAGACGAAGATAAAGAACCTTAGACGAATATTATGGAATTGCCCTTATTTTAAAGGTTTAAAAATATATATCTAGAAGTATATTGTATAAATTAAGGGATTTAAACCAAATTCATCCTCTATCTTTTCACCTTTATCAAAATGGTCCTCTATTTATTTGCTTTATCAATTTAGTCCTGTATCTATTCAAGTTTTGCCAAAATGATCCTAATTGGCCTAAAAATGTACAAAACCTCACCGTTTTGGTCCTATATTTATTTTCTTTACCAATTTAGTCTTGTATCAATTCACATTTCTCAGGTCCTAATTGAACGCATAAAACATAAAATGCCACATTTTTAGTCATGCGCACTAGTTCTTTTGGGGGAAGCCTATGATGTGTTTTTTTTTTCAATGTGGCACTAGCGGTGGCCAGCTTTGCATATAGAACCAGTCGTTTAACTAGGTTCACATTTTTTTTCCGTTTGACATCGGAAAACTCCTCCACACTGATTCACCTGGGAACATGACCTCCACCTCTGCATTGGTATGATATTCTCCGCTTTGGAACGAGCTAGCCTGCACAAATTTATTTTTGGGCCTTCCTAAAAATATATCATACCAATGGAGAACTTGTTCATCCTTATAAACCCCAAGAAACTCCCATATTATTTTGATGGGATTTAAACCAAAATCATCATCTATTTTTTCACCTTTATCTAAATAGTCATTTATTTATTGTTTTATCAATTTAGTCCTGTATTTATTCATGTTTCGCCAAATTTGTCCTAATTTGGTGAAAAATGGTTTTATGTTTTATGCGTTCAATTAGGACCTAATTAGAGAATGTGAATTGATACAGGACTAAATTGGTAAAGAAAATAAATATAGGACCAAAACGGTGAGGTTTTGTACATTTTTAGGCCAATTAGGATCATTTTGGCGAAACTTGAATAGATACAGGACTAAATTGATAAAGCAAATAAATAGAGGACCATTTTGATAAAGGTGAAAAGATAGAGGACGGATTTGGTTTAAATCCCTATAAATTAATATTAGTTCAGAACAAAATAAGGTGGCTCGAGTCATATATGAAAATCATTTCCCGTCACTAAATTATTCGGCCTGGTTCAAGTGAGGCGGAGTTCTCCCGAATTCAGGTTCGGACTCATTCTTCAATATTTCAATTTAAGTTTAATATGCACTCAATACACGAATTTTGGATGCACTTATCATATTTCAGTTAAAATTAATATTATATTTCAATTATATTAGTATGTACATACATTTTAGTTCACACGTTTTTAGTTAAATTTAGTGTCACATATTAATTATATTAATCAACATGTTTAAATTAAAACTAGTGTTACATTTCAATTAAAATTATTGTCACGTTTCACCTATGTATCTAGTTGCACGGTGAAATTTTTTTCCCAACTCTATCTTCATACTTGTATTGGAAATACATGTTAAGAGAAATATATTTTATATATTGACTATTGAACTTGTAAAAGTGAGTAGGGGAGAAAAGAGTTCGGTTAAAACCGAAAAATCGAGCTGAACCGAACAGAAATATCAATTCGGTTCAGTTATTTCGATTTTCGATTCGGTATCGATTTTAAATTTTAGAAATTTTGGCTTTCGGTTTTGGTTATTTAGGTAAAAATACCAAAATAACCGAAATCGAAACCGAAATGAGAGGATATATATAAGTATCTAATTTCTAACTCTAGTTACATTTATTCATTTCCAAATTTATTGTCTTTGTCTCTTCTGGTCTTCCCTTCCCATTCTTTAATTTTTTTTATTGTGGTTTTTTGATTTGGTTGCAATCTATTAATACATATGTGTTTGGGTAGCAGATTATAAGCGTAAAAATATGGTCCAATTTAAAAGTCTATTATATTTCAGTTTTACGGTTATTAACCGATACCGAACCAAAATTTTCGATTTCTGTATTTTCGGTTTAAAAAATTTCGATTTGGTTTCGATTAGTTTTATATATAATTTGGTTTATTTCGATTATGATTTTTCGATTCGGTTCGGTAACCGAACTGAGCCATGCTCGGCCCTAAAAGTGATTGTTTATGTTATTTTAGTGTATATAAAAAGTGACTAAATATAAATATTTGTATTGCATTTTTTTTAAGGGTGTAAAAATAAAATTGGAACATATTCCAAATAAAAAGTATAAAAATAATCACTTTAATTCTGCTCAATACTTCCTTGGGCCTTTCTACGGTCAGGAAGACTGTTCGCCCTTCCTGACATCAGTAATCCAATAAAAAATTGACATGTAATCTAATTTCGCCATTAACGATTTAGCTTTGCAACAAGATAAAAATGATTATTTTTTAAGAAAAAATGTAAAATTACAAAAATATCCTTAATTTTTTTTAATCCAAATTTACTTTACTCTATACTAATCAATAACTAAAATAATAATATCTTCTTCTTCTTTTTCTGATGAACACAATTATTTCCTTTGCTTTTTTGTTTCTTCTTCCAATTAAATGAAAAACACGTATAAACTCATCAACGATTTTTAAATTAATTTCATTCAGCCATTTTGCAATGTTTGTAGCATCTTTTAAATGTCCTCTATTTATTGATGGGGGATTTTTTTCTTCAGATCTGATTACAAACTTTCGAAAGTCCTTAGCTACAGTCGTCGTTGTTTTCAATTCTCAAATATTGCAGCAAACCAGTGAAAGCACAAACTATGTGAAATTAGGTTTAAAATAACAGGGAAAAAAAATTAAAGAGTCGTCCGCAAGCCTTCACATAGATAAATTTCTTGGGCTTACTGATATTCATGTTCACTCCATCAGCACATTAAGTGGACTTCTATGATGAATCAAATAATTAATTTCAAGAATACAAAAGCCATTGAAAAAGTAAACGAATTCTATAATTTTTCTGACGGATAGGAAAATAACCATTGAAAATTAGGGTTTAAGAGGTAGATTCGGGTTATACATAATATTTCATAATTAAATAAAATTTCAATAGTTACAAGGATAATTTTGTTATTTTATAATTATTTTTATTATTATTTTGAAGGGCGATGCAGTGCGATTGCATATAGCATAAGGCAAATGCACTAATGCAAAGTGCAATCGATTAAAATAAATTTCATACGTTGGATCAACGATCTTATGATATTTAATGTAATTACTGACGATGGGCCACAAGGTATATACATCTCCATGATACAAAACATCGATCAACAATTAAGAAATTATAAAAGATGTACGTAAAGAATTATGTTTATATATACTTGATAGTGATGGGTATATTTTATATTAAAATGGTTAATGAGATGAATTATCGTCTAATTTTTTATACTCCAAGTTAAATACTTTATACTCTTGATCAAATAGTTGATATTTTAAATGATTTAGAAAGCTTGATACTTTAAATTTAAATATTATAACACTAAATTTTATATATATATATTAAATATGAATAGTTTAAATAATATAAACAAATGTAATTATTATTGATATTTCTAAACAATAATATGATATCACTAACCCCAATTCTTAATACTTCTAACTACTTAAATTTTTAATACTTTGAAACTTTTAAAATAATTTTAATGGTAAAATTATGATATCATAAACCATTATCATACCGTCTATGATTTATATATTAGTTGTACGAAGATGTGACTTATTCGATGTTTAATTTTAAATAATGATCATGAGTTTTGTTGAGGTAAAAAAACCTTGCATACGCAATTACCTAATTAATAATTCTTCCATTAAAATAAGACATAAAAAGATGGGTCGATATAATTCCACTTGGCATGATATACGCCACTGTATAATTTGAGGGGTTATTCTGAGTACTTATTATTCTTAAAGATTGATTAATGGAGAACCAATGGCAACTAGCTCTTTTTCCTTGTCAAAATTAGGATCCAAGACTTAAAATGCACAATAACTCAGACAGAATCTTGGATAGAATTCTCAAAACTAATGCCTATCTTTGTCCAAATTAGACAGATTTTCAAAATGTATTTAGGTACACAAAGAATTTGCAACAGATTTTAAGCATATGCTGTTTAGATTATTGTGGTAACAAATAATCTTTTTCAGCGCCTATGATTCTAAGGATGTATAGTTTGAAGAAAGCTGTGCTTCTATGGTGCAATTTTGAAATACAATAATAGGGTGATCAGATGATATAATTTCATATGAGTTTTGTGACATGTCTAAATTAAATGCATATTATACATTTATTCAATTCTCTATTAAATAGTTTAGTTTGATTTTTTCCATTTGGGCTAATTGGCGAATTTGTATCTATCTTTCCCGCGACCATTTTATTAAAAGTGTGTATATATTTTAATTAAAATTCAGACAATAGTATCCATTAACTTGAATTTTTTATTATTGATGAATTTTAACTCGTCTTATGATATCGGAAAAAATAAAATCATTGAAGTATGAACTTTCGGGAGATAATTTAAATTAAAAATTATAGACAAAGTATTAAAAATGGTTCATATATAAATCGTTGAAGAGTATTTAGTTTATTTCACTAAAGAATATTAGTTGAAAAAGTATTAGTTATCTTCACTGAAGGGTCTTAGTTGTTTACTGAAAATAAACTAAGACACTTCAGTGAAGACAACTAATATTCTTCACTGAAAACAACTAATATTTTTTAACCAAACAACTAATATCCTTCCATAATTCATATATAAATCAATTTCACTCCATACATACCAAAAAATATATCTAAAACGTTTTTTCTCCTTTACTTAATTCATTGTTATACCTAAAAGTTCCCATTCAGTTTCAAATGTTGTTCTACACCGTCTCTTAGCAATTTTGGAATTTTGGCCGTAATATATTTTATATACACTTCGTTACATAATCTACATAAAGATATTGGACTACTTCCTTTTTAGGCCCGTAAAAAGATTATACAGTGTAATATAATCCGTAATATATAATAGAAATTGGGCTTACTTCTGTTCTGAATCTAGAAATAAATGAGTCCCTTGTTAACTGACCAGCCCAACAAGCTAATACTTTTACGACATGTCGAGTAAGACATGCAAAAGGACATTTTAGAAATATACATTTATCATCCTGTCAAAAAAAAAAAAAAAAAGAAGAAATATATATATCTATCTATCACAAAATCTTGTATGAACAAGTTTCATAGTATAAAATTAATATCATTTGATGTATTTATTGATATCATTATATACATTTACTGATATTATTAGACTTGTAAACTGAAATCACAATGTAAAATATTATGATATTAGTAAGGGTTAATTGCAAAAAAAATCACGAACTTTATAGTCTTTATCAATTACAACATGAACTTTTAAAGTTTGCAATTCGATGCACGAACTAATTTATTATTGCAATTCGATACATGGTGTAAATTTTTGGGGATACTCTACGCATGATATAAAATCTTCGGCAATACTAACTGTTGATGGGCGAACAACTTCGCATTTAATCAACGAAAGATTATCATTAAACTTGATAACATGATAGCAAATCAAATGAGCTAGCAGCCTCGTGGAGCGAACAGCTTCGTAGCGGAGCTAGCAGATTCGTAGGGCGAACAGCTTTGTAGAAAAGCACTAATGCGGCAATCAGAATTGTGGCGAGCAGCCTTACAAAGAACAGCTGTGCCAGCGGTTCAAGCCAGTCAATATGGGCGAACAAGGACGTAATCGAGCGAGCAGAATCGTAAAATGATCCCAAGCGAGGAGCGAACAGCTCAGAACGCAAAGGACCATGACATCTAACAGAGACGTACAAGCGAGCAGCCGGTCACCGTCGAGAGCATCTCAGAAGTGCCAAAGATCAAGTACAACATGGGGAATCCCAAGAGTCACTAGCTTAGATATGGTCCAAGTGTCCTAACACTTGGCACCCATCCAATGAGTAATAGTGTAGATGTTGTACAAGTGTCCTAACACTTGGCAAAGATCCAATGGCTAAGCCATCAAGATGGTGACACATGGCCACTTTGTATGTCTATAAATACTCCCTTCTTGTACATGAAAAAGAGAGAGAGAATTCAATACATAGCAAAACTCTTGCCAAATTATTCCTTGAACACTACTTAGCCAAATTTCATGATTTCTTGATCTTGTTTGATGATCTTCACTATAGAAAACAGCCACTAATCTTCTTAGTTAGAAAAGGTCATCAACAATTGGCGCTAGAAGGAGGGTTCGAACCTTCGATTGTAGAAAAAATCGAAGAAAGGTTGAAGACTACCGCCGGAATCTGCATAATTTCGCCGGAATCCGGAGTGAGGCTGCCGGAAAACAAAAGTGCATAGTCTTAGGACAAAGATTTACAACACTTTAAGGATTTCAATGCATGTGTGCATGAACTAGGGTTTTCAAACCTTTACAATCACACACAAGGCTAGTAATCCTTGGAAAAGGTGCCTGTAAGTACAAGATTACTTCATCCATTTGCTTATTTACCCACATTTTGATAGCCAAGATGGTTAGATCGCAAGAAGAACGACATTCAAGTATATCTCCAAGTCGTAGACCAAGAACTAGGGTTTCTTCCACCGAAGGACATGCACGGACAGTGAGAGCAACTTCGCAGAGGAATATACAAGTCACTATTGACACGATTCCACCAGAAGTTGAAGCTCTTGCTCAAAATCCCGAAGAGCTAGCAAAAACCATTGCTGTTCTTCAATCCTTGCAAAATCGACATATAGCAGGACCGTCAAGAGCACCTGTGACGACCAGACGAACAGGCGAGCAGGAGCGTACTGGCGAACAAAGGAGTAAAATGAGAGAAGATGCACGTCGGGACGAGGCTGACAGCGAGGAAGTTCGCAGAAATAAAGGAAAAGCTCCACTGAGCGAACGTCTAGGAAGCAGAGGAGAATCATCACCGAGTCGAGCAGATGAATCAAGCAAAAGTACTTCCCGGACAAGTGCTTTGGAGAGATTAGGAACAAGGAATGTGAATAGGAGGGAGCCATCCCGAAGGCATGAGGAGCGATCACACCATCCTGCTCGCCCATCAGTGCATGACCGAATCCGGAGGTCGGCTTTTGGCCGACTGGGGCCAAATGGAGCTAGCAACGCTGCTAGGAAGACAACTCAGGAGAAACGTCCCGTTGGCAAGGGACTGCATCGTGAAGAGGTCACTGAACCCAATCACGATGAACAGCCTTCCATCGGGAGAACTCCCCCAGATGAATTGCAGGAAATGAGAAAGGCAATCGAAGAATTGCAGAAACAGTTGGAATCCCAGAGAGGTGTCGGATCAACCGTTCTCCCATCTTCACCATTATCTCCGTCTATCCTCAGCGCACCGATCCAGAAGAAGATACAGTTCCCAGCCATCAATTTATATGAGGGAACGTCGGACCCCCGCATTCATGCGACAAAATATTCGGATTTTATGATTTCGATGGGGGCAACCGACGCCACACAATGCCGAAATTTTCCACTCACCCTAGGAGATGGCCCGCACAGATGGTTTTCATCATTGGCGCCTGGCTCCATCAATTCCTTTGCCCAACTAAGCAAAGAGTTTCTGTCCCACTTCTCAACTGCCGGGTCTTACTTGACCCACAGACACCGTCTAGCAGATATTAGGCAGGGAGACGAGGAGTCTGACAAGCAATTTCTGGAAAGATTTGATAAAGTGTTACTGGAGGGCGAGATGGTGAGTGAAGATACGAAGATTGTGGCAGTGATGGCTGGTTTAAAGAAAGGAACTGATCTGTGGAAGGAAATGCATCTGACTTGCCCGAAAACATACACAGAGTTCAGACACAAAGCGGGAATTCACGTTTCAATGCAGGAGGCCTTACACCGAGAGATGGGAGACAAGACTGATCCGAAAAAGTCTAACAAGAAGTCGGGAGGAAGTGATTACAAAGCTCCGAAGAACATGAAGTCATTCAATGATGGAGCTGAGTTGAAAGAAAAGTTGAGTCAAGTCCTTACTATGTCCGTGGATGCTGTGTACAACAACGTTAAGGACAGGGAAATGTTGTCAGAGCCGCGGAAGATAAGGCAAGAGAGAGGAAAGCTGAACCCGAACAAATACTGTGCTTATCATCAGAACATCGGCCACTTCACGAGCGAGTGCCGAGATCTATTGAAGCAGTTGTGGAGGTTCTATGAGGAAGGGAAGCTGTCCGAATTTGTGAAGAGGGAACCAGGTAAAAGACCAAGGGCGCCAGTACAATCCAGTTCGGATGACGAAGATAGTGATGACCAACCAAGCAAAGTTGGTAAGAGGGGAAGGAAGGTCCCAGCAGCCCCAGCAAGGCATATCCCGGAAATCCTAATGCTGGAACCCACTGGGCCAGTAGGTGGTTGTTCTGATGGGAGACCACCTATGTCAAAAAGAAATAGGAAGGCAGAGCTGAGAGCAATCGATCAAGTAATGGAAGTGGGTGTAAATCCATCGACCAAACGAACAGGGGACCTGACTTTCTCAGAGAAAGACTTAGACGGGATACTTACTCCCCACAACGACTCATTGGTCATTTGCGCCAATATTATGGGGACAAAAGTACATCGTCTACTTGTCGACACTGGTTCCTACACGAATATCCTGTTCAAGAGCACGGTGGACCAACTAGGAGATTGTGCTGAGTACATCAAAGATTGTAATCACAAGATTGTAGGATTCGGGAATGCTGTAACCACCCCGCTAGGAATAGTTACGTTGGCAGTTGAGCTTGTATCAGTCGAGGACCCAGAGAGGAAAATGAATAGAATGGTAGACTTCTTGGTTGTAGACCAACAGTCCACTTATAACGGGTTCCTCGGCCGTCCTTTCTTGCATGAATTTAAAGCAGCTGTTTCAACGTACTATTATTGTCTAAAATTTCCAACAAAGAAGGGTGCAGGTACAGTCAAAGGAGATCAAAGGAAAGCTCGTGCGTGTCTGTTGCAAATACAGTTGCAGGATCACCAAGTCAACATGGCAGACAAGTGCTCAGACAAGGACGGAGATGATAGCGAGGCCATGACTTCCGTTGATACTGAAATAATGGAAGTCGACGAGCAGTCACGCAGCGACGAACAACTATGCATAGACGAACAGATGCGCATGGGCGAACAGATGTGCGAAGGCGCACAGTTGGACGAGGACGAGCAGGAACGCGAAGACGAGCAGCTCGCCCAAAAAGGAGGTACAGAAGCTGCTACTACTAGCAACGAGGAAGAACAAGCAAAGGCAATGGACGTTGATGCAGAAGACATAGAGCCACGACTGGGGGCAGAACCGATGGGAATCGAAGACGAGCCAAAGATAGAAGGGCCCATTATTGACCCCAGATGGAAAGGCCAAAAACGAAGGGCTACCCCGGTCGAAGAGTTGGAAACTGTAAAAGTCGACCCGAACCAAGAGGGCTTAGAACTCTTCATAGGGTCCGAGCTACCAGAGCCGTACAGGACCAACATGATTGAGTTTCTTAAAGCAAACCTCGATGTGTTCGCATGGTCGCATGCAGACATGGTGGGCATCAGCCCCGAACATGCCTGTCACAGACTCAACATCGACCCGGGGAAGAGGCCAGTCCATCAGAAAAGGAGAAAATTTGGACCCGACAAATACGAGGCGCTCGACGTGGAAGTCAAAAAGCTGCTGGATAACGACTTAATCAAACAAGCGTTATGCCCGCAATGGGTGGCAAATCCAGTTTTGGTCAGGAAAGCAACTGGAGCATGGAGACTCTGCATCGATTTCACAGATCTTAATGCCGCCTGCCCGAAAGACAACTTCCCATTGCCTCACATTGACCAGCTAGTTGATAGCACCGCTGGACATGAGCTGCTAACGTTCATGGATGCATTCGCAGGATATCATCAAATCGCGATGCATTCCGATGATCAAGAGCACACTGCGTTCTATACCAACAAGAACTTGCTATGCTGGAAGAGAATGCCATTTGGGCTAATCAATGCTGGAGCTACATATCAGAGGCTGCTCAACAAGATGTTTGATGATCACATCGGGAAGACGATGGAAGTATATGTGGACGACATTGTTGTCAAGAGCTCAAAAAAGGAAGATCACTTGCAGCACCTGGCTCAAACATTTGAGATACTTCGGACCTACAATATGAAGTTGAACCCCAAGAAAAGCAGTTTCGGAGTCCATTCTGGGAAATTCTTGGGACATCTGGTTAGTCAACGAGGAATTGAAGCAAATCCAGTGAAAGTGAAAGCAATCATGGAAATACAACCACCTAGATCGGTAAAAGAAGTCCAACGACTAACTGGATGTCTAGCAGCCTTGAACAGGTTCGTCTCGAGATCCGGAGATAAGTGCAGGCCATTCTTCGAGGCCATCAAGAAAGGAAAGTTTCAATGGACAGACGCCTGTCAACAAGCGTTCGAGCAGCTGAAAGATTACCTCAGCGATACAAAAATTCTTGCCAAGCCAATCCCAGGGGAAAAGTTATACTTGTATTTGGCGGCCTCAGAGGTAGCAATCAGTTCAGTGCTCGTTCGTGCAGAAGGAAAGTTCCACCTGCCCATCTACTATGTAAGTCATGCCTTGCACGAAGCAGAGCTCAGATATTCACCAACAGAAAAGCTAGCATATGCGCTGGTAATGAGTGTCAGGAAACTTCGTCCATATTTTTTCGACCACCAGGTGGAAGTGTTGACAACGTTCCCACTCAAGCAAATACTGCACAGACCCGATGCGGCTGGTCGTCTCCTAAAGTGGTCCTTGGAAATTAGTCAGTTCGGGATTTCGTATGTTCCTCGAACAGCGATCAAGGGGCAAGCTTTAGCAGACTTTATAGTCGAACTGACTTTCCCCCAAGATCCAACGAGAGGGCATAGCCATCCCTGGCACATGTATGTTGATGGTTCATCAACAAATACAGCATCGGGAGCAGGTATAATCTTGATAAGTCCGGACAGGCAAGTTTTTACTTCAGCTGTTCGATTCGAGTTCATGGCGACGAACAACGAAGCAGAGTACGAGGCTGTGATCGTTGGGTTACGCCTAGCATTAGCAGTTGGAGTACGGAGGTTGCAAATCTTTGGAGATTCACAATTGATCGTCAACCAGGTCCGAGGAGAATATGAAGCAAGAGATGAAGACATGGCTTTGTATCAAAAGATTGTTGCTCACTTGGCCTCTTTGTTCGAACAAATATACATTGAACAAATACCAAGAGACAATAATGCTCAAGCAGATGCATTAGCCAGGCTAGCAACCAGCACCGGACCAGCAGAATTGTCGGAAGTGACGCTAACAAGAATGTCCAAACCATCAACCGAAGATTACAAGATCTATCAGATCGACGAAGATTTCGAAGAAGACGACTGGAGGATGCCGATCGTTGAATATTTGCAAAACGATAAAAAACCGGACAACCCATTCGAAGCTAACAAGTTGGTTAAAAGAGCGGCAAGGTACACCATGATGGACGGACAGTTGTACAAGAGAGGAATTTCGCTCCCACTTCTGAAATGTTTGGCTAGGGGGCAAGGACAAACAGTGCTGAAAGAGATCCATGAAGGTGTATGCGGAAATCATGCCGGAGGACGGGCTTTGGCACATAAAACAATAAGGCAAGGATATTACTGGCCAACTCTCCTTCAAGATGCAATCAAGATTGCCCGAACTTGTCATAGATGTCAATTGTTTGCCCCAAACATTCACAAACCCCCACATGAATTGATTTCAGTCAATAGTCCATGGCCGTTCGCGAAATGGGGAATTGACCTTATCGGGCCTTTTCCCCCAGGACAAGGAAATGTTCGATTCGCGGTGGTGGCTGTGGACTACTACACGAAGTGGGCGGAAGCAGAAGCACTCGGGCGAATCACACAGGAGAAAATGATCAACTTTATATGGAAAAACATTGTTTGTCGTTTCGGGGTCCCTCAGGCGATAGTGACGGACAACGGAAAGCAGTTTGAGGGAAAAGAGATCAGAGATTTTTGTGAAAAATGGGGAATAAAGAAACATTTCTCGACACCATACCACCCCCAATCAAACGGTCAAGTGGAAGCAGTGAATAAAATAATCAAGCATATACTGAAGATTCGTTTGGTTGACAAGCAAGGAAAATGATCAGAAGAGCTACCAGAGGTGTTGTGGGCATACCGAGTATCCCACAGAACAAGTACAGGCGAAACACCGTTCACAATGGCATTCGGGACAGAAGCAGTAATTCCGATTGAGTTAAAAGTCCCGACAAAACGAACAGCTGCGTTTGACGAAGAAACAAACAACTTTGCAATGGCAGCAGAGTTGGACTTGCTTGAAGAAAAAAGAATAACAGCAGAATTGAAAAATGCAATCTACAAAAGAAGAGCAGCAAAGTACTACAATTCTCAAGTAAAGGCAAGAGAATTCGAAATTGGGGACTTGGTACTTCGAAAAGTTTTAATACCACCAGGAGTATTCGGCCCGACTTGGGAGGGCCCATACAAGGTGACGAATAAGTGGCACAACGGCACATACGACCTTGAAGACATGGAAGGCAAGTCGTCCCAATACTCCTGGAATACAACTTTACTCAAGAAATACTACCAATGAAGTCCTGTAAGTCTTAGAAAGTTTGTAAATAGATCCTTTGTAAATTTTTGAAATTTTTGCGCAAGTTTATAAGCGAGCAGATTTGCATTTATCTTACTAGGCGAGCAGAATTGCTTTAATAGCAGAATTGCTTTAATCTTTTGTCTTGTTGAATTTTAGTTTTTAAGCCTCAAGTCCAAATTACTTAGTTGCTCGCCCAAAAAATTAGCAAAATACGAGTCTGTTATAAGACGAACAGAAAAGCTTATTAAAAGCAAAAATAAGGCTAAGTCCATAACGGACCAATAGCCCACATTAATGCAAGGCCAAGTCCACGAGCGACCAAAATGGCCCAAACAACTAAAGGTCAAGTTCTATAAGAACCAAATGACCAACTTAAAATTTAAGTGTTTACCTTAAGGAAAAAGGAACACTTAAAAACTGTCATGAGCAAAAAACAATAGGCGAACAATTAAGTAAGACAAACAAAGAGGCGAGCAGTTAAGTAAAGACAAATGAAGAGGCATAAGCTTGTAGACGAACAAAAAATCTTCATTTCATTAGATCAAAAAGTTTTACAATAGGAATGAGAAATACAGAAATGTTATACATCCTATTGTAAGAAAAAACTAAAGTCTTCAAGGAAGAGGAGGAGGAGGAGCATCTTCAGTCCTGGTCGCCGGCGCGCTCGGCTGCTCGCCCTGGGCACTTGTACCAGCCCCGTCTATGGGGGTCAAGGGAAGCGAAGACAACCCTTCAAAAACCTCATCAGCGGCTGCCGCGTTGGTCGCCGCTGAAGCAGGGTCAGGCTGACCGCCGTAAGTAGGAGCAGCAATGTCGACGTCCTCGCCGAAGACTTCCAAAGGAAAGCCGAGGTCGGCCAAATCGGAGACGAACAAAGTCGAGCCAGGAGGAGGAGGATAATTTTTCACGTATTCAACGAAGTCCGCCTTCACCGCATCACGGATATCTTGGTTATGATCGTGAGCGAAGTGGACAGACCGTAAACATTCTGCAAAGGCACAAATGTACCCAAAATTGGTCTTGTCCATCACTTCCTGCTCATGGACTTCGTATTCGATCAGATTCTGGCGCTCTTCCTCCAGCCTCTTGACATGCTCCTCGGCAGCGAGCAACCGAGCGGATAAGTCTGCTCGCTCCTTCTCAGCTCTCTCAGCTCTCAAGTCTGAGGACTTCACCTCCAGCAGCATCTTCTCAGCCTTCTCCAAGGCGTTCTTCTCGCCAGTTAACGAGGCCTCCATTTTCCTCTCCATCAAAGCCAGCATCTTAGCATGCTCGGCCTTGCATTCTTTGATGGCAGAGGCTCTTTCCTCGTCCATCTTCTCCACGCGACGGCCCAAATCGCGGTTTGTTCGCTCGAGATCCAGAACTTGATCGAGCAGCACTTGAGCCTGGACCACTTGATGGCTAGCATTGTACGCCATCAGGCGAACATTGTCGCTCACAGTCTGACCCGTGACAAGGGTGTTCGCCGATTTGGTCCAAGCTCTCGGGACCATCTCAGCTGCTCGACGGACAGGAGCATCGGGAATATCGCGAAAGCTGGGGGGGGCATCCTTCACAACAGCAAAGTGGTGAAGAGCAGTTCCTTGACCGGGATAACGCTCCGGTTTGTACCTAACCAAATGAAGAATTAAGAGTAAGAACAAAAATGATGACTAAGATCAGACGAACAACAAAACCTGAAAAAGCGAACAACTTACTCTTTAATTCTAGAAGGATCCCAACCTAAGTAGGAGAGATCCTTGGGGTACACCACCGTTTTGGTCGCCGCCACGCTAGCGACCACCTGTTGCTCGTCCACCACTTCCAAAGAGGTGGATCTAGAAGCAGGAGATCGGGGAGCAGCACTGCTCGCCTCCGCCATGGTCTTTGATCGCTTAGAGGCGCGATCATCGCCGCGAGCATCATCGCCTCGCGGCGCCTTCTTCTTCTCCTTCTCTTTTTCCCTCTCCTTATCCTTCCTTACATCCCGTGGAGAGGGAGTAGATTTGGCCGCAGGTTTGCGGCGACCAGCTCCGGCGGCTGGGCGACCAGAAGGGTTCTCTCCGGCCCGGAGACGCATGATAGCGAGGGGAGGATCCATCTTTCTCCTTGAAGCATCAGCCATCTGTTTAACTCGATTGGCGAGTAGATAATATGACTCGGGCACAGCTGGGATAGCAACAGTGACTTGTTGATCTGACAAGAAAAATACAAGTGTTAGGCGAGCAAGAATGATGAACGAGCAAAAATGATTGGCGAGCAAAAATAAAAAAGTTACCTTCTGGAACGGCGGCTTGGGCTTCAAGATGGTGAGGACTCGTGACCAAGCCAGCAAGTTTGCGACAATGAGCCTTCGAGAGATGGTGTATGTCGCGACTAGCAACGTCGCGAAGAGAGATGATGGCTAAGGTGAAGAGAAACTCGTCGCTCAGATTAGGGTTCCCCCACTTCAAATTTCTCAAGCCTGCAAAACAACAAAAAGGATTAAAATTAGTCCTATTTATGAACTAATAAGATAAAGGAAGGCCTACGTTTAGCATTTCCAAAGCGTTCGGGCGACATGATGCGCGCCTGCCCGCCGGCGAATCCCTCCGCTGCTCGCCAGTCACCACCAATGAAGAAAAATTGGCGATGCCAACCCTTAATTTTATTGGGGACTCCTTCAATGAGTTTCAGCCCGGTCTTCGCTTTAACATAATACCAACCAGCTCCATCCTCTTGTTGAGCAGAAATAGTCAAGGCGTAGAGAATCTCCGCGGTTGTTATCTTGTTTTTATAGCCCTCAAGACCAAAAAGAGTCATGAAGGCTAGGAGACTACTCCAACCGTTTGGAGTAATCTGGGTGATCGCCAGGTTCATGTCGGACAAGAATCGCCCGATAAGTGGATGAACGGGGAGAGGAAAACCCGTGTTGAGCACATCCAAATTGATCGCCGTGCAACCAGGAGGAGGGCGATCAGCAGTTTCTCCTTCCTTTGGAATGTACATAAAAATGTCGTACGGAATCTTGTAGGTAGCACGGATGCTCGCCAGGTCTTCCTCAAAGAGCACGCTATCGAGGCTGCTCGCTGCAAAGTCCCCACTTTGTTTCTTCATGATTACCCTCGATGGAGTGACAAAAGTCTTCGAGTAGCGAGCAGCATAGTCCCTCCACTCATTATCGCGAACAACTCCTTCCGGGATCCGAGATTCGGGTGTAGTTTGAGAGATGGGGAAATTGATTTCCCTTAAAAACTCCCAAGTGAGCGTAGGACCTTCTTGCTCGCCAATTCGCTGCTCGCCAGCAGTGCCAGTTTGGTCGTCCTCGAGGTCGATTGAACCCTCTATCTCCGCGGCCACTTCTGCGGAATCTTCGCCAAGGTCAGAAGACGTTTCAGGTTCGCGAGCAGGATGGTGAATATCTTCTTGATCGCCAGAGCGATCAGCGGCACACGTCTCTACCGAGCGAACAACGGAGCTCGCATCCGAGTCCGTGTCTTCGTCCACCAACAATGTGCGCGGGTTGTTCGCCAACGCTTGGCGAACAGATCTGCGCGGAGAATCCGGATTTACGGGTCGTTTTTCCGGGTTTCGTCCGGGTCCGGATTGAGATGAATTTGAGGGGGTAAACTCCATTCGAAATAACGAGGTGGAAGTTTAACCAGTTTTAGAAGGATTTTAAGTACAATGGGTCCGAAATCAAAATTGCAGCGGTAACGTCACTACAAGACGGCGACGCAATGGCGGCTCACGGCCGGAGTAACAATGATGATTAAAGGAAATACGGAAGAAAAAGAAAAATTGTACGGAATCGAAATGTAAAGGAAAAACGAGGTAAATTACCTTTGAAAACGAAGAACAAAATGACACGAGAGGAGATTCAGGTACAAGAATCACGAAGAAAGAAAGCTTCGAAGCGTTTGTCAATGGCGGAAGCGTGAAAATCGAAAGAAGAAAGAAAGAGGAATGAATGGGAAATCGCCTATTTATAAGGATGAGGCTGGGTCGAAAATGCAATTTTCGCAAAATTCCGTAGGCCCCTATGAGCAAATTGGGGGTCGCGCGTGACTGACGCGACGCCTCGCATTCCGTGCCTCGGGAATCCAACCGTCGCGACACGAAAGGGCGTTCGCTGCTGGTCGCGCACTTTAGTTCCCATTGCTCGTTTGCTCGCCTACGCGGATGCTCGCCCATGTAGCTTACTATACTCTCTTCCTGCTCGCCCATTATTCGAAGATGAAATTATAGCTTGGTCTCAGTTGATCACTCCATATTCAACATAAGACCAAGCTAGGGGGCAATTGTTGATGGGCGAACAACTTCGCATTTAATCAACGAAAGATTATCATTAAACTTGATAACATGATAGCAAATCAAATGAGCTAGCAGCCTCGTGGAGCGAACAGCTTCGTAGCGGAGCTAGCAGATTCGTAGGGCGAACAGCTTTGTAGAAAAGCACTAATGCGGCAATCAGAATTGTGGCGAGCAGCCTTACAAAGAACAGCTGTGCCAGCGGTTCAAGCCAGTCAATATGGGCGAACAAGGACGTAATCGAGCGAGCAGAATCGTAAAATGATCCCAAGCGAGGAGCGAACAGCTCAGAACGCAAAGGACCATGACATCTAACAGAGACGTACAAGCGAGCAGCCGGTCACCGTCGAGAGCATCTCAGAAGTGCCAAAGATCAAGTACAACATGGGGAATCCCAAGAGTCACTAGCTTAGATATGGTCCAAGTGTCCTAACACTTGGCACCCATCCAATGAGTAATAGTGTAGATGTTGTACAAGTGTCCTAACACTTGGCAAAGATCCAATGGCTAAGCCATCAAGATGGTGACACATGGCCACTTTGTATGTCTATAAATATTCCCTTCTTGTACATGAAAAAGAGAGAGAGAATTCAATACATAGCAAAACTCTTGCCAAATTATTCCTTGAACACTACTTAGCCAAATTTCATGATTTCTTGATCTTGTTTGATGATCTTCACTATAGAAAACAGCCACTAATCTTCTTAGTTAGAAAAGGTCATCAACACTAACGTTACATGGTAGCCTAAGCCGCCACAAAAAATATGCCACACGCTAAATCAAATGTCAAATCTCGAAGAATTTTAAAAAAAAAATCTCAAAAAATCTTTAATAAAACATTGTTCAAACACGGTTTAATAAGAGTGAAGATAGTAAAAAAATTATTTTATAGTATTTGTACAAGTTTATATGATATGAGACATTTTTTTCCTACATAAACTAGACGACGCTAAATTTTATAATCAATTATTAAACGTGTTTGAACAATATTTTTTTATAAAAGAACCTTTTTGAAATATTAAAAAAATAAAATTTTGCAGATTTGACATCTGACGTGGCGTGTGACGTGTTTTTGGTGTGAGCTCCGACTGCCACGTAAGCGTACATATCTCCAGAAATTTACACCTTATATCGAATTGTAATAATAAATTAGTTCATGCATCGAATTGCAAACTTTAAAAGTTTATGTTGTAATTGATAAAGACTATAAAGTTCGTGATTTTTTTTACAATTAACCCTATTAGTAAATGCATTTAATGATATCAGTGAATGCATTACATGGACCAGTTTCACAAAACGCTTAATCTATGTTTATATAAGAAAATTGAATGGTAATGATTCTCGATGTTTTTTTTTTTTTGTCCTACGCTAAATTTTGTAGTTAAGTAGGCCTACAAATTATGATGATGTTAATTGTACGTTAAAGTTCTCTTAGTTTATTTCATTTAGTTTCTTGAATGGCCACGTGTTAATTACGTGAACTTGACTCATTCAATGATCTTTCATTTACTCTCTGCTATAGTTAATTTATTAGGCTTTAGTATATATACGTACGAATAATTTTATAATACTTTGTTGTGAAGTATTCAAATTAACATTGGCATTATGGGCCATATATAATCTTACATAAAAACTCCAACAACTAAAAGTCAATTATTGACTTTAATTAATTATTACTACATTATAAAAGTAGTGACAGTGATCAATTAATTTGCATATATTGAGTTGCAAGTTGCAATCGTATGTTGCTGATAAAAAAGCTAAAGATAATTTAGCACTAAATTTATTTGATAGTGTTAGGCAGTCCCTCATCATCAGATATGACTTAAAATTCTGGTAAAACTATTTTAATAACAAAGAGAGAATGGGTAATGCAATGGGTTCTGTTTTGAAACTATCAAATTGACATTAATGTTAGACATTGGGATTTATGTTGCGTTCCACCGTTCCTTTTGATATTTCTTTAGGTGTGAGATTGAAGATTAATTGATGGGTATTTGGTGGGCGAGCATGCAGTGCTTGAGGCAATCCCAATGTATTATCTTGCATTTTTTAAGATGTTGAAAGTGGTGATTAAAGAGATTACCTTTATTCAGGGACGCTTGGTTAACAACTCTTCAATGGTAATGGGAATGAGATTGAAAATTAGTGTAATTAGCGTGGTTCATGAGAACAAAATCACTACCTCTCCTCCTAAATAAGGTAATCACTACTCCATTTTGATTACCCAATTCTCTTCCTACAATCATCCTCCTCAATCACTCCCCTCTTCCTCCACCAACAACCATTTGTTGTCTACTTCTATTCCAAAATTGGGGCTGGAACACTTCTTCCCCTAACATATCATTTTTATTATGAGGGCATAGATGAAAATAAATTTTCATTCCCATTACCATTGAAGAATGGCTAACCAAGCGCCACCTCAAAAGTTTAAAGAGTATATTCCCTAGACTATTGATTGTAATACCCAAAAGGAGTGCATGATTAATGAAATAAGAAAATAGATGGATAATGTGTGGGTTTGAACATGGTTGGAGGAGACCTCTTAGGGGCACGGAGAGGGAGTTTCTCTCGGAAATTATTGGCTCTAATAGATTGCAACAGAATTAGATTGATAGGTGGCGATGGATACAGGCAGGAAATAGAGTGTATTCGACGGGAAAAACCTATAAAATTTTAAAATAAGTTTCGCAGGCGGGCTACAATAGAGGTTTTATGGTGGAAAGTGTGCGGCCCCAAGAAAATATGTTATTATCGTGCGGAGAGCGATTAAATGAAGGCTAGCAACGGGGGACAACTTATTAAGAAGGGACATTCTTCAATCGGTGGAGGCTTCGATTTGTAAGTTATTTATGCAATTTCATGAATTTTTCTAATATTTGGTTTTGATATTTCATGAATCGGTGGAGGACCATATGTTTTAATATTTGGTTTTGCAGGCGACAGACGAGCGATCTGAGCCGGAAGCACTTCTAACATTACAAATATGAATAGAAATTTATGACCAAATTAGCAAGTGAATAAAATACGCATTTCAATGCCCAAATAACGCTTATAATTATTGAATAATAATTCATATTTGGTCGGACGAAAAATTCCTGATTTTCAATCCGAATTACGAACCCAAATTAATAAAATAAGTTTAACATTGATTTTGAATTAAGAAAATCAAAACCATAGCCTTTCCTTATGAAAATCAATCAAATGTAATTTTCGAAGTCCAAAACTTAACCGAAAAATATTTGATTTTCAACACCAAAAACTGTATCGCATTCGTAAATGCTGAGAGGACCCAAAAGTCCTCCCTTGGGACACACTTGGACGCTTACATGCTGAAATAATCAGCCAAGTCTTGGCTTTCCCTTTATTCTCCAAAAGTCAAGCAAGCGTCTTCTTATTTTCAACTACATACTATTCCCCCATCACCATATTGATTTCCCTCCCCCTTTTTCCTCACAATGGCCAGCCAATACATTTCCTTCCCTCTATAAATACCCCAAACCCCTTCTCGTTGTATCCATTGTGCAGCCATTTGCCCAACAAAGAAGATAGAAAGAACTTCCCTCTCCTCTCACATACTCCCTCACGGCAAAGTGCAAGAAGAAGAGATGAAATTTTTTCTTCTTCCCTTCTCATCCATTGAAGGCTTCCATTTTAAGTTTAATAAGTTCAAGGTTTGAGGCCTTTCATTGCAATGAGCCTTCCATTTCCTTCTACTCTTCAAGTTATCTTGAAATCTTTTGCTAACTTAAACTCTTATTTGTTTTAGCATCATACATCCAAGGAGCCTTCATTTTCACTCAATTCAGAATAACTCCAAGAGCTGATAAGGCTCCCTTAGATAAAAAGAAAGAGGTTGGAAACAACCCTAACTTTATAACTCTCTAAATATGTGTTTATATGATCATGTTAGCATGTTAAGATTTTATGTTCGAATTTATTAAAGTCTTATATGAGCTATGGTTATGGATGTTTAGATGCATGGTAAAGAGATATTGTTTTGATGTATGTTAAGTGGTGAAAGCAATAGTGGCATGTTAGTTGTGAAATGAAAGATACTAGTCAAAATGTACACACAAGCTACACACTGTGAACAGTAACTTCGTCTTCTGTACAAATATACGAACCTGAAATATTATGCTTTTTGGAGGAATGTTTATATATTATGAAACTAGGGTGAGATAACTTTCATTTTCCACTGGTCTTGTGTGATTTGAATTTTTTTTTTTTTTTTTTTTGATAAATTATGAATTTTTAAGGGTTAATTGCAAATAAAACCACAACATTTTCGCAAATTGCAATTTAATCTAAATTTTTGAATCGTTGCAAATAAAACCTCAATTTATAATTTGTTAGCAATTCCAAATAAAAGACCGATTTCAATATGCTCAAACGTAATGATTAATTATGCATTGTCATTCGAACCAATCTAAACATATTAATACGATTACTTATTCATTATCAGGTAGGTGAAACATTATTTTCGGACCGTAAAAAAATTGGCTGTTGGTTCAAATTGCAACCAAACATTAAATTAGAGTTTTGTTTGCAAAGATTCAAAAATTTAGATTAAATTGCAATTTGCGAAAAGGTTGTGATTTTATTTGCAATTAACCCAATTTTTAAAGAAAGTGTGACAATCTGTGATATTTTTCATGTTTAAGTGCAAAAATGTATTAATGTGTTCATGGTTGAATTTTACAAAAAATATGATAAAATAATAAGTGAAGTTAGCTATCTGCATGAATTTTTTCATGATTTATTCTTATGTAGAAACAATTTTACAAAAAACATTTTGATCACTACACACGCCCAAAACCTCACTGGACAGTTTCTGAAACTTAGTGTCATGTTTTAAAAATAATTTGAACTCATATTTTCATAAACCAAATGATATGGAGAAAATTTTATATGTGAAATACACTTAGTTAGGTACGTACTGTATAAATTTCATGATCATTGAATGTGTTTTAGTATTTTTAAAAAATGATTAAATTTAGAAGTTAGTTTCTTGTTTTAAATGACTTATAAGATGTCTTCTAAAATTCAAGTATGTGAATTTGTTAAATATGTGTTGAAATGCTATTGTGTTAAGTTTCATATGATTAAGTGTTTTAGTTGATTTGTCAAGATTCTGTAACAATTTTGGCGAGGTTGATGCGTCTTGCAAACTTACCTCCTCTGTTTGGGTGGTAGTAATGTGGAGAATTTGGAAAAGCAGAAACGAAGTGGTGTTCCAAGATTCTAAACCAAACGTAAAAAGAATCGCGGATGAAGTTATCATTAGGTGTTAGTCGTGGTTCTCAACTAAGAAATTGGTGCATATCGAAAAAGGAGCGACGAGATGGGTAACAAATCCAGGGGAGTGTTTGATGTAATAGTATAGCTTTGTAGTTGAAGGCGGTGTGATAAATTTTTGTAGTGGTTTTTTTTGTAGTTGTTTCTTGTATTTGGCCCGAGTACCCCTTATACCCAATCTAATTAAAATTTTCCTTTTACTGTTCAAAAAATAAAATTCAAAATTGACGGGCATGCACACATAATTTGAGATGAATATAGAACAAATATTACAATGAATGTAATTCATCTAACGTAATATTCAATGACTAAAATCGTTATGAAAAAATGAAGAGATTTACAAAAGCTCTTGGTTATAATGTATTGGCATATTGCCCATGTGTAGAATTCAAATTCGACCCGTTGGGCCTTTTTTTTTAATTATTAAAGTTTTAATAATTTAATTTATTTAAAAAATTGTTTTAGTATTTTCTAAGATTTTATTTTCTCGGCATTTGCTTTATCTGTCTTGAAATAATTTTTATTTCTAAATTCTCTAAATTTTGGACTTGTGAATAATGTTAATCTTCCAAATACCAAATTATCCTATTGTATGTCATATATAGTATTGAATTCGATTTATAATTATTTATGTATCTCTATAAATTGCTGTGATCATTTTGAAAGACTGTGTCTTGTGTACTAATAATTTGAATATATGACACAGCTAGATTTAGTGATTTAATATATAATTAGAGGGTTTGCTGATAAATTACTATCTTTCATTATCTCAATTATGTGGCATATATGACTCCTGAGTATCCGAATATCTAAAGCTACAAATCATTCAAAGTGGCGTTTTCTAGCATTCAATTAATGAACTACTATTATATTTATATTACACTCATTTTATTTATTCCTTAAATTAATTATTGACTGATAATATCTTAATGAAAGCATACTTACAGTCGTCTGCCTATTCATCTAATTTAACAATAACGATAACAACTAATTAAGTATACGCAAATTGGAATATTTATGAATGATTGATAATCATATATTGGTTACTAATATATTGATTGGTGTGTACGTGTGCTACGAAAGAAATTGATCATTGGTATACAAATTTATATGTTCACCATGAACGTAATAATGTTAAACAAACACATATAATTAATCAATTAAAATAATAGTTAGTCCCTCTACTTATGTGTTATTATCATATTTAGTGTAAACATATAAATTTATTTGTGTCTATCGGTGAGCATGTGATTATTTTTGCGCGTAATATTATTGTATTCTGTATGCAATTTAGGAAATCAGACTTAATCTATATTTAAGTTGTAATATTGAGCTATAAATTGATAGATTTTATCTTTCAGGTCTTAAATTGATAGTTTTCTATATTTCAATTCTTGAAATGATAGGAAAAAAAAAATTAGTCCTTATAATTGATAGTTTCACTATCTTTCATATCCTAAATTTGTTAGGTGACTTTTAAGCCTTTAGGTGGAATATGATATGAAATTCAAAAGAATCCGTTAAACACCTGAGAAGATCCAAATTAATAATTCAAGATAAGAAATTCGGTCTTAGAACTCGATTTCAGTATCTGTTTAGACGGGTCAGACGTTCATTATTATTTTTTCCACTGTGAAACGACGTTGTTTAGAAAATTCCACTTAATTTGATATAAAAACATGTGTTTAGCTGTCTAATTGGGCTAATTTGCATTTGAAATTTGGAATTATGTCGTTAATATATTGTGAATTTTTATTTGTCATTTAATTTTTATTAATTTATAATTTATATATTTATTGATTGTTATCTATTGAATCATTAATTTATTAAGTTATATATACTAAAAAAAAGTCGTACTTAAATTGTTATCAAGTGTCTTTTTGACTATATTAATAAGATATAGAAGGAAAAAAAATTACATACCGACTAGTCTATGCCTAGGTGCGTGTTGTGCATTTCAAATCCGTCCGACTAATGATTTCCGATTTTTACAGGATTGATGTGTGTGTATGTAAACTCAAATTACTTTGTTATTATTATTTTTATTTTGAAAATCTTCGTTAATCTTTACTTATTATTTCGTGCAAGTAGTAAATTAAACCATTCGAGTAAAATGTGAATTTTTGCCCAGATATCATTAAAATTTACAATCATAAATCATCCAATGTATGAGATGCGTGAGTTGGCATTATATATTGATATTGTCCATGCTGCTTTTGGTCATTCATTAAAAAAAACAAAAGAAAAAAAGAATCCGACTCATTCGGCATCATTTTTAGTGCAAAAATATATGGTCTGAATTGCAATATGACTGGTTTTTCCACAGCTGAAATTCAGGATTAGTGTTCCTTTCAACAAAAAAATAACATAAATTCAGAATTAGTGTTGGAATTATATTTGGGAATATCAAATACCTAATTACTATAAAAACTCATACATTTACACAAGATTATGCAATTTATATTATTTTACTTAATTCTTTAAAGTGGAAGGTATGAAAGTGGTTGGTTGTCATGAGTAGTGACTTGGATGGAATGACTCACCCTCCAACCCATATAAATTGTGATCAAATTTAAGTCAACCAACAAACACTCAAAATTTTCCTAACTATTCATTACACATATTACAACCATGATGTAATATAGATTTATGTAAGGTGCGATATCCAAATCTTGATTCACTATGATTTTTTTAAGGTGTATTGTAGATATTATGGAGTAGAATTTAAGAGAATTTAAAATTTTATACTAAAATTTGGATAAACAAACATGGATTTAGATTTGAAATTCATAAACAAACACAGCCTTAATTTACATATTTAATTAATGATAATGAGAATTTGGTTTTTAATATAATTATATCTTTTAATTTATGAGTTAATTTTCAACTGAACTTGTTCACCATATAAAATTGATACCATTACAAGTAATAATCCAATAATACAATAACATTAATTCAATAATATTATTACACTTATAAACAAATATAATAACATTCAATGATTTTATTGAATATAATAATATTTAATGATTTTATTGAATGAAAATTATGATTTACCAAATAAATCTTGTTTCATTCAGCAAACAAATTTCATGGGGAGCTTGTCTTAATTTAGTTACCTCTCAACGTTTATGGTTAATTTAGTTACCTCTCAACCTCAAGTTCAATAAATGTTGAATTTACAGTCCTCTTATACATGTCACGTAAAAGCTTATATCTTATGTGAAATATCTCTCCGATGATTTATATGCTATTAACGATTTATCTTATGATAACTATGATTAGGTTCTTTTATACAAAAATAATATTCCCTCCGTCTCTTGATAAATATTACTCCCTCCGTCCCAAACTCAAATTCCCGTTTACTGTTTGCACGGTTATTAAGAAAAGAATTGTTTATTAGTATTTAAAGTGATAAAGTGATGATAAAGTGCTAAAGTAGATGTTTTGATTATTAGTGTATGGAGAATATAATATTAAAAAGTATTGTTACTTTTTTGCCAAAAGTAGATATAGCAAATGAGTATGGGACGGACCTTTTTGGCAATGTAGCAAACGAGTTTGGGACGGAGGGAGTACTTCTTTTTAAACGTCTCATAATAATTTTCACACTATAAAAATATAAATAGAAGATTTTTATACTATTCACTTTATTTTAAAATATTATTTATTTATTGGTCTCACGTGTGAAAATTAAAAGACTGGCCAAAAGAATGAATGTGGACCCCACACTGAAACCTAGTTGATGGCTGGCCGAAGACCAAACACGGCGCAGCCACAGGCTTGGTTTCAGTCCAGCAATGCGTGTGCTCATCCGGCCCCACATAAATGGACCTCCCAACTCACATCCTTTGTCCCCTCTCTCTCATCCCCCGCCGACGCCTTCTCTCTCTAAAAAACTACGCCCTAGAATATTGCAAGGGTTTCCCATTAATCTTTAACACTATTGACAAACTACGCCCCCGAGTCTTTTGAAATTATAAAAGATACTCCAAATGTTTTCTGCAACAGCAATGCATGTGCATATTAGAAAAGTTGCAATTTACGTTTGGGTCTATTCCCCATTTTTACTTTTTATTCATGTTATGATTTAGGTTAATAAATAAATATCTTAAATGTAATCTTAACAAAATCATATGAAAAGATAACGGCAAAGTCTCATATGCACCAAATGTACGGTGCACTCACTCAACAGTTGATGCTGTATACATTAAAAAGTTAGTCACAATTACACTGAAAAGTTAGTCTCAATTACACTGAAAAACTTTTCAGTGTAATTGAGACTAACTTTTCAGTGTGATTGAGACTAACTTTTCAGTGTATACAGTATCAACTGTTGAGTGAGTGCATCATACACCAAATGCACAAGAGACTTGCTCTAAGATAACATCTTGCATGCACCACGTGTACAGTGCAATTCAAATGTATTTTTTAAATTGCATCAGTTGTTTTTACTTAGCAGTTACAGTTATTTGCCCTGAACCATATAAGTTGGACGATTGCAATTGTTAAGTGCAAACAAGTATAATTGAAACATTTGATATTATTTTAAAATACATTTGAGTTGAATGGTGCACAAAAAATTATTGTATAAAAAATGAGTCTTGCGCATATTTTAATGATATAGTAGTAATAATTAATTGAATTAGTTGTGACTTACATAATTTTATTTATATATGTGTGTATGACCATAAGAGAGGTAAAAATATGATAATTAGCATTTTAATTTGCATTACTTGACTATTATGAAAATGGAAAGATATTTTTATATATTTGAAGGAGTAGAGTGTGATTTTGTCAAAATTGTAGAAAAAAATAAAATTAAATCGTAGAATTGGTTATCTTCAAAAGATGCGCTCTATGCCATTTTGCTTGCTATTATCTGATTATTATTTTTTTAAATGTTAAATAGAATAAAATATGCAATTCGACTTCTGGAGAATGGTTTGTAGATCCTAGAAAAGCTATAGAAGTTTAGTGGTGTGTATTGAAATGTTTCAATAATAAGGGTATCACTGGTATCTATGTTTTGCAGTTAATAAAATTATTTATTCAAGGGTCTATTTTGATTTTTCTTTAAAGTATTTACTCCAAGTATTTACTCGAAATTGAAAAAAAAAATTACTTTACACTCCAATAGAAGGAGGTAAAATCACTTTTAATTTAACAAAGTTAAGTCTCGTTAACTTCTCAAAAACAAAAACTCTATATTATTCAAATGAGTATCAAAATACCCCACAATACTTACAGGATCTAGATGTACATTTTTCATAAAATAAAATAAAACACAATAATGTGTATATTTCCAAAGTTGGGGGGCTAAAGTGAAACTCAATTAAGGAATAAAGCTTAATTAGGAAGCTGTGATGAGCGGTTGACTGGTAATTTGACACCTAAACCAGCCTACACCTAATTAAACATATGGGATTATTACACCCACCATAAACACTTTAAAAATAAATAATTAAAAAATAATAATGAAAACAGACATACCAATAAAAGTTGCAGAGATATAAGGAACGAGAGACAAGAAAGAGTAAAGAAAAAGAAAAACTGCGAGATTCGTTCCGACGTCGTTTCCTTCTTCCTCTGTTGTTTTCTGAGCTCTCATCTCTCTTCCTTCTTTGCTCCCCTTCAGGCTTCAGCAAAGAAGAGAAGGAGAGAGGGAGTGCACAAACAATTTCGCATACATAAAATAGATTCCGCGTGTATTGTGAATTAATTGTGGGAAAGGAAGAGAAAGAGAAGGGAAAGATGTTGGTGGCGAACAGTTTTGATTTATGGCAGAAGGACACCTTCTTTTCTGCAGCTGAGGAGGTTCAGCAATCTGCCGATATGTGAGTGCGGTTAATTTCAAAATCAAATTATTTTGTTCCTATTTTTTTTTAATTGATTGAGATCCTTTAATTTTTTGGCTTCGTGTTATGTTTTTGGTGAGGTTTAATTTTCCGTTGATTCTTTGTGGCTTTCTGCAATTGGTATGTAGGTTCCTTTCATTTCTCAGTGTTGAGGGTTCAAAGAAGAAGTTCCTTTACTCTTTTCTCTTTATTTTCATGTTTTTTAATCTAACTGATAGACATTTTAGGTTTTTTAATTTTTTGTGTGTTTTTCCTCGCATTAGCTGGCTCAATGTTGGAGATGATACTTGATAAATTGGTTGTGGTTTCAGTTTTAGCCTGAATGCCTTTACTTATATGCAAGAAGATAGCAAATTTATGGAGATTAGATTGTAACAGTGTTAGTGAAGAGGAAAATAGTTTTGCTAATTTCTCTTTCTTGGTTCTTGATTATGAATTTATGACATGTTGTTTGTAAGATGTAAATATGACTTTTATGTAGTGTGAACCATACTTCACATTGTTTTTTCGAACGCTATTTCATAAACATATGCTGAAGTTCAGGGTTCTGCTTTGTAATTTTGCTTTGGCAGAATGGAGTCATCTTACAGGACATGGCTTAGAGGCAGGAGAGAATGCTGGATGCCGGAGCAGTTAGATGAACTTACTAGAGAGCTACAAATGGCTTTAGGCACTGCTAAATGGCAGGTCAGTGCTTTTCATGCTCGTTCCTGGTGTGATTATCTCGTTTATGTTGTAAAAATTACAACTCTTGTGGTTATTTTAGTGTTCTTGGAGTTCCTCTAATTCAGTTATCAGTTGTTACATTTTATTTTCTGTATATGTAGTTGGAGGAGTTTGAAAGGGCTGTTCGAATGAGCTACAGAAGTCATGGTGACGATATTACAATTAACCGACATAGCCAATTTGTTTCTGCTCTAGGAGACCAAATTTCCCGGGTTGAAACTGCATTGAAGGAATCATATGAGGTGGAAGGGAAGAAACCATTTCGATGGATAAATTTGGACGAGGAAGAACGTGACGACTTTGCTCTTTTTCTTTCTGGAACTTCTGGGGCGTCACAAAGGATCAATGGTCAAGCCGGGACAACTACCTTAATCAATAAGAAGAAAGATAGCACTCTTGGTTTTGAAGTTAATACCAAAATCCAAGTCTCAAATAAGGAAACGAGGCCTCAAGAAGCTACCAGAGATAATGTGGATGCCAACTGCTCCGTGCAGCAAGAAGAGAGCAAACGTCTAGAGACTGATAGATTTGCTAGTAATTGCAGAACATGGAGTCCACCAGAGATGAGTGCTCTGGAGATTGTTATTCATAAGGACGACAAACAGAAGAATGGATCGATGGAAGCAACATCCAGAGAGAAAGGCTTGAAACCCTTCTTTCGGAATTTAAGGGATGAAGACCATCCTGGGCCCAAGGGAGTGTTGACAGGCCGTTCCATATCAAAAATGATGAGCTGGATAAATCAGGTTAGTTTATACGAATATCTTGATGATGCTTACTTGTGTAAGAGCTAGAAATCATTGGGTGTTATTCATTATTATTTAGATTTTGTTCATTTTACTACCCACAATGCACAATGTCAAGTTATTGTCGACTCATAAGCATCACTGTTCTAATATGCAAAGTTTAAATAATCTTGCATGTAATAAACTAGTAAACAAAAATTACTTGAAAAAGTTGGTAGTCAAATATGGACTATGAGAGTACTTCTATGCTTCTATACTTGTGTGAGACCTTAAGCTCCATTTAACCAATATTATTAAGGAAATAAATAGATTGGATTGATTTAGGCTTATGTGGATCAAATGTACATCCATCTCATGAAATAAGACCTGTGAGACGGTCTCACACAAGATCACCTCAAATTTCTTGCCTTCACTAGGCATGGGAAAGCTTTTTGTTTCTCGCTAAAATCTGCAATGCTTGTTTTCTTTTGAGAAGCGAACGTCCTCAATGACATATATCCTGTAGTACCTGTCTTGAATTTGAAATGCTATTATTTTGGAAATCTACTGATGAGCAATTTCTCCTGGTTTGCAGCGGTTTGGAGGTCATAGAATTCAGAGACAGCAGATGCCCGTTAATTCCATACGCTTTGTACTTGCTTTAATGCTAACCATTTTTTTAGTGGGTATGTTCTTTCTCTGATAACTTAGTTGGCAACCAATATACAAGAAAAAATGTTTGCTGTTACAGAAGTGTAGATACATGCTGATTCACACCTTTTCCTGTTTTCTGAATTTTGTGGCAGTGATTTTCTTTATTGTTTTGTTTCAGTGATCTTGCAAGTTAATTAGCGATGTAGTTATGCCTTGTAATTAATATCACCTGTTCTGAAAGATATTAGTTTAGTATTCATAATGTTAAGTGCACGTGGGAAGTAGTGTGGTTTCCTATTCAATATAGTCGTTATGATTAAGGTATTGTGGCTTATCGCTTCCCATCAAAAGAAAAAATGAAAAAAAGAACAATGGCTTATCACTCCATTCGTGTACTTGAACTTTGCTTAAAAATAATTCAGTAGTATACATTACACTAAAACTATTGTTTGCATCTTTAAATTATCTAGCATTCAGATTTTTTACTTTATGTTCATACCTGCTTGGAATTTGTTCAATTCTATGTATGGAAGATGATAGCCATGGAAACCATTCTGAATACTGTGCTTTTATTTCTGCAGTGCCTTTTATGGTGTTTTCCACTTGAATCCGTGGATCACAAAGTCATAAAAAAGCACTTAAAAGGTACGTTCCATTCAAGCGTTGTATACAGAAATTAAAGATAAGGGGGAGGAGTCTGCTTATTTGTTTACTATAAATGTATACAGTGCATCCTGCAGTCTTGTATTAACGAAGATGCAAAACAAAATTATATTGTGATTTAATGCCTATTCCAGTTTTCATCAAATTGATGGGGATAATCTTCATAGAGCTGATTTTTGTTCATCTTGCTTCTCTTTCAGATTGCTTTGACGATGAAGAGTTGTCCTTAGTGGGAGGGCTTCTTTGCTTCCTCCATCTTCTCAAGAGTGATCATATACAGAATGGATTCAGTTACATCAAAGGCAGCCAGACCAAGATCGTAGATAGCATACGACAAACAACACACCCTTAAGGAGAGTTGTGAAGCAGAAACTACTTCTGACATTAAGGATAAGGATAGTAGCATTTCCCTTTGAATGTGTGTAAAGTGTGTTCATCATTATTATACAATTCTTTTTTACTTTGTTGGCCTGAAATATCAGGCTTTAAGAACAGGCAAAATATAATGCAAGAGATCTGTTTTTCAACATGCAACACCGGTGTTGAGAGAGAGGAAGTGAGGGATATTCAGATTAGCTACACACTTAGCCATAGTATCACTGCATCAGTATACTATCTCTAGTAGAACTAGCCAATATGACAAAAGATTACACAAATGAGCTATATATGACAACCATCCAGAAACTAAACAACAATGTGAAAAGAGTGGAAGAATGAAGCGTTTAAGAAAGCCAGTCATCACGCTGTTAAAGTAAACGAACGATGTAACGTACATTATCCTAATAGAATCTCAGCTAAATTACAGCAAGTGAATTAGAGTCAACACTAAAGAGTAATTAATTTGACTAAGCAAGGCATCGTAAAATGACACAAAACAGAGTAGCCTATATTTGTCTAAAATAAATAGTTAAAGCCCACAGGGACTCTAAATTACGAACCTGAGGCATGAGGCGAGCTGCTAAGTGTGCAATTAATGGCCACGACTCCCTGTCTCGTGCAATCTTCTCACAAGCACAGAGGCGGATGCAGATACAAATTATCATCAACGAAAAAAAATTCTTCTTGCAATGCTTTCTACCAATGATAATATCAACCAGCAGTCATCTGCATTTGGACTGTCATATCAGAGAACATCTAAAACAAAACAATGCTAATTGAATACTTGCCCAGTTTCTTTCAATTGTGAAACGAGAAAATGATAACCACTTAGCGGACTATGCTAATGTTGATTAAGGTCAATGAGTTACAGCTTCAAGATTATGCAACAGTTTCTAAACATTTGAACCTCAGGAACTTCTATGTTTCCGTGCAGGGTACTGCCCACTGCCCAGAATAAAGCACCACTAGTTAGTATGTAAAGGGTTGCATAGAATAAACCAACCACAGGTACATTATAGTTGTTGGGGCAATGACATATCTCTACACTTTAACACATATAATTGCAAAAATCTAAAATTCCTGCTGTGTCTCAAAATTAATGGTATTTTTTGGTGATCAAGCAGAAGATGGCAAGTGATTATCAACTGTGTCATTCGAATTCAACAGTTCTGCCAGGGCATGACAATTATCTATTTCATTGTGTAGTATAGTATACATAGAAGATCAATGTTGAGGCCTGAGGCTCTGCAATGGAATAGTGTAATCTACTTTTGCACTATGATCATTCTTTATGAAACTTATGAGACACATTTAGATTCAACTCATACTTGATAAAGGAATGCACTGTTTTTTCTTCTATAGAACAGATAAATTACAGGTAGTAAGAAATTGAAAGATAACTCATACAATCATAAAGCTCAAGCATCTTACCCCTATGTTCATATGAATTGATAAGTCATTCTACAATGCAAAAGACCTCCATTTCCACCATCTTTGAGCCAACTATTATCCATCAAACCCCGAAAATCCCTTCTCTTCTAATCACAAACTCACAAGAAGAATCTGGCAAATGGGGTGCAAAAACAACCCTCATGAACCTTCTGCTTTGCATAGTTTCCGTACCCCCATCTTCCCCACCCACTCTCTCCTCCTCTCTCCACATAAACAACCTCGTGTTCACACAATTCGCCCACGATAACCCCAATGCCGCGCAGACCCTCCTCCCAGATGAGCACAACGATGCCGAATTCCCAACCCTGGGATGATCCGAAGAATCCATCACATCCACCACTTGATTCGTAAGCACAACAGCCAGCCCGAATTTCCGCGCATGGAATCTCAGTTTTGACGATATCTTGAAGAACAAACTTGATCTCCGCTTCAATTCAAGAGGAGAATTCTCAAATTCCCCGCGAAACAACGCCGCTATCGAATCGATAACTATGAGCTTGATATTTAGCTTGGGGACGAGAAAATCTAGGCGAGGCAATAGGTCGAGCAGGTGGTCGACGGAATGTAGGGGCTCAACGAAAATGAGATCCAAAGGGTTTTTCGGAAGGTGGGGCCGGTGAAAGGATAACTGGTGGAGGCGACGGGAAGGGAACGGGAATTCGGAGTGGAGATAGAGGGCGGCGGCGGAGAGGCCGCCGTGAGAGACCGGGAGCTGGGCGGTGAGGAGAAGCTGCAGAGAAAGCTGGGTTTTTCCGGTGCCGCTCTCGGCGACGATTTCGGTGATGCTATCGCAAGGGACGCCGCCGTCGAGAAGGCCGTCGAGGGCGGGGCAGCCGAGAGTGAGCTTGGGGGTTTGGGTGGGCAGAGGGTGGCGGAGGAGATTTTCTGGTTTCATTTCGATTTTGGTTCAAACATTGAATTCGTTTGGCGCTGGGAGTGAATTTGCAAAGGAGGAAATTAGAAATTCAAAATCGGGATAATTGTCATTTCCCCCGTAAATTTGAGTGGAATTTAAGTTAGCCCTTAACTATAATGGGCCTAAGACGTAGTCCAACGTAATTGGATCGAATTATGGCAAGGATGAAAATATCGTTATCGCAAGTAATATCACAATTTTAAATTTATGAAAATATTGATGGACGTATCGATATCGCAAATTTTTTATAAAAAAAAAAAACAGAAACTTTATCAAAATTTTAAAAATTTAACATGAAATTTTAGAGAGTATTATAAGATGATATTATGCCTATGTTCCATTTAAAATTACTATAAAATTACATATGTAAAACAAGTATATAGATAATAGACTATATAAACACTGTTTTAAGTAAAATAATTGACAATATAATACATAAAGTACAATATAAGATATTATATATAATACAATACAATATAAGATATAATGAATAATACAATACAAAAAGACTAATATTACATGATACAATACAATTAGTACCAAAATGATGACATATGATTTTCTAATACAGGGGATGGAATGCCCCAACTCATCACATTAGAGTAATTCTGGATAAAGAGTATTAATTGATGACCTATTAGTTGTTTTTACTAAAGAGTACTCCCTTCGTCCCGGATCTTTCTTCATAGCGGTACATGGCACATTTTTTTAAGAAAAATAGTATGTGAGTGAGAAGTTAAATAATAAAATTAAAAAAATGTGATTTATTGACTTTTGTGAGTATGAATTATTTTCCTCTTAAGCATATGAAAAAAGAGTTGGGATGTCCCAAAAAGGAAAATGTGAAGAAAGAGTTGGGACGAAGGGAGTATTAGTTTTGGAGGGTATTAGTTGTTTCCACTGAAGAGTACGAAGAATATTAATTATTTAACTAAAAGGTATCAGTTGGTTACACTAAAGAGTACTAATTGATTACACTAAAAAGTATTGTAAAGTGATTCATGTATGAACTAATTTCACTATGTACGTACTCACGTTAATGCTAGGCCAACTTAGAAAAATAATAAACATATAAACACACAAAAAAATAAACATAAAAAAATCATGATATTTTCCGATTCTCATTCATTTTTGTACTACAAGCGAATTGATATCGATATCAATATTGATAATTTGTGATATATCGTGATATATCCGCAATACACTGTAAAAAATACATTACACCCCAAGATATGTATCTCAATCTCAAAATTTGTGATATATCTGCGATATATCGCAAAATTTTCATCCTTGAAATAAGGGGTCGCTCGTTTGTTACAAGGAATAAGAAATGGAATGATAGTAATGAGGAATGAAATGAATATGTTCTTTGTGAGAGTCATATGTGAAGTATCTATTCTGCTATGCATGTGTTTCAGTACTAACCTGGGTTGGTGAAAAATGAGTTAGTCCTAGGAGTTAGCTGTGTTTGGTGAACCAGGCGTGTTGTGACCTAAATAATAACGGTAGGCCGGGGTCACCATATGAGAAACCCTCGAGGTCGGCGACCGGCCTCTCAAATAACATATGAGGTCTGCGGCCGACCTCACGGTGTAACAAACAAGGTCGTCACATATCAAGAGCTCGCGATATAACCGGCCTCTACTTTGCCCTGAGTGGTCGTCAGAGTTTTAAAAGTAAACAAACTGACCTTGTCCAAAGCTAAAGAGGTCAGCCCAACCACAAAACACATATGGCTGACCTTCCGTCAATCTTAGAGGTCGGCTAGGCCACAAAATGCTTGCGACCGGCCTACCACCAACCATAGAGTTCGGTTTACTCTTCTAAAGCTCAAAGTCCGACCTCGCCTTGGTATATTTCTACCTCGCGGCAAGTAAAGATCCGATGAACACTTGATAAGATCAGACAAGATCCTTCCAAATAAGGTAAAGAGTCGTCCTCGTACACAAGGACGAAGAGAATATTCTCCACAAATAAGAAAAACATTCAGAAGATCTCACCACAGAGCCACTTTGCGAAATTGGATTGGTTCGACGTCTGCGACAAAGGACGGATGGGCACCAACACTGAATCGGGGAATATTTGGCATTTAAAGTAATGGTCCCTCACCGAGGTCAGAAATAACCTTTATACCTCTATTTGTAAACCCTATAAATAGGGCAACCCATGTACAAAAATACAAGTTTCTTCAATTAAAAAACACACACACATTAAGTTCAGGGCAAAAACTCTGGCAAATCCTCTCTAATTTATTACATTCTTACATTCATCCATTCATCATTAACTCACAATGATGAACATTCATATCTCCACCCATGCATTCAATGTTCCATTAATGCGTTCTCATTTGATATTTTAACCTAATTCCTACCACATTTTCTCATAAAATTCAGCCCTAATTTTAGGCTAACAACGAGATGAGTCAGACTAGTCTGGACAGGTGAGGCGGACCAGACGAGTATCATATTTTCTGCTCTGATTAGCGTATCTCACCAATTTGAATGCTTACTAAATATGTGAAGATTTAACCTATATTTGTAACCAATTGAAATCTAGGGTTTGCTTCATCTCTGTAACTATATAAGGATTCTTTTGCAACTAGAATGAACAACTTGAGAGAGAGAGATATAGTGAGATTGAGTGATTTGTAAACCTCTTTATTCTTCTTTAGTGAAAGATTGATCATCTCCGATCCCGTGGATGTAGGAGTGTTTCTTCGAACCACGTAAAATCTGGTGTTCTTTAATTTCGTTGATTTCAATTTATTCTTAGTTGTTGTCATACTCGATTCCCGAGGTTACAAGTTTTCTTGTGAATTTCAAAAGATTAACAAGTGGCGCCGTCTGTGGGAAAGTTAGAATCATGGCTATGGCGAAGTTCGATATTGAGAAGTTCACGGGGAAGAACGATTTCAGTTTATAGAAAGTGAAGATGAAGGCGCTCCTGGTACACAATGGTTTATACGATGCTCTGTTGCCTCAAGACCAAGTAGTTACTGGAAATAATTTGGCGAAGGCAGAGGAAAACAAGAGAAAGACACATAGTGCTATTATCTTGTGTCTCGGGGATAAACCATTGAGAGAGGTATCGAAGGAGAAAACCTCCATCGACGTCTGAAATAAACAGGAGCAGTTATACCTGACCAAGTCTGTTACAAACAAGTTATATATGAAACAGAAACTTCAAGTCTTCAAGATGAATGAAGACAAGAATCTTGGGGATTAATTGGACGAGTTCAACAGATTGGTGGGTGATCTGGAGGGTTTGACTATATCAATTGACGAGGAGAATAAATCTCTGATGCTATTGAATGTTCTGCCTAAATCGTTGGAGAATTTCAAAGATGCTCTACTCTTTGGGAGACAAGATCAGGTTAAATTTGATGATGTGCAAGCAGCCCTTAAAACCAAGTTTTTACATATTCAGGCTGAAGGCAATAAACTTGCTGAAGGTTTGAATATAAAATTCCAGAAGAAGAAGGGGTTTCAAGACAAGAAGAAGGATGGTGGAAAAGGGAATAAGGGTGATCAAGAGTCTGATTTTGTTGAAAGAATGAAATGCTTTACTTGCCATAAGGTGGGTCATTTGAGAAAAAATTGCCCAGACAAGAGGAGTAAGAAAGGTGATGGAGATGCAACTGTTGTGGAGGTAGATGGGTATGATAGTGCAGAAGTCTTGATGGTTAGTCATGAGAGACTAAGTCAAGACTGGATTTTGGACTCTGGTTGTACTTTTCATATGTGTCCACATGAAAACTGATTTCTGGATCTTGAGAAGCTTGATGGAGGCCTTGTACTTTTGGGTAATGATGAGAGTTGCAGAGTGAGAGGATCAGGTTCTATCAAAATCAAGATGTTTGATGGGGTTGATAGAATCTTGTTTGGGGTCAGATTTGTTTCTGATTAAAGAGAAACCTTATTTCTCTTGGTACTTTGAATTCTAAAGGGTTTGAATTCAAGACAGACAAGGGAATTATGTCAATAACCAAGTCTGGAAGGACTGTTATGAGGGGTATACAGATTTTTGAAAATGTCAGGGTGCGATACGGCAATGATACATCTATTTTATTTTTATTTTTTATATATATAACACCTGTTAAATATAAGAAATACCAATTCAAATATCATCATCAACCCAATTTAAATACATAAAACAAGTCACATTATCTTTTGTCATTACATAACAAAGTTCAATTGAAACAACACATAAATCATAACATGATAACATCTATAAAGCCATCGAATGATCATCACCATTGTTTGGTCCTTCTCCTTCATCACCAAATAAAACAGACTCCAACTCAGGTTCATCAAGTGATAAATTGGCAATTCCAAGAATTCCAACATCGTCCATAGAATCAAATGCATCTCCAGCCACATCCCACATCTTGGATTCACCCTTCATATATTGTGGAGCTTTTCTCGATAACAAACGAAGATTGCTGTGTATGTAGACCAAATCCTCAGCACACTCTGGAGTGATCAAATTTCTTTTAGACGAGTGCATGAATGAATAAGTACTCCAATTCCTTTCACAATAAGTGGAGGAAGAAACCTGACCAAGTAATCTCACAGCAATAGATCGAAGATGTGGGGCTCCTATGCCATAAGCTACTCACCATTTAAGTGGATCCAACTTCGATCTATCTTGTATAGAATCTTCATCAGCGAACTCTTCAAAGCATCCAAAAAAATTGGCAAACTCCAATGTCACTTTTGTTCGTGTATCATCATCAGGAAAAAGACATTTAATACAAATTTTTCTTATTTTAGCAACCTCTGGATCGTGATCCGGTGTCGTAAGATGTGAGAGCTCATTTTTTCAATCCTCTGTAGTGCACTTGTGAACATTTATAATATTAGTCATATTCAAAATATTGAAAAAACTAAACATATAAAAAGAATTATCTTGGATTCAACGAATGAGCCAAACAATGTAAAGGGGTGTTTCTCTTACTCCACCTATCCTCCAAGATTTTGCAAACAACACTCCAAAAGTTGGATTCTTCAACATTAGTCTTCCCCTCATGTTCAAAGATAACCTTTTTCACCTCAAATATCATGGTATCTCACATCTCATAAACCAAGTGAAGACTTGGCTTATCCGTATCACAACTTCTCAACATGGAATAAATAGGCTCAGTAAAGCGAAGAATGTAATCAACTGAATCCCACCAACCATCATCCAACAACTTCTCTTTCACAATTCTAGCTTTCTCAACATTATCCTCATGGTACATAGATCACCGCTCACTTATCACCATGGATTGCAATTGACATTTCACAGTTCTAAACCTTTTTAACATGATAATCATTGGGGCAACAATTTAAGCTTAGAAAACTATGTGAACATGGCAAGTCTCATAGAGTGGTTCATTATGAAATTCCATATCATAACAACATTAGCAGCAATCTCACTAATCCAATGACATTCCACATATGTAACCTCATTTGCATCTGTATTTTTTGCAGCACAAATATTTTTCAAAACAAGATTTAATGTATGCACAACACAAGGAGTCCAAAACACATTGGGATATGCATGTTCAACTAATATTCCAGCAACTTTACAAACAGGGGCATTATCAGTAATAACCTGAACAACATTAGAAGCACCAACCTCTGATATGACATCCTTGATTAAACTAGAGATGAAAAATTTATCCTTATACTCGCCTTGACAATTCACAGAACGAATAAACATTGGCCCACCCTCATTTATAGCCATAAAATTAATGAGAGGTCTTCTCTGAGGGTCTGTCCAACCATCACATACAATACTCACACCTTTAGACTTCCATGTGTCTTTGGTAGTTTCAAGCAAAGTTTCAATATTTAACCTCTCATTTTGCAATAATTTCGTTCTTAATGCATTGTAACCTGGAGGGGTATAACCTGAAACATTACTATTCGCAGCCAAACTATAAGACTTGATGAAGTGTGGGTTCTTAGCGAGGTTAAAAGGAAGCCAGCTGAATAAAACACCATAACAATCTCACCATCTAAAGTCTCTCGACTTTTTGCATTAAAGGCTTTTTCTATTGGGCCATCAACAATTTTTCTCTTACTATAATCACAACCTTCTGTCCTAAATGAAGAGGGGTGTGCTTCATTCATAGAAACAGAACCAATTTGACTACTACTACAAGAAATTGAACGAGGCAAAGACGCATCTTTAGTTTTCACAATATCTCTTATGCTCGATGCCCTAGATTCAATTTCTGATACTTCAAGTACATCGACAATAGTGACCTTTTGGCATACGGCAATTCTCATTCCTAATTTTTTCAATAAGTGATTTCTAACCCTAGAATACGACCCCGTATACACCACATTGCAATACGTACACTTAAATTTTATATTCCCACCCCCTTTACCGATTTTGGTTTGCTTCACTACATATTTCCACAAAGGCCAAACAACATTCACATCATTTCAGTAGTATCACCATCAACACTAACCGAATTAGAAGAATCCATCATCTACAAAATTCCCCTAAAAATATCAAAAGAGTTCTAGAAAATTAGAAATTATAAACCCTAGATATTTCAAATCAATTAAAAAGACAAGTTAAGAAATTACCTGAGTAATGCCGATGGAAAAGAGTAGTGAAGAAATGTAGTCGAGCGCTGAAAGTCACGAACGTTGGAACTTGGAAATCAGCTTCAATTTTTTTTAATCGCATGAGTCGAGGAACTAGAAGAAAATGAAGATAATAGGTTTTTTGTAATTTGATTTCTAATCTACTACCTACTGTCGTGGGAAGTAAGTGGGTATTGGTAGCTTATTAGATAAGCTAACCAAAATATTTTATATATATATATATATATATATATATATATAATATTTAAGTTTTAAACATTTTCTAAAAAAAATTCAAAATGCACCCACGCCCCCTCCTCCCGCACCCGATACGCGTATCCTACTACCAGATACGCATATCCTTTTTTTTACACGTATTCTCCACATGGAGAATCCCGTGCGAATCCCACGCGAATCGCACCAGCACCCATGCAGTATCCGATACTGCATACCAGTGAATTTTGAAGAATTCGTGCAACATAGGGTATCATCAAGAATGGGTTGTATACCTTTGATAGGCAGTACAATAACAAGATCAACTGATGTCACCATGGAGCCTTCTGATGTTAACTTGTAGCACAAGAGATAATGTTGGTGAGAAGGGTTTGGTTGAGTTATCAAAGAAGGGAGTAATCCCTGGGAATATGATATGGAAGCTGGAGTTCTGTGAGAGGTGTGTTATGGGAAATCAAAGAAGCAAGCATACCAGAAGGGGAAGCATACCACCAAGGAGGTTATGAATTACATACATTCTAATGTATGGGGACCAGCAAGGGTATCCACTTATGGTGGAGGTAGGTATTTTCTCACCCTTATTTATGATTGCTCTAGAAAGGTTTGGGTGTATATTCTCAAATAGAAGAGTGATGCCTTCTCTAAGTTCAAAGAATAGTTGGTTGAACTTAAAAATAAGAAGGGCGGAACTATAAAACACTTAAGGACGGATAATGGACTTGAATTTCTGTCAGAAGAGTTTCAACAGTTTTGTAGGCAGAAGGGTATTACTAGGCATAAGACTGTTCCTTCAAATTCTCAATAGAATGGTCTAGCTGAGAGAATGAACAAGACTATTCTGGAAAGGGCTAGGTGTATGTTATCTGATGCTCATCTACCAGAGATTTTTTGGGGTGAAGTTATTAACACAGTTGTGTATCTCATTAATAAAGTGTCATCATCCGCTATTGAGTTTAAAACCCCAGATGAGATCTGGTATGGGAAGATATCAGATTACTCTAAGTTGAAAGTTTTTGGATGTCAAGCTTATGTTCATGTTAAGCAAGACAAACTTGAGCCTAGAGCTTTTAAATGTGTGTTTATTGACTATCCAAAGGGTGTTAAGGGTTATAAGTTGTGGTGTCTAGAGCCTGGGAACCGGAAGTGTATTACCAGCCAGGATGTAGTGTTTAATGAGTTACAAATGGGATGCAAGTCTGGTGGAGGTGGTGGAGAGCCCACAAATGAAGAGATAAATAGTGTTATTTCTAAGTCAATCACTCATGTTGAGGTGGAGCCTGGTTCTAATGAACAGGGTACCTCGTTTGGCTCTAAACCAGAGCAGTAGGCAGAAGAGAATGAGTCATTTGATGAAGATAATATGCCAGAAGAAGAAGGGGAAGAAGTTCTAGAAGCAGACTTAAGATTCTATAGTTTGACAAGAGACATATCCAGAAGATATATGCACCCTCATGTGAGGTTTGGCCATGCTGATCTGGTCTCTTATGCACTTGTTACAACATAATCCATAATTTACCAAGAACCAAGAAGCTACAAGAAAGCCCTTGAGTGTGATGATAGAGAATCATGGATTACATCAATGACAGAAGACATGGAGTCTCTCAAGAAGAATCGAACTTGAATTCTTGTCAATAAGCCACCAAAGCAGAAACTAATTATTTGTAAATGGTTGTTTAAAAAGAAGCTTGAATCTGGTGTGAAGGATCAAGTGAGGTTTAAAGCCAGGTTAGTAGCCAAAGGGTTTACTCAAAGAGAAGGGATTGATTATAATGAGGTATTTTCACATGCGGTCAAGCATTGTTCAATCAGATTACTTTTGAGCAGAGTAGTCCAAGATGATCTGGAACTGCAACAACTAGATGTGAAGATAACTTTTATGCATGGTGACCTTATTGAGGAACTCTATATGCATCAGCCAGAAGGGTTTGTTGAGCCAGGTGGAGAAGGAAAGGTGTGTCTACTCAAGAAATTATTGTATGGCCTCAAGCAAAATCCAAGACAATGACACAAGAAGTTTAATGAAGTCATGTTATCCATTGGTTTTGTGAGAAGCAAGTATGACACTTGTGTATATTTGGAGAAGCAAGGGAGTAATGTGGTAGCATATGTTCTGATCTATGTAGATAACATGCTTATTACCAGTAAGAGCTTGTTGAAGATTCAGAGTATCAAACAGAAGCTGAGTGCCAGGTTTGGTATGAAAGATTTGGGAAATGCTAAAAGGATCCTTGGAATGGATATTCTTAGAGATAAAGCAGCTGGAAGGTTATTCTTATCCCAAAAGAGTTACATTGAGAAGGTCCTGAAAAAGTTTAACATGCATGAAAGTAGGTCCGTGTCAACTCCACTTGGACAACAGTTCAAGTTATCTAAGGAGATGGAACCAAATTATGAAGAAGAAAAGAAGGCTATGATGAAAGTCTCCTATGCAAAAGGAGTTGGAAGCTTGATGTATGCTGTGGTCTGCAGCAGACCAGATTTGGCTTACTCATTGAGCATGGTAAGCAAATATATGGCTAATTCTGGAATATTACATTGTGAAGCTTTGAAATGGATATTCAGATACCTTAAAGGGTCATCAGATCTTGGATTGATGTTTGAAAAGATGACTGACCAGAAGAGTCCACTGTAAGGGTTTGTTGATCCTGATTTTACTGCTAATCTGGATACCAAAAGGTCTTTGACATGGTATATCTTTACTCTTTACAATATTGCTATTAACTGGAGGTCTGTTCTGTAGAGTGGGATTGCATTGTCTACTACAGAAGCAGAATTTGTAGCAGTCTCAAAAGCAGTCAAGGAGACTTTGTGGTTGAAAGACATTATCAAAGATTTTGGTATTGCTCAAAAGGTTGTGGTCATTCATTGTGATAACCAGAGTGTTGTTCATCTGGTTAAACATCAGGTGTTCCATGGAAGATCAAAACACATTAATGTAAGGTTGCATTTTGTGAGGGAGATCATAGACAGAGGAGTGGTTCAGATCCAGAAGATATCTACAGATGACAACGCTGCAGATATGTGTACCAAGTCTTTACTAGGTTCTAAATTCAAGTTCTGTGTTGAAATGGTAAGGATGGGTGTATGTGATGTTCCTTAACCTAAACTGGTGCATGGAGGAGACGAAGAGAGGATTGATACTTCTCACCTGAGGTGGAGAATCGTGAGAGTCATATGTGAAGTATCTATTTTGCTGTGCATGTGTTTCAGTACTAAGTTGGGTTGGTTAAAAAAGAGTTAGTCCTGGGAGTTAGTCGTGTTTGGTGAACCAGACGAGGCAGGCCAGGTGAGGCAGACCAAACGAGTATCATGTTTTCTTCTCTGATTAGCGTACCTCACCAATTTTAAGCTAACAATAAGGCGGTTCTAACTAAATCAACAAAGGTGGTTATTGAGGCGGTGTCTAGCTGGATTCTTACTAGATATGTGAAGATTTAACCTAGATTTGTAACCATTTGAAATCTAGTGTTTGCTTCATCTCTATATATAATGATTCTTTTACAACTAGAGCGAACAACTTGAGAGAGGGAGAGGGAGAGGGAGAGAGAGAGATTTGTAAACCTCTCTATTCTTCTTTAGTGAAAGATCGATCCTCTCCGATCCCGTGGACGTAGGAGTGTTTCTCCGAACTACGTAAAATTTGGTGTTCTTTAATTTCGTTGATTTCAATTTGTTCTTAGTTGTTGTCATACTCGATTCCCGACTTACAAGTTTTTTTGTGAATCTAAAAAAATTAACATTCTTAAAATTGTATTGTTTGGTTGATGATGAGAATCACTATCACAAGGATTAATTTTGTTTAGTTTGTCAAAATTCTTTAGAAATATAATTAACTTAATTAGTTTGGGGTGGAAAGAAAGGAATGTAAGACATACCGATGGAATGGATGATTATTTAGTTTTTCTTTATTATTTGCGAATTTTAATTTTTTAGGTGGTACTTTAAAAATAAATTAATTTTAAAGTGTTTGCAATCACTAATTTAATTATTTAAAATCCATTTTGAAGAAACAACCAAAATTTGCTTTTGAATTCTATGAATTGGTTATTTAATTGAGGTTCATGAATAATTATGTGAATTATTATTATTTAAAAGTAATTTTTTTGCATACGCTTCTTACTTCTAAAATCAACTTAATTCTACATTCCACACGTTCAATTTTGCAGAAGAGTTTCAAAATATACTCTATTGTAACATGGAATTAAAATCTTTAACGAAACATTCACTTTTCATTCTTTTATTCTAAAGTGTTTCACCAGGCAAGCCCTAAATTTTTATTTTTAGCTTAAGCTAAACTCAATGACATTTTTAATTAATTCAAGCCCGATATGATTAAAATAATAGTTAAACTTATTGAAATTCAGTATAAAATTCATTGTGCAATTTATATAAGTGACTATACATTAATTAGTAGTATTAAAATAATAGTCTACTATAAAGCATATGTGTCGATCGAAGAGCTTATATTATTGAGGTGTGTATTAAGCTCAAATTCTACTCCATTATTTTGACTCATATAAATTACAACGTGACATAATTCGACCACTATCCCCCCATTATTGATTCGATCGACTTCGAAAACAAATAAATTATTCGAAATAATCATTATTATACTTTATCATCTCAACTTTATTTTTTGTTAACACCTAACCTTTCATTTGTTTGGTCGCTCACTACTATACATTACTCTTGAGTTGAGTTTTAAATTGCAGTGATTATAACATATTTTGTTGCCACATTAGGAGCCTTCGTTTCCAAGAATGGATAAGCCCAATTTCATACAATTTTTGAATAGACAGCAAATAAAGAAATGAATAGTTTATTTATATATGTGGAAAGCTTCCAAAGAATGTCTTATTCATCTTGCCGACTTTGTTTGTGTCATCAAACATTAATTATTTCCTGAAATTTTGTTTCTTGATTAGGTTTGGAGAATCCGAAATTCCGAATCCATGTGGGGTACTTTTGATAAATAGATTTGAACTACTACGAAATGTCGTTTAATGTCAAAATTTATTATCATTTAATCATGACAGGTAGATAGGCTGATATTTCTTTTCCATATTCTTTTAATAATAATCTTCAATTAGAAATTTGGGTTTAATTTTCGTATTTTACTCCCTCACGCATCAATAGTAGCACTAATACGTTATTTGATGCATGCTCTAATGAAGTGAAATACAACATTGACCCGTTTTTCAATCGCAAATCCTAGATCAAGTCAAACATTACTTGGTTTCAAATTCGTGGAAAATAGTAGTCGAGACATATATATATATAACATTAAGAATAACAATAATTCTATAAATTAGTTAAATTGCTTTTATTTTAGTGTCTAATATAATACATTTATTATCGACACCATGTTACAAAGAATGTTGAATGCACTACTGGTTCACAAGACAATTTTAGGCGTAGTTGGTTCAAATTCATCGATGGCAATAGTAATAAAATTTTAGTTTTTATTTATGCCCCTGTAAAATGTTATAATATCAATAAATATATATGCTGATATCAATTATTATATGTAATAATATCATTTCTATACTATAAACAAGTTACACATGAAACCTACTTTATTTAGACGGGGAGTTAATGATTTTACTCCCGTTAATCATAATAATTACATTAAGTTTTAATGTCATGATCATTTTCATTGAAGAATTCTAACCAACACCCCTCAAATATGAATTAGTTGGGGCTTATAAACGTTTAGAGTTGGATTTTTCCACCAAAACAAGTGCCCATCTTATTTAAACAAAAAATAAGATAAAATAAGTTCTGAAAAACCTACTAATTTTATAAATCATATGGATTCCTGCCAATTTTATAAATCATATGTGTCATCCATATGATCTTATTATACAATAAGGAATTTAACAAAAAATATTGTACTCACAAAGGATTTGAACCCTAAACTTCATAAGCAATATTCATGAAATTTACCAATTAAACCATGTAATGAACATGTTTAAATTTTGAATATTATTGTATATAACTTGAGTTTACAAAAGTATATTATAAATTTTATTATAATTATACTAATTTAACATTTTAGGACATCCTATATTTAAAAAATCTTATGTATTAGTAATTAATTCAACTAGGTAACTTAAGTATATTTAATTCTACATACTATTACTAAATTAATTAAATAAATTTAAAAATTTCTAATTATGTGAATTTTAATGTTTAATTGAGTTATTTTTATTGTTTCACAATATTTAGGGATTTCAGTTTTAGAAAATCTAAATCTGTGAAAAAATAAAAAATATAATTAACTATATTAAATAATTTTGATTTCGATTAAATATTAATTATTAAAAAAATCGAATCATCTTAAATATAACATTTAATTGATAAACTCTTATTATCTAGAAAACACAATAAACCAAAATTATATTTATTGATCCTTTTTAATCTGAAATCAAACTTGATATATCATTTTCTTTTTAACTTAATTTTGTTTAATATATGACACTATGTTTGTATTGAAATATAATCACATGAATTTAAACCTTGCACACATCTATAAATCTTTATATTTTTAATATCAGTTTTATTTAACATAATTTTTTTTTAAATCGAAAGTTGTATTAAAACCTACTGATGATTTATAATATTTTTTATTTTGAAAATGCTTGAATTTATTTATTATATAATTTAAATGACATATATATTAATTACATATTCTATACATGCAATGAACTACATAATTATATTGTATAATATATTATTTAAATAACTTATAGATTCAACAAAATTTGAAAAGAAAATTTTAAATAAAAAATAAAAAAAATATTAATAACTTTAGGGTTAAATATAAATCGCGATCTCAATTTAATTACAACTTTCAATAATTTTATGAAAATTCATTACACACCTTTAGTTGTTTAATTTGATATTCGACTTGCACTTTTAGAAGAAGAAAATAATAGATGCATGAGAGTGTATTAGTGTTTGTATTGAAAATCTCCCTACATTGAGGAAATCATTTTAGGGAGGCAATAATTGAGAAAATTATGTCATAATTTTAAAATGTATACTAAATTAAAACAAAAAGTTACATGATTTTTTTTATAAGAATGTTAAAAATCGTAATTAAAGTGAGATTGAGTCTAAAAATCGTGAATTTAAAAGTTTTCCCATAATTTTATAAATACATATTATTTGAATATATTTATTATATAATATTGGCGAACAAATGTATTTTAATATGTATAGTATATATATATATATATAAAATTTATTTTTACAAAAGTCTCGCGTAATACGCGGACAGGCATCTAGTATTTATCAAAACTGAAAGAATTTTATAGTGAAATCAATTTATTTATTTGACTAGGATTTTTGGAGTATTGAACGAGAGTCTTTTAATTGGTTCTGATATAATGAAAGAATTGATTCTCATCTAATAATTAAAAAATCTTCTAAGAACAAATTTCATAGTATGAAACTTATATCATTACATATATATTATATGCATTCACTAATATCATTAAACTTATAAACTGAAACCACAATATCAAATATTAAGGTATCAGTGAATGTATGTAATAAATAAAATTAGTAAATGCATGTAATGATATTAATTTCATGACTAAAACTTGTATGAGACAGTCTCATGGTATGAGACAACACAAATTAACATTCATCCCTACCAAAGTGTTAATGAGCAATGTCGTAATTATACTTATTCTCATTGTCTCATACCATGAGACGGTCTCATACATGATTTACTCTTTACTATAAATAAGTTTTATATGAGACCTACTCCTCATCTAACAGTCTAAATTTGTAAAAAGATGTGAAGTCAATTTATTTATTTAATTCCAAAAAAAAAAAAATCATGAAATAATTATTAAATCATGTAAGGTATACATGCATCAACAATATGGAACCATAAGAAACTTTAAATAATCACATATATTTCCTTGTACAAGAATTAAAAAATATCAATCATATAAACAAGAATTAAGATTACACACATTCTCTCCAATCCATCCCATCAATTATTCATTACTTTTAAATCCTAAAATAAAATTTAATGCAATCAACAAATTAATCCTACGTATTAGATGCATATTGGCCCACGTGACACTCACGTGAATACGACCCCTCAAATTTGTGGCACGAGAGACGTACCGACGCCGTCACACCAACACTTTGATCATCTTTACAACTCAACACCCTCAACAAATCCTGGCCCCACGAGCTAATTCTCCGGTTAACCGGAGAGGCCTCCACCGCCGGAGACATGCTCCGGCGAACCTGCCGGCTCCTCATGTCCCGGAGGTCCATTTCCGGGGCAAACCCGAACATCAAGCCGTACCATCTCGGCTTTGATCCTCTACAAACCGTCGGATCAGATTTTGCCTTCGATCTCTTGGAAAAACTGCGGTGGATATCGGAGGCTTCGGATTTCATTACTATGCTTGAATTTCGACGTAACTTTTTGGAGTCTAGAGAACGGCTACTTCGAGTGAGCCTTGTTGGTGGTCTTGTGGGGTCGAGATCGGGCAACGAGTCGCAGTATCTTCGAGAAAGATCGATTGGATCGTAATCGAACGGTTTGTAGGGCATGAGCTTGCCGCAGGAGATTATGTCCTCTGCATGGGACATGTGGTCCGAGTTGGGGTGATTGGAGAACTCGAAGAGATCCGACGGCTGAGAGGATGGTCTCCGGCGATGATCGGGTTCTAGGGGGAAATCGGAGAGGGAAAGAGACTCTTCTTCATGGTCTTCTTGGTCGTTGGTTATATTATTCATTTGATTTGATGATGGTTTGTACTTGTGTAATGTGTGTATTTATGATTGTAATGTATGAGTATAGTGAGTGAAATATTGTGGGAGAAGAGGAGAGGAGAGGGGAAGATTAATGTGTACGATCATTAATGAGTCGAGAACTTTGTTGTGTAGATATTATTCTAGACGTTAGATTAGTTTGTAGATTTTATATTTTAATGTACGTAAGGTGGAGTATTCAAATGAAGAGGGAAGATGTCAAATTGATTTTAATAATAAAAGCTGTTATGCAATTTTTTTTAATCATATTTTTCATTTTACTGATTATAATTGTATGCTACAACTGGTTTAGACAAATGTTGTTTGATCAACATAAATTATTTTGAATGATATTATTTGTTTCACTTATGATATTACTATGCACCCTTCGGTTGAATGGTATTATTCAAAAAGTAGTTGTAAGCACGTGCATTTGGTTCATACAAATATTACTCTGAATCAAAATACCAATTTACGTTAATAATTATCTTGTGTGTATATATATAGTTGTCACTATGATAATAAAATTTTGAATAGTCTACGTCTTCTAGAAACGGCAATTTGAAGAATAAGCAAAAGGAAAATATAAGCCTGTGAAGAAAGGGTGTCCGTAGGGGCAGGATTTAAAATTTCATTAGAGTAGAAAAAGTAAAGAAAATGAACACTGCAAGTAGGTTGTTCACGGAGTTCGGAGATTATCGAATCCGAAGTGAAATCCGCACCGAAAAAGAACCGTACCGAAAAATTATGATTTTTTTTTATTTTAACCGTACTGAAACCGAACCGAATATTTTTTTAGTACGGATCTGGATATTATCAAATTAGCCGTACCGAAAACCGAATGTTACTATACCGAACCGTACCGTACCTAATAACCGAATTAAATATGTATTAAATTTTAATTATTTTTTATTTATCAAACATTATTATAATGTTATTGAATTTAAGTACACCTAAATGATTTCATAATTTCTCCTCCTTTTGAGAATACAAACACTATATTATTTGTCTTATTAAGTTCTTAAAACATTAACTTATGTTTAGGTGTATATCAAAATGATTTAAATTTAAGTTCTTATTCTTTTAATTTCATTGTTCATGTATATTCATTTCTTACAAAAACTTGGATATGGTGTACCTTGTTCATGAATTATGATCAACATAATTTTAATATTGCACTTTCCATTCACAAGATATTTAAAAAAAAAATATATATATATATATATATATATATATTTTATATACTGTATATTAAATACTCTATTGGTGGTGATTTACAAACATATTTTAACCATCATTTATAGTATAATGTGTTATATTCAACCTTGTAATGATATATGTTTGATTGTAGTTGAAGTTGAGTAGTATTCGTGAATGTGCATGCTTCGAAATATTTTTTTAATGATTAAAAAAAGGAGAGAATGATAAAAAAAGGGTAAAATATCTGTTTCTCCGCTCCATACTGTACCGTACCGATCCGGTCTGTTTGTAACTGAAAATCCGCTCCGATCCGTACCGAAAAATAAAATATTCGTACCGTATCGAAATTTCGGTACGAACACGGATACTCGAATTTTTAAAATAACCGAACTTTGATACAGACACGAATATTTTCAAATATCCATTTTGGTACGTACCGCGAACAGCCCTAACTGCTAGGCAAATATCAGTTCCCTTTGGTAAGGGGCATTATTGATTAGATTGGATCATAGGCATGTGAAAGGTTCGTGAACCATCTGATCTTGGGGTTTCAAATTCTCTTTACATCATTATAATATTATTATTATTATTATTATTTAAATATAATTAAGGGTAGATTGCAAAAATTCACGAATTTTACAATAATTATCAATTAAAAAATAAACTTTGAAAGTTTGTATGCAATTTTATATACGAACTAATTTAGTACTGCATATTTGATACATAGTGCAAAATTCAAGTGATACTTATGCTTACATGAAAGTTGGAGCCGCCTCTCTAAAATCAAAGCACACGCCACGTCAGATGTCTTCTTTATTAAACACTGTTAAAAAATTATTATTTAAATGAGTCAATCTCGTGTGAATCAGTTCTACCGTGAAATTAGTTAACAACTAATAATATATAATTAAACAATTAATATTTTTCAATGAAACAATTAATTACTTTCATCCAATACTCTTCAATAAAATATCACCCGTGGTGTGTGACATATCTTTGGTGGCGGCTCCGGCTGGCACGTAAGCGTAAGTGTCGATGAAAATACACAACATGTATCAAATTGCAACAGTAAATTTGTCTGTGTATCGGATTGCAAACTTTAAAAGTTCATATTGTAATCTATAAAATTCAAGATTTTTGTTTTTTTTTGCAACTAACACTATAATTAATAAAAAAAAAAGTAAGTGTGCATATAACTGTTCGATTATTTCTTTGTATCTTATCGCATTTTAATGTATACTCCCCCCTTCCTAGGTTTTTTGCACGGTAAATTGGACATATAAATTTAGAAAATTGTTTAAAATAGTGATGTATGAGTAAATATATATTCCTTCCAATTATAAATACATATCATTTTAGAGGGAGGGAGTTATTTGAGAGAGCGATTGATTTACTTGATAATCTTTGTCGTGTTTAAACAGGTACTTCCCAAGAAGAGGTGAACCAGACTTTTGGAGATGGAACAAAGCCAAGAATGGAGTTTACAATGTAAAAGAGGCGTACAATTGGCTTTTCAAGAGGAAGTATGGAGGTGTCTCGGAGCAAAAGAAGGAATACAGGGTGATATGGAAATGTGGTGCGCCTTTGAAGACTAGAGTCCATGCTTGGAAGGTATTAAAAGAAAAACTACCAACTACGGATTTGCTTCAAAGGAGAAACATTATTCCGTCATCGATCAATAATGTGTGTGTGTGTGTGTTGTGCAACATTGAAACTGAATCTCAGAGACATTTATTCTTTGAATGTCATGTTTCTCGTATTTTCTGGATGAAGTGTGCGAGTTTGCTAGGAGTGATTACGGTATTACCATCATGCCCGTACTTAAATCTAACCTAATTTTGCGGACTTCAGAAAGGAAAAATGAAGAAGAAATTGGTAACGAGCATTTGGATGTATAGTGTGTGGTTAATTTGGAAGAAAAGGAATGAATGCATTTTTCGGGGAGAAGATTTTGACTTGGAAAAAATGTTTAGAGAGCTCAAAAGGATTTGCTGGACTTGGAATCGACAAGATGCTAGGTGGAGAAAAGATGGGAGGTATGTGGAATGGGAAAAGAATCCATTTTTACTCTTGATTTTTTTTTTTTTAGTTTAAGGTTAGATTGTACTCTAGGAGTGAAGAAAGAGTGATTTTAGTTTTAATTTTTTGATGTATCTCACACCTTAAAAACAGTCTGTAACTCTATATTGTTGAATATAAGTTTCCCCTGATCAAAAAATAAATAAATATCATTTTAGAATTTTCAAAACATTTTATGCCACTTACCTTTTATCAAAATTACCCCTAATTTAATTAATTTTTTCTTAAAATTAATTTTATTTGGTTCAAGGAGAACCTATAGGCTACTAGTGCACATAATTTTTTTTTGCCAAAATGACAATTATTAAGTAAATGATGCAAAAGACTAAAATAACATTTATGTAGAATCTAGACCAAACCTATTTATTAAAAAGACCTATTAGAATCTAGGTCAAAAGTTTGAAAAATAATCTATAACATGTAATAGATCATACTTAAGTCCAAAAATTAAATAGCCGACTCAAATTGTCCAACAAAAATTCTAACTCGTCTTGATATATTTCTGCCCCTAATCTGAGCTCTTTTATTCTACTATGCAATGAAAGCTAGGCCAAGTGTTACACGCAAGAGTCAGATTCTTAAAGCATGGTGTTTGAGGAGAATTCCACCATAGAAATTTACTAAGAAAATTTTCAAATTATATTCAGTATTGGGCACAACAACCACATTCCAAGGTCCATAAAATATGTCAACTATAGGGACTTGAGTTGCCCGATAAGATTCTGAAGCTCCAAAACAAGAATTGAAGCACATAATTGTTTACCAGACGTATATCCATTTTCAAGTATTCGAGGCGTTAAGATTTCAAGAGAAATAGTTAATTGTGTGTTAGGAGTGTATAAACACTTTACCACGGGTGGATGAACCATAAATGCATACTCGTTTTTGTCCAATAAATATATTGTGTATATATCTATCTCTCTCTCTCACACACACACATATATATATTGACAAAGTATTATATGAAAATAGTTCATGATAAGCTTATCATGAAAATATTTTAAAGAATCATTAATTTCATCGGGAGTATCATTAATCTCACATCATTAGTCTGAGTTCAAGAAAATTGTTTTAAATTTTTTTGAACTCAGACTACTGATATCCCTGACAGGTTTAGTGATACTCCTGCTGAGATTAATGATACTATAAAACTATTTTATATTAAGCTTATTATGAAGCGTTTTCATATAAAACCTACTTATATATATTTTGCTAGTTTACTTTGAGTTTTGTTAAATAATCGGAGAAAATGGTTTTGGGATATATCATATATGGTCGAGAATTATTACGTAAAGAGCTTTAAATAATGAGTTATTGGACTTATATCTAATACTAAGCCCATATTTTATAAAGCCTATAAAATCTAAACATAATGATTAATGACGATTGATAGGTAGGTAACGTGCATGTACTACAACAGAAGAATCCACTTTTTCATTTCACAGTATCAATTTCTCCATTTTAAAAGAGACTAGATTTTTTTTTATCATTGCTACAAAAATTTCAACAAATTTTTTTTTGTAGAAGGGATGGTCGACAACTAGCTTATAATTTAAAAAAATAAAATTATATAGATATTTTCATTCATTACCTACAAACAATTTATCTGTGGAAATTTATGCAAACATTGTTTATTGGCAAATTGCTTGTAAATAATTAATTACTCATTTCATTTTCTATACAAATTGATTACCGCGGGCAAAATTTCTTATAGATTGAGAAATTAAGATATGCTTACGTGTTTAGAAAATCTTATAGATACGTAATAGACAATTACACTCTGAAATCTTTTGTAGCCATATTAAAAAAATTATACGCAATTCTTTATTTTCTTATAGTGATTATAATATGTTTTTATGTTTTAGATTATTTATATAATTATTATTTTTTGTATTACGCAGTTGTGCATGCTCTATTTCGATTTTCTAGATCTGTCACTGCATTTTACTTTAAATATGTCGATGATGATGTAGTTAAGATGGAGACAGCGAAATGGAAGTTGCTACAACTGAGGATGCTAGGAATTATAATGTTAAAAATAAATATGGATTGTACTCTAGTTTTAATTTCCTAGTTACACCATCCGATTTTTTTATCCGTCTCATTTTATTCATTCACTCACACCAATTTTCTTATTAATTACTCCCTCCGTCCCACTTAAATTTGCACACTTTTTATATTGGGCCGTTCCATTTGAAATTGCACTCTATCAAAAAAAGAAATATTGATTTTCGTGTACACTCATAAACTTATACACATATTTATCCATATACCACTACTTTATTACTTTCTTAAAAAATGTGCCATCTTACAGGGTCCAAATTTAAGTGGGAACGAGGAAGTAGAATATTACAACATTCTTAGACTACATCTATCGGTGATGCGGCATGGACGATCATCGCTAGTAGACAAAAAAAAGTAAAATAAAAAAAAAATGAAATGAAATTGGAGTGGACAATCGGTTCCGCGTACCGATCTGAATGGTAAACCCTTCCCATCCCATCAACATGCCATGTGTAGGCTTTTTATTGGTCAATAATTTTTATATTAAATATGTTCTAAATTTTAAATTTTAAAATATTATTAATAAAATAATAATAATAATTATTATATCAAAATTCATATTTTTTATAATCTATGCATAGAAACTAATATTGATATATTTTGAATTACAATTTCATATTTAATTTTTTTCTCTCCAAATTTCTATCATCTCTCCTAATACTTTTACAAATTATTTTATGAGTCCGTCTTATAGCATGAGACCATAAAAATTAACATCCACCCTACCAAAATATTAATGTGTCAATATCCAAGTTATACCCCATCTCATTGTCTCATGTTATGAGACCTACTCTAATACCTTTCATTTTTCATACATATTTGCATTAAATTTTCTATTTGTAATTTTGTTTTGAAATTATATTTTATTTAAAAATGATTTTTTTTATAATTATAATTTTTGGATAACAAATAATTTAATATATTTTGTACACATTTAAATATGTAATTTTATCTTTTACATTCTAATTCTTGTAATTTAAATTTTATTATTAATATTATAACTTATTTTATGTGTATATCAATTTTTCTTCAATATAGTTAAGAATTTTGAATATCAAATAATTTACTATATCATCTTATAAATATTATAAAAATTGATTAAGATAAATTAAATTATTATTCCCTCCGTCCCAATATTTTGTTCACACTTGCCTTAAATGGACGTCCCAAGATTTTGTTCACACCCCAAAAAAAGAAATAACTCTCTCTCACAAAAGTCAATAAAGTATAAAATTATCATTATTTTATTCAACTCCACACTCACATACTCTCATTTTTCTTAAAAAAATGTGTCAAACCCAAGTGTGAACAACATCCTGGGATGGAGGGAGTAAATAATAAAAAAGAAAAATAATTTTAGGTTGTTTTGGATTAAGTATGAAAAAAGATGAGACTGGATTGAGTTGTAAATTGAGTATATTGAGAAGAGAAAAATGAATTATTTATTAAGAGATCGGGCCGAACTGTATAGCCTTATATCCAACAAAGTTCAAAACTGAGGAAAATATCCCGCTCCAATTTTCATTTCAAACTAAAGGTACGGTCCTTATGAGATCTGAAATTTAGATTGCCCCTCAGCTATAAACCATATTTTCCTCATCAATCTTGAAAGAAATACTTCTCCACACAATTTTTAGGGCAAATCTCATTCCATCAAAAAAAAAAAAAAAAAACACGAAACCAATTCCATTACCAAATTCCAAACCCGAAAGCCCTTCTTAAATCTCCTTTACAAATTTAAATAAAACAAGACACGTCTCTCTTTTTTTAAGCCATTGTTTTATTATCTATCTTCAATTACTTCGACTTTGCTGGTTCACGTTTACCATGGTCCTCCTAGGCTAGGCTAGAGCTTCTTCTTAACTTTCTTACGTACGCAGGAGTGCTCGTTTGCTTAAAGAACCATCAGAGCCAGGGCGCACGACGGCAGCGGAGGTCCGACGGTGGAGGCGCGCCGTTCCTGTTACAGATCCGCTCGTCCAGCGCCGCCGCAGTTCGTGGGTGTCCCCAGGGAGATCAGATCTGCAGCCTCCACGCCGGTACGTGAGGTCTGAAAGGTAAGTGTTGAATGTGCAGTTTGATTAAAGATTGTTTGTTTGAATAAGTATTAGAAATTTGTTTAAGAAAAGTATTTAAAAAAGGCAAAAACTTGTGTGAGACCGTCTCATAATATGAGACCTATCAAATTAAAAAAAGTGATAGAATTATCATAAAATGTGATAATATTTTTAAAGAAAAGTGATAAGTCACTTTTAACAAAAATATTATCACTTTTTAAAAGTGACAACTTTTTAATTAATAAGTGACACAATTTAAATTAAAAGTGGATAAAATATTATTGGTCTCATACTATGAGACGGTCTCATACAAGAATTACTCTTTAAAAAATTATTCCGGAAACTATATATATATATTTGAATAAGTATTAGAAATTTGTTTAAGAAAAGTATATTCCGGAAACTATATAATTTCATTGAAATACAAAACAAGTTAATATAAACGGACATCCTATAATAACAATTTACCTTATTATTGCCGAATTTGTTTTATTTATGGGTGATACCCTGCGAGGCTCGTGGGATATCCATCGTATATAATGGAAAATTGGAAATTCGGCAGCAGTTGCTTTAGTCTCGGGAGTATTTTCTTGTGTTTCGGTGGCAATCTGACAAAATGACACAATCATTTTTTTGTTTTAGTAGTACACATGCTTTTTAGTGGAACTAGTCGTAAACACGTGCAACGCATATAAGTAGTTAGTAAAATGTATTAGCGGAAAAAATAAAATCAAGATATTTTTTTAAGGAAATAATATCAAGATTTTGGTCAACTAAAATGCTACAATTTCTCAAGAAAAAATATATAATCGCAATAGGCATACCTACTGGAAAAAAAAAAAAACTCAATTACATTTATAATAATACAATCACATGAGTTTTCGAGAAATGTAATGGAGAGACCCTTTTTTAAAGAATACTTCAGAAACTATACCAAGATAAGAAAATAAATTTTGAAATGAGCAATATGTTTGTTGCAGCCTGCAACCCAAGTTCCCAACATCTACATATTGAAAAATAAAACCAAACTGATGAGCTTATGGTGCGCAAAGGAGAAAACTGAATTAACTTAATTAATAATGGTTGAAATTGAATATGACATAGTTACAATTCATTGCGGTGCACATATGCTTGGCATAAATTTTCAAATAACAATTTTCATTATCCACACAAGCATCGATAGTTTCATGCTTATTGTCAACTGTAAAGAGTCAAAGCTCATTTGATATAAATTGTTGCGGTTGTCCCCTAAAGCAACAAATTTGTAAGTTTTATAAATTACACCTTCTAATATTAAAGAATCCTAATCCGTACAACCAATAACTTCAATTTTCATACAATACTGATGTATACATAGCTACCAAAGCAAACTTAACAAACTTAATGAATGTAAGTTTCTCATCTGCTCAATCACACTTAGGTTACAAATATTGTATTGTGCAAAACATTATTCAGAACTACAGAGTGATGCAGCAGAACCCAAACACAAGTAAATCATACTCCCTCCGTCCCAGAGGAATTTGCACCCCTGGGATGGCACACATATTAAGGAAAGTGATAAAGTAGTGGCATATGTGTAAATATGTGTATATTTATGTGAGTGTGCACGCAAATCGATGTTTCCTTTTTAGGTAGTGTGCAAATTGGTTTGGGACATCCAAAAAAGGAAAGTGTGCAAATTCGTCTGGGACGGAGGTAGTATTAACTACTCATAATTAGAATAACGACAAAGTTATATGGTACATAGGGTTCATATTGATTTGTAAAAGATTCTCTATGAAATATAAACTTGTAAAACATATAAGCTTGACAATAACTGACGTGAACAAATAGTCACCTTAATATAATTATTTGTATAAATCTTAAATTACATAGATATTGAAATTTTAAGAATGAAAAGGATTTTCATAAGTATGGCTGTAAAATTGTAGTTAAAATTTCACACTTAAAACTTATATAAAATTGCTCTTTTTCATATTTCATTAAATATTAAATTGTCTTTCCATATTTTTATGTAGGCTAAAAGGTAAATAAGATTCTTTCTATCTCTTTATTTGAAAATACCACAAAAATAGAATTTAAACTGCAATTAATTATAAAGAAAAAAAAATCGTACATACTGCAAATTTATATCAACACTTTTCAAATCAGATTCAATACTTTCAAATAAAAGAAATTAATATATATTCTCATCTCCACGATTAATAGTCTTCCGCATAGTCTCCTGCATCTTGGTAATCATCTCAATAATGTGCAACACTGATTTCTATATTAATATTTTTTGAACTGGGTTAATGATTTGATGTAGGAAATCTTGTCAAAGATCATGGAAAGTAAACTGCTTCTATTAAACCAGAAGGTGCATAACTCATTCATAGGAAACATATTGTATTAATAATTTATAATAGTTAAAGTTTACGGGGAAATAAGAACAATCATCAATTTACATTAGTGTTTAAATTACACCATTCCTATATGGAGATAAACACAGTCCTACACACTTAGAAGTTAGATCTACTATAATGGTGTTTGGCTAAACTTATAAGTTGTTTAAAATTTTATAAACACTACAAATGCATTTGATAAAATAAGATATTAACAACTTATAAAATTATAAAATAAGTTAAAAAATTTCAACTTATTTTTCTAACCACCTCCACCCCCAACCACCAACCCCACCCCAAAACCACCCCACCCATCTCCCTATCCAACCCACCTCTAGCTCAACATAAAAAATATAAAAAATATTTTATGTTTAAATTAAATTTAAAAAAAATATATTTTATTATAAATTTTCAATGATCGTATAAACTATATTAGTTAAATATTTTAATAACTTAAGTTACTTATCAAAGACATCAAACTCTTAAAATAATTTATAAAATATTAAAACTTATAAGATGTTTCAAATAAATTTAGCTAAACGGGGTCTAACACAAACCTTAATATATTCTGCCAGATATGCATTTCATCTGGTTAGAATCTCTAATTCATATTTCTAGACCCAAAACAATGTTTAAAATTTGAGAAAAGTCAGCAGTCATATGTGTAGACACTTATGGTGCATTTATAATAAGCCAAAATTAATATTTATATGGGGGCTTGTTGTACCCCTAATATCCCGTAGCACGAAATCATCATACTTGCTCTTGTAAGGATAATAAAGCAAGATTACACAGAATTTTAGAAAATTGTATTGACATAATCTTTTATAATCATACTATAAATAGAGACAAATGATCAAGTATCAGTACATGAAAAAAAATACAAGTTTTCATGACAAAGTTACTACTGCCTTTGGCACCATTCACCATTGTATTGAGAAATTACAAATTAGATAATATGAAGCCAACTCACTAATTCTCATGTTCTGCTAACATTTGCTTCTAGTAACTAATCAAGTCTTAAAAATTGAATCCAACAACTTTAGTTTTAAACCAAATAGTTTAGTCTCCTAGTTCCTACACTGTGTTGCACTTCTGAATTTGTACATATCACCCTCACATGTCAAGTCAAGCACATCAAAAATAACACATCACAAACACACTAATCCTCCAAATTAACACAAATTCACAATAAGGTAAACATATTCAATAAACTAAAATCAAAATAAATAGTTGAATCCAACAAAATATTCACAATTTATATATATAAAAAATCCATTGGCACAACACACGCAGTAGCATTTTTGTACCAATTTTTGGGGTCCAACTGCGGAGTCATTGGAGGAAGATAACAATGACAACTCCCAATTTCACAAAGAAAAAACTCCATTGTAAATGATCTCCATTGAAACTACAATACCCAAGAACCAAATAAATTCCAAAATCCTATAATATGAAATTCAACACTCAATATATAAGTTCATCTATACTTTCCCAAGTGTTAAAATCACCATGGGTTATCAAATTGTAAAAAATATGTGAAGAAAGTAAACGACTAAACACATCATTTAGGAATCCATACTTTTGAGCTTTACATTGTTTCCATAGGTCTTGTTAAATTCTTAACGCACCAACCCTCATGCTTGTACATATCAACCTGTGAGATTTAATATAAAAGATGAGCTAATAAAACTAAAATTTGGAATGCAAGCCCTATTGAGACAAAGTTGACAGCACCAAGTAATTTGGATTGAGAAGCTAGAATGCATTAGGTGCATAAAAAATCAAGCCATATCATCTCAAAATAAGAAATAGCATGTGGATCCCACAGTTGACGATGAAAAAAAGATGATATCACCACAACCATGTCACTTGACCTTGAAGCAACTTTTATACGGATGACATGTTATCTAAGTTTTACGAATATTAGAGAATTAAAGGAAGTCACAACACACTCCACAAAAGTTGGCAAGCTATGCTAAGAGGTAAAATTAAATTTCTTACCAAGAAATTTGCTACATTGAGAGAATATAACAAAGGTTTGAATTACAAGATTTTAATAACATGCCGGATTTTTAATTATGAAGGTCATTACGGCTCAAGTTACATGGATATTTATCATACTATTCTGTAACATAAGTTACTTGCTTGAGTTCGTTATGCACCAAGTAGAAGAAATAGAACATAAGGACAATGAATTACAACTCTGAAATAAATTATCAAGTATTTTAATCATAGGAAACACAACTTAGATCCTAAATAAAGAAAGTTAGGATAAATCATGTTAAGTTGTTAACTCACCAGTTTTGAACCAAAATGAACTGAGTGTCATGTAGATTGAAAATTCTCTGCAAGAAGACATAAACCTTTTAATCAAAGCGTGGAAGCCAAAAGAAAGAGAGAAAACAACTTCACAGAAAATAGACTGAAACTTGTTTGCAATAGTTCAAAATCATAAAGGTTGTGAATCATATTCCAACTATTTTGACGTGAAGCCTCACAAAGAGTCCAAGAAACTAAAAAGGAAAATCTCCAGTAGAGAATGAATCTCCAGCCAATAAGCAACTCCTATTGGTGAAATTTTAGAAGACTTAATAAGTTAAAAAAATTACCTTGTGCTCTTTAAACCAATGTTTTATTTGTTGGAGTAGCGAGGCAGTTCATACGCTTTCAACGTAATTGCTGAGAATCATTTCGGTCTAAGGAAGTTTGCATGTGAAGATTGACTACATTATGCAAACAAACAAATATTATTACGTACATATATACATATGTGAACTAAAACATTTAAAGGAGAACAAAAACTTTGGTTTCTATAAAGTTCTGACATTTTCTCTTATGTGTATATGTATCAAAATAGAACATTAAATATTCTACCTAATCATAATTTCAGTTTATTTTAACATCATACAAGATAATTTCCACTAAGAAACATACATAAATTCACAAACTCCTATTCATTGAATGGTCAGAAGTTCAAGGTTCCCTATATGATCTTGAACTAAAACTGAAAGACATGTTGACCAATCGAACCCCTAATAAAACCTCTTATATCAAGAAAAAAATTACTTGTCACTAAGCAACCAATCAACCTCCAGAAATCTACAAAATACGATATAATAAAATCATCACCAAATCAAAATGCCACTAAAATTGAAGTTTAAATCCCTAAACCCTCGTCAAAGAAATTAAAGAAATAGAAATCTAATTCGCACAATCCAAAATCTCCAAGTCACACGGAACAATAAAAACTCTAAAATTCAAGAAGACTCCCAATTAAATCAAACCATAGATTAAATTAACATACCTCTGAGCAATAATATTCGCCAACGAGATTCACGCTTCGATATTCTGACCAGCAACAATTTTCTGGTTATTTATGATCCCGTATTCAACGGTTGGCCATCCTAATGACAATATCGCCGTTTGTATTCTTGCTAGCATGGGTGGGTGGCGACAGAAATGACGGAGCAGACAGTGAAGATTGGTCTTCGAGAAGATAAAAAGAATGTGAGAGTAAACGAAACATCACTCAAAAAAATTGATAAAGGCAGGCGTAGAGTATGAGAAGTTAGATGGACACAAGGGTGAAAATGAATGAAATTAATAAGAAGAGGGGTAAAGTTGTCCAAAAATGATTTACAAACTTAAGCCATTTTTATATGTATTATAGATATGTTTGAGTGTTATTTACTATAGAAATTTTGGTTTTTAATTATTCTTTGTTGAACTTTGTCTATGTTCGGGTGTTTGTTTAACCCTAAGGGATCGTTTGATTCACGTGATGAGATTGATTAGATAGGATTGGATTAGATGAGATTAAATTAGATGGCATTGGATTAAATAGAATTATTTGAGGATGAATGTGTGTTTGGATTTAATGATTAAGTAGGTTTGAAATGCAATATATCATTTTTAAAGCATGGACTATTGAGTCCCACCCCCCTAAGGGATTATTTAGTCCCTCATTTGATGGATTAGGTAGGTTTATGACACGGACTCCAATTTTATCCCGGGCTGTAAACCTGCGAACCAAACACAATATTACATGAGATTGAGTGGGACTAAAACTTTAGTCTCACCCAATCCAACAAACCAAACGACCCCTAATTGTTTTTTGTGGTCTTGTGTTGTAATAACATTGTAAATAGTCTAATGAAAAGCCTGGTTCACTTTCTCTCTTTTTTCAATTGAAATATACGATAATTTACTCCCTCTGTTTTTTTTAACTATTCCATTTTATTCAATTTTTTATTTTTATTTGTCACTGCATTAATACCTATGCAACATATGCAAATTTAACTACTTTATTTCCAATATAATATCCATAATAAGTACTTTCTTTGTTTCTTAATAAATTTTATATGTGGGGTGACAAAAAATGCTCTATTGACTTTTTAATCAATGAATGAATAATATTTTGAAAAAAAAAATAAACTTAATAATGTGAGAGTGTTTTATTTTTATTTTTATGGTATGAAAGTATTATGAGATGTCCAAAAAAAGAAAGTGTAAAATTTATTATGAGACCAAGGGAGTAGTATTTATTGTGGTATGTATAAATTTTAATATTGATATAATAGTCTTTTATTCTCTCCGATTCGATTTAGATTACCCATTTTTCCATAAAAGGAAGGTTTTATTTTTTGTTTTCCCCTTACCCAAAATAGCAAAAAGCAAACACTACCCTTTTTAACTTATTCTTTAAAAATATCAATAAATAATTACATGGAACTACACACTTTTCCCCCAAATTTAAGAAAGATCAATGAATTTCCCTTCATTACAAGAAGGCACACTTCCTTACAAAAAAACCACACTTCTTTTCTTTTGGACGGGCCCTACACATAATAATTAATAATTTCTTGAATATACCCCCACCCCACCTCTTTCTTTTCTCTTTCTTATTAAATGACTTGGTCCCCCCACCCCCTCTCTCTCTTATCAAAACTATCGGCCCCTTCCCCCATATCCTCCAATCTCTCTCTTCTTCTTCATTCCATCTTCCCACTGAATTCTGTAAAATCCACCACCACCACCATAGAAATCACCCACCACCACTCACCACAAAGAGACGCAGTAGATCGGCGATGGATGGCGGTGAAGACCACCACCACCACCACCACCACGGCGATCCGGCCGCTGCCGCCGCCACCACGGCGATCCGACCGCCGCCTCCGCCCCACGACTAACAGAGACGACAGAGAGACAGGGCAGATTTCGATCTGTTGGCGATGGCTATCCACCGCCATTCGAGAGGCATCGCAACAGCCCCACAAAATCTGGCCATCCCAACTTCACCACCATCGCTGCCATGGCGATACGGCCGCCGATGAGTCTCCCCCACCACCACGGTTCGACTGGGTTTGGGTCCGCCGAAAGGGAGGCGGCGCGTGGAAGGGGGTACGGTTCGACGGCCCACCACGCCCTCCACGCGGCCCACCACTCCTGGTACACCTTTCCAAGTTTTCGATCTGCCCTAAGATTTCATCTTTTTCGTCTATTTTGCTGTAAAAGTTATCAAGATCTGTGTTTTATCTATTTTGTTGGGCTAACGTGGTTATTAATGCTTGAAAAATTTTGTTGTAAAAGTTGTCAAGATCTGGGTTTCTGTTGTCTATTTCCATATGTAATTTCTAAGGTGTCTATTCTTGTGTGACTCTGGAGTTTACGTGCAAGGGGCGCTCTCCCTTTTGAATTTCAAGCTTCAAAGTTTATAGGCAGTATGTATATAAATTTCTTTGAAGACTGGTTATGAATCAAAATTCTTTTATTCCTTTTCTTTTTCTTGTTTTTCCTTTCCTTTGTGCAGTTTGCTTTGTTCCCCAATGATTTTATTTTCAGCTTGATGGTACAAAGGGATGTTAGCTTTCTGCGAGATCTGCGAGTGATAACCATCATATTCCACGACTTGACTCCAATTCTCATATGCTCACTTTTGGCACAAACTGGAGTTTTGAAACCAATTACCGAGCATAAGTAAAACAAAGAGAAACAAGTTATGCATAATCGTGATTTAATGGTTTTCTGGCGTGTGCAGGGGTAGACCTGTTATGCCAAAATTCTAAATAGGTATGCAAACAAATTGTGAATTATGCAACAATTTTTTTGTATTATGCAGATTTTTTTTTTTGCAGATATTCAAATATTTCTCGCAGTTATTCAAAGTTGGGTGTTTGCATATCTAAGAACGGGAGCATGGATATTCAAGAAAAAATGTGTTCTTTTTTGTTTTAGTGTAATTTTAGATTTTTATATTTAAATGTAATTTTATATTTAAATGTAATTTTTAGAATTTTATATAAGAGAAAGTTTTTATTGTTAATGATGATGTACATTTTATTTTTATTTTTATTTGTGTAAATTAAAAAAGAAAACAGAACAAGAAATAAAAAATTGGCTGAGCACAAACCTGAAATTCAAAAATACAAAAAGAAAAGAAAAATGAAAAAGAATTAAAAAAATGGCTACAAGCAAAAACTGAAATTCGAATTTGAAATTTGAAAATACAAAAAAAAAAATGAAAAAGAAAATAAAAAGTGGTTGCAGGATTTAAAAACTGAAATTTAAAAATAGAAAAAGAAAAGATGGAGGGTCCCACAAAAGTGTGGCTTTGTGTAATAATTTTGGTTGGGGGTCCCACCAAAGTGTGGTGATTGGAAATGAAGAGAAATTGATAGGGTGAATTGCAATATTGTCTATAGAAGTGGGGTTCTATGTGACTCTCCCAAATATCAATTATATACACTCATACCACTACTTTATCAACTTTATACACACATATATTAATAAACAATTCTTTTATTAAAATTCGTGCCATTTTCTTTGGGTCAATCTAAATCGAATCGGAGAAAGTAATATTCTAAATAATGAGGAAATTAATTCATGTGAATTGGATAAAATGAGACCGTTAGAAAAAATCAGAGGGAATAACTAGGAAATGAAAATTAGTGTCCAATCCATATGCATTTCTAACATTATAATTCCTAGCATCCTCAATTGTATCAACTTTCTTTTCTTTGTCTCCATTTTAATTGCATCATCATCGACACATTTATAGTAAAGTTTTACAATCCTAACACACAATTAACTATCTCTCTTGGAATTCTAACACCCCGAATACTTGAAAATGGATATCTTGTGAACAATTATGGGCCTCAATTTTTGTTTGGAGCTTTAGAATCTCATTGGGCAACTTAGGTCCCTATTTTTAATATATTTTTATGGACCTTGGGATGTAGTTGCTAACCTGCTATATCACTTGTGCCTAAATGCTAGTTCCGCAACGACTATGGAAAGAATATATATGTATAATCTATAAATATATAAAACCAGCAGTATCTGTCAAAACATGAAATAACTCTGCTGGCGACGTGAACAGCACTCGCGCTAGAGTGCATTCGTGAGCTACAATGTTCCTGTAGGCGCGTGAACAGTAATTTAAAATTTAAAATCACATAAAAAAAATAATAAAAAATTACAATCTACATCACATGCACTGCTGCTAACAGAAAAGTCTGCATGCAGCCGCCTTCGGCAGACCACTTTTATATTCTTGAAATACACAAAATACTATTTAAAAGAATAAACCACTTCATTTAATTTCTATTATTTATGCACATATGACAAAACATAATGCAAGGAAAACCAATACACACACATAATAAAATTTACAGAAAAATAGAAATCAACCTCAAAAATTAAAAAAATATAGTAAATAAAAATAACTGAATTAATACACAAACCATCTCTCCCTGCACAATAATAAAAAATAAAAAATAAAATACACAAATCATCCTTGAGCAAGAACTAAACAAAATTAGTCTGTTGCTTTACAAGCTCATCCCAAGAAAGCTCCTTTTATAAAAATCTGTTCCGTTTCTGTGAAAAAAGGCAAGCATGCATACCATTAAGTTTATAATATATGTTATATTTATAATAATTATATAAAAAATAACATAAATTACTAAATGAGACAATAAATAACTCTAATAATGAGTCTGCTGCTTTACAAGCTCAAATATTGATTTATTTATTTTCTAATCACCTTCAGAAAATTAATTTAAATTAAATCTTTTTAAAAACATGTCTATGCAAGAAGCTTCTGTCTCTTCGTATTCTGCACCAAGGCATGCATGCCTGTACAGAACCTGCACATAGATACAAATTATTATTAAACTCATATGAAGGGAGTCCATTCATCTCCCACATTTCAGCCTATAAATACCACTCATTTGTCCTCACAAGTCACCACATCAATCCTGCTTGTGTTTAATTTGGTAAACTAAACTTCACATTGTTCATTTCCTCACTGTGCTTATGTATTAACTTAAATTACTTTTTGTTTGCAGATTTGAATAGCATCAATGGGTTCCCTGTTCAAGCTGGTAAATGAGATCAACAGTTCCAAAACCGAATGGGCAATGAAACTGCGCTTGGTTCGATCTTATAGAGTGCCAGCAGCTGCAAATCGAAGACCAACACCTACTCTGGAATGTGTATTCCATGATGCACAGGTCAATTTCAATTTTTATTCAAATTTTACTACTCACTCCTACAGTTTCTAATTTTTTGATGTGTCTTATATGCAGGGAGAAAGGTTGCATGCAACTATTAATGGAAATCATCTCAACAGATTTTCGCCAATATTAATTGAAGAAAGATTGTATGCAGTCAAGAACTTTATCGTCACATTCAACAAGAACAGATTTCGCACTACGTCAAATAGAAAACTGATTCTCTTCATACCACAAACCAGAGTTATTGAGGTCGTTGATGAGAGCTTTCCCTCGATGATGTACAATTTCAAGCAATTCAGCTCTCTCTCCGATGTTGAAAATCTTAATGAAGCTGAAATGTTTGGTAAACATTTAAATTTGTAGTTTGAAAAATCTCTGTTATAGTAATTTTTCTGATTGATTTATAATTTTATCTTCACAGATGTTATTGGTAGAGTTACAAGTGTCAATAGACCTAAACAGATAAACAGTGAAGCTGCAGAGAAAAAAGTCACGGAGATTGTACTCGAGGACACTCAGTAACGATCAATTAGACTCTTACTACGAATTATTCAAGAGCTGTATTTTCTATAAAAAAAATTACTAACACATAAATGTTATGAATATGATACAGAAGGACACGAATGCACTGTTCACTATGGGAGGAATATGCTGATCAGATGACGGCATATGTTAGGGATGCTGGACAAGAATCGCCAATTTTAATAGAAATAGAAGAAGTATAATACTGTATATTCATAATTTTATCACGCCTTTCTCAATTTGAATTGCTCTCATAAACCAGATCATATAATAGCTAAATTAAGTAAAACTGAATTGTTAAAAAGGAAAGCAGAAGCATTATATTCTCCATTTTCCTCACCTTCAGAACTTCTGATATTCTTTTTGGCTGACTTATTCCTCCCGACTTTTTTAACCTTGCGAACAATAACTTCTGATATTCCTTTAAGCGGACTTATATCTAGCCCGACTTGATCCTTGCGAGTAATCATGCAAAATAAAATTAAAATTATTTCAACTGCTTTCAAAAATCATGTAATAGCTAAATTAAGTAAAACTAAATTGTTAAAGAAGTAAATAGACGCATCATATTTTCCTCACCTTCAGAACCTCTGATATTACTTTTGGCTGACTTTATCCCTTCTGGCTGACTTAATCCTTTCGAGTAATCATGCAAAATAAAATTAAAATTAATATTATTCCAACAGCTCTCATAAATCATCTAATAGCTAAATTAAGTAAAACTAAGCTGTTAAAGAAGTAAACAAAGCATTATATTACCTTCAAAACTTCTGGTATTCCTTTGGGATGACTTAAGGGCTGACTTGATCCCTGTAAATAATCATGCAAACTAAAATCAAAATTAATATAATTCCACATGTTAAGTAATTTTTATCCTAAACTGTGGTACATACCTTAAAAATTGGCCGACTTGCTCTGCCCAGTTGTTATGAATAGTTTATGTGTTCACCAAATATAATGGTTGGATAGTGCTATCATCATCTGAACAGTGCTAACAAGCAGTGGAAAAAATAAAAATATTACAAATTTACAACACAAAAACAGCATATCGACTACTACTAGGTAGCAGCTCATATATAAGTAACTAACATGCATAATCGTGTACTCATTATACACAACTATTTAATTGCCAAAGAAATCAATTAAGCAAATGATGCATTTATCTTTCGAATGATGCATTTATCTTGCAGAATCAGATCAACTCAAATAATATAAGAGCAAAAAGACAGACATGTAGCAGTAGCATCATTCTCAAGAAATATAAACCAAAACATACTATTTTTCCAAATAATTATTAAGGAAATTAACTTCAAAAGTAAACTTTCTGAGCAAAATATATATATATATATATATATATATATATATACAGGAAATTATGTAGTACCTTGACTGAAATGGTGCCAGCGAGAGCATCAAGATCTTCTTATGAATAAATAGTGTTCATCTTCACCTCAAAAAAATTAAGCCTGCTGTGGAGTAAATCACGAACGAATCTGCATAAAAGTATTTTTCTCAAATAGTGTGATCTGAGCAGAAAAATAAGAAATAAAATATAAGAAACGGAATTTAACTTTACCGTTCAAAGTCTCTGATCCCATTAAAAGATTTGGAGCAGATCTGGGAGCGGATCTGGGAATATACCAACAGATCTACATAAAATATTTTTCAACAAATCGTGTTATCTGGGGGGGAAAAAAGAAATAGAAAACAAGTAACAAAACTCAAGTTTACCGTTCAAAAATTTTCGATCTCATTAAAAGAGTATATGTCTAATTCTTCCCTGCATGAATCAAATTTCACTCTATTATTTAGAAAGTGAAGCAAATCTCAAAACGAAAAACGGACCATTCTTCTAGAGATCTAGCTTGAGAGAAATCGGTAAAAAAATATGGAACCCTAGGCAGAGGAAAGGAAAAAAAATTCAGACCTGTCCTGAATGTCACAATATTGCAAATAAAACTTTTAGTTTCGCAAAAACCATTTCCAATTTGCAGGTAGAGATTGGGGAAGGGGAAGGGGAAGGGGAAGGGGAAGGGGTAGGGTTCGAGATAAACTATGGTCTAAGACCATGAGTAAACGAGCGTGAGTTATGGGCTATAAGTATAACAAATATTTTCAAGCTTTCCTTTATATTAAATTAATATTAATATATGGGCTACAATAAATTAATATATGGGCTACAAATAGAAAAGGGTTCGCATATGAGCCCATTAGAATGTCTTGAGTTATGAGGGTAATTGAAATGTTTTTAGGTGTCGGCTCCTATATCATTCAAACCTAGATTTGTCTGCTTTAAATTATTGTGAGTTTCTTTAATGAGAAAAATGAATGTTAAATAAAGTGAGGGATTGACAAGATAAATTAAATTGAAGTGTAGGAATAAGTAGAAGCAGAAGTGATGACAATTGATATAAATAAAATTAATTGCGGGAATAGTTATTTAATATAATGGGATAGTTTATTGTTGAACAATGGAATACTATATTTTTCAATCTCAATTAAGTAAGTATACATATTTAATCACTTAGTTATTTTATAATTGTTTAAATTAAACTTTAGTTTAACAAATTTTATATTAATGTACATATATAAAATTATTATTTAGAGAGTTCTGATTCCAAGAATGTCATTAACTCCATCAGATCCGAGGTTACCGTTTAGGTTTCAAAGAAGACAATTTCCCTTGATCATATCTTATGCTATGACAATAAACAAAAGCCAAGACCAGTCACTCTCTCACGTCGGACTGTTATTGAAGAAGCCCGTTTTTAGTCACGGTCAACTGTATGTTGCAGTTTCAAGAGTGACTAATCGCAAAGGACTTAAAATTTTAATTTGTGATGGAGATGGTGAACATAGTCAGTCGACGAAAAACGTTGTATATAAGGAAGTCTTTCTAAATTTGTGATGTGTATTTTGTTCAAGTAATTCATGTATTTGCTTAATATATATTAATTACTCTTTATTTTTTGTGTTTTTTAATTCAACCGTGTGTTAAAAACTCAATAAATAGTAATTTTTATATTACAACTACAATACTGTAATTCGTAAATCATGTACATAAATATACATAAAAATTAATTAATAATAATATAAGTATGAATATCTATACAATTTTACAACCGTGCATCGCACGGGTGAAAATACTAGTATTTACTAATGATATTAGTAATGTTAAGAAATTACTTAAGATTAATCTAATTGGAAAAGATCAATACACAAAAAGATATGAATATTTTAAAAATTGTAGAGTATTTTCCTTATTATAGAATGGTTGAGATTGTTGTGTCATTTCTAGTGAACTAGCTTTGGTCATGGCTTTCTACGGAGAGACACTGGTTGAGTGACTGTGCTGAAGAGATAGAAGATATCCACAAAGAAATGACATATATTCAACAGTTTTTAAAGAGGCGGATACTGAAGAAGATGATGCTCACCCAACCATAAAAAAATGGGTGAAACAATTGAGATAAATTGCATACAACGTCGAAAATATTACCGGTAAGTACATACGTAAATTTGAATGCCCCTCCTCCTGATGGACCACTGGGCCACATGGATATGGTTAAGGATGTGAAGCCCGAAAATAATATTTCTTCAGAAATTGAAACTTTGAAGTAAAGATTGGACAAGATCTTTGATCTTTTTCTAAGACACAGAAGTGTTTTACTCTTTTATGGACCAAAGCTCCGATTTGAGTATTCCGAGCAGTAGATGACATAATTGTTTACTTTGTGGAATGTTATACTTCTGAATGAAGATGACATAATTAGGATTGAAGAGCCCAAATAGAAGATCTTTGAGTAGATACAATCAAAGGATCATAGACTCGACATCGTATTGGTGGTGGGAATATGAGTAGTTGGTAAAACTACATTGGTGAAGAAAATATTTGATGACAAATCACTTGAAAATTATTTCCACCCCTGTGTCCAGATTTATACTCCACAAAACAAATGACTTAGCCATATATTGCTCCATGTTATGAAAATAGTGTATGTTGTAACAGGGCAAATGTCGCCTTTAGAATTGGAGCAAAAGAACATTGGTGATTTAAAGTTAGTAATCGGTAAATTTCTAAAGAGAGAAAAAAAAATTCATGATTCTGTTGAATAATGTTTAGGAGAAGGTCTAATTGAATGCTAATCGGAATGCATTGCTTAGAGAGGATAAAAATCATGACTGGATTATCATTACCACCCGTAAATATGTCATAGCCAAAGTAGCTTGTGTGGAGACAAATCACGTATATGATTTGATGCATTGAGGGAACAAGATTCCAAAGCACTGTTTTACAAAATTGTATTTTCCTGAGAATATTTTTCTCCCACATTTCTTGCATCATTTTCAAAGAAAATTCTTCACATTTGACAAGGATTGCCACTAGAAATAGTGGTTATAGGGGGACCTTGCTACGAAGGGAAATCCTCAAGAATGAGAAATGTTGAGTAGGATGCTTGCTCGTGAATTGAAAGAGGGTGATAGTTTCGAGAGGTTTTGGAGAGTACTAATCTTACTCGACTATAACGATTTGTCTTATTATTTGAAAATTTATTTTACATGAGCCTTCTTCCTCGGCTATAACGATCAACGTATTTTTTTAAAAAAGGCACAGGTACAGAAACAAGTCTTCAAATAATAAGACAAATCGTTGTAGCCTAGGAATATTAATACTCTCCAAAACTCCTCTCGAGACTACCACCCTCTTTCAATTCACAAGCAAGCGCGCTACTCAATATTTCCCATGTTTTAAGATTTTCCTTCGTAGTAAGAACATTTTTATGACCATTATTGGTAGTGACAATCCTTGGTATATGTGAATTTTTTGAAAATGATGCAAGAGATTTGAGAGGAAAATATTATCTGGGAAATTTGTAAAACAGTGCCTTGAAATCCTTTTCCGTCAATGATTTCAAATCATATATATGATTTATCTCGACACAAGCTGCTTTGGCAATGACATAGCTACGGGTAGTAATGATAATGCAATTGCGATTTTTATTCTCTTTAGGCAATGCATCCTAAATGTATTACATGTGACCTCCTCCAAACACTGTCCATCACAATCATGGATTTCTTCTCCCCTTTTAGAAATTTATTGATTACTAATTTCAAATCCCCAATGTTCTTTTGCTCCAATTCTGAAGGCGGTCATTGCCCCGTTGCAGCGTATAACGTCTTTATAACATTGAGCAATGTGTTGCTGGACCATTTGTTTTGTGGAGTATCAATCTTGATGCGGAGATGAAAATAATTTTCAAGAGATTTGCCATCAAACATCTTCACCAATATAGTTTTACCAACTTCTCCCATTCCCACCATCGAAATGACGTCAAGTCCATGATCCTTTGAGTGTATCCACTCAAGGACCTTCTATTTGGCCTCTTCAATCCCAACTATGTCATTTTCAGAAGCATGATATTCCACGAAGTATTAAACTCCCCACTATTGTTTGGAATACTCGAACCGGATCTTTGGTCCATGAAAGAGTAAACACTTTTGTATCTTAGGAAGGCATCGAAGATCTTATCCAATCTTTTCTTAATTATTTCGATTTTTTAAGAAATATTGTGCCAGGGCTTCACATCCTTAACCTTGTTCATGAAGTTGTCTATCAGGAGGAGGATGTACAAATTAACACATGTACTTATCGATAACATTTTCGACATCGTCGGCGATTTCTCTCAATTGTTTCACCAATTTCTGATGGTTGGGTGAGCATCATCTTCTTTAGTATTCGCCTTTTTAAGAAATTGTTGAATCTATGCTATTTCTTAGTGCAATATATTTGAGAGTTATTTGCTATAAAAATTAGAGATTTTTTTATTGTGCTTTATTGAATTTTGTCTATATTCGCGATTCAAAGTGTTTGTTTACCCCTAGTTGTTTTTTGTGGTATTGTGTCTTGGTAACATTGCAAATAGCCTAAAGAATAATTTGGTTCGGTTTCTCACATTTTTCAATGGAACCAATCGTTAACCATCTACAGTTATATACCTCCCTTCGATTTTTTAATTATTCTATTTTATTCAAAATTTATTTCTTTTTATTTGTCACTACATTAATACCTATGCAAATTCAGCTACTTTATTTCTAATATAATATCCCTAATAATTACATCCTCTGTCCTTTAATAATTTTTATATGTGGTGCCAAAATTATTTTATTGACTTTTTGGATCAATGAATAAATAATATTTAAAAAAAAGTTAAAGTTGTTAATGTGAGAGTGTTTTTTTTTTTGGTGTGTAAAAGTATTATGGGACGTCCAAAAAAAGAAAGTGTGAAGATTATTATGAGACAGAAAGAATAATATTTATTGTGGTCTATATAAATTTAATATTGATATAATAGTCTTTTGATATTCTAATTAATGATAATTTTTTTGTTATGAATTTGATAAAATGAGTCCGATAGAAAAAATCGGAGTGAGTAACTAGGAAATGAAAACTAGTGCCAAATCTATATTTATTTCTAACATTATAATTCCTAGCATCCTCAGTTGTATCAACATCTCTTTCTCTGTCTCCATCGTAACTACATCATAATTGAGACATTTACAGTAAAGATTTTACAATCCTAACACACAATTAACCATCACTCTTGGAATCCTAACAACTCGAATACTAAAAAATGGATATCTGGTAAACAATCATGTGCCCCAGTTTTTGTTTTGGAGCTTTAGAATCTCATCGGGCAACTCATGTCCCCATTTTTGAGATACTTCTATGGACCTTGAGATGTAGTTGCTACATCACTTAGGCCTAGATGCTAAATATAATTTGAAAATATCCTTAGGAATATCCTATAGCGGAATTCTCCTTAAACACAACACTTTTAGAATTCGACTTTTGTGTATTACATTTTGGCCTAGTTTTCATTGCATAGTAGATAAAAGAGTTGAGGCTAGGGTTGAAAATTGGTTGAGTTGAGTTAGACTTCTTGTTGGATGTCTTGAGCCTGCTATTTTTTTTTTGGACTTAAGTTTGGTTTATTACTTGCCATAGGTTTTTTTTTTTTTTTTTTTTTAGAATTTGGTCTTGATTTTTTTAATAAATAGGTTTGTCTAAAAAACCTTTAAAAGATCATTCTAGTTATGTTTACTAACTATACTCCTTCCACGCCATGTGCAGAGACACGTAACATCTATTTGAAACTTGGAAAGTTGATAACATTTAATGGAACTGCAACATCATAAAACCGTCTAACAATGCTCACCACTGTTTTCTCCCTCATTTCCTTCTTGTACGCCTTATTGATTGTCGTTTGCCTTTCTTTCTGTATATTCTCAACCTTTATATGTACAAATTTATCCATCAAACCCTTATCGTTGCCTATTATTCTGAGGGGTTTGAGGACTTGGATTTAAACCTACCTATGCCAGATTCTCTTGTCTGATCTTCACAGCTTCCATCTTTTCAAGCTTCTTACCTTCCATCTTTAATCTCTTCATGAACATGTGGTGGACATTCTTTGCAAATTGTTGCATTTCTAAAACTGCCTACAAGGTGTTATTTACCATGACATACACCATTTTTAAAAATATCACCACAAAAGTCGTTCCTCTTAGGCGGTGTAGCCAATGTAAACACTTCCAACCTAGATCTTATAGTGATGTAGGAGCATTGCGACTATCCCCACCTTTTGTTTGATTATCCATATGATGAGATATTAAATTCTGAAAAATATAAATTATAGCAATAAGAAACAGATGTTCATAATATTAAATTTTGTTAAATATAAATTATAGCAATATAGAAATAACTAATAATAGTTCATAATATGAAAAAAAAAAGAACTATAATCAACATAGTACAAATTACAGCAAGTTAGCTAATATTCTTAAGTCTTAATAGTTCATAGAAATAACTAATAATAGTTCATAGTTTTAAAAGAATTATTTTCAAGTGATTTATCATCAAACACCTTTTTCACCAATGTGGTTTACCAACTCCTCCCATTCCCACCACCAAAATGACGTCGAGTCCACGATCCTTTGAATGGATCCACTCAAGGATTAATTATTTGGGTTCTTCAATCCAGACTATGTCATCTTTGTTCAGGAGCATGACATTTCCCAAAGTATTAAACTCCCTACTACTACTGCTCAAAATACTTGAACCAGAGCTTTGGTCCATGAAAGAGCAAACACTCTGGCATCTTAGGGAAGCGTCGACGATCTTTTCCAATATTTTCTTTTAAGTTTTGATTTCTGAAGAAATATCGGCCGGGGCTTCATATCCTTAACCATGTGCTTGAAGCGGCCTAATGGTCCATCAAGAGGAGGGCGTTCAAATTTGTGCATGTACTTGTTGATAACATCTTCGATGTTGTACGCGATTTCTCTCAATTGTTTCACCCAATCTCTAATGGTTGGGTGAGCATCATCTTCTTTAGTATCCACCTCTTTAAGAAACTGTTGAATCTGTGACACTTCGTTGCGAAGATCCTCTATCTCTTCAGCCGGCGTCTCTTTGTAACAAGCTACGTCGAGAGCTGGTTCACTAGAAATGAAACAAAACTCTTGACCATCCTACAATATGGAAAATACTCCACAGTCTCTAGAAAATTCTTCATATTTTTTTGTATATAAATCTCTTGATTTGTTTCCTTTCATAGTTGATCTCATTGATGTAAATATCATCTATACGTTGTATTTTTTACCATCACCTTATTAATGGTGAATGAAATATCACACATACGATTCTTACATGGTATAAGCTAGTGCATCATTGAAACTTTAATTTTTTCTCCTCTCTTTTCCGCCCTCACGACACCTTTCTCTTGTCCACGGTAATTCTAATTTTCTGAATCGAACAGGTCCTCTTCAATTATCTCATGGCGCTAAATACTCATTTGATCCGATTTTGTGGTTACCTTGATCCACATGGTCATGATCAAACTTTATTCCTTTAATTATATGCTGCAGAAACGCCAAATCATGCCTACATTATCAAGTGTATCATCTCAGTTTCGTTGACGACATCTTTGTTGCTCTTTGCTAAAATCATAGTGCCATCATCCTCCAGCGAATCACCCATCCGAAATCCGAAGTATGCAGAGTGGTACACATAGGACCAAAAGGTTCTTGGGTAATTTTTTTCCTCTCATTCTGAAGCAATTGCTGACGTTGATTGTTATACAACTCGTGACGCATGGCTTGCTCTTCAGGCTGTTACTCCCACTCTTCCTCGTCCTGTTTGCATCAACTGCGGAATGAGTTGCTTTCTCTTCGATGGGGCTCCCTATATGTTTGTGAATACGATAAATTTTATAAATCCTAATGTGATCAGTTGTCGACGATTGGCCGCCTGGTTGAGGAATATGATAAGAGCCATTGGTTTCTCAGTGGATTTGACATCCTGTTTGCAAACTTCGCCAATACTCATTTTATTTATGGACCCAGTACTGGCGTTCACAGTCATCTTACATCAGACCATTCAATTTGATCTCATGAACCATTCCATGGAGGCGTCTCCACCTCCGTTGCCAGCAGCTTTCACAGCCAACTCTGGTTTTGGCTTGATCGCTAACTTTGGTTCAACCAGGTCCATAATCAGGTTCGACGATAATTCGAACCCTAACTGGGGTAATTCGTGTAATACTAGTGGTCGCTCTGTGGTGGCCAAACTTCTGGAAATCGCTGGCAATACGTTCCTCGCTGCCAAATTTGCAAAGACAATCATAATGCAGATAAATGCCTTAAGTATCTTTAACGATTTACTTGGATTTATCCCATTCATGCTAAGTTCAAATTCTTTGATATATTGGTCCAATTTCATGCGTTTGTGTGCAACCAATTTTCTACTTCATTGATTTTATTTTTTTAAAATGTGATGGGGGTACTGAATTTGTGAATAATAGAGTTAAGGCCTTTATGTCTAAACACGACATTCATCATAGACTTTCGTGTCCCTATATACCTCAGCAAAATGGTAGAGCGGAGCGAAAACATCATCATATATCTGAACCTGGACTTTCTATGTTGTTTTGTGCCTATGCACCTGCTTCTTTGTGGTTTATGCTTTTGCTACAATAGTTTATGTGATTAAACATTTAGCCTCCATTGTTTTGGAAAATAAGAGTCAATTTAAGTTGTCTTTTGATAGTATTCCAAACTATGCTAATTTCAGACCTCTTGGTTGTTGTGGTTTCCTGTACTTAAGAGATTATTATCCTCATAAATTGGCTCAGTGCAATCGTCCATATTTTTTTTTATGCTATAGTACTTCATCGCCCATGTATTTTTTTATGCTATAGTACTTCACATAAGGGTTTCCGATGCTATGATCCTGCTACCTCTCGTGTTTTCATTATGAGACATGCTGAATTTGATGATCAAATTTTTCCATTCTCCGGCTCTGCTACTCAAAGTCGTATTGATCAGCTTGATATCTCAAGTTTTGTGGATGGTGATTTTTCTCGTTCTATTTCTGGGCTTTGCCTACGCCTCCATTGTATGTGGCAAATCCTCATAGTCCCACATCTCCGCTATGCTCGGTCATCCTGGTCTAGCTTGTGTAAATCTGATAGAACAGTGATATAGGCGAAACAATAATCAAAATAACACGAAGAAATACCTTGTACAAGCTAAAGGCTGCTCTCAATATTATTTCGGCATATATATAACTTTCCTAGAGAGAAAATCCCAAGAATAAATACATAGGTTCATAAATCAATATCCCAGTCAAGGCGCATAAATCAAGCTCAATTACTTAGTTAAAGGAATTAAATACTAAAAATCTGGAAACAATTAATAAAGGATAAATCTTCTCAATTAGAATACTTCATTTTTGCACGGTTCTTATACACCTGCAGAGGTGGTGTATCAAAATCACAAGGAATGGTGTCGAGATGCATAACCAACATTATCTTCCTTGCAACAAATAAAGGGCTCATCCATCTCAAGTGTTATCCATGAGTTGGTTATCTGATTCCCTAATGAACGATTTGGATGCATTGTTCTCGATTCACTTATGTATTTAGGTCCAAAAATTCTCTGCATTCACTTAAATCCAACTCCATATATACTTGCCCATGGGGATTCAAGAAATAGTTTCACCGGCAAGTTACTAAGCTTTTGTTCAATATCATATTTTTATACCACTCCATGTACTTCTTTGCTTGATAAGGGATGAGAGCAATTCTTAATGTCAGGGTTTATTGTGATGTTTGTTTCTTATTCTGTTTGGAATTGGTGTTTTCTACAAATTTATGATAATCTTTGTTCCATTTTTTATTTATTTCTTGGCCTATTGAGGCGAATAATTTTTTATTGGAAAGTCCTCAATTGAACCACCATTAGCAGGAAATCAAACATTAGTTGCAACATATGGGCATCCTTGAAACCACAATTAGTTAATCTTGTTTGCTTTTTTCGATTGGTTTGCTTGAAGAATCTAATTCTCCATTCTAAAAGGCACGAGTTTTGTTGATCACTGGTTGTCACTCATGACTAGTCTAGTTTGAATTTAATATTTTCAAGAAACTTGTTTTGAGAGGTCAGGTTTTTATAAGACTTTTAAAATGTATGATTTCAAGTAAAATGTCAAACTCGAGATTGCTGTGTTTATCTAAAGATAGCGAACCCAGAAAATCTTGGTTCAACTGATGTTCTCAGATCGTTAGTGAGATATTCTGGTTCTTTCGTCTTTGTTTTCCTCCGATTTTAAATTTTGATAAGTAGCATATCTATATCTATTTTGGATTTAAGTTATCTTTTACAGCTATTCACTCATAAAAATAGAAAGTATAGATTTTGTATGATTAGTCAATGGTTGTTTGAAAAATAAGAAACATAAAAAGTCTTTTAAGTGTAAATGCAGAACTCCGATAGTTGTTTAGACACACCTAATATGTTACAATTTGGAATAATTACAAATAGGTATACCTCTAAGTCTTAAATTAAGCTTTAGTCTAAAATCTTTTTAAAATCACAATGGAGTTCAAAACCTACTATACCCTATGCACTCCTACCACCCCAATATTCCCCCACCCCCTTGGCCCCACACACTTTTCTCTCTCTCTCTCGGCCAAAATATCCCCCACCCCTCACCCACTCGTTTCTCTCTCTTGGCCATAGCTTTTAGAAGGAAACACTTCCCCCCTCTCTCTGAAACTCACCCCACCCCCACCCTCTCTCTATCTCTGTCTCTCTCTCTCTCGGCGACGACTCTCCCACCGCCGCCGCTCCCGTCACCGCCCCCGCCGTTTGAGACCACCGAAGCGCCACCACTCGAGCGATGTCGTCTGAGAACATCGATCTGCCACCGCTAAGGCCACCAAACCACCGCCGCTTTCAAACTCCGACCACCGCCTCGTGATCGGTCCAGATCCGCCGCCGCCTACCATCCACTGCCATGACTGCTGGTTTCCCCCGATGGCCGTGAGTGTCCACCGTCTAGATCTCGAAGCCGGCGATCGATCTGGTCGAGATCCATTCCAGATATAAAATTAAGGCCGAAGCTAATTTTGGTAAGCCCAAGGAAACCACCGCACTCCTCCGTCGCGTTATGGCTGAAGCTATTTCCGGTAGGTTGGTGAATGTTTAAATTAGTGTTTTTCGAATCTAAATTAATTGTGATTTGCTTGGTGAACATTTGAATGAAGGAGCAAACTATTCTATCATTAATATACATATTCCTGAAAAAAAAAAAACCATTCAAGCAATGAAGGTAACTAAAAAAGACTTCTAACAGGATTGAGTGAGTCAATATTTGCTAATATGTATGCTTTAGCCTCATTTGGACTGACGATATCAGTGTGCAAATTTATTTTACTTTCCCTTTGTGCAGTGGTTGTTGTTTAAGATTGTGTGGTGTGTTTTGGTGTTGCCTTTTTAGTTTGATTGTTGTAAAAATTATGTATTGTAACTAGTACTGGTATCACATCTAATTCTCAGTAATGTTATTAACATTTAATTTTGTTTTTCAAATTGAACATGTGCTAATTTGGAAGAAGTGAAGATTTGGGGATGAAGATCTGTAAAAGGGATGAAGATATGAAGAAGACGTCGTGCGCATTTTGTTTGTTTGTTTGCACATGAGTATAAACATGGATTTTAAGAAGTTTTTATTATTTTTTCAATTATGGGGTTGTGAAAAATCTGTAAATTACTAAATTTTAAATTTTCAGATGTAAATTTTATATAATTCAATTAATTTTGAATTTTTAGCAAGTGCAATTTCATTTATTTTATGCACAATAGTATAAAGAAATGAATATATAATTCCATTAAGATGTATATAATTCAAATAAAATATAATTTGAGGGGTGCAAAATATAATAAAATTTGCACAAGGGACAATAAAATGTGACAAGAGGTAAAAAAAAATGAGAGTAAAAATTATTAAAATTACAAGTGCAAATTAAATTATAATTTGCACAGGAATTAGAGCTGCCTACTGATTTGACAGCAATCAGGCGAGAAAGACAGGGTGCAGAAGACAACAGTGGGTGGGGATTCAAAATTATAGGAGTCTATATATATAATATATGTTAGACTAGATTTTGAACTCACTTGTAATTTAAAATCAAATAGAACTAAAAGCAATAAATGCTACCATTTTACACCTATATGTAAGGGACCCTTACAATTTCTCTGCATCTTTTAATATTCTTTTGCTTGAGAAGTTGCAAAAAAATCATTATTTCCCAATTGTTCTTGTCAATATTTTTTCATTAAAAGTTATAATATGCTACGAGGATAATATGTAATGATCACTAATCACTAATGCAACTAAATTGATGATCACATGCTAAATTAGATTATTAACTTTTGTACCCTATAATATTAATTGAGGTACCGCACACCTGGGGTGCAGCAATTGATAAATTAATAGAGAATATTATGATCATTTTTACGAGGCGGTATCGCGGGTTAGGGTTGTTCACGGAGTTTGGAGATTATCGAACATGTATCGAAATCCGCACTGAAAAAGAATCGAACCGAAAAACTCGTGAACTCTTTTACTTTAATCGTACTGAAATTGAACCGATTTTTTTTTGTATGGATCTAGATATTACCAAATTAACCGTACTGAAAAAGCGAATGTGACCGAACCGAATAACCGAATTAAATATGTATTAAATTTATAATTATTTATTTTTTTATTTATCAAATATTATTATAATGTTATTGAATTCAAGTACAACTATACGATATCATAATTTCTCCTTTTTTATATACAAACACTATACTCCCATTGTCCCATAGTTGTATTCTATATTACTGTTTGCTTAAGTTTTAAGAAAAAAATTATTTATTAATATTTAAAGTGATAAAATAGACGATTTTAGTTAGGAGTGTATGAAAAATATAATATTAAAACGTATTGTTGTTTCTTTGTCAAAAATAGATGTAGCAAACAACTTTGGAACAGAGGGAGTATTATTTATCTTATTAAGTTCTTAAAAATGACTTATGTTTAGGTGTATATTAAAATGATTTGACTTAATTTTTTATTCTTTTAATTTTATTTTTCATGTATATTTATTTTTTACAAAAACTTGGATATGATGTACCCTATGTCAGGAATTACGATCAACATGATTTAATATTGCACTTTCCATTCACAAGATATTTCAAAAGAATTTTCTAAATATATATTTTATATACTGTATTTTAAATACTTTATTGGTGGTGATTTGCGTTAATTTTTTAACCACATATTATCATATAATTTATTATATTCGAGCATGTAATGATATTTGTTTGATTGCGGTTGAAGTTATGTAGTATTCGTGTGAGTGTACATGCATCAATATGTTTTTTTAAATTGATTAAAAAAAGGAGAGAATGATAAAAAATGGGTTAAAAATTTATTTCTCCGCTCCGTACTGATCCGATCCGTTTGTAACCGAAAATATGCTCCGATCCGTACCGAAAAATAAAATATTCATATTGTACCGTACCAAAATTTCGATATGGACACGGATACACGAATTATAAAATAACCGAACTTTGGTACGAACACAAATATTTTTAAATATTCGTTTTGGTTCGTACCGTGAACAGTGTGCTTCCTAAGTGTTTGGAGTGTTATGGATTCTCAAATAGTGTCTTACTTGAATGTATCTTTGCAAATTTTGGCACATAATAAAAAAAAAATCATCTTATTAAAATATACTCATGATTTCATATCATAGGGTTCTTAACCGTATTTTCTTAATTCTCTCGCATGTTAAGGTACAGGCTATGCATAGTTCCAAAGAAAATTGCACTTGCCATTAGGAGTGGTTGGCTCTTTTTTAAAATTCTTCCTCAAGTAGTTTCCATGTATATATATATATGTACAAGCAGGGACGGATCTAGGGGGGGGGGCGCGGGGGGCGGTCGCCCCCCTTGGGATTTAAAATTTTCCTATTATATATAGAGATTTTTTTTTTATATATGTCTTGAATTAATAAAATTTTGTCATTTTACTCCCCTTGAAATAATTTTTTTTACCCCCTGTACATTTCGCCCCCCTTGGGACAATTTCCTGGATCCGTCCTGTGTACAAGATTCTATATCTATTTTTCCATTTGCTAAATTTCCTTCCCCATTTGTCATGACTTGGACATAATCGACTATGTTTCTTTCTAATTTGTGATTGTCCAAATTTGACTGGAATGTTCTCTCCTTCTTTAAAGAATTCATATTTCCCAAATTTTGAGTATTACTAGTTTAAAAGAGATGAATTTTTTTTTTCTTTCACAGAATGTGGTGAAATTGATGATTGTGTATCATATGATCGACGAAGTAGCACGAAGGGGGTTTGTGAGGATATAGTGGGCAAGAATTTTCGGATTACAAAGTAATTTTTTTCTATATATACTCTTAACTGTTGCTAACTAAAAATCGAAATAAGCCCGTATAATTTGTAATTCATGTTTAGTTAATGCTCCCACTGCTTTAAATGATGAAATAATTGAATTAATCACACCTAATAGAAACAAAGTGCAATGAATGAGCTGGTTACCTGTTGAGCATCTTAGATGGTCAATCAAGATCATATGCTTTTTCACCCTAAATCTAAATGCCCTCCAACTTCTGTACACGAAGTTTCCGGATTTGGTCATGTACTGCACAATTCTGTGCACCAAAAATTGATACTCCCTCCGATTTATTTTTGTTTTCCACTTTCAAAGTGCCACGAGTTTTAATAAAAGAGTTGTTTATTAGTATTTGTGGGTATAAAGTTATTTTTATGGATATAAAGTAAGGGGTAAAAGGGTCCTTTCAATTTTTTAAGGGGTAAAGTTAAAATGATATGTGTACTTTTTTGCCATTTTGGGAAATAGATTGAGATATTGGAAAACAAAAAAAAAAACTTTCTTTTATGTTAATACAGACAATTTAAAATGAATCGGAGGGAGTACTGTATTACCCCACCCCAATTTTTAAATATTCTATCGTTCAAAAACTGTCATCCATTATCTAAATCTAAATCTAAATAATGTAATAGGACTACCCTTTCCTTTTTTATTTTTGGCGGGAATATGGTTATCACCGTTGGATTGTTTTCCTTCTCTTTATCATGGCCGTTCATTTGGGTTATGGTATTTTAGTTATTGTTATTTATTCCATTTAAATGCTGTGCTCTTTGTATGCATGTGGGTATGTCAGTTTTGTCATGACATTTAATCTATGTTTCCAAATGAGAATATGCGCTCTTAATATAGACATTTGTATCGTTTCCAAATGAGAATATGCGCTCAATCTATGTTTGTTGGAGTACCGAAATATGTTATTTTAATTTGGCATTTTTTGTATTTTGCATGGCAGTGGTTATGATATAATTATTACCTTCTTAATTTGACTAATTTCTATATTTTTGTTCTTCTTGGTCGTCACTATAAATATTGGTGTTTTCAGTTCATTTCTTAGCATATTTTTCGTCCGTTTTGCATTGTGTAATTGATTTATTATTATGGATTGGTTGGTTATTACCTTGAACTTTAAATATATTCTTGGTGATTTAATCCTTAAGTTGGGGCTTTTGTCTGTTGTATATGAAACTGATGATCTCAGTAGTGGTCGTTTTCCTTTTTTTAGGTCAATGGTTTACTTGAATTATGTGGACGATGTTCATGTTGTTTATGGTGAATATTGTGGTTCTGCTGAGGAGGCTGAGAACGATGCTGCTTATCGGGGAATTAAATATTTGTGTGAGACATATTATGTTAGGATTATAGATTACAATTCCTATTGTTGATGTTGTTGATACATATATTGGAAATAATGAACCGGTGCTTAATTATTATTAAACTATGATTCTAATTTCACGCTTTTGTTTTTCCATTTATTTCTGTAATAAAAAACATATATATAGTAACCATTCGATAATTATTAAAGTTCCTCGACAATAATACATACAATTTATATTTTCATAAGTTTGATCAAGATATTTATTAGAAAATAATGCTAAAATCTAAAACGTCCTATATTTTTTATTATTTATGAATATATATATATGTATATATATATATGTATATCATCCATTCCAATTAAATATATCACGTAATTATTTGAAATTTATTTCAAATCCTTAATAATGGATCGTAAAAATATATCACGTACAACTTTATTTTTTCTACTAAATATATTACTTAAAATAAAGTCATTTCAAATCTTTAATAAGTTTAATATATAAGTAATTAATTATTCAGTTTTTTCTCTCCGATTAATTTGCAACTCTAGCGCATTTTAAGGATTTCAACATCCCACTTCTTTAATGTTGCTGATTTATATATCATATTCGTGTCGAATTATAATTATTTAAATTTATTTAGTTGGTATATTAGTATATCCGATTAATTTTGCACGTCTACCGCAATTTATGGATGTAAATATCCTTCTTCCTTGATCTGGCTGATTTATCATGTTCACAATAAATTATAATTAATTAAATATTTTACAAATATACATATTTAGTCTATGTGTTGCTCAATTTGTTCTGTAGATGGTTGTTATAATTATTCATTGGATTTGGTGGTTTGATGGATAAAAATATATTTCATATTTGATTTGGTTTGAATTTAATTTGGGCATTGACAAATTGATGGATGAATTATTTATTTATTTGTTATGCATATCTGTTTTGGATGATTGCTAATTAATAGGAAATATTTGTTTAGTGGATGATTTCTCAAATTAATACTCACAATTAGTTTGTGATTGTTTAGTGTACGAAAAAATTTCCAAAGAGATTTGCTTCTGAGACTTCTTTTGACGATGATGGATATCCTGTCTATAAAAGAAGAGATGATGGTAGGACTGTTAAGAAGAAAGGATTTGTTATGGACAACAGGTTTGTTGTTCCTCATAATAGGTATCTTCTCTTAAAATACGGCGCACACATTAATGTAGAGTGGTGCAATCAGTCGAGAGCCATAAAGTACTTATTCAAGTATATAAATAAGGGCCACGATCGTGTAACTGCTACTTTTGTTGAAAACGCTGGTGAGTCAAATCACAGTAATGAGGTTGATGAGATCAAGATGTACTATGATTGTAGGTATATTTCACCTTGCGAAGCTTCTTGGAGATTGTTTGGCTTCGATATTAATTACAGATATCCATCTGTTGAGCGGTTGGCATTCCACCTCCCGGATAGACAAAATGTTGTGTTTAGGGATTCTGATACATTGGATTCTGTGATGGAGCAACCGAGTATTAGGACAAGCATGTTCTTAGCTTGGTTTAAGTTGAATGATAAGAATGATTTTGCTGCATCTTTAACATATTCTCAGATTCCTCAGTTTTTTGTGTTTAAGAAAAAAACAAGAACTTGGGTACCTAGGCAGAGGGGGTTTGCTGTTGGTCGTATCACTTATGTTCCACCTGGTACTGGAGAGGCATACTACTTGAGGATTTTGTTGAATGTGGTTGTTGGACCTAAGTGTTTCGATGATATTAAGAAATTTCAAGGAGTTGTTTATCCTACATTTCGTGATGCGTGTTGTGCGAGAGGTTTGTGTGATGATGATAGCGAGTATATTGACGGTTTTGAACAGGCGAGCTTTTGGGCATCTGCATCTTCATTGAGGTCTCTCTTTATTACTCTAATCACATCTGGGTCTTTGAGCAATCCTTCTGATATATGGAATAGGTGCTGGAAATATATGTCTGATGATATTTTATACAAGAGAAGAAAGATTATGCGTTTTCCAGGTACATTTTCTTTTTGTCTTTTTATTTATTATTTTTTTTTGTTCACCATGTGTATTAGGTTTTTAGAATTTTTTATAGTCCTTAATATTGTGTCATGTATGTTTAGAATATTGGTACACCAAATTTTTTTTCTTAGTGATTTGTTTAGTTCTATTCAATTTATTTTTAATTATATTATTTATTTTTTTGAATTCATAGGTGTATAATATAATGTAATGTTCATATATGGTATGTATATATTTTATATGGTATTTTTTCTTTTAATTGTATAGTTAAATTTGCATTTTTTTAGTTAATAAATTGTTAATTACTATTTTTTTTGTTAATTTTTTTTTTAGAGTTGAAGATGACTGATGATGAAATAAAAAATTGTTGTCTTCTGGAGATTGAAAATATGTTGCGATCTCTTGGTAAAAGCTTGCACGATTTTGATGGAATGCCATTAGCAGTTGCTGATGATAATTCAACATCCCGTAATAGGATATTGTTAAGTGAGCTATTGTACAATAGGGTTGATTTGCGTAGGGAATTTGAAGTTTTGGTGAGTAAGTTGAATATTGATCAAAGTATTGTTTTTGATAGTATAATTGAGTCTGTTTCCTCTGTCACTGGAAAGGTGTTTTTTGTATATGGTTATGGAGGTACTGGAAAAACTTTCTTGTGGAAGACTATGTCTACAAAATTGAGATCTGAGGGAAAAATTGTACTGAATGTTGCATCGAGCGGAATAGCATCACTTTTGCTTCCTGGTGGACGTACTGCTCATTCTAGGTTTTGCATACCAATAAATTGCTTAGAGGATTCTACATGTAACATCAGGCAAGGGAGTAATCTAGCTGAACTTTTGATTAAATGTAGTCTTATTATATGGGATGAAGCACCCATGGTTCATAGGCATTGTATTGAGGCATTAGATACATCTTTAAGGGATATCATGCAGTTGTCTAATTCAGCTTGTGCTTCGTTGCCATTTGGTGGTAAAACAGTCGTTTTTGGTGGAGATTTTCGCCAAATTTTACCTGTTATTCCTAAGGGTAGAAGACAAGATATTGTACATGCTTCTATTAATTCATCCAATCTATGGAATCATTGCACTGTTTTGAAGTTAACGAGGAATATGAGGTTGCTGCAATCTGACTCTATTGAATCTATTGATGAATTAAGGATGTTTTCTGAGTGGATTGAATCTGTTGGTGATGGAAGTGTAGGAATACGGACTGATTACGGCTCTGACATTACTATTCCAGATGATATTTTGTTGACTGGTGGTGATGACCCTATTACTAATATTGTGGATTGTATTTATCCTGATTTTAAATCAAGGATGTATGACCACAAATTCTTGCAGGAAAGGGCTATTCTTGCACCGACTCTCGATTCAGTCAGAAGTATTAATGACTACATGGTTAAGTTGAACAACAAGGAGTCTCGCACATATCTTAGTTCAGATAGTCTTTGCAAGTCAGATTCGAATCTTGACTCTCTTTCTGATGTACACACTCCAGAGTTCCTTAATACTTTAAAATTTTCTGGCGTTCCTGATCATGAGCTGAACCTTAAAGTTGGTACTCCGATCATGTTGTTAAGGAATATTGATCATTCTAGAGGATTATGCAACGGAACAAGGTTATATTCTTATACATCTATACCTCCTTTATTTATATACATTTGTTTTTATTTTTATTTTTTAATAATGAATTATTAACATTTTTTTGTTTTTTTAAAATTTTTGTTGGTTTTTAAAAAAAAAAAACAGGATGGTTATCACAAGATTGGGTGATAAGGTTATTGAAGCTAAGGTTTTAACTGGTGGTAGTGCTGGAGAGTTAGCATTGATACCACGTTTGTCGTTGACACCCTCTGATCCGAGGTTACCATTCAAGTTTACACGTAGGCAATTCCCGTTGATTGTTTCGTATGCCATGTCTATAAATAAAAGTCAAGGCCAGTCTTTTAGCCATGTAGGGGTTTTTCTCAAAAATCCGGTGTTCAGCCATGGACAACTTTATGTTGCTGTTTCGAGAGTTACCAGTCGCAGTGGTTTAAAAATTATGTTGTGTGGTAATGATCGTCTAGGTTATAACGTAACAAAAAATGTTGTTTATCAAGAAGTTTTTAGGAATGTTTAGTTTGGCTGGGTACTATGTTTTACATATTTTTTATTCTTGACTTATTGGTTTTTATATAATTGTGAATGATACTTATTTATTTTAATTGATGATCTTTTCTTTATTTTTTTTTCATTTTTTGTTTATGATGGATTTTGTTTCTTATTACAGTGTAATTGGTTAATGTATTGTTAATGAGTTTAGCAAATTTTTTATATAAAGGTCTGTGATAAACTGTTGGAAATTTTGATCAACCTGTATACTTTGTTATTATATGAAAATAATAAGTTTGATATGAAAATGTTAATTAAAAAAAAATCAATTAAGCATAAGTTATTCAATTCATTGTTTTTTTTTTCAAGATAGGTTAGTAATATAACTTCCGTGCTGCTTTTCCGCTCTCATCTAATATGTGACGTGATTTTTTTCCTCCAAATATAATATCTGTTTATATAAAAAAATAATTTACTTTCTTGGATGAATTCCAAATAGTACTCATATTAGTGGTACAAAATACGTTTCCATAGTGTTCTCATATTAGTTGTACAAAATACACTTTTCACACTTAATGCGAGAATAATTCTGAGAATTTTCGATTTATAATGTTTGTAAAAAATATTGCACTGATGTTCCCTTTTTTTTTCTATTTTTTTTTTTGAATTTTTATTTAAAAAAGTTACTCCCTCCGTCCACGAGTAAGTTTCCCAATTCTTTTTGTTGAATGATTTAAGAAAGTGTATTTGTTTATTAATATATGGTGGGCCACATGTTGACTTTTGGGATAAAGTAATGAATAGTGTTGAAAAGTAAAGTGAATGAGTGGCATTTTTGTAATATTGTGTGAGTTTGAAGGTTAAAGTTTATATATAATAGAGTGTTGTTATTTCCATTTATGGAATGAGAAACTTACTCGTGGACGGCCCGAAAAGGAAAGTGGGAAGTTTACTCATGGACGGAGGGAGTATATATTTAACAAAAAATATTTTGAGGTAATATACAGTATTTCAATATCCTGATATTTTAATTTGTTGATAAATGCATAGACTTAATAACCATAGGATTTAGTTATTTTTTCTGGAATATTTTTGACAACCATAATTACTGAAAAATTTACTCTGTATCTTCTGATTTCATCATTTCGATACCTGGATTGACCGTCGGTGATTTCATCATTTCGATATCCGGAATGACCGTCGGTGATGATTGTTCCACTGTCCTTACAACTATGAGTAAACCGTCACGTGCTTACATGTTTATATCGTTGTTATTTTTTTTATTTTATTAAAACTATATTTGTCACTATCTTTAGTTTATGTAATTTAAATATTACAATTTCTCATATAATAAAGCCATGTTATGATGTACATATCAAAAGAGGTAATCTTTGGGTTTTTTTATAAATGCAATTACACATGTATGTAACTTTTGTTTATGTGTCTAAATGCATATCAATGTTTTTAAACCCGTACCGGACATTAAACCGAACAATGCATTGAGTCACTGGCCTTTTAACCGTTATAAAAAAAAAGAATGTCTCTATATATATATATATATATATATATATATATATATATATATATATATATTATAAAATTGTAGATAATAACACATTTTTGAATAAAAAAAAATATATGTATTAATTAATTATGATATTCCATAATTATAACTAGCATTTACACTGTTTTCAAAATCATATCTTTAGAATTTATATTAAACCTTTTTTAAAAGCCCAAAAATAATTCATTCACTACTCCAAAAAAGCCCATTACAATTTGTTTGTTTTCTTTTTACCCTAATCACTATTCATAATGCTTTTTCCAAACCAACACGGCACTTTTCATTCTCTAACTAATTTCTCAATTTATATTTCCTCTGTCGCCCATACATTGCTATATGTACACGGTAGTAGTGTGAAAGAGATTATAGAATTCTTACAGTTACGCAGTTTATGATATTGTTCAATGGAAATGGAGCAGAGTCAGCATCTATCTATATCTCCTATTTCATTAGTCCTTTTAATTTATTTTTAATCCATTATTCACGATTCTTCTATTCTTCCGAGACCCTGTTTCTCTAAAAAAGCATTTTTTTTAGGGTCATCATTTCAATGTTGTTTGTCGGTCCTTTTCCCCTTAAAATAAAAAACTTTTTATATTTGTGATCGGACTTGAATTCATCCAGATCACCATTAAGACGTGTAACCTGTCTTTTCCGGTTTTGAAAACATTGAATGCATTTACAAAAAGAAGATGGGTATTTTATATTAAAGATTTTTGTTGAATTCTTACCTTTTGTAGTATTGTGATTGAATTTAGGGTTTGTTGTTCTATGTGTTTGATATATTGGCTTCGCTGTTCTGCTCTCATGTATTTGATATGTTGGCTTCTCTGTTTTGCTCTTTGTACCTCATCGGAATTTTCAGATTTCTTTAATAAATACCTCCTGTAAAAATTCCAAATTAATTAGTATTGAATTGTTTTTTTTGAGAAATTGGAAAAAAAAAATTCATTCTTCCTATAAAACTATCACTTAATCAGTATTTCGAGTAAAAAAAAAAAATTCGTTACTCATTAATTTCCATTCAATTCGTCAATCTCTATGATTTTAAAAAAAAAACTAATTGAATGGATGAATGATAAAACGTCTGATTTTATAATTTATTTTTATTTACCGGATAGATCTCTGGTTATATGACATCCATCTTACCCTGGATCTGTTTCACGCATCGCCAGTATACAGGTATCAAATCACTGCCATTTGGTTGGAACAATCTACTTTTTTTTTATATTTGATTCTGCATGTTGATACTATTAGATAATTATGAAATTATATGATACATATTAAATGATACGGTTTCAATTTAATCCAAACACTACATTAAATTTACCTTCTTGGAGTTGATCTTATCGTCTGATCTAGCTTCTTTGTTGAGAAAATTTCGGCAAATTTGATTCTGGTGTTAAATTTTTGATGTCTCTCACGATCTCTGTTTTCCATTAACCCCTGTACCGTCGTCCATCCTCTTGACAATTCCTGTTTATTTTTCGTATTGTATAAAAGTAAGCATGGTTTATTGAATTTGGGGGAACCTCTTCATCTTAGAATGAGTGAGTTCTGTAACTTGTGGGTGGAATGAATTTAGGAGTAATTAATGTTATGTGCAGTATTGAAGATATATACCTTGGTATTTGATATTTGTTTGTTTTGCTTATCTTTTGACATGTTCAATCCAATAATGTAGATAAATAATGTGAATTAATTAATTTGGTTGTTAACATATGGGCTCATATATTAATTCGTAGCAATGATATCCACCTCAGTTCAATTCCCAAAACAAGCCCACTGTATATATGTAATGAATTTTATATGGGCACATATATGTACCTACATGATTAATAGATACACCCACATATACATTGATTTTCCTATTTTACCCTTTGTTCTCTCTTTCTCTTCTACCGTTTACTTTCTTCTATGCAGATTCAGCAATCCCTCTGCAGATTAAACGGCCCCGCTTCTCCGCTCAGCGTCGCTGCACTCCATAGCGTCTCTCAGCCCCGCGCAGCCGCCCCATCACTGTGCAGCCGCCCCATCGCCGCCCGATCCTGTGTAGCCGTCCCAGTGCCGTCCAACCCTTGCACAGTCGCCCCAGCGCCGCCCGATGCCCCATCCCTTTACAGCCGCCCCGCGCCACCCGACGCCACACCTCTGTGCAGCCACTCCGTGCCGCCATCACAAGGTTATTTTTTTTTAATCGAACCCCCAATTTTTGCAGATGCAAATTATGATCCAAAATTGAATCCCCTCCTATATCTTGATCACATTTGTTTCTCTTGAACTATTAATATGTTGTTGATAAATGTGCTAATAAATTAGGTTTTCCATTTTCCTATGTTCGATCCATGATATGCTGCTCCAATCCTTAGTTATATTTAGTTTTTTTAACTATTATTTGTTTGTTGCTTTAATTCCACTAAAATGAAAGTACAAATTTTAATTTATTAGAATTTGAAATCTAATTTTTTTTATATAGTTAATTAAACTATTAGACATGATCGATACTGTCATTGCATGTTGGATTAATTTTAAGGTTTTGTTTAAAATTTTAAATCAATATATTCGAATACTTTAATTGTAGATTTACAAAGGAATCTCAAAATTTAACTTTTTTGAAAATGATAATTGATTGAAGAAATTAATATAAAATGTAGTTTATTCATTGAGAATTGAACACGCTGTCCTTTTCTAGATCAGATCATTTTTTGATCTTATAACATAAAACAATATCACTTTATTTAAGAGTTTGTAGTTATATATATGTGTGTAATAAATATATTTGAACATATACTATGGTTGAATTTGAACGATTTTTGTACATAAAATTAAATTATCAAAACGAACTACATTGTGGCATGTGTATTGGTTGAGGATTGTTATTTGAATGAGGAAACTAACAGAGGAAACTATATGTAAGCTTATTCTTTTTCCATATTCGTCTACAGGAGGACCTCAGTACATTGTACAACCACTTTAGTTCTATAACATTTTTTTAGAATAACAGTGTGGTATGATTATAATTTTATCCAGAATATAACTGGCTTCCGTGCGAAGCACGGGTGGTCGAGTTACTAGTTTCACTTAAAAATCCCACACCCCATTTTGTCATCTTCTTTTATTTATTTAAATTGGGGTTCAACACAAATACAACCTCCGCCCCACCCCCAACTATATTAATCTCCACTCACCTGCGTAGCTATTTAAATTTCCAACCATGGCATCCCTCCACAATAAATTAAATAAAAATAAAATATTTTTTTAAATAAAATCCAATTCAGAAAACATGATAGTTAGAAAAGTTCAAATTTATAGTTGGAAGTTGTTCTTTTCCAATAAGCATTGTACTGTTCATCATTAACAAGTGAACCAAATGAACAAAAAAAACTTGTCTAATTTTTTTGAAATGTTTTGCTAAGTATAAAATGAAAGGTTGTTCGACACATTGTATAGTCTGGTGCTGATTCATCTTTTTTAATTTTAGATAAAGTTGCTCGGCAAAAATATTATAAGCGACCATGATTTAGTTGGTGTTCAAAGTTGTTCGTCAGTTTGTATATGTTAATGATGAACAGTCTTACAACACTTGTAATTTTTCACGATGTAAATATAGTTGTTCGTTGAAAGAAAAGTCCAAAGCTCGAGATACAGGTCCATCTTTAAGGACCAAGACCACTTAAAGGTTGTTCGTTTTTTAAAATGAACAGAAACTAAGGCTAAACCCATATTCTATTAAAAGGCAAAGTTCAAATACACAAATGCTCCCAAAACACACACAAACACACCTAAACGTGCACACATACAAAATAAATACGGAATCGACTCTCGTATTTACAATTTTACAACCCGAACCTTCGATTTATCATTTACGGTGATAATTAATCACACGTTCTTGATTGGTGATCCTAAACTGAACTAAAATAGCCACTAATCCTCACAATTAAATTTGATCACCAACAATTTGGCGCTAGAAGGAGAGAGTCGAACCTCCGGTTAAGTGTGATCAATCAAGAACTTCAAGTTTAAAAACTTGAAGATTTGAAGAAATCCTCAAGAAATTCTTGAAGATTCAAACAAAAGTGTTCTTGGTGTTCTTCAATATAAAATTTGAAGATTCAAAGATTGAGAAGGTAATTCAATTTAGGATGCCTCAATCCAAGGAAACACAAGGTTCACGTTTATCAAGGAGAGCATTTCCCACTCGAGCTTCATCAGCTGGCCATCAAGATCATGAACCTAGACATGCAAACAGATCACGACATACGGCCATAACTCACAACATCCCACCAGAAATGGAGGCCCTAGCGAACAACCCTAACGAACTGGTTAAAACCATTGCTGCTCTCCAAGCTATTCAAAGACAGCAGGAACAAAATAGACCTTCACAAGCAAGGTCTAGGGTTAAACCCATGGAGGTGGTTAGAGCCAGGTCTGTTAGGGGCGAACAACATGAGGTGAATAGTGTCCAAGTCAGGCGGATAAGGGCAAAGCCCAGGTGGTCGACCCAAGAGAGGATCAGGCTGAGTCTGCTCGTGGGTGAACAACAATATCAAGTCATGGAACAACTCGTTCCAGTGCCCAGGACAGACTTGGTCAACCCCAACATCAGAAAGAAGCTGCTCACCAAGGAGCAGGAGATGGGCGAGCAACATTTGAGTAGCCTCGCCCATCAGTTCATGAAAGACTGTCCCAGTCTGTTGGTCCCAAAATGGTTATCCAGCGGAAAGCGTTTTGAAATATTTTTAATGAAAACCTTTTAAAAGATGGTGCTAAAAATTAAAGTGCAGAAATTTAAAGTGCAGAAAATAAAGAACACCAAGGATTTATAGTGGTTTGGACAACAGGTCCTACGTCCACTCTCCCTTTCTCCAAAGGGGACTTTCTCTCCAACCAACTTACGAACTACTGGAATTGCGAAGTACCAGCTCCTTCGTACAACTTGCTTACAACAACCTTTCAATATGATGAACATGTTGATTATAAGTTCCAACTAAAACTCCTAAAAGAGTGTATACACTTGAATGAACAAGGTGAGTGAGTGGAGAGTTCGTGTGCTTTGTGCTCTTGCCCGACTCTTGTCTCTCTAATGAACTCAACCAAAACACTCCTATTTATAGTTGTGAATTAACTAGCCGTTGGAGAGCTAGCAATTCAAACAACCATAATTGGAGGAATATAATCAATCAAAGATTGATTATATGATTGATTAGTTGACTTCAATCAATCAAGCAATCAATCATATCCTCCATCAGTTGACTCTCCAGATTGCCTTCTTCTCAATCATCGAACTTCAAGATCTCCTTGTATCCAGATAACACGCAGCCTCCATGTGGGGTAAACTAATCCATCTCCCTCATCTGGTCAGGACTCATCTGGTCTGGGGTCTTCTGGTCTGGGCTCATCTGGTAGAGGTCTTCTGGCAGACTCCTCTGGTAGACTCCTCTGGCAGACTCCTCTGGACAAACTCATCTGGTAGACTCCTCTGGTCAGACTCATCTGGCAGACTCCTCTGGTCCTCTGGTCTGGACACCTCATCTGGTCTGCACATATTTCTTCCCCCTTAACAAAAGACCTATTCTAGACCTAGACTAATCTGTAGCTGACTAACAGGTTCAACTAGTCCTATCACAAGTTCTTGTTTTAACATCTTCAAAATATCTAATCTATATCCTAACACAGTCTGCTTTCAGGCGCCTAGGGCCAAACGCGGCGAGCAACCCTAGGAAATAGCTCCAGGATATGCCCGCTCCGAGTGAGGGACTGCGACGAGCAGAAAGTCCTGTGTCTTTGCTCGCCGAATAGCCTCCAAGCCAGGGGACATCTTTGGATGAGTTATCAAGCCTGAGAAAGGCCGTGGAGAGCATGCAGGGGCAATTGGATCAACAAAGAGGGATGGGGACGACCAGCATGCCATCCTCACCATTATCATCCATCATATTGAAGGCCCCAATTCAGAAAAAGATTCAGTTTCCGGCCAGCATACAATACAAAGGTGTTGCTGATCCCCGAGTCCATTTAACGAAATATTCCGGAACTTCCCCTTGACTTTGGGGGACCGAGTACACAAGTGATTTTCTGCAATGCCACCAGCATCCATCCACTCGTTTGCTCAATTGAGTCAAGAGTTCCTCTTCCACTTCTCAACAACGGGTTCGTATTTGTCCCAAAAATACCGGTTGTCGGACCTATAGCAAAATGACGACGAGTCGTACCGGGCGTTTATGGAAAGATTCGACAAAGTGTTGTTGGAAGGGGAACCGGTAAGCGAAGATACAAAAATTGTCGCTGTTATGGCCGGGTTGAAGAAAGGGTCGAAGTTGTGGCGAGAGGTACGTCTAAAGTGCCCAAAAAGCTATGCCGAGTTCAGAAATCAACCCGGCATATTTGTTTCCATGTACGAGGCCCTACAAGCAAACTTGGGGGAAAATAAAGCTGATCCCAAGGAGAACAACAAAAAACCCGGTGGAACAGGCCACAGGGTCCCGAAGAACATGAAGGTATTCACCGAAGGGATAGAACTAAAGGAAAAGCTGAACCAGGTGCTAACAGTATCCATCGATACTGTGTACGAAAATGTAAAGGAGAAAGAGTTGCTCTCCCCTCCCCGAAGGATTCGCCAAGAGACTGGCAAACTCAACCCTAATAAGTATTTTGCCTACCATCAAAGCGTGGGGCATTTTACTAGTGAGTGTAGAGATTTTCTCAAGAAACTCTGGCGATTCTACGAGGAGGGAAAGCTCTCCGACTTCGTCAAAAGGCAGCCTGGAAAGAGAGCCCGGGAGAACAACTCAGAAGATGAGGAGAATGATCAACCTCAAAGAAACAATAAACCCGGGCGACCAGTTCCAGCCATTGCTGCTTGTCCATTAGAGGATTTATACATAATGGAACCCTCAGGACCTGCGGGAGGATGTTCTGATGGACGACCACCAATTTCCAACCGAAAGAGAAAAGCCGAATTACGAGCGATCAGCCAAGTACAAGAAATGGGGTTAAATCGTCCATCATGCAGACAGCTGAACTAACCTTTACTGAAAAAGATTTGGAAGGAATATTAACCCCCCACAATGATTCGCTCGTGATCTGTACTAAGATCATGGGGACCAGAGTGCATAGATTGTTGGTGGACACCGGAGCCTACACCAACATCCTTTTCAAAAAGACGCTCGACCAACTTGGAGATTATTCGGGCTACATACGAGATTCAAATCATAGAATCTTAGGCTTCGAAAATGTTGTAATAGTCCCGTTAGGGGAGATTAGGTTGTCTGTCCAGATTGTAACAGTCGAGGAACCCGAGAAAAATATAACAAGAATGGTAGATTTCTTGGTCGTAGATCAGGATTCGACCTATAACGGGTTTCTTGGTCGACCTTTTTTAAATGAATTTAAAGCTGCATGTTCAACTTACCACTATTGCATAAAGTTCCCAACAGCAAGTGGAGAAGGCTCAATAAAAGGAGACCAAAGGAAAGCTCGTGAATGTCTCCTACAATTGCAAGCAAAACAGGCACAAGTATCCATGATGAAAGCCACCACCAGCTACCCAGTTGATGAATCATCAGTGCTGGAGAACATGATGGACATGGAAGAGGACCATATGGATACTGACGAGCAGCCTCCTGACGAGCAAGTATTGGACGAACAACTCATCACCACCCATGAGGAACTTCCATTTGACGAACAACATAGAGGTGGTGACGAGCAATATACAACAGATGACTTGGAGGGACGGATGCTGACTAACAACAATGGGTCAGGACCATCAGATGATCTAGAGCCCCGCCTGGGAGCAGAGCCCATGAACATCGAAAATAATTTCAACCCCGAGGGACCAATACTTGATCCTCGTTGGAAAGGACAAAAACGACGAGCAACTCCAGTCGAAGAACTGGAGGCGTTCAAAGTTAATCCTGGAAACGAAGATCTTGAATTGTACATAGGATCTAAGCTCCCTGAGCCTTACAGATCCCGAATAAAAGAGTTCCTCAATAAAAATCTAGATATTTTTGCTTGGTCTCATGCAGACATGGTGGGAATAGATCCAAAGCATGCTTGCCATAAGCTTAATATCAATCAAACAAAGAGGCCAGTCCATCAAAAATGAAGAAAGTACGGCCCAGATAAGTACCAAGCTTTGAATGAAGAAGTGAAGAAGTTGTTAGACAACGATCTAATCCGACAAGCACTTTGTCCACAATGGGTAGCAAACCCAGTCCTTGTACGGAAACCAAACGGGACCTGGAGGCTATGCATAGATTTTACAGATCTGAATGCAGCATGCCCGAAGGACAACTTTCCTCTCCCCCATATTGACCAATTAGTGGACAGCACTGCGGGTCACGAAATGCTAACGTTTATGGATGCCTTTTCCGGGTACCATCAAATCCCAATGCATCCTGACGATCAAGAAAGCACAGTCTTTTATACGAATAAAAACTTGCTGTGTTGGAAGAGAATGCCCTTCGGCCTCATCAATGCCGGAGCTACATATCAGAGGTTGGTGAACAAGATGTTCGACGAACAAATTGGAGATACTGTAGAAGTCTACGTAGACGATATCGTAGTCAAGAGACCCCGAAAAGAAGATCATCTCCAGCATTTAACTCAGGTGTTTGAAATCCTTCAGCATTACAACATGAAGTTAAATCCAAAGAAGAGCAGCTTTGGAGTTCATTCGGGGAAGTTACTGGGCCATCTTGTTAGCCAACGAGGGATTGAGGCCAATCCAACAAAGGTCAAAGCTATTGTGGATATGCAACCACCACGTTCAGTAAAAGAAGTGCAAAGGCTCACAGGATGCCTAGCAGTATTGAACCGGTTCATATCCCGATCAGGAGACAAGTGCCGTCCATTCTTTGAGGCCATTAAAAAAGGAAAATTCACGTGGACTAACAACTGTCAAAAGGCATTTGACCAACTTAAAGAATACTTGGGAGATGTTAAGATTCTATCAAAGCCCATCCCAGGAGAAAAGCTTTACTTGTACTTGGCAGCGTCAGACGTGACAATCAACTCCATTCTGGTACGAGAGGACGACAAGTTTCATAAACCAATCTACTACGTCAGCCAAGCTTTACACGAAGCGGAGATCAAATATTCTCCAACCGAAAAGCTGGCGTACGCACTTGTTATGAGTGTGAGAAAGTTACGACCATACTTCTTCGACATCAAGTTGAGGTGCTAACAACTTTCCCACTCAGACAAATTCTCCATCGCCCAGACACAGCTGGTCGTCTACTAAAATGGTCACTAGAGATTAGCCAATTCGGGGTGACCTATGCTCCTCGAACAACGATCAAAGGGCAAGCATTAGCCGACTTTATTGTCGAACTAACTTTCCCACCAGATCCGACGAGAGGACTTGATCATCCTTGTCATCTCTACATCGACGAATCTTCAACTAATATAGCCCCAGGGGCAGGAATGGTCCTGATAAGCCCTGACAGACAAGTTTTCACCTCGGCAATCAGATTTGGTTTCATGGCTACCAACAATGAAGCTGAATATAAAGCCCTCATTGCTGGTCTCCACTTATCCCTTGCGGTAGGTGTTAGACGTTTGCAAATATTTGGCGACTCACAATTGATCGTGAATCAAGTCCGAGGTGAATACGAATCAAAAGATGATCACATGATCGAGTATCAGCAGATTGTTGCTCACCTGATGTCCCTGCTGGATCAAGTTTTCATTGAACAAATTCCAAGGACAAGCAACACTCAGGCAGATGCATTGGCCCGACTAGCAACAAGCGAAGGGCCTGTAGAGTTGGCGAACATTATAATCACAAAGATGAATGACCAATCAACAATAAGTTATAATGCCAACCAAATAGACGAACAAGAAAGTAAAGAAGAAGATTGGAGAACAAACATAGTCAAATATTTAAAAAGTGGAGAAAAACCAAACAACTCTTTTGAAGCTGCCAAGCTAACAAAGCAAGCTGCCAGATATACTCTGGTAGGCGATCAACTTTACAAAAGAGGAATACCAATTCCACTTCTCAAATGTTTGCCTAGGGGGCAAGGACGAGCAATACTCGAAGAAATACATGCCGGAGTATGTGGAAATCACACTGGGGGGCAAGCTTTAGCGTACAAAATGATCAGACAAGATTATTATTGGTCGACTTTACGTTAGGACGCAATCAAGAAAGCAAAAACTTGTCATCAGTGTCAGATTTTTGCCCCGAACATTCATACCCCGGCTCAGGAGCTCGTATCAGTTTACAGCCTATGGCCGTTTACAAGATGGGGGATGGACATTATTGGTCCTTTCCCAGCAGGAGTTGGAAATGTTCGATTTGCCGTCGTGGCAGTCGATTATTATACAAAATGGGCAGAAGCAGAGGCCATGATGAAAATTACGCAACAAAAGATGATCAACTTCATATGGAAGAACATTGTCTGTCGTTTTGGGGTTCCACAAACCATTGTGACAGACAATGGTCCGCAGTTTGATGGAAAAGAATTGAGAGACTTCTGTACGAAGTGTGGGATCAAAAAATACTATTCTACTCCCTATCATCCCCAATCAAATGGATAAGTCGAGGTTGTTAATAAGATTATCAAGCATACGTTGAAAGTACGATTGGCGGAGAGCAAAAGTGAACTCCCGGAAGTCTTGTGGGCATATAGAGTTTCTCTCAGGTCAAGCACCGGAGAAACACCTTTTGCAATGGCTTTCGGAACAGAAGCTGTGATACCAATTGAATTAAAGACCAACACTATCAGGACGACCAACTTTGATGAACAAGCGAACAACTCTGCTCTAGCTACTGAAATGGATTTGCTCGAAGAAAAAAGATTAAGTGTCGAGGTAAAAAATGCTACGTATAAGCAGCGAGCAGAACGCTATTATAATTCCCATGTTAAAATCAGGGAATTCAGAGTTGGAGATTTGGTTCTAAGAAAGTTGCTCGCCCAAACTCTAGGTGTATTAGGACCAACTTGGGAGGGCCCGTATCGTATAACAGACAAGTTCCTTAATGGCGTATACGATATCGAAGATATGGAAGGCAAGCCGGCCCAATACTCCTGGAATGTTGTACATCTAAAGAAGTACTATCAATAAGTCGAACAAGTTCTTGATTGGGCGAACAAATGTCTTGGGGGGCAAGTGAACCAAATGAACCAAAAAACTTGCCTAAATTTTTTGAATTTTTTTGCTAAGTATAAAATGAAAGGTTGTTCGGCACATTGTATAGTCTGGTGCTGATTCATCTTTTTTAATTTTAGATAAAGTTGCTCGGCAAAAATATTATAAGCGAGCATGTTTTAGTTGGTGTTCAAAGTTGTTCGTCAGTTTGTATATGTTAATGATGAACAGTCTTACAACACTTGTAATTTTTCAGGATGTAAATATAGTTGTTCGTTGAAAGAAAATTCCAAAGCTCGAGGTACAAGTCCATCTTTAAGGACTAAGGCCACTTAAAGGTTGTTCGTTTTTTAAAATGAACAGAACCTAAGGCTAAACCCATATTCTATTAAAAGGCAAAGTTCAAATACACAAATGCTCCCAAAACACACACAAACACACCTAAACGTGCACACATATGAAATAAATACGGATTCAACTCTCGTATTTACAATTTTATAACCCGAACCTTCGATTTATCATTTACGGTGATAATCAATCACACGTTCTTGATTGGTGATCCTAAACCGAACTAAAATAGCCACTAATCCTCACGATTAAATTTGATCACCAACATTGTCCAATTAATTTTCTAAAATGTAATATAATATAAAAATACATAAATAGATATTAATAAATTTCACAGGTTAATAATTAACAAGACATTTCAAAATAAATTTGCAAAACTGTCCTACTAATAATACACTTACAAAAACTAATAACATATCAAATAGCAATTCCATTCAATCCCAAAACAGACAAAAACTATTATTCTTGGGTATTGAGTATTTTTTTTAGATATATAAATTTATGATGTATCTTCACAAAAAAAAAAAAAAAAAACCATCCAAACTAATTAATTAGATGGATCAAATACGTCTCCACATAAATCCATTGCTTCAAGAAAATGTGTTTGATGATCCAATGGTGCCTACATCAAACAAAACATGAGTTATAAAGACTTATAATATTTTTTTATATGAAGTCAAGTTCATACCATTAATAACTAAGTGAATTTGAGTTGAGTTCCACTTGTTTGAAGACATGGAAAAGTCATCGGAGGTGTTGAAGAAGACACATTCACTTCATTTTGTGCTCCAACGTCCAGTACTAATTGTATAAAATCGCAATAAAAATAACTTTTTTCCAAAATCCTAAAATCGTAATAAGGTTATTTATGTAATTTACTTCCCAATGTACCTTGAGTTTGTGATTTCTTTTCTTTTCTTTTGATTGAAGCTCTACCCAACCTTTGTATCGTCTTGATCTTTTATTACTATCTCTTTTTTTGAAGCCCTTTGATTTTGTCAAGGAAGGTTCTAAGGGTGAAGTAATGACATTGTTTTTGTTGTCTTGACTCTCTTTTGTCAAACACATTTCCATAACTTGGTTGCTTAGATCACATACCATCTTATGCACCAAAGAGAGTGTTGATGGGTGAGCGGATGTTTCGGTTGCTAGTCTTATAAGCATCATGCATAACTGTCTATATCTTTCTGCACTTTTTAGCTTAGAATCTTCTTCGACTTCATTACCCATATAATATTGCTTTGAAAGATTTTTTTGTATCCATCACATCATAAACTTTAATAGTATGACAACACAATAATCCAATCGTCTCAAATTTCCGACAGGAACATGAAATCTTCTTGGTACTAGGCTCAAATGTCACCCTCCATTCTCCGTCTTCTTCTTCTAGCCCAACAACATATTCAAATAATTGTTGAGTTTCATTTCTACGTTTTATGTAGGCAGCTGCAAAAAAAAAAATCCTTTTGAAATATATCAAAGATGGTAAAGGTATAAATTAGGGATGTCAACGGGGCAGAGGCATCCCCGTCCACGCGAAGTAAATGGGGAAAGAAAATTCCCCCCATCCCCGCCCCGCTGGGGATTCCCTGTTCCCCGCTTAATTATTTTTTATCACATTTTTAAAATATAAAATAATATATAAATTAAAAAATTTAATCATACAAAACAATTAGTTTAAGTTGGTGGTAAAAAAATTAATTTAAACAATTTGAAGTGTCTCTAATCTAATATTTTTAGTTAACACATATATTAAAGTGAAAATTATATAATTTGGAATCTATAACATAATATTAAATAAAATATAGATGTAATTTTAAATAAATAGTTAATTGAGTAGAAAAATTATGAAATATTTATCTATAATTTACTTCTAAATTTATATATTATATACATATAAATATATTAATTATATAAAAATAAATGCGGGTCCCCACGGGGAACGGGGCGGGGAATACTATCCCCGTCCCCTCCTACGGGGCAAAAAAATTCCCCGTCCTCGTTTGCTTCGGGGATTTTCCTCCCCGTTCGGGGCTGATCCCCGCGGGGATCGGGGATTCCCCGATCCGCTGCCAAGCCTAGTATAAATCTTATAAAATTGCCGCAAACATTTGTAAACTCTCTAGCTTTAACCTTGATATTTTTTTACATGCATCAAATTCACAATTTAACTTATTGTAGCGCTTGCCCTCTAATACCCGTTCAAAGTGCTTAAAAAATTGTGTTATGTCTAAATCAGGCTTCATACAACTCTTTATATCAGAATTGACATTCTCGCTGAGTTGTTTACTTTTCATACCAAGAGTGTAAGTATATGCATCATGTATCAAGCTGTCCATTTTCTCTTTATACTATATGTAAATTGTAGATATGTGTTATCCTGAACATTATATTGTGCAAGTAGGATGTTCTACGACTCCTCAAATTTGGTCTCATATCAATACCATACATACATCTTTTAAAATTAGTTAAGAAATGTGATTCATCTTTCATCAAATTTCCAAGATGTTTGATTCCATTTTGCATTAAGTGCCACGTGCACAATCCATGGAATATGTCAGACATCACCTCATGCAAGACTTTGTCCATGACTTGATCTTGATCAGTACAGACAGTGCGAGTTTTTTTTTTTTTTTGCTTGTGGGCCTCTAAAAATGTCTCAAGTAACCATTTACATGAGGTTGTTGTCTCATCATACAAAAGTGTTGCACCAAAAATCACCATTTCTCTGTGATGATTAAAACCTGAGAAGATAGCAAATGGTCGGTGTGCACGATTTGTGCAATACTCTAGTGACACATCACCAAAATACTCATAATTGGAATTCTTACGTCTGCCCAAAAAACATTAGTTATCTCTTCTTCCATATCCATTGGATTGACAATGGTAAAATGAGGAATTCTTAGATAACTGTTGTTGAAAGTATCATATTGGACAATCAACTTCCCCATAACATGCTTCTTTATCTTTTGGACCGAAGATAAGTTTTTGCATCCAACAAGGTATAACCAATAACATCTCTTCCCTCTACTTGGCTGCTCATCAGCTGAAAATTTAGTTTTTGTTTAAGCCCAACATTTTTAGCCAAATCAGTCTCATAAGCCTGGACATTTGTAATGTTACGTCGAGAAGATAGCATCACTGTTCATGCCATGCCATGTTTCCATTTTTTCCCAAATTAATGCAAGTTAGATTACTTGTGGGCTAAAATATAATTGCCAAGTATTAATTGGCACTAGATAAATTAAGTAATCTTAACATTATATATATATAGAGTTTAAATCACAAATGGTCCCATAACTTTCTGACAAAATAGATTCAGTCCCAAAATTAACTTTTTATCAAATTTAGTCCCAATTTTTCTAAGATGATCCAATTTACGTCCCATTTTCGCCGGAACTTGCAAAACGGTGTCGTCCCAAATCACATGTCTGGCACGTGTAAGTGATTTCCGGTGACTAACAAACGTGGCATCCACCTGAAATTTTTTTAAATAACAAAACACACGTCTGATAAACTTAAAGAGTTAAACTTAAATCTAAGAATAAATAATAAAACTAATTTAAATTCAGCTAATTAATTAAACTAAATATTAAAACATAAAATATAACCTCAATTTTAAACCAGTAAAGCTACGAACAATTCTCAAAACTAGGGTTCTCTTGTTCTTTCCCCAATATCGCGTCTTTTTATCTGTCATATAAAATCTCTCATAAGAAATCTTGAAATTTTCAGTATTCCGTGAATAATTTTCCTAGCAATATCATTATTCTGTGAAATTACAAACAACCAAATGAAAATCAATCAAAATAATTTTTTTCCTCTCTTACGAAATGCCCAAATAGAAAGGAAAATCAATCAAAATGTTTCTCATCCAAATTCGGAATTTTTATCCAAAGGGAATAACACCGTTGAAACACAAATATTTCTTACTGGATATTTTTCGCACCGCAGAAACCGCCGACCAACGTTATCTTCCTTCCACAACGTAATACCACTGGTCAACGACAATAACAACTGATTTGTTCCGAGCTTCCACTAGATTGAGACATAACAAGCCGTGCGTCAATTGAAATCTGATTTTGGGGATTTTGGGATCGATTTGGTTTTGGGGATTTTCGAAGAACCCTAGTTATGAACAAAGGCTAATTATGTGATTTTGAAGCAATTCTAGCTTTCTTCTTCCAGAGGACTTTGTATCAGAGAGGGGGAGAGAGGCGCGGTGGGGAAGATCCAGAGAATCACGTTTGTGTTAGTTACTATTTATTTGTGTATTTAGTTTAATTAATTTGCTGAATTTTAATTATATTTTTAGTAGGCTTTCCAACGTGTATTTATAAATTAGTCTAAAAAGGAAAAAAAAAATAGATGAATGCCACGTTTGTTAGTAGCCGGAAATCACTTACACGTGCTAGGCACGTGATTTGGACGACACCGTTTTGCAAGCTCCGGCGAAAATGGGACGTAAATTGGACAATCTTAGAAAAATTGGGACTAAATCTGATAAAAAGTTAATTTTGGGACTGAATCTATTTTGTCAGAAACTTATGGGACCATTTGTAATTTAAACTCTCTCTCTCTATATATATATAGTTAGTTAAAACATAATAAATCTAATGAAGATCTTAGGTTATGACTTAAATGGATTGCCCATGTTTATACTTAAAAAAAGTGAGATTGAAAAGTTATCATAAACTATATAGAAATTGTGGTACTCATATGTATATTTCAGGTGTTCAACAATATATAAAAGAAACATCACTATGCCCATGATATGGATATTATTTAAGAAAAATATTATAGATTTTTTTAATAAATTTAATAACATCTTAGAAAATGGTGGTTCTACCACCACCACACAGAATCCAAAATCGCACTTCTCAATTTCTGGAAAATACATTCTTCCTTTCACCTTTAGAAACGGATGTATGCATATCTATCTCAAGTATTCAGATCTTTCTCAAATCATTTTGTAATTTATGGTGTATTAATTATTAGAAACCCAAACTCTCTGGCCTTTCTTATTTTATAATTTGGTTTATATTGGTTCTTTAGAAAGCCCAAGTGGATTCTTGAGGAAGAGACAAAATGACGAGACTTGTAGTGGGAAAAGTATATACCTATGACTGATAAATAACGACATAGTTGCATATATAAAACAATTATTCTTAATCCTTATCACATAATTATATACTTAAAAGAAAGAAAATATTGGGGTGGGGTTTAGATAGTTTCGTGCGATTGATGTTAGATCCCAATTTTAATTAATAAAAAAATGAAAAAGGTGGGGCTGAGGGGTTAAGCCACATGGTGGGTATGAGTTTTTTTTATTGACAAACTAATACAAAATTGAGAGTGGGAATTTAATAATACGATGTCGGTTTTTGTGCACATAATTGTGCAGTTAGGACACGATCTAAACTCGTACACAAAATGTAATTACCAAACTAGACAAAATTCTTATTATACGTGCACCATACAAATGGAGTTAGGTCGGGGTCCCGTATCAATATTTGGTACATAATTGAAATGGATTTCCAAGCCACCCGCATTTACTTCATACATTCCTCCGGGGAGGCTGAGCCAGTGCACCATTTTCGGAACATTGCAGAGGTTTAATTTTTGAAGTTTGACCATATGTGAGAGACCCATAGCCACATCTAGCATCACTAAATATTGTATATACCACCATTGAAGGATGGGCATTGAGCCTTTCTCCACTGTTAAAGCTGACAAGGCTCAAATCTTTGAGCAGCCTAAACCCATTTGCACAGAAGGTTAACTCACCAACGCAGGCACCGTGAGTATGGAGAAGTGCCAAATAGTGTAAATTCTCAAGACTAGTGATTAGGCATGAAATTGTCATGATTCGTAGCTCGTTTTGCCCGTGTTTTGAGTGAATATGATGTGTATTTAGATTCAATTGAGTATTATTTTCATACATTGATGAATTTGTCTCTTTGGTGAAAAATGGAGTTCGTAGGACTTTGAATCGACTCAAACGGATGCCCGGATGAGAAGATATTGAAGAAATACAAATAATATTAGTTCGAGAGAAGAAAAATATCACTTGGTTGAAGAGGATAGCCACTCGAGCAGGTTGAGCTCGAGCGCCCCCGCTCGAGCAAGGCAGTTGCTCGAGTGCCAAAACATACAGAGAACTTTGGGCGCTCGACCAGCTCGAGCGCCACCATTTGAGCACAAGAACCGTTCGAGCACTTGAGCTCGAGTGGTACCGTTCGACCTCCAGAACCATTCGAGCAATGCCACTCGAGCGCCACCGCTCGAGCTGTGGCAGCTCGAGTGCCCAATAGCCACTGGAAGCCATAGCGTTCGAGCAAGCGTGGGGTCGAGCGCCACCGCTCGACCACCACCCAAATATGCACGATTTTTGGTCTTTTGACCCGTTTTCCGGCCCATGAGTTCCAGAATCGACCCGTTGCCTATATATACCTATTCCGAACACGTTTTTGAACACCACTTGATGCATAGAGATAGTTTTTGGAGAGAGAAGAGCACCGAGAGTTTGAGCAAGCTTATTTTACGTGTAATCGAGGTTTTAGCATTACAAATTCATAGTTTAGATTTTGATTTTGATTGTCTTTCTTTTGTTCTTCAACACTTGTTGCGTGAGATCTTGGATTTCTTCTTTATTTGATTTTCGTTCTTAGATTAAACTTCTTTCTTCAAAACCCTAGTTTATGTTATTTAGTTTTTCAATTCAACTCGTCATGTTTATGTTCGTTGCTTATTTAGTTGCTATTGTTATCGTTAAAACCATGCTAGGCTAAAACCCTTGTATGCTTGGGGTAGGATGAACTCGTAGAAGTAGGATGTTGGTACGTAATTAGGATAACACGTTATGTTTAGTGCTAGTTCTCTTAATTAATTGAATTCTTAAAATAAACCCTAGAATTATCTTGGAAGTGAGTACGAAAATTATTAGAGAGAGGACGATCTTATCACTCTTTAATAACGATTAGGCTTAACGATCGTGTTATAGAAGGGGTTTATAATTTACCGGTTTATCTAGGGAGGACGACCGCATCACCTTGGGTAAATAAGGGTCTCATTAATTAAGCATAATTCATATAACTTGTTTAGTGGGTTGTGAAGTAGGTTGATATGACGAAGTATTAGGGTTAATTCTTGAGCTTTTAGTCTTTCAATCTGGTGCTAGATTAGGGAAGTTGATTTCCTAGTTTTAGTACACTTAGGACTAATACTTGCACATCACGGTTGTTTTAATTATCGTACTAGCTCCGTTAGTATACGTAGGAATTCCTATCCTGAGCATCGTCTTTTTTTATTTGAAACCAAACCTTAGATAATTAATTTTATTATTTCTTTTGCATACTTAGAGTAATATAGTTTAGATTTAATAATTTTCAAAAAGCCAAAAACATCCACTCATATTAATTACGATGCGCAGATCCCCAGGGCTCTATTCTCATACAACCCATCCCGAGGTACGATATACTTGGTCCCTATACTTGCCAATAGTACAGTGAACTCATACGCTTGTGGGGTAACTTCTAGTAAAAGCTAGTAAAGTTCGGTTCAAGTCAGTGGCGTTGTTGCCGGGGATGGCGATGTATGTCCATTGAGTAGGACTTGGAGATAGCTTAGTAGTTAGTAGTGAATGATTTATTTTTCTGTTTAATTCTTACTTGTTCGACAGTTGCGTTTTGATTCTTCTGTTAGTGTTTCAAGTTTATGAAAACACGCTCGCAAGGAGATACGAGCAAGGATAGAACACAGCTAGATCCTGAGACAATAGCAAGAAGAAACCGAGCCTTCTTAAGATGGATGAATCTGCCGGTGGAAACAAAGACAACATGAATCTGGATGGAATTGGGGATTTAGACAAAGCTGCTGCAGAGTACAATGCTGTAGTGGATCGGGTGGATGGAGTTGATGGAAACAGCAGTAACCAGCCGATACCCATAGGGGAAACTCAGAACCAATACCCGAACCCGCAAAACCAAAACAACTCTGCACAAACTCAAACTCAAACCCAAAACCAAAGCTAGAGCAATAACCCGAACATCCCGTTCAACAACCCTGTCTACCCACAAAACAACCCATCGTATCCTTACCCATACCCACCATATCCTTATCCACCATACCCTTATCCTCCACCTCCTGGTTATAACCAACCTCCAGTTCAGCAGGTACCTCTACCACCCGTCTATCCTCAGCACGTCCCTCAGAACACTGATCAAGATATAGCAATCCGAGGAAGGTTTGCGGCACAACCACAACGGTATTACGATGGAGTAGCATTGCCTCTAGTAGAGGCAAATAACTTCTCTATTTCCCCAGGAATCCTAAAGTTACTTACCGAGAATCAATTCAAGGGGGAGGTTGGGAAGGAGAATCCTCATACTCATTTGAGGAATTTTCTGATGATTGCCTCAACTTTCAACTATAACGACATGTCTGAAGATGCCAAAAGGCTTAGGTGGTTTCAGTTTTCTTTAACTGGAATCGCGAAGGAGTGGTATGATAACACGCTCCCAAGGGGAGGTGTAACCACATGGGCCGAGCTCAAGCGTCTGTTCCTCGAGCGATTCTACCCTCCGTCTAGAACAATCAAAGCAAGGCTATAGATCTCGTCATTCAAGCAGAAGACAGGAGAGGACTTACGTCAGGCTTGGGAGAGATACTCTAATATGCTCATTGAGTGCCCGCAACACGGGTACAACGAAGGGGACATCATGGCTTACTTCTACTGTGGAGCCAGCAAGGCAGGTCAAGACCACCTTGATGCATGTGCTAGTGGAGCATTCTTGAATTGTGGTGCAGCTAGGTGTAGAGAGATCGTTGATAACATTGTAAAAAATGCGGGGCAATAGAATGAGGCACAAGAGTTTCAGGGAGCTTATCAGATGGATGAGAGTGAGGGTACTAGAAAGCTGTTGATGGCAATGATGGAGAAGATCAGCAATCTAGAGGTTGGATAAAATCTGAGTGGAGGGAATACTGGAATGAGTGAGAGGGTAGACCAACCAGCGAGCCAGCAAGAAGAGGCAAACTATATGGGAATACCTAATTACAATCAAGGTGGATTCCAACAAGGTGGCAACCAGCAGGGAAGACCTCTCTACGGTCAACCGTTTGTACCACCCGATCCACAACCTCCTCAAAATCAGTGGAGAAACAACCAAGGTTATCAAGGAGGCCAGTAGCCTCCTCAGAACCAATGGAGGAAGAACGAGAATTTCTCGTATGTCAGTTGATCCAGGTTCAAAACCGCCAGGTGGTGAAGGAGGTGCCTCGACCGAAGAGATGTTGCGAGCGATCCTTCAGAAAGTGGAAGAAAGGAGTAGGAGATTGTCTTCATTGGAGTATGATGTGAAGAAATTACATAAGAAAGACGATCAACGTGATCAAGAACTCCAAAAGAGAGACATGGACTTGAATAGAGCTCAGCAGGAAAATAATCGCAGGTTTACTTCTATAGAGTATCAAATTATCCAAATTGCAAAATCCCAAACGAGAGAGCCGGGTAAATATCCCTCAATGCCCGAGACGAACCCGAAGGAGCAATGCAAAGCTATTGAGTTGAGAAGTGGGACTAAGTATGAGGGTCCTCAAATGCCTGCTGATTCAGAGACGCCCCAAGGAGAGGTTGAGATGAAGGGTAAGGAACATAAGAAAGATGGGGTTGAGACCGATGATGGGGATGAGACAGATGATGGGGATGAGACAGTTGAGAGAGATGAGATTGAGGAGGTAGAAGTTGAGAAAGGGGTTGAGGGTGAAGACACTCAAAAGAGCAAAGAGCCAGAAGAGGAAGACATTGAGGAGATTGAAAGAATTCCAAAGTGGAAGAAGGCAAAGGAAGAATGTGAAGGAGACCGAGCGAGATGAATGGGGGGTACCCAAATCTGTGATACCCGTTCCATATCTGCAGGGTTTTATGAAAAAGAAGTTAGATGAGAAATTTGCTAAATTCATTGATGTGTTTAAAAAGTTACATATTAACATTCCTTTTTATGATGCTTTGGAACATATGCCTAATTACGCCAAGTTCATGAAGGACTCGATAGCGAAGAGACGGCGAGTAGATGGGCCCGAACTTGTGCATTTGAACCATGAGGTGAGTGCCATGGTGCACAAGGCACTTCCTCCCAAGTTGAAGGATCCCGGAAGCTTTACAATCTTATGCGATATCGGGAACGGGATCAAGAAGGGAGCCTTATGGGATCTAGGGGTGAGCATTAATTTGATGCCTCTATTATTGTTCAAGAAGTTGGATGGGGGTGAACTATAGCTCATGATGATGACTCTCCAGCTTGCCGATAGGTCTATCACTAGGCCTCAAGGAGTGGTGGAGGATGTTCTAGTAACGATGGCAGATCACGGTTTTCCCACTGACTTTGTGGTCCTCGATATGGAGGAAGATGAGCATGTACCCTTGATCTTGAGAAGACCGTTCATGGCTACTGCCGGGATGGTGCTAGATGTGGCCAAAGGGAAGATCACGTTGAAAGTTGATGATCAAGAGGTGAAGATTTCCCTATACGAGGCCATGAAGTACCCTATGGAGGAAGAGAGTTCATAATTGAAAAGGGTAGACGTGGCCAATGTAGAAGGAAAGGGAGGAGTAGGTAAAAAGAAGCCAAAAGTTAAGAAGTGGGTACCTCCGTGGAGAGCGAAAAAGAAAGTGAAACCACCGCTTGAGGTTGAGAAGGAAGGAAAGGAACTCATGATGAGGGGGCATCGAGCGAAAAACTTAGACATCTTCTCTTATGAGAATAAAAGAGGTAAATTTGAGTATCATGTCCCATAAGCTCCTTTGAGCTCGGTCTGGCATTTGGACCTTATAAATAGCGCTGAGTGGAAGACAACCCATTTTTATTTGCTTTTGAGTGTTTTATGTTATTAGGATGTTGTTTTGAGTCGTATGTTCTAACCTGTATTTGAGTGAGTTGCTTGTAGGATTGTCTCGAGGGAGTAAAGGTATCATGGAGTTATTCAGATTGAGGGGACCAACTCGAGACAAGGGAGCGTGCCAAGTTGTTGAGAGAAACTGAATTATTTGGATGAGGTAACCACCACCCCAAACTTAGACCGCTTCACAAGGTCGAAGTTTGGGGGGTGGAGTTTTTATATGTTTTTTGGTTACATTGCATAGGCGCACACGCTCTCTTTGAGTTGAGTTAGGTTATATATTGTGCCTTGAGATGCTCCTTGAGCTGATATTGCTTTGATGTGCTACTACATATTTCATGCCTATCAATTCTCTTATGCTTGTTGATTACGATCTTTGAGTGTGAGTATGAGTTAGTGATTTGTGGAGTTGAGTTAGAGTCTGAATTGTGTGAGTGTAGGAGTTAGAGTTGATTTGAGAGGGAACTCGTATGCTTACGAACTTTCCTTTTGAATACTTGTGTGATAAAAGTGAGAATTCACTAGGACTAGCATGGATGTGAAAGCCGTGAGATTTGAGCCCTTTTTAGATTTAGATGCATAAATTGATATCTTTGTTTGTGAGTGGATCGTCACCTTAGAGGATGCTAGAACTTGTGTGTGCTCTCGCTTCTTGATTGTGTCTAATTTGATATGCCGAAAGTGATTTTATGCCATCTTTGATTTGATTGAGTCACTTAGCTTAAATTTTCCCTACCAATGATATTTATCCCTTGTTAGCCCATTTGAGCCTTAGCCTATATTATTTGCTAGCACATTTTAACACTTATCCAAATTTCTAAACTCTTTTTGTCTCAATTTGAGTGGAAAATAGGAAAAGTATGAATGAGAAGGGATCGAGTTGAGTTGAAAAAGGAGAATTATTAATGCTTGAGTGTAATTGAGAAGAAGGTGTAATGAGATTTTGAATTGTGGGAAAAACCAATGAATTTGAGAATGAGCAAAAGAAAAAATGAGCTCATGTGTATGTGTGAAAGAGAAAAAAGAGTGGTGATTGAAAAAGTGAAGTGAGTTAGAGAGAAGAAAAATTGAAGTGTTGAAAGTAGAGGAATTGAAAAGTGTATTGCATGAAGATGTTTGAAGTATTTTGTTCCTCGTCCCGAAATATTGAAGTTTGATTTTCTATTCTCCATTCACTTGAGTCACTTATCTCATATAGTTACCCCACCTGTCCAAAGAGCCTACGTTACAACCTTGAGAAAAGTCCTTTTTGATTCGGCATTGATTTCTAGAGTATGGTCGAAGTTGAGAGTGCTTACAAGTCTATGGCTGCTGATATGTGTGATTGATTGATTGAGTTAGTCCCTTATCATTGATATACACTTGTGAGGGAGTGAAACACATCGTTGAGTGCACATCCATGTTTGATCTTGGTGTTTCTTGTTGTTATTGCATGAGTATGATGAAGGGGGTGAGTTCTTGTACGTGTGAACGATCTTTGAAACTCGAGTTCGATTACTTGCATGATTTGGTTCTTTGACTCATTCCTAACAATTTCACTTAACTTATTATTTCATTGCTTGAGGACAAGCAATACAGTAAATTGGGGGGGGGGGGGGGTAAAGTGGGTCATTAGTCAATTTTGTCCAGCCCATATAGAGAATGGTGAGAAGTTCTAAAAAACCGTATCCAACGGGGCATTCTTTGTAAGCGACCTTCCAGCTTGAGCATTGTCAGAAATCGCGGACCATCTACTGGAAAATCGAGATCAGATCTTGATTTTCTTCCAAAGAACTGATTGTCAACCGGCTAAGATCATTCAAGCTGGTAATGGAGCAACCTATGTTTTAAAAACTAATTCGGGAACCGAGACATTTTTCTATAATAAACCGAGGCATAGAAACCGATTCAAACTGAGGCGTAAACTTAATATATATATATATATATATATATATATATATATATATATATATATATATTATATAACCAAATCAAAGACATACTAATTAAAAACCAACACCATAAACCCATAACTAAATCAACATATACTAATTAATACCACCAATACGATAAATCCACCATAACATAATCGAATACCAAATCAAATGATTCATCTAAATACTAACTAAAAAGTCTTATAGTTGCAAATTAATATCTTCTCAACTTAATTATCATGATCACTCTCATCTTCATTTCCTTCCTCATCAAAAGACTCATCAATTTCTTTATCCACAAGTGTATGAACCACTTTTTCTTTTCCTACATATAAATATAAATATATAGATGATTAATTATTCGTATAAAACCTATTAGCTTTAAATTTAAATTTAAAATAACTTCTAAAGATGACCTTTCTTTGAAGCAACTCTCTTCCTCTTATTCGATACAGAGGAAGTTGTCCCCTCATCCAAACCATCCTCAAAATTAATAAAATTATCTTCTTCCACATTGACTTCGTCATCCGGATTGACTACCCACTCATCATTAGAAGGTATCTCATCAACAATCAAAGGATCTTCTTCCACCACCTTTTCTTGATTGTTTTTTCAAGTACTTGTTCTTCAATTTTTTGTTGTATATGATGTACACCAACCTGTTGAGCTTAATTATGGTTAGACGATTTCTCTTCTTTGTATGCACTTGATTGAACGTACTCCAATTACGCTCACATGCAGACGCCGAAAAAGCTAGAACTCTCATTGCAAATGATTTGAGTTCAGGTACTTCATCTCCAAAATGTTCCCACCAATCAATTACATTAAAATAGAAAATAAATTATAAAATTATTAGAATTATAATAAAATAATTAATAGTTATAAAATAAATACTCACCAGGTGAGCGTGTTTTGTATGTAGCTAAAGTTGTCCTTGTGCCAAGCAACCCTCTCTTGTTTTTGTACTCGTCAAGAGAAACTTCAACCTTCATACATATGTTATCATCCTTGATCATTCTCTCCATACAGATAATCAAGCCCCTTTTTATCTCAAAATGCTCAGAAACATTCTCACTCCACCTATATCGTGGATTCAAATAGTATGCAGTTGCATAGTCACGGTGCAACTGCTTCTCCCACTTCGCATCAATGATGCTCCAAATCTCCTTGTATGCAGCTAAGTCGTTATTCAAATTCTTAACTATATTTTTTTAGCCTCATCCATAGCACCGTAGATAAATCCCATCGCTGGAGTCTGTTCACCATCTACCATTCTCAATACATCTACAAGAGGTTTTGTGGTCTTAATATAATAAACCACATTAGCCCAAAATGATATCTCGGTCATGATAAATTTTTTCACAACTTTGCCTTCCTCTTTTTTCGCCCATGCACATCCTGCCCATTCTTTTGAAACAAATATCTGCTGCAATGGTTGCTTCAAGTCATACATGCTCTCCAATGTGAGATAAGCAGTGGTGAATCGAGTGGCAGCGAGTCGAAGAAGATCTTTCTTAGCAAATTCTCTTGTTAAGCTCAAAACCCACTAATGGTTGTGGATGAAATTGGTTACTTTCTTTGCTTTAAAAAATGCATTCTTGTGTTGTGGTAATTCACCAATCTTCTCAAGCATTAGATCTATGCAATGAGCTGCACATGGAGTTCAATATAAGCTAGTCCTCTTCTCCATTAACTTGCGCCCAACTGCTTTGTATGCTGTTGCATTATCTGTTATCACCTGAACAACATGTTCCTCACCAATTTCTTCCACAACCTCATCAAGCAAAAACAATTTATCAGCATCTTTCACAACATTACTTGTATCAACAGTCTTCAAAAATATCGTCCCATGTTGATTGTTAACAAGAAAGTTGATCAAACTTTTATTTCTCATGTCTGACCAACCATCTGATAACAACAAAACTCTAGTGTGCTTCCAAGTTGCCTTGATCTCATCTACAATATCAGTTGTTGTCTTCACTTGTTGTAGGATCCATGTACTCAGCTCATGCATTGATGGAATCTTCAACCCTGGACCATAACTCCCAATTGAGCGCACCATACTAATGAATGACGGGCTTCTAACACAATTGAATGGAATCCTGTTCTAAAAAAAGAACCATCCAATACCTAAACAAACTCGACACCTGAATTCTTTAGCATTTGCCAGAGGAATTTCTTTATCATCCAAATCTTCGCCCTCATTGATCATGTATCGATCCAAAGGCCCGCTGTGGAAGAACCCCTGCCTTCAAATGGAAGGCCACGAGTGCTCGTAGTACTACAACTACCATGACCAACATAAGCTCCTCCATCGATCATCTCATCGATCTTCCGTTATTTTGAATGTTTTGCTTCCGCAAATGATTTCAAGTATTTTATCATAAACCTCTTAACTTTATCATCTACTTTATCACATGGAGCTATGTTATTGTGATTGCCTGCTAAGTGATCGTTGACTTTCTTTATCCCACCTTTGATATCCTTTTCACAGTATTTGTACCGAAAATACTTGTAGCCCTTCTGCCTTTTGGCGGCACTTCGATTTCGATTACATGATCCCATACCGGATCTTTTCGTTATGGCCCACTCATTTTGATAACTGCAATTAATTTACATTTTTAAAAGAGTACTAAACTATGTTGTAAAATACCTAGGCTTTAATTAATTAATTACCTGCAATTAATGTATTAAAGATTAATTGCTAAACTATATTTTAAAAGATTAATTAATTAATTGCAGTTGTAAAATACCTAGACTTTAATTAATTAATTAACTGGTCTGCAATTAATATCTTAAAGATTAATTACTAAACTATGTTTTAACAGATTAAGTAATTAACTGTAGTTGTAAAATAAATAGATAACTAGACTTTTATTAATTAATTAACTGCAATATGTAAAATATGTGGGCTTTAATTAATAACACGTGCCTTTACAAGTTACAACTATACTTAATAATAACTACACAACACGTATCCTACTATGATATATATATATATAATATTAATAATATAACCGGATGTTAGTAATAGTATACACTTAAAAAAAATACTATGTTGAAGGAACAACGTCACTCCGGAACAAACAACCGCATTGTTGTGCCACTGGGGAACCGCGCCACCGTCGCCGCTCGCTCAGGGGGGGAACTTGGTGTGCCGCGAGAGATGAAGACGCAACACCGCGACTCGCGAGATGAAGAATGCGTGATTTGTGTTTGTGAAAGAGGCAAGGTTATAGGGCTTCTTAGTTCTTAGAATTCAAAATTAAGAATAAACTGAAATAGGCCAATCAATTTTTTCTTAATAAAAGAAAGGCCATTACTTTTTAGCCTCAAATAATGAAAGTCCAATCCTAGTTTTGTCTTTCAACCAAGGCTACTGCCTCAAACTGCCCCGAACCGCCTCAAATGCCTCGGTCCGCCTCAGCTAATTGAGGCGCAAACCCCATGTTCTACAATAGAGGCGTATGCCTCTTAGGTGATTTTTGAAAATTTCAAACTGAGCCTAGCCTCAGTTCATATGCCTCTTGTGTTTTTTAAAACATTGGGAGCAACATAGCTTATGTCCATCTGCACTCTTCAACATTAGAACAACTAAGGTCCTCAGCTCCGCCACCTTTTCTATCTCCATAACTGTATCATCACCGACACTTACACAAAAGAATATTTGTAACTATAATAGGTTATCACATAACTTCTTTGGAGCAGCGACACCTCGTAGACTCGAAAACACGTGTTTATCCCCATCTTCATTCTTATACACAATGATGTGCCTAAATTTCTTGAGCTCTAGAATCTCTTCGGGCAAACTTTTGACATCAGAATCGGGGAGGCAAAGGGTCTCCATATTTCCGAGTTTCTTTATGGATATACGAATGATATGGAGTGCTGCATCCTTAATGCACAAATACCTGAGTAAATATAGTTTGAATACCACATTTGGAATTTTCTCCATTGGAACCCCATAGATACAAAACCTTCAAAATCTTACACTTGTGAATCAATCTTTAAACTCTCTCATAATTGGCCTGGTTTTGATTTTCTTTGCACAGGAGAATTAGAGAACACAAGTGTTGATGGGCGAACAACTTCGCATTTAATCAACGAAAGATTATCATTAAACTTGATAACAGGATAGCAAATCAAATGAGCTAGCAGCCTCGTGGAGCGAACAGCTTCGTAGCGGAGCTAGCAGATTCGTAGGACGAACAGTTTTGTAGAAAAGCACTAATGCGGCAATCAGAATTGTGGCGAGCAGCCTTGCAAAGAACAGCTGTGCCAGCGGCTCAAGCCAGTCAATATGGGCGAACAAGGACGTAATCGAGCGAGCAGAATCGTAAATGATCCCAAGCGAGGAGCGAACAGCTCAGAACGCAAAGGACCATAACATCTAACGGAGACGTACAAGCGAGCAGCCGATCACCGTCGAGAGCATCTCAGAAGTGCCAAAGATCAAGTACAACATGGGGAATCCCAAGAGTCACTAGCTTAGATATGGTCCAAGTGTCCTAACACTTGGCACCCATCCAATGAGTAATAGTGTAGATGTTGTACAAGTGTCCTAACACTTGGCAAAGATCCAATGGCTAAGCCATCAAGATGGTGACACATGGCCACTTTGTATGTCTATAAATACTCTCTTCTTGTACATGAAAAAGGGGGGAGAGAATTCAATACATAGCAAAACTCTTGCCAAATTATTCCTTGAACACTACTTAGCCAAATTTCATGATTTCTTGATCTTGTTTGATGATCTTCACTATAGAAAACAGCCACTAATCTTCTTAGTTAGAAAAGGTCATCAACAATTGGCGCTAGAAGGAGGGTTCGAACCTCCGGTTGTAGGAAAAATCGAAGAAAGGTTGAAGACTACCACCGGAATCTGCATAATTTCGCCGGAATCCGGGGTGAGGCTGCCGGAAAACAAAAGTGCATAGTCTTTGGACAAAGATTTACAACACTTTAAGGATTTCAATGCATGTGTGCATGAACTAGGGTTTTCAAACCTTTACAATCATACACAAGGCTAGTAATCCTTGGAAAAGGTGTCTGTAAGTACAAGATTACTTCATCCATTTGCTTATTTACCCACATTTCGATAGCCAAGATGGTTAGATCGCAAGAAGAACGACATTCAAGTATATCTCCAAGTCGTAGACCAAGAACTAGGGTTTCTTCCACCGAAGGACATGCACGGACAGTGAGAGCAACTTCGCAGAGAAATATACAAGTCACTATTGACACGATTCCACCAGAAGTTGAAGCTCTTGCTCAAAATCCCGAAGAGCTAGCAAAAACCATTGCTGTTCTTCAATCCTTGCAAAATCGACATATAGCAGGACCGTCAAGAGCACCTGTGACGACCAGATGAACAGGCGAGCAGGAGCATACTGGCGAACAGAGGAGTAAAATAAGAGAAGATGCACGTCGGGACGAGGCCGACAGCGAGGAAGTTCGTAGAAATAAAGGAAAAGCTCCATTGAGCGAACGTCTAGGAAGCAGAGGAGAATCATCACCAAGTCGAGCAGATGAGTCAAGCAAAAGTACTTCCCGAACAAGTGCTTTGGAGAGATTAGGAACAAGGAATGTAAATAGGAGGGAACCATCACGAAGGCATGAGGAGCGATCACACCATCCTGCTCGCCCATCAGTGCATGACCGAATCCGGAGGTCAGCTTTTGGCCGACTAGGGCCGAATGGAGCTAGCAACGCTGCTAGGAAGACAACTCAGGAGAAACGTCCCGTTGGCAAGGGACTGCATCGTGAAGAGGTCACTGAACCCAACCACGATGAACAGCCTTCCATCGGAAGAACTCCCCCAGATGAATTGCAGGAAATGAGAAAGGCAATCGAAGAATTGCAGAAACAGTTGGAATCCCAGAGAGGTGTCGGATCAACCGTTCTCCCATCTTCACCATTATCTCCGTCTATCCTCAGTGCACCGATCCAGAAGAAGATACAGTTCCCAGCCATCAATTTATATGAGGGAACGTCGGACCCCCGCATTCATGCGACAAAATATTCGGATTTTATGATTTCGATGGGGGCAACCGACGCCACACAATGCCGAAATTTTCCACTCACCCTAGGAGATGGCCCGCACAGATGGTTTTCATCATTGGCGCCTGGCTCCATCAATTCCTTTGCCCAACTAAGCAAAGAGTTTCTGTCCCACTTCTCAACTGCCGGGTCTTACTTGACCCACAGACACCGTCTAGCAGATATTAGGCAGGGAGACGAGGAGTCTGACAAGCAATTTCTGGAAAGATTTGATAAAGTATTACTGGAGGGCGAGATGGTGAGTGAAGACACGAAGATTGTGGCAGTGATGGTTGGTTTAAAGAAAGGAACTGATCTGTGGAAGGAAATGCATCTGACTTGCCCGAAAACATATACAGAGTTCAGACACAAAGCGGGAATTCACGTTTCAATGCAGGAGGCCTTACACCGAGAGATGGGAGACAAGACTGATCCGAAAAAGTCTAACAAGAAGTCGGGAGGAAGTGATTACAAAGCTCCGAAGAACATGAAGTCATTCAATGATGGAGCTGAGTTGAAAGAAAAATTGAGTCAAGTCCTTACTATGTCCGTGGATGCTGTGTACAACAACGTTAAGGACAGGGAAATGTTGTCAGAGCCGCGGAAGATAAGGCAAGAGAGAGGAAAGCTGAACCCGAACAAATACTGTGCTTATCATCAGAACATCGGCCACTTCACGAGCGAGTGCCGAGATCTATTGAAGCAGTTGTGGAGGTTCTATGAGGAAGGGAAGCTGTCCGAATTCGTGAAGAGGGAACCAGGTAAAAGACCAAGGGCGCCAGTACAATCCAGTTCGGATGACGAAGATAGTGATGACCAACCGAGCAAAGTTGGTAAGAGGGGAAGGAAGGTCCCAGCAGCCCCAGCAAGGCATATCCCGGAAATCCTAATGCTGGAACCCACTGGGCCAGTAGGTGGTTGTTCTGATGGGAGACCACCTATGTCGAAAAGAAAGAGGAAGGCAGAGCTGAGAGCAGTAGATCAAGTAATGGAAGTAGGTGTAAATCCATCGACCAAACGAACAGGGGACCTGACTTTCTCAGAGAAAGACTTAGACGGGATACTTACTCCCCACAACGACTCATTGGTCATTTGCGCCAATATTATGGGGACAAAGGTGCATCGTCTACTTGTCGACACTGGTTCCTACACGAATATCCTGTTCAAGAGCACGGTGGACCAGCTAGGAGATTGTGCTGAGTACATCAAAGATTGTAATCACAAGATTGTGGGTTTTGGAAATGCTGTAACCACCCCGCTAGGAATAGTTACGTTGGCAGTTGAGCTTGTATCAGTCGAGGACCCGGAGAGGAAAATGAATAGAATGGTAGACTTCTTGGTTGTAGACCAACAGTCCACTTATAACGGGTTCCTCGGCCGTCCTTTCTTGCATGAATTTAAAGCAGTTGTTTCAACGTACTATTATTGTCTAAAATTTCCAACAAAGAAGGGTGCAGGTACAGTCAAAGGAGACCAGAAGAAAGCTCGCGCGTGTCTGTTGCAAATACAGTTGCAGGATCACCAAGTCAACATGGCAGACAAGTGCTCAGACAAGGACGGAGATGATAGCGAGGCCATGACTTCCGTTGATACTGAAATAATGGAAGTCGACGAGCAGCCACGCAGCGACGAGCAACTATGCGCAGACGAACAGCTGCGCATTGACGAACAGATGTGCGAAGGTACACAGTTGGACGAGGACGAGCAGGAACGCGAAGACGAGCAACTCGCCCAAACAGGAGGAACAGAAGCTGCTACTACTAGCAACGAGGAAGAACAAACAAGGGCAATGAACGTTGATGCAGAGGACATAGAGCCACGATTGGGGGCAGAACCGATGGAGACCGAAGATGAGCCAAAGACAGAAGGGCCCATTATTGACCCCAGATGGAAAGGCCAGAAACGAAGGGCTACCCCAGTCGAAGAGTTGGAAACTGTAAAAGTCGACCCGAACCAAGAGGGCTTAGAACTCTTCATAGGGTCCGAGCTACCAGAGCCGTACAGGACCAACATGATTGAGTTTCTTAAAGCAAACCTCGATGTGTTCGCATGGTCGCATGCAGACATGGTGGGCATCAGCCCCGAACATGCCTGTCACAGACTCAACATCGACCCGGGGAAGAGGCCAGTCCATCAGAAAAGGAGAAAATTTGGACCCGACAAATACGAGGCGCTTGACGTGGAAGTCAAAAAGCTGCTGGATAACGACTTAATCAAACAAGCGTTATGCCCGCAATGGGTGGCAAATCCAGTTTTGGTCAAGAAAGCAACTGGAGCATGGAGACTCTGCATCGATTTCACAGATCTTAACGCCGCCTGCCCGAAAGACAACTTCCCATTGCCTCACATTGACCAGCTAGTTGATAGCACCGCCGGACATGAGCTGCTAACGTTCATGGATGCATTCGCAGGATATCATCAAATCGCGATGCATCCCGATGATCAAGAGCACACTGCGTTCTACACCAACAAGAACTTGCTATGCTGGAAGAGAATGCCATTTGGGCTAATCAATGCTGGAGCTATATATCAGAGGCTGGTCAACAAGATGTTTGATGATCACATCGGGAAGACGATGGAAGTATATGTGGACGACATTGTTGTCAAGAGCTCAAAAAAGGAAAATCACTTACAGCACCTGGCTCAAACATTTGAGATACTTCGGACCTACAATATGAAGTTGAATCCCAAGAAAAGCAGTTTCGGAGTCCATTCTGGGAAATTCTTGGGACACCTGGTTAGTCAGCGTGGAATTGAAGCAAACCCCGTAAAAGTGAAAGCGATCATGGAGATGCAACCACCCAGATCAGTCAAAGAAGTCCAACGGCTAACCGGATGCCTAGCAGCTCTGAACAGGTTCGTCTCAAGATCCGGAGATAAGTGCAGGCCATTCTTCGAGGCCATCAAGAAAGGAAAGTTTCAATGGACAGACGTCTGTCAACAAGCGTTCGAGCAGCTGAAAGAGTACCTCAGTGATACAAAAATTCTTGCCAAGCCAATCCCAGGGGAAAAGTTATACTTGTACTTGGCAGCCTCAGAGGTAGCAATCAGTTCAGTGCTCGTTCGAGCAGAAGGAAAGTTCCACCTGCCCATCTACTATGTAAGTCATGCCTTGCACGAAGCAGAGCTCAGATATTCACCAACAGAAAAGCTAGCATATGCGCTGGTGATGAGCGTCAGGAAACTTCGTCCATATTTTTTCGACCACCAGGTGGAAGTGCTAACAACGTTCCCGCTCAAGCAAATACTGCACAGACCCGATGCAGCTGGCCGCCTCCTAAAATGGTCCTTGGAAATCAGTCAGTTCGGGATTTCATATGCTCCTCGAACAGCGATCAAGGGGCAAGCCTTAGCAGACTTTATAGTCGAGCTGACTTTCCCCCAAGATCCAACGAGAGGACATAGCCATCCCTGGCACATGTATGTTGATGGTTCATCAACAAATACAGCATCGGGAGCAGGTATAGTCTTGATAAGCCCGGACAGGCAAGTTTTTACTTCAGCTGTTCGATTCGAGTTCATGGCGACGAACAACGAAGCAGAGTACGAGGCTGTGATCGTTGGGTTACGCCTAGCATTAGCAGTTGGAGTACGAAGGTTGCAAATCTTTGGAGATTCGCAATTGATCGTCAACCAGGTCCGAGGAGAATATGAAGCAAGAGATGAAGACATGGCTTTGTATCAAAAAATTGTTGCTCACTTGGCCTCCTTGTTCGAACAAATATACATTGAACAAATACCAAGAGACAATAATGCTCAAGCAGATGCATTAGCCAGGCTAGCAACCAGCACCGGACCAGCAGAATTGTCGGAAGTGACGCTAACAAGAATGTCCAAACCATCAACCGAAGATTACAAGATCTATCAGGTCGATGAAGATTTCGAAGAAGACGACTGGAGGATGCCGATCGTTGAATATTTGCAAAACAATAAAAAACCAGACAACCCATTCGAAGCTAACAAGTTGGTTAAAAGAGCGGCAAGATACACCATGATGGACGGACAGCTGTACAAGAGAGGAATTTCGCTCCCACTTCTGAAATGTTTGGCTAGGGGGCAAGGACAAGCAGTACTGAAAGAGATCCATGAAGGTGTATGCGGAAATCATGCCGGAGGACGGGCTTTGGCACATAAAACAATAAGGCAAGGATATTACTGGCCAACTCTCCTTCAAGATGCAATCAAGATTGCCCGAACTTGTCATAGATGTCAATTGTTCGCCCCAAACATTCACAAACCCCCACATGAATTGATTTCAGTCAATAGTCCATGGCCGTTCGCGAAATGGGGAATTGACCTTATCGGGCCTTTTCCCCCAGGACAAGGAAATGTTCGATACGCGGTGGTGGCTGTTGACTACTACACGAAATGGGCGGAAGCAGAAGCACTCGGGCGGATCACACAGGAGAAAATGATCAACTTTATATGGAAAAACATTGTTTGTCGTTTCGGGGTCCCTCAGGCGATAGTGACGGACAACGGAAGGCAGTTTGAGGGAAAAGAGATCAGAGATTTTTGCGAAAAATGGGGAATAAAGAAACATTTCTCGACACCATACCACCCCCAATCAAACGGTCAAGTGGAAGCAGTGAATAAAATAATCAAGCATATACTGAAGATTCGTTTGGTTGACAAGCAAGGAAAATGGTCAGAAGAGCTACCAGAGGTGTTGTGGGCATACCGAGTATCCCACAGAACAAGTACAGGCGAAACACCGTTCACAATGGCATTCGGGACAGAAGCAGTAATTCCGATTGAGTTAAAAGTCCCGACAAAACGAACAGCTGCGTTTGACGAAGAAACAAACAACTCTGCAATGGCAGCAGAGTTGGACTTGCTTGAAGAAAAAAGAATAACAGCAGAATTGAAAAATGCGATCTACAAAAGAAGAGCAGCAAAGTACTACAATTCTCAAGTAAAGGCAAGAGAATTCGAAATTGGGGACTTGGTACTTCGAAAAGTTTTAATACCACCAGGAGTATTCGGCCCGACTTGGGAGGGCCCATACAAGGTGACGAATAAGTGGCACAACGGCACATACGACCTTGAAGACATGGAAGGCAAGTCGTCCCAATACTCCTGGAATACAACTTTACTCAAGAAGTACTATCAATGAAGTCCTGTAAGTCTTAGAAAGTTTGTAAATAGATCCTTTGTAAATTTTTGAAATTTTTGCGCAAGTTTATAAGCGAGCAGATTTGCATTTATCTTACTAGGCGAGCAGAATTGCTTTAATCTTTTGTCTTGTTGAATTTTAGTTTTTAAGCCTTGAGTCCAAATTACTTAGTTGCTCGCCCAAAAATTAGCAAAATACAAGTCTGTTATAAGACGAACAGAAAAGCTTATTAAAAGCAAAAATAAGGCTAAGTCCATAACGGACCAATAGCCCACATTAATGCAAGGCCAAGTCCACGAGCGACCAAAATGGCCCAAACAACTAAAGGTCAAGTTCTATAAGAACCAAATGACCAGTTTAAAATTTAAGTGTTTACCTTAAGAAAAAGGAACACTTAACTGTCATGAGCAAAAAACAATAGGCGAGCAACTAAGTAAGACAAACAAAGAGGCGATCAGTTAAGTAAAGACAAATGAAGAAGTATAAGCTTGTAGACGAACAAAAAATCTTTATATCATTAGATCAAAAAGTTTTACAATAGGAATGAGAAATACAGAAATGTTGCATATCCTATTGTAAGAAAAGACTAAAGTCTTCAAGGAAGAGGTGGAGGAGCATCTTCAGCTCTGGTCGCCGGCGCGCTCGGCTGCTCGCCCTGGGCACTTGTACCAGCCCCGTCTATAGGGGTCAGGGGAAGCGAAGGCAACCCTTCAAAAACCTCATCAGCGGCTGCCGCGTTGGTCGTCGCTGGAGCAGGGTCAGGCTGGCCGCCATAAGTAGGAGCAGCAATGTCGACTTCCTCGCCGAAGACTTCCAGAGGAAAGCCGAGGTCGGCCAAATCGGAGACGAACAAAGTTGAGCCAGGAGGAGGAGGATAATTTTTCACGTATTCAATGAAGTCCGCCTTCACCGCATCACGAATATCTTGATTGTGATCGTGGGCGAAGTGTACAGACCGTAAACATTCCGCAAAGGCACAGATGTACCCAAAATTGGTCTTGTCCATCACTTCCTGCTCATGGACTTCGTATTCGATCAAATTCTGGCGCTCTTCCTCCAGCCTCTTGACATGCTCCTCGGCAGCGAGCAACCGAGCGGATAAGTCTGCTCGCTCCTTCTCAGCTCTCCCAGCTCTCAAGTCTGAGGACTTCACCTCCAGCAGCATCTTCTCAGCCTTCTCCAAGGCGTTCTTCTCGCCAGTTAACGAGGCCTCCATCTTCCTCTCCATCAAAGCCAACATCTTAGCATGCTCGGCCTTGCATTCTTTGATGGCAGAGGCTCTTTCCTCGTCCATCCTCTCCACGCGACGGCCCAAATCGCGGTTTGTTCGCTCGAGCTCCATGACTTGATCGAGCAGCATCTGAGATTGGACCAACTGGTGGCTAGCATTATACGCCACCAGGCGAACATTGTCGCTAGCAGATTGGCCACCTACAAGGGTGCTCGTCGATTTTGTCCAAGCCCTTGGAACCATCTCAGTAGCCCGACGAACAGGTAGATCTGGGATGTCACGGAGCGAGGAGGGGGCATTTTTGATCACGGAGAGGTGGTGGAGTGTTGTCCCTCGGCCGGGGTAGAGTGTTGGGTTATACCTGACGAACAAAAATAAATGTTAAGTGAGCGAACAACATGGTATTAAGCGGCGAACAATAAGAAAGTCAGCGACGATTAGCTTACTCCTTGATTTTTACTGGATCCCAACCCAAGTAAGAGGTGTCCCTGGGATTGTCCACTGTCTTGGTCGCCACCAAACCGGCAACCACCTGCTGTTCGTCCACTACTTCCAGTGAAGTGGATTTCGGAGTAGGGGATCTTGGAGTAATGTTGCTCGCCTCCCCAGCAGTTTTTGACCGCTTTGAGGCGCGATCATCTCCGTGAGCGCCGCGAACGTCATCGCCTCGCGACACCTTTTTCCTCTCCCTCTCCTTCTCCCTCTCATTTTCCTTCCTCGCATCCCGTGGAGAGGACGTAGTCTTGGCCGCTGGTTTGCGGCGACCAGCTCCGGCTGCTGGGCGACCAGTGGGGTTCTCCCCTGCCCGGAGGCGCATGATGGCGAGGGGAGGATCCATCTTTCTCCTTGAAGCATCAGCCATCTGTTTAACTCGATTGGCGAGTAGATAATATGACTCGGGCACAGCTGGGATAGCAACAGTGACTTGTTGATCTGACAAGAAAAATACAAGTGTTAGGCGAGCAATAATGATGAACGAGCAAAAATGATTGGCGAGCAAAAATAAAAAGTTACCTTCTGGAACGACGGCTTGGGCTTCAAGATGGTGAGGACTCGTGACCAAGCCAGCAAGTTTGCGACAATGAGCCTTCGAGAGATGGTGTATGTCGCGACTAGCAACGTCGCGAAGAGAGATGATGGCTAAGGTAAAGAGGAACTCGTCACTGATGTCGGGGTGCCCCCACTTCAAGTTCCTTGGACCTGCAAAACAACGAAAAGGATTAAAATTAGTCCTACTTATGAACTAGCAAGACAAAGTTAGCCCTACGTTTGATTTTTCCAAAGCCTTCAGGCGACATGATGCGCGCCTGCCCGCCAGCAAATCCCTCAGTTGCTCGCCAATCTCCACCAATGAAGAAGAATTGGCAATGCCAACCCTTAATCTTATTGGGAACTCCCTCAATGAGTTTCAATCAGGTTTTCGCCTTGGCGTAATACCATCCAGCACCATCCTCGGAAATGGTCAAGGCGTAAAGGATCTCCGCGGTTGTTATCTTATTCTTGTAGCCCTCAAGACCAAAGAGAGTCATGAAGGCTAGAAGACTACTCCAACCATTTGGAGTAATTTGGGTGATCGCCAGGTTCATGTCGGATAGGAAGCGGCCGATGAGAGGATGAACGGGGAGCGGGAAACCCGTGTTCAACACATCCAAGTTGATCGCCGTGCAACCAGGTGGGGGGCGATCAGCAGTCTCTCCCTTCTTCGGCACATACATAAAAATGTCATAAGGAATCTTGTATGTTGCACGAATGCTCGCCAGATCCTCCTCAATGACAACACTGGCAACTTTGCTCGCTGCATAGTCCCCGTCCTGAGCTTTCATGATTACCCTCGATGTGGGGGCAAAAGTCTTCGAGTAGCGAGCAGAATAGTCTGCCCACTCGTTGTCGCGAACAACTCCTTCTGGGATCCGGGATTCTGGCGTAGTTTGAGAGATGGGGAAATTGATTTCCCTTAAAAACTCCCATGAAAGCATAGGACCTTCTTGCTCGCCAACTTACTGCTCGCCAGCAGCATCAGCCTGGTCGCCCTCGAGGTCGATTGAACCCTCTATCTCCGCGGCCACTTCGGTAGAGTCTTCGCCAAGGTCGGAGGACGTCTCAGGTTCGCGAGCAGGGTGGTGAGTCTCTTCTTGATCGCCAGAGCGGTCAGCGGCGCACATCTCTACCGAGCGAACAACGGAGCTCGCATCGGAGTCCGTATCTTCGTCCACCAACAACGTGCGTGGGTTGTTCGCCAATGCTTGGCGAACAGATCTGCGCGGAGAATCCGGATTTACGGGTCGTTTTTCCGGATTTCGCCCGGGTCCGGATTGGGAGGAACTTGAGGGGGAAAAATCCATTCAAAAAAAAAAGTGATATAGGGATTTGGCTAAGTGTGAGGTAGTATACAAGGATAACGCCGGCGATGGAGGAGTTACGATGGTAACGGAATCAACAGCACGGCGGCGCGACGGCGGTTCACGGCCGGAGTTACAGTCGTAATTACGAAAAAAAACGAAAGAAATAGAAAAGTGCAAAAATTACAAAATTAAGAGTAGAAAAAAGAAATGCAAGATGAATTACTTTCTAAAACTAAGATCTATTTGACACGAGAAGATTCAAGCACAAGAATCACGAAGACGGAAAAGCTTTGAAATGTTTGTTAATGGCGGAAACGTGAGAGACGGAAGAAGGAAGAAAGAAATGAAGGGGAAGTCACCTATTTATAAGGATGAGGCTGGGTCGAAAATGCAATTTTCGCAAAATTCTGTAGGCCCCTATGAGCAAATTGGGGGTCGCGCGTGACTGACGCGACGCCTCGCATTCCGTGCCTCGGGAATCCAACCGTCGCGACACGAAAGGGCGTTCGCTGCTGCTCGCCTACGCGGATGCTCGCCCATGTAGCTTACTATACTCTCTTCCTGCTCGCCCATTATTCGAAGATGAAATTATAGCTTGGTCTCAGTTGATCACTCCACATTCAACATGAGACCAAGCTAGGGGGCAATTGTTGATGGGCGAACAACTTCGCATTTAATCAACGAAAGATTATCATTAAACTTGATAACAGGATAGCAAATCAAATGAGCTAGCAGCCTCGTGGAGCGAACAGCTTCGTAGCGGAGCTAGCAGATTCGTAGGACGAACAGTTTTGTAGAAAAGCACTAATGCGGCAATCAGAATTGTGGCGAGCAGCCTTGCAAAGAACAGCTGTGCCAGCGGCTCAAGCCAGTCAATATGGGCGAACAAGGACGTAATCGAGCGAGCAGAATCGTAAATGATCCCAAGCGAGGAGCGAACAGCTCAGAACGCAAAGGACCATGACATCTAACGGAGACGTACAAGCGAGCAGCCGGTCACCGTCGAGAGCATCTCAGAAGTGCCAAAGATCAAGTACAACATGGGGAATCCCAAGAGTCACTAGCTTAGATATGGTCCAAGTGTCCTAACACTTGGCACCCATCCAATGAGTAATAGTGTAGATGTTGTACAAGTGTCCTAACACTTGGCAAAGATCCAATGGCTAAGCCATCAAGATGGTGACACATAGCCACTTTGTATGTCTATAAATACTCCCTTCTTGTACATGAAAAAGGGGGGAGAGAATTCAATACATAGCAAAACTCTTGCCAAATTATTCCTTGAACACTACTTAGCCAAATTTCATGATTTCTTGATCTTGTTTGATGATCTTCACTATAGAAAACAGCCACTAATCTTCTTAGTTAGAAAAGGTCATCAACAACAAGTATACGAGGTTATTTGTTGCCACGAACTGGTGGAACGCAGGGCATCAAAGCCTTTTAAGCAATGAGGCCCCATCTATAGTTAACAATCGTGAATCATAAAAAAATAATCAAAATGTGTTAGTTCATGCAATTGAAAATATCGGCTCATATAATGTTGAAAAAGTAATGGTGCAATTCAGCCTACAAATAAACTAATGTCTTTCTTCATATTAATATATTACATTATTTTTAATAGTCAATTTTCGATCAAAATTAAGTCTAAATTATACCGATTACACAATGCACCTAGTACATAGAAGTTTTTGTGAACTCGAGTTCACGTGAACTGGGATTTGTTCAAGTATTATTGTTATGTATATACATTATTACTCTATGCATATGCACAATTATTCTATAAATATTAAATATTTTTTAAACAATGATTACTGGATATAGATAATAGTAAAACTTGATAAAGAGAATTCACATGAAACAAGATTCACAAATATCTCTTCCTCAAATGAGTAATACCAACAATTTTCAAAATCTTAAAGATCAAGGAGAGTAGGCTTCCAGAGATCACGAGCTAAGACATTTATTGAAGATCACAACAAGAAAAAAATAAAATTACAACGGAAAATTCCAATGAAAATTGGGGGTATTTCTATTGGAATCATTGATTCCAACAGATAATTTCAATGGAAATTCGGTTGTATAAAAAGTATCTTAATAATTAGTTATAATAACGTATAACATTCTAACCTAAAATCTAAATATAACTCTTTTCAAAATATTATGTAACTTTGATATTTATGGTCTGCTCATTTCAAAACAAACATCTAATAATTGATATTGCTTTCAACAAAGAATTGATGAAAAGGATTTATTTTGTTGTCAACAAAGAATTGAAGAAAAGTCTTTATATTTTTTTCATTAAATAATTGATGGAAAATCTTGAAATTCTTATCCAAAAAAAAAAGGATGAATTTTTTTGATGTTGTTGTCAACAAAGATTGAGTAAAATTTAGAGAAAGTAGGAAAATAAAGATTTTGAAGTCATGAATTATCGCACGAGATCATGAACATAAATCATTATTAATCCATCAGAATATATGATTGGTCACTTGAATTAGATTCCAACTCACATTGAGGAAGTTCTAAACTACTCATCATACTATATTTTATTGATCGGAAATCCAAATCTCTTAGTAGTCCAAAGCTCAATAATTTTCCTCCTAGAAATCACCACATTTTCCTCCTACCGACAAATCTTCAACCACTCTCTTTCAACTCAAGAGCAAGGGTCCTAGTTAACATTTTTCATTCTTGAGGCACGTTTTCCTTTGTAGTAAAAACTCCCACTATGAACACAATAGCTAGTGGAAATCTCTGACATTTATTAAAGATATGCTCTGAAAATGATATAAAAGTTTTAGGAGGAAAATGTTCTCTAGGAAAGACAAGTTTGTAGAACAGTTTCTGTGATTCCTTTTTTGACAGTAGCTTCAAATCGAATACATGATTGGTCTGGGTACAACCATGATTTTCATTCTCTGTAGGGAGCACATTCTTGATAACGTTCCACGTAACTTTCTCTAAAACATCATCAAACATAATCATGTATTTTTTGTATCCTTCAATAATTCACAATTTATTACCTTCATATCTCCAATTCTCTTTTGAGAGCAAGAATTCTCGGACGAACTCATGAATAGAGATCATTTCCCTGGACATTTGAATCAAATTTCAATCCAGTAACTTCTCTAGATAGTCCTCAACTTTTTCTTCGAGAGTCTTACCTATCTCCGATAACACAAACCTTTCTGCTATCCACAGCCCTATTATTTCCCTCCTACTAATCAACGTATCTTTCGGAAAAAGGCTCAGGTATAGAAAATAAGTTTACAAATAATAAGGTAAACCATTGTAGCCAAGGAAGATTTATTACTCTTCAAAGCCTCTCGAAGCTGCCACCCTCTTTCAATTCACGAGCAAGTGTCCTACTCAACATTTCCCATTGTTGAGGGTTTCTCTTCGTAGCAAGAACCCCCTATGACCACTATTGCTAGTGGCCCTTAGCACATGTGAATGATTTTCTTTAAAATGATGTAAGAGATTTGAGAGGAAAATATTCTCTTGGAAATACAATTTTGTAAAACAGTGTCTTGAAATCTGTTTCCATCAATGACTTCAAATCATATTCATGATTTGTCTCGACACAAGATGCTTTGACAATGACATATCTACGGGTTGTAATGATAATGCACCCATGATTTTCCTTCTCTCTAGGCAATGCATCCTAGATAGCATTCCAAGTGCCTTCCTTCCAAACATTGTCCAACACAATCATGAATTTCTTCTTCTTCTTAGGAATTTGTTGATTATTAACTTCAAATCCCCAATGATCTTTTGCTCAAATTCTGAAGGCGGTCATTGCCCTGTTGCAGCGTACAATGTCTTCATAACATGGAGCAATGTATGGCTGCGCCATTTATTTTGTTGAGTATAAAACCAGACGCGAAGGTGGTAATAACTTTCAAGTGATTTGTCATCAAACATCTTCTTCACCAATGTTGTTTTACCAACTCCTCCCATTCCTACTAATTTTGATGCGGAGTCCACGATCCTTTGAGTGGATTTATTCAAGGATCTTCTGTTTGAGCTCTTCAATCCCAACTACGTTATCTTCTTTCAGGAACATGACATTCCCCGAAGTGTCAAACTCCCTACTACTGCTCAGAATACTTGAACTGGAGCTTTGGTCTATGAAAGAGTAAACACTTCTGTATCTTAGGTAGACATCAAAGATCTTGTCCAATCTTTTCTTCAGAGTTTCGATTTCTGAAGAACTATCGTGTCAGGCCTTCACATCCTAAACCATGTTCATGAAGCGGCCCAGTGGTCCATCAGGAGGAGGATATTCAACTTTACGCATGCACTTATCGATAACATCTTTGATGACGTACGTGATTTCTCTCAATTGTTTCACTCAATCTCTGATGGCTGGGCGAACATCATCTTCTTTAGTATCCACCTCTTTAAGAAACTATTGGATCTGTGTCATTTAGTTGCAAATATCTTCCACCTTTTCAGCACGGTCACTCAACCGGTGTCTCTTTATAGCATGCCACATCGAGAGCTGGTTCACTAGAAATGACGCAACACTCTCGATCATCCTATAATAAGGAAAATACTCCACAATCTCTAGAATATTTGTCATATATATTTGTATATTAATCTCTAGGTTTGTTTTCTTGTATAGTTGATATCATTGATGTAAATATTATCTATATATTGTATCTTTGACCATCACCTCGTTAAGGGTGAATAAAACATCACATCTACGATTCTCACATCCTACCTATTTGATCATGATATAATTATATTATAGCAATAAGTAACAACACCAATTTACTTACCCCAAATTCAATTAAATTAAATATTCAAAGCATAGTTATAACGCCAATAATCTGACCCCTACATTAACAATACTAAGATTTTTTGGCAATGCTAAAAATGCAAGAGATTGTTACTTCTGCTGATTAATCAACTTCACCATGATTTCAAGAAAAAGACTGGATCTTAATAAAAGAAACATTAACTAATCAAGTATCTCTAAGTAGAACAAAAATGTCAAATATTTATGCATGGAAACAATGACAAAGAAAAAGTCTACTTTAAATGCGTTCTTTTATACATAAAAAACATAGAATAGAGATATTTCTTTAAATGTCAATTTAAATCATTACATGTAATATTCACACAAATGTTTTGCTTCTTTATTAGAAGACAGAAAACTGCAAAAGATTGTTTAGAGGATGTTCAAGTGCATGAAACAAAATGAAGATATTTTTCTATGTAATCATTTGTGGAATGAGATGTATTTTAGAAGTGTCTAAAAATGGATTAATAGTGGAATGAGAAAACTATATTGGGACAGAGGGTGTAACCATACATAAATTTGCTTTAGACCAACCCATAATATGTGAAATAGTGATACAATATTTTAAAATCAATTAATCATATTTATACGAAGTTAAGTATATTCTTCATTTTGAAAAAATAAAAGAATATATTTTTACAATTTACTACCTCCATCCAACTTTACTAATCCTATTTTTTGGTTGTTATTTTTATCATATGTTGGAAGGTATTATGGAGTAATGTGAAGTCCATTTATGAATAAAGTGATTGTTTATACGAAGTCCATTTTTGTTGTTCGGATTGTTTTTTTGTCACATATTGGGGGGTATTATGAGATGTTGTGAGGTCCATTTATGAATAAAGTGATTGTTTATGGAAAATATGTATATTTTCCATAAACAATCACTTTATTCATAAATGGACCTCACAACATCTCATAATACCATATTTTCCATAAACAATCACTTTATTCATAAATGGACCTCACAACATCTCATAATACCCTCCAACATGTGACGAAAAAAACAAACCGAACAACAAAACTAATAAAATTGAACTAGGAAAATAATTTGATAGTAAATATAAAGATTGAAAATTTTAATCTAACCCAATTGTTCTGTTCACCCACCCTAGTAATTCACACACTATTAAAAACAATTACAAACCTTATTTTAATGTATACATCTATATTCTATTTTAATGTATACGGATGCACGATCGGCATATATATAGTGTGTGTTATAATTTTTAAAATTTAAATAGATGATATATATATATATATATATATATATGTGTGTGTGTGTGTGTGTGTGTGTGTGTGTGTGTGAGAGAGAGAGAGAGAGAGAGAGAGTCTTGACATGTGAGACAATCAAAATCTCATATATAAGATGGGGCTTCACTTTGTATTTACGTCATATTCACTTTTAAAACTTGACAAATGAGTTTCGTCTCATGTACGCAAATGTCTTAATAAGTTTTTGTCTATATATTTTTGTACCCCTATTTTTTAATATGAATGTATCATTATTATAATTATTCAATTTTTGTAATATAAAATAATTGTAATAATGATAAATTCATATTAAAAAAAATCATAAAGTTAGAACAATAAATTTCAAAACATGAATATAATATTTTGTACTATCTTTCTCGATCCTCATCATCGTCACACACATTTTCTTACATATATTTTATAAATCATACAATAAAATTAAAAATATCAATGTAGTTTATAAATATATGGTACTAAAATATTATTGGAATACTTTTAAATGTCTCTATATTAGATCTTTTAAAAATACACTGATATATATTACTTTATTAAGTTCTCCATAAACATATGTGTTGTGTTTAATGTTTTAATATTTGCATGATTTATTTTTCCGAATCTTTTTCGTGTCTTAAAATTAAGATTTTACTATGATAATTATGAGACATTGTAATATATAAAATTAATTGCATTTATTATAAGTCATATGAGTTTATTGGACTCCAACTCAACTATGATATAAAAGAGAGTATGACCCAAATTTTAAGTGGAGCATCATCTCATGTGTATGTGACAAATCGTCTCACGCAAGAGTCCCCCATTTAAAAAAAAATCAATTGTAAATTTATATTCCTATCAAAATAGATATTTCAAGGCTTTTATAATGATACATATGAGATGTGCTTAAAAAAGATACTTATGAGATGGTCTTATACGTGAAATAAATTTCATTTACTGTTACTCATAAACTTAGAGAACTCCAACCAACTATATTTTAAAGGAGACAATTACAAATAGTATTGTCTAATGAATATCAATGAAAATCAGAATAATTCAAATATATTGTGTTAGGATATTTTGTCCTAAGGATGTTTCTCTAGATTTTGATAATGTCAAAACATATATTCTTGTGAAAACTAACATTGCAGGTACATAAAGAAATGAAAAACTTAAGAGATGGAAAATCTACATCTGCAGAATTGGATAAAGACTCTACAGTTAGTTCAAGACAAGTCTACATCTGCAAAGTTGAAGACAAGTCCACAGCCGAGAAGTCTACATCTGCAGAGTTAAGGACTGCAAGTTATAAACTTGAGATTAGTAGGACTAATTAAGTGTAGTACAAACTGTACATTCACCTACTTAGTTTGAAATGTCTCAGAGTTTATCAGAGCTAATTACTAGCCAGTAGAAACAAGTGTCTCAGTGATTAAAAGTTCTTTGAGCAGTCATCACTAAAAGACAACTTGTACTACTTCAAGTACTAAGCTAAATGACAAGAAGATATTATTAGCTGAAGTCAAAGCTGAAGGAGAAGCTATTTCAAATTATTTTGAATTCCTCCAATGGCTAGAGGATCCCTCAAGACTTCTATAAATAGGAGAGGAGACCTCAGAGGAACAATAACAACAACCTCAAGCATTCGAGCAAAACTTACACCAAGTCTACAGTTCTCAAAAGTCTACAGCCCTACCAGTTAGAATTTTAGGACTTAGAGGATAGGAACTTGAGTTGTATTTCAGTTTGTTTGTTGTTCCCTCACTAATATATACCCTTGTAAATCTACTTAGTGTAGATACCATTCTTAGTGAGTGTATTGTTCTGAGTGATAGAGAGAGAGAAAGTAGTTCTGAGTGAAAGTGTGTTTTCTACTTAGATTAGAGTAAACTGAGTGAATATTCTAAATCTAAGGGGGAACAATCTTGTGTCTTTGTGATACGGTTCTTAGTGAATTTGGCACCTTTGTGGTGTAACAGTGGATGTAGGAGGATTACAACACATCTGAACCACTATAAATCTCTATCTCTCTTTATTTAATTTGTGCATCATTTATACTTATATTATTTCTGAGCTTTGTGCTTCATTCATATTTTTCATCATCTGGTCATTTGATTTTTCACTTCACGCACTTGTTTATTTCCGCTGCACACAGTGTTAAAATACTCAAAAGTATTACAACACTAGCTTTGATAAGTATTTGAAACCCACAGACTTTGAATTTCATAAGTCTGCAGCTGCAAGCTTTAGTTTTCTATGTTAAAGTTTGTTTTTAAAGTAAGTTTTTAAAGAACCAAGGTCTATTCACCCCCCCCCTAGACCTTGGTACACCCTTTGGGACCAACATATTGTAAAATTTTCAATTGCTATCATAACAAATATTTTAATTATGATTTTTATTAATTAATATTAAGCTACATTAATTAAAGAAAGAAAAAACAAACTGGATAAATAAAATACAAAATTAACTAAACAAAATGTAATAGTCCATTTTTATGTTATTTAATATGGGGTTAATGCAAATTAAATCACAACCTTTTAAAAAATTGCAATTTAATCTAAACTATTGAATCTTTGCAAACAAAACCCCCAACTTAACAATTGGTTGCAATTCTATCCAAAACGCGGATTTCAATCAGCTCGACTATGATGATAAATTATGTGTTATTACCCGAACAAATCTAAACGTATTAATACAATTAATTATTCATTGTCATGTTAGTGGAATATCAATTTCGTGTAGTAAAAAACTTGTTGGATACATACTATTATGACAAGTATAGAGTGAAAATGGTTCATACATGAATCATTGAAGGATACTCCCTCCATTTCAAAATAAATGTCATTTTAACATTTTGTATCTTTTACTTAATAAATGTCATTTTAACCTTTAAAACACTTCTCAATGCATATAACGTAGCCTATGGCCCTATATGTTCTTTTGGACCAATGAAATCAATCTTTTTTAAAAAAATTGCATAGGATTATTTTGACAAAATGAGGTGTCTTAATATGTGTGAAGAAACCTAAAATGACTTTTATTTTAAAATGAAGGGAGTATTAGTTATTTTTACTAAAGAGTATTACTCCCTCCGTCCCAGTTTTGTTTGTCCATTTGACTGTGCGCGGAGTTTAATGCGAGAGTTGATTTTTAGTATTTAAATGAATAAACCAGTATTGAGAATGGTGAATGATGAATAAAGTAGTATTGGGTATTGTGAATGGTGAATAAAGTAGTATTTAAATAAATAAATATGAATCACTTTATTTCCATTTTAGGGATGGAAAAATAAAATTGGGACGAACCTTTTTAGCAAATGGACAAACAAAACTGGGACGGAGGGAGTAGTTGTTTAGTGAAAACAAACTAAAATTCTTCCGTATAAACAACTCATACCCTCCAGTGAATACAATTAATACTCTTCAATTATTCATGTATGAACTAATTTCACTTTATACATACTCTATTATTATTATTTAGAGTCTTTTAGAAAATGTTTACAATAAAAATACCTTTTTTAATTACACATTTAATTTTAATTATGTCAAAATATTAAATATTATGTTTATTAAAATTAGAAAGAATTTTTGGTATGATTTAATTTCAAAAATATTTTGTTAAAAGAATTTCATTGTTATCAAAATTGATATTTTATGATTTTAAATTAATCAATATTAGAATATGATAAGTTATAATAACTAAAGAAAAAAGACAGGTTTAACAAATAAGAAAAGCTTAACCAAAATCTTTTTAATAGTATATTATTATGTATTGATTCTATTTTAATGGATTAAAATCTTTGATACATATTATTTGTAGAATATGAAAAGACCTTTTCTTTTAATTGCATATGTAACTTTAATTAAGTGTAAATATCAAATATTATATTAACCAAAATTAGAAAGACTTTTGATATACTTACTTACTATGTTTAGAACATTTTATTATTATATTAGTATAAATATATGTCGATAATTTTGTTGTGGACATAGTTATCTTAAATATTGAGTATAAAATGTCGGGGTCCTTTAAATAAGTACTATCTCCACTTCGAAACACTCTTTACAATTGACTTTTCAGGAATTTTAATATGAGAGTTGACTTGTACTCCCTCGGTTCCAGGGGAATTTGCACCCCTGGGATTGCACGTGGATTAAAAAATGAGGTAAAATAGTGACATATAGGTAAATATGTGTATATTTGTGCGAGTGTGCATGCAAATCAATATTTTCTTTTTAGATAGTGTGCAAATTAGTATGGGACGTTCAAATAAGAAAAATGTGCAAATTTCTTTGGGATTGATGGAATAGTATTTAAATAGATAAAAAAAAATTATGAGGGTTTATCGTTTAATTTAAGTAAATGAAAAAAAAAACTTGTTTTAGTGTTTAACAATTAGTTGAATGAAGTGTAATTTTAGAAGTCTTTGTAGGGGATGAATAGTGGAATGTGCAAAGCGTTTAAAGATGGAGTTGGTACCACTTTCTCGTGTTTTATTAGTAAATAAATATTAAATATTTACTAATTAAAAACTTACCTTAAAAGAGTTGTGGAATTCTAACCCGTTAAACTATACCACTTCATCACTATAATGAATTATAATAATTTACCTAAACGAGATTCTTTTCTCATATATAAATTCACATTTGCTCTGTCGAAAGTTTCTTCATTTTATATGAAAGTAATCAAGATTTTCGAATTACAACAATAAAAATCATAAATTTTTTAAAGTTAATTTCTAATATTTTAATTTGACTTAACTTAAATTATATAAGTAATAAATTCAAATTTCTTCATGATAATTTTTTGTAGTTGCGGAGTTGTCCTTTTGGAAAGACCAATAAATTTGGTAACCATTAGGATTTTTCTTTTTTAAAATGCCAATTATTAATGTGCTAGATTTTTCTTTCATTATCAATTGCTATATCAACACATGTTACGTAAACAAGTAACTCATAAAATGTGTCTATGCTAACTAGTTGTGTGTTCCAAAATCTAAACAAATACAATTGGGAGTGATTATCCTGCCATTTAAATGCATTTTTAAATAATTATTTTTTTCTATTACTAAAAAATTACATCTGTTATTATTGAAAAATTACTTCTTTATTAAATGCATTTTTTTAATTATAACCGGACTTTTTAAGTAATAATATGAATACCTTTTTAAAAATTGATTTGAATGGTACAAGACTATGACATGATATTAGTGTTGGATTAATTATTTCTGTACTTAAACCATTATAGCTTACAACGTTTATTTTATGATGAAAATGAAAGTTCAAAAGGGGCATGTACCAATTAAATTGTGCCTCTTACCTGTTGTTGGAGATTTAATATGTGGCTGTGGCTTGTGAATAACTACTATTAATAAATAATAATGATTGAGATAATGAATACTTAAAGCTCTATTTAATGCCAAAGAACACCTAAATAGGAAAAATAACAAATACTCAAATATTTGTTAAGTTTTTGGGCTAATTTGTTTAAATATTGCAATTTATAAAACAACTTATGCAATTACGGTGATTTTGAAAACTATTGTCAAAATAAGTGCAAACATCATTGAAAGTAGTGATTGACTTGCAGACTCTATGAGATAATAAAATTGAGTGTAAACTGTCATTCAAAGTATTTAAGATAATTAATTATGTAAATGTGTGGTGTTAGTTTATATGTTTTTTCCATTCAAATCATTTATCATAATTATGAAATAATGATGTTTTCAATAATAATATGATTGATTTTAACAATGAAATAATGATTTAATAATTTTCTCCCAAATCATTATCTCATTGTTAATACCAATCATCTTATTATTGAAAACATCGTTATTTCATAATTATGATAAATGATTTGAATGGAAAAAAAAAATATAAATTAACACCACACAACTACATATTTAATTATCCTAAGCACTTTGAATGACAGTCTCCAGTCCACTTACAGTGGAGACTGCTGTTGATGTCAGTTCTTGTCGAGCCCGATTTATTATCTCAGACAGTCTCCACTCTCAATAGTATTTGCACTTATTTTGAAATAGTTTTTAAAACCACCACAATTGTCTAAGCTATTTTATAAATTACAATATTAAAAAAAAAAAATTAGCTCCAAAATTGATCATATATAGACATTAAATAATATCTCACTCTATCAAAATGTCACGTAAAGTCAAATCAACTTGCTCACTTAAATCCCACAAGAAACATAGCTAAATGTTAGACCCTGCTTACATCCAACGGAGAGACCATGAATGTTGTATAGGATTAGGGAGGCTGAAATTCAATCTCCAGATTGTAGATACAAATACAACATGCACCTTCATTTCTTATAGAGACGGTAAGGTGTATCTATCTACCTGTTCGACGTGCACTCGCATGCGCTTCTCTGTACTGTATTATTTATATATAAAACTTGGAAAAAGTTCGCATCGAGTTTACATCAATTTTTCTTTCAATCTCTCCGGAAACCCCAAAAAAGTATTTACGTTGCTTTTCCGTCTCTTGTTGTGTTTTCTGTTAATTGAATTCATTGATTCGTTTATCGGAGCAACCGATTATCATTTCGTGGGTTTTTTTTTTTTTTTAAAAAAAAAAATTATAAATTAATTTAAAAAATGGCAAATGCATCTGGGCTGTTTACTGGGACGGTGCCCAGTTCGAGGGGGAGATTTTCTCCAAGTATATGCATCTATCGATCTGGGTTTTGGTTCTCTGAAGGTGTTTCCAGGACAATAGTGTGTTCCAGCACTAAAGTGCACAGGTAATTAATTTTCTTGTCTTCAATTATGTTGTTGTTTACGCTTTGATTGATTATACAGTTTAAAGTGTTGAGTTCGATTGTGATTAAATGAAGGGGTTTTCTAATTGCAGAAAATACTCCACTATGTTTAATCAGATTTAGACAATTAGTTTTTTTGGATGAATTTCCTTGTATCCTATGTTTAATATTTGATTGTGATTAAATCCTTGTATCTTTGCCACTATGTCAAATTTAGTTTGTCCTTTTCAGTATTCCAATTACTTTGAAATCTTGTGACAGTTTCACCTATATCTTAGCAATAATCTGTTGTGCCTTTATTAAGTTGAATATTAATTTATAATAAATATTTGAATTTTGTTCAGGCTTGTTAGCAAAGGCTGCAAATTAGTTGGATGTGGCTCTGCTGTACCAAGCCTTCAGATATCCAATGATGATCTATCAAAAATTGTTGATACTTCTGACGAATGGATATCTGTTCGTACAGGAATTCGAAATCGAAGAATACTTTCCGGTAGGTTTCTCCTTTCTGTTCATGTTGGTGTACTATGAAAATAACCAGCTTTTATCCGTGCTTGGATGTGTTCTGTCATCGTTATCGAGCTGTAAAACTGATATTATTTCTACTAAAAATTTTGTATCTTGAATTTATCTATAACAATCTGATCATCGAAAATAGTCATGATCCTATGATGTTGGAGGCCTGCCCGTATCTACAATATACATTCTAGATCCTTCTAAAGCTACACCTAATTGAAGTGGAATATTGTCACATGTTTAATTTATAGTTACCAAACAAGGCCTTATCGTTATGTTATCCCGATTCCGCAGGAAACGAGACATTAACAGGTCTGGCTGCAGAGGCTGCAAAGAAAGCTCTCCAGATGGCAGAGGTTGATCCCAATGACGTAGACCTTGTGTTGTTGTGTAATTCGACTCCAGAGGACTTATTCGGTGGTGCCCCACAGGTATGCATTTTCACCATATTATGTTATCACCCCAAAATTAAAGTTGATTGTATTTGATTCCAGGTTCAGAAATCCCTTGGATGTAAACACCAACCTTTAGCTTATGATATTACTGCTGCCTGTAGTGGTTTTCTGTTGGGCCTAGTTTCAGCCGCGTGCTATATTAGAGGTAAATACTCGGTTATTGTAATGCAGATAGAATACAAATATTGTATGGATAAGCATTATTATCAAATTGAAAATCTCATGCTTTGTAATTTAGGGGGTGGCTTTAATAATGTTTTGGTGATTGGTGCTGATGCTGTGTCTCGCAATGTCGATTGGACCGACAGAGGGTCGTGTATCCTCTTTGGTGATGGTGCTGGAGCCGTCTTAGTACAGGTACTACATATTTCTTTTGACCTCCAAATAAAGATTACTATGACACCATTGTAGTTTTTGCAATTCTTGGATATATATATGTATGAGTTGATCTTATGTAGAATAGTTTTATCGTGCAATTGATTTGTAATTGCCACTTTATAGTATAACTAATATCAAACTAATCTAATACTGTTTATAAGTAAACAACAGAAAATGTAATCTAGTTGCACAGTAAAAGCTAGTTTACGTAATATATTGGTATTTTCCTCTAGAGAATACCTAGTAGTTACTGTTTTCGTATGGCATTTTGCGTTGTTAACATATAAAGATTCAATGTTCGCGTTAAAGCTTCAGTTTTCTCGTTACTTGGCTTATGATTCTTGTTTACGTCTTGGCTAACTAAAGATATAACTTATGTTCTCATTCCTCAGTCCTGTGATAGTAGTGAAGATGGTTTATTTGCTTTTGACATGCATAGTGACGGTGAGGGGCAAAGGTACTTGTAATCATCCATTCCCGGTTCCGGTTGCGTTTCTCTGACTGATCAATAGCGTTAAAAACATTCCCTTTTTGCAGACATTTAAAAGCCACTATAAAGGAAAAGGAGAGAGGTAATGAATTAGGCACAAACGCCTCACTCCTTCGACTTCTACCGAAAGGCTCCCAATACTCGTGTATCGAGATGAATGGTAAAGAGGTGTTCCGCTTTGCTGTTCGTGTTGTTCCACATTCGATTGAATTGTCTCTAGAGAAGGCCGGTCTAACCACGTCCGATATAGACTGGTTGCTTCTTCATCAGGTACGAATTTATCACACAATGGAGCAAAGAAAACGAAGCAATATGCTTTGACTTAAGTAAAGATTACTCAAAAGAAGACATCATTCAACCTGCTTTTGTTTTGCTTAAAAGCCTAAAAATGAAAGGATTGGTATGCAGGCAAATCAACGGATTATTGATGCGGTTGCTACCCGTTTAGAAGTCCCGTCTGAACGAGTGATATCCAACCTAGCAAACTATGGTAATACGAGTGCTGCAACGATCCCAATGGCGTTGGACGAAGCTGTGCGAAGCGGTAAGGTGAAAAGTGGCGATACTATAGCGGCTGCTGGGTTTGGAGCTGGCCTTACATGGGCCTCTGCTATAGTTAGATGGGGGTGATGAATCTATCAAATTTAGATTTTTTACTATTCCAATTGATGTTGAATCCTTTGTTCATGTCACGTGTAATGTGGTATTTTAAAAAACGAGATGAAACAAATGAAATTGTGTATCTCATTCTCATACATAGGTGTAAGAAACAATTTCCTCCCGTGTCTTCTTCATTTTGTCTTTGTAGCTTCATCAATAAATATTTGTTCTTTGTTTCATGGCTAATTAAATTTTGTAATTTATTGTACGTGTTTCTCCACGGATTTTGAATTTGTAAATGCGAGGATGAATACTCTCTACGTTCATAAATAATTGATGTTTTAATTTTTCTTAGTGGAATTAAAATGTGGCTTATAATGATAAACTTATCCTTGATTAATTATCTCTCACCACATTGCATAATTGGTACCCTCCATAAAATCTTTCTTTCCCTTATTTTTACACATTCTCCTTCTATGATTAGAAATTATGACATGTTTTATAAAATTGAATAAAAGGTAAAATTGGGAGAAAAGGTGTAGAAAAAGGCTAAAATATTATACAAATTCTAATTTTTTTTTTAATGCATACTATGCATTCAAGTGCACGCTTAAACTACTCAAAATATTAAATATCTTTGCAAAAATATGTGATGTTAAAACATCAATTATTTATTAACAGTGGAGTATAGAATACATTACAAAAGTAAAAAGGGGCGATTTACTTCCATTTTGATTTGAGTATGAAATTGTTTATGGTTGGGTAATAATGGAGAAGATCTATTTTGAATTGTATGAAAATATTATGATCGGGTAATAAATTTTTATTTTTAATGCCAGTAGTTGTGAATTATGATAGGCTAAAAGACTTTCATGTTTGTTCTTATTTAGTGCGAGGACTAGAAAGTAATTATGTTTGTTTTGATTGTTCCTTTTTTTCTTTTTTTTTTTTCATTTTTATAGTGTAAAAATGTTGGATATTATTTAAAAAAACCAAGCCAATTACTCCCTTGACGAAAATAAATATGCAATAGTGGTCTACTGTTTATGTTGCACAGGTGCGGGTGCGGAAGTGGGGTGATACAATCGCATTTGTGGATACGAATTTTCAAAAAACATAGGGTGTAATTCGTCAAGAATATATTTATTTATTTATATTTTATTATATATAATACCTAAAAAAATATATATTATATTTTAATATTTTGTAAATCGAATGTATATAATTCACATTATTCTGACCCAAAACTTAAACATATTCAAAAAAATTATATAATTAAGTAACGAGTATGTATAGTGAGAAATTTGTTCATATATGAATCATTGAAGGGTATTACGTGTTTTCACTGAAGGCATTAGTTGTTTTCACTTAAAATTCTTAGTTTGTTTTCACTAAACAGCTAAAACTCTTCAGTGTAAATAAGTAATACCATTCAGTAAAAACAAATAATACTCTTTAGTGAAAACAACTAAAACTCTTTAGGGCCGTTTGGTTTGAGGGATTGTCTGGGATTGTTTTTATAATCCCAGATAATCTCGTGTTTGATTTAAGGGATTGCACAGGACCATGACCCTGGATAGACTAGAACGACTATCTCGTGTACAATTCGATCCAAAATAATTGGTTCTAGTTCAAATTTTCTGTTTCTAATCTATCCGATTTTCGATAATCGTTCTAATCCAATCCTAGCTAACCCAATACTATCCCATAAACCAAACGACCCCTTAGTGATTCATGTATGAACCAATTTCTCTCTTTACTATATCTTAAGTAACTGAAAATCAATTCATGTTCCATTAGCCTAATACATACATCATAACAGTGATTTCAATATAAAACGAGTGTCATCTTGTTAATTTAAATTATATTATATAATAAAATTAAATTGAAATAACATATTTAATGTTTAACAAGTAGGATTCGCTAGGAGGATTCTTGTATCCGTTAGTGGATTCGCCACATGGCAGCAGAATTCGATTCGTAGATTTAAGAACCGCACCCCTTTTAGGAGCGGGTGCGAATCCGATACTGCATTGTGATATTTTTAGAAGAATTCGTGGATCATAGTATACCGTTTAAACTTATTATTATATGTTTTTTTTAATCCTCATAACTGAAAAACTCAATTAGAATTTCAGCAATTTTTGGTTTAAATTTTTAGAAAGAAGACATTCATTAATAAAAATAAGACCAATGAAAGCATGAAACACGATTATGTATTTTTTAAATTAAAATTAAATATTTATATATAAAGCTTTTTCTTCAAAAGCTTATACGGTATAAATTCTTTCTACTTGCTGTCTTGCCCACTGGTATTCAAGCTCTCCCAGTCCAGATCTCTCTCAATGGCGGTTAAGGCATCTATCACTCACGTTATTTTCGACATGGATGGACTTCTGCTCGGTAATTTTCGCTTTCTACACCATTTCTAAACTCAACCAACGATTAGAGATTACTCGCTGAATTTAATTGCAGTTATTTTTTTATCTTCTTTAATACATTGTGTTGCGGAAGGCTGAGATAAAGTTCATGGCTGTTAAACTTGGCAAAGCCTTGTTTATTGGTGATATTACGGGCTTATTTTTTGTTAATTATTATACATGATTTTGGCTTTTTAGTGAACCTAATAAAATCGGATATTTGTTGGCTTTGATTTATTTTTCCTGATTCTGCTTTCTGTATCTTGCTTTACTTAGTCGAGTACGAATAATTTGATTTGATTTCTAATTCATGATATCTTATTAATAATTCATTTTGGCTTGGTGCCTGAGGTAATATATGAATTAGATTATAAAAAACACAATTTAGATTCATATCTTGTATTTAGGAAAAGAATTAGCAGCAATTTTTTGTTTTTCCTTTGGAGTTTCTGGTTAGAATCATCAGAAAAAATGCATTCACTGCATGAATTAACATGGACTTCTTGAGAAATTTCACTTTTATATATGAAACGAAGGTAGCATAAGCATTTGCATAGTGAGAGTTGTTTTATTAATTGAAACTACAACTTTTACGAGGTTATGTTTATATAGACAAAAGGTAGTCAGGCACGAGCAGTAATTTCTTCGGTTCTCCCAAAATGGAGTGTAAGGGTGCTCTGCAGGTGTGCTGTAATCTTATACTCGGATTTATTCCAAAACTTATTAATTTGAACATTGGGCTTCTCATGCATTTGGAGGAAGTTATGTTGTCTGCTTCTTGATTCCATTTTAGGCTTGCATTTCAGAAATATTGAACATGGAAAGAAAGAAGAAATTTGAAATGAAAGATATTTTTGTAGTAGTCATAGCTTAGCTTGTTTTATTTGTCAATAATGTGATGATTGTTGTGATGTTCTCATCGCCATCGATACAACATGAGATTTAAAAGAATTATATCATTGTATAATATATAGGTTCTCAGTTGGTCATTATGAGGCGAAGATATTGAAATGAACAACTTTGATGACAAAATTATGTTGTAAGACCAGCTTGTCTGTGCTCTTCAATTTTCTAATTGTTTAATGTATGTTTGATAGCTATGTGGCTTCTATCATGATTACAAACCAATAAGTCATTTTCTTTTCCCCCTCAGACACAGAGAAGTTCTACACTGAAGTCCAGGAGTTGATCCTTGCTAGATACAACAAAACTTTTGATTGGTCTCTCAAGGCAAAAATGATGGGAAAGAAGGCAATAGAAGCTGCTCGAGTTTTTGTTGAAGAGACTGGAATTAGTGACTCGCTCTCAGCTGAAGATTTTCTTGTGGAAAGGGAGGATATGCTGCGCTCTAAGTTCCCAACATCTGAACTCATGCCAGGTTTCACACGACAATTGATAAACATTTATGTTGCAGAATCCATAAGGCAGACTTTTCTTCAACATCTCCAATCCTTTTATTCTGGAAAATTTTATTTAGAAAAATCTTTTATTTAACTACATTAGCAAATTGATGCCCAACATACTTCTCAATTCCGACACAAGTTGAAATGTGATGATGGGATATTGGGAAGAAGTCTTTACTGAAAATGGTAAACCGATTCATGGAATTTCTGATAAACCTCTATATTAACATAGTGATATAAAGAGTACCATGATGCATCTCTGTGCCATTGATTCCACTGTTAATTATGAATTGGGGAATAATGGGATAATTCCTTCATATTTATTGAGATAGGGAACATGCTGCTTATGGATATTGTAAGTCCCACTTGGGCTCTTATATATTCTATTTCAAATTCGATAAGTGGTTGTTCGATTCTACATTTCCTTTTCTTTTAGTTATTTTTTCATTAAATTTTCGCTAATCATTACATCTAATGTTCTACCTTCCTTCACATATTTGTATTACAGGCGCCAGTCGTTTGATTAAGCATCTCCATGCCAATGGAGTACCTATCTGTGTTGCAACTGGGTATGGTCATTTCTTTGCCCTCTCCTGTAGTACTGAGAATCGTGATTTTACCAAGTCTCCTAATATTGTTGCAAGAAAACTTATGGAATGTGTCTTACAGTTCACACACGAGGCATTTTGAATTGAAAACCCAACAACATGGTGAACTTTTTTCACTGATGCATCATATTGTACGCGGTGATGATCCAGAAGTTAAACAAGGGAAACCCTCACCCGATGTGTTCCTTGCAGCAGCCAGGAGATTTGAGGTATATATCATATTCGTTGTTTGGCATTTGAGTTTTGGTAACAATATATCAACATTCTCTTGTGCTTATCTTGATTCAGTCATTGCGATTTATGAATTTGCTTAGTAAGGGAAGCGAAGAATGCTTTATCATGCCCTTCCCCTTTGGTTTCTGTACTCCAAAAGAGTATTTGTGTTGAAGCTGAAACAGTTAAGAGTAGCTGAACTTGTATCCCGAACTTAAAAAAGCAAATATATGTTATGGATAGTCTCCACTCGTCCTAGTTAATCCTCTACGCTCTTATATGCAAACATATAGCTGATTAGGATTAATATGACGAATAAGTAATGTCTCTCCTGTTAGAATTGTACAAATACTTGTGCATGTGCAATTATGAGATTTTTTTCTTGTTTGCAGGGTGGACCGATTGATCCACAGAAGATACTTGTTTTTGAAGATGCACCATCTGGTGTCCAGGCAGCTAAGAATGCGGGCATGTAAGTCCCCTTGTTTATCATCTGTGTCTTCATATATCTCTTCTAAAAATGTCATGTTATCACCCATTTCTTTATGCTATACAGAGTATCAGACAACATTTCTTTATGCCATATCATGCCTGTTATAAGATTAATTTCTCAAGGAAAGATTACTGTTCTCGTTATTAATGCACTTAACAAAAATTATGTGCTTCGAGAAATCTTCATTATAATCTGACCTTAGTTATTGTCATTTCTCTCTTCGATCCTGTCTACCCAGATAATATTGTGAAGTTAAGCACATCCATTTTTACACAACTTATCATGCAGCATTAGTAGGAAATATTATTTGATGAAATGTATTTTCATATGAAAACTTTCGATGTTTGTGCAATAAAAGTTGCTCTCTTTTACTGATAGCACTTATCAACAAATTTACCATACAGGTCAGTGGTTATGGTTCCAGATCCAAGGTTGGATAGCTCGTATCATGTAACTGCCGATCAGATTCTAAGCTCACTGTTGGACTTTAATCCAAGTGAGTGGGGTCTACCTCCTTTCGAAAAAGCAGCAAGCTAATCTATTAAACTACATTTGCTCCTTTCAAGAAGATGTTATTTATGGATGAGAGATCAAATTTATCCTTTCCCAGATATATGTATGCATTCACAAACTTCTGCAAGAAACCCAATTATTTTCAATTATAAACTAATCCTTATCGAGTTGGGGAGAAACTTTCAGCTGTGCAGACCTCTTTCATTTAATAAATTGCGTCTACATTAAATTTTGCATCTCTTTACAGAATTCAAACTAATTTGATGTAACAGTACCTTTTGTTAATTAGTATTGGATATAGAACATAATTACATAGCTCTTAATATCACAGTCACCTGATCTATAATTGATTTTAGTCTAGACTTAATGATACTTTTGATGGTTGTTATAAGTTACACATTCACATCAGTTTGGCTAGTTGTCTAATTTCCGGCTGTTAATTAAAGTCTAGTCTAGGCCTATCTATGCTTCTGTCTGGTTGTTTTTATGCTTACGTGTGCTCATCCTCATCGTATGATTGCATGATAATCGAACAGAGCATGTATTTATCTAGTTAGATAATCGGGCCTTTATATTTGATCTTCTGTGTTAATTTATCATCGTTGCATTTGTTCGTGTTGTCTCTAACGCTCATTCTATTATTCTATTTCTTTATCTCTGTGTTCAGTGGGTGATTTGCAGGGAGGGTCGTGTATTTTGGACCACTTTCTTTCATTATATAGGTAAGCTGGGAAAGGGACCAATTATAATTAGTGCATAGAAAACGTCAACATTAAGTGCTGCTGTTGCATTGATGTGATATCCTGAAACTTGAGCAGGAATCTTTGAAAAAAATCTAATCTTTTAAGACGTATTTGTTTCTTGCTTCAATTTTATTACAAACAAACGCTTTTATTCCCAAGTACTGAAGGGAAGGAGAGAAGGCAAAACTACATTTATGAGGTAGAGAAGGTATTGTAATTGCAGTGTAGGTGTCACAGTAAGTGTAATTATAGTTTTGGTCCCTGTGTTTGCTCTGATGATAACTCTAAACCAAAACCTGTTTTATTTAAAGACTTGTGGTACCACTTTTTGAGTTTTTTTGGCCTTGCTCTAATTTTCATTTTCTTTTAGAATAACCCTTAGATTCCAGATTCATTTGAATCCTCCTTCCAAGGCTCTTGTTATTTTGGAAGGAGTAACTTGTAAGTCTCCTATAACTTACCAATTAATAATTTGGTTCATATAAACTCTCTTTTTTTTTTTCAAAGTAATAGTATTGTTCAGTATATGAAATAATATTGTTTTTTATGCCACTTATTATGAATTTTTTTTTTAAATGTTTTATTTTGGGTCACCCGCTCCCTGACCCGCAGTAGGACGAGGTTGGTCTTAGGGCCCGCTTGGTTTGAGGTATTGATTATAGGGTAACGAGAATGATTCCATTACTAAGATTGAAAATGAGTTATAATTTACCTATAAAATGGATTCTCATTCATTACCCCTACTTGAATGACTCTTCAATCACTTTAATTTTCATTACCCTAATCATCACCCCCAACCAAGCGGACCCTTAGTGTTGTTTTTGCTTATCTTCTTGCCTTGGCCCATTTTCGCATTATTAAAATTTTAAATATTTATTATATCTAATACATATAAATATAATATATTACTATATTTTTCATAATTATATTAGTATATATAAATAATAATTCTAACTTCTTAAATAGTTTTAGATCAATATATTTTACAAAATATAATACTCCTTTTATCCCATAAAAGTTTTCACACTTTTCTTTTTGTCTGTTACATAAATTTACTCATACACCACTGCTTTATTAAAAAAAATACACCTTTATTAAAAAAAATATGCAATCCCTTTTTGTCTGTTACATAAATTTTCAATTTTTTTGCCTTAAAATAATACTTCCTCCTTTTCACATCAATTTGCGTCCTAAGGGGTTGCATATTTTTTTTTAATAAAGGTGTATTTTTTTTAATAAAGTAGTGGTGTATGAGTAAATATGTATATATGTTTGTAAGTGTGCACACAAATCAATGTTCCTTTTTTTTTATAGTGTACAAATTGAAGTGAGACAAAGTGAGTACTACTTACGTCCCAGCAAAACTTTGAAATGATATAATGAGGATGAAATTTATGAAGAATTTTCTATGTTGGGGGTGTGAAAGTTTTATGAGACAAAGGAAATACTATAAAATACTACAATACAATATTTCAACTAATTTTTTTTATTGATATCAACAACTTTAGAAGATGAATATATTATCTTCCGCCCGTTCAAAGAATGGGGCTTGAATTTTCAAGTAACCGCTCTACCATATGGTCATTTTTACTAAATAATATTATTGAGCTCATCACAAATTAAGTTTATGGAAAATTATATTTTTTTGGAAAATTTGATTGTTGCATAAATTTTTAAAATTGTTGTATTCGGTTAATAAGAAGAGAAAATGGCATGTTTAACGGTTTAAGCATCTTTATCTTTAATTGAAATAATGTTAATTTAGGACATGAAAGATATAAAATTATCAATTTAATACCTGAAAAAAAGAATTTATCAATTTAGGGCTCTATATTATTTAATACATGTTTTACATAATATAGTTTATATATATAAAAAAAATTGTTTGCTATTTTTTTTTTCCAATCATGTAAAATATTATTTATTTATTTTTAAAATATAATTTATAAGAATATAATTTTTTTAAAAGGAATTTATAAAAATATTATTGGATAACTAGAAATTATAAGAGACCAAACATGGTCTTAAAATGGGAAAGTCTTAAATTAATTATTTATATCTTTAAGATTTTGAATTGATAATTTTCTATATTTCAAACCCTAAATCAATAAAAAAAAAGGTACTATTTTAGATTTTAAAATTTATAGTTTTACTATTTTTCTTTTAAATATGGAATATCCTAATATTATGCGTTCTAACAATTTGGGTTCATGTTTATTTAAGTTGTAGTGGCATACTTCTAACTTCTAATTAAGTCTTAATTCAAAGAAATTGAAAAATACAGGGACTAATTAAATTCAAATAAAAAGTGAAGTATACGATTCAATTATAACAAATGATAGTACAAATCAAATAAAATCTAAAAAGAATGCAGATAATGTCAACAAATAAAAGCAAACGCAAGAGATCCAAACATGCCTTAGTTCCCGTAGAAGAATCATTACAAAATTATTATCATCACGCTTGTAGCTTGATGTGACTCATCAGCTTGTACTATACCATGGTGCATGTCACCCTTTATGTTCAATTTTTGATAATGAAAAGACATGTTAAATTGATTCCGACATGGTACATTAATTGGACTGGCACCCAGTTATGTCGAAAACTCAATGACCATATAATTTATTTATTTATGTGAAAAATCAGAGCGATGATTTATTTTATTTTAGCCAAAAAATTAAGTGTTCGAAGGACCACGTTATTAAAATACATTAAAATCGTATTAAAGTTCATGTAAAGTGCACATGCACAATTAATCCACTGTTACATACCAAAAAGGACCACGCGTATGATAGAAATAAGATGTACAATGTGGAGTGTGTATGAACAACGAAGAAGTTGTTTTGAAATTAATCATATTTTAAAATATATTTCCACTCAATATTTTTTTTTTCTTTAGTGGAAAAAAATCAGCTTGAAATGGAGTATCAGGAATATGTACTCCTCTCCGTCTACCTATAGTATGCATATTTCTTTTATGAAAATAATCACTTTATTATCGCATTTTAACCATCACTTCAATACATATCATTGATTTTATATTCACGCACAATTATTTTATTTATAAATGAACATCACATGAATACTCCTATTTTATTTTTGAAAAAAAAAAAAAAAGTTGTCCATGCACATGAGCATAGTATTCATGGAGGGCGAGAGTACAATATTTGCTTTTCATTATTTTGAAGCATCGACATATTTTCTCTGCCTATTTTTAGATCTGGCATAAGTATGATTTTTTTTTTTTAATCATAATCCGTATGAATTAGAGGTAGTCTCATATGAGATCATCTCATAATATTTTTGTATATTTTGTGATATTTTTTAAAATGCAAAAATATTACGTTTTGTACATTAAACCGTCTAATAATAGTTTTTGTTTTTTGAATTATTATCAAACATATAAATACGCTTTCCTTACTGTGTCTAATTTCACCTATTTGGAAAAAAAATAAAAATTAATGACATGTTACTATGTTAGCAGGCAGAAGAAGAGATTAATTAGGGTTCTACTTAATTACCAATCCTTATTATATGTCAAAAGAAAATTCCAGTGTGAAGAGTGTTTGATCAAAGTTTTATTTACTAATGTCATGCATGCATATATAATTAGTCGACGTTGCGGTTTAATTCAGAGAGTTTAAATTATCACTTTTTAATAATAAAAGAATATGTTAATTATTGTAAAAAAATTGTCAACGTTACTTAATAATGTGATTGAAAAGCAATACCATTTTTTTTCCCGTATAATAAAATAATTTCGTTGCACACAAAACTTGCCCACTAATTTTTATGGGTCAAGCTATACATAGTCGGCGTTTATAGGGGGAGGTCAGAGTATAACCAATTTATGCTTAGGTTAGAGTATAGTGACTTCTTTTCATATATTGACTTGTATATATGAATGAAGTTAATTATTATAAATGTGTACATATGATAAATGGGTATTAATTATTGTAAATATTGTGTATTTATCTTTGTTTCACATTAGTTACACCGGAATTGATCACATGCCCACTGGTGAACATAATATAATATACTCACTGCGAATGTGTTAATGACACATAAGCAGAGGGTCCACTGTTATTTTAATTAATTGTTTATATTTACTTATTTGTCATTAATGGGTATATTATATTATGTCCACCGGTGGGCATGTGATCAATTCCGTTAGTTACACATAAGCAGTGTAGATTTATTGTATTTGTATATATACTTGTGTTGACTATGTAAATAAATAATATCATTTCAATTAAATTAATTTTAAATGGTAACCAGAGCCATATACGGCTAACACATTATTTGTATTTTTTTTTCGATCCTCACGATCACAATCATGATTGGTCTCAATTCATCAGTCATCCCAGTTAGGGGTGCTCACGGTTCCGGAACCGCTAATTTGGAACATTCCAAGAGTTCAAAATGTGGAACCGGAACCGAACCGTGGTAAAAAAGTTTTGTAATTTTTGTTTTGTTTTTTAAATGGAAAAAAATTTCATTAGTAATTGAACTATTACAAATTAGTAATTTCAATTTAAAATAAGTATATAATATCTATTATTACAAACTAATTAAAATATTACAAATTGAATATTGAACTATTAATCCAACATAATAATTACAAATTTACAACTTAAATTCTTAAAATTTTAAAAATAAATGTGGGGGTGGGGGGTGGGGGGGGGGGGGGTTTAAAGAAATTGGACTTGAGCTTAATTTTTAAAAAATAAATTTCAAAATTCTAATTTTGAAACTCAAAATTAAGTTGCCTAAGTTTGAAATTTTAGGTTTGAAACTCAAAATAAGCTTAATTTTACAAAATCTAGTATGTGGGGAGGAATTGTAATAGGAATGAGTTTGATAGTAATGAGAAATGGTAATGGGGTCTTAATTATTGAGTTGTTTGGTTGATATATATGAATGACTATCATTACCATAAACAGTGTTTGGTGTATATTGATTAGGCGTGAAATTGTCATGATTCGTCGTTAGAAATATCCCAGTTTTGGTCGAGTTTGTTGAGTATTTAGAGTCATTTGTGTATCATTTTCATAAACTAATGAATTTATCTCTTTGATGCTTATAGGTGAATCGAGGGCGAAAAACGGAGTTCGTAGGACTTTGAATCAACTCAAACGGATGCCCGGATGAGAAGATATCGAAGACATACAATTGGTATTAGTGCGGAAGAAGAAAAATATCAGTTGAAGAAGAGGGAGAGCCATTCGAGTGGACTTACTCGAGCACTACCGCTCGAGCATGTGGCTCGAGCCCCTAAAACTTACAGAAAATTTCTCGCATTCGAGCTACTCGAGCGCCCCAAAACATGCAGAAGAATTTCGCCACTCGAGCAGCTTGAGCGGGGCCGCTCGAGCCCTTGCACCATTCGAGCTACACTGCTCGAGCGCCACCGCTCGAGCGTGTCTGCTCGAGCACTTTCAAGATTTGTGCTTCTGGATTCATTTTTCGGCCCATGAGTTCCCGATTTGGCCCGATGCTTATATATACTCGTCCCGAGCACGTTTATACAGACAACTTGACACCACGACATACCACATGATACCATATCGCTTTTAAAGTTAGTTTTTGGAGAGAGGAAGAGAAGAAGAGACGAGCAAGCTTTAGTTTTACGTTTTTGAGGTTTTTCTTACGAATTCATAGTTCGGTTTTGATCTTTCGTTCTTTTCTTTTAGACCTTTGTTCTTGAATACTTGAGACTTTGGTTTATTAATTTAATCTGAGTTCTTAGCATTTATTTCTTTAAACCCTAGTTAATGTTTGATAATTTATTCGTTAAAATCATTATGTTCATGTTCATTACTTCTTCAATTGTTCCTGTTTTCGTAAAAACCATGTCCAGCTAAAACCCTTGCATGCTTGGGGTAGGATGAACTCGTAAAAGTAGGTTGTGAGTATGTAATTAGGGTAATTCGTGACGTTTAGTTTTAATTCTCTTAATTAATGAATTCTTAAAATCAATCTTAACTTTACCTTTGAATTTAGTTCGAAAAGTGTTCGAGAGAGGACGACTTTATCACTCTTTAACAACGAGTAGACTTAATGAGAAGGTTTAGAAAGGGTTAATTAATCTACCGGTTTATCTAAGGAGGACGACTGCATCACCTTAGTTTAAATTAGGGTCTCGTTAATTAAGCACAATCTATTAACTCGTTAGTGGATTAGTGAAGTCGATTGCTAGGATAAAGTATTAGGGTTTTAATTCTTGAGCTTTCATCTTGCAATCTTTTACTTAGGTTATTTCTTGCGCGTCACTGTTATCTTGATTATGTACCTGCTCCGTTAGTATACGTAGGAATTCCTATCCTGAGCATCACCATCCCATATTTGAATACAAACCTTAGTTAATTCGTTTCATCCGTTCTTTAGTTTAATTAATTTACTTTAGTTTAGAATTAATTCTTTAAAAAATCCAAAAACATACATATTAATTACGACGCGTAGATCTTCAGGGATCTGTTTGTATACACTCCTTCCATTGGGATCGATAATACTTGGTCGATATACTTACTTATACTACAGTGAACCCGTACGCTTGCGGAGAAACTACTAGTAGAAAGTTAGTATTTTCGCTTCAAGGCAATGGCGCCGTTGCCGGGGATGGCGATGTATGTCATTTGAATAGGACTTGTAGATAGCTTAGTAGTTAGTAGTGAGTGCTTTATTTTTCTATTTTATTCTTACGTGTTCGACAATTGTATTTTTATTCTTTTGTTAGTGTTTCAGGTTTATGAAAACACGCTCGCAAGATGAATTGAGCGAAGAGAGAATACAGCTTGATCCTGAGACAATAGCAAGAAGAAATCGAGCCTTTTTAAAAAGGATGAATGCTGCCGGAGGAGAGAACGATAACATGGACATCAGTAATGAGTTGGATGATGCTGCTAATGAGTTTAATCAGACAGTGGACCGGGTTGAGGGCACTGGAGGGAATGGTAGTCAGAATCAAGTTCCGTTACGGGAAAACCAGAGCCAAAACCCGGGTACACAGAACGTAAACAATCCAGTTCATAACCTTGTCCAACACCCTCAGAACAACCCTGCATACCCACAGAACAACTTCCCACAAAACAACTTACCTTATCCTTACCCATACCCACCATATCCATATCCACCATACCCGTACCCTCCACCTCCTGTTTACAACCCACCACCAGTCTATCACCCACCACCAGCCCAACAAGTACCCGTACCACCTGCTAATCCTCAGCACGTTCCTCAGAACGCCGATCAGAACATGGCTATTCGAGGAAGGTTCGCGGCACAACAGCAACGGTACTATGATGGAGTCGCATTGCCCCCTGTAGAGGCAAACAACTTCTCAATTTCCCCTGGGATTCTAAAGCTGCTTACCGAGAATCAATTCAAGTGGGAGGTTGGGAAGGAGAATCCTCATACTCATCTGAGGAGTTTTCTGATGATCGCATCCACATTCAATTATAACGGCATGTCTGAAGATGCCAAGAGGCTCAGGTTGTTCCCATTCTCTTTGACGGGAATAGCAAAGGAGTGGTACGATAACACGCTCCCACGGGGAGGTGTAACCACATGGGCCGAGCTCGAGCGTCTGTTCCTCGAGCGATTTTACCCTCCATCTAGAACCATTAAAGTAAGGCTAGAGATTTCTTCTTTCTGCCAGAAGCCAGGTGAGGACTTACGTCACGCGTGGGAGAGATACTCTAACATGTTAATTGAGTGCCCGCAGCATGGGTACAATGAAGGGGATATCATGGCGTTCTTCTATAGTGGAGCCAGCAAGGCTGGTCTAGCCCATCTTGACGCGTGTGCTAGTGGAGTATTCCTGAACCAAGGTACAACGAGGTGTAGAGAAATTGTTGACAATATTGTCACGAATGCCGGGGCATGGAACGAGGACCCAGAATTTCAGAGAGCTAGTAAGTTGGAGGAGAGTGAAGGGACGAGGAAACTGTTGATGGCCATGATGGAAAAGATAAACAACATTGAGATTGGGCAAAGTTTGGTTGGAGGGAATATAGCAGTGAGTGAGAAAGTGGATCAGCCCCCAATTCAGCAAGAGGTAGCTAACTATATGAGAGGACCTTACTACAATCAAGGGGGGTATCCACAAGGTGACAATCAATTTGGAAGACCCTCCTATGGCCAACCATTTGTACCACCCGGTCCACAGTCTCCTCCAAATCAGTGGAGAAACAACCAAGGCTATCAAGGAGGTCAGCAGCCTCAACAAAACCAATAGAGGAAGAATGAGAATTTTTCATATGTCAATCCGAAGGGCGGAATTACAGTTCCTCCAGGTTCAAAGCCTCCGGGTGGAGAAGGCGGTGCCACAACTGAGGAGATGTTGAGAGCTATCCTTCAGAAGGTGGAGGAATGAAGCAAGAGATTGTCCTCATTAGAGTACAATGTGAAAGCGTTGCATAAGAAAGGTGATCAGCGTGATCAAGAACTCCAGAAGAGAGATGTAGAGCTGAATCAAATTCAGCAAGAGAATAATAGGCGGTTCACTACTATGGATTACCAGATTAGCCAGATCGCGAATTCATTGGGTAGAGAGCCGGGTAAATATCCTTCTATACCGGAGGGGAACCTGAAAGAGCATTGCAAGGCGATCCAGCTTAGAAGTGGGACCAACTATGATGGTCCTCAGATGCCTGCTGATTCTGAGACGCCTAAATGAGAGGTTGAGATATAAGGGAAAGAGCATAAGAAGGATAGAGATGAAGTTGAGGAGTTCGGAGTTGAGAAGAAAATAGAGGGTGAAGGCACTCACGAGAGCAAAGAGTCTGAAGAGGAAGGCATTGAGAAGATTGAGAGAGTTCCTAAGTGGAAGAAGGCAAAGAAAGCAAGGGAGAAAGTGAAAGAGTCGGAACGTGATGAATGGGGGGTACCCAAATCGGTGATACCCGTCCCGTATCCACAACACTTTATGAAGAAAAAGCTTGATGAGAAATTTGCTAAATTCCTTGATGTTTTTAAGAAATTGCATATTAACATTCCTTTTTATGATGCTTTGGAACAGATGCCTAACTACGCCAAGTTCCTAAAGGATTTAATTGCAAAGAGAAGGTGAGTAGATGAGCCCAAGTTGATGCAGCTGAACCATGAGGTGAGTGCATTAGTGCACAAAGCGCTTCCCCCGAAGTTGAAAGATCCCGGGAGTTTCACGATCTTATGTGATATCGGGAATGGAGTCAAGAAGGGAGCGTTGTGCGACCTTGGAGCGAGCATCAATCTAATGCCATTGTCGCTTTTCAAGAAGTTGGAGGGTGGAGAACTTCAACCGACAATGATGACGCTTCAACTTGCTGACCGGTTTATTACTCGACCTCAAGGTGTAGTTGAAGACGTCCTCGTGAAAGTTGGGGATCACATTTTTCTAGCCGACTTTGTAGTGCTCGACATGGAGGAAGATGAGCACGTTCCTTTGATCTTGGGAAGACCGTTCTTAGCAACGGCCGGGTGTTGGAGTGATACGTGAAAGTATGCTTTTACTTTGTATAACTCATGTATTAAACACTTGTTTATTAGAATAATTCTTTTATCACATTTGCTTTAGATATGATTGAATGTTGAATATTTATTGCAACCAGTTCATTATAAATGATACATGTTACATTGTAGTTAATGTGGTGATACCCGATCACGGAAGATCACATTAACGATTTCCTTGTAATTAAACGTACAAATTCACGACCCAGGTGGAATTGAACAATCCGCCGTGAAAGGTCGATGTGTATATCTCAGATTGGTTTGTCTTGACCAAGAGATCACACTAGCACATTTAGTATGTGTTGAAGAGGACCTACAGCGAGGATAAATTCTTCTATTCTGAAATGTGAAGAATTAGACCTCAGTGGTTATTGATTTCTTAATCTCCGTCACTTAAATAGGACCGTGTGTGCTTAATGGTTACTTCTTTGATTCATGTTGGGTGAGAATCATCGTGACTTTGAACTTTGTGTTTTGGGCAGTAATATTAATCATACGACGGTTGCTAAGATTTAATACGGAGAAACGCGTGTGAGTACGACTCGTGTGATTAGTCCCCTTGGTGGGCTCAAAAGTTTTATCGTACTAAATAATCTCAAATGCGGAAAATAATCACAGGGAGCCCATATTATCGTAATATGGATTAAGATGGATAGTGCAATATTAATTTATTAGTGGTACTAATTAATATTAATGGGCTGAATTATATTGGGGCTCAATATTGAAATTCAGAAGTCCATTTGGAGGTCCAATCTTAATTCTCCTAAAGGCCCCTCAATTAGCCCATTAAGTAGTCCAATAATAATAAGGTGATTAAAATAAAAGAAAATATATTTGCTGATTTTTCTTGAGATTTTTGAAAATAAGAGATATGGAGAGAGAAAATATTTTGTTGATTTTCTTGGAAAGATATTATGGAAGATAAGTATTCTTGGAATACAAGATTATCTCATAAATTCAAGAAGATCCATATCTTGCATTCTCAATCTATAAATTTCGAAAATTGCATATATAAGGAGGGTGAGATTTTTGTGGAATATTTTTTTATGGAGAAAAGAATATATGGGATATATTCAAGATTTCTTGGAGGCCAAGAAAAAGATTTTCTCTCCCCTAAAATACACCTAAATTTCGTTCACCCCTCTCTTATATATAGGGGATGATTATTTCATCTCCAGTTTACTTTTCACAGCGTTGAAAAAAAAAATCAGCAACACTATTTTTTTTCCTTGTTATTTTAAATTACTTGAAAGCACTTCCCACCGGTTATCGAGTAAGACGAAAGGGAAATACTTGAGAAGGTCTTTTGGTTGATAGGACGTTCGTGATTTTCCCGTTGTTATCAAAGGCCACTACAACAAGAGGTACGCAATCACATAAATTCCTAGTTTTTCCGCCATAGGTTTTATGTGAATTAATTCAACATGCATGATGATAAAATTGTTGTTGGAATTATTATTTGAATTAATTAGGATTAATTCATGCTAGTAATAATTGAATTTAAATCTCATCCCGAATAGATCCGGGCACCCCTATTTTTCCAACAACTGGTATCAGAGCCACGGTTTCGGGCTCTGATCTTTAAATTGGAATTTAAATTGTTAGACATTAAATTGAAATTGGATAGTAGAATTGCTAGATCTTTTTTGCAGGTATCCAATTGCCATGGTTTTAATGTTTATTTTTTTCATGCGTGTGAATTAATTGTTTTTAATTCGATTCGTTCGAATTCGTTTTTCTCGTGAGAAAATCCACGAGTAGATTAGTTGTTTTTATTTTGATTTGATCATTGTAATAGACTAGTCTAGATCTAGTATTTATTTTTTGTAAATAAATTGTAACCGGATCGAGACGAAGAACGAAGAATTAAAGACGGTGTACCCGGACGATGCATGCATGCGTGGCACATGCATGGACGTAAAATCATGCATGGGGTGAAAAACAAGAACGTACGACGAAACCCGGTGCACGGAGTGCGCGAGGCGCATGGTGCCGTGCACGATGGGCGAGCCGAGGGGCACGAGCGCGGGCGCGAGGCACCGCCTCTCGGCGCTCGGCGGTCGTGCCGAGAGGTGCGCGGCCCATCCTGTGGGCCGACGCGCACCGTATCTCGGGCCGTGAAATTTTATTTCCATTCTCAATTTTTTGTGTGATTTAAAACATCGTCCCGAACCCCAATCGAAGTTATTTTTGATGAAGTGTTGTTGTTCGAGTGGGAGCGTATCGAGACGAACGATGGAAAGCAACAAGGACGATTTTTCGCATCAAGACGTGAAGAAATTAAACCGTGATAATTGGATTTGAGTGCCCCAATGTGTTTAATTTTGTTTTGATGGATGTTTTATTTCGTGCAATTATTAATATTTGTTAATATGTGTTTGCATGATTTTAATTGTCCAAGAAAAACCTTACTTTTGAAAATTACTAAGTATGTTTCTTTAATCGCAATTTTATTCCGCATATTAAAATTGGATTAATTTGGCCTCCATAATTTATTTATTTGTGAAGTCTTTTTGGAATACATTTCCCCCTCGGATCGGCTAAAAAGACGGATTTCACATGAATAAATTCTGAAAGAGTGATTGTGGATTATTACTAGTAGCGGTATTGACCCTCACCACGAGTGGCTTGCTCAAAGCGAAATAATAATCCTGTATTTAATTATGGTTATTACTTAGGCATAAGAAATTTATATTAACTTACTCCCCTCGGAGTCCCTGTCAATTTTTATGTGGTCAAAGTGAGAGCCAACTATTAATTTTGAATTAAAGATTTGTAACTTTCAAGTTTGTGATCCGCTTGAATGTGTTTAAATGTATAGACCATCCCTCGTGGCGCATTTAAATTGTTTCGAGATGTTGGCTGATGCATGATTATATTGTTTTAAGGTTTCAATATAATTAATGTGATCGAATTATGTGATAATTTCATATTTTTCTAGATATTAATATGAATGTATGTTTTATTCTCATTTCATCATGTCGCAACCTTTTAATCCACTGTTTAAATATACTTTAAGTTAACAAACTTTCTAGAGACAATTATATCGATTGGAAATGTAATTTAAATTTTGTCCTTACTGCACAAAAATACAATTGGGTTATTCACGTTAATATACCCGGCAAGCCTAATGATAAGTCAAGCAATGGGAAAAGACAGTTTATGATTGGAAGCGTGACAATGAACACATGAAGTGCATCATCTTGACATCTCTGTCTAAGGATTTGAGGCGCATTCATGAGGACATTGTATCCGCTGTCGAAATCATGGAAAGCCTTGAAGGGATGTTTTCACATCAGAAACCCATGACTAATCAGTTCACCTAACATGACTCGGTCAAGTTGAAAATGGTGAAGGGAACTCCCGTGAGGGAGTACGTTTTCAAAATTATGGCATACTTTAACAAGTTGGAAGTACTTGGTGCGGATTTTGATGTTCCTTCTAAGATCTATTTCATACTCCATTCTCTTCTGAAAAGCTTTGAGCAGTTTCAACTGAACTGTCAGATGAATAAACGGACAAGTCGTTTGTCCGAGCTCTTGCAAGCTTTAGTTTCGATGGAGGTGATAATGGAGCACCAGTCTAGTGTTATGGTGGCTAATGGTCCGTCTACCTCTTTTGGTCCCAAGGGAGGGAAAAAGAGGAAGAGAACCAAAGGCTGGATCCAAGCAAATCCAATTGTTGCGAAAGGCAAAGCCAAGGCTAACATCGAAGGGGAAGTATTTTAACTGCGGTAAGAGAGGGCATTGGAGGTCAGCCTATTCCAAGCCTAAGAGACTAGGAAAGTTAGGTAATTCACATGCCTTAGTCATCGAAACTTGTGAAGTGGCGTATGCTGTCCATTCGTGGATATTGGATACGAGAGCCGCTGATCACATTTGTTTCATTTAGCATGGGTTCAAGCTAACCCAACGACTTAGCGGAGGTGAGATCCCATCACACCGGGCAATGCTAAGAGAAGTGGCAGCTGAAGCAGTGGGAGAAGTGCGCCTATCTTTTGAAGATAGAGTTATGGTCTTGAGAGACATTTTTCATGTTCCTAGTTTAGAAAGAACTCAGCCTTCAGTTTCTAAACTGTTTTGAATAGATACTCAGTTTCTTTTAATAAGGATGTTATTATTTCTTGAAACGATGAGTTTATCTATTCCGGAACATTGTTGGATGATCTTTATACTATTAATTGGGCACACCACTCATAAATTGAATCTAATAACACATCGACTATTTCAAGTTATAAAAGGAAGCGTTCTTTCTGATATGAACGAAACACTTCTATGGCATCTTAGATTAGGTCATATTAATCTAATGTGAATACAAAGATTTGTGAAAGACGGATCCTTGGAGTTTCTTCAAGTTGAGCCGTTTCCAACTTGCGAATTCTGTTTAGAGGGTAAAATGACCAAGAGGGCATTTGGAGCAACGGGGAAAAGAGCTACAGAAGTGTTGGAACTCGTTTATACCGATATGTATGGTCCAATGACGATCATAGCTTGAAGGGGGTATGAGTATTTTGTGACTTTTGTTGATGATTACTCGGGATATGGATACATCTACCTTATGTTGCATAGGGAAAGAAGTATCAAGTTTCTACGATCCGGTCGTGGAGGCGAATACCTCAGCAATGAATTCTTGAACTACCTATCGGACGAAGGGATCGTATCCCAGTAAACTGCACTGGGAACCCCTCAACAGAACGGTGTGGCGGAATGAAGGAACCAGACTCTTTTATAAATGGTCAGGTCTATAATGAGTTATTCAGATTACCCAAATCGTTTTGGGGTAACGCCTTGGAAATAGCAGCTTACATTCTAAACTTGGTGCCATCCAAATCGGTTCCTAAAACCCCAATAGAATTATGGACCGGGCGCAAGCTCAGTCTAAGACACTTACGGATTTGGGGTTGTCCGGCATACGTGCTAGACAAGGAAGCCGGTAAATTGGATCCACGTTCGAAATTAAGGCTGTTTATAGGATACCCTGCGGGAACGAATTGGTGTATGTTCTATAGTCCCAAGGATCAAAAGACCGTGTTTGCACACACTTAATTTCTTGGAAGAAGACTATATGAACAAAAGAAAGCCCAGAAGTGAGATTACCTTAGACGAACTCCTATACCAAGTATACAAGATGATATACCAATCATCACACCTTCACAACCGGAACCCCATCGCAGTGGGAGGATTGCTAGGCAACCCAAGTGATTCATGGGAATAGGAGAATCTTCGGATTTGATTCCCGGTGATGAATCAGACCCATAGACATACGACGAGGCAATCCAAGACAAAGACGCAGAGTCGTGGCAAACAGCAATAGAAACCGAGATGTGTTCGATGGATCATAATCAAGTGTGGAAGTTGGTCGATTCACCCAGTGGGGTAAAACCCATTGGATGCAAGTGGGTGTACAAGAGGAAAAAAGGACCGGACGAGAGGGTTGAGACCTTCAAAGCAAGGCTAGTGGCCAAAGGGTATACTAAAAAAGAAGGGATCGATTATGAGGAAACCTTTTCGCCTGTAGCTATGCTTAAGTCCATCCGTATTCTCTTGTCGATCGATGCGCACCTAGATTACGAGATCTGGCAAATGGATGTCAAGACAGCTTTCCTTAATGGAAGTCTTGACGGGATAGATATCTATATGCAACAGCCCAAAGGTTTTATTGAAAAAGGCCAAGAGTACCTCGTATGCAAGCTTAAGAGATCCATTTATGGACTTAAGCAAGTATCGCGTACTTGGAACCAGTGTTTTGATCAAGTGATTAAGTCTTATGGGTTTGATCAAAACGAGTTCGAGAGTTGTGTGTATAAAAAGTGTGACAGAACTGCGGTGGTATTCTTAGTATTATACGTAGACGATATTCTGCTCATTGGAAACAATGTAAAGGTATTGTCAGACGTAAGGGTATGGCTGTCAAATCAGCTTGATATGAAGAACTTAGGGAAAACTGGTCACATCCTTGGGATCTAGATCACTCAAGGTCGCAAGAAAAGGATGTTGGGCTTATCGCAAGCTTTATACATAGACACTGTTTTGAAGCGATACAACATGCATGATTCCAAGAAAGGTTTTGTACCTTTTAGACACAGAATCCATCTATCCAAAGAAATATACCCTAAGACGCAAGTGGAGATAGATGACATAAAAGACATTTCGTACGTTTCGGACGTAGGAAGTCTTATGTATGCAATATTATGTATGAGACCGGATATCTGCTTTGCTGTGGGCATGATGGAAAGATATCAAAGTAACCCCGGGAAAGCACATTAGATTCCATTTAAATGCGTTCTTTAGTTTCTGAAAAGAACTTGGGATGGAATACTGATTTAACAGTCAGACGGTCTAATTTCCCGTGGGATACACGGACTCAAATTTCCAATCAGACATAGACTCCAGAATAACTACCTCGGGTAGTGTGTTTTGCATGGGAGAAGGAGCCATAACATGGAGACGCGATTTGCAGAAATACATCGCCGATTCGACCATGAAAGCCGAATAAGTAACTGCTTGTGAAGCAGCGAAAGAAGCGGTTTGGCTCAAGTACTTCTTAGTGGACTTGGACGTTGTTCCGAATTTGCCCATCATAATTATTGTCCAATGTGATAATGTCGGAGCAGTTGCAAATTCAAGCAAACCGAGAGCCCACAAGACCAGCAAACACATTGAAAGAAAATATCATCTTATACGAGAAATCGTTAAGAGGGGAGATAAAGAGGTGGCAAAGATAAATGTCGGATGTTCACAAAGGGTCTGCCTCAGAGTACATTCGAGAGACATGTGGATGGAATGAGAGTCAAGACTATTGCCAATCTGCTTTAAATATAAGTGGGAGGAATTATTAGGTTAGTGTAGGTTGACATGAGATGTCACGTAGAGCTACTACACTTAGACATGCATGATATATACTAAAAAGCAGACTTTAAGTATAAGTGGGAGATTGTTGGAGTGATACGTGAAAGTATGCTTTTACTTTGTATAACTCATGTATTAAACACTTGTTTATGAGAATAATTCTTTTATCACATTTGCTTTAGATATGATTGAATGTTGAATATTTATTGCAACCAGTACATTATAAATGGTACATGTTACATTGTAGTTAATGTGGTGATACCCGATCACGGAAGATCACATTAACGGTTTCCTTGTAACTAAACGTACAAATTCACGACCCAGGTGGAATTGAACAATCCGCCGTGAAAGGTCGATGTGTATATCTCAGATTGCCTTGTCTTGACCAAGAGATTGCACTAACATATTTAGTATGTGTTGAAGAGGACCTACAACGAGGATAAATTCTTATGTTCTGAAATGTAAAGAATTAGACCCCAGTGGTTATTGATTTCTTAATCTCCGTCACTTAAATAGGACCGTGTGTGCTTAATGGTTACTGCTTTGATTCATGTTGGGTGAGAATCATCGTGACTTCGAACTTTGTATTTTGGGCAGTAATATTAATCATACGACGGTTGCTAAGATTTAATACGGAGAAACGCGTGCGAGCACGGCTTGTGTGATTAGTCCCCTTGGTGGGCTCAGAAGTTTTATCGTACTAAATCTTGCAAGTGAAGAATTAGTTTCTTCGGTACGGATAATAATATTGAGCTGTCTTTACTCCAAGGTGAAAGATGTTAATTAATGTAAAGCTATTCAGAAGCTTAATTAATTAATGGACTAAATAATCTTAAACGCGGGAAATAATAATCGGGAGCCCATATTATCGTAATATGGATTAAGATGGATAGTGCAATATTAATTTATTAGTGGTACTAATTAATATTAATGGGTTGAATTATATTGGGGCTCAATATTGAAATTCAGAAGTTCATTTGGAGGTCCAATCTTAATTCTCCTAAAGGCCCCTCAAGTAGCCCATTAAGTAGCCCAATATTAATAAGGTGATTAAAAATAAAAGAAAATATATTTGCTGATTTTTCTTGAGATTTTTGAAAATAAGAGATATGGAGAGAGTAAAGATTTTGTTGATTTTTTTGGAAAGATATTATGGAAGATAAGTATTCTTGGAATACAAGATTATCTCATAAATTCAAGAAGATCCAAATCTTGCATTCTCAATCTATAAATTTCAAAAATTGCATATATAAGGCGGGTGAGATTTTTGTGGAATATTATTTTATGGAGAAAAGAATATATGGGATATATTCAAGATTTCTTGGAGGCCAAGAAAAAAAATTTCTCTCCCCTAAAATACACCTAAATTTCGTTCACCCGTCTCTTATATATAGGGGATGATTATTTCATCTCTAGTTTACTTTTCACATCATTGAAAAAAAATTAGCAACACTATTTTTTTTCCTTGTTATTTTAAATTACTTGAAAGCACTTCCCACCGGTGATCGAGTAAGGCGAAAGGGAAATACTTGAGAAGGTCTTTTGGTTGATAGGACGTTCGTGATTGTCCCGTTGTTATCAAAGGCCACTACAACAAGAGGTACGTAATCACATAAATTCCTAGTTTTTCCGCCATAGGTTTTATGTGAATTAATTCAACATGCATGATGCTAAAATTTTTGTTGGAATTATTATTTGAATTAATTAGGATTAATTCATGCTAGTAATAATTGAATTTAAATTCGTATTTAAATTTCATCCCGAATAGATCCGGGCACCCCTATTTTCCCAACACCGGGATGGTACTAGACGTGGCAAATGGGGAGATCACATTGAAAGTTGACGATCAAGAGATAAAGATTTCCCTATATGAGGCCATGAAGTACCCGAAGGAGGATGAAAGTTGTTATTGCATGGATGCAATTGATCCTCGTATTGAAGACACACCTCATATCCCTAATCTTTCTCTTAGTAATGAATTTGATAATCCTTCACTTGATAATTTGACCCATGAGCATTATGATCTTGATTATTTTGATAGGGATAAAGGGAAGAAGTTGAAGGATGAAGAAGTGAAAAATGTGGACGAGGTCCAATTGGAGAGGAAAGGAGGAGTTAAGAAGAAAAAGTCCAAATTCAAGAAATTGATTAGTAAGACTCCTCCAGATAAAGGCGAGAAGAAGTTGAGACCCCCACCACTTGGGGATGAGAATGAAGCAAAGGAGCTCATGATGAAGGTGAATCAAGGAAAGGAATTCAACCACCACCCTTATGAGAGTAAGGGAGGTAATTTTGAGTATCATGTCCCATAAGCTCCTTTGAGCTTGGTCCGGTATGAGGACCTTAAAAATAGCGCTGAATGGGAGGCAACCCATTTTTATTTGTTTTTCTGTGTTTTTATGTTATTAGGGTGTTATTTTGAGTCGTATGTTTTAACCTTGTACTTGAGAGTTTATTTTGTAGGCTTGTCTCGAAGGAGTAAAGGTATCATGGAGTTATTCAGATTGAAGGAACCAACTCGAGACCAAGGAGTATGACACGTTGTTGAGAAACTTGAACTATTTGGATGAGGTAACCCACAACCCCAAACTTAGACTTATTCACAAGGTCGAAGTTTGGAAGAGGGGGGGGGGGGGTGGAGTTTTTTATTTGTTTAATGGTGACATTGCACAGGTGCACATCCTCTCTTGAATTGAGTTTGGTTATTTGGTACCTTGAGATGCTCCTTGGGCTGATATTGCTTTGATGTGCTACTACATATTTCATGCCTATCAGTCATCTTATGCTTGTTGATTGCTATTCTTTAGTATGATTTGATGAGTGTGGGAGAGTTGTGAAGGTGAGTTAGGAATTCTACTATGTGAGTGTATGAGTTAGAGTTGATTTGAGAGTGAACTCGTATGCTTGCAAAAAAATTTCCTTTTGAGTACTTGTGTGATGAAAGTGAGAATTCACTAGGACTAGCATGGATGTGAAAGCTGTGAGATTTGAGCCTTTTGAGATTAAGATACATGAATTGATCTCTTCGTTTGTGAGTGAGTCGTCACCTTAGAGGATGCAAGAACTTGTGTGTGCTCTCGCTTCTTAATTGTGTCTAGTTTGATATGTCGAATGTGATCTTAGGCCATCTTTGTTTTGAATGAGTCACTTAGCCAAAAATTTTCCTTACCATTGATATTTGTCCCTTGTTAGCCAGTTTGAGCCTTAAGCCTATTTCATTTGCTAGCACATTTAAACACTATTCCAAGTTCCTAAACCTTTTTGTCCCAAGTTGAGTGGAGAATAGGAAAGGTGTGAATGTGAAGGGATCGATTTGAGTTGAAAAGGGAGAGTTGTGATTGCTTGAGTAATTATGAGAAGAAGGTGTGATGAAAAATATGAGTTGTGGGAAAGAACAAAAGAATTTTAGAATGAGCAAAAGAAAAAATGAGCTCATATGTTTGTGCGAAAAAGAGAAAAAAAAAGTGAAGTGATTGAAAAAAAAAGTGAAATGAGTTAGAAAAAAATTTGAAGTGTTGAGAGTATTGGAATTGAAAGTGTGTTGATTGAAAATGTTTGAAGTATTCTGTTCCTAATCTTGAAGTACTAAAGTTTGAGTTTCTATTCTCCATTCACTTAAGTCACTTATCCATATTGTTATCCCACCTGTCCAAAGAGTCTACATTACAACCTTGAGAAAAGTCCTTTTTGATTCGGCATTGATTTCTAGAGTATGGTCAAAGTGGAGAGTGCTTAGAAGCATATGGTTGCTGATATGTGTGATTGATTGAGTGAGTGAGTCCCTTATTATTGATATACACTTGTGAGGGAGTGAAACACATCGTTGAGTGCACATCCATGTTTGATCTTGGTGTTTTTTGTTGTTATTGCATGAGTATGATGAAGGGGGGGTGGGTTAGTATACGTGTAAACGATCTTTGAAGATCGAGTTCATTTACTTGCATGATTTGATTCTTTGACTCATTCCTAACAATTTCACTTGACTTATTATTTCGTTGCTTGAGGACAAGCAACATGGTAAGTTTGGGGGAGTTGATTAGGCGTGAAATTGTTATGTTTTGGTGCCCGATTTGCCCATGTTTTGAGAGTTTTTTATGAGTGTTTGGAGTCATTTGAGTATCATTTTCATAAACTCATTAATTTGTCTCTTTGATGCTCATAGATGGATAGAGGGCGAAAAGAGAAGTTCGTAGGACTTTGAATCGGCCAAAACGAACTCCCGGTTGAGGAGATATGAAGATTTTAAGAAGAAGTGTACAGCAGCCGAAAACTGCTCGAGCACCATAGCTCGAATGGCACCACTCGAGCACCATAGCTCGAATGGCACCACTCGAGCACCATAACTCGAATGCCACCATAGCTCGAGCACTAGCGCTCGACCTGCACCATAGCTCGAGCGTTTTTGCGTGTTTTTAGCCCAAAATCGTCCAAATTCGTCCCAAAGCCTATATATACCCCTTTCAAGCATATAAACACATAACAAGACATATCTACACATATTTACCCTCGTTTTTCGAAGGAGAAAGCTTGGGAAGAAGATTGGAAGAGTTTTACAAGTTGTAATCGAGGTTTTAGCTTACGAATTCATAGTTTAATTATTTCTTTCGAACTTCTTAAATTAATTCTTTCTTTCTTTGTTCTTGGAGATTAAAAACCCTAGCTCTTCAGATTATAAAAGATTATTTTTTAGACTTTAATTTATTCTTTGTTTATGTTCTTTGATTTAATTATTGATTCAAGCATGTTTATGTTTCTTATTATCGTTATTGCTTTTGTTCTTTCAATTACCATGTTAGGCTAGAACCCTTGTATGCTTGGGCTAGGATGAACTCGTAGAAGTAGGACGTTGGTACGTAATTTGGATTACTTGTGATGTTTAGTTTTGATTCTCTTAATTAACGAACGCTTAAAATAAATTCTAGATTTATCTTTGAATTAAGTACGAAAATTGTTAGAGAGAGGACAATCTTATCACTCTTTAATAACGAATAGGCTTAAGTAGAGGATTTAGAAGGGATTTATTCATCTACCGGTTTATCTAGGGAGGACGACCGCATCACCTTAGTTAAATTAGGGTCTCATAAATTAAGCACAATTCATTAACTTGTGTAGTGAATTAGTGAAGTTGATTGATAGGACGAAGTATTAGGGATAAATTCTTGAGCTTTTAGTCTTTCGATCTTTTACTTAGAATTATCACTTGCACGTCATGAGTATTCTAATTACCATACCAACTCCGTTAGTATACGTAGAAATTCCTATCCCGAGCATCATCATCTCATATTTGAAAATACACTTTTACATTCGTAACTTAATTTTCCTTTTTGCATTCATAAAGTAATTTAGTTAGATTTTATTTTATTTTCTTCTAAAAAATCCAAAAACATACACTCATATTAGCTGCGACGCGTAGATCTTCAGGGATCTGTTCGCATACACTCCTTCCCTTGGGTTCGATAATACTTGGTCGCTATACTTACTTATACTACAGTGAGTCCGTACGCTTGCGGGGAAACTACTAGTAGAAAGTTAGTATTTTCGGCTTCAAGTCAATGGCGCCGTTGCCGGGGATGGCGATGTATGTCATTTGAATAGGACTTGTAGATAGCTTAGTAGTTAGTAATGAGTGCTTTATTTTTATGTTTTATTCTTACGTGTTCGGCAGTTGCATTTTTATTCTTTTGTTAGTGTTCCAGGTTTATGAAAACACGCTCGCAAGGTGAATCGAGCGAAGAGAGAATACAGCTTGATCCTGAGACAATAGCAAGAAGAAACTGAGCCTTTTTAAGAAAGATGAATGCTGCCGGAGGAGAGAACGATAACATGGACATCAATAATGAGTTGGATGATGCTGCTAATGAGTTTAATCAGACAGTGGACCGGGTTGAGGGCACTGGAGGGAATGGTAGGCAGAATCAAGTTCTGTTAGGGGAAAGCCAGAGCCAAAACCCGGGTACACAGAACGTAAACAATCCAGTTCATAACCTTGACCAACACCCTCAGAACAATCCTGCATACCCACAGAACAACTTCCCACAAAACAACTTACCTTATAATTACCCATTCCCACCATATCCATATCCACCATACCCGTACCCTCCACCTCCTGTTTACAACCCACCACCAGTCTTTCACCCACCACCAGCCCAACAAGTACCCGTACCACCTGCTAATCCTCAGCACGTTCCTCAGAACGCCGATCAGAACATGGCTATTCGAGGAAGGTTCGCGGCACAACCTCAACGGTACTACGATGGAGTCACATTGCCCCCTGTAGAGGCAAACAACTTCTCAATTTCCCCTGGAATTCTAAAGCTGCTTACCGAGAATCAATTCAAGGGGGAGGTTGGGAAGAAGAATCCTCATACTCATCTGAGGAGTTTTCTGATTATCGCATCCACGTTCAATTATAACGGCATGTCTGAAGATGCCAAGAGGCTCAGCCTGCTCCCATTCTCTTTGACGGGAATAGCAAAGGAGTGGTACGATAACACGCTCCCACGGGGAGGTGTAACCACATGGGCCGAGCTCGAGCGTCTGTTCCTCGAGCAATTTTACCCTCCATCTAGAACCATTAAAGCAAGGATAGAGATTTCTTCTTTCCGCCAGAAGCCAGGTGAGGACTTACGTCAGGCGTGGAAGAGATACTCTAACATGTTAATTGAGTGCCCGCAGCACGGGTACAATGAGGGGGATATCATGGCATTCTTCTATAGTGGAGCATTCCTGTACCAAGGTACATCGAGGTGTAGAGAAATCGTTGACAATATTGTCACGAATGCAGGGGCATGGAACGAGGACCCAAAATTTCAGAGAGCTAGTAAGTTGGAGGAGAGTGAAGGGACGAGGAAGCTGTTGATGGCCATGATGGAAAAGATAAACAACATAGAGATTGGACAAAGTTTGGTTGGAGGGAATGTAGCAGTGAGTGAGAAAGTGGATCAGCCCCCAGTTCAGTAAGAGGTAGCCAACTATATGGGAGGACCTTACTACAATCAAGGGGGGTATCCACAAGGTGACAATCAATTTGAAAGGCCCTCCTATGGCCAACCATTTGTACCACCCGGTCCACAGCCTCCTCCTAATCAGTGGAGAAACAACCAAGGCTATCAAGGAGGCCACTAGCCTCAACAAAACCAATGGAGGAAGAATGAGATTTTTTCATATGTCAATCCGAAGGGCGGAATTACAGTTCCTCCAGGTATTGATCCAGGTTCAAAGCCTCCGGGTGGAGAAGGCGGTGCCTCAACTGAGGAGATGTTGAGAGCTATCCTTCAGAAGGTGGAGGAAGGAAGCAAGAGATTGTCCTCATTGGAGTACGATGTGAAAGAGTTGCATAAGAAAGGTGATCAGCGTAATCAAGAACTCCAGAAGAGAGATGTAGAGCTGAATCGAATTTAGCAAGAGAATAATAGGCGGTTCACTTCTATAGAGTACCAGATTAGCCAGATCGTGAAATCATTGGGTAGAGAGCCGGGTAAATATCCTTCTATGCCGGAGGGGAACCCGAAAGAGCATTGCAAGGCGATTCAGCTTAGAAGTGGGACCAACTATGATGGTCCTCAGATGCCTGTTGATTCTAAGATGCCCAAAGGAGAGGTTGAGATAGAAGGGAAAGAGCATAAGAAGGATAAAGATGAAGTTGAGGAGGTCGGAGTTGAGAAGAAGATAGAGGGTGAAGGCACTCAAGAGAGCAAAGAGCCTGAAGAGGAAGACATTGAGAAGATTGAGAGAGTTCCTAAGTGGAAGAAGACAAAAGAAGCAAGGGAGAAAGTGAAAGAGATGGAACGTGATGAATGGGGGGTACCTAAATCGGTGATACCAGTCCCGTATCCACAGCGCTTTATGAAGAAAAGGCCTGATGAGAAATTCGCTAAATTCCTTGATGTTTTTAAGAAATTGCATATTAACATTCCTTTTTATGATGCTTCGGAACAGATGCCTAACTACGCCAAGTTCCTAAAGGATTTAATTGCAAAGAAAAGGAGAGTAGATGAGCCCAAGTTGGTGCAGCTGAAACATGAGGTGAGTGTATTAGTGCACAAAGCGTTTCCCCCGAAGTTGAAAGATCCCGGGAGTTTCACGATCTTATGTGATATCGGGAATGGAGTCAAGAAGGGAGCGTTGTGCGACCTTGGAGCGAGCATCAATCTAATGCCATTGTCGCTATTCAAGAAGTTGGAGGGTTGAGAACTTCAACCGACAATGATGACGCTTTAACTTGCTGACCGGTCTATTACTCGACCTCAAGGTGTAGTTGAAGACGTCCTCGTGAAAGTTGGGGATCATATTTTTCCAGCCGACTTTGTAGTGCTCGACATGGAGGAAGATGAGCACGTTCCTTTGATCTTGGGAAGACCGTTCTTAACAACGGCGGGGATGGTACTAGACGTGGCAAATTGGAAGATCACGTTGAAAGTTGACGATCAAGAGATAAAGATTTCCCTATATGAGGCCATGAAGTACCCGAAGGAGGGTGAAAGCTATTATTGCATGGATGCAATTGATCCTCGTGTTGAAGACACACCTCCTATCCCTAATCTTTCTCTTAGTAATGAATTTGATAATCCTTCACTTGATAATTTGACCCATGAGCATTATGATCTTGATTATTTTGATAGGAATAAAGGGAAGAAGTTGAAGGATGAAGAAGTGAAAAATGTGGACGAGGTCCAATTGGAGAGGGAAGGAGGAGTTAAGAAGAAAAAGTCCAAATTCAAGAAATTGATTAGTAAGACTCCTCCAAATAAATGCGAGAAGAAGTTGAGACCCCCACCACTTGGGGATGAGAAGGAAGCAAAGGAGCTCAAGATGAAGGTGAATCAAGGAAAGGAATTCAACCACCACTCTTATGAGAGTAAGGGAGGTAATTTTGAGTATCATGTCCCATAAGCTCCTTTGAGCTTGGTCCGGCATGAGGACCTTAAAAATAACGCTGAATGGGAGGCAACCCATTTTTATTTGTTTTTTAGTGTTTTTATGTTATTAGGGTGTTATTTTGAGTCGTATGTTTTAACCTTGTACTTGAGAGTTTATTTTGTAGGCTTGTCTCGAAGGAGTAAAGGTATCATGGAGTTATTCAGATTGAAGGAACCAACTCGAGACCAAAGGGTGTGACACGTTGTTGAGAAACTTGAACTATTTGGATGAGGTAGACCCACAACCCCAAACTTAGACCTATTCACAAGGTCGAAGTTTGGGGGGTGGAATTTTTTATTTGTTTTATGGTGACATTGCACAGGTGCACACCCTCTCTTGATTTGAGTTTGGTTATTTGGTACCTTGAGATGCTCATTGGGCTGATATTGCTTTGATGTGCTACTACATATTTCATGCCTATCAGTCATCTTATGCTTGTTGATTGCTATTCTTGAGTATGATTTGATGAGTGTGGGAGAGTTGTGAAGGTGAGTTAGGAATTCTACTGTGTGAGTGTATGAGTTAGAGTTGATTTGAGAGTGAACACGTATGCTTGTAAATTTTCCTTTTGAGTACTTGTGTGATGAAAGTGAGAATTCACTAGGACTAGCATGGATGTGAAAGTTGTGAGATTTGAGCCTTTTGAGATTAAGATACATGAATTGATCTCTTCGTTTGTGAGTGAGTCGTTACTTTAGAGGATGCTAGAACTTGTGTGTGCTCTCGCTTCTTGATTGTGTCTAGTTTGATATGTCGAATGTGATCTTAGGCCATCTTTGTTTTGAATGAGTCACTTAGCCAAAAGATTTCCTTACCATTGATATTTGTCCCTTGTTAGCCAGTTTGAGCCTTAAGCCTATTTCATTTGCTAGCACATTTAAACACTATTCCAAGTTCCTAAAAATTTTTGTCCCAAGTTGAGTGGAGAATAGGAATGGTATGAATGTGAAGGGATCGATTTGAATTGAAAAGAGAGAGTTGTGATTGCTTGAGTAATTATGAGAAGAAAGTGTGATGAAAAATATGAGTTGTGGGAAAGAACAAAAGAATTTGAGAATGAGAAAAAGAAAAAAATGAGCTCATATGTTTGTGCGAAAAAGAGAAAAAAAAAGTGAAGTGATTGAAGAAAAAGTGAAATGAGTTAGAAAAAAAAATTGAAGTGTTGAGAGTATTGGAATTGAAAGTGTGTTGATTGAAAATGTTTGAAGTATTCTGTTCCTAATCTCGAAGTACTAAAGTTTGAGTTTCTATTCTCCATTCACTTAAGTCACTTATCCATATTGTTATCCCACCTGTCCAAAGAGCCTACATTACAACCTTGAGAAAAGTCCCTTTTGATTCGGCATTGATTTTTAGAGTATGGTGGAAGTGGAGAGTGCTTACAAGCCTATGGCTGCTGATATGTGTGATTGATTGATTGAGTGAGTCCCTTATTATTAATATCACTTGTGAGGAAGTGAAATACTTCGTTAAGTGCACATCCATGTTTGATCTTGGTGTTTCTTGTTGTTATTGCATGAGTATGATGAAGGGGGGGTGAGTTAGTATACGTGTAAACGATCTTTGAAGCTCGAGTTCATTTACTTGCATGATTTGATTCTTTGACTCATTCCTAACAATTTCACTTGACTTATTATTTCATTGCTTGAGGACAAGCAATATGTTAAATTTGGGGGGTTGATTAGGCGTGAAATTGTCATGATTCGTCGTTAGAAATGCCCCAATTTTGGTCGAGTTTGTTGAGTATTTAGAGTCATTTGTGTATCATTTTCATAAACTAATAAATTTGTCTCTTTGATGCTTATAGGTGATTCGAGGGCGAAAAACGGAGTTCGTAGGACTTTGAATCAACTTAAACGGATGCCCGGATGAGAAGATATCGAAGAAATACGATTGGTATTAGTGCGGAAGATGAAAAGTATCAGTTGAAGAAGAGGGAGAGCCATTCGAGTGGACTTACTCGAGCACTACCGCTCGAGCGTGTGGCTCGAGCGCCTAAAACATACAGAAAATTTCTCGCATTCGAGCTACTCGAGCGCCACCGCTCGAGCATGTGGCTCGAGCGCCCCAAAACATGCACGAACGGGGCCGCTCGAGCCCTTGCACCATTCGAGCTACACTGCTCGAGCGCCACCGCTCGAGCGTGTCTGCTCGAGCACTTTCAGGATTTGTGCTTCCGGATTCATTTTTCGGCCCATGAGTTCCCGATTTGGCCCGATGCTTATATATACTCATCCCGAGCACGTTTTTATAGACAACTTGACACCACGACATACCACTTGATACCATATCGCTTTTAGAGTTAGTTTTTGGAGAGAAGAAGAGACGAGCAAGATTTAGTTTTACGTTTTAGAGGTTTTTCTTACGAATTCATAGTTCGGTTTTGATCTTTCGTTCTTTTCTTTTAGACCTTTGTTCTTGAATACTTGAGACTTCGATTTATTAATTTAATTTGAGTTCTTAGCATTTATTTCTTTAAACCCTAGTTAATGTTTGATAATTTATTCGTTAAAATCATTATGTTCATGTTCATTACTTCTTCAATTGTTCTTGTTTTCGTAAAAACCATGTCCAGCTGAAATCCTTGCATGCTTGGGGTAGGATGAACTCGTAGAAGTAGGTTGTGGGTATGTAATTAGGGTAATTCGTGACGTTTAGTTTTAATTCTCTTAATTAATGAATTCTTAAAATCAATCTTAACTTTACCTTTGAATTTAGTTTAAAAAGTGTTCGAGAGAGGACGACCTTATCACTCTTTAACAACGAGTAGACTTAATGAGAGGGTTTAGAAAGGGTTAATTAATCTACCGGTTTATCTAAGGAGGACGACCGCATCACCTTAGTTTAAATTAAGGTCTCGTTAATTAAGCACAATCTATTATCTCGTTAGTGGATTAGTGAAGTCGATTGCTAGGATAAAGTATTAGGGTTTTAATTCTTGAGCTTTCATCTTGCAATCTTTTACTTAGGTTATTTCTTGCGCGTCACGATTATCTTGATTATGTACCTGCTCCGTTAGTATACGTAGGAATTCCTATCCTGAGCATTACCATCCCATATTTGAATACAAACCTTAGTTAATTCGTTTAATTCGTTCTTTAGTTTAATTAGTTTACTTTAGTTTAGAATTAATTCTTTAAAAAATCCAAAAACATACACTCATATTAATTACGACGCGTAGATCTTCAGGGATCTGTTCGCATACACTCCTTCCCTTGGGATCCATAATACTTGGTCGCTATACTTACTTATACTGCAGTGAACCCGTACGCTTACGGGGAAACTACTAGTAGAAAGTTAGTATTTTCGCTTCAAGTCATATATATAGTTTTTAATAATAGAAATTACAATTAATTGATTTTTATTGTAAAAAAATATATACTTAAACTATCAAATATAATATACTAATACCTACTAATTTAAAAGCCTAAAACTAAAATAAATAAAAAATTAAATTTGAATTTTAGGAAAGCAATACTTTCATACTTCCCAAAAAGTTGAGGAATGAATCTATAACTTTCATTCCACACTTTTTGGATATTAGAACACCATTTGAGGAATCAAAGTCTTAAACCAAACATCTAAACTTCATTCAATTCTCATTCCTCCACTTTAAACCAACCAAGCATTGTGGAACCAGCTGTTAGAATCGAAACTACAGGTACGAACCGGAACTGCCTAGAAACTGGCGGCTTTGGTTTCAAATTTTGATGGAACCGGATCCGAATAGTGTGATTTACGGTTGTGATTTGGTTTTCGAACCGGAACTGGAACCGTGGAACCAACGATTCCGGTTATTTTTTAGCATCCCTAATCCCAGTTGTCAGCCACATTTTACGTCTCCAAACCGTGCAGATGTCACCCTCAACACTATTTTTAGTTGGCGGTTAGCATTCATACATGGGCAAGTGTGTGGCGATCGTGATCACGCGGCCAAAAGGTGTCATTATATAATCTCTCCCTAGTGCAGTTTGCACTACTGTCTTCATATCCTGCCTACATGTCCCCTTCGGTGCACACAACTCACTCAACCCCTGCTACCTCCAACATATTTATGAATTTGGGAGAACAGTATTTCATCTAAAAGTCCAACTTATAGAGAGGTGTGAAATTAATTACTTATGAGTTGATTTCTCTAACATTTTTCATTGGGTAGGAGGCCCAATGAATAAACAATTTAATATGGAATCCAAGATGGGTGACGTGATCCTTTTTAGCTTTGATACCATGAAAAAATTTCATCTCATGTAAAAGTCCAAACTTGTAGAAAGGTGTTAAATTTCTCTAACATTGTTTTGTTTATTAACATATAATGAGTCACATGCTGACTTTTGTATAAAATAATGGATAGAACAGTCAAAAGTAAAAGGTAGTTATTTAAGTATTTTTTTATTAATATATGAAATATTATGGGTGTGTTTTTATGGGATGAAAAACTCATAGTAGAACGTTTAAAAAAAAGGAAAGCGAGAAATTTATACAGGGACAGAAGTAGTATTAATTTTCAAAATATTTTAATGTGAAAAATTTATACTCCTTACCACGGAATTGATCACATGCCTACCGGTGGGCATAATATTATATACCCACCGTGGATGCGTTAATGACACATAAATAAATATAAACAATTGATTAAAATAATAGTGGATTCCCTGATTATGTGTCATTAATACATTCGCGGTGGATATATAATATTATGCTCACCGGTGGACATGTGATCATTTCCGCTCTTTACCATTAGAATAATGTTTTTCTTTTTTGTCCTCGCAGGAAACATATATATTTTGTAAGATGATTTCGGTCGTTGGAGAAAAATTGTCGCTGCTAGATGCCATATATATGTAGTCAGTTGTATAGAGTGACAACTTTATGTAGTAGTTCCATACTTCCATCAATGAATGTCACTAGAACAAGTTTTGATAGAACTAGAATATTCTGTTCTCAAATAATAATTGTCGATATCATCTTGTGAATTATGATCAAACAATATATATATATGCGTATGTATGTATCATGCCAGTGCCACTTAAACTGTAATTATCTTTTTATTTTTTAATTGCATTTGCATGTTAAGATGGATTTTTTTTTAATTAACCATCTTAATTTAATATCTCATATTGGCTATCAATTACGTGGTTTCACTTTACAAACTGCAAAGCATGGCCGTGATATAATTCTTTCAAACAGTGAGGCTCTTCTCAATTATTAACTTGTAAATAAGTTTCTTATTGTATAGCTCCGAAGGTATTAGCCTCAGCATAAGATGTTTAGTGGCAATAAATAAATCAATAATGCACTGTCTAATTAGTGCTATATACATAAGTTTTGCCATGACTTGTTTGCACTACATGTGTATTTTAGAATGATTTTAGTTGTTATAGAAGTGTTAGTTTGATAATAATACATTTTAATGAAGCAAGTACTAACTTTTTAAAACTAGCTTACAAGAGACTTACTTATATATATATATATGTGTGTGTGTGTGTGTACGGTGCACCACAAGTAATAATACTCCCTCCGTTCCAGTTTTATTTTCCCGTTTGACTGTGTGCGGAGTTTAATGCAAGAGTTGAATTTTAGTATTTAAATGAATAAAATAGTATTGAGAATGATAAATGGTGAATAAAGTAGTATTTAAATGAATAACGTAGCATTGAGGATGGTGAATAAAGTATTATTTAAATGAATAAAATAGTTTTCATTTTAGGGATGAGAAAACAAAATTGGGACGTATTTTTTTGGCAAATGGGAAAACAAAACTGGGACGGGGGAGTATTAATTAGTTCTTACAAATAGTAGTATTAGCTTTAAAAGCAATATTATTAGTTGTTACAAATAATAATAGAAGTGGTGTATTACTATTATTTAATCAAACGGTGGATTATAATATTATACATATATATATATATATATATATATATATATATTTAATCCATCCTATCTATCTTATTATAATATATTTTCAAACCTATCCAAGGTGATGTGTCAACACTACTTTATTCTAAGGATGAGGTGACATGTCTCACATCTCTCCATTTTGAAATACTGCGGTCTCATTAAAAGTTGGTTTAAGTTTTGATCTCAACCATTTATTTTATATCATTACATCTAAACCATTGATTTGTAACTATGGTTAATATAATCATTCATCATTTTCATTCTCCCATAAGCAGTCTCTCTCACATTCGATCTCCCTCACACCACCACACTATTCTTCAATGTTTTTCAGAGCGCCGCTTCCGCCCCCTCTCCAATTAGCTCGGACCAGCAACTTATACCAGATTATAATTTTCTCACCGTCGCCTGCCATATCCACGCCGCCGCCTCATTCCCAAAATCTTCCAAAGGTTAGAATTTTATTTTAATTCACGAATTTTTGCGATATTATCTTCGGTATAAAGTTTTTTCTGTGTATTAAGTTGTTCCTTCGCGTAGCCCAGCGCCGTCTCGCTGCTCTATTACAGCCTGCCCGCTTAGCCCAGCGTCGTCGTTCCTCCGCCTAACCCAGCGCCTTCTTTCCTCCGGCCAAGGTAAACTCCTGATCCCTTTGCACATATGCATTTCTCTATTCACGGAAACAATTGGGTACAAACACTACACATAAAGAGCAAATGTTTAATAATATCACAAAATTCTCGATATTTCACTCCACAAATCCGGAAAAAATTCAATTCAACTTGGAATTCAGTCGGCATGGTGGTAGAAAGTATATGTTAAATGTGTGAGAGTGAATTCGAATTAAAAAAAAGGACACTAAGTTTCTTACTTAGATATTTTTGGAATTTATTTTTGCAAAATATTTATATATGCTAATTTTGTTGGAGGATATTGAAATATTTTGCAAAAGATATTGTCACGTAAAAGATGGCAAGATTCTCAAAAAATCTTGTCATCCAATACCATATCTTACATGAATAATAGATTGTAAATTTGTTTTTACAATATTTTACTAGCCAAAATATATTGTCACTCAAATAACATATTATTCACAAAAAATCTTGCCATGAAATACAATATCTTACCATGTATAAGGAATCTTGCCATCCAATCTTGCTAAGGAATCTTGTCATCCAATACCATATCTTACCATGAAGGCAAAAACTTGTATGAGATCGTCTCATGGCATGAGACCACACAAATTAACATCTACCCCTACCAAAGTGTTAATGAGTCAATGCCCTACTTACACTCATTCTCATTGTCTCACGATATGAGACGGTCTCATACAAGACCTACTCTACCATGAATAATAGATTGTAACATTTTTTTACAAGATTTTACTACCTAAAAGACATTGGCATATCGTTTTCAAAAAATCTTGCTATAAAATACAATATCTTACCATATATAATACAATAATAGATATTTTTTGAGTTTATTTTTGCAGAATATTTATATATGCTACTTTTGTAGGAAGATATTGAAGTATTTTGCAAAAGATATTGTCACGTAAAAGATGGCAAGATTCCTAAAGAATCTTGTCATCCAATACAATATCTTACCATGGATAATAGATTGTAACATTAAATTTTTTTTGGACAATATTTTGGTAGCCAAAATATGTTGTCAGTGAAATAGCATATTATTCCCAAAAAATCTTGATATGAAATACAATATCTTACCATGTATAATACAATAATAGATATTTTTGGAATTTATTTTTGTAGAATATTTATATATGCTAATTTTGTAGGAGGATATTGAAATATTTTGCAAAATATATTGTCACGTAAAAGAGGCAAGATTCCCAAAGAATCTTGTCATCCAATACCATATCTTACCATGGATAATAGATTGTAAAATTATTTTTTTTTACAAGATTTTACTACCTAAAAGATATTGTCAGTGAAATAGCATATCATTTCCAAAAAATCTTGCCATAAAATACAATATCTTACCATGTATAATATAATAATAAATATTTTTAGAATTTATTTTTGCAGAATATTTATATATGCTAATTTTGTAGGAGGATATTGAAATATTTTGCAAAAAATATTGTCACGTAAAAGATGGCAAGATTCTCAAAGAATCTTGCCATCCGATATTAAATCTTACCATGGATAAGAAATTGTAACATTAATTTTATTTTAGTACAAGATTTTACTACCCAAAAGATATTGTCACTGAAATAGCATTATTCCCAAAAAAATCTTGCCATGATATACAATATCTTACCGTGTATAATACTATGTCACATAAGGTTAGCAATTTTTTATATATAAAATACATGTATACATGAAATGTTCAGGAGGGAATTTAATTTTTTTAAATAATTCAAATTGTCACTTAAATGTAATTCTTAGGGTTGGATTTTTCAATTATAAATACCTGCAAAATTGAATTTGAAACTATAAAGTATAAATATTATTTTGTAGTAGGATTTCGAATTTTTTCAACAATTGTAATTTTTAACTTTTTTATTTGGATTTTTTTTTTTTTTTTTGCAAAATATTTGTAAATGTGAAATGTTCAGGTGGAAAAAAAAAAAGATTGGCGTCAAAGGGTCAATTCTTATAGTTAAATTGTGTATTATAAATACCAACGCATTATCAATTGTTCTCACACAAACATCTATACAATATTTTATTTTAATTATGACATCATTTTTGTCAAATGTTACCTTTAGATCTGTATGATTCTATCTTTAGAGTTGAACTTTTGCTGATTTTTATTGTATCTTCATATCATGGGGAAAAATTGGGCATGCAAATATACAAAAACTGTAATTTTAAGAAATATTGTGTTATACTAATTTGAGATTAAATGTGTGAATTAGTTAATATTTTTCAAATTTTATATTTATTCATGTTTAGTATTTATTATTATTTGTTGAATTATAATTACAATTTTAAAATTATGTTAAAATTACAAAATATTTTTTAAAAATTAATATTTATAATTTGAAATAATAATAATAAATATTTTTTTCAGTCCGCGAAATTCGTGGGGTACGTACTAATATATATATATATGCTAAGATTAATAAAACTTATTAGAACTTACGTTGATTAGTACAAGTACGGATCTCCTATTTTATTTTAATGTTTCATTTCATAATTCATAATTTGAATAAATAATGTGAAACAAACGAAATCATAAATATGTGTCATGTATTAGAGGTATGAAATACAAAATGAAGTAGGTGATCTTGATTGCGATCAATACATTATTTCTTTATAAATTAAGAAATTGAGGTAAAACTTGCGCTTTATAAAATAACTCTTTTAAATAAATAAAAAATCACTTTATAAGATAAACGTGTATCCCTTTTCGAAAAATGTATGTCATTGTATCATTTGAAGGTAAAAATTTGATAAATAATAATAAATTATATGAAGAGTGTTATCATTCGCACCGTGAAACATATGGAAGATTTGTTCCTAAATTAATCATACCGATTAGAATTTTAGCAGTTCTAGTGTACATTCAAGTGCATACTTTGCACTTATATTTTAAAAACTCAATTGCAAAAAGTATGAAAAACATACACTTCGACATAAGTTGTGGTTTTTTTAATCTGCAATACCCCAAATAATAATCAACAATATCTCAAGCAGTAATTAACAATACCTCAAGCAATAATTGGTAATATCACGAGCAAAAATCAACAATACCCCAAGTACTAATCAACACAATACCTCAAACAATAGTCAACTAAATAGTAATCAACAATACTTCAATATTTTTTAATTATATATTTTTAAATGAAAAATTAAAATTGAATTTAGAATTGAATTTAAAATCCAAATGCATAGTATTAGAATTTGTGCTGCGATGAATTAAAGAGGAGTAGAAAAAGTGTAAAAATAGAGTTAGTGAATACAATGGGTATATATATTAATTTTATATAGCAGTTGGTCTCTTGTGAAAATCATAGTACAAATTCTTTAAAATAGAGAATACCAATTCTTGCAAATCAAACTTTGTTTAGGTATGAGTAGAATAACAATTAAAAAAGGAGGGGACCTTGATTAAAAGAATCGTGATCACCAAATTATAAATTACTTAAGAAATAAGTAGCTAAAATCTCACCAGACAAGCTAAAAGTCGAGAATCACGATTTCAGGCCAACAGTATTATTTGTTTCCCGAAATATTTCTACTCGTTTACCTATATAGTATTAGGTCCAATGAGAGATATTAGTTCACTTAAAAGTAATGTTTAGCATATATATTATGGTAATAGTAAAAAACAATTCTTAAAATAATTTATAAATTAATATTGTTTTTGTAAACATAAATTAATACTGGTTAGCATCAATTATGGTTTAAATTTAAATGTAATACAATATCACCCATTTTATGATATATATATTATGTATTACGTTGAACAATATTAGTTGTTTAGTATTACATGATTTCTTTTTTACTTGTTTGATAATATTGTGTAGCATTCCAAGTAATTATATGCTTGTTTTACGTGTAACACATTTTAGAAAAGAGCATTACATCTTACGTTGTATAATATTACTTACTTACCTGCACAATCTTGACAATCCTCCATTGTATTTGTCGTCAAAAAACTATGAATCGAAAAATATTCAGTGCGAGAAAATAGCAAGAAGAAGACACCGAGCGCGCTGTTATATAAATTTGTGAAAGAATGATAAAAGAATTTACTGAAATTTCCTTATATATATATATATATATATATATATATATATATATATATATATATATCTTATAATAATATATTTTTAAACTTCTCCAAGATAATTTGTCAACACCACCTTATTCTTAGGCTGATGTGATATGTCTCAAATCTCTCTATTTTGAAATAATGTGCTCTCATTAAAAGTTGGTTAAACTTTTAATCTCGACCCTTCGTTCTATATCATTAAATTTAAACCATTAATTTATATCTGCATAATTAATGCAAATAGATATTTTTTTCATTTTCTTATTTAGTTATTTTTAGAATTTATTATAAATCATATTTTTTCCAAACATTAATGTAATTAAATATGATCTACTTATTGAATGGATCTAAATTTATCATTTCTAAGTTTGAGTTAGTATATATAGTATAACTAGATAAGACCTCGCGAATTTCGCGAGCTGAAAAAAAATTGTATGTATAAAAACTGATGATTTAAATATATTTTTGTATTTTTTTTAAAAAAAATTACGAAAAAATATATATAATACATGATAAAATTAAAATATTATTTGATACTCCTTCCATTACAATTTAGATTATTCAAAACTATGGAAAAATAGTTTTACTCTCTTAAAATTTCCAAACATCACTTATTTATCCCTCACTGAACTAATTTTTTCAATATATAGTTTAGCAATCTTTGAACTAAACTCCCTTCAATAAAGTAAAACTAACTAATATATCCTCAACGTTTGATATTGGTCCCTTGATATTTTTCTATAACAATTCGAAAAGTTACAGGACAAATTATAACATGCATAATGTTTATATTGAATATCGCTAAATTGCATCACACCGTGAACATATAACTGGAAGTCCATATTGAATTTGTTTTAAATTGGTCCCTCGACATCTTAGAACACAAAACTATAATATGCATAATATTTTAATGGATATCGTTAAATTGCATCACAACATGAGTATATAATTAATTACACTATACATAGATCCAATCAGAAATGCACAGGCAATAGTGATTTTTTTCTGCTTATGCATATATTTTTTTAATTTTTGTCAATTTAAGGTCCATAAGATAAATTAGATACAATCAATAAAAAGCCTTAAAAGATACAAATATATCAATGAGAATAAGAAAGACATAAATTGACTAAGAAATCACACATTTTAAAACACTATATATCTACCTCAACACCAACTGGAAGTCCATAGTCAATATGTTTGATACTGGCCCTTCAACATTTTTATTAGCAATTCTACAAGTTACAGGACCAAACCACAACATGCATAATATTTTCAATGTGGAAAATTTTCAAGTATATTTTTAGGTAAAGTTTATCCAAAAAAAACTGAATGGAAGAATTTAAAGATATGCAACAAATTCAAACATAACATTTTGCATAGAATTGAGACAAGATACTGTAACAAATCAACTGGTTGTTTAGAATGAGAATTTAATAATAATAACCTATATCCGATAATGTAAACTTAAACAATCATTATTCCATATGCAACCAAATAAAATAATACAAAAAAAAAGTCATTTTGATATGAAATAAAGGTATTGTAACATACATGTAGAACTTGAAAAACATATAAGAGTCAAACCCTGGAAAGCTCAAGGTTTTCTACAATAGAGAAAAAAAGAGAAAAAAATATCATAAATGGTCATGTAACTTTGCCCGAGTCCAATTCGATCCTTTATCTTCTTAATTTCTCAATTATAATCCTTTTGGTATAAAAAAAAGGATCAATTTCGATGGAAATTTTAAAATATCGCCCATAATTTATATGTGCTCCAGTGGTACTGCTTATGTGGTGTCCCAAGTCAATAAATTAGATCTACGTCGCACTTCATTTGAATTAGATTAGGTTCATGTTAATAGGAAGAAATCCTGTTTCCAGCTTATTTATACAAATGGAAAGTGAAGTGAATCTTATTTATTGACTTAGAGCATCACGCGGGAACAAAAGACAAAACACCTGAAATTTTCAGGTGGAATAATTATAATAACACACACACTTATCACATTTAGTTTAAGAAAACATTCATGCAGAACAATTTTAATATTTTTCTCAAAAGAAACAGGTGGAGTTATTCGTACACCCATTTTATTTTAAGAGATATGGTTTGTATTAATATAAGTACATTATAATTTGAAATACGAAAAATATAAAGATAACCTACCTCTTCATCTATAAGAATTAATTCAAAAAATATTTTTCCCTATTTGAATCTTTAGAGAGTACTAACCAACATCTTGCAATTTTTACTTTAATTTTTTTATTCTAAGTATCAGAAATAATTTCTAACATAGATGAGTACGTATCCTACAAAATATTTAACTATGACCAATTATCAAATAGAAAATATATGCTTTTGATTAACATTAATACTTTAAATATTCAAATAATAAAATACAAATATTGTTCATATATTTTATACATGCAAAATTAGTTTAAAATGAAAATTTTATCAGAATATAGATTTAATAATTTTTTTCATTTATTCTTAAGAAACTAAAAATCATCACAACCAAATGACAACTAAATTGAAGAAATCAAAATTGAAGAAGAAAATTCATAGTTAACAAATTGAACTAATTTGTAAGTTGTGGTTTCTTTAAAAGCTGAGGGAATGTATTGGGAGTATAAAGTATATTCTAACTATCTTATACATACAATATGTGAGTAAAATTAGTTCTTTGACTGCAATATAATATGTTAACAGTAAAAATAATTATATTGAATTAGAGAAAAAATTAATTACATTAACATAAATCACTATCATTATGATTATCAATAGAAAATGTTTAGAAACATTTAATTTGCAGGTACAATTAATATTTTGACTAATTTAATATTTACCAATAATAAATTTATTTAATTAAATTAGGGAAATATTAATTACATTTAAATCAATATTATTAGGATTAATAATTATTACTCACCGTTAATTTTAGGTGCTTAATTTAAGTGATCATATGTATGAGAGTCAATTATTTTTAAATAGCTTTAAATAAAATTTATTATCATTAATAAGTTATATATCAAATTAGGGTGAATTAATTTATACCCTATTTGCTAATGAATACAAACATGATCAAGCAAATTAATACACACAAACCAAGTGTTAACAGTGAATCTAAATTTAGGAATATTCAATTAATATAATATTTTTTATTGTATTTTAAAATAATTATAATTATCTTTAATATTATGATATTATCTTTAAGTGACTATTATAATGTTCATGTGATTTGTTAAACATTCTTGATTAGGTATTAGTAAATTAAAGTAATTCGAATGAATGTACTATGACAATAGTTTTAAAAAAACTTAGATACGTACATGAAACACTCATTTATACGGAAAAGTATGTGATAAGTTAGTCATTTAAATCCATAAAAAGATTCATAACATAAACATAGTCTAGATAAAAATTGTGGAAAATTAAAATATATTTCAACCATGACATACAATACATTTACTGCATTTATGATATTTTCTTTAATGACACAAATTTTGCAACTAATTTAGGGATAATTTTTTGCATCTAAGACAATGTAAAATTTCATAAAAAAAACATTTCAAAGATAGTAATGAGATGTCATTTCTTTAAACTAAATTAGTAATTGCTTAAGATCATAAAAGAATAGTGTAAGGTAGATTAATTAGTAATAGAATACATTGAAACATCTTCATATTAATTGAAATTTTATATTAAAGAATAATACATAATCGATTAAGATTAACACCATTAAATATAAAATTACACGATAGACAATATAACAATGAGATTACAATTTCATATCCGGAATTGACTATTTTCCGACCATTAATATTATTGCAACCTAGAGTCAAAGTCACGGACCATACATGAGGGAGAAGATGATAACTTGAGGTCGACATGATTAAGGTACAATATTCGTAAAAAATTCATGGCAATCAAGAACGAAGTCTCTGAGATTTAAAAATCTTGACAATGGAGACCAAAAAACCCTAAAAATATCCGCATCAGAAAAAGTATAAGCACAAGAAGAATATGAAGTCTATGAAATTTAGTACACTTGATGATCTGCACGTAGAGTTGCACAATCCGGAGCCTACGAATTTCATAAATCTAGTTAATCTGCATCAAAACATAAAGAATATATGAGAACAAAAGAGAAAATTTGAGAAAGATGAGGTAAAAATTTAGCAAACTTACACAGGGCAAAACAACAAAATGGACAACTAAGATGAATGGAGAGGGAATATTAAATCTGAGATATTCACAAAAATTTGAAAAAATGCACGATGACTTACATGATCCGAAACATGAGAGATTCACACATCTTGTTAATATGTAGTAGAGAAATTTAGAAAGATGATGAAAAATGTATAGGAGGATAATGCAATTTATAGGGGGAAAAAATAAAGTGGACGGCTAAGATTGATGAAGAGAATGTACGGTCAAGATGAAAAATAAAAATCTGAGGTAATTTATTTACACAAATATGCATGTAAACATGCACATGCATATAATACAAATGTGTTTATAGAATGTCATATTAAATTTAATGAAACATTATTGTAATGTCAAATTAAATTTAATGAAACATTATTGTAATGAAATAAAAAAGCACCTACCAAAAAATAATTATAATTCCAAAATCTATAAACAAATATGGCAAGTGATTTTAATAATTGAATTTATAGGAATTTATTGAAAAAAAAAGGTTACAAAACCAAGGGATGAGATCAAAAGAAAAATAGATTAAAGGTTAGGATCAAAACTAAAACCATGGGCAAAGGAGGATTGAGAAAATACAAAAGAGAGGCAAAACAAAGGTGCCACCTAGGCTAAAAATGTTTCCTCTATATAGTAGTATGGATATAATGTTCGATTATTTTTTCCTAAAATAAAAGGTATATAGTTATATATTCCAAAGAATATTCTTTTTGTGATATATTCTTATTATGGATAAGATATAATATTGCATGCATTTTTTTTATTATAAATAAGAGCATATTGTATTTCATTTTTTCACATCAAAGTTTCATTTGTTCCACTCTTTTGCTGAGATTTCTCCCATCAATTGTTGGTTAGTTATATATCTATTGTTATTAGTATATGTATTTTATAATTAAATTCATCATTTTAAGTGCTCACAATTTGATTAGATTTAAATACCAATATCAATATGAATGTAATAATGATTGTTGATTTATGCTCTACATCGTTTAGTTTAAATATTCTTCATGTGCAAAAATAATAGATTTAACTATACCATATATTTTTATCTGGATAATTATGATGGTTTAATTGTTGTAATTTAAATCTCATTTTAGATTTCAAGAGTATGACACCTCAATTTTCTCTGATTTCTAATATCAAGAGTGAGAGCCAAAAATTGACCGTTAAAGTTAGGATTGAAAAAGTTGGACAATATTTTTTAATGATTTTAATAGAGACAAGTTCTATTTGGAACTCATTTTGATCGATGAATAGGTATTTGTAACGTTAAAGTTTATTTCAAATTTTGTATTGTTTCTTATATAAATTAATTTCTTACCGTATACTCCCAATAACTAATAATGTTAATTAATTTATAAATTATTCAATGTTGAAATGGAAATTGATTATTATTAAATTATCAGTCTAAGTAATGTTATTCCAAAATTGTTATTAATTTATGTGAATTTTGATATTTTTTTTAATTATTTAATTTGTAGGATATACCTATAGGGTTTAGTGAAGGGCATGAGCCACAACTAAACAAACCCCATAATTTATTGTATATACCTCGAAATTTTTTAAACAAAAATATTCTTATATTAAATGTCTACAGAAAATAAATATAATGTATTTTTTCAGTACGATGCTAATTAATTTATGAGTATGTATAGAGTGAAATTGGTTTATATATGAATTATTGAAGGGTATTAGTTGTTTTCACTGAAGAGTATTAGTTATTTTTACTGAAGAGTATTACTGATTTACACTGAAAATTTTTAGTTCATTTTCACTGAACAACTAAGACTCTTTAGTGTAAATCGGTAATACTCTTCAATGAAAACAACTAATACACTTCAGTAATTCATGTATAAACCAGCTTCACTCTGTACTTTGTCTTAATTTATAAGTACTGTTGGCCTTTGTATAATTATCGATCACACACGATGTCGTTTGATTTTTTGTTTAATTAATAGTATCACGTAATTAATGCAAATGACAGATTGTAGTTTCTTTGGAAATTCAAGATTTTCAATGGACTAGAATCCAGACCCGAACGAACATATATATCTATATTTCCATAAAATATTCCTGGATTTTTTTCTGAAAAAAGATTATTAATAGTAGTATTTAAATTAATATTTAAAGATTCGCAATGAAATATTGAAACATCAATTACATTACTAAATTCTAAACGATCGGCCACGCCCGGCCCGGCCCGGCTACATCATGTGACGTTTCATCACCATTATAACGTAACATTCCCAAAAGATTAATGAATGATCAATTCATCATCTCCCTTTTCAGCTTTCGTGATTTAGCCTTCACGGGAAGTATCCTGATTCTTTTAGCCACTCTCACAAAATCCCTTCACACATCCAACAAAAAAAAAAAAAAATCATAATTATTCCAATGGGAAAAAAAATTATTTGCCCTAGTACAAATTTCTTTTTATGTTTGCCCTAAAAAACCTCTCTTTTACCCTTTTGCACCTCTCTTTTGCCCATAAATGTTGGTAAAACTGTTTTGCCAACTATTTTGCCAATCTTTTAATCAAAAAAAAAAAAAAAAGATCTTTTCAAAAAGAGGGCAAAAAATATTTACATTATACCAAAATTTAGGACACGGTGTTTTTTCTCTTATTTAAAATGATAATATTAATTCATTAATTACATTGAAAAAGGAAGGAATTTTATCTCATCTAGAAAATGATCCAAATTTAGGAGAAGTGTGAAATTTATTTATTTCTTTCTTAACACATGAGTTGTCTGGGCGCAAGCCTTTTGCTTTGATACCAATAAAGAATTTAATCTCATCTACAAGTGTGAATTTGTACTAACTTGTAGAGATGTGTAAAATTAATTCAATTATTTAGTTTTCTAACAAAAAAATAATAAGTCATATGTGCACCAATTGCTGCACCATGTAACTAGCACAAGTGTGAAAACATGTGCAGAGAAATATAACTTAAATTTGCAGATAATTAGATTGAGTAGGTTTTATGTGAGACTGTCATGAGTTGGTGAAATGAAGTATAAATTGAGCATGACTAACACTTTGACAGGAGCGAGTGTTATATTTGTTTTGTTAATTCATTCCATGAGACGACTCACACAAATTTTCGCCAATTAGATTTGATAAAAAATGTAAAATGAAAACATGAACAGACTAATATAAATAAAATGTGCAAGTTAATATATATAATTGAAACATGAAGACTTTATGATTAATTATATTAATCCCCCTTTGTTCATAAATAAGTGATGTTTTAAAGAATTTTTTTTTTTTTTGTATTAAGAAATAGTATGTAATGACATGTTTATCCCTTAATTAAATATTCTCATAAGGGTGAAAATTGAGGGAGAGGGTGAAAAAGAGTTGAATAAAAAAAAAAATGTAATTGTGAACATGAATGTGATGTTAAAACATTGATAAGGAGTATATAATAATTGTAGTTAAGCAGTGTAGTGGTCTTACTTCCAGTTAAGATCACCAACTAAAAGAAGATCATTCTCCATATCCTCATACGCAATAATATGCCCCGGAACAGCGTTCGAAAGATCAAGATCATCACAACTGGACGACGAATCCTGGCCGTTGATATCGACAAACATGTGGTTGAGGGCTCGGGCCAGGCTCTGGTAGCTCCCATGCTTGTGCAGGCTTATGCGCTGGCAGATCGAACGCCCCTCCAGTACCACCGTCACCGGCGGGATCACCGCCGCCACGAGGTCGTCATTGAACCCGCCGGAAAAGGAGGGGCGCAGCAGGGCCGTGCTAGGGTTCGAAGTGGGGCCCATATGCTTGTAGGCGTATGACGTGGCGGAGCGCTTGAACCGTTCGTCAATAGTGGATGATACTGATGATCGCCTTTCTTGCCACATCCTTTTTAAGGATTCTTGCCTTTGAGAATCATCGAAGCTTTTGCTCATTTTTTTTTTTTTTTTTTGGTAAGGCTGGAGAATTAATATTCTTGATGTGACTTGGGGTTTTTGATTTGGTTGTTTGTGAAAGAAAAAGGAGGGGGAAGAGATGTTAGAGAGAGAGATAGGGAAGAGCACAAGTGTCGGGAGATGGTCTGTCTGAAAGTGGAGGCAGAGTTTTTATAAGTAGATCAGTTGAGTTGAGTTGAGGAGGAGGAGGCATTCTTTCATTCATTAATTTGATCTTAAAAATCTGACTCCCCCTAACAACTGTCAGTCTGTCACTATCGCCTCTTCATTTTCCTACTCTCTTTATTTTGTTTATTAGTGAAACAGACTTTACATACGTGTGTACACACATATACTAATGTTCCAAGAAAAATTGCTCACTAGGTTGTGTTCATATAAAAAAAAAAAAAACACTTTATGTTTGATTAGCTTAGCTAATGAGGAACAATTTTATCACAAAAAAACCAATTTTTGCTTTATTCATCTGTTTTGTGATGGTATTTTGTATAAATATGAGGATATCGTGAGGGAGAAAGTTTGTGAGTAATTTCCAATTTTTAGGATGTGACAAATAATATTGCAACGGATCAAAAATGAAAGTGTGCAAATAATCGTGTGATGGATGTAGTAATACATTCAACCTTTGCGTAAAGATAATCACACTTTATTTTTTTTAATCCAAAAAATATGTTTTTATTTTCAATATTGTTGAGTTTCATTCAATGAAACAAGTAACAAGTGTGTATAGTGTAATTGATTTGGTTTTTATTAATAATATTATTAAATAAAACGGATAATATTATTCAAAAAATGCACCGTGGAAATAGTGTTTTTCAAGAATTTGTCATATTGTTTATGTATTGTTATTATTGGTTTTGGATTCAATAATAAAAAAATATTAGAAAATTTATAAATAAAATGCAGAATGTTAAGTGTTATTCATAATATTTTATTGGTAAATGGTGAAAGAGTATATACTATGACTTTTCAATTTTAGTCTTATTCTATTGAATGTATATGAAATGCGAAATTATGTCTTACAGAATTAATCAATTGTTAGTCAGGAAAACGCATATCGATCGAATTATAATTGTTCACGAAATTATTTTGTGAGTCAGAAAAACGCAAACCAAATTATAATTGTTCACGAAATTATTTAGTGAGTCAGGAAAAAAAAAAACTTATATAAGATACATTTTGTGGCCTTGTAATCTATTTTGGTATAGAAAAAATTAAGAACTTGTACTTTCGATTTGACTATATACTCAGAAGCATTATATTTTGTAAGTACTCCTCTTTCCTGAGTTACTGTGAACATTAAATTAAACTGCATGGTCCCCAACAAAAAAATTACTTCTGCTTAATTGTTAACTCTATGTTTGAAAATTACGTGTGTAAAATTATGTATATGAAGTCAACATCGACACTAAAATGCAATATAATACAAATAATTTATGTTGATATTGAGTTTTATAATTATTCTACCAATTTACTCTATATAAAATTATATGGATGTATATAGATATAAATTTCAGTATGTTGAGTTATTTTTAGAGATCCATTCATGTTCCATATTAAACCCAACAATTATATATGTATATGTATGTATGTAAAAGTGTTGGGTTTCATATGTATGTGTGTGTGTATAATCATAATAATAAATTATTTAGATCCTATAATATAGTGGAAGGACCAAATCCATTATGATAAAGCAAGTAGCTTCTTTATGTCGCATAGTAATAGGCATATAGAATTGCAAGATCTAGCTAGGGTTAGCAAACTATAGTTGTACGCGAGATCCATAATTAAAATTAATGAATTGGGGATGTTTGCTTGACACTGCAAAAGGGCAATACCTTTTTCACCATAACTTATTCACATATATACCTCCCCAAAAAAATCTCTATACGTATATTTTTTCACTTATAAGCGTTTATGTTATAGGTTGGAAATTAATTATTCCAAATGTTGTTTCATTCTATATTTTAAATTAACCATTTATATTGCCACGCATATTAAATATCTCACTAATTAATAATATTACTCACTCAATTCCAACTTTATTTACCCATTTTCATTGTTTTGTCTCAAGTAGAATTATATTTATTATTTTATACATTGTCTTTATCTTTTTTCTATATAAAATATATATACTCCTATGTTCTTGAGATGGTGGAGATTAAAGTAGCAAATAGTATATTTTTATATAAAAAAAATTATGAACACAGTGTATAAATACAACCTTACTTGCAATGGATGAATAATAAAGGTGTAAAAATAAAAAATGAGACGGATGGAGTATTATTATTATTATTATTATGGAATTTATATGGGATTAAAAAAAATTATAGTATCATAGCATTTGACTCACACTTATATCCTGAATTTCAAAAGCAACTCCACTTATACTAAAAAAAATTACTCGATTAGTCTCCATTTTATAAGGGTAGAATTAAGAACTCTACCATGATGGATGAATGGGGAGTATTAGTGAATTAATATAAATAAATCAATTCATCCTCACATCTTTAGAGGTTTAAGACTTTTAAATAAAATTGAATCATTTCATATGTATATATATATTCAATTTGAAAACAATGAAATTCAGAATAAAACATTAAACTAGAAGATCCTATCAAAATAGATGTTATTATTAGCTAGGTGCGTACACACTACACCTAGAGTACGTGCATGAGTGGAGTAATATTAAATTTGTAGTCCCTATGTGTTTTTTTTTTTTATTGGGATTGTGGAAAAGTAAACGTGAAGAAAAAGGAATTGGTGAAACATGAAGCACATAAAAACAGAATGAGATTCAGAGAAAGCATATACAAATGAAAAGGTTGTAATTAAATTCTTGTAAATTGAAATGTTGCATAGGCTATGGAGACGACCGCGCTGCAGTAGGCGAAGGCATCGCTACTTTGACTCCAACCCGGTCGGGCCATTACTTTACATTAAGCACTTAACTCAATGAACCTTAATTTCTTTTTTTCTTTTTTCAAAATTTAATCTCATTCAATTTGAATAATTAAGATCTCAAATTTGAGGTTTTATTGAAATAAAAGAAAAACGTATTTATTCTTCTACCTCCCAAAATATCCCTTGTGACATACTTGCATAATTGCATTAACAAAAATATATATGCTGTGGGTAGAGTTTAGAGTTAATTTGTCTGCACTTTTAAGTTATGAAGGGATTTAAACTAAAATCGTCCTGTAACTTTTTACCTTTACTGAAATGGTCCTATATCTATTTGTTTTATTGATTTAGTCCGGTAAGTTTTCAAAATTCGTCAATTTCGTCCTAATTGGCCTGAAAAGGCATAAAATTGTGTCGTTTCGGTCATCGCGTTTTCCAGCAAGAATATATGATGTTGCACTATTTTACGACGTGGCGCGCCGAGTGGGAAATTTTGGCAATTAAAATAATAATAAGTTAAATATTTCAACTCATTTATTTGAATAAAAATTAATATAAAATAAAATAGTTAAAATTTAAAATCCTTAAAAATTAGATTAGAAGTTAAAACCAAAGAAATGAAAAAATTAGCGTTAGGAAAGTGGAAAAAAATCATTTGTTTTTCAGTGGAAAGTGGAAATTAGCGTTACAAAGAATTGGACAGAGGTTTTTCAAGGTTTACCGCATAAATCAGAGTACTCGGAGAATGACTCTGTGTTTTAATTAAGGAAGGGGATTGATTCGGGGATTGGGCCGGTCAAATTGTTGAACGAGAGATCTATGGTGGCATTTGTGGGTATTTTGGAAGCGAATTTCGGCGAGATTTGATCGGAGAGTCTGTTGTAGGAAATATTTAGGTATGATAAATTAGCGCCGCCGAAGCCCTGCGGCACTGATCCGTTGATCAAATTGGAAGACAGATCGAGGAATTCAATCGAATTAACCCGTTTAGGAAGTGGGCCAGAGAAGTAATTATTCTTCAACGAAACTACGGTTAAATTCGGAAGGGCTGAGAAGCTTTCCGGCAGGGTTCTGGCGAGGGCATTGTCGGAGAGGTCGAGAAGACGGAGGCTTTCGGCGAGGTATTCCAGGAGTTCGCCGGAGAACAAATTGTTGGAGAAATCGAGTAACGCTAATTTACAACCAATTTTAGATAACGCTAATTTACAAGAATTTTTTGGTAAATGTTTCCACTTTTCTAACGCTAATTTTTTCATTTCTTTGGTTTTAACTTCTAATCTAATTTCTACGGATTTTAATTTTATTTTAACTGTTTTATTTTATATTAATTTTTATTCAAATAAATGAGTGGAAATTTTAACTTATTATTATTATTTTAATTGGCAAATTTCCCACTCAGTGTGCCACGTCGTAAAATAATGTCACATCATACGTTCTCACTGGAAAATGTGATCACGTGGCCGAAACGACACAGTTTTATGCCTTTTCCAGCCAATTAGGATGAAATTGGCGAATTTTGAAAACATATAGGACTAAATCAATAAAGCAAATAGATATAGGATCATTTTAATAAAGGTAAAAAAGTTACGATTTTGGTTTAAATCCCAGTTATGAATTGTAGCATATAAAAATGTTAGTTTATCATTATGAGTTGTTCCATGTATTTCCACCCTACTAATATGTATATAATTCATCCTGATCAAAAATATATATTATAATTGTACGATTATTTACTTTTTTTTTTTTAATACTACTTTCTTTTGATAAAACCCACACATTCTTGGTAAGTTAATTGGCTTGACTAAATTCATGATTTGTTACATATCGAGGTGGCTTCCTTACTACACGGCAGTGGGTCTAGTTCATCGACACGCACCACCTCATATTCATTACTTTTTCCGGTTTTACACAGATTCCATATATATTAAATAGTTCAAAATATATAAACGTAATGTGACATTAATAGTCTTTTATTGATATATTATAAATTAATACATAAGACAGATAAACTTGGATTATAGTTATTGAATTATAGTGTACAAAGAAAATTATATTGAGATAGGAAAAAAAATAAATCCTCTAGACAGAGAATTCGGAGGAAGTACGTACTTGAGTTGACATTTTTGTCTTTTTACATCTTAAAAATAGGTTTCCGGTTTTCTGTTGGGAGAAATTGTCCGGATAATTAAATGAATTAATTTCACATTTTTTTTTATAAATTTAGATTTTAAGATAAGATGAAATTCTTTCATGATATCAGAGTCAAAAGGCTCAGGCCCGGATAAAGATCATGGGTTCAATTCCCGATGAAAATAATTACACTCATATTAAATTGTCCATTCATTGAATCTCCCCAAATAATAAAAATTGAGAGTTCGGCCCATGAGTGATGGGGGAGTGTTAGAAAAATAATTAAATAAATTAATTTTACACCTTCTATAAGTTCGAACTTTTAGATAAAAAAAAAATAAAAAATTAGAAATGAAACGAGAAAATGAGCCACTAAAATCAACCAAAAGTACACCATTTATTACGGAACAAACTATGTAGCATTTGCGTTCCAAAAAAGATATATATATATATATATATCATTGTATATATAAATGTATTAAGTAATCTTCGTTATATATTTTGCATCGAATTAAGCCTAGCTAGCAAACATACAAGTCGTTTTTTTTTCTTTTAGGGCCGGTGATGTGGCTACTACGTCCCTCACTTATATGGAGGCCCATGAGCCCAAGAAATAATTACTTATCTTGATTTATTTATTTTATTTATGTTTTCAATAAGCCCGTACTTCTATGTTGGTTTTATGGGCCTTAGATTTCTATTTATTCCGGTTTCGGAGACTTTGTTAGGGGTTGTTGATTTTGTGTTGAAATAATATTGTGAGACGCCTAGTATACGTAGTATCAAGGTGTTCTTATTCGTGTTTAGACTTCCGCTACGTCAGTTGGTATCACGAGACTAGGTACGATGCCTCGAGGTCGACAGCTGCAGCCCGATCTCGCCGCTCAAGCCCAAGCCATTGCTGATTTGAGCCGCCAGATGGAAACCCTAGCGGCTGGGTTAGAGGAGATCCACCTAACTGTTGCCAACACCATACCGACCGTCGGACAAGGGCCCCAACTTCGTCCAAGACGTCGGCGTGGAGATGGAAGGCGTGGGAGTCCACCTCCCCCACTCGTCGATTCTGACGACGAGACTTCGGATGGGGACGAGACACTTTCGACAATCAATCCTTTCGCTGATCGGGATCGTTCACCCCGCGCCCGTGGAGAGGAGGATCGACGTTGGGAATCTGGATTCAAATTAGACATTCCTGAGTTCACGGGGAGTCTCGACCCATGCGAGTTCCTAGATTGGATCACGAATGTGGAGGACATATTGGAGTTTAAGAACGTCCCGGATGATAAGCGTGTAGCGCTAGTGGCTACGCGTTTCTGGAATCGGGCCGCCTCTTGGTGGCATCAGTTGAAAGTGTCCCGTGTTTGTCAGTGTAAACCGAAGATCATTACATGGACCAAGTTTCATAAATATTTGGAACGCGAGTTTCTCCCTTACAACCATGAGAGTTCGCTTTTCCAAAAATTTCATGCTTTATCCCAAGGTTAGGATTCAGTCGATCGCTATACGACTGAGTTTTATCGATTCCAATCCCGGATAGATGTGCGCGATACGCCAACGCAATTGGTGGCGCTGTATGTAACAGGGTTGTCGCGCGGGATCAGCAAAACCCTCACTTTGTTCACCCATGTGTCTGTTTCTGAGGCACATCAGCGTGCCCTCCTTCTGGAACAGCAGTTAGCACGACATTCGGCACCGGTGTGGCATACTAGTGGTTGGAGTGTGCCCGGGTGATTACCCTCTGGCGTCGCATCTTTCTCCGCCCCGCCCACACCTTTGTCGGCCCCGGCGAAAGGCCCTACTACTGTGCCCGCTGATTTCTCATCTCCCGCATCTTTTGAGGTTTGGTGTTTTGCGTGTGGGTTACTGGGTCATAAGCGAGCAGCTTGTCCCCGTATGAAGCAGCGAACTTTATTAATGGATGACTGGGAAACCTCTCATTACGATGGTCCGCCTATTTTCGATACTCAAGCATCTGATGATCTGCCCGAGGAGCATGTCGAGGGGGATGTGGGTCCGGTACTTGTGATTCGGCGCTCTTGCTTGGCACCCAAGGGACCGGCGGATACTGATTTGCAACGTCAGCATATCTTTGAGTCAACTTGCACTATTGGGGGTAAGATTTGTCGTTTTATTATTGATTCGGGCTCGTGTGAGAATGTTGTGTTTGCTGATGCTGTGAGTAAATTGAATTTGGTTACTGAACCCCACCCTTTTCCTTACACTTTGGCATAGATTTAGCGTGGTAGTTCGGTCACTGTTAATTGTCGTGTGCATGTTAATTTTTCTATTGGTGCTAAGTATAAGGATACGATTTGGTGTGATGTCGTACCGATGGACGTGTGTCACTTGTTGTTGGGTCGACCGTGGTAATTTGACCGGTATGTCGTTCATGATAGTTGTTTGGGTACATACAGTTTTGCCTTTGAGGGGACTAAAATTGTGTTGCACTCCATCCCGCCTACCCCTCCCGTGCAATCTCCTTCTGTGTTGTTGTCAAAGGCTGAATTTTTGGCGGAGGTCCCAACCGCCTGCTTTATGGTTCTTCTCATGGGAATTGATAGTGCAGCATCTACTTCTCATGTTCACTCTCTCATTCAGGCTTTGCTAGACGAGTTTTTGGACATTTTTCCTACGGAGTTGCCCTCTGGTTTACCTCCATTGCGAGACATACAACATCGCATTGATCTTGTGCCGAGTGCGTCCCTCCCGAATCGCCCTCATTACCGTATGAGACCTATTGAGCATGTTGCGTTGTGTCGTCAGGTGGAGGAGTTATTATCTCGTGGTTCTGTACGTCAGAGTTTGAGTCCTTGTATTGTGCCTGCTCTTCTTATTCCAAAGAAAGGTGCGTCTTGGAGGATGTGTGTGGATAGACGGGCTTTCAACAAGATTACAGTGCAATACCAATTTTCGATTCCCCGTCTGGATGATCTACTTGTCCAGTTGTGTGGTGCTTCTTTCTTCACCAAGTTGGATCTTCGCAGTGGGTATCATCAGATTCGCATTCATCCCGGGGATGAATGAAAGACTGCCTTCAAGACACGCGAGGGCCTTTTTGAGTGGTTAGTCATGCCTTTCGGTCTGTCGAATGCGCCGAGCACCTTCATGTTCATTATGAATCAGACGTGGCGTTCTTTGATCGGGACCTGCGTGGTAGTCTACTTTGATGACATCCTCATCTACAGTCGTACTTTAGAATTCCACATAGAGCACATATGGGCTGTTTTGTTGATCTTACGTGAGGAAAAATTATATGCTGCCCCGAAGAAGTGTGTGTTCGGAGTTGATTTGGTTCTTTTCTTGGGTTACATTATTTCGGCTGATGGACTCCGTGTTGACGATTCCAAGATTGCAGCCATTCGTGATTGGCCATCTCCGACTACGGTAATAGAGGCTCGGAGTTTTCACGATCTTGCATCTTTTTATAGGCGCTTCATTGCTCACTTTAGTTCGATCACGGCTCCCATTACGGATTGTATTGGGTCCAAGCCCTTTGTGTGGACCCACCCGGCGGAGGAAGCTTTCGGTCTCATCAAGGATCGTTTGGTGTCGGCCCCAATTTGGCGACTGCCCGACTTTGAGCAGCCATTTGAGCTATCATGTGATGCAAGGATTGGTGCGGTTCTGAGTCAAGGGGGTCGTCCTGTTGCATTCTTCAGTGAGAAGTTATCTAGACCCCGCGGACGTTACCATACGTACGATGGGGAGTTTTATGTGGTGGTGCGTGTTGTACATCATTGGTGGCATTTCTGTTTCATCGGGAGTTTGTCTTGTTCTCCCATCATGTCATCTGGGGACGCAAGATAATCTTTCCACGTGCTATGCATCGTGGGTTGCGTATCTTCAGCAATTTACATTCGTGCTGAAGCATCGGTCGGGTACGTCGAACAGGGTGGCCGACACCTTGAGTCTTCGTGCATTGGTCGTGTCGGAACTTCACCTTTCGGTTCCAGATTTGGAGATTTTGGGCGAGGCGTACGGGGATGACCATTTCTTTGCTGGGGTTTTGTCCCATCTTGCTGCGGGAGAACCTTCAAATTTTGTTCTGATCGATGACCTTTTATTCAAAGGCACTCACATTTGTGTACCGAACACGAGTCTTCGATTGCGTCTTATTACTGAGTTGCATGGCGCCGGGCATGTGGGACGCGACCGTTCGATTGAGTTAGTGCAGTGTTCTTACTTCTGGCCTACTATTCGTCGTGATGTGACTCGTTATGTATCTCGGTGTAAGGTTTGCCAGGTGTCGAAGGGGACCGCGACAAATGCTGGTCTTTACCGCCCTCTCTCTGTTCCGACAGCTCCGTGGGTGGCAATTAGCATGGATTTTGTGTTGGGTTTCCCTCGGACTCAGCGAGGCAATGACTCTATTTTTGTGGTTGTAGAGTCGGTTCTCCAAAATGGTCCATTTTGTGCCTTTCAAGAAGACGGATGATGTCGTTCGCATTGCAGGTCTTTTCTTCCGGGAGGTTTATCGTCTGCATGGGCTGCCGTCTTCTATTGTGTCGGATCGGGATTCCCGTTTTTTCAGTTTCTTTTGGAAGAGCTTGTGGTGCATGACTAACACCCGTTTGGACTTTAGTAGTTCGTACCACCCCCAGACTGAGGTGGTAAACCGTTATTTGGGTAACTTGTTGCGTGGCCTGGTGGGTGAGCACGTGCATTCGTGGGATATTCAATTGAGCCAAGCTGAATTTGCTCATAATTCAGCTGTGAATCGGAGTACCAGCCTTGCTCCATTTCAGATTGTGTATGCTACAACTCCACGGGGCCCGTCAGATTTGATTTTGATGCCCTCTCCTGTTCGTGCAGATTCCCAGGCAGTTGACATGATCGAGGCACTTCGGGCGACGCATCATGCCACGTTCGATCAGTTGGTGGCTTCCAATGCCGCCTACAAAGCAGCAGTGGAACGCCATCGTCGTGCTGTGGAGTTTGAACCCGGTGACTTTGTGTGGGTTGTTTTGACGCGGGATAGATATTCGGCTCATGAATACAACAAGTTAGCAGCACGTAAGATCGGACCATTGGAAGTGTTAGCAAAGATAAATTTGAATGCCTACCGATTGCGGCTCCCATCTCAAGCATTTGATACCATATTCAGGGGAGAATGACGATGAGGATGATGTTACTTCTGGTTCGGGGTCGAACCTTTTCTCAGTGGGGGAGAATGATGTGGCTACTACGTCCCTCACTTATATGGAGGCCCATGATCGTATTTTCAAGCCCAAGAAATAATTACTTATCTTGATTTATTTGTTTTATTTATGTTTTCAATAAGCCCGTACTTGATGTTGGTTTTATAGGCCTTAGACTTCTATTTATTCCGGTTTCGGAGACTTTGTTGGGGGTTGTTGAATTTTGAGTTGAAATAATATTGTGAGATGCCTAGTATACGTAGTATCAACTATCAAGGTGTTCTTATTCGTGTCAGCCAGTAATGTAAAAGCTTATGAATAATTGATTGTAATTAAATAATATTCCCTCCGTCTCAAACTCAACTTCTCATAAACTGTTTGCACGGGTTTTAAGAAAAGAGTTGTTTATAGTATTTAAAGTGATAAAATGATAAAGTAGATGTTTTTGGTTATTAGTGTATGGAGAATATAATATTAAAAAGTATTGTTATTTTTTTGCCAAAAGTAGATGTAGCAAACGAGTATGAGACGGATCTTTTTGGCAATATAGCAAATGAGTTTGGGACGGAGGGAGTAATATTATTTAATTAGTATCTATAACTATAAGTGATAATCAATATGAGAACACAAATTGATTTATTAGAATTTGAAATCGGGGATTTAGTATCTGGGCTTTAAGCTGTAGGAATAGGATGGCTTTGATATTTGGGCTTTGATTTTTATGGTTAGGCTAAGGTTACCTATTATGCTATCTTTTGTTAATACACTTCATCTAAAAAATGTTCGAATTCTTTTCTGGAAAAACTTAACAATTTTCTGAAAATTTTCCAAAATAAAAAGGACAAAAAATACACATTTTTCGAAAATAAATTCGAAAATTGTCAAGTTTTTTAAAAAAATATCCAAATATTTTTTAAGTGGAGTATATGAAAAAAAGAAGGGACTGTATTTAGCGTGGGCCTTAGGCTTTGAGCTTTAGAATTTGGAGTTTGATAATTGGGCTTTTAGTTTTTTGTGTAGCTTAAGGTATCTTAACGAGAAAACAAGAGGCCGGAGCCCAATTTTCTTATAACTTTCATACACATAAAAGAACGAGAGAGATCAACATAATCAATCAATAAATAATTTTATTTTTTAACGGAATTACAAAATAAATTAATGAATGAATAATTTCAATAGGCAGTTATTTGGAAAAAATATGTTTTAATTCCAATTTTAATTATTTGTCTATAAATATGTCTCTTTTTTTCATTATTTTGTTATATCAGTTGTGATTTTTTGTGGTTGTTCGGATCCTCTGATATTTAACTTTTTCTAATAGTATCATACCTTTACCTCTATATTAGTGCAGAAAATTATAATGGTAAGACCATAGTGCCCAAATGGCTCATCCTAGAAAAAGAATTATGAAATTAAAATATTATCTATATCGAAATATCACGTATATAATAGGGAAAATTGTTTTTTTGTCCTGTAATTTTACCACACTTTGATTTTCGTCCTTCTAAGTTTTAAATTTAGATTTTCGTCCGATAACTTACACACTATTTTGTTTTTAGTCCTATAACCTGTTATACTAGGTATCCAGCAGGTATTCATTTTCAATTTTTTTAATTAAATAAAACCCTGCTTCATTCCACATATTTAAATAAAAAACATTTAATAAAACTTAATATAATATTTAATTTAATACTAGTAAATACCTTAAAAAATTAGAATTAATAAAATAAAATTCCAAAGCTTATAATAAAATTCAGTTTTCTTCTCCCACGCTCTTTGTCTGTGCCAGACGGACGCCGACTCGACTTTGGACGAAAAGAAAATTGGATTTCATCATATACAAATTTATTCCATAAAGAAATCCTACAAATTTGGATGTTTTTGTTGGTTGTTATTGTTTGATTGTAATTGAAATTTCCGATAATGTTTCTAATCTCACGGTGTTTGATTGAGAAATATGCTATTTCAATTTTGGTTGTTCCAATTTCTGGCTATTTATGATCTTCGTTCCTAAATTTTCGGCGATTTATTTGGGACCGGTGGAGGTTCAGGAGGAAGTCTGTATTGGGATTGTTTTGTACTTTAATTTAATCCTTTTAATTTAATTAGTGATTTGTGTAAACTCATTCTACAATGAACTCGGAGGTCGGAACAGTGGCTTAGGAATGGGGCACAACTGGGTTTAATTAATATTTTAAATAAATTTCAAAAGAGTCCAGTTAACTTTTCCTTTACAGTGGGCTATATTTATATAAAATAAAAATAAAAATAGGTGACACGTCACTTTTACCTGCTGCTATAACAGGTCATAGGACCAAAAACAAAATAGCTGGACTAAAATCAAAATTTGAAAATCAATAGGACGGAAATTAAAATATGATAAAATTACAGGATGAAAAAAGCAATTTTCCCTATATAATATTTATATTCAGTAACAATAACGGAGCAACCTATATGTTCATCTCCAATTCAAGAGGAAGTGTCCCTTTTGGTTTCACAGAGATAATGATAGGACAAAAATACTTTGTTAAATTACCTATTTATTGTGTATTTACAAGGAACATATAATTAATTAAAAAAGGAAAAGCAAGACAAAAGGTGGTGAAAACTGAAAAGGACTTCCATTTGTCCGACTTGCTGTGACTTTAAAATTAACGAAAGAATAAGTATTTTGAAACCGTCTCATATATAAAAATATTACATTTTTAAAATTTTGTAACATTCAAATTTTAAAAATATTATAAAAATTTATAAAAGTATCACACTTCATTTTATGTATGAAACGATCTCATGCAAATATTTGTGTAATTATTAAGATGTTAAGGAACACGAATATGAAAGTTGTTACTTCAAAGATTTAATTTCTATTATACTTTTCTATAACAAATGACAGTTGGTATAACAATTTTAGATTTTCTATTTCATCTCGTATAAACTTTATAATAATCACAACACGTCACGAAATAATATTAGTTATTAACGTGTATATTTTTTAAAATAACAAAACGCAACGTCAAATACTAAATTAAAATTAAAGATCCTATATTAGACACATGCAGTTCTAGAACACCAATTAGGCAAATAATACGATCATAAGAACCAAGTCTTTTAGAAAGGATTTTGTCTTAAATGGGCGTTGATTTGCATGGTTCCGTACAAGGAAGGGTTTTATAATTTTGTGGTGTATAATTATAGTTTGGGGCATGCCGTGCACATGATGCTTCCTCAAGTTTTATTTAAAAATAATATTACCCTATAATATGCACCCACTTGATTATAATATGAATGATGATGATAATATTAATAATAATAAACCCACTAGATCAAATCATTCATCAGAGCATAGATTTCGATCTGTCGACTTTGCAGAGAATATTGGACATGGTAAACAAACTAATTTTTATTTTCCATTTGTGAACCATACACCACAAATACTAAGCATCGGTTAAATATTAATAGTATTGTTTTAAGAATAAGTAATATTATTGCTTGTAAGAATTCATATTACTAATTTTTCAGTAGTGCACGGTGTACATAATTCATGGATTGAGAAAAAAAAAAAGTTGGAGCTCGTGCCCATAATCAAGCTGGTCCTCAGTCCGCATGGATCTCATTTCATTAGACGAACTTACATGACGTCGTGCAAATCAGTCGCATACTTAAAACTATATATTTTTAAGAAAAATGTATTTTTTTAGTAAGGTATTAATATATGATTAAATATATATATATATTATTGTAAGTACATACATAAATCAATTTTTTTAATGTATAAATAATTTTGAAACGTATAAATAATTAAGGGAAATGTACGAATAATTGCGGGACGAAGTGTATTAGTTAAACGTATGTAACCATGTTTTATGGAATCATTTTATAAAAAGAAGTCTTAACACAATTTTTTGTCCATTCTGAATTGGAAGATTTTTCTTGATGAGTTCGAATTATAGTTTGTCAACACTCAAAATATCAAATTACGTTTTCATTTTAGTAGTTGCGGAAAAAATTATATAATAGCAAAAATGAGTAAACTCATAAAATTCGCAAATAATAAAATATATAAATATATATTAGTAAAATGATTATTAACCAGTCAATCATATTTTAATACAAATCAACATATTAAATTAAATTATGCTTGATATTGCTAGCATGCTTCGTAAAATCATCTCACACAAACTTCCTCCGTCCACAGAAAATGATTTTAGTTGTTTTATTTGTTCGTCCACGAAAAATAGTCTTGTATTTTAAAATGGAAATAATAAACTTTGTTTACATTCTTCAACATACAAACCTAACATTTTTAAAATAATTTATTTTGTATTTAATTTGACACAATATTTTTACTTTTTACATATTATTATATCAATTTTCTTAATAATTGTGATAAAAGTAGAAAGTCCAAGGAGGGAGTATTAATTAAGAAAACATTTAATTGAATAATTAAAGTTTTATTTTAAAAAAAATGGAAGAGGCTTGTTTGAGACGTGGTGGAATGAAATACTTCTGGGCACAATTAGTGATAAGCAGACCTAATTAAGCATTTAAGTAGAAGTATCCCAATCCCTGATTCTAACTTTTAGACATATAATTAGATTATAAGTTAGACGTGTACACACTCAAATATGAATTGAAAAAGAATAACTCTCTTGTGCACTTTGTACATGATACACTCATTCAATTATTGAGACTGTTTATACTAAAAGATATGATTTGATTATACTGAAAAGTATGATTAATTTACACTGAAAATCAATTTTCAGTGTAAATTTTTACTGTAATCTAATCACACTTTTAAGTATAATCAGTTAATATTTTTCAGCATAATAATTTTAATTGTTGCGTGAATGCATTGTGCACTTAATGAATATGAGGGGCCGTGTTTACAAAATAGGGGATGGTGATTTTAACTATATATCCAATTTGCCTAAATAATTAATAATGTGTTTAATTATATATTAAATAAAAGAGAATGAAATAAAATATCCACCACAAACTAAAGGTTGTGGTGAGCGATGACGGTCGCAACACGTGAAAGCTCTGTATCTTCACATTTTCTCCAACACCATTATCATAGACTTTGGACGTTTAAACCCAAAATTAATTAATAAATAAATAAATTTCACCAGTAAAATAAATAACTTTGACTTCTGGACTGTTCTCATGCAATCCAAAGTCAAATACTTTTTTTTTGACAGGAAATCAAATATTTAATTATCGCAATTAATATTCACCAGAAATATTCCAATAATATTAAACTTTATGACTTCAGGGAAAAAGAAAGAAAAAAGGGTACCACATAGGTACATTCTATAATTGTGAGTAATATTATAAAAGTAGTAGCATTTTTATTGTAGAAAATTATACAGTATCAACTTTTTTCGCTTACCTACTCCAAACTTTATTTTCCACTGGTTTTCTTCTCTTCTCGTGTCTGCGCAATTATTGTCACCACATCTCCTACTTTATTTTTATTTATTCAATAATATCACACAGAATATCCCCAAAGTATTCCCTCCTAACTTATAGTGACAAAAAAATTTCACCCTTGTTGAATGTACACCCCCTTTTATGTTCAGAGTGTAAAGTTTAATGTATTCGGTCACACCACTAAATTCATTTAATTATATCATAATATTCATTCAATATATTCAATCACACTATTAAATTCGTTTAATTATATCATAATATTATTATAATACTGCTACACTTACAACAAAATACACAACTTATTACAATTGTTGATTGATTATTTTAAAATATGCAAATAATGCATTTTTCTTGTAATAAATGTTCTTTAGGAGGGCGGGGGCGGGGATGTCGGCTCACCCACACCAACCAACTTCATTAGCTATTTGCAACTTTTGCTGTTTTGAGTGCTCACCAACTTCTTGCAATAATACAATCCCACCCACCCCACATCATTTAAAAAATAAACTTAAAAATCAGATTATAGTATCGTTCATTAAAAAAGAAAATAATATCACATTATAATTACACAAAGGTTCAAAATCACTGTGTAGTCAGAACCATCTTCCCAAGTTGAAGAGGAAGATTACAATGTAGAATGTAGCATTACTCTATAAAAATAAAATAGTCTCGACTCTTATTCCTTACTATCATCAAATATTTATGTATAACGACCCAAGAACAAAAAAATCCCTTAATTAACTAATTTCAAAGAATCACAGAAAACTATCATTACAACACTTAGGCTGTGGTTCACAACAGAAGGTAACTGCACTTTAATTTTACACCTCCATTGATACTTCATACCAAGCTTTCTGCGTAAAACTCAATTCGTTTAATCGCGCCTCTCGACTCTTTATTTCTTCACAAAGAGGATCGTTACCATACATCACGCAGGTACCTTCCACTCATTTGCAGATTCTTCACAAAGCTCTCGGTTTTTGAGTTATCCAGCGATCCCTGAAATACGAAAGATTCAATCAGTTTGTTGAATTTCACTACCGAAATATTTGAAACGAGACCCACATATAAGTCAGTTGCCCGATTCTTTTTTCATTTTCTAATAAATGATCCATCAACATCGGACCACAAACAACCAAAAATTGTTGGGTTCAAGAAGCATTGTCAATTTGAGAACCACATAAAGGATGTGAATTTTGACACACCAAGACAACCACACCCCTCCCAACCACACAAAGGAAACACCTGCTACAAATAAAGGAAAATGGGTCCCCACGGTTTTTTGGTAGATGCTAACCTGTTCTTGCACAATGGTGTGGAGAGTTCGGTGAACATCACGTGCCATGCCTTTAGCATCACCACATACGTAAACATAGCCTCCTTCAGATATCATATTCCACAGATCTGAGGCCTGTTATTCACCATATGTTAGAATTTAGATACCGATGAATACCCAAAATGCCATTGAAATATAAAAAATAAATTTTGCAGAGAATATTTTGGAGAAATGGCTGTACCTTCTGTGTCATCTTGTGCTGCACATATTCCTTAGTGGGACCCTCACGTGAAAATGCAAGTACAAGCTCGGATACCACTCCAGCTTTGACAAAGTTATTCAACTCGTCTTCGTAGATGAAATCCTGCAGAGAGTAAAATCTAATATCTTAAGAGTGGCAAAAATTATAATGACACCAAGATATACATAATCTCAGTGAATTGCTAACCATTTGACGATTCCTGCAGCCGAAAAATAATATTGCAGGACCAAGTTCAGCTCCAGATTCCTTCAGAGCTAATCTTTCCTGGAACATAGAAAGAAAATTTCTTGAGTAATTCTTGAACTAGAAATCATTTTAAGAACTAAGTACGAATAAAAATGAATGTTTTTGTACAAACCTGAAGGAAACCCCTAAACGGAGCCAAGCCTGTTCCAGGGCCGATCATTATAACTGGTACTTTAGGGTCAGCAGGGAGTCTGAAGTTGGAGGTCCTAACAAAAATTGGTGCTGATGAACAATCTGAACTTTCCTCTAAAGGCACAGCATTCTGAAATAAAGCAGACCATGAGAGTCAACTTCCGATAAAAAATGATGAAAGTAGCGATAATTCAAATAGAGTTACGGTATATGATAATTCATTCCATAATCCAGAAAGATAAAATAATGACGTATAATTATAACCGTTGATTCAAGTTTAAATAAAGAAATACCTTCATCCATGTTGAGCAGACACCTTTGTGGATTCGTCCTGCGGGTGTTTTCTCATACACCAAAGAACAAGTTACGTGAATTCTCGTTGGTGCAATCCTGAAAGAACAATTAGAAACCATGAGAACTTCTAGGCAAGATATTGATAAATAATACAGAACAAAATAATACAATGAAGAAAGAAGCACTGCGGTATAAGGAAATGGAAGAAAATACTCACTTTGGAGAGGATGAGATAGAATAAAATCTGGGCTGCAAGCGAGGAGCAATCGCTGCGAAGAAAACACCAAGTGGGGGCTTGGCAGATGGGAAGTCAGCCATGACTTCGAGCAGACTTCTCTGACTTGCAATTACATACTGTGCATATTCCTCCTGAAATACAGAAATGTACAAACATAAGAAGATGATAAACGATCACATTTGATGGTAAAGATGTGATTGAACTTGTCCAAACCTTTCCAGCAGGGGAAGCAAGATGCCTGAGCCGATCAGCTTCACTTGGGTCAGAAGCAAAGGCAGCTAAGGCAACTAAAACACTCTGCAAAATACAAAACATTGGCTTATCATTTCTGATTCACATACAATGGAAACCCAATGAATAATGTGATGCATGGATAGAACGTACCTTTTTGGGGGAGTTCAAAAGATCTGCATATTTCGTAAGGGCTGTCCTCAAAGAGCAAGGTGGGAACGGAGGAGGCAAGGCGCCGCCACTGCTACCATCCTCTTTATCAGTATGAATCGAGAAGTAGGTTTGTGGGGGGATATTGAGCAACCTTTCTGCTTCCTCCACAACTTCAATCAAATTGTCACAGTAAACACCAACATGGTCCCCCGTTTCATACCTGAGGAATCCAAATAGAAATTAGAAAAATAACTTGATGCCTCTAGATCAATGAGCCACTAGGTGAAATGAGAAGTAGTGAGTGAACTCACGCTAATCCAGTGCCAGATATGTCGAATTCCAAGTGAGTGCAAGAACGATCAGATGCAGGAGTATGAAGCTCTTTCTTTACAGCAACATTGGAGCTACAAGGAGAAACCAATACAAAGGTTAGGTAGGTGTAAGGAAACAATGTAACCATTGTCCATTATACAAGGACCGAAAATTAATATGAAAAGGAGGACTGGTCATTACATGCAAGGATGCTGAGCATCATAAACAGCATTGCCATTGGCATGCCCATTGGCTAAGCCATTCTCGGAGATGAGTTCATCCGATTGGTCATGGTATACAACACGATATTCCAAAACTGCAGCAGTGTATGGAGTGGAAGCAGTTGTATCATCCTCATCGCGAAGCAACTTGTCCAACTCAGGCCACACATTCTCGCGCCTGTATACCATTTAGCACACAATTTTTTAGAATCTTGAAAAATGTTACAAAGGGACAATTTGATCATTTTGGAAAATGATTTGTGGTGTCCGTGTCAGTACCATGCAGTAAAATCATCTTCAATGCATTGATCATCATCACCAAGACCCACTGGGACAATTCGCTGTGCACCTGAAATTAGGCCGTGCGGATAAGAAATGGATAGCAGTAGCGGCAATGACTATAAGAGACAAATCATAACAAGGAATCCACTCATTAACTTTCATCGTATTTAAGACCACTTAATATAGTAAATCCATCAACTTCAAGTTCTCTAAAGTGTAAACAAAAACCAACAGCTCATGGGATATAATGCAACTTGTTTACTCAATTAGAATCGAGTGAAGTGGCAAAATAACATGTCCAGAACCTTGCTTCAAATGTTTTCAAGTAAATGTAATTGTGAAAAGATGGGCAGTAGAAAATTATCATCTTAACTTCCATACAAAGTTGGCACGAGTAACTATAACTTCTCACTTGGAAAAGCAGTTCATTTGTTCGAACTTAGCAGACATTAAGCATGCCACAGAAACTAACAATATTAAACAACAATTTAGCATATCCACCAACCATATATCAAGCAAATACAGGCCCACAAACTGAAAAGTATTCCTAAAAAATCAGTATACCTTGATCAGCAAGAATGTTATCCACCACTATAGCAATCTGTAATTAAAAAAAGTAAAATAAAACAAGAAACGTATTAGTACAAAATAATGCATGCGTCCTATAATACTCTGATACAGGTACAAACCTTGTTGAAATGCTCATATTGTCTGTTCCCAAGACCAAATACACCGTACTGGAGATTCTTTAGCCACTCTGCTTTATCTTTCCCCTGCACCACAAAGCTCAAAATATATTAAGCCTAATTCTGCTAAACCTAGAGTGAAATATTACACACTATTTTATTTTATTTCATTTACCTCTTCAAACCATTTGTAGAATCTAGCAGCATTGTCGGTAGGCTCACCATCTCCATATCTGCAACCAAACAACCCCCAACCAACTTAATAAATTACAGGGACTAAAGAATAATTATTAATTTACCATATGATCTGGCACAAACACATACACAAATAATTTCACCCATACGGAGAAAAAATATGTCTTTATGGAATTAATAATAGACAACTAGAACTAAAAAATTGATGAACCTACGTTGCCAGGAAGAAGAATGCCATAGATTCCTTCTTCATTTTCTCCTCATACTCTTCATCATCAGCGGCATAATCATCCTGTTGCAGATCAGAAAGGCCATTAAACACATACAAATCTGCAATTATAATCACCAGAGACAAAAGAAGCAACTGAAAACTTACCAGGTCAACCACTTTAAACTTGGCTTGTGGATATCTAGCTTTAGCTTCCTCAGCAAGTGCCTGTGTAACAAGAAAATAAATATATATTCACCAATAGAAACTAACAAAATCTGGAAAAGAAGATTAATTATTGCTAAAAAGTTAACAAAGTTCCCATCATGACCATCATGATTATCAAATATGTGATCAAAATCATGAGATTACATGGTCTTTCCCTTCAGATCATCTCTAATGATTAACTATAATTTTTTTTAATTACCGAATTTGAGATTCAACAACTACAGTGAAACTTGTATTTTAAGATATGTCCCAGTCAATTTACTGAAATTCCAATGATCCACCTTTTTCAGGAGACAACTCCAATGTTAATTTTGATTTCCTTTCTCTCTTTTATCTTTTGCGTCCAAAGCTTTACAGTAAAAAGTTGAATTAATTTATTTTACCTTTGCAAAACCTTCAGCAGTGCCAGTCTGTGTCCCGAAAAAGATGGTAACCTTCCTTTTTCCATCATCCACCTCCTCCGGCTCCACCGGCGTTTTCGGAACTACCAGCGCCGGGGGCTGCACCGGCTTCCTTTGTGCCGCTCCGCCTCGCCGCCAAATAAAATACACAACTAAGCCTATCAGGACCGCGACGCCGGTAGTAAGATACATCGCGACTTCCTTGTTCTCCAACAGCATCGTCACCAGCGCTGGCGGCGCCGAATCCGCGGTACCGTTTGAATTATCGAGTTTTACTCCTTTCAGGATTGCAGCCACCAAATCGAACGGGGAAAGCTTCTCAGGAGTGGATTGCATGAGTTATGAGTTACGAAATCCGGCAAAGGGCCAATTTCCGACGAAATACAGAGAATTACGAATCGATCGAACGAAAACTTGATTGCTTATCTAACAGAGTCTCTCCGTGGTTGTAAAGGCTGGATGTTTGCGTGAGGTTTGATGGTCTTCGCAGAGAGAGCGTAGGTGGGTTTGGAGAGACTCTGACTTGTGAAATGAAAGAAGTGTGTGGAGTTTATAAAAAGGGTAGGGAGAGAGAGAAAGGGAAAGGGAAAGGGAAAGGGGGATGAGAGAGAGAGAGAGAGAGAGAGAGAGAGAGCAGAGGCGAAGCAACAATACAACGCCTACCAAACCAGACTGGTCAACCCCCACCTAACACAGTTAACCTTGGTTAGATCTGGATTAAAAAAAATAAAAACGAAATCTGAATAAAAATAGTACTCTCCACCTTTCACACTTTCAAATCACAACTCTTTTAAAAAAAAAAAAAAAATTATTGAGCGTGAAATTAAATAAAATAAAAGTATTGTAATATTTTATTATTTTTGTATGAAGAATTTTTTGGGATGAAGGGAGTATTGTATTTATTTTCTAATTTTCATTTATCATATTTACAAATGAATTCAACCTCTCTGGATCGAAATGCAGAATCCAGATGCATATTTAGAAAATTAATTAAAGTTTTCATTGGTCATATATCTTTTTGGAAAATATATTGTGAATTTTATGAATAAATAAATGAGGTAACGAATTATTTGGAGAGTCATTATTTTAATATTACATTTTCCTTATTGAATAATTTTCTAAAACTTGTGAATAGAATTCGAGTTTTAATAACTTGGCTTTATTCACTTAATTTAATTTTATCTTGAAATAACACAATGGAATAAAAATTTTGTCATTCTAGTTAACTCTAGTTATTTTAATATATACATGGTTCCCTATGACTATATTGATACATGACACTGTATCTTTGCTATAATAACAAATTTAATTTAAAATGGTTTTTATCTGCTAAAAAAATATGAAAATATTTATATAATTGGAAATGCCTTAATGCTATAAGTAATACTTAGATAATGGAGTTTATTTAGAGTATGATCATTGATCATATTTACATAGATAATGTCTTTCTCATTAGGTAATGGAGTTTATAGACAATAATTTTAGATAATGATTGAGTAATCTCATGATGCGCTTGATTAATAACTATTCAATGGTAATGGAAATGAGATTGAAAATTAGTGTAATTATGATGATCAATAAGAACAAAATCACTATTTCCTCCTAAATAAAGTAATCACTACTCTATTTTGATTACTCTATTATCATCCTAAATCATCATCTTCAATCACTCCCCCATCCTTCTACCAACCACCATTTGTTATCCACTTTAATTCTAAAATTGAGGTATGACATTAGTAATGAAGTTACAATTGTAACAATTATTCCCCCACCATATTATTTTTATTATGGGGATATAGATGGAAAATAATTTTTATTTCCATTATCATTGAAGAGTTGCTAACCAAGCACCTAAATCTTTTAAGTAAAAATTGATTTGCCTCACAATTAAAGCACACTAATGCACCATTGTTAATAACGGTATAGTTATTCAATTTTACTCAATTACCCCTTTGGTTTGTGAGAGAAACAGATGGTCATCATGGTAAACAACATCGGGGACGAAATTAGAAAGGTGCTGGTAAAAGGCATAATCGGGATTTCAATCTCGAAAGTATGCCCATTTGTGTCTTTTACTCAGTAATACACTATATATAATAATAATAATTTTAATTATAGAGAAAATGCGCTCGTGTGTCGCGTGTGATCATTGCATCCTGGTGTTGCACCAACCACTCATTTTCGTACACGTCTCCAACGCAAAATTTAAGTTAATACCAAAATAAATGCACACGTAATTAATATAGATTTCATTTTCAATCACTTTTCGTTTTATTTTACAATAATATTTTTAATATATAAGTAATATCTTTTAACTTGTTAAATAATACTTCTTCCGTCTCATTATTATTTGCACAATATCTTTATTCGTCCGTTCCAAAAAATTGCACATTCCAAAAAAAAATAAAAAATTGATATGTGTGCACACTTACAATAATATACACATATTTACTCATATGTCGCAACTTTACTCAAAAAATGATTTTTTTTTTAAATGTGTTTCGTTTCAACTATACAAATAATATCAAGACGAAGGCAATATATTTTTATTAATTTTATGATTTATTCTTCTTAAAATCATTGAATTTGATTCACTAAATTTTTGGTATTGAGTTTTAAAATTTTCACATTTCAATTACCTTTTTTTTTATCAAATTTTAATTATTTTTTAAAAAATTAATTATTAAATAGAAAATTAGAACTTGGGTCGCACGTGTCCAAATCAAAATGAGGATTTCATTTTGGCACGTGAAAAGGTTTTACAAGCATTAAGTGTATCGTGTATCATTATAAATAATATTGGTTATTCATATTGAAAAGTGTAGCTGCTTTCAATGAAAAGCAAAACAATATTGTTCAAAAATACAATTGAAATGCATGGTACATCTAATACACAAGAGAACATTTCAGCATCATATGTCATATTAAGCTCTATGTCCCATTGTAAAATGTTCAGAGGAAATAGTATGGGATTTAATGAGAAAATTGTTAAAATATATATTTTTATAAGGACAAATGTGTGTTTTTTATTTATTTTTCATTTATTTAAATTTAAATTTTTGTTTAACGTTAACCCGAAATATGTATCTTAATACGGTTTATGTGGCTTATGGGTCGAGTAATGAACTTAAAGTATGAGATGAGTGATAGATGAATTAAAGCGTGAGGCTTTGCGCAATAAATGATAACGAAAGGAAATAAATGCAAAAAGATTTGTCAAGTCACTGTGTGGACTTGGGCTTAAAGAGGTAGGTGTGTATTTATTGCTAAAGAGCAAGTATTTATAGCCCAAGGGCATGCCCTTGGGCTGGCCTAACTTAATTCGGGCAAGCCAGCATTAAATGCTCGGGCTGGCCCTAGTTTCGATGACTGGGCCGAGACCCCTTGGGTTGGTGGGATCGGCCCTATGAGGACCAACCACGTGGAAAGTAGCCAGTACTTCTTCCCACGATCGTGGGATTTACTTCCATAAGTATGGTCTGTCCCTCTATGGTAGGTGTCGATTTACTGTTCCTCGTACTTGAAAATGAATGATTGTCTGATGGCGTCTGAATTTGGTTCTTCCAAGGATAAGATCAAACATGTGGCTTCCTCGTCGATCTTCACTCCGAGACAAACCATTCTTCACCCCTGGTGACCTGCTGGTCCTCCTATCTCTTCCTACTCTCGATAGGGCGAGGTCGACCAGTTTTTATTGACCTCGACCCCTTATCATTACGTGGCGCGGGCGTCTTTCCTGTCTGTTGCCCTCGCGCCCTGGCCGAGGTCGAGGTAGGCCGTACTAACCTCCTTCTCTAGTCGTGGTTCGTATGCCGAGGCGGGAGCTTTACATTTGGGCTCTTGGGGGACCCGGCATGTTCACTGTGGCCGTCTGGCCTCGTCTCGGATATTGGCTTTCTAGCCTAGCCTCGTCCTAGTTGGATTATTGGGTACACAACAATTGCCCCTCGGCTCGTCCCGAGGCACTCATTGGGACGAGTCGAAATCAGTGTGCGTGGAGGTGTGCTAGATGGTCGGGCATACACTCTTATCGCGGAAGGCTAAAAGTCATGTGATATTGATGAGAGAGTTCCTTGTGAAGGGGTGTTTCGCCCGCCCCAGACGTGCCGCCCTATTCATAGGCAATAATTATGCTTTTCTTGGGAACGTGCACGTTGGGGTCGGACGTGCTCCTTTGAACGGTCGTGGCTGGTCCTGATGCGTCATCGTGTCCGCGACGCGTTGACCTCGAAGTCCCTGAGTTTTGGTCATTTCTCGCCTCGACCCCCGTGGATGGAAGCAAAAAATTGCAAAATGGTCCCTTCGCTTCTTATAAAAGGGGAAAGGGGGGGGGGGGTGCTCCTTATTTCAAAAATCACTTGCTTCCCGCTCAGAAATCTTCCAACACTCCAGCGTTTTCCTAGTGCAATTTTTCCGGCGATCTCATCTGGGCAACCACCAGACTTCCCTTTGGTAAGTTTAGACAACTCTTTTCTCTTTCTTTCTTTTAACTCATCGGAATGGACCGAATTCCTTCTTCCTCCGGCGTCGGACATGGAGTTGGCGAGCTCCGGCGGCATTTGCAAAGGGGGTTTGGCGGGAGGAACCCCTTCACCTTGACTGATAACGACAGTCTGGACATAGTCTTCGGTGGTGCGCCTGCATCAACCGGCGCATCGCCGCCTGCCCCTGGAGGAGGACGGCCCTCCTCTGGTGACTCCTCCGGCCGTGATGGTGGAGCCAACGAACCCTCCGGCCGAGGCCGGATGCATCTTTCAGGACCTTGAGGCCCGCAATCGGACCGAGAGGGAGGAGGCCGAGACTGCGGCAAAACAGGAGGAGGAACTGGCCTTCTGGAGGCGGCGAGCCGAGGAGATCGAGACAGGCTATAGGCTGTGGGTGGCCTTTATGGATAGGAGGTCGGGGCCAGGGCTGAATTTCATATACGACTACTACATGGCCTCGTATCGCTATGATCGGCCGCCTCGCGAGGCGTTTGAGTTTTTTACCCCTTCCAAGACGAGGTTCTATTGGAACGGGATACGAAGTACAGTCACCGAGAGGAACCTCAAGGACTGGTGGAGGACTTTCCAAGTCCCCATTGATGTTCACTTTTATGTCCCAGACAAAGACGAGAGAGCCGACCAGCCTCCGCCGGGTATGGTTGCCGTGTCGTATGATATTATGGATGCGGGTCTTCGCTTCCCGCTCCATCCGGCAGTTATCAATCTTCTGATCGTCTGGGGCTTGGCCCCGCTCCAGTTTAGTGTCAACTCTTGGCGCTCCCTGATCGGCACGTATGTTCTCTTCGGCCTCCACCGTTTGTATCGCATGCCAACGGCTGGAGAGATGAAATACCTCTATAGCCTGGCGAAAGAGCCCCGAAAGAATGGGATCGTCCATGTCAAGCACCATCATGAGAAGCTCGTCTTTGACTTGCCGTCTAAGGTGCACATCAAAGACGAGCACTGGTTCTGGGTATCTGGAAGGTGAAAATCCTGTCGGGGCGCCCTGGACGTCGACATCCCCAGCAAGTTTGCATACAAACAAGACAGTAAGTCCTTGTGATTGGTCTTGCTCGTCTTGTACTGATCTAATGTATTATTTTCCTGCAGGTTACTTGGTGCCTAGGCGGGAGAAACTGCCGTTTGATTTCCGCCTCGTCCTCGCCAAGGTCGATCTCGTGGATCACCGGGAGAGGCATTATCGATCCTTGCTTGCCGAGAAGAAAAGATTAGAGTCTCGGCTCTTTTGCTACCCCCGACACCTCCAGCAACCTTCTCGTAAGTGTATCATTGTTCTTATGTGATCCTATCTTCCAATTTTTATTCTAACAAGTTCGTCCCAGCCTGCAGGCGACTATCCCATCTACCCCCGTGACTTGAAGCGAACTACACTAGCTTTCTACTAGTAGTTACCCCGCAAGAGAACGGGTTCACAGTAGTATGGGCAAGTATAGGGACCAAGTATTATCGAACCCAAGGGAAAGTGTGTATGCGAACAGATCCCTGAAGATCTACGCGTCGTAGTTAATATGAGTGTAATATTTTTGGGTTTTTGAAAGATTAATTAAAAGACTGAATTAAACTAAGTAAACTAAAATACTAAAGAAATCAAATTAACTAAGGGTTGTGTTCTAATGAGAGATGGTGATGCTTAGGATTGGAATCCCTACGTATACTAACGGAGCAGGTACATAATCAAAATAACTGTGACACAAGAATTAACCTAAGTCTAAGAATGCAAGGTGAAAGCTCAATATTCTAAACCCTAATACTTTACCCTAACACTCGACTTCACGAACCTACTAACAAGTTAATAGATTGTGCTTAATTAATGAGACCCTAATTTAACTAAGGTGATGCGGTCGTCCTCCTTCGCTAAACCGGTAAATGAATTAACCCTTCCTAAACCCTCTCGTTAAGTCTACTCGTTGTTAAAGAGTGATACGGTCGTCCTCTCTCTAACACTTTTCGAACGAAATTCAAAGGCAAAGTGAAGATTGATTTTAAGAATTCATTAACCAAGAGAATTAAAACCTAACGTCACAAGTTACTCTAATTATATACCCACAACCTACTTCTACGAGTTCATCCTACCCTAAGCATGCAAGGGTTTTAGCTAGACATAGATTTAACGTAAATAATAACAATTAGACAAGTTACGAACATGAACATGGTAATTAAAATGAAGAAAAGATCGAACATAAACTGGTGTTTTAAGATATAAAAGAATACTGAAATTAATTGACAAAATGAGGTCTCAACGTATTAAAGAACAAAAGATATTAAGAAATGAAACTAAAACGGGAAATCGTAACGTGAATTCGTAAGCAAAAACCTCAAAAACGTAAAATTAAACTTGTTAGTCTCTTCTCTTCCTTCTCTCTCTAAAAACTCTATGTAAAAGTGATGTAGTGCGTTCGGGGATCCTTCAAAACGTGTTTGGAAGAGATATATATAGGCAACGGGCCGATTCGTGAACTTGTGGGCCAAAAAAAGTAAGTTGGAGAAAAGGCCTTGGAAGCGCTCGAGCAGTGCCCCTCGAGCGCCCAAAATGTTCTATATGTTTTTATGCGCTCGAGCCCTTAGCTCGAGCGGGGCGCTCAAGCAATTTCCCTCGAGTGGCTTCCCTTCCTTTGCAACTAACACTTTTCTTCACACGTACTAATACCAATCGTATTTCTTCGATATCTTCTCATCCGGGCATCCGTTTGAGTCGATTCAAAGTCCTACGAACTCCGTTTTTCGTCCTCGATTCACCTATGAGTATCAAAGAGACAAATTCATCAATGTATAGAAATAGTACTCATTTGGCTCTAAAAACTCAATAAATTCGACCAAAACTAGGGCGTTTCTAGCTACGAATCATGACAATTTCACGCCTAATCACCCCGCCTGCCCACCCGAGCTCATCATGGAGATGTCGGACCCCCTAGCTCAGTTGAAGGCCCTCGTTGGGAAGAAGAAAAAGGGACTGAAGAGTTCATTGCCGATTCCCGCCCCTCCTTGGGGCCCGTCGAGGTTCCCACTGCCATCGTTGTGCCGGTGGTGACAGTCATTTCTTCTGCCGAGGACCAGACTCCTCTCACCACTCCGACCAAACGGGGGCGAGACCCTGTTGAGATGGAGCTTGTCGGAGAAACAACCTCTCCTCCCCCGAAGAAGTCTTGCCTCGACGAGAGGGTGGCAGGAGTTGGAGCTGGAAGCCCACAGTGGCAATCTGGGGTGATGCCGAATCACTCCTTCTTGGGATGAGATCACGACCGGGTTGCCAGGTTTATTTTCGAAGTACTGAACTTATTCGTCTTACGGTAGAAACCTTCTAATACTAAGTGTTCCCTTGTTCTTCCAGTAGCATAGAGGATGACCCCCAGCCCTCGGTGCAAGTTTTGGACTTTACTCAATATTTCAGCCCTCGGTGCAAGTTTTTGGGTCGAAATTTGCTGAGAGCTTCGAGTCACTCCCCTCTTGCCTTTGCCGGATGATGTGGGACATGCCCCGAGCGTGGAATATTGAGTTGGAGTCTGCCGTTGTGCACAATTCTGGGAACTCCAACTTGTACCTCGCTCAAGCCAGCTGAAAGCCGCCTCGGTGATAAGCCGGGCTCTTACCCAGAATGAGCATGATGCCAAACGCGCCTTCCTTGACGCCGAGGAAAAGAGAAAAGCCCTTGTGGCGCTGAAAGCCCGGGTCGCTTCCCTTGAAGCTGAAGCGGAGGCAGGCAAAAAGGCGACTGCCGAGGTGGCCGTTCTTTCGGCCAAGTTACGGTTGCAGGACGAGAAGACTTCTCTCCTCGAGGAGAAGTTGCGCCGGGAGGCAGAGTCCGCAGCCAAGCTGGCCGAGAAGAAAACGATGGCCGAGAGAAAGAGGCTAGAGGCCGAGGAGAGGGCCCTTGCCGCGGAGGCCGAGGCCCGGAAGGTCGGCCAAGAGGTGGTCTAAGTTCGGATTGAGCTTGCCTCGGCAAAAGAGATGGTGGAGGAGTTCAAAAAGAAGATGTCTCTCTCCCCAGAGGAGTACGATGCCTTGAGCGATCCGGCATAGACCACCAACTATCCATACTATATGGCCATCTCGGACTCGCTTCGGGTGTTGTACAAAGCTGGGCATCCCCTTGACGAGTTGGCCCAGTTCTTCCGCGAGTATGTCCTTTTCCATCCTCTTCACGGGGATATCTATGTTAGCTGCCTCGATCTAGAGAGGGAGATGGGGATCGATCTGAGCTGGTGGCCGGATCGCTCTCGGCTCTTGATGCCAGGAGAGGGCCCTTCCGAGTCTCCCGAAGATGGGGGCGAAGAAAAAGATCAACCATCCCCCGCCGATGGAGGAGCCACTGCCGATCCACCTACTGTCGCCGAGGCCGAGATTCCCCAACCGGTCCCGAATACTGAAGAGCCAACCCCTGCTGCCGAAGAGATGGCCCTCTCCGCTGCCAAGTAGGATAGATCTTGCTTGTTTTTGTGCTTTATTTTCCTTATGTCGTTGCCTCTAGGGGCCATCTTATGTACCTTTTGATATTCATCAATGAACAATGTCTTTTCGATGTTTTGATTCCTGTGCACTTTTGAGTTTTCCATTTGTACTTCCTTTCTTTGCCTCAGTCGTTATGTAAAATTTGGATAATGAGAGATTAACCAACTTAATTGGCCCCGATTTCGAATCGGTTATCTCGACTACTTTCTCATTTATCACACTTACATTAACGAGATAGAAGGTATCTTGGACTTATCTTTTGCCGCTTCCCCCGAGGTCCAGCCTCGTCAAAGGTTGGGACTTAATTGTGAGGTTTGACCTCATCTTTTACTTTCGTCTTTAACTATACCGCCTTAGAAGGCTTGTATGTTAACACTCGCCTGTGAGTTTTACCTCGTCGAGAGTCTTTTGCCCCTTTGAGATCTCGTCTTGTCCAGGGGACTTTTACGCCATCACGGGGTATATCCGCGTAATTGGTCTTAGTGCTCTAGGGAGGCTAAAGAGTCTGGGTGTAACATGACTGCCTGAGAAGGTCTCGCTGTTAACGCTCGCCTCGGATCTCTAGAATCCTTTGGGAGACTTTTGCTCGTTGAGACTTTTTTGCCCCTTTGAGATCTCGTCTTGTCCGGGGCTTTATACCATTGCGACGTATGTCGTCGTGATTGGTCTTGTGCTCTAGGGAGGCTTGGCCCCTTAAAGAGTCTTACGTGCCTAGGTCGAGATCTTGTTCGTCCTAGGGCTTTTGCCCTCTGAGGTATTCCCTCGTCGAAAGTCTTTTATCCCCCCAGGAATGACCCTTGGACGGGGTTAAATCCAGGACGAGCGCGGGTCTCATTTTAGGACTTTGTGCCTCATAAGAAGCATGACCTCTTATGAGGACTTTATTTTTGCTTCGGCCAAGAGCCGGACCTTGGCCTCGGCTTTGTGCCCTGGTCCAGGCATGGCCTAGAGAAGGGGCTTTATGTCGCGGTTGTAGAGTTTGCTTGAAAATCGATCAAACTTTATTTACTTTTAAAGACTTTAGTTACAAAGCCAATTTACTGGTAGTATTTTTTGAGGTTGATGGCGTTCCAAGGGTATTGATCTGGGACGTCGTCTAGGCATTCGAGCTCGTATGCCCCGTTCGTCAGGAATTTTGTGACTCGGAATGGTCCCTCCCAATTTGGACTGAGGGGGACTTTCGAGTTGGGTTGGATCTTCTTCAAGACGAGGTCACCTACGGCGAATTGTTTGACCCTGACTTTGGAGTTGAAGAATCTTTCTGACTTTCTCTTGTAATCCTCGTTCCTTAGGGCAGATGCGAGCCTTTTTTATTCTAGTACGTCTAAGTCGGCTCTTCTGGCCTCGTAATTTTCTTTTGTGATGACCTGCGAAGTCTGGTGGCTTGGCACTATGATTTCGGAAGGGATGACGGCTTCGGCTCAAAAAGCTAAGGTGAAAGGGGATTCGCCCGTCGAGTTCCTTGTTGTCATCCTGTAGGACTAGAGAACTTCCGGCAGGCAATCTGCCCATTTCCCTCTGGCCTCGTCTAGCTTCACCTTGATCGTATGTTTAAGGATCTTGTTGATCACTTCAACTTGCCCGTTGGATTGTGGGTGGTATGGTGTGGAGATTTTTTTTTTATATTCCACTTCTCGCAGAAGTTCATCACTTCCAAGCCGTCAAACTGTTTTCCATTATCGGAAATAATGGTTTGAGGAAGACCAAAACGACATATGATGTTTCTCCAAATGAATTTGATGATCTGGGTCTGATCGATGGTCGTCATAGCTTCTGCCTCAACCCATTTGGTGAAGTAGTCCACCGCGACCACGGCGAACCTTTACCCCCCCCCCCCCCCCCGACGCTGTGGGCATTGGGCCTATGAGGTCTATCCCCCACTGAGCGAAAGGCTAGAGGCTGAACATCGACGTGAGGTTCTCTGGCGCCAGCTTGATGTTAGGTGCCACGGTCTGGCATTGATGATAGGATTTAGCGTAGGCGATTGCATCCCGACATATGCTGATCTAAAAGTATCCCTGCCTCAACGTTTTATGGTACAAGGACTGCCCCCCGGCGTGGTTTTCGGAAGTTCCACTGTGGATCGCGTCGAAGATAAGCTTCCCTTGCTTAGGTGTGATACACTTAAGGAGGGGCAAGGTAAAACTTCTCTTGTACAGCTGGTTATTGATGATCGTGTACCTCGTCGCCCTAAGCTCCAACTGTCGAGACTTAATACGATCTGTTGGTAGGGTGTCGTCCTTCAAGAATGCTAGTATTAGCGTCATCCAGCTTGGCGGCTCGTCCCCTACCGGGGCCACTAGTTGTTTGCCTATGGAGGGGGCATGGAGCTTAGTCAGATTGATGTTGGAGAGGTCGGTCGCGCCCTCCGACGTGGCTAGCTTTGATAGGGCGTCGGCCTGCGAATTCTGTTCTCTTGGGATCTGCTCGATGTAGACCTGGTGGAACTTCTTACATAGATTAATGACATGCTCATGGTATTTGATCATTTGCTCGCCTCGAGCCTCGTATTCCCCCGTTAATTGGTTCACCACCAAGAGTGAGTCCATGAAGATGTTGAGCTTCTGGACCCCGACGGCGATGGCTAGGTCGAGGCCGCCGATGAGAGATTCATACTACATCTCGTTGTTCGTGGCCTAGATTGAGAATCTGACGGCGTTGGTAAAATATTGGCCATCGGGACCCGTCGGTATGATTCTTGCCCCGGTGCATGAGCTTGTCGAGGACCCGTCTACCAAGCCGGGTGGTTTACCTTGGATGGTTGTGGTGGATATGTCAATTCTACGATTAAATCGGCGAGTGCTTGGCCCTTAATGGCGGTTCTGGGGGAATAGGTGACCCCGTATTGGGATACTTCCAAGGACCATTTGATCAGTCGATCACTCGTGTCTGGGCGATGCAACACTTGCCGAAGAGGAAGGGTTGTCAAAACCTCAACTTGATTATCAAAGAAATAGGGCCTCAGCTTTCTAACGCTCATTACTAAGGTGTAGGCATTTTTTTCCAATGGGGAGTATCTGACCTCGGCCTCGTGCAAAACTTGGCTTACGTAGTATATAGGTAAGTGGTCTTGTCCCTCGGTCCGTACCAACACGGCGCTCAGAGCGGTATCGGATGCGGCCAGGTATAGGAAGAGCTTCTCGCCGGGTACCGGTTTAGCTAGGATCTTGGGGTTGGCCAGGTATTCCTTTATCTTGATGAATGTCAGTTGGCTTTCTCTGTTCCAAGAGAACTTTTTGTCCTTGATTGTAGCAAAGAAAGGCTTACTCTTGTCGCCCAACCTCGAGATGAACCTGTTTAGCGCGGCCAATCATCCCGTCAGTACCTGAACTTGGCGTACCGTCCTCGGCTCTGTCATGTCGATGACTGTCTTAATTTTGGATGGGTTAGCCTCGATGCCCCTCTGGCTGACGATGTGGCCAAGGAATTTGCCCTTGCTGACGCCGAAGTGACATTTCTTTGGGTTGAGCTTCATGTTGTACGCCCTCAGGATTGTGAAGGCCTCGGTGAGGTCTCGGAGATGGTCCTCATTTCTCATGCTCTTGACCACAATGTCATCGATATAGACCTCCATCGTTTTTCCTATTTGGTCGGCAAACATAGTGTTCACCAGCCTTTGGTATGTTGCCCCAGCATTCTTCAGTCCGAAGGGCATCCTCGTCCACGAGTACATATTCTTTTCAGTGTGGAAGGAAGTGTGTTTGACATCCTCGGCCGCCATTGGGATCTGGTGGTAGCCGGCAAAGGCGTCCATAAAGGACATTATCTCGTGGTCCGTCGTACTGTCTACTAGGTGGTCAATATACGACATAGGAAAGTGATTCTTAGGGCATGCCGCGTTTAAATCCGTGAAGTCGATACATAACCTCCAGGCGCCGTTCACCTTGTTGACGAGGACGGGGTTTGAGACCCATGGTGGCTCGTCTTGTGCCGGCTCTATCAGCTTGTTCTTGAGGAGCTTTATGACCTCGTCACCAAGGTTTCGTATTTCTCGGGCCCAAATTTTCTTCTCTTCTAAGCGACTGGCTTTCTCTTGGGGTCGATCTTTAAGTGGTGGCAGGCATGTTTTGGGTCGATGTCGACCGTGTCCCTATGATCCCAAGCAAAGACGTCGCTGCTCTTCTTTAAGAACTCGAGGATCTCAATCCTTATGTCTGACGGGATGTTGGTTCCCATCGATACTTCGAGGCTGGGACGAGTCGGGTCCATGAAGACTCTTTCCAGCTCCTTTACGAGAGCGGTCTCTCTTGGATCCGGGTAATCGCCTCGTGGGTCGAATTCAACCACTATTGGCTCGAAGCCGATTCTGGGTTCCATAGGGTCATCAAGGACTTATATGCGATCCCGGTTTATCTCCATTAGGGTCTCGGCCTCGGCCTCTTGGATAGGAATTGAGTCGAGGCTCGTGACTACATTAACGTTTAGACTAAATGCGGAATTTAAAAAGAGGCACGAGTAGTTCAAACATTTTCTAGCTATTTTCTGGTCCCCTTTTACCGTGTCAACTAAGCCCTCCGTAGTAGGGAACTTGATACAGTAAAAGTAGGACGAGGCGACTGTCTCAAAAGTTTTGAGGAAAGGACGACCTAGGAAGCCATTGTATATATTTGGCTGCTCCACTATTACAAAGTCTACCTGCCTAGTTATCTTCGTTTCTTCCCTCTCGTGGCAGACGAGCTTCACGGATAGCTTGATTCTTCCATAGGCTTAGACGGCGGTATCTTCGAAGCCACGGAGTACGGTGTCGAACTGTTGGGATATGTTTAGTTTTGATGATTTTCCAAAACCACATGTAATAGGTTTGAAAGCAGCCAGGATAGTATCTTTAGATTCAAGTCAGGATAGTTTGTTTATTCAGTTAGACAGGTTGTAATGTGAGAAGAACTTAGCTGAGGAAGCACTCAGTTGAGGGGGAACTCAGCAAGGGGGAACTCACTGACACAGCCTGAGGAAGTCAAGATGACATCTCAAGAGAACTGACTGAAGCCATAGAAGGAAGACCTGAACCTGAAGAGAAGCCTGAAGGATGTCCCACTGAGTGTAAACCAGGCTGATCTAAGCTAAGTCAGGTGGACCACTCAGTGAAGAGCATGATCAGGAGGATCAGTGCTGTACCAAGTAGGCCCTGAAGGAGTCAGGCTACTGTGGTCAGGGAAGTTTGTCATTCAGCCTTATGACAAACTTCTTGGAGTGATCTTCAAACAGTCTCTGAAGGACAACCAAACTGAAGACGATTCAGTCCACTGAAGATCATCAGTCAGTGAAAGAGGAAGCTACCTAAAGTCAGTGGATCTTGGTCAACCCACTGAGTCAAAGATCCATTGGATGCAGTCCACGTGGACCAATCAACACGAGGCAGGAACTCTGATACTGACAAGGCCGCATTCCAAGAAAAGTGGTTGAAACCATTAATTGTATGGATTCAAATGTAATTTCATCCAACGGTTACATTTGAATCCACACTATAAATACAAGTTCATAGCTGCGTATTCAAGTGTGTTGTGTTGTGTATGAAGATAAAAATCAACACCTACAAGCTATAAGAGTGTGTGAGTTGTTAGGGAGTCATAAGGAAGTGTTGCTCACACCCACGACACTGACCTTTAGTGTTATCACTTATATACATTGAGTGTCGAGCTTGTAACTCATAGCTTAGAGAGGTTTTCCTAATCCTAGCTTGAGGCTAACACATTGTAAAGGAAAACCTCACATAGTTGGAGAAACCAAACCGAAACCAAAACCCTCTAGTTAGGTTTGTTGGGAGTAAGTTGTCAGTTCGTAAGGAGGGGTAGCCCATGGAGTGGCGTGAGTCCAGTTGTAAGTGCACCTTGGCACGTTAAAAACAAGAATCACAGTAGTAGATTTCCTGTTAAATCAGGCCGTGGATGTAAGAGCTTGAGTCTCTGAACCACGTTAAACTGAGCATACTTATCCTTTAAAGTATTTACTAAAGTGTTGTGGAAGTCAGCTCACTGAGAGCTTAGTTATAAGAAAACTTTGGTTAAGCAATCAGGTCAGGGAGATTCCTCTCACTAACCAGATCAGGCAACGCGCTTGAGAGTTCAGTCTCTCGAGTCACTGTGTTGCTAAGAGCATGAGCCTTCAAGTCTCACTGACTTGGTAGCTCAGCCTCTTAGCAACGCAGTGACTTGAAGTGAAATCTCTCGAGTCACTGTCTTGTTACGAGACTGAGCTCGCAAGTCAATTGCACTGACTTGAGTGCTCTGACTCGTAGCAATGCAGTGACTTGAGTATTATTTACTCTTGCTGAACTCCCTAAGGTCAGGTTTTAAAAAAAAAATTGCTCCTGAATTCCCATTTTGCCCTTAAAAAACGGGACCATCACGAACGGTTTGATGTATGCCGCAAAACTCCCCATCTTGTCGAGAGTCGACTTGAAAATAATGTTGCAGAAACAACCATTGTCTACCAACAGACGATCTACGGTGATGTCGAGGATCTTTGTGGAGATGACGAGGGTGTCATTCTTTGGGCAGAGAGCCCCTTCCCGATCAGCATTAGTGAAGGTGATCACAGAAGTTTTGGATATGGTTGGCTCTGGGGGGGGAGATCGCATGGACATTCTCAAATGCCCTGATCTCGGCCTTCCTCTTGCGGTTCGACATAGTCGAGACCGGGATAAGGCCTCCAAAGGCTCATCTCCCCTGGAGCATGTTCATGCGTCCCCCTGTCTGGAGTGAGGGAACATCATCTTCATCGTCGTCCTCTTCGTCTTCGACGTGTGCAACGGGAGGGGCATGTCTTGGTGCTGAGGGTCTTTGCTGATGGGGCTGCCCTCGGTTCGGGCCAGGGTTGTGGGGGTCAGGGTTCGCCGGCTTCTTGATGAAGTTGTTGAGCTTCCCGTCCTCAAACAACTTCCATAGTTGTCGAAGGAGATCTCGGTACTCGCTAGTATTATGCCCCGCAGCGTCGTGATAGGCGCACCATTTTGCCATGTCAACCCGTCCCTTGTTGTGGACAACCTTTGGCCTGGTCAGCAAGTCATCGTGCTGAATGGCGTTGAATACGTACGCCGAAGTTTGGGCTAAAACCTTGAGCAGCTGCTCATCTATTTTGTTGGCCCACTTCTTGAAAGTGCTCGGTGCTTTCCCTCCCGTCTGGTGTGGTGCCGACGGGTTCCTCCTGTGTTGGGGGAGGCTTTGGGCTTCTCCCCTTCTCCAGCCTTTGGGACCGAGGTCGTAGCCTCGGCTTTGGGAGTCCCCATCCTCTGTGCCAGTAGCTTCTGGCGGGTGATCATCTCCCCGGTTCTCCCCTTGAATTCGGTGTATATGGGGGAGAGTGCGGCAAACCCGTTGAGGGTAGAGTGAAGAGTGAGATCGTTACTAACGGGCTCCCTGGTGAGGATGATTTTATCGATACGGTCGACGTATGCCTCGTCAGACTCGTTGTCTGCCTGCTTGATATTCATCAACCTATGGCGTCCTTCGGGCCTGGCTATCTTGGCCGCGAAGTAGGTAACAAATTTTTCGCTCAGGTCGGCGAAGCTCGTGATGGAACGGGAGGGCAGGTTGGCGTACCACTTATGCGCTAATTCGCCCAAGGTAAAGGGGAACAAGCGACACTTTGTGTCGTCAGTTGTGCCTCGGCCCGTCATATAGATCCGATATTTGCTCAAATGGGTCTATGGATCCGTCCTCCCCTCATATAGAGGGGTTTGGGGAGGGGTGACCTTTGTCTGGACGTAGGCTCCTCGATTTCCACGGACAGGGGTTCCCTGCCGAGGTTGGATCTTTTGGTCGGGGAGTCCCTGCTCTCCAACTTGTTCTCCATGTCGCTTAAGTGCTGCTGGAGAGCGGCAATGACGGCAGCTTGGCTGCCCCCGGTAAGGAGGGTGACCTCGGGGCCCAAACATTCATGTGCCGAGACACGTCATTCTGCGTTGGCGGCGGGTGAGCTTTGTGCCTCCTCGAGCTGCCTATGTACCGGAGGGCGATACGCTTCGGCTATCTCGGCTTGCGCCACTTTTGATGGGGCTAGATATTTTAAAGACCTCGTGAAGGTCTCCGTCTCGGACTCGGGGGCGGATTGCGCACATGACTCACCCCCCAAACGGCTAAAAACGGATCGGGTATTCGATCCTCCCGACCTCCCCGGCCGGCTCGACCCTCAATGGCTCTCACTCAGCACCACGTAGGTCTTTTTTCCGGGGTAGCTTGCCCGGGGCGGGTTTTTCCTCTTAGGGGCAGACGTGGCTTGTAAGCAGAGCTCCTACCTCATCTCCCGAGCTTTCCGCTGGAGCTTCTCAATGAAGGTCTCCATCTGCTCGGGGGTCTGGAAGTTGCTGGGGACGATAGGAATGTCCCTCGTTTTCCTCACCTTTGTAGCGGCCGCAGTGGCCTCGTTGAGGTGGACTGGGCTGGAGGTGCCCTCCCCAACGTTGTGATCAGCCATTTTGAAGATTTTGGGAACCTAGTAGGCTTTGATTTGGACGACTTTTTAGACGAGAGACAGTGAGTGTCCCTCGCGTATTTTATCTAAAGTATATGGGTTAACTACCCTCCTTGTAGCACCAATTGTTGTTACCCGAAATATGTATCTTAATACGGTTTATGTGGCTTATGGATCGAGTAATGAACTTAAAGTATGAGAGGAGTGATAAGTGAATTAAAGCGTGAGGCTTTGCGCAATAAATGATAATGGAAGGAAATAAATGCAAGTAGATTTGCCAAGTCACTGTGTGGACTTGGGCTTAAAGAGGTAGGTGTGTATTTATTGCTAAAGAGCAAGTATTTATAGCCCAAGGACATGCCCTTGGGCTGACCTAACTTAGTTCGGGCAGCCCAGCATTAAATGCTCGGGCTGGCCCTAGTTTCGATGACTGGGCCGAGACCCCTTGGGTTGGTGGGATCGGCCCTATGAGGACCAACCACGTGGAAAGTAGCCAGTACTTCTTCCCACGATCGTGGGATTTACTTCCATAAGTATGGTCTGTCCCTCTATGGTAGGTGCCGATTTACTGTTCCTCGTACTTGAAAATGAATGATTGTCTGATGGCGTCTGAATTTGGTTCTTCCAAGGATAAGATCAAACATGTGGCTTCCTCGTCGATCTTCACTCCGAGACAAACCATTCTTCACCCCTGGTGACCTGCTGGTCCTCCTATCTCTTCCTACTCTCGATAGGGTGAGGTCGACCAGTTTTTATTGACCTCGGCCCCTTATCATTACGTGGCGTGGGCGTCTTTCCTGTCCGTTGCCCTCGCGCCCTGGCCGAGGTCGAGGTAGGCCGTACTAACCTCCTTCTCTAGTCGTGGTTCTTATGCTGAGGCGGGAGCTTTATATTTGGGCTCTTGGGGGACCCGGCATGTTCACTGTGGCCGTCTGGCCTCGTCTCGGATATTGGCTTTCTAGCCTAGCCTCGTCCTAGTTGGATTATTGGGTACACAACAATTGCCCCTCGGCTCGTCCCGAGGCACTCATTGGGACGAGTCGAAATTAGTGTGCGTGAAGGTGTGCTAGATGGTCGGACATACACTCTTGTCGCGGAAGGCTAAAAGTCATGTGATATTGATGAGAGAGTTCCTTGGGAAGGGGTGTTTCGCCCGCCCCAGACGTGCCGCCCTATTCATAGGCAATAATTATGCCTTTCTTGGGAACGTGCACATTGGGGTCGGACGTGCTCCTTTAAACGGTCGTGGCTGGTCCTGACGCGTCATCGTGTCCGCGACGCGTTGACCTCGAAGTCCCTGAGTTTTGATCATTTCTCGCCTCGACCCCCGTGGATGGAAGCAAAAAATTGCAAAATGGTCCCTTCGCTTCTTATAAAATGGGGGAGGTGCTCCTTATTTCAAAAATCACTTGCTTCCCGCTCAGAAATCTTCCAATACTCCAGCGTTTTCCTAGTGCGATTTTTCCGGCGATCTCATCTGGGCAACCACCAGACTTCCCTTTGGTAAGTTTAGACAACTCTTTTCTCTTTCTTTCTTTTAACTCATCGGAATGGACCAAATTCCTTCTTCCTCCGGCGTCGGACATGGAGTTGGCGAGCTCCGGCGGCATTTGCAAAGGGGGTTTGGCGGGAGGAACCCCTTCACCTTGACTGATAACGACAGTCTGGACGTAGTCTTCGGTGGTGCGCCTGCATCAACCGGCGCATCGCCGCCTGCCCCTGGAGGAGGACGGCCCTCCTCTGGTGACTCCTCCGGCCGTGATGGTGGAGCCAACGAACCCTCCGGCCGAGGCCGGATGCATCTTTCAGGACCTTGAGGCCCGCAATCGAACCGAGAGGGAGGAGGCCGAGACTGCGGCAAAACAGGAGGAGGAACTGGCCTTCTGGAGGCGGCGAGTCGAGGAGATCGAGACAGGCTATAGGCTGTGGGTGGCCTTTATGGATAGGAGGTCGGGGCCAGGGCTGAATTTCATATACGACTACTACATGGCCTCGTATCGCTATGATCGGCCGCCTCGCGAGGCGTTCGAGTTTTTGACCCCTTCCAAGACGAGGTTCTATTGGAACAGGATACGAAGTACAGTCACCGAGAGGAACCTCAAGGACTGGTGGAGGACTTTCCAAGTCCCCATTGATGTTCACTTTTATTTTTATAAGGACAAATGTGTGTTTTTTATTTATTTTTCATTTATTTAAATTTAAATTTTTGTTTAACGTTAACCCGAAATATGTATCTTAATACGGTTTATGTGGCTTATGGGTCGAGTAATGAACTTAAAGTATGAGATGAGTGATAGATGAATTAAAGCGTGAGGCTTTGCGCAATAAATGATAACGGAAGGAAATAAATGCAAGAAGATTTGTCAAGTCACTGTGTGGACTTGGGCATAAAGAGGTAGGTGTGTATTTATTGCTAAAGAGCAAGTATTTATAGCCCAAGGGCATGCCCTTGGGCTGACCTAACTTAATTCGGGCAGCCCAGCATTAAATGCTCCGGCTGGCCCTAGTTTCGATGACTGGGCCGAGACCCCTTGGGTTGGTGGGATCGGCCCTATAAGGACCAACCACGTGGAAAGTAGCCAGTACTTCTTCCCACGATCGTGGGATTTACGTCCATAAGTATGGTCTGTCCCTCTGTGGTAGGTGTCGATTTACTGTTCCTCGTACTTGAAAAGGAATGATTGTCTGATGGCGTCTGAATTTGGCTCTTCCAAGGATAAGATCAAACACGTGGCTTCCTCGTCGAGCTTCACTCCGAGACAAACCATTCTTCACCCTGGTGACCTGCTGGTCCTCCTATCTCTTCCTACTCTCGATAGGGCGAGGTCGACCAGTTTTTATTGACCTCGACCCCATATCATTACGTGGTGCGGGCGTCTTTTCTGTCCGTTGCCCTCTGACTTTTTGGTATTTTTGCAACTTTTAAACAATCAATTAAACATGACCCAAAAACGGGTGTGTTCGATATAGCATGCAAGTCTATAACCAAGTAGTATCGATCCAAAGACCTAGTGGACCGGTGAATCCCTAAGATTACGAGTTTCCATAGAATTGTAGAAGCGTGTTTGGGGTTTTTGAGACTAATAGAATTCAAAGGACAATAATCGAATTAAGCACTAGAAATGAAATGAACAAACTATACTAAAAAATAATTTAAAACTTCGTGAGAAGTGCAAGTGGAGGGTAATGCTTCGGGTGTCATCCTAATGACGGAATCAATGCTACGTTCGTTAATATCGCTTTTCTTATGCTACTTTCGTTGGTTCTTACTAAGAGCTATCGCTATTGTATTGAATACCTATCCTTTTTGAGGTTTGGGTGATCAATTGAACTAATTAGCACCTAATTAACTACCAAAAGCACCTAAGATAGTGAATAACTTGAATCACGCGATGCACTTCAAGTATTCTCCCTTCACTAAGCACCTAAACCCGTAAATTAAGGCACCTATTGTCTATTAATGGTGGTCTAGCCGTCTACCCTCTCTCGATGTAATAGACTACTAATTGAATCCAATTAATTAACCAAATTCCTCACCACAAGCTCAATTAACCCATACCCAACTCTCGTTGTAGCACGAATTAACTTAACAAGAGCTACTAAACCCAATCAATTAATCTAATCAAGAAATACACATTAATAGAAGCAATTGAACCACCTCAACAGCATAATCCAAGCTCAATTAACATCATAATACTAATTCCATCATAATTCAAACACCCAAAGCATTTGGGGATTAGCCCATGGCTAATCTAACAACACCCAAGTATAAACAAACTAAAGAAAGCAATAAACTCATGGAAATCATCATAATAAAATTGCAATAAACCATAAATGAGAAAATTATGCTAATTAATTGAAAGATAAAGGATAGAAGTCACCTAGATAGAGTGATTACAACTTGGAATTGAAATTTGCTCTTCAAATACTAGATAAATTACTCTAATAATTGAGAGAAAAACTAAAATCTAAGAATGAAGGTGAAATAAAACTAAAATGGTGTGTGGGGTGTGTGTCCCCTAAGGGGGTGTATGGTATTGTGTGTTCCCCTCTCTAAAATCTGAGAAAATGGTATATATAGTGTGGGAATGAGGGCTTGAGACAAAATTGCATTTTAGTCCCCCGAAAGTTGAAATTTCAGATTTTTCGTGAGCAAAGGAGGTCCGTCTCGGTTTGGAGGATATGTCTCGACCGGTACGAAAGGTCCCAAATCGGTATTTTGATACTGTAGCCCCTGGTCTCGGTTTGACAAGTCCGCCTCGACTGGTATGAAAGGTACAAACCGGTATTTCAGTGTCGTAGCCAAAATCTCGGTTAATGCCTAAGTGTCTCGGCCGGTACGAAGGTTGCAAACTGGTACTGACTCAATTTTGGCTTGTTTTGCTTCCTCTTTTCTTTCCAACTTGTATTTTAACTTGATTCTTCTTCATTTGAATGTCCTTGCTCGACTCATCTTTAGTCTTTGCCATATTTCACTCATTTTCCTACACAATGAACAAAAATACCTTTTTCGACAATTAAGCACGAATAATCAAATTAATGTAAATAATCACATGAAATCCATTAAAATAGGCAAATAAAATGCATGAATTTCGAGCAATTCTTACACTAATCACCCTCGCGCCATGGCCGAGGCCGAGGTAGGCCGTACTAACCTCCTTCTCTGGTCGTGGTTCGTACGCTGAGGTGGGAGCTTTACATTTGGGCTCTTGGGGGACCCGACATGTTCACTGTGGCCGTCTGGCCTCGTCTCGGAAATTGGCTTTCTAGCCTAGCCTCGTCCTAGTTGGATTATTGGGCACACAATAGTTACCACTTTTTTGTTTATATTGTAACACATTTTTATTCATACAATAACACATTTGTCAATACTTTACATGTATTACTATAAGGACAAAATTTTATTTAAGTAAGGGCAAATAAATATTTGTTGTTGTTATAGTAACACATGTTTGATATTATAGTAACACTGCCTAGGAGATAATTTTTTCATTTTTGCGCAAACACATTTTCTCCATATCTTATCTTATATACTATATTTTGAAACATCACTAAGATGATATGTCAACACCACCTTATTCTTAGACTGATGTGGCATGTCTAAAATCTCACCATTTTGAAATACTGCGCTCTCATTAAAAGTTAGTTAAACTTTTGATTTGCCCCTTGATCTTACACAATTAAATCTTCACCATTAAAATTAATTTAGTAAAGTAAAGTATGCATGTCTAAAATCTCTCCATATGGAAGACTTCTGTAAATTGAAGATATCGAAATTGTTTGCAAATTAAAGTATGCATTGTCGAACGTTTAGTTTGATATTGTAATGTTATTTTCATTTAGTGTGATTTTGTAATATTTTTTTTATTATTTTGGAAATAATATTGTTACTAGAATATTGTATAAGTCCTAAAAATCTTTCCATTAAATGTAATATCTTGCCATTAAGAATAAATTCACCAAAGTTATTAGGGAGAAAATATTGATATCGAAATTAATTATTAAATTATAAAATTTAAATATAATTTTTTTTACCGATTTTTATTAGATTACTTGGTGTTACGCGGCGTTATACAACCCGATCCGCGAGCACGCGGGTAAGCCGGTCCAATCGAAGGAAGAAGAGAGAGAAGGCGATGGACACGCCCAGGCCATCGGGAAGGGTCTGGGACAGCAACCACCTCCACTCCCCAGCGGGCAGCGGGAAGATCACGGGTGCGGATCGACGAGGCTCCGTCGGGTAGTGGGTAAGCTCCTTACTCTTTGGTCGAATGGGGCTACTTGCTACTCGCGAACGACCATTAAAGGTACTCGCTCGAGGCCACTACCCGCCTACCCAGTTACCCACCTGCAGGTCTCGCAGGCTGCTGGGCATGTCCTGTCCCATCGGACTTGAGGATGTGACCAGGGGTCAACTAGTCCACATGGCAGTCTCTCATTGGCCGATAGGGGAGGCTGTAGGCAATGATGGAAGCACAACTAGGATTTAGTGGGGCCAGCGGGAAGATCTGATCAAGTGGGTGAACCCACCTTGTACACTATAAATAGGGCCTTGAATGCTCACTTGTATGACACACCTCATTTATTGCAAAGACTCCACTTGAGAGCTCAATTACTTTTGCATTTATTGTTCTTAGTATTTCTAGTTCGTAAATCCTACCCGCTAGGAACCAGACGACGAATTTCTCACAAAATTGCTGACAACAATTTGGTGCTAGAAGAAGGGCAACTAATAGCGAAGTACACTCGGTTTCGTTCATCTAGTTATCTGCATCGAACCATCCACTTTCTCTCTCGAAAAAGCTAAAAAATCCCATACCAAAATGGCTACCTCCAAGGCTACCCGCACCCAGCAACAGATAGAAGATGTTGCCGAGCCGCAACTCCAGCTCCAGCTACGGCGGTAACGCCTCAGGGTCCTTTCGAGTTCCTTTCCGCCATACGAACTCCAGAGGACTTGCAGGCGGCAAAGGCAATGATCGAGCGTCGCCAGACGGAAATCAATGCGGCCCTTATCCGCACCCACTGGGCAGGATAGGAGCCTGCCCAAACTAGGGCCACCAGCAACCCGCGACAAGAACGGGAATCGGCCAGGAGGGCCACGATTTACGCCGTTAGGCCCCAGAACCTGAAGAGGCGCCTCGACGAGGAGGCCGATTCACAGCGTGCATCTCATCGACCTGCGAGCTCAGTTTTCTCCAGGCTGGGGACCCAGGCTCGGGGAGATGCTCGACCTTGTGAGTCAAATGCTAGCTCAAAGCCCAGGGAGCGGGGCGGGGAGCGTTCCTCCAAACGTCGCAACGACGCGGCCCCGAGGCTGTCTGTCCGCGACCGTTTGGGGGACAACCCACATCCCCGATCTCCACCTGCAGCTAACAATGCCATGGACGAAATCTTAAAAAAGATGTCGGCCTTGGAGGTGAGGCTCGAAAAATGTGATGGGCAGCACCACTTCGCCCATATGCCTAACTCTCCCCTGGCGGACATTCTGGTGCAAGCTCCCGCCCAACCGAAGATAAACGTGGCCGCCGTGGGGCAATATGACGGGGAGACGGACCCCGTCACCCACCTAAGAAAGTACTCGACATACATGATATCCATGGGGGGCCACTGACGCCACCCAATGTAGGATGTTTCCATTAACCCTCGGTGATAGAGCTCACTGTTGGTACTCTTCGCTACCCGCGGGGAAGATGGTCTCATTCCACAAGTTGGGGGAGCTGTTCCTAGAACACTTCTCCTAAATAGCGCCACGTCTGGCCGGCACCAACCGAATGGCCAACTTGGCCCAGGGCAAGGACGAGGCGGACAGGGCCTACATAGACCGGGTCGACCGGATCATCATGGAGGGCGAGCCCGTCGGGGACGGGGTCAAACTCGTCGGGATCATAGGCGGTCTTCGTCTAAAGACAAAACTTTGGAAGTCCACGAACAAGGACTTGTTAGTGTTAGTGTCCTAGAGACAATCCATCGAAAGGACATAATACTAAGATAATATTCAAATTTGGTTTCATAATATTATTGGTTTAATATTAAATGTATGGCGTTACACTTATCTGAATATGATGTTTCATTGTTTGCATATATTCTTATTTGTGTTCCCATGAATCACTACTGTCATTGAGTGAGTGAGAACTCAGATGACCTAAGTATGATTCTCAAATAGCCCCGATCAAGGATCATCAAGAATGGGATATTGATGATGCAATTGAGATTGTTGTGCGATCTGCATCATACTCTTAGAGAGTGTAGTAAGATCTCACTTACTACGAGATATCGGGTATCTCATGATGGATGCACAGATACCTTAGAGGGTATTGGTATACCCATCCGAGAAACCGTTTGATGTAATTCCACATAATGTGTCTACGGGTGTCTCGGTTAGTGGGAGCAATATGATACTCCTCTGACTTGATGTCAATACGCACGACATGTGTGGAGTGATGAACTTTGACCATGACCGACGCTTGCACCCTTCCACGGGTAGATATGGCATGGATTGGGTTCATCACGAAATGCAAGTGCGTGGTAGTTGAGCCAAGAATAGGATTCATTCCTCAATGTGGATTTAGAGAGAATACTCGTCTTCTCATCATAATTGGATCTAAGTCGTCGGCCGACGCACATCAACTTAGACTTTGTGGCTAAGTGTGATATACTTGATCAATTAGTGATTGGAGATAATATGATTAAGTTATTTGAATAGACACTTCATCATGTTCAAGACTTAATCGGGTATTCGTGAATGAAAGGAAGATATCACAATAGCCTACAGTATTACAGGTAGTTGCAGATTTCCTCGCAACGTACCTCGTATATTGAGAACGTCTTATTTATTATCTAGGGTTCAATTAAGACCGTTAGTTTGACTAATCGCTCGATATACGAGGGTCTATGGGTCACACAACAAGTAATGACCATTTACCAATTATAGTTGGTTGATTAAATATTGTATTGAATATAATATTTAATTTATGGAGAATATAATAATAATTATATTTGGAATTAATAATTATTATTATTTAATTAAATTGGATTTAATTAAATATGAAAACCCAATAATAATATTTGGAATTTATTATACAAGAATAATAGATATGGTAAAGATATTATTCGTAGGAACATATCTAGGGAAATATAATCCGTAGAGATTATATTACGGGCTAGGCCCGATATCTTGCTTAGGAATTAAGCCAAGTTAATCCCTATAAATATGTGTCTTATGGGAATTACGAAAATACACAAGAAATATAATTTCTCCATAAAATCTCCAGTCGGAATTTTCCTAGCAAATTCGTCTCGAGATTCAACGCTGACATATCGGTGCGGGTTGGTAGAAAGCTATTACGTGGATACCATAGTTGAGAATTTCGCGTACAAATCGTTGTAAGGATTTATATATCGTTATTTATCCTTTATGTTTTATGTTATACAACCATGTTTCAGATTCGTTGTTGGTGAATCGTGTTCTTTTGTTGCGCCGAACATGGTGTTCGTGCCTCTAAAACCCAACAGGACTATCCCAAGTCATATGTGGAGTTCCGGCAGTGAGCCGGAAAAATAATCTACAATGCCGACATTCTGGCACAGCGACTAGAGGAGAGCTCCCAGGCCAAGAAGGAGAAGCCCCGCGTACAAGCGGGCAACGCTTCGAGCCGAAGGAACTTTTCCTATCGGGCTCCCCAACCGTTTAAGTCTTTCGACTCGGTCGAGGTGAAGCTGGCCGAGAAACTCTCCGCCACCCCGGAGTACATGTACGTACAAATTCGGGATAAAAACATGGTGCCCAAGGCCCGTCCATGGGTCCACAAGCCTGGGGTACAGCTCAACCCCAACAAATACTGACACTACCACCAGACTGTCGGACACAACACCAGCGAGTGCCGCGACCTCTTGAAGCAGTTGTGGCGGCTGTTCGAGAAGGGAAAGCTGGAGGAGTTTGTGAAGAGGTCGGCGGTGTAGCCGCAGACCATCCCGTCGAGCGAAACCCGGAGGCGACCCTCATTTGCCCACCAATGCCGGAGAACCTTGCCCGCCGCGCTGTCAACGTGCTCTCACCGGTTGGGGGATTTGCTCCATCCACCACGCTCTCCAACCACCGGTAGAAGAGCGAGCTGCGGGCCATGGACAACATCCACCAGATCACCTTGCCAATTAATATGACGGTCAAGGAGTCAGACCTCCTCGCCTTCAGGGAGGAGGACCGCACGGGGGTCATCTACACCAACCATGACGCCCTAGTCGTGTCGGTCAACATCTTGGGCGTCACCGTCCACCACATGCTCGTCGATAATGGGGCGTACTGCAACATCATCTTCAAGGCCGCCTTCGACCAGCTGGACATCTCCTTCGAGAAGTACGTAGAGCCGTGCGACCAAATCATCAAGGGCTTCGAGGACGCCACCGTGAAACCGTATGTAATAGTTAAGCTAGTTGTAGAGTTAGTTTCTAGCATAGATACTGAGGTTAAGACTTCGAAATAGCTCAATTTTATAATAATCGACCAGCCGTCAACCTATAACGGTTTTCTCGGCAGGCCGTTTGAGCACGAGTTCGAAGCTGCCGCCTCAGTGTTCTATTATTGTATCAAGTTCCCAACTCCCTCTGGGAAGTTGGGGACTCTTAAGGGTAATAAAAAAATGGCACGCGGATGTTTGGCGTATATCGATCTTACTTTAAATTTTACTAATTTAGATTACGTTTGTACTATCGGGGAGGAAAACCCACCCATTGCCCGCCCTATGGAAGAAGACACCCCAACTTTCGAAGACACACAAATCGAGTTGGAACCAAGGATCGGTTTTGAGCCAATGGAAATCGACAGCAGTCTGACAGGAGAGATAGACGATCCCCGCTTCGGCGAGCAGGGTGCCAGCCCGATAGAAAAACTAGTATCAGTGACAGTGAAGAATCGACCAGAAGTGTGTGTCCAACTCGGCTCAAAGATGTCCGACGAGATGCGAGTTGCGATGACATCATTCCTGGAAAAGAACCTGGACGTATTCGCTTGGTCCCACGAAGACATGGTCGGGATCGATCCAGCGATATGTTCCCACCAGTTGCACATCGACCCTGCCCGCAGGCCGGTTTCACAAAAGAGAAGGAAGTTCTGGCCTGACAAGTATGCAGTCATAGCCACCGAAGTCAAAAAGCTGCCCGACAACAAGCTAATCGGGATGGCCGACCCCGACGACAAACCTCAGTGGGTGTCCAACGCAGTTCTCGTAAAAAAGAACAATAATACCTGGCAGCTATGCATTGACTTCACAGACCTGAACAAAGAATGCCCAAAGACCACTTCCCGATGCCGCACATCGACCACCTGGTGGACAGCACAGCTGGGCACGAGATGCTCACTTTCATGGTGTTGGAGTTATACGTGAAAGTATGCTTTTACTTTGTATAACTCGTGTATCAAACACTCGTTTTATGAGAATAATTCTTTTATCGCATTTGCTTTAGTTATGATTGAATGTTGAATTTCTATTGCAAACCGTTCAATATATAGTACATGTTATATTGTAGTTAATGTGGTGATACCCGATCACGGAAGACAACATTAACAGTTTACTTGTAACTAAACGTACATTTTCACGACCTAGGTGGAATTGAACAATCCACCGTGAAAGGTCGATGTGTAAGGCTCAGATTGGTCTATCTTGACTAAGAGACTGCACTAGCACATTTAGTATGTGTTGAAGAGGTCCTACAGCGAGGATAAATTCTTCTGTTCTGAAAGGTGAAGAATTAGACCTCAGTGGTTGTTGATTTCTTAATCTCCGTCACTTAAATAGGACCGTGTGTGCTTAATGGTTACTGCTTTGATTCATGTTGGGTGAGAATCATTGCGACTTCGAACTTTGTGTCTTGGGCAGTAATATTAATCATACGACGGTTGCTAAGATTTAATACGGAGAAACGCGTGCGAGTACGGCTCGTGTGATTAGTCCCCTTGGTGGGCTCAGAAGTTTTATTGTACCAAATCTTGCAAGTGAAGAATTAGTTTCTTCGGTACGAATAATAATGTTGAGCTGTCTTTACTCCAAGGTGAAAGATGTTAATTAATTTAGAGCTATTCAGAAACTTAATTAATTAATGGACTTGATAATCTTAAACGCGGGAAATAATAACCGGGAGCCCATATTATCGTAATATGGATTAAGATGGATAGTGCAATATTAATTTATTAGTGGTAATAATTAATATTAATGGATTGAATTATATTGGGGCTCAATATTGAAATTCAGAAGTCCATTAGGAGGTCCAATCTTAATTCTCCTTAAGGCCCCTCAAGTAGCCCATTAAGTAGTCCAATAATGATAAGGTGATTAAAATAAAAAGAAAATTATATTGCTGATTTTTCTAAGGTTATTTTCTAAAATAAGGAATAAAAAAAAAGAAATAAGATCTTGTTGATTTTCTTGGAAAGATATTATGGAAGATATGTATTCTAGGAATACAAGAATATCTCATATATTCAAGAAGATCCAAATCTTGGATTTCATCCTTGAAATTTTCGAAAATTATACCTATATTGGAGGGTGAGATTTTTGTGGAATATTTTATTTTGGAGAAAAGAATATATGAGATATATTCAAGATTTCTTAGAGTCTAAGAAAAGATTTTTTCCAAGGCCCATATTCCTTGAAATTTTCGGCCACCTCCATCTATAAATAGGGGATGATTATTTCATCCCCAAGTACATAATTCCATGTGTTGGAAAAATCAAGAAGCATAGATATTTTTCTTTTTCCTTAGTTTATTAAATTACTTGAAAGCGTCTCCCACCGGCGATCAAGTAAGGTGAAAAGGGAAATACTTGAGAAGGCTTTGGGTTGATAGAGCGAGATTATAATTGTCCCGTATATCCAAAGGCCAAGTCTACAAGAGGTACGTTAATCGCATATTTACTTGTTTATTCCGCCTAGTTAAATATGTGAAATTAATTCAACATGCATGATGATAATTAGTTGTTGGAATTATTATTTGAATTAATTAGGATTAGTTCATGCTAGTAATAATTGTATTTAAATTCGTATTTAAATTTCATCCCGAATAGATTCCGGGCACCCCTATTTTCCCAACACATGGATGTTTTTGTCGGCTATCACCAGATCCCGATGGCTGTCGACGACCAAAAGCACACCACCTTCCCCACGGAGAAGAACATGTATTTCTGGAAGCGGATGCCATTCGGGTTAATGAACGCGGGGGCAACTTATCAAAGATTGGTTAACCACATGTTCCACGACCAGATCGGGGTGACGATGGAGGTGTACATAGACGACATCATCATCAAGAGCGAGAAGAAAGAAGACCACCTCACCCACCTAGCCAAGGCATTTGAGATTCTGAGAAAGTACAGGATGGGGCTCAACCCGAAAAAGTGCAGTTTTGGTGTCGAGTCGGGCAAATTCTTGGGGCACATGGTCAGCCAGCGAGGCATTGAAGCAAATCCAACCAAGGTCCAAGCGATCCTAGACATGAGCGCTCCCCGCACAGTGATGGAGGTACAGCGAGTTACGGGCAGCCAGGCCGCACTCAACCGTTTCATCTCCCGCATGGGGGACCGGTGTAAATCGTTGTTCGATAGCATGCAGAAGGGGAAACTAAACTGGACGCCACAGAGCCAAGTCGCATTCGACAACATAAAGGCATATCTCTCAAATGCCCAAATACTAGTCAAGCCCGTCCCAGGCAAAAAGTTATACTTATACTTGGAGGCCTCAAAGTCAGCTCTCAGCGCCGTGCTAGTGCGGGCTGAGAGGCAGGCATATTTGTCGATCTATTACATCAGCCAGACACTCCACGCCGCCGAGCTACGGTACCCGCCATTGGAAAAGCTGGCCTAAGCGCTATTGATGAGCGTGTGAAAGTTGTGCCCATACTTCTTCGACCATCAGGTCGAGGTGCTGACTACTATGCCCCCTTCGACAAGTGCTGCATCGGCCAGACACGGCAAACATATGCCTCAAATGGGCGGTGGAAATCAGGCAGTTTGGAGTTACGTATGCTCCATGAACGGCCATCAAGGGCCAAGCGATGGCCGATTTCATAGTCGAGCTTACCTACCCGGAGGCAATGTCCAAGATCGAGCAACCACCATGGAAGATGTACGTTGACAGATCCTCCACAACCACATGGGTCGGGGCAGGAATTGTCCTACTCAGCCCATTCGGCCAATCATTCACAACGACCATCAGATTTGGGTTCCACGCAACGAACAACGAAGCCGAGTACGAAGCTCTGATCAACGGCCTAGAAATGGCGATGGCCATGGGGGTGAAGCGGCTACAGGTCTACATTGACTCACAGCTTGTGACATGCCAGATTTCAGGGGAATACGAGGCGCACAGCTAAGGATGCCAGCCTACCAGGGATTGGCCAAGAATCTACTCAGCAAATTCGACCAGGTACACATAGAGGTGGTGCCTCAACTCGACAATACGCGGGCAGGCGCACTTGCCCGCCTCGCAACGTCCGAGGGGGCGGCCGACATGTCACATATCACAGTCACTCATATGCCCGACCCGTCAAGCTCAAACCAGCGGGTGGCTAACCTCGGGAAAAACGAGGACATCTGGATGACCCCCATTCTGAATTACCTTTGCCACGGTCAGCTCCCAGATGATCGGGTAGCAGCAAGACAGTTGCAACTTCAGGCAGCTAGGTACACAATAGTGGGGTGTCACCTGTACAAGCGGGGTTTTGCTCTACCTCTATTAAGGTGCATAACCCCAGAACAAGGAAGGAAGATCATGGAAGAAATCCACGAGGGGCTCTGCGGGAACCACGACGGGGGCTAGGTCCTCGCCCAGAAGATTATCCGCCAGAGCTATTTTTGGCTCACTTTTAAGAAGGACGCGATCAGATACGCAAGGGCATGCCACATATGCCAAGTATACTCGCCAGCAATCCACCAGGAGCCAACGGAGCTCACTTCAATTTTTAGCCCGTGGTCGTTTGCAAAGTGGGGGATCGATCTCATTGGTTTTTCGCCCATAGCCCCGGGCAGCATCAAGTACACAATCGTGGCTGTCGACTACTTCACCAAATGGGCGGAAGCGGAATCATTGAAAATAATCGACCAAGAGCACGTCATCAAGTTCATATGGCGTAACATAATTTACCGTTTCGGCCTCCATCAAGTTATCATTTCGGACAAAGGGAAGCAGTTCGACGGATTGGAGATGGAGAAGCTCTGCCAGAAGCAAAAGATCAAGAAGCTGTTCTCGATGCCCTATCACCCCCAGTCAAACGGGTAGGTGGAGGCGGTCAACAAGATAATCAAACACACCTTGAAGGCAAGGTTGGAGGAGAGCAAAGGAACGTGGGCAGCAAGCTGCCAGAAGTACTGTGGTCGTATAAGACAACTAGCCGTACGGCCACCGGGGAGACTCCTTTCGCTCTGGCCTTCAGAACGGAAGCAGTCATCCTGGCGGAGGTCTCCATCCCGAGTCATCGCACCTCGCAGCTCGTGGGGGCCGACAACGACGAAGCCTGTTGCACGAGCTAGAGCTTTTGGAAGAAAGAAGGTTGTCAACAGAACAAAGAAACATAGTCTACAAGCAGCGGGCAGAGAAATATTTCAACTCGAAGATAAGAATTCGAGAGTTCAGAGTACGCGATCTCGTCTTACGATGGACGGTCGGGCAACCCAAGGGTGCATTTGGCTCGAATTGGAAGGGACCCCTAAAAGTCTCCAAGCGCTTGGCCAACGGGGCCTACGAGCTCGAAAGCCTCGAGGGCAATCCGGCCCAATACCCTTGGAACGCCTCCCTTCTCAAGAAATACTACCAGTGACAACGTGTGCAACAATCCGAGCAGATCGTCAATTTGTAACGGGTATAGCCCGCATCACTTCTTGCCCACTTAGGGCCACTCTGTAATCGCGTCTCAAACGCATTGAACAATACATAAAATCATTTGTTCATTCAATCTTGTGTTCGTGAAGTCGCTGCCCGATAATCGGCTAAAACACTTCACTCATTAATCATTTGGTTAATGTCTTTTAATCGATTGGTAATTCAATCTTGTGTTCGTGAAGTCACTGCCCGATAATTGGCTAAAGCACTTCACTCATTAATCATTTGGTTAATGTCTTTTAATCGATTGGTAATTCAATCTTGTGCTCGCGAAGTCGCTGCCCGATAATCGGATAAAGCACTTCACTCATTAATCATTTGGTTAATGTCTTTTAATCGATTGGTAACTCAATCTTGTGTTCGTAAAGTTACTGCCCGATAATCGGCTAAAGCAATTCACCCATTACTCACTTAATTATTATTTTTTAACCGGATGTTAATTCAATCATGCGTGAATCGTAAATTCGGTACTATACGCGTAAAAGTAATTGCCCGAAAATAAAACAAAGCCGAGTACAATACTTGAAAAGGAAAGAGTAATTATTTCATTAAAAGAAAAGAAGTTCAAGTACATAAGGCCCGTAGGCCGACAAAAATGAAATAAAAATTACAAACGTTCAGACTTGCGGAGGGGGAAGACCGACACCCCCATCGTCCACCACCTCGGCCCAATCGCCAGCAACCGCGCCAGCCTCGTCGGCCGAAGGATAGATGAAGGCCTTCGCATCGGGAAAGAAGGACAGGTCCACCCCACGGTTAGTCAGGTCCCTTAACGTCAGCTCATACTCACACGAGGGCGGGTTGGACGTCACATAGTCCTTCAAATCCTCGAGAGGGCCAGAGAGGTCAACCTCAGTGCTTTTCCTGAGGAAAGAGCGGATGGCATCGGCGTAGGCATTGATATAGATCATATTTCCCGCCGCCTCTTGATCCTTCTCCAACCGTGCCCGCTCGGCGGCCACATACTGCTCGATTTCGCGGGCAAATTCTTGACGGGCCTTGTCGGCTTCATCCTTCGCAGCAGCGGCCTTGTCCTCGACGTCAGCCCGAGCTTTCCTTGCAACCTCCAGCGAGGCGGCGAGCTCATCCATCCTAGTGCAGCGGGCACGCAGCCTCTCCAGCTCTTCGTTCATCTTCTTCACCTCCTCGCCGAGCCTGGCCGCCTCGTCTCGCTTAGCCTAAAAATTGGTTTTGTAAGCGGCGAAGGTCTTCATTTCGCGCTCGTAGTCGAGGAGCATGTGCTCTATCGAGATGGTGTCGCGGGCGGATCAGATAGCCACCGACCTCAACTTGTCGGCCAAGGTGGTGTTCTCCAGAGTCCTTTAGTAGTTGGTCGTCCAGGATCGGGGCAGATTCACCACAGCTCGACGAACATTCTCCGGCCACGCCTCGGGTATGGCCTCCACGAAGGGTGGGTCCCGCGATCGGATGAACTGCAGGACTTTGGCCAGGGGCCGAGGGTTGGGCCTGCAGGTACAAAAGTTTGTAAGGAAACGCAGTGAGTCAATGAAATACGTATGCGAGCGGGAGAAGTCGATACTTACATGAGATGGTTCCCCCAACCAAGGAACGAGAAGTCGCTCCTGTCGCGGGTGGAGGGACTCAGGCTCCCATCAGCGGGCTCAGACGAGAGGGCCACCAGGCCTCCAGTCAACGGCTTCACAACCACGACAACCATGGCCGGCTCGATGGACGTGGGCTCCCCGACGCGGGCTTTCTTTACCGCTGGCTATTCGCCAGCCGTGGTTGGTTTTGGAGCGGGGGCCGGAGTCGACGAGTGAGCACGGGTGTGGGGCATGACGGCACCCTTCTTCGTCAAGTTCGCAATGGCAGCTTTCTTGGGGGCCATCTTGACAGTTTCCTCGGAAAAGTCATAGAGAACGACTGGAATGCCGCCGGCGTCGGATAGAGGGTGAGCTAGCTGACGGTCGGGAGAAACGTGGGCAGGCGACTGACGGACGGACGGGCGAGTTAGATAGACTAAGATCGATGTCTATCGGGAAGCGCTGCTCTGAACGCATAATAAGAAAAACACAAGTTAGGTAGAGGTCTTAATAAGTCGGGAAGGAAGCTGAGCTACGACGGGAACGGAATCCTTACCACCAAAATTAAGGTGACGGGGAAAGGTCTAGAGGCCGGAGCCACATCTCTCCTCGTTATCGTTCAACAAATCGATGGCCCGGTCGGCGACTGGCTCCTTCTTCACAAGAGAGAGGGCGGTGGAGAAGTCGTCGGTAAGATCGCTGGGATTAGGCGCCGAATTACCTGCACAGTAGGAAAGAAATTAGATTAGTACGGATGAAGGAAAAGCAAAATGGAAGGGTACCTCTCTGAGTGCGATGACAGTATTCTCGCGGGACCGCCATGGTCTCCCCGCTGTCGGGCTCGATGCTCTCCCAGGCGCCGTCGACCCACCACCATTTCTGGTGCCACCCGATGACCTTGGGTGGGATATCAAATACGATAGCGTCCCCGCCCCGAGGCTTCACGGAGTAGTAGCCCTTGTTCATCTCATCGGTGGACGCCACAGTGTAATACAGATAGTTCAGCTCGTCGGGATAAGGCATGCGGTGGAGTCCTCGCCGCCCGAGCGCGACCATAGCGCCCAACAGGTAGCTCCAGCCGTTAGACATAATCTGGGTGATTGATAGATTTCAGGAGGTGAGGAGACGAGAGATCGCCGGGTGAAGCGGAAAGCGAAGCCCCGCGTGCATGGTGTCCGCATTGACGGTGATAAGGCTGTCGGGCGGCTGGTCCGCGCGCTCATTCCTAAACGGGGCGTAGAAGTAGACGTCGGCGGGCACCTCGAAGTCCCAATACAAGCTGGAGAGGTCCGCATCAGCGGGCAGACAACTAGAAAGATGGGAAGCACCAAATTTGGTCACTTCAGCTTCCCGATAGGAACGGGCTGGACACTTTCGAAGCTGCCCACCCATATACTTGGCGTAATCGAGTATGATCAATTTGTTGTCCGAATAAATAACGGGTAAGTGGAGACGGGGGTCACGTTAAGGAAAGGGGCCTCGTGATGGGGACTTGTCCGATCTAAGGCGTCGGTGAAGGCATCCACGTCGGTGGAAGTGCCTTCACCTTCCCGGGCGGCGACCCTATAAGTACCTGACTTGAACCGAAAATACTAACTTTTACTAGTAGCTTCCCCGCAAGAGTACGGGTTCACTGTAGTATGGGCGAGTATAGGGACCAAGTAGTATCGAACCCAAGGGATGGAGTGTATGCGAATAGATCCCTGAAGATCTATGCGTCGTAGTTAATATAAGTGTATGTTTGGGGATTGAAAATTATTAAATCTAAACTATTCTACTCTACTAATGCAAAAGAAAGAAATGAGTTAATTATCTAAGGGTTTTGTCTCAAATATAAAATGGTGATGCTCAGGATAGGAATCCCTACGTATACTAACGGAGCAGGTACATAATCAGAATAACTGTGACACACAAGAAATAACCTAAGTAAAAGAATGCAAGGTGAAAGCTCAAGATTCTAAACCCTAATATTTTACCCTAACACTCGACTTCACTAATCTACTAACAAGTTAATAGATTGTGCTTAATTAATGAGACCCTAATTTAACTAATGGTGATGCGGCCGTCCTCCATAGCTAAACCGGTAGATGAATTAACCCTTTCTAAACCTTCTCGTTAAGACTACTAATTGTTATTGAGTGATGCGGTCGTCCTCTCTCTAACACTTTCATACGAAATTCAAAGGTAAAGTTAAGATTAATTATAAGAATTCATTAATCAAGAGAATTAAAACTAACGTCACGAATTACCATAATTACGTACCCACAACCTACTTCTACGAGTTCATCCTAACCTAAGCATGCAAGGGTTTTAGCCGGACATGGCTTTAACAGACATAAAAGCAATAGAAGAAACAACACACATAAACATGGTGATTTGAACGAAGAAAATACGAAACATAAACTAGGGTTTTAAAAGAAAATAATTCTAAGAACTGAAATTTAATTAACTAAAACGAAGTTCAAAGCGTTTAAAGTAATCAAGCTAATGAAAAGAAACTAAGAAACGAAAAGAAACTAAGAATTAGTACGAAAAACCTCAACAAAACGTAAGTAAAGCTTGCTCGTTCTTCTCCTCTTCCTCTCTCTAAAAACTAAGTCTAAAAGTGATTTCTAAAGTTCGGGGATCTTTCAAAACGTGTTTGGAAGAGGTATATATAGGCACCGGGTCGAATAGTGAACTCGTGGGCCGAAAAACGAAATTTGGAGAATAAGCCTCGGAAGCGCTTGAGCTGTCCCGGTCGAGCGGGGCGCTCGACCCTTTGAGCTCGAATGAATTGCTGGTCGAGCGGGGCGCTCGAGCCTGTTTGGTCGAATGGTTCAAGAGGTCGAGCGGGGCGCTCGAGCTATGCCCCTCGAGCGGCAAAAACGTTCTGTAAGTCCGGAGCGCTAGATCTACGTTGCTCGAGCGATGGTGCTCGAGTGATGATGCTCGAGTGGGCCTTCCTTCCTTGCAACTAACACTTTTCTTTTCACGTACTAATACCAATCGTATTTCTTCGATATCTTCTCATCAGGGCATCCGTTTGAGTCGATTCAAAGTCCTACGAACTCCGTTTTTCGTCCTCGATTCACCTATGAGTATAAAAGAGACAAATTCATCAATGTATAGAATTAGTACTCATTTGGCTCTAAAAACTCAATAAAATCGACCAAAACTAGGGCGTTTCTAGCTACGAATCATGACAATTTCACGCCTAATCAACCCCCCCAAACTTACCATATTGCTTGTCCTCAAGCAATGAAATAATAAGTCAAGTGAAATTGTTAGGGATGAGTCAAAGAATCAATCATGCAAGCTAATGAACTCGAGCTTCAAAAATCAATCACCCGTATACTCACTCACTTTCCTTTATCATACTCATGCAACAATAACAAGAAACACCTAGATCAAGCAAGGATGTGCACTCAACGATGTGTTTCACTTCCTCACAAGTGTATATCAATAATCAAGGGACTCACTCAAACAATCAATCACTCAAATTGGCAGCCATAGGTTTGTAAGTGCTCTTAACTTCGACCACACTCTAGAAATCAATGCCGAATCAAAAAGGACTTTCTCAAGGTTGTAATGTAGGCTCTTTGGACGGGTGGGATAACAATATGGTAAAGTGACTCAAGTGAATGGAGAATAGAAACTCAAACTTTAGCACTTCGAGATTAGGAACATAATACTTCAAACATGTTCAAGCAACACCCTTTCAATTCCATACTCTCTCAACACTTCAATTTTTTTTCTTTCTCACTCTTTCACTTTTTTTTTCTTTTTCGCACAAACACATGAGCTCATTTTTTTCTTTTGCTCATTCTCAATTTTTTTTCTCTTTTTCCCACAACTCAAATCTCATCACACCTTCTTCTCATATTCACTCAACAAACAACCTTTTCCTTTTTCAACTCAATTCACTCCCTTCACATTCACACTTTCCTATTCTCCACTCAAATTGGGACAAAAAGGCTTAGGAATTGGAATAGTGTTCATATGTGCTAGCAAATAAAATAGGCTTTAGGCTCAAAGGGACTAACAAGGGATTCAATGTCATTGGTAGGGAAAATTTTGGCTAAGTGACTCAATCAAATCAAAGACTGCCTAAGATCCTATTCGGCATATCAAACTAGACACAATCAAGAATCAAGAGCACACACAAGTTCTAGCATCCTCTAAGGTGACGATTCACTCACAAACGAAGAGATCAATTAATGCATCAAAATCTCATAAGGCTCAAATCTCACGGCTTTCACATCCATGCTAGTCTAGTGCATTCTCACAATCATCACACAAGCACTCAGAAAGAAAATTTGTAAGCATACGGGTTCTCTCTCAAATCAACTCTAACTCAAACACTCACACAATAAAACTCCTAACTCAACCTCACAACTCAACTCTACTCATCAAATCATACTCAAAGATAGCAATCAACAAGCATAAGATGGTTGATAGGCATGAAATATGCAATAGCGAGTCAAATCAAAATCACCCCAAGGAGTATCTCAACAAACCAATAGTCAATCAAACTCAACTCAAAGATAAGGGCGTGCATGCATGTGCAATGTAATCTTAAAACAAATAAAAAACTCCACCACCCCAAACTTCGACCTTGCTAGAGGTCTAAGTTTGGGGTTGTGGGTTACCTCAACCAAATAATTCAATTTCTCTCAATAGCTTTGCACACTCCCTTGTCTCAAATTGGTTCCTTCAATCTCCACTTCTTTGGCACTCCATCGAGACAAGCCTACAAAATAAAACTCTCAAGTACAAGGTTAAACATACGACTCAACAACATCCTAGTAACATAAAAGGAAAATAACTAAAAACACTCAAAAGAAAATAAAAATGGGTTGCCTCTCATTCAGCGCTATTTTTAAGGTCCTCATGCCGGACCAAGCTCAAAGGAGCTTAAGGAACATCATACTCAAATTTACCTCCCTTACTCTCATAATAGTGGTGTTTGAACTCCTTTCCTTGATGCCCTTCCATCATGAGTTCCTTTGCTTCCTTCCCCACCTCAAGTGGTATAGGTCTCAACTCCTTCTCACCTTTATCTGGAGGGGTCTTACTCAACAACTTCTTGAATTTAGACTTCTTCTTCTTAACTCCTCATTTCCCTTCTAACTGGACCACGTCCACTTTCTTCACCTCTTCATCCTTCAACTTCTTCACTTTATCCCTATCAAAATAATCAAGATCATAATGCTCATGGGTTAAATAATCAAGTGAAGGACTAACAAAATCATGAATATGAGAAGGATTAGGGATAGAAGGTGTGTCTTCAATACGAGGATCAATTGCATCCATGCAATACAAACTCTCATCCTCCTTCGGGTGCTTCATGGCTTCATATAGGGAAATCTTCACTTCTTGATCATCAACCTTCAATGTAATCTTCCCATTTGCCACGTCTAGCACCATCCCCGCCGTAGCCAAGAACGGTCTTCCCAAGATCAATGGAACGTGCTCATCTTCCTCCATCTCGAGGACCACAAAATCGGCTGGAAAAATGTGATCTCCAACTCTCACAAGGACGTCTTCAACCACACCTTGAGGTCGAGTGATGGACCTATCAGCAAGCTGGAGCGTCATCATCGTGGGTTGAAGTTCTCCACCTTCCAACTTCTTGAAAAGCGATAACGGCATCAAATTTATGCTTGCTCCGAGGTCGCACAACGCTCCCTTCTTGATCCCGTTCCTGATATCACAAAGAATGGTGAAGCTCCCGGGATCCTTCAGCTTTGGAGGAAGCGCCTTGTGCACTAATGCACTCACCTCATGGTTCAACTGCACCAACTTCGGCTCATCCACTCGCCGTCTTTTCGCGATCAAGTCCTTCAAAAACTTTGCATAGTTGGGCATCTGTTCCAAAGCATCATAAAAAGGAATGTTAATATGTAAGTGTTTAAAAACATCAAGGAACTTAGCGAATTTCTCATCAAGCTTCTTTTTCATGAAGCTTTGGGGATATGGGACGGGTATCACAGATTTGGGTACCCCCTATTCATCTCTTTCTGTTTCTTTCACTTTCTCCCTTGCTTCCTTTGCCTTCTTCCACTTAGGAACTCTCTCACCCTTCTCAAGGCCTTGCTCTTCAAGCTCTTTGCTCTGATGAGACTCATCCACATCTTTATACTTCTCAATCCCTTCACTTTCAATCCCTTTCTCAACTCCTACCTCCTCAATCTCATCTCTATCTTGAGGCGTCTCAGAATCAGCCGACATCTGGGGACCTTCATAGTTGGTTCCACTTCTAAGCTGGATCGCCTTGCAATGCTCTTTCGGGTTCCCCTCCGGCATTCTATTCACTGACTTTACAATCTGGCTCATCTGGAACTCTATAGAAGTGAACCTTCGATTGTTCTCTTGTTGAGTTCTAGTCCACTCAACGTTCATCTTTCTGGAGCTCTTGATCGCGATGATCACCCTTCTTATGCAACTCTTTCACATCGTACTCCAAGGATGACAACCTTTTACTTCCCTCCTCCACCTTCTGTAGGATAGTTCTCAACATCTCTTCGGTTGAGGCACCGCCTTCTCCACCCGGAGGCTTTAAACCTGGGTCAACACCTGCAGGAACAATAATACCAGCTTTTGGGTTAGCATATGAGAAATTTTCATTCTTTCTCCATGTGTTTTGAGGAGGCTGCTGGCCTCCTTGAAATCCTTGTGTGTTCCTCCATTGATTTTGAGGTGGCTGTAGAGCTGGAGGTACAAATGGTTGGCCATAAGAAGGCCTTCCAAACTGGTTCCCGCCTTGTGGATACCCATTCTGATTGTAATACGGACCTCCCATGTAATTGGCTTCTTCTTGCTGACTTGTGGGTGGTTCCACTTTCTCGCTCACTGCTACAGTCCCTCCAACCAAGTTCTGCCCCATCTCAAGGTTGCTGATCTTCTCCATCATAGCCATCAACAGCTTCTTTGTAACCTCATTCTCCTCCAACTTGCATACCCTCTGAAATTCTGGATCATCATTCCATGCACCGGCATTCGTGACAATATTGTCCACGATCTCTCTACACCTCTGTATGCCTTGATTCAGGAATGCTCCGCCCGCACAAGCGTCTAAATGGTCTTGCCCTACCTTGTTGGCACCACTGTAGAAGAATGCCATCACATCTCCCTCATTGTACCCATGCTGCCGGCACTCTATCAGCATGTTTGAGTATCTCTCCCACGCTTGACGTAGGTCCTCTCCTTGCTTCTGGCGGAAGGAAGAGATCTCAATCCTTGCTTTGATTGTTCTGGATGGAGGGTAGAACCGCTCGAGGAACAGACGCTCGAGCTCGGCCCAAGTGGTAATACCTCCCCGTGGAAGTGTATTATCATACCACTCATTGGCTATTCCCGTCAATGAAAATGGGAACAGCCTAAGCCTCTTGGCATCTTCAGACATGCCATTGTAATTGGAAGTGGAGGATATCATTAGAAAACTCCTCAGATGAGTATGAGGATTTTCCTTCCCGATCACCCCCTTGAACTGGTTCTCGGTAAGCAACTTAAGGATTCCAGGGGAAATGGAGAAGTTATTCACCTCAACAGGAGGCAACGCCACTCCATCATAGTACCGTTGCGGCTGCGCCGCGAACCTTTCTCGTATCGCCATATTATCTCCGTTTTGCGGAACGTGTTGAGGAACAGTAGCATGTACTGGTACTTGTTAGGGTGGTGGTGGGTAAACAGGTGGTTGATTATAGACTGGAGGTGGAGGATACGGGTATGGTGGGTAAGGATACGGTGGGTATGGGTAGGGTGGATAGGGTAAGTTGTTTTGTGGTAGGTTAGGATGTGGGTAAGCAGGTTTGTTATGAAGATTTTGGACCATGTTATGAGCTGGACTGTTTTGGTTCTGAGTCCCCGGGTTTTGGCTCTAGCTCTCTCCTAACGGATCCTGATTCTTGCTGGTGTTGCCCTCAGTGCCGTCAACCCGGTTCAATGCCTGAATTGAACTCATTCTCAACTTCGTCCAACTCATTAGTGATGTCCATCGGTTCTTTCCCTCCGGCAGCGTTCATCCTTCGTAAGAAGGCTCGGTTTCTTCTTGCTATTGTCTCAGGATCTGCAGGTAACCTCTCTTCGCTCGTATCGCCTTGTGAGCGTGTTCTCATAAACCTGAAACACTAACAGAAGAATCAAAATGCAACTGCCGAATATGCACGAAATAATAAAAAAAACAGAAAAGTAAAATCACTCACTACTAAGCTATCGACAAGTCCTATTCAAAAAGCATACAACGCCATCCCCTTGGTTCGATACTACTTGGTCCCTATACTCGCCCATACTACAGTGAACCCGTACTCTTGCGGGAAAGCTACTAGTAAAAGTTAGTATTTTCGATTCAAGTCAATGGCGTCATTGACTTGAACTGAAAATACTAACTTTTACTAGTAGCTTCCCCGCAAGAGTACGGGTTCACTGTAGTATGGGCGAGTATAGGGACCAAGTAGTATCGAACCCAAGGGATGGAGTGTATGCGAATAGATCCCTGAAGATCTATGCGTCGTAGTTAATATGAGTGTATGTTTGGGGATTGAAAATTATTAAATCTAAACTATTCTACTCTACTAATGCAAAAGAAAGAAATGAGTTAATTATCTAAGGGTTTTGTCTCAAATATAAAATGGTGATGCTCAGGATAGGAATCCCTACGTATACTAACGGAGCAGGTACATAATCAGAATAACTGTGACACACAAGAAATAACCTAAGTAAAAGAATGCAAGGTGAAAGCTCAAGATTCTAAACCCTAATACTTTACCCTAACACTCGACTTCACTAATCTACTAACAAGTTAATAGATTGTGCTTAATTAATGAGACCCTAATTTAACTAATGGTGATGCGGCCGTCCTCCATAGCTAAACCGGTAGATGAATTAACCCTTTCTAAACCTTCTCGTTAAGACTACTAATTGTTATTGAGTGATGCGGTCGTCCTCTCTCTAACACTTTCATACGAAATTCAAAGGTAAAGTTAAGATTAATTATAAGAATTCATTAATCAAGAGAATTAAAACTAACGTCACGAATTACCCTAATTACGTACCCACAACCTACTTCTACGAGTTCATCCTAACCTAAGCATGCAAGGGTTTTAGCCGGACATGACTTTAACAGATATAAAAGCAATAGAAGAAACAACGCACATAAACATGGTGATTTGAACGAAGAAAATACGAAACATAAACTAGGGTTTTAAAAGAAAATAATTCTAAGAACTGAAATTTAATTAACTAAAACGAAGTTCAAAGCGTTTAAAGTAATCAAGCTAATGAAAAGAAACTAAGAAACGAAAAGAAACTAAGAATTCGTACGAAAAACCTTAACAAAACGTAAGTAAAGCTTGCTCGTTCTTCTCCTCTTCCTCTCTCTAAAAACTAAGTCTAAAAGTGATTTCTAAAGTTCGGGGATCTTTCAAAACGTGTTTGGAAGAGGTATATATAGGCACCGGGTCGAATAGTGAACTCGTGGGCCGAAAAATGAAATTTGGAGAATAAGCCTCGGAAGCGCTCGAGCTGTCCCGATCGAGTGGGGCGCTCGACCCTTTGAGCTCGAATGAATTGTTGGTCGAGCGGGGCGCTCGAGCCTGTTTGGTCGAATGGTTCAAGAGGTCGAGCGGGGCACTAGAGCTGTGCCCCTCGAGCGGCAAAAACATTCTATAAGTCCGGAGCGCTCGATCTACGTTGCTCGAGCGATGGTGCTCGAGTGATGATGCTCGAGTGGGCCTTCCTTCCTTGCAACTAACACTTTTCTTTTCACGTACTAATACCAATCGTATTTCTTCGATATCTTCTCATCCGGGCATCCGTTTGAGTCGATTCAAAGTCCTACGAACTCCATTTTTCATCCTCGATTCACCTATGAGTATCAAAGAGATAAATTCATCAATGTATAGAATTAGTACTCATTTGGCTCTAAAAACTCAATAAAATCGACCAAAACTAGGGCGTTTCTAGCTACGAATCATGACAATTTCACGCCTAATCAGTACCCTCTCCGGCGCGGCGGAGGGGCCTCTCGGCGACGGCGGTGGTGGAGTTGGTAGACGTCGGCGGCGCCATACTCTCCACGGAATCGCTCATTTTTAAGAGGAAGAAGAATAGGAAACACGACGGGATATTACCTGAAAAAATGGAGAGTCGCCGGAATCTGGGAGGACGGAGGAGGAATCGCCGGAGAATTCAAAATTGAGAAGGAGCGCGGAAGTGAGAGAGAGTGAAAAGTAGGAATGGGGGGTTGGAACTCCCTATTTAATGGGAAAAAAAAGAGGGACCAAATTGCAAAAAAATGGGGTCAATTATGGAATTAACCCAAACTAAGGGGGGCCGCACGCGCCTATCCATTAGGCAACAAGATCGGCAGACATGACGCATGGGATCCTGCGTATCAGGCATGCCAGCCGATGATGTCAGCAAACACGAGATACGAAGCGGTGCCTCGAGAGTTGGAGCGTCACCATCACTACGGAGATATGTGACGAACCAGCCCGCCTCCAGACGATATCACCTACCCGATGTCGGGCTGGTGGAATAATTGTTACGCGGCGTTATACAACCCGATCCGCGAGCTCGCGGGTAGGCCGATCCAATCGAGGGAAGAAGAGAGAAGGCGACAGACACGCCCAGGCCATCGGGAAGGGTCTGGGATAGCAACCACCGCCACTCCCCATCGGGAAGATCACGGGTGTGGATCGACGAGGCTCCGTCGGGTAGTGGGCAGGCTCCTTACTCTTTGGTCGAATGGGGCTACTCGCTACCCGCGAACGACCAATAAAGGTACTCGCTCGAGGCTCACTACCCGCCTACCCGGTTACCCGCCTGCAGGTCTCGCAGGCTACTGGGCCTGTCCTGTCCCATCGGACGTGAGGATGTGACTGAGTCAGAGTAGGGCTAGCATGAGGGGTCTAATCACTAGGGGTCAACTAGTCCACGTGGCAGTCTCTCATTGGCCGATAGGGGAGTCTGTAGCCAATGATGGCAGCACAGCTAGGATTCAGTGGGGCCCGCGGGAAGATCTGATCAAGTGGGTGAACTTGTACACTATAAATAAGGCCTTGAATGCTCACTTGTAGGACGCACCTCATTTATTGCAAAGACTCCACTTGAGAGCTCAATTACTCTTGCATTTATTGTTCTTAGTATTTCTAGTTCGTAAATCCTACCCACTAGGAACCAGACGGCGAGTTCCTCACGAAATCGCTGTCAACACTTGTTTTTTTTTTTTTTTTTGCAAAATAATAGTAGATGTGAAATTTGTAAGACCAAAACTCGAATTTTTTCTAAAAAAATAATCCCGCTTCATTTAAAAAAAATATTATAGTTATTCTCTTAAAATAATATGTTTCAAAAAATAATTATTAATTTCTCAAAATAAAACGATTAGCAAGAATATTCCCCAAAACAAGTAATGTCTAACATTTAGTTTGATTTTTTAGAATTTTTTTTTTATATCTTGGAAATAATATTGTGACCGAAATAGTTTATGATTCATAATTCCACCAAATGTAATATATTGTCATTAACAATAGATTCACCAAAGTTATTTGGGAGAAAATTCTGCCACCAATTATAAAATTTAGATATAATTTTCTATTATTTTGTACCGATTTTTTATTAGATGGTTAGCAATATTTTTTCTTCAAAATAATGGTAGATGTAAAATTTGTTAGATCAAACTCATAACTTTTCTTTAAAGAAAAAATAAATTACCGATTCATTTTTTCAAAATTTTGTTATTTATTCTCTAAAAAAGTAAAATTTTCAAAATAATTATACATATCTTAAAATAAAAAGATTAGCAATAATATATCTATGATTTAGTTTGATTGTATAATATTCTTTTTTTTTTTACGATTTTTTTGGAAATAATATTGTGACCGAAATAGTGTATGATTCCTAAAAATCTTTCCACCAAATGTAATATATTGCCATTAAGAATATTTTTTTTACGGGGCCATTAAGAATAGATTAACTAAAGTTATTTGAGTGAAAATTCTGTTACCGAAATAGACTATTAAATTGTAAAATTTAGATATACATTTCTATTATTTTGTACAATTTTATATTAGATGATTGAGGACTTTTTTTTTTTTTTTGAAAAATAATGCTAAATGCAAAATTTGTAGGATCAAACTTAAAATTTATCCCTTCATATTTTCAAAAAATTGTTAGTTATTCTCTAAAAAATAATAAGTTTTTTCATAATAATTATTCATATTTTAAAATAAAAAGATTAGCAAGAATATTTCTATACATAAATAAAATCTAACATGTTTGGCAGAAGATTTAATTTTATTTTCTAATATTATTTTTATGATTATTTTGGAAATAGTATTGTCACCAAAATATTGTTTGATTCCAAAAAAATCTTGCCACCAAATTCTGTATCTTGCTATTAAATTCGATATTTTTCACCCAATTTTTTTGGAGAAAATTTTATTATCGAAATAGAATATTTAATTGTAAAATATAGATATGAATTTTCATAGTTTTAAAATATTTTTTCTTAGATAATTTAGGAAAAAAATTAGAGGGGAAATTCGGTTTTTGTATGTATGAATTCGAATTTTGTAGGGGGAGAATTTAAGATGTCAACTTTGCAGGGTGAAATCAAGTTTTTTTTTTAATTCTGCTTAGCACGTATTTCTAATCGTTTGATTTTTTTTTGTATTATAAATATCAACACATTGATTAGTTGTTTCTACACAAACTTCCGCATAATACTGCATTTTAACAATGACATCACTTTGGTCAAATATTATTATTAGGTCTGAAATGTGTGATTCTATCTTTAAAATTAAAGTTGTTCATTTGATGAAGTTGGGCATGGTCATGATATTGAGAGATTTATAAGTTTGAGTTTTACAAATTATACATTTAATTGTATTTCAAAATATTTTTTGATGATTTATTAATACATATTGATTATTTTTTAATTGCTACATTACATATTAATAATATTTTTAAATGTTATATTTTTATGAATTCTATATAATTAATTGCAGGGTACTAAAATCCATGCTTTTATTCCTATAAATCTTATATCTATGTGTTTATGTTGTTGGTAGTGAAGTATTCACTATTTACTTTGAAACAACATGAATTTTCCCTTTCTTCTCATTAACCAACACTTTATGATCAAATGTTGTCTTAGATGTTTTAACATGCAGGATGAAGATCTAGAAGGATCTACAAGGTTCTGGAATTATCAATGTTGCAATGAATGTTGCATAACATTGGCAGCAACATGAGCAGTTACGGGTTCCAGAAGGATCTACAAGGATCTACAAGGGCCTACACGTTCCAGACTTATCCAGGACGTTTTAGAACTGTCTAGATCAGGCGGTTGCATCAAGAAGCATGAGGAATAAAGAAAGAGACGTGGGCCAACATGAAGATCATGGAGGCGGTTACGTAGAGAAGTTATTTTTGGATTGAAGACTTCTGCCTATAAATAGAGGCCGAATCTTTCAGTACCAAGTGTGGAGTAAACAAGTACACCTACTCTAGTGTTGATCCTGAGTTTAAAGGTGATAGAGCAGTTATTCCAACATTTATGTTATGCCTTGAAATAGAGTTTTTCACGCATAGCTTGTGATCGAACTTATATCCATAGATAGTGAGATCATCGATATAGAGTGAGATCAATTTTGACGGTGTATTATGTTATACACTTAGCCATTTTAGATTTGATAGGTGATATCGAGTCTTGTTTCCGTTGTGAACGATTATACTCTTCACACAACTTTTGTATCACTAATCTTTTTATAGTGAACCTTTCGCCGTAAGGCTAGCACAAGCTATTTATGATAGTTTGTGTTAAAAAGTATTCCCTTTCGCAATTGTGTGTTTAAGTCTTCCGCTGTACATGTTTTATATTCTGATTTACCAGTTGTTGTAATATTTGCTTTAACATCTGTTACAACATCTGCACTTTATAACACACACACACTTTCACTATGTATTAATACATATTGATTAAATGTCATTTTAATATATTTTTTTCCATATAATTTTCAAATTCCAACGGGACATTAGTGTGATGCGGACTAAAAATTTGGCGGGCTGCAAAACCCCTTACTCAACCCACTTATTGTTTGGTGGGAGTTTAGGTGGGCCGCCCAATTTTGATTTTTTTACTTTATTTTAAAATTTAAAATTTAAAAAAATGTAATTTAAAAGTTCTAATGCATAAATTTATCGGAATCGAATATAATCAAACAATTTATCTTCATAATTATCATTATAAAAATATTAAAATAATATGTTACATATAAAGTTCATAATTCATTAATAAAAAAATAAATTTCTACAAATTGAAGTTCACAATATATTAACCACAATAATTCATAAAAATAATCTTCAACGATTTAAATTCACCATCTATAAAAATAAATTTTGCAAACTAGTCCTAAAAATGATATTATAATGGTTAAAAATGTACAAAAGAATGAAAAATAAATTTGGAGGTGGGCCGACTCGACAAAGCCTACCCTTAACCTACCAAAGCTTGCGCCCTAAACAGGTCAGCCCATTAAAGCCTGCCTTCAACCGGTCTAAAAAATATTTCAACCAACCCTCAATTTATGTATAAGGTGCGAGTCAGCCCAACGGGTCCAATTAACTTTAATGGCTCTAAAGGTTGGCTTGTGTATAATGCTTCTAAAATATATTGACCAAAAGTTAGGGTTGTGTAATGGAATCAAATTGGTAGTTACAAAACTTGAAAATCATATTCTAAAAGTTGAGATCATTTTGAAATAAATATTGGAAGTAAGGTTTATGCAACCCCAGAATGATCCTAACTAATTTGGCGGATACTTTGTCGTTTAGGATTTACAGGAGATTGCTTTTTGTTCTTTTGTGTTTTGCAATAACTATAAATAAAAGTCAAGGTCAATCATTATCAACTGTGGGTGTGTATCTTCCCAAGCCTGTTTTTACACATGGACAATTACATGGTGTAGTCTCAAGAGTTAAAAGCAAAAGAATTTTTTTACCTTAATTTCAATGGAAGATAATGCAAGTATACAATAAATATTGTCTACAGATAAATTTTCAGAAATTTGCAATTTGAATAATATTGTCTTATACTCCCTCCGTCCCACAAGTGTTTGCACCATGGGATGGACACAAATTTTAAGAAAAAGGTGTACTGAGTAGTGTTTTGTAGGGTATAAAGTGAAAAAATTGGTTGACTAGAGCATATTGTGGGCCCAAAAGGTAAAAAGTAATGATAATTTATGTAAATATGTGAATATTGTGAGGGTGAAGTTTATAAAAGTATTTCCTTTTTTGGGTGTGCAAACAATTGTGGGACGGACGAATAAGGAAAGTGTGTAAATAATTATGGGACGGAGGGAGTAGTATTTTGAGATTGATTTTCTGAAATTTTTAATATTTTTAAATCTGTTTATTTATTTATATTTAGTAATTTTAGTATTCGTTAAATTACAATTAGAATTTTAATATTATACTAAAATTACTAAATATTTAAAACAAAAACATTAACTATTATAATTTGAATTAATAATAATGATTTTATTTTCAGTACTCGAAATTCGCGGGAGGTATCACTAGTAATAAAATATTTGTATTTTTATGTAACACATTTTTCAATACCTTACATATGTTACTATACAAAAAATATTTATTGCTATAAAAAAAATTATGTGAATCTAATATTTATTCTTACAGTAACACAATACACATATGCTCATATAATAACACAAACTGAGAGTGAACTCCTAAATTTTACCTTTTCACGATTTTTTTAAAAGACTCGTCAACCCGATCCTATCTGGCCAAAATTTGAGAGAATATTGTATATGAGTTTTGGTTAAATATTAAATATTTATATGGAAACTTATATTAGATTAAAAAAAAGTGAAAATAAAAAAATTAAATAACATTGTAATAATCTAAATAAAATCTGAAGAGTATAAAAATATAAAGTCTGATTTGAAAATAGAAACTGAATATAATAATAATAATAAATACGACTAAAGTCTAAAACAATATTAAAAATTTGAGAAATTTTTAATAATCAAATCTCTCTCAATTGACTCACTACACACAAATTCTTCTATACCATTAACGTTTTTACTCTCATTAAATCTACATCTTCCTAGAAAAAATAAACTTTTTTTTAAAACCGAATAGGAAGGTGTTCCATAACATGGAAACTCAACCCGATTATAAGGACTAGGAAAATTCCTAGCATTCCTAGCTGAACAATACATCATATTATTGGCTTTGTGATTTATCCAAATCGTCGTACCATAAAAGCAATTTCTTGATTTTCCCTTACAAGTTCCAATCATATATACTAGTCCGGCCTCCAAGAAATAACCAGCTTAGGCCTTAGAGTAGTGTTTATACTGATATATTTTGATATAGAGAATATGAAAATTCATATATACTTTCAATTTGATGCGTGAAAACTTGAAAATACTATAACACAAGAGTACTTCTAGACTTTTAGTGTGCACGCACGTGCATATTATGCACTTGGATAAATTGCAAAAAAAGGTAAAAAAAAAAATACACAATTCGGCATGCACTGTATGTTCTGATCAACAATACTCTAAACAATAATTAATAGTACCTTAAGCAATAATCAATAAACGAATAATAATCAACAATGCCTCAAGTGGTAATCAATAATACCTCAAGCACTGATCAACAATACCCCAATATATTTTTAATAATATATTTCTAATTGAAAATTTTAAAATTGAATTCAAATTTGAACTTAAAATTCAAATATATATATATGCATTTTAGTGCATGCTTGAATTTGTGACTAACACAAATATAGTAGCGGTGGATAAAAATGATCTCCTCTCTAGAAAAGTGAAATCTCTCTTAACGGACTCATTAAACCAAAATCAACACCTAAACACGTCAAATGATCATAAATGTGGTTGTTCGAGATTCAAAACAAAAAAAAGTTTTTACAAATTTGACAAAATTGACCCTATATAGAACGGGTCTATCCCAAAAAAGACATTACGATTTGAAATGAGTTTCTCCCAAACTATAAATGAAGAGAGAGAAGGGAAAGGTGGCATCGTGGAAAAAGATGATGAGAATAGAGAGGATTTGTTCTCATTTAAGCGGTGGTAGCAACAATTACGCTTGTTAAATTTCTCGATCAAACTAACGGTACCATTATTGGTTGCTTCATTTCCAACTTTCTTCACTTTTTTGAACTCAAACTTCATTTCCTTGTCTTTTGTTACCTTCTTGGCTTCCCCATCTTCCTCAGATCTACCTCTCTTGTGTCATGCGTGAGTAAAGAAACAAACCCTCGAAAATTTCATTTGCATATATTTGGGTTTATAATATGAGTGATTCTAAATTATCAAATAATATTTTTATTTTTTATTTTTTGTTTAGTTTTTATTTTGATATTCAGTAAATTGGGTGTAAAAGTGGGATTATAGATTTTATGTATTCGTTTATAATTTTATTTAGATCTTCAAAATTAATACCCATCCGTCCACCAATTTTTTACCCACTTTCCTTTTTTGGTTGTCCACCAATTTTTTACCCCTTCCTATTTTGGAATAAACTACACTCACAAATAAATAAATGGGTCCCAAAATACACACCACAATACTATTATTTTATCTACTTTTTCAATAAATTACTAATTTTCAATTTTTCATAAAAAATTGTGTCCAAAATTTTTGTGAACGGGGGGAGTAGTATTTTTTATAAATATTTAAATTTTGTTGATGTGAAATACTATGTGGCACGTGATGTGGAAAATTTGCACGGTTAACTTGTCCATTTAAGCAATTTGGCCGGAATTATCAAAATACCTGGTCGGATAAAAAAATCGAAGTTGGACACCCCTACGCTAAAATTGACAAAGTAAAAAAAAAAAAAAAAATGACAAAGGACCAAAGTTGGACATCCCTATGCTAAAATTGACAAATTTTGGGTGTTAATTTCAAGACACTTTTTTTTACTTTGTCAATTTTAGCATAGAATATCCAACTTTGATCCTTATTTATCTGATTAGGTATTTTGATAATTTCGGCCAAATTGCTTAAATGGACAAGTTAATTGATAAATGGGGGAGTAATTGATAAATATGTGTCTTGATATTAACACCTAGTTTGGTTTTTTTTTTTTTTCAATCCTGCTAAAAAAGAATTCATTTTCAAAATAATATAAAATAAATAATTACTAACTTTATGATGAAAAAGTATGGGATGCTTATATTTTCAAAAGAATATAATGTTGTTGAAAAATGATACTTTTTTCAAAAAAAAAATTTGTGTATTTGAGTTCACGTGATTTTTTTTTTCCTTCAAGTATCATTGTTATGCATATGCAGTTATGCACTATTAATATTTAAAAATTAAGTTTTTTAAATAGTAATAATAAATATGTGTGATACTCCGAAAAAAAATCACATAATCAGTAATCCAAATAAGACCTATTTTTTTCGCAATTGTGCAAAAGTGTGCGCGATTGTCTCACACAAATATTGGTGTATCCTATTATGGCAATGTTATCTTATATTTCCACCTTATTTGTATCAGAGACAAACATCATTTTATTTGAAGTGGCATCAATAAATTCCTCTAGAGTTTGCCACGGCAACTGGTTCCTAAAATCATATCAATAACAATAACCCTACACCCTCAAAAAAAGAATATTGGATATCATTTGATTACTGGGTATGTTTTATTTCTAAGTATCAATAAATTCCTCCACAATTCCAAATTATTTACTTTGAAAGGTTAGACATGTATATTATAAATTCAAGATATGCTCTGCCTGAAATTTAAATAACTCCACAAGTGCTTGTTTAGGGGTTTAATAATATATGAATCTAGAGTGGTTGTTTTTTATGCGAAAAAATGATTCCTCTAAAATAACTCGTCCAATTGACCAATTAATCTCACATCATTCATTTTTTTAACAACTTTAGACCTTATATTGAACAATTTTTTTTCATCACATGTAAATTAATGTGAGTTGACACTTTTCATTATATAAATTTACGCTTTCTCTCTTTTTCTTTATACCGACATATATACGTCGATGACATTTTTTTTTTACAAATTAAACAAAAGTAAGTGGATTGAATTACAGTAGGTGCACATTAGTGTTCCTCAATCTATTATGGTTAGTCTTTTACAATTCAATAAAATAAAAGCAAATTGAGATCTGAAATAATGTACTATATAAGATTTGATGCACCCTAGTTTTCGCATAGGCTATATTGCACCCCCAAAATCTATATATATATCCTACCTATGCATTTAGTCAAAATATACCTTCTCAAAAAAAAAAAAAAAAAAAAAAAAATTATATATCAATTTCACCATAAATTTTGTTTGCATTGTATATATTTTTTTGAACAGTATTAATTATATCATGAAAATGTATTAATTTAATACTCTCTCCGTTCCACCATTATTTGCACACTTTCTTTTTTCGTCCGTCCCAAGATTATTTGCACACTCTAAAAAAGGAAACATTGATTTGCGTGCACACTCACAATAATATACACATATTTACCCATATGCCACTACTACTTTACTCAAAAAGTAACATTTTCTTAATATGTGTGCCCATTTTTGTGTGCAAAAAATGTTGGGATGGAGGGAGTAGTAATTATATTATACAATGAAAACAACTTTTTTTTTCTTATTTGCACGTTAAAATTATTGGTTTAATTACAAGAAATTTATTCATATATTTATTTTATATGAAATAATTTACCTTTCTAGAATGCATGTAACAATCAGTTTTATTTTATTTGTGTGTGTTTTATTAGTATGTGTGTATGAAAATAATTCGATATTAATTAGTACATTAATAAATGAAATAAAAAATAACTTAGAATACTTTTAAAAAATCATCTCTTTAAGCTCGTTTGGCTAAATTTATTTAAAATATTCTATAAGTTATTTTAAGAATTTATAAAATGTAATTTTTAAGTAGCTTATAAGTAATTAAAGTGTTTGACTAATACAACTTATAAAATCTTTGAGAATTTATAATAAATATTTTTTAAAATTTTATTTTAATATAAAATAATACTCCCTCTGTCCTGTACGTACTTGTTTGCTACAGTGCCAAAAAAGTTCATCCATATTTGTTTGCTACATCCATTTTTGGAAAAAAAAAATACTTTTCAATATTATATTATTCATGCACTCTTACAAAAAACATCAACTTTATCATTTTGTCACTTTATCACTTTAAATATTAATAAACAACTCTTTATTTGAATCATGTGCAAATACTAAAGTAGCAAACAAGTATGGAACAAATGTAATATTTTTTAAAATTATTTATATTGAGCGGTTAGGAAAATCTCAATTTCTTTTTTTTACAGTTTATAAGTGGTTAGAAACTTATTTTATAATCTTATTAGGTGCTAAACATTTTATTTTGTTTTTTGACAGGATAAACATTTTATTTTGTTAAATACATTAATACTAATAAATATTTAAACAACTTATAAACTGCTTATAAAAAACTTATAAGCTTATCTGAACACTATCTTACCGTTATTGTTGGTAAATATTTGAACCAGACGGGCCTTAATTTCCACTGCAACAAAAAAAAAAGTCGAGTCTCATTTATATATTTCTGGATACATGTTTTTTTTTTTTAATTATTATAAACCATGATTGTTATGTGATGATAATATCATTTTTATTTTTTTATTTTATAGTAGTAATTAAGTAGCTCATACATCATAAAAAAAGTAAGATAAAAAAAATCATCTAGTCAGATAAATAAAAGGCTTAATTACAATTTAAATCACGATCTTTTCCTAAATTACATTTTAAGCTAAACTTTTGAATCTTGTTAAAAGAAACTTCAACTTAACATTTTTTGGCCATTAGAGCTTATGGGCAGATTTGCCTCTACCCGTTGCTGATGTGACGTTTACGTGACAACCGCCCAAAAAAACTTAAATTAGGCGGCAACAAATTTTAAGGTTTAGTTGCAATTTAAATCACGTCGTCTTCCAAAATTGCATTTCAAGCTTGTTGTAAATCTAGAAGATTTGATGTGGACATTACTTATGGACCAAGAAACCCAACAGACTTTATATCTTAAACTAGGGTTTTATTCTTATAAATTAGATCATTGTATTCATTATTGTCATCACTCTCATACACAAGAATATTAGTGGAACTCCTGCCTTGGATCGCCCCAAGACGTAGTCGTTCCCGATGAACTGGGTCAACAAACGTTGTCTCTTTATTTACGCACTTATTTACAACACGTTATTAGCACGAGTCTCTAACCGAGATTATACGGTACGCCTCTAATATATTTTTATATGAATCACATGATTTTCAGTGTACTTTGAAATTTGATTTCGTTCCTGAATATACCTGCGTATAATTGTATTTCGTTAAAATTATTTTCGTGAATTGAATCAACGAGCAACGACCATCGCCTGTAGACGATCGGCCGCCGCTCGACATTGGCCGCCGACCGGCCGAAGCCGCGCGCCCGTAGCGCCGCACGCTGCCGCCGACCCGAGCCTGTACCGTCTGCTCGCTCGCACCGCGCACCCACGTCGGATGCCGTCTGCTCGCGCGCACCGCGCGCCCGCGCTGGGTGCCGCCTGCTCGCGCGCACCGCGCCTCCGCGCTGGGTGCCGCCTGCTCGCGCGCACCGCGCCTCCGCGCCCCGTGCCGCCTGCTCGCGCCGCACCGCGCGCCCCGCGCCCACGCCGCGTGCTTGCACCGCACCGCACACCCGCGCTGCGTGCCGCCTGCTCGCGATGTAGCGCACCGTCGTCGCTCACCGCGTCGCAGCGCGCCCCGAGCCGCCACCGCGTCACAGCGCGCCCCCGTGCCGCTGCTGTCCGCGCCACCGTGCGCCCGCACCCGATGCCGCGCCGCCGCTGCCATCCTCCGTGCGCCGATGCCCGTCCTCAATGCGCAACACACGCGGTGTTTTTTCTGGATTTTTGTGATTCGCAATTTCGTTCTTGGTATCACAAATCCGTGTTAATTTATTTTTAATCCTGAAAATATTTAGTTAAATTGCGTTAATATACATGAAATAATTATTCTTATGATTATTCCCGCTGTCTATTAAATCGTATATTTTCTATAAATTATTTTCATGTGATTATCCCCCTTATTTGTTTATGCATGTTTATGTGATTTAATTATCCTACATGCATTATTTTTCGCACATAGTTTATTTTATTTATAGTCCGCATATTATGCCCGGGTAGGCGGCGCCCGGTATTTGACGGACCGTAAATTTATGCCTTGGGTAGACGGCGCCCAGTACGTGCATCTATGTGCCTTGGAATAATTAAATGAATCCTTGTTTTTCCCCGTTGTCAACGAGTTTCGTCATCCCCCTTACCATGTCGCTTTTATTAATTGTAGTGAATTATGTCTGACATCACTATGAAAGAATTCGATGAGCTTGCTCTCGATGGTATCAATTACCCGACATGGACGCTAGATATAGAATTCTATCTAGCCTCAAATAGGTTGAGCGAAACCATCATGGAAGGTTCAAAATCTACTAACGCCCAGAAGACGAAAGTGTTGATTTTCCTTAGAAACCACATGAATGAAGGTCTGAAATTCCAATATATCACAGAAAGGGACCCCGAAATGTTGTGGAAATCCCTGAAGGAACATTTCCAACAACAAGATTATATACTCCTCCCTCCGTCACAATACGAGTGGTTGAACACCCGTTATGAAGACCTTAAGTCAATAACGGAGTACAACTCTGCATTGCAGCGTATTGTAACCAACCTGGTCCATAATTCTGTATCAAAGTTCCACGCTAGCAACCCTGTACTCCCGCACCAGTATAGGGCCAAACCCTCGTTTGGTCGCAACCGTGGAAGAGGGAGAGTGAGTTAGAAACTCTGGACTAACGGCCGAAGTCGTAGTTCATTTGGTGGTTACAAGACCCGGTTTTTCGCTCCTAAAAAACTAGCTCTTAAAGCATGATTGAGCAGTCCTGCTTCAGATGCGGATGCAAAGGCCATTGGTCACGCACGTGTCGTACTCCCAAACACTTGGTCGAGGCTTACTTAATGATGCAGAAGGACGACAAGGGGAAGGCTCCAGTTTATGAACCTGAAGATGACAACCTGCCTGAAGCAGACCTTGACCTAGACAACGATGATCTCTTGAGCCCGTAGCTCGAAATTAAGGAGACAAACGAGTAGATTCGCGTATTTAGTTATTTCTAGTATTTTGTTTTCTGAATAAAACAATTTCACATTATGTTTTGGATCCTTTCTTTCGGATATTTTATTTTATGAATGAATTTATTAGCTTTGATATGTTTACCTTAATAGCTGTCCATAGTATTTATTTGGATATTGATGTTCTCATTTATGGCTTGTAAACAAATCAGCTACTAGGTTTGGACTATTTCCTCTTGCATGATGGATGCCCATAGTGATTTATATCTGGTAGATAGAGCCACCACACATACGATCCTAAAGGATAGGAAGTATTTTCATAACTTGATAGAACGTAAGGGGAGTATAACTACAATAGTTAATGATAGTACGTTGATAGTGGGCTCTGGAAGAGCTTCCATTGTCCTCCCCATGGGTACCGAACTAATAATTGATAATGCTTTGTTGTTCCCACAATCTAAGCGTACCCTACTCAGTTTTAGAGACATTAGGATAAACGGGTATCATATTGAAACTAAAACTGAAAATAATAACGAATACCTTTTGATGACTAGTTCTCGAGGTAGCCGTAAATAAGTTATAGAAAAACTTCCTTTCTTCTCCCTGGTTTGTACTATTCATACATCCAGCCGTCTAGTTCCCATCTAGCGATGAGTATGAAATTCCATGACCCAAATTCCTTTAAATTGTGGCATCAGCGGTTAGGTCATCCGGGACAAACAATGATACGTAGGATTCTATCTAATTCAACTGGTCATAATATTTCGAATAATAGAATCCCTCCCGTTGATGAATATTTCTGTGATGAATGTTCTAAGGGTAAGTTGATAGTGCGCCCATCACGCACCAAGGTTGGACTAGAGTCTCCGGTTTTCCTTGAGCGAATTCAAGGAGACATTTACCGACCGATTCACCCAGCATCAGGACCATTTCGTTATTTCATGGTCCTTATTGATGCCTCCACTAGGTGGACATGTGCATGTTTGCTGTCCACCCGCAATCAAGCTTTTGCGAAGCTCATTGCGAAGACTATCGAGTTTAGAGCTCAATTCCCGGATTATCCAATTAAATCGATTCGCATGGATAATGCAGCTGAGTTCAGCTCGAAGGCCTTTACAGATTACTGTATGGCCCTGGGAATTAAAGTGGAGCATTCGGTCCCCTACGTCCATACCCAAAATGGACTTGCTGAGGCGCTAATAAAACGTATCAAATTTATCGCTAGACCATTGCTTATGAACTCCAAACTACCCACCTCATGCTGGGGGCATGCAGTCCTACATGCAACGCACTTAATTGAAATCCGTCCAACTGCATATAATGATCATTCCCCCCTACAGTTAGTGCGTGGGAAAGAACCTAACATTTTCCATCTGCATATTTTCGGATGTGCGGTATACGTACCAATAACGATACCCAAGCGAACCTCTATGGGCCCACAAAGGAAACTCGGTATTTACGTCGGATACGACTCTCCATCCATCGTGAAATACCTCGAGCCTTTGTCTGAGGATCAATTAACGGCCCGGTTCGCTGATTGCACGTTCGATGAAGATTACTTCCCGGCATTAGGGGGAGATCCGAATTTAAAATTGAATGAATGTCGGGAACTTATGTGGAACGTAAATAATCTTCAGTATCTAGATTTGCGCACTAATAAATCTGAACTGGAAGTTCAGAAAATCATTAACTTGCAAAACTTAGCAAATAATCTGCCAGACACGTTCACTGACCATAGAGGTGTGACTAGATCACATATACCTGCAGTAAATGCTCCCCAAAGGGTTGAGTTCCTAAGCAAAATGAGTACTCATGCCCACACATGCCAAAAGCATAAGGGACCCTCAAGAGATAGTAACACACCTAAACGAAAGGCTAGTAAATCTGGTCAGTCGAATGGAAAATCTCTAGAAGAGATCCGTCTAAATAACTCCAAGTCTCTAGGAGACGAGAGTCCTAGTGGTGAAGCACGTGCACAAAATATTCCATGCACTAGGACCGTGGAACAACCAGACCCAGATACAATGGGAAATGAGGAAGGTCTGGTTCACGTAAACGTCGAAGTCTCTGTGAACTTCACAGATACGGGAGAAACATACAATAGAAATATTACTGTCGTCGACGATACATTTGCAGCGTCAATCGCCCTTTCCATTATAAATGATCTAGATCCAGAACCCAAAATAATCGTCGAGTGCCGGAAGCGCTCCGATTGGGTTAAATGGAAAGAGGCAATTGATGTCGAGCTCGCATCGCTTAACAAAAGACAAGTATTTGGCTCTATCGTTCGTAGGATATAAATGGGTATTTGTACGAAAATGAAATGAGACCAATACTGTGGAGAGGTATAAAGCGAGCCTTGTAGCGCAAGGGTTTTCGCAGAGACCCGGGATTGATTTTGATCAAACCTATTCTCCCGTCATGGACTCAATAACGTTCCGCTACTTGATATCTTTGGCAGTTAAGTTGAAACTCCAAATGAGATTAATGGACGTAGTAACCGCGTACTTATACGGATCACTAGATGCCGACATTTATATGAAAATCTCAGATGGATTTGACATTCCTCAGATGAGGGATGGTGAAAACCGCAGTATGTATAGCATACAACTGCAAAAGTCGTTGTATGGCCTGAAGCAATCGGGCCTCGTGTGGTACAACCGACTTAGTGAATTCCTTCAGAAGAAATGATACACATTCGATAAAGCTTTCCCATGCGTATTCTCGAAGAAATCGCAATATGGTTTTTGCATCATATCCGTCTATGTTGATGACCTAAACATAATCGGAATATGCAAAGAGATTGAAGAAGCCAGTTCAATCTTGAAAGGTGAATTCGAAATGATGTCCTTGGGTAAAACCAAGTACTGCCTCGGTTTACAGATCGAGCACCTCCCAGAAGGAGTCCTTATTCATCAGTCGACCTACGTAAAGAAGGTATTGGAGAGATTTCACATGTATAAATCTCATCCACTTAGCACCCCGATGGTTGTCCGATCCCTTGCAGTGGATAAAGACCCATTTAGGCCAAGAGAAGATTCAGAAGAAATTCTGGGACCAGAAGTTCCTTATCTTTGCGCTGTTGGAGCTTTGCTCTATCTCGCAAATTGCACCCGGCCGGACATTGCATTTGCTGTCAACTTGCTTGCGAGATATAGTGCTTCTCCTACGAGGAGACATTGGAATGGTGTTAAGCACGTTCTACGGTACCTCCAAGGATCTCAAGATCTTGGACTATTTTACCGTAAGAACCAAGACAAAACCTTAGTAGGTTATGCGGATGCTGACTATTTGTCTGATCCCCACAATGCCATATCCCAGACTGGTTATGTTTTTCTCTGTGGTGGAGCCGCAATCTCATGGAGATCGGTTAAACAATCCATGGTTACCACGTCTTCAAACCACTCAGAGATCATAACTTATTTGAAGCCGCACGAGAATGTGTTTGGTTAAGGTCATTGGTAAAACACATTGGTGACTCGTGTGGTATCGCCAAAGACGATACACCTCCCACCGTTATATTTGAAGACAATGTTGCTTGCATCGCACAATTGAGTAATGGGTACGTCAAGGAAAACCCGACGAAACATATTTCACCTAAGTTTTTCTACCCATACGAACTCCAGAAGAGCAACGTAATTACCATTCAAAAGGTGCAATCTAGTAACAATCTAGCAGATCTGTTTACTAAATCTTTATCTACGTCTACTTTTAAAAAGTACGTTTGTGGCATTGGGATGCAAAGACTTAAAGTGTTGTTGTCTTCAGGGGGAGCGGTAACCCCGAAATAAATCTAGAAGATTTTGATCTAGAAGATCGATGACATTCCTCCCTACTTATTATTTTGGTCGATCCCTAGCACGTGGAGTTTTCATGACAAGACATTTATGTTATGTCGTAATGTCCAAGGGGGAGTGTTGTAAATCTAGAATATTTATTATTCCAAATCTAGAAGATTTGATGTGGACATTACTTATGGACCAAGAAACCCAACGGACTTTATATCTTAGACTAGGGTTTTATTCTTACAAAATAGATCATTGTATTCATTATTGTCATCACTCTCATACACAAGAATATTAGTGGAACTCCTGGCTTGGATTGCTCCCAGACGTAGTCGTTCCCGACGAACTGGGTCAACAAACGTTGTCTCTTTATTTACGCACTTATTTACAACAAAGCTAAACTTTTGGATTATGGTAAAAGAAAAAAGTTTCAATTTAACTTTTTTGGCAATTAGGACTTACAGACAGATTTACAGAGGGTCGTCGTTGATGCGGCATCTAAGTGGCAAAAAAAAAAAAACTTAAATATTGTGGCAAAAACTTTAGACACATGGAAAAATTTAAAATTAAATTATCAATTTTCAAATAGTTTTCCAAAACCTTACGTTTCAATTTCATGGTAAAATGGATTATTAATTTATTTTTATGGTAAAATGGTTGTGTTTATCTTGATTTGGATTCATTTATGTTCTTATTAATATAATTATATATTTTGTATCTTAATATCATCTTTTCTTTACTTCTTTTCTTTTTATTTGGATTCATTTATTTATGTTTTCATTAATACAAACATTTGATTTTTAAATTTTAATTTTAAGTTATGCCACGTATTTAAAAAAAATTGTCACATTGCCACGTAGACGTCATATCAACGACAGACCTCTGCAAATTTGTCTGTAAATCTTAATTGCAAAAAAAAAAAGGTAAATTGGAGCTTTGTTTAACATTGATCCAAAAGTTTAGCTTAAAATGCAATTTCAAAAAAGGTCATGATTTAAAATGCAATTCAATTAAATCTTAAAGTTATTTTCCACCTAATTTATGTTTTTTGGGTGATTGCCACGTAGACGCCACGTCAGCAACGGGCAGAGACAATTCTTCCCGTAAGTCTTAATTGCCAAAAAAAGTTAAGTTGAAACTTTTTTTAACAAGATCCAAAAGTTTAACTTAAAATGCAATTTTGAAAAACGTCGTGATTTAAATTACAATTAAGCCTAAATTAATAAAATGATAACCTTTAACCATATATCATACTTAACTATTTTATTTAAAAACAAATTACAAATGATCCTGTAATTTTGTTGGGATTAAAACCATTTTCGTCCCGTAACTTTTTATCTCTTTCTTTTTGGTCCCATACTTATTTACTTTTTCGATTTAGTCCTACAACAATTCAAATTTATCCAAGTTAGTCCCTAATGGCCGAAAAACTCGTGGAACGACGTCTTTTTGGTCACGTGCTAATATTTTCCGGCGGAATAGGAGGGATTAAACCCGTTTTCGTCCCGTAACTTTTTACCTTTTTCGTTTTGGTCCCATACTTATTTACTTTTTCGATTTAGTCCAACAACAATTCAAATTTATCCAAATTAGTCTCAAATGATCGGAAAACTCATGAAACGGCGTCGTTTTGGTCACGTGCCGGTCGCGTGCTAATATTTTCCGGCCAATAAGAGGAAGAAAATAATGCTATAGACCTCAATCATCACCTCATTGTAAATCACTCGAAATTAGCTATGAAATGAACGAAATTCACGATTTTGAAGTCGCGAATCTTGTGGTATGCATAATTGAAACATGAAATTGATTGAGAGATTTTTTTTTTCCTGGATAAGATATGATTCATATGAGAATTATGACGACCGGCAATGTGGTCGGGATAAAAAAAAAAATTAGGACAATTTTTTAGGGAAAAAAATCGAAATTGATACCAAAAGAATTATAATTGATAAAATAAAAATTTATAGAAATACTTATACCATTTGTGATTTTTTTTTTTCACGGACACTACGTAAGGGTAAATCCTTGACACGATATTGGATTTTTAATTAGTTGACTTGCAGAAAACAGTTGTAGTATCAATTAATTTTATATTTCACATATATCATATACTGTAATAATGAATTTATTGCTCTTAATTCAAATTGACGTAACAGTGGCATGCACCACAAATGTGAACCCTCGTTGTGCCGACTTTATTTATTGCCTTACGAACGAACTACATTTCTTGGACCAAGTCAGGACTTTCTCAATTTTTATAATATACTACTATTTAGTTATTTTTATTGATACGAGAATTTATAACACCTGATATGTAGGAATACACACTTGAATTTTAATCACCATGCACACAAATCATACTAGAAAAGTATATCTGATTAGAGTCGAAAAATATGAGCATGTGTTTAAACTCATGATATATATTGATGTAACAACTATTTACATGTACGAACACGTATAATGCTTTTTTCGAGTTTTTCAATGGAAATAAAAATGATTTTTTTTCTATTATTGAAAGAATGATTATCTCCACGTATACACTAATGTTGTACTTTAATTTAAAAAAATTACTTGGGGCATATATAGGAGAATCATTGAAGATGATTATAAAAAGAGAGAATAATATATAAATTAATGAGAGTAATAATTCTCTTATTTAGGGGAGATAGTATCATAAATTATTTTTTTAATTCCATTATATAACCTATACTTACAACATATTTATTTTTATTGTCTATTTATATTGAAGATTTATATATTTATCTATTGAAGAAAGAATTTTCAAACTAACGGCATCTGATTTTACCATCGCATATTACACGATTTAAAGTGTCAAACACCTATCGATTATTTTGTTGTAAATAAGTGCGTTAATTAAAGAGACGGTGTTTGTTGACCCAGTTCATCGGGAACGACTACATCTGGGGCGATCCAAGCCAGGAGTTTCACTAATGATCTTGTGTATGAGAGTGATTACAATAATGAATACAATGATCTATTTATAAGAATAAAACCCTAGTCTAAGATATAAAGCCCGTTGGGTTTCTTGGTCCATAAGTAATGTCCACATCAAATCTTCTAGATTTGGAATAATAAATCTTCTAGATTTACAACACTCCCCCTTGTACATTACGACATAACATAAATGTCTTGTCATAAAAACTCCACATGCTAGGTATCGGCCAAATAATAAGTTAGGGAGGAATGTTATTGATCTTCTAGATCTAAATCTTCTAGATTTGTTTCGGGGTTACCGCTCCCCCGGAAGACAACATCACTTTAAGTCTTTGCATCCCTATACCGCGAACGTACTTTTCAAAAGTAGACGTAGGTAAGGATTTAGTAAACAGATCTGCTAGATTGTTACTAGATTGCACCTTTTGAATGGTAATTACGTTGCTCTTCTGGAGTTCGTATGGGTAGAAAAACTTAGGTGAAATATGTTTCGTCAGGTTTCCCTTGACGTACCCATTACTCATTTGTGCGATACAAGTAGCGTTGTCTTCAAATATAATGGTGGGAGGTGTATCGCCTTTGGCGATACCACACGAGTCACCAATGTGTTTTACCAAGGACCTTAACCAAACACATTCTCGTACGGCTTCAAATAAAGTTATGATCTCTGATGGTCCCGTTTTCGAAGGGCAAAATGGGAATTCAGGAGCACAAATTTTTTTTAAAACCTTCGCGTCGCACCCTGACTGAGTTCAGTGACGGAATACTCAAGTCACCGCGTTGCTACGAGTCAGAGCACTCAAGTCAATGCAGCTGACCTTCGAGCTCAGGCTCGTAACAAGGCAGTGACTCGAGAGACTGAACTCTCGAGTGCTAGCCTGATTCAGTCAGTGAGATGAATCTCCCTGACTGAAATGCTTAACTAAAGTTTTCTTAACAAAGCTCTCAGTGAGCTGATTTTCACAATACTTTAGTAAATACTTTGAAAGATAAGTACGTTCAGTTTAACGTGGTTCAGAGACTCAAGCTCTTACATCCACGGGCCTGATTTAACAGGAAATCCACTCACTTGGATTCTTGTTTTTAACGTGCCAAGGTGCACTTACAACTGGACTCACGCCACTCCCTGGGCTGCCTCTCCTCACCTCACTACAAACCTAACATTCTCTGAAAGGGTTTAGTTTGGTTTGGTTTTCTCCAACTAGGTGAGGTTTTCCTTTACAATGTGTTAGCCTTAAAGCTAAGATTAGGAAAACCTCTCTAAGCTAAGAGTTACAAGCTTGACACTCAATGAATATATGTGATAACCCTAAAGGTCAGTGTCGTGGGTGTGTAACACTTCCTTATGACTCCCTAACAACTAACACACCCTCACAGCTTGTAGATGTTTATTTTCTTCTTTCACACAATACAACACACTTTACAACGAAGCTATGAGCTTGTATTTATAATGGGGATTCAAATGTATCCGTTGGAGGGAAGATACATTTGAATCCAACATTTAATGGTTTCAACCACTTTTCTTGGAATGATCTTCAAACAGTCTCTGAGGGACAACTACACTGAAGACGTTCAGTCCACTGAAGATCATCATGTCAGTGAAGGAGGAAGCTACCTAAAGTCAGTGGGTCTTAGTCAAACCCACTGAGTCAAAGATCCGTGAATCCAGGCCACGTGGACCAATCAGCACGAGGCAGCAACTCTGACACTGACAAAGGCCAAATTCCAAGAAAAGTGGTTGAAACCATTAAATATTGGATTCAAATGTATCTTCCCTTCAACGGATACATTTGAATCCCCATTATAAATACAAGCTCATAGCTTCGTTGTAAAGTGTGTTGTATTGTGTGAAAGAAGAAAATAAACACCTACAAGCTGTGAGGGTGTGTTAGTTGTTAGGGAGTCATAAGGAAGTGTTACACACCCACGACACTGACCTTTAGGGTTATCACATATATTCATTGAGTGTCAAGCTTGTAACTCTTAGCTTAGAGAGGTTTTCCTAATCTTAGCTTTAAGGCTAACACATTGTAAAGGAAAACCTCACCTAGTTGGAGAAAACCAAACCAAACTAAACCCTTTCAGAGAATGTTAGGTTTGTAGTGAACTGAGGAGAGGCAGCCTAGGGAGTGGCGTGAGTCCAGTTGTAAGTGCACCTTGGCACGTTAAAAACAAGAATCCAAGTGAGTGGATTTCCTGTTAAATCAGGCCCGTGGATGTAAGAGCTTGAGTCTCTGAACCACGTTAAACTGAGCGTACTTATCTTTCAAAGTATTTACTAAAGTATTGTGAAAATCAGCTCACTGAGAGCTTTGTTAAGAAAACTTTAGTTAAGCATTTCAGTCAGGGAGATTCATCTCACTGACTGAATCAGGCTAGCACTCGAGAGTTCAGTCTCTCGAGTCACTGCCTTGTTACGAGCCTGAGCTTGAAGGTCAGCTGCATTGACTTGAGTGCTCTGACTCGTAGCAACGCAGTGACTTGAGTATTCCGTCACTGAACTCAGTCAGGGTGCGACGCGAAGGTTTTAAAAAAAATTGTGCTCCTGAATTCCCATTTTGCCCTTCGAAAATGGGACCATCAATTGGTATCAGAGCGGGTTGTTCACATGACCACTGATCCAGTTTTGTTAAGAAAAATGGTCTACCGAACAGATCTTAAATGTTTTAAACTATGAGAATTCCTGCATATTTCAAACTATTACCTGTACTCTGACATTATTCTTGTAATAGAAAATCATTTGGTTAGAAGTTTTGGAATCATCAAAAAGGGGGAAATTGTTGGGATATGTTTTAGTTTTGATAATTTTCCAAAACAACATGTAATAGGTTTGAAAGCAGTCAGGATAGTATCTTTTATTTCAGGTCAGGCTAGATTAGCTTTCAGTAGAATAGGCTGTTCAGTTGAGGGGGAACTCAGTGAGGGGGAACTCAGCAACACAGCTTATTCTACTGAAAGCTAATCTAGCCTGACCTGAAATAAAAGATAATATCCTGACTGCTTTCAAACCTATTACATGTTGTTTTGGAAAATCATCAAAACTAAAACATATCCCAACAATCTCTGAGTGGTTTGAAGACGTGGTAACCGTGAATTGTTTAACCGACCTCCATAAGATTGCGGTTCCACCACAGAGAAAAACGTAACCAGTCTGGGATATGGCGTTGTGGGGATCAGACAAATAGCCAGCATCCGCATAACCTACTAAGGTTTTGTCTTGTTCTTACGATAAAACAGTCCAAGATCTTGAGACCCTTGGAGGTATCGTAGAACGTGCTTAACACCATTCACATGTCTCCTTGTAGGATAAGCACTATATCTCGCAAGCAAATTGACAGTAAATTCAATGTCCGGCCGACTGCAATTTGCGAGATAGAGCAAAGCTCCAACAGCGCTAAGATAAGGAACTTCTGGCCCCAGAATTTCTTCTAAATCTTCTCTTGGTGTAAATGGGTCCTTATCCACTTCGAGGGATCGAACAACCATAGGGGTGCTAAGTGGATGAGATTTATCCATGTGAAATCTCTCCAATACCTTCTTTACGTAGGTCGACTGATGAATAAGGACTCATTCTGGGAGGTGCTCGATCTTCAAGCCGAGGCAGTACTTGGTTTTACCCAAGGACTTCATTTCGAATTCAGCTTTCAAGATTGAACTGGCTTCTTCAATCTCTTTGCATGTTCCGATTATGTTTAGGTCATCAACATAGACAGATATGATGAAAAAACTATCTTGCGATTTCTTCGTGAATACGCATGGGAAAGCTTTATCGAATGTGTATCCTTTCTTCTAAAGGAATTCACTAAGTCGGTTGTACCACATGAGGCCCGATTGCTTCAGGCCATACAACGACTTTTGCAGTTGTATGCTATACATACTGCGGTTTTCACCATCCCTCATTTGAGGAATGTTAAATCCATCGGGGATTTTCATGTAAATGTCGACATCTAGTGATCCGTATAAGTACGCGGTTACTACGTCCATTAATCTCATTTGGAGATTCATTTTAACTGCCAAATATATCAAATAGCGGAACGTTATTGAGTCCATGACGGGAGAATAGGTTTGATCAAAATCAATCTCGGGTCTCTGCGAAAACCCTTGTGCTACAAGCCTCACTTTATACCTCTCCACAGTATTGTTCTCGTTTCGTTTTCGTACAAATACCCATTTATATCCTACTGGGATAGCGCGCACGGGTGTACGAATGATAGAGCCAAATACTTGTCTTTTGTTAAGCGATGCGAGCTCGACATCAATTGCCTCTTTCCATTTAACCCAATCGGGGCGCTTCCGGCACTCGGCGATTATTTTAGATTCTAGATCTAGATCATTTATAATGGAAAGGGCGATTGACGATGCAAATGTGTCATCGACGACAATAATATTTCTATTGTATGTTTCTCCCGTATCTGTGAAGCTCACAGACACTTCGACGTTTACGTCAACCAGACCTTCCTCATTTTCCAATGTATCAGGGTTTGGTCGTTCCACGGTCCTAGTGCATGGAATATTTTGTGCACGTGCTTCATCACTAGGACTCTCGTCTCCTAGAGACTTGGAGTTATCTAGACGGATCTCTTCTAGAGATTTTACATTCGACTTACCAGTTTTGCTAGCCTTTCGTTTAGGTGTGTTACTATCTCTTGAGGGTCCCTTACGCTTTTGGCGTGTGGGGGCATGAGTACTCGTTTTGCTTGGGACCTCAACCCTTTGGGGAGCATTTACTGCAGGTATATGCGATTTAGTTACACCTCTACGGTCAGTGAACGCGTCTGGCAAATTATTTGCTAAGTTTTGCAAGTTAATGATCTTCTGAACTTCTAGTTCAGATTGATTAGTGCGCAGATCTAGATACTGAAGATTACTTACGTTCCACGTAAGTTCCCGGCATTCATTCAATTTTGAATTCGGATCTCCCCCTAATGCCGGGAAGTAATCTTCATCGAACGTGCAATCAGCGAACCGGGCCGTTAATTGATCCCCAGACAAAGGCTCGAGGTATTTCACGATGGATAGAGAGTCGTATCCGACGTAAATACCGAGTTTTCTTTGTGGGCCCATAGAGGTCCGCTTTGGTATCGTTTTTGGAACGTATACCGCACATCCAAAAATACGCAGATGGGAAATGCTAGGTTCTTTCCCATGCACTAACTGTAAGGGGGAATGATCATTATATGCAGTTGGACAGATTTGGATTAAGTGCGATGCATGTAGGACTGCATGCCCCCAACATGAAGTGGGTAGTTTGGAGTTCATAAGTAATGGTTTCGCGATAAGTTTGATACATTTTATTAGCGCCTCAACAAAACCATTTTGGGTATGGACGTAGGGGACCGAATGCTCCACTTTAATTCCCAGGGCCATACAGTAATCTGTAAAGGCCTTCGAGCTGAACTCAGCTGCATTATCCATGCAAATCGATTTGATTGGATAATCCGAGAATTGAGCTCTAAGCTCGATAGTCTTCACAATGAGCTTCACAAAAGTTTGATTGCGGGTGGACAGCAAACATGCAAATGTCCACCTCAATAAGGACCATGAAATAACGAAATGCTCCTGATGCTGGGTGAATCGGTCCGTAAATGTCTCCTTTAATTTGCTCAAGGAAAACCGGAGACTCTAGTCCAACCTTAGTGCGCGACGGGCGCACTATTAACTTACTCCTAGAACATGCATCAAAAAAATATTCATCAACAGGAGAGGTTCTATTATTCGTAATATTATGACCAGTTGAATTAGATAGAATCCTACGTATCATTGTTTGTCCCGGATGACCTAACCGTTGATGCCATAATTTAAAGGAATTTGTGTCATGAGATTTCATACTCATCGCTAGAAGGGAATTAGACGGCCGGATGTAGGAATAGTACAATCCGAAGGAGAAGGAAGGAAGTTTCTCAATAACTTGTTTACGACTACCTCGAGTACTAGTCATCAAAAGGTATCATCATTGTTCTTTGTTTTAGTTTCAATATGATACCCGTTTATCCTAATGTCCCTAAAACTGAGTAGGGTACACTTAGATTGTGGAAACAATAAAACATTATCAATTATGAGTTCGGTACCCATGGGGAGGACAATGGAAGCTCTCCCGGAGCCCACTATCAACGTACTATCATTGGCTTTTGTAGTTATACTCCCCTTACGTTCTATCAAGTTATGAAAATACTTCCTATCTTTTAGGATCGTATGTGTGGTGGCGCTATCTACCAAACATAAATCACTATGGGCGTCCATCATGCAAGAGCAAATAGTCCAAACCTAGTAGCTGATTTGTTTACAAGCCATAAATGAAAACAACAATATCCAAATAAATACATGGACAACTATTAAGGTAAACACATCAAAGCTAAAAATAATAAATTCATTCATAAAATAAAATATCCGAAAGAAAGGATCCCAAAACATAACATGAAATTATTTTATTCAGAAAACAAAATAAAATACTAGAAATTACTAAATATGCGAATCACTCGTCATCTCCAAAATCCTTAAGTTCAATGCCCATAGGATCTGCGTTGTCTTGGTCAGGATCTGCTTCGGGCAGACTGGCATGGTGAGATTCATCTCTAGGAGCCTTCCCCTTATCGTCCTTCTGCTGCTTTTGGTAAGCCTCGACCAAATATTTGGGAGTGCGACACGTGCGAGACCAATGACCCTTGCATCCACATCTGTAGCAGGACTGCTCAACCTTATCTTGATTATCAGATTTTCGGGTAGCGGAGTTCGTGTTAGGTGCAGCCTTCCCACGAACCTGAGTTTGATTGTCATTCAAGGTACCTGGACCACCAGATTTATTACGATCTCGGTCTTGGCTACGAGTTCGTTTACTTCCCCTTCTCATTCCACGCTTGCGCCCTCTTGTACTACTTTGAGCTACAACATGTGCTTCGGGCACAGCTTTTGAGCCAACCTGCCTCGCATTATGATTCTGCATAAGGAGCTGGTTGTGCTTTTCCGCTACTAGAAGTGCAGAAATTAGCTCAGAGTGTACAGTGTAGTTCTTAGCCCTATACTGCTGCTGGAGTACAAGGTTGCTTGCGTGGAAATTCGAAAAAGTCTTCTGGATTAAGTCGTCCTCAGTTACAGTTTTCTTACATAACTTTAACTGAGACACAATACGATGTAGGGCTGAGTTGTACTCCGTAACGGACTTAAAGTCTTGGAAACGGAGGTTCAACCAATCGTATTGTGCTTGAGGGAGGAGTATGTCATTTTGTTGTTGGAAACGATCCTTCAGGGACTTCCACAACGTTCCGGGGTCTCTCTCAGTGAGATACTCATTTTTCAGGTCCTGATTGAGATGATGCCTAAGGAAAATCAAAGCTTTCGCCTTCTGGGCATCAGTTGATTTTGGATCATCGACAATTGTGTCGTTAAGGTTGTTTGAGGCTAGATGTATTTCAACATCTAGCGCCCATGTCAAGTAGTTATTACCGTCAAGAGTAAGCTCAGCAAACTCTCTTTTGGTAATATCAGACATTATTCACTACAATTATTAAAGTGACATGGGTAAGAGGATTGACCAAATTCATAGATAACGGGGAGACAAGGATTTATTTAGTTATTCTAAGGCACATAGATGCACGTATTGGGCGTCGTCTACCCAAAACATATATTTACGGTCCGACAAATACCGGGCGCCGCATACCCGGGCATAATATGCGGACTATAAAGAAATAAACTATGTGCGGAAATAGTAATGCACGTAGGATAATTAAATCACATAAGCATGCATAAACAAGTAAGGGAGATAATCACATGAAAATAATTTTTAGAAAATATACGACTTAATAGACAGAGGAAATAATCATAAGAATAATTATTTCATGTATATTAACGCAATTTAACGAAATATTTTCAGGATTAAAAATAAATTAAACACGGATTTTATGATATAAAAAATGCAAATGAAATAGGGTTAAGAGATCACAAGAATCCGAGGAAAAACGCCGCGTGAGTTGCTCATGGCGGACAAGAGGAGGCGCGCGAAGGGCGGCGGCCGCGAACAGGCAGCGCGGCGCGACGGGCGCACGCGAGCTTGAGGCGGCCGCGTGGTAGGCGCGATGGGCGCGAGCGGCGCGGGCAGCATGTGAGACGGGCGCGCGGGCTCGACGGGACGTTGCAGGCGCGACGGGCGGCTGGGTGCGCGGCACGCGCCAGACGGGCGCACGAGCGCGCGGGCGCGATGGGGGCCGCGAGCAGGGGGCGGCGGCCGCGCGAGCAGGCGGCGCGCGATCGGCCGGCGTGCTCGACGGGGCGGCGCTGGCGATCGGGCGGCGGACGTACGCCTTCGGGACGTCGGCCGTTGCTCGTCGATTCAAGTCACAATAATTTTAATTCGAATACAAATATGATTCAAATAAATTCATAGCAAGGGTACACATAAAAAACATGGAAATTCATATGAAAATAAATTAAGGGCGTACCGTATGATCTTGGTTAGAGACTCGTGCTGATAACGTGTTGTAAATAAGTGCGTAAATTAAAGAGACAGCGTTTGTTGACCCAGTTCGTCGGGAACGACTACGTCTGGGGGCGATCCAAGCCAGGAGTTTCACTAATGATCTTGTGTATGAGAGTGATTACAATAATGAATACAATGATCTATTTATAAGAATAAAACTCTAGTCTAAGATATAAAGTCCGTTGGGTTTTTTGGTCCATAAGTAATGTCCACATCAAATCTTCTAGATTTGGAATAATAAATCTTCTAAATTTACAACATATTTCACATTTGCCCATCAAGTGATTCAGTCTTTTGAGACAAAATAAGGCAAAAAAATAATTGTGTTGAATATATAAAAATATTAGATGGGATGCACTTTTAGGCACCCACTCAGCAATTAATCCAACCTGGATGTGATGATCTGTGAAAGGCCGCCTTATTGCATGTGACTTTCTTATAATTAAACTTCAACATAAAAAATTACGAAATACAAATAACCTAAGGGTTTGCAAGAAATAAGTTTTTACATATTAGTTTGGTAAGAAGAAAACTTTAAAACTGAAAACAAAGACAAGAAATAAATATTTTAGCTCAACTACCTTAAATGAGCAAGTTTTTTTGCTTATTTCAATGGGTTGTAGATTTATAGGCAATTATCAATTAGACAAACACTTGATGCAATTTGAGTTGTAGCTCATTTTAATGGGTTATAAACTTATTGGACCCCAAAAAATAGAGTCAGGAGTAATAATTCATACAAAGAAAAATTATTTACTTCATTAAAATTTTCAGTTTATAAACTCCTTAATTCAAAATTTGTAATCAAACGTGGTTTAGGTCCGAATCGTCCGACTAGAAAATAATCAATAAAAATGATGTTGAAAGTCATCCGAAGTGACATAGTCCATACACCCGAGTCAAATATTGATCAAACAAAATATAAAAGCAGAGTGATGCCAAAATAGTGTTCTTGTTTCGGAACTATTGTTGATTATATTAAATGGATCTATATTAAATAAATTACAAATTTAAATGGATCTACGAGCTTAAATATATCAAAGTGTCTGCATATATTATTAGGTTATCTTACACCGCCAAATTTGGTATATTCATAGGACCATAAAAAACGCCGCATATTAGGTTATCTTACACCGCCAAAGTTGGTTCATATTTCTTTTTTTAAATGTTATACAATCGATTCTATTTGGATATGTGTGGGATGAGTGTTATGGAAAATTAGAAATAAATTCATATTCAAAATTGTTGAAATGGAGAAAATAAAAGGAAGACTCTGAAACTGACTCTTGGTGGTGAAGAATCTTATATATTGTAACTTTTCATTGAATTCTTGGCTTATAAATTCTAGATTCATCCTAAAGGTTTAAGAAATTCTTGTAAATTGTATTTTTTTTCCCAAGCATTCTTAATATTCGGAGGTGTTTTAGGAATAAAATGTTCCATTTGTCTTGATAAAGAAAATGTTGTACAATCGATGGATCCCCAAATTATAATTAGATGTGTCTTACATTTTGTAAAACAAATGGGCTTATGTCCTCTAAAACTTAGGGCCCGCTTGGTTTGGGGTGATGATTATAGGGTAATGGGAATTAAAGTGATTGATGAGTCACTTAAGTAGAGGGTAATGAATGTGGAGTCATTTGATAGGTAAATTATAACTCGTTTTCAATTTTATTACAATGTATTGATTATATCAAGCATTATTAATTGAATCATTCTCATTACCCTATAATCACCACCCCCAACCAAACGGGCCCTTAGTCGATAACTTGTCAACATTAATTGTTGAGGTAAACTAAAAATATGTCCTTTTCCCCTCCCCCACCCCAAAAAAATCGTGTATTTAGTCACTAAAAGAATCATGTATATATTTCATTCAAAAAAATTAAGAAGTCATGTACATATTTAGTTGCGGAAAATTTCATCTTCTGAACCTTTCATGCACGCCCCTACTCTTGGGGGTTTGTTATGGCTCTTTTTTTAACAATAATTTCCCATATATATATTTCATCATGACATTTTTCTAATCGGATAATGAAGTTCCTAATCATTTGAATTATATTAATAGCTTGTATATGCAATGAATACATTAATATTGACACCTTTTTAATAATACACTTTTTTTTAGAAAAATTGAGTAATGAAATTAAGACTAAGCTTTGAAGTTGGTACTGTGTTAAAGACTTGAGGTGTTGTAGTTTTTCTTTTTCTGGTTGGTTAGCAAATTTGAGAATGATCTTAAATTATTAATGTGTAAAGTTAAACTTATTGGGTATTGAAAAAAAATTGACACACCATATATTATTTTTAGTGCAAAATTATTAGTGAATATTCATACAAATGTGTTTCTAATAGGTGTCTTATCAGTATATTTTTATACCACTAACCCTATTCACTAATTTGTAAGTCGTTCAGGTATACATTATTCAGATAACATTGGTACCATTTTAAATAGACGAGATTAAAACAACTTTAGCATTACTTAATTCACATTTAAAAGGCAAATCGTCTGGACGAATTTCCAAGCTTAAGTATATGTGGTTCTCAATTGTACGACAATTCAAATTATTTGCACTTATTTACTTTGATATTAAGAAAACTCACTTTCAAGAGAAAATACGTACCAACTGTCAATTTCCGTGTTCAGAATTAAATTAATTAACAGGCCCATTTTCAAGAGCATCAGTTTCGACTTTCAAGACTGCATGAATGACCATCCCAATAAACCCACATTATTTTAAGATTTCATTAAAAAAAAAAAAAAAGAATTAATATACTATGTATATAGGTTGTCAAAATTGGCATGAGTTATGGGTTTTACTTTGTAGATGGGGTCAACACACATGTTTATAATTTACTGATTTCCACGACGACAGAAATTTTATATTATATACATATATATATATACAGTATACTAAGTATATTTTTATTTTTTTAATTTTGACAAAAAGGTTGGATTTTGGAATTCTATATAGTTTGGGTCCCACCGGTCCATTGCTGTCTTAATTGAATTCGAGCTATTCTGACGTCTATGATAGAAGTATATATAAAGAAATTATATTAATTCCCTATTTCAACAACAATGAGTCATATTTGATCAGCGACTTTAATTAGTCAAATAGGATTGACATTTGCATGCCAAGAAAAACTAAGGAAAAGACCAAAAAAAGGTGGTTTCTTTGCTCGTTCTTATACATTAGTGGATCTTAAAAAGGCGATGCGTTTAATGAGTTATTAAATCAACTTAATTTTCAAACAATAGGAAGAAAGAAACTCTTTTTATGTTTTTTTTTGTGTGTTTTGTGTTTTGAATGACTTTTGAGGCAAGATCAAACTGTTTGATATATGCATCTGTCATTTTACACATTCAACAAGGGTATGAGAATTCCAGAATTTAATTTCCAAGAAATAAGATTAGTTCGAGGTTGTAATCAAACATAAATATTAGTGTCTTGAAATCATTTGCAATTCCAATAAAATAGGCAATTACTTGTGTCAAATGATCTCAAGGTGAGATAGGTTACAAACTAGTACAAATTAATATTTATGTATATCTTTCTAAATGTTAATATGCTACGTGAAATTTATATCTCGTCTTATCGTGAGATGGTCTTATTATATACCAAAATTTTACACCTGATTTTTTATTTATTTATTTGCATTACATATACATTTTATCTATATAGGGCAAGTCTTGTAAGTATGTCTGCATTATATGCACATGATGTATTTGAGGAATAAGTGTGTACTCCTTTTTAAAGATAAAAATTAAAACTTCTCTAAATAATCAAAAGTGATTTTATGAAGAAAACAAAACTTAACGGAGTACTTTTAACCTATAAATAATTTGCTGGATTGAAACACGGTAATTTTTTGGCCATTACACGAAACATACACCATGCTAAAAAAAAATTATTTATTTTACAACAAAATTAATAGTTTTTGGCATTGTTTCAATTAAATCACATCCTACCCAAAGTTTATTTTAATTCATCCATAATTAATTAAAAAAAATTGCGAACTCACTAGCTAGAGCACAAAACATACATACCCAGCTTTAAAAAATAAAACACACATACCCTAGTTCTGAATGGAACTGATGGGGTGCCATTCCAGACCACTACATATTTTAGCTGTACTAATTTAGGAAGATTGTTTAAGATATATAATAGCTGTACTTCGGAAGATTATTTAAGATATACGTAGATAACTGGTCCGTTGCATAATTTGCATATATCAAAACAATACTCAATTCGTTTTTCATTTTAGTTTGTTCAATAAAATTAATCATATTTTTTTATTTTAATTTACACTCTCAGTTTACATTCCACTTTATAAAACAATATATTCACATTCTTAAAATTTGTGCATATATAAATAAGTCTAATAAAATTGGATGGATATAGTATGTTAATAATAAAACGAATGCACTAGCATTTGTTTTATTGGGTGGAGTTTGCATCCAATAGAATTATAGAAGGTCGAGCCACCTTCAATTATTTTTGTATAAATAAATATAAAAAAATGTATGCGTCTTATTCATAGAATGTGAATTTTTTTTTTAAAATATTTTGCATGATACGTTAAACTAGGGCAGTTCACGATACAGATCAGAACGAATATTTAAAAATATTCGTATTCGTATCAAAGTTCGATTATTTTAATATTCGAGTGTCCGTGTTCGTACCAAAATTACGGATATTTTATTTTTCGGTACGGATCGGAGCGGATTTTCGATTACAAACGGACCGGATTGGTATGGTACGGTACGGAGCGGAGAAACGGATTTTTTACCCTTTTTTATTATTCTCTCCTTTTCTTTAATCATTAAAAAAAAATTCGATGCATGCACATTCACGAGTACTACTCAACTTCAACTTCAATCTCAATCAAACATATATCATTACAAGCTTGAATACAATATATTATATTATCATGGATGGTTAAAATATTCACGTAAATCACCACCAATAGAGTATTTAAAATACAGTATATATATATATATATATATATATATATATATATATATATTTTAAATATCTTGTAGCTGCTGAATGGAAAGTGCAATATTAAAATTATGTTGATCGTAATTCATGACACAAGGTACACTATATCCATGTTTTTGTAAGAAATGAATATACATGAACAATGAAATTAAAAGAATAAGAAATTAAATTTAAATCATTTTGATATACACATAAACATGAGTTAACGTTTTAAGAATTTAATAAGACAAATAATATAGTGTTTGTATTCTAAAAAGGAGGAGAAATTATGAAATCGTTTAGTTGTACTTAATTCAATAACATTATAATAATGCTTGATAAATAAAAAAATAATTAAAATTTAATACATATTTAATTCGGTTTGGTACGGTACGGTTCGGTACGGTCACATTCGATTTTTAGGTACGGTTAATTTGATGATATCCAGATCCTTACCAAAAAAATATTCGGTTTGGTTTCGGTACAGTTAAAATAAAAAAATCTATAATTTTTTTGGTACAATTATTTTTCGGTGCGGATTTCGATACGGCTTCGGTAATCTCCAAACTCCGTGAAGAGCCCTACGTTAAACAGATTAAATTTTAGGCAAACTATAGTGTAAAAATAATTTATACATAAATTATTTGAAAAGTATTAATTTTTTTCACTGAAAAGTGTTAGTTCTAGAGATTATAAATTATTTGTACTAAAGGACATATACACAAAATATTAGTTATTTAATTAAAGTATATTAGTTGATTAAATTGCAAAATAATTCAATATGACTCTAAATTTTAATGCATCTATTACAAATTTTACGTCTTGACTAAGTTTCATGCAAATTATTATGATAAATGTAAATTCACATATCTATGTGAAAAGTGGAAAGTATTCACATATTCGTGTGAAAAGTGGAAAGTAATATCGGGTGACTATATATATTTCATCAAAAATAAAAATAAAAATCGGGGACTAGGAAATTCCACAAGGGCGGAGATTCCCGATGGAGCGAAAATGTCTATATGTTTTCCCATTTTCACTAGCTTCAATAATACGGGTAACCAATAGCAAATGGAGAAAGCCAATATCACCAAAGTTGGATCGAACCGGACCGAACCGGCATATTTGATCAACTGATCGTGATTCGTGATCCAATATGCATGATTCGACATTTAAAAAAATTAAAAATACCGGTTGGTTAAAAAGCTAGTTGAATTGGATTAATCAGTAAGAATTTGTTGGCTATAGCTAGTCCAACATTTTTAGTGTGTTTCTTTGCTCTAATTTATTTATTTATATGCTGTATTTTTTAAGGAAGTTAAGTTTGATAAATTTAATTTTTGATTAAATTAAGAGAGAGGAGAGGAACAATGTACATCTTGACATACTCATAAGTCATAAGTAGTAATGGTAAGGAAAATAATATAAATGAATTAATTTCACAATTATCTATAAGTTCGGACTTTCAGATGAGATGAATTTTTTTTATGGTATTCAAGTCAAAGACTCACACTCACTAGACTCGATTCCCATCGAAAGATAACTCTACCAATATTAATTTGTCGAGTAGGTCTTGTATGAGACCGTCTCATGACATGAGACAATGAGAATGAGTGTTACTAGGGCATTGACTCATTAACACTTTGGTAGGGGTAGGTGTTAATTTGTGTAGTCTCATGTCATGAGACGGTCTCATACAATTTTTTGCCTAATTTGTCTATTCATTCATTCATTGGACCTTCCCTAAAAAAAAGTTGGACAATTTAGAATATTTAAAAAATATATATAAATTGATAAATTTCACATCTGTTTGTAACTTATAAGCAAAGAAGCGAGCCTACGACCTACGTGCTAAGAATGTGTGGAATAGTACAATAACCAAAAAAATTGATATTCAATATTTTTAAATTGAGTTGGTTGTTTAGTTATACAAGAATAACAATTAAAACTTAACCATAATTCTCATTGTAATACTTTTCCTTATCACAATCTTCCCTTTTTGATGTGTTTTGATTTCAGATAGCCGAAGCCAATTTCCGTGGTCTTTATCATTAGTAATATGGTGGTTGTATTTATCAAAATGATCGGAAGGCCTTGATTGCCCCCAACGGTATAATCTGCTACATCACATACACTTTTTCAGTGAGACCATGGTTATTGTAACCTCCATACATGTTGGTATTATAAAAGGCCATGATATAATGAGCATAAAATTTCAAATATGTACAAGATCAATGAGAAAGAACTTTACCATTTTTGTGTAATAAAGTTATGGACTTCTTCTTTCTTTGCTCCCCTTTTATCGAGTTAAAAAAAATCTTAAATGACCTCTCAATTTCCCCTTTATACCTTTATATAAACAAAAACTTGTGGGAGATAGTTCCACGATAAAACGGCTCACAAATTAACACAATTTAATATTTTTTTTTCTAAGTATTAATGCATCAAACTCAATTTTATGTTACGTCTCATCGTGCACGTAAGACGATCTTACGTAAGACCTACTCCTTTATATGTAACATTTGTATGCACTTGAATTGTACGATACAACTGCAACTTGTGCATTAAATATTTGTTTATATGTCTTATGTATATTAAAAAAAAAAATATGAGACATTCGAGTAACTCTCTTTTACACGTAGTGTATGGTGCACTCACTCAAAGGTTGAGTTTGTTTATACTTAATTTTTTGTTCTAATTACACTGAAAAATGTGGTTGATTTACATTGAAAATTGATTTTAGTGTAATTCAACCACATTTTTCAGTATAATCAACCTACACTTTTCAGTGTAAACAATCTCAACTATTGAGTGGGTGTACTATGCACTTAGCATGTGATAGTTTGTCAAATCTATATAGGATGGTATCAGGGAAAAAAAACATCTATATATATAGACTTATTGAAATTTAAGCATTAAACACATAAAATTTGAACGGATCACAATTTTTTCTATTTCCTTTTTATAAATTAATTTTCGCGGTGATTGTCGAATGTCAATCAGTATTCCTTGAGCAATTTAAGATTCTCACGATTCAAAGAATCAAAATCTATGAAGCTCAAAACTAGACACGTGGAAACATTTTTTTTGTAACAGGGAAAACTTTTCTTTTCTTACAATGGATAAACATAAAATAATTAGCGGCTGGCCCTTTTTTAGTAACTTGTTAGTAAATTTATTTTAGCGTATGGATTAGATGTTTAATTAGAATTGAATTTATTTGCTGGTCATTATTTGAAGTATATACAAAATTATTTGACTACATAACACTAAAAAGATAAAAAACTGTCCACGTAATTTGTTAATATGACTATGAAATTTCCAACAAACAAATTTTTAGTGGAGATTTTCTACGAATTACCTACAAAAACTTATAATTATATAGACACTAAAAGAAAATTTCATAGGCAAATTGTGTTATAGATAAATTTGTATAGGAAATTACTTGTAGATAATAATTACTTAGAAAAAAAAATTCGTAGACAAATTGTTTTTAGGTTGAAAAATGAAGATGTTTACATTATTAGAAAATTTCTTAAACAAGTTGTAGGCAATTCCTAATACAAAACTCTTTGTTGAAAAATTTTGTAGACAACTTTTTATTTTCTTGTAGTGTTATTTTATTATTTAATAGTTAGTAGGTTTCTTATAAACCAATTTCACCGTATAACTCAAACTGATATTAACTATTTTTATTATACATTATTATCATCAATTGAATATTTCCTCTGTTTTTAAAAAGTATGTTCATTCTATTTTTTTTTTATCAACAATCAATTTTTCTTTCACCATTTGATAATCACTTAATTACTTTACATGTCATTAACTTTATAATCACAAACAATCAATTAATTCATAAATGGACCATATAATATCCCAAAGAATATCCTTATATTATCTACTTTATCTACGTTTTCTTAAAAACCTGTCCAAAACAAACAAGCTCACTTTATGAGTGTAGTACATTTAATGAAACAACTAATGTTATAAAAAAAAACACACAAGATGCCAATGAATGATTCACTATATATTCAGTCATATCACATAATGTATAGATACACTATCAATATGCAAGTTTCATTTATATATTATGAAATAAAATATTATATATAACCTTTTTTTTTGACATAAAAAATGGGTCCAGCTATATACCCCTCCATCATTAATAGATACACCTATAATCTTATAATTTATTCATGGAAATCCAATAATACCCTTTATCAATTTAAATTTAATTAGATCAGTATGCCCCTCCACCACCCGATGCCGTTCGCGATCACCTTTGTGTTCTTCCCAACCAAATCAACAGGTAAGCAACTCCCGGTTATAACTCCACTGCCATCCGTTGTTCTCCCCGGCGCTGCTGTCGCCATTTTGTCCTCCCGGCGCCGCCATACCCAGCAACCCCCTGCAGATCTGTTTTTTTTTTTTTTCTCCGATCTGTATTATTTTTCACTTTTCACATATAGATTCAATATGTAAAACAATTTCTTTTTTTGATAGTTTTTTTATTGGTGAAAGTTGAAGTATGTAGTAGGGGTAAATCTATGGTTGTTAGATTCAAAGGAGTAATTTGATGAAGAAGGAGGATCTGTGAAGTTTGCATAGGGGTGCATCTGGGAAATGGAAAAAGAAAACGGCGAAGAGAAAGAGGGGTATATTTGGTAAAAAATATGAATAGTATGTGTATTTATTAATTTTGGAGGGGTATATAACCGGGCCCATAAAAAATTCCAATATAAGAAAAGGATAGCGGCCCATTTAAATAGATACATTAATAGTTCATATTCAAGTGATTGTACTAGTTGGATCAGCCTTTAAATCAAGAGTCTCAAACAAATCGGCCCATTATTTTGACAAGCGTCTGCAAAATCTTTCGCAAGTCGACCCCTTCTAATTAAATGAATCTTATCACTACAAATATTAAGTTGAATATATTTATATAATACAATATTTTAAAAGACCTACAAAATTATTTATATGCTCGAACTTTGTTTATAAGCTAACGACTCTTATTTAGAACCCGAACTCGGCTCAATATTTTAAAATTGGGTTTATCTGTTGCGCAACATTTGTAATTCTTTCAATCTTTAGAGTACCATTTGTCATATTTATTGTTGTAAATCTAGAAGATTTATTATTCCAAATCTAGAAGATTTGATGTGGACATTACTAATGGACCAATAACCCAATGAACTTCATATCTTAGACTAGGGTTTTACTCTTATAAATATATCATTGTACTCAGAATTGTATACACGCATACACAAGAACATTAGTGAAACTCCTGGCTTGACTCGCCCCCAGACGTAGTCGTTCTCGACGAACTGGGTGAACAAATCTCGTCTTTTATTTTACGCACTTATTTACAACACATTATCAGCACGAGACTCTGCCCGAGATTAAACGGTACGCCCTAAAATTAATTCTCTACAAATCATATGAATTAATCTCCGTACCGAATTATTTGATCCATGCGTTACATGATTTATATGCTCTAGAATTATTAATTTGATTTGTTCTTGTAATTAATTAAATCAAATCGTGTTTCGAATTGAATTAATTTCAAATTGAGAATCGAACGAGCAACGACCGCCGCCCGCCAGCAGCGCCGCCTCGCATGCGTCGCGGCCCAGCAGCTGCCGCTGCCCAGCGCGACGCCCGCGGCCCAACGCCCGCCGCCGCCCAGCGCGACGTCCGCCACCAGCGTGGCGCTCCCCGTGCACCGTCCACCACCGTCCGCGCGGCGCTACCCGTGCGCTGTCGGTCGCCCCTTCGCCGCCTCTGCGCGCCTCCTTGCGCAGCGTCGAGGCGGCGCAAGCCCTCCGCACGTGGCGCCATCCGCCTCCGCACGTGGCGCCATTCTCCCCGAAATTTTGTGAAATTCTAATCTAATTCCGATTTCGTTTTAGGATAACACAAAATTCTAATTAATTTATTTTAAAATCCTGAAAATATTTCGTTAAATTTCATTAATATACATGAAATATTTAGCCTCATGAATATGCATGTTTATTAAGTCGTAAATTTTCCTTGAAATTATTTTCAAGTGATTATCGTTCATAATAAATTATTTTGCATGTATCTATGATTTAATTATCTTACGTGCATTATTTTTCTCGCACATAGTTTATTTCTTTATAGTCCGCATATTATGCCCGGGTAGGCGGCGCTCGGTACTTGTCGGACCGTAATTTATATTTTGGGTAGACGGTGCCCAATTCTTGCTTTTATGTGCTCTAGAATAATCAAATAAATCCTTGTTTCTCCGTTGTCAATAAATTGGTCACAACTCTTACCATGTCACTTTAAAATCGTAATGAAAAATATAGGATATTACCATGAAAGAATTCGATGAGCTTGCTCTCGATGGTAATAACTACATGACATGGGTGCTAGATGTCAAGATCCATCTGGCCTTAAATGAGTTGAGCGAAACAATTCTCGAAGGTTCGAAATCCACTAACGCCCTGAAGGCGAAAGCGTTGATTTTTCTCATGAATCACCTGAGTGAGGAATTCATTTTTTTTAGATCCTCATTCAGGGACCGCGGAATGTTGTGGAAGTCCCTAAAGGACCATTTCCAACAACAAAATGATATACTCCTCCCTCCAGTACAATACGATTGGTTGAGAATCCATTTCCAAGACCTTAAGTCTATAACGGAGTACAACTTTGCTTTGCACCGTATTGTAACTCAGTTGATGCAGAACACTCTGTCAACATTCCACGCTAGCGATCTTATACTCCAGCAGCAGTATATGGACAATTATATGATTGGTCGCAAGCGTGGAAGGGGGAGAGAGAGAGTAAGATGATCTGGGTTAAAGGCCGAGGTCGTAGTACATTAGGTGGTCACAGAACATCGAATTCCGCTCTTCAAAAATCTGGCAATCAAGATAAGATTGAGCAATCCTGCTACAGATACGGATGCAGAGACCATTGGTCTCGCACGTGTCGCACTCCCAAGCACTTGGTTGTGGATTATTAAAAGCAGCAGAAGGACGAAAAGGGGAAGGCCCTTAGAGTCGAATCTCACCATGCCAGCCTGCCTGAAGCAGACCTTGACCAAGACAACGTCGATCCTCTGTGCATCAAGCTCAAGAATTTTGGAGACGATGAGTGATTTGCGTATTTGATTGTTTTAGTACTTTATTTTTGGATAAAACAATTTATGTTTTTGGATCCTTTCTTTCGGATATTTTATTTTATGGTAGATATTATGTTTTAGCTTCGATGTGTTTACCTTAACGCTGTCCATTGAATTTACTTGGATATTGCTATTATTATACATGGCTTGTAAACATATCAGCTATTAGGTTTGGGCTATTTCCTCTGGCATGATGGATTGAGATTGTGATTTATGATTGGTAGATAGCGCCACCACTCATACAATCTTGAGAGATAGGAAGTATTTTCATAACTTGGTAGAACGTAAGGGGAGTATAACTACAATAGCCAATAATAGTATGTTGATAGTGGGATCCGGAAGAGCTTCAATTGTCCTCCCTGTGGGTACCGAACTCATAATCTATAATGCTTTATTGTTTCCACAATCTATGCGTACCCTGCTCAGTTTTAGAGACATTAGGATAAATAGATATCACATTCAAACTGAAACTGAGAACAATAACGAATACCTTTTGATGACTATTACTCGAGGTAGCCAAATAATAGAAAAACCTCCTTCCTTCTCCCCCGGATTGTACTTTTCTTACATCCGGCCATCAAATCTCCATCTAGCCATGAGTATGAAATTTCATGACCCGAACTTCTTTAAATTATGGCATCAGCGGTTAAGTCATCCAGGACAATATATGATATGTAGGATTCTATCTAATTCAATTGGTAATAATAATTCGAATCCTTCCTGTTGATGAATTTATTTGTGATGCGTGTTCTAAGGGTAAGTTAATAGTGCGTCTGCCGCACACTAAGGTTGGACTAGAGTCTCCGGTTTTCCTTGAGCGAATTCAAGGAGACATTTGCAGACCGATTCACCCAGCATCAGGACCATTTCGTTATTTCATGGTCCTTATTGATGCCTCCACTAGGTGGACATACGCCTATTTGTTGTCCACCCGCAATCAAGCTTTTGCGAAGCTCATTGCGAAAACTATCGAGCTTCGAGCTCAATTCCCGGATTATCCAATTAAGTCAATTCGCATGGATAATGCTGCTGAGTTCAGCTCAAAGGCCTTTACAGATTACTGTATGGTCCTGGGAATTAAAGTGGAGCATTCGGTCCCCTACGTCCATACCCAAAATGGTCTTGCTGAGGCGCTAATAAAACGTATCAAACTTATCGCGAGACCATTGCTTATGAACTCCAAACTACCCACTTCATGCTAGGGGCATGCAGTCCTACATGCATCGCACTTAATCCAAATCCGTCCAACTGCATATAATGATCATTCTCCCTTACAGTTAGTGCGTGGGAAATAACCTAGCATTTCCCATCTGCGTATTTTTGGATGTGCGGTATACGTTCCAATAACGATACCAAAGCGGACCTCTATGGGCCCACAAAGGAAACTCAGTATTTACGTCGAATACGACTCTCCATCCTTCGTGAAATACCTCAAGCCTTTGTCCGGGGATCAATTAACGGCCCGGTTCGCTGATTGCACGTTCAATGAAGATTACTTCATGGCATTAGGGGGAGATCTGAATTCAAAATTGAATGAATGTCAGGAGCTTACGTGGAATGTAAGTAATCTTCAGTATCTAGATCCACGCACTAATCAATTTGAACTAGAAGTTCAGAAGATCATTAACTTGTAAAATTTAGCAAATAATCTGCCAAACGCGTTCACTGACCATAGAGGTGTAACTAAATCGCATATACCTGCAGTAAATGCTCCCAAAAGGGGTGAGGTCCCAAGCAAAACAAGTACTCATGCCCCCACACGCCAGAAGCGTAAAGGACCCTCAAGAGATAGTAATACACCCTGAACATAATCGGAATATGCAAATAGATTGAAGAAGCCAGTTCAATCTTGAAAGTCGAATTTGAAATGAAAGCCTTGGGTAAAACCAAGTACTGACTCGGCCTGCAGATCGAGCATCTCCCAGAAGGAATTCTTATACATCAGTCGACCTACGTGAAGAAGGTATTGGAGAGATTTCACATGGATAAATCTCACCCACTTAGCACCCCTATGGTTGTTCGATCCCTCGAAGTGGATAAGGACCCATTTAGACCAAGAGAAGATTCAGAAGAAATTCTATGGCCAGAAGTTCCTTATCTTAGTGTTGTTAGAGCATTGCTCTATCTCGCAAATTGCACTCGGCCGAACATTGCATTTGCTGTCAATTTGCTTGCGAGATATAGCGCTTCTCCGATAAGGAGACATTGTAATGGTGTTAAGCATGTTCTACGGTACCTCCAAGGGTCTCAAGAGCTTGGACTGTTTTACCGTAAGAACCAAGACAAAACCTTAGTAGGGTATGCGGATGCTGGTTATTTGTCTGATCCCCACAATGTCATATCCCAGACTGGTTACGTTTTTCTCTGTGGTGGTACCGCGATCTCATGGAGATCGGTCAAATAAACTATGGTTACCACGTCTTCAAACTACTCAGAGATAATAACTTTATTTGAAGCCGCACGAGAATGTGTTTGGTTAAGGTCCTTGGTAAAACACATTGGTGACTCGTGTGGTATCGCTAAAGGCGATACACCTCCCACAGTTATATTTGAAGACAACGCAGCTTGCATCGCACATATGAGTAATGGGTACGTCAAGGGAAACCTGACGAAACATATTTCACCTAAGTTTTTCTACCCATACGAACTCCAGAAGAGTGATGTGATTACCATTAAAAAAGGTGCAATCTAGTGACAATCTAGCAGATCTGTTCACTAAGTCCTTACCTACGTCTACTTTTGAAAAGTACGTTCGTGGTATTGGGATGCAAAGACTCAAAGTGTTGTTGTGTTCAGGGGGAGCGGTAACCCTGAAGTAAATCTAGAAGATTTGATCTGGAAGATCGAATACATTCCTCCCTAACTTATTATTTGGCTGATATCTAGCACGTGGAGTTTTAATGACAAGACATTTATGTTATGTCGTAATGTCCAAGGGGGAGTGTTGTAAATCTAGAAGATTTATTATTCCAAATCTAGAAGATTTGATGTGGACATTACTAATGGACCAATAACCCAATGGGCTTCATATCTTAGACTAGGGTTTTACTCTTATAAATATATCATTGTACTCAGAATTGTATACACTCATACACAAGAACATTAGTGAAACTCCTGGCTTGGCTCGCCCCCAAACGTAGTCGTTCTCGACGAACTGGGTGAACAAATCTCGTCTTTTATTTTATGCACTTATTTACAACATTTATATCATTTTATTTGGTTAGATTTCATATGTAATATATACGGTTTTTTTTTTCGGGTTTATTGAATCTTTTTTCAAAAAGAAATGCATAACTTTTTGACCAAAAAAAAAGGTATTAAACTAATTGATTAATTAAATTACTTGTAATATTATTTAAGTATTTTCGAATTTACTTTGGAATTTCTATTTTTATATCCCCATGCTCTTCAATTATGCAAAAATGATTTAAGATTATGAGTTCTAATTTTGCTATAAGTTTTTAATTTTAATATTGTTATTTTAAAAAAAAAAAAATTTAAATACCCCTTGCACAAGCAAATGAGAAAGCAATTCCAGTACATGTCGGTTGCCAAGTTGGAGGCAAAGTATAAATCTAATTTTATTTTTTTAAGGTTGCATTTGAATGGGAGTCATTTGAAATGTAAGAAATTAACATGCATAATTTTGTTAAATATTTAAAAAAATTCCAATTTTAATTAGGATCAAAGCTAAGAATTTGAAATCTATTAATTTAAATTTACCAAAACAAGTGAAGTGAATTTAGAGTGTGGATTTCAAATACATAACCCAAATCTCTCCATTCAAACACAACTTAAGAAAATTGAAATTCATGGTATTATATAGGATTGATTGTACTTTTGGTACCAAGAGAATGCGTCCATTTCAAAATGGTCATTTTTATGCACTTTTAGTTCCGTAACTTTTTTTATACATTTTTTGTTCCAAGAGAATATGATAAATTGTAATTTTGGTCTCAATAGACTGGATAAATTGCAATTTTGGTCTCAAGAAAATTGGATAAATTTGCAGTTTGGACCTAAAATTTAACGGATAGGACCAAAATTGCAAAAAAAAAAAAAAAAAAAAAAAAGACTACTTTCGCATATATAAGTACCAAAAGTGTTTTGCACTCATTATCTTGAAATCAAAAGTGCAATTTTCTCGTATTATATATCATGCATAATTATAATTCAAGGCTGAATTTCTATAAATTAATATTTCAAAGAAAAAAAATTCTTACACTATAGTGATTAAAAAAAAAAAAATCCAACAGCAACAATCCTACCCCTAAACCGATTCCTGAACATATGATCATCACATTCCATGCATCCCCAATCTTAAGTAGTTATTAGGTATGTGATAGTTAATTACAAGTGACATTTCCCAGAACAAAAAATACAATTTCCAGCAATTATTATTATGAGATCACGATTGACATAACTTAAGTACCACACGTTACATTACATTACATATATATTATGATGAGCATACACCATTTCTTAACTTATTTCAGTACAATCTTCGTAACATAAGCTTCTAACATCATCACTAAACATACATAGGAAGTAGAACAAACTTAAACCACAATCTTGAAACTGGTCATCACACTGATCAGGAAGCTTAATTAAGAACATATATATAATAAATACCTTTCAATTCATTAATACTTGAAAAAAACGCCCTTGTATCTTTTGGCTGCCTCGTCACTATCAATAACTCCTTTGTAATTTTCGACCGGTGCACTCACATTGACGCCTCCGTACCTCCTACGGGCCTCCGCGCTGTCGATGGTGTCGCGATAGCCCTGATCTTTTCGTGGCGACGAACTATAAGGTGACCTCGGCGATGAGGACTTGGGAGATGGGGCGAAAGGTGACCGTTGTGATCCGCCAGACATTGGAGAATTAATCCTCATGTTTTCGAGTTGAGACTCCATAGTGGTACCCTTTTTTGGGCGATCCAATCGTGTTTTGACACTTGGAAGAGGCTTATGCATCATAGGTTTGTTGTTTTGTTCATAATATGGCTCTGGAGGAGGGGTGGTGTAGCCATTTGCATTCGGTTTTGGTGTTTCATAGTATGGCTGTGGTGGAGGGGTAGTATAGTCATTTCCATGCGGATTTGGTGTTTCGTAGTATGGTTGGGGAGGAGGGGTAGCATAGTCATAGTCATGCCCATTGGGCTTTGCTTTGTAGTTATTGGGCTTTTGTTGAGTGGGATAACCATAAGGAGCATAGTGATCATTTCCAACATCATAATCATGACCATGTTTGGGCTTTGGATAACAATACCCATTCTTGTCACACACAACATCATCCCTATCATATTCATTTTCATCATCAGATTCATCACTACTATAATCATTATCATTGTACTTACGCGGGTGATTTTTAGATGGAGGGTTATCCACGTGGACGTTGTTCCATGCTGAAGCCGGTCTAACCCGATCGTTTTTTTTGGGGGAGTTCCAAGCTGGCTGAAGAAGTTGATGGATTTTGGCTACTCCATCCTTGTACGGCTTTCCGGCAAGTCCACCATACTCGACATGTTGTTCCGTCTTCGAGGCGTAGCTCTCCGAGGAGGCGGAGTAAGCCACCACGGCGCCACCGTACCTTGGTTTGTGTCCTCCATATCTTTCCATATTGTTGTTGAGACACACACTTGATAACTTTAAATGTAATGAGACAAGAAGGTTTTTTTTTTTTTTTGTGTTGGGTTAAGGATTTGAAATTTGGTTAAACTAGTATATATAGGAAACTGAGGCGATCTTGTAATTGAAGCTACAAAAAATCAAGACAAGTGGAAGTTGTTATTACTTGAGCATCTTGAAAATTCTTTCCCCTTCATAATTGAAGGGAATCACATTCCATAAAGAATGCACGAAGCACGTGGAGACATTTTATATCCTTGTGCTTGGATAGATATGAATAACTTTAATTTAAATTGAGAGGCAAGAATAATAATCGTGTTTACTCACCGGCAGAATCTATAATTGGATAGGTATATCAAGGTAAAAGAGAAAAAAATCTTACCTACTTTTGGTTTCAATTATATTTAATCGTAACATGCATGCATGCGTGTTTAAATATAGTATCTATGGAATACACGATAAACACATTTGTCCCAAAACAAAAACAAAAAAAAATCCAACAGTGAAACAGTGTGTCTAGAACGGATCCAGGAATTCGTTCCATGTGGTGAAATGTATAGGAAGTAAAAGAAATTATTTCAAGGGGACAAAATGACAAAATTTCATAAATACAAAATATTTACTAAAAATAATTATATATATATATATATATATATAATACAAAAAATTTAAATTCAAGGGACTGCCCCAAATCCATCCCTAGACAGTGACCCACTCAAAGAAGTTTGAGTGGGAATTTGTACACACGAACTTTAGGGTTTTACAATTGTATTAGATTTCTTTAGCTGTATACTCCTCCGTCTTAGTTTTAATTTTACATTTGATGTTATATGGAGTTTAATGTGAGAGTTGAATTGTAGTATTTAAATGGATAAAATAATTTTTTTGTGAGGTAAAGTTTAAAAAGGTGAATACATTTTTATTTCTCTTTTGGGTAATGAGAGAAAAAAATTAGGACGAACCATTTTTACAATTTAAAAAATAAAACTGAAACAGAGAGTACCACTATGAACTCGAACAGTTCTTGATAAAGGAAAAAAATTGTTTTAGACGGAAGACAAAAATCTGTGAAGTTCTTGATAAAGGAAAAAAAAAAATTATTTTAGAAGGAAGACAAAAATTTGTGAACTAGGTAGGTATTTTCAAATATTAGTGTTATTATGCACTATCACCGTTATATATATATATATATATATATATATATATATATATATATATATATATATATATACTATTAATGTTAAATAAAAATGATATGAATAACAATCTTATTATACTATATTTCCAAACCTCTCCCAGATGATGTGTCAGCACCACATTTCTCTTAAAGTGACGTGGCACCTCTCAAATCATTTTATTTTAAAATTCTGCATTCTCCTTAAAAGTTATTTTAGGTATATTTTAAATCATATTAAAACTTAATCTACACCATGAGTTTTATATTTTTAATCTCAACCGTACATTTCATTTTACATTTTCTTTAAATGTCAAATCTCACTTTAGTTTTCATTCGGATTTACAACCCTAATCATCTTCTCTTCTCTTTATTTTCTCATTCATTGTTTGATTTTTCTTTATAGGTATAATATTATTTTTTTCTCCTCTTCTTCTCTCACGATGTCGTCTCTCTTCTCGCAGGTTATTCACGAACCGCCGCCTCCTCATGGATTTTTCCCTCGAATCACCGCGGCCTTAAACCGCATCGGAATACCGCACACCACCACATCGGGTAAGAGATCAATTTTATTTTAATCTAATTGAATCGTCATTTTTTTTCTTGCATAAATATGGATAAATGCTTGGTATGACGATCCAAACCCGGAGCATCACCGTAACAAAAACAGTCTCACGGCCCCAGTTTATTGGGATAATTTGGAAATCGACGGATGTAATTTTTTTTTTTTTTTAATTTTTTTTATGAAATAATTATTTGTAAAATTTAGAGTTGTTACTACTGAGTTGTTATTTCTTTATAGTATACTATAAATCTTAATAAAATTTAATTAGTGTAAACAAAATATTTATGTATAATATGAAATATTCTTTTAAACAATAATGTAATGCAAGCAATTCTTTTTTCATTGTTGGATGATTTTTTTTTTTGTTTTTTAGGATTTTTTTTTTTTTTTTTTTTTGCAACATATTGATATATGTGAAATTTGTAGGAGAGAATTCGAAATATTTTGGAAAAGATATTTTCACCGAAATAGCGTATGATACTAAAAAAATCTTGCAACCAACTTGCCTTCAATAATAGATTGTAATACAAAAGTTTATTTTTAGATAAAATTATACGGCCAAAATAGATTATTAATTGCAAAATACAGATATTCTTTTATAAACTAGGATTTTGATTTTTTTTAATATTTTTTAACATACAAATATTAAAAGAGTATTGTAATTGATAAATAAGTAAAAGATTGTTAAATCTTATATAATTAATGTATATATTTTTTCTTAAAATATGTGGAATAAATTTTTATGGGTTAGTAATTATAGTGATGACAAAAAAGAAACTTTTTTTACTAATGAAGATAAAATATTTACGCATAATATGAAATATTATTTTAAACATTATATTAATGCAAGCAAGTATTTTTTCATGGTTGAATAATTTCTCTTCTTAGATATTTTGGAAGTTATTTTTGCAAAATATTGATAGATGTGGATTTTTTCTAGGAGAGAGTTGAAATATTTCACAAAAGATATTGTCACCGAAATAGTGTATGATACCAAAAAAATTACTGTCACCAAATATAATATCTTGCATTCAATAAACAAAATATCTATGTAAAATATGAAATATAATTTTAAACATTATATTAATGCAAGCATATCTTTTTTCACAGTTGAACAATTTCTTTGCTTAGATATTTATGAAAGTTATTTTTGTAAAATATTGATAGATGTGAAATTTGTAGGAGGAAATTGAAATATTTAAGAAAAAAGATATTGTCACCGAAATAGTGTATGATACCAAAAAAAATAAAAATAAATTGTCACTAAATATAATATCTTGCCTTGAATAATAGATTGTAATACAAAAGCTTATTTTTGGATAAAAATTTACCGCCAAAATAAACCATAAACTGTAAAATACATATATTCTTTTTTAGACTATGATTTCGATTTTTCTTTTATATTATTTTAACATGAAAATATTAAATTAGTATTGTAAATGATAAATAAGTAAAAGAATGTTATATAATTAATGTATATTTCTAAAAAAAATATGTGGAATAAATTTTTCATGGTTAAAAAATTATAGTGTTGGCCAAAAAGAACACTAAGTTTCTTTACTATCAATTTAAGTATTATTACTTTAAAAAATATCTTACTCTAAAATACAATAATTATGAATATATTTTAATCAATGGAAATAAAATATTTACGTATAATAAGATTATTCTAAACATTAAATTAATGCAAGAAAATCTTTTTTCACAGTTAAACGATTTCTTTTTTTAGATATTTTTGGAATTTATTTTTGCAAAATCTTGATAGATGTGAAATTTGTAGAAGTAAATTAAAATATTTCGGAAAATATATTGTCACTGAGATATCATATGATTCCCAAAAAATATTGTCACCATGTAATATTTTACCATCAATAACAGATTGTAACACACACATTTTATAATAAAATTATAACTGCAAAATACAATTTGAAACTGTAAAAAATTTCAGACCGCGAAATTCGCGGGGTACACACTAGTAATAGTATATATGTATATAATAGTGATACTTGAAAAAAGTTTATTTAAACTCGATTTTAAAATAAACCTACCCAAATGGAATCTCGTTCACAAATATAATTTATGACTTATGAATTTATGAAATATCAGTTCAATCATGTTCTAAAGTAAATAATTGTGTCTACTGTGTCAAAACACACGAGATAAAATTATATCAACAAATTAAAATATTATAATTCCTTAAAATACTTCGCTTTTTATATTTTGGCACATAAACAGTAGACACATGATTTTGTGTCAAAATTTATATATTAGATCATCTCATGCAAATATCAAATTTAAAAAAAAAAATTAATGAGACAAATTTAAGATTCTTAATTTAAGGTCAAGACTGCGTGCAGATTGCAGCCACTGGAATTGATGTCGGCCCATATTCCTGCTTTCATAGCCCAAATTCATGTTCTAAATAGCTTTTAAGTTACGTGTTCTACTGTATACCCCTCCATATCCTATTTTTAATTTATTATAATATATTTTTTAAATGAGTTTTGTGTCATTATAATAAAAAATAAAAAAAGCTGAATACTTGATACACCCACTGAAATACCAAACGTTATAAGAACACAAACACAAAGAAGAGCATCGATCCAGGAAGAAAAGAGGAGAAAATTCATACTGTCCACCATTTTATCATCTTTATGGTAGTGATGCAACATTAGTTCGTTATTTTATCACAAAGATGGTGTTCACTCAGGAGTCTTACGCTACGTGTGTAAGTGTATTTGTTTGAATTTTTTTATTTTTTTTTGATGAAGTATAATTTTATTTTTTCTTTGAATGTTATTTTTTGTTATGGAATTAGTATTGTGTACCAAGATTTTCGTATTTTAGCCTACAATTTTCGTATATTGTGTACAAAGATTGTGATTCACGCGTTTTTTGAAAAAAATCACGACACCAATTGTCGAACCTGGTTCGTTGAAAAATAGTTAGTATTTCGACAAACATTTGTCAAAAATTAGTCAGATTTTCGAAAATATATTTTTGCCGATATATTAGTCATTTTTCAACATCTATTTGCCGAAATGTGAGCTGTTTTTTGAATAAATGTTGTTGAACTATAATTTTTTTTTTTTTTGATTTTTTTTTTGCGGTGGCAATCGAGAGGCTGCGTGGTGGTGGTGGCGCCACTTAAGTCGTGGGATGTCCGCGTGGCGCTGCTTGTGCATTGTGGCAGCGCTGCTTATGTATTCAACAGGAGAAAGTTGTATGAAAAGATGAGGTTTTGTGGGTGTATGAATTTTTTAATAATATTAGAGAGGGGTAATTTAGGTATATTGTGAGTGGTATATTTAATAATTATGTAAATCTAAGTGGATAGATTAAGTAGGTGGTGAGTGTATCAAATAAGTAATATATATAATAGATTAATTTAGCAGTGGGTGCTTAAACGATTCTATACAAAACTTGCTCAAAATTATTATGTTACAATTTCCTCTAAATGGTGTCGCTCTAAAGTCACCCCGATTAAATGTTACAATACTACACTCATACCCGCTTAAAAAAAAAAAAACCCATAAATGTGCACTCTCTCATGTCACAATTTTCATTTATAGTTTGAAGTCCGATGAGAGAAAAAATTCTGGTGAGAGAGCAGGAAATTGAGAACCTTATTACTAATGGATGCAGAAGCAAATCTTTGCAAATTTAAAAAGGATATTGATCGGAAATTGCACCGGAAACCCAAAATCGTTGAAAATTAATCCAACTAAATGAATGAAGAAGACCATACCAACATCAAGAAATAATCATTGTAAAAGGACCTGCGAAAAACTGGAAACTTGCTCACGAAAATGTAATAGTGTTATGGAGCCAAAGGTAGTTTAGGAGCAGTTCTTTCCATTTTGGTCATGGTCATTAGTCGCTACTCGCTAGGAGGAGCTTAGGAGTGGATCAATATTTTGCTTCATGTTCCTTAAAATTAGAAATTAAGTTGAGTAATGGCAAATTTACACAAAAGTCCCACGTTATGTATTTACCAATAATTCCATCAAATCATCAACACTAATATTTGTTATGCTTAAAAAAAAAAAATACTAGCTATAATTTGCTTGTATCGAATTGAGAAAACAAACAGAAAAAGACATTAGATTTAATTCAAATCAGTGTCGATACATGTAGTAATCTGTTAAGAAGAAATCGTATATATATGTGTTCTGACAGAAGATTGAACATATGAAACATGATCATAGAAGTGGATAAATGATAATGCCAAATGAACAAGGTTGAAATCACCAAGACGATGACATAATTTCAGAGTGATAAATTTCAGAACTGGCATTTATCCAAGGTATCGAAGTAGGGATGGTCCATTGCTGCTTTTGCTGAAATTCTATCTGCTGGATTATATTTGAGCATGCTCTGCATAAACCAAAAAAGAACAGTGACCTCACAAAAACACATAGACATTGTAATAAGCATTAGGAAATATGCATTTTAAAGTCTTATGATACATTAACTTGATATCACAGTTCCACAAAAAATTTCAAGAAGTTTCTGCATTTAGCTTCTGGGATTGACACCATGGATGAACAACAATGATGGAGGTAAGATGGTAGCTAGATAAAATCTTGATATTGGATGAACAACCATTTTTCAATTTTTTCTGGATTTTAAAAACTCACAATACTATAAAAACTTTTCACAGCAACAGCTAAGACAATTTAAAGATGCTAAAATACAACAAGAATAGTATTTTGAAACAATTTCAATTGTGGGGATATGCTTTTGATCCATCAGAAACAAGCAGGGAGCACATGATATGGAGGGAACAGCAAGGACTAATGAAGTTATAAGTTTGACACTAATCAAGTGAGAAGAAAGACTGACGCAACCTTTTGGACAAATTTATTATTAATCATGATCCTTGGACATGTGCACAGATAGATTAACTCAAGTGAGAAGAAAGACTAAAGCAGTGATTAGAATTGCAAAGAAATGAGTACCGATAGAAGGTCAAGACCATCAGGTCCTAAAGATGGAACTGCACGGGCCAAGTTCTGAGGCTCCCACTTGGGATACACATGCCAGTCCCTCAGTGAACTAACTCCGGGCCACTCCTTCTCACTTGGTGTTCCAAGCAACCTATTACACACTTATCATCTCAATTACATGCAACATTTGATAGCCCAGTAATACTGAAAATTTGAAACTAAGTTGATATCAAATAAGTATGTTTCTTAATATTACAGACTTTTTCTAATTATACAACTCTGGAAGCAAAAACAGGCAATAACAGACAAAGAACTTGATTAAAATGAAGCAAATTCTGTTATGGAATCCACCATATTCTTAAACCTAATCTCAAAGTCTTCATAAATCTTCACTAACACAAATAATGAATTAGTAAGGGAAAAACTAAAGATGATGGCGGTGACATTTGGATATGTAACTTGTCCATTTCTTTTGTAAATTTCTTACAAATATGAAGAGAGGAGTCAATATAGAAATTGTTTGAGTTTTTAATTATGTGACTCTCCATATTCACAAGAAATGGAGAGATCCATTTTCATGACATTTGAGGCAAGTCTCTTTCCCAAATTCCCAATCCAGGTATTACTTATTAAGATGTGCTTCACCATAGCTTTTTAGTGAATGAAAACCCATCATTGCAGAAGGAAAATAATTAATCTAACATTCTAATGAGGAAATGCACCCTGGCTTCCTATACAGCAACTTATCGCGATGGCAGAAAGTATCATATGAATAATCGGGAATATCAACAGGAGTATAGAATCACAATTATAAGGGTAGAGGTAAGATAAATCTCACCTAAAAATATGAAGAAGTTGTTGAAACTCGGAGTCTCCAGGAAACAAAGCTTGCCTTCTCACCATCTCCGCAAAAATACAACCAACGGACCACATATCAACAGCAGTTGAGTAATGAGTTGATCCGAGAAGCACCTCTGGAGCTCTGTACCAGAGAGTAACGATCTGCGAATTTTGAATACAGAAATACATTATAGTTCAATAATCAACTGAAGATATAAAAAAAAATTGATAATACCTCATGCGTGTAGCTCTTGAGAGGAACAGTGAACGCCCTACCAAGCCCTAGATCAGCAATTTTGAGAATCCCCTTCTCCTTATCAAGTAACAGGTTCTGCGGCTTGAGATCGCGGTGAAGCACGCCGTGACTGTGGCAGTGGGCGACGCCCTTACACAACTGGTAGAGGAAGCTCTGGATCTGTTGCGGCGGCAGCGGCCTAGGGTTTGGGCCCTTGCGGTGGGAATCGATGAATTTTTTGAGATCGGTGTCGAGATACTCGAAAACGAGGTAGAGCAGCGGCTTTCCGTTTTTGTTGTCGACGTGTTCGACGCAGAGCAACCGGACAACGTAGAGAGATTGGGAAAGCATTTGGAGGAGAGAGACTTCCCGGAGCGCCGTCGGAGGAACGCCTTCCTCGTCCATTTCGAGGCGCGTTTTCTTCAGCGCAACCACTTGGCCGGTGGCTTTCTCCTTGGCTTTGTAGACCTTGCCGTACGTGCCTTCGCCGACCTTCTCCAGCTTCTCGTATTTCTCCATGGATTTTAATCGATTGATTTGGAAATGGGATGCGTGTTCGTTCTCTCTATAAACTTTAGGGAGGGGACGCCTTTGTTCTTTTTACCGTTTTGAAATTTGAATTCAAGCCCGCCCGAATGCACGTGTCAAGCAATTGATGCGTTGTGATATGTGGGTCTACCGTACCACCCCTCCCCAACCTACACTATTAAAAAAAATATATATATTTGTTTTGAAATAGAAAATTGTAGGCAAATTTTTTTATATAGGCCAAATTATAAAATTGATTGCACAAATAGGGAGGTTTGAAATTTTTTTACGAAAATAGGGTTGATCGCGCCTGGGAGAGGCGATCAACTGAGTAGGTCGCGCTCCCCATGCGCGATCCTTGCAAGTGCTCATTTTCTACCCTTGATCGCGCCTGAGAGAGGCGATCTAAAGGGGTAGATCGCGCTCCCCAGGCGCGAGCAACACCAAGATTCCGCCACGTCGTGCCTCGCCCTTGCCAGAGGCGATCCTCGACACATTCTGCCACACCCACATGGCCACTCCGCGTGCTGCGCTCCATTACCCACGCCAAGACTCCTATTTTGGCAGTATATGTGTCGAAATGTGCATATAACAGCACCCTTTCACCCCATCTTCCTCCACTCCTCATTTCATTTCTTTCTGCTTCTCATTTCATTTCTGCTGCATTTTTGCTTCTCCTCCTCATTTCATTTCTGCTCTTCTTCCTCCTCATTTCATTTCTGCTCCCCACAAAAATGTAAGTATTTTGATATTTTTAAATTTTTTTGCAGTTTTTTATTTTATTCTAAAATTTTTTTTTCTCAATTTGCAGTCTCACATATACACAAAAATAAAAGCTAGTTGGTATTTTGCTATCTACCTGAGGAGTACAGACACTACTATCAAAAGGTAAATTCTTAAAAAAATAATTAATAATATTTTTTGAATTATTTTGCATGCATATATTATCTTTTTTTTTAAATAACGGTGCAAATGAAATATGCTACTAGATGAAAAATTCTTAGTATATATATGTAAATTGAAGTTATTGTACACATAGTATTTATTCTTGGTTCTAAAGAAACAAACAATATTATTAAATATTTTAATGAATTTGGAGTCAAAGTTGTTATATTTGATTGCTTAAGAAGAGGGGTGATTTTTTTAATTAAACCTTTTATTTGGGATAACTAGAATATTTGCAATTTAGTGAGTGGGTCAATAAAATATGTTTACAATGATAAAATAATTTAAGATAATAAAAATAAACGTTAGTAGTTTAATTTTTATAAATCCTTTTTTAATAATTATAAATATAAGAAATATATAAATTAATTATATAATATTTTTAAATACGTATATATGTGCGCAATACTTATTTAATACACATATTCTATATATTTTAATATGTCTACAATTTTTATTAATGAAAATTTATATTTTGCCAATTTAAATATTTGTCCATTTAGTGTGAGAATTAAAATTGGATTTATAATATTTTAAAGGATAATGCTATTTATATATGTTTTGACAGTTGGTTGAAGAATAATATTGTTGGTAATTAATGAATAGGGAATTTTCCATACTTAATACTAATATATATGTATTACATATACACGCATCAACATAAAGAATCTTCAAATGAATTTTTGTTGGTTTGTAACCCTTATTTTATGATTGCATAATTATTCTTTTAACATATAAACAATAATTCATTTGAAATTGCAAAATACACCACATATATATAGTTGTTTTAATAATTGGCAAAGTATTATATAAAAATAATTCATGATAAACTTTTTACGAAACAATATTAAAATATTAAATAATTTTATTATTATATAATATTATAAATTATGAATTTTTTTTGCATAAAAAAAAATTACAATGTATGTATATAAATTTTTAACATAAAGTTTTAGTATGTAAATTTAAAATATATATATATATATATATATATATATATATATATTAACCGTGCATCGCACGGGAGAAGTTCTAGTTGCTTAGTAATAGTAGATATTTCTTTAAGAAACATTAATGTATATCACTAGTTTAAGAAAATATCTAATTAAATAACCATCTTATTTTCATCACACCCGTCTCATAAATTAAACCGTCCCACATGAAAATGCATATTTAAAAAATATCCAACAGAGAATCATAATTCTGTGTTCATATATTTAAACAACCACGAGGGAAAATGCATTGGCAAAATAAAAAGTAAATATGTGATGGTTCTATATTTAGGAAATCTTTAATTTGTGATATTTTAAACATGAAAATTAAATATATTTATTATGTTGATTAGTTGATTACCATTAAAAAGTTAGATATATTTTAGTTGATTAGTTAGATATATTTTAGTTGATTATGTTGATTAGTTGATTACCATTATGTTGATTAGTTGATTACCATTAAAAAGTTAAATATATTTATTTACAGGATGGATGCTGCAAAAGAGACACTATTATATGGACCCGCGAGCCGATCTGTACTCACCATGCAAAATGAACATCGCTCGAGACTAGACCATATTAATCGGGAATCAAGTGAAACTGTGCTCAGTACATACCAAGGAGGCGATGGGGTGTTTTGGACATTTAGGCAAGATGACCCCGATCCTCGAAAGATTGTACTTCACCCCTGTGTAGTGGAGAGATTGAAGACGATGGATTTTTACGGTCCACTTCGTTGTGGGTCGTTCAGACTTGATCGACATCTCATCACTGCATTAGTGGAGAGATGGCGTCGAGAGACGCACACATTCCATTTTCCCGTCGGAGAGGCCACCATCACACTACAAGACGTTGCCATTTTGTGGGGATTACCCATAGAAGGAGAGCCAATTATATGCAAAGATGAAAAATGTACTTTCGGTGAATGGCAAGCTAGGTGTAATGCGCTTTTGGGCATCAACGTACAACAAGTTGATATCAGGGGCAGGAGTGCGATCCTGTTTTCTTCTCTGAAAAATATGTTGAGAAATGATATTGCTATTTACGACGAATCACCACAGGAGGTAGTTGATCAATATGCACGGGGGTGTGCACTTTTACTTCTGGGGACAGTAATGATCCCCGACCACACTCGAAATGCTATCCCGTTAGTGTATTTGAACTTTCTGGAGAACGTGAATACATCAGGGGAATACAGCTGGGGAAGTGCTGTATTAGCGACTTTGTATCGGGAACTCTGTATGGCTTGCCACGCTAATGGCAAGATTATCGCTGGAGCATTATGCTTGTTACAGGTAATTCTTGATTAGTTTTAATTACTTTTAAACAAATCAATGATTAGTTGTATGTTGAAACTAATTTACTCATGAATACAACAGATATGGGCATGGTCAAGGATAATACCAATACAACCAAGGAACGTATATCCTATGCTCCAAGAAGGACACATCTTGAGTGTAGATGGTCGCAATTTGGGGCTTCCACCGTATGGGGCTAGGTATTTTTCTCTAAACACATTTATCTATAAATCGCATAACATTCGTTTGGCTATGCATACTTATTGTGATACCTACTTAAATTATTGGTGGATACATTATCACAGTCACACTGAAAGTGCGGGCAACTCGATTCGTGTATATCGCGACATATTTGATCGTTTGTCTGATGGCCAAGTAAGTTATTATTATAATGATCCGCACAAATATATAAGTGTTTTTTAGGAAAATTAATTTTTTTTGTCTACACACAGTTAATCTGGGAACCCTATGATGAGCAAGCTGAGGAGATCTCGAGTCTTGGACCTCGTTGTTTGACCCAAAATTGGAGGTCACAATGTCCGCTGATCAATATTTGGATAGTGGAGCTTCATTATCCAAATAGGGTGTTAAGACAATTTGGAATGGTCCAAAACATTCCGAGTGATGTTGAAAGTAGAGACCAGGACTTGCATAATCATACCCGCCAGGGAAGATCCGGCTGCGATTGGACCATTAAACATCAAAAATGGATTACTTATTGGAGGAACAGACGACCATTCATGCCTTGCACTCCTATCAACAATGGTAATCCGGTCTCCAATGACTATATGCAGTGGTACTATGGAATTACACGACGATTGATTTCACCAGTGGAGTATACTGCAGTGGCCCGAGGTTTCCAACTAGCAAAAACATCTACTCGAGATCTTTTGGTAATATATATATCACAAATTTAATTTTATAATGTTTGAAAACTGAAACATGAATAACACTAATTTTTTTTGGGTTACAGGTAGGCTGGTTTCGGAAGCTCAAAATTAGTAAAAGACAGTGCAATCCTGATGATAGAGCATCAGTAGATAGTCATTTGGAGCTCACTGAGAATTACATCACTGAAGTGGAGCCTTTCATAGAAAACCCTGCTTATCTACAAGATGTGGCCTCGGATGAAAACGTAGAAGTTGAGGAAAGATCTACAAGACAAAGAAGAAGGGATTTGTAGGACGTGAAGATGCGGGTCCTTCAACGTCTAGGAGTCGGAGAAGACATTCCTCAGCAATGCCATCAGAGTCCCCTTTTCCCCGACAAGGTATTCAACATGGGATACCTCAGTCTGCTCCACGCACTCAGTATGGTGCTGGAAATGGTATGCAATTTACAAAATTACACTTGAGTGGATTTACATTTATTTAGTTATTATAATTTTTTTATAACATGTGACAGATGCTTCCACGTCTGAATTTTTGGGTAACACACAACCAACTACATATGGTATGTAATTCAATATTAAGAAATTATATTTATTATTTTATTTATTATATATGCATATCACTGTTAATTTGATAGCAGCCTGGCAATCAAATGAGGGGGCGTCTCAGCCTACGCCTCACACACATTATGGGTTACCCTCATTTGGACATGGAGCTTACACACAACCTGCTGGAGATGGTATGCAAGTTACTGAATCCTGAAATTACACAAATAAATAATATTTTTTAAGAGATAATGTTTATTTATTTATAATATATTATTGTTAACTTGATAGTTGGTTGGGGTAGCTATGAGGGGGTACCTCAGTCTGCTTCTGCATCGACGTTTCAACAGGAGGTGCCTCAGCCGAGTTTTCACACACCTTATAATGATCAAGGTATTTAATATCAACTTATATAAGTAAATGTATATATTGTAAAATATATTATTGATCTAAATTCATTAAATGTGTGACAGATTTTCTTACATCATGGGGTGGTTCATTTACTGAGATGTTAAACACGGGTATTGATTTGAATACCTATTATCAACCTCAGTTCTCACAAGAACAACCAAATTACACTTCAACGCCTATACCATTTGCGGGCACAAGTAAGAACCTTGGACCAAGCCAAGATGAACAACAACCTCGTCGTGGTCATCGTGATAGACGTCCGACACGATGTGGCACGGGTGGTCATTTACGTCGTCACTAATTGTATGATATTTTGTATATATATTTATTTTTAATTGATAATTTTTTTATGTATGCAATTTTATATATTTGTTTTTAATTGATAATTTAAGTAACACAAAGAAAATGGGAGAAGGAAGAAGAAGAAAGCATCATAAAGCATTATATGCATATTAGCCAACAAAGAAGGACAAAATAGACTCACTAATTAGGAAGCAAGTTACTTTTAAACAACGAATGTACATCTCATTAGATACAACAAGTTGATTCACCAAAGGGGTTCAGAACATCAATGCGAAGGTCCAGCTCTATCTTGGGCTTGGTACTGTTGTCTAGCGCGGGTTTGGGCCCAATCCATCTCATTGTGAATCCTGGACGTCACATCTCGGCCACGACGCCTTATCCTGTGATCTGGATTATGCCTCAGTTGGAAATTGGGTTCATCCCACTCCTCAGGATCCGGCAATGGCTCAAAAAACCTAGACGTGTAAGTCGAAGTATACACACTTGTACTGTAACAGTCGGGCACATACACACTTGGATCAATCCTGAATTGTCTACACACCTCCAATGCATGTGAGCATGGGATACCATCCAACTTCCATAGCCCGCAATCGCACTCGCGTCTCAATAATGCAACTCTGTATGTGCGATATTGTACTAAGCCCTTAATACGAGTAGAAACTCTGGCTGATCCCACCTCCTGATTAAAAAGGTCTACTCGATGTTTCATCCCCTCTCGCTGCCCTGAATCAAACCTGTCATGAACATATTTAGGCCACATCCGATTTCTCAACACTAAAATCCCTGCTTCTTTAGCACGTTCCATAAATGCATTTTTGGATCGTGTGAAAGTTGCATTGACGATGGCTGTGATTGGGAGGCGTCGTGCACCCTTAAGAACACCGTTGATGCATTCTGAGATATTAGTTGTCATAACACCGAAACGGTGACCTCCATCATGGCAAAATGTCCACTTGGTAGGATCGATGTTTCGTAGATACTCATGACCTTCTTCGCTTAAAACTCGTATTTCGTTCATCCTTATCTCAAAATGTCTTACAGACAATGCTCTTCCCGCAACATAACACAAGTCCTTCAGCTTTTGACTTTTGAACTGAGTATTGAAATTTGAAGCAACATGTCTTAAACAATAACGATGCACTCCTCTTGGTGGTGAAAATGCTGGGACTTCGTCCACTGCCTTCAGTATACCCTTATGTCTATCGGAAATAAGGCATACACCCTCCATATCACCGACAACATGTGTGGCTAACATATTAAGAAACCATTTCCAAGATTTATAACTTTCATCGTCAACAATGGCATATGCTACTGAAATGATCTTCTGATTGGCATCAAGGGTGTTAGCAATCAACAATTTGTGTTTATACTTAGTGTAAAGGTGAGTACCATCTACACAAAGTATTTTGCGACAATGCATGAATGCTTCAATGCATGGCTTGAATGCCCAGAAGACATAGCCCAACGTGTGCACATTCCACTCAATCGTTGCCTTGTGCTTCCACTCCACAATGGTCCCGGGATTGTATTTCTGCAAGGCCCTCATATACTTGGGCAAATATTGACATGAACTCTCCCAAGTTCCGAACACATTCTCTCTAGCACGTTTCAATGCTTGCCATGCCTTTTGATATGAAATAGTGTAATTATATTTCTTATCTGCATGCTCCACGACACATTTAACGTCGTATGCTGGTTCAACTTGTATGAGACTCTCCAAGTCAGCTGCAAGCAAGTTTTTACATAGATTTGAATGACTGCGTGAGTCAATATCCATCAGACAGGTATGTGGCGGTCCCAACCTGGTGATTTCCCAATGACCAGATCTTTTACGGTATGAGGCGCGCAAATGCCACTCACAGTGTTGCAATGTCGAGCAATTGTCATTTTCACTTGCATAGTTCTGCTTGCACACCAACTTCATTGACTTCGAGTTGCTCTCTTCGACTCTGTACTCACGTCTTGCATGTTGGACCGAGTAATTCTTCACGACATTGATCGCAGTCTCTTTGTCTTTGAAGATCATTCCTAACCTCAAAACTCCATCATCCGCATCGTAGCCCAGATCACCACTTGGAACGCCTACTGAATCAACAGGTACATCATCACATGACCTATCAAAAAATGGCACTCCAACCAAATTTGGATGAGGTCTCACTCTTGGCATTAGAGAATTTGGTACAGCAATACTTGGCATCCAAGGATTGTTAGTGGTATCATCCTCATCAGACGGCCCCTCGTCCTCAGAACCATTATCGCTTGGTTCAGAATTACAAGTAAAGTCTGGATATAGATCACCTTCTATATCAGCTATGGAGGTGCCGACAGGGGCCATTATCTTAGTGATACCAGAAGGTCCAACATTAGGATCTGAACCACCGGCATGACTAGACCCTAAATGTTGGTAGGGTTCATCTTCCCAAGCACCCCACTCATTATGGTTCACTTGCAGGGCATCGTATGCAATGTTTGAAGGTCTATCCATATTGGCTCCCCCACGACCTGACCCTTCAGAAAGATAGTATTGGTTCTCCCACTGACCATGGGATGCTGGGTACTGCACCTTCATTTCAACCTCCACTAATAGCTCAACTGAATTGAGCCCCGCTTGTGGATGGAAGAAATAGAGAAGGTCGTTGTTGTTCCTAATAGGACAACTAGATGAGGCATTCTCATTATTTATTATGCAAGACACATTCAAAGAATACACTCGCAAATCTAATCCCGTGATCTCAGACAACACACGTAATAGACCATAGAAATCAAGCATACGATCAACTCTTCTTGTTCCAATAACTGCTCCACAAGAGCGCACAAGGATTCCAATATCGCGAGAGATTGACATATCTTCAAAAACACAACACACTTATAATTAATATACAAATCTATATTAAATTTGATACTTAAAATACATCAAATAATTATATAATATATTGACGTATATAACAATTTTTAAGTCTGTTTTGTGTAAACTAGTTTCACGGTTAAATTGGTTTACAATTAATATCTTATAATAAAATAACTAATATCTTTTAATGATACAATTAATATTCTTCGACTAATTTTTTTAATGAAACAATTAATATTATTCAAAATTACTATATTATAGTGTAAATAATTAATACCCTTTAAATAAGTTTTACAATGAAATTAAGACACTACTATTAAAAATAGTTTATTGTAATATAATATATTTATTTATGCATGATATATTTTTTTTTTAAATTAAAATTTAACTTTTTATAAGTTAGTTCCTATCAAACAGTATATTTTTATTAATAATTTTAGGATATATTCCAAATAAATTTATAATTCAATAAAATTTATAAAATGATGTACAAAATAAACGTATTTTTATTTTGAAAAAAATGGGTGAATCATATAATTATGTCAAGGAACATGCATCCTCCTAAATATGTTATTCCTTAATTTGATTGATGTTTCTCCAAGTGAAATGATATTAAACACCTCAAAATAAGTTATATATTAAAATAATTAAATTACAAAAAAAGACACCTAAACTAAATTCACAGCAAACACAATTACATGCATGGACAAACTAAATTCATTAAAATATTTAATAACATTGTTTGTTTCTTTAGAACCAAGAATAAATACTATGTGTACAATAATTGCAACAGTGAGTTTATTAAATTTTAATATATTTTGTGAGTAATATTTATCTTGAAATTTATTTAAAGAGTATTAATCGTTTCATTAAATGATATTATAGTTTTCACTAAAAATATTAATTGGAGAAGTAATATTGTTTCATTAAATAATACTAATTGTTTTATTATGTTAATAAAATTGTAGTTCACAGTTATATAGTTAACATGAATATCATTAAAATAATATCTTCTCAATTAAATATTACAATTTTTTTTTCAAGTCAATTTTTTTAAGTATAATGTTTGACTCCAAATTCATTAAAATATATTTTTTAAGTGTAATCCAGATCTGAGGTTGATTTGAGTTAAATGCTACCTAAAATTAATCGTTTAAAGAAAATATTACCATGACCATGATTGATATGAATGTTTAGACTGAGCTTCTTATAACCAATGGTGGTGATAGTTTTTTTTTAAATCAATTTTCTAAATTACAAACTAGATTTAATATTAAATTTCAAAATTTTCCTTATTTATTTTCGGTCAAAAGCCGATCATGCAACATATATTCAAGTCTCCATTATGATAAAAAGAAATACTCCCTCCTATCCAAAACTTTTGCTACTTTTGGCCTCAAATCTTATTTCAAAATATTTGTTATGTTTATATAATTTTTCTCAACTTTTTTTTATATATTTACTAAAATAAAGTCTTATAATTATAATGTAAGTTTGACCCACTAAATTAGCACATCCTTATATGGAAAAAAAGAGTGAATTTGTACAAATAATTAATTTATATCCATATTTAATTGGGTTAATTGGAAAAAAACTCACGAACTTAATAATATTTATCAATTACAACATAAACTCAATATCCTTATATGGGACGGTTTAATTTATGAGACGGGTGTGATGAAAATAAGATGGTTATTTAATTAGATATTTTCTTAAACTAGTGATATACATTAATGTTTCTTAAAGAAATATCTACTATCTACTATCTACTATTAAAAAGATAATATATGCATGCAAAATAATTCAAAAAATATTATTAATTATTTTTTTAAGAATTTACCTTTTGATAGTAGTGTCTGTACTCCTCAGGTAGATAGCAAAATACCAACTAGCTTTTATTTTTGTGTATATGTGAGACTGCAAATTGAGAAAAAAAAAATTTAGAATAAAATAAAAAACAAGGCAAAAAATTTAAAAATATCAAAATACTTACATTTTTGTGGGGATTGGTTTGTATTTTGGAAGCAGCCCTTTGTTTTTATTTTTGCCTAAAAATCGGACAGAATAAAGGAGGGAGAAGGAATACTAAAATGATGGATGAATTTTGGAAGGAGTACTAAAATTTTTGGTGCAAGGGTGCTGTTATGAGGAGGAAGAAGTACTGATGAAAGGAGGAATACTAAAATTATGAAATGAGGAATACTAAAATTTTCGGATGAAAAAAAGGAGGAAGAAAAACAGAAGTGAGAAGTAGAGGAGGAGCATATAGTAGAGGAAGAAGAACAGAAGTGAGAAGTAGAGAAGGAAGAGTACTGATGGCAAGAGTTATATGCACATTTCAAAGTACAAAACGCCAAAATTGCAATCAAATCGTGGGCTGGCGTGGGGCTGGCGTGGGCAGTGAGCAGCAGAGGGGCGTGGGCTGGGAATCTCGCCATGTGCCTGCGTCAGAATGTGTCGAGACTCGCCTTCCGTAAGGGCGATCTACTACGTGGCAGGCCTTGGTGTTGATCGCGCCTGGGGAGCGCGATTCTCTCTTTTGATCGCCTCTGCCAGGCGCGATCAAGGGGTTGACTTGCTGGCTATGTGTAGATCGCGTCTGGGGAGCGCGATTCTCTCTTTTGATCGCCACTCCCAGGCGCGATCAACCCTATATTCGTAAACTTTTCTGCAGCAACCCTATTTTTGCAATCAAATTTGCTAATTGGCCTAAATTAAAAAAATTTCCGAAAATTGTATATCTATTATTTTATTAAAACTTTATAAATATAATTATAAATATTTTATGATTAGAATTCTTTTTTAAATAAGTATAATTGTTTTGTTATATAAAATTTTAATACGATTTTTAGTTGTGTATTATATATTCTTTTCTTAGTTTTAGTATATTTAATACGCTTTTTTCTGAAAATTGTATTATTAATACGTACTGGTAATTGAACCCGTGCGATGTACGATTATAATTGTACAATTAATTTATGGATTCTCAATTTATATTGTAATTTCTTCGTTTAGGTTTAAGAGTGTTTATTAGTATTTCTATTAAAGTATTTTTCGAGTCACTTGGTAATTTTATATGTGTGATTTTTTTTTTTTTAATGATGAATAGAGAAGTTACTCAAAAACACTTATTAAATATGTCTTTAAAAGGCTTTCAAGTTTAACCTCTTTGCTAAAAAGGTCTAGGTCGAGTCTACCAAAAAAGTCTATGATAGATAATAGGCTAGACTTGAGCCCATAAATTATAAACCAGGCCTAGACTTGAGAGGTCTGGTCTAGCATATTCTCACCCCTATTTTTTAGTAACATAATTGAAGTCTTAATTTTCAAATTCAAATCATGATTCGACACACCATAACACTTCAAGTTATTCTAGTATAGGTGCAAGTATGACTCTATCCTTCAAAAAATTCAGATCGTCCACAATATTCTTCAAATGTGGCTTTGAACGAAACATTTGTAAAATTATTAATTTCATTTATTTCTTTTTTCAATTAAAAAAATTCATCTATGAAGTCGTTTTATATGGTTACTCGTACATATTTATTTTTTAAGATTTATTTTTATAATTTTGAGATAGATGCATGCATTAAAATAAATAATTAACATTATTCTGAATCCTCCTGATTTAATATAAGTTTGAGGTTTGAAGCACTCAATTGCTACCCAATATTCCTGTATTTGGTCAGTCCATACAGAGTTTTGCTCTGTCATCAATTGTAATGCATTGTTCATACTTTTATCTTGTGAAATTATCCCGAATCTAGAGACAAAAATATTGAGTAATATAATTCAATTGGTATGCATTATTTGTATGTTAATTAATTAATCCTACAGTATCTCTCAAACTTAATCCAGTATGATAAATATTCTCATATGTATTTGGTGGTTTGTCAAATAGAATATATTAATATATTAATTCTTATATGTCTCTTATAATCTTTCTCCAAGTAATTAGTTTAGGACAAAGTCTTATATGAAAATAGTTCATGATACTGTTTTAAAATATCAAATATTTGATCAGGGTTATCATAAATCTAATCAGGAGTATCAAAAATCGGGATCAGTGTTATTATATTGTAATTATTGTAGATTTTCTTGATCCTAACTTTTGATACTCTTGATGGAATTTTTTATACTTCTGATCAAATATTCGATATTTTAAAATAATTTCATGTTAAGGTTATCATGAAGTATTTTTCATATAAAACCTATTCTTAATCAAGATAATCGCTCTCTTCTACAAAAAATTAAGAATGTGTATAGAGTAAAATTGGTTCATACAAAACTATTTTACAATACTTTTTAGTATAACAACCACTAATACCGTTTAGTTGATTAATGCTCATATGTATTTGGTGGTTTTTCTAATAGAATATATTGATATATTAATTGTTATATGTCTTCTATAATCTTTCTTCGAATTAATTAATCTAGATAATCTATCTTCTACAAAAAATTAAGAGTACGTATGGAGTGAAATTGGTTCATGCATAAACCATTTTGCAATACTTTTTAGTATAACCACTAATACCCTTTAGTGTAATCAACTAATATCCTTTAGTTAAACAATTGATACTCTTCATACCCTTCAATTAATTCCCTTCGGTGAAAACAACTAATACCCTCTAAAATTAATATTCTTCAGTGAAAGTAACTACTCCCTCCGTGCCACATCAGTTTGTACACTTGTCATTTTGGTCCATCCCACACCAATTTACAAAATACTAAAAAAAAAAAAATTGATTTACGTGTACACTCACAAACATACACACACACACACACACACACACACATATATATATACCCACATGCCACTATTTTATTAAAAAACACATTTTTCTTTAAAAAAAATGTGCAACCAATTAGGGTGCAAATTGTTGTGGGACGGAGGGAGTAATACCCTCCAAAACTAATACCCTTAAGTGAAAACAACTAATACCATTTAGTGAAAACAACTAATACACTTCTAATGGTTCATGTATGAACCATTTCCACTCTATACTTTACCAAAAAATAAAGTGTGGTCTTATTCTTTCTTTTTTTAATTCATAAATATTTATTTTAATAACTTCCACGAACTATATATCAAATTATTTCTATACATTGATCATTCACAAAAATATTTCATAACTATTATTTTAAAATAATTGAAATATCTTTTATACTACAAAATAAAGGGATTTATCATAATATATATATTTCAAAGATATATATATATTCAATATATTTATATTATTTCTCAATATTTATTATAATTTATATTTCAAATATACATCCAATATATTTTGTAAATAATTATTAGTCAATATTTACTATAAGGATACAATAAAATATATTTTAAAGATATATATCAAATATATAAAATAAAAATTTTAACGATTATTACTCAATTTAGCAATAATTTTGACGGGAAAATTCAATGGATTCCAAAAGTTGACCGGTTAGCGTTATTGAAATATCTTTTATACTACAAAATAAAGGGATTTATCATAATATATATATTTCAAAAATATATATATTCAATATATTTATATTATTTCTCAATATTTATTATAAGTTATATTTCAAATATACATCCAATATATTAAATAATTATTAGTCAATATTTACTATAAGGATACAATAAAATATATTTTAAAGATATATATCAAATATATAAAAAAAAAAATTAAAACGATTATTACTCAATTTAGCAATAATTTTGACGCTGGTTAGCGTTATTATAATATATATATATATATATATATATATATATATATATATATATATATATATATATTACCAACATATTTTTTATACGTATATATTATATATAGATACGAATACATGATCGTGTTTTCCGTACAACGAACTTACATGCATTATCTAGCTATATATTGAGAGCTTGCATGACTGTGACATATTAAAATAAGTGACCTCAAGTTGAAAGGAAATATACATACAAATTTAATCTATTTAAATGTAATGAGTGAAATTGTATTGTTTAATAATGTATTGATTTCCTTCACATGTATCATTTTACGCTCATGTATATTTCGTAATTCCATAATTAAATAAACGTAATATTTAAAAATTACAAATTTATTTACATTTTGTGTTTTAGATCAAATAAGTTGTAGTATTTAAAATGAACTTAATTAAAAAGTTAATTTAATAATTGGATATCTAATTATATAAAATAATTTAAGTATCAATATAAATATATTATTTAATGATTGTGATATATTAAAAATTGAATAAAATATTAATAAATCGAATAAGATATAGAATTTTATAGTTGAAGAGATTTTTAAAATAGGGAACAAAAAATTGCATATTGAAGTTTAGGAATCTTCATTTTGAAGATTTGCACTGGAAATGCCCTTGGTGAGATTAACTTTATATATAGCTTAGGTTAAAGTATAGTCATATGTTTTGCACCGCATTAGAAAAATGTTCCGAAAAAGAATAGAAAAACTTAAAGAAAATTACAAAGAAAAAAAAACATTGGTATTTTAGAAAAAAAATTCCAATTTATTTTTTAAAATTTTCAATTTTTTTCTAAATATTTTTAAGTGGGGTGTATTAATAAAAGATGAGACTCGTTTCAACCAGGCCATATATATTAGGCCTATACTGAAAAAGCAAAATGAAGGATTATAATTATTCAATTAATTTATGTACAATTTATATTGTAGTATGTTTGAGAGTGTCTAACCAATGTTATTACTATATTATAAGTGTTTTAGGTATTATATGTGTAAATACTTACTAGTCTTTATGTCTATATTTAGAAACTGGCGTCTTCTCTCAACTCAACTCGACATCGTTCATCAACTCGGCCCATTTCATCAGCGACTCTTCTTTCCGCAGCAGCGCGCCTTTCTTCGGCAAGAAAATACTTAATGAATTCAATTCGTTCTAGTAGTATTTGATTCATAACTTAACAAATAGAATCACCAAGTATAAAAGTCCAAATATCATTACAGACTCAACCCACCATAATGAATCTTGTGATGCTCCCGAAACCAAGGGCTGAAGGAGTTCCGACGAGTGGATTCTGGAGAAGACATTGGTGGACCCGCCAGTGGGGTGGGGGGAAGAGGTGTATGAATGGCTATCGGAGGTGAAGGAGTAAGGGGTGCGATTACAAACGCTGGAGAGGGGATGGTTGACATTTCATGGTTGTGGAAGGTGGAGGGGAGTGTTCCGGCACCACCAGAGAAGGGGAAAGAGGTGGGTCTGTCAAGAGGTGGAGTGAAAAAAGATGGAAAGAGTCCCGGCGCCACAGGAGTAGACAACAATGGAAGGGATGGTGAACCCACTGAGGGAAAGAAATGCAGTGAATTTCGGGCCCACCGGAGACGATATTGGTCGACTTGGGGAGAGATCAGGTGCTTTCATGGTTGTGGCTGTCGGAGGTGGATCATGCTATCAAAATAAAATAAGAATTAATAGTAACATGTTATTTCCATTGTATGATGAACAAAATGTTGCTTACAATTGATCCATATAAGATTTAAACTCAAAATTATCCTATCATGCATTTTTATTTATAATAAATTATATAACCACTTTCGCTATGCCATTCTTCTATAAACTGCGCCTTTTCTCAACTCGACCCATTTCATCAGTGGCTCTTCTTTCCGCAGCTGCTTCATGAATTCAATTCACTCTAGCTGTATTTGAATCATCAACTTAACAAACATAATCACCAAGTATAAAAGTCCAAATATCATTACAGGCTCAACCCACCATAATGAATCTTGTGATGCTCCCGAGAGCAAGGGATGGAGGAGTTCCGGCGAGTGGACGTCGGAGAAGGCATTGGTGGACCCGCCAGTGGGGTGGGGGGAAGAGGTGTGTGTATGGCTATCGGAGGTGAAGGGGAAAGGGGTGTGATTACAAACGGTGGAGAGGGTTTGTGGACATTTCATGGTTGTAGAAGGTGGGGAAGAGTGTTCTGGCACCGCCAGTGGAGGGGAAAAAGTGGGGTTGTCAAGAAGTGGAGTGGAAAGAGATGGAAATAGTCTCATCGCCACAGGAGTAAACAGCGATGGAGGGGATGGTGGACCCACTGAAAGAGTGGGGGAAAGAAATGCAGTGAATTTCGGGCCCACCGGAGACGATATTGGTCGACCTGGGGAGAGATCAGGTGCTTTCATGGTTGTGGCTGTCAGAGGTGAATCATGCTATCAAAATAAAATAGAAACTAATAGTCAAATGTTATTTCTATTGCACGAGGAACAAAATGTTGCTTACAATTGATGCACATAAGATTTAAACTCAAAATTACTGTACCATGCATTTTTATTTATAATAAATTATATAACCACCATCATCATGTCATTCTACTATAAACAACGCCTTTTCTCAACTCGACGTCGTTCATCAACTCAACTCATTTCATCAGCGACTCTTCTTTCCGCAGCAGCGCGCCTTTCTTCGATAAGAAAATACTTCATGAATTCAATTTGCTCTAGCTGTATTTGAATCATCAACTTAACAAACAGAATCACTAAGTATAAAAGTTCAAATATCATTACAGGTTCAACCCATCATAATTAATTTTTGTGATGCTCCCGAGACCAAGGGGTGGAGGAGTTATGGCGAGTGGATGCCAGAGAAGACTGTGGTGGACCCGCCAGAGGGATGGAGAAAAGAGGTGTGGCTATCAGAGGTGGAATGGAAAGAGATGGAAAGAGTAGCTCAGCGCCACTGGAGTAGACAGCGGTGGAAGAAATGGTAGACCCACTGAAGGAGCTAGTGAGGGAAAGAGATGCATTGAATTTCGGCACTGTCGGAGACGATATTGGTAGACCTGGGGAGAGATTAGGTGCTTTCATGGTTGTAGCTGTCAGAGGTGGATCATGCTATCAAAATAAAATAGGAATTAATAATCACATGTCATTTCCATTGCATTAGGAACAAAATGTTGCTTACAATTGATCCACATAAGATTTAAACTCAAAATTACCCTACCATGCATTTTTATTATATTAAATTATATAACCACCATTGTCATGTTATTCTTTTGGAAATGACGCTTTCTCTCAGCTCGACGTTGTTCATTAACTCAGCCAATTTCATCAGCGGCTCTTCTTTCTGCAGCAGCGCGCCTTTCTTCGGCAAGAAAATACTTAATGAATTCAATTCGCTCTAGCTGTATTTGAATCATCAGCTTAACAAACAGAATCACCAGGTATAAAATTCCAAATATCATTACAGGCTCAACACACCATAATGAATCTTGTGATGCTTCCGAGATCAGGGGGTAGAGGAGTTTCGACAAGTGGACGCCGGAGAAGACAGTGGTGGACCTGCCAGAGGGGTGGAGGAAGTGGAGTGTGTATGGCTGTCGGAGGTGAAGGGGAAAGGGTGCGATCACAAATGGTGTAGAGGGGATGGTGGACATTAAATGGTTGTCGGAGGTGGGGGGGAGAGTTCCGACACTGCTAGTGGAGGGGAAAAAGGTGTGGCTGTCAGAGGTGGAGTGGGAAGAGATGGAAAGAGTTTCAACGCCACTGGAGTAGACAACGGTGGAAAGGATGGTGGACACACTGAAGGAGTGGGGAAAGAGTGGTTGTGGCTATGGGAGGGGAAAGAGTGATGTCGGAGTAAAGATGACAGTCTTGGAAATAGCGAGAATGATGGCTGTGACATATTTCAGTGTTAGTGTACTATGTAAAAGCCTAAATGGAGTTGCATATCTTGCCCTATTTATAGGGTATAACGGGAGGATCTAGAGGATCCAGTTGTATAAAAGCCAAGAAAAATAAAAATGCTTAAACATGTCTTTGGTTCATGATTATATGTAAGGGTTAATTGGTGCTATTTAAAATTAAATAAGAAAAAAATTGAGAAAAGAAAAATCTAAAATGAAGTATCTAAGTTTCTAATTTTTAATACTACGTATTCTCATCTTAATTAAAAATTATTATTGGTAAAAGTAACACGTTCTTTGTACTTCTTTTGATATAACATCTTTATCCCCTATATATACTTTAGTTTTTTAAATTTTACATTATATGCATCTTCATTTATTTATTTCTTCTTTCTTGTAGTTACCATTTAATTATCTAAGTATTTTACATCACTTGTCAATATATACCATATTGAACATTATCCTAATGGATATGTAGGTTGGATGTTACTGTTATTCATGAGGCAATAATATATATATATATATATATATATGAAATGAAAATGTATTCTCCTTCTCTTTTATCTATCTCATTTTATTTTTAAATGATGTTTCTTTATAATTGTCACTTTATTATATCAATGTATTTTATTAACTATTTATTTCTTTTCGAGGATACGAAGATAGAATTGAGACAGACCAAAATAAAAAGTGTGAATAATTAAAGATGTAAGATTATATTTGTTTTAGGATTTAGGTGTGCATGTAAATTTATGATTTTACATCAATGGGATGTAAAATCCTAGATGAATAGTAAATGTATCTATTTGTTTTAAAATTTTGTTAGAGTGAAATTTTAATTTACGATAAATCATGTATAATAGTAAGTAGGAGATGTAAGAGTAAAGTTGGAAAGAAAAAGTATGAGTGAGAGAAAAATAATATGTGAGAGTAATAAAGTTAATTATATTGTGTAGTGTAATAATATTTTAAAATTGTATAAAGTGATTTATATTAGGAAATGGAAAAGTAATAATAGGTTTTGTAGGTATTTATAAGTGTGGATGGAAAATGAGATGTGAAAACTGAATTTTAAATCTTCAATTCAAATAGAACGTGAGAATCCAAAAACTTTTTTTTTAATTCTAATTCTATTTGGGTGAATCCCAATACAAATGCAGTCTATGTGTGTGTGTGTATATATATATATATATATAAAAAAGAAAAATTGATTTGCGCTATATTAATGAATTAAATATCACAAGATAAAAGTGAAGGCGGGAATAACATAAATTATGAGATCAATCCTATAACACTAACTACAACTGGGTACTAAAACTAAAGTGCATTATAGCAGTCCAATTTGATTAGACTATACCATTTATCCATAAAACTGTGTTCAGTTGTCTAGTCAAAATATTTAAACCAAGTTTGTGGAATTGGGGAATGGAATTAAGACAGAATGAGAAGAGAGAAAGAAAGAGAGAGTCATTGACTTGTCATGTGATAAATAACTCGATAAGCAACCAAGAAGAAAGAAAGGAAAAAAAGGAGGTGGGGATCGGAGAGTGTACAATTTTTTTTTTGGGACGAGAATTGGAAAGAGCACATGTGTATAACTGGTGTAAATTTTGTACGAAAATGGTTCATAATAAATTTATTGTGAAACTATTTTAAAATATCGAATATTTGATTAAGAGTATCATTAGTCTAGGTTCGGGAAAATATACAACAATTACAATATAATATCATCGATCCAAATTAATGATATTTTTGGTGAGATAATCGATACTCCTGATCAAATATTCAATACTATCATGAACTATTTTCATATAATACTTTGTCGTATAAGTAAATCACTACAAAAAAAACCTTATTAGACGGGGAAAATTAAAGAGAAAAATCAAGCCCTCGATATTAAAGAGGGTTTTAACGAGCAAATATCCTGAACAAGGGAATTCACGAGGGATTAGTTTCCCTCGTCTGTCACGAGAAAATTACCGAGCAAAGAGTGGACCCATCTGCCTCAGACGAGGGAAATGATGGGCGTCAGACCCTCTGCACGTTCACGAGGAAAAAATCCCTCGTCCGCTTCTGACGCAACAGGTATCACAAGGGATATCTGATCCCTCGGCCATCTCATGAGAGAAATTCCCACTTCCCATCTTTGGATACTCTTCACGAGGGTTTTCAATCCCTCGATAAGCTTTCTCAGGGTGGGGCCCGTCGGGAATCTAGTGGGTGCCAGGGTTTTTCCCTCTTTAATTTCCCCAGCTAAGGTGACATTATGTCACCATATCTACCACTCGAGAGCTACATTCAAGAGAGAGGAGAGAAGAGGAGCTCCGGCTGCCGTCTTCCACCGCTGATGATGTGGAAAACTTATCTCCACTTGTTGGATTTTGCTACACATTCAAAAAAACGTTTATACGGTAAGTTTTTTTTTTTCATTTTAATCGGTTAAATTAATAATTATTGCATGTTAATCATATATATTACATATATATATGTTACATATATATATGTACGTGCTCAAAACAGTGGAAGATAATCTTTTGATATTTGTGCCTCCTGGTACACGACTTGAAAAGAAGGGTAAAAGATGGATTGTAGACTTAGAGAAGCAAGTAGCTCACACGTACGTGTTACTAAATTACAACGAGGTGCAATCGTATATTGCGTAAGTTAACCCACCTCTTAGTGGAAATTTAACATGTTAATGATCTTCTAAATTTTACCTCAAAGTCTCATCATTTGATTTAATGAATTGTACGTAGTGTATTTTTCGAGCAACTACAAATTGTTCAACCGAATCTATCAAGTGCTCAAAAAGACAATGTGCTTCAAATAGAATTTGCATCGTGGTTTGAACAACTTGTAAGTGATCTGTATAAGTAACTTATAATTATTAACTTTTATATATAAACTATGATCTTAATTGAATACATCGTAAATTATGTATATCTAGGTGAAAAGAAATCGTATTCAGGATCAGTTTATACGTAATCTCGCGGGCGGTCCTACTAGTAGTGTCACCATTTCAAAAGGACGATATAATATATCAGATGAATGTGCAAATAGATGATGATCCAGTCATTTTGGTTGATTTGGAAGCTGCACTAATTGAGGTAGAGAAAGCAGAAGGAGAAGGAGGAGGAGAAGAAAATGGGAAGAAGAAGTAAAAGTAGGAGAAGAAGTAGAAGGAGAAGTCCTAGAGCTCATCTAGCGAATAAGGGTGGTAAACAAACTTCAATCATCATCATCATCATAAAAAAACCTACATACAAAAACAAACTTCCAGAAATATTAAACAAGCACTTAAAACCATGAATTTGAAAATAAATGATAAATAACACTTTTCAAACCTACATATGATTTTTCAATATACCGTGTTCCAAAAATTTAAAAACATAATTAGAACTCAAGATATAACATCTAGGGATACTAAATTATTCCTACACTACCACATATTAAGAATTCTATAAAGGGAGCCAATATCTTTCCCTTGGACATTTCTACTTGAAAATCTAATAGCTGTTTGTCAAAGGAGTTCATGATTGCTGCATCAATCCAGGGATTATCTATGATGACTTTTGTTCCCATGTTCGAATCTACCGGTGCTTTTGCAGCCTCGTAAAGATGTGTAGCAATATTTCTACACATCTTTACAATACTGTGGTTCGTATGATACTTGTTGCCTTTCATGTCATCTTTGTATATGTTTTTTTAGGTTAAAAACAATTCTTTAGTATGCATTGGAAGTGGTATAGAACTCACATGAGCTTTTGGATCATCCTCTTAGCATATTGATGCAAGAGACTAGTCTTCATAAAGATGAAACAAGTTTCCAATTCATTAACCCATTTATCGTTATCCCCCATCCCTCGGATTGCTTCGTCATAGACAACTTCGATTAATTGCGTGTAGACCTTCAACCTTATCGATAAAGTTTTTGACCTAGCTTATCCTTTGTATAGGTGACAACAATGCAATGTGCATTGGAAAGAAATCTTCAGTATTAACTACAACATTCCTCATTAACTTGTACAACCATGTAAGCGTCTTTTCCTGGTAAGTCCTAGAGCTCATCTAGCGAATCATACTTCATGTTGTGAGAAATTTGGTCATAGTCTTTTCTTCTATCCGCATGTGTTACTGACTCTTTGAATTTAATCCTCCAGATCTTTACGACTCCCTTAGAAACGCCAAAATTGTGATTGTAATCAAGTTTAAAATTATCGGCTAATGTTACCTTTTTGGAGTGAAGATGCACAACAAATGATATCATTGAGCGAATATTCTCTTTGATTTCTGGGATAATATATGCGTACATCCTACTACCATCATGTTGGGAAAATAGTGGTGCCCGGGAACTATTCAGGATGAAATTTAAATACGAATTTAAATATAATTATTACTAGCATGAATTAATCATAATTAATTCAAATAATAATTTCAACAACAATTTTATCATCATGCATGTAGAATTAATTCACATAAAATCTATGACGGAATAACTAGAAATTATGTGATTACGTACCCCTTGTAGATATGACCTTTGATTAATCACGGGACTATCACGAACATGCTACCAACCAAAAGACCTTCTCAAGTATGTCCCTTTCGCCTTGCTTGATCACCGGTGGGAAGTGCTTTCAAGCAATTAAAATAACCAAGGAAAAAGGAAAATATTTTTGATGCAAATTTTTCCAACACATGTAATCATGTACTTGGGGATGAAATAATCACCCCCTATTTATAATAAGCAGTGGCAGAAAATTTGAGGAGAAAAAAAGCAGATAAAATCTTTTCTTAATCTCTAAGAAATCTTGAATATATCTCATATATTCTTTTCTCCATAATAAAATACTCCACAAAAATCTCACTCTCATATTCAAGGCCATATTGATCGAAAATTATAGAAAGAATATCCAAGATTTGGATCTTCTTGAATATATGAGATAATCTTGTATTCCAAGAATACTTATCTTCCATAAATATATTTTCAAGAAAATCAACAAAATCTTTTCTCTCCTAAATATACTTATTTTCGAAAAATACAAGGAAAAATCAGCAAATATATTTTCTTTTATTTTATTCACCTTATTATTATTGAGCTACTTAATGGGCTACTTGAGGGGCACTTAGGAGAATTAAGATTGGACCTATAATGGACTTCTGAATTTCAATATTGAGCCCCAATATAATTCAGCTCATTAATATTAATTAGTACCACTAATAAATTAATATTGCACTATCCATCTTAATCCATATTACGATAATATGGGCTCCCGATTATTATTTCCCGCATTTAAGATTATCTAGTCCATTAATTAATTAAGCTTCTGAATAGCTCTAAATTAATTAATATATTTCACCTTGGAGTAAAGACAACTCAACATTATTATCCGTACCGAAGAAACTAATTCTTCACTTGTAAGATTTGGTACGATGAAACTTCTGAGCCCACCAAGGGGACAAATCACATGAGTCGTACTCGCACGTGTTTCTCCGTATTAAATCTTAGCAGTCGTAGTATGATTAATATTACTGCCCAAAACACAAAGTTCGAAGTCACAATGATTCTCACTCAACATAAATCAAAGCAGTTACCATTAAGCACACACGGTCCTATTTAAGTGACGGAGATTAAGAAATCAATAACCACTGAGGTCTAATTCTTTACATTTCAGAACAGAAGAATTTATCCTCGTTGTACGTCCTCTTCAACACATATTAAATGTGCTAGTGCAGTCTCTTGGTCAAGACTGACTAATCTGAGATATACACATCGACCTTTCGCGGTGGATTGTTCAATTTCACCTGGGTCGTGAATTTGTACGTTTAGTTACAAGGAAACCGTTAATGTGATCTTCTGTGATCGGGTATCACCACATTAACTACAATGTAACATGTACTACTTATAATGAACTGGTTGCAATAAATATTCAACACTTAATCATATCTAAAGCAAATGCGATAAAAGATTTATTCTCATAAATAAGTGTTTAATACATGAGTTATACAAAGTAAAAGCATACTTTCACGTATAACTCCAACACATCATACTTCTCATTGAAAACATGAATTATATCAATTTTGGACCTGAGAGTGGAAACATATTCGGCAAATTAACAACCAAACCACTCATATACGCGTCCATCCATCTTTGTGCTTTCGACGCTATTTACAAATAGTATCTGCAAATAGTTAACATGGTTCAACTTCAGTCCAATGTTATCTTCTTTCTCAAAATAAGTATCGTACTTGATACGAGGTATGTGGGCATCTTCTAATATACATTCACCGCCAATCTTTCTATAGGTAAGTGTCCCATTTTTTTCCATATCTCCTCTGCCATATTGTGCACTTGCTGAACAAGTGAAACAGATGATCGGATCTTGGATGACATTCAAAGATAAAGTTGAAGAATGAGCTCTAGGACCAGTGATGAAGCCAGAATTTTTTTAGGGGGCCCATTTTTGTTGGAAGTTTTAATTGTTTCGACTAAAATCAGGTGAAATAGTTCAATATAATTTTTTTAGTGTAATGCATTATATGCACATAAAATAATTTGTTCATTGAATAAAATAATACTCCCTTCTTCCCATAACAAACTTCACATTTTTTTTGTTCGTCCCACAATAATCTCCACACCCCTAAAATAGAAATAACATTATCTCATAATAGCATTTTATATTCCAATAAAACTCTTAAAAAATAAAGTTTTAACAATTTTTTTTTTAAATGTGTATCCAAATATATGTGAAGTTTAATAGAGGATGAAGGGAATATAATTATATATAAGATTCGATATTCAATTTTGATAAATAGAAGTATAAAAGAAGTCCATATATAATTTGAATCATACAGAAATGTAAATATAAAGAAAAACATATAATTAAATAAATAATAATGTAGACATAGTTCAAAAAGTTTACAAGTATTTTGAAAACTACATGTTACAAAAGTATAGCATTAGGAATCGAACCCAGTTCATAAGTGGAGGAAAGTCTTACTATTAATCACATAACTACTAAGACCATCTTTATCAATGACCCTACTACAACCCACCTTTTTAATATAATATTTATTTCTCACTCATCCACATATACAATTTCAATTTAACTTAATTTTAATTTTTTTTATACTTTATCAATGACACCAACCCAACCTACAAAAATTATTATTTTTATCTATTATTTTTCAAATATATATTATGAATAATCAATTTTTATTATATTTTAATGTGTAAAAGAGTATATAAAAATTATTTGATATTCTAAAATTCTTAAATATATGGAAAAAAATTACCAAGCACTTAAAATAAATTACTAACTCAATAACAAATTTAAAATTACAAGATTTGAAAATACAAAATTGGAAATAAACAAACTACATAGAAATTCATGAAATATTAAATTACAAACACAAACAATGCTAAAAATATATTAGTCTTAATGGCCAAATTGTTTATCATATATGTTCAATTAAGTCGTTCTTAAGAGCAATATGAGTTTCTATATTGCGAAGAAGAGTCCTATTAACCATATAAGTGGATAAACTTGCAATGCGGTCAGTAGAGTATTGAAAACGTTGATCATCATTTATGGGATTGTCCACTAAGAATTCTGTGGGATCATAGTAATTTTGGTATGTGTCTCATTCATCCTTTACTATCATATTGTGCATGATGATACAAGCCATCATAATTTTTTCCATCAAAGTCTTATCCCATCATAATTTTAATTTTTTTTTAATTCACATTATCTTCAATATCTACAAAATCTAATTATATCCAAAAAAATTTAACCCAACCAATCAGAAAAAGACACGTGACATGTAATGGGTATTGGCAAAGTTCTTACCATTGAGTTGCAATGGCGCACCGGGGGCGTGCCACTCCTACAACATTTCATTATTTTAATATTTTTTTCCTCTTCCCAGGACACTGCCGAAATGGTACCGATAAAAGTGGTCTAAAGCAAAACCTAATATATGTTATGTAATGGAAATATAGATATATGAATAAAAATTCCAGGGGGGCCCAGTGACCTCCTAGGCCCTCTGTGGCTATGTCAGTGTCTAGGACTTACCAGGAAAAGACGCTTATAGACAAGTTAAAGAGGAATGTTGTGGTTAATACTAAAGATTTATTTCCAATGCACATTGCATTGTTGTCACCCACACAAAGGTTGAGCTACATAAAAAAAATATTATATCGATAAGGTTGATGGTCTGCATAGGGGGGCCCAGTGACCCCCCCTGGACCCCCTGTGGCTCCGTCAGTGTCTAGAACTTACCAGGAAAAGATGCTTGCAGACAAGTTAAAGAGGAATGTTGTAGTTAATACTGAAGATTTCTTTCCAGTGCACATTGCATTGTTGTCACCCATATAAAGGTTGAACTACATAAAAAAATTGTATCGATAAGGTTGATGGTTTGCACGTAATTGATTGAGGTTCTATGACGAAGCAATCCTAGGGATGGGGGATAACGATAAGTGGATAAATGAATTGGAATTTTATTTCAGCTTTATGAAGATCGGTCACATGCATCAATGTACTAAGAGGATGATCCAAACGCTCATTTAAGTTCTATACCACTTTCAATGCATACTAAAGAATGTTTTTAACCTAAAAAATATATACAAAGATGACATGAAAGGCAACAAGTATCATACGAACCACAGTATTGTAAAAATGTGTAGAAATATTGCTACACATCTTTACGAGGTTGCAAAAGCACCGGTAGAGTCAAACATGGGAACAAAAGTCATCATAGATGATCCCTAGATTGATGCAGCAATCATGAACTCCTTTGACAAACAACTATTGGATTTTCAAGTAGAAATGTCCAAGAGAAAGATATTGGCTCCCTTTATGGAATTCTGAACATGTGGTAATGTAGGAATAATTTAGTATCCCTAGATGTTTATCTTGAGTTCTAATTATATTTTTAAATTTCTGGAACACTGTATGTTGAGATTCATATGTAGGTTTGAAAAATGATTATTTATCTTTTATTTCCAAATTCATATGTTAAGTGCTTCTTTAATATTTCTGGATGTTTGTCTTTGTATGTGGGTTTTTTTATGATGATGATGATTGAGGTTTGTTTACCACCCTTATTTTACTCTCGATATATTGATTTAATGATGTTGGATTGAGTTTTGAGTTGTATGGTGATTAAATGATAATGAAAAAATATTGTTGAAATGCCTAAATGAGTCTAGTCAGGTTTTTTGTCATATCGAATGATTATATGAATATTGGAGTTTGAGTATTGAATAACTTCAATTGTCGAGTTAGTGCATCATGCACCTAGTCCATATGAAAATGCGCGAATCTTTATCCTTCCTGATTATTAATCTGCTAAATTTTGGTGAAAAAATATTATTTTTCGTTTGTTGTTTATATAAACATATAAACAACATAAACATATAAACAACAACAATCTTTAGCATTCTTTATATTTATATATATATATAAACAAAATAATGCATTTTCAATTATTGTTGTTGATAAAATGCATACAATAACAATTATTGTTTTATCAATTATGGCAAAAATAATATATACAACACAAATTCTAGGGTACATCCAAGTGCATACTATGCACTTGGATTTTGCACCTAATTTTGAAATTGATTTTAAAATCAATTTTGACTAAATTCGCGGGTCGGTTTCGGGTCAGGTTAGATTTTTTTGCGAATCCTGGGCGTGTTAAGGGCAGGCTCTAAACACGGGTCTAATATCTGAAAACTTTTTTCTCTTTTCTATCTCTTTTTTCGCGCTTCTTCTTCCCTGAGTAATACCCTTGAGCAATACCCTCCATTCCTTCGATTTTCTTCGTTCTTTTGATTTTGAAACTTTTGTAGACGGTTTATCTTTTGATATCGTTAGTTTTTCTTCAATTTTAGGTAGTTTTTTTATATTTGAACTTGGTAACCGTCTATATTTATCACGATTCAAAGTCTTTTTGATATTCTCTTTATTTTCGAAGTATTTTGTTCTCTGAAGGCCGATTGAAGCTTTTTGTTGTACAATTTTAAGCTTTTATTGTTGAACTCGTGTATTTCCTCAAACTTGTAAGTATTTCTTCAAAATTCTTTTCTATTTCTTCGATTTTTCATGTTTGAATGTTAATTTTATTAATTATTTTTACTTGTTCTCTTTCAGTTTTCATTCTAAATGGTGAGAACTAAGTATCGAATTCCCAAATGTAGTGGTCCTATGAGGAGGAAGGAACTTGTTTCCAGTCGAACAAGGTCTAATATTAATCGGAGACTTGAAATTGCTTCAAAAAGGTCTCAAGATAATGTTCCTTCAAATATTCCCGGTAATGATAGTGATGATTTTGAGGATTCTGTTCCTATTGGTTTTTATTATCGTTCAAAGAGGAAGGATGAGAGTAATATTTCTGAAAATTCAAAATCTGCATAAAAGTAGTGTGTTAGTAAGGATAAAATTGGAGTTAGTTTGAAGATGTTGTGAAGGATGATGGTGGGAGAGGTTTGATGATAAAAGTTCTAAGTATAAATCTTCTTTTAAATCAATTGGTGTTAAGAAGAGTAAAGATGTGCGAAGGGATGAATCAAGTAAGGCAGGGGAAAAAATTGACGTTGATGCAGTAAAGGAGGATGTTAATGTTAAATCTGGTGGAGAAAGAGCTTTCAAGAAAGGATCCGTTGGTAAATCTTTTGGTCTTAAGAAGAAAAAAGTTTTTCGAAAGAAGGAGACTGCTAGTTGGTATTCTTTTTTTTTTTTTTTTTGCTTTTTCTCAATAATTGTTGTTTATAATTTAGGTGTTGTTAATTTAGTAATTGGGGTATTATTTTTTTAGTCTTTGGGTATTACTGTTTCATGCTTTGGGTACTGTTGAGAACTTGTTTGTTGTATTGGTAATTTTTTAACTTGGGGTATTGATGATAATATCTTGGGGTATTGGTGATTATACATTGGGTATTGGTTCTTATAACTTGGGGTATTGGTGATTATATCTTTGGGGTATTATTGATTAATTGTTTCTGTTTAGTTTTTGTTTGTTATTCATGTTCTTGATTTAATTTTTTTGTATATGCAACACTTTTTTTTACGCAGTGTCGTCCTCTTGGGTTGTTTGAGTTACTTCAATCTTTAAATGATAAGCAAAAAGATGTTGCTAGCATTAGTTTTGGTGGTCTTTTGAAGTTGAATTTGAGTAAGTGCTTTGGTCAGGACATGTTGAAGTGGTTGGTGGAACACTTTAATGGCAGTAGTCGTATGTTATCTATAGATACTTTTAGGCAATTTCCTGTTACTGTTGATGATGTTTATGATGTTTTTATGATACCTAGGAATAAGGGGAGAAATGTAGTTTGTTATTCTCGTTCTAATGATTCATCTGTCTTTGATTCGTTTAGTAAGAAATATGGTATTGCTGCTAAGACTCCGATTCGGCATTTGGCTAGTTTGATGATTGAGAAGTTAGGTGAAGGGGGTGATGATTTTAAACGGACTTTTGTTTTGTATTATCTATGTTCTTTTCTTTGTCCTTCGTCAAATCGTTCTGTTAATACCATTTATTTTAAGTCTCTTGAGGTTGTAGAAGATATAACTAAGTTTGATTGGTGTAGTTTTATTTTGAAAAGGTTGTCAGATTCTGTATTAGCGTATCAGAATGATGTGGTGAAGAATGTTAGTGATTGTGTTCTTGTGTTACAAATACTGTACTTGCATAGGCTGAAGTAGAGAGGTGTTTGTGAGTCGTGTTCTATTCCTCTGATTCAGCATTGGAATGATGAGAAGATGAAAAAGAGGTGTTATCAAGAGGTTAGTGCGGGTGTTTTTGGTTATGGGGATTTGGTTGGTGGTGTTTCTCTTGTATTTACAAATGGTGTTTTGAAGTCTGTTGTTTCTGGTAAAGAAAGTGTGGATAGCGAGTATCAGGCATACAATATTTTATTGATTTTTCCATAGTACTTCTTATTTTTTTAACTTATTCTTTAATTTATTGCAGAAGATCAAAAATATTTTGGTGTCTATCCAGTCAGAGGCTAGGGATTTTTTGGGAGCTTTTATGCGTAAGATTCAGAAGCTTGTGGACGGTATTCAGTCCTCTTCTTCCTCACAATCCACTCCCGAATCCGATCTGTCAAATACCTAGAAGTTCTTTAAGAACCTGAAGCTTCACAGATACGTTGATAAATTGGTAAAATATGTTACCATGATGAAGGAGTTGGCTGGCGAAGCTCCTAAGTTTGATTTGCTGACTCCCGAGCCACCTATTTTTTAAACTAATTTGTCTGGGGATGAATTAGATTGGTTTAAGGACGGTTTTACTGTTGATCTTGGGGCTGATGAGCCGTCTTTGAAAAAATCTGGTCAAGAGAATCCCGAGGTTGATGAAAGTTTTAAGAAAAAAAACTGTTGAAGAGGATGTTGGTGCAAAGGATGGGGCTGATGGAGGTAGGAAGGATAAAAACTGGTGGTCAGAATGTTGGTGTAATGTTGGGGTGGATGGAGGTAGCAAGGCTGGTGAAGAGTGTTAGGATAAAAATTTGTATAGTTTTGATGAGTTAAAACAAACCAGAAGATGTAATAGGACCATCTGGACCTGTTAGCCAGATGATGATCTAGATTAGAACTTAGTCTAGGGGGAACTGACAGACCAGAAGACTTCACCAGAAGAGTCACCAGAAGACCCCACCAGAGGACTTCACCAGAGGACTCCACCAGAAGACTTCACCAGATGAGACCTGACCAGAGGCAGATGACCTTCCCCAGACCAGACGAGTCCGGACCAGACGAGTCTGGTGGAACAAAAGATGCTCAGTTTGATCCCCTGTTTCTACTGAGTATTCTGGTTGTTCACCAGATTAGGACCAGAAGACACCGAGGTTACCTGGTGTCTGGTCTTGCCTTCTCTGGAGAGAATTAGAGTTAGGCAAAGGAAGCATTTGACCGTTGGTGATTCAAATCAAGTCAACAAGATCAGGATTGGAAAGTATTTGAAGATAATCAATCCAAGGATCCCACCAACCCAATCAATCAATTAGAGAATTGATTGATTGGGGCTTCCTTAAATAGAGGATCTGATTGGATTAGCCCTCCAACGGTTAGCCCTAATCCCCTCTATAAATTCAAGAGTGCAGTTTAAGAAAAAACTCTAGAGAGACACCCTACGCGCATAAGTCATTCCAAGCTTTTGATAATCACTCTTAGCACTCTTATTGTTCTTTCATTCATATTCACTCTCAAGGAGTTATTAGACCTTAACCTGTTCATCTCTAAGATAAGGTTGTAGGCTGTTGATCTTTAGATTGAAGTTAAATCTAAAGAGTTTGTAAGAAGGAACTGGTACTTCCCAATTCCAGTGAGTAAGTAAGTGAGTTGGTTGGTTGATAGTGAGACCCCTTGGATAAAAGGGAGAGTGGACGTAGGATATTCAAATCCGAACCACTATATATCCTGTGTTCTTTATTGCTTTCATTTACTTATTCTCTTATTGGTTTATGTGCTCTTGTAAAAAGAATTTGAAAGACATTTAACTTAAGCTTCCGCAATTAATCTAACTAGTGGGACCAACAAGTGGTATCAGAGCAGTGTGTCCAACGACCACTGCTTTGAAAAGCTTTTGGTGGTCACCGGGCAGATCCATTGCTCTTTAGTGCTTTTGTTCAAATTCTTGTTAAATCCTTATTTTTGTCAAAATGTCTGCAAAATCTTCTTATAAGAGTCGCAAATTACCAGAATTCTCATTTGAGGATTATAGCCACTGGAGCTTCATGATGAGTAATCATCTGGGAGCTATTCACCACCGCATGTTAGATGTGGTAGAAAGTGGCCCCATTCAATTTTACTGGACTCCTATTGATAGTGGCAGGTCAAAGTCCAGGGAAGAAACTAGTGAAACAGCCCAAAAAGCTGCAGAGGACAGAGTCCCCAGGCAAAGAATCCTCAAGAAAAGAGATGAGCTTGACAACGATGAAAGAAAGCTCTACAACTTGGACCAGGTAGCAAGAACCGAGATTATCAACACACTCACCAAGGAAGTGATACAGAAGGTCAGAACATGTGCCACTGCCAAGAAGATGTGGGACAAACTTGCACTTCTCTGTGAGGGAACATAGAAGATTAAAGACAACAAGCTCCAAGCTGTTCAACATTCGTTTGACACTTTCAAGATGAAACCAGACGAGACCATTGACCAGTTGGATATGCGTCTCACAAACCTCCTGAACAAGGCTAGTGCCTTAGGTAAGACCTATTCTGAAAAGGAAATTAATAGTAAAATCTTGCGTTCACTAACCAGCAGGTGGAGAATTAAAGTCACTGTGATCAAGGACAACAAGGATCTCAACACTCTGGATCATCATCTTCTGTTGTCTGATCTCAAAGCTTATGAGTATGATCTTCAAGAGGAGGATCAAACAGAAGAGGTTTCCTCTTCTGGTAAAAAAGGTGTTGCATTCTCTTCAACTATCAAGCCTGATGTCAAGCCAAAGGAGTCTACTGCAGATGACTTGAGCCTCAAGGAGCAGGTAGCACTTCTAACCCGTAAATTAGATAAAATGAGTTCAAAATATGGCAGGTACAAGAGGCATTGGAAGGAGTCTACCAGAGACAGGAAGAGTTCCTTCAAGCCTGCAGAAAAGGAGAAGACATCTGGAGACTCAAGGGAGACCAGATTCAGAACTCCAGAAAGGAGGAGAGATGACAACTCTGGTAGCTCTGGGAGATCAGATTATCAGAGGAGGGATGGTAGCTCTGGCAGACCTGACTACCAGAGGAGAGAGAGTAGTCCAGCCAGATCAGACTACAACCAGAGGAGGAGAGAGTCAAGTCCTAGTACCAGAGGAGACAATGCCTGCTACACATGCAACAAGACTGGTCACTACAGTTATGATTGTCCTCAACTTACTCCTAGGGAAAGAGAAGAGAAAAGAATCAAGAGAGATAGGAGGTATGCAGACAAGAGAGCATTGCTGGCAGAAGCAGAGGAGGAAGATACTAGTTCCAGTTCTTCTTCTTCTGATTTCGGGTCTGATGATGATGTATGTCTGATGGCAGACATCAATGAGGTACAAGAAACTACCTTAGTTTGATCAAATTCCAAATATTCTGAATCCTCTAACTCATCTGGTAACTCCAGAGAGTCTCATATGCAGCAAATGCTATCAGATCTCCAAAATTGTGTTCAATTATGCCAAAAACTTGAGAAAGAGAATGGTAGGCTCAGAACTGAAGTTCAACCCTTATCCCATGAACAAAAATCCACCAGAGAACTCATGAAAGATCATTCCAAAGAAGTCTCTGAACTTCAGGATAAGATCAAAGAAAGAGATACTCTGGTAGATCAAATCATGAAGGAAAAGAATTCTCAGGAAGATGAGCTCAATGAGCTTAGAGCCAAGTACCAGACTCTTATCAAGGGAAAATAAATTAAGCAAACCATTGAGTTACCTGTGCCCAGAGAAGATTCCTTGAAACCAGATGTCCTATCTATTATTTCAGGATCTTCTCAACGCATAAATGATAAGAGTGGTTTAGGATATCCTGGAATTATTAAAAGATCTCATAAATATTGCTTTACTAAAGACAAGTCTATAAGATCTGGTGAACTTGTGGAACTCCGGAATGAAGAGGATCCTTCTGATCGCATGGTGGTTCACAAACCTGGTTGGAAATGGGACCCCCCTGCTGATAATTCAAAACATAATCCAGAAGAGGTAAATGTTCTGGAAGGAAAAATTCTAGAGCATACAAGCCAGAAAAGAGAACCTATGAAGATTGATGGTTCTGTTCAGATGCATAATCTGATTAGAGAACCTCAGAGGAATCCTAAAAGAGTAGAACCTAAGCAGATTAGGGGACCTAAAAAAGGAGACTCTAAGAGGAAATTTAATCAGAATAGGAGATACCAGAGGAGGTATACTGAACCAGAGAACCTCAATCAGAATCAGGGATCTCAAAAGTGGAATGCTCCAAGAAGATTCCAGAACAGGAAACCTCAGAAGGAATTCTATCATCAGAAGAGATCTAACTTTCAGAACCAGAGACCCATCTATAGAAAACCAACTGATCTGGGTAGTTATGACACCAGAGATGGTTCTTCTAGGATGTACCCTTACAACCAGACCTTTAAGACCATGTCTTTGAGGCAGGCCATTCCAAAGGCCAGATTTGAGAAAAGGTACACCAGACCTGTTTATAGGAAAGGTGTCCTTATCAGACCAGTAGCTCAATATGTCATTGTAAGAGGACATGTTCTGGTAGATAGATTTGGAAGGAAGATAAGATCTCCTCATCCAACAAGGGATGATCTTTATCTATGAATTCCTACAAAACCTGCAACTAACCAATCAGGACCCAGCACTAGTAGGGGACCTAATTGATTTCCCTGCAGGTAGATAAGAGCCCATTGGAGAAAGGACTTTCAAGCAACCATGTCTGGTACATTAATAGTGGATGTTCCAAGAACATGACCTTCCAGAAGGACAATCTCCAAGATTTCAAGCCATTATATGGGCCAAGAGTGATGTTTGGTGACAACAATTATGGAGTCACCAGAGGAGTTGGAAAGTTGACCTTTAATGGTGTATCTGTAGATGAAGTCTACTATGTTGAAGGACTCAAGCATAATCTGCTTTCTGTATCCCAATTCTGTGACAGGGGATACTCAGTGAAGTTCTCTAGTGATTCATGCACTGTCTTTTCTTCTGATTATAATGATATCTTGCTAATAGGCCTGAGGAAGGGTAACATTTATCTTGCAGATTTTAGCAGTTGCCCAAGAAATGCTTGCCTGGTTGCAAAAGGATCTGCAGAGAACAACTGGATTTGGCACAAGAGATTGTGTCATCTTAACTTCAAAACACTGAATAAGATTGCCAGAAAAGGTCTAATTCGAGGTCTTCCTAATGAAGTGTTTAAGAAGAATCAGGTTTGTGGTTCATGCCAGAAGGGTAAACAACCCAAGACTTCCTTTAAGGATGTCCAGAGCACAACCACAACCAGAGTACTTCAACTACTTCACATGGACCTGTTTGGACCTGTTTCTCCTCTTAGTTTCAGTGGAAGGAAGTACACCTTGGTGATAGTAGATGACTTTTCAAGATACACTTGGGTAGTGTTCTTGTTTAAGAAAAATGAAACTATCACTAAGCTGCCAGAATTCTTCAAGCAGATTCAGAATGAGCAGAACCAGAGCATAGTCAGAATCATAAATGATAAAGGGACAGAGTTTTTGAATTCACACATTGCAGATTACTGCAAGGACCATGGGATTTTTCATGAGACATCTGCTGCTAGAACACCTCAACAAAATGGAGTAGCAGAAAGGAGGAATAGAACTCTCAAAGAAGCTGCAAGAACTCTTCTGGCAGAGTACAACACTCCACAGAGGTTTTGGGCAGAGGCCATTAATACAGCTTGCTACACTCAGAACAGATGCCTAATTGCCCAGAGACATAATAAGACTCCATATGAGGTATGGAAAGGTAAAACCCCATCTGTTTCATATTTTCATGTTTTTGGATGTAAGTGTTTCATCCATGACAATGGGAAATCTAAATTAAGAACTTTTGATGCCAAAGTGGCTGATGGAATATTTTTAGGATATTCCAGCACCAGTAAGGCTTTTAGAGTTTTTAATAAGAATTCACTTTGTGTGGAGGAAACACCTCATGTTGTTTTTGATGAATCTACTTTTTAGTGCAAGGTGGACTCTAAGTCTTCTGATGAGAAACAGAATCAGACTACTCCCAGAGTAATCAAAGTCAATCCACCTATTCTTGATTCAGATTCAGATTCAGATGATGACCCATCTCCTGGTTCTCTGAAGCAGAAGCCTTCACAAGGAGCAGAACCAGAAGAGGTTGGAACTCCTGTAGGGGGAAGCTCTTCTGCAGGTGGTGATAATCACCAAGGTACTGCAGAAGATGATCTACCAGGTAAGACCACGGGAAGGAGGACCCTGGTTGATCACCCCAATGACCTGATCCTTGGAGATCCAACTAAGGGTGTCCAGACTAGGAGAACTCTTAACTTAGTTGCCTTATTCAGTTGCTATGTTTCCTTGATTGAGCCCAGGAACATCAAGGAGGCACTGAAAGATTCAAATTGGATTGTTGCAATGCAAGAGGAGTTGAATCAATTCACCAGACAGGATGTTTGGGAGCTGGTAGACAGACCAAGACATCAAAAGGTGATAGGCACTAAGTGGGTTTTCAAGAATAAGAAGGATGAGAATGATGTTATTACTAGGAACAAGGCAAGGCTAGTGGCTCAGGGCTATTCTCAGTCTGAAGGAATAGACTATGATGAGACATTTGCTCCTGTTGCCAGACTAGAAGCCATCAGATTGTTCTTAGCATATGCTGCTCACATGAAGTTCAAAGTATACCAGATGGATGTGAAATCTGCCTTTCTTAATGGGATTCTCATTGAGGAAGTGTATGTGGAACAACCTCCTGGTTTTGAACAAGGTGACAAGGTGTTTAAGCTTAAGAAAGCTCTTTATGGGCTGAAGCAGGCACCCAGAGCATGGTATGACACTTTATCTCAATTTCTTCTGGACAATGGTTTTACTAAGGGTAAGATTGATAGGACCTTGTTTAGGAAAGAAGAAGGAAAGGACATCCTTCTGGTCTAAATATATGTTGATGACATTATATTTGGATCCACTAACAAGAAGCTGTGTGAGAAGTTTGGTGAACTCATGCAGAGCCAGTTTGAGATGTCTATGATGGGTGAAATAAATTACTTTTTAGGTTTGCAGGTAAAGCAATCAGAGAAGGGAATCTTCATAAATCTGGCAAAGTACATCAGAAACATGTTAGAGAAATTTGGAGTAGGATCTAGCAAAGCAGCCAAGATCCCTATGATGACAAATTTCAACATGGACCCAGATGAGTCTGGAGAGAGTGTAGACCAGACTCAGTACAGAGCACTTATTGGTTCTCTTCTGTACCTGACTGCAAGCAGACCAGATATTACTTTTGCTGTAGGAGTGTGTGCCAGATTTCAAGTTAATCCCAATAAAAGTCATTTGGAAGCAGCTAGGAAGATATTGAAGTATCTTAAGGGAACAGTGAACTTAGGATTATGGTATCCTGCAGATGACAACTTAGAGTTAAGTGGTTATTCAGATTCAGACTATGGTGGATGCAGAATAGATAGAAAGTCTACAAATGGAACATGCCAATTTTTAGGGAATAAATTGGTATCCTGGTTTTCTAAGAAGCAGACTTCAGTTGCTACATCTACAACAGAAGCAGAGTACATGGCTGCAGGGAGTTGTTGTTCACAACTACTATGGATTAGTCAACAGCTTAGGGACTACCAGATTAGAGCCAAGGATATTCCCATTTTCTGTGATAGTAATAGTGCAATTGCCATCACCCAGAATCCAGTTCTTCATACCAAGTGTAAACATGTTGATATAAGGCATCATTTTATCAGAGATCATGTTGAGAAGGGAGATATAAGGATGGAAAAGATTGCAACAGAGAAGCAGATAGCAGATATCTTAACTAAGCCTTTGGCTGAGACCAGATTCAGAGAGTTAGCTTTTGAGTTGGGTTTATTGGATCCAGAGACAGATTTCTTTTAGGGGAAACATCAGAGAAGTATCCTTTATTTATACCTTACTGCATATTCTTTGTTATTTAAATCTAACATACATGCAGATTAGACATATCAGAGAAGTTATATCACCAGGTGAGGTATGCACCAGGTGACACTTGCCCCAGATGAGGTGATGTGTCAGATTTTAGAAAAGTTCGGAGTCTTCTCTGACCAGAACCAGATGGGTTCCATCAGAGGAGTTGCACACCAGACTAGTTGTGGTATCATCTGGTTACAATATCAGGTGACAGGTATGCTTTTACTTCTCTGGCCTCTGGTCATTGGGATACACTTTTCAAATTAGTAAGTACACTCAAAATGTTTCAACTTCGGAGTGTATTTATGACTAGGGTATAGGGCCCAGGCAATCATTTCGCTTTTCTCTTGACTGCCACAAAACCCCTTTATGCCCAGTCCCAATGACCACGCCAACGCACCAGATTAAATCTGTATCTCGCCTTTCATCGTGGCCATCAGATTTAATGAATGTGCAATATGTCAATCAATTCAAAAATTGATTTTGTTCCCTAAATTAAATTTGCTATTACACGCGTTCACACTTCATTTATTAATCCAGCCACGCGTATTTCCCTATTTAAATCATATTTCTTTTCAATTTGTCTTTTCACGCTTCCATATTTTCAAAACCCTAACTTCTCTCTGCAAAGTATATATATCTCTCTCTCTCTCTCTCTCACAGATATGGCCCCTCCGTGCAACTTCGACCATGAACTGATGATGAAGAAACTAAAAACGGAGATGGTGGTTGACTTCTACACCACCAAGAACTCGTCTGCACTGGCTATTCTGGAATTGTTGAGGAGATCCAGAGTGGAAAGGCTGATTTCCACAGTCCCCAGGGATTTTTGAACTCTGGATGGTTATGCGGCCCAGTTTCTGGTCCGTATGAAGATTAATGAAGACCACATTTCTTCAAAGATTGACAAGGAGGATTTGGTGTTTTCCAAGCATGACTTCTGTGCGCTGTTTGGAAACATTTCGGCAGAAGGGGTGGATCCTTTAACCTACAAGGAAGACGATATTGTGGGTTCTTTCAAGTTGTTTGCTCGTTCATCTTGCCAGAACATCACGAAGGGATTTTTAGACAAGCATCTGAGGCAAAAATACAAGGTTCTTTTTGACATTGTGGTGAAGGTGCTGATGTGTGAGAATCACAGCACGGATGCTATTTTCAACGGCAGGATGTGTGTGATGAGGGCTCTGTATGACGGCGTTCAATGCAATTGGGCAGAGTTCTTTTGGGGTGTTTTGAGAAAGAACAAGGTGAAGGTGAACAAGGAGGCTTGTCCTTCCAAGCCAGGGGAGATGCAGTTCTATTTTACTGCAAATGTTTCGTTGGGAACGAAACTTACTCTGATTTTGGACTCATTGCTTCCAGAGAAGAAATGGAAGGAGTCTTGGTGCAGAGGATTTCACAAGTCTAAGGTGTTGTTTTCAAAGGATGGTCCCCTTCATGGCCATCCTGATTCTGATGGTGAGCAAGCCATCCCTGCCCCTCCTCTACAGGCAGTACCCTCACCTGCAAAGGGGCAGAAGCAGCAGCCAAAGCAGAAGACCCAGAAGAAGTCAGCTGAAGCAACTGGTTCCTCAACCATTGCATTTTCTGGTTCCTCAGAGGAGGACCAGATTCCCCTTCTTGACGTGCTTAAGAAGAAGGGTGATGATGATAAAGCTGTTAAGAAGGCTGGAGCAGCCAAGAGGAAGAGGCCAGAGGAGGCCAAGAAGAAATCTGCCAAGAAGCCAAGGACAGGCAAAAGAGCTCCCAAGTCACTCCTGGTGGATGAGCCATCAGAGGAGGAAGAGGAAGAAGAGGTTAAACCTCTCAAGAAGAAGTCCAAGGCCAAGAGAGCCATTCTTCAAGAGTCAGACTCTGGCTCTAATCTTGGAGAGGCCTTGGAGAAGGCTATTGATGAAGCTTCTCAGATGATGGAGGATGCCTCTGCTCCAGAGACTGTTGTGCCTGCTGATGTTGACTCAGCAGAGGTAAACCCTTCCATCCCAACCTCTATTCCCTCCCCTGCTCATGTTAACCTTGTTACCCCTTCCACTTCCCCACCAGACACCCAAACACAACCCATATCATCTGCTCCTGGTGTTCCTTTATCTTCACCAGAGCAGACTCTCCCAGACACCCCAACATTCACTACTCATGCCATCCCTCAAACACCTTCTCCCCCACCTTCCCAAATACCCTTAAACACTTATCCCTCTCCCCCAGCTTCTGTACCAGAGGTGCCATCAACCTCGTCTGGTGCAGATATTCCCCTCCCAAACACTTCCACACCACAAATTCCCATCCCACCTTTTGTACCAGAGATCCCATCTTCTTCTGGTGCAGAGCAACCCATTCCTACACCATCTACCTCTCAAAATCCTACCCCTCCCCAAACCCATACAGACCAGGACCCAACCATTTCTATGGCTCTGGGATTCGTTGCCCCTCCGCCTTCTCCAACCTGTTTAACAAGCGATGATAGTGAAGATGAGGAAGCTTCACTTGAGCCTGCTAACTTAGCACCTTCCTCCTCTGCCTCTGGGCCCAAACCCTTCACTTTCTCTTCTGCAGAAATGGGTCCCATTAGGCAGAGTATGAGTGTAAGTGCTCAGCTCTGGCTAAGAGAGCATTTTCCAGTTCTTCTGGAGCACTTACCACTTCTGGCAGAGCTTACTGATGCCAAGGTCTGGAGCAAAGCCAGACTTGAAGATGTGGAGGACCTGATGCTTTTGCTTGAGGAAATGGGTCCCTCCAACTTCACTGCTTGGGAGATTGAGCTGAAGCAGGGGATGAACATTCAGAACCCAGCAGAGCTGGAGACCCCTGGTGCATCTAAAGTCTTGATTCGCACCCTGCTCATCCAGAGAGGGGTAATGCTCACTCCAGAGGGCCCCACCTACAAGTTTGGGCCTCACTTTGTCTTCCCTCCAGAGCTGTATTTAGATGAGGAAGACTTTGAGATGTCTCCTACCGTGCTCTAGAAGATGAAAGCCTTCTTCAACGAGCAAATCATGCAGATTGGGCGCTTCTCCAAAGCAATTCAACACATGGCCCCTGCTATGATAGAGCATCAGATCAAGCAGGAGAGAAGGATCTTTCTTAAGCAAATCAAGTCCACTCTGGCAGAAGTCAAGGCCTCATTCAAAGCTAATGGCCTATTTGTAAAGCTGGATGTCATGCACAGCCAGAAGCAGCTCCAGGAGCACGTGCTAGAGCAGATGAGGCCAGTCTCTGTGCTGAAAGTTGAGATGGCCAGCCAGATGATCCAGACTGCCAAGCTGAAGGACTCCCTCCAGGAGATGTTAGAGAAATAGGAAAGGCTTGTTGCAGAATCGAAAGCCTACCTGGAGGAGGCTAAGCAGCTTCGTGATCTTCACTCTTCCTCCAACACTGCCTTGCCTGATCTTATAAGGCAGGTAGTGGAGCCCCTCCTTGATGAAGTTAAAAAGGGGGAAGAGAAGGCCAGAACTGATCTGGCGAAGACCACAAATGAAACTCTTTTTAGCCATGGAGCTCGTCTGGACCTGCTGGAGAACACCTTGGCCCAGGCAGAGCTGCAGAAGAAGAAGAAAGAGGAGCTTGAATCTCTTACTATGGCTAAGCAGCTTGCTGCAGAAGAGGAATCATCGGAAGCTGAGCAGGATCCTATCTCTATCTCTGGACCTGCTAAGAAGAAGATCAGAAAAGTTAAGAAAAGCTTCTTAGAGGAAGTAGTGGAAGAGGCAGAGAAGAGATTTAGAGAAGAAACGCCTGAAGAAAGGCAAGCAAGGATCAGGAAGAACATAGATGAAGAGCAGAGGCTCCGATATGTTAGAAGGCAAAATAAGAAGAGCAGAGAAGCTGGTATCACTCCTGGTGCCAGTGGATCCAGCCAGAAGAGGAAAGGGCCTGTTGAAGTCATGAACATCCTCCCTCTCAGGACAGAAGGGTCCTTTGACTCAACTGTTCCTGTGCCTTTGATAGAAAAGTGGAGAGAAGCCAAGACTCTCTGGTTCATTCAACATTACATCCAGAGACATCCACCAGAGGATGATGCTCTCATCAACAGAACCTTTCACTCCTGGATGAAAGCTTATGATGCAGATTTGTACAAGCAGCTGATGGATTCAACTATTGAGTTCAACCTGGAAGTCACTGCTCCTGAATTCCATTATCTCAACACTCCAATGGCAGGAGACCAGGTTGATTGGGCTGAATTGAAGAAACTGTACAAGACAAAGGTGTTGGTGAATTTCACCCCAGCATCTTCTGCAGAGTTGAAGGCCATTCAAGACAGGTTTCTTGACTGGTTTCTGGTGCCTAAAGATAACAGAAGATATGCCTAGATTAGGACCAGACTTGCCTTGTAATCTGTAATATTTCTATCTTTATTATTAATGAAATTCATATCTTCTCTGTTCAAAAGACAACCTCTTGTTGTCTTAAATTGTTTGCCTGATAAGATCTATTCTAAGGTCTTATCCCTTTATTTTTTCTTGCTTATGTCTCTTGTTTTGATCAGTTCTGGTAGTGTTTTAACTCCATCAAAAAGGGAGAAATTGTTAGGATAAAAATTTGTATAGTTTTGATGAGTTAAAACAAACCAGAAGATGTAATAGGACCATCTGGACCTGTTAGCCAGATGATGATCTAGATTAGGACTTAGTCTAGGGGGAACTGCCAGACCAGAAGACTTCACCAGAAGAGTCACCAGAAGACCCCACCAGAGGACTTCACCAGAGGACTTCACCAGAAGACTTCACCAGATGAGACCTGACCAGAGGCAGAGGACCTTCCCCAGACCAGACGAGTCCGGACCAGACGAGTCTGGTGGAACAAAAGATGCTCAATTTGATCCCCTGTTTCTACTGAGTATTCTGGTTGTTCACCAGATTAGGACCAGAAGACACCGAGGTTGCCTGGTGTCTGGTCTTGCCTTCTCTGGAGAGAATCAGAGTTAGGCAAAGGAAGCATTTGACCGTTGGTGATTCAAATCAAGTCAACAAGATCAGGATTGGAAAGTATTTGAAGATAATCAATCCAAGGATCCCACCAACCCAATCAATCAATTAGGGAATTGATTGATTGAGGCTTCCTTAAATAGAGGATCTGATTGGATTAGCCCTCCAACGGCTAGCCCTAATCCCCTCTATAAATTCAAGAGTGCAGTTCAAGAAAAAGCTCTAGAGAGACACCCTACGCGCATAAGTCATTCCAAGCTTTTGATAATCACTCTTAGCACTCTTATTGTTCTTTCATTCATATTCACTCTCAAGGAGTTATTAGACCTTAACCTGTTCATCTCTAAGATAAGGTTGTAGGCTGTTGATCTTTAGATTGAAGTTAAATCTAAAGAGTTTGTAAGAAGAAACTGGTACTTCCCAATTCCAGTGAGTAAGTAAGTGAGTTGGTTGGTTGATAGTGAGACCCCTTGGATAAAAGGGAGAGTGGATGTAGGATATTCAAATCCGAACCACTATATATCATGTGTTCTTTATTGCTTTCATTTACTTATTCTCTTATTGGTTTATGTGCTCTTGTAAAAAGAATTTGAAAGACATTTAACTTAAGCTTCCGCAATTAATCTAACTAGTGGGACCAACAAAGAGACTTTTACAGGTAATGAGCTTGATGACGCAGAGAAATCTGTTCGTTCAAAGGTGAAAAGAGCTGGCAAGGATACTTCAAGTCTTTTTTGGTTGATTAATGATGAAGTTGGGTACGTTTCAAAGGTGGTGAAGTTAAACAAGAAGTGTTATCGTACTATTCCACAACCTCATATGAAAGTTGTTGAATTTTGTTTTTACGATGGTGATGGATCTGTTGAAGTGTAAGCATTTACTTTTTTTTGTTTTAGTTTAGTTATTATATGTGTGTATTCTTATATATACAATTTTATTTTTTGATTAGGGAATCTTATTATAGTCATGGTGATGATTTTGGACTGTATAAGGCTGAAATTAACTCATTGTTGTCTAACCAAGAGATTGATATTGATGTTGTTTCTGCCTGGTGCTTGTTGTTAATGGTGAGGTGTTTATGGATGGTAGACGGAGCAGATTTGCTTTCAATCTTAATCACAGTGCAAGTTTTTTATAGTTATTGTTTGTGTATTGGTGGTTAATTCTTTGGGTGTTGGTGATTATCTCTTTGGGTATTGGTGTATATATCTTGGGGGTATTGCTTTATAACTCTTAGAGTATTACTGTTTTACTCTTGGGGTATTGTTGTGTATATCTTGGGGTATTGCTGTGTATATCTTAGGCTATTACTATTTTATCTTGGGGTATTGCTGACTATATCTTTGGGTATTGCTTTGTAAGTTTTATGCTATTATTTATTATTGATTTTTTGTATGTAGTTTTTCTTGGGTGAGGTCGTAAGGAAGGGAGTTGATGTTGAAAAAATGGGTGATAACTTTTTCTGTGCGTGGGTCGCATGGATTTCTGTGTATGAAGGTTGTTTCATGTCTGCAGAAATTGTTAGTTGAATTGTTATTGTTTTGTGTATTTTTAATTATTTTGGTTTTACTAAAGTTTAATAATTTTTTCTTTTGTTTTTCCAGATTTTTGTTCCTTTTTGTATCCATGGGCATTATGTTGTCGTTGTAATTAACTTTGTTGATTCAAAGTTGCAATTGCTCGATAATTTGAAGCATGTTGAGGAAAATAATGATTACACAAAGTCTGCTGATGTATTGGTAAAAATTCTATACATATTTATTTCTAATTATTTTATTTTTTTGAATTACAGTTTTGAATTTATATATATATTTACTTTCTTTAGGTCAAACTGATGTCTAGGTTTCTTGAGAAGAAGAAACATCCTAAGGCTGCTGAGATTTTGGGATATCAATTTGAAAACATGTCTTTAAAGTGGCAAACTGGAAAGCCAGATAAGGATTGTGGTGTGTATATGATACATCACATCAAACAGTTCAATGGTACTTCATATTCTTATCCAGACTTGATCGGGTAATTGTTTTCTTTCATTTTTGATGTTTTTTTTTTTTTTGTTATTTACTTATTTTATTTTTTATTAACTTTTTTTATAGGAGGATATTCGTGTAGCAATTAGGGCAGGAATCTGTGCAATCCTAGTTCTTTCGAACTTTAATTCGTCTAGGTCTAATGTTATTGAGAAGGTTTACAATTTTTATGAGCAAAAGACCGATTTAATTAAGAATATTGCTTTGAAGAAGAAAGAAAAAGATGAAAAAACTTATGAGGAGAAAAAAAAAACGGGCTGCTGATGCTTTGAAAACTAAGGGCGATGATTTGGGGATGGGAAAGAGGAGAAATGTTAAATGATATTTTTTAGTTGAACATTTTAACTATTTAGTATGTATATTTGTTTTGAAATCTGTAATGCTTTAACTGATGTGGGTTAATATGTATTTTAGTGGTTTAATCTGTAATGGTTTAACTGATGTGGGTTAACATATTTTAACTTGTGTGGGTTAATATGTATTTAGTGGTTTGATTATTTTATGTTTAATATGTTTTTTTAATTTTTGTGTTGTATTAATAATTATTTCTTGTTGTATTGCTAAATATATCTTCGGGTATTGGCTAATATATCATCGGGTATTGCTGTCTATAACTACGGGTATTGCAAACTATAAAAATAGGTATTACAATCTTTAACTTCGGGTATTGCTAAAACTTTGTTGTAAATCTAGAAGATTTATTATTCCAAATCTAGAAGATTTGATGTGGACATTACTAATGTACCAATAACACAATGGACTTCATATCTTAGACTAGGGTCTTATTCTTATAAATATACATTTGTACTCAGAATTGTATACACGGATAAACAATATCATTAGTGAAACTCCTGGCTTGGCTCGCCCCCAGACGTAGTCGTTCCCGACAAACTGGGTGAACAAATCTCGTCTTTTATTTTACGCACTTATTTACAACACATTATCAGCACGAGACTCTGCCCGCTATTAATCGCACGAGTGCTATACCCATTCCGATCTGAATTGAAAGCAGTTACCACGCCTGATCATTAAAACGGTAATTTAGTCTTATGCTTTCTGAATTGTTCAAATATATGGAATTGTTTCATGTAATGCCTTATATCTATGTTTGTGGCACCATGAGCTTTTCAATCAATTTTTCCAAATCTGTATCAAGGACATAAAGAATTTTTATTCTTCATATTGCTTGCACCAATTCTACCGCCCTTAATCCCCTTCCCCGGTGTCGACTTCCGCGGCATAGTTGAACTCGTGGCGATCTGTAGTCGCCGAAGCCGCTAGCAACGGTGCGGCCGAGCGACAATACTTCGAAATCCGATGCGATTTTTGCCCGATCTCCTGCGATGTTTCGTTGCCGGAGAGCCTCCTCCACCACCACACCCACGCAGTGGCCGCCAACCAGCGCTACTCCACCGCGGTTCAGGCGATCACGGCGCTGGTCGACGCCGCGTGAACGGTGGTGCGCTACTTCGATAAGCCGTATCGGCGGCGGTGACGTAGGCATGCTCCGGGAGGTCCAAGTGGTTTCCGCCGTTCATGATGGACATCGAAGGACATCGGAGACTCGGCGGATGGCGGCGTGCCAGGTGGCGCGATCGCCGCACCTCTCCCTGCGGGGTAAAGGGGTCGACGGCGGTCATTGCTACACCCATGTTAACCTGGTTCGTAATGTGGAAGAAAAGAAAAGAAAATTGGGCCATCTTTATTTTTGTCCTTTGGGCCTTTAATTAAAAAGTTTTTTTTTGGACTAATGGATTAAATACCCCCGGGCCATTTTAATTAGTTATCCTGGACCATTTTAATTAATTACCTTTCGGCCTTTTTAAATAATTTAGTCAATAAGTTTTTCAATTAACTAATATGACCCATTTGTTTTGTGCCCTCAAATTATTTTATCAAGTCTTTCGAATAATACTTGAAAAATTAAATAGTAATAATTCTTGCATATAAATTAAGCCTGAAAATTTTAGAATTAATTTAAATATTAGTTCGCAATAAATTGTCTTATATGCTTAATTGATATATGTGCATGCCTTTTATGATTTAATTATCTTGCATATATTATTACTTTTGCCCGGGTAGGCGACGCCCCTCGTCGCACCCGCAGTCGCACATGACCGTGTATCTTGTGAAGCCCTAACCCACTTTTGGGCTCGTTTTTGGGCATCACAAAATACCAATTAATTTAAAATTCTAAAAATATTTTGTTAAATTTCATTAATATACATGAAATATTTAGCCTCATGAATATGCATGTTTATTAAGTCGCAAATTTTCCTTGAAATTATTTTCACGTGATTATTGTTCATAATATATTATTTGCATGTATCTATGATTCAATTATCTTACATGCATTATTCCTTCCGCACATAGTTTATTTCTTATAGTCCGCATATTATGCCCGGGTAGGCGGCGCTCAGTATTTATCGGACCGTAATTTATGCTTTGGGTAGACGGCGCTCAATTCTTGCTTCTATGTGCTCTAGAATAATCAAATAAATCCTTATTTCTCCATTATCAATGAATTGGTCACAACTCTTACCGTGTCACTTTAAAATCGTAGTGAAAAATGTATGATATTACCATGAAAGAATTCGATGAGCTTGCGATCGATGGTAATAACTACCTGACATGGGCGCTAGATGTTGAGATCCATCTAGCCTTAAATGAGTTGAGCGAAATAATTCTCAAAGGTTTGAAATCCACTAACGCCCTGAAGGCGAAAGCGTTGATTTTTCTCATGAATCACCTGAGTGAGGAATTCATTACAGATCCTCATTTAGGGACCTCAGAATGTTGTGGAACTCCTGTAGGACCGTTTCCAACAACAAAATGATATACTCCTCCCTCCAGTACAATACGATTGGTTGAAACTCCATTACCAAGACCTTAAGTCTATAACGGAGTGCAACTTTGCTTGGCACCGTATTGTAACCCAGTTGATGCAGAACAATCTGTCAACATTCCACGCTAGTAACCTTATACTCCAGCAGCAGTATAGGGACAATTATATGATTGGTTGCAAACATGGAAGGGGGAGAGAGAGTAAGATGATCTGGGCTAAAGGCCGATGTCGTAGTACATCCGGTGGTCATAGAACCTCGAATTTCGCTCTTCAAAATCTGGCAATCAAGATAAGGTTGAGTAGTCCTTCTACAGATGCGGATGCAGAGACCATTGGTCTCGCACGTGTCGCACTCCCAAGCACTTGGTTGAGACTAATTAATAGCAGCAGAAGGACGACAAGGGGAAGGCCCCTAGAGTCAAATCTCACCATGGCAGTCTGCCTGAAGCAGACTTTGACCAAGATAACGTCGATCCTCTGGGCATCGAGCACAAGGACTTTGGAGATGATGAGTGATTTGCGTATTTGATTGTTTTAGTACTTTATTTTTTATTGAAATAATTTTATGGATCCTTTCTTTCAGATACTTTATGGATGATATTATGTTTTAGCTTCGATGTGTTTACCTTAACGCTGTCCATTAAATTTACTTGGATATTACTATACATGGCTAGTAAACATATCAGCTATTAGGTTTGGGTTATTTCCTCTGGCATGATGGATTGAGATTGTGATTCATGTTTGGTAGATAGCGCCACCACTCATACAATCTTAAGAGATAGGAAATATTTTCATAACTTGTTAAAATGTAAGGGGAGTATAACTACAATAGCAATGATAGTAGGTTGATAGTGGGCTCCAGAAGAGCTCTCATTGTCCTCCCCGTGGGTACCGAACTCATAATCAATAATGATTTATTGTTTCCTTCTTTCTCCCCAGGATTGTACTATTCCTACATTCGGCCGTCTAATTCCCATCTAGCCATGAGTATGAAATTTTATGACCCGAACTTCTTTAATTTATGGCATCAACGGTTAAGTCATCCAGGACAATCTATGATACGTAGAATTCTATCTAATTCAATTAGTCATAATATTTTGAATAATAGAAACCTTCCTGTTGATGAATTTATTTGTGATGCATGTTCTAAGGGTAAGTTAATAGTGCGTCCGTCGCGCACTAAGGTTGGACTAGAGTCTCCTGTTTTTCCTTGAAGCGAATTCAAGGAGACATTTGCGGACTGATTCACCCAGCATCAGGACCATTTCGTTATTTCATGGTCCTTATTGATGCCTCCACTAGGTGGATATATGCCTGATTATTGTCCACCCGCAATCAAGCTTTTGCGAAGCTCATTGCGAAAACTATCGAGCTTAGAGCTCAATTCCCGGATTATCCAATTAAGACGATTCGCATGGATAATGCTGCTGAATTCAGCTCAAAGGCCTTTACAGATTACTGTATGGCCCTGGGAATTAAAGTGGAGCATTCGGTCCCCTACGTCCATACCCAAAATGGTCTTGCTGAGGCGCTAATAAAACGTATCAAACTTATCGCGAGACCATTACTTATGAACAACAAAATACCCACTTCATGCTGGGGGCATGCAGTCCTACATGCATTGCACTTAATACAAATCTGTTCAACTGCATATAATGATCATTCTCCCCTACAGTTAGTGCGTGTGAAAGAATCTAATATTTTTCATCTGCGTATTTTCGGATGTGCGGTAAATGTTCCGATAACATTACCAAAGCGGACCTCTTTGGGCCCACAAAGAAAACTGAGTATTTACGTAGGATTTGACACTCCATCCATCGTGAAATACCTCGAGCCTTTGTCTGGGGATCAATTAACGGCCCGGTTCATTGATTGCACGTTCGATGAAGATTACTTCCCGACATTAGGGGGAGATCTGAATTCAAAATTGAATGAATGACGGGAGCTTACGTGGAACGTAAGTAATCTTCAGTATCAAGATCCACGCACTAACCAATCTGAATCAGAAGTTCAGAAGATCATTAACTTGCAAAATTTAGCGAATAATCAGCCAGATGCGTTCACTGACCAAAGAGGTGTAACTAAATCGCATATACCTGTAGTAAATGCTCCCCAAAGGGTTGAGGTCCCAAGCAAAACAAGTACGCATGCCCCCACGCGCCAGAAGCGCAAAGGACCCTCAAGAGATAGTAATACACCTAATCGAAAGGCTAGCAAATCTGGTAAGTCAAATGTAAAATCTCTAGAAGAGATTCGTCTAGTTACTCACAGTCTCTAGGAGACTAGCGTCCTAGTGATAAAGCACGTGTACAAAATATTTAATACACTAGGACCGTGGAACGACCAGACCCAAATACAATGGGAAATGATGAAGGTCTGGTTGACGTAAACGTCGAAGTCTCTGTGAATTTCACAGATACGGGAGAAACATGTAATATAAATATTACTGTCGTCGACGACACATTTGCAGCGACATTTGCTCTTTCCATTAACAATCCGGATCCAGAACCCAAAACTATCGTAGAGTGTCGGAAGCGCTCCGATTGGGTAAAATGGAAAGAGACAATTGAAGTAGAGCTCGCATTGCTTAACAAAAGACAAGTATTTGACTCTTTCGTTCGTACACCCGCGCGCGCTATCCCTGTAGGATATAAATGGGTTTTTATACAAAAACAAAATGAGAACAATACTATGGAGAGGTATAAAGCAAGGCTTGTAGCTCAAGGGTTTTCGCAGAGACCCTGGATTGATTTCGATCAAACCTATTCTCCCGTCATTGACTCAATAACGTTCCGCTACTTGATATCTTTGGCAGTTAAAATGAATCTTCAAATGAGATTAATGGACGTAGTACCGCGTACTTATACGGATCACTTGATGCTGACATTTATATAAAAATCCCCGATGGATTTAACATTCCTCAGATGAGGGATGGTGAAAATCGCAGTATGTATAGCATAAAACTGTAAAAGTCGTTGTATGGCCTGAAATAATCAGGCCCCATGTGGTACAACTGACTTAGTGAATTCCTTCAGAAGAAGGGATACACATTTGATAAAGTTTTCCCATGCGTATTCACGAAGAAATCGCTAAATGGTTTTTGCATCATATCCGTCTATGTTGATGACCTGAACATAATCGGAACATGCAAAGAGATTGAAGAAGCCAGTTCAATCTTGAAGGCTGAATTCGAAATGAAAGTCTTGGGTAAAACCAAGTACTGCCTCGGTCTGCAAATCGAGCATCTCCCAAAGGGAATTCTTATACATCAGTCGACCTACGTGAAGAAGGTATTGGAGAGATTTCACATGGATAAATCTCATCCACTTAGCACCCCTATGGTTGTCCAATCCCTCGAAGTGGATAAGGACCCATTTAGACCAAGAGAAGATTCGGAAGAAATTATGGGGCCAGAAGTTCCTTATCTTAGCGTTGTTGGAGCATTACTCTATCTTGCAAATTGCACCCGGCCGGACATTGCATTTGTTGTCAACTTGCTAGCGAGATATAGCGCTTCTCCTACGAGGAGACATTGGAATGGTGTTAAGCATGGTCTACGGTACCTCCAAGGATCTCAAGATCTTGGACTGTTTTACCGTAAGAACCAAGACAAAGCCTTAGTAGGTTATGCAGATGCTGGCTATTTGTCTGATCCCCACAACGCCATATTCCAGACTGGTTACGTTTTTCTCTGTGGTGGTACCGCGATCTCATGGAGATCAGTTAAACAAACTATGGTTACCACGTCTTCAAACCACTCAGAGATAATAACTTTATTTGAAGCCGCACGAGAATGTGTTTGGTTAAGGTCCTTGGTAAAACACATTGGTGACTCGTGTGGTATCGCTAAATGTGATACACCTCCCTCCGTTATATTTGAAGACAACGCAGCTTGCATCGCACAAATGAGTAATGGGTACGTCAAGGGAAACCTGACGAAACATATTTCACCTAAGTTTTTCTACCCATACGAACTCCAGAAGAGTGACGTGATTACCATTCAAAAAGTGCAATCTAGTAACAATCTAGCAGATCTGTTTACTAAGTCCTTACCTACGTCTACTTTTAAAAAGTATGTTCGTGGTATTGGGATGCAAAGACTCAAAGTGTTGTTGTCTTCAGGGGGAGCGGTAACCCCGAAATGAATCTAGAAGATTTGATCTAGAAGATTGATTACATTCCTCCCTAACTTACTAGCACGTGGAGTTTTTATGACAAGACATTTATGTTATGTCGTAATGTCCAAGGGGGAGTGTTGTAAATCTAGAAGATTTATTATTTCAAATCTAGAAGATTTGATGTGACATTACTAATGGACCAATAACACAATGAGCTTCATATCTTAGACTAGGGTTTTATTCTTATAAATATACCTTTGTACTCAGAATTGTATACACGGATACACAATATCATTAGTGAAACTCCTGGCTTGGCTCGCCCCCAGATGTAGTCGTTCCCGACGAACTGGGTTAACAAATCTCGTCTTTTATTTTACGCACTTATTTCAACAAACTTAATCAATGTATAAAACATAAAGTACTTGCAATAATACTCCAACATTTGATCATCAATATCTCAAGTAAATGTTGAATAATCTGAAATAAAGAATTACAATGGTCATTCAAATAATATGTGGATTTGGTGTAGTGGAACCATATTCTTCTTCTTGTTGTTGTTGTTTTGATGGAGACCACTCTTAATTATTTGACTTCTTCCCTTTGTTACTGATTGTTTTGGATCTAGAATTTTGTTAGATGTCTCAGAATGTGCTTCACTTCCTTCTTTTTGCGCGGAGTATTTTTGTTTAAGTATTTTCTCATATCTTTCACATCCTTCTTCAATAAGTTCTCTCATTTCTTCACTTATCAAAACTATGTTATAGTACTTCCTTATGATAGCATGTCTCCATGGAATATTTGTTCTAACCTTATCATTGTTCCTATTTTTAAAGAATTTTAATAATAACATTAGTTAGCTCTTATCATTTTTAATGAGAATAGTAAAATAATAGTAAATAAAAAAATACAAATTGTACCTTTCTTTGTTGTTGATATCATTTTGCTTATTGTTCCACACGTGTGCTTTTGCAAGTTTGCACCATCTTTTCAATATATAGTTATCGGGTATCCTTTGTACTGAATATATGTTTAATATTCTCAAGCAGCGATAACACAATATGCCTAATTCTTCGAACTTCTTACAATCACAGGTGATTAGGTTCATGACAGTGTCATATACCACTCTGTTGTTGTACCCAACATTATCATTCTTGACCTCATAAATCAAACTGGTATCATAGACTTGCACGGCAGTCGAACAGGCGAATATGGACTTTATGAACTCCTCTTCAAAACATCTGAATATGGTGAGTGTGTATATCTCAGCATCATGTTTGAGCATTCCTTTCATTCCCAGGTGCGATTTAGGTATCATTCTTGAGCAATTGATTCCGTCCTTTTTTTTTCAGTGCTTCTCCATTGATTTACGTGTTCTTGAATATCTCATAAAATTCTGTCAAATTTGCTGCTTGTTTGCTCTTAAACCTATTGTATGATTTATGCTTTCACTTCTTTGGGATGACCTTATTCCGGCAGAAAATATGTCCTTGCCCAATGTCGTACACCATTTTTCTTTTAAATTGTATAGTCTGTTAAACCAAGCATTTTTTTCGAGCCCATATGTTGATATCATGTTATTCCAATTGCTTTCAAAGTCATTCTCATCCATGCATCCGGATAGACAATTGTTGAGTGCATCTTTAAAAGGACCGTCTTTCTTTAATTCTCCAAATCTTGCAATTGCATTTTGGTGTAGGTGCCAAAGACACAATTTGTGTCTTGCTTCAGGGAATTCCTGTAAAAGAACATCCAATAAGAAATACCCCAAGATTTTTTCACCAATACCCGAAGCAGAAAATGCAAATACCCGAAGCATTAAATACCAATACCCGAAGCAGAAAATACCAATACCCGAAGCATTATATAACAATACTCAATGCTATAAATATCAATAACAGAACTTAATCAATTATAAAACATATCTCCTTCTCAAGTATTAAATAATGTATACAATATTACTTTTTTTTTACCTTTCCTATCGCATTTGCTATTGCTAAGTCTTGGTCTGTGAACACTACCTTATGTACTTTCTCCCCCATTGAGTTTTTGAACATCTGGAAAAGCCACTCGAACATTTCTATTTTCTCATCAGATATGAATGCACAACCGAACATTATGTTCTTCCAGTGGTTGTTTATCCCAACAAAAGGTGCACAGATCAAGTTGTACTTGTTTGTTATGTACGTCGTATCGAAAACCATTACATCTCTGTAGATTTCATAATCTTCCATCATCAACGAATCCCTCCAAAAAATACTTGACAATCTCACATCTTCATTGAACCTAATCTTGTAAAAGAAATTTATATATCTAGCTTTTTCTGCTTCCATCATGTTGATCAGGTTGTTTGCATCACCTCCTTTAACTACTTCCATTTTAAACTTGTTTACCAAGTTGTAATGGTCCTTTATTATGTGTCCTAAGTTTTCCTCCCCTCCAACTTCATTTGCCATATAGCGATACGAGTCTATTGTTCTCATCCCCGAAGACACCATATCCTCTACACTTTACTCTTGTCTGTAGTGATTTGTCTTTCCGAACGGTGCATATGGTTCCATTTTGTTCTAGTTAGCTCATGATTGTGCTTTGTCTCGTACTGCACAACTGCATAATTGCCTTGTTTTGTCTTCTCCACCAACATTCTTGCTTTGCAGTCTGTTCTTGTTATATCAATCATCCTTTTTTTTACAGATGCTCCAGGAGTTGAATTACTCTGCTTTTTCGTTCTTATTCTAGTACACGAGCCTACAAACAACTTGTTCAAAAGTATAGATTTATCAGTTGCAGAAAATCTGTTTGTTGATTTACGGACACTGAATCTCAAACATCGTGCATGCTTACAGTATAAGGAATACATCTTTTCTATTGTGTCTTGTTCTACACCGACCAAAGAACCTCTTATATAGACACGGTTAGCATTGTCATCTGTTTTAAACATATAGATATTTGTAATATAATTAGTACAATAGAATAGAACACTTAATTAGCAATATCCCAAGATACTAATCAGCAATACCCCAAGAACAAAGCAACAATTCCCCAAGACTAAATCAACAATACCCGAAGGTATTAATCATCAATACCCCAAGAACAAAGCAGTATTACCTAAAGCTATTAACCAGTATTATCCCAAGATCAAAATAGTAATACCCGAAGAATATTTTTATACCTTTGTTTACTATCACAGAAAGTTCTTCAGTTGTTACTGGTTTTAACATCTCATCATCCATTTGAAGACTTTGTTCATTAATTATTGTGCAATCATATATTTCTTCTTCTCCTTCAGCTGGTAGTATTTGAATCGAGTGTAGATTTTCACCTATTTCATTCCCTTCATATAGTTATGCAATGTACCTCATAAATCTGTTAAATTATAGTAAAAAATTAGGAAATTAGGTCAAATACTTGATTCAACGTATTCTTTAGAGTATTCCATGTTTGATCTTTTTTTGTGTGCGTTGAATGAGCGATGATTTTTTGCTTTCGTTAGCGACGATTTGTTCTTCACAGCAGTACGATTTCACTACTACTTCTAAGATCAATTTGGTTTCGATTTTGGTTTTTTTATTTCGAATTTGTTTGTACATTTTTTGTTGCAGATTTTTACTTGGGGTTTTTGCTCCGGGTTTTGGATCTGTCTTTAGCTGACCCGCGAATTTAAGTCGGGTCGGCTGACCCGCGAGTTTTAATCGGGTCGGCCGACCCGCGAGTTTCTTAGGTTGGTCAAAATTGATTCTAAATTCGGTTTAAAATCCAAGTTAATAGTATACACTTGGATGCACCCTATAACTACTCTATATACAATTATTACCCTCAGATCAATTCAGCCCATAATCGTCGCTCAGGGAGTTGGCGCCGACTTGTCACCGACACCACAACCTTATGCTTACAGATTTGTCCAAAAAGATTCAGATATAACAAATCCAAGAAAAACGAACATAATGTTGGAATCTATCTAAAAAATCAACGCAATGCATACGCGAAAAAGAAAAGAGATGAGGGAAAATAATTTTAAAAAACCTAGGTAAAAACTCCGTATGGGTTTGAATGCGGAGCAGACGACAACTATAGAGCTGGGGGAGAATAATAAGATGATAGAAGAAGAAATGCAATCTTTTCTGACAAAAATAAAAGATATTGCCTGAATTGGGATATTGATTTTGAGACTTTTATTTTTTATTAAAAAAGAAAATTTTAATTAGACAGCGCGTTCAAATTTCGTTTCATGTAGCATTTGTTTATTCCCTAATAATTTGATTTGTTTTTATATTCTTTTTGCTTTTTACTTCTAAAAAGAATAAATTTAACACAATTCTCTCCATATATACACAATATATATTACATAATAATAAATTATACCTTTAAAGGCTCTATGTCTTGTGAAAATTTTCACGCATTTTTTTTCGTTCGTCTCAAAATAACTTACATTTCTAAAATGGAATGATTTTCAAAAATCCAACCCTCATAATCACAATATGCAAAAAAAAAAAAAAAAAAAGAACTCATAAAATGTTACTCCCTCCATCTCACATCAGGAGTTGCACATTTTTTTTATGAAATATGTATTTTTTTAATAAACTAGTAACGTATAGATAAATGTGAGACGAACCAAAATGACAAGTATGCAAATTAATATGTCTATTTTATTTTATTTGATATGCAAATGGCTCCTGAAACATATGCATACATAAACCCCCGTCTACTTAAAATCATATCATTAATTAAAATTAGTGTTTAAACACATCCACCCACCCCCACACACACACACACATATCTTAGTATCCTATATAGACAAAGTTTTTTTAGCCTATGTGGCAAGCCCACATCTCTCTATTTTGAAAATTCTCTCCTCTCATTCACCAAAATCATTGACTTTAAAAACTATTTCAGTCATTCAAAGTTAATCTCTAATCTAATCTTGAATGTTGATTTTTTCACAATACCCTTTATATATATCATCTCACTCACATAACCAAAAATCAATTCCAATAATCTCCAAAAAAAAAATCATCCAATCTCTCTCATACATATTTTAAAATCTTCCAAGAAAAAATAAGTTTGATTCTTGACAAATAGATTTGTTCATTTTTCTTATGAATTCTTTCGATTTTGTTATGAAGTTTTTTAGCGATTCTCGGTGAATTTATGCATCTCAAGTTATTTGTTTATATTTTTCTTTTGCAAGCTATGAATTTATGTGTCTCAAGATATTGTAAATTTCATCAACTCATCTTTCGTGTGAATCTTCATATATATATTTTTTGCAGGATCTTCATCTCAAGGTATTTATATTTTATTTTATGTTTTTTTATTGTTTTATTGTATGAATTTAATCCGCATTATTTGTTTAATCTTTTTTACTAATGATTTTTTCCTTAAAATAATTTTTTTTTGTGATTTGGCAGGATACAAATCTATACCTGTCAAGGTATTTACTATATTTACTAATTATGTTGTTTCTTTATTTATTTATTTTTATTAATTATTATTTTATTTTATTTTTTTCATATGAAAATCATTATTGTGTGAATGGTTTTGATTATTTTTTTAGGATTGAAGATCAATAATGAAGATGAAGTGGAAGATCGATTTTAATATGAAGATGAAGTGGAAGATCAATTTTAATGTGAAGATGAAGAATCATTGATTATATGTTAAAAATTGTACTTTCCTAATATTGTCAATGTATATTATTTTTCAATATTGTAATGTATTACCTATACTTCAATGTATTAATTACAATTCTATAAATAAAATTTTCCATGTTTAATTACAATTCTATTTTAATGTATTATTTAAAATCCAATGTATATTAATTATTATTCTATATGTAATAAATTCTATGTTTAATTTCATTTCTATAAATAATAATTTGATTCGAATGTTATATATACAATCAAAATATACATTTGATAATTTCAACTGATTAACAATTCTTATTGTTTTCTTAAAATTTCGAAAATAATTTAAGTTCTTCAATGTTTTTAGGAAAATTTGACTCTTTTTAAAACACATGATTTAATTATATAGCAATCAATATATAAGTTTATCTTAATTATCAATCTTTATTTATTTATATCAATTTTAAATTTGTCTTTGAAATGGTCTAATATATTATATGTTTATGTGTATCCTACATTCTTTAATTTTTGGAGGGTGGATATTAAAAAAAAAAACTTCCGATGTATAAATTGATAAGATTATTGTTGGTCCCGGTACAAGACTGGGGAATACGTGTATGGGGGAGGATACACGTATACCAATTTTTCAAACTTAAAACCTTACTGAGTCCCCTTTACTCAGAGTGATAGAGAACTAGGAACTGATAATACACCTACTGACTACACTTGGTGCGGGTCAGTTGGCTAACTATCAGTTTAAGTTCAATGCGGAAATGCGTGAGCCCTGATAGTTTAAAGTCTTGTTTAGTTCACTTTCTAAAAACCTTGATTACTTTACTTAGAATAGTGATTAGTAGGGCAGTGCTCTTTATGAGGATCAGGCTGATTGATTCAAGCCTGATAAAACCAAATGCTTATGAATGAGCAAGTGATATAGCAAGTAAGCACAAAACAGTAAGAACACAGGGAGTTTAACGTGGTTCAGAGACTCAAGCTCCTACGTCCACGACCTGATTTAACAGGAAATCCACTCAAGGGATTCTTGTTTTTAACGTGCCAAGGTGCACCAAGATCAGCTTCCTCACTGACCTATACAAACTCCTTACTAACTCACTAACAACTTACTTCCAACAAACCTAACTTAGGGTTTTGGTTTCAGTTTGGATTCCAACTAAGTTGAGACTATCCTTACAAGTCAAAGCTATGCTAAGGATTGGATCATCTCTCTAAGCTTAAGATAATGCTAGTTCGCTCTTGGAATACAGAATAACTCTCAATAGCTAAGAAACACTTGGGAAATTTAGATGGTTTCGAGTGCTTCTTTTAAAGACTGAATGCTTTGAGTGCTTGAGAGTTTGAGTAATTTCTGGCTTGGAAATTTCCCGTAACCTTGAATGGGTTCAAGGCCTTCTGTATTTATAGGTGATTTGAAAAACTATCCGTTGGAGAGATAACCTTTCTTGTCATCTATGTAGAGTGATTCAAACAAACATATCTTCATGCAGCAGCCGTCCTTTGCATGGAATTAGGTATTTGCATTAAATGCACATTAAATGCTTGCCCGTTGAATATGCATCCTGAAGTCAGTCTTATGTCAGGTTCCGTACGTGCGTGTCCTTCCCGGATTGGTCCACGTCATCAGGTTGGTGAGAATGTCAGAACTTATTCCTAGGCTTCAGGCTTGTCTTATTAAGTTCTTTTTGTCTCGAGCTCACCGGTCTTGTCCTGACGCTGACATTCCTTTTGCATTGCTTGGCTATACTCCAAGTCTTCCCATAAACTTAGTATCATCCTGTTCCCTTCAGAACTGAGTTAGTAATGACCTCAGGGTCATACTCTTCATCACTGACACTTACTCAGCCAGCTTAGAAGACTGCCATAAGTTCAGGATGGTAAACTTCGTCTTCAGGCTCTTGTCTTGATTGTCATCAGTAAGTGATCCTCTTACTGAGTACCTGTGAAGTGTAAAATGACTAAGTACAAATCCTAACCAAGACTAGTCTGACAAAGACAAACTAAGGCAAATCATCTTTTCAGGGGCTTTGGGATCTTAATCAAAACTGACAATGTCCCAACAATTTCCCCCTTTTTGATGATGCCAAAACACTTAGAGGAAATATGATATCCTATCTATAAGATAAGTCAGTGTTAGAGCAATTCTTGATAAAGTACAGAATTTAAATAGCAGCCAAAAAGATAAAGAGTTTTTGTCTGTGGGCAAAGTAATAGATTTCATTGAATGATTTGAAAGTGGTTACAATGAATCTAATCTATTACATCAAGAGGAGAGTGAACACCTAGACTAATCTCATTTCAGGTTTAAGTCCATAGCCTGCATAGACTCTTGCCTTCAGCTCGTCAAGTCTTCTAGGTTGGTTCACGAATTCTTCAGCCTTCGCAATCTTCAACATCTCAGTCATAATGGCCTTAATATCATGCTTTCCAGTCCCAGGTATAAGAGGGGGTGGTCGTGTAACGAACCCAGGAGCCTTTACTTGAACTTGAGATGCTTCAGCCTCCTCCAAGATTTTTTGGATCAGCTCAGGGTGATTGTCCATCATGTAGTCAGTGAAGTGGGCATTGATGTCTTCAGAGTCGCCCCACTTCTTCACAACATACCATAACTTCACAAACTCATCCCTTGCGTCAGCCCAGAACTCATTTAATGCCTCTGAGATGAACTCATCGACATAAGCTTCCCTCTGACCTGATTCTGGCCTTCTAACCTGCAGAATTATTGAATTCCTTGCGGTTGGCCTCTTCCTGTACTTCCTGGGCTTAGGCTTCGCCTTCTTCCTCCTAAGCAAACTGATCATCGCATCGTCGAGTTCCCTCTGTTGCAAATCAATCAGATTAGTTAGCTTCTCCACCTTTTTCTCCAAGATGCGCATTTTCTCTTTTTGAGCAATCTCAGCCCTGCGCTCAGCCTCAGTCTTTTCAGAAGGTGTCCCCCACGCCTCAGCGCATAGTTCTGCCACCATCTCCGCAGAGAAAAAGTGATGGGATTCTTCCTTGTGTTCATGGGGGGAGATTTCTGAATTGACTCAGGTTGCTTGGAGACTTGGAGCGCCTTCGAAGGTTCATCAGTCTTTGCCTTCTTTACTGCCTCAGCCCTCAGCCTTGCAGCAATCTCCTTATCTTCCTTCTCAGCTGCCGCCAACCTTGCTGACTTCCTTACCCTTAGCACATTCCCTTCAGGATTGGCTTCAGGGTCAGCTAGAATTGTTTTGCCTTGGTTGACTGCCTCCGATACCTCAGGGCGGGATCTTTTCTTCTTCTTTTCCCCTTTTTTGGCATCATCATCGGCCTGCGATGGGAACGCGTCAAGTCCGCTGTTGATCACGAAGGAGGTTAGGGATTGAACTTCAGTGATTTCCTCCTTCAGCATCTCAACTCCCGTTGCGATTCCAGTACCTGCGTAAGACACAGAACTGATAGCAGCTTGTACTTTCTTCTCAAAGACCTCCATAGAGAGCTGGAGTCTTTGTTCAGCCTTTGAGATTCTCTCCTCCACCTTGGCGGATAGATCATTTGCTTGAGTAACCCTTTCAGCGATTGTCTGTGAAGTCTTAGCAATGCGATCTGACCCCAGCTCCAACTTGGATGCTGAGTCTTGTATGGCCTGAGTGAATAGGGCCCCAGCCTGAGCTGTAAGCTTCTCCACCGCCTGATTGAGTTCCTCCTTTCTTTGCTCATCCTTCTCAGCCAGCTGCTTGAAGGTTTGCCTTAGCATTTTCTTTGTTTGCTTCCTCTCGCTCCTCACTGACTTGGCCGTATCAGTCATCATCCGCTTCAACAAAATCAGCTCTTTATTTGCAAGAGTGTTGTATACTGATTTTGTCCACCTGATGTGTTTGGCCAGGGCCTTGGCTTCCTCCTCCTTTTCAGCGCGTAGCCTCATTACTTCCTCCTGAAGTTCAGCTAGATTTTCATAGGTTTTCTCCTCCTTGACCTTCACAATGGAAGTGAATTCAGCGCGGCCAACACCAGTAATGATGACATCTTCCTCCTCATCAGCAGCCATGTCAGCGGCTAGCTGCTTTCCCTTGGCAGCTCCTGCAGCGTCAGTCCCCTCTTCAGGGTGCACTGAAGGAAGTTGTTGAGTGGTCGTGGTCGCCTGCTCAGGCTCAACCATGTCATCTCGAACCTTAGGAACTTGTCCTTCGGAACTGGGAGTCTCCTTGGACGCCTCAACATCTTTCTCCCTTGTCTCAGGGCAGGGAATCCCGTCATTGACAGATGTCTCATCAGCGGCCGAGATGTTCACAACATCCTCAGCCACTGGTCCACCCTTGGCACCAGTGTCTTTCGTACCTTCCCCCTAAGTCTGAGACTCAGGGACCATATCATCAACCTACTTAGTTGTCTCCTCCACAGCTTTCTCCAATGCTCCACCCTGAGCACCTTCATCATCCTCATCCTCGTCCTTATCCTCCTCTCCGTCGGAACGGATGTCAGCAACAGACTTGGACATAATGTCTGACACCAATTGCTTCAGGTTTTCGAAGTTTAGCAATTGAAGCCAGCTAGTCAGTCCGAAGTAAGTGCAAAGTCTTGCTTCATCCATCTCCTAATGCTCCCATCCACGAGCATCTACCAGCATATGTCGTTCTTGCATATTTGACTGTTTAAACTCCAGCCATACTTTCAGCTTAACAATATTTGCGGCAAGCTCCCTGAATCTGTTCAGTCCGGGCCAGCACTTGGATGCCCACTCAGTAGCATTCCCCCTTAGGGTATTCTCCAGAATGCCTCCAGCCATGTTCTCATCCAATTCCTCCTCCTCCTGCATCTTGAGGAACTCATCCTCTTCAGTTGGAAGGTCATTTGGGCAGTCCTTGGGGTTGGGATAGGAAGGAAAGTCATCGGGGATAGGGTGGAATCTGAGGGTTGGTCAGGCCTCTGAGGGGATGGCACTGACTCTGGGATTTTTGGCTCTGAGGTTTGGGGTGATTGGGTGGTTTGAGGTGTGGTGTCAGGGTTGGTTTGTGTTTGGGTTTCAGGGTGATTGGGGGATGAAACGGGTACTATCTCAGGCTGCAGCAACTCAGCCGTCTCGATAGATTTTCTCACCTCCTCCAAGTCAGAGGCTCTAGGAGAGCTTGACTTCTCCCTCTCTTCAATCGCAGGCAAACTCTTAGCAGGGGACTTTTTGGGTCCCTTCCTAAGTCTTTTCAGAGGCCTCTCTCCCTGAACTTTCTCCTTTCTGACGTCATCGTCAGTTCCCTCAGCCTCAGAATCGGCTCTCTTGGGATCTGACTCAGTCCCTGACTCAGTGCTCTTCCCTGACAGCACAATCTTCACCTTCTTCTTCTTCTCAGCCTCCTCTACTCCTGGTTGAGCCTCATTCCTCTCTACAGCAACTTCCTCCTCAACCTTCTTGCTCCTTTCAAAGAGCTTATCCACCTTCTCAATGAGACTGGTAGCCACCTTCTTGGCCTTCTCAGCTGGCTTTTTTGCCTGACCCTTTGCCTTAGCATTGGGATCAGTCAGCCCTAGCATTGAGTAAGTGTCACTCAGTGAAGTAAACATCACCTTCTTGGAGGAAAGATTGTCCTCAAAGTTGAAGGTTACCCATGGCAGGCATGAGCAATCAGGATGGACATCCTCGTTCCAAAGGGCAGGATGGCACCAAAAGATATGTGCCTCTTATCATCATCCCGCTTCAGTTTGTCCAGCTCGGCCTGATGGAGTTGATCAAGGAAGAACTGCTCCCAGTTCGCTTCCACACCATCAACTATTGCCCCCATAATCCTCAGCTTGGGCAGGCTCAGCTGCTCATGAGAGCCTGTGGATCCCATCACCACCTTGGACACTAAGTCCACAAGAGCCATGTACTCAGGCTTCAGGGTACTCTTGTTCTGACGGGCTCTGAACTCAGAAGAGTCAGTCTTGGTCCACTTGCCCAGGAATTCTCCCTCCGAATTCTCCTTGTAAAACCTGGGATTGATTCCTGAGGAAGGCAAATCAAAGACCTCCTTAACTGCCCTCCTAAGGTCAATGGTGACCACTTCTGAGGTGTAGAAAGGCTCGCCGTCGACGTCCTTCTCTCCCGTCGGCTTGAGGGCGGTCACCTTTGTGAAAAGGTCCCCCTTTCGCAGGAACATGTTGAAGTAGGCTTCCACGACTGCTCTTGGAAGCACAGAGATTGGGCGCATTGTGAAATATGTTTCCAACCCAGCTTTGGAGATCCAGTTGAAAACCGGTTTGATCTCCTCAACAGTGAGACAGATACCTTCCATGGAGATGACTTGCTCCATGTGTACCAGCTTGTTGTTGACAACATCCTCAAACTTGTCTGTTGTCCAGTTGGAATCAAGAAGTGCTATTGATTTTTGAAAGGAAGAGAGATTTTTAGAAATTCTGTGAGTGCTTTGAGCAAGAGAGAAAGCTCAGTGTGCAGATGTGTTTTTGTGTTTGCGTAAAAACCTCAAATGTCATACTTGATTGATTAGAACAAATCAGTTACTCAGACGTGGGGTTGAGATTAATTCCTGAATTTGAAAGGTTTTGAAATTAAGGGCCAGGATTAATCTCAGCATCAATCATTTACCCAAGTCAGTCATATTCCGTATAAAACGGACACGTATATGAAAAAGTAACTGAAGCATTAAATGCTCCGCTGCGCGTGGGTTTAAATATGAAAAGGCGCGCTTTTAATGAAAACGAAATGCATTTAATAAAGATTTTCAGGACGAAGGACTCAGGGAGACGCTTGGAATTCACAAGGGTTAGGATAGAATTCATACCTGTCAGGGAGACATTGTAGTTCCCTGATACCTCGCTGAGTCGAGTCTGGCCTGAGTTCCCCCTAAACCTTATACTAACTGCTCTCCCGGATCTAAAAGTCCTAACTCCACTGACAGTTCCATAAACCTTGCTTCAGCCAAAGGCTTAGTCAAGATGTCAGCTCTCTGCCTGTCAGTGTGAATCTTCTCCATCCTAATGTCCTTCTTCTCCACATGATCTCGAATGAAGTGATGCCTAATATCCACATGCTTGCACCTTGTGTGAAGCACTGGGTTCTGAGTAATTGCTATAGCACTATTGTTGTCACAATAGATTGGAACCTCATTAGCAAATACTTGGTAGTCCCTTAACTGTTGCCTTAACCATAAAATCTGAGCACAACAACTACCAGCAGCCATATGCTCAGCCTTAGTTGTGGATGTTGCAACTGAATTCTGCTTCTTGCTAAACCACGAGATCAACTTACTTCTCAAAAACTGACATGTCCCTGAGGTTGATTTCCTATCAATCCTACAACCTCCATAATCTGCATCTGAATAACCTGTCAGTTCTAAGTTGTCATCTGAAGGATACCATAGTCCCATATTGACTGTCATTTTCAAATACTTAAGTATCCTCTTAGCAGCCTCCAAATGACTTCTCTTGGGATCAGACTGATACCTAGCACATATACCAACTGCAAACGTAATGCCAGGCCTACTTGCAGTCAGGTATAACAAAGAACCTATCAGCCCTCGATACTTAGTCTGATTTACTGAAGTCCCTTTAGTGTCAGGATCTACCTTCCAATTTGTGTTCATAGGGATCCTGGCTGGATTGTTGTTCTGAACACCAAACTTATGAATCAAGTCTCTTGTATACTTGGCCTGATTAATGAAGATACCTTGATCAGTCTGCTTGACCTGTAATCCTAAAAAGAAGTTCATCTCTCCTATCATTGACATCTCAAATTTACCAGTCATCAACTTAGAGAATTTCTCACATAGCTGATGATTTGGTGATCCAAATATTATGTCATCCACATAAATCTGGACCAAGAGAATGTCATCACCTTCAGTGATCCTGAACAATGTCCTATCCACAGTTCCCTTCTTGAACCCATGGTCTGTCAGGAATTGAGAGAGGGTATCATACCAAGCTCTTGGTGCTTGCTTAAGTCCATAGAGTGTTTTCTTCAAATGGTATACTCTATCTCCAACCTCAAACCCGGGAGGTTGTTCAACATAAACCTCTTCATTGAGTACACCATTCAGGAAGGCACTCTTGACATCCATTTGATACACCTTAAACTTCTTGTATGTTGCATATGCAAGGAACAACCTAATAGCTTCCAACCTAGCCACTGGAGCAAAAGTCTCATCATAATCTATTCCTTCAGACTGGCAATACCCTTTTGCAACCAGTCTTGCCTTGTTCCTTACTACAACCCCATTCTCATTCTTCTTGTTCTTAAAGATCCACTTGGTACCAATAACACCTTGATGCCTAGGTCTATCGACCAGTTCCCAAACCTGATTCCTTGTGAACTGATTCAACTCCTCTTGCATGGCAATGATCCAGTTCGAGTCAGTGAGAGCTTCTTCAATGTTCTGAGGCTCTTGCTCAGAGAGAAAGCAACAGAACAATGCACTCTCACCATGAAATCGTCTGGTCCTGACTCCCTCAGTTGGATCACCAATGACTTGATCAATAGGATGATCCTCTATCCAAGTTCTTTTTTCAGGAGTTGTTCCTGAAGTACCTGCAATGTTAGTGTCTACAGGTTTATAAAATTCAGGATATTGAACAGAAGGGGATGAACCTGAGTCTATACCAAAGGGATTAACAAGCTCAATGTCAGGGACATTGGTTCCCCCTTGATGAGGTGACTCAGGAACCGTCTCAGCTGCAACCGCATCTTCATAGATGGTGCTTACCTCAGGTTGAGCCTGTTCCACAGTCTGAGGCTCAACAATCCCTGATGTGCTGGGCTTAGGAGTGGCACTTGGTTCATCATCCTGATCATCGTCATCATCCCATCTTGGAATTGGCACAGTTTTGACCTTTGGATCAGGTTGATTCTTTAAGCTCGGCCTTGTCACTCTCCTTGTGACCTCCTCAGTGTCAGGATTCAACATTTTTATCCTAGGCTCATTAGTAGATTCATCAAACACAACATGTGGTGATTCTTCCACAACAAGGGTCCTATAATTGTAAACCCTGAATGCTTTACTAACTTCAGAATATCCTAGGAATATTCCTTCATCAGATTTGCTATCAAAGGCTTTCAATTGGGTCTTCCCATTGTTGAGAATGAAGCACTTACAACCAAATATATGAAAGTAAGAAATCCGAGGTTTTCTCTTATTCCATGTCTTATATGGGGTCTGTGCATGTTGTTTGTTCAGCATGGATCTGTTCTGAGTGTAGCATGCAGTGTTGATTGCCTCAGCCCAGAATTTCTAGGGTAATCCTGACTCAGCCAGCATGGTCCTGGCAGCTTCCTTCAGTGTCATGTTCCTTCTTTCAGCGACATCATTCTGTTGTGGGGTTCTAGCTGCAGAAGTCTCATGAGCTATACCAAATTCATTACAAAAGTCAGAAATATATGAATTTATAAATTCAGTGCCCTTGTCAGAATTGATCTTAGTAATGGACTGATTCTTCTCATTGCTGAGTCTCCTGAGCAACTCTGGAAGCTTCACCTGTATTTCCTTCTTATTCAACAAGAAAATAACCCAAGTATATCTAGAATAATCATCAATAACCACAAGGGTATATTTCCTATCATTCATACTCACAGGTGTTATGGGACCAAATAAATCCATATGCAGGAGCTGAAGAATCCTGTCAGTGGAATGTGAAGCTTTCTCTTTAAGTGACGCTCTGACCTGCTTCCCTTCCTGACAAGCTTTGCACACAAGATCTTTGCTAAAAACTTCATTAGGTAGACCTTCAACAAGTGATTGTCTAGAAATTTTGTTAAGAATCTTGAAGTTCAGGTGGCTTAATCTTTTATGCCATAACTAACTGAGCTCTAGAGAGCTTTTAGCAACAAAACAAGTATTAGGAATAGTGCTGCTCCAATCAGCGAGATAAACGTTACATTTCCTGATACCTGATAGAAGCACTTGTGTTGATTTGTCCTTGACTGAACATATATTCGATGAGAACTCAACACTGAAACCTTTGTCACAGAATTGGCTTACTGACAACAGGTTATGCTTCAGTCCTTCCACAAAGGACACATTTTCCACTCTGACTGTACCTATTATCAAGACACCAAAACCTTTAGTAACACCTTTTGAGTTATCACCAAAGGTTACATGTGGACCATCTTTAGCTTGAAATTCTTGGAGAAGGCTCTTCATTCCAGTCATATGCCTTGAGCATCCGCTGTCTAGGTACCAAACAACTTTGTTTGAGTCTCCTCTCCTCTTGTTGTGATCCACAGCAGCCTGCAAACAAATCAGGCTTTAGGTACCCATTGGGTGTTGGGTCCTATAGTGTCAGTTGTACCCTTCGGGATCCAGACTTGCTTAACTACCCTGATTGCCTCAGAGTGGTAAATCTGTCTCCCTTAAACATCAACATACACAACTTTCTTCTTCTTTGACTGAGAGGAAGATGGTGTATGAGTGCTAGACTTAGGCTTCACGGGAACCTGAGTGGGTGTCTTTTGGGCAGGCTTCCTGTTCTTCCTAGGTCTGGGTGCAGCAGGTCTTGGGCCTTGTTCTTGATAAGGACCCTGTGTTCTATTCCCCCTAGGCAAGTGAGGGAATGGAAAATAGTTAAAGGCCTCAGGATGCCAAAACCATGGGGGTGTCATCATATTTGGCCTTCCCTGTTGGTATTGCCAAGCATGATGGTACCCTCGCTGACCAGTCTGAGGACTCTTGGCCTGAGTCTTCCTCTGCTTTCACTGAGGCTTTCTCTGGCCTGAGCTCTCAAGGACCTCCTTTGGTTGCTTTGCCTTTACCTTGGGTTTTGGCTTAGCAACCTTGGGGGCAACCCTGACTGTGTCAACAGTTTCCTTGTCCTTATCAGTTTGACGGGCCTGAAGTACAACCTTAGGTGCACTTTGGCCTGCCTGAACAAATACCCTCTTAGTGTTGCTCCCTGAAGCAACATGAGACTAACCTTGTGAGGATTTCTTAGGAATATATCCAAGTCCCTTTTTCTCATTCCCAAGCATTTGGCTGCTATTTATTTCCTCTCTAGCCACTGAGGATTTATTCATTGCTGCAACCTTTTGCTTGAGTGAGTCCTCACTCTTTTTCAGGAGTTCATGTCTGGCAAAGAGATCATCAAACTTACTTTTGAGTGCTTTCAGTTCTTCCTTCCTGATCAACTCTTCCTCAGCCAATTCCTTCAGAATCTTCTCTCTTGGGAGACGCTCATCATTAATTAAATCAATCTCCTGAGTTAGTCTCACAATCTGAGTTGATTCTTTAAGATCAGACTGAGTGAGCTGATCATTCAGGTTCTGAACCTCAGTACTCAATTTCTTGTTCTCCTCTACCAAGAAGACATTAGTTTCCTGCAATCTGGAGAAATCAACCATCAATTGATCCAGGCAGATCTGAAGGTTCATTTCTCTGACTGACTCTGAGCTAAGCTCAGGATTTTGACTAGTGTAGGAACCACATACAGAGTTAGATGTTACCTCAGGTTCCTCCCTTGCCATCAGGCAGACATCATCGTACTCATCATCAGAAAAGAGTTCAGGTGACCTCTCCTCAGGACCATCAGAGTTAGTTGCATCCTCGGCGAGCATGGCTCTCCGGTCAGCAAGTCTCTGGTCTCTCTTGGCCCTCATGTCCTCTCTTTCCCTTGCACTCAGCTTCGGACAATCATACTGATAGTGCCCGCTCTTGTTACAGTTGTAACATGTTGGTTGCTCATCTCCTCTTTCTCTCCTTGGTTCAGGAATTCTCCTTCAGTCAGGTTCCCTCTGTCTTGATGAGCTTTCAGTCTTCCCTGAGTGCTTGTCATCATGAGTACGTCTCTGTTCATCTCTGCGATCGGGCTTTGGATCTGAATATCTTCTTTCATCGCCACGATCTCTCCTCTGGTCAGTGTTTCTCCTTTCCTCATACCTCCTTGAGCTTTGGTGGGTTCCTTCAGGTTTCCTGTCACGTGAGTCCTGGTAAAATTTCTTATAACGACCAAACCTGGAATTAAGCTTATCAAAGCGTCTGGCCATCAGGCTGTACTCCTCAGTAAGCTCTTCCTTGCTCATCTCCATCAGTGACTTTGATGAAGACTCAACAGGTTCAGACCTAGCCTTGAACGCCACACTCTTCTCAGGAGTTTTCTCATTTTCTTCCTCTTCTGGCTGAACTTTCTTCTTTCTTTTGTTAAGATCAAATTCCAGTGCTTTAAGCTCTGAAAAAAGTAAAGCAGAAGTTATGTTACTCATATCCTGAGTGTTCTTAAGCATAATTACATTGTTATCCCATCTCTCAGGAAGGGCTTTCAGGATCTTAGAAGCAACATCTCTCTTAGGAACATCCTTGTCTAGCATCACCAACTCATTCATCAACTTGATGAACCTTGACTCCATCTGATCGATTGTCTCATCAGGCAACATCTCGAACACTTCGAACTTCTGAATGGCAATGTTTCACTTGTTCTTCTTTATCTTTTCTAACCCCTCGCACATCCTAGTCAGCTCATCCCAAACCTCCTTTGCCGTTTTTAAGTTCATCAGCCTCGCTGACTCCTCGAAAGGCACCATGTGTAAGATGATATTTCTGGCCACATTGTCCAGTCCCATCATCTTGATCTCGTCAGTGGTCATATCCTTCCTTTCCTTTGGAATGGGTACGCCAATCTCAAGATCGTCATATCCCCTCCCTCTGACATTAGGGATGGTGATCTTGATCGGTCCTTCCCTGAGAACACGCGGCATCTGGTCATGGATGGCATCAAGATGCGCTTCTAATCTGAACTTCCAATAGACAAAGTTAGATACAGAGAATTCAGGTAACGAAGCTTCAAGTCTCCTCGAAGTCATGATGATGCAAGTTTTATGAAAAGCAAACTCAGATCTGTTCAGTGACCACCAACAGTTTCTCCTTTGAAACTATTAGTATTCAAAGTCAGTGGTCTTTTGAACCACTGCTCTGATACCACTTGTTGGTCCCGGTACAAGACTGAGGAATACGTGTATGTGGGGGATACACGTATACCAATTTTTCAAACTTAAAACCTTACTGAGTCCCCTTTACTCAGAGTGATAGAGAACTAGAAACTGATAATACACCTACTGACTACACTTGGTGCGGGTCAGTTGGCTAACTATCAATTTAAGTTCAGTGCAGAAATGCGTGAGCCCTGATAGTTTAAAGTCTTGTTTAGTTCGCTTTCTAAAAACCTTGATTACTTTACTCAGAATAGTGATTAGTAGGGCAGTGCTCTTTATGAGATTCAGGCTGATTGATTCAAGCCTGATAAAACCAAATGCTTATGAATGAGCAAGTGATATAGCAAGTAAGCACAATATCAAAGCAGTAAGAACACAGGGAGTTTAACGTGGTTCAGAGACTCAAGCTCCTACGTCCACAGCCTGATTTAACAGGAAATCCACTCAAGGGATTCTTTTTTTTAACGTGCCAAGGTGCACCAAGATCAGCTTCCTCACTGACCTATACAAACTCCTTACTAACTCACTAACAACTTACTTCCAACAAACCTAACTTAGGGTTTTGGTTTCAGTTTGGATTCCAACTAAGTTGAGACTATCCTTACAAGTCAAAGCTATGCTAAGGATTGGATAATCTCTTTAAGCTTAAGATAATGCTAGTTCGCTCTTGGAATACAGAATAACTCTCAATAGCTAAGAAACACTTGGGAAATTTAGATGGTTTCGAGTGCTTCTTTTAAAGACTGAATGCTTTGAGTGCTTGAGAGTTTGAGTAATTTTTGGCTTGGAAATTTCCCGTAACCTTAAATGGGTTCAAGGCCTTCTGTATTTATAGGTGATTTGAAAAACTATCCGTTGGAGAGATAGCCTTTCTTGTCATCTATGTAGAGTGATTCAAACGGACATATCTTCATGCAGCAGCCGTCCTTTGCATGGAATTAGGTATTTGCATTAAATGCACATTAAATACTTGCCCGTTGAATATGCATCCTGAAGTCAGTCTTCTGTCAGGTTCAGTACGTGTGTGTCCTTCCCTGATTGGTCCACGTCATCAGGTTGGTGAGAATGTCAGAACTTATTCCTAGGCTTCAGGCTTGTCTTATTAAGTTCTTTTTGTCTCGAGCTCACCGGTCTTGTCCTGACGCTGACATTCCTTTTGCATTGCTTGGCTCTACTCCAAGTCTTCCCATAAACTTAGTATCATCTTGTTCCCTTCAGGACTGAGTTAGTAATGACCTCAGGGTCATACTCTTCATCACTGACACTTACTCAGCCAGCTTAGAAGATTGCCATAAGTTCAGGATGGTAAACTTCGTCTTCAGGCTCTTGTCTTGATTGTCATCAGTAAGTGCTCCTCTTACTGAGTACCTGTGAAGTGTAAAATGACTAAATACAAATCCTAACCAAGACTAGCCTGACAAAGACAAACTAAGGCAAATCATCTTTTCAGGGGCTTTGGGATCTTAATCAAAACTGACAATGTCCCAACAATTATGAAATTATTTTATAAGTATTTGATTGAATATATACATTTATTATATTAATTAAGAATTGACTTTTTATAAAACATGTATTTTAATTAACCTTAACTTATATTTTGTCTAAATGCATCCTATTTTCTGAATAATTAAAGATAGACTAATTATATTAGGAAAAGTTGACTAATTTTATATGATGGTTTAATTCATATTATTTCGAATTTAGGGTTATATTAGGAACATTTGACTCTTTATAAAACATGTGTTTTAATCAACCTTTTCTTATATATTGTCTTTTAAATAATTAGATATAAACTAATTATATTAAGAGAAGTTGACTAATTTTTTTGTGATGACTTAATTCATATTCTTTCAAATTAGATGAAATTATTTCTATATATGTGATTGAATAATATATCTTACACATATTAACATATTCTGAATGAATCTAAAAAAAAAAACATTATTATTTTTAAATTTCGATTAATAATTCAAAATTTTAAAATTTTAAGGTAAAAATAAACAATAAAAGTACACAAGAATTTGAATAAGAATGATTTCTTTTGATTATTTGGGTTAAAAAAATAAATACAATTAAATATTTTACTACCTTGAAATGGTTAAAGTTCATGCCCATGTATATATGTGTGTATATATAATTCATTTTGAGTTAGAATAATACTAACGACTCATTATTCTTTTGTGCAGTTATATATGCAGTCTCAATCTCAATTATTTAAAAGAAAAAAAAAATATATATATAATACATTTATAAAAAAAATCAAATTTAGGGGTGTTAATAGGAAAGATATACTAAAAGTTTACAACCTTTTAAGTTAATTTATATATATAATTAAAGTTAAAGTTTTATATGAAAATCGTTCATAATAAGTTTATTAGAAAATTGTTCTAAAGTATTAAATATTTGATCAAACGTATTAAAAATCTCATAAGGATTATTAAAAAATTGTGGTAAAAATACAAACAATAATTAAAATATGATACTTTTGTTTAAAAAAAATTAAAATATGATACCACTAACTTTAATTTTGTATTGTCATGATAAAAAAATTTAATACTCTTAATTAAATAATTGATACTTTAAATAAATATTTTATTTTATTTATAAGAGATAATCTTAATATTATTTGTAATTTCACTATATGATTTTTTTTTATGACTTACGTAGCAAGACATTTTGGTAATAGCTATGAATTCATATTAAACAGGATGTGAAATATAAATAAAAAACTATAAATTTCGAAACACCTCACTAAAAATCAAAATTTTTTTTCATTTATAATGAACGTTCATCGTCAGTCACCACGCGTCAAAATTTTCAAATTATTGCGAGTGACTTTCAAAACATCCACACATAACAGTTTGTGACTGAAAATTGAATTTTTCAAGAATATGTCAATATTAGCAAGTGATTAACACTGACTCTTATTTATTGACATTTCATATGAGATAACTAATGTGAATTGTCTCTTCTAAAGTTTGAACGGAAGTCTCGGGTCGAATGACATTTATGAAAGTTTAGGAATCAACACCATCTCACCTGAATTATTTCTGGTTATGTATGTATATTTCAGAACACTGTCATATAGTCTTATTATAGTCAATCTAGTTTAGTTGCACAATCCTCTTGAATGATCTATATTTCTAAGTAACATAACTGAAGTCTACACTTTCAAATTCAGATTATGATTCAACACACCATAATACTTCAAGTTATTCAAAGAGTAGATACAAGTATGACGTTGTCCTTCAAATAATACAAATCGTCCACAATATTCTTCAAGTATAGCTTTAAACTATATATTTTTAAAATTATCTATGGGGTCTCTTCATTTATTTCTTTTTTCAATTAAAAAAAATTCATCTATAAAGTCTTCTTTTCATATGGTTACTAATACATATTAATTTTTTAAGATCTATTTTTATAATATTGAGACAAATGCATGCATTAAAATAATTATGGAATTTAAGTATGTATACATTTCACATATTTTTTTTAGAAACAATTACTAGGAGGCATACACTTTTCTTCATAATTGAAAAAGCCCCACCATTTTTCCTTCATTACACAAAATCACACTCTATTACACAAAACCACACTTTCATCTTTTAGATTGGGCCCCACTTATAATATTTTATAATTCATTTAATATACCCCCACCCCACCCCACCTATTTCCTATTAATAAAACACCTGTATCCTCCCTCCCCCTATTCTCTCTCTCTCTCCTCATTAAAGGAATCGGTCCCCCCTCCCCATTATCTCTCCCCTCTCTCTCTCTTCTTCCTCCTTCCATTTCTCCCACCGGCCACGCAAACCCACCCACCACCACCACCGAAAAACCTTCCCACCAAAATCACCCACCACAGGCTCCGTAGATCTATGATCCATGGATGGTGGCGAAGACCACCACCACCACATTGGTATGGCCGTCGTCGCCACCACCACCGCCCCAACGACCACCACCGTCACACGACCACCACAGAGATGACGGATATCGCCACACACGAAGAGGAAGACGACCACCGCCTAGAAAAAGACCATGGAGATGCTTCCAGTGGTCTGTGAAGCATGGATCTGTGACGGAAAAAAACCACCGTTGGATTAATCTCGATCCTGAATTTTTATAATTTTTATTTTTTTGGTAGCTTCGGATCTGTAAAGCATGGATCTGTGATGGAGATGCTTCCAGGTAACATTTTTTTTTTTGGTAACTTGTTCAGTTATCGGCACCATGAAGAACTTCTTTGATGGGCCAATTTTGATTTCTGAAAATTATGTGATTATGCAGTAATTTCTTGGATGTATCCAATCATCCAACTAATTAAGTTGTTAGTCACCGGTTTAATTTAAAACTCCCATTTGACCGTACCAATTATTTTTGCAACACTTATCCTAAAATTAGTACAACTAATTTCCACGAACTAGTTATGATAATTAATTGAATCAGTTTATGCTTTTGAAGTAGTCTTGCGAGATGATAGATGTATTAGATAAATGAGGCAAAATAAAGTTAATTAAGAAAACTCCTATTAATTTAAATTTGTGTGGATTAATTTTAAATTTTTGCTTGATAATGGTACTTTATAATGTTCGGAATTTTTTGGATTAATTATAGATTTGTTGAAATTATTTTCTTGATGTATCTCTTGGTGGGTAATCAAAGCAGGTCATTTGCACAATTGGTGTTGTTGTCTTCTTTTTATTTTTTGCTTTCTGCAAACAATTATCCGGTCTGATCCATAGGTATGCATGGACCTGTGAAAATTGAACTCACTTTGTAATTAGAGATAATTTAATGATTTTCTGGTGTGTGCAGGGGTAGACCTGGTATGCCAAAATTCTAAATGGGTATGCAAACAAATTGTGAATTATGCAACAATTTTTTTGTGTTATGCAACATTTTTTTTTCAGATATTCAAATATTTCTCGCAGTTATTCAAAGTTAGGTGTTTGCATATTCACGAATGGGTTGTATTTCTGCATACTCAAGAATGGGAGCATGAAGACATGAAGAGATATTCATTTTTCTTGTCAATTATGCAACAAGAAAAGGAAATAAATGTAATTATGCAACAAGAGAAAAGTGTATTATTTTATTTCAGTGTAATTTTAGATTTTATAAATGTAATTTTATATTTAAATGTAATTTTTAGAATTTTATATAAGAGAATTTTTTTTATTGTTAATGATGATGTGCATTTTATTTTTATTTTTATTTGTGTAAATTCAAAAAGAAAAAAAAAAGAAATAAAAACAGGCAACATGATCTCAAATTTGAAATTCGAAAATACAAAAAAAAAATGAAAAAGAAAATAAAAAGTAGTTGCAGGATTTGAAAACTAAAATTAAAAAATAGAAAAAGAAAAGGAAAAGAAAAAGAAAAGGTGGAGGGTCCCACAAAAGTGTGGCTTTGTGTAATGATTTTGGTTGGGGGTCCCATAAAGTGTGGTTACTTGTAACAAATGGAAATTGAAGTGGTGTTTTGCAATTAGACTCCAAAAAATGGGCCTCCATGTAACTCTCCCATTTTTTTTAAATAAATAACTAACATTATTTTGTATCCTCCATATTTAATCTAGGTTTGAGGTTGAAAACTCTCAATTTCTATCCATCTTTGTGTTGGGTCAGTTCTTACAGAGTTTTGTTCTTTCTTCAATTGGAATGCGTTTTTCATATTATTATCCCGTGAGAGGCAAAAATATAGAGAAATATGGAGTTTGTTGGAGATCTTACTCTTTCTTTGCTTTGTAGACGACAAAGTGTTTTTAACTTATGCATTGTTTGTATGTTTATTAATTAACCCATATTTATCTAAACCTTATTCCAATATGATAGATATGCTCAAGTGTATTTGGTAGTTCGACTAACAGAATATATTGATATATTAATTATAATATGTCTATTATAATTTTTTTTCTAAATAATTAATTTAGATAGTATTTTTCTCTTACAAACAATTAAGAGTATTTATAGAATGAAATTGGTTCATACATAAATCACTTTGCAACACTTTTTAGTATAACCAACTAATACCTTTAGTCTAATCAACTAATATTCTTTAGTTGTACAATTAATACTCTTCATATCCTTCAACTAATACCCTTCAATGAAAACAACTAATATCTTCAAGTACTAATACCCTCCAGTAAAAATAACTAATTTTCTCAAGAACTAATACCCTCCAGTAAAAACAACCTTTTAGTGAAAACAACTAATATACTTCAAATGGTTCATGTATAAATCATTTTCACTATATACTTTGCCAAAAATTAAAGAGTGGTGTTATTCCTTTTTTTTCTCATATTAATAAATATTTATTTTAATAAATTCTACAAATTATATATTGAATTATTCATATACATTGATCATTCACGAAAATACTTAATAACTATTATTTTAAAATAATTGAAATATCATAATATATATCTCAAAGATATATTCAATATATATTTATATTATTTTTCAATATTTATTATAAATTATAAATATATCATATATATTTTGTAATCAATTATTTTTCAATATTTATAACAAAATATATTCCAAAGATATATAAAGATTTAACGTTATTATATATATATATATATATATATATATATATATATATATATATATATATATATATATATATATATATATATAGATTGGAGGGATTTGTGCCGTTTTGGAGTATTTATGTATTGTACAATACACAATTTTTATACGAGGGTTCCAACTAATAAAAATGATAATACAAATAATCCAAAAACAAGTAGATAAATTAGTAATAGTTTTGTTAATTCAATAAAATTACTTCATAATATTACAATATTCAAAATAAATAATTTAATTGCATCTCAACATATGACAATATTAAAAAACACCTTAATATTACAACAGTTTTCTTCTATTCCCAGTATTTTTACCTTGACCTGATTGTAATCGAAGTTGGAAATATGTCCATTGATCTTTTATTTATTTTTTATTAAAGAAGGAGGTTTGTGTAGACAAGGATGAAAATATCGCGATATATCGCAGATATATCACAAATTTTGAGATTGGAATACGGGGTGCAATGTATTTTTTACAACGTATCGCGGATATATAACGATATATCGCAACTTATCGATATCGATATCGATATCGGTTCACGCGTAGTACAAAAATGCATGAGAATCGGGAAATATCGCGGATATATCGCAAAATATCGCATATATAAAAAATATCGTGATTTTTTTTCTTTCAATTTTTTTAAATATAATTTATTTTTCCTTCTTTTTTTGTTTGTTTCCTGCGAAAAAAATCCTTGGTGGTGACTTATATTGACTCGTAAACATTACTTTTCAGAGAATATATTCTCTTTAGTCATCAGACTCATCACTTCATCTTACATTTTTATTTTTACTTTTCAGAGATTATTTTTACTTTGCAGAGAGAATATATTGACTTGTAAATATTACTTGTAAATATTATTTTTACTTTTACTTTGCAGGGAGATTCTTTCAATTATCACACTCCCCAATTATTACTCAATTTACCATTTTATTTTTTTAATTATTTTATACTCCAAAATTATCTATAAATTACCATGAATGCAATCCAACAATCTACATTTCTCGGTTGTTCATTTTTAAGGTGTTGTATCTCTCTCTTTCAACTTTTCAAGGTCCTAATATTAACTTTAATTATTTATTTTCTTAATTAACACTATTTCTTCTTATCTTCAATAAATGACCACAGAGACTTGGAAAAGAAATATTTGCATCATTCTAATGCCATTTTGAAGAGATGCACTTGGTATGTAAATTTCAAGTTCTTAACTCATGCGTATGTTATTTTTTGTGTAAATGGTTATGAATATTTTGTATTTGTATCATAAAAAATATAATAGAGTTGGGAAATATTTAGTATTAAACCTACCCTTTCTTCTTATATAAAAATAGGATATATGTTTAGTATTATTATAAGTTATCAATATGTGTATATTATTGTGATTGTGCATGCAAATCAATATTTCTTTTTTTAGGAGTCAACTTGCATATTAAATCGTTGTTTGCATTAAATGTATTAATTGTTTCACTATAAAATATTAGTAAATTGTTGTTTACGATTATAGTTATTGTGAGTATTATTCACATAATACTTTGCCAACAAATAGATATATTATAACAGTATTATCTTATACCTCTAAAATTATGATTTGAACCCTTTATTACAAAATAGTTAATTATTCCTATTTTTTTTAAGAATAATATCACCATTGTCTAATTGTATATTTTGTATCCACCAATAATATGATACTAAGTTCAAATATTATTATGTGAAAAAGAACCCTAACAACTAATAAAACACACATTTAGTGGTTGAATAGAGGTAATTTAATTTCTATAAAAGTCCATGTAACTATTTGAGAGTATTATTGAAGTTATTATTTTTTAGATAAAAAATTTATCACTGTAATCATTCCCATTTAAGAAAATAAAGAACTCCAAGTAGAAAAATTATTGAATACGGCCCCATGTGTTAAAATGGTTGAATTTTTATACTTATTTTTTAAATTTAAATTTTTTTATGTTGTAAAACAATGATAATGATTATTGTTTATTCCCCCACACGTGCACATCATTACTTCATTCACCAATCTTTCTTGAGGGGTAACACAATTTTTGTTTGTTTCTGAAATGGTAGATAAATTGTAATGAAGACGTAAGATTATTTGGGTATATAAAGAGTGCAAATAATTTTAGGTTTCGAATTAATATTCAATGAACTGACTTAAATATTAATAGAATATAAATTGAATTTAATTCCAACTTTTTTATTTTATTATTTAACTATAACTTTCTCTTTTTAAAGGATACATATAAAGTGAATGGCCACCGAAGGAGGAAGTGTCAGTGGTGCAGTTGGAAATACAAGACTTGATCCTGCATGGAAGTATTGCAAAGTCATTCCGAACAACAGAAATGGAACTATTTGCAATTTCTGTGATCTTGTACTTCAAAGTGGAGGTATTACTCATTTCAAATATCATTTGAGTCACACAGATGCTAGAAAGAATTCAAGAACATGCCCAAGTGTGCCTCCCGAAGTGAAGCAAGAGATTCGTAACATGCTAAAAATGAAAGATGTTGCAAAGCAAAAGAAAGCTGAAAAAATAAAGGACATTAGAGCAGAATTGCGTCATGGCTTAATAGACGAGGATGAGGAAGAAGATGAGGATGATGTGCTCATGTATCCCGTTGATCTTGATCCATCAGAGCGACAATCATATCGTGCAGTTATGAATGCTTCTAAGGCCAGTGAATGGGAACGACAACAAAAATAGAGTTGAACTAGTAATAAAAGAGGCAGTTCAAGTCAAAGTATGGATGCAACTTCTTCCCATTTTCGTCGAACACACAGTTTTCGAGAATCAAGTTATGAACCTTCAGCTGCACCGTCTTTGTATAAATCACAAGTTGCAAAATAAAAAAAGATCAAAGACGTATTTTCTCGTGGCAACCTCAAAGAAAAATTGGGCAGATTGGTGAGTAAGTTTTTTATTTATGAGAATTTACCACCCAACAAAGCATCCTCACACCACTTCAAAAATATGATTGCTAGAGTGCAAGAAGTAGGTACAGGAGTGCTGCCACCGACTCCATATGAGATCAAACACAAATATCTCGATATGGAGTATAAAGAAATGAGTGAGTATGTAGATTCTCAGAAAGAGAAATGGAATACTTACGGGTGCACGATCGTGTCAGATGGATGGACTGGGCACACGAAGTTATCCATTATAAATTTCATGGTCTATTGTAAAGGCAGAACTGTATTTCTCAAATCAGTTGATTCATTCAATAAAATCAAGGATCATAAATACATATACGGTTTGCTTAAAGAAGTGGTGTTGGAGGTTGGGAAGAATAATGTTGTACAAATTGTTACTGATAATGGGTCAGCTTTTGTGAAAGCGGGAAAAAAGCTAATGAGCAGATATAATTTGTACTGGACTCCATGTGCTGCCCACTGTATCGACTTAATATTTGAGGACATTGGAAAAAGAGAGGGTGTTGCAGAGGTAATCTCAAAGGCTAGGCATTTAACCAACTACATATATAATCATGGTTGGTTACTTGCACTAATGCGAGAGATATGTCAAGGAGAACTTGTACGACCAGGAGCGACACAATTTGCAACAAATTACATCGCATTGGACAGTCTTCTAAAGAAACAGTCTAGCTTGAAAAAGTTGTTTACTAGTGATGAATGGGGAAACAATCGATTAAGTCGAACAGATACAGGCAGAAAATTAGAAAGACAAGTTCTTGATCACACGTTTTGGGATGGAGTACAACAAGTAGTTCATTTTTATGAGCCCTTGTATCAAATTCTGCGAGTGGTGGACACCGAGGTGGTTCCTACTATGCCCATATTGTATGATTTAGTTCGTGTTATGAAAGAGAAAGTTGGGAACTTAAGAGGATCACGATGGATTATGAAAATAATTGAATCTAGGTGGGATCGTACACTTTATCATCCATTGCATGCGACTGGTAATGACTCCTTTATTTTGCAAGAATTGTTTACAGTTTTACATTATATACATGATAAATTTTAACAATTTTTAATAATTTTGTAGCTTATTACTTAAATCCGCAATTCCAATATCGGCCCGGAGTTGGTGACGATGCTAAATTAATTCAAGTTGTTCATGAAGTTTTTAACAGGTTGGACCCAACCTCTAATGGTGTGGCTCAATTTGGAAATGAGGTGCTATGCTTTATTTATATTTCTTTGTTTTAGTAAAAATATTATTTTTTATTTCAAGATAAAAACTCATAAAATGGTAATAAATGTGAAGCTTACATATTTCCGTGACGAGAGAAAAGGGTTTGGTGATCGTGCTGCAATTGCTTCTCGGTCTACAATGGTTCCATGTAAGTTTTTTAGTTTAATCTTTATAATAAGGAAAGACGACTTTACACTTGAAGATTATTTATATAACTCATCTTTATTAAATTAAAAAGTATTTTATATCTATTGGTGTTTGACAGCCGAGTGGTGGGTTATGTATGGTCATTCATCACCTACACTACGAGATTTGGCTGTACGAATATTATCACAGACAGCGTCATCTTCTGCATGTGAAAGGAACTGGAGCACTTTCGCGCTAATACACACTAAGCAAAGGAATCGTCTTGCATATCCAAAACTTCAACAACTTGTCTTTTGTTATTATAATATGAAGTTAAGGATACGAGATATGGAGGCTGAAAACGATAAGGTTGCAGAGCAAGAATATCTTGACCTTGTAGATATAACTGCTGAAGAAAATGATGAGGAGGAGAATTCGTTTTTTCAATGGATTTGGCCTGCGCACTTAGATGACAATGAGGGAAATACTGATCCAAAAGTAGCGGTAATGGCTCATGATTATGACATTAATGTGAATCAAGTATTACAACAAGAAGTTGGTGGTACTTCATGTGGTTCAAAAACAGATAGCTCAACAGATGATGGAGGAAATAGTGGAAACAGTGATGGTGGAAATGGTGGAAATGATGATGGTGATGGAAATGGTGGAAATAATGAGGATGGTTTTATTTCAAATCAAGTGTTATTGAGTCCATTCACTTGTGAGGCTGATTTCACTCATGCAACACAAGATATGGACCATGGAAGTAGAGCAGGAGGTCCAGGGATTGGTGCTATTGGAAAGGAATACATAAGACGACGTGCTTGGAATCAAGAAGAAAGCTCAAGTACTAACATTGAACCACTTTCAACCAATTTTGATTCAATGAGTATGGGCACTGATCATAGTGATATGTCGCAAGATTCAAATGCTTCTGACCCAAATGCGAGTCCACAATTTAATTGGACTACTCAAAATGTGTTTCATCATCCACTCCCTCAAATGCCATTTGGATGTCAAACTACGTATCAACAAAATCATTGGGTCAGTGCAAACTATTCAATCTATGGTGAAGCAGTTGGAAGAGATAGAGAAACATATGAATGACACGTGCATAACTTTATCCAGGATTACTCCAATGTGATGAGTTGGTATCAATATTGTTTGGACAAAGATGGCATTCCATGCTCTATATTTGAACCTCACATGTCCTCATTTTGGTACTAATTGTATTGTATCATGTAATATTTATTATCTTGTACTGTATTATGTATTGTATTATATTATGTATTATATCTTGTATTGTATTATGTATTGTATTATATCATGAATTATATCTTGTATTGTATTGTATTTTATTAATTATTATATTGTCAATTGTTTTACTTCAGACAGTGTTTATATAGTCTATTATCTATATGTTTACTTTAAACATGTAATTTTATAGTGATTTTGAATGTATCATATGCATAATATCATATTATAATACTCCCTAAAATTTCATGTTAAATTTCCAAAATTTTAATAATGTTTCCGTCTTTTTTTTTTTTAAAATCTGCGATATCAATATGCGATATCGATATATCCAGCGATATATCCGTAAATTTAAGGTTGCGATATTACTTGTGATAGCGATTTTTTCCTCCTTGTGTGTAGATAGGTTTATTACTGTATCGATGTGTAAAAAAAATGAACAATTGGGCTTTTGCATTCTATTAGGGCTTAGCACCTGTATCCATTCGCATTAGCATTGTTGGGCCTTTTGACCTTAGTTTTCATTTGGGGCCTGACTATATACACCCCATTAATAATAGATATACCTACATTTATCATGAACTACTTATTATACCCTTCTTAAAAAAATCCTAAATCATCTCATTCTCACATTTAATTTTCCGTCTCTTCTTCTCTAGTCTCTGTTTCTTCAAAAACTCCATCGACTGCTGCAGCCACGACCTTGCCCGCCACGCTCACATCAACCACTACCCACAATCTCTCCATCTCTTCTGTTATTTGTTTATCTCCGCCACCGCCACTGCCACCACAACCATCGCCGATGACGCTCACAACCCTACTATCGAGTGCCACCGCCGTTCCCACAACTGCAAAGTTGATTTGTCTTCTTTTATTTTCTATTGTTTTTGTCCGTCCAGTTAGTTTTTTTTTTTTTTTTGTTGCTTTGTTAAAAATGATTATTTTCAGATTCTTGTGTTGCATTTTTTGATTTGATTTCTTTTTTCTTTTCTTTTTTCTGGTGAGAGCTTCAATGATGAAGAGTAAAATGAAGATGGACCATCAAAAAAAAAATTGAGCAAACGTACATGGTGGTAGGCCGGACATCGTCTGTATCTAAAATAAAAGGGTAGAATGAGATTTTTATTTATTTAAATGGTGTATCTCTAATTAATGAAGGGGTATTTAGCTGGACGGTTGGACCCTTTCATTTGTTGATTAGCCTTTTTTTCGGGGTTTTGTATTTTAATTTCAATTTTCACCATTGGGCTGGGCCGCTAGGGAGTGACTATTTTCATTTTTTTAAATAGTAAACCATCTATTTCTTATGTGCAAATGAAAAACTAAATTTTCGATAACTATAACACAAATTTCATAATAATTGTCAAAGAGTAACTCTCTCTTGTGCATTTGGTGTATGATTTCAGTGTAAACTTTTCAATGTAATTGAGACTAACTTTTCAGTGTAATTGAGAGTAACTTTTTAGTGTATACAGTATCAACTGTTGAGTGAGTGCACCGTGCACTTGGTGCATATGAGACTTTGCCATAGTCCAAATAGTCTATGGTATTATAGAGAAATTGTAACAAATAAAATTTACAATCATTTTTTTGTTTTTTCAACCAAACAAAAAATGAATCCTTACAATTTAATGGCAATGATGTTTCTACCATATTTAATCATGAATAGTTAGGTAAAAAAAATTATGTGTATGTTACCGTGCAATGCACATGTAATAATTCGAAGTCCAAATTTGCGAAGTGGAGTGGAGGGGCACAACCCTTTTGTCTCTAGCATTTAATAATCTCTCTCAGTCTCTAAAATAATTTATTTTTTAAAACTTGAATATATTAGTACTATCACCTTCCAATGGAATTTTTGTCATTATTCCAAGAGATTTTGTCCTTATTGTATTAAATAAATGTATTTGTGTCGTTTATTAATTATTTAAAAAATAAAATTCATGCCAACCCCTGACCATAATAAAGAACAATATTCTGTAAAATAAAATGAAAACAGTTTCATTTATTTTCATACTCTCACCCTAAAATTAAAGCATCCCTAGCCTTTTTAGATTCCTTTACCCTTTTTCAGAACACAGTCCTTTATCTCCCTCCAACAGCTACTTTCCTAATTACCCCTTTTTAATCTCGCAAATTTCAATTTCAAATTTCCCCACCGTTAGATCTACTCTTCTTCACGATTTCTCTGTGTTCTGTTTACTGGAAATGCCGCCCTCTGATACGGGTTCCGATCTCAGAGTATACTCACTCTCTCTTGTTTGGGACTCAGTTGAGATTTTTTTGTTACTGCATTTTCACTTTGTGTTGTGTGTGTTCTTTTGCAGAGATCATCAATTAGTCCGGCTACTTCAGGAATGAGGTAAGATATAAACAGTATTACAAATGGTGGATCTTTTCGATTTTATGCAGTATTTTTATGTGTGTTTGTGTTTACCGCTTACTTTTTAATTGTTAATTTAGAAGCATTTTTTTTTCAGTGAATACGCGTTTGCTAATCTCGATAACTTGGAGCACTGCGCCAAGTATTTGAACAATAGCCTTGTTACATTTGGATTCCCTGCTTCCCTCGATCTCTTTTCGAATGATCCCGTGAGTTACCTTTTTTTTTGCTTTTCCAATTTTTTGGTTGTAAATTTTATATTTAATGTGGATGAAACATTGGAATTAGGTTTCGGTAGCCAGGACTTGCAATTGTATATATGCGTTGTTGCAGCAGAGGCAGCGGGATGTCGAATTTCGGGAGTCCGCCAATGAGCAGAGGCAACGGTACTGCTCTTTAGACTTAAGTATTTCTGTAGAACGCTATTGGAAATTTGAAATCGTTTCCACTATTAAGTCTATGGTTTGTGTTTTGAAAATTGTTGTGTGATATGTGTTTGCTCTGTGGTTTGATGGCAAATGTAGGGCGTGAATAAAAATTTAGCTCAGGTCTAGGCTGTAAAATTTGTCCAATGAGATCTTAAAGGAGATGATTGATGAAATAAACTTGAACTTAACTTTAAGATACTGGCTTGAATTGTGTTCAAGCTATAAGGGCTTGTTTGTTTTGGGATTCACACAGGCAGGACTAAGACTTTCCGGCCCCCGCCCCATTCTAGTTAGAGATGTAACATCCAGTTTTTACATCTCATTCTTCATCCACACCTATAAATACCTATTATTACTCATCCTAATGCAATTCACTTTCTACAATTTAAAAATATTATTACTCATTCCAATACAATATCACTTTTCTCTCACTTACACTCTCTTTCCTACTTTTCTCTTACACATCCTACTTTACTCTTACACATGATTTGACATAAAGTAAAATCTCACCCTACTAAAATTCCAAAACAATCACATACTTTTATTATCATCCAAGACTTTACATCTTGTGGATGTAAAGTCATGACTTCACACGCCCACCTAAATCCCGAAACAAACAAGCCCTAAGGCTATTCTTGGATCTTTGGAACTTGTTTCTAGTATGCCACAAAATCTTTGATTGAATGCATTAAATTATTAGAGGCTTATGATGATGGAAACGAACCTTGAACATCATTCATGAGGTAGAGATTCAATAGGCTCCATTATCTCAGTTCATGTTTAGCACAATGGTTCCTTCTTGGAATTTGTTTTAAAAAATGACTTACACGCTCTTTTTTAAAAGACTTTTGTCAGATATTTCAAGATTGGAGGCTAGAGTTGAGAGGCTGGAGGCACAATTATCTGGGAAAGATAGAGAGATAGCTAGTATGACTAGAACGGTTTGTCCAGTGTATTCATTATGATATGGTCGATTGAGAAGTAATTTTTTCTCTGCTTTCACAAGAAGTTTCATGAACAGGAAGCCAAAGCTACAGCAGCTTTCAAATCCCAAATTGATAAGTTGCAGAAGGAACGTGATGAGTTTCAGAAGATGGTTTTGGGAAATCAGGTTTACACTTTTAACATCTTCTTGTCGTACCTTGCTACTCATTACCATATTTTTAATTATAACACTGAACTTGATAAACAGCAAGTGAGAACACAGCAGCTTTATGAGATGAAGAAGAAAGAAAAAGAGTACATAAAATTGCAGGTGTCTTTTTATCTTTCTTTTTTTTTTTTGGTAAATTATTAACTTCTTTAATCATATAAGCTTGAAAATTGCATAAATCTGATAAAAAAATTAAAGGCAAGCATACTTATCTAATTGCTATGTCATTTTGTGCAGGAGAGGCTTAATCAAGTATTAATGGAGAAAAAGAAAGAATCTAGATCAGGCATGGAAATTATGAATTTATTACAGGTAAATGTGGTAACTAGTATCTGTGAGTGAGGTCTCTTGTGAACCCCGTTCACGTGAACTCTCCTTTTCAGGTACCATTGTTAAGTATACGAAATGTCATTGTTTAGTATATGAAGTATCATTGTTTAAAAATGCTTGATTTTATAAATTGTTTTTCCCAAAATCACTAAACACTGACACTTCGTACGCTAAATAGTGACACTTAGGCTATGTTCTTTTTGGGTTTTATTTAGTTTTTAAAAACCGATTTTTAAAATCATGTGGTTTTTGAAATCTAGAGGATTTTAAAATCTGTGTTCTTTTTGGGTTTTGAGTAGGGTAGGTTTTAACTTTACGTTGTATTATTAAATGATAAAAAATATAATAATAATTAATTGATAGATTGATAGTGGGTACAATGAGAATATAATAATAGTGATAGGTTTTATAGGTTATTTATAGGGTTATAGCCTTATAGGGATGTAGTATTAGGTTTTCAAAAACTAGATTTTAAAACCCAAACTAGAACAAATTTTAAATTTCAAAATCCAAATCCAGGTTTTTAAAACCCAAAAAGAACATAGCCTTAGTGTACTATAAAGTGATACTTTGAAGAGAGTTCACGTGAACCTGGGGTCATAGAAGTTTTTGTGTTTTGCAATTTACTTTTCTCACGATTCTGTATTATGCTAATAGAAAGAAGGCAGGCAGCGTGGGACATGGAATGGAAAGAAGGCAGATACTGACTTCTACAAAAAGATTGTAAGTAATATGATTGGCTTTTTTAAGTTTGTGGCCAAGCACAAGATTTACCGATTGCTGTATGCTGCTTGTAGGTGGATACTTCTGAAGCAAAAAATCAAGAATTGGTTGCAGAAAATGCTAATTTGAGGGCATTACTACGTTCGATGCAGGTAGCTATATTCTTCTTCCCTCCCTCACTATACCCCTTACTTATGTAAACATGTACGTCTAAAGCATTCCCTCTCCAGGTGGACATGCGTGAATTCTTGAATGCTCCAAATGGGAAACAGTCTCCTCCTGTGAATAACAGGTCAGATGCTGATCAGTCACAGTCCCCTTTAGGTGGGAGGACGGTATGTCAAAATTTCTGACAAGGATACAGACTTTTCATTGTAATGCAAACTTCCAGGTAAACTAAGTTTTATTTTTGTACCTCCCAGGACATGTTTGATCTGCCTCTTCACATGGGTAGAGATCAAATAGAAGAAAGTCTCCGAACAAAGATGGCTTCAATTAAGGTACAACTTAGATCTAATATGGATCTATAAGCCAAAGCTAACATAATGTAATATTTTTGACAAGTGGCCTTCAGAATATTTTCTAATATTCTATTTTTTCTAAAAATGAAGGATCGCATGGTTCAGCTGCAAGATGCACAAAAGGGTGCAGAAGTCACTTCTGAGGTGTCAGAGAGAGAACTTGAGCTTGAAGCTCAGCTTGTTGAGGCAAGAAGCATTATTCAAGAGCAGGTATGATTTTGTTTGTAGCACTGTGTTACAATCCCACATCGGTTCCATATGAAAGTGTGGAAGGGTATATAAGTGGGAGTCAATCCTTAACCTTTGACCATGGTTTTGGGTTAAGTTAGGGCTCCCTTGCTTATATTCCTAACACACTGAAACTTGGATTGTTTATTTGAGAAGGTTTTGTATAGTTGGGAAAAATTGTGGCCTCATCCATGCTACTACACTTTCAACTGCCTGAGCAGCTCACTTTCAACTGCCTGAGCAGCTCACTTTATACTAGGAAAACCAAAACTAGTGAATTTTCCATTTTACCTGAGACTTAAAATCAACCATTTCTTTTTTGTTAACTCGTATTTTGCATAGTTAAGTCGTGCGGTTCAGTTCATGCACTGAATGTGTAAAACTGTCTCTTGACTATTGATGGCCTCTATATTTAAGCTTAAACTATTTACTTCTGAAACACGAAGAAAAAGACAATCACGTCCACAAAGTGAGGGACACTATGGCATCAATTCTTTGTTGATTTGGATCCAGTATTCCCAAACAATGTACAAGTCAGCAAGGTGTTTTCATTAAAGGCCATAGAAGAACCTTAGGAAAATCTGAGAACTGCTTTGGAATTAGCTGGCAAGTGTTGTTGGCCTGTCTCATTTAACTAAAAAAATAAGATCATGGAAGAATTTTCAGAATAGCCATACAGACTTGGGCAAAGAATTCTCATTTAAGGTCTGCTTTATTTTCGATTCGGGCAAAGAATTCTACAAGATAAATTTTGGTATGAAAAATATGTTGTGTTCGTAGCTAAAAAAAAGTGGGGAATGTGAATATAGTTGGTTGTATTTTGGGAGATTGTTTTTGGTAGAAAAAATTCTCAAATATTAAAACAAACATAGCCATACTCTTTGAGTGTATAGTATTAGACTATTAGCATGGATCAAATCATTTGCTTCCGATGATTGAGAGTTTTTAAAGTACAAACATGATCTTTTGAGCAAATAACACGTGTTCTTCAGTTTGTCACTCTGGTAAGTCTTTGAATTACACACACACCTGTGGCACCTTGTCTAAGAATCAATGTCTTTTAATGCAGGCATCTTTAATGTCTAAACATATTGCGAATTCTGAGAAGCCAAGGTACATTCTTAACTAAACCCCCCACCCACCCACCCACCCACACACACACACACACACAAAGCCCCCTCTGGCACACCAGGCACACTTGAAGAGAACTATTATGAGATGGAAATAGAGGAACACCAGGGAAGGATAAACTGAAGAATAAAATTTTATGCAGGAGATTAAGTGGCCAACTGGGTTCTGAGAGGGACTCAATGATGTGATCACCTTGAGGTATGCTCATTAAAATCATGCTAATTTTGTTTCTAAAAGAAGAAACCGTTTACCAATTTTTATGTTTCCATCTATTTGATCTTTTTTACACCTTTATATTTGGAGGACATCTTTAACCTATTTAAATAGTGTCTCGTAGTCGTATCTTTCCTTGGTCTCACAACTCCACCAAACGTGCCAATCATGTTTGGTTCATTGTGAATTACTGTGTTACTTAGATATCCTCCTTTTTGTTTTAATCTTTTTATGTAGGGGTTGTAATCATCATACCCTTGTAGCGTGGTGTTGTTGCTCTGGCAAGCTTCATACTTTTGAAAAGCTGTTTCTCTGATAATTGCTCTGACCCTTTCCCGAACTCATACTAAAGCTGGATCGTATAGTAGCTTGCTGCCTCTTAATGCCAGTAATGTACATATGTGATTGCAATACCCCTTAACTTATCCTAACATTAGATATAGTTTTAGCTGAATAAATTGTACTATCGAATTTTTTATGTTCAATATTTATTTTTAGTTGCATTTTTTCATATAATTTGTTACAATGCCAAAGTCCTTTTACTTGTTCATTTTCCTCAACTTTTATCTATCTTGGTATCATTCTCCATTTGATTTCATCACTAGTTAGTAGTTACCTAAGTTTTCACTTTGTGTACACGAGTAACATGACGTTTAGCTTTCATGGTTTAATTTTAGTGGTAAAAATATGGAAGTGAGAATGTTTTTCATCTCAGCTTGCTGCTGCAGGTTGATAACTCAATAGGGTAGGGGCCGTCGGGGTTCATCATTTTATGTAACGTGACATTCAGTGTTAGTAGATAACAGCTATTTATACAGGAGCAATTTGTTAGTTGGAAACAGAGGATACATTTATTGCATTGTTTGTGGTAGTACTTGTGAGGATGCATTGTGAATTTATTGCATTATTGCTGCCCAAATAGTATGTCTTCTTTGATGTCTTGATAGCAATGATCTTTCTTTGATCACTAGTATTCCTTCCATCAAAACTGCGTATAATTGCTTGAACATAAGTTTTAAGATAAAATGAATAAAATAAATAAAGGCTTTTGTAGGGTCAATAAGAATAAAATAGATGATGGAGATAAAATGATTGTTAGTATAATTTATGAGATAGACACACTGAAGTTGTCGAAATAAAAAAAGTAGGCACAATTCGGTGGAGGAGGGAGTACTAATGAGAGTTGCGGCATTCATTGATTTGTGATTTTCAAGAAAATAGAAGTATTAATTTTTCTTGGCAAAGTACTATATGCACCACCTTGTGCACCTACACTATTAAATTATTAATGTAAGAATTAATATTATTGTTTAATTGTCCTATAAAGGTGTATATATTCACTCCGTCAACAAAAAACTGTGTCTATTTTTCTTATTTGGACATAAAACTGCTAAACTAAACGAGCTGCTCGTGAATTCGGCTCGACTCGTTAGATTAAACGAGCTCGAGCTCGAAAAATACTCGATTGCTTAACGAGTTAAGTCGAGCTCGACTCGTTAGGCTCGATAACTATGATTTTTTTTATATTTCCACTAGGCTTGATAGGTTCGGCTCGACTCGATAGACTCGATAAGTTCGTTAGACTCATTAACGAGTCGAGCCGAGCTCGTATTGGTACTTGTTAATATTAAGGAGCCGAGCTCAAGTATCAAGTACTCAAGCTCGCTCGGCTCGAATTCACCCAAAAGTATATCCTCTCCATAAATAACAACAATCACTTTATTTTCACCCTCTACTTTATTTATAATGGACTCCACAATTCTTTTGCTTTATCTATTTATGTACATACTTTATTCCTTTTTTTTTTTTTTTAAATCTATGCCCAAGTAATTAGACACATTTTAATGGACATGGAGAGTAATACTTTCTCGCATTTGTAGCTTGTAAGGGGAAAATGATCTTGTATGTCTAGTGTATTCTTTCCTGTATAATATAGGTGCATTTGCAATATCCACGGTTTATTTTATACACATTCATGTTAGTGTAAATAATTTGTGGGAAGGGTTATGATCCTGAAACAAATTGTGTTTTGTTCACGTGTTAAAAAACAAAGTCACGTATCCGGATATCTTGTAACCCTATACATATAATAAAAAATAACTTGAAAAGTCAATCCCTATATCTATAATTTATCATCACCTAAATAACCTACTACTAGTATTAGATATATGTACAAATTCAATGAATAATCTGAAATCCCTTCATTCTTCCGCTTCTACATAAATACGATGCATGACGTGAAGTTAAGCCTACTAAAGTCTCAAAATTAGATTGAAGTCAACCGATTTCCAGAAAACTAAATTAATCTCTTTTTATTTGTATCCTCTAAAATATCAATGATTTCAAAGTCTCCATTATTTGTGTTTTAGACTAACGAGCTTCAGATATGACCCCCACACAATTGTTGTAACATATAATTAGATTACCAAGAAGTATGGCCAATGGGCCAGGACTACCAGCTTTTAGCACATTTGTTGCAAGTTTGAGAGCTCTTGTTGAGGTGAGGTGGGGTGGGGCAGTTGAATTCTTGTGGTGTGACTTAGTGTGAATAGTGACACCCTTCTTTTATTAACGATGTCATTTAATACAAAGGACATACGATTAATATGAATTAGGATGGATTGGGGTATTGGTATATATTACTTCTTCAGTCCCTTAATAATTTTTACATTTTTCTTTTTGGTACACACTACAATAATTTTCACATCTAAAAGTGCAAATAAAAAACTCCCACACTACTCATTTTATTTCAAAATAATTTTCATTAATTAGTCTTAAAAGACAATAAAACGGATTTTTTTTAAAAGTGTATCACCCCACATATGAAAGTAATATAGGGGATTGAGGGAGTATATCATATCTCACTCTCAATAATGAAACCAGTCCACCTCAATTAAACTTATTGTATGATATCCCACTAGTAATTTCTGGATCCGTCTCTACATACGAAACATACTCTGATATAGAAAATGATATAAGTTACTCCCTCCGTCCCACAAGTGTTTGCACCTCAATGTGGGCACTACTTTTAAGAAGAAAGTGTAATGAGTAGTGTTTTGTGGGGTATAAAGTGAAGAAATATGTTGAATTGAGTGTATTGTGTGCCCAAAAGGCAAAAAGTAATGACAATTTATGTAAATATGTGAATATTATGAGGGTGTAGTTTATAAAAAGTGTTTCATTTTTTGGGTGTACAAACAATTGTGGGACGGACGAATAAGGAAAGTGTGCAAAAATTGTGGGACGGAGGGAGTATAATGTAGGATGGGTGTATTTAGCCCCAAGATTGTGCCCTAATTAATATGAAATAAAATTGTATTAGAGAGGAAGTTAGTTGTACCTTAAGGACTAGGTAATTGCACATGAGAATTATGGCACACTGCTATGACCAAACCACAACGTAACCTTCAAACCAAAGATGGTCTAATTCTCTTTGCTTGTCTATGTCAAAAGAAGTTAATCACTCCTAAAGATATTTCACCGACTTATAAAATTTAATAAAAATGCCATCAATCATACCCAAATCATGTGCCCTCATTCTCATCCTTCACCTTTAAACCAGGAAACCAGCCTTTCCTGCATACTTATGCATGCACATATATATACACCCTCATCATTTGCCACTTCTCTTGAATATAAAATACAAATTTGATAATAAAAAAAAATGGAAGATGAAAAGCTAGTCTCTGTTCTTGATGAAGGTGATGAAGTTTGTAGGAATAGAATTCTTGCGAGGGAGGCTTCCACGGGGCAATCGTCTCGTATTTTTTATCGCCCCGCTGAGGGCGTCCCTTTCAAATGGGAAATGCAACCGGGGACACCCAAGAACCCTCGAGAGGAGGACGTGATATTACCACTTTGCCCTTCTCCTTTGATGCAGAGCATGGGCCTCCCCCTGCCTAATCTTGATCACGAAGACACGACCACCAAAACCTCGAGATTTCGAAAGTTGAAGAACATGGGGATGAAGAGGATTAGTAGTGATGTTGTTAAGAAGGTGGAGGTAATACTAGGTAGAAGAAGTAAAATGCAAGAAAGCTCGAGGTTTAGAGATTGTGATGAAGAGTTTATGGTTAAAGATTCGAGCTTTTCGACATATTCTTCGTCTAATGTTGTGGATAATGATGGCCCCTTTTGTTGCAACCCTTGGGATGTCCCTGCAATATTGGTTAGTGCCACAAGTTTTTTTTCTTAATTTATTTATTTATTTATCTTTCTTGCATCCGTTATAACATAATTATCGAAATTGTTAAATAGGAAGAAGGGGACACGAGGATATATTACTGTAGCAAACACAAGACGGCGTTTGCGGTAGAAGAGGACGGTTCGTTTCTCAGTAGGATTCTGACGAGGGTTTCGACAGGAGATCAGTTCTCCGGTCCGTTAAACGGGGAGATTTCGCCGGCCGGGGTTCCATTCCGGTGGGAAATGCAGCCAGGAACGCCAACTCACGCGACGGAGAATGACCTCGTGATCCCGCCTCCGAGCCCTCCTCCGGCAGTGCAAAGCCTGGCATTGCCGGCACCGAGGCCTTGGTCCGCCGGAGAAGGGCCGAAGAAGTCGACGTGGAAACGGGCCTGGATTTGGCTCCGGCACCGCGACGACAAGAAGAAGGAAATTGGTAAAATGCATCAAGAGATTAGCTTTAGATGTAATGAAAAGGTGGAGATTGGTAGCTCTGATGCTTCTTTTCGCGAATCGGGTTCGGTCTCGTCTTTGTCGTTGTCGAGAAACGGGTCGAGCGTGTCGAAAATTAGGAGGAATTTCCAGGGGAGGTATCTGAGTTGTGGTCCATGGAGAAAAGAGGACATTCTTGTTTTTGTTAGAGGGAAATTCAAGCCGTTTAGGTCTTAGTTTTGGAGTTGTATCATTTATTTGAACTGTGTTTCTAATAATCAGATTTGTACAGCTTTTGAAAATGGGAAAAAGTGATGTTTGAGTTGGTTTTCAGTGTATAGTGTAGGATGAAGTTTGTGAACATGATCATCAAGTTAGTTGATACTTCAGTTGCTATTGGGGTTCTTGGTGTACATGAAAATGACGATTTTGTCTTTTGCTATGATGCAGGATAGTGCACTTCAATATATCTTAATATATTGTACCGCATATTTTAATGTGGTGTAGTATACCATTTTAATATACTAAAGGACAATGTTCTGCAGAGTAGCATAGACAAAAATTTAAATGACTATATACACGTGTTAAAGTAGAACAGACAAGAGTGATGGTGATCGGGATAAGGTAGTGTTTTCAAATTTAACGTTCAAAATCAATTTATTTTTTTTTTTTTTTTGAAAGTTGAGTCTTAGCAACTTAAAAAATTAATGATTATCGCTATTCAAATACGGTTTGAAAACAAGCCCAATATATAATCGCCTCTAAAAGACCTATATAACTATTTTTGATGTGTGTGTAGTCATCCATGTCACCACCATGTAGACTAATAACTTCTTCATATATTGAGTCTATTCATAAATGTTATTTCGCCTCATTATTTGATGTGTGACATGACATGAAACTTCCCATATTACTTTTCTTCAATTGTCATCTTTTATTTTTAAGTTGTCTTCTTTATGCATTATTATTTAATTCACTGAAATATAATTTTGAGCAAATGTATATCGAATCAACTACTCATCGATATGTACATTGCTAATTTCCAATTTTCATTTTTAACAAATGAATCATAAAATTAAAATTGTTCAAAGCTGGGACAAACCCAATTTATTCCTAACCAACTTTTAAAACACTTGTTTGCCAATTTAATTGGTTTATTTGAGAAAAAACAAGAAAACAAAATTTATTGCTCTCCTAAAAGTAGAGTAAATTTATTGCACTCACGTGGCGCGATGGTGCATGTTTTGTGCATCAGATTGCATTATTCGACTACTAGTTGATTAAAAAAAAAAAATCTTGTGGTGGATTTTTTTTTTTTTTAACATTTATGCAATTATATGTATTTAATATTAAGGTACGATAAAATATTATATAAAAATAGTTCATGATAAGTTTATTATGAAACAATGTTAAAGTATCATTAATTTCATCGAAAATATCATTAATCTCATCAGGGGTATCATTAGTCTGAGTTCAAGAAAATTTAAAACAATTACTATATAATACCACTAACCTAGATTAGTGATACACCTGACAGGTTTAATGATACTTCTGATGAAATTAATGATAATCTAAAAATATTTCATGTTAAACTTATTATAAAGCGTTTTTATAAAAACTACTCCTAAAATTCAGGTAGTATTGATGAATATTGTTTCAAATTGAGAATGTATAGATCAACAATAATTGAACACTGTGAATCACATAAAAGTGTTGCTATAAATTGCGAGTTAATGAAGCGACACACAATTTAAAGCAGGTTTTTGTTGTATTTTATTTAGTACTCAATATACATAAAAAAAAAAAAATCTTATATAGTTAGCACTAATGAAATAAAATATTACTCCCTCCATTCTCACTTCTTTTTGTTATTTTGTTTAAGAAACTATTTATTTATTAATACAGTGCAACTTCTATAGATTAATATTATTGGAATCGAAAATTTTTATGATTTTAAAGTGTAATTTTTCAATATGATGAATAAAAATTTATTTATATAAAAGTAAATGCATTTAATTAATATATGTATTATATTCATTGAATTACAAGTATAATAAATATATTCATCATACATAATATTCACTATGCATCATATTCATTAATGTACATGCAATGTTAAAAGTCATTTCATTTTTTTGGTGCAATTTAAGAACACAACACCAAAACTACTGGATGTGATAGGAAATGATAGGGATGCGATTCAAGTAGATGTGAAGTTTAACAAGAAACATTAACAATAAATTCTTAGTATATAATTATTTTACTGAAGTATTCTAGTTATTTTTGTAATATGAAGAAATTGTTAATTTATGATATTAAAAGGACAACTAATTTATTAAGGGTTTTAAAAAATATATTATTTTATCGAAATTGATAAATTTTTTAATTGACCCAAGTAGGGATCAGAGAAAATCATTATTTTAGAGAGTTTATTAATTTATATAGTAATAATTTATAGATGTTTTACTATATATGGTGGGTCAATGAGCTGACTTTTGTGAAAAATAATGGGCAGTTGTAAAAAGTAAAAGATGCTCCATTTGTCCCGCAATTACTTTTAAACCTATCTTATTGGAATGTCCAACAATTACTTTCATACTCCAAAATTGGAAACAACTCACGCTCACAAAAAGTTAATAAAGTATTAAAATATTATTATTTTATTCAATTCTACACTCACATACTCCAATTTTTATTTTATTTTTAAAATGTATCATCTACTATGAATGTAGTTTTAGGATGGAGGGAGTAGTTGTTTATTAAAATATTTATTTATTAATAATGTATGAAATATTATTTTTGCTATTTATGGAAAATAAATTTATTGTAGGTTGATTTGAAAAGGAAAGTGGGCTTTCGGAGGGAGTATACGACAATAAATAAAATACTATCCCGTCCCTCTATTTACTTCATATTTTGTTATTTTGTTTTGTCCCTCAATTTATTTTGTTTTTATCCCTCTATTCACACATTTTATCCTTATTTACACATATTTTCACATTTTGTTGCTATTTATATTTTTTCTTCTTTCTTCATCACGATCATTTGTACTATCTATATTATAATACTTGTTCTGAGAATAAGAATGCACCAAAAGAATCAAAAACTAAATGGGTGTAGAAAAAATACGCTGATTTAGCTGAGGATGGTGAGATGCGTCCTCAATCTAAAATTGTTGGGGATGCTGTGTTGGTTGGGAGTGGTGATTTGAATCCTCATCCTCGTAATACAGTAGTTGTTGATAATAATGTAGCTGTTGTTGATAGTTCTTTAGCTGCTGGAGGTGCGGGTGTATTTCGGGCTGGAGGTGCACACTAATTCTGATGTTGGGGGTGTATCTGCCAAACCTGTGAGTGCATCTGCTAACTATAGTGATGCAGTAGCTGAGGGTGTATTTGCTGATTTGGGAGGTGCAGCTGATGTGCAGCCTATTTCTACCATATCCCATAGTGTTTCGCCTAGCAGGAGTGATTCTCTTTCTCCCAAGGGGAATGAACTTGCCTTGGTTACTGATAACAATTCTATTGAGATAGGGAGTTGGAACTACGTTTCTGGTTCTAAATCTCGTGGAATGGCTGGGAAGAATAAGGGAATCTCGCGTTTGGTGGGTATGGGGGCTTTGGTTCCTTATAACCCAAATAAAAACTCATTTACTGCTTTGAGTGGGAAATGGGTGATGTTTTGGACGAGGAGATGGAGAAGTACGTACCTCCCCTCTTTCATGAGGCCCTTCATACAGGTAGTTTGGTGATCACAGAGGAGGTGGAAGCTGATCATACCTTTTGGAGAGGAAGAAGCTCCTGAACAATGGGAGACTAAGCTAAGAGTATGAGGAAAAAGATAGGCACGAAGAAAACATTAGTGACTAGCAGCTACAATCTGCGGAATGATCGTATTAAGACCGAGGATGCCCGGGTAAGAGTGCAACATGAGTTAGCTAATGTGGCGGCATGGAAAAAAAAACATCCTGATTAGTATTCTCTAGGGAGTTTTTCTGTTTTATTCATACAACGTTTAATGATATTTTTTATGTTGAAGTTTATTTTTTAAATAAGTTCTCGTCTCTTTTGTTTTGAGCTTTTGCCCCGGGCCGTGGCTCAACTCGTACCTTTTTCTTTTAATAAATTGCCTTTATTTGCTATTTATTTTAAGGCAAAATATTATATGAAAATAGTTCATATCAGCAGTATCGTTAATCTGGATCAACAATATTATATTCTAATTGTTGTAGATTTTCTTGACCCCAACTTTTAATACGCCTGATCGAATAATCAATACTTTAAAATCACTTCATGATAAACTTATCATGAACCATTTTCATATAAAATTTACTCTTATTTTAGTTGTTGTGTCCAAACTAGAGTTGTTAAATGGGTCGGCATGGGCCAAACCGGTACCGGACCATCGGGCCATGAATTTTTTCAAGCCAAAATCGGTCTGGCCAGATTATTTTCGGGCCACATATATGCAAACCCGTCCAGGCACTAGACGGGCCGTCGGGTTACCGGGCCAAACCGGCAACTTTTAAAAAAAAAATGTTATGACATTTTATTTCTATATTGACCTCATTAATTGGTAAGTATATAAATATTACTCATATAATCATGAAATTTTATTTATTTTGCCAACAATAATTTAACAATTAATTTTATAAGTGGTACATGTTAATAAAGATAATTTCAAACATACTATAAATATATCTGTAATTTTATTAGTAATTTTTTTATTTTCTAATTTTACTATATTGTCATTTTAAAAATACTGTAAAGAAAGTAAAGAGAGTAATTTTATCAGATAACTATATAAGTTAATTAATAGTGTATCTTCGTCCCATAAACCATGATTCAACCTACCTTTTGAAATCAATTACTAATCCCCCCCCCCCCCCCGTCCCTTTATTTGCTTTCCATTATTTTTGTGCACAAGTATTAAGATAAATAGTTTAATATAGATATAGTACAAATGATGTGATGGAGAGAGAAATAATATAAGATATTTTATAGATAAACTATTATGGATGTGTAAGAAGAAGTAAAATGTGAAAATATTATACTTCACTTGTCCCAGAAGATATTGCATACTTTCTATTTTAGTTTGTTTCACAAAAAATTTGCATGCCTTAAATATGGAAAGTACTTATTAAACTTCATTCTCACAACACTTATACAATATACATAAAATTGTACTTATTATGCCTTTTTCTTAATCCGCATGCCCAAAAAAGTACCGCAATGTGTTCCGGGATGAGGGAGTACTATATTTCATTTCCAAAAAAAGAAATGAAAAGAAAATAGATGGACGAACTAAAATGGCAAAATGAGAAGTAAATAGAGGAACAGAGAGAATAATATTTATGCATGGGAGGAAAATTGTGACTTATAGAAGTTTGAAATGTTATTCACGTATTTCTACTTTTTATTCGCAACAAATAAGATCGTGAATTGTAATGAAGATTATGTGATATTTTCATGAATGTGGAATGAAATGCAAAATAAACATACTTTTGTAACAACCCAACGCTCACAAAATATCGACCAGACCAATCCATAAAATCAGTCAAGCATGAGCGGCCCAATGGGCTAATCGGACCGGGCAAAAAGAACCGGCCCTTTTCGGACTTATAATTTTGAGGTTCAACCATCTTTAAAATTGTACTTTTTGGGTTGATCCAATAAATCGGACCCATTTTAACAGCTTTAATCCAAATCAAATAGAAAGTGACAAAGGAGACAAGAATAAAGAATCGGGACTTAAAAAAAATAGAAACACTTTCCCATTCCTAATTACTCCCTCCGTCCTGTTGGAGTTATACGTGAAAGTATGCTTTTACTTTGTATAACTCGTGTATCAAACACTTGTTTATGAAAATAATTCTTTTATCGCATATGCTTTAGATATGATTGAATGTTGAATATTTATTGCAAACAATTCATAATAGTACTAGTTACATTGTAGTTAATGTGGTGATACCCGATCACGGAAGATAACATTAACAGTTTCCTTGTAACTAAACGTACATTTTCACGACCTAGGTGGAATTGAACAATCCGCCGTGAAAGGTCGATGTGTAAGTCTTATATTGGTTTGTCTTGACTAAGAGATTGCACTAGCACATTTAGTATGTGTTGAAGAGGACCTACAGCGAGGATAAATTCTTCTGTTCTGAAATGTGAAGAATTAGACCTCAGTGATTGTTGATTTCTTAATCCCCGTCACTTAAATAGGACCATGTGTGCTTAATGGTTACTGTTTTGATTCATGTTGGGTGAGAATCATCGTGACTTCGAACTTTGTGTCTTGGGCAGTAATATTAATCATACGACGGTTGCTAAGATTTAATACGGAGAAACGCGTGCGAGTACGGCTCGTGTGATTATTCCCCTTGGTGGGCTCAGAAGTTTTATCGTACCAAATCTTACAAGTGAAGAATTAGTTTCTTCAGTACGGATAATAATGTTGAGCTGTCTTTACTCCAAGGTGAAATATATTAATTAATTTAGAGCTATTCAGAAGCTTAATTAATTAATGGACTTGATAATCTTAAACGCGGGAAATAATAACCGGGAGCCCATATTATCTTAATATGGATTAAGATGGATAGTGCAATATTAATTTATTAGTGGTACTAATTAATATTAATGGGTTGAATTATATTGGGGCTCAATATTGAAATTCAGAATCCCATTGGAGGTCCAATCTTAATTCTCCTAAAGGCCCCTCAAGTAGCCCATTAAGTAGCCCAATAATAATAAGGTGATTAAAATAAAAGAAAATATATTTGCTGATTTTTCTTGAGATTTTCGAAAATAAGAGATATGGAGAGAGAAAAGATTTTGTTGATTTTCTTGGAAAGATATTATGGAAGATAAGTATTCTTGGAATACAAGATTATCTCATAAATTCAAGAAGATCCAAATCTTGCATTCTCAATCTATAAATTTCAAAAATTGCATATATTAGGAGGGTGAGATTTTTGTGAAATATTTTTTTATGGAGAAAAGAATATATGGGATATATTCAAGATTTCTTGGAGGTCAAGAAAAAAAAATTCTCTCCCCTAAAATACACCTAAATTTCGTTCACCCCTCTCCTATATATATAGGGGATGATTATTTCATCTCCAGTTTACTTTTCACAGCGTTGAAAAAAAAATCAGCAACACTATTTTTTCTTTCTTCCTTGTTATTCTAATTACTTGAAAGCATCTCCCACCGGTGATCAAGTAAGGCGAAAGGAAAATACTTGAGAAGGTTTTTGGGTTGATAAAGCGTGATCGTGATTGTCCCGTTTATTCAAAGGCCAATTCTACAAGATGTACGTAAGTCACATAAATTCTTGTTTATTCCGCCTAGATTCTATGTGAATTAATTCAACATGCATGATGTTAAATTTGTTGTTGGAATTATTATTTGAATTAATTAGGATTACTTCATGCTAGTAATAATTGTATTTAAATTCGTATTTAAATTTCATCCCGAATAGATTCCGGGCGCCCCTATTTTTCCAACACGTCCCACATCTTTCTTCACGTTTACTGTTTTGCGTGTTTTAGCGAGCGAATTTTTTATTAGTATTTGAAATGATAAAATAATTTTTAAGTCACTTTCCAATAGAGGAGAGATAGAACTATCATACCACTTCTTAAAAAATCACTTAATCATTTTAAATATTAAAAAATAACTCGCTCGTTAAAACATGAAAAAAAAAGTAGTGAGAGAGAAAGTTTTGGGATAGAGGTAGTATATTTTTGCCATACATTATTTATCTAACTGTTCGAGCTGTCCAGATACAAACGGGCCTGGCCAATTTATTAGCCCATTCTTTTGGAATCCAGTAGTAAAAGTCACCATGAAAAACACAGGACAAAACAAAAAAAGAGGATCATGATATTATTATAAAATTCAAATATAGTTAAATTACATGGAAACAATATAGTAGTTTCTGTTATAAATCCAGCAGATTTATTATACCAAATCTAGAAGATTTGATGTGGACATTACTAATGGGCCAAGTAATCTAAACAGACTTTAGGTTTTAGGCTAGGTTTTTTCTATTATAAATATATCCATGTACTCAGAATTATATACACTCATACACACTCATATACAACTCTCCTGGCTTGGTATTGCCCCCAGACGTAGTCACTCCTGACGAACTGAGTCAACATATCTGCGTCTTTATTTCCATATTTCTCTACACGCTAAAACACGTTATCAGCACGATTGTTCTACAAATTAGGGCTTCATAATTCCCGCAGTCGCCTGATATTGTTTGAGGTACGCCACAACAATTCTGAACTTGATATAAATTTTTTTGATCTACTTAATTATCGCAATACTGAGACAAGTCAATTAATTATTGATCCATGGATAATTGTTTTTTTTAGTTATTGATTCATGTGCATTTATCATTAGATTATAATTAATCTTCCGTTCATGAATTTGTATAAATCAAAATTACTTTTACAGATTCATAGTATCGACTCATATGTTATTTTGCCCAACCTTCTCTTTCCAAAAATCTATTTAAAATATTTTCGCGTTTCTTTATCTCATCGCGAAATCCTAATCGTAGGCATTGAAAAATTTCCGCTTTTTGGGTATACTCAATCCCATCTTTCATCGAGATTTTGTCCATAGCAGACCCTTATTTTTACCTCAAACTAGTGGAGTTTATTTGTTTTGTCCAAAGATCTTCATATGTGGTCTAAAAAAAATAAAAAATTTAATATCATGATCATAGCACAATCCACTGACCACGTATGACTGATCCCAAATGAACTCATTAATTTCAAGTTTTATTTATGTAGATCCGGATGTATAGGCGGTGCGTTAAAAAAAAAATTAAAAAAAAAATTTATGATCTGCATAATATGTGATTTGTCAACGATTTTTTTATTTCAAAAAAAAAAAAAATTTGATTAGTAGTTTATTAATTGATATCAATTTGCATACTGATGAAATTCTTGTTGTTTAATACTTGCACTTCGGTATTTAATGTCTTCTAAAGTTATAGAACTAAATAAGTATATAAATTGTGAATTCGTTCCATATATGTATATGTGGTGTTTTTTTTAAATACATCAGTAGATAAGAAAACTGGAAGTAATATGCTTGAAATACCTTAGAAAACTTTAGATGATTTCCTATTTTTTTTTCTCTCTCTTGTGAACTATACGGTGAATTCTTGCAATGTCGAAGTTATATGCACTGATTGTTTTTGTATACTGTGACATTACCATGAATTAAGTTATTTTAATTGTTATCAAGTATATCACACTCTATTTGTGTATATATATGTCTGTTATTTTATATTATCTATGACAAAGGAAATTCATGGATAATATATGAGGACAAATCTTTGTGATAAAGTATTTTCACAAAGCATTGAAAATTATGTGAAATATGGTATCATAATCCTAACTTTATTCACATTCTTGAAAAAAAAATTATACTTTGCTACGCTTGCATAATTAATATATATTCCTCCTCGATTACACAGATGGCTGAACCAACTCGACCTGAATTTGAACTATTGGACTCAGAAGGAATTGAGTACCATCGTTGGGTTTCTGATGTGGAAACGACCTTCTTGGGGAAGGATTATCTTTCCACTATTGAACCCACTGACAAGGACAAAGAACCGTCTGACAAGGTCAAAGCTAATGCCCTAATGTTTCTAAGGCGACATATTGATCCTAGTTTACGCTGGGAATACCTTCAATTGAAAACACCCAAAGAACTGTAGGATGCCCTGAAGGGACGTTTTGGAAACATTCATGATACTTTGCTTCCTGAATTAACGGTCCAGTGGAATGAAATCCGCTTACTTGACTACAAAAAGGTCAACGATTTCAATAAGGACATGTTACGCCTTAAAGCACGTCTTACTTTCTGTGGAAAGGAAATCACAGAAGATGATATGATACAAAAAACTCTCTCCACTTTCCCCACTTCAGCACTTATACTGGCCAACCAGTATAGGCTTGAATATGATAATAAGAGAATTACCACATTCAACAAGTTGATTAACATGCTACAAGTAGCTGAGAGGCATGACCAAGTACTTTTGAACAATAATGTCAGGCCTGCCGGGACAAAGAAAATTCCCGAGGCTAACTTTGGTCAAGGGAATAGTGGAAAGAACCCCAAAGGAAAGGGGACAATACGTGCTCATCCCTACCAACGCGAGAATAATGCACCACGCGGTAGAGGCCGTGGTAGGGGCCGTGGTGGCCCTCACACTAAAGGGCGTCATGGAGGCATTAGTACCACTAGTGGTTATGGTGGTAACAAATTCAATGGTCGGGGTACCAAGTTGCAAAACGCACCTCAAGACCCTCCAAAGAGAAAGGAACGAGAGGCTAATGAACCATGCTATAGGTGTGGGGATATTGGCCATTGGTTTAAAAATTGCAAGGCGAGTAACAAAGTAGCAGCCAACTATAAGAGGTATCGGGAATCTAAAGAACAAGAGACCCATTACGTGGAAGACGAGGAAACTCTCACAAATGTTAACCTCACTATTGCTGACTTCAGTGGCAACAAGGACCTTGCCCAGTCGATGGATACTCCTGATTTTGACTGATCTTCTTGATCAATTTATTGTTTTTTTTTTCAAGAATGTTACTAAGGCATGGTGCCTATTTGGATTATTATTCTTTTGTCTTAAAGTTATTTAGACCATGGTTTTTTCTTAGTTAGATTTTTTTATGAGACCTTAACATTATTATCGTTGATTTAATTATAAATTTGAATTAATTCTAGAGTACTAATTTTTTTTTTTAAGTTTATGTTCAATGGTTCAAGCATTATAATGTTACCATGTAAAGTAATACATCGGAGGAATAAAAGAATGAAAAGTAAATCATTCTACTCAAATTTTATCTCAAGAGGATATGAGATATTTATTCCAAGTTAATTAATAATATTACTACATGGACTTGTAGGAATGTCTCGCGGAGAAATAGAATGCTTAGCTGACAGTGGGACCACCCATACAATTTTAAGGAATAGACAATTATTTATTGAACTTATTCCTTATAATTCATCTGTAACTACACTGATTGGAGCGTCCCAATTGATTAAAGGGCGAGGAACTGCCAAATTCTTGATGCCTAACGGCACACTTATTCAAATCAAAGAAGCTCTATATGCACCAAGAGCCAATCGAACCTTGTTAAGTTTTAAAGATATTCGTGCCAACGGCTATCATTTGGAAACTCACAGTGAGAATGGAATTGAATATCTATTTATCACCTCTAATGAATGTGGAAGGAAGCACATTTTAGAGAAATTAATGAGTCAATCTAGTGGGTTGTATCTCATTACCATTCGAGTTTTTGAATCGTATGTTGTCACTAATGATGAGCTAAGTGACACCGATTTATACAGGCTTTGGCATGACCGTCTTGGGCACCCAGGTCGTGACATGATGATCCGTATTTTGAAAAATTCACACGGACATCCATTTTTTCGAGTGAAGAATAAATTGGGACAAAAATCCGATACAATGCACGTTGTCGGTCATATTGTTGCTTCATCGCAACATTTGTTATCTGAAGCACAAGATACATTATCTACATCCCAATCTGCCTCATTGCAAATTTCAAAGGCACATCACTCATTTTGCAAAGCCTGTTCTTTAGCAAAAGTAACATCGAGACCTTCTTATGCTAAAGATACAAAACAAAATATTCCATTCTTACAAAGAATACAAGGTGATATTTGTGGACCAATTCATCCAGAGTGCGGACCATTCAAGTATTTTATGGTTCTGGTTGATGCTTCGACACGTTGGTCACATGTCGCTCTATTGTCCACTAGAAACTCTGCATTTGCAAAACTCTTAGCACAAATCATACGTTTAAGGGCTCACCACCCTGATCATCCTATTAAGTCTATAAGACTTGACAACGCTGGAGAGTTTACATCAAAAGCATTTGATGATTATTGCATGTCTACCGGGATTGATGTAGAGCATCCCGTACCCCATGTTCATACCCAAAATGGTCTCGCAGAAGCCACCATTAAAAGACTACAAATGGTGGCTAGGGCATTGATTATGCGCACCAACATGCCTATCTCTGCATGGGGTTATGCAATATTGCATGCAGCTTTACTTATTCGTTTCAGACCCACTATTGACCAACCATTTTCTGCGTACCAGTTGGTAACTGGATATGAGCCTGACATTTCACACCTACGCATATTTGGTTGTGCAGTATATGTGCCTATTGCGCCGCCACAGCGCACTAAAATGGGTCCTCAGAGACGATTAGGCATTTATGTTGGATATGAATCCCCAACAATTATCCGCTATATAGAGCCTTTGACGGGCGACCTATTTACCGCTAGATTCGCGGATTGTCACTTTGATGAGACAGTCTTTCCGTCGTTAGAGGGAGATAAGAAAAAGAATTTTCTAAGGCAACGACAGGAATTATCGTGGTCTGTCCCCACCCAGTCTCATTTTGATCCCCGAACTTCACAATGTGAAAGTGAAGTAAAAAGAATAATTGATCTTCAGAACGTGGCAGATTCGATGCCTGATGCGTTTACTGATATTGCTAAAGTGACTAGGTCTCATATACCAGCTGCAAATGTGCCTGCAAGGTTAGAAGTCCCTAATAAAGGGCACAACACCGCAGATAAAGGTGTTGCAACCACACTTGGTGGAAGTGTGGTTGAGGACGTGGCTCCCAAAAGGAAAATGGGGAGGCCACATGGTTCGATTGACACCCACCCAAGGAAGAAAAGGGTAGGTGCGGCACAACCTAATCCATTGATCATCAATGTCGAGAATCCATCTCATGAGATTATCTCTGATTATAGTTATGTCCAAGAATCATTACTGGAGGACGCTCCGATGTTAGATATGATTCCAGAGAATAAAGAAATCTCCATGAATTATGAGAGTGCATATGAGTTGATGGACAAACAATGCACTAAAATTGATGATATATTTGCTTTTACTGTTGCTCAAGAAATTATAGAGCACGATGATATCGAACCACGCTCGATTGCAGAATGTCAAAAAAGAGCGGATTGGCCTAAATGGAAAGAAGCAATCCAGGCAGAACTTGATTCTTTGACAAAGAGACAGGTATTTGGTCCGGTAGTGCTAACCCCACCAAGTGTAAAGCCTGTAGGACATAAATGGGTCTTTGTCAGAAAGCGTAATGAGAAAAATAAGGTCCTGAGATATAAAGCTCGTCTTGTAGCACAAGGTTTCTCACAACGCCCTGGAATTGACTATGAGGAGACATACTCTCCCGTGATGGACGTTATAACGTTCCGCTACTTAGTTAGCTTAGTAGTTTCCGAAGGACTGGAAATGCAGCTTATGGATGTGGTTACTGCATATCTCTATGGGGATCTTGATTCAGAGATATATATGAAAGTGCCTGATGGCCTTCCATTACCCAAGTCAAGTGACTCTAAACCACGGAGTGCCTTCGCAATTAGATTGAAATGCTCACTTTACGGATTGAAACAATCTGGATTGATGTGGTATACCCGTCTAAGTGACTACTTGATTGGGAAAGGTTACAAGAACGATGAAAAGTGCCCCTGCGTATTCATAAAGAAAACAAGTTCCGGATTTGCTATTGTAGCAGTTTATGTTGATGACATGAACTTAATAGGTACTCTTGATGAAATGAGAGAAACCGCAAGCTACTTGAAATCTGAATTTGAGATGAAAGATCTTGGAAAAACTCGGTTTTGCCTAGGCCTTGAACTAGAACACCGAGTTTGTGGAATACTTATCCACCAGTCTGCATATGTCCAGAAGATACTCAGGCGATTTAATATGGACAAAGTGCACCCTGTTAGCACTCCCATGATCGGTCGAAGTTTGGATTTAAAGAAAGATCCATTTCATCCAAAGGAAGATGACGAAGAGCTATTGGGAGCTGAAATTCCCTATTTAAGTACAATAGGCTCATTATTGTACTTAGCTCAATGTACTCGACCAGATATTGCATTCTCAGTGAATTTGTTAGCTAGATTTAGTTCAGGACCAACGCAACGTCATTGGAATGGTGTCAAGAATATCTTTCGATACCTAAAAGGAACCATTGACATGGGTCTGTTATTTCCTTACAAAGAGAAAAAGGGGGCCACAGATGAAATTGTAACCCCTAAGGAAAACATTGAAACTACCCCTTACACTGACACGCCAAATGATGCATTAGTTGGCTTTGCTGATGCTGGATATCTTTCTGATCCACATAAAGGGCGTTCTCAAACTGGTTATGTATTTACCATGGGAAACACAGCGATATCTTGGAGGTCAACTAAACAAACTCTTGTAGCTACATCATCAAACCATTCGGAGATCATTGCCTTACATGAAGCTGTTCGTGAGTGTATTTGGTTAAGGTCTATAATCACACATATTCGAAGTAGTGGTCTGAGTTCTACCACTGAAGAGTCGACCTGTATATACGAAGACAATGCTGCTTGCATCGAACAAATGAAATTGGGCTACATTAAAGGTGACAATACGAAGCATATATCGCCGAAGTTTTTCTATAACCAACAACAACAAGCATTGCTCAAGATTCAAGTAACTCAAGTAAGCTCTGAAGAAAATGCAGCTGATTTGTTTACAAAACCATTGCCGAAGTCCACTTTCGAGAAACATGTTAGAAGAATTGGGATGCGTAGACTTTCTGAGCTCAATTGATAGATGTACGTATCATGCGAGAAGCTTAAAGGGTTGTTGTCTTCAGGGGGAGCGATAATCCCAAAATAAATCCAGAAGATTTGATCCGGAAGATCAATAAAATTACATTCCTCCCTAACTTAATAATTGGTCAATACCTAGCACGTGAAGTTTTTTTTATGACAAGACATTTATGTTATATCGTAATGTCCAAGGGGGAGTGTTATAAATCCAGCAGATTTATTATACCAAATCTAGAAGATTTGATGTGGACATTGTTGGTCCCGGTACAAGACTGAGGAATACGTGTATGGGGGGGGGGGAATACACGTATACCGATTTTTTTCTTAAACTTAAACTGACTGAGTCCCTTTCACTCAGAGTGGTAAAGAACTAGGAGCTGATAATACACCCACTGACTACACTTGGTGCGGGTCAGTTGGCTAACTATCAGTTCAAGTTCAGTGCGGAAATGTTTGAGCCCTGAAAGTTTAAAGTCCTGTTTAGTTTGCTTTCTGAAAACTTGTTTTACTCAAAACTTAGAAGTGTTTAGTAAGGCAGTGTTCTTTTGAAGGTCAGGTTGATTGATTCAGACCTGATAGGCTTGAATGCAATGAATGAACAAGTAATATGGCAGGTATGCACAATGTCAAAGCAGTAAGAACACAAGGAGTTTAACGTGGTTCAGAGTCTCAAGCTCCTACGTCCACGGCCTGACTTAACAGGAAATCCACTCAAGGGATTCTTGTTTTTAACGTGCCAAGGTGCACCAAGACCAGTTACCTCACTGATCTATACAAACTCCTCTTACTATCACACTAACCGACTTACTCCCAACAAGCCTAACTTAGGGTTTTGGTTTCAGTTTGGATTCCAACTAAGTTGAGATTATCCTTACAAGGCAAAGCTGTGCTAAGGATTGGATAATCTCTCTAAGCTTAAGATAATTCTAATTAGCTCTCGGAATACAGAATAGCTCTCAGTTGCTAAGAAACACTTGGGAAATTTAGAAGGTTTCGAGTGTTTCTCTTAAAGGCTGAATGCTTTGATTGCTTGAGAGTTTTGAGTAATTTCTGGCTTGGAAATTTCCCGTAACCTTGAATGGGTTCAAGGCCTTCTGTATTTATAGGTGGTTTGAAAAACTATCCGTTGGAGAGATAGCCTTCTAGCCATCTATGTAGAGGGGCTTCAAACGGACATATCTCTATGCAGCAGCCGCCTTTGCATGGATTTGGTATTTGCATTTAATGCACATTAAATGCTTGCCCGTTGAATATGAAGTCTGAATTCAGTCTATGTGTCAGGTTCCGTACGTGCGTGTCCTCCTCGGATTGGTCCACGTCATCAGGTAGGTGAGAATGTCAGAACTTATTCCAGAGCTTCAGGCTTGTCTTATTAAGTTCATTTTGTCTTGAGCTCACCGGTCTTGTCCTGACGCTGAAATTCCTTTTGCATTGCTTGGCTCTACTCCAAGTCTTCCCATTTACTCAGTGACAACCTGTTCCCTTCAGGACTGAGTTAGTAATGACCTCAGGGTCATACTCTTCATCACTGACACTTACTCAGCCAGCTTAGAAGACTGCCATAAGTTCAGGATGGTGCTCTTCGTCTTCAGGCTCTGAGTCTTGATTGTCTCCAGTGAGTTCTCCTCTCACTGAGTACCTGTGAAGTGTAAAATGACTAAGTACTAATCCTAACCAAGACTAGCCTGACAAAGACAAATTAAGGCAATCATCTTTTCAGGGGCTTTTGGGATCTAAATCAAAACTGACAATGTCCCAACAATTTCCCCCTTTTTGATGATGCCAAAACACTGAAAAGATCCTCAAAACACTTAGAGGAAATAGGACAATCCTATCTATAAGATAAGACAGTGTTAGAGCAATTCTTGATAAAGTACAGAATTTAAACAAGCCAAAAAGACAATGAGTTTTTGTCTGTGGGCAAAAGTAATAGATTTCTTGAAAGATGTGGAAACGATTACAATGAATCTAATCTATTACAAAGAAGCCTGTGAACACCTAGACTAATCTCATTTCAGGCTTGAGTCCATATCCTGCATAAACTCTTGCCTTTAGCTCGTCAAGTCTTCCAGGTTGGTTCACATATCCTTCAGTTCTAGCTATCTTCAAGACTTCCATCATTATGGCCTTAGTGTCATGCTTTAGAGTTCCAGGAATCAAGGGAGGAGCTCGAATGATGAACTCAGGAGCCTTCACTTGGACTTTAGCTGCCTCAGCCTCCTCCAAGATCTTCTGAAATAGCTCAGGATGATTGTCCATCATATAGTCAGTGAAGTGGGCATCAATATCGTCAGTGTCGCCCCACTTCTTCACAACAAACCATAGCCTGACAAATTCATCCCTTGCATCAGTCCAAAACTCCTTTAAAGTCTCTGAGACGAACTCATCAACAAAAGCTTCCCTTGCTCCTGATTCTGGCCTACTGACTTGAAGAATTGTTGCCTTCCTAACTGTTGGCTTCTTTCTGTACTTCCTTGGCTCAGGCTTCGCCTTCTTCCTCCTTAGCAAGCTGATCACTGCATCATCTAGTTCACGTTGTTGAAGCTCAGTGATATCCGTCAGCTTCTCAACCTTCTTCTCCAAAATGCGCATCTTCTCCTTCTGAGCAATTTCAGCTCTGCGCATAGCCTCAGTCTTTTCAGGTTGATCTCCCCATGCTTCAGCACATAGCTCCGCAACTAACTCACCTGAGTAAGTGATGGGATTCTTCCTTGAGCTCATGGGTGATGATCTTTGGACTGGCTCAGGTTGTTGCTTTGAAGGTTCATTAGCCTTTGCCTTTGTTGCCTCCTCCCTCAGCTTGGCAACTAATTGTTCTCCTTCCTTCTCCACTGCCGCTAACCTAGCTGACTTTCTTATCCTTAGAATGTTTCCATCAGGATTGGCTTCAGGATCAGCTAGGACGATCTCTCCTTGACTAACTGCCTCAGATGCCTCAGGGCGGGATCTTTTCTTCTTCTTTTCCCCCTTTTTGGCATCATCATTGGCCTCAGATGGGAATGCGTCAGATCCGCTGTTGATTACGAAGGAAGCTAGGGAATGGACATCATTGATTCCCTCCTTCAATAACTCAACTCCCATTGAAATCCCAGTCCCTGCAAAGGATACGGAACTGATGGCAGCATTGACTTTCTTCTCAAAGACCTCCATAGAGAGTTGGAGACTTTGTTCAGCCTTGGTGATCCTTTCTTCCACCTTCGAGGACTCACCGCTGACTCTGCTAACCTCAGTCAGTATCTTCACAGACTCCTCAGTGGCTTTAGCCAAAATGTCCGCCACTGATTGAGATGTGCGATCCAGCTTCCCTGACTCCAGCTCCAACTTGGACGCTGAGTCCTCCAAGGCCTGAGTGACAATAGCTCCAGTCTGAACTGCAAGCCTGTCCACTGCCTGATTCATCTTTTCGTCCCTGATCGCATCTCTCTCTTCAAGTTTCTTGAGAGTGTCCCTGAGCATCTTCTTTGTGCGCTTCCTCTCATTCTTCACTGACTTGGCCGTGTCAGTCATTGTGCGCTTTAACAAGATCAGCTCCCTGTTGGCAAGGGTGTTGTAAGCTGACTTTGTCCACCTGATGTGTTTCGCCAGGGCTTTGGAGTCTTCATCTTTTTCAGCACGTAGCCTCATTACTTCCTCCTGAAGTTCAGCTAGATTTTCCGAGGTTTTCTCCTGTTTGACCTCCACTATGCTTGTAAACTCAGCACGGCCGACCCCGGTTATGACCACATCTTCATCATCAGCGGCCTCATCAGTGATTGGCTGCTTTCCCTTGTCAGCCCCTGCAGCATCAGTCCCTTCTTCAAGGTACACTGAAGGCAGTTGTGAAGTAGTCATAGCCGCCTCCTCAGGCTCAGCTAAGCTAACTTGAACCTTAGGAACTTGTCCTTCGGAACTGAGAGTCTCCTTGAATGCCTCAACATCATCCTCTCGTGTCTCAGGGTAGGGAATCCCTTCATCGACAGATGTCTCATTGGCAGCTGAGATGTTCACAACATCCTCAGCCACTGGTCCACCCTTGGCACCAGTGTTCTTGTCACCTTCCCCCTGAGCCTGAGGCTCAGAGTCCATCTCATCCTACAACCTCCATAGTCTGCATCTGAATACCCTGTCAGTTCAAGGTTGTCATCTGAAGGATACCATAGTCCCATATTAACTGTCCTTTTCAAATACTTAAGTATCCTCTTAGCAGCCTCCAAATGACTTCTCTTGGGATCAGACTGATACCTAGCACACACACCAACTGCAAACGTAATGTCAGGCCTACTTGCAGTCAGGTACAGTAAAGAACCTATCAGCCCACGATACTCAGTCTGATTCACTGAAGTCCCTTCAGTGTCAGGATCCATCTTCCAATTGGTGTTCATTGGGATCCTGGCTGGATTGCTGTTTTGAACACCAAACTTATGAATCAAGTCTCTTGTATACTTGGCCTGATTAATGAATATACCTTGATCAGTCTGCTTGACCTGCAATCCTAAGAAAAAGTTCATCTCTCCCATCATTGACATCTCAAATTTACCAGTCATCAGTTTAGAGAATTTCTCACATAACTGCTGATTTGGTGATCCAAATATTATGTCATCCACATAAATTTGGACCAGGAGAATGTCATCACCTTCAGTGATCCTGAACAAAGTCCTATCCACTGTTCCCTTCTTGAACCCATGATCAGTCAGGAATTGAGAGAGGGTATCATACCAAGCTCTTGGTGCTTGCTTAAGTCCATAGAGTGCTTTCTTCAAATGGTATACTCTATCTCCAACCTCAAACCCGGGAGGTTGTTCAACATATACCTCTTCATTGAGTACACCATTCAGGAATGCACTCTTGACATCCATTTGATACACCTTGAACTTCTTATATGTCGCATAGGCAAGGAACAACCTGATAGCTTCCAATCTAGCCACTGGAGCAAAAGTCTCATCATAGTCTATTCCTTCAGACTGACAATACCCTTTTGCAACCAGTCTAGCCTTGTTCCTTACCACAACACCATTCTCATCCTTCTTGTTCTTAAAGACCCACTTGGTACCAATCACACCTTGATGCCTAGGTCTATCTACCAGTTCCCAAACCTGATTCCTTGTGAACTGATTCAACTCCTCTTGCATGGCAATGATCCAGTTCGAGTCAGTGAGAGCTTCTTCAATGTTCTGAGGCTCTTGCTCAGAGAGAAAGCAACAGAACAATGCACTCTCACCATGAAACCGTCTGGTCCTGACTCCCTCAGTTGGATCACCAATAATTTGATCAATGGGATGATCTTCTAACCATGTTCTTTTGCCAGGAGTTGTTCCTGAAGTACCTGCAATGTTAGTGTCTACAGGTTCATAAAATTCAGGAAATTGAACAGAAGGGGATGATCCTGAGTCTATACCGAAGGGATTAACAAGTTCAATGTCAGGGACATTGATTCCCCCTTGATGAGGTGACTCAGGAGCCGTCTCAGCTGCAACAGCATCTTCATAGACGGTACTTACCTCAGGTTGAGCCTGTTCCTCTGTCTGAGGCTCAACCATCCCTGATGTGCTGGGTTTAGGAGTGGCACTTGGTTCATCATCCTGATCGTCATCATCATCCCATCTGGGAATTGGCACAGTCTTGATCTTGGAATCAGGTTGACTCTTCAAGCTCAGCCTTGTCACACTCCTCGTGACCTCCTCAGTGTCAGGATTCAGCACCTTTGCTCTAGACTCATTAGCAGATTCATCAAAGACAACATGAGGTGATTCTTCCACAACAAGGGTCCTACAATTGTAAACCCTGAAGGCTTTGCAAATTTCAGAATATCCCAAGAATATTCCTTCATCAGATTTGCTATCAAAAGCTTTCAACTGGGTTTTCCCATTGTTGAGGATGAAGCACTTACAACCAAACACATGAAAGTAAGAAATACGAGGTTTTCTTTTGTTCCATGTCTCATATGGGGTCTGAGCATGTTGCTTGTTCAGCATGGATCTGTTCTGAGTGTAGCATGCAGTGTTGATTGCCTCAGCCCAAAACTTCTTGGGCAATCCTGACTCAGCCAGCATGGTCCTTGCAGCTTCCTTCAGTGTCCGATTCCTCCTTTCAGCGACACCATTCTGTTGTGGGGTTCTAGCTGCAGAAGTCTCATGAGCTATACCAAGTTCATTACAAAAGTCAGAAATATATGAATTTATAAACTCAGTGCCCTTGTCAGATCTGATCTTGGTAATGGACTGATTTTTCTCATTGCTGAGTCTTCTGAGCAACTCTGGAAGCTTCACCTGTGTTTCCTTTTTATTTAACAGGAAAATAACCCAAGTATATCTAGAATAATCATCAATAACCACAAGGGTATATTTTCTACCATTCATACTCACAGGTGTTATGGGACCAAATAGATCCATGTGCAGAAGCTGAAGTATCCTGTCAGTGGAGTAAGAAGTCTTTTCTTTGAATGACGCTCTGACTTGCTTCCCTTCCTGACAGGCTTTGCACACGTGATCTTTGCTAAAAACTTCATTAGGGAGACCATCAACAAGTGACTGTCTAGAAATTTTGTTAAGAATCTTGAAGTTCAGGTGGCTTAATCTTTTATGCCATAACCAACTGAGCTCTAGAGAGCTTTTAGCAACAAGACAAGTATTAGGAATAGTGCTGCTCCAATCAGCGAGATAAACGTTACCTTTCCTTATACCTGATAGAAGCACTTGTGTTGATTTGTCCTTGACTGAACATTTATTCGATGAGAACTCAACACTGAACCCTTTGTCACAGAATTGACTTACTGACAGCAGGTTATGCTTCAGTCCTTCCACAAAGGACACATCTTCCACTCTTACTGTACCTATAATTAGAACACCAAAACCCTTAGTAACACCTTTTGAGTTATCACCAAAGGTTACCTGTGGACCATCTTTAGCCTGATACTCTTGGAGAAGACTCTTCATTCCAGTCATGTGCCTTGAGCAACCACTGTCTAGGTACCAAACAGCTTTGATTGAGTCTTCTCTCCTCTTGTTGTGATCCACAGCCGCCTGTAAGCAAATCAGGCTTTAGGTACCCATTGGGTGTTGGGTCCTATTGTGTCAGCTGTACCTTTCGGGATCCAGACTTGCTTCACAACCCTGATTGCCTCAGAGTGGTGAATCTGTCTCCCTGAAACATCGACATACACAACTTTCTTCTTCTTAGCCTGAGAGGAAGATGGTGTATGGGTGCTAGACTTAGGCTTCGCAGGAGCCTGAGTGGATGCCTTTTGGGCTGGCCTCCTGTTCTTCCTAGGTCTGGGTGCAGCAGGTCTTGGGCCTTGTTTTTGATAAGGGCCCTGATTTCTATTCCCCCTAGGCAAGTGAGGGAAAGGAAAACAGTTAAAGGCCTCAGGATGCCAAAACCACGGGGGTGTCATCATGTTTGGCCTTCCCTGATGGTATTGCCAAGCATGATGGTACCCTCGCTGACCAGTCTGAGGGCTCTTGGCCTGAGTCTTTCTCTGCTTTCGCTGAGGTTTTCCCTGGCCTGAGCTCTCAGGGGCTTCCGCAGGTTGCTTTGCCTTTCCCTTGGGTTTTGGCTTAGCTACCTTAGGAGCAACCCTGACTGTGTCAACGGTTTCCTTGCCCTTATCAGTTTGACGGGCCTGGAGCACAACCTTAGGTGCACTCTGGCCTGTCTGAACAAATACCCTCTCAGTGTTGCTCCCTGAAGCAACATGAGACTGACCTTGTGAGGATTTCTCAGGAACATATCCAAGTCCCTTTTTCTTGTTCCCAAGTATCTGGTTGCTATTTATTTCCTCTCTAGCCACTGAGGATTTATTCATTGCTGCAACCTTTTTCTTGAGAGAGTCCTCACTCTTTTTCAGGATTTCATGTCTGGTAAAGAGGTCATCAAACTTACTCTTAAGTGCTTTCAGCTCTTCCTTCCTGACCAGCTCTTCCTCAGCCAGTTCCTTCAGAATTTTCTCTCTTGGGAGACGCTCAGAATTGATCATGTCAATTTCCTGAGTTAGTCTCACAATCTGAGCTGATTCTTTGAGATCAGACTGAGTGAGTTGTTCATTCAGGTTTTGAACTTCAGTACTCAATTTCTTGTTCTCCTCTACCAAGAAGACATTAGTTTCCTGCAGTCTGGAGAAATCAACCATCAATTGATCAAGACAGATCTGAAGGTTCATTTCTCTAACTGACTCTGAGCTGAGCTCAGGATTTTGACCAGTGTAAGAAGCACAAACAGAATTTGATGTTACCTCAGGCTCATCCCTAGCCATTAGGCAGACATCATCGTACTCATCATCCGAGAAGAGTTCAGGTGACCTTTCAGTGGGGCCATCAGAGTCTGTTGCATCCTCAGCCACCATAGCCCTCCGATCAGCAGATCTTAGATCCCTCGTGGCTCTCCTTTCCTCTCTCTCCCTAGCACTCAGCTCCGGGCAATCGTACTGATAGTGACCAATCTTGTTACAGTTGTAACATGCTACCTGCTCACTTATTCTTTCTTTTCTCGGTTCAGGGTTCCTCCTTGAGTCAGGTTCCCTGGTTCTTGGTGAGCTTTCAGCCTTGGTTGGATATCTATCATCACGAGTACGTCTCTGTTCGTCTCTTCTTTCAGTTTTTGGTTCAGAATATCTCCTTTCATCACCACGTTCTCTCCTCTGGTCAGTGTTCCTTCGCTCCTCATATCTCCTCAAGCTTTGGTGGGTTCCTTCAGGTTTCCTGTCACGTGAGTCCTGATAAAACTTTTTATAACGACCAAACCTGGAATTGAGCTTGTCAAATCGTCTGGCCATCAGGCTGTACTCCTCAGCGAGTTCTTCCCTGCTCATCTCCATCAGTGACTTTGATGAAGAATTTGATGAGGGCTCAACAGGTTCAGACCTGGCCTTGAACGCCACACTTTTCTCAGGAGTTTTCTCCTTCCCTTCCTCTTCTGACTGAACTTTCTTCTTCCTTTTGTTAAGATCAAATTCAAGCGCTTTTAGCTCTGAAAAAAGTAAAGCAGAAGTTATGTTACTCATATCCTGAGTGTTCTTAAGCATAATTACACTGTTGTCCCATCTCTCAGGAAGAGCATTCAGGATTTTTGAAGCAACATCTCTCCTTGGGACATCCTTGTCCAACATCACCAACTCATTCATCAACTTGATGAATCTAGACTCCATCTGATCTATGCTCTCATCAGGCAGCATCTCGAACGCTTCGAATTTCTGAATGGCAATATTCCTCTTGTTTTCCTTTATCTTTTCTGACCCTTCGCACATCCTGGTCAGCTCATCCCAGACCTCCTTTGCCGTCTTTAGGTTCATCAGCCTGGCTGACTCCTCGAAAGGCACCGTATGCAAGATGATGTTTCTGGCGACGTTGTCAAGCCCCACCATCTTGATTTCATCGTTGGTCATGTCTTTCCTCTCCTTAGGAACCTGCACGCCAATCGCAAGATCATCGTATCCCAGTCCTCTGACGTTAGGAATAGTGATCTTGATCGGTCCTTCCCTGAGCACACGCGGCATCTGGTCATGGATGGCATCTAGATGTGCCTCTAGTCTGAACTTCCAATAGACAAAGTTAGATACAGATAATTCAGGTAACGAAGCTTCAAGTCTCCTTGAAGTCATGATGATGATGCAAGTTTTGTGAAAAGCAAACTCAGATCTGTTTAGTGACCACCAACAGTTTCTCCTCTGAAACTATTAGTATTCAAAGTCAGTGGTCTTTCGAACCACTGCTCTGATACCACTTGTTGGTCCCGGTACAAGACTGAGGAATACGTGTATGGGGGGGGGGAATACACGTATACCGATTTTTTTCTTAAACTTAAACTGACTGAGTCCCTTTCACTCAGAGTGGTAAAGAACTAGGAGCTGATAATACACCCACTGACTACACTTGGTGCGGGTCAGTTGGCTAACTATCAGTTCAAGTTCAGTGCGGAAATGTTTGAGCCCTGAAAGTTTAAAGTCCTGTTTAGTTTGCTTTCTGAAAACTTGTTTTACTCAAAACTTAGAAGTGTTTAGTAAGGCAGTGTTCTTTTGAAGGTCAGGTTGATTGATTCAGACCTGATAGGCTTGAATGCAATGAATGAACAAGTAATATGGCAGGTATGCACAATGTCAAAGCAGTAAGAACACAAGGAGTTTAACGTGGTTCAGAGTCTCAAGCTCCTACGTCCACGGCCTGACTTAACAGGAAATCCACTCAAGGGATTCTTGTTTTTAACGTGCCAAGGTGCACCAAGACCAGTTACCTCACTGATCTATACAAACTCCTCTTACTATCACACTAACCGACTTACTCCCAACAAGCCTAACTTAGGGTTTTGGTTTCAGTTTGGATTCCAACTAAGTTGAGATTATCCTTACAAGGCAAAGCTGTGCTAAGGATTGGATAATCTCTCTAAGCTTAAGATAATTCTAATTAGCTCTCGGAATACAGAATAGCTCTCAGTTGCTAAGAAACACTTGGGAAATTTAGAAGGTTTCGAGTGTTTCTCTTAAAGGCTGAATGCTTTGATTGCTTGAGAGTTTTGAGTAATTTCTGGCTTGGAAATTTCCCGTAACCTTGAATGGGTTCAAGGCCTTCTGTATTTATAGGTGGTTTGAAAAACTATCCGTTGGAGAGATAGCCTTCTAGCCATCTATGTAGAGGGGCTTCAAACGGACATATCTCTATGCAGCAGCCGCCTTTGCATGGATTTGGTATTTGCATTTAATGCACATTAAATGCTTGCCCGTTGAATATGAAGTCTGAATTCAGTCTATGTGTCAGGTTCCGTACGTGCGTGTCCTCCTCGGATTGGTCCACGTCATCAGGTAGGTGAGAATGTCAGAACTTATTCCAGAGCTTCAGGCTTGTCTTATTAAGTTCATTTTGTCTTGAGCTCACCGGTCTTGTCCTGACGCTGAAATTCCTTTTGCATTGCTTGGCTCTACTCCAAGTCTTCCCATTTACTCAGTGACAACCTGTTCCCTTCAGGACTGAGTTAGTAATGACCTCAGGGTCATACTCTTCATCACTGACACTTACTCAGCCAGCTTAGAAGACTGCCATAAGTTCAGGATGGTGCTCTTCGTCTTCAGGCTCTGAGTCTTGATTGTCTCCAGTGAGTTCTCCTCTCACTGAGTACCTGTGAAGTGTAAAATGACTAAGTACTAATCCTAACCAAGACTAGCCTGACAAAGACAAATTAAGGCAATCATCTTTTCAGGGGCTTTTGGGATCTAAATCAAAACTGACAATGTCCCAACAGACATTACTAATGGGCCAAGTAACCTAAACAGGCTTTAGGTTTTAGGCTAGGTTTTTTCTATTATAAATATATTCATGTACTCAGAATTATATACACTCATACACACTCATATACAACTCTCCTGGCTTGGTATTGCCCCCAGACGTAGTCATTCCTGACGAACTGGGTCAACATATCTGCGTCTTTATTTCCATATTTCTCTACACGCTAAAACAGTTTCGTTATTGTTTTGAATTTTGATGCATCCAGTCATCTTAAGATGTTAATGGTCTTCATCTAACGCTAAGAAAAAAAATTATAAATTTTTGCAATTTATTTTACACTAGAATTTTTTAGACCAGATTTATTGGGGATACACCCAAGCCAATGATATAATAATATAATAAAAACAAACAATAAAAGAAAAAAGAGGTAAACTAATATTGCAAATAAAGTGAATTGTTAAAACGACACTTTTATAAAACCGGAGGTAATACTAAAAATCTGGCTATTTATAATTAAACAATATCTCCTTAAAACAATATCATTAGACTTATAACCTACAATTATAGTATAAAATATTATGATTTCAGTAAATGTATATAATAGTATCAATATATATCTATAATATTATCAATTTATATTATGAACATATTTTATAGGGGATTATTCTTAATTTCCACCAAAATTTATGTTAGAATTACAAAACCATCTAAAGTTCATAATTTTTATCAGGTGGAGGATAGATTAATATTTCTTTGGGATAGAGTTGTAAGCACTCAATTATTAAAGAAAATGTTCTTTTATATCCATAAATTTTATAATGTTCTTTTTTTAGCCGGTTTAGACTAGTATACCCTTAAGTAAACTAAATAAATAAACTGAATAAAAAAAACTAATAAGGATATTCCATATAATTTAAATAACTAAAGCCTTAAAAAGAAAAAAGAAGTGTTAGATGTCTCGGGCTCTTCTCCACGCTGTGGAGGCTCCATACCAAATCGACGCTGACGACGTTGCTCCTCTTTTGACTCCGACCACACCCCCCACCACATCGAATGTCTATTCCTCTTTCACAGTAAGTTCAGTTCTTAAGGAGAGAATACCTAAATTCCCAAATCTTCTTTTCTTTGTTGAAAAATGTATTTTGTTTATTCAAATTTTCCTTTAATATTTATAAAAAGTGTGAATTGTGGAATGTATAATAAGATTTATTAGTTGTTTGAAATTATGGATGATTATGCTTGATAGGTGTATGAAAAAATATCTAAGAGAATTAGGTTGGCTAATTGACTTGTATTTTAGTGGAATTGGATTGATGTGAAAGAGACGAGGTGTGAATCCGTTTGTAAGAACTTTTGCCATTTTCATATTCTATTGCTAAATCTGTAGATATATATAATTGTGTTAGGGTGTTGAGTATAGATGCAAAAGGCTATTGAGGATCATGTACTGTAAAATGGATAAATCTTTGCTTAATTAAAACAAACAATTAAAATCTTTCTCTCATAATAAAAGAAACCCCTAGCAGACAAAAGTTTATTATAATGGAAATTTTCATTTATTAGTGTCCTTTATTTTTACTTGTAGACATTATTAAAGCAATTATGGGATATAACACATCCAGACGATTTGGATTGTTGTCGTAACTATGATGAATTGATAAGTGTAGATTATAAGAAGGTAAAATTTCCACCGAGATTGATAGACTATGTGAGTGGGAGAAAAATTGGGTGTTCATCCAAACGTTGGCGAGATGTTCAAAATATATGTAATTCTCTATACGATGCTTATATTATTGTAATTTTGATTTGTGTTTTTAATAATTTTTTTTTATTTGTAAAATTTTTGTAGGTTATACTTGTTTGCAATGTCAGTAACCATTAGATCACTTGCAAGATATGATTGATGGAATGGGTCGTTGATATATATAACTCACTCTTTTATAATCAAGATCCCAATTTAGTCATGAATCAAAAGAAACAAATGATTCCCATTAGGCGATTGTTGGCTCCATTGCTTGAGAAGACTGGTTTTTGGGAGTTGAAAATATACGATAGGCATCGAGGCAAAATGTTGGGTATGAATGTGCCTTCATCTCAATATAATCATATTGATAATCATAGTTGTGGGGCTTTTGCTTGATGTACATAGAGGATATGATATCAGGGAGTAAAATTAGCAAAGTTATTACATAGGATCAGAACATCAGTACCACATTTAGAAAGAAGACAACATTTCTAATTTTTTTACATAGTAAGGGTAAAGATGCATTTGGCATAGACATGTCGAGAAAACTGTAGTTTATATATATAATTGTAGATTCTAATTTATTGATTTTATTTATAAATAAATATCTTGTGCAATTTTAGTGTTTAAAAATATTGTTTGAATATGGTCATTTTATTTATTAAATGGTGGTATGGACTGAAAAAATGATGGTACGAGATAATTAAAATATGGTATGGGATGAAATAAAAATGATATGAGTTAATTAAGAAAAATGGTAGGGGTTGTTTAAATGGTGGCACAAGGTAATTAAAAGGGTACAAGATAACTAAAAGGAGGTACGAGTTGAAATAATAATGATATGAGTTAATTAAAATGTGGTACATAGTAATAAAAATGTGGTACGAGGTTAAACTAAAAATAGTGGAATGGGTCGTTTCAATGGTGGTATGGGGGTAACTAAAAGGTGGTACGAGTTGAAATAATAATGATACAAGTTAATTAAAATGTGGTACAAACAATTTCAATGGTTGTACTGAGTAATTAAAATATGGTACGACCAGTACGTGGTTAAACTAAAAATAGTGGTACGGGTCGTTCAATGGTGGCATGGGGGTAACTAAAAATTGGTACGAAATAATTAAAATGTGGTTCCTTCTTAAACAATGATGATACAAGTTAATTAAAATGTAGTACACATATTTCAATGGTGGTATAGAGTAAGTATAATATGTTACGAACTGTAATAATGATAGTAAAAGTTAATTAAAAAATAATATACCACATAATCCAAATCTTTTTGAATAAAATATATCCAACAAAAGCTACCACATAATACATAATCTTTCTTTAATGAAGTATACGCTATATAAACAAAAATATATATATATTGTTGTGTAACGGATAAATTATATAGGACGGGGACGAATAGAGGGTCATCATGCGAGTTCGTCAAAAGAAAGGGATACGCGTAACTCTCGTCTCGACATTCGTGCCCGGCCGTTCGGTCTCAACTCCGTCATGAATGACATCAGGTTTTCGCTTCGCCCAAAAGGTATCCGACCTCGTCATAAGGACGACCAGACCCGATAAGAATACTACCTAAGACGAGGAAGAGATCCAGAAGAATGAGGTCCACGTCGTCAAGAAGGACGAGACGGTCACACATCAGGTCTTGACCGGCGTTGGGGAGTTTAGGCCGCTATCAGAAGATCTTTCCAATTCCCAATACCAGGTACAAGAAATCACGACCGACTCGGTAGGGGAGGCCATACTTGTGTAAGAATATCCCGCAATCTTGGGGAAGATACGATCCCCTTTCCACGTGGCCAATTGTAATTGGCCCAAGACCTACAACACAGAAGATATTCTTCACTAACCCAGCATGGGCCTGGCCCAGCATTAAATGCTGGGTTGTACCTGTCCATCAAAGGATCAGTCCAAGGGGATGCTCTTGGACTATAAATACTTGTTCAAACCACAATAAATGACACGAACAACCTTAAAGCCCAAGTCAAAAACTGACTTGGCAAATCTTCTGGCATTAATTATTTCTGTTCATAATTTATTATCAAAGGCCTCAAGCCATTAATACTTGATATTATCCACAAATCACATAGTCATTACCCATCCAAAAGTCACATCAATCCGTAATTAGATACGTATTTTGGGTAACAACAATTGGCACTAGAAGGAGGGTGTGCAATCAACCTTATACATCAAAGAAAATCACTTTTCGTCAAACAAGAAATATGACGAACCAAGACGCCGGCGAGGGCATATCTCGCCCAGTCCTGGAGGCGGCAGGTGCGGAGCCAACGGCCACCCCCCGTCCGATAAACGAGGGATATACCCGTCATCACTGCTGACCTGAGCACCCCCGAGCAAGTAGAGACTGTTATCGAACAGCTCCAGCGACGGGCGAGGGAGATGAGGAGGAGCATGGGCATACAGACTCCTCCCTCGTCCAAAAAGAGGAAGAATCCCTCGCGTTCCACCCGGCCCCCGAGAGAGGCTCTCGTCGACCTTTCGATGGGCCAGGACTTGACCGAACCCACCTGGTCGAGGGCCTCGGGCTCCAAGTCGGTCTTCAGCCGACTCGGCAGAGAGTCATGGGATCAAACAGCACCGAGCTCGGAATCCGAGTCCTACACAAGGTCCTCGAGACATCCCGGCCGTACCAAGGCCGCCCACACGGATGCACGGGTGAAGTCACACATTCCCGCCAGAAGGCAACTCGAAGGTGCGCAAAGCTCCCCAATCCTGAACCTCGAACGCCGCATTTCGGCTCACGAACGTTTGGGCCCCGAGGTCACTCTCCGAGTCGAGGGCAGTCAAGGTGCTCTGATCGCAGCCCTCCAGCAGCGTCTAATTTGAGATGAAAAGTAAGTTGGAGGCCAAGGACTCTCCATCCAAACGCTCCAACATCGGCAATGAGCCTTTATCTCAGGAGATTGAGGAAGCCTACGTTCAGACGAAAGTCACTCCTCCCCAAACCCCTCTATACGAGGGAAGGTCCGACCCGGAGGTACACCTCAGCAAGTACAGAATCTACATGACCGGCCGAGGCGCTACGGACGATACGAAATGTCGTCTTTTCCCCCCCACTTTGGGGGAGTTAGCGCACAAGTGGTACGCCAATTTACCATCCCGCTCGGTCACGAGCTTCGCCGATCTGAGCGAAAAATTTCTACCTTTCTTCGTTGCAAAGATCTCCAGGCCCGAAGGCCGACACAGGCTCATGAGCATCAAGCAGGCGGACAATGAGTCCGACGAGGCTTATGTCGACCGCGTCGACGAAATTATCCTCACAGGTGAGCCGGTCAGCGACGAGATCGCCCTCCATGCTACTCTGAACGGCTTCGCGGCACTCTCTCCCATGTTCAGGCACCTTTCCAAATGTCTCCCCGTGACTTACGCGGAGTTCAAAGGGAGAGCCGGGGAAATGATCACGCGCCAGAAGCTCCTGGTACAGCGGATGGGTCCACCAAAGGCCGTGGTGACAGCCCCGGCCCCAAAAGCCGAGGCAGGGGAAAAGCCCAAAGCCTCCCCCCAAAGGAAGAACTCATCCGGGCCGCGTCAGGCAGGTGGCAAGGCGCCCGGGACGTTCAAGAAGTGGGCCAACTAGACGGACGAGCAGCTGCTTCAGGTTTTGGCCCAGTCCCCGGCATTTGTTTTCAATGCGATCCAGCACGACGACCTGTTGAAGAAACCAAGGGCCCTCAACCCCAAAGCACGAGTCAACAGGGCCAAATGGTGTACATACCACGACGGAGCGGGGCACAATACCAGCGAATGCCGGGACCTCCTCCGACAGCTTTGGAAGCTATTCGAAGACGGAAAGCTCAACGATTTCATCAAAAGGCCGGCGGAGACAGCCCCCCACAACCCCGAGCAGGAGCGGGGGCAGCCACGCCAGCAGCAGGCTCCAAGGCAAGGCCATCCCGTCGCCTATGTCGAGGATGAGGAGAGTGATGACGAAGAGATGGAGGTACCACCGCCTCGTCAGGGAGGGCGAGTGAACATGCTCCAGGGAGGAGGAACTCTAGGAGGTCTCATCCCGATCTCGACCATGTCGAACCGCAAGAGGAAGGCCGAGATCAGGGCTTTTGAGAATATCCACACCATCTCCCCACCAGAGCCAACCATTTCCAAGACTTCCGTGATCACATTCACTAACGCTGATCGGGAAGGGGTTCTATGCCCAAAAAATAACGCTCTCGTCATATCTACCAAGATCCTCGGAATCATCGTCGATCGTCTTCTAGTAGATAATGGTTGTTTCTGCAACATCATCTTCAAATCAGCTCTCGACAAGATGGGGAGTTTCGCCTCGTTCATCAAGTCTTTCGACACCGTACTCCGGGGCTTCGGAGACACCGCCGTCCAAGCCTATGGAAGAATCAAATTGTCCGTAGAGCTCGTCTACCACGAGAAGGAACTGACAAGGATAACTAGGCAGTTAGATTTTGTAATAGTCGATCAGCCAAATATCTATAATGGTTTTTTAGGTCGTCCTTTCCTTGAAACGTTCGAGGCAGTTGCCTCGTCCTACTTTTACTGTATCAAGTTCCCCACTACGGAGGGCTTAGTTGGCACGGTAAAAGGGGACCAAAAAATGGCTAGAAAATGTTTGAATTACCCTTGTCTCTCTTTAAATACCGCACATAGCCCCAAATCGCATGTAACCGAACTCGGTTCTCCACCAAGATGGGACGCCAAGGACGCGATGACCTCCGGTGACAATCTCGTCCAAGTGTGCAACGACCCTTTAGAGCCGAGGATTGGTTTCGAGCCTATCACGGTCGAGTTCGACCCACGTGACGAGCGCTCGGACCCAAAAGAAGCCGTACCGGACGAAGAGCTAGATAAATTTCTTTTAGACCCAGCCCTGCCAGGTTTCGAAGTAACTATGGGGTCAAACATCCCATCCGAGTTGAAAGGCCAGATCTCGGATTTTCTCAGAGATAGCCGCGACATCTTCGCCTGGGATCACAAAGATATGGTCGGCATCGATCCAAAGCACGCATGTCATCATTTGAAGATTGACCTCAGTAGGAAGCCTGTCGTCCAGAAGAGGAGGAAGTACGGCCCCGAAAAGTACGAGGCCCTAGACGTCGAGGTCCGAAAGCTTTTGGAAAACAAGCTGATCGAACCCGTACAAGACGAACCACCATGGGTCTCAAATCCGATCCTCGTCAAAAAGGTGAACAACGCTTGGAGGCTCTGCATCGATTTCACGGATCTAAACGCGGCATGCCCCAAGGATCATTTCCCAATGCCGCACATCGACCACCTAGTCGACAGTACGGCCGGACACAAAATGATGTCTTTCATGGATGCTTTCGCCGGGTACCATCAAATTCCCATGGCCTCCGAAGACGTCAGGCATACGTCGTTCCACACCGAGAAAAACATGTACTCTTGGACAAGAATGCCCTTCGGCCTGAAGAACGCCGGGGCAACGTATCAATGTTTGGTCAATACCATATTTTCCGAACAAATAGGGAAGACGATGGAAGTCTATATAGACGACATTGTGGTCAAGAGTGTCAAGAAGGAGAACCACCCTCGTGATCTCGTCGAGGCATTTGCCATTCTACGAGCCTACAACATGAAGCTGAACCCGAAGAAATGCCACTTCGGCATCGGGAGGGGGAAATTCCTCGGCCACATCGTCAGCCAGAGGGGCATTGAGACGAATCCCTCCAAAATTAAGGCAATCATCGACATGACAGAGCCGAGGTCGATACGCCAAGTCCAAGTGCTGACTGGACGATTGGCCGCGCTAAATAGGTTCATCTCGAGACTAGGCGACAAGAGCAAGCCTTTCTTCTCCACTATCAAGAATAAAAAGTTCACATGGAATAAAGAGAGCCAACTAGCTTTCGTCAAGCTGAAGGAGTATTTGGCAAACCCCAAGATCCTGGCCAAACCAGTTCAGGGAGAAAAATTGTTCCTTTACTTGGCCGCATCCGAAAGCGCTCTAAGCGCCGTTTTGGTGAGGGCCGAGGGGCAGGAGCACCTACCGATTTATTACGTGAGCCAAGTGCTACACGAAGCCAAGACGAGGTACTCGCCATTGGAGAAGATCGCATACGCTTTGGTCATGAGCGTCAGGAAACTAAGGCCTTACTTCTTTGACCACCAAGTGGAGGTTCTGACGACATTACCCCCCTCCGACAAATCCTACATCGGCCCGACACAAGCGGACGTCTAATTAAATGGTCTTTAGAAGTGGCCCAATACATAGTCACCTACGCGTCTCGTACCGCAGCTAAGGGGCAGGCGTTGGCCGACTTCATGGTGGAACTCACGTACCCGCCGCACCCATCCAGGGTAGACCACCCCGTATGGAAGCTTTTCGTGGATGGTTCCTCGACGAGCATGTGCGCTGGGGCTGGAATCATCCTAGCAGGCCCGGACGGGCAATGTTTCACCAATGTCGTCAGATTCGCTTTTCTTGCTACGAATAACGAGGCAGAATATGAATCTCTCATCAGAGGCCTCGACCTCGCTATCGCAGTGGGGGTCCAAAGATTGAACATCTTCATGGACTCATTACTGGTAGTGAACCAGCTGACCGGCGAGTACGAGGCGCGGGGAGAACAGATAATCAGATACCACGAATGGGCCGTAGAGCTCTGCAAAAAGTTCCACGAGGTGTATATTGAACAAATCACAAGGGAACAAAACTCGCAGGCCGACGCTCTGTCCAAACTGGCCACCTCGGAGGGTGCAGTAGACCTGTCCAACATCAATCTGACGAGGCTCGAAACCCCGTCAATTAATCAGAACTTGGTAGCTTTGATCGAGGACGAGACGCCAAACTGGATGACCCCAATTTACGCATACCTGAAGGACGACATCCTTCCAGAAGATAGAATCCAATCTCGGCAGCTACAACTCAGAGTTACAAGGTACACAATCATCTATGACCAACTGTACAAAAGAAGTTTCACCCCCCCTCTCCTCAAATGCATCACCCCGGAGCAAGGAAAGCTTGTTTTCGACGCGATTCACGCTGGGGTCTGCGGGAATCATGCCGGCGGCAATCACTTTATCAAAAGACCCTGAGGCAGGGATACTTCTGGATTAGCCTACGGCGAGATGCAATTACCTATGCCAAAGCATGCCACCAATGCCAGACTACAGCCCCGGATATTAGAGTATCCCCGGAGACATTGACTTCAATGATCAGCCCTTGGCCCTTCGCGCAATGGGGGATAGATCTCATCGGCCCAATGCCCACTGCACCCGGGGGGATGAGCAGTAGACTACTTCACCAAGTGGGCCGAGGCGGAGGCCCTAAACAAGATCGATCAGGCCCAAATCACCAAGTTCATCTGGCGAAACATCATATGCCGCTTCGGCCTCCCCCAAACCCTTATATTGGACAACGGGAAACAGTTTGACGGGACTGAAATAATGGAGTTCTGCGAAAAATGGAACATCAAGAGAAGCTTCTCCACCCCGTATCATCCTCATTCGAATGGACAAGTGGAGGCAGTCAACAAGATTCTCAAACACACCCTAAGAGCCAAGTTGGACGAGGCCAAGGGCAATTGGGCCGCAACCCTTCCCGAGGTTCTTTGGTCCTACAGAACGACTTCTAGGAACACGACGGGTGAAACCCCTTTCGCTTTGGCTTTCGGTGCAGAGGCCGTCATCCCATCTGAGATAATAGTCCCAAGTCATAGGTCGTCACACACCGCCTCAGAGGGGAGCAACGAGACCAGGAGAGCTGAGTTGGATGTCTTGGAAGAACGAAGACTCACATCGGCCTCAAGGAATGCGATCTACAAAAGGAGATCGGAGAAATTCTTCAACTCAAAGGTCAAAGTCAGACGTTTTTCCATCGGTGATCTCGTCCTTAAGAAAATTCAACCTAATGCAAAGGTCCCTCTCGGCCCAAGATGGGAAGGACCTTTCCGGATAGCTAAATTTATGGCAAACGGGGCATATGAGCTGGAACACCTAAATGGCGTCCCCGATCGCTACACGTGGAACGCTACCAACCTTAGAAAATACTACCAGTAAAACAAGTGTAATCATTTCCCCTTCATTGGTTCAGTAATGGAATTCAAAACCAAAATTCGTGTTTCCATTCCAAAGGCCTCAGGCCGAGCACCTAAGACTCTCTGGGAGGTCAAACCTCCCAAGAGCATTAAGACCAATCTCTCCGACGCATGTCGGGATGGCATAAAAGTCCCCGGACGAGACACGATCTCAAAAGGGCGAAAAGTCTCATTGAGTGAAAGCCTCCTGAAGGATCCTAAGGATTCGAGGCGAGCATGTAACGGTAAGGCCTTTTCAGGCAGGCACGTTACACCCAGACTCTTTAAGGGGCCAAGCCTCCCTAGAGCATTAAGACCAATCTCACCGACATATGTCGGGATGGCACAAAAGTCCCCGGACGAGGTACGATCTCAAAGGGGCAAAAGACTCCCTGCGAGGTAAAACTCAGGCGAGCGCTAACATACAAGCCTTTTAAGGCGGTATAGTTAAAGACCCGTACCAAGAGCCACATCTCGAAGTACAGGTACCAAAGACTCGTACACACGTCTCGAAGTATGAGCACATGAAGGTCTCGTACTAAGAGCCTCGACTCAAAGTACGAGCACAGCCAAGTCTCTCGACGAGCTCAAGCTCTCGACGAGCATAGGAAAGTCTCGTACTAAGAGCCTCGACTCAAAGTACGAGCACAGCCAAGTCTCTCGACGAGCTCAAGCTCTCAACGAGCACATGAAAGTCTCGTACTAAGAGTCTTGACTCAAAGTACGAGCACAGCCAAGTCTCTCGACGAGCTCAAGCTCTCGACGAGCACAGAAAAGTCTCATACTAAGAGCCTCGACTCAAAGTACGAGCACTGCCAGTTCTCTCGACGAAGCTCAAGCTCTCGACGAGGAAAGGGAAGTCTCGTACTAAGAGCCTCGACTCAAAGTACGAACACAACAAAGACTCGTACTAAGAGTAGCGTCTCGAAGTACGAGCAATCAAGCCCTCGACGATGACAGAAAAAAGACTACAACAAGATACGGGAATCGCGACGAGGTCAAAATACGCCATTAAGGCCCAAGGACGCATGACGAAGTTCGAACCTCGGGGGCATATAGACGATGCACAACCACAACCATGATAAAGAAGCCATTTTTTATCTAGTACAAAAAGTGTAAAAGTTACGAAAGGGGACAAGAAGAAATGAAAGTTCTCATTGATAAAAGAAAAGAGTTCCACATGAGAGGCCCCAATGGGCAATTACAAAATGAAATTACTGGAAATAAATGGCCTAATCTACTCAGGATTGGGCACTTCGGCAGCAGCAGGATTCTCGGAGACCTCCAGATCGGCAGCGGCAGAGGAAGAAATGTCGGCCAGAGCTTCTTCACCAGGGGGGACGGATGGATCTTTTTCTTCGTCCCCATCATCGGAGGGGTCAGGAGGGCTCTCCCCGGGCATCAGCAGCCGGGAGCGATCTGGCTACCAGCTCAGGTCAATTCCCATCTCTTTCTCCAGGTCCAGGCATCCGGCATAGATATCGCCATGGAGAGGATGGGAAAGGACGTACTCGCGGAAGAACTGGACCAGCTCATCGAGGGGACGCCCAGCCTTGTACAACACCCGGAGCGCATCCGACACTGCCAAGTAATATGAATAATTGGTGGTCTGTGCCGGATCAGTCAGAGCATCGTATTCCTCCGGGGAGAGGGCAATTTTCTTTTTGAACTCCTCCAACATCTCTTTCGCCAAAGCGAGCTCACTCCGAATCTGGTCCTGGCTAGCCTTTTTGGCCTCAGCCTCAGCAACAAGTGCCCTCTCCTCGGCTTCTTCCTTCCTCTTCTCAGCCTCGGCCTTCTCGTCAGCCAGTCTAGCCGAAGACGCTGCCTCCCGTCGCAACTTCTCCTCAAGAGTAGAAGTATTCTCGTCTAACGACCTTATTCTGGCAAATAGTACAGCCGCCTCGGCCGTCGCTTTCTTGCCGGTCTCCACCTCTCCTTCCAGGAAGGCCACCCGCGCTTTAAGTTCCTCAAAGAGCTTTTTTTTGCTCTCGGCATCCCGGGATGCACGCTCAGCCTCGCTCTCCTTCTGGGACAAAGCTCGACTCATCACCGACGCCGCCTTCAGCTGAAGGGCCTGGGCAAGATAGAGATTGGAGTTGCCCGAATTCTGTTTGACGGCATCGTCCAACTCAATGTCCCAAGCGCGAGGGACATCCCGCATCGTCCGGCGGAGGCAGACGGGAAGATCATCAAAACTCTCGGCGAACTTCGAGCTGACGAAATCAAGAACTTGGGCCGAGGGCGTGGGATCGTCCTCCATGCTACTGAAAGAATAACATAAGTCAAATAAATTCCTATAATAACAATGTCTCGACCCACGAAGAACGAGTGAAGAGTCTTACCAGGCCACCCTATGAGGATCTCGACCTAAGAAGGATCGAGACGGCATCTCACCGGAATGCCATGGCGGGCTCCCAGTGCCAACCACAGGTGCCCCTTCGCCGAGGCCAGACTTTTTAGCGGGGGGCGAAAGAATCATCCCAACACCCCCGGCGTCATCAGAATGTCGCCCCTTTTTGGCCGGGGGAGAGGGGGTCCTGTCTTCGTCCGACGGAGCGACGAACACCCTCGGGATTGCCACGGCAGTCTGAATCACCGCGGGAGGGGCTGGCGGGGCAGGCATCGGCAGCGACCTTTTCGTCCCTTTCTTCTTCCCAACCAGGGCTTTCATTCGGGCAAGGGGGTCGGGCATCTCCATGATCAGTTCCGGAGGGAGGGCAGGCAGGATAGACGGGATAGTATCCTGCCAACCAACAAGGAAGAATAAATAACTTCCATCGTATACCAAAAAGGCAATGTTAAGATAAACTTATGAGGAGGAATCTGAAGGTGCCGAGGCGGACTAAAGAAACGAGACTCCAATCTGTTCCTTTCAGTAAGGAGGGTCCGATAGTGGTGTTCCCGGTAATCCACCAAGTCAACTTTCGCAAGGACGAGTCGAAAGTCGAACGGAAGCTCTTCCCTTCTCGGCACCACGTAACCTGCAACAAGAAGACGCATTAGATCAGTAAAGGACGATCAAAGGAATACACAAAGGCTTACTAGCTTTCTTGTGCACGAATCGGGTGGGGATGTCGACATCCACATTGCCGCGACCAGACTTCCACCTCCCCGACACCCAGAACCAATGCTCGTCCTTGACATGAACTTTGGACGGTAAGTCATAGACGATTTTCTCATGACGGTGCTTGACGTGGACGAGACCATTCTTGCTGGATTCTTTCGCCAGGCCGTATAGATATTTCATCTCACCAGCAGTAGGCATGCGGTACAGGCGATAAAGACCAAATAGAATATATGTCCCAACCACAGCGCGCCACAGATTCACACAGAGCTGGAGCGGAGCCACCTCCCAAGCGTTCAGAAGATTGGTCAGGGCCGGGTGCAGGGGGAAACGGAGTCCTGCATCCATGATGTTGTAGGATACGGCAACCATGCCCGGCGGCGATTGATATGCCCTCTCGTCAGGCGCCGGGACATAGAAGTGAACGTCCACGGGGACCTAAAATGTACGCCGCCAATCCTTGAGGTTCCTCTCAGTGACCCGGCTGGCTATGCCGTTCCAATGAAATCTCGACGAGGATGGGGTTAGGAACTCGAATGGCTGATGCTCAGGCCGCTCATAAGGATAGGAGGACCGGTAATAATCATAAATAAAATCGGGCCTCGATCCCGACCTTCTATCCACAAAGGCCGCCCACAGCATATGGCCACGCTCAATCTCTTCGGCCCTTCTCAGCAAAAAAGCCAGCTCTTCCGCTTGTTTCGCCGCCGTCTCGGCATCTATCGCCTCTGATCGATCGCGAGCCTCCAAATCCTGGAGAATATGGGTGGCTTCGGCGGGAAGATCACACCGAGATGGTTCGTTGGCATCCCCATCACGGCCGGAGTCCGCGCCGAATACTGGCGGGGCAGCGCCCGAGTGGGAGGAGGACGCACCGGACGTCATCGGGGCACGCCGAAAAATCGCATCTAGGCCGTCATCATCGCTGAGCGCAAAGGGGTTCCTCCCTCCAGCTCCCCTTTGCAGGCGAAGCCGGAGTTCTCCGACCCCATGTCCAAGACCGGAGGAAGATGTTTGATCCATTTTTTCTTCTGATCCGAGAAGAATGAACGAAGAAGAGAGAGGAGAAAATAATAAAGCACGAAATGAAACTTACCCACGAAGATAATCCTAGGGCAACGCTCATGCTCTCGCTTGAGAATTTGACAATCTTGAGTTTTAGAGGATGAGCGCGAAGATGAGATTTTTTTAAATGAGGAGAATTCCACCAATTTATAGGAAAGATGAAGGGATCTGGGAGCAAATAACTTCACACGTTCACGGGGGCCAAGGTTAAATAAAGAGAAATTCGAGGGCCTCATATCAAATGTTTCGCCCCCACGAACGCGCGTCTCGAGCAGTCGCGACGTTTGGGGAGAGCGCGTCCGTCACCTTCGCACTGTTTCCCTATAAAGTAGCCATCATTGGCTACATTAAAGCGCATCCTCGGGAAAAGACATATCGCTCCTTCCCCAGGGACACCTCCACTCAAGCCAAAACCTTTGGACTTCCTTAGTCACACCGGGATCGCCTCACCTCGAAGAACACTTCAAGGCAAGCCGAGGGGAAATTGTTGTGTGACAGATAAATTCTGTAGGACGAGGACGAATAGAGGGTCATCATGCGAGTTCGTCAAAAGAAAGAGATACGCCTAACTCTCATCTCGACATTCGTGCCCGGCTGTTCGGTCTCGACTCCGTCATGAATGACATCAGGTTTTCGCTTCGCCCAAAAGGTATCCGACCTCGTCATAAGGACGACCAGACCCGATAAGAATACTACCTAAGACGAGGAAGAGATCCAGAAGAATGAGGTCCACGTCGTCAAGAAGGACGAGACGGTCACACGTCAGGTCTTGACCGGTGTTGAGGAGTTTAGGGCGCTATCAGAAGATCTTTCCAATTCCCAATACCAGGTACAAGAAATCACGACCGACTCGGTAGGGGAGGCCATACTTTTGTAAGAATATCCCGCGATCTTGGGGAAGATACGATCCCCTTTCCACATGGCCAGTTGTAATTGGTCCAAGACCTACAACACGGAAGATATTCTTCACTAACCCAGCATGGGTCTGGCCCAGCATTAAATGTTGGGCTGTACCTGTCCATCAAAGGATCAGTCCAAGGGGATGCTCTTGGACTATAAATACTTGTTCAAACCACAATAAATGACACGAACAACCTTAAAGCCCAAGTCAAAAACTGACTTGGCAAATCTTCTGGCATTTATTATTTCTGTTCATCATTTATTATCAAAGGCATCAAGCCATTAATACTTGATATTATCCACAAATCACATAGCCGTTACCCATCCAAAAGCCACATCAATCCGTAATTAGATACGTATTTTGGGTAACAACATATATATTGCAAAATCTCAATGTCTATCTAATTCAGCAAGTCATGGTCATCTTACATCATGAAGTACATCATTTAGGGGTGTTGGATAATATTTTTTTGTTGTGTCTTGTTTCTCCACATGTGCTGCAATATCGTGTTCTTTTACTCTTCTGTTGCCCAACAGATGATTCACCTACATGTTCATTTGTGGGGCCTCTAATGTTGTTTGTACAAGTTACCTTCGTACACCCGGGTAGCTTGCATCTTGAGCATACTTGCACCCGATGATGTCCATTTCGTCTTTCCCCTACAGAAGGAACTCTCTTACCTTTTGGTTTTCCTTGTGGCACTCGTGTGATTGGAGGTAAAACAGTTCTATTTTTTACATTAATCGGAACTGATCAGTCATATGGATGACCAACTGGATAGATGCAACCATAATATAATTGCCGAAGGTTTTTAATTTTGCAATAATTAGCACAAAATCCATGTAACTCTTCTTTTATCTTCCGTACCACAATTTATTCACCCCATACAACCACGTATTTAGCCTTAACCACAACTAAATCACCCATGTACCAAACATTATTTAATCTCGTACCATAATTAATTCATACAACACCATGTCGAACCATAATTTATTTAAGCCCGTACTACCATTAATTCCCCATATACCACAATCAATTAACACCGTACCACACTTTATTATATTTTTACCACCATTAATTCACATTGTACCACCACATAGTTTGTCTTTACCACAATTAAATCATTTCAGTACCCAACTCTTTATTTAATCACGTACCACAATTATTCACATAGTACACATGTTTGAAACCACAATTTATTTAAGTCTGTACCACCACTAATTCACCCCGTACCACCATTAATTCACCACATACCACAATTAGTTCACACCGTACCATACTTTATTATGTCTATACCACCATTGATTCACCCGTACATCATTTTAAAAACCGTATAATTTTATTGTTAAGTCTCATACAACGATCTAGAAGACGTATACTCATAATCTTTAGCCATGTACCACCATTATAAATCCTGCATAATTATATTTTAAACCAATACTACCCTATATTATAAATCCTAAAATTATTTTAAAAAAAAATACAAAGAATGAATATAGGATGACGAAAAAAAGACGTACTTGATGTTGGATAGAAAATAATTGGAAGAGAGTCCCGTAACACACGTTCAAAGAAATTAAAAAAGAAGAAGGGAAAAAAGATGAGAGAAGAAGCGCAAAAAAGAATAAAAAAACAGAAAAAATAACAATGAAAGAAAAAAAGAGAAAAAAAAAACTGAAAGAATTGAGGAGAAAAAACGCAAAAAGAAAAGAAAAGAAAAGAAAATAAGGATAGGGGTAAAGGTAGAGTTGGTAAAAAATATATTTTTTGGCTAAAATATAATAAAATTTAAAACCATGACAAAATAATCTTTTTAAGTAGAATGAGCTAAAAATGGGGGTTTCATCTATTTTGGGAGGATTTCTATTTTACTATCTATCAATCTGTAATATTGTAGGCATACGTGTACAAACCACATAAATGATAAAGTATAGAGTGGAAATAATTTATACATGAATCATTGAAGAGTATTAGTTGTTTTTACTAAAGAATATTAGTTGTTTTAACTGAAGTGTATTAGATGTTTTCACTAAAAAATATTAGTTGTTATTACTGAAGAGTCTTAGTTTGGTTCCAGTAAACAGTTAATACTCTTCAGTGAAAATAACTAATACTCTTAGTGAAAGTAACTAATATCCTTCGATGATTCATGTATGAACCAATTTCACTTTATATATAGTCCATATAAATATTTAATTTTCTGTATATATATAGTATACAAATAAAATTGTTAACTATACAATTTATATCTAGATACACATTTGATTATCGTGTGATCAAATCTGGCCACATTATTAGTCAATATTTGGTAGTCTCCATCACATTATATTTATTACTTTCTCAAACCAAAAAAATTATGACTATCTTTTTTATTTAGACGTCATAAAGATATTCATTTTATCTTCACGTTTTACTGAATAAAATTACAATACTTTTATTTTATCTATTTTATTCACTGTTCCTGAATAAATGTGTTCAAACAATTAGACACAGTTTTGATTGACCAAAAAAGTACACAAAAATGTATGAATTGTTTTAGTGAGACCTTTTCACGGTGAGACAGAATATAAATTGGGATGATGCATTAACATTTTAAAAGAAATGAATGTTAATATGTGCTAATTTATGAACCATCCTACATAAATTTTTGCCAAAGTGTAGACTACAATTGTGTTTTGGATGTAAATTATTTTATATAATCTGATTTCCATGCATGTTCTTACATTCGTTTTAATTTTCAAGAAAAAGAAAAAACGGGTTTTACTAAATATTTATAAAATGAGTAGATTTCATATGAAAATAGTTCATAATAAGTTTAATTATGAAAGTATTTTAAAGTATTAAATATTTGATCAGGACTTTAAAATTTTCATCAGGAATATTAAAAGTTGGAATAATTTTTTTTAATAACAATTACAATATAATAGCACTGACCCATATTTTTTATACTTTTGAAGAGATTTTTTATACTTTTGATAAATTATTTGATACTTCAGAATAGTTTCATAGTTTTAATTCATAATAAATTTATCATGACTTATTTTCCTACAAAATTTTGCCTTATAAAATTATAAGCTTTCGTGATATATATATATATATATATATATATATATATATATATATATATATATACTTAAAAAAATTGATTAAATACTCTCGATATGTTGTATGTATAATTGTATTGAAATAGAAAATATACAGTAAATTTTAACAGTTAATTAATTTAATTATTACAAAATTATAAGAATTAATTAATTTGTAATTTCTAAAAAAACTTTAAACTTTTAGATGAGATAAAAAAATTTCATGGTATCTGACTAGGGGTGAACATAGCTCGGTTCGGTTATTGAACCGAACGGAACAGAACAGAACAATCAAAGTTGAGTTAACCGAACAAACTATCATAAGGAATCGAACCAAATACCAAAAAATATGAAAATTGAAACCGAATACCTAAAAATATAAAAGTCTAAAATCGAAACATAATTGTATGCTTTGTAGGTTTTTTCGAGTTCCTCCAAATAATGCTTACCCCTTGAGTTAGACAAATTTAGAGGACAAATCATTCTACAAATTAATGATGAATATTAGAGAATTATATAAATAAATTAATATAAAACCTCTCTTTACAAATTGAAGCTTTCAAATGAAATATAATTCTTTCATTAATTCATCTAATTCATTTATTATGTTTCATTATATCTTACTAAGTATATTTTTAATTTTAAACATGCTTGTATATCTTATATATACCGACCATTGATTCAATTTTAATACTACATCTAAATAATAAGGCAATTACAGGCATCATATGAAAAATGACCGAATAATATGATTGAATAATGATATTTTACTTCAAGAATACGACGATACAATTTAGTACCACGTGAGTATACTCGCGAAAATTGGACATGTGTTTATGGGCCTTATGGCTTTTCAGATCTAGAATTTTCATAGTGGAGCCAAGAACTAAAAAATCCCTACGTCTCAATCAGTACGATTAATGTCACATCATAATATAACTAAAATACATTAATTATTTCATATTAAATATTAAAATAATACTACTATAATAGAGAATCCGAATATACTATAGTAGAGAATCCCAATGTAAAGTAGAGGAATTCCTTTCGTCTTTACTACTATTACTCCCCCGTCTACAAAATATAGTTCGAGTTGTCTTATTGGGCCGTCCACGAAAAATAGTCATGTTGTCTAAAATGGTAAGAATAAATTTTATCTACTTTTTCAACACACACACATAACATTTTTAAAATAATTTATTTTGTACTTGATTTGACACAATATTCTTATTTTTTACATATTATATCAATTTTCTTAATAACCGTGATAAAAGTAACAAACCCATTTTTCATGGACGGGGGGAGTATTATTATATGTGACCATGGAAAAAATAATCATTTATATATGATCGTGGAATTTATTCATACATAAATTACTTTATAATAGAATAATTCATATTTTTTTAATAAAAATAACTAATATAATTTACTAAAATAATTTATGTACTTTGTGTCTTTTAATTAATATTTTTTAGTAAAATAATACACATATTTTAAAATAGTTAATATATAAACCAGTTTCACTCTGTACTTTGCCCATCTATTATTTATTTATTACAAGTGAAAGATTAAAATACCATTAACTTAAAAATTTGGTATTTTTGTTTGTTGGGTGGAGCAAATTCAAATAGAAATCAAATATGAATATATTAAAAGGGAAATATGTACTCCATTTTCCATAAATAATTTTAATTTAGACGTATTTTGATTTGAAATAATGTAAAATGACTAACAAAGAATGAATAAGTAAACTATGGACTAAAACAATAAAATCATATCAAAATGTCAAATAAAGAGTTTGTCCTTTCCATTGATATCAGCATTTAAGTATATATACCATGCACCTGGTCATATTCACCAACATATATACGATGACCACTTTTGAGTCCTACCCGACTTTCTTCCGCCCGATCCACGGCGTTGACCATAACTACAATCCTACCCGTAACTCGCTGCAACCGGGCCCCGAGTCCGAATCCGATTCTCTTCCGGTGATCGATTTCCGTGAAATGAACCCGGAAAACGTGAGTAAGGCATGCCGGGAATGGGGCATGTTCAGGCTGGCCCACCACGGCGTTCCGGCGGATCTGCTGCGGCGACTCCATGAGGAAGCTAACGGGCTTTTTGGGCTGGGCTTTGAATCGAAACAGGGCCTGCCCACAAGCCCGATGCTCTACTTCTGGGGGAGCCCGGCTATTACCATGTCCGGAAACGCAAAGCAAACAGGGCCTTGTGCTCAGAATCTCAACTGGTTGGAAGGTTTGAATGTTCCTTTGAACAAGATTTCACAGTTTCAGTATGAAGATGAGCCACTGCTTGAATCTTTCAGGTTAGCTTATTTTCTGCACCTTAATTTGATTCTTTATTCAGACCTTGTTTGCTCACTTTGGGCTAATTTCTGGTTTTTATTAAATATATATGTGTTTTCTTAATATTGGTTGACATCGGATATACCTGAACTAGTTTCACTGTGCATCTCAAAATAAAGATAAACATTTTTTTATTCAATTTGTTTTACAAAGATAGCCTGTTTACTATATTTATAATATTATTAATTTGTTTTTCACTAAAAGTATTAGTGTACTGCAGTAAAAATATTAATTACAAAGGTATTAGTTGAAAGATATTAATAATTTTCACTAAAGATATTAATTGTTTCACTATAAAATATATATTAACAAATTTTAGTTCATGGTAGGTTGATAATAGCTACCGTGAATATTATTCACATAAAACTTTATCTTTCATTATTTTGAAAAATGAGTAGTAGTAGAAACTAAATGGGAAAATAAATTTTTTTGTAGTGTTCTAATTATAATAATTTCAATTTTTTAATTTCTATGAAAAATTTGTAACTCTATTTATGTATGGCGGAAGGAATATTAGTTTTAATTATACAATCTTGCTATTAAATTAATATATTTTAATAAAGTAATTAATATTGTTTGAAACTAACGCAAATAATATTTTGTCTTGTTTTTATTATGCATATGCATTCCTTGTCATCATAATTAAAACGTGACTGTATTAAAATCAATAAAAATATTGTAAGATGACACATTAAATTAAATTAGAGGATTTATTGTCCGGTTTCTTTTTGTCTCTCTTGATGCTTGCATCCGTTTGATTGTTTACCCGATATGTTGTAAATAAGCATACAATTTTGACAAAAATTTGTATGAGACCACACAAATTAACACATACTCTTACCAAAATATTAATGAGTCAATGTTCTAGTTACACTCATTCTCATTGTCTCATGCCATGAGACGGTCTCATACAAAACCTACTCTACAATTTTTATATTTGTGTTTTGCTTTGTGTGGGTTGCGTACCCCGAATAATCACTTTTTATACCTTTAAAAATAGTATTAAATAGAGGATTAAATTTTCCGATATTTCATAATTTGGTAATATATCATGTGTTCAGTAATTAGGGTTGTTGTGGAATTTAATGATGATTGAATCGAGTACAGTCCCCATTTCGAAGAAATTGGCTGCTTATCCTCCTACCACCATTCATCTCATGTTTTGATCATATATAAAGAGAACGGACCAACTAATAACTTTAATATAAATGTATGTGAAAAATAATTAAATAAATTAATTTTACATCTATTTATAAGATCGAACTTTTAAATGGAGTGAAATTATTCTTTGAATAAATATAAGGATTTCTCATTTTATGAATCATAAATGCTTAACACGGAATTGATCATATGTGGGCACAATTTTATATATCAATCTCGAATGTGTTAATGACTCATAAGCAGAGGTCTACTATTATAATAATTAATTGTTTATATATGTTTATGTGTCATTAACATATACGCGGTGGGTATATAATATTATGTCCACCGGTGGACATGTGATCATTTTTTATGCTTGCAGTAAAATTGAATAAAAACGTATTAACCAGATAAAGGCAGGTAAAATATACATGCTTCCATAGTAATTTATCTCATCAAAGGCTGGTTTGTTGACTTGTTGTTTATAAAACTAATAAAATACAAAATGAAATTTCAATTTAGAATAGCTAGAGGATTTAAGTAGAATTAAAAATAAAGAATATCTACAATGACAACTGACAAAAGAAATTAATTAGAAGTATATAAACATTGAAAACTTATTCCTAAAGTAAAATGGAGCATATTGAAGTGTTTGAAGAAATGTGTTGGATCGTAACCTTTAATTTTCTTGTTCACTTGCTCAATCAATTTGTGCATACTTAAAAGTGTTTTACAATGTTATTGCTAATATGTTATGGGTAGACATAATGAAATTTATATATATCACGCTAAGAAAATAAAAAATGCTTATGAAATTAGAAATGTCTACCAATAAAAAAAAAATTGTAGTGAAAATTGTCTACGATTTATCTACAATTTTTTAAAATAATGGTGACATCTTCATTTCTCAACCTAGCCTACGAAATCAATGTGCCTATATAAAATGAAATTCCTAGGTAATTAATTAACTACAGAAAACGTGCCTACAAAAATTTACCTACAAACAATTTCCTAGGCAAATTACTAATTATTTGTAGATAAAAATTAAGATGCTTATATAATTAGAAATTTTTTGTAGACAAGTTGTAGGCAATTTTCACCACAGTTTTTTTGTAGGAAATTTCGTAGCCAAATTGAAATTTTTGTTGTCAATTCTTTATTTTCTTGTAGTGTATACTCCCTTTGTCCCGAGTAAAATTTTATGTTTGCATTTTATAAACTTTTTAAGAAATATAGTATTTATACTACAAGAGAATAAAGATTTGCCTACAGAATTAAAATTGCCTACAAAATTTTTCCAACAAAAAAATTAGTAGTAAGAATTGCCTACGATTTGCCTACGAAATTTTCAAATTATAAAAATATTTATATTTCTCAACCTAGAAACAACTTGTCTGCAGAATTAATTAATTTCCCTACAAAATAAAATCTCTATGTATAATTACCTACAAGTCATTTGCCAACAAAAATTTACCTACAACACAGTTTGCCTACGGAAATTATTTTGTAGGTGTGGAAGGAAGATGTCTATACAATTAGAAATTTTTTAGGCAATTCGTAGGCATTTCTCGCTACGAATTTTTTTGTTGGAAATTCCGTAGCCATATTGACAATTTACATAAACAATTTTATGTTTTCTTATAGTGTTAATGTAGAGTTTGTGTTTAAAATCCGATAAAAAGGGAAAAAATTAGATGATGTAAAAAGTAGACGAGATATGTATTTTTTTTTAATATTATGACTGTCCAAAATAACAAAATGTAAATTTTACCTTAGGAGGGATGAAATATATAATATTGAAAAAAAAAAAAGAAGGTATGTTATGTAGAAATGTCTTGATAAACGTTGGCATGCATTTTAGGTTCGAAAGTTTGGCCATATTAAGAAAAAAAGAGGGGCCAATTCACTGGAGATGATTGATAGTTAGTTAAATCACGTAGATTCGGCTTCTTTGTTATTTTAGTGAGTCATCGCCACGAGAGATTGTTGGCCACCATGCGCACTCTATTTTCAAGTAAATAAATGGAAACCCCACCCCTATATACCCCCCTTAATAAATATACTCCCAATATAAAATGTTTAAAATAGGCATATCTTTTTATAATGTCGTGAAAAAATATTGTCTATGCAGTGCGTTCAAGATTTTAATTAATAAAGAACATATTGTGGTTAAAAATGGAATGATCGACAAAAAATAATTGTATGAGAAAATGTAGTTAATCACAATAATATAATTATTAACTTATTTTAATTTTCATTATATCATATGAATTATGTTGAAGGTGAATCGACAATATTCTATTTTCGTCCATTAACCACCAGAATTGTATTGTGTTCGTTTTGATTATCATTCTAAAATAAAATTATGAACCAAGTACTTTCTTAATGATAATAGTCAAAGAAATAGTATTATATTACATAATTTAATCACATTCTATATAATTAGGTGGTGTTTTAAACACTAAAAACAGCCTTAAAAAATTATGAGAAAAGTGCTAAATGTACTTCTGCACTATTCCATCCCCTTAATATTGCTTGGTCCATTTTTGCAATACATGATTTTTTTTTTTTTTTTTTTTGAAGGTCATTATTAGAGGAATATGGTAGCCACCAAACAAGACTAGCAAAAGCAATATTCAACACCATGGCTGAGCACCTCAACTTCCCTCCTTCAAAATCGGCATCTTACCTGTCGCCGCCCACCGGATTCTTACGCGTGTATCGTTACCTCCGGTGCCCCGTGGCGGAGCAAAGGTGGGGCATTGGTGAACATACAGATAGCTCGCTTCTTTCTATTATCCATCAAGATCAAGTAGGGGGTCTACAAGTCTACAAGGACAACCAATGGCTTGATGTCAAACCTATTCAAGATACTCTAATTGTCAATATTGGTGACATGATGCAGGTATTTTATTTAGCACTCACTATCTAATTAATAATGTCTGCGAAATTAAATAAACGAATTAATTCAACACCTCACTACATGTTCGGACTTTTAGATAAGATGAAATTTTTTCATACAAATTATAGTTCTACTAATAACACTTTTTTTTTCTCAAGGCTATGAGCGACGATAATTTTATAAGTGTGACACATAGAGTGAAGGTTAATAGAGAAATGGAGAGAATATCAATCGGGTATTTTGTGTTTCCAAAAGAAAGTGCGGTGATTGAATGCTCCAAGTATAAGCCATTTACTTATCCCGATTTTCAAGCGCAGAATGAACTCGATTTGAAGACGGTTGGGAAGAAGATTGGTCTTACAAGATTTAGGAAAGAACAACATATTTGACATTATGTATGTAGCTTCTTGATTAATGAGAGGATTGTAATTTGTCCTCCTATTTTAATGATCAATTGAAAGTCAATCGCAAATATCTCAAAATCTTAGTTTGTTTATTTTTTTTTTCCTAGTCGATCTCAAATAGTTGGTTAGTTGACTCCACCCTTTTGTACCCCTGCGAATCAAGAGTATTACGATGAAGAATATTATAATTTATAGCCTTGACAACAAATATGTAAAGGAAAAATAGAGATCATGTGATTTGATTTAACTACACTACCCCACATCGACTAGGTAAGGGATGGGACCGCATCGGTATAACATAAAGTAGTTGGAATGTTAAAATAAAAAACAAATAAAATCATTTGATCCATTTATTCTCTTTCATTTTGCGTTTCGGGCTTACCGGTTAAAAATTTCAGCAAATGAGACATTAAGTGGAATATAAAAGATGGAATATAGGAATTTAATTGGACACAAACCAATTTTTGGAAGGTAATCGACTAAACGGGTGATGCCTAACAATTTAGTTGAAAGCTTTCGGAATAATATATTTTTTTACTCCTTTTAAAATAGATGTCATTTTAAGTTTCATATATATTAAAGACACCTAAATTTTGTCATAATTATTTCTATACAAAAATTAATATTTTTGAAAAACATTGATTTTATTGGGATAAAAGAATCTATAAACAACTTTATATGCATTGATAAATGTTTTAAAATTAAATAAAAGATATAAAATGTTAAAATGACATCTATTATGAAATGGGAGGACTATATCTTTATTTTATGTTATTTGTATGTTAATTTTCTATATAGTTGAAAGCTTTCGGTATTTTTTTTTATATGTATTAATTCCATATCTTCAATTTCCGATAAAGATAAATTTTGCGTTTGAGTTGGAGAAATCTTCAATCTCTGATGAAGATAAATTTCGTGTTTAAGTTATGTTATTAATTACATTGCAATTTGCAAGTACTTGGCAAAACTAAGAAGACGTGTTTTCTTTTGTTTTTTGATATTGAATTTGTTGAAAAATAATTCTTGTTTTGTTCAAAAATAATTCTCACAAGACAAGTATAGAGTGAAAATGGTTTATATATAAATTATCCAAGGATATTAATTTTTTTCACTAAAAAATATTAGTTGTTTATTGAAAATAAATTAAAATTATTCAGTAATAACAACTAATATTTTTCAGTAAAAATAATTAATACTCTTTAGTAAAAACAAGTAATATCCTTCAATGGTTCATATATGAACCCATTTCACTCTATATATACTCTTTTCACAATTGTTTTATTGAAAATTTCTACAATTACTTTAACACTTCTAAAAAGAAAATAAACAACTTTCACAAAAGTTAATAAAATATTAAAATAATATTATTTATTCAAATTCACATACTCTATTTAAAAATAAATAAAAAATAGGACGAAGGGAGTATAAATTATTTATTGCACCCTCATTTTTAAATTTTTTTAGTTTTTAAGATGAAGGAAGTATAAATTATTTATTGTGTTGCCTCATTTATGGTGTGTAATTTTAGAAAAGGAGATTCCGTATCAGTTAGTCAAATAACTAATAAATTATAGATTAATTGATTAGCCCGTTAAAATCCGAATTTGTTTACGAATTCTATTTGATAGATGAAATTAATTATATTTAAAAAAAAAAGTAATTTAAAAATGTTGGAATCACTAAATTAATCTTATTTTCAAGAAGCAGGTTGGATACTACTTTTGAATTATGAAAAATCATTTTATGTGGGTCCCATACAAATGTGTCCCTCTCACTTATAAGAATCAATTTTTTTTTCCGCATGGGCGTAGCTCAGCTGGTTCCTGGGTGACAGATTGCTACAAAGAATCAATTTTTTTTATAAACATGATTACTTTTAAGTTGGAAAATATGGTTTGATCATATTTAATTAAATATTAAGTGACAATTTAATTATCCATTTTGCGTAAATGGATTTGGTTGGTTCGATTTCTCAAAATCAATTTTAGGGTGAATGAGAAATTAATGTCATTTAATATGTGGATAAATACATCAACGAATGTATTTATAGAGGTAATAGTGAAAGATTGTGACTTATAGACATGAAGTGTCATGTCTTTTGGATAAAACTATTTCAAAGATTGTGCCTTTAAGAGATATATCTTTTGGTGAATAGTTGTTTATTTTCAAGAGTTATGACTCTTGGAAAAATAAGAGTTATAGCGAAGAGTCACAACTATTGTCTAACGACCCTTGGAAATCTATAAATAGACCCCCCCACATTTGTCGTTTGCATTCGTTCGAAAAATTAATTTCCGTTCGGAAAATTATTTTCATTCACATTGAATTTTAAGTGAATTGTCAAGTGCATACAAACTTTGGTAGTTTTGCATTAGAATCGAGTCTGAAAGTTTCGGATACTCATTTACGATTCGCCGATAGCTTCCGCTTCGTAGGGGGGAAAGGCTCTAAAGTCGTTGTATCTTGGGGACGGTTGCCATGAGCCGTATTGCACCAGTGTACGGGGCAATAACGTCTTACGGAGAGTGAGTCAAACTCGTGCCTCGACTTTCATGTTAAGTCTATATCTTACATAATTATCTTCGTCTACACAACAAACCTTATTCACATTCCTAGTTTTCCAACAACTTTATTTTAAAACACTCTCTACATTTAATTTTACTACCAAAATCACTTAATAACCGTTTAAATTTTGCAATAGTTTTTTATAACATACACTACGTACATTCAATCTAGAGTAGGTTTTGTATGAGACCGTCTCATTGCATGAGACAATGGAGATGTGTGTAACTAGGGCATTGACTCATTAACACTTTTGTAGGGGTGAGTGTTAATTTGCATGGTCTCATGCTATAAGACGGTCTCATGCTATGAGACGGTCTCATACAAGTTTTTGTCTTCAATCTATAGTCGTATAATAATATATTTTTCGCAATATCATTTCACGGACTCACATAAAGATTAAAGGTTTGTTGTTTTGAAATCTCACACAACAATTCGTTGTCTATAAAGTATTATTCTAGAATGCACAATAAAATAGTTTTGAAAAATATTCTTCCAGAATGCATAATGAAAATTATAATACTCTAAAATACATTAAAATTAATTTAACTTAGAGAAAAATTTATATGAAAATGATTCATAATAAGCTTATCATGAAACTGTTTTAAAGTATCGAATATTTGATCAGGAGTAACGATAATCTCATTAGAAGTATCATTAATTTGGGTTCAAGAAAATTTACAATAATTACTATTAATGTTATGCCAGTATTGTAAAAAAATATTAAGACAACATTCTGGATAACATTACTTAATTTGTCATTTCTCCTAACACTAACTCTTTTGTTCTATGTTGTGTTTGATGTTGTGTTCACATAATGAAGACCTAGAATGTTCCAGGTCATGCGGCTGCAGTTATCAAGTGAGGAAATCAAATACATCATGGATGGTTATTTCTCAATCATGGAGTTAATGGAGGGAATTGTTTCTAGGTCTTTCCAAACTGACTTAGTGGTCTCAATTGCCAATTGAATCGAAACTATAAATACCAGAAGAATCTGCAGGAATTGTTTGGGACAATCCAGGAAGTAATAAGCGAGAGCTACACTATCGAGTGTTCTAGTACATCTAGTGTAGAAGAACAGTTATTAATATATTTTGTGTTGGTCGAGCGTTACAACCCTCCTATCAAAATTGGGATCGAAGATAGGCTAGATTAGGGTCTGAGTGTGATCATTTTTTAGTCATTGTAGATTTGTTTAGGCGGTGTGTTTACACCTTACCCACTTTGAGATCTTGTTTTAGATCTCTGTTTGTATCACTACATGGTTATAGTGAAGTTTTCGCCATGAGGCATCATAAACTTTAATTAAGTCTATGAAAAATTATGAATTCTGTTTGCAAGGTGTTTAAGTCTTTTGTTGTTCATAACTGTCTTGTGTTGTCTTACATGTTGTCATCATTTTAGTTAACACTACTCTGAAAAACACCACACACACTTTCAATTACAATATAATACCACCGACCAAATTAATGATACTCCGGGTCTAAAATTCGATACTTTAATATAGTTTTATGATAAACTTATTATGAACTATTTTTATATAATAATTTGTCATTTAACTTATAATTTATATTATTTAAAATAAATATGGTGGCTGATTAGACGTGAAATTGTGATATTTTGATGCTCATTTAGGCCACATTATGAGTACTTTTTGTGAGATTTTAGAGTTATTTGTGTACTATTTTTATAAACTCATCAATTTGTCTTTTTGGTGTGCATGATAGGAAAGAGGGCGAAAAATGGAGCTTGTAGGACTTTGAATCGACTGAAACAGACTCTCGGTTGAGAAGATATGAAGGTTTTTCGAAAAGTATTAGTTCGGGTGAAGAAAAGTGTTAGAGGCTAAGAACTTGCCGTAGGCGCTCGACTAGGGAAGGTGGTCGAGCACGAGCCGCTCGACCAAAGGTGGTCGAGCACCATTGAGGTGCGGGAGAAAAGAGCCGCTCAACCTCTGGTCAAGCAGGAAGTGCTCGACCAGGCCATTTGGTCAAGCGTGACTTTCACCAAAAGAAGAAACGCTAGAGCAACTTAGAAGAACCACTCGACCAGAGGTTGTGGTCGAACGAGCGCTCGACCAAGTGTCGTGGTCGAGCGGATCCATGCACTGATTTTTAAATCATATAGATTCAAATCAAAATCCTATTTTTAGATACGAACACAGTAATTTTTAGAGAGAGAAAGCTTAGAACATACCTAGGGCATTTTTAAGGCTTGGGAGAGAAGATTAGACAGATTACAACACTACGAGAAATACGAGACGATCTTTACTTTCACAGTTTATTATTGTTCTTCGTTATTTATTGTTTCAAGATAGTTGAGATTGTTTTTCCAGATTATTTACATACTTTGAGTACAATTTTCAAATTCTTAATTGCAATTGATCAATTCAATAGTTCGTTATGTGTTCTTGAATTTCTTGTTGATTTTGTTTATGTCTTTGATTATCATATCTATTATTTTTTTAATCGGTCATAAACATGATTAGCTAAATTCGTGTATGCTTAGGATAGAATGAACTTATAGAAATTAGGAATTTGATAGGCGATTAGGAGAATCCGTGGTGTGATGAGTTTTATTTCTCTTAATTAATGATTTTTTCCAACAAACCCTAGAATAATCATAGAATTAAGTACAAAAATTGTTAAGGAGAGGACGACCGAATCACTCTTTCTCAATGAATAAGATTAAGGAGAGGGATTTTGAAGGGGTTTGTAATTACCCAGTTTATCTAGGGAGGACGGCCGAATCACCCTAGTTGAATTAGGGCCTTAGTAATTAAACACAACTTATATAATTTGATTAGTGGGTTAGTGAGGTTAAGTTTAGTAAGAGTTGAGTATTGGAGTAAATATCTGAGCTTTTACTTTTACAATTCTTAGTGCTAGATTAAGGAAGTTGATTGCCTAGTTTATTGCACACTTAAGATTTTACTTTGAACACCATAATTATCTTAGTTGTCGAACAAATTCGGTTAGTATACGTAGGGATTACTATTCAAAGCATCATTCCTCTTAATTGCACTTTAACCGAAGTTAGTATAGATTTGTTCTTTGTTTGCTAGATAGTAGTATTTCAGAATTGAATTTTTAATATTTATCATTGTACCAAAATCGCATTCATATTAGCTACGATATGTGATACCCGAGTTTCTCACTACTCATTGACCAATATATTTCATGCATTGCGTGCATTTTAATTATTTATGTGCATTTTAACTATTTGAGTGCTATTTATAATTTGTGTGAATTTTCTATTAATTATATGCTACTTGTGAATTTGCATTATTTTATTATGCTTTTAAATATTAAATTATTTATGTGTTATTATTATATATTTGGTGGTGAGTAAACCCTATTGCAATATATTTGAGACTCTAGTGGTGCAATGCAATTATTTTATTATTGAGAGTGTTGATTAATTAAAAGAAAAAAGTAAAATTATAAAATAATTATTAATTATCTATACATATATATGTAATTAAACGTGTGCGTGTGTGTTTACAAGATTAGTTATTTGATTTAGGTAGTATATTAATAATTATTCCCTCAACTAATTATATTTAGGGAGACAACTTAAAATACTCATTTTCAACTTCAAAAAATTTATTTTACCCATTCCAAATACAAATAATTTTTTCTACCCATTTTCAACTTCAAACAATTTTTTTTACCCATATGGCCCACAAACATCATCATCTAATCACTCCACCCCACCCTCACCCCACCCCCACCCCATTTATATTTTTTATTCTTTCAATCTTTTATTATATGTTTCATTTTCCAATAAAATTAGATCAAATTATTTTTATTTTTTTGACAGAAGTTAGATCAAATCATTTTCTTCATTTATATTATTATTATACAAGTTGGTTGATGGTGATTAAATTCGGTGCCTTTTTTTGAGATTTATCAAGAAAATTTAACGGTGTCTGCTTTGTGTGGATGCTGCCATAAATAAAATGTACATTTTTTTATTAAAAAAAATATATATAGAGTAAAATTGGTTTATACATGAATTATCAAATGATATTAATAATTTTTATATATGAAGTATTGAAAAATATTAATTGTTTTCACTAATATTAATTGTTTTCACTAAAAAATATTAGTTGTTTATTGAAAATAAACTAAGACTTGTCAGTGTGAACAACTAATACTTTAATGAAAATAACTAATACAATTTTAGCTCATTTTAACATATTAACTAGTTATAATATTTTTATATTTTTATCTTATATATGTGACTGTTTGTGTCTATTTTTTATAGGTTGCTTTAATGTATGTATGGTGCATATTAATGAAAATTACAATATATAAACTGATTTTAATGCAAATTAATAAATATTGTAGTTTAAAAAAGTATATAGAAATATTTAATTTGTAACGTTTAAAAATATATTTATTAAAATTTAATCAACACGAGAGCATTACCCACATCAAAATTAAATTAAAACTTTAAACTTCCTACTGAATTGTCTTCATACAAAAATAATTATAAACTTAAATTTCTTATAACTCGAGTACCGCATCAATGACTAATTAATAAATTTTATCATACAAAAATACTAATTTAAAAACACAAAATATTCGAAAAGAAGTAAAACAACATAATGTTTAACGATGTCTGCCTTGATGTAGACAATAGACCCTTTAGCGCGTCCACATCAATGATAGAGTAAAAAACAAGATGGTTAGTTGATTCCACATATGTTCTTCTACTAATTCACCTGCACAAATTAATTAAATATTAATTAACAAAATTATAGAATCATAGATAAATAAAGTACAATTATATATTGAAATAACCTGTCTGGTTTGGGCAAGTGCGTCTAGTATGTCCAGTTGATCTGCATTTTGAACATTTCCTAGCACGCCTCGTTGGAGGTTGAGGATGGTTTACCTCTTGAGGCGTAGTACATCTGGTTCGATTGTGTCCCGGTTGCTGACAACTTGAACAAACATGTGACTTACGTTTAGAGCTTGATGATTCTAACCCGGTGGACCGTCTACTCTGTCGTGGGCGCCCAACTTGCCTGGGTTGCATAGGTGGCAAACAAGTCATGTCATTAACCCACTCCGGGTTTACCCAATAATTTGGGTGGGGCACGGGCTGAATCGGACTTCCCCATATCCCTATAACAGAATCCGGGTTTTTAAAGCCGGTAATGGATGCTCCCAATGCAAAAAATGCATATTTAAATACGTTGTTATCATCCACAATTAAATTAGTGTAGGACCCCGGATTGGCCTTCTTCAATTGATATAGATATGCGGGCAACCTACTGAATGACGCATCACCTTTTCCGTATAAGACGGCTATAGCATGTTCCTTCGCCAACCTTGCAAGATTGTACTTTATCGAGAGACCATAGAACTGCATATCCTCTTGGATACGTCGTGGGGTTAAGCTCAAAGCTTTACCAGAGAACTTCTTGGCAAATATTGTACCAAGAAATTTAGACCTCATTGAACAGGGAGCAATGGTGTCTGGATCAAGGATACAAGTATGTGGTATTGTCAATTTCTTCACTTGCCACACGTTTTGCTTGCAAGTTGCATGAAGAATGAATTTGCAAGTTGAGTGCTTACAGTTCAAATACCATCTACCCTTGTCCGCTCGCTCGACCCGATAATCAACATTATTTTTCAAATGATATAACCCGACGACTTCCTCCATCTCATCTTTACTGGAAAAGATGCTATTCGAACGTAACTGGCTACGTGTTACATCTGACGGGAATTGTTGTGTAGGTTGACCAAAATCAGATGTGGGAAGCTCAGGAAGATTCCATTTACTAACCTCGGGTTGAATAGGATACATTTTGTCAAAATGTACACCAAAAGATTGATATTCCCTGAACAACTGCTCATGTAACAGACCACCACCACCACCACCACCACCACCATCCTCATCCCCATCCTCCTCCTCCTCCTCCTCCTCCTCCTCCTTCTCATCATCATCATCATTATCATCATCATCATCATCATCATCATCTACACTAAAACATTTGGGAGCACATTGGTTAGGCACTGTACTAGGGCCGACATCACCACCTACATGCATCTTAAGGTTCCATGGAGAGAACTCATCAAAAACTCGATGTTTGGGAGCATAAGAATTGGGCACTGTACTAGGACCGCCATCGCCAGCTACATACATCTCAGAGTTGGGCACTTTAGTGTTACCACCACAATTGTTTATTTTTTGTAGTGTCACAAAAACAACGAGGTCTTGATCCTTATACGACTTTAAATAATCTGCCAAATCACTGTCTCTTTTAATCTTTAATCGAACAATTTTTCCTCTACAATAAAAAAGGGTATGTATTTGATAACCCCACTCACTCAAATCCGCTTGGACTATATCATGTATATTTTCCAAAAGATCAACATATTGGCATGGCGGGTCAACCGAAACAAAGATTGCAGTATTTTCACCATTCAAATATTGAAGACCTTGCCAATAACCTCCATATCCAACAATCAATATTCTCTTTTCCATCTACAGTTTACAAGAAGAAAATAAGATTAAAATAATAAAATATAATAAAAAAATAACATAACCTCATAATCATATAATATTTTTTATTAATTAATAAGTAATTATTTCCCTTTTTCTTTTCCTATTTTTTTTTTCATTTTTCAGAAGTGATCTATGACCCATTTATCCAATTCCACATTATTTCTTGATCAGTTTGGATGAAGTATTTACAACCTTAAAATAGTTATTCCATTTGAAAAAATATATATTAATTTATTTTATTTGTGATTAAATTAAATGAGAAAAAAATTCATCTAAAACTAAAAAAGTGACAGACAAGTGAATAAAATTGGTTCTTGTACATAAACCTCACAGAAGAAAGCTAAACCCATTCTTAGTAACCAAAATTTTCATTTTTTTGAGTTATAACTTTAATACCCAATAATACGAAATAATAGTACTAACAAATCATGAAATGCACCTAAACTAGGTCCGCCACTACCGAGAATAAATTATGGAGATTTATTTACAGGATTTATTATGCATAATTGCTTCTTGCTTCTTTCCTAAAAAAAAACCATACTATATATTCACCTCCAACTTGCAAACAAACATTAATGTATACCTAATATTATTTATTCTAAAATTATAATCGTATTGTACTAGTAATTAATTAATCAATTACTGAATTAATTTTGGGTTTGAATCTTACTCCATTCTACCACCTTGTGAATTTATACTCCTTAATACAATGCCCACCCTACTTAGTTAAGGTACTATTGCTCCCAATTTCTAACATTTTTTGTGTGAATGTACAGTATGTTGAAATTATAAATTTATAGCTTGATATATAATTCCATCGACTATAAATTTATCCGTGTTTAAGACAAATAATTTTGCATAATTGCTTCTTTCCTAAAAAAAAAAAAAAAACCACACTATATATTCACCTCCAACTTGCAAACAAACATTAATGTATACCTAATATTATTTATTCTGAAATTCTTAATATAACCTTTACAAAAAAAAAAAAAAAAAAAATCAATAGTATCCATAAAAATATACTAACATTTTAAATAAATATATTAAAAATAAATTTTACAATTCATAAGTTAAAACAACAAATGAAATTGAAATACATAAGAAATTGAAATGTACCTTGTTAAGTGATGTCTCACAAGCTAAAAACCAAAATAAAATAAATTCATGATATTTGAGAGTGAGAGTGAAAACAAAAGTAAAAAAGAAGAATGAGATGGGGAAGCCGAGAGGGAGGTAGAAAATGGTGAAGTGGTGTTAGATTAATGAGGATTAACATGGGTTGGTGGGGTAGTAGGTGGTTATATTAAATATATTGACTTGAGGGATTTTCCATTTTTTTTTAGCAAGAATATGAGAATTTAGGGAGGTGGCGCACAGGAGGTGTTGAGTATCTAGGTTGTTGAGTAGGTGTTATGGGGTGGGGTGGGGTGGGGTGGGGGTGGGGGTGGGGTAAGCATGAGGGATGGGGTGGGGTAAGTATGAAGGATGTGGTGGGACCCAATTAAAGTTTTTAAACTCTTTTATACCCATTTTATAAGGGTATTTATGTTTTATACCATGAAATGGGTATAAAAGATTTATTTAAATGAATGTGGGTAAATTAAATTTTTAAAAATTGAAAATGGGTATATTATGGTATTTTCACTTATATTTATGTACATGAATAAAAAAAATAATAGATAAAGCTTCCTGAACAAGCTTTTTTTTTAAGGCGGTGGATTTGAGGGATGTATTCCTCATCAGTCATCACAACCCCTATTTGCTACAATCACAACCCCTATCCTATACTTACTAATAGTTGATCGAGTGAGAAGTCGAGGGTTAGAAGAAGAAGAAAAAAAAGAAGAAAAAGAAAGAAGTAGTGTAAATATGAAATGAAACCAGGTATGTCTAATTGTGTTCTATTCGATTAGTTAATAAATGTTTTTGTGAACGTTGCTGGTGTAATTATTTTTAAGGTTTACTGTACAAATTTCTAATTTGAGTGTATGGATATAGTAGCTTAGACTGCAAATTAATTAGTAAACTTGGTATAATTTTATTGTCAGTTTAATTAAATAATAGTTTGAGATGATATTTGTAATTTGTTTTATTAGATTTGGTATTGGAGGCCGATAAGGTGGTTTAAGGGTTGAAATATTAACGCTTTTGCGGATTCGAGGTAAGTAGAAATTCATTTGCAACTACAATGCATAAACAAAGTATTTTGTGAATTATTTATGTTTAAATGGTGATACGTGAATTGTATATGATATTGATGGATGTTCAGTGATTATTTTGGATAAGCCTGTGAGCTATTTAATGTGGAATGAGTCTGTGAGCTCAATGTTTGATATGGATTGAACCTATGAGTTCAACAGTCTATGAATTTTGTGATATATCATTGGTTGCACTCCATCATGCATATCATGCATTGAAATGAAAGTATATTTTTATAAACTGGTGTGGTTGACCACTGATTATGCACCGAAGACAGAAGGGGCGACCTGGGAAAGAGCGACCTAGGAAAACCTAGTGTAGGTTACCTAGCGTGGGCCACCGTCTTTTACATTATGTTATGTACATGTTTGTAGAGGGGACTTCTGAACGGACAGGGGGTCAAGTTTGGTGATGGACCTCGCTAGGCCGTTAGAGGGATGGATCCTCACCGTGTGAGTCGACGTGTAGAAGATTACTTCTTGGTGGACATGAGGGGCGCGATGGGGGGGACCCTTGATGGCCACAAGAGGATGGAACCCCGTCGGATCATACTTAATGTGGTCACTTGATTATATTTTATTGATCTTGACGATTGTGCTGGTGTATAATAGTGAGTCAAGGGCCCTTAACGAGTATTTCAGAAATAAATTGGTGATTTTGATCGAGAGTGCATTGTGCATAGTGAGGATTTTGAGATGAACACCGCATCATGCATAATTTCTACTTACTGGGATTTGTAATCCCACGTAGTTTATGCATTGTATGTAATTCTGGTGACATGTGACGACCTGTTCATACTGGACTAACTGTGGCGTTCTTGCAGGCTTTTGGGTTGCAGTGTACATAGATGACGACCTGCGGGCAGGACCGTGGCTTTAGTTTGCTTCCGCTGTTGTATATTGTGTTTGTTTTGAATATGTATTGTATTGTAATATAAACTAGTGTGTACTTGTGTGTTGGTTTGCAGTTACACTGGTTCGTTGGTTTGGATTGAAACTCTTTTTGTAAATGTGAACAGGTTGTCGTGTTTGGGATAATGTTATGTTTTTGTTGGAAAAAAATTATAGCAGGTTTACAGGGTTGTATTTTATTTAAAATAGTACTCCCTCCGTCCCAATTTTATTTTCTCGTTTGACTATACGCGGAGTTTAATGCGAGAGTTGAATTTTAGTATTTAAATGAATAAAGTAGTATTGGGAATGATGAATGATGAATAAAATAGTATTTAAATGAATAAAGTAGTATTGTGAATGATGAATGATGAATAAAATATTATTTAAATGAATAAAGTAGTTTATATTTTAGGGATGAGAAAACAAAATTGGGACGGACCTTTTTGGCAAATGGGAAAACAAAACTGGGACGGAGGGAGTATTATACTTGTTTGTGTGAGTGTGGTCGTGTCACGACACATAGATTTCCAGGGATTTACGTGCATACTAGCCCTCCTACGGGTTCGATATTACTTGGTCCTATACTTGCCTATGCTAAAGTGATCTCATACTCTTGTGGGGTAACTGCTAGTTAATAGCTAGTATTTTACGGCCAAGTCAGTGGCAAGGAAGACAAGGTCTCATATACATCTTTTACACGGTGCACTCGCCCCGCCCCGCCCCTACCCAGTTGCTCGACCCGCCTGTTATATCCAGATCCATATAAAGTCATTTTCCCCTATTTTTTATTCAGTTTGTTTTCTCAGGTTTTGAAAACCGCGCCATGTTGAAATCACCGGCTATCTCTCTTCTCCTCAATTTGTCTTCACCTCTTCGCCGGTTTTCAGAATTTTTTCATGTTCTCCTCTTCAATTTCACACCGAAATCCTTTCTCAAACGTTCCCCTCTTTCATTCTCGTGTTTTTTTTGGTCGATTTCTACACTGAAACAATAGTTCGACGTAGGGGCTCCAAGTTTCTTCGATTTCTACTGTCTAATCGCAAGGTACTTAATCTGTTTTATTGTTTTTATACTTTTTTTACTTCTATTTTGGTGCAATTTTGTGATTTTTACTGTATAAACCCTAGTTTGTTTTCCTTTGATAGTTTTGTACATTTCTACTCTCTGAAATATTATTTCAGCGAGCAATGTGGCTCTCTATTTTGATGATTTCTGAACATATAATGTGGCTCTCTTGTTGTTAATAATGATTTTCCTTCTTGGTTGATGTTTAATGTGCAGAGAGACAATTTAATTTACTTTTAGTTTTCCAATTCCACAATTTCACCCTTGATTTTCCTTCTTGGTTGATGAATTTGCTTTTAGCTAGTCATAGTTGAGTAGAGACAAAATGCACATGAGGAAAAACTAAATACTTAATTTAAAAAAGATTGTGATAAGCTAAATCGATGCATATAAACAACTAAAAATGAACTTAATACATGTTTTGGGCTGAAAAACAATAGTGTGTAGGAGGTGCAATGAGATGAACGTCTGTGGAGACTGTAATATTATCAGTCTTTTGGCTGTAGAGGCACTGACCTTTAAGCCACTTGCTCGATGGTAAAGGTTTTTGGTGATTATTATGGTTTCTTTGGTCTAATTTGTAGTGTTTGTCTTTGGATCAAACACACTAATGACTCAATCAATCTATTATGAAAATGTAGCTTCATGATATATAATGTTGCCTTTTTACTAGCTAATATCATTCATTATTACGAATGTTTCTGTTATAAACACGTTATCTTGGAGATATGCTAAATAAATGGACTTAATCAATCTATTATTGCAATTTTGAAGATGGCAGCCTCTGTGTTTAGTTGACGTTGAAAGAGATATCCCAGTTGACCCAACACAACTGCTAACTAAATCCAAGTGGACATTTATGACTCAGGAGGTTAATTCTCAAAATTTGCCCCTCTAAAAAATGATGACTCGTGAGCTTTTTCTATTTCTTGGCTCTATTATTGGATTTTAGTGTATGTATTAAGCATGTATACACAATTTGCCACTTTCATATGTTTAGTTTTTTTAGTCCCTTCTGGCATCAATATCTTTTTGTTATGAATAATTTGTTATCTATAAGTTCCTAGGATAGGATTTTGTCCATGTTATAGACAGAAAATGTTAATCTAACTGGATAATTTTGCTTCTTTATTTGTGTATGTATGTATATACATATTGACTGATGCATACACGTATATCAATTGTAGGAACACCCAGAATTTATCTTGTGTAATATAGGAAAATAAAGGAATCTCACCAGTACATTTTGAAACCAACGACATTCATAATTTTCTTATTGTACGACACTAAAATTCTTGATGCATGACTCACTTTAAGTAATATTGAGAAATTGAAATTATTGTGTTTTCATGGATTGAATTGAAGTGCCTGACATCCCCTGAATTTGCTTATTTGCTTTCAAGCTAACGTAGTTTTATTCAATCTAATTGATCATCTGGGAGGAGTGACTCGTCAAGGGACGTGAAAGCTAGATGTTAAATTTGAGGGGAATGAGAAAGGGGGAAACTAAAACTATAGGAATAACAAACAAACAAACAAGAATAATCTAACAGAACTGATGATTTCTGAAGATATAATATTGCTCTCTTGTTGTTAATAATGATTTTCCTTCTTGTTTGATGTTTAATGTGCAAAGAGACAGTTTACTTTACTTTTAGTTTTCCAATTCCACACCCCAATGGAATTTCACCCTTGATTTTCTTTCTTGGTTGCTGAATTTGCTTTTAGTTGGTCAGAGTTGAGTAGAGACAAAATGCATTATAGATCTGGTCTTGTCATTATTGAATTTGATGGCTTTCATTGTCGAATTTTGTCATACTCAAAGTTATGGTAGACTATGATAAAAAGTTATGTTGCATAACACTAAAAAGTTATCATAACTAACACTAAAAAGTTACCCAACCTAACTGTGAAAAGTTACACTACTTAACTCTCTAATCTGTTTTGTTTTTGGTATACTTTTAGTTATGAGGACTAAGCTCAGTGCTTCTAGAGGTAGAGGCAAGGGTCATGCATCTACATTTGACCCTCTAATTATTCCACAAATTCGTGATCGACCATCCAATGAGTCCTCTCCTCCACCTCCAAAAAAGAGTAAAGTTTCTACTAAGAACAAGGATAATAATATACAGTAACTCTTTATAATTTATAATTAATATTTTCATATTCTTCTTACTTTTTATTTATATATTATGCACTTCTTTAACCAATAAACGTCTTCTTTTTTTGTGCAGTGTGCTTCGTTCTCCTTCAACACCACGAGGACTTTATGAACTCGCCAAATCATTTAATAAAAAGCAGAAATCTGACATAAAGAGTATTGGTTTTGGAGGCCTACTTCATACTGATATAGATAAGGACTCACGTCTATATGTGGTCGGTTGGTTGATTGATCATATCAATCCCAGTAGTCGAATGCTTGACCTCGACAGTACTCGTGCATTTGTGATCACACCTGTTGATGTGCACGACCAGAAGTCATGCCCATTATGTATCTAAGGACTAAAGAGTCCCCTCTGCTTACGAGACTTTGCGAGTCATATGAAATCAATCCAGTTGTTCATATCCGGACTTTAAAGAATGCATTGCAAGTAGGTTTTAGTGAGGGTGGGGTTGATTTCAAGATGTTGTTTGTCTTGTATGCATTGCTGTCTTTCTTGGCTCATTCGGGCAATAGGCTTGTGAGCACAAAGTATCTAAAATCCCTTGAAGATGTCGAGCATATTTCCAAATTTGATTGGTGTAGTTTTATATTCGACAAGCTTTGCAACGCTATAAAACAGTACAAGAATCGTCAGTGTGCAACTGTAAATGGTTGTGTTCTTCTCTTCCAAATCATATACCTTCATAGTCTGAAGTGGAAAGGTATTGCTGGACCTTGCACACTTCTCCTGGTCCAACATTGGTCGAAGATAAAGTTGGAAAGTAGGTGTATCAAAGAAAAAGATGCTGAAAAATACAGTTTGGGTGAGCTTGTTTTGAACACATACCCTATCACCGTTTATGGGGTTGATTCTGGAGAAGCTGCTGCAGAAGAAATAGGGAAGCCAGGTTCGCGAAAGTCCTCATAAAAAGAAAAAACTCAAGGTATTAGTTTTGTGCAACTTTTCAATTCTAAGTTGGTTTACTTTTCAGTTTTGATTAATGTTACTTTTCCTTTGTATTCAATCATACTTTTCTTTTTTTAACTATGAACTGAAATAACTGAGTTCATTTTTCAACAATTATGTTCAACTACAAAGAAAAGTTGCACTACACAACACTGAAAAGTTACATTTACTAATATTGAAAAGTTACTCTACATCAAACAAACACTAATACTTATGCCTTTTTTTTTTTGTAGGCGAGGAAAGAGTTCCTTTTATCTCTAAAGACATATACCATTGAACTTGTTGACAAGTATCTAGTGAAGTGCTAGAGCTTAGTGAGGATAGAGATATTCATGATCCTAATGCATCACCACAATATGATGATGATTTCTTTAGAAATATTGATAAGTTAGTTGAGACTTTTAACTTGACTAAGAGATTGGCTAGTCAAGTTTCTAGTTATGGGATTTTAACACCCACTCCCTCAGATACTACTGCATATGGATGGGACCGGGCATGTTTGGAAGAACTTATTGGCCAAGAGGGAGGTGCTAATAATAAGGAAGGCATTGGTGAGGAACATTTTGGGTTGTCTAGTCAAGTACAGAGAGCCTTGGTGGGGATGTCAGTGAAGGAGATGATGCTCCCATTGAGAGTAGAGAGTTATCTGATGCCATTAAATATGTTGGTTCCAAGGCCAAAAATATTGGTCTAGACTCTTCAAGTGAGTTCTGGAAGATCAAGGATGAAATTGGGTATATATCTTCCTACATGAAGTATACCAACCAGTTTCTTCATGATATGGAACAAACTCACAAAGAGATTGTGGACTTTTGTTTCTGTGATTGGAGTGGAGCTGTTTCAGCGTAAGTATAACCTTATTTCAGCAACACTGTTATATTTTTATTTATATTCATGTTATATATTGATACTAATTTTTTTTCCCAATTATTTCAGTGATGATTTCTTTAAATATGATGAGAGCAATTATGCTAAGAAGAAGGAGATTTTATCACTGCGCTCTGGTGAATACATTTTCCAAACTGTTGTTAATGTATGGAGTTTAATTGTGAACATTGTTTGTTGGACTGGTCATGGACGTCTCCGTCTAGTTTTTAATGTGGATAATTATGTAAGTCTTTTTTTATGTTTTTTCTAATGTTTTTTTTCTAAGTTTTATTTATGCTGATAATTTTTTATGTTTTTTCTTCCTGTAGTTTTTTCTGGAAAAAACAATTGATGGGAGCATTGATATTACAGAAGCTTGTGATTAAATTCAGAAACACTGGAATCATTAACATGGTTGAAATTGTAATTTCTTATTTATAGTGTATTATAATGAAGAGCGTTGAATTTGTGTACTTCCCTATAATAAAAATAAAATTGCTTGTTTTGGAAAAGATAGATTCGATTTTGGGATATATCAACCTATTGTCAATCTAGGCACCCAGAAAAGTATAGTAAAAGGATATGTGTACTCACTGTTTTGGTGTCAAATTTAGGTGTTGTAAAATTTCATATAGAATATTTTGTTGTCAAATTTAGGTGTAGTATGTTGACTAGTGGAATGATGATAGTGTGTAATGGGACTACTGTAATTTAATTCTGCATGGGATATTTTGTTGCTCGTTTTCTGCATGGGACTACTGTAATTTAATTCTAGAATATCAGTAATTTGATCAGGTATTTTGTTTCTTATTTTATGCATGAAACTACTGTAATGTAATTCTTATGTGTAAAGTCACTCCATGAAACACTAAAAAGTTAAACCTCTTGTAACATAAAAGTTAACCCTTCTGTAACAGAAAAGTTCTGCATGGGATTACTGTAATTTAATTCTGGAATATCAGTGATTTGATCAGGTATTTTGTTGTTTGTTTTCTGCATGGGACTACTGTAATGTAATTCTTATGTGTAAAGTTACTCCATGAAACACTAAAAAGTTAACCCTCCTGTAACAGAAAAGTTAACCATTTATATTTTTTTATATTTCAGATCTTCATCCCCTTCTGTGTAAAAGAGCACTATGTTGCTGTTGTAATTAATTTCGTTGACAACAAGGTGCATTACCTGGATAATTGGAGGTATGATCATAAGGAAACTGAAGATTATTTTTTACAATGTGCTGAATTCTTGGTATGGTTCCTTTATTGTGATCTTGTTTAGTTAATTTTCTTTTTTATTTTGATACATGTTTCCTTATATCTTAAATCTTTGTTTTCGTAGTTAAAGAACATGGCTAAATTTCTTCATTATAGAAATCATCCAAAAGCTGAAAACATTTAGACTTATCCTTTTGAGAAAGTTTTCTTCAAGTGGAAAACATTGAATGAAGATGTTGATTGTGGGGTGTATCTTATGCATCACCTAAAGCATTTTGATGGTGTGATTTGTGATTCACCAGATTTGACCAAAGTTTTTCCCTTTCCTTTTGGTTACTAGTTTTAGTTTTGCTATTTAATGATGTGTTTAATTTTCTATTTTTTTTATTCACTTTTTGCAGGCCAAAGTAAGAAGGGTTTTGAGAGTACAAATATGTGCACGTGTTGTTCCCTCTAACCTAAATCAATCAAGAGGGGATTTAATCAAGAGCATATCTATTTTACACGAGTAAAAAGATTACATGTTGCATATTGCTGAAGAGAAGAAACTAAATAAAGCTGCCAAGAAGAAAAAAGGGAAAATAAGGATTTATTGGGACTAGATTTTAGTATAAACTTGAAAAGTTTTTAGAATATCATGCATTTTGGTTAGTGTTAGTGTTAGTTGTTGATGAATATTGACTGTTGTTATTGCATTTTGGCTACAATTGGTTTTGAAATTTTATGGTTATGGTGAATATATTTTGTTACTGAAAAGTTACTTTAGTTAAAGCTGAAAAGTTATTCACCTAAAAATTGAAAAGTTTCATGTTCTGGTTTCTTTTTGGATGTAACAGTTTCATATAAAATAATTTGTTGTCAAATTTTGGTGTTGTGTGCTGAATAGTGGAAAAATGATAGTGTGTAATGGGACTACTGTAATTTAATTCTGCATGGGATATTTTATTGCTCATTTTCTGCATGGGACTACTGTAATTTAATTTTAGAATAGTATTGGGACTACTGTAATTTAATTCTGGAATATTAGTGATTTGACTAAGTATTTTGTTGCTCATTTTCTGCATGGGACTACTGGAATGCAATTCTTATGTGTCATGAGAGCATGGTTTGCCTAGAAAAGTTACTCTCGTTAATGCTGAAAAGTTACTCCATGAAACAGTGAAAAGTTACTCACATTAATGCTGAAAAGTTACTCCATGAAACACTGAAAAGTTACTCCCGTTAATGCTGAAAAATTAACCCTCCTATAACAGAAAAGTAAAGTCTCTATTTACTTTAGATGATTATATACATGAATGGTAAAAAGCTACACTCAACATTGAAAAGTAATTACCCGAAACATTGAAAAGTATTCCCAAGTAAAGCTTAAAAGTTGGTTTTCATGTAGCACTAAAGTAATTGTTCATTACAATGCAAAGTTACTCAAGATATAACTAAAAAGTTACCCAGAATAAAACAGAAAAGTAAACCTTTCCATAACAGAAAAGTTACTTCACTCCAAATTGAAGAGTATTATCACGAAACACTGAAAAGTTAATTTCCCTATAGCACAAAAGTTATTTTTGCCTAAAATAGAAAAATTGTGTCACCCAATATTAAAAAGCAATCCCACATATAACAAAAAAAGTTAAAGAACTCAACATTAAAAAGTTACATTTTTAACACAAAAAATAGACTAATTTTACCCCAACTAATACTGAAATCTGTAATTTAATATAATCAGAATGTCATTTTGCATTACAAAGAAAAGTTGCTTCAGATAAAGCTAAAAAGTCACTCCTGATAAAACTGAAAAGTTAAACTTCCTATAACAGAAAACTTTATACCAACATAATCAAATCGTTATGATATTGGAGTTATAGATCCATATTCCTTTCACTTGTCTGAATGTGATGTGCACACTTTCTTCTTCTTGTTTTTCTCAAGGTGTCCTTTTATTCTTTTATCTCTTCCATTTGTAGTTGAACGTGCAGGGTCCAAATTGTTCTTGATGATCTGAATTATTGGATGTGGTCACCCTTTCTGTAGATATCATTTCATCAAGAGTTAGTGAGAATCCCCTACAACCCTCTTCAATAAACCTTCTTGTTTCTTCCTTTCCTTCAGATCTCAGCACAATGTTATAAAATTTTCTTGTAATTTCATGCCTCCATGATATGCAACTAACAAATTTTCTTAGCATTACTTTTCTTGTTTCCACACTTCTAATTTTGCAATTTTTGTCCACCTTTTCATGATATAAGCATCTGGTATTCTTTGCACAAAAAAATTATAAGAAGAATCCTTAAAGAATAACGACACAACATACCATACTCTTCAAACTTCATACAATCACATGTGATTCAATTAAAGCTCTTATCAAATATAACTCGATTGGTGTTGTCCCCCTTAAACAATGTAACAATATATATAATCGTCATAACATGGTCTCCAATAATTGTACTAGATCATAAACTCCTTTTGAAATTCTCCAAAGAGTGCAAATGTATATACCTCTACAGCGTGACTCACAATTCCAGCCATGTCAAAACTAGATTCAGGACGTCCTCTCAAACAATTAAATTCATCTTTTTGTTTAGCTCTTTTCAACGTTTGATTGTGTCCTTAAAATTCCATATAAATTAATCAAACTTGTTGTTTGACTTGGATTGAATCCAACTGCATGATTTGTACTCTCATTTTTTTGTGAAGAACGAAATCCAGCTGAAAAGAATCCCTTATTCAATGTAGTACACCATTTTTGCTTCAACGCATACAGTCTTGTAAACAAACTGTTGTTCTCTAGCTTATAGTCAACAACCATAGCTCTCCAACAACTTTCAAATTCTTCTTCATTATCACACCCCGACAAACACTTGTTGAACGTATTTTTTAATGTGCTATCAGATTTCAACTCTCCAAACCTTGATGCTGCATTTTGGTGTGCTAAAGGCACAATCTATGCCTTAATTTTGGAAAGATCTATAATAAAAAAATAGTTAAGTGGATATATTTATTTTCTGGAGTTACACTCAGTACTGAAAAGTTATCCCACACAATACTAAAAAGTTACCCATCGGAAGACAGAAAAGTAATCCCACAAAACACTAAAAAGTTATACTCTATTCCAGTGATGCAGAAATCGGGCTAGGTGGCCTCCTCCCGACCCGGTTTCTGCAAAATCGTCAATCATAGGCATTTTCGGGGCTAGGCAGCGCCTAGTCGGACCTAGGCGGCTGACTTGAAGCGAATATACCAGCTTTCTACTAGTAGTTTCCCCGCAAGAGTACGGGTTCACTGTAGTATAAGTAAGTATAATGACCAAGTATATCGAACCCAAGGGAAAGTGTGTATGTAAATAGATCCCTGAAGATCTACGCGTCGTAGTTAATATGAGTGTATGTTTTTTTGGATTTTTGGAAAATTAATTCTAAACTAAAATAAACTAATTAAACTAAAGAACGAAAGAAACGAATTAACTAATGTGTGTTTTCAAATAAGTAAAGGTGTCTTAGGATAGGAATCCCTACGTATACTAACGGAGAAGGTACATAATCAAGATAATCGTGACACGCAAGAAATAATCTAAGTAAAAGATTGCCAGACGAAAGCTCAAGACTTAATACCCTAATACTTTATCCTAACAATCGACTTCACTAATCTACAAACAAGTTAATAGATAGTGCTTAATTAACGAGACCCTAATTTAAACTGAGGTGATGCGGTCATCCTCCTTAGATAAACTGGTAGATTAATTACCCCTTTCTAAACCCTCTCATTAAGTCTACTCGTTGTTAAAGAGTGATACAGTCGTCCTCTCTCTAACACTTTTCGAACGAAATTCAAGAATAAAGTTAAGATTGATTTAAGAATTCATTAATTAAGAGAATTAAAACCTAACGTCACGAATTACCCTAATTACGTACCCGCAACCTACTTCTACGAGTTCATCCTACCCTAAGCGTGCAAGGGTTTTAGCTAGACATGGTTTTGACAATAATAAAAGCAATAGAAAAAGTGACGAACATAAACATGATGATTAGAACGAATAAAAGATCAAACATAAACTAGCAAAGAACTGAAATTTAATTAATAAAAATAAAGTTTAAAGTGTTTAACATAATCGAACTAATGAAAAGAAACTAAGAAATGAAAATAAACTAAGAATTCGTGCTAAAACCTCGATTAAACGTAAAGTAAAGCTTGCTTGTCTCTTTCTCTCCAAAAACAAACTATAAAAGTAATAATCGTATCAAGTTGTATCAAGGTCTCCAAAAGTGTCTGTAAAAACGAGCTCGGGATGAGTATATATAAGCCTTGGGCCAAATCGGGAACTAGTGGGCCGAAAAACGCATCCGGAAGCACAAAAGTTGGAAGTGCTCGAGCACACCTGCTCGAGCGGTGGCGCTCGAGCAGTGTAGCTCGAATGGTGCAATCGCTCGAGCGCCTCCGCTCGAGCTGGTCGAATGCTGGAATTTTGGGGCACTCGAGCAACATGCTCGAGCGGTGGCGCTCGAGCTGCTCGAGCGTGAGAATTCTTCTGTATGTTTTTAGCATTCGAGCAACGTGCTCGAGCGCTAATGCTCGACCTGAGCCACTCGAGTGACTCCAAAATTTCCCAAAGTAACACTTTTCTTCTTCCACACTAATACCAATCGTATTTCTTCGATATCTTCTCATACGGGCATCCGTTTAAGTCGATTCAAAGTCCTACAAACTCCATTTTTCGTTCTTGATTCACCTATGAGCATCAAAGAGACAAATTCATCAATGTATAGAAATAATGCTCAATTGACTCTAAATACTCGACAAAACCGACCAAAACTAGGGTATTTCAAATGACGAATCATGACAATTTCACGCCTAATCAACCCCCCCCCCCCCCAAACTTACCATATTGCTTGTCCTCAAGCAATGAAATAATAAGTCAAGTGAAATTGTTAGGAATGACTCAAAGAATCAAATCATGCAAGCAAATGAACTCGAGCTTCAAAGATCAATCACAAGTATACTCACTCATCTTCCAACATCATACTCATGCAATAACAACAAGAACCACCAAGATCAAACATGGATGTGCACTCTACGATGTGTTTCACTCCCTCATAAGTGTATATCAATGATAAAGGGACTCACTCAAACAATCAATCACACATATCGGCAACCATAGGCTTGTAAGCACTCTCAACTCCGACCATACACTAGAAATCAATGCCGAATCAAAAAGGACTTTTCTCAAGGTTGTAATGTAGGCTCTTTGGACAGGTGGGATAACAATATGGGCAAGTGACTCAAGTAAATGGGGAATAGAAAATCAAACTTTGGTACTTCGAGATTAGGAACAGACTACTTCAAACATATTCAATAAACACACTTTCAATTCCAACACTCTCAACACTTCAATTTTTTTTTCTTTCTCTTTTTTTTTCACTTTTGTCAATCACTTTTGTTTTTTTTTTTCTATTTTTTTTCCACAAACACATGAGCTCATTTTTTCTTTTGCTCATTCTCAACTTTTTGTTTTTCCCACAACTCAAAACTTCATCACACCTTCTTCTCATACTCACTCAGCAAACAACATTTTCCTTTTGCAACTCAATTCAATCCCTTCACATTCACACTTTTCCTATTCTCCACTCAAATTGGGACAAAAAGGCTTAGGAACTGGAATAGTGTTCATATGTGCTAGCAAATAAAATAGGCTTAAAGCTCAAAGGGGCTAACAAGGGACAAATGTCAATGGTAAGGAAAATTTAGGCTAAGTGACTCATTCAAAACAAAGATGACCTAAAATCACATTCGGCATATCAAACTAGACACAATCAAGAAGCAAGAGCACACACAAGTTCTAGTATCTTCTAAGGTGACGATCCACTCACAAACGGAGAGATCATTTTATGCATCAAATCTCAAAAGGCTCAAATCTCATGACTTTCACATCCATGCTAGTCCTAGTGAATTCTTACTCTCATCACACAAGCACTCAAAAAGAAAAATTCACAAGCATACGAGTTCTTTCTCAAGTCAACTCTAGCTCAACCACTCACACAACAAAACTCCTAACTCAACCTCACACTTCACCCTACTCATCAAATCATACTCAAAGATAGCAACCAACAAGCATAAGATGATTGATAGGCATGAAATATGTAGTAGCAAATCAAACCAATATCCGCTCGAGGAGCATCTCAAGACTCAAACAACCAAACTCAACTCAAAGAGACGTGTGCGCCGGTGCAATGTAACAACAAAACATATAAAAACTCCACCCCCCAAACTTCGACCTTGTGAAGAGGTCTAAGTTTGGGGTTGTGGGTTACCTCATCCAAACAATTTAGTTTCTCTTAACAACGTAGCACACTCCCTTGCTTGAGTTCCTCCCTTTTGAATAACTCCATGATTCCTCTACTCTCTCGAGACAAGCCTACAAAATAAACTCTCAAATACGAGGTTAAAACTTACGATTCAAAAACACCCTAATAACATAAAAACAATGAAAAATAAATTAAAATGGGTTGTCTCCCATTCAGCGCTATTTTTAAGGTCCTCATGCCGGACCGAGCTCAAAGGAGCTATGGGACATGATACTCAAATTTACCTCCCTTACTCTCATAAGAGTGGTGGTTGAATTTCTTTCCCTGTTGCCCATCCATCATGAGATCCTTTGCTTCCTTCTCAACCTCAAGTGGTATAGGTCTCAACTTCTTCTCACCTTTATCTGGAGGAGTCTTACTAAGCAATTTCTTGCGCTTGAACTTTTTCTTCTTAACTCCTCCTTTCCCCTCCAACTGGACCACGTCCTCACTTTTCATTTCTTCATCCTTCAACTTCTTCCCTTTATCCCTATCAAAATAATCAAGATCATAATGCTCATGAGTCAAATTATCAAATGAAGGATTATCAAATTCATTACTAAGAGAAAGATTAGGGATAGAAGGTGTGTCTTCAACACGAGGATCAATTGCATCCATGCAATAACAACTTTCATCCTCCTTCGGGTGCTTCATGGTTTCATATAGGGAAATTTTAACTTCTTGATCATCAACTTTCAACGTGATCTTCCCATTTGCCACATCCAACACCATCCCGGCCGTTGCTAAGAATAGTCTTCCCAAGATCAATGGAACGTGCTCATCTTTCTCCATGTCAAGCACTACAAAGTCGGCTGGAAAGATATGATCCCCAACCTTCACGAGGACGTCTTCAACTACACCTTGAAGTCGAGTAATAGACCGGTCAGCAAGTTGAAGCGTCATCATTGTCGGTTGAAGTTCTCCACCCTCCAACTTCTTGAATAACGACAAGGGCATAAGATTGATGCTCGCCCCAAGGTCGCACAATGCTCCCTTCTTAACTCCATTCCCGATATCACATAAGATCGTGAAACTCCCGGGATCCTTCAACTTCGGTGGAAGCGCTTTGTGCACTAATGCACTCACCTCATGGTTCAGCTGCACCAACTTGGGCTCATCAACTCTCCTTCTCTTCGCTATCAAGTCCTTCAGGAACTTGGCATAATTCGGCATCTGTTCCAAAGCATCATAAAAAGGGATGTTAATATGCAGTTTCTTAAAAACATCAAGGAATTTAGCGAATTTCTCATCAAGCTTTTTCTTCATGAAGCATTGTGGATACGGAATAGGTATCACCGATTTGGGTACCCCCCCCCCCCCCCCCCATTCATCTCGCTCGGTCTCTTTCACTTTCTCCCTTGCTTCCTTTGCCTTCTTCCACTTAGGAACTCTCTCACTCTTCTCAATGCTTTCCTCCTCAGGCTCTTTGCTCTCATGAGACTCCTCCACATCTTTACTCTTCTGAATGCCTTCATCCTCAACCCCTTTCTCAACTCCCATCTCCTCAATCTCATCTCTATATTGGGGCGTCTCAGAATCAGCAGGCATCTGAGGACCCTCATAGTTGGTCCCACTTCTAAGCTGGATCACCTTGCAATGCTCTTTCGGGTTTCCCTCCGGCATAGAAGGATACTTACCCGACTCTCTACCCAATGATTTGACGATCTGGCTCATCTGAAACCCTATCGAAGTAAACCGCTTATTGTTCTCTTGCTGAATTCGATTCAGTTCTACATCTCTCTTCTGGAGTTCTTGATCACGCTGATCACCTTTCTTATGCAACTCCTTCACATCGTACTCCAAAGAGGATAATCTCTTGCTTCCTTCCTCCACCTTCTGAAGGATAGCTCTCAACATCTCCTCCGTGGAGGCACCGCCTTCTCCTCCCGGAGGCTTTGAACCCGGATCAACACCTGGAGGAACTGTAATTCCGGCATTCAGATTAGCATATGAAAAATTATCGTTCTTCCTCCATGTGTTTTGAGGAGGCTGCTGGCCTCCTTGATATCCTTGTGTGTTCCTCCATTGATTTTGAGGCGGCTGAGGACCTGTAGGTACAAATGATTGGCCATAAGAAGACCTTCCAAACTGATTGCCACCTTGTGGATACCCGCCTTGTGGATAGTTAGGTCTTCCCATATAGTTGGCCTCTTCTTGCTGGCTCGTGGGTGAGTCCATTTTCTCATTCACTGCTACATTCCCTCCAACCAGATTCTGCCCCATCTCAAGGTTGCTGATCTTCTCCATCATTGCCATCAACAGCTTCCTCGTACCCTCATTCTCCTCCAACTTGCACGCTCTCTGAAATTCCGGATCCTCATTCCATGCCCGGCATTCGTGACAATGTTGTCGACGATTTCTCTACATCTCGCTATCCCTTGGTTCATAAAAGCTCCACTGGCACATGCATCTAGATGGACTTGGCCATCCTTGCTGGCTCCACTATAGAAGAAAGCCATGATATCTTCCTCATTATACCCGTGCTGCGGGCACTCTATCAACATATTCAAGTATCTCTCTCACGCCTGACGTAAATCCTCTCCTGGCTTCTGGCGGAAGGAAGAAATCTCTATCCTCGCTTTAATGGTTCGCGATGGAGGGTAGAATCGCTCAAGGAACAGACGCTCGAGCTCGGCACACCTCCCCGTGGGAGCGTGTTATCGTACCACTCCTTGGCTATTCCCGTCAAAGAGAATGGGAACAGCCTGAACCTCTTGGCATCTTCAGACATGCCATTATAATTAAATGTGGATGCGATCATCAGGAAACTCCTCAGGTGAGTATGACGATTCTCCTTCCCAACCTCCCCCTTGAATTGATTCTCGGTAAGTAGCTTAAGAATTCCTGGGGAAATCGAGAAGTTATTTGCCTCTATAAATAAAAGAACAAGCTCGGGGTGATTAACTACGCTACTAAACAAGGAATTTAAAAACGAGCAAACTAGCAAGCAATAAAAGAAATCTATCTAACTTCGAGAAGCGAAGTGCAAGGGGATAAGAATGCTTAGGATATCTTCAACCTAGTGAAACTCAAGTAGGATTGTCAAGCCAATTCTATGCATCAATTTGGATTTACTAGGACACCTCACCAATTACCTAAACAACCATCAAAGCAATTGATGTCTAATGATGGGGTTCTTTACGATTAATTCTCTCTCGACGAATCAAACGCAAAATAGACGCATTCAATCATCAATCTCACACTCATTCATCTAATCATGCTCATGTAACTCTCGTCTACGCTAAACATGCCTCGAAAAACAAGCTACAAGAGATCAACAATCAAAGCTCAATACAAATCCATCAATAGAAGCAAAATCCAAATATCAACATAGAATAGACAAAGAGCAATCCCAACTCAAGATTTCACATGGTATCTAACATCCCAAGCATCAAAGCAATTAGCTCATGATTTCACGATGAAAAATCATAGCTAAACAAGAACACAATATTAAAAACATAGCTAAATGAAAAAGAAATTGCATTAAAAAGGAAAGAAGTCACCTCTTAAATCTTCAAATCCTATGCTAAATTACTCTAATGATTCAAAGAAAAAATAAAAACCTAGAAATGAAGGTGAAATTAAACTAATCTAGTGTGTGGGGTGTGTGTCCCCTAAGGGGTGTGTGGAATCTGTAGCCTGCTCTAAAAAATCTGAGAATGTGGGTATTTATAGTGTGAAATGAGGCTTGAGACGAGTGGGTTGAAAATGGGTTGAAAATACCGAAAATGGGCTGAATTAGAACTGTGCACGACCGGGTGTGGTCGTGCACATCTGCACGACCGTGTTGCTTCAGGAATTATGCGTAGCCAAGAATTTCCAAGGCTGCACGACTTGGGATATGAGGTCGAGCTCGGATTGCACGAGCATGGCTGGCAAGAGAAACACGCTTCTCTCAGTTTAAAAGAAACGTTGAACTCTTCCTTGAACTTTGCATGTGGGACCCGCATATTCTTTCTCTCTCTCAGCTCGTGGCACGTGGAATGGTAAACAAGTGGGCCAGCTTCCTTCATCTTCTTCGTTTCGGCGACAAACAGCAGCTTCCGGCATCGAATAGCGGCATGACTTGAAATTTACGGCAAGATAACAGCTTTCCCGCGAGCTTTTCCCATGTGGTGGTGGCTCGAATGTGAATCGAAGATGGCTTCTCGGAGTTCTGCAATTTCCAGCAACTCATCTTGCAGCTTTTCGGCGTGAATCACAGATTCCGGGTGCGAATTCCTGATTTTCCGGTGATGAACGGCGGAGCTTGGTATCCGACCATGGTGATCTCGGCGACTTCACGGCTGTGCTAAATTTCCGGCCTCGAACAACTTTCATTCTTCCAGATTTTCCGACATCGCAGCAGTGATTTCCGGCTTTGAGCTTCGAATTCCGGCGAATTTTTCCATTAATGGCGATGCTTTCAGTTGTAGCTCTTCGTATCTGAATTGCCGTACTAAGATTGATGAGGATGAGACCCAGCAACTTTTCCTTTTCAACTAAAAGTGGTGTAGGGCCCTCCTACTTTGTTTCTTTCATCTGCAGAGAACATCACGTGGACTGCATCCATATGGCAAATGGGCCATTTAATAATTTCATATGGGCTGCTGAACATGGGCTTCAATTTAATTGATTTGGGCCGAAAATGATTGAATTAAAATGAAACCCAATTTGTTTTCTTCTCGATGTTTCTCTTCGCTCAACCTCAGTAAAATTAAAGGCTCGTATTTTTTTTTAAAATTCTCAAATTTCCTGCAAAATAAATCACAAATACCTTTTTCGACAATTAAGCACAATCACTTTAATTAATGCAAATAATCACACGAAACTCTATAAAATAGACAAATTAAATGCACGAATTTCAAGCAATATTCACACTAATCAATAGGGGGCAATGCCACTCCATCATAGTACCTCTGTTGGAGTTATACGTGAAAGTATGTTTTTACTTTGTATAACTCGTGTATCAAACACTTGTTTATGAGAATAATTCTTTTATCGCATTTGCTTTAGATATGATTGAATGTTGAATATTTATTGCAAACAATTTATAATAGTACTAGTTACATTGTAGTTAATGTGGTGATACCCGATCACGGAAGACAACATTAACAGTTTCCTTGTAACTAAACGTACATATTCACGACCTAGGTGGAATTAAACAATCCGCCGTGAAAGGTCGATGTGTAAGGCTCAGATTGGTCTGTCTTGACTAAGAGATTGCACTAGCACATTTAGTATGTGTTGAAGAGGACCTACAGCGAGGATAAATTCTTCTGTTCTGATATGTGAAGAATTAGACATCAGTGGTTGTTGATTTCTTAATCTCCGTCACTTAAATAGGACCGTGTGTGCTTAATGGTTACTGCTTTGATTCATGTTGGGTGAGAATCATTGTGACTTCGAACTTTGTGTATTGGGCAATAATATTAATCATACGACGGTTGCTAAGATTTAATACGGAGAAACGCGTGCGAGTACGGCTCGTGTGATTAGTCCCCTTGGTGGGCTCAGAAGTTTTATCGTACCAAATCTTGCAAGTGAAGAATCAGTTTCTTCGGTACGGATAATAATGTTGAGCTGTCTTTACTCCAAGGTGAAATATATTAATTAATTTAGAGCTATTCAGAAGCTTGATTAATTAATGGACTTGATAATCTTAAACGCGGGAAATAATAATCGGGAGCCCATATTATCGTAATATGGATTAAGATGGATAGTGCAATATTAATTTATTAGTGGTAATAATTAATATTAATGGATTGAATTATATTGGGGCTCAATATTGAAATTCAGAAGTCCATTATGAGGTCCAATCTTAATTCTTCTTAAAGGCCCCTCAAGTAGTCCATTAAGTAGCCCAATAATGATAAGGTGATTAAAATAAAAGAAAATAATTATGCTGATTTTTCCATGTTAATTTCGAAAATTGCATATTAAGAAGAAAAAAGATTTTGTTGATTTTCTTGGAAATATATTATGGAAGATATGTATTCTTGGAATACAAGAATATCTCATATATTCAAGAAGATCCAAATCTTTGGATTTCCTCTTATTATTTTTGAAAACTTCAAGCTTATGAGGTGAGTGAGATTTTTGTGGAATACTTTATTATGGAGAAAAGAATATATGAGATATATTCAAGATTTCTTAGAGACTAAGAAAAGATTTTCTCCAGGCCCATAAAATCTCTACAATTTTCGGCCACTACATCTATAAATAGGGGTGATTATTTCATCCCCAAGTACATAATTCCATGTGTTGGAAAAATCAAGAGCATAGATATTTTCTTTTTCCTTAGTTATTTAAATTGTTCAATAGCATCTCCCACCGGTGATCGAATAAAGCGAAAGGGAATACTTGAGAAGGTTTTTGGGTTGGTAAAGCGTGTACGTGTTAGTCCCGTTTATTCAAAGGCCAAGTTCTACGAAAGGTACGTTAATCACATATCATCTTGATTATTTCCGCCATAGATTATATGTGAATTAATTCAACATGCATGATGTAAAATTTGTTGTTGGAATTATTATTTGAATTAATTAGGATTAATTCATGCTAGTAATAATTGTATTTAAATTCGTATTTAAATTTCATCCCGAATAGATTCCGGGCACCCCTATTTTCCCAACAACTGGTATCAGAGCCACGGTTTCGGGCTCTGATCTTTAAATTGGAATTTAAATTGTTAAACATTAAATTGAAATTAGATAGTAGAATTGCTAGATCTTTTTTGCAGGTATCCAATTGTCATGGTTTTTAATGTTGTTAATTTTTCATGCGTGTGAATTAATTATTTTTAATTCGATTCGTTCGAATTCGTTTTTCTCGTGAGAAAATCCACGAGTAGATTAGTTGTTTTTATTTTGATTCGATCATTGTAATATACTAGTCTAGACCTAGTATTTATTTTTTGTAAAATAAATTGTAACCGGATCGTGACGAAGAACGAAGAATTAAAGACGGCGTACCCGGACGACGCATATGTGCGCGGCGCATGCATGGACGTAAAATTGTGCATGGGGTGAAGAAAACGAGAACGAACGTCGAAACCCGGCGCACGGGGTGCAAGGCGCACGACCCGCGCGCGACGGGTGGCCGGCGGTGCGCAAGCGCGCGCGCGCGCCTCGGGGCGCGGCCTGCAGCGCCTCGGCTGCTTGGCCTAGAGGCACGCGGGCCCACTCCGTGGGCCGACGCGCGCCGTATCTCGGGTCGTGGAATTTTTTTTAGTTCCGTTTTTTTTGTGTGATTTTAAAAATCGTCCCGAACCCCAAACGCTGCTGTTTTTGATAAAGTGTTGTTGTTCGAGTGGGAGCATGTCGAGACGAACGCCGGAAAGCAACAAGGACGATATTTTTCGCATCAAGACGTGAAGAAATTAAACCGTGACAATTGGATTTGAGTGCTCCAATGTGTTTAATTTTGTTTTGATGGATGTTTTATTTCGTGCACTTATTATTATTTGTTAATATGTGTTTGCATGAATTTAATTGTCCAAGAAAAACCTTACTTTCGAAAATTACTAAGTATGTTTATTTAATCGCAATTTTATTCCGGATATTAAAATTGGATTAATTTGGCCTCCATAATTTATTTATTGTGAAGTTCTTTTGGAATACCTTTCCCCCTCGGATCGGCCAAAAGAATGGATTTCACATGAATAAATTCCGAAATGATGATTGTGGATTATTACTAGTGGCGGTGTTGACCTTCACCACGAGTGGCTTGCTCAAAGCGAAATAATAATCCTGTATTTAATTATGGTTATTACTTAGGCATAGGAAATTGATATTAACTTACTCCCCTTGGAGTCCCTGTCAATTTCTATGTGGTCAAAGTGGGAGCCAACTATTAATTTTGAATTAAGGACTTGTAACTTTTAAAGTTTGTGATCCGCTTGAATGTATTTAAATGTATAGACCACCCCTCGTAGCGCATTTAAATTGTTTTGAGATGTTGGCTGATGCATGATTATATTGTTTTAAGGTTTCAATATAATTGATGTGATCGAATTATGTGATAATTTCATATTTTTCTAGATATTGATATGAATGTATGTTTTATTCTCATTTCATCATGTCGCAACCTTTTAATCCACTGTTTAATATACTTAAAGTTAATAAACTTTTTGGAGAGAATTATATCGATTGGAAATATAATTTTAAATTTGTCCTTACTGTACGAAAACACATTTGGGTTATTCACGTTAATAAACCCGGCAAGCCTAATGATAAGTCAAGCAATGGGAAAAGGCAGTTGATGATTGACAGCGTGACAATGAACACATGAAGTGCACATCTTGACATCTCTGTCTGAGGGTTTGAGGCGTGTTCATGAAGACATTGTATCCGCTGTTGAAATCATGGAAAGCCTTGAAGAGATGTTTTCACATCAGAATCCCATGACTGATCAGTTCACCAAACATGACTCGGTCAAGTTGGAAATGGTGGAAGGAACGCCCGTGAGGGAGCATGTTCTCGAGATAATGGCATACCTTAACAAGTTGGAAGTACGTGGTGCAGATTTTGATGTACCTTCTCAGGTTTATTTCATATACCATTCTCTACCGAGAAGCTTTGAGCAGTTTCATCTGAACTGTCAGGTGAATGAACGGACAAGTCATTTGCCCGAGCTCTTGCAAGCTTTAGTTTCGATGGAGGTGATAATGGAGCACCAGTCTAGTGCTATGGTGGCTAATGGTCCGTCTACCTCTTTTGGTCCCAAGGGAGTGAAAAAGAGGAAGAGAACCAAAGGTCGGATCCAAGCAAATCCAATTGTTGCGAAAGGCAAATGCAAAGGCTAGCATCGAAGGGGAAGTGTTTTAGTTGCGGTGAGAGAGGACAATGGAGGTCTGCCTGTTCCAAGCCTAAGAGGCTATGAAAGTTAGGTAATTCACACACCCTAGTCGTCGAAACTTGTGAAGTGGCGTATGCTGTCTATTCGTGGATAGTGGATACGAGAGCTACTGATCATATTTTTTTTCATGGGTTCAAGATAACCCGGCGACTTAACGGAAGTGAGATCTCCATCACATCGGACAATGCTACAAGAGTGGCAGCTGAAGCAGTGGGAGAAGTGCGTCTATCTTTTGAAGATAGAGTTATGGTCTTGAGAGACGTTCTTCATGTTCCTAGTTTAGAAAGAACTCAACCTTCAGTTTCTAAACTGTTTTGAATAGATACTCAGTTTCTTTTAATAAGGATGTTATTATTTATTGAAATAATGAGTTTATTTGTTCCACAACTTCAATGGATGATCTTTATACCATTATTTGGGCACACCACTCATAAAATTGAATCTAATAACACATCGATTATTTCGAGTAATAAAAGGAAGCATTCTTCGGACATGAACGAAACACTTCTATGGCATCTTAGATTAGGTCATATTAATCTAATGCGGATACAAAGGTTGGTGAAAAATGAATCCTTGGAGTCACTTCAAGTTGAGTCATTTCCAACTTGTGAATCCTGTTTAGAGGGTAAAATGACCTAGAGGGCATTTGGAGCCAAGGGGAATAGAGCCACCAAAGTGTTAGAACTCGTTCATACCGATATGTGTGGTTCAATGACGATCATAGCAAGAAGGGGTATGAGTAATTTGATGATTACTCGAGATATGGATACACCTACCTTATGATGCATAGGGAAATAAGTATCAAGTTTCTACGATTTGATCGTGGAAGCGAATACCTTAGCGATGAATTCTTGAACTACCTATCGGACGAAGGGATTGTATCCCTGTTGACCGTACCGGGAACCCCTCAATAGAACGGTATGGCTGAACGAAGGAAGCAGACTCTTTTAGAAATAGTCAGATCCATGATGAGTTATTCGGATTTACCCAAATCGTTTTGGGTAACGCCTTGGAAACGACGACTTACATTCTAAACTTGGTGCCATCCAAATCGGTTCCTAAAACCCCAATGGAATTGTGGACCGGGAGCAGCCCAGTCTAAGACACTTGCATATTTGGGGTTGTCCGGCATACGTGCTAGATAAGAAAGCCGGTAAGTTGGATCCATGTTCGGAATTAAGGCCGTTTATAGGATACCCTGCGGGAACGAAAGGGAGTATGTTCTATAGTCCCAAGGATATAAAGGCCATGATTAGTTCGCACTTTAAATTCTTGGAGGAAGACTATATGAACAAAAGAAAGCCCAGAAGTGAGATTACCTTAGACGAGTTAAGAGGGCAAACTCCTATACCAAGTATATAAGATGATGTACCACACGTCACACCTTCACAACCGGAACCCCGTCGCAGTGGGAGGATTGCTAGGCAACCCAAGAGATTCATGAGAATAGGAGAATCTTCGGATTTAATTCCCAGTGATGAATCAGACCCATGAACATACGACGAGGCAATCCAAGACAAAGACGCGGAGTCGTGGCAAACGGCAATGGAAACCGAGATGGGTTCGATGGATTATAATCAAGTGTGGGAGTTGGTCGAACCACCCAATGGGGTAGAACCCATTGGATGCAAGTGGGTGTACAAGAGGAAAAGAGGACCGAACGGAAAGGTAGAGACCTTCAAAGCAAGGCTTGTGGCCTGTGGCCTGTAGCTATGCTTAAGTCCATCCGTATTCTCTTGTCGATCGCTGCGCACCTAGATTATGAGATCTGGCAAATGGATGTCAAGACAGCTTTCCTTAACGGAAGTCTTGACGGGATCTATATGCAACAGCCCAAAGGTTTCGTTGAAAAGGGCCAAGAGCACCTCGTATGCAAGCTTAAGAGATCCATTTATGGACTTAAGCAAGCATCGCGTACTTGGAACCAGTGTTTTGATCAAGTGATTAAGTCTTATGGGTTTGATCAAAACGAGTTCGAAAGTTGTGTGTATATAAGCGTGACGGAACTGCGGTGGTATTCTTAGTATTATACGTAGACGGTATTCTTCTCATTGGAAACAATGTAAAGGTATTATCAGACGTAAGGGTATGGCTGTCAAATCAGTTTGATATGAAGGACTTAGGGAAAGCCGGTCACATCCTTGGGATCAAGTTCACTTGAGATCGCAAGAGGAGGATGTTGGGCTTATTGCAAGTTTCATACAAAGCCACTGTTTTGAAGCATTTCAGCATGCAAGTGGAGATAGATGACATGAAAGACGTTCCGTACGTTTCGGACGTAGGAAGTCTTATGTATGCAATGTTGTGTACGAGACCAGATATCTGCTTTGTCGTGGGCATGATGGAAAGATATCAAAGTAACCCCGGGAAAGCACATTAGATTGCAATTAAATGCGTTCACTACAAGAAAAATAATTTGAAAGGACACTTTAAAATGTAGTGATTGATTATCTATCATTACATTTCACCTATCTGTACACTTATAATTAGTGTCGTTTAAAATAATGTAACAATAGGTAATATGCTATAATTACATTTCTAAATGTCGTAAAACTTATGTTATAAGTACACCCACATTTTTTACATATATATTATAACTACATTAACAAATGTAGTAAAAAGTGAACTATAAGTACACATACATATTTTATGAAAATAATTAATATGACATTTGAAAGTGTCGTATATATTGTAATTATATAATTTTATAATATATAAAAAAAATTGTTATATCCACGTCATTATTAATATATTGTAATTATATAATTTTATAATATATATAAAAAATTGTTATATCCACGTCATTCTTAATGTCAACATAATTAAGCACAATTGACATTTTAATTATTATATTATGACAATAGTAATTGTCTTGAGAGACTTCATATTTGGAAAGCATAATAATTTTAAAAATAATATTATTATATTAAAAAATATTTATATTTTCCTTTCTGAATGAGGAATTGAAATACCTAAAAATTTGTTGTACAAATTAATGTATAATCAACCTTTTAAGTTGACCAATAAAAAACTATATGAGAATTCTCAATCCCAAATGACATTAAACTTCATCTAAAAACGTTAATAAGTCATCATTCTTAAATTCAAGTAAATGTCTACACGAAATCTTAAAGATTACTTGCACAATAATTATATAGTGATATCAAAACTAAACAGTGAGAAATTACAATAGAATGAGCATCATGCATCCTCAAGATCTTGGGGCTTCAAAAATTCGCTATGTTCTCTCTCTCAATAGTAGATTTCCTGAGGCTTCCAACCTACAATTAATTCCATGCTTAGTATTCACTGTGTTTATAGAAACAAGTATGTAGGTAATTTATGAAACTCCATGCACTTATTATACAACATGAAAAATGACTTAAAATATATATTCCAATCAATATCGACTGAATGAAAGCATGAAAGATACTTACTTGATGCAAAATCATTGTAATTGATATTATAGTAGCAATTAATCTGCACTAGGTGCAACCTGCATATAAATTATAAATAAATTAGTTAAAGAATCAAATTGCAAACACAAACTTTTACTAATGATGTGTGTTAGTACAATAAAATTTCATACCAAGTTACGAGGCCAAACGATCATTTCTCCAAGTGCATGCGCAATCTTCTGAAGATTACCATAAGGCCTAATCAAGTCTTCTTCAGGTTCAAGCACCACTTTCACATTTACTTCACACCATTTTGATCCCAACAATTGGCCCCCAACTTCAGAACATGGATCGATACTATGAATGCACCCTTTAGCCACAATTTTTTTGGGATCGAACAAGCTTTTGAGAGAAATACGAGCACCAACCTTTTAAGGAAAAACAAATACAATATAATCATATGACCACTAACACATGATATTGACATGCTTCAATTGATAATAGATAATAAAAAATAAAAAAAGACTTCACCGATAGTCCATGTTGCATAGAGGGCACTAGTGAATCGCCACACCTTTGTTGTGCTATAATTGTTTCCAGTTCTGTTATTCGTGATTGTTGCTCCATCAAGATGCGGTTGGATGTACTCCTAGGAAATTCACCCCATACATCTGATGGGCAGATCCCTTTACCCATCATCCTTACATGGCCAGGTGGATCCGGTCCCATGGTTTGCGCAAATACATCATTCGGACCAATTGGATCTTCAGATACTTGATTGTTGTGTTCTTGCATTTCCAACTATGAATTCAAACAATCAAGAGTTGTCATGTTTTTCATTAATGAAACAACAAATAATTTTTGTCATGTAGACTTACAAATTTTCTTGAGGCATCATCACTTGATTCTTCATTCGGTTTAACAAAACACGCACCGAATAGTTCATAGCGACTTGGGGGCCGTCCCAATTCCTTTTTCTGAAATATAAATTGTTAAATTAAATAGATATTAAGATATGCGAAAATAAAAAAAAAAAACAGCAACAATTTCATTACCAATTTATTTCGAACTTGGGCAAATGATCTTTTCCCAGTTATTTGTTTCATGGTTTTTTTAGCTCTAGCTTTCTTGTTTCTCTTGCTTACCTCCTGAAATTAAATTAAATAAATAAATAAGTAGATACAAGTTCTAAATTTGTTTATATTAAGCAATCACAACAAACCTTTGCTTCATCTGAGCTCCAATATGTAACAAGTTTAACCCATTGATCAAGTTGTATCCTTCTATTATCACTCTGTTGTTCTATCAAATTAATCAAAGGGACATCTTCTTTCCAATAAGTTATTTTCAAAAAATGCTTCCAGTTTTTCCATTTATCCCCAATAGATGACAAAATCCACTTCTCTGCAATTTTAGGGACATGGAATCGTCGCTGCATCACATTTGTATATAGATATAGCTCAGTGAAAAAATACAGCAAAATCAGAAAAATACATTGTGACTGAGGAGTTCAGAATATAGCTTGTAAAGAAATAGAGAATAAGAAACAACAGCCCATCATTTAAACAAAGCAATTGAAACATTAAATTTAGAGCTATCAAAGTTATTTCAACAGACTCTAGCAAACCAAGAAAATGAATACCAGAGTTGGACATATTAGTTGTAAACTAGAACATCATTTGAATACACACATTAAGAAAATGATATTTACCTTTACAGGATCTAGCATATTGGTTTTGTTTTCCCTTGACATTGCACGCCAATCCTTCACATCAATTGGACAATATTTACCATTTCTTGCAATTGAACCTAAAAAATGGCATAGCATGCTACACTTTCCACCTATCGGCTGACCATACTCATTATATTCAACTGGATGTAGTTCTAAGTGGGAGGGACGACCCCAAACACTGTCCATATATGTGGGACCTCGAGATTTTTTAATAGATTCATCAGCAATTTCATCACCTATTAGCACAAAACTAAGTATTAGTTTTAAATCTTTCAAATAAAGTATGATAACTTATATCATTACCTGGGTCACATTCTTGTTCATCTTCAACTCTTGATTCTTCTCTAACTCTATTGTTAGGGTGGTTGTTAACCTCGTAGTTTTCTTTCATTAGCTCATCATCAATGCTTCTTGATTCCTCCCAGAATCTAGCCATAATCTGACTGTTAAACTCATAACTTCCGTTCATTAGCTCTTTCTCGATTCTATCTTCCTCCCCAAGTATATCGTAGCGATGGTTGTTCATACTAGTTCCCTCAACTAATGGCATGTTCATGAGCGGGTTATGCGATACCATATTTGGGTCTTGTTGAAAACTTGTGCATTCATTATAAACTCTTTTATTAGTTCTATGTGATACCACAACTGGAGCCTTCCCTTTATCTGTACATCCCGGATTAAGTCTTCCACGTTGTTGAGTTCTAGCTGCCATCACTGTAAATTAAAGACTAGTAATAAGAACAAAATCATGTGACTAAATCACAAAAGAAATTTAATTGCGAATTTATTATATGACGTAATAAAAGTGTATAAAGTAAAGTTTGTTCATACTTGTGTCCCAATAAGCACTTTGAGGATGATCTATTGTTGTCAAGATCCTAGGTGGTTGCAGGATTGGTTCATCTCGAAGCATAAAATTTTTCGTTGTACCTTTTTTACTTTTATTAACCCTGCAAAATGTAAAATAAAATACATTTACAATACAAAATTACTGGACCAGCAGACAATGCCAATATATACTGACAAAACATGGAGAAGATACTAGCTAAAACAACATCTACAATCCAAACTTTAATGATTATTAAGAGATACACATATACACAAACAAACACCACATATATACATATGTACATTTTAGGACAAACTGCAAAAATGGGACTTATCTATGCTACTAGTTGCACTTTGAGGACCCAACTTTTAACTTTTGCAGGGTAAGTATCGAACTTTCATTTTGTTGCAAAATAAGGACTTGGGCAGTTTTAAACAAAGTATTTCTGCCAATTCATTCAAATATTTACATCTGATATCATGGGGCTTCTTTTGAACACGATTTCGTGGGGCTGAATCCTAAATGACTTGAAAGATTTTGATCAAGAATTCAAGAAATAGGAAACATTCTTATGATCGTTATAATTTATTAATAGTTCCAAAGCAAACATACACAAGTAACCAGTAAACTTAATTAAATTCAGGCCATTTTCATCAGTTTACAACACCATCCCGACCATGTCTTCATAAAGAACCACTATCATGACAACCCTACTATTTCCTCTCCCTCCCGAGCAGAACCTTTTATTTATTTATTTTGATAAGAAATCAGATTTTATTGCTTAGAAAAGAAAAAAGGGATGAGAGATCGGAGATCCCTGAAAAGTTACATCAAAGAACAATACAATAACCAAGCAAGCAAAACTCATTTTAAATTTTAAATAAAAACTAAAAATAGCATCTGATGTGTCTACATAACTCACATATTAAAACTACATACAGATTCAAGCATATATGTTATAATGCAACAGTAGGTACAAGGGAAAGCTTCTGATTTATATGTCATTCATAAATGATTAACCATAAGTCCATAATCGGATAATCCCCTACCTCACCTCCATATTTCAAGATCCAGTTTTATGCCTATACCTCTCAAACATGAAATATGCCGTGATTTTTTGTTCTTTTGAAAAATTTTCAGCTAGTTTTTCCTTTTAAAATTGCCAGCACGTAATGCAATGTACACTCTAAGGGGCCGTTTGGTTCGAGGGATTGCTTGGGATTGTATTTATAATCCCAGGTGCATATCTAATTTCCTATAGTGCAAACTCTCATATGCACCAAGTGCACGGTGCATATGATCGTTATTAATAGAGAACACAACTAAAGCTCCGTGTTCTCCCAGTTTCCATGTTATTTCCTTAAAAGTTTATGATTCTTATTAAGTAGTAGAATCTAATTTGGGATGGCTAGTGCATGGAAACTTTGTATGGGCAGGCATATGGAGACCAAGAAGTTGGAACTTTTACTTATGATCCAAACTGTTTAGAGATATCTATTTTGTGGATTTTCAGGAAACGAGCTATTCATATTCATGGGCCTTACCCTTTCATCATAGCAGAAGCTGGAAAATATACAATTTAGCTCATTCCATCCCTATCCCCCCACACAATCCTTCAGTCTTTAATTCGTTATTTACATATTCGTTTTCCAGTGGCAGATGTAAAGATTTGGACGAAAGAATTGCCCTAAGTCTTTTTTTTGCAAAAAACAAAATAAATGTTTGATACTTACCTTGTAAATGTCGAAAGTTGTGTCCTTAAAATGCAATTAGTAGCAAAGATAAGTCATGTATTTGCTATTTGTCCTAAGTACACAAATCAAACAAAAGATAATTAACCAAAGAAAAGTTCAGTCAATAGAAGTTCACTAGTTAAATTTCAAACATCATATAATGTCTAGGATTGCTATAGGAATTACTGTTTATTCTCTGTTATAAGAACCAGTAGAAAAGTTAGTAAAAACACCGTCTTAATTAAGCACAATCGTCCCTGTCAATTGAAATACCTCATTCTACAGGCTGTAAATCCAAAACTTGCCCCTGTCAAAAAAACAAAATGAGATACGAATTAATTCAATAAAATCGATTTTGCATAACCATCATCCCTCAAAACTGAACTATTAATCTCGAAAATTAGGAACATCAAGTAATTAATGGAAAAGTTACCACCGAGACTCGTTTTGTAGGGAGATCGAGAGAGGATATTGATTGAGAAATTAGAGGTTTTCAGCGAGAGAGGATTAATGAGGTTTTCAGCGAGAGAGGAGGTTTTGATCATCTAATGAGAGATGAATATAAGCCCTAGAGAATTGGAACTAATAGATCGTGATTAGTGGCCCAATTTCTTTTAATTATTGGCGGTTTGCTTCCCGCTGTTTTTTTTTTTTTTTTTTTTTTTTTTATGGCGCTGGAAGATTAAGATGGTGGTAACAATTAAATGGCGCTGGTAATATTTAAAAAACCTAAGTAACTTATAAATTCAATATATATATATTATGTTGGTTTATTCAAAATAATGTAAATGATTCGAATAAATATAGTGAAATATATTATTCAACATTGTAGGTATAGGAGAAATTTGTTTATACATTAATCACATTGTAATAATTTTTAGTGTGACTAAATAATGCTCCCTTCCTCCCAAAAATAATTTCTATTTTAATATTTGTCATCCTAAAGTAAATTGAATTTAATAAATAAATATAAATATGTGTAAAATAATAATATAAGATGTAAGTATACTAGTGTAAAATAGTAAAATATAATAATATTATTATATTGTCATTTATCAAAATATCAATTAAGTAAGGGGAGGAGTAGTTTCGGCATAATTAATTTTAACTAGAGTAATACTTAAGTGCATAGTGCAATTGGTGCACAACTAATATTGCTCAGTGAAAACAATTAAGACTATTCATAAAAATACCTCGTAGCGGGAATTGCCTACAAAATTTCTAATTATATAAGAATCTTCATTTTCCTCCTACAAATAATTTGTCTACGGAAATTTTATAGGCAAATTATGTTATAGGTAAATTTTTGTAAGCAAATGACGTGTAGGTAGTTATACCCAGAGATTTTATTTCGTAGGAAAATTAATTCTGTAGGCAAATATTTTTAAACAAAGTACAGAGTGAAAATGGTTTATACATGTTACATAGAAGGGTATTAGTTGCTTTTACTAAAGAATATCAGTTGTTTTCATTGAAGAATATTAACTATGTTAACTAAAGAGTATTAGTTGTATATTGAAAACAAACTAAGACTCTTTAGTAAAAGAACTAATACCCTTCAGTGTAAACAACTAATACTCTTTAGTGAAAATAACTAATAAATTCCAATAATTCATGTATGAACCGATTTCACTTTATACATACTCATATTTTTTTTAAATTGAGAAATGAAAATATTTAATGATTAGGAAACTTTAATTACAGACTTGCTTTGGAATTTGATGCTTGAGGCTATAAGTAGTAAATCCTTGAATTGTAAAGTATGTACATAATTTATTTATTTTTATATTTGAGGGAGTGGATTTTGTATGTTTTGATAGGGAAAATGTAGTTGGATAGTGAGATTATTAAATTATAAAAAATAGATGATTGATTAAGTGAAGAAGATATGTATATTATTGACAATATATGGTATACGTTTAAATTCTGAATTAATAGAATGTCCTATTATTTAAAAAGGGTAGGTTATATATGAAAAGACAAAGTATAGAGTGAAACTGGTTTATACATGAATCACTGAAGGGTATTAGTTGTTTTCATTGAAGAGTACTTTACTGAAGAGTATTACTGATTTACACTAAAGAGTCATAGTTGTTCAATGAAAATGAACTAAGACTCTTCAGTGTAAACCAGTAATACTCTTCAGTAAACACAATTAATACTTTTCAGTGAAAATAACTAATACCCTTCAGTGATTCATATATAAACCAATTTCACTCTATACATACTCATATGAAAATTGTTTATGATAAATTTATCATAAAATGATTTTAAAGTATCAAATATTTGATAATGAGTATCAAAAAATTTATCAGGAGTATCACTAATTTGAGTTCAAGAAATTTTACAACAATTAAAATATAATACCACCGACTCAAATTACTTATACTCTTGATAAGATTATTGATAATTCTGATCAAATATTTGACACTTTAAAATTATTTCATTATAAGCTTATCATAAACCGTTTCCATATAATACTTTGCCTTTTGGATGATCTATATTCATATTTTACTTTTAAAATTTTTGTTTGATGTCCTTTATTAAAACTGCAAATTTTAAAGTAAACTAAATTCATTACCTTGTTCATATAATAAATTTAGTTTGTTGTTCATATAATTCGAAACATGAACTGTATCTTACTGTATCTAATAAATTTAGTAAATCATATCTAGTGTTTATATCTTACTGTATCTAATAAGTTTTTTAAACTTAGTTTATATAGTATTCTAGTTAGAAGAATGCTGAAAGATAGGTCAAGTTTTTTTTTTTTTAAAGACAACAGAAACTTTTATTAAGGAAAACAAATTACATGTATAAGTATACACATATGACTGCAAGATTAATAAGAAATACTTAGCAGCTACCAAAAAGACAACAAAAACTTTTATTAAGGAAAACAATCACATTTATAAGGCATACACATGACTGCAAGATTAATAAGAATTACACAGCATCTACCATCAATCCACCACATCCTACCTGCTTCCTTATCAGTCAAATAAGAACAACTTTTCAACCTAGGATACAACCTCCTATCACACTACATTCAGTCAAATAAGAACAACTTTTCAACCTAGGACACAACCTCCTATCATACTACATTCGGCCCCCCTCTTCTAACAGCAGCGTATTTACTTGAAAGACAGCAGCTGTTACTTATTTAATTCTTGGATTAGCACGCCAAGACTCAAAAGAAGTATTACATGCCTTCTTGTGTTTTATAGTCACCCACACCCATGCCCACGTTCTTGCAAGTATCAATTAGATCAAGTAAGTCTTGAAATCACACAACCAAAATAAAAAGTTCAGTAATCAGTGAAAATAAAAGGTTTAAAGGTCTTTCATTAATAAGGAAAAAAATAAAAAAACTTGGTTTCTAACGCGCTATGAATTCTATAGAAAAAGTTAAAGCCGAATTCCACTACTAAAATTTACAATTCGTAGAGAAATAGCTGATAACAAACTCCTTAATGCTGCAATTAGTAGAAGAAACTGATGTGCAAGTTCTTTCCTATTAAACCTTGATTTTGCAGAATCTGCAAAGACAAGAATAAGTAATAATGAGAATATATATATATATCAATTCTAGAAGAAGTAAGAAATTCACTTCAGCTATAATTAAAAGAAGAAAAAGGCAAGTCACATTATCTCTTATACACCATGTTATAGTAACCAAGTTAAACATTATAGGTATAATTAAATAACACAAGTTGGTACATGATTGGAGCTAAAATTTCCAGAAAAGATCAGTTCCACGGCAAAGCATCAAATTACCTTGTATTAATAACTAAACACTACAACATCAAAACTAAATTTATACTACCCCTGTAAGTTTTTTTTTTCTATGTTGCTAAAATGATATATCTAATTAAAATGAATCACTTTCTGCCATTTAACTATTGTATTCACAAACAAGGCAGAAATGATGCAACATCCCTGACTCAAACCTTATGCAACTCAAAACTATTTGTCATGTCCATTAAATACATGGAATTCAAGCACAATAGCAGGTATCATTATGAAATAACATCCACTTTATCAGAGGATTGAGGAAAACAATTATATGATAAAATTTGCAGAGAAAACAAACAATGCAAAATAGAAAATTCAATAGTAACACTACCTTCTTTGTAGGGAGGTAGATAAAAGAGTATTAACAGCCAACTTTTCTCATCTCCATTCACGAATTAATATCAACTTCTTCTCCTTCAATATCGTCACGGACCCAATTGAATTCACCACAATCATTGTTCACTGGAGGATTGCAAATATCACTTTGCAAGTAAGTTTCAGTATCAACACATGGTTCCATGTTGTACTCAGCTCGTGCAACAGTAGAGACAACAACATTCCATTTCCTATCAATTGGATCTTGTACATAGAATACTTGTTTAGCTTGGGATGCTAAAATGAATGGTTCATTGTGACGCCTTACATTAGAAAAATTAGCCAATATAAACCCTTCGTCATCTTGTTTTAACCGTTTTCCTTTCGACACCCAGTCACAATCAAACAATACCACTCTACGCCCACCATCATAATCTAGCTCAATGATACTATTTAAAACTCCATAGTAATCAACCTCGCTCAGGATAGGATTTTGGTCCCTTGTACTTGAAAAACTTGACGTTGTAGCATTGACGGCTACCCCACTATTTTGAGTCTTCCGTCTACTTTCCACATCTCTAGTGTGAAATCTGAAGCCATTCACCACAAACTTTTCATATTTCAATCCAATGAAATTTGGGCCACGAGAAAGCAATGTTAAGTCTTTTGATTTTGGACTTTCCTTCGGAATTTGCAACCCTTTAACCTGTGTAAAAAAACTCCAAAGTAGTGAACATGGTTACTATAGATATTAAATATTTGAAGTTGTTGTCATTACAAACATAACTTACATATTCGGCAAACCAATCAGCAAAGCTTTCACTGTGAATACGTTCAATTTGATGGCGGGCAACACGGGTATGTGTTTGTTCAACAATGGTACGATGCTCACTACAAAATTAAGATCATTAAATTTTAAAATTTAGACAACTTTATGTAATTCGATGAACCAGAATAAAATGACTTACTTAATGTACGGTGTAAGATCCTCACAATTAAATAACACATATTGATGTGCTTTCTTCAATGTTTCAGCATCAAATTTTGTGGCAGCTCCTTTTCCAAGAGGACGACCTACCATCTTAAATACATCTAACTCAGATGTGATACTTCTCTCTATATCTATGTCTTCATTCCTTGCTGTTTGATTGATCCTTGATTCCACATAATCTGCGAGGTATAAAGAGCAAAATGACAAACATTCTTCTGCTAAATAACCTTCCGCAATTGAACCTTCGGGTTTACTTCTATTTCGAACATATGACTTCAGTGTGCTCAAATACCTGACCCCCCCCCCCCAAAAGGTAGACAAAAACATATAAGTTGTTATCAAAACATAAGCATTTTATCTTATTTGTGATTGTTTTAATAATAATTACCTCTCTATTGGATACATCCAACGGTAGTAAACTGGCCCAGCTAGCTTAACTTCTGTAGCTAAATGTACAGTTAGATGCACCATAACATCAAAAAATGATGGTGGGAATATCTTTTCTAACTGACAAAGTATCAGAGCAATATCCTTTTCTAAACGAATCGCATCTGCAGGATCAATTACTTTGGAGCATAGTTCTCTGAAGTACTTACTCAATCTTAGCAAAGGGGACCGCACAGGCTTTGAAAGAGTTCTTCGTAATGCTATAGGTAACAACTGCTGCATCACAATGTGATAGTCATGACTCTTAAGGCCTAAAAGTTTAGGTGGTTTCATCTGAACACACCTTGAAATATTGGAGGCATAACCATCTGGAACTTTCACTCGATTCAGAACCTCACAAAATAACGTTTTCTCTCTCTTGCTCATCGTAAAAGGGGCTGGAGGTAAGCATACCTTTCCGGTGCCCTTTGCAGTGGGATGAAGCTTTGGTCTAATCCCCATTTCTTTCAAATCAAGGCGTGATTTAAGATTATCTTTTGATTTACCATCCATACCCAAAAATGTACCACAAATGCTTTCACATACATTTTTCTCTATATGCATGACGTCAAGATTATGACGAACAACATTGTCTTTCCAGTATGGCAGTTCAAAGAAAATACTCTTCTTCTTCCAATTGAAAGGCAACTTTGGGTTATTCTCAACATATTTTCCAAATCTAATTGAGAAATTTTTAAGTTCATCAATTACCATATCACCGGATAATGGGGGCGGGGCTTCTCCACGTCCCTTATTTAAGAACCTCTGATGACACATATAACAATACTTTCCACCATTACGCAACCACTTTGAATGTGTATGCTTGTGACAAACCGGGCAAGCAAATTCTCCTTTAGTGCTCCATCCTGATAAATTTGCATATCCTGGAAAATCGCTTATAGTCCATAACAATGATGCATGCAGCTGAAAATTTTTCTTAGTTGATGCATCATATGTTTCAACACCTACTTCCCATAGATCCTTCAAATCAGCAATAAGAGGTTGCAAGTAAATATCAATATTATTCCCAGGAGCTGATGGACCAGGAATTAATAATGACAACATAAAGTATGGTTGTTTCATGCACATCCACGGTGGGAGGTTATATGGAATTAGTATCACGGGCCATGTGCTATGAGAAACACTCATATTTTTAAATGGATTAAATCCATCTGAAGCTAACCCCAACCGAACATTCCGAGGATCCTTAGCATACTGGGGATATAAATTGTCAAAAGTTTGCCATGCCGGCGAATCAGCGGGGTGCCTCATACGTCCGTCCTTCGTACGACCTTCAGAATGCCATCTCATATGGCAAGCTGTTTTTTTTTGACATAAACAATCTTTGCAATCTAGGTTTGAGAGAAAAATACCATAGTACCTTTCGTGCTATCTTTCTTTTCTCACCCGTAGGATCCTTTTCAGAAGTTTTCCACCTGAGCTCATTGCATGTCTCGCAAGAAGTTCTTCCCTCGTTCACCCGCCAATATAGAGTGCAATCATTTGGACAAGCATCAATCTTTTCATAATCAAGGCCCAAATCCTTCATCAACTTCTCAGCCTCGTAATACGATTTAGGTAAGTTGGTCATGGCTTCTGGGAATGCTTCTGCTAATAACTTCAAGAGCATATCAAAAACTGTATTAGATAATCCTCCAAGACATTTTAGGTGCAATAGACGAATTATGAATGAAAGTTTTGAGAACTTTTCACATCCTTCATACAATTTATGTTTAGAAGCATCAATTAACTCATAAAATTTTGCAGCCTGTCCTCGAGGAATTTCTACATCCTCCATAAAATCATTTATGCCTTGCATATCACCATGCTCTTGAGGATCTCCAAAAATATCATTAACTAAACTTTCAATATCATCAACATTTGTTGAAGTCCCTGGAAGATCACGTTGAGGCTCAAATGAAGATGAAGGATTCCTAGAAAGCTCTCCATGAGCTATCCATTCAGTGTATCTAGGAATAAACCCATCAACTGTCAAGTGTTCAAACGCATCTTTTCTACTTGCAAACACACCAATCTTGCAATGCTTGCACGGGCACAATATCATTTCATTCACGGATGCATTCAAAAAAGCAAAGTCTAGGAAATATTTAAGTCCATCTTGGTATTCTTTACTCACTCTTGACTTGGTCATCCAACTTCTATCCATGTTGTTATGAGAATGTGGCTGTGGAAAGAAAGTAGGAAGAACTTCAGCAAAAAAAAAAAAAAAACTTATAATTTAATATCCCAAGATTTAGAGTAATAACATGGTATGGATTAATTTGTTCAAGCAAGATTAATTAATATTAAGAAATTCCAGTTATCCAAACGAACATTTATATATTTAACAAGCTAGGAAGAATCTGCAAAGATTAATTCTTCTGCACAAATATAATCTTTAATTGTACTATTATTATCCAGCCGACCATCATCACTAGTTAGTACTCGGAGATTAAATTAATTAAGCTTCACCTTTGAGAAGACTCTTTACTCCTCATCTTAAAAAAAGAAGTTAAATATACACTAATACTATTACTGTTGGCAAGAACACCCTGCGCCCCCATCCCAATATCTAGTAATTATATTGTTGTACAATCAAATAAATTTATTTACTCTCAACTATGTATGTTGTACAATCACATTAATTTATGACAAAAGTTTGTGTAAGATAGTCTCATGTCATTAGATAACACATATTAACACTCACTCTTGTGAAAGTATTAATTTATCATGCTCAATTTATATTTCATCCTACCATCTCATTGTATGGAACAATATCTCTCAAGACATACTCTTAATCTATATACGTGTGTGTATGTAAATATTGTCAACAACACTTATACCTACATCAGAAACCGGGTGGTCCTTGCCTAGATGAGGTGCAGAAGCATTAGTAATTCCAGCAACAGCACCCCTTCAAACTAACATTCTATCTTTTTTACCTGAGAACCTTCCATCTAACTCGTTTTCATTCACACAAACAGCAGGGCAATCACCATTACTGCTCCCATTTTTTTCCAAAAAGAGACTGAGGAACCATAACTAGATGGTTGGACAAACTAAAAACCTTGAATCAACTAGTCATAAGATATGCTTTAAAGGGTATTATGATATCAGAAGATACCAAGAGTTAAAATATGTAAAGAACAGATAATTAATCAGCAAGCAACTAATTGACTAGTACTCGATCCTATTGTTCTAAGAAGATGATTTCAAATCCTTTTTCCCCCTATACATTCTGATGTCCACATTGCTAACTTCATCTAGATAAAGAGCTTATCATCTAATATGATGCTAAATCTTCCAAGGGTATGCCTTTTTTTAATTATGCCCTAATTTCAACTACTCGTAAAATTTGCAATCGTGGCTTCTAAATGCTGAACTTAAGTGATGCAGGGCTATCAAAAAAAGCAGGACAATTGGTTCAAGAAAAAAAAACTAGTACCTGAAAGGTGGAGAGCGATGTCGACGGAAAGAGTGAAGACCGGCAAAGTGAGAGAGAGATAGCGTGGCTTCGATGCTCGGTAGCTGTATGGCGGCGGAATCAGAGATGGCCGGTGGCGCGGGTGGCTTGTGGAGGCGGTGGTTGGCCAATTGAGGCAGATTTATTCGGCGATGAATAGAATTGCAGAAAGCAACGATGATTGATTCAATTACTTTACCCTCTTAGATTCAACGTAATCCAATGAAACGTCCAAGTAGGAAGTAGATGATTTTGGATTATGTAGCTAACTGTGCAGAATTTTCCGTGGTGGTAAAGTAGAATTAGTGCGCGCAGGGGAGAATCCGTTGATTATTTCTACGCGCGAGGAAGATAACTAATGCTTGTTCCTTTTCTTTTTTCTTTTACTATGATCGAACCTAATGCAGGAAGTAATTAGGTGTTTGAAAATATAAAATTATTAAATATTTAAAATAATTAACTATTATTATTTTTAACTAATTTATAATGATATTTAGCGGAGATATTGATTTGGTGGGTTCTGCTTTTACCATGCCAATCTTTTTTATTTTATTTTTCAATACTCTCTTCGTCTCAATTTTATTTTTTCATTTGTCAAAAAAAGGGTCCGTTCTAATTTTATTTTTCCATTTTCTAAAATAGAAATAAAGTGCATTCACTATTTTAAAATTTACCTTACAAAAAATTATTTTATTCATTTAAGTACTAAAATTCAATTCTCGCATTAAACTCCGAGTAAAGTCAAAGGGAAAAATAAAATTGGGACAGACAGAGTATTATTAAATTTAGATAAAGTATAGAGTGAAAGTAGTTCAGGGTATTAGTTGTTTTTACTAAAGAGTATTATTTGTTTTCACTGAAGGGTATTAGTTGTTTCACTGAAGAGTCATAATTGTTAACTGAAAACAACTAATTAATATTCTTCAGTAAAAACAACTAATACCAATCAATAATTCATATATGAACCAATTTCACTTTACATATACTCTTAAACTTATTTTAAAATGGGTAGAATTTCATATTGCCACTTTATAATTTTTTGTGTCTAGACTAAAATTTAATTAGAATGCAAATGTAAAAAATATCAAAAAAATGATACGACACAAGCCAAAATATGGCATGTTGTATTATAACACTTACTTAATAGTGTATTAATAGGTTCCATGTAAGTAGTTAAATACATGATACGACACTAGTCAAAATGTTGTAATTTTATGCTATTATGGCATTTAGTTAATAATGTATTAATATGTTACACATTAGTGTACTTAAAGAATTGGAAAATATAGTGTATCAATAGAAAAGTTATGAGTACATTTTTTTAGAAGTGTATTAAAACTATTGTATTATTAGACCTTTTTTCTTGTAGTGGTTCTTTAGTGTCTGAAAAGAACTTGGTATGGAATGTTGATTTAACAGTCAGACAGTCTAATTCCCGTGGGATATACAGACTCAAATTTCCAATCAGATATAGAATCCAAAATAAATACCTCGGGTAGTGTGTTTTGCATGGGAGAAGGAGCCATGACATGGAGAAGCGATTTGCAGAAATGCTTCGCCGATTCGACCATGAAAGCCGAATAAGTAACTGCTTGTGAAGCAGCGAAAGAAGCGGTTTGGCTCAAGTACTTCTTAGTGGACTTGGACGTTGTTCCGAATTTGCCCATCATAATCACTGTCCATTGTGATAATGTCGGAGCAGTTGCAAATTCGAGGGAACCAAGAGCCCACAAGGCCAGCAAACACATTGAAAGAAAACACCATCTTATACGAGAAATCGTTAAGAGAGGAGATAAAGAGGTGGCAAAGATAAATATCGGAGGACAACCTAGTAGATCCATTCACAAAGAGTCTGCCTCAGAATACATTCGAGAGACATGTGGATGGAATGAGAGTCAAGACTATTGCCAATCTGCTTTAAGTATAAGTGAGAGGAATTATTAGGTTAGTGTAGGTTGACATGAGATGTCACGTAGAGCTACTACACTAAGACATGCGTGATGTATACTAAAAAGCAGACTTTAAGTATAAGTGGGAGATTGTTGGAGTTATACGTGAAAGTATGCTTTTACTTTGTATAACTCGTGTATCAAACACTTATTTATGAAAATAATTCTTTTATCGCATTTGTTTTAGATATGATTGAATGTTGAATATTTATTGCAAACAGTTCATAATAGTACTAGTTACATTGTAGTTAATGTGGTGATACCCGATCACGGAAGACAACATTAACAGTTTCCTTGTAACTAAACGTACATATTCACGACCTAGGTGGAATTGAACAATCCGCCGTGAAAGGTCGATGTGTAAGGCTCAGATTGGTCTGTCTTGACTAAGAGATTGCACTAGCACATTTAGTATGTGTTGAAGAGGACCTACATCGAGGATAAATTCTTCTGTTCTGATATGTGAAGAATTAGACCTCAGTGGTTGTTGATTTCTTAATCCCCGTCACTTAAATAGGACCGTGTGTGCTTAATGGTTACTGCTTTGATTCATGTTGGGTGAGAATCATTGTGACTTTGAACTTTGTGTCTTGGGCAGTAATATTAATCATACGACGGTTGCTAAGATTTAATACGGAGAAACGCGTGCGAGTACGGCTCGTGTGATTAGTCACCTTGGTGGGCTCAGAAGTTTTATCGTACCAAATCTTGCAAGTGAAGAATCAGTTTCTTCGGTACGGATAATAATGCTGAGCTGTCTTTACTCCAAGGTGAAATATATTAATTAATTTAGAGCTATTCAGAAGCTTGATTAATTAATGGACTTGATAATCTTAAACGCGGGAAATAATAACCGGGAGCCCATATTATCGTAATATGGATTAAAATGGATAGTGCAATATTAATTTATTAGTGGTAATAATTAATATTAATGGATTGAATTATATTGGGGCTCAATATTGAAATTCAGAAGTCTATTAGGAGATCCAATCTTAATTCTCCTTAAAGGCCCCTCAAGTAGCCCATTAAGTAGCCCAATAATGATAAGGTGATTAAAATAAAAGAAAATAATTATGCTGATTTTTCCATGTTAATTTCGAAAATTGCATATTAAGAAGAAAAAAGATTTTGTTGATTTTCTTGGAAAGATATTATGGAAGATATGTATTCTTGGAATACAAGAATATCTCATATATTCAAGAAGATCCAAATCTTTGGATTTCCTCTTATTATTTTCGAAAACTTCAAGCTTATGAGGTGAGTGAAATTTTTGTGGAATACTTTATTATGGAGAAAAGAATATACGAGATATATTCAAGATTTCTTAGAGACTAAGAAAAGATTTTCTCCAGGCCCACAAAATCTCTACAATTTTCGGCCACTACATCTATAAATAGGGGTGATTATTTCATCCCCAAGTACATAATTCCATGTGTTGGAAAAATCAAGAGCATAGATATTTTCTTTTTCCTTAGTTATTTAAATTGTTCGATAGCATCTCCCACCGGTGATCGAATAAAGCGAAAGGGAATACTTGAGAAGGCTTTTGGGTTGGTAAAACGTGTACGTGTTAGTCCCGTTTATTCAAAGGCCAAGTTCTACGAAAGGTACGTTAATCACATATCATCTTGATTATTTCCGCCATAGATTATATGTGAATTAATTCAACATGCATGATGTAAAATTTGTTGTTGGAATTATTATTTGAATTAATTAGGATTAATTCATGCTAGTAATAATTGTATTTAAATTCGTATTTAAATTTCATCCCGAATAGATTCCGGGCACCCCTATTTTCCCAACAACCTCTACGGTTGAGCCGTGAACCTTCCTCTAATAGCCATGTTCTGATCTGCGTTCTGAGGAACGTTCTGAGGATTAGCAGCTGGTACGGGTACTTGTTGGGGTGGTGGTGGTTGATAAACTGGTGGTTGGTTGTAAACAGGTGGTGGAGGATACAGGTATGGTGGATACAAATAAGGTGGGTATGGGTAAAGGTAAGGTAAGCTGTTTTGTGGTAAGTTAGGATGTGGGTAAGCAGGGTTGTTCTGTAGATGTTGGACAAGATTATGAGCTGGATTGTTCACGTGCTGTGTACCCGGGTTCTGGCTCTGACTGTCCTCTGACGGATCTTGGTTCTTACTGGAATTATCTTCAGTGCCGTCAGCCCGGTTCAATGTCTGATTAAACTCATTCTCGACATCATCCAACTCATTAGTAATGTCCATTGGTTCTTTCTCTCCTCCGACAGCACTCATCCTTCTTAAAAATGCTCGGTTTCTTCTTGCTATTGTCTCAGGATCCAACGGTAATCTCTCTTCGCTCGTAGCACCTTGTGAGCGTATTTTCATAAACCTGAAATACTAACAAAAAATAAAAAGCAACTGCCGAATACGTACAAAATAAAATAGAAAAGTAAATCACTCACTACTAACTACTAAGCTATCTACAAGTCCTATTCAAAAGATATACAACGCCATCCCCGGCAATGGCGCTATTGACTTGTAGCGAATATACCAGCTTTCTACTAGTAGTTTCCCCGCAAGAGTACGGGTTCACTGTAGTATAAGTAAGTATAATGACCAAGTATATCGAACCCAAGGGAAAGTGTGTATGCAAATAGATCCCGGAAGATCTACGCATCGTAGTTAATATGAGTGTATTTTTTTTTTTTTGGATTTTTGAAAAATTAATTCTAAACTAAAATAAACTAATTAAACTAAAGAACGAAAGAAACAAATTAACTAAGGTGTGTTTTCAAATAAGTAAAGGTGATGCTTATGATAGGAATCCCTGCGTATACTAACAAAGAAAGTACATAATAAAGATAATCGTGACGCGCAAGAAATAACCTAAGTAAAAGATTGCCAGACGAAAGCTCAAGACTTAATACCCTAATACTTTATCCTAACAATCGACTTCACTAATCTACAAACAAGTTAATAGATAGTGCTTAATTAATGAGACCCTAATTTAAACTAAGGTGATGCGGTCGTCCTCCTTAGATAAACCGGTAGATTAATTACCCCTTTCTAAACCCTCTCATTAAGTCTATTCGTTGTTAAAGAGTGATACAGTCGTCCTCTCTCTAACACTTTTCGAACGAAATTCAAGAATAAAGTTAAGATTGATTTTAAGAATTCATTAATTAAGAGAATTAAAACCTAACGTCATTAAATACCCTAATTATGTACCCACAACCTACTTCTACGAGTTCATCCTACCCTAAGCATGCAAGGGTTTTAGCTAGACATGGTTTTGACAATAATAAAAGCAATAGAAAAAGTGACGAACATAAACATGATGATTCAAACGAATAAAAGATTAAACATAAACTAGCAAAGAACTGAAATTTAATTAATAAAAATGAAGTTTAAAGTGTTTAACGTAATCGAACTAATGAAAAGGAACTAAGAAACGAAAATAAACTAAAAATTCGATTAAATGTAAAGTAAAGCTTGCTCGTTTCTTCCTCTCCAAAAACAAACTCTAAAAGTAATAATCGTATCAAGTGGTATCAAGGTCTCCAAAAGTGTCTGTAAAAATGAGCTCGGGACGAGTATATATAAGCCTTGGGCCAAATCGGAAACTTGTGGGCCGAAAAACACATCCGGAAGCACAAAAGTTGGAAGTGCTCGAGCACACCTGCTCGAGCGGTGGCGCTCGAGCAGTGTAGCTCGAATGGTGCAATCGCCTCCGCTTGAGCTGGTCGAATGCTGGAATTTTGGGGAGCTCGAGCAACACGCTCGAGCGGTGGCGCTCGAGCGCGAGAATTCTTCTGTATATTTTTAGCGTCCGAGCAACGTGCTCGAGCGCTAGTGCTCGACCTGAGCCACTCGAGTGACTCCAAAATTTCTCAAAGTAACACTTTTCTTCTTCCACACTAATATCAATCGTATTTCTTTGATATCTTCTCATCCGGGCATCCGTTTGAGTCGATTCAAAGTCCTACGAACTCCATTTTTCGTCCTCAATTCACCTATGAGCATCAAAGAGACAAATTCATCAATGTATAGAAATAATACTCAATTGACTCTAAATACTCGACAAAATCGACCAAAACTAGGGTATTTCAAATGACGAATCATGACAATTTCACGCCTAATCAGCGGCCCTATTCGGTCCTAGACGGGTTGGTTATAGGTGGATTTAAGTGGTCCTAGATGGCTCTAGTCGGACCTAGACGGCTCTAGGGGGGCCTAGGCGGCCATATTATAGAAAAATTAAAAAAAAATTTAAAAAAATTATCAAGGCGGCGCCTAGGCGCTAGGCGGCCACAAAACGCCCGATTATCGATTTCCGAATTTTGCACCCTTGCTCTATTTACCCCTTTTTTTTACATACCTTCTCAATTGCATTTGCAATTGCTAAGTCTTGATCGATGAATATTGTCACTGGATATTTTCCTCCCATAGATTTCTTGAACATTTTGAACAACCATTCAAACGTCTCAACTCTATTATCTGCAATAAATGCACAACCAAACATTGTATTTCTCCAATGGTTGTTCACTCCAACAAATGGAGCACATATTAGGTTGTATCGGGTTGTTCTATATGTAGGGTCAAACACCATTACATCCCCATATATTTCATAGTCCTTCTTCATCATGGAATCTCTCCAAAATATGTTGGCCAATCTACCCCCACTGTCTGTCTTCAACCTATAAAATAAGCCTTCTTCTGCTGAATCTTCATCCTCCATCATTTTAAGCAATGTTTCTGCATCTTCCCCTTCTATTTTCTTTGACTTTAAGAGAGCTACATAATTAATGTGGTTTTTTATTGTGTGTCCAATATTTTCTTCTCCAGCAATAGTATGTGCCAAGTAACGAAAAGATTAAGTCACTCTTATTCTTAAATGTGTCATATCTTCTATTGCTCTGGCCTTTTCATTCGTAATATTTCTCTCCGATCTGTGAAGATGACTCCATTTAGTTCTAGTCATTCATGGTTATGTTCAACTTCATATTTCACAACTTCATAAACTCCATCTTTATTTTTCTTTTCTCTCATTGTTGCTCCACAATTCGTTCTTGTAACTGTTGTACTTTTTTTCATTTTTGCTGCATCCATTCTTGAACAATCACTCTTTGACACATTTTGTCCATTACAAGAACATACAAACATTTTTGCTTACTCAATGGGAATCGGGTCTCTAGAGTATCGGCTGGTAGACTTACGAACACTGAATCCTAGTGTACGAGCATGCTTGCAATAGAGTTCATACATTTGATCAAGTGTGTCCCTTGTCATGTCAAGAAGAGAACCAGAAACAATATCAATTTCAGTACTGCAATCTTCAACTTCTATTGTCAAATCATGTATTTCTTCCTCTTCATCAAATATCTCAGTGTACTCATCAATACTTCTAGATTGAATCATTGTAGAGCAGTGATGTATTTGTTCCTCTTCAATGGATATAGCTTCAATAATATCCAAATTTGAACCTATGAAATGAAACAAAACAAGTTTTCAATAATAAAGCATAGTATAATAAAATGTCATACTATGTAACAATAAAACGTGAATGATAATTTAACTAAATAAACTTGGTTGAAAAGTTGACCTATATAACACTAAAATGTTACTGTAACTAACACTAAAAAGTGTAGGGCACTTTACACATAAAGGTATTGGTGTATCGTAATGAAGAGTTCAAGCACAATACAAAGAAAAGTTACCCTAGTTAATACTAAAGAGTTATCCTAACTAACACTAAAAAGTGCAGGTCATTTTACAAAAAAATGAACTGGTGTTTCTTAATAAGAGCATGTGGGTTACAAGAAAAGTCACTCTAGATAATTCTGAAAAGTTACCCTATATAACATTGAAAAATTAACTTAAGTATTACTAAAACGTGTTGACAGAGAACGTGATGTTCAGGTATGTATTAAACCAAAATCTACCAAATTATACACCAGTTTGGCCCCTGGTTTTATACCTCAAATAGGTAGAATTCTATCCTGAATTGTATGTGGTTGTGGCTGGTGATGAGATACTATGAAGTCGTAAAGCTCTCTAAACCTTACTTTGAGCTGATTTCTTCAGAAACAACAATTACATTACCACCATCAAATTGGGTCTGTTAGGACATTAGCTTTCATACTTTAAGATCACGTTCTATTAACTTAAGTAATACTAAAAAGTTAACATTAAGAAACCGCAGAACGACCGCCAAGAAACTAAATAATACACAACAATGCACAAATAATAATACATGTTGTTTCTTCATATTGATTTATCATAACTATGTGTTTTGTGGAATAATTGTTTCAAATCTATTCATAGTAGATCGATTCTCTTCTGCATCTTCAACGAATTCTTCTTCAGCACCTCCCCCACAACGCAAAAAAAATAAAATAAAAAAATCTCAGATTTCAGCGCCAAAATAAAGTAAAACCTAGATTGAGTCTGATTTTTTTTTTTGTAGAAATATGGAATTGAACCCTAGTCCCCGCATAAGGGAAGAGGCTTCAACTCTCGTTGGGGCGCATACAAATTTCATTTAAATGTTCGTCGATTTAATATATATATCATGACCCTACTGCAAATGGGTCATATTTTGACCCAATTATACGGTGCACTTGGTGCACAAGAGACCCACTCGACAAGGAAAATATGTCAATAGAGTGGTTACTTGAAAGACTCAAATCCGCCCCATTATGAACATGGTGGGCTGGAGGAAATTGCTGTGGATTGTGACATGGATCGGTCCGTTCTAAAAAAAAAACAATTATTACCATATTAATACATAATAATTTTTTAAATATTATAGTATAAAATTACAATTTCGATTTGAAAAAAATGAATAAAAAAAACGTTAACTAAGATTTGACTAAAATCGTTTCAAAAAAAAAAAAGATTTGACTAAAATAACATATTGTATATTTCATATTTTATTATCGCCTGAAAAAGGCCTAGTACAAAGAAATAAAATTTCTGGCTAAGCCGAATAAAAGAAACAGACGTAAGCATCGAAAGGGTTTCAGCCCAAAAATAAGGGATAAGCCCAAGTGAAAATGGCGGCAAAATTCTCAAAAAGAGGCGCGAAAACCCTCCGATTAATACCTCTATTCTCAAAACTTTAATCACTTTCAAACAAAAGGTAAAAATCACCACACGCTCAGAAGCAAAGAAAAAAAAAAAATGATGTTCGAGAGTAGTCAATTTGATTCGCCCGCCGGTGCCGGCTTTGTATCTACTCAAACCGCCGATCCATCCCCCACTTCCGCCAAGGTAACCTCAAACAGAATACGGTTTTAGAAATTTTCAATTAGGTGAAAAAGCCAACATTGATTTTCTGATTTAGTTATTTCATTTAAATCCTTGAATTTGTGATTAGAGTCGAGATGCTCAACCGATGTATCCGGTGACCGTGAAGCAAATGGTGGAAGCGATTCCCTCCACCGACGACAAGTCGAATTTCCTCATCGACGGCGTTACTGTATACAATGTGCGTTTTCTCATTCATCCAAAATTAGTCTGCTATCATTTGATTTGCAAAAAAAAAAAAAAAAATAGCTTTTGTGTTTGCTTTTTAGTAGGAAATTATCTATTTCCTTGTGATATTTTTCTTTTAACTGTATAAAGCAAATTTGCTGATCCACGATGTATGCAATTGACTGGATAGAAAGATGGCTGTTTGTTTCATTATATTTACTTTCGTTTTGAGCGGAAGTTCCGCTCTGTAATTGCTTGTTTGGAATTGATGATCAGGAAAATGTCTTTTTTTTTTTTTTAAATTAAGTCGAACGTAAATCCAAGTATAGAACTTCAATTTCTAGTTTGTTAATGATGATTCTGTATCTCAATTCGTTCCCTTTTGCAGGTGAAAACGATTGGAATGGTATTTGACAAATCAGCACGGGTTACTGATGTCTCTTTTGTGCTCGATGATGGCACAGGGCGTATTGGATGCACAAGATGGTAAGTTTTCAGAAGTGCCAACATTGATTACTATTATAGTATAGTTTGTTAAAGAACTTCATGCCTGAATTGTACCTCTCTTTCCTACTTTGCCACTAATTGCTTATTTTTTCTAATCTATGTTTGTGTATCATGGTATGCTAATTTCTGGTCTTTGGCAGGGTAAACGATCCACAAGATGCCCATGAAGTTGAAGAACTAACGTAAATTTCAATCTTGGAAAATTTAGTACTTTTGCCATGATACACTTGTTTAATTTGCTAAAGGACTTGTGCTCTAATGCAGGGATGGAAATTATGTACGAGTTCATGGCCATTTGAAGAGTTCTCAGGGCAAAAAGCAAATAGTGGTTTATGCTATCAGGTAATGGCTAACTATTCTTTGTGAATTTGATTATCCACGGAGAAAATGCATGTCTAATTCAGGAGCAACTTTAGGTGTTTATATGTACTTGCCCATATTAATGCTGCTTGTACATATATTTTCAAGTTATTTCTCTTCAACCAATGGCTGTATCTTTGTCTGTTGGTAGGATGATTTTGCACAACAAATCAAAGGAACAATTATCAATTAAAAGATTTATTAATCAGGACAGTGTATAGATGTTTGAGAAGGACATGCACATTTTTTTTAAGAGATGAATAACTCTCCTGCTGATATAAATGCAGATAGTCAGGTTTAAAAAAAATTCATACTGAGTTTTACTTGCCACACTATGCTTTTTTCTAAATAAGATGATGCAAATACATTGGGCCCCTTTTTGTTTTGATCTGCTTTTATTTGGACTAGCAGAAGATGTGGGATGCCATATTGACACATACAGATATTTTGTCTCTGATTAGTTCTAGAGGTTGTACACTTGTACTTATGGTGGGATCAACTGTGCATTGATTGTCTTCTATTGAACATATTGTACCATACCTGAGAACCCCATATTTAAGATGAAGCTTTCTGGAAGATCTCATCTAAAAAAGAACTCTATTAATTTCATTTGCAAGAATGGCGGCATGTAGGTAGAGTTTTTGCAACCAATGTGATGGAAAGCCAAAATATAATTTTGGCGTTTGCATTTTTTTTGCTTGTAGAAGCCAATGAGAAACAACTAACAGGCCTGTAGCCAGTTTAAGGTCTTAATTAACCTATGAGTCTAACATACTTCTTGCCCCCATTTTCTTTCCAAATTGAAGATTCCACATTTCCTCGATCCGTACCTTATAACTACCATTACCTAAAAGCATCCTGTCTTTTTTTATTTTAGTGACAGTTATTCAAAAATTGGTTTTCTTATGTTCAGGCCTGTGAATGATCACAATGAGATTGCTACCCACTTTCTTGAATGTATACATGCCCACTGCACCAACAATAAATCACAGGTATTTAGTACTTTTAAAACACTTCATGCATATCCATATGCTTGAACACAAGTTTCTACATTTTCTTATTTGTATATGAAATAATAATCTCGTCTACCCATTCTTGTTGCATGATATAGAACACTGGTTCTGGCACTCCAGCTCCCTCTAGTATCAATACTCCTTACAATGGACATCAAGCTGTCTCGTCTAGTCAAGTTAGTTCAAAACGTTTTTCTTTTTTCTTAGAATGCTCGTAATTATCCAACTTGCATGCTTATTATACTTACCTGTTCTTGGAACAATGTAGGTCTCTCAAGAATATAACCTGGATGGACTGGGGAGCATTGATAAGTTGGTTTTAGACCATCTTCAACTACCTTCATCCCTGTAAGTCATTTGTTATTCTGCTTACCGTTACAAAGTTTCATCTCTCATTTCTTGGTCTTCGTGTTTTTGTTTGTTTCGTTACTTGTTTTAGGCTTAGTTGAGTCAAAAATCATGGTTCATCAAAGAATTACTTGATGATTGTGTTTTCCAATACCAAAAAGTACGCCTAATGTTAAGAGCAGCAAGTCTCTTTGTTATCAACTTATCACATCACATTGTAGATAATTGTTGATTAATGACTTTGAACATAATCTATTCTGATCGATCCAAGTTTTGTAATAATTATTATAATTGATTATTCAATTTTAATGCTGCATCAACTAAATTGTTTGGGCTCTTGTGTTTCAGTGCAGAGGAAAAGGGTGTCCACCGGAATGAAATTGCGAAAAAACTAAAAATTTCCGAGGAAAAGATCATGTATGTCCCTCTCTCACTCTCATATCTTTATTTGAGGGGACCTCTCTCTCATATTTTAAATGTATATCCTGAACAGAGAAGCTATGGAGGCGCTTGAATCAGAAGGGTTGGTGTATTCAACAATTGATGAATTTCACTACAAGTCTACTGCCTCTTAAGAGTCCCAAGTAGTTGTTTGTTTTTGTTCTTTATTTTAAATACATTTCGTTAGTAGAAGTTTACTAAGTTTGGTTGTAATGTCTAATCGGGTCTGGTGTTGAATGGTGCAATGTTAGGTAAAGTAGTAGTAACTCATGGTAGTTAGTGAAACAGGTATTATCCTTTTCCTATTCCAATTTCTATTACTATTACATGTTAAAAGAAAGTGGGATAAGTGTGAGGAGTTGAGAAAGTGAGTGGGACCGCCAGCATCCAGCTTTGTTGTTGAGTATGCATGCATTGCCATTTTGCAAACTCTCCTCTAAAGCAACGCTCATAAAAGAAGCCACGTGCACCGTGCTTATTATCATATTCAAGTTCTATTTTGTACTCCCATTTTTTCAATTAATTTATTTATCTGTACACTTATTATAAATATATTTATCAATATATTACTATTTTATTTTAAAAAATATATATTTTTCTTAAAAATTAGTATCTAACTATGATATATATGTATATGTATATATACAATGGGGATGCAAGACTTTATTGTAGCAAATTTTATAAATACTTGAAAAATAAATCTAAACAAGAGGATTAAGACAAGTGGATAAATATAGGTAATTAGTACATATGTAGATTTGTATATTACACACATCAAAAACTTGTCATTGGATCTGTCAATGTATTTAAATTTAGTCAAAATTAGTTGAGCACGTCAACAGGAAGATGAACATTCATGGTGCCATTTTCTCAAATTCGATTGGAGTTGTCTTCACTTGACAGTCTTATTCCAGGCTCAAGTTTCTCCTCTTGCGGCGCTTCCAATTTCCGCCTATGTCAGCTCGATATTTTTTTCTTGGGCCGGTCGTATAAGATTTGATCCAATGGTTTACTTCTCCAAGTCAGATTTGTGCTCTAAAGTACAAGTTTGCTTGTTGTCCATTCTCAAATTGTGGGTATAGGTTCTGCTATTGTACTCATGGTTGTATCTGTTCGACCACCACATAATGTAATTGGGCAAAATGTTCATAAATCCGGCGTGGCGCCACTTTTATGAGATTAATGGTCTTATGATCAATGCAATAATTTATGCACAATTTTTATTCTATTTATGATCAATGCAATAATTTATGCACAATTTTTATTCTATTTTGACAAAAGGTATGTGCAAGAAAAATATTACTTCCGTCCCAGGGGAATTTGCATCTCTGAGACTGCACAAGGTTTAAGAAAAAGACATCAGCCTACTATTGTTGACTTTTCAAAGCTAGGATCTCTTAGGGTGTGTTTGGTTAAGGATGGGCCCATCCGGATGGGGATGGACCATCCCCCATCCCATTCAATTTTGGATGGGCACATCCCATTCTCCATCTCACAAAATTCCATACAATCACATCATCACTTTTTCATTCATCCACTCATTCTCTCTCCTACTTTTTTAATCACTTTTTCATCCATCTACTAATGCTCTCTCCTACTTTTCTTTCACCCACTTATTCTCTCTCATAACTCCAATAACTATTAAGAATAAAATAATACTATCACTCATCACCACAATCATTACCACTAACTAACAATTATAAAATAATACAACATCACTATTGATTTGACATAAAGTTTCATCCAACCATATTTCTCCATCCTTAACCAAACACGGATTTACTATTCACAAGATTACCCCCATCCATCTTTTTCCATCTCCATCCCCATCCCCATCCCATCCACCACCATCTTTAACCAAACAGGCCCTTACATATTTCCCACCAAAAATTAGATGAACTGTAAATGCAATAAAAAAAATCAAAATATTTATAAATAATATGAAAAATTCGAAATTACATGGAAAAAAGTTGGGAAAAAATGTCACACTACAATTTCAACAACCTAATCACCATTAAATGCTGAATGACAAAAAATTCAAAACTAATAGTCCCTCCAAACTCCATCAGACAAAAAAAAAAAAAAGACCTATAAATACACTTTCTCTTAATAACCACATTGAATGCTCTCATAAATGTATAAAAAAGATGGTTAACAAAAAGAGAACAACTAATCTTTCCCAAGAAGAGAGAGTGTTGATTGCCCAATTTTTAATTGCCAACAGCACAGATGAGGTTGTGCACAATGGAAAGGTCAAAGAAGCAGCATCATCATTTGGAGTTTCAAGGAGGACTATTCAATACACTTGGAAAGCTGCAAAACAACAAATGTTAGATGTTGTTCCTGTTTTATTCAAGTAAAAAAAGAAGGGTTTAGGAGGAAGGCAGTCACTTCAACTAGATGTTGAAGCCATGAAGCTCGTACCTTTCAACAAAAGAAGCACAATAAGAAAATTGGCCAAAGAGTTAAAAGCGAGTGAGAGCACTGTTGCTAGATGGATAAAAAAAGTGAAATTTTACCCCATACAAATGCTATACATCCTGTTGTAACACCAGTTAACATGTTGAAAAGGCTGAAGTTCAACCTACATTCATTTGAATATGATAGATACTCCAACTAAATCAAGTTCCAAACCATGCATAATGTCATACACATTGATGAGAAATGTTTTTTCATGTCAAAGACAAGTGAGAGGTCTTATAAATTACCAGGGAAAGATGAGTCATATAGAGCATGCAAAAGTAAGAGGTACATTGTGAAAGTGATGTTCATGTGTGTAATGGCAAGACCACTCTATTCTATTGAGGGTGAACTCATCTTTGATGGAAAGTTTGACATCTTTCCATTCACAAAGAGGGTACCAACTCAAAGGAATAGCAAAAACAGAGTGAGAGGCACAATGGAGACTCAACCAATTGGTTCAGTCAATAAAGATGTGACTAGAAATCGCCTTGTGCATCAGGTAAACAGATTGACACAGGTTTTTTTTTTTTAAGTTAAATGTCATCATATAGTTTATGCATGCATTCATATCTCCATAATTTTCTTTTTATCGGTAAATGTTAGTTGTTAGTAGTTAGATTAGTTCACCAAGCCCCCATATACTCCAAGAAATCTCCAAGCCACCTTATAACTATCATAATTCGTTCCCAGAAGGAATCGAACCTGGGTCACTCACTAGAGTAAGGAACCCGGTGGCCAGGTGGGCTAAGTCTCCATAATGTGAATACCATGTTCAACTAAACCAAAGAAAATACACCGATGACTATGATAAACTATCATGTGTTATTTCATCATATAGTTTATGCATGCATTCATGTCTCCATAATGTGAACACCATGTTCAACTAAGCCAAAACAAACACACTGATGACTATGATAAACTATCAAATTTCATTTCATCATATAGTTTATGCATGCAGTCATGTCTCCTAATGTGATTACCATTTTCAACTAAACCAAAGCAAACATGTATTAAGTGACGAATTGGTGTATAAAGTGACGAACAACTCCCCCGACGAACAACTAATGGGCGAACATGTATTAAGACCCGAGACCAAGAATGAACCAACCGTAAAGTCATCAATGACGAACAACTTGGTCAAATTATGATACAACAGCCATGGCGAACAACTTCCAAAGTACAACCTCAAGAGGCGAACAACTTTAAGTTGGAGAATCAACAAGATCAATCAAGCCGACCTAGGCGAACAACAATGAGTCCGAGATAAGACCAAAGAAGACTTTGTAGCTAAGATTCAGCTTTGATGGGATCAAAGGGACACATGTCAAGCATGCAGGCTAGGAAGACCAAGAGTCTTGGACACCTCATACTTGTTAGTCTCTATAAATAGTTGTTCTCCAGCTGTGAAATACAAGTTCAAAAAAAGTTAAAATACATAAACAATTCCAAAACACACTCAAATACACCTAAAACGCCCATACATACGAAATCAGTTCAATTTCGACTATCGAATTTACTAATCCGATAAATTCACACCTCGATTTACCAATTACGGTGGTAATCAATCACACGTATTGATTGGTGACGTAAAAACAGATTAAAACAGCCACTAATCCTTACGATTAGATTCGTTCACCAACAAGCCAGCTAATTCACCAGATATAAATATGAATGACATAGGGTTTTTCAGGGCAATCTAATCATTGAAAGATGACACACCAAGTAAGAATGTGGATGAATTGGTTCAGAATGTAAAATTGGCTTTTGAAAAGCTAGATGACATTGCATTAAACAATGTCTTCTTGAGTTTACAGTCTAACTTGACTGAAATAATCAAGGTGAATGGACATAACAACTTTAAGCAGCAATATTTGGGCACATAAGCATTATTAAGAGAAGGAAGACTACCACTAACTTTAGGAGTTGATGAGGTTTTAGATATAGAGGGCATTGACCACTTGGTGGAGCACAATCAGATTGAATGAGCAAAATATGAAATTGATACTTTTATGGCAGATTTAGGGTATGTGTAAGTAGGGATATGGACAATTTTTGGAATCAAATAGGGTATCTGCAAGGTAGATGGACAATTTTTGTGCAAGTAGGGTAGTAAGATGAATAGTTTTTGTGAATGTAGGTAGTAAGATGGACAGTATTTGTGCAGATGGACAATGTTTTGTGAAAGTAGGGTATGTGCAAGGTAGATGGACAGTTTTTGTGCATATGTGAAGGACAATATATGAATGCAAATCAATATTTTAAGGCGTTTTGCAAGGAATTTAACCCTCTGAACATTATCATTATTGGGTAAGAGGTATAACTATTAAATTAGGTCTCCTAACTAGGACTAAATTGTTATAGTTGTGACATTAATTTAATGTTATACACTCACAGATCATATACACCCACATATCATATTCCCAACAAAACATCATATAAGCATAATCATATCATTTCATAATCCCATCAAAACACTATATAGCTTTTGACCCTTCATCATCATTGAGTAAGAGGTATAACTATTAAATTACGTCTCCTAACTAGGATTAAATTGTCCTAGTGGTGACATTAATTTAATGCTACACACTCACAGATCATATACACCCTCATATCATATACATCCACATATCATATAACCTACTGATTTTCATGAATATAACCAACATATCATATATACACCAACATATCATATATCCAACAGATCATAATGAATATAACCCACAGATCATATATACACCAAAAGATCATATAACCAACAAAAATCATATAACACTCAGGAGTTAGATGACAAAACCAACATATCATCATGAATATAACCCATAGATCATATATACACCAAAAGATCATATGACCAACATAAATCGTATAACCCACAGGAGCTAGATGACAAAACCAATAGAAATCTTATAACACACAGAGATCAATCCCACCCACAGAACATATAACCAACAGAAATCGCCATGCAAAAATGGGTTTTATAGGGTCACCTCAAGAACAACAAGAGCTTGAATCGCAAGGAGTTTCATAAAGAAAACATATTTTTATGGGGTATCGAAGGAAGAAACCATTGGTGGAAGCACAATCTCTTCTATTTGAGTCTTGGGCACAAACAACTCTTCTGAAATCGAACCAAAGTAAGACCCAGCTTGTAGATCGAGCGGCGCCACCAACCAGTGTGTAGATCGGGTGGTATCGTGCTCGAATCAGCCATAAAACTTGACCCCATCGGTAAATCGAGAAGTGCCACCATCGATTCCGACGTGAATAGATCGGTCAGCTCCACGAATCAATCCGATAAAAGTGAACTATTTATCGGAAAATTAGGCGGCGTTGCCGACTCCGCCTCAAAACTCGACCACGCCTCTCGAATAAGACACGGGGATAAGGAATCAAACCCATCATCTGAATCGAGAGACGTGAATAACGAATCTGGGACGTAATTGTGTTTTTCCATTGAATTCGAAAAACTAGGATTTTGTTCACGTGGTGAGAAATGACGAGAAACAGTGAGGGTGAGAGACGGCGAGGAGAGGGGTGAGTATTGCAGATCGAGATAGGTTCGAGAGAGGTGTTGAATGTTCCAGAGAGATAGCGAAGGAGATGATAAGTCGTTGAAATGGGGGGTGGGGTTGGGCTGATTTATTAGGTGTTTAGATTTAGGATTTGATTAGGTTAATATAGGTTAATTAATTTATTAAGTGGGCTTGGGCTGATTTTTTAAGTTACTAAGTAATGGCAATTTTGAAAATATGTGTAATGTACACTTTCCTTATTTGGGGTGTGTGCAAGTTGATTTGGGACATCCAAATAAGGAAAGTGTGCAAATTCGTTTGAGACGGAAGGAGTAATTCATACAAGAGAAACAACTATTTTTTTTCAGTAAAATGAAATTCCTTTGAACCATGAATTCGTAAGTTTTTTCAGTAAAATGAAATTCCATTGAACCTGAATTCGTATGTTGAATAATATTAGTACCTTATGTTGGGAAAATAGGGGTGCCCGGAATCTATTCGGGATGAATTTTAAATACGAATTTAAATACAATTATTACTAGCATGAATTAATCCTAATTAATTCAAATAATAATTCCAACAACTAATTATCATCATGCATGTTGAATTAATTTCACATATTTAATTAAGCGGAATAAACAATTAAATATGCGATTAACGTACCTCTTGTAGAATTGGCCTTTGAATAAACGGGACAATCACGATCTCGCTTTATCAACCCAAAAACCTTCTCAAGTATTCCCCTTTCGCCTTACTTGATCACCGGTGGGAGATGCTTTCAAGTAATTTAATAAACTAAGGAAAAAGAAAAATATCTATGCTCTTGATTTTTCCAACACATGGAATTATGTACTTGGGGATGAAATAATCATCCCCTATTTATAAGAGTAGTGACCGAAATTCGTAGAGATTTTATGGGCATGGAGAAAATCTTTTCTTAATCTCTAAGAAATCTTGAATATATCTCATATATTCTTTTCTCCATAATAAAATATTCCACAAAAATCTCACTCTCCTAATAAATATGAAACTCTCGAAAATTACATAGAAGAAATCCAAGATTTGGATCTTCTTGAATATATGAGATATTCTTGTATTCCTAGAATACATATCTTGCATAATATCTTTCCAAGAAAATCAACAAAATCTTTTTCCTCCTTATCATGCAATTTTCGAAAATAATACTTGAAAAATCAGCATAATTATTTTCTTTTTATTTTAATCACCTTATCATTATTGGGCTACTTAATGGGCTACTTGAGGGGCCTTAAGGAGAATTAAGATTGGACCTCCTAATGGACTTCTGAATTTCAATATTGAGCCCCAATATAATTCAGCCCATTAATATTAATTATTACCACTAATAAATTAATATTGCACTATCCATCTTAATCCATATTACGATAATATGGGCTCCCGGTTATTATTTCCCGCGTTTAAGATTATCAAGTCCATTAATTAATTAAGCTTCTGAATAGCTCTAAATTAATTAATATATTTCACCTTGGAGTAAAGACAGCTCAACATTATTATTCGTACCGAAGAAACTAATTCTTCACTTGCAAGATTTGGTACAATAAAACTTCTGAGCCCACCAAGGGGACTAATCACACGAGCCGTACTCGCACGCGTTTCTCCGTATTAAATCTTAGCAACCGTCGTATGATTAATATTACTGCCCAAGACACAAAGTTCGAAGTCACAATGATTCTCACCCAACATGAATCAAAGCAGTAACTATTAAACACACACGGTCCTATTTAAGTGACGGAGATTAAGAAATCAACAACCACTGAGGTCTAATTCTTCACCTTTCAGAACAGAAGAATTTATCCTCGCTGTAGGACCTCTTCAACACATACTAAATGTGCTAGTGCAATCTCTTAGTCAAGACAGACCAATCTGAGCCTTACACATCGACCTTTCACGGCGGATTGTTCAATTCCACCTGGGTCGTGAATTGTACGTTTAGTTACAAGTAAACTGTTAATGTTATCTTCCGTGATCGGGTATCACCACATTAACTACAATGTAACATGTACTATATATTGAACGGTTTGCAATAGAAATTCAACATTCAATTATATCTAAAGCAAATGTGATAAAAGAATTATTCTCATAAATCGAGTGTTTGATACACGAGTTATACAAAGTAAAAGCATACTTTCACGTATTACTCCAACACCTTATCGATATAAAACTAATACATTTGTTATATAAAATTATGTTGTTCGATAGTTTTTAAGTAATCTGCAAAGAAATAAATTCTTTATTTAAAATTTCAATATCAATCACACAGTGCAATTCTTAAATCAAGAACCATGGAACGATATGTTACTGCTGAAACATGAAATGTAAAATCTTAGTTCAAAATAATATGTATAAAAAAGAACAAATTGAAAGAGAGAAATTGCATGAAATAAAATCATTTTGAAATATCCATTTTTCTAGAGAGACGAATAAGATATCCTGACATAATGTCGTTTTGTTTGATTTTCAGCCCAATCCTTTTCTCAAAATACTTCAATTTCTCCAGTCAATCTTCTACGTTCTAGCAGGTTGGTTTTCTTATTTCCCTCCGTCGTCTCCTCTTACTCTGAGGATGATTATTTTGCTTTCGTCTCCGGTGCAGTCAGTTATGGTAGTTTCTTAGTTTTTATCGGATCAATAGATCGATTTTCTTCACCGGAACCACGATGACCGGTGGGTAGGTCGATACATTGGTTCCTTCTATTTTTTTGTTTGTTTTTTTCATTTGTAGTTATTTAGGGAGCGCTTGGTTAACAACTCTTCAATAAATGAGAATGAGTTTAAAAATTAGTGTAATTATGGGGGTTCATTAGAACAAAATCATCAACTCTCCTTCTAAATAAGGTAATCAATACTCCATTTTGACTATCCTATTTCCCTCCTATAATCATCCTCCTCAATCACTCCCTTATTCCTCCACCAACACACAATTATTATCCACTTATATTCCAAAATTAGACATACTACTAGCAATGCAACCACAATATCATTTTTATTATAGGGGCATACATGGGAAACAAATTTTCATTCTCATTACCATTGAAGTACTTTTAACAAGCGCCCCCTTAGTTTGTTAGTTTGTCATCTCCTCTAGGTTTCTGGATAAGTTATTTGCTCATTTGTGTGATTTCTTCCTTTTAATAGGGTTTTTTAGTTTCTCCATCCGCACCTGTGTGCATTTTTTTATTTCGGCTTATGCGGTTCACTTTCTTTTTATAAGATTTATTCATTTCTTTGTCCATGGATGTGTGTATTTTTTTAGTTTCTCGTGTTATTGGTTTTGGGTTTGGAGTCTAGGGTGTGTTTGGCCTTTCGATTGCCCGGGCAAGAAGCCACAAGTGGCAAGATTTTTGGACCATTATGGTTCCTTGGCTGAACTTGTAGTTCTCATGTTGTCGTTTTGGCTTTGTATTGTTGCGTGTTTGGCTGTTTGGCTTTTTTTTCTTCTTTTAGAGTTGGTTTCTTTGGTTTTACTTTTCTAACTTTTCCATTTACTAGTACAACCCATATTGCAAGTAAGAAAAATATCATAGGAAAAAACAACACATCTACACACTTCCATAGTTACCCCATCAAGCTGGGAAGACATCCAAGGCGATTACGAAATGATATAATATTTCTTCAAAAGCAACGAGAATCATGTAGAACCATATTTAACAAAAAAGAAAGTGTATCTAAATAAAAATAGGCGAGGTCTCTTCGTCCAATATATACAACGGACATAGTAGTAAATGCAATTTTTTTTTATCAGGAAAAAAGATTTCATTAAGAACCTCAAAGTTACAGTTCAAAAAGAACATGTGTGACATACACCATTACAACTAAACATCTCCAATGACACTACTACGAATTAAAAATCAGCCATACAACACAGAGAATGAGTTATCCCACCAACTCGAGAATTTTGAATCTGTTCTCCAATCCTTATCTTTTAACGCCCAGTTCCAACACAACACTTTGAGTTTGCCAATAAGATTCTCAATCTGTAGGTTCTCCCCTCTGAAGATGCGCTTATTTCTCGACTTCCACACCAAACACCGCATTCCCAAATATTTACCGCTACCCGTTTCTCCAACTTTCCTTTCCCCATTCCGCTAAATTGTAGAAAATTAATCACCGGGTGAGAAGACATAACCAAAGTCGTACCCATCCAATTGGCACACCTCATCCAAAAATTATGAACAACAAAGCATTCACAAAACACGTGCTGCACAGACTCAGTTTCAATGTTACAAATACACAAATATTGTTCACGGAAACTGGAACATTATGTTTACCTTGTAATATATCCATAGTAGGTAGTCTTTCTCTAAGTACCTTCCAAGTATGGATTCGAACTTTTGGAGGTGCCCATGTACCCCAAAGAAGCTTGTACTCTTTTTCTTGTTCTCGACCAGCTCCGTTCCTCCTCGACATAATCCAGTTATAGGCCTCTTTTACATTATAAATCCCATCTCTAGCTTTATCCCATCTCCAAAGATCCGGCTCGCCTTGCCTTGGTTTAAACCTGTTAATCACAGCAATAAGGTCGTTAAGAATTTCCCCATCCCTCTCTGTTAAATGCTATTTGAGTATGATTCAACGTTTACTACAATGTTATTCAATTTTGTACTTTATCCGAAAAGCAAAGAGACATACAACAATAAATTCAGATCCAACACATCTATTCTAGAAATAAATTTAATTTTCCCTAATAAATAAAGTTCCACAGAAACACACACCCTTACCAATCCCTCGAGGAAATAAGGAAAAATTGAAATTGCCAAGAATCAATGGTTCATAGTGCATCAATTCTAATCACTTTGTCTATTAATTTAATCTATATATCATACCATATATCACTTAATGTTTTATTCATACATTTCATATTTATAAAATATTTATTGGAATATCTTTATAAGTACACATATGACTAGTGAATCAGTATAATGGCAATTGTAATTCGTACACACAAGTGAACATGTAAAACCTCATTAAAGATCTGACACTACTAATGTTTCTTGAGAGCCGGGGATAAGAGAAGGATCAATAAAATATAATTTATGAAGTAACCAAAAGATTTATTCTTAATCAAAGAATATTAGATGTCACGTGGTTGGTAAAAATAAATAGATAAAACATTAAGGCTCCTAAAGATAAATCCTAACTTTCAGTGCAACTTAACAATTGGATATAGTTTCTTAAGAAAAAATACTTAGTGACAATTTCTAGATATAAATCACACTTATAACTACATTTTTTTTATCGGTAAAAAAGTTTTTTTATTAAGAGAATAAGGGTATAAGATATACCTGAATAGCAATCTTACAATTAGCAACCGAGTATCAGTCTCTGGTTTGAAACCCAATCGTTAGAGGTGTATCTAGAACAACTCGGATCCTTTTCATATATCCAACTCCACACCCTTACTTTTAACTCTTCCACTACACTATCTAATTTAGCAACACAATTTGCAAAAATTACATCATTCCTCCTCTACCAAAGAATCCACACCATGCCTATCCAAACGGTTATAGCAATACTTTTACCTCTCTTTCCCCTTAGCATGTTGCAATGAGCTCTGAGATTTTTGTTACAAAGCAATACTTTTACCTCTCTTTCCCCTATCCAAGCGGTTATAGCAATACGCTTATAACTACATAGTTACAAAGCTATAACAAAACAAACATGATTTTTAAATCAAGAAAGCCTTAAAGTATTCACCTTTATATATTCTCAATTCTACAACTATACAAACACTAAATAGAAAGAAAATATTTAACAATACATATTAAGTATTATGAATCTATGATCATACTTGAACTTATATGCAAAAAATACTTTCTTAAAATCAGAAACTTCTACATGAATCCCATTTTTTACAATAGTTTGTAGCTTATTAAGGATTCCACACTAGTTATCGAAAAAGCATACCGACAGTTAAAAATTGAAAACATTCCTTCTTCTAAAAGGTCAAAAAATTATTCATAAATTCATTAAGGTGTCATTTATATCCCTTATATTCCCCAATAGTAATAATTTTCTTTGTCTATCATCTACAAATAAACATGCCATTCAAGTAAGTTAAAATTTTAGCCCAGTTTTTCACAAAACTCAATGTTCAGCATAGTAAAACTGGAATGACCAAATTTCAACTAGTAAAATAGGGATTCCACTCATCTTATACCAATATATGAAAGCAAAAGTGTCGAAATCAAAAGCATCATTAGCGAATCTAAGTGTACTATATAACCCACTTAGTCAATTTAATGAAAACACTAGAATTATAGTAATTAGCTTTCTTCTCATAGAATACAATCCAACATATAATTATAAGTGTTCTTTTTTTAAAAAAACGAAGTACATAAGGTTGAAATTATATATAGCAACGTTAAACTATTCGTACCCAAAAGCTACTACATAAATTTCAATGGTAATAGGAATGAGTTAAAAAAAATTAGTGTAACTACGGGGGTTCATTAGAACAAAATCATCATCTCTCCTCCTAAATAAAGTAATCAATACTCCATTTTGATTACCATGTTTCCCTCATACAACCATCCTCCTCAAGCACTCCCTTATTCCTCCACCAACAACCACCAACACACAATTATTATCCACTTATATTCCAAAATTAGACATACTACTAGCAATGCAACCACCATTTGAACAATTTTTCCCCCAACATATCATTTTTATTATAGGGGCATACATGGGAAACAAATTTTCATTCTCATTACCATTGAAGTACTTCTAACAAGCGCCCCCTTAGTATGTTAGTTTGTCATCTCCTCTAGGTTTCTGGATAAGTTATTTGCTCATTTGTGCGATTTTCTTCCTTTTAATAGGGTTTTTTAGTTTCTTTGTCCGCGCCCGTGTGCATTTTTTTTTGTTTCGGCTTATGCGGTTCTCTTTCTTTTTATAAGATTTATTCATTTCTTTCTTCATGGCTGCCTGTATTTTTTAGTTTCTCGTGTTACTGGTTTTGGGTTTGGAGTCTAGGGTGTGTTTGGTCATTCGATTGCCCGTGCAAGCAGCCGCGAGTGGCAAGATTTTTGGACCATTATGGTTCCTTGGCTGAACTTGTAGTCTCATGTTGCCGTTCTTGCTTTGTATTGTTGCGTGTTTGGCTATTTGACGTTTTTTTTTTTGGGGGTTGGTTTCTTTGGTTTTTCTTTTCTATCTTTTCCATGTTGGAAATTGGTTTTGTAAAGGTGTCATACCCTTACTTTGATCAATTTTTTGAGGAGTAAAAACGTTAGTTTTTTGGAAAATAAAATTAACGATGTTGTTCTACTCGCGGAGTAGATGAGCGTGGTATATTTAATATCTCAAAACCGATTTCCGGTGAGTGAGAAATTAATTTGGGAAGTTGTAGTATTAATCATGTGTGTTGAATAATTCCATGGGAATGGAAAATAAAGTTCCATCCCACATTGGAAAGTTACAAGAAGTTTGTCTTGTATATAAGTAGGAAATTATTCATGTTCTCTAAATTGGGACATGGGGACCCTAACCATGGACCACACACGCGCGCGCGCGCGCGCGCCCCGCCCGAGCCCGAGCCCGGGTTCGTGGTTCTTGGCAATTGGGCTTTGGTGTCATACCTATATTTTTAGAGTACAAAAAATATGAAAAAGCCCATTATCTTTTTGGATCCAATCGGATTGGGTGACCCGTATGGAATTGGGTCGGCCCATTTCGGTTGACCCATTTAGAATTGGGTCGGCCCACGAACATGTTTAATACACCGACGATTTTGATTAATACACTCCAGAGAATCTGGAATATTCCGTCTTGATTAAAGGTGACTGAGAAACTGTGTTTCTCTCCACGACAGAACGTGGGTGATCCATGATCACCACGTACTCCACTCCAGCAGCCCTCAAATGGGTCGGATTTCCGCCTATATATACCCCCTTCGTCCAGTTTTTCCAGAATCACTTACGAACCCAGAAATTCCCGAAATCCTGTCTCTGCATAAAATCCCGTTTAGCTCATAAATTCCGATTTAGTTCGCCGGAAATTCATACTCGGTAGTGCTACCGGTGTGAATAGACAAACCATTTTACCTTTGGGGATCCGTACGCATTATACCGTAAGCACTGCACGGGCGTATTCGATCTTGCGGGAATAGGTTTCACCTAGACTCGGTTTTTTCACGAATTCGTTTCGTGCTTACTGTTCTCCTGATTTCAGTGTTTCGATATTTTCACATCCCATTCGATAACATTCCATTTATTTAGACGGTGTTTGTTCGATTTGATTAAAGGTGTTTGCCATCTTTGGTGTTAATGTAATTGTGTTGTGGTTTACTAAAATTACCCCTCTTGAAAAATAAAAATAAAAATAAAAACCATCTTTAATCAAATGTAGTTCACAATAATTACTCCGTCCCCCACCCAAAATTAACAAAGAAAATAGAAGGACGAAGTGGTAGAGGTGATGATGGGGTAATTACTATAATTTAGGCGCCAACGTGTGGAATCATTTGGTTCACTCCATAAGCTTTGACCGGAGACAAAAAGCGTTCCCTTAATTATGACTTCATCCATATCACTTTTTATCCTTCTCTCTTGGACAGATTTCATGGACTAAAGTGAATTCTTATTTAAATTTCACTTTTTAATATATGAAATATCATTTTTTATGTAGAAAGTATTACTATAATTTAGAAGTATTTGACACTATTGCAGTCTTTCTCAAAATTATTAAATAGTAATAATATTTTATATGCTAAATACTAATACTTCGTTGTAATATTTTAAAGTCAAAAGTTCACGGCAATCTGGCCATAAGTTTCCGTTTCTCTTATTACGAATACTAAATTTTTGGGTGGAAAAGTCGTCTCACATTAATATATATGCAATCATAATTGATTCTATTTAATATTGGAAACTAAAATTCATGGAGAAAAACCAATGGGCTGATCTTGAGAGTCAAAAAGAAAATTATATACTTATTAAATGAATACTCCCTACATAAACACAAACAGCGCGGCGCCGAATTACCTTCCAATCCGTGTCTATCTTTTCATGTTCACTTGTTTGGTGCCTTTTTTCTCTTAATTCCCAAGGAATCTTCTTCCTTTTTGCCTTCATTAACATTTTTAAAGAAAAAAAAAAATCCAATTATGAAGTCCTAAAACATCATTTTGTTACTAGATTTAACCAGAATTTTTGTGTTATTGTATAACTAGTCTTGACCATATATAGTTGAGCGTTTATCTTAATTACAATTATATTTAAATTATCAACGGGCAAAACATGAATTTTTTATAGAGTAATTCTTGTGTAATGGTATGGCTCTAGCTGCACTTGAATTTTAAAATCAATTGCAAAAAACGCACAATTTGTTGTGTACTGTGTGTTTTGAATCAGTAATACCAGAAATAATAATCAGTAATACCCCAATTGTAAAAACACACACAATTCATTGTAATACTGTGTGTTTTGATAGTAATACTCTAAACAGTAATTAGTAATACCTCAAGAAGTAATGAGTAATACCCTAATTTTTTAATTATATATTTCTAATTAAAAAAATTAAAATTAAAATTTAGCTTAAAAACCAAATATATACTTACAAGTCTATACAACAATTTGTGTGTAGAAGAGACGCCAATGATTTGGCATGCAAGTAGGTAGGAATAAATTGAGAATTTTGTTTTAAAAGGAAAAAAAATCTTCATAGAGTAAGAGCAAATTTTGTATGAGATTATGGTTTAATTTTTTTTACAAAAAAACCATAAGGAAAATGAATTTTTATAAATTAATGGTCTAAATAAAAACCTGCATAAATTTAAAAACTAAAAAGAAACAATATCCTTGTAGGTAAGTATCATTTGCAGAAGCAACGGTTGGTGATGGATCAAATGATTCCATTGGATCGAACACAATTGGAGCAATTAAATTAAGTTCAAACTCTCGATGTAATGTAAAATGATCTACTCAAGTATTTTAGCATTCAGCAAACCTAAAGTATTAAAAAACAATTTTATTTTCTAAAACCAATTTTTTGTTTTAATAAAACTATTTAAAGTGAATAAAAACACATCTTTTTGCCAATGATTTGATATGCTATAATGGAAATTATTTAATCGAGTGTAAACATGTTTCTTTGACTTGAAAAAACCATCTCTCATCCCATCACGTGGACATAATTCAACACGATGCAGAAAAAGAAAAGGAGAGATGCAGAAAAAAAAGAGTGACATACTCAATCCATAAAAAATAATTTGTTGCCTTTTGCACAAATTTTAAGTGCATTAAAATGAAACACATTTTATTTCCTAAGAAATCTGATGCAGTTACAATAAAGTGCATTTGTATTATTCACAAATCTGTTACATTTTAGTTACACATTAAAATTGTACTGTTCATAAACATATTAATTACGATATTATACTTGAATGTGTTTTATCCACAAAAATATGCCTATATGTAGTTGATATAAAAAAAATTGTAAGTTAATAGTGTAAAATATTATCATTTTAAGAGAATAAATCATTATCCATGGTAAGCAAGCTGGTGGAGGAACTGAAAATTTGTAGTTGGAATTGATTCATGATTAAGGAGAAGAGATGTGGAGATAATAGTTTTCAAAATTGATTGATAATCCTAAATTGGTTCATGCCATGGGGTGTGAAAAAGTTATTAGGCTTTAGTGCGATTTGAGAAGTGTAGGTACTTCTTGTACCATTGTATTGTTCTATTTTGTGGAATAAAATATTGTTTTTACTAAAAAAAGATTTTTATTTATTTTCCATGGACGAACGAATAAAAATAACCTGAATTATTTTTAACGGATGAAAGAATGTGTATGTAAAATATAAATGTGGGATTAAATTGGCGGGAAAAAATATGAATAAAGGGATGGAATGACACGTATGCAAGGGGGGCATGTCCTTCTTGCTTCCCGCTAACAAACAAACCTTTCTTTCCTAGCCCCCCATCAACTCTCCTTTAAATCATTTGCCTCATCTTTTTGTTCAATTAAATTTGGTGTTTGCTAGCTTTCATATATTCTTTATAAGCTCAATTGTGCAAATAACATTTAATTTATGTGTAATAAATGAATTTGGAACTACAAAATGATGCAAAAAATTACCATACTTATGATCGAATTAGTTCAAAAGATTTGTGAAGACATAAAAATATTTGCACAAAAATGTAATATTGTTTTTTTTTTTTTTTAAATATATGTTTGTGCAAATCTTTTGAACCAAATGGAGTATGAGTGTCATTTATTTTTAAATAACATTTATAACAGCCACACAATTTTTTTTATTAAGTTAAGGACTGTTTGGTTTACAGGATATGATTTGATTAACTAGAATTGGATTAGAGCGACTATCGAAAAATGGATAGACTAGAACCAGAAAATTGTACATGAGATAGTCGTTCTAGTCTATCCAGAGTCATGGTCTTGTGCAATCCCTCAAACTAAACACGAAATACTTGGGATTATAAAGACAATCTCATGGCAATCCTTCAAACCAAATTAAACGACCCCTTTTGAAGACGGATAATTCTTGTTCCAACGTTCGATGTAAAAGCAAATTGCCTACAAAATGAAATCCATAGGCATTAATTACCTACAGACAGTTTGCCTACAAAAATTTACCCACAAACAATTTACCTTTGAAAATTACAAATTTCTTTGTTGATGGAGAATGAAAATGCCTATATAATTAGAAACTTTTGTAGGCAATTTCCTGATTTTTTTTTGTAGGGTATATATAGTAATAGTTTATTCTTGAGCCATTCTTAATTGCGCAGTGTAATTGAATGTAAGAATGTGACATCCGTTTTAATTTAAAACGTAACACTATTTTTAATTAAAAGACATAGACTAATATAATTGAAATGTAATATTGAATATAACTATATATATAAATTGAAATGTACAAATTAATATAACTGAAACATGATAGAAATTGTTAGGAAATTAAATAAATGCATTAATTTCATACTCTATCTACAAGTGAACTTTTAGATGAAATGAAGTTTTTTCATGGTCTGAAAGCAACCTCACTCATTTTAAATTGTTCATTTATATATTGAGCTTGGTAGAATGTTAAAAAATTAAATGATTTATATCACTTTATTCGAAATTTTAGATAGGATAAAATTATTCGACTAATTTAACTCAAGATGCATATGAGATTTGACTTTCATTCATAAAATATTATCCATGAAAATATTTACCGCTATTTATATGTATACAATTAAGTTATCGTGAAGTGTCGACAGGTAGAGGAAGGCCGCCCCTCTCCTCCCATTACATTCATCCACTTGTTTTTTTATTTTTCCTGCACTTCTTAATTCGCTTTTATTATTCTACGTATCTTCTGCTCTAAGAGAACAACTACTTTTAATTTAATTTCTGATCATTCAATAGAACTGCATAATTCTGCCTTACTATTTATTGACTTCATTCATTTGAATATTAATGAAAACTCACCATTTATTTAGTTTAGTTGTGATGTATTTTATTTGTACTGCAGCAAATTAAAGGGAGACGCTGCAGAAAGTAGATAAAATTACGGACATATTAGGTCTATCCAACACATATAATTGATATATAGTTAAAAAGAATACGAATTATTTTCAATATATAGATCGATATTTTATTTTCTTGAATTTCGTCTAATAAATTTTGGATTTATTTGACAATTACATATGCATGTTAAGTTATCAAAATCACAACTTTATATTTGTGGAAGTACATACAAGGCGACTAATAATATCGATCACGCCCATTATAATAAGTGTATAATTCATAACATGGACTCCAATTAATATTTTTACTCAGTTTCACTTGAAAACATTAACTGATCGTTTGATCATTTAATTTTGAAAAATAATATCCATTATTGGGATTCATGGCAAATATCTGACGAACTCAACACGAATCTTTTATTCACTTTATTATTTCATTTTGTATTTTATTAATTTAAATACATGACACACATACAGTAAGTAAATAGTATAAAAATAATAATCATTAAATTATATTCCCTCGGCACTATTTTTAGATTCCTTAAAATATAATAATAGAAGTCTTTTTTATATACCCAAAATGGTAAAAAAAAAAAAAAACAACTACGACATTTATAAATTTCACTTATTTACTCTTCATGTTACTGTTTTTTTTCCAATACATTTTAAACAATAAACTAATTTTACTTCCATAAAATAGAACGGATGAATATAACCTCAACTTTATATTTTTAATACTAATAAATAATTTTTTTTATTAAAATCTGTGATAATTTTCTTTGAGCAATATAAAATAGTGCAAAAGGACTATATCATATATTCTCTGTTTCACTCAAAATTACAAAAAACAATTTTATCTTTTAAAATTAATCATTTATAAATATTTCTTATTTACTCATGCACTATATTTTTCAATATACTCTTAAATAATAAATTGAACTCCTTTAAATAAAGTAAAAACGTTTAATATACATTTAATTTTACACTGTATAATATTAATAAATATTTGATTTGAACAAATCTAAAATGAGATTGGGGAGGACAAAATTAAACCTAATAAAATACAAAGAGGGATAGATGATTCAGATTGCGTATGAACATGTCCGCACAAGTAAGGCAAAACTGCCAAAAGTATGATGAGTTGTGAACTTGTGATATAGGAGTATATATAAAAGAAAATGATAATAAAAAAAAGAAGGATGCGAGTGCAATCAAAGTTGTGTATATATTGACCTTAATAATTCCCAGATGGAGAGTGACAACAGAGAAGTGCCTCGCTTGCCGTGCACATCCCTTTCACCTCCTCTATATCCGTGTTATATATCTTCACATTTCACTCGCATAAAATTACCCCCTCTCTCTCTCTCTCTCTCCCTCATCCACGCACAATTAAACTCAGAGTTCAGCGCTATTTCCCAAAGTACCCCTCTCTCTCCGACGACACCAATGGATCAAAATCAAATAGAGGATTCTTCTTCCCATCCCAACTGGCTTCTATTCTCTCTTTCCAACCACCCCCTCTTCCAACCCACTCCTGGTATATCTATCTCCTCTTTTTCTTCACCCTTACTTTTTTTCTTTTCTTTTTTTAAAGGACACAATATAATTATTACTATATATTTGTCACACAACATATATATATATATACACACACACTATATATTAATTTCTCTTGTGATTTTGTCTAGGTGCCGACCGACAAAATGGCGACGGTTCGGATCGTAATCTGCCGGTTCTCGGCGGCGGCGGCCCCAAGCTGGAGGATTTCCTCGGCGCCGGCCCCACGGTGGCTCAGTTTGACGGCGGGGCGGCGGTGGAGATGTACGATGAGTCTGAGCTCAAGTCGATAGCTGCTACCTTCTTACAAGGGTTTTCCACCGATCAGACGCGGAAGGAACTGGCGCCGCCGCCACCGCCCAAGAAGGCGGTCGAGACTTTCGGCCAGCGCACCTCCGTTTTTAGAGGTGTCACTAGGTACATATATTTTAATTTTATATGCAGTTGAATAAATGATATCACTCGTTATACTAAATTATATCACTAAAATAAATTAACATTTGCAGTAATTTTGTCATTATTAATTTTTTACCTGAAATCTCTAATGACCGAAACATTGTTTCTTACTGTTAAAGACTTTTAATAAAAAAATTATAATGATCTAATATGATATAATTACTGTCATTAAAAAAGTCAATTTTCTTATATCTTATAATGAAATTATAACTTATTCACATAAGTGGTACCCTTCAATTATTAATATATATATATTTTTTTATATAGAATTAGGGTTTTTGTGATACTGATTTATTTGAAATTTAGACATAGATGGACGGGGAGATATGAAGCTCATTTGTGGGATAATAGTTGCAGAAGAGAAGGGCAAAGTCGGAAAGGGAGGCAAGGTATGTTTTATTAGGGTTTTGGAAATTTAAATTGATCATCATTTTTCAATTTTTTTTTTCCTTTGATTATACGTGACATAGTTTCTGATAATGTTTCTCTTTATGGAATGTGTACGCGGCGAATGATTGTTCCATGGGCAATTTCAAATCCTATCATTTTGCAGTTTATTTAGGTAAGTACTGAATCATATTTCTGTCTTACCTTTATCTACTTTAATGTAACGAAATATTTATTTCTCAATTCATTGCTATGATGTCAAGATTCTCATTGGATTCCTTGTTACAGTATGCTAAAATTGTTTTGGATTTTAATGATTTAATGAAAAGGTGGATATGATAAAGAAGAGAAAGCAGCTAGAGCTTATGATCTTGCAGCCCTCAAGTACTGGGGTCCGACCACCACCACCAATTTTCCGGTGAACTTAAATGTCACATGCAATATTATTTTTATTACATATATATAAAAACTAAATGCGTCAATTAATTAAATTTATTGCTGTTACATATGTGTGCAGGTATCAGACTATGAGAGGGAAGTAGAGGAAATGAAGCACATGACTAGGCAGGAATTCGTTGCTTCTCTGAGAAGGTTTGGAATTATTTCTCTCACAAGTCTATTATTTTTCCATAAATTACATAGTATTTGAATTTTCAATTGATGAACAATTAATTTCATTTTTTCCAGAAAAAGTAGTGGGTTTTCTAGGGGAGCCTCAATTTACCGAGGTGTAACAAGGTATGTGATATTTTTGCCCTTCATAAATAATTTTTCTTCATACTACGTCGTTTCGCTCACCGGAAAATCATGTTTCAGGCACCACCAGCACGGCCGGTGGCAGGCAAGGATAGGAAGAGTCGCCGGCAACAAAGATCTCTACCTTGGCACCTTCAGTGAGTTTTTTTTTTTTTTAATATCCCAAAAAGGCTAATAAATTATTGAGATATATTTTAATACTCACTTTGCTTCTATTGGTCCGCCGTGGCGGTGGATGCCCAAAATAAAAAATATCTAGAAGCCTGCCATAATCTAACAAAAAACCAATTAACGTGTTACGTGGCACCTCATATTTGGTAAGCAAAATCGGTGGTGCGTGACCAAAAAATCCAATTTGTCATCTATTTTTTAAAATTATGCACTTGTATTTTAATTAAATAATAATTCTAAATAATTATTGTCCCGCAGGCACTCAAGAAGAAGCAGCTGAGGCATACGATATTGCAGCAATAAAATTCCGTGGCCTAAACGCCGTAACAAATTTCGACATGAGCCGTTACGACGTTAAAAGCATAGCTAGCAGCAATCTCCCCGTCGGCGCAGCCACCAAACCACCGAGAACGACGTCGGAAAATCGAACCTTGGAAGGGATTCCATCGGAGGATAATACTACTTCTGCCACCTCAATGCCATTCCCATCCTCCACCCTTAATTTTGCTCTTCCCATTAAACAAGACCAATCATCAAGTCTATGGGCAGCCCTAGGGTACCCCACCCACCCCCCTAAAAACCCTAGCAATAGTACCACCATCTTTCCACAAAGTACAACACCCTACAGCACGGAGTTCCATCCAACCGAGACCGGCTACTTCAACGGGTGCGGGTACTACCAGGAATGCGAAGGCACAACAACATCAACCTCAGGTACAAGTACGACGCGCATGGTGTCCAATGGTACAAGTCATGATGCGGTGGGTACTTTCAGCAGTAACGGGAGCTGGATTCCGCAAACGGTGCATGCGTTTCAGGGTGGGAAACCCGGCCTGACGACGTCGTTTCAGACCCCGATATTTGGGATAGAATGAGGAAATACGGGAAAAGGGAGAGGGACAAATGATGTTATTATATTAGTGTTGTTTAGTTGGAGTAGTACAAGTAGAGGTGGGTTGGTCAAAAAAGAAAAGAGAGTTTGCTTTTTTGCATGGATTTGAAACAAATGCGATTGACAATCATTACTCACAGCCAAAATTGTACCATCTTGTGTGTCAATCTTTTTGTTTTTGGGGCTATTTGCTTTAATTAATTTCTTCATCGCTACTTTTGTGTAATTTTGCAGATGTGATGGGATATTTTATTCTATATGGAGTTGACATGTATATTTTATGTCGGATTAGCTAAATATGATGTGCTTTATACTCCCCCGTCAACAAAATATAGTCCTGGTTGCCTTATTGGACCGTCCACGAAAAATAGTCATGTTGCCTAAAATGGTAAGAATAAATTTTATCTACTTTTTCAACACACACATAACATTTTTAAAATAATTTATTTTGTACTTGATTTGACACAATATTCTTATTTTTTACATATTATATTAACTTTCTTAATAACCGTGATAAAAGTAACAAACCCATTTTTCATGGACAGAGGGAGTAAAATTTTGGAATATAGTATACGTTCCTTTTCGTACTCCACCGACATGTTGGAAATTATAGGTTCAAGTAATCAAAGTTGAGGATAAAAAGAAGACAAAGTATAGAGTGAAACTAGTTTATACATAAATCCTTAAAGGGTATTAGTTGTTTTTACTGAAGAATATTACTGATTTACACTAAAGAGTCTTACCCTATGCCAGAAAAGGGCTACGACAACGGGGAATCCCGTTGTCGTAGGTATTTTTCCACCGTTGTTGATGGGCTCGTTGTCGTAGCTCCAGACTTTTGACAACGGGTTTTACACCGTTGTCTAAAACACTTAAGACAACGGGGATTCCCCGTTGTCATAACTCTTATAAAACCGTTGTCTTAAACAGTTACAACAACAAATTTCCACCGTTATAAATTCATAAATCCGTTATCTTAAAGTTTTACGACAACGGGCTTCCACCGTTGTCAAAAGTCTAGGGCTACGACAACGAGCCCATCAACAACAGTGAAAAAACACCAAAGACAACGGGTAATCCCCGTTGTCGTAAATTCCTACTACAACGGTGGAAACCCGTGGTCCTTTCTATTTAACCCGTTGTTGTAGGGTTTTTTTCAATATCAAGATTTTACATAATTTTAACTAATAACAAGATAATAAACAAATACTCCCTCCGTCCAGGGGAATTTGCACCCCTGGGATGGCACACATATTAAGAAAAGTGTTAAAGTAGTGACATATGGGTAAATATGTGTATATTTATGTGAGTGTGCACGCAAATCGATGTTTCCTTTTTAGGTAGTGTGCAAATTGGTTTGGGACATCCAAAAAAGGAAAGTGTGCAAATTCGTCTGGGACGGAGGGAGTATATTATAACCTTCTAATTAAAATAATACTCAATACATTATTAAACTTTATAATATATCAAGAACAATTTTTTTGATAATATAACAATTTATAATTCGATAATGTAACTTATGAAAATATTATAAAAATACAAGAACCTAAACACTAGTTCTAAACGTATCTACTTCCATGTTTCACCTTCTATACCAAGCCACATCATTCCTACAAAAAAAAAAAAATGATTCACCACATCAAAATTAGCAATATAAGAACAAAGAATATTGTAGTGATAAGTAAAAATTAACAACAAAATACAACCACGTGTTACAAATTAAATGGAAAAAAAAATAGATATATTTACTAGACAAGTTTTAATTATATACTTGGAACAAATATTTGATCAATTAAGGAGACTACGCATGACACCATTCTGGCCATGCATATATCATAGCCCCACATCACAGAAAGCTAATAAATGGCACAGTAATAAGATATAGCAAATATATATAGTTTATTACCTACAATAGGTATCACTTAAAGTACTATTGACACTATTGAGTCCATCCACACAAGAACAAGTTTGTCAAAACTCGTCCCACACTATTCTTATCAAAAATCATAAAATAAAATTTCAAACCCAAAAACAAGCACAAGTAAACATGTAGTATATGAGCAGGTTTATACCAACCATCCTGCATCATATTACTAGATGGTCTAGTAGATGAAAATTCATTTGATGACATCGAGTAGTATTTAAATTACTAACTCCTATTACTCTTCAATTCTGTTTTGATGTCTAGAATATTAGATGGGCTAGTAGAGGCAAATTTATTATGTTCTTTATATAAGATCAAAATAGCGATATCAACAATATTTTTAAGTCTTGAAGCAGCAGGAGATGGTCAGGATTTGATCTTGAGAATACGAAGAATCACACAGAGAATTATTGAGCCTTTTTCAGATAGTGACATCAGCTATAATACAAGTGGAAACTTGGAATTCCAGACTAAATCTGACCAATAAATTCAATCACAGAATAATAAGACCAATAGAACGCGCAATTAGCTCCAAAAAAAAGCATGAGAAGAAGAACTTAACACACAAGCGAAGCTATCGAGTGAAACATGCATGTAATAATTGTACTTCACTGAACCTATATTATGCAGGAGTACGCAGTAGCTATGGCACCATAACATTCTTTACACCATATCATATCAAGGGTATACTAATTAATTTCACCATAAAATTCGTAATCGAAAAACTTCAAAAAAAAAAAAGAATATAAAATAAGGATCTACCATCATCACTTTACATCCTGAGAAGAAGTCTTGAGCTAACTTGGCGAAGTCCTCTTGTACGGAAGTGTTGATGCTGATATACCCTTTCTAAAATTGCATCAAAGCAACAATATTTTTATTTAGAAGAAGAAAAAAATTACAGAGAGGTAGAGAGAATGCTGACCCTCGGCTGTGCATACGACCCATGGCGGTGGTGATTTGAAGCCGAGCAGCGTAAGGAACATTAATTTAGGTACAAAACATTAATTTGCATCACTGAACTCGCATTATTGTATTAGTGTATCGCTGATGATTCTATCACAAATTTTGGCCCAATTTTTTACTGACTTTTTTTGCAGTCACAATCATTCTCCCGTTGGAGCTCCGATTTCCTCGTGGGATAAAATAAGGCAAAAATTCTGGATAGGACCATTGATTATACAATATCTATAAGTTTAGTACTCATTTTGACGCAACCCAGTGGCGATGGATTTGCACAATATGAACGTAAGCAGTACGATATGTCATCAAATTCATACCATGGAGCACTTTTAGTTGTTCGGAATCACAACTCAAAATATTTAGCCTGCACCTATGCCAACTACCACGGGGATCTGATGATTGAGGCACAAGTATATATTCTATCTGAAAGAATTGGAAAATGATATTAATGTGAATTATAAAAGTTCAAAGTGTTGGAATGAAATAAGCAAATACCTGCCAAAAATCATATGCTGGTTGAACGAGGAAAGTTGGGGTCTTTATATTTCCTATGCATTCTTTAGGAAAGAAACACTGGCACCAGAAAATGATAAGACAGCAAAATAAGGGGAATTTGGAGAAACACATATGAACCTTAAAGTTACAGAAGAGAAAATGCACCTTGGAAGGTTCAGATCTGGAAACGCAATCACGGTTCAAACTTTTAGTGATGCCCTGAAATCAGGTCAGGTAGTCACAAAAATAAGACCTAATTACAAATTATCATGCTCATCGAAATATATGACAACTAGAATGATCACAAACGCCAGAAAATCATTAGAAATACATGCAAGTAAAATTTGCTGATGCAAAATTTAAGGAAAACTGTCCAAGAGAAATCATATAAAATTACAAATAAGACATACAACATGTTATGAAGTTCTAGAGTAACCTGGAGATGTACAACGTCATGATAAAAGGACTTTATGGTGTGATTTCCAGTAATATCTTTCCTATTTACAAAAGCAAAGCTTGTCTCAATTTAAACTGGAGAAGGCTCAAACCAGTTCTCTACAATTATTAGAGAAAACATTTAATTAAAATAATATATATTGCTGACAATAAAATTGAAGGCAATAAGTTACCTTCCGATATACCGAAAAAGTAGCCACATGAGTAATATGTATGCATTTCATACTCCCTCCCTTTAATTGACTTTTAAGGTTATTTCACAGGGGTTAAGAATATCATGTAAAAGTAATAACTATATGTATAATGCGACCTTATTGCCTTTTGTTACATATCATATTCAATGTATACTATCACCAAAATAAGTAGATGGGCAAAACTGGAACCTAATCATTTTGTTGGCATTATACTTTTTAAGCAAGCAAGCATGATCTTGAGTTCTAACTGGCTGGTGACTAAAGAAGTAAAGCATCTCAAAGTCAGGGCATCTCGTTGAGCATATATAAATACTTCAAAGTTCCATCTTCAGTCTATTATACTATGTCAAGTCATGAATAAATTGCAACCAAAATGACTGAAAAATGACTACTTCAATATTATTCATGGCCACATAGCAGTGAGTTAAGCCAAACAAAGAGTCGGTACAATTTTTAGAAAAATGTTCAATGGAAAAGTTAGGCATGAATGCATAATGAAGAATAATCCACATGTATTAAGGAGTAACTTGTGAAATCTCTAAGGTAAGTGAAGTAGAGATCTCTAGAGAGAAGGGACACTTGAAGATAAACCCAACACGACAATTAATACATGTAGAAAAGAATGAGAGACTGTAAAGAACATACTCATTAAGAAAAAAACCTGCATCCGCAAGACACTTTACATCTGCATCACTCAGCAGGAGATCCCAAAAATCATCACAATGTAAGAGAGTGGCAAGACCACCAGCAGAGCATCCTGTAAGGAGTGACTGTGATTTTGTCAAAAACACTTATAAATATAAAACAAGACAGATGGAGAGAGCTGACACATATCAAAATTCAATTCATTCAACATTATGTCAAAAAATCAATTGCATATTTGAAATGAAATATCAACAAATAGCAATCATACATATCATCCTTAAACAATTAAAACAAGAAATCATGACTCAATCTTTCTATTAATTCCATTGTGCCCCATGGCGTTCCCCCCACAGAGTGGACCAAACGGCCAATGAGGCACTGGCTACAATCCGCAACCCTGTGTTTGTAAATCGCTTCATCAAGAGTAATCGAAAAGAGATTACCTTTCAAGACCGGACGTGGGCAATCCACTAACCCATTGGATATTGGACTCGGCATGCCGACAGAAGGCGACGTAGAACGAACTGCTTCTGCAAAGTTCGGCCCCATCGACTGAGACCCGGCTGTTACAGCGGCGCAACCAATAGCAGGTACGGGCCTGGCCTGCGCGTTCGCCGAAACGGACTACGGCGGTAGAAAACTTGTACCGTCGAGAATAGGGGAATCTGAAACCCCCTTCTGGCGCACTCCATTCGTCGCCATCACTTCAGGAACCGCGACAGACCCAGTGTGCGCCGCAACCCTTGTTCGGATCGGTGGAGATGACACACGATAGTCACGATTGAATCCGGGTTTAGGTCCGCCGATAAAGCCTTCTCTGTAAGCAAGAGAATCTACATACTCACGTTGCGGTGTGAATCGTGGTTCTAGGGCCTCGTGCACAGCCACCGGAGTGGCGGAGCATGGTGAGTAAGAGAGGCGTTGTCAAGAGCCCTAGTTTCTGTATTGTTTGAATCGGTCAAAACCGATCTATTGCGTGCGTCAATTCCCACGGCCGAGGGATTGGAAAAGTGATTAACCTCATATAAGTTGTTGATTTCAGGGAAAAGCCATGAATCGGCCATGACATATGATGAATTTCCCTAATTTCTTCGAAAATTTTAGAGAGAGCAAGGTCTAGAGAGAGAGACTCTCATTTCTTTCCCCGTGAAATTTTTTTCTAAGGGTTGCTTTTTATACCCTATTATTTATTGAACAAATAAAAAATTATAAAAATAAATAAAAATATAAGACCACGGGATAAGACAACGGGGATCAATACCTGTTGTCATATGTTGCGAGACTTGAGCTAAGACCACGGGAAAAGACAACGGGGGTGTTGATAGGCGAACATAAGTCAATAAATGGCGAACAAGGATTAAAGCTACATCAAGGATTATGTAGAGGTGAGTAAAGTGACGAACAACTCCCCGACGAACAACTAATGGGCGAACAGGTATTTAGACCCGAGACCAAGAATGAGCCAACTGTGAAGTCATCAATGACGAACAACTTGGTCAAACAATGATATAACAAACAGCCAAAGAAGTGTGTACAAGTGAACAAAGGACAAAGATCCTAAAGCCATAAGGCGAACAACTTCCAAAGTACAACTTCAAGAGGCGAACAACTTTCAGTTGAAAGGTCATCAAGATCAGTCAAGCCGACCTAGGCGAACAACAATGAGTCCGAGATAAGGCCCAAAAGAAGACTTTGTAACTAAGATTCAGCTTAGATAAGGTCAAACTAAGGTCAAAGGACACATGTCAGACATGCAAGCTAGGGAGACCAAGAGTCAAAAGCACCTCATGCTTGCTAGCCTCTATAAATAGTTGTTCTCCAGCTTATTTATGTAATTTTCGAATTTCAGACAAAAATACACACAAACACACTCAAACTCACACATACACGAAATAAGTCCAATTTCGACTACCGAATTTACAAATTCGATAAATCCAAACCCCGATTTACCATTTACGGTGGTAATCAATCACACGTTATTGATTGGTGACGTAAAAACGGATTAAAACAGCCACTAATCCTTACGATTAGATTCGTTCACCAACAGGGGGCTTATCCCCGTGGTCTTTAGTTGCGAACCCTGAATTTAAGACAACGGTGATATCTAAGACCACGGGCGTAACACTTAAGACAACGGTGGAAACCATTCCCCGTTGTCGAAAGCCATTTCTGGCATAGTGTTAGTTGTTCGGTGATAATGAACTAAGACTCTTCAATATAAACTAGTAATACTCTTCAGTAAAAACAACTAATACTCTTCAGTGAAAACAACGAATATCCTTCAGTGATTCATATATAAACCAATTTCACTCTATACATACTCTAAAAAGAATATTGTGTATGCTGTACTTGGAGCATGTTTGACGGGCAGCTTATAAGTGATTTTGAAGTTTATGAACTTTTATATGAAATCTTTTAAATATTTAAACAAGAAAATTTTCATTAGGAGTATCATTAGTTCAAGAAAATTTACAACAATTATAATATAATATCACCGATTTAGATTAATAATACTCCTGATGAGATTATCGATACTTCTGGTCAAATATTCGATACTTTAAAATAATTCCATAATAAGCTTATCATAAATTATTTTCATATAATATTTTGTCCAAAGACAAAGTATAGAGTGAAACTGATTTATACATAAATCACTGAAGGGTATTAGTTGTTTCTATTGAAGAGTATTAGTCGTATTTACTGAAGAGTATTACTGATTTACACTAAAGAGTCTTAGTTGTTCAGTGAAAATGAACTAAGACTCTTCAGTGTAAACCAGTAATACTCTTCAGTAAAAACAACTAATACTCTTCAGTGAAAACAACTAATACCGTTCAATGATTCATATATAAACCAATTTCACTCTATACATACTCTTGTCCAAAATGTTTGGTTCAATAAGATGTTCGATAGTTAATAAAATCTTAAAATAAGTTCCTACAATTTATAAGTTGTAAAAAAAAAAGTATATCCCAATTTATTTTACTTTTCACTCCCACCCCACCAACCACTTCATTTCGGGCTCCGCCACCCCTCCCGTTTCTACCTTCATCCATTTTACCTTAATATAAAAATATAAAAATAATTATTTTATATTAAATTAAAATTAAAAAAATACTCCCTCCGTCCCTAGACACTTTTCACAATTGATTTTTTCTCGTGTTTTAGCGAGCAAGTTGTTAATTAGTATTTGAATTTGATAAAGTGATTTTTAATGTAGGGTATGATAGATCTATATCTCCTCTATTTTTTTTTTATCGGAAAAAAGGAAATTTATTCCCAACTACCACCAGGTATAAGATATACCCAGGGTAAACACAGTTACACTTACAATCGAATATCAGTAATCTAAAACTAGTCTAGGATATACTAACCATGAATTTAACAATGAATTACACAAAATTATTTTTTTCGCCAATAACCAGCTCCACACCCGTCCTTTTATTTCGTCCATTATCTTCTCGACATTTAATTCAACTCCTTCAAATATGAGTTTGTTTCGAACTTTCCATATCACCCAAACTACGCATTCCCAAATAGTCACCGCCACTTCTAAACCATATCACCTTTTTTCGGGATGAAATTTAAATACGAATTTAAATATAATTATTACTAGCATGAATTAATCCTAATTAATTCAAATAATAATTCCAACAACTAATTATCATCATGCATGTTGAATTAATTTCACATATTTAACTAGGCGGAATAAACAAGTAAATATGCGATTAACGTACCTCTTGTAGTAATGGCCTTTGGATATATGGGACACTTGTAATCTCGCTCTATCAACCCAAAGCCTTCTCAAGTATTTCCCTTTTCACCTCACTTGATCGCCGGTGGGAGACGCTTTCAAGCAATTTAATAAACTAAGGAAAAAGAAAAATATCTATGCTTCTTGATTTTTCCAACACATGGAATTATATACTTGGATATGAAATAATCATCCCCTATTTATAATAGTGAGAGGAACGAAAATTGTATATTTTATGGCCAAGAGAAAATCTTTTCTTAATCTCTAAGAAATCTTGAATATATCTCATATATTCTTTTCTCCATAATAAAATATTCCACAAAAATCTCACTCTCCTATTAAACTTAATTATTTTCGAAAATTTCAATATGAGATCCTTAGATTTGGATCTTCTTGAATATATGAGATATTCTTGTATTCCAAGAATACATATCTTCCATAATATCTTTTCAAGAAAATCAACAAAATCTTCTCTTTTCTTGATTTACTATTTTCGAAAAAAACATGAAAAAATCAGCAATATATTTTCTTTTTATTTTAATCACCTTATCATTATTGGGCTACTTAATGGGCTACTTGAGGGGCCTTAAGGAGAATTAAGATTGGACCTCCTAATGGACTTCTGAATTTCAATATTGAGCCCCAATATAATTCAGCCCATTAATATTAATTATTACCACTAATAAATTAATATTGCACTATCCATCTTAATCCATATTACGATAATATGGGCTCCCGGTTATTATTTCCCGCGTTTAAGATTATCAAGTCCATTAATTAATTAAGCTTCTGAATAACTCTAAATTAATTAACGTCTTTCACCTTGGAGTAAAGACAGCTCAACATTATTATTCGTACCGAAGAAACTAATTCTTCACTTGCAAGATTTGGTACAATAAAACTTCTGAGCCCACCAAGGGGACTAATCATACGAGCCGTACTCGCACGCGTTTCTCCGTATTAAATCTTAGCAACCGTCGTATGATTAATATTACTGCCCAAGACACAAAGTTCGAAGTCACAATGATTCTCACCCAACATGAATCAAAGCAGTAACCATTAAGCACACACGGTCCTATTTAAGTGACGAAGATTAAGAAATCAACAACCACTGAGGTCTAATTCTTCACCTTTCAGAACAGAAGAATTTATCCTCGCTGTAGGACCTCTTCAACACATACTAAATGTGTTAGTGGAATCTCTTAGTCAAGACAGACCAATCTGAGCCTTACACATCGACCTTTCACGGCGGATTGTTCAATTCCACCTAGGTCGTGAAATGTACGTTTAGTTACAAGTAAACTGTTAACGTTGTCTTCCGTGATCGGGTATCACCACATTAACTACTATGTAACACGTACTATATATTGAACGGTTTGCAATAGAAATTCAACATTCAATCATAACTAAAGCAAATGTGATAAAAGAATTATTCTCATAAAACAAGTGTTTGATACACGAGTTATACAAAGTAAAAGCATACTTTCACGTATAACTCCAACAAGCGGGTCAAGAGGTCGAGCGAGGCGCTCGACCGCTGGCTGTATACATGTTCGTAAAACCTTCATAACTTCTCAACCGGGAGTCCGTTTTGGCCGATTCAAAGTCCTACGAACTCCTCTTTTCACCCTCTATCCATCTATGAAAACCAAAGAGACAAATTAATAAGTTTATAAAAATGATACTCATTTGACTCCAAACACTCGTCGAAAATACTCAAAACATGGGCAAATCCGGCACCAAAACATAACAATTTCACGCCTAATCAAAGACCTAATTACCCTCCCACTTTCCGAACATAACCCTCCCTCTCTCACATCGAAATGACCATGGATAGAGGTTAACACCTTCACCCATAAATCCCTCTTTCCCAATAAATATCTTCAAATCCACTTCCCCATAAGAGCCCTATTAAAACACCCCAAATCCCGAACCCCTAAACCCCCAAACTTTTTGGGACAACAAATATTTTTCCAATTAATCCAAGCTGTTTTTCTCTCATCCACACACCCACCCCACAAGAAATTTCGAAACAAGGAAGTTAAAACACTCATAATTTTTTTTGGGATAAGATAGATAGAAAGATGGTAGATAGGCATCGCAAGAAGAAGTACCGCCTTCAGAAGAGTAATTCTACCCCCAAAGGAGATTTTTCTATGCTCCCAAGACTTTAATTTTACCTTCACTTTGTGAATTAAAGATTCCCATTCTGAGATAGCTTTATGATTCGTCCCTACTTTGACTCTCAAATACATAAAAGAGATGGTGCCAATAGAACAACCTAGAATACCTGCCATTTCGCACAACATCTTAGCATTGATGTTAACACCATAGAGGCAACTCTTACTGTAATTCACCTTGAGGCCCGACAAAGCTTCAAAATTTCGAAGGATGCATTTTAGCACCCAAGCATTCTTTTTTATTTGCAGAGGCGAGAAGAATAGTGTCGTCCGCATACTGAAGATGGGAGATTTTCAGATTCTCCATTCCAACGGATACAGATTCCAGAAGGCCACCATGTACAGCTTTGTTAACCAGTATATTCAGCCCCTCTGCTTTATTCTCCTCTATTATATAATAACTTCAAAATTACTGTATCATTTTAAATACTAATAAAAACTCGCTCGCAAAAATACGAGAAAAAGTCAACTGTGAAGAGTGTTTAGGAACGGAGGTAATATTTAGAATTTAGCAACAAATTTATTAATTTTATTAGCCCAACACCTTAGAAATTTATAAGCTACTAATTAAAATCTTATGAGATGTTATAGTTTATAAGATATTTAATAAATGAGCGAGTTGAAACTTTTCATATATGAATACATTTTTTTTAATTTTTTTTACTATATATGATCACCGCAGAAAAGAAAAGAAAAAAAAAATTATTTGGTAAAATTTGGTCAAATATTGCATCGGTTGTACTGTGTTGGATTCATTGACTAGTGGGTAGTTAGAGTCTATTTCACTTGAACATAATTGGTCTCCGGATTTTTAATTATTTGCAACGGGATTCAATTACTTGTAGCAAAAGGCGAAGCCCTCGCCCCCAGGGCCCCCACCCCCTGGCCCGACAGAATTGGGTGGAGGAAGTAAATCATGGTGACTCAGCGGCCCATTAGGTGGGAGGATCAGTGCCTGGTGCCCACAAGGAGCTATCCCCCACATTGGAGGGATAAAACTCCCACACTGCGGCTGTACGGGATTCAATTACTACTAGTCTTGGTTCTTGCCATATGCATGTTTACATTTAATATTAAGTAGGATGATTTATTTTCATTTTTCTGAATTCTAACTAAATTCAACAATTTAGAATGCAGAACAATAACTGATTTACAGAGGGTGTGTATTCACTTGAGATTCTATTGATTTTTTTTTGGACTTTAAGAAGTCTGTGAATTTTGAAAATCAATAGACTCCATGCAGAGTTTGATTGATTTTTTTTATTGATTTACTTAGATTTTCATAAATTTTACAGGATTGTGGAATACACTTTTTTCTATTGATTTACATGGATTTCCATAGACTCCGGCGCTGCCGCGCTGAAACTATTGATGCAAATGTATATGGAACACACTTGTATATATAAAAAAAAAAAGCTATCCAAATTGTTTAGGAAAAAAAAAATACTTTAGTTAAAAAATAATTTGCATCATCGTTATACCTCGCCCTCATTAGAAGTCGAAGAGATTTGGAGAATAAAATTTATTTATATTTTTTGAAGACTAGACTTGGAAGCGGGGCGGGGATCCGCCCCGTTCCCAAAGCAAATGGGGACGGAGAATTTTTTTGCCATGTAGGCGGGGATCGGGATAGTATTCCCAGCCCCGCGGGATCCTCGTCTAGTTTCCCGCGGGGAGCCGCATTATTTTTTATATAATTAATATATATATATATATATATATATATATATATATATATATATATATATATATATTAAAAGTAAATTACAAATAAGTATTTCATAATTTTCTACTCAATTAATTATTTATTAAAAAATACATCTATATTTTAATTAATATTATGTTATTAGTTCCAAATTATATAATTTTCACTTTAGTATATATGTTAATTAAAAATATTAGAATTAGAGGTTTTTCAAATTGTCACCAACTTAAAGTAATTGTTGTGTATGACTATTTTTTTTAATTCAAATATTATTTTATATATTTTTATATTTTAAAAATGAGATAACAAAATAATTAGGCGGGAAACAGGGAATCCCCGCGAGATGGGGATCCCCGGCGAGACGGGGATGAGAGGAAAAATTTCCCCCCGTCCCCGACGCACCCCGTTGACATCCCAATGGAAGATAATCAAAGAAAGTCCATAAACTGTTGAATACCTAAAAAAAATTTAAGACTTTTTAAAATCAGTAGAAATCTCTGGTTATTAGCAGATATTTTGGAAAGTGAAATCTTATTATAATATATTTACAAATCTCTCCAAGGTGATGTGTCAACACCACCTTATTATAAGGATGAGGTGGCATGTCTCAAATTTCTCCATTTCGAAATACTGCTCTCTCATTAAAAGTTGGTTTAAGTTCTGATCTCAACCATTCATTTTATATCATTACATCTAAACCATTGATTTGTAACTAGGGTTAATATAATTATTCATCATTTTCATTCTCCCATAGGCCGTCTCTCTCACATTCGATCTCCATCACACCACCACACTCTTCTTCGATGTTTTTCAGAACGCCGCTTTCACGCCCTCTCCAATTAGCGCGGACCAGCAACTTATACCAAATTATAATTTTTTCACCGCTGCCGGCCATGTCCACGCCGCCTCATTCCCAGAATCTTTCAAAGGTTAGAATTTTATTTTAATTCACGAATTTTTGCGATATTATCTTCGGTATAAAGTTTTCTCTGTGTATTAAATTGTTCCTTCGCGTAGCCCAGCGCCGTTTCGCTGCTCTATTACAGTCGGCCCGCTTGGCCAGCGCCGTCGTTTCTCCGCCTAACCCAGTGCCTTCTTTCCTCCGGCCAAGGTAAACTCTCGATCCCTTTGCACATATGTGTTCCTCTATTCACGGAATCAATTGGGTACAAACACTACACATACAGAGCAAATGTTTGATAATATCACAATATTCTTGATGTTTCACTCCACTAATCCGGAAAAAATTCAATTCAATTTGGAATTCAGCCGGCATGGTGGTGGAAAATATATGTTAAATGTATGGGAGTGAATTCGAATTTAAAAAAAAAAGGACACTAAGTTTCTTACCTAGATATTTTTGGAATTTATTTTTGCAAAATATTTATATATGCTAATTTTGTTGGAGGATATTGAAATATTTTGCAAAAGATATTGTCACGTAAAAGATGACAAGATTCTAAAAAAATCTTGTCATCCAATACCATATCTTACATGGATAATAGATTGTAATATTTTTTTTTTTTACAATATTTTGCTAGCCAAAATATATTGTCACTCAAATAACATATTATTCACAAAAAAATATTGCCATGAAATACACTATCTTACCATGTATAATACAATAATAGATATTTTTAGAATTTATTTTTGCAGAATATTTATATATGCTAATTTTGTAGGAGGATATTGAAGTATTTTGCAAAAGATATTGTCACGTAAAAGAATCTTGTCATCCAATACCATATCTTACCATGAATAATAGATTGTAACATTTTTTTTACAAGATTTTACTACCTAAAAGACATGGTCACTGAAATAGCATATCATTTCCAAAAAATCTTGACATAAAATACAATATCTTACCATGTATAATACAATAATATATATTTTTGGAATTTATTTTTGTAGAATATTTATATATGTTGATTTTGTAGGAGGATATTGAAATATTTTGAAAAGATATTGTCACGTAAAAGATGACAAGATTCCCATATATCATATCTTACCATGGATATATAATAGATTGTAATTTTTTTTATTTTTTTGGACAAGATTTTACTACCTAAAAGATATTGTCGCCGAAATAGCATATTATTCCAAAAAATATTGTCATAAAATACAATATCTTACCATGTATAATACAATAATAGATATTTTTGAAATTTATTTTTGCAGAATATTTATATATGCTAATTTTGTAGGAGGATATTGAAATATTTTGCAAAAGATATTGTCAAGTAAAAGGTGGCAAAATTCTCAAAGAATCTTGCCATCCAATATCATATCTTACCATGGATAACAAATTGTAACATTAATTTTTTTTTTGTACAAAATTTTACTACCCAAAAGATATTGTCACTGAAATAACATTATTCTCAAAAAGTCCTGCAATGATATACAATATCTTACCATGTATAATACTATGTCACATAAGGTTAACAATTTTTTTTTATATAAAATACATGTATACATGAAATGTTTATGTGGCAATTGAATTTTTTTTTAATAATTCGAATTGTCGCTTAAATGTAATTCTTAGGGTTGGATTTGTCTATTGTAAATACCTGCAAAATTGAATTTGAAAATGTAAAATATAGATATTATTTTGTAGTAGGATTTCGAATTTTTTCAATAATTTCAATTTTGTAACTCTTTTTTCGTTTTTTTTTTTTTTTTTGCAAAATATCTGTAAATGTGAAATGTCCAGGTGGAAAATTAAAAAAAAAAAAAATTGGCGCCTAAGGGTCAATTCTTATTGTTGAATTGTGTATTATAAATATCAACACATTAATCAATTGTTCCCACACAAACATCTGCACAATATTTTATTTTAATTATGACATCATTTTTGTCAAATGTTACCTTTAGATTTATAGGATTCTATCTTTAGAGTTGAACTTTTGCCGATTTTTATTGTATCTTCATATCATGGGGGAAAATTGGGCATGCAAGTATACAAAAACTGTAATTTTAAGAAATTATTGTGTTATACTAATTTGAGATTAAATGTGTGAATTAGTTAATATTTTTCAAATTTTATATTTATTCATGTTTAGTATTTATTATTATTTGTTGAATTATAATTACAATTTTAAAATTATATCAAAATTACAAGATATTTTAAAAACTTTTTAAAATTCGCATTGAATACCTCAGGATTTTTAAAGACTTTTGAAAATTCAGATTGAATACCCCCAAACTTTAAAAGTCTAAAAAAAAAAAATCCTATAAATTCTATAACCAATACACCTCTCTATAATAAATTTTGTGTGAAACCGTCTTATGCCATACCGTCATTTCCAACTCTTCGAAGCCGAGTTTACTCTTAATCAGATCTTGAGTACTCCTGATTATTGAGCACGTACAAATTAGTAATGATAATATAATGAAAGAGGCGCGCGTACGTGCGTGTTAATTAATGCAACAACTAATTCCTATTTTGATATCAACAATACAAGTATGATTATGCTGATGCCTGTCAAAGTAGTCAACTTTAAGGCATGTTTGCTTTGATGGATATAATTGATAAATATTTATTTTTTGTTTATGGGACTATATTAGTCCAACTCCTTTTATGTGTTAATTATGCCTATGACATTTATTCCGGACCGATATCACATAAACCAAACACATGATTAAATGAGAATAAAGTATCAATCTCTTCTAATCCCGCAAATCAAACATACCATAACAGTATTTGAATTATACTGCATCGCATATATTTTACCAAGTATCATATATATTTGACAAAAGAAGGTGGGGGATGGGAGAAGTACGTTTTTCTGGGATGAAAAGTGGGTAACAGAGGGAGTTAGGTTGAGAGATTCCTTCTCGAGGTTGTTTTATTTAAGCAATCAAAGGGAGAGTTTGGTGGGTGATATGGGGGAGTGGGAGGGAGAGTCATGGAGATGGAGATGGGAGTGGAGGCATGAGTTATTTGATAGAGAAATATCTCTTGTAAATAATCTTGAATCTTTGTTGTACAGGAACCGGCTTAAACACGGAATTAAAGACAGTTGGAAGTGGAAGGAATCGAAGGAAGGAACGTTCAAAACAAGCGAGGTGTACGAGTGGTTGCGGAGGAAAGAATATGAAGGAGGCCGTGATACGGAATGGGAGAAAGGTTGTAAAAGCCTGTGGAATAAATTAATCCCCCAAAAAGTGTCTATTCATGCTTGGAGAGTCATTTGGAGAAGGCTACCAACAATGAAGAAGCTGAGGAGGAAAGGAGTTATTGGCTCGAACGAAAGCATAAACTGTGCTCTTTGCAGCGAGAAACCGGAAACGGTAAAACACGTTTTCTTCTAGTGCAACAAGTCCTATTCGATTTGGATGGAGGCGATGAAGTGGTTAGGTCTTAATTCAGTTTTATCCTCGAATCCCCTCTTGAATTTTTTACATTTCTGTAGAATTCTTAAAGGGAGGAGAGGGAGACTTGTGGCCATTTGTATTTGGGAGTGTATTATCTGGCTAATTTGGAAAGGGAGGAATGAATCAATTTTCAGGAGCATGGAGTTCTCGTGTGAAAAAGTGGTGGATGAAATGAAGAGTCGAACTTGGAGTTGGATAACGTATAAGGAAAGGCGGTATCAGGAGGTCAAATTTACTGACTGGGCTGCAAATCCTAGAGTTTCTCTTGGAGTGTAACTAATTTGCGACGCTCAAATTCAAATCTATACTCTGTAAAAGTAGTATTGCAATAGGTATTGCTTATACCTGTGTAATCTGCCATTCTCTTTTATGAATGAAAGTTGGTTTTATTGATAAAAAAATATATATATATATTTGACAAAATTTTTTGAGGTCACTCGACAGTACGAAAGTGAAGAAACTTATAAGTTATGATTTTTTTTAAAATAAAATAATATTAGTAGATAATTATTTAGATTAATTTTGTTTAATTCGCCAGCTAATTAATAATTCGTTCTTAAATAGTCGACCAATTTTATTTGAACTATAACTCTTCTCTAGAAAAAAAAAACTGTATCTCAAATCAAATTTTATACACGGTCTCTTGGCTAGAATTAGTCTCTTTGTCTAATCTAATTATAATTTCATGAAATCCTCGACTATCTTATAAATATTTAATTTGTGTGGTCTCATGCCATGAGACGGTCTTATACAAATTTTTGTCATTTTATAAATATTCAATTTTCACATTTCTTTCATACCTAAAATGCATTTGTGTTGGTCTATATTTTTATCCTAAAATTATAAATTGAGTTTGTATAGACAATTTGGATGCTGCTATTAAAATCGTTTGTCTAACTATATTTTCCAATTAATTACTCCTTTTATTTCATACTCTCTCGTCTCATATTTGTTTATCGCTTTATTGTTTGCATGGGTTTTAAAAATAGTTATTCATTAGTATTTAAGGTTATAAAATAGATGATTTTGGTTAAGAATATATATATATATATATTTTTGATCGGTAAAGGGAAATTTTATAGAAATTAAGAGGGTGAACGGGGTACAAGTCGTACCCAAACGTTCAAAAGTTTACAGTTTTACTTAACATCCTAGCACCATTCTAGGATTATACAACCAATCCTTAAAAGAAAAATTAGAACACCCCTGCTCTTTCACATATAGCCAACTCCAGATTCTAGCTTTAATTTCCGAAACAATTTTGGGAATCATGCACTCCTCATTCCTAAAGATTATGACATTCCTCCATTTCCACAGAACCCAGACGACACCTAACCAAACACAAGTAGCTAATTGTTTACCTCTTTTCCTTGGAAAGACATGGCAAAAAGCCATAAGATTGGGTATCGTTTGAGAATGAAGTACCGCTGGGAAACCAAGCCATCCAAGGATCTCCATCCACACCGCATAAAATTTTGCACATTCAAAGAAGAGGTGTTTGCTGGTCTCTTCATGGGAATCACAGAAAACACATAACAAATTATCGCTTGGTTGCAATATATTGCGTCTTCTCAAATTTATTCTTGTTGGCAGTCTGTCATGTAATAACTTCCAAGCATGTGCGGCTACTTTTAATGACACGAGCTTGCTCCAAATTATCTTGAAAGCTTTCACCTTGTCTCCAACCGGTTGCTGCTCGCTCCCACTTGTCATGATAAAATCGTAAGCTTCCTTTGTTGAATATGACCCCTTCGATGCATGTTTCCACCTCCAAGAATCAGCATGTCCCTCCTTTGGTTTATACCTGTCAATTGTAGTCAAAAGAGTATTAAACGAATTATACTCACGTTCAAATAAAGGTCTCCTCCACCTCCACTTCCATCTCCAAATATTCCACTCCAAAAAGAAATATTCATCCCATCCCCTAGAACTCTCTCCAAACCCCTATGAAACCATTCCCCTTCTACCCCAGACGTACCCTTAACAATATCCCTCCACCAACCTGAAATTCTCCCACTCGATCCCCTAGGAACTTCCCCAACTCCCCTACCCCCAAACTCTCCGTACCTAGACTCTAGTACCTTTACCCACAAATTGCTCTTTTCATTCAAAAATCTCCATCTCCACTTCCCCAACAGAGATAAATTAAACACCTCCATATCCCTAACCCCTAACCCCCCCAGAAATTTTTGCTTGCATATTACACTCCATTTGACCCATGGAGTTTTTTCCGAGCACTCCCACCCCCCCATAAAAAGTTTCTTTGTATACTTACAATCTCTCTCAAGGTTTTCTTTGGGATTTTGTAGAAGGATAAGTAGTAGATTGGTAGTGATGAGAGCACCGAGTTCAAAAGAGTGATTCTGCCCCCAAATGAAAGTTTTGTATCTTCCCATCGCTTGAGTCTATTTCTTATCTTTTGAACCACGTACCCCCATTCCGCCGCCTCTCCTTGATGTACGCCCACTCTAATGCCAAGATACACAAAGGGTGTCTTCTCTAACTTGCAATTGAGAACATTTGCCATCTCAGATAAAATCGACTCCTCTACATTTACTCCGATTAGGCTGCACTTGTCGAAGTTAATTTTGAGACCAGAGATCAGTTCCATGATTCTCAAAACTCGTTTCATGACTCTAGTATTTTCGACTGTTGCCTCCCCCATAATAATGGTGTCATCAGCAAACTGTAAATGTGACACACTAACCCTGCTGGTTCCAATCTTGGCTGCTCCGAATAACCCACGATCGGTGGCTTTTGACATTAGTATGCTGAGTACTTCTGCTGCAATGAGGAAAAGAAAGGGAGAAAGAGGATCCCCTTGTCTTAAACCCCGCTCTAAATTGAACTCGCCCGACGGACTTCCATTCACGAGCACTGAAGCTGATGCAGTCCTCACACACTCCATGATCCAGCTCCTCCACTTAGGATGAAAGTTAAACCTTTCCATCATCATGTCAATATACCTCCAATCAACTGAATCATACGCCTTTGCAAAGTCTATTTTGAAGAAAATTCGCCCCATTCTTCTCTTTCTAGCCTCATCAATTGCTTCATTCAAGACTACAACGCTGTCAAGTATTTGTCTTCCTCCTATAAAAGCACTTTGATTCACAGAAATGATCGACTCGAGGACACAGCTTAATCTTCTGGCCAACACTTTTGACACAATTTTATACACTCCTCCGATCAAAGAAATTGGCCTGTAATCACCCAACCCTTGGGCAGTCTCCTTCTTCGGGATCAGAACAATAAAGGAGGGATTCAAGCCCCTAACAAGTCTCACATGTTGATAAAAATCCTCCATCATGCGCATAAAATCAGATTTGAACAAGTGCCAGGCTTCCCTTAAGAATCGAAAGTTAAAGCCGTCCGGCCCTGGGCTTTTCGATCCATCACACGACCAGAGGGCATCTCTCACTTCATCTTCCAAGAAAGGTGAGATTAAGAATTCATTATCCAGCTCCGAAATAGTTTTGTCAGTGAAATTATGAGATAACGTTGGTCGATGCATCTCTTCTCTTTTGAAATGATTTCTGAAGTATTCAAAGACCCCTCTCTTAACATCGTTCACCTCTTCCAACCAGTGACCATCAATGTTAACCCCAACGATCTCGTTCCTTTTTCTTCTACGATTAATGAAATTATGGAAGAGCTTCGAGTTTAAATCGCCTTCTTTGAGCCATCTATACCGGGATTTCTGCACTTGCAGTGAGTTTTTCCACTTTAAATCCCTGAAAAGAGCTGCCATTTCAGCATTCCTTTCAACGATTTCATCCTCCTCCAAACCGAATACCTCATCTATTGTATCAAGCCTTGAAATTTCATTCTTATGTCTCTGAATATTATCTTCAAGCACTCCAAATACCTGCTGGTTCCAGCTTTTCAAGTCATGTTTCAGCAACTTGAATTTTTCTTTTAAAATGAAACCGCCCCATCCATCAACACTGTAACTTTCCCACTTTCTCTTAATGAAATCCTTGAAATTCGGATGAGAAAACCAAGCATTCAGGCAGCGGAAAGGTTTGGGGCCCCAATCGCTAACCTTAATGCCTAGCACTATCGGACAGTGATCAGAAATTGTGCGCTTCAACCCCAGTTGATATGCATTTGGCCATCTCGACATCCACAGACTGCTCACCAAAGCCCTGTCCAATCGACTCGTGCAACTTCCGTTGGGTCTGTACCAGGTGAACCTTCTTCCGTGCAGAGGGAGATCAATTAATCCCGAATCCCTAATAAAGTTATCAAAACCAGCAACATCCCTGTTGTTGAAATTCACACTCCTGCCATTTCTCTCAGAAATCCTTCTAATGGAATTAAAATCTCCTATAATACAAATACAGGATGAGGAATTCTGTATAACTACATTATGTAATCTGTCCCATAATTCCTCTTTTTCAGCAATTTCGCAAGGAGAGTAAACATTGATAACACAACAATGAATTCGCTCCCTACCCCAAAGCCCGTTAACAACAATTGCACCCGTCATATGCCAAGAGCTAAGAGCAGAAAATACCTCAGAATTCCAGATCGAAAGTAGCCCACCAGATCTTCCTTCTGATTCTTTAAACGCCCACCCAAATGAGCCATTGCCCCACGTTTCTTTGCACATCAATTCTGAAACTATCTCCAATTTTGTTTCTTGGATGCAGCAGAAGTCAACTTTTTGTACCCTGACAATCTCCTGAATTTCTTTTTTCTTGACAGTGCTCCCCAATCCCCTTACATTGTAAGATAAAATCTTCATTGATGATTGCAATTAATTGACTCTCTAGCCTTCTCACGGACCAAATTCTCGGCTTCTTCAGACTTCCTGATTTTCTCGATCATATCTCCCTCTGAATTAGGAGCCAGAACTCCTAACTCTTTGCCCAAAAGCCAGGTTTTAACAGCTTCATCCGCATACGGTCTCGCCTCCCTGTTATTGGTGCTGTTAATTCGAGAATCGCCACCATGGACCGTGTGTGCATCGTCTTCGTCCTCAGATTCCATTTGGCTCACGAAATTACTCCAAGCCTCCCTCATCGCTTTCTTCTTAATACTCTTAGCTCTCGCCGACACTCTTTTTGAATTATTCCCTCTATTTGGATGTTTTCCTTCACAGATTAGGGCTTTTTTCCCCTGAGAATTAGATCGATTGGCATGACACTTTTGAGAAGAGTTTTTCAAGGCAGTTCGGGCTTCTGGTAAACGCGCATAACAGTCCTTGGGTCTAGAGGTAGACATGCTGTCGTCTATTCTGTTGTTCTTAGAATGGCCCAAAATTTTCTTTGCCATATTGGGCTGCTCCTGTGATCGCTTAGGAAAAATGGGCCCTTGGAAAAAATCCGTCTCCTCTTGGCCCACAGGAAGTGGTTTTAAATTACAAGGCCCAGCTAAATAATTAAACCCATTTGAAGTAGCCGCCTTTCCAGAATTCTGTTGACACAACCCGTCCCCACAAACCTGCTGCGCCCCATTATTTCCATTACACATCGTGGTCGGTTCCCCCGTCTCCAAATTGAATTCCTCTAGATTTGCAATATTACCTTTTTCCAAAGGTGCCACGTCTGCAGATTGTGATCCCATCTCATTATCCAAAGCCGCATCATTGAATGTTTCCTCGATAACAGTATCATCCTCTCGGGAATTCATTTGAGAGATAATACCTCTTCTATCCTCACGATTTTCAAAAATTATGCCGGCGTTGGGGATATCCAAACGTGCGATTGTTGGACTACCGGAAGAAGAAGAATCACTGTCGTGGATGGTGGCATTCGCCGGCTCGGACAATATGGACCCATTACACCCCGCGGACCAATCTGATTCATCATCTTCTTCTCGAATCCCGTTTAACCCCCATCCATTGTCACCACAATCCCACTCATACTCTTCCAATATCCTGATCGAGAACAGCTTGTCATCTATCTGGACTCTGAGGGTTTGGTTGACCTCCTGGAGATACCCGACGTGGACAAGGACTCGCGCAAAATCGAGTCTACCTTTGTTCAGTGTACAATCATCCACCTTAACTAGCTTCCCAAACTTGGTACACAAGACATCAAAAAATCTTTTAGACCATGCATGAATTGGGACGCCAATCAAACGTATCCAAATCAGTCTCTTATGACTCACATCCTCAGGTTTCCACGGCCTAACCCATTCAAACCAATGCTCAGTCCATTCTTTAAAAAATATTATTAATTTTATGAAAAATGAATATAACAAATAAGTATGAAACAATTTTTTTTGATAATGTATCAGACAAATATGTAACGGAGGGAGTATAATATTAGCAGTGATTTAACAAGGAAAAGGTTCCACAAACCCCTTCGTGTTTCGGCGGGTACTATAATCTATAACTATATAATAACAAAATCTTATTCCTCATTTAGAAACCTATTTTTTAAAGTCAATAAACTACTTTCTAAATATGTATAAACTATTAATGTTATCACATTAACTCACGCCCTTTACTAAATATCCATAAAACAAATTAATAACTTTAAAACTCACTCTCTCAATTCCCCTAAACTCAATTTAATTCGGCTAATCTTCCACCTCCCCTTTTACACCCTTGAATCAAATTTTACTTAAACAGACACATTTTTAAAAATATATATATATAAAAAACAAACGGACGCAATTAAATTCCACACTATAAAAAAATAAGGTTATGGAATACATAAAAATGACTCTTCAGCCTCCCATGTAACGTACTCTAACTTCTCTCAACCTAAAATACAAGTAATCCCCAACCAATAATAATCACCTATATTATTATACATTCAATTCAAAATACTAAAAAAGGAACAACTTTTCATCTACTCAACTATGTTTTGATTAAGGCACTGCACGTATATAAATAATTTACATCCCAGGCTAGCTTCACCTTTCTTCTAAGAAACCAACTCGAGCATTTAACTTCTCGAACGTCGAAATACAAATGGTACCCCGTTGAAGATTGATCTAGGATTTGAATCCGTCGAAAATACCTTTGACTTGTGCGGCCGATCGGGTTCAAAGGTGTTCTACATGATCAAGACTTCAAAGAGGTAAGTAAGCTTATTCAAGTAAGATAAATACAACTCAAATCAAATCCACTCAAATAGAGACAGGAACACTCACAAAAAATTAGAAGATCTAACTTCTTCTTAATGTTATTCTCTCATCAACATCACCCTCTTGCAAGGAAAAACCACTAGAAGTAAGACAATAGGAAGATTTTTTTTTTTAAATTATGATGTTCTGTAAATTTCCAGCACCACCTACGAGCTTACAACAAAGTCGACACAATGGAAGGTGTTTTATTTCAAAACATTTACGTACAAATAACGTTTCTTGATCGAGGTTGGTACATGTATTGAAGGGCTAAAGAGAGAACAAGAGAGAGATCAACATGAAGAGGTTAAATTCAAGTTTGAAACGCCAAAAAAATTCAGAACAATGTTGAAGGTATGTATACAATCAACTAAGCTTTCCAATATTATTCACTTTCAATTTTATAAACAACATTTTATATATTGTATCACATTTGAATATGAGTGTTATAATGCAATATCTCTATAAATATTTCAAATGGAACAATGATAGGTTATGCACTGCAAGAGTAGAAAATGGACTTTAGAAGCAGATCCAGACACATAATTATTCCATGTTTCCACACGCCTTTCACATAAATGATATAGATGTTAACGTTGTAGGAGTCTTTTTTATGTATATATAGCTTATATCTGCAATAAGCTTCAAGCTAAGAAGCGTACCAGAAATGGATGTTTTAGTATAGTCATGGAGCTACTTTTGTTTGCATGGTTTCTGGATAATAAAAGCCTTATATGCGGAATGCTTCTAACTCCCTCCCAGTACTGACTCGGAAATACCAGCTTCACCAGCCACCATATGGTTTGTTACCTGAACCAAACGACATTTGTATCATTTCTTGATATATCTAATAGGAATAGAGTTTAAGAATAATGAGATAAGAAAGCACAAATACATTTTATATGAGTGTTTTAACAGCTTATTATAAACCATAGTCAAAACAAGACACTGATGATGCTAAAGTCTTGACTAATCACGTTATAAAACAATACAGAAATTAAGAAAATAAAATAAATACATTGGGATAATGTAATATTCTATGTTTGCTCTGAGGGATTAGGAAGGATTGAAACTTTAATCTCATTCAACCATGTGTTTGATATAAGTGGCATCGGTTTGGGATAAGTGATCATAGGGATAATTAACTAACTGTAGCATTAATAAAGGATAATTATTTATCAATTCTAACCATCAAAATAAAAAAAAGCCACGACTGTATGAAAAATAAGTTTTTAGCAAGTACATTTCTAAGCATCATTTGCATATGGATACTGTGACCTAGCAACATCAAATCTAAGAATCAAAGAAGAAATTGGAAAACTAATTAATATTTTTCCCAATCCTAATGAAGCACCGAAATCCAAATGACACAAAACGACTAATAATCGATTGCAGGGAAAAATACTGAACACGTGAAAACTGAACTTAGGGCAATATTTGCACAAAATTACGCCAGACCAATTGAAAAACTACATAATATGTAATATTCATCGATATTTTATCTTACATAAACGAAAATATATAATACCATCCAATTTAAAAAGAAATCATTCATTTTACTCTAAAATAAAATTATGCTTCTTCTTAATTTCGACAATTTCAGAACTTACTGTATTGACTCTGAGAAACGAGAATGTCAAGCGCCAGAGAGTGATGGCGTGGGGGATAGAGATAGTGTCGGCGGTTTTGTGGTTGGTTTCTACTTTCTTGAGTTTGATGTGTTGAGAGGTGATAAATTATTAGAGATTTAGAGAAATGAACCAAACTCAAGAATAGGGGTTTTAATTGGTTTTGTTATTTTTCTAACACATTTATGTTTGGCAGGTGTAATTAAGGTGAGATAAAGCGCAAATCACGTTTAATTTAGATGTTTGGTATAGATTTTTGGTGTGAGATATTCCTAATGTCTCTGATCCGTTCTTACGAACCATTTTTATAGAGTTTTGTAATTAAAAAAAAAATATATAAACAATTATTTGAAAAATATATAATAATTGATATATACTCCCTCCGTCCACCAAATTTTTACCCGCTTTCCTTTTTGGTCCGTCCACCAAATTTTTACCCATTCCTCTTTTGGAAATAAACTACGCTCACAAACAAAAAATGGGTCCCACAATACTCACCACAATACTCTTACTTTATCTACTTTATTCACTTTTTCAATAAAATACCAATTTTCATTAAAAACTGTGCTCTACAGTAACCGGGTAAAATTTTCGTGGACCGAGGGAGTATTAAATAAGCAAATAAATATATGATGATGAATAATATATTACAAATTCTAGGATGCACTCAAGAGCATTACATGCAATTTCATTTTAAACTCAATTTTGATTTCAATTTTAATTTTTTTTTCTTCAAAATATACACTAACACGCGCGAACTGTGTAAGCGTGTGTTTTTTTTGCAATTGAGATATTACTGATTATTTCTTGGTGTATTAATAATTTCAATTTAATTTTTTTTTTCTTTCCAAAATTCAAGGGCACATAATTACTCATAATATATAATAGACATCTACATATGGATACATGTTTGTATATCAAATCTTAAAAAAAAAATGGAAAGTGTGTGCGAATTGGGTTGTGATAATATTATTTAATTCATATTCGTCCCATAAAAAAAAAAATCACACTTTTCTTTTTAATGTCCCATATATAGCTTTCACATCCCATAACTTTTAACATTTTTGCCTTAAAATGATATTCTCTTTCAGTTAAATAATTTTTTTTTAATGATATATTGTAAAGATTGAATTTATGGAGAATTATTCATTTTAAGGGTGTTAATACTTTTATGGGACAAACAGAAAGAAAAGTGTGAAATTTTTTTATGGAACTAGGAGAGTATGTATATTTAGAAGTGAGTGTGGATAGAAATTTGAAATTCGAGTTTTATTTTCAAATTGAAACAAGACAGGGATGCAACATCGTACATCCAATTTAAAATTAACATTACAAATCGTGCATCGCACGGGTGATATACTAGTGATTATTAATGGGAAAAAGTCAGCAAATTGTCGATGCCTGCAGCAACTAATATTTTGATTAAATAAAAGAAAAAAAAAGCAGTAATTTTTTTTTTTTTTGCCTTAGTTCAAGAAAACTTGAAGAAAAAAAACAAAAACGAAAATTATCTATGTTTTGCGATGGTTGATTAAATGGAAATTTTACCTCCCAAGGTCTAGTCTCGATAACCGAAACGTATCTTTTTTACTCCACTGATGTTTCACATTTTTTTATTTTTAATATTTATAAGGCGTAATAAATGAAATATGAAAGTGTAATAAATCATGATTGCTCGAACACTGGGATGAATTTAGGGGGTCCGGGGTTATTGCAATTATAGATTATTTTTTTCATTTTATTTATAGATTTTATTTATTTAGATTTTTTATTTTATAAAAATTAATCTCTCTTGATTAAAATCATACATCATTATATATATATATATATATATATATATATATATATATTATAATCTTTTATTTAATTTAATATATATAAATCTTAAATTGGTTCTGACTTGAAAATATAAAAAATGTCGATGTCCACTCAAAATGCTTTATAGTACTTCCGCCGTCCCTAATGACTCTTCACACTTTGTGGACATACTTTTTGGGAAAAATGTATAGTAATGAGTAGAGTATTCAAGTGATGTGTAAAATTTTATTATTAAAGTAATGAAGTTGGTTGAAGTGAGTGTAAAAAATAATGATATTTTGTCTAAATATGTGAATTTTTTTTTTTGATCGATAAAGGGAAATTTTATAGAAATTAAGAGGGTGAAAGGGGTACAAGTCGTACCCAAACGTTCAAAAGTTTACAGTTTCACTTAACATCCTAGCACCATTCTAGGATTATACAACCAATCCTTAAAAGAAAAATTAGAACACCCCTGCTCATTCACATATAGCTAACTCCAGATTCTAGCTTTAATTTCCGAAATAATTTTGGGAATCGTGCACTCCTCATTCCTAAAGATTATGGCATTCCTCCATTTCCACATAACCCAGACAACACCTAACCAAACACAAGCAGCTAATTATTTACCTCTTTTCCTTGGAAGGACATGGCAAAAAGTCATAAGATTAGGTATCGTTTGAGAATGAAGTACCGCTGGAAAACCAAGCCATCCGCATAAGATTTTGCACATTCAAAGAAGAGGTGTTTGCTTGTCTCTTCATGAGAATCACAGAAAATACATACCAGATTGTCGCTTGGTTGCAATATATTGCGTCTTCTCAAATTTGTTCTTGTTGGCAGTCTGTCATGTAGTAACTTCCAAGCATGTGCAACTACTTTTAATGGCACGAGTTTGCTCCAAATGATCTTGAAAGCTTTCACCTTGTCTCCAACCGGTTGCTGCTCGCTCCCACTTGTCATGATAAAATCGTAAGCTTCCTTTGTTGAATATGACCCCTTCGATGCATGTTTCCACCTCCAAGAATCAGCATGTCCCTCCTTTGGTTTATACCTGTCAATTGTAGTCAAAAGAGTATTAAACGAATTATACGCGCGTTCAAATAAAGGTCTCCTCCACCTCCACTTCCATCTCCAAACATTCCCCCATTAGCCCCACTTTCCCTTCTTTATCTAAACTGTTATTAAAAAACATAGGAAATTTATCCCTAAGGGGAGTTTCCCCACACCAAACATCACTCCAAAAAGAAATATTCATCCCATCCCCTAGAACTCTCTCCAAACCCCTATGAAACCACTCCCCTTCTATCCCAAACGTACCCTTTTCAATATCCCTCCACCATCTTGAAATTCTCCCACTCGATCCCCTAAGAACTTCCCCAACTCCCCTACCCCCAAACTCCCCGTACCTAGACTCTAGTGCCTTTACCAACAAACTGCTCTTTTCATTCAAAAATCTCCATCTCCACTTCCCCAACAGAGATAAATTAAACACCTCTAAATCCCTAACCCCTAACCCCCCCATAAATTTATGCGTGCATATTACACTCCATTTGACCCATGGAGTTTTTTTTCGAGCACTCCCCACCCTCCTAAATATGTGAATTTTGTGAAGGTAAAGTTAAGTAAGAATTTTCATTTATAGGGTGTTCAAAGTGTTTGGATACAGACGAAAAAGAAAAATGTACAAAGTATTTGGGGACAATACTTGAGTATGCAAAAAAATGAAAAAAAAAAAATCTCAAAGACATCACTGATCATTATTATCTAGTTTAAAGAAGAAATACATATTGATTAACAAAAGAGATGCATTTATTTTAAACATCCACGAAAAATTATGTGCATGTATATATGTCCTGGGCACTTTCGGCGGTCCCTTTGAGTAAGTATCTTTGGCTGATTGCTTTGACCACATATTTGACTCATTTATAACTTTATATTTGTAATAACATATTTCACGATGATTTTATATAAGTGAGATAAGGTCTCAATTGTCCCTATAAACATGGGCCATCGGTTCTCTAGTCATACAAGTGAGATAAGGTCTCAATTGTCCCTGTAAACATGGACCATTGATTCTCTAGCATGACTAGAGAGTGAAAATTAGGGGTGTCAATGAATATAATCTTGAATCGACTAGTCTCAAGTTTGAATTCGACTTGATCAAAAACCTTGATGTCACTCAATGAAAAATTCGAAATGTTCGAGCTTGACCCGATCACTTAGCATTAATTATATATATATATATATATATATATATATATATATATATATATATATATAATTTATAAATAGAGTAAATATATAAATAATTAGAATGTTATGGATAAAATAGTATAATTATGTGAGCTCGATTTGACTCGCAAACCTAACGATACAGTATTATTGGGCTAGAACTCCAGGTTGACTATATTAAGTTATTAAAAAAAAGTCCAAATTAATTGAGCAAGAATAGCTCGTGAAAGACTAGGGATGACAATGGGACGGGTTTGAGACGGATTTGGCTAATACCAGGACCAGCCCCGCCTGGATTTTAGTGGACCCGGACCCGCCCCGGGAACCACCATGTCCAACCCGTCCTGACTCGTTTACTTTTATTTTATTTTTAAATTAATTTTAAAAAGTAGAATATTTAATTTTAGCATTTAAAAAATAAAATTTAGACATATAGTTGTTCCAAATAATATTTAATATTCATCTAATACTTAAAAAATAACATATATACTCAATATATTAATGAATTTAAATACATTAATTCGAATATAAATTCATACAAATTCATATATATAAATAAAATAATAGTAATATTTTATGAGGTAGATTCGCGGGACGGATCCTATAAAAAGCACGACCCGTTCCGAATCCATTTGACCGGGTTCAAACCCGCCTCGAGCAGGACGAGTTCAATGCGCCCCATTGCCATCCCTATGAAAGACTAGACTCGCTTTCACCCCAAGTGAAAAACTTCAGTCCAAAAGACCAACCAAACGGTGAATTGAAATACAATCTTGTATATATTGGGCTTGCCATTTAGGCACGATATCAAAAGAAATTCATTTTGGTTCTTGTTTGGTCAACCGGAACCGTTTTAAAGAAAAGAAATGTGACAACAAATATCAAAATTCACCAACTAAAAATGTTTCGTTCGCCCACCTCTTTAAAATTCTATTTTAATAAAAATACTAATATACCCTTTATAAAAAAATAAGCATTATATTTATTAAACACTCATACTTTCAACATCATTCCCAAAATCTTAGAATTCACGCAAAATTTTCTACTCCTTCACACACAGTTGCACCATTAAAGAAGAAAAGGAAAACAAAGATATAATGATAAAAATATAAATCATAGAGACACAATTTGAATGAGATTAACGGATTTTTGTTTATCTATAAATTGGTACACCATGAAAATATAAAAAATTGTAGTTTTTTTAAAACGGCAGGAAGCGGTGATGATGGTAGTTCAATTAAAATAAAAAACAACTATTGATATGCTATTTTTTTAATTTCAAATTGATAGGTGTGTATATATAGTGAATGATGTAAATATTATATTAAGGTTGTAGTTGTAAATTTTAAGGGGGTGCATTAAGAAAAATAAAAAAAAAAATTAGTAAAATACATGGTGGGTTAATTTAGTAGTGGGTGAATAAAGTATTATCATGGGTGTTAATAGCCGTAACTATCAAAATATGTGTTTAGAATAGCGTACTTCCAGCATAAAATAAATAAATTATCCTTCCTCCATTCGTAATTAAATACAGTACTTAAGAATCTAAGCAAACATCTTTGGACCTGGGCTTTCAATTTTCTAAATAAGGCCAAGGGTCCTTTTTTGTGTTATATTAAGCCCATATTCAAATATAAATTGGGCCCAGCCAATCACTTTTTTTGGGCTCTTGAGCCGAAGCCTTGAAAATACCAAAAGACCCAGGTTAAATACAGTCTCATGTTTTATGAATGCAACCCCATCCAAAAAATTGTTCGGAAAAATTTTCGGAAAAATGTAACAATTTTCGGAAAAAATTTCCGAAAATTCATATGTTCAGTGTTTTCTCTTTTGTATTTTCAGAATTTTTTTTCCGAAAATTGTCAAAATTTTCGGATTTTTTTTCCAAACATTTTTTAGGGGGTTATATTAACAAAAGGTAGGACTGTATATAACCTTGGCCATACCAAAACAAAAAACAAGAGAACAAAAGCGTATAATTCAAATGATTCAGATTTGATGAAATTTACTTTCATGTTAATTATTCACAAACAATAAAAAAATCACAATATATATGTTTTGTACGTCGTATCAATCGAAAAAATATCAACATTTTGTGTTATATTATACTCTCAGTCCCAAACGAATTTGCCCACTTTCTTTTTTTGAACGTTCCAAAATAATTTGCACACTAACTAAAAAGGAAACATCGATTTGCGTGTACACTCACATAAATATACACATATTTACTCATATGTCATTAATTTATCATTTTCTTGGTTTGAGATGGAGGGAGTATGATTTATAATAATTTAAATACAAAAACGAAATTTGACCTAGAGAACCCTTGTATGGCTTCTTTGATTTTTCAATAAAATACCTATATAAAAAAGTCGCGAGTAATTTCTTATGATATCAGAATCAAACCGTCGTTAAAGAAAAAAAAATCCAATACAACACAATATTGAAAGTTACTAAAGTAATGATAAATACTACAAGAAAGTATAAAATTGCTTACGGAAATTATCAATATGGCTACGAAATTTTCATAAAAAAAATTCGTAGTGGGAATTGCCTACTAATTTGCCTACAAAATTTTCTAATTGTATAGTCATCTTTCTTCCCCACCTACAAAATAATTTGCCTATAAAAATTCCGTAGGCAAATTGTGTTGTAGGCAAATTTTAGTTGGCAAATGATTGTAGGTAATTATACCTAGCTAGAAATTTTATTTCGTAGGCAAATTAATTCCATAGACAAGTTGTTTCTAGGTTGAGAAATGTAGATGCTTACACACAATTAGAAATTTTGTAGGCAAATTATAGGCAATTCTTACTACGAACTTTTTTGTTGGAAAATTTTGTAGACAAATTCTAATTTTGCAGGTAATTTTTTATTTTCTTGGTGATAGAAGATTGAGATGAAAAGTGTATGTGTGGTTGAAGAAAGGATAGGGAGAATGGTATGGTGAAATTGGAAGCCTATTAGTCGGCATTATATACGCAAGCCGGTGCAATTGCGTGGAATATGACCCAAACTAATTTGGCTTAATGTGCCGAAAGTAACACCAGTTAATTCACATACTATTTAAAGTATTTTTTTTTTAAAAGATATATATATAGGTATATATTGTTGTTTCAAATTAGAATTATTTGTAAGATAAATCATACTTCAAGCAGCTAAATATCCGGTGCATAAGAAAATTAGTGTTGAAAGTACGGGAAAAAAAAGGGTGTATATATTTATGATCATAAATAAGCATAAGTATAGAAATAGAAACAAAAAAAAAAAAACGCATATGAAACGAGTTTATACATAATTAAAACGAATTTCATTTACTGTGTTACATGATCCATGAATGTAAAGAGCTCATTAAATTATATTTTTAAAGAAAAGCATGATTCAAATATTAAAATAAAAATTCCTCTTTTACATATATATATAAAAATAAAAGAGACTGCCCCGCTCAAGAAATTAATATCCATGCAAGGATTGAAATACATACCGATCATGTCAATTTTGATTAGCATTTTATCATAAAATCAATTCGAATTAGTCCGACTCCAACAAAGTGTGGGACACATGAATTACCATAAAATTTATAGAAATAATAACCGTACAACAATTTTTTACTTGAACTTTTTCTTTTAGATTTAGTGGGTTTTAAAGAATGACCAGGCAAAAGAATGCTTGTTGAGTTTAGACGGCCATGTATATCTTAGGTATTATTCCACTTTAACGCATCACATTCTATCCATCTATCTAATTTTTTTTTAAATCTTCATTATTCTCTTTAATTACTTTCATTAATTCATTGATATATGCGCACTATTTGTGTTGGTAATCTAACTAAATAGAAAAGGAAAAGAATATTTGTGAAATTCACATACGCGTGGAAACCCAAATTAAAATTCATTATTATGTCTTTCCCATCGGAACAAATAAAGATAACATAATAGACACAAAATATATAAAATAATAATTTGAAATTTAGGCTTCAACTATAGAAGAGTAAGAGCATCTCTAGCAATCGCATCATCCTACAGTCATTTCTGTATTATTCTACTATAGTGTCAGCAATAAATTTTCAAGGGTTTGCACTAAAATAAATTATTCTATTAATTTTTTTTTTATAAATTTATCTATTTATGCAATAATAAAAAAAAATTAGCAGTAAAAGAAAAAAATTATTAGATGGAATGCAAGGGGTCCTCCCTATGTTTTTCAAAGTACAATTGAAGTCGAACAACCAGAACACCTTTGGGACTCCTAAACAAATAAATAATGTCCTGAGCTTCTAATCTCCTTCCTTGGCTGAATTGTCAATGCTTTTCAGGGTTGGGCACTTGGGTGTGATGCAGGACCATAAACTAAAGTTGTATTCACCATTTTTTGTGTTCCACACCAAACCAGGCCGGCCAATCCAAGAGGTTGAGGCAACTTGGTTGATTTTCTTACATCCTAAGCCTGCTCGGGAAGGGATCCCTGTTCATCAACCAAGAATGAAGGTTGGAAAAGAGACGAGTTGGAGAAGGGATGCGCAAACAAATGTTGCAAATTAAATGTGTTGTCTCTTCTCTTGTCATTAGTCATTAGTCATTAGTCATTAGTCATTACGAGCTACGAATTTCCAAAGTAAGTTGTAGGTATTCTTCTCATCATTCGGCAAGCTATTGTTAAGGATTCTCTCGCAAGCCAATTTGGTGGTGTATTTCCATTCCCACGAATTTTGTTGTATATTTTTCGAGCAGAACGTGTTAATATACAAGACCAAATTATTAACATAAACTTCCTAGCTCTCTTTAAATTTCTCCTCCATCTAAGTCCTGACCCCATCAACCCAATGATCTATTTCCTTTTGCAAGTTAAGATGGAAGAGCCTAGGACATATATTTATCTAACAATCTTTCTAGTTTCTTCTCCTATCCATCCCTCCAAAAAATTTTGAAAAATTCGTAACCTCACCCTCATTAATATCCCCTCACCACGTCCAACACCTTGCCAGATTACCTCTATTCCACAGACCCCACTTTCAAGTTTTCCAACACCCTTACCCACAATTTATCTCCCCCAAAACTTTTCCCTACAAATATCGCTCCATTTAATCCAAGGGATGTTGGATTTTCCCCAAAGGAAGGTTCTTTGAAATTTTATGAGTTGGTGGCTTTGGGTAACTTCAAAAATTAATGTTCATTTATCATATTATTACAACAAAAATTCAAATGCATACTAAAATTAAAATTACAATTACAATGACAAATAAAATTTGCATTATCTTTTCAATTTATGTCTAATATTTTAACTCATAGCATGTTATTTTTAAATTATTCTATTTTTTTTTTTTTTTTTTTTTGAATTAACTACAATGCAAATTTATTTTAGTTGAGATAAAAAAGTGAGTTACCAATATTAAATAAAAATATTGAATTGCCTAAACCACACCAAACTACAAAATATTGAGATAATTATTGTTAATATCAATATAAAGTTAAAAATTAAATTAAACAAAAAAATATGGTGTTCCTAATTGACACTCCACATATGGAGTACCAATGGAGAAAAGTAGTGTTGACACAAAAATGAAATAGTCAATGGAGTCACTGTTGGAGCATGAAATTAGAGTTTCACACCATTCTCCAGCACTACTGGAGATGATTTAATGATGTTCGATGGAAGGGCACGACGTGATTGAATTCAAAAGCTCAACAAATCTAAAATTGGAGAATGTCTAGGGAATGAAAGAGGAAAACTGAGATTTTATTTTTTTTATACTAGACATTTGACCCAAAAATCGACTAATTTGAGGAATGAAAGAGGAGACCGAGATAGCAAAGGGATGTTGGACCAATGGCATGTCAAGTATTGTGAAATTGGGGGTATACTCTTGTTACGGGAATTAATATAAATGAATTAATTTTACATCTTTCTACAAGTTCAAACTTTTAAATTTGATAAAATTATTCCATGGTATCATAGTCTTTGGCTCACACACTAATTCTAGATTCGATCCCCGCAGTTGCTTGCACACTTATCTTATTCGTCCGTCTCACAATTGCTTACACACCAAAAAAGAAAAGAAAATACTTTTATAAATTACAGCTTCACAATATTCACATGTTTACACAAATTGTTATTATCTTTTGCCTTTTGCGTCCACACCATACTCAACTCAACCAAATTATTTATTTTATACACAAAGATTTATCAAATTACACTTGAAAACCCAACTCATAATATTTTTTTATGTGCCAGCTTCATGGTGCAAATATTAGAGAGGAGAGGTTTTTTTTTTTTTTTTTCAAAAAAAATCTATGATATCATAATTCTTTTTAGAATTCTCAAAATTTTATGAGTAGATTTTATATAAAAATGGTTAATTATAAACTTATCATAAAAATATTTTAAAAGTATTGAACATTTGATCAGGAGGGTCAAAAACCTCATCAAGAGTATCAAAAGTTGGTGTTAAGAAAATCTACAACAATTACAATATAATACCAATGACCCAGAATAATACTCATGATGAGATTTTTAATATTTCTGATCAAATATTTAATACTTTAAACTATTTTATAATAAATTTAGTTTTGCCAACTTTTATTGATCGTTTAATTGGATACACCATACATATAATATTTTGGCACATAAGCTACCTATTGCTATCGAGTCAATATCCTCCTTTAAAACGTCTAGGTAATATTTGGCCCATATAAGCTAAGCTAATTACTCTTTTGCTATTGAGTCGTCTTACTTTGAAAAGTCCCTTCCGTTGTCTTTATAAAGGATGTTGATATCGATAATTCAACAATTTGAATTATGAGATATTATATATATATATATATATATATACTGCTTTTCAAAAAAAAAAAAAAAAAAACTCAAAATTAGTATTCTAGTCTGCGCCCAATCACATTCTCCCACTGACTTTATGGTAATGGAATATTTATAATCGACTATAAAAAGGCGATTGGCTAATTACTATTACTATATGATTATCTATAATAATTCACAAATTTCAATGTTTGTCTTTAGTTTAGTGATTTCAGTCGTATGTACTCGACGTGGAAGGCTGGTTTTTTAAAAATTAAGTCAATTAATGTAATTATTACCATAACTATTTTTGTTTTTGGAAGCTATGTTTTAAGAGCGGAAGCGGAGGTTGAACCGGACAACCTCAGCGCTTTTGGTCGGACCGGTCGGATCGGGGTCTGACCGTTAGTAAAGCGGTTGAGCCGTTATGACGTCATAATTACATAATATATAATTAAATATAAAATTTATAAATATAATAAATATTTTTCACTTGTAATAGTAAATCATATGTTCAAATTATGACAAAAAATAAGTAAGCATACATCTAACATTGCAAATTAAAGTTCAATTTTAACAATCTTAATCAAATGTCAACATACTAAAACAAATCCACCAAATGTCATACAAAAATCAAAAGTAAAACCAAATTAACCAAATGTCATGCAAACAATTGTAAATTAAGTTTAGAGATTATTACTAAATGGTTCCTTCTTAAGTGTTATACTACAATTTGGTTCTAAACCTTTAATAAATAGCATATTGGTTCAAAATGTGGCCCCCACCCTAAAAAAATATCAGCACCCCCCCCACACCCCCACCCCCACCGCCCACTTCCCTCACCCCACGCCCAGCCCCCCTCTTATTCCCCCTCTCTCATTTCTTCTCCTCCCTCTCTCTATCTTCCACCCACACACTGGTGCCCCCCCACCACCCCATGCCCAGCACCCCTCTCATTTCTCCTCCTCACTCTCTCTATCTTCCACCTACACACTACCGCCACCATGCCCCACCCCACACACCCCCTTCTCCACTATCTCTCAACGGCGAAGAAGGCGGCAGATCCCGAAGGGGTGACTCACGGCGCGTTGGATCCCAGAGAGGGTGACCCACGGGATTTAGATCTGTCCGTTTCCGGTGAAGAAGGCGGCGTTGGATCCCGAAGAGGGTGACTCGCGGTGGCACAACTAGGAAATGAAATACAATCTATCTTCTTCACTGTATAAAAATTAGCACTGGGAAGATGCGGGAAGACCATTAATTTTTTTTTATAATTTAAGTGAACCGCCGGGTTGGCCGGTCCGATCGATGACCGGTTCAACCCGGTTTTGCCACTTTTGGCCGGTTCACAGCCGCTTCGGGAGGAGACCGGCTCAATGTTATCGACCCGCTCGGCAAGCTTGCCGAGCAGCGGTCGGACCGGTCCGACCGGCCGGTCCGACCCATTTTTTAAAACATAGTTTGGAAGAATACCCCTCCAACCATTAAAACTATGCACAAAAAATTGAACATGAGTTTTTAAATAAAATAATAGTATTGTGGAGATAATAACGGATCCATAAATTTTAAACAGGATATACACAATTATAAAAATACTAAAAAATTAAAAATCATTCAATTCAAAATATAAAGCACGCCCTAAAAAAATTAATTTGTTTGGTGAAACTCAATTATAAAAGATTTATTCTAAACAAAATATTGAAAATTTATAACTTGAAAACATTTTATATTAAAACTTACAAACAAAATTATTATTTTTATCTAAAGTTATGTATTTTTGCCCAAAAACTAAAAATATTTATGTAGCAAAAATAAGAGTATGCACTTCTTTATACATGCATCCGTTGTTGGTGATCAAATTTAATCGGAAGGATTAGTGACTGTTCTAGTTCGGTTTAAGACCACCAATCAATAACGTGTGATTGATTACCACCGTAAATGGTAAATCGAAGATTCGGGTTATGGAATCGTAAATACGAAAATCGAAATCGTATTAATTTCGTATGTGTGCACGTTTAGGTGTGTTTGCATGTGTTTTAGGAGTATTTGTCAATTTGAACTTGTATTTCTTTAGCTGGAGAACAACTATTTATAGAGACTAGCAAGTAGGAGGTGTCCAAGACTCTTGGACTTCCTAGCTTGCATGCTAGACAAGTGTCATTTGACCTTTGTTTGACCTTATCTAAGCTGAATCTTAGTTACAAAGTCTTCTTTGGTCTTATCTCGGACTTCATTGTTGCTCGTCCAGGTCGGCTTAATTGATCTAGTATGATCATCCGATAAAAGTTGTTCGCCTTTTGAGGTTATGGCTCAGAAGTTGTTCGCCTTTGTGTTTCTCACAGATTGGCTTAAGGATCTTGGTCCTTTGTTCATCAGCGTACACTTCTTAGGCTGGTGGATGCACTACCTTTTGATAATGTTGCTCGTCATCAGTGGCTCAATGTTGGGCCTATATCTGGCCTTGGGTCTTTAGACCTGTTCGCCGAATTATTGTTCGTCACTGGAGCTGTTCGTCACTTTATACACTCCCCAGATTGACTAGCGCACCCCATTCTTGATTTTCTTCATTAATCATCTTTGATTTGGAGTTGATTCTTCGTAATCTCTTTTAAGGTCTTAATCCATGTTCGCCCATCATTGACTGATGTTCGCCTATCAACAATTGCCCCCTATCCTGACTAGATGTTGGTTTGAACGAGCAACTTTATGGCGAGCAACTATAGTTAGGATATTATACTGGTGAGGATTTGGACGAACATCAATGATCTGGCGAGCAACTTCGGGTTCGCCTCTTCACCTTACCACGATCTGGGGGATGTACGAGGATGACGTGGGCGGTATGATTGCACGCCGCCCACGCGCGAGCAGTCCCGAGGCCACGCGCCCCAATATTTGCATATAGGCCCTTCGATTTTCAACCTTGCTGGAAATTAAACCCGTTTTCCTTCAATTCAGCCCGTTTTTTGTAGGAAATTACACTTGGTACCCCATTTTTCCCTTGAGGTATAAATAGAAGAGGAAAACAAAAATTTTCCCACTTTTTCACTTCTTGCTATAGTGCTCCGTCGTCTTCAAGCTTCCTCCGGCGATTTCAAGCTTTTCTCCGGCGATTACTCCTATTTTGTGTCTCCAATTCGATTCCAAGGTAGTATTTTTGTCTTTATTGCTCAATTTTCTTTTTCATTTCTCTTTTTTCTTAAAAAATCTCCATCGCCGCCGTGTGATACCTTGCGCCACCTTCTTCTCCGGGGATTCGCCGCCATCTACAAAATTTTCCGTCGCCGTCTGTGTTTTTCCTCCTTTTCTCCTATGTCTTCTCATTCGAGCAACAAATCCGAGGAAACCCTTGATCCCCTCTTTCCCATTGTGGCACACGGAAACCAACCCCCCTTTGAGATTTCTTCGGCATCGGACCCCCACGCAGACTCCGTTGTTCGATCAGTGGAGGATACTGGTGCTCGCCCATCTGGGAGGGAGGTGGTAGTTGTTGCGAATAGAGATTCCGACGAGGGCTCCTCGTCCAGTGCTGAATTGGAGGAGGATCCCCTTTTTGATGAACTCACGCGAGAGTTTTTGGAGGGGATAAACTTTCCACCTCCAAAGATGTTGGAAAACGAGATCCCAGTAGGAGTTGCTCGGCCTTTTGAATGGCGAGCATATTCAAATGAACATGCGAACAACTTCTCTCGCCCTGAACGAGAAATTATGAGATTGGTGAAGACTGATTTTCAGGCGAGCAAGATTAGGAGTGTGGTTCTCGAGGAAGATCTTGATTTGATTCGAGAGACATACAAAATCCCTTTTGATATCCACATGTGGGCCCCTAAGAAGAAAGAGAGAGCTGATCGCCCACCTAAAGGATGCACGGTGATCAACGTTGATGGCCGGGTTAAAGCTGCCGTTGCCCCCAGTTGTTGGTCGTTTTCTAGAGGCGACCAACCTTGCCATTACACAAATCACGCCGATTGGGTGGATGAATTTTCTTGGCGTAATGTGCCTGTTCGCCTTAGAAGGATATTTTGATCGCCTTACTGCAGAGGAAATCGACAATTACCAAGTGCCCCATAGGCAAAGAAGGTTACTACTATCTCAAGGCCAGAACCGGACTCAAGATTGTAGAAGGAGTGCCGAACAAGATCAGGGACTGGAAACATCACTTCTTCTTCATTGGGGGTGACTGGCGAGCATCTTCCGGTCCACACGGTGGCATTGGACGAATAAACTCTCCCGCTTCTTATGGAATAATTAAGCGTAAGTTTATTTCTGTTTGCTTTTGAACTGTATTGTTCTAATTTAATTTTTCTTGTTTGTTCGCAGGCCCTCGATTGCCCAAGTGGAACTCGGAGGAGGAGGAAATTGGTGCAGAGTTCCTGTTCACTTCTTGCTTGCTCGGCTTACGTAACAGAGCAGATAGGACCATCCAGTATCTGAGCGAGGAGAAGTGTCAGAGAGTTGCTCGCCTATTTACCTACCCCCATCACTTAGAGACTCAAATTGAGGTGCCCCCAGGTATGAAATTTCACCAATTCATATTTCTAGTTTGCCCAGGGGAAAAGAATACTTGCTCGCACCCTTTACAATCTGACTTTGATCTTTTTTTTTTATAGCCGAGCAAGTTGCGGTTTTTCCCTGCTTTGGTCTTCTGGAGCAAAGGGTACACGAGATGCCCCCACCAAAGGGAAGGAAAGTGAAGGGGGACCCCCCCTCCAAAGTGCTTGCACTGACGAACAAACCTGAGGGGGGCAAAGTTCCTCGATAGGCCACCTCCTCTGGCCATGCTCGACCAGCACCCCCTTCCCCTACCCCCCCTTATGGGGGAAAACGATTAAAAAGGGCTGATGGGACTCCTGTAGCGCAAGATGTCCCTACCGGCCATAAGGGGAAGGAGAAGACGAACAAGAACCTTGCTCGCTCCGATGAAGAAGCTGCTCACCGCGCCTCTGTTGAGCCTACTGATAGGGCGGGCAAAGCTGGGAAAGATGTGGCCCCAACCCATGGCCCAGAGGACATAACTCTTCTAGGCTGGGATGATCGTAAATTCGCCAAGTAAGTATTCATTCTTCTTTGCCGAGCAAGATTCGTTTCTCATTTACAAATTTTTTCTAAGTGTTGTTTGCTCTCTTGTTCGCAGGTACCGGGCTGACGACCACCCTGGGCGAGCACATGCTGTTCATCAGTATGCCTGCTTCAAGACTCCCGTCAATATAAGGGAGATCCCAGGTGATCATGTTCGCAGGGCGACAGAGTTGGTCGCCCGGGCCTGGACACGACCCATGGAGAAAACTATCTCCATGCAAGGGCTAGCGGACAACTTCCACATGTCCATGATGCATCATACCAACGGCCTCGTCATGGCGCAAAGGGCGATGGCCCAGCTGGCCGAGCAAGAAGAAGGTGTCCACCGATACGCAAGCACTGCTCGACAGCTTACAGAAGAGAAGGATGGCTTGATCAACGGCTATGAAGCAAAACTTGCTCGCCTGAACAATCAACTCTCCATCTCTCTTGATGCTGAAAAGAAACACCTTGAGGACATTCAAGGTTTATCTGCCGAGCTGAAATGCAAGGATGCTTTGCTCGAAGAAGGGGGAAAGAGGTTGTCCACTGCCGAGCAAAGGATTACTGAACTCGAGGCAGAAGTTGCTCGCCTCAAGGAGGTTGATTCTAGCAAGTACACAAGCGAGCAACTGGAGGCCGAGCTGCAAGTACGATCCGCTCACATCTCCAACTTAGGATATATCAACGCTTACACCAACTGTATCCGCATGGCTGACGCGTATGCTTACAAAGATATGGTGGATGAGATGGGTAAGGACTTGACTGAGTTCTTGGAGAATTATCCCCCACCGAACAACATCGAGATCCAATTGGGGGATATAGCTGAGTTAGGGGTCAAGATTGATAGCCTTGACTCTAGTATCACTATTACTTGGCCTCCGGCTCTAGTTGATGAGGGCGAGCAAGAGGAAGATCCGGCTGCTGGGGACGAGCAAACTGCTAAAGAGATGGAGCAGAAAGCAGCTGAGGAGATGGCCAGAGATATGATTATTAATCCTCCCACTAACCAAACTCAAGATCTTCCTCCTGCCGAGCAGCAATAGATTTAGGGCTTAGACTAGTCTTCATTTTGTAATAGATGTTCGTCCTTTTTGTAGTACACTTCTAGAATTCTTGTACTATTTTTTAGGCTTCAAAGCCTTTTTTTATTTAACGAATGTCTTTCTTTGTTCGCTCATTTTCTTTTTATATGTTAATTGCCTTTACATTTTTTTCAATGCTTTTGCAATTATAACATATAATTTTGGGCTTTGTTCGATTTGAACTTTGCCTTTTAATGGAATCAGGGTTTAGCCTTAGGTTCTGTTCATTAAAAAACGAACAACCTTTAAGTGGCTTTGGTCCTCAAAGATGGACTTGTACCTCGAGCTTTGGATTTTTCTTTCAACGGACAACTATATTTACATTGTGAAAAATTTACAAGTGTCAAAAGACTGCTCGTCACTAACATATACAATCTGGCGAACAACTTTAAACTCTAACTAAAATATGCTCGCTTATAGTATTTTTGCCGAGCAACTTTTCCTAAAATTAAAAAAGAAATAGCACTAGACTATACAATGTGCCGAACAACTTTTCATTCTATACTTAGTAAAAATTTAAAAAAATTAAGCAAGTTTTTGGTTTGCCTTACTTGGTTCACCTGTCCCCCAAGACATTTGTTCGCCCACTCAAGAACTTGTTCGACTTATTGATAATACTTCTTTAGATGTACAGCGTTCCAGGAGTATTGGCCGGCTTGCCTTCCATATCTTCGATATCGTATACACCGTTAAGATATTTATACGTTATACGATATGGGCCCTCCCAAGTTGGTCCCAATACACATGGAGGTTGGGTGAGCAACTTTCTTAGAACCAAATCTCCAACTCTAAATTCCCTGATTTTAACATGGGAATTATAGTAGCGTTCTGCTCGCTGCTTATAGGTGGCATTTTTCAGCTCGGCACTTAATCTTTTTTCTTCGAGCAAATCCATTTCAGTAGCTAAAGCAGAGTTGTTCGCCTGTTCATCAAAGTTGGTCGTCCTGATCGTATTGGTCTTTAATTCGATTGGTATCACAGCTTCTGTTCCGAAAGCCATTGCAAAAGGTGTTTCTCCGGTGCTTGACCTGGGAGAAACTCTATATGCCCACAGGACTTCTGGAAGTTCTTCAGACCAACTGCTTTTGCTCTCCGCTAGCCGTACTTTTAATGTATGTTTGATTATCTTGTTCACGGCTTCGACTTGTCCATTTGACTGGGGATAATAGGGCGTAGAATAATGTTTTTTGATCCCCCACTTCGTATAGAAGTCTCTCAGCTCCTTTCCATCAAACTGCGGACCATTGTCTGTCACAATGGTTTGTGGAACCCCAAAACGACAGACAATGTTCTTCCAAATGAAGTTGATCATTTTCTGTTGCGTGATCTTTACCATGGCCTCTGCTTCTGCCCATTTCGTATAATAATCGACTGCCACAACGGCAAATCGAATATTTCCCACTCCTGCTGGGAAGGGACCAATAATGTCCATCCCCCATCTCGCAAATGGCCACGGACTGTAAACCGATATGAGCTGTTGAGCCGGGGTATGAATATTTGGGGCAAAAATCTGGCATTGATGACAAGTTTTTGCTTTCTTGATTGCGTCTTGACGTAAAGTCGGCCAATAATAGCCTTGTCTGATAGTTTTGTACACCAAGGCTTGTCCCCCAGTGTGATTTCCACATACTCCGGCATGTATTTCTTCGAGTATTGCTCGTCCTTGCCCCCTAGGCAAACATTTGAGAAGTGGGATTGATATTTCCCTTTTGTAAAGCTGCTCGCCCACCAGAGTATATCTGGCAGCTTGCTTTGTTAGCTTGACAGCTTCAAAAGAGTTATTTGGTTTTTCCCCACTTTTCAAGTATTTGACTATACTTCTTCTCCAGTCTTCTTCTCCATTTGTCTGTTCGTCGAGTTGGTTGACATTATAACTTGTTGTTGATGGGTCATTCATTTTTGTGATTATAATGTCAGCCAACTCTGCTGGCCCTTCGCTTGTTGCTAGCCGAGCCAATGCATCTGCTTGTGTGTTGCTTGTCCTTGGAATTTGTTCAATGAAGACTTGATCTAGCAAGGACATCAGGTGGGTAACAATTCACTGATATTCAATCATATGATCATCTTTGGCCTCGTATTCCCCTCGAACTTGGTTCATAATCAGTTGTGAATCGCTGAATATTTGCAATCGTCTGACATCCACGGCAAGGGATAAGTGAAGACCAGCAATGAGAGCTTCATATTCCGCCTCGTTGTTGGTTGCCATGAAACCAAATCTGATTGCCGAGGTGAATACTTGTCTGTCAGGACTGATCAGAACCACTCCTGCCCCCGAGGCTACGTTGGTTGAAGATCCGTCAACATAAAGATGTCAGGGGTGATCAAGTCCTCTCGTCGGATCTGGTGGGAAAATTAGTTCGACTATAAAGTCGGCTAGAGCTTGCCCTTTGATTGCTGTTCGAGGAGCATAGGTCACCCCGAATTGGCTAATCTCTAGTGACCATTTTAGTAGACGACCAGCTGTGTCGGGGCGATGGAGAATTTGCCTGAGTGGGAAAGTTGTTAGCACTTCAACTTGATGATAAAAAAAAGTATGGCCGTAACTTCCTCACATTCATGACAAGTGTGTACGCCAGCTTTTCGGTTGGTGAGTATTTGATCTCCGCTTTGTGTAAGGTTTGACTGACGTAGTAGATGGGTTGATGGAATTTGCCATCCTCCCGCACCAAGACGGAGCTGATTGCCACTTCTGACGCTGCCAGGTATAGATAGAGTTTCTCTCCTGGGATGGGTTTTGATTGAATTTTAACATCCCCCAAATAGTCCTTTAGTTGGTCGAACGCCTTTTGACAGTTGTTAGTCCATGTGAACTTTCCTTTCTTGATGGCTTCAAAGAATGGACGACATTTATCCCCCGATCTGGATATGAACCGATTCAATGCTGCTAGGCATCCTGTGAGCCTTTGCACTTCTTTTACTGAACGTGGTGGTTGCATATCCACGATAGCTTTGACTTTTGTTGGATTGGCTTCAATCCCTCGTTGACTAACAAGATGGCCCAGGAACTTTTCGGAATGGACTCCAAAGCTGCTCTTCTTCGAACACCTGGGTCAAATGCTGGAGATGATCTTCTTTCCGGGGGCTTTTGACTACGATATCGTCTACATAGACGTCTACCGTATCTCTGATTTGTTCATCGAACATCTTGTTCACCAACCTCTGGTATGTTGCTCCGGCGTTGATGAGGTCGAAGGGCATTCTTTTCCAACACAACAAGTTTTTATTCGTATAAAATGCTGTGTTTTCTTGATCGTCTGGATGCATAGGGATTTGATGGTACCCGGCAAAGGCATCCATAAATGTTAGCATCTCGTGACCCACAGTGCTGTCCACCAATTGATTAATATGGGGGAGGGGAAAGTTGTCCTTCGGGCATACTGCATTCAGATCCGTAAAATCTATGCATAGCCTCCAGGTCCCGTTTGGTTTCCTCACAAGGACTGGGTTTGCTACCCACTGTGGACAGAGTGCTTGTCGGATTAGATCGTTGTCTAACAACTTCTTCACCTCTTCATTCAAAGTCTGATACTTGTCTGGGCCATACTTTCTTCACTTTTGATGGACTGACCTTTTTGCTTGATTGATGTTGAGCTTGTGGCAAGCATATTTTGGATCTATTCCCACCATGTCTGCATGAGACCAAGCAAAAACATCTAGATTCTTGCTGAGGAACCCTTTCATTCGGGATCTGTAGGGCTCAGGGAGCTCAGATCCTATGTACAATTCGAGATCTTCGTTTTCAAGATTAACTTTGAACGCCTCCAGTTCTTCAACTGGAGTTGCTCGTCGTTTTTGTCCTTTCCAACGAGGATCAAGTATTGGTCCCTCAGGATTGAAATCATTTTCGATGCTCATGGGCTCTGCTCCCAGGCGGGGATCTAGATCGTCTGTTGGTCTTGATTCATTGTTGTCAGTCAACACCTGGCCCTCCAAGTCATCTGGTGAGTGTTGCTCATCACCACCCCTTTGTTGTTCGTCAGGATGAATTTCTCCATGGGTGGTGATAAGTTGTTCGTCCAACACTTACTCGTCAAGGTGTTGCTCGTCCGTATCCATGTGGTCCTCCTCTATGTCCATCATGTTTTCCAGTATTGGTGGCTCATCAACAGGATAACTGGTGGTGGCTTCCATCATGGATACGAACGCATGCTTTGCCTGCAACTGTAGGAGACATTCTCGAGCCTTTCTTTGATCTCCCTTTATTGTGCCTGCTCCACTTGTTGTTGGAAACTTTAGGCAATAATGGTAAGTTGAACATGCAGATTTAAATTCATTTAGAAAAGGTCGACCAAGAAACCCGTTGTAGGTCGATTCCTGATCCACGACCAAGAAATCTACCATTCTCGTTATGTTTTTCTCGGGTTCCTCGACCGTTACAAGCTGAACGGACAACCTAATTTCCCCTAACGGGACTGTTACAGCATTTCCGAAGCCTAAGATTCTATGATTTGAGTCTCGTATGTAGCCCGAGTAGTCTCCAAGTTGATCGAGCGTTTTCTTGAAAAGAATATTGGTGTAGGCTCCGGTGTCCACCAACAATCTGTGCACTCTGGTCTCCATGATCTTAGCACAGATCACGAGCGAATCGTTGTGGGGGGTCAATATTCCCTCCAAATCTTTTTCAGTAAAGGTCAGTTCTGTTGTTTGCATGATGGATGGTTTAACCCCCATTCCTTGTACTTGATCGATCGCTCGCAATTCGGCTTTTCTTTTTCGGTTGAAGATTGGCGATCGTCCATCAGAACATCCTCCCGTTGGTCCCACAGGTTCCATCATGTATAGGTCCTCAAGTGGACGAGCAGCAACGGCCGGAACTGGTCGCCCGAGTTTATTATTCTTCTGAGGTTGATCATCCTTATCTTCGGAGTTGTTCTCCCGGCTCTCTTTCCAGGTTGTCTTTTAACAAAATCGGAGAGCTTTCCCTCCTCGTAGAACCGCCATAGTTGTTTGAGCAAATCTCTACATTCACTAGTAAAGTGCCCCACGCTTTGATGGTAGGCACAATACTTGTTAGGGTTGAGTTTGCAGGTATCCTGACGGATTTTCCGTGGAGGGGAGAGCAACTCCTTCTCTTTCACATTTTCATATACAGTATCGACTGACACTGTTAGCACCTGGTTCAACTTTTCTTTAAGCTCAGTCCCTTCATTGAATGCCTTCATGTTCTTCGGGACTCGGTAGCCTGTTCCACCAGGTTTCTTGTTGTTCTCCTTGGGATCAGCTTTGTTTTCTCCCAAGTTTGATTGCAAAGCCTCATGCATGGAAACGAATATGCCGGCTTGATTCCTGAATTCGGCATAGCTCCTCGGGCACTTCAGACGCACCTCTTTCTATAACTTCGATCCTTTCTTCAACTCGGCCATGACAGCGACGATTTTTGAATCTTCACTGACGGGCTCCTCTTCCAACAGCACCTTGTCGAACCTTTCCATAAACGCCCGATCCGACTCATCGTCATTTTACTTTAGGTCCGACAATCGGAGTTTTTGGGACAAATATGATCCCGTTGTGGAGAAATGGGAGAGGAACTCTCGATTTAGTTGGATGAACGAGTGGATAGATGCTGATGGTATTGCTGAAAACCACTTGTGCACCCGGTCCCCCAAAGTCAATGGGAAGTTTCGGCATTGGGTGGCATCACTGGCTCCCACCGAGACCATATAATCTGAATACTTCGTCAAATGAACCCGGGGATCAGCAATGCCATCATACTGTATACATGCAGGGAATTGAATCTTTTTCTGAATCGGGGCTTTCAGAATAATAGATGATAATGGAGAAGATGGCAAGCTGGTCGTCCCCACTCCTCTTTGTTGGTCCAATTGCCCCTGCATACTCTCCACAGCCCTTCTCAGGCTTGACAGCTCATCCAAAGATGCCCCCTGGCTTGGAGGCTGTTCGGCGAGCAAAGGCACAAGCCTTTCTGCTCGTCGCAGTCCCTCACTTGGAGCGGGCACGTCCTGGAGCTGCTTTCTTGGGTTGCTCGCCGCATTTGATGGAACTTTCATGAATTGATGGGCGAGGTTGTTCAAATGTTGCTCGCCCATGTTCTGCTCCCTGTCAAGCAACTTTCTCTTGATACTGAGGTTGGCCAAGTCTATCCTGGGCACTGGAACGGGTTGTTCCATGGCTGGACATTGTTGCTCGCCCATGTGCTGACTCAGCCTGACCCTCTCTTGGTTCGGCCATCTTGGCCTTGCCCTTATCCCGCCTGACGTGGGCACTGTCCACCTCACGTTGCTCGTCCCTAATAGATCTGGCTCTAACAACTTCCATAGGTTTAGCCCTGGACCTTGCTTGTGATGGTCTATTTTGTTCTTGCTGTCTCTGGATAGTTTAGAGAGCAGCAATGGTCTTAGCCAGTTCATTAGGGTTGCTCGCCAGGGCCTCCAGTTCTGGTGGAAGGTTATGGTCTATGGCCGTAAGCCTTGATCTATTCGCATGTCTAGGCTCACGATCCTGATGGCCTGCTGACGAAGCCCGAGTAGGAGATGCTCTCCTTGACAAGCGTGAACCTTGGGTTTCCTTGGATTTAGGCATTTTTAATTATGCTATCTTCCAATTCTATATTGAAGAACACCAAGAACACTTTTGCTTGAATCTTCAAATATTTCTTGAGGTTCTCTTCAAATCTTCAAGTTTTCAACTTGAAGTTCTTGACTAATCACACTAAATCGGAGGTTCGAACCCTCCTTCTAGCGCCAAATTGTTGGTGATCAAATTTAATCGAAAGGATTAGTGACTGTTCTAGTTCGGTTTAAGACCACCAATCAATAACGTGTGATTGATTACCACCGTAAATGGTAAATCGAAGATTCGGGTTATGGAATCGTAAATACGAAAATCGAAATCGTATTAATTTCGTATGTGTGCACGTTTAGGTGTGTTTGTGTGTGTTTTAGGAGTATTTGTCAATTTGAACTTGTATTTCTTTAGCTGAAGAACAACTATTTATAGAGACTAGCAAGTAGGAGGTGTCCAAGACTCTTGAACTTCCTAGCTTGCATGCTAGACAAGTGTCCTTTGACCTTTGTTTGACCTTATCTAAGCTGAATCTTAGTTACAAAGTCTTCTTTGGTCTTATCTCGGACTTCATTGTTGCTCGTCCAGGTCGGCTTAGTTGATCTAGTATGATCATCCGATAAAAGTTGTTCGCCTTTTGAGGTTATGGCTCAGAAGTTGTTCGCCTTTGTGTTTCGCACATATTGGCTTAAGGATCTTGGTCCTTTGTTCGTCAGCGTACACTTCTTAGGCTGGTGGATGCACCACCTCTTGATAATGTTGCTCGTCATCAGTGGCTCAATGTTGGGCCTATGTCTGGCCTTGGGTCTTTAGACCTGTTCGCCGAATTATTGTTCGTTACTGGAGCTGTTCGTCACTTTATACACTCCCCAGATTGATTAGCGCACCCCATTCTTGATTTTCTTCATTAATCATCTTTGATTTGGAGTTGATTCTTCGTAATCTCTTTTAAGGTCTTAATCCCTGTTCGCCTATCAACATCCGTCCCTGTTTGAGATATTATGGTGTTCATTTATAAATAAAATAATTGTTTGTGAATTTGATTATAAAGTGTTAATTTTTATAAAAGGAATGCAAATATATATGTGGACAAACCAATAAGGTAATTGATTACCTTTAGTGGATTTAAGGAGTATAGTTTTAGCATTTAATTTTAAGACTGTTAAAAAAAAAAATCATTTCTATATTTTTTTGGTTGTACTCATCACACAAAACATGTCTAATCTCTCGCATAATTAACGAACTATTGCATAATGACATGGTTTATGCAAATCAATACATCGTCCAATAATGATTGGTATATAATCTCTTTTGATATAGTATATAATAGGACCGGATACCAGACACATGTGTCTTGAGGTATACTATTTTGTTTTTTGTTTTTTTTATTTAAGGGTTGTTGGGAATCTTCTATATATGTGAAACTTTACATCACTTTTAGAATATATGGTTTTTTTAGAAAGAAAAAAAAATTATTCACACCACCATCTCTTGTTAGAAATGGAAATTTATTACCCAAATTCTTTTGTCTAATTTTTATTATTTGTTAGAAAAGGATAATATAATAATTTTAATATGGTTTAAGTAAATTTTTAATAGATAAAACAATTGACATATATGCCCATTGGAAAGATTAAAGTAGTGACAAAATTGTTTTCTATAATTTTTTAAATCCCGAACTCCATTTAGAGAAGCACATTTTATTTATTGTCTAACCTATCTACCTTTATATAGTGTTTTTTAATTATTTAATATTGAGTTGTTACACAAGACTTTGCGTATATTATTAATTGGACCAAGCAAAATAATTTATATATACACATTATACTCCCTCCATCTCCCATACTTTACATATAATATAGTGTGAAAGTTGTTTATTAGTATTACATAGTATTATATGAGATAATATAAAATATATATGTGAGAGTTTAGTTAGAGTGAAAATGGTCCTTTAAATGTGGGTTAAAATAATATACATTTTAATATGAGAATTTAGTTAGAGTGAAAAAATAATGATATATGTTGAAATGTTTGAGGTGAAGGTAAAATAAAAAATGATGAATCTAATTGAGAGTGAAAAGAGCATTTTATAATGTTACCAATTCATATAATTTTATAATAGAACAAAGACAAAGAATTAATGTAATATATCATAGAGAATAGAGATCTAGAACTACATGATTTTTGGGAACCTCTCTGTTTCGTTTAAAAACCTTTTATTCTATCATTATAATACATAACATATATTATTTCGATTCCAAATTCTCGACTCTAAAACACGATGATATGCTCAACTTTTGTAGATTTCAGTACTTCATTTATACATACAAATATATAAATATATATTCACCTACTTCACCTTTTCTTTTGTTATATTAAATTTGAAACTCAATTTTTCATTCATCCAAATTCTTAAATACTCCTGGGAATTAAAACCGTTTTCGTCTTATAACTTTTTACCTTTTATTTGTCCCATATTTATTTACTTTTTTCGATTTAGTCCAATAACAATTCAAATTTACCCAAATTAGTTTCAAATGGCCGGAAAACTCATGAAACGACGCCGTTTTGGTCACGTGCTAAAATTTTCCGGCGAAATAGGAGGGATTAAAACCGTTTTTGTCCCATAACTTTTTATCTTTTTCTTTTTGGTCCCATACTTATTAAATTTTTCGATTTAGTCCAAATTTACCCAAATTAGTCTCAAATGGCCGGAAAATTCGTGAAACGATGTCGTTTTAGTCACGTGCCGATCGCGTGCTAATATTTTCCGGCGGAATAGGATGACGGGCCCCGTTTTGCGGACGTGGCACGCTGACTAAGTAATTTCTCTTATAAAATAAATATAAAACTAAAAAAATATTTTCCAACTCATTTTTCAATTAAAAAAAACCTTAAAACTTAAAACTAAAAATAAAGCTACCTATAATTAAAGTACGATGTACTATATAATCCAGCAGTATTTGGCGGTGACGGGGTGCTCGAAGCAGCAGAGCTGCACCAAGTAGGGATGACAAAATGATCCGCTCCACCCTTCATGTTATATATATATATATATATATATATATATATATATATGTTTATATATTGATTTTGAAAAATTATAAATTTGCATCAGATGGAGTAGAAGTGTAGGACGGATCATATCTGCCCCGCGCGGGGCAGATATGGATCACAAAATGCTGCCTCGCAGCGGAGCAGCAGTGCACAGGTGCGGAGCAGATGGATATTGAGATATCTGCCCTGATCCGCTCCATTGCCATCCCTAGCGCCAAGAACATGTACGCGCCGAGGATGTACGCATTGGGTATTAGGGTTTTCTCAGATTTTTAAGAAAATTTCTAGTCGTTTTGATTTGTTTTTGTTTTAATTGCAGGTAGCTTTATTTTAGTTTTAAGGTTTTTTTATTGAAAAAATAAATTGAAAAATATTTTTTTAGTTTTATATTTATTTTATAAGAGAAATTACTTAGTCAGCGTGCCACGTCCGCAAAATGGGACCCATCATCCTATTCCGCCGGAAAATATTAGCACGTGACCAAAACGATGTCGTTTCACAAGCACCACAAAAATAAGTTGATTTAAAGAGGGTTTTGAAGAGGGTTTTAAAGAGGGAATCGCAGATAGAGAGGGTATTGAAGAGAGATTTATTCCCTCTCCAAAATGCTCCTCGCCAATCTGTACACGAGGGAAAAAAATCCCTCGAAAAATGGAGAGGGTTTTAAAGAGGGATTTCGTGTGGGACCAGACGAGGGAATATTTCCCTCGACAAAAATCCCTCGGCTAAGCCCTCGTGGAGGGCGAGGGATTATCCCCTCGGGAAAAGAGCACGAGGGAAAAATCCCTCTTCATTTCCCTCGGGAACTGTGCACGAGGAAAAAGTTCCCTCTTCATTGCTGACATGACAGGCGGTCATTGGGCGAGAAATTTTTTCCTCGGCTGACGTGGCGAGGGAAATTCCCTCGTGTACTCCCTCGGCCAGTAATTTTCGAAAAAAAACCGTAATTCGTGGGTTTCGAACCCACGACCTCAAGCACAACCCCTCCCCCGCGGATCCGCTAGGCTAGCACCCTCCCACCTCACTCTAAGCTGAAATTGGGCGAAATTCGCCCCCTCAAGTTTTCATGTATGCGGAGGCCTTGCGTGTTTCGCCGTGCCGCTTGGACAAGACTATTTACTTGTTATGTTTTAGGGTGTAATATATATGTTTAATATATTTTCAATTATATATTTTAAATATAATACTACTTAATATTAATTATTTTTTATATTTTATATGATAATTATTATTACATATAAAATAAAACCATCACTTGTATATATTATTAAAAATCAATATAACTTTAAAATAAGTATCTTTTAATTATTTTTCACTATTACACATATATTGATTGTTTTTGTTTTTAAAAATAAATACTTTTTTAATTTATTTTTACTATTTACGAATGTGTGTACTCATATACACATATATTGATCGTTATTTTATTTAAAAATCAATAAAATAAAAAAAGTACTTTTTAAATTCATTTTCACTATTTACTATTATGTGTACACTAATACACTAATACACATATATTTATTTTCACTATTTACTAATATGTGTACACATATACACATATAAAGTTTACTTTTTTTTTTAAATCAATAAAGTTTTCAAATAAATATTTTTGAAATTGTTTTTCACTAAAATCAATAATAATAATAATAATAACAAACCAACATATATAGTTCCAATTATATCCAGACATATAAATTAAAATATCCACACATGCTCAAATATCCAGACAATTAAATCTAAATAAACAGTAAAATCTTAAACCAACATATATAGTTCCAAAACACGATCAAATATTCATGACATCTATCTCTCATCATCATCACCTCTTTCATTTCCAGAATAATTACCCCTCGGAGGGTAACCAGAATATGCACCTCTTTCAAGTAGGTCTACAAATCCAGTTGGAGATATGGAATTACGACGAGACGGGAAAGGACCAGAAGCTGGAGGACGAGCAGGAAAGGCCTGAGGATAAGGGGCGGCGGGAAAACCACTAGGAGGAATGGGAGGAACACCACTAGAAGGACCGGTGGGAGGATAAGGGGCGTAACTAGGGGCGGGAGGATAAGAAGGATAAGCTGGGTAAGGAGGATATGAAGTAGCTGGTTGGAAAAACCCACTAGGTAGGTTTCCCTGATGTCCTTGCATCCACGCCATCATCTGGTTGTGCACTTTCTGACGCAAGTTTTCGTTATACTGTCTCTGTTGCTCCACCAACATTCTTTCATATCTCACGCGCTCTTCAGCCAACAAGCGATCAACATTTCTTTGGTCATAGCCGCCAACGTGTGTGCCAGATGATGTCCCGCCTGGGCCAGATTGTATGAACATCGTCTTCATTTGACCGAGACCCCTAACTTTTCCGTGTTCTGGCCTCACTGTCTCAGCATACGCTTGACTCAATCGGTTCAAGCACTCATCTTCGTCCGTTGGAGGCGGTAATTACGAGACTCGTTCCTCCACAGAGCCCTAAACATACAAAAATTGTGTAAATGAAAAAGTATATAAACGTGTTATTTATATTGTTAATGTTAATGTAAAACACTTACAATTATTTCAGCAATTCCCCCATACGTGTACTCCCCTTCCCCACAGCTGTGGAAATGTTGCACAATTTCCCATTCAGTTGGGAGCCGGTTATATTTATTCTCATGTATTCCAAAAAATTCGGGTTATGTATAATCAAGTAATTAAAATCTCCCTATGTTGTAGTGCAGGATTAATTACTTACGTATTCCCCAGTCCATTGTGCAGCTCCTTTTGCCCCTCCTTTGCGTTTTGAGGGGCCTCTTCCTCTGACCGAAGATAAGCGGTTTGTCCTACACTGGTTGCTTTTGGCAATGACTTTGGGCAATTGCCAGTACTCGAGTAGTGCAGTCCAGAATGTCGGCTCCCACGGTGGATTTTTTCCTTCATGTCAATGGATCCTCTTCCAAAGACTGGGGAGATCCGTGAATCGTTCTCTAGACCTCTGGATGAACAGCTTTTTAATTACCACAGTATTCTCCGTCCTCGGATCCCAGTAGGTCTCCCTCTGAAGAAAATATATACAATCACGTTTATTTTAATTAAGTAAAAATGTAGACATACATATAATACTACATACTTAACAAAATTAACAATTACCTGAAATGTCTCCCACCACTCTTTCCTCCTTCCTTCTGACACCAGCTTATAAGTGAACCCGCCCATCTCCATTCGACGGGACATGATGTTCCGAATCAACCTCGAAACAGCATTCGAGGGCATCAATCTGTAGAAACGTTGTTTCACACATTGATATATATTTTAATAAAATTAAATAAAAAAAGACAAAGTTATATTTAACATACACATTGTGATACGTATAGATGCGTAGCCGGTTTAGACGAGGTGCATGATTGGTGAGCTCTTCCACAGTTTCCGGAACGACAGGGTCATCCTCAACTATATCTGGTTCTTCATCCTGATTCTGCAAATCAGGAACCGGTACTCTTCCGGTTTGGGAGGAGGATCCCCAAAAGCTGCATCGACCTGTATTTATTTCCTATGTTTCCATCTGTATTTAACAATTACGTACAGTTATAACATGTGTACAAGATTTTTTGGTTGGAACAACTAAAAAGAGTTATACCGGTTCTCTCTCTTGGTCCGACTCTGGTGTACGAGAGGACGATCGCCGGCCACCGAACAAGTTACGGATACTTCTACCTCCAGCCATCTATATATATAGTAATTAATACATTAAGTAACAATGTAAAATTAAAATATGTATGTACATAACAATTAAAACAAGCAAACACATCAATATATCAAGCGTACACAATATATAACAATATAAATTCATCAATTCATCAATCTTCTTCATCTTCTTATTCTTCATCTTCTTATTCTTCATCATCATCTTCTTCATCTTCTTCATCATTTTCATCATCTTCGTCATCATTTTCAACATCTTCTTCACCTTCTTCCTCTTCTTCATTCTCTACCTCAATTAGTGCAGCCTCAAAATCAGCCAAAACGACAGGATCATCATCTATTTGCACATTCATGTGAGATATTATATCGTCCTCTTGAAATGGGGGAAGCTCTGGTTCACTCTTTCTATCGACTTCCACTAAGGATCGCGCCTTAGTGGTGCAAACTGCCCACCACTCTCGACCCGGTTGGACAGATGCACTGGGATACTTGCAATAGTAAACCTGAGTAGCTTGACTTGCAAGCATGAATGGATCATAACGACCGTACCGTCCTCTTGGATTAATGTCCACGAGTTTATACTGAGGGTGTATTCTTGTTCCCCTCGGTACAGTAGGATCAAACCACTGACATTTGAACAGAACAACTTTTTTTTTCAGTAAGTCAAGGATATTCCAAAACCACTACTTCCTCGAGTATCCCATAGAAATCATTTTCATTGGAATCATAGTTTGTTCCTTTAATGCAAACTCCACTGTTCATGGTTGCTTTAGAGGCACCATAATCTCGTGTGTGAAATTTGAAACCATTCACGTAATACTCAGGGTACGTGGTGACAGTACTGCTAGGACCGCCCGCGAGAGCACGTATAAATTGATCCTGAATACGATTTCTCTCCACCTATATTTTAAAATTTTACGATATATTCCATTATATATAAAAATTAATAATAACAAGTTACTTATACATATCACTTACAAGTTGTTCAAACCACGACGCAAATTCCATTTGAAGCACATCGTCTTTTTCAACACCTGATAGATTCGGTTGAACAAGCAGTAGTTGCTCGAAAAACACACTATATATGATTGAGGCACAAATTAGAAGATAAAAAATAACTTAAGTTTCCACTAAGAGGTAAGTTAACTTACGCAATATACGGTTGCACCTCAATGCAATTTAGTAACACGTACGTGTGGGCAACTTGATTCTCTAAGTCTACAATCCATCTTTTACCCTTCTTTCCAAGATGTGTACCAGAAGGCACAAATATCGAAAGATTACCTTCAACTGCTTCGGGTACTTCACGACCGCTGAAATTGCGAGGTACATTGTGTCGCCTCGTCAGCACATGGTCCTCAAAATAATGGGAACAAAACATTGATGCTTCTTTTTTTAAATAAGCATTTGCAATTGAAGCTTCCACATGCGCCTTGTTACCCACACTTAACTTTAAATTGTGAAGATACCTAATTCAAGGTCCACGAATGAGCTACTGTAATTCCCGAACGAGATTATATTAAAAATAAACAGGTAAATTAATAGATTACCTCTCAAATGGGTACATCCATCTGTATTGTACTGGACCAGCGATCTTTGCCTCATATGCAAGATGGACAGGTAGATGCTCCATTGAATTAAAGAAGCTGGGTGGAAATATTCCTTCCAACTTGCACAAGATGTCTGGGATATCATGGTCCAACCTAGTCATGTTTTCAACTGTAATGGTCCTAGATGTTAACTCCTTGAAAAACAAACTAATTTCAGTGATAGCTTTCCAAATGTTGGCCGACAGTAATTCACGGAAAGCAATTGGAAGCAGTCTCTGCATAAACACGTGACAATCATGACTCTTCATCCCAAACATCTTCAATTTGCTCCAGTCTACGCAACGAGACAGGTTGGACACATAATCATCAGGGAATTTCAATTCATCTACCCACTTGTAAACAATATCTCTCTGTCTCTTATCAAGTGAATAAGCAGCTTTGGGGTACTTTCCTGTATCTGGACATCTCTGCAACGAGGGTCGACGACAGTATTCATTGAGCTCATCCCAAGATTTATTTGTGTCCTTCGTTTTCCCTTCCACATTCATCACCGTGTAGAAGAGATTATCAAACACATTTTTTTCGATGTGCATCACATCCAAATTGTGTCGGATCAACAACGTACTCCAGTACGGCAAATCCCAGAAAATGCTCTTCTTCTTCCAACCCCCATCTAGAACTTTGTTGTGAGCATCAGCACCATATTCCGTAACTTTCATAAACCCAATCTAATTAATTTCCTCAAGGATCGAAACACCTGTACGGATGGGCGGTGGATCATCATCAATTGTTTTGTTCTTTCTGAATGCAGTCTTGTTCCTTCGATACGGATGATATCTGGGTAAGAACTTACGATGGTTGTCAAACCACGACTGCTTTCGACTGAGCCTCAAAGTGAAAGCATCTGTGTATTCTGCACAATATGGACAAGCAAGCCTTCCAGATGTGCTTCATCCAAACAACATCGAGTAGGCTGGAAAGTCACTTATGGTCCAGATTAGTGCAGCCCGCATCAAAAAATTCTATTTTGTAGCAATATCGTACGTTACCACTCCATATTCCCATAAAATTATCAAATCACGGATCAATGGTTGTAAAAATACATCCAATTTATCCTTTGTTTTTTTGGACCAGGCACCAGAACCGTAAGAAACATGAATTGATCCTTCATGAACATCCATGACGGTAGATTGTACGGCGTCAGTATCACCGGCCATGAGGAGTATTGTTTTCCCGACTGCCCAAACGGCTGAAAACCGTCGGTGCTCAAGCCCAACCTCACATTCCGATTTTCTGATGCAAATTCAGGATACGGCTGGTCCAAGTGTTTCCAAGCCTGCGAGTCTGCAGGGTGACGCATAACACCGGACTGATCATTGTTAGAGCAACTTGCATGCCATGTCATATCCTTCGCAGTTGCATTGGACTGATACAATCTTTGCAGTCTAGGGATGATGGAAAAGTAGAACATCTCCTTGAAAGGGCTCTTCTTTTTCAGTCGACCATTCACATCACGTCTAGCGGGTTTGAACCGTGGCCGACCGCAAAACTTACAATATTCAAGATCGTTGTTCGCACCCCAATATAACATACAATTCCCTGCACAACAGTCGATCCTTTCCACAGGAAGCCCCATCTCACCCATCAACTGTTTGCTATCGGAAAACTTTCTGGGCACCAAATTATCCGGAGGACAGATCTCATGAACCAAGTCAACGATTTGATTATAACCTCTTTCAGATAGTCTGTTTTCAGTTTTAATGTTCAGCATACGGGCATTGAATGACAGTTACGAGTGTGATTCACATCCAGGATACAAATCCCGATCCGCTGCACGAAGCATATCATAAAACTGTGCAGCATACTGATTAGGGAGTTCCTCAACAGTCGACCCGTTATCCACATTTCCAAAGTGGGGCCCGGAAGTTAAGTCCGTGATCATATCGTGGTACGAGCTAGATCCTGCGGTCTCATCAATCGGTCCGTAAGAAGACGACGCCTGATCATTGCATTGATGCGGAATTTGACCCCAATTTTCCTCACCGTGAAAAACCCAATTGTAATAATTTGACATAAAACCATTTCTATACAAATAAGCTTTCACATCATCGGGGTACTGAAACGTTTTGTTCCTGCATCTAAATTTGTTACAGGGACACCTAATCTTTCCTCGATTCATCCAATTTGGGTTACTAGTGGCGAAGTCTACGAATGAATCGAATCCACTAATAAATTCAGGAGCTAACATGCCATTAATCGATCTTGGACCATACATCCAACGTAAACGGCTTGAGTAGTCCATATCAATCTGTTTCATATTAATGAATTAAACCCTACAATTAATCATTTGTATTCTCCTATTAAGTTATTATTACATTATAATTAATTAATTAATTAATATTTTCTAAAAATTTCGGCAGAGTTTCATTTTGTTTTTTCGTATTCCCAGTTAATCAAAATTCCTACGTGCATCCATTTTCGACTTAATTATAATTAATCAAGTCGGAACGCACATATTCTACAACAAACAATATCAATAAAGTACCCCTCCTTCAACTTCAACTTCAACATGTATATCTATATATATAATATAATTAGCTAATTAAATATATATATATATATATATATATATGCACATATCTTAAGAAATTATAATTAGCAACTATATATATATATATATATCAAATTAAATTATACTAATTATTTATTTATAATAGTTGCATAAATAATTAATTACTACCCATCAACAAATTAAATATATACTTTATGCATGCATATATAATTAGCATCTAATACTAAATTAACACAATTAATTAATTAATTATATATATAACTAAACCCCTATATGCATGAATGCATATTATATAATCTATATTATATAATCTATATAATATTTGAGTACATATTTGAGTACATGCATATTATACATGCTGCATGCATATTATATAATCTATATTATACATATTTGAGTACAAACATACTATATATACATATATATCATGAAAATATATATATGAGATGTTAGGATAAAAGTTGTATAGTTTTGATGAGTTAAAACAAACCAGAAGATGTAATAGGACCATCTGGACCTGTTAGCCAGATGATGATATAGATTAGGACTTAGTCTAGGGGGAACTGTCAGACCAGAAGACTTCACCAGAAGAGTCACCAGAAGACCCCACCAGAGGACTTCACCAGAGGACTCCACCAGAAGACTTCACCAGATGAGATCTGACCAGAGGCAGAGGACCTTCCCCAGACCAGACGAGTCCGGACCAGACGAGTCTGGTAGAACAAAAGATGCTCAGTTTGATCCCCTGTTTCTACTGAGTATTCTGGTTGTTAACCAGATTAGGACCAGAAGACACCGAGGTTGCCTGGTGTCTGATCTTGCCTTCTCTGGAGAGAATCAGAGTTAGGCAGATGAAGCATTTGACCGTTGGTGATACAAATCAAGTCAACAAGATCAGGATTGGAAAGTCTTGAAGTCAATCAATCCAAGGATCCCACCAACCCAATCAATCAATTAGGGAATTGATTGATTGAAGCTTCCCTAAATAGAGGATCTGATTGGATTAGCTCTCCAACGGCTATTCCCTAATCCCCTCTATAAATACAAGAGTGCAGTTCAAGAAAAAGCTCTAGAGACTCTCACGCGCATAAGTCACAATCCAAGCTTTTGATAATCACTCTTAGCACTCTTATTGTTCATATTATATATCTACTCTTAAGGAGTTGTTAGACCTCAACCTGTTCATCTACAAGATAAAGGTTGAAGGCTGTTGATCTTTAGATCGAAGTTAGATCTAAAGAGTTTGTAAGAAGGAACTGGTACTTCTCAATTCCAGTGAGTAAGTTGGTTGTTGGTTGGATAGTGAGACCCCTTTGATCAAGGGAGAGTGGACGTAGGATATTCAGATCCGAACCACTATATATCCGGTGTTATTTATTGCTTTCATTTACTTATTCTCTTATTGGTTTTGTGCTCTTGTAAAAAGAATTTGTCTAAGACATTCAACTTAAGCTTCCGCAATTTATCAACCTAGTGGGACCAACAAGTGGTATCAGAGCAGTGTGTCCAACGACCACTGCTTTGAAAAGCTTTTGGTGGTCACCGGGCAGATCCATTGCTCTTTATTATTTTTGTTCAAATTCTTGTTAAATCCTTATTTTTGTCAAAATGTCTGCAAAATCCTCTTACAAGAGCCGTAAGCTTCCAGAATTCTCTTTCGAGGATTACAGCCACTGGAGTTTCATGATGAGCAATCATCTTGGAGCTATTCATCACCGCATGTTAGATGTGGTAGAAAGCGGCCCAATTAAATTTTACTGGACTCCTATTGATAGTGGCAGGTCAGAGTCCAGGGAAGAAACGAGTGAAACTGCCCAGAAAGCTGCAGAGGACAGAGTTCCCAGGCAAAAAAATCCCCAAAAAGAAAGATGAGCTTGACAACGATGAAAGAAAGCTCTACAACTTGGACCAGGTGGCAAGAACCGAGATTATCAACACACTCACCGAGGAAGTGATAGAGAAGGTCAGAACCTGTGCCACTGCCAAGGAGATGTGGGATAAACTTGCACTTCTCTGTGAGGGAACAGAGAAGATTAAAGACAACAAGCTCCAAGCTGTTCAACATTCGTTTGACACTTTCAAGATGAAACCAGACGAGACCATTGACCAGCTGGATATACGTCTCACAAACCTCCTTAACAAGGCTAGTGCCTTAGGTAAGACCTATTCAGAGAAGGAAATTAATTGTAAAATCTTGCGTTCACTAACCAGCAGGTGGAGAATTAAAGTCACTGTGATCAAGGACAACAAGGATCTCAACACTCTGGATCATCATCTTCTGTTGTCTGATCTCAAAGCTTATGAGTATGATCTTCAAGAGGAGGATCAAACAGAAGAGGTTTCCTCTTCTGGTCAGAAAGGTGTTGCATTCTCTTCAACTATCAAGCCAAATGAGTCTACTGCAGATGACTTGAGCCTCAAAGAGCAGGTAGCACTTCTAACCTGTAAATTAGATAAAATGAGTTCAAAATATGGCAGGTACAAAAGGCATTGGAAGGAGTCTACCAGAGACAGGAAGAGTTCCTTCAAGCCTGCAGAAAAGGAGAAGACATCTGGAGACTCAAGGGAGACCAGATTCAGAACTCCAGAAAGGAGGAGAGATGACAACCCTGGCAGCTCTGGGAGATCAGATTATCAGAGGAGGGATGGTAGCTCTGGCAGATCTGACTACCAGAGGAGAGAGAGTAGTCCAGCCAGATCAGACTACAACCAGAGGAGGAGAGAGCCAAGTCCTAGTCCCAGAGGAGACAATGCCTGCTACACATGCAACAAGACTGGTCACTACAGTTATGATTGTCCTCAACTTACTCCTAGGGAAAGAGAAGAAAAAAGGATCAAGAGAGATAGGAGATATGCAGACAAGAGAGCATTGCTGGCAGAAGCAGAGGAGGAGGATACTAGTTCCAATTCTTCTTCTTCTGATTTCGGGTCTGATGATGATGTATGTCTGATGGCAGACATCAATGAGGTACAAGAAACTACCTTAGTTTTATCAAATTCCAAATATACTGAATCCTCTAATTCATCTGGTAACTCCAGAGAGTCTGATATGCAGCAAATGCTATCAGATCTCCAAAATTGTGTTCAATTATGTCAAAAACTTGAGAAAGAGAATGGTAGGCTCAGAACTGAAGTTCAATCCTTATCCCATGAACAAAAATCCACCAGAGAACTCATGAAAGATCATTCCAAAGAAGTCTCTGAACTTCAGGATAAGAACAAAGAAAGAGATACTCTGGTAGATCAAATCATGAAGGAAAAGAATTCTCAGGAGGATGAGCTCAATGAGCTTAGGGCCAAATACCAGACTCTTATCAAGGGAAAACAAGTTGAACAAACTATTGAGTTACCTGTGCCCAGAGAAGATTCCTTGAAACCAGATGTTCTATCTATTATTTCAGGATCTTCTCAACGCATTAATGATAAGAGTGGTTTAGGATATCCTGGAATTATTAAAAGATCTCATAAATATTGCTTTACTAAAGACAAGTCTATAAGATCTGGTGAACTTGTGGAACTCTGGAATGAAGAGGATCATTCTGATCGCATGGTGGTTCACAGACCTGGTTGGAAATGGGACCCCCCTGCTGATAGTTCAAAACATAATCCAGAAGAGGTGAATATTCTGGAAGGAAAAATTCTAGAGCATACAAGCCAGAAAAGAGAACCTATGAAGATTGATGGTTCTGTTCAGATGCCTAATCTGATTAGAGAACCTCAAATGAATCCTAAAAGAGTGAAACCTAAGCAGATTAGGGGACCTCAAAAAGGAGACTCTAAGAGGAAATCTAATCAGAATAGGAGATACCAGAGGAGGTATACTGAACCAGAGAACCTCAATCAGAATCAAGGATCTCAAAAGTGGAATGCTCCAAGAAGATTCCAGAACAGGAAACCTCAGAAGGAATTCCATCATCAGAAGAGATCTAACTTTCAGATCCAGAGACCCATCTATAGAAAACCAACTGATCTGGGTAGTTATGACACCAGAGATGGTTCTTCTAGGATGTACCCTTACAACCAGACCTTTAAGACCATGTCTTTGAGGCAGGCCATTCCAAAGGCCAGATTTGAGAAAAGGTACACCAGACCTGTTTATAGGAAAGGTGTCCTTATCAGACCAGTAGCGCAATATGTCATTGTAAGAGGACATGTTCTGGTAGATAGATTTGGAAGGAAGATAAGATCTCCTCATCCAACAAGGGATGATCTTTATCTATGGATTCCTACAAAACCTACAACTAACCAATCAGGACCCAGCACTAGTAGGGGACCTAATTGATTTCTCTGCATGTAGATAAGAGCCCATTGGAGAAAGGACTTTCAAGCAACCATGTCTGGTACATTGATAGTGGATGTTCCAAGCACATGACCTTCCAGAAGGATAATCTCCAAGATTTCAAGCCATTGAATGGGCCAAGAGTGATGTTTGGTGACAACAACTATGGAGTCACCAGAGGAGTTGGAAAGTTGACCTTTAATGGTGTATCTGTAGATGAAGTCTACTATGTTGAAGGACTCAAGCATAATCTGCTTTCAGTATCCCAATTCTGTGACAGGGGATACTCAGTGAAGTTCTCTAGTGATTCATGCACTGTCTTTTCTTCTGATTATAATGATATCTTGCTAATACGCTTGAGGAAGGGTAACATTTATCTTGTAGATTTTAGCAGTTGCCCAAGAAATGCTTGCCTGGTTGCAAAGGGATCTGCAGAGAACAGCTGGATTTGGCACAAGAGATTGTGTCATCTTAACTTCAAGACACTGAATAAGATTGCCAGAAAAGGTCTCATTCGAGGTATTCCTAATGAAGTGTTTAAGAAGGATCAGGTTTGTGGTTCCTGCCAGAAGGGTAAACAACCCAAGACTTCCTTTAAGGATGTCCAGAGCACAACCACAACCACAACCACAACCAGAGTACTTCAACTACTTCACATGGACCTGTTTGGACCTGTTTCTCCTCTTAGTTTCAGTGGAAGGAAGTACACCTTGGTGATAGTAGATGACTTTTCAAGATACACTTGGGTAGTGTTCTTGTTTAAGAAAATTAAACTATCACTAAGCTGCCAGAATTCTTCAAGCAGATTCAGAATGAGCAGAACCAGAGCATAGTCAGAATCAGAAGTGATAAAGGGACAGAGTTTTTGAATTCACACATTGCAGATTACTGCAAGGACCATGGGATTTTTCATGAGACATCTGCTGCCAGAACACCCCAACAAAATGGAGTAGCAGAAAGGAGGAATAGAACTCTTAAAGAGGCTGCGAGAACTCTTCTGGCAGAGTACAACACTCCACAAAGGTTTTGGGCAGAGGCCATTAATACAGCTTGCTACACTCAGAACAGATGCCTAATTGCCCAGAGACATAATAAGACTCCATATGAGGTATGGAAAGGTAAAACCCCATCTGTTTCATATTTTCATGTTTTTGGATGTAAGTGTTTCATCCATGACAATGGGAAATCTAAATTAAGAACTTTTGATGCCAAAGTGGCTGATGGAATATTTTTAGGATATTCCAGCACCAGTAAGACTTTTAGAGTTTTTAATAAGAATTCACTTTGTGTGGAGGAAACACCTCATGTTGTTTTTTATGAATCTGCTTTTGAGTGCAAGGTGGACTTAAAGTCTTCTGATGAGACCCAGAAACAGACTACTCCCAGAGTAATCAAAGTCAATCCACCTATTCTTGATTCAGATTCAGATTCAGATGATGACCCATCTCCTGGTTCTCTGAAGCAGAAGCCTTCACAAGGAGCAGAACCAGAAGAGGTTGGAACTCCTGTAGGGGGAAGCTCTTCTGCAGGTGGTGATAATCACCAAGGTACTGCAGAAGATGATCAACCAGGCAAGACTACGGGAAGGAGGACCCTGGTTGATCACCCCAATGACCTGATCCTTGGAGATCCAACTAAGGGTGTCCAGACTAGGAGAACTCTTAACTTTGCTGCCTTATTCAGTTGCTATGTGTCCTTGATTGAGCCCAAGAACATGAAAGAGGCACTGGAAGATTCAAATTGGATTGTTGCAATGCAGGAGGAGTTGAATCAATTCACCAGACAGGATGTTTAGGAGCTGGTAGACAGACCAAGACATCAAAAGGTGATAGGCACTAAGTGGGTTTTCAAGAATAAGAAAGATGAGAATGATGTCATTACTAGGAACAAGGCAAGGCTAGTGGCTCAGGGCTATTCTCAGTCTGAAGGAATAGACTATGATGAGACATTTGCTCCTGTTGCCAGACTAGAAGCCATCAGATTGTTCTTAGCATATGCTGCTCACATGAAGTTCAAAGTATACCAGATGGATGTGAAATCTGCCTTTCTTAATGGGATTCTCATTGAGGAAGTGTATGTGGAACAACCTCCTGGTTTTGAACAAGGTGACAAGGTGTTTAAGCTTAAGAAAGCTCTTTATGGGCTGAAGCAGACACCCAGAGCATGGTATGACACTCTATCTCAGTTTCTTCTGGACAATGGTTTTTCTAAGGGTAATATTGATAGGACCTTGTTTAGGAAAGAAGAAGGAAAGGACATCCTTCTGGTTCAAATATATGTTGATGACATTATATTTGGATCCCCTAACAAGAAGCTGTGTGAGAAGTTTGGTGAGCTCATGCAGAGTCAGTTTGAGATGTCCATGATGGGTGAAATGAATTACTTTTTAGGTTTGCAGGTAAAGCGATCAGAGAAGGGAATCTTCATAAATCAGGCAAAGTACATCAGAAATATGTTAGAGAAATTTGGAGTAGGATCTAGCAAAGCAGCCAAGATTCCTATGATGACAAATTTCAACATGGATCCAGATGAGTCTGGAGAGAGTGTGGACCAGACTCAGTACAGAGCACTTATTGGTTCTCTTCTGTACCTGACTGCAAGCAGACCAGATATTACTTTTGCTGTAGGAGTGTGTGCCAGATTTCAAGCAAAACATAAGAAAAGTCACTTGGAAGCAGCTAGGAAGATATTGAAGTATCTTAAGGGAACAGTGAACTTAGGATTATGGTATCCTGCAGATGACAACTTAGAGTTGAGTGGTTATTCAGATTCAGACTATGGTGGATGCAGAATAGATAGAAAGTCTACAAGTGGAACATGCCAATTTTTAGGGAATAAATTGGTTTCCTGGTTTTCTAAGAAGCAGACTTCAGTTGCTACATCAACAACAGAAGCAAAGTATATGGCTGCAGGGAGCTGTTGTTCACAACTACTCTGGATTAGTCAACAGCTTAGGGACTACCAGATTAGAGCCAAGGATATTCCTATTTTCTGTGATAGCAATAGTGCCATAGCAATCACCCAGAATCCAGTTCTTCATACCTGGTGTAAACATGTTGATATAAGACATTATTTTATCAGAGATCATGTTGAGAAGGGAGATATAAGGATGGAAAAGATTGCAACAGAGAAGCAGAGAGCATATATTTTAACTAAGCCTTTGGCTGAGACCAGATTCAGAGAGTTAGCTTTTGAGTTGGGCTTATTGGATCCAGAGACAGATTTATTTTAGGGGGAACATCAGAGAAGTATCCTTTATTTATACCTTACTGCATATTCCTTGTTATTTAAAACTACCATACCTGCAGATTAGACATATCAGAGAAGTTATATCTCCAGGTGAGGTATGCACCAGGTGACACTTGTCCCAGATGAGGTGCTGAGTCAGATTCAAGAAATGTCCAGAGTCTTCTCTGACCAGGACCAGATGGGTTCCATCAGAGGAGATGTAACACCAAACTAGCTGTGGTATCATATGGTTACAATATCAGGTGACAGGTATGCTTTTACTTCTCTGGCCTCTGATCATTGGGATACACTTTTCAAATTAGTAAATACACTCAAAACGTTTCAACTTCGGAGTGTATTTAAGACTAGGGTATAGGGCCTAGGCAATCATTTCGCTTTTTCTCTTGACTGCCACAAAACCTCTTTATACCCAGTCCCAATGACCACGCCTACGCACCAGATTAAATCTGTATCTTACCTTTCATCGTGGCCATCATATTTAATTGACGTGCAATATGTCAATCAATTCAAAAATTAATTTTGTTCCCTAAATTAAATTTGCTATTACACGCGTTCACACTTTATTTATTAATCAAGCCACGCATCTTGCCCTATTTAAATCAAAATTCTATTCAATCTGTCCTTTCACGTTTCATATCTTTTCAAGCCCTAACTTTCTCTCTGCAAGTTTTTCGATCTCTCTCTCTCTCTCTCTCTCTCTTTCACAGCAATGGCACCCAAGTGCAATTTCGATCCAGACCATGTTTGCAAGAAGCTCAAGACTGAAATGGTGGTGGACTTCTATTCCACCAAGAATCCAGCCGCACTGGAGATTTTGGAGCTTCTCCGACGTTCTGGGCTGGAGGAGTTAATTTCAAAGGTTCCTAAGGATCTGCGCACCTTGGATGGATATGCTGCTCAGTTCCTTATCCGGATGAAGATCCATGAAGACCATATTTCTTCCAAGATTGATTCGGAGGATGTTGTTTTCTCGAAGGCAGACTTCTGTAGTCTTTTTGGTAACCTTTCTGCGGAAGGTGTGGATCCATTGAAGTACAAAGAAGGAGAGGCGTTGGATTCCTTCAAGATGTTTGCCAGAAATTCATGCCAGAACATTACTAAGGGCTTCTTGGACAAGCATCTTAGGCAGAAGTATAAGGTTCTTTTTGACATTGTGGTGAAGATTCTCATGTGCGAAAGCCATAGCACAGATGCCATCTTCACTGGCAGGCTCTGTGTTATGAGAGCCATTCTGGATGGTGCCAAATGTAACTGGGCTGAGTTTTTCTGGGGAGTGCTGAGGAAGAACAAGGTGAAGGTCCAGAAGGAAGAATGCCCCCAGTTGCCAGGAGAGCAACAGTTTGTGTTCAATGCTAATGTATCATTGGGCACAAAACTCACCCTAATTCTGGACTCAATCCTTCCAGAGAAGAAATGGAGACAATCCTGGTGTAAGGGCTTTCATAAGTCCAAGATTATGTTCTCTAAGGATGGTCCCCTTCATGGCCATCCTGATTCTGATGGTGAGCAAGCCATCCCTGCCCCTCCCCTTCAAGCCATTCCCTCACCTGCTAAGGGGCAGAAGCAGCAGAAGAAGCAGCAGAGTTCAAAGCAAGCTGCTGGAGCAACTGGTTCCTCAACAGTTGTCTTCTCTGGTTCCTCGGAGGAGGACCAGATTCCCCTTCAAAATATCTTGAAGAAGAAGGGTGAAGTGGCCGAGGCTACTAAGAAGGCTGGAGCAGCCAAGAGGAAGAGGCCAGATGAGGCCAAGAGAGGCTCTGCTAAGAAGCAAAGAACTAACAGGAAGGCCAAGAAAACCCTTCTGGTGGATGACCCATCAGAGGAAGAAGAGGAAGAACCTCTCAAGAAGAAATCCAAGGCCAAGAGAGCCATTCTTCAAGAGTCAGACTCTGGCTCTGATCTTGGAGAGGCCTTGGAGAAGGCTATTGATGAAGCTTCTCAGATGATGGAGGATGCTCCAGAGCATGTTGTACCTGCTGATGTTGACTCAGCAGAGGTAAACCCTTCCAACCCATCCTCTATTCCCTCCCCTGCTCATGTTAACCTTGTTACCCCCACTACTTCACCACCAGACACCCAAACACAACCCATATCTTCTTCTCCTGGTGCCCCTATACCTTCACCAGAGCAGACCTTACCAGACACACCAATATACACTTCTTCAGCCATTCCTCAAACACCCTCTCCCCCACCTTCCCACATACCTCTAAACACATATCCCTCTCCCCCAGCTTCTGTACCAGAGGTGCCATCAACCTCTTCTGGTGCAGATATTCCCCTTCCAAACACCTCCACTTCACATATTCCAATTCCCCCCTCTGTACCAGAGATTCCTTCTACTTCTGGTGCAGAGCAACCCATTCCTTCCACCTCCACCTCTCAAAATCCTACCCCTCCCCAAACCCATACAGACCAGGACCCAACCATTTCTATGGCTCTGGGATTCGTTGCCCCTCCCCCTTCTCCCCACCTGTTTAACAAGCGATGATAGTGAAGATGAGGAAGCTTCACTTGAGCCTGCTAACTTAGCACCTTCCTCCCCTGCCTCTGGGCCCAAACCCTTCACTTTCTCATCTGCAGAAATGGGTCCCATTAGGCAGAGTATGAGTGTAAGTGCTCCGCTCTGGCTAAGAGAGCATTTCCCAGTTTTTCTGGAGTACTTACCACTTCTGGCAGAGTTGACTGATGCCAAGGTCTGGAGCAAGGCCAGACTTGAAGATGTGGAGGACCTTATGCTGTTGCTTGAGGAAATGGGTCCCTCCAACTTCACTGCTTGGGAGATTGAGCTGAAGTAGAAGATGAACATTCAGAACCCAGCTGAGCTGGAGACCCCTGGTGCAGCAAAAGTCTTGATTCGCACCCTGCTTATCCAGAGAGGGGTAATGCTCACTCCAGAGGGCCCTACTTACAAGTTTGGGCCTCACTTTGTCTTCCCTCCAGAGTTATATTCAGACGAGGAAGACTTTGAGATGTCTCATGCCGTGCTCCAGAAGATGAAGATGTTCTTTAATGAACAGATCATGCGGATAGGGCGCTTCTCCAAAGCAATTCAACACATGGCCCCTGCTATGATAGAGCACCAGATCCGGCAGGAGAGGAGGATCTTTCTTAAGCAAATCAAGTCCACTCTGGCAGAAGTCAAGGCCTCATTCAAGGCTAATGGCCTATTTGTCAAGCTGGATGTTATGCACAGCCAGAAGCAGCTCCAGGAGCACGTGCTGGAGCAGATGAGGCCAGTCTCTGTGCTGAAGGTTGAGATGGCCAGCCAGATGATCCAGACTGCTAAGTTGAAGGACTCCCTCCAGGAGATGTTAGAGAAGCAGGAAAGGCTTGTTGCTGAATCAAAAGCCTACCTGGAGGAGGCAAAGCAGCTGTGTGATCTTCACTCTTCCTCCAACACTGCCTTGCCTGATCTTATAAGGCAGGTAGTGGAGCCCCTCCTTGATGAAGTTAAAAAGGGGGAAGAGAAGGCCAGAACTGATCTGGCGAAGACCACAAACGAAACTCTTTTTAGCCATGGAGCTCGTCTGGACCTGTTGGAAAACACTTTGGCCCAGGCAGAGCTGCAGAAGAAAAAGAAAGAGGAATTCAAATCACTTACCATGGCTAAGCAGCTTGCTGCAGAAGAGGATTCATCAGAAGCTGAGCAGGATCCCATTTCAATCTCTGGACCTGCAAAGAGGAAGATCAGGAGAGTCAAGAAAAGCTTCCTTGAGACTGTTGTTGAAGAAGCTCAGAAGAGATACAAGGAAGAGACTCCAGAGGAGAAGTAGGCAAGGATCGGAAAGAACATAGATGAAGAGCAGAGGCTCAGATATGTTAGGAGGCAAAATAAGAAGTGCAGAGAAGTTGGTGCTCCTTCTGGTGCAGGTGGATCTAGCCAGAGGAGAAAAGCTCCTATTGAAGTGATGAACATTCTGCCTCTTAGGACAGAAGGGTCTTTTGACTCTACTGTGCCTGTTCCCTTGATAGAGAAACGGAAGGAGGCAAAGACTCTCTGGTTCATTCAACATTATATCCAGAGGCCAGCACCAGAGGATGATGAGCTAATCAACAGAACCTTTCACACCTGGATGCAAGCTTATGATGCAGAGTTGTACAAGCAATTGATGGACTCTACCATTGAGTTCAACCTGGAGGTGACTGCTCCTGAGTTCACTTATCTTAACACTCCCATGGTAGGAGACCAGGTTGATTGGGCTGAGCTGAAGAGACTGTACAAGACCAAGGTGTTGGTGAACTTCACTCCAACATCTTCTGCAGAGTTGAAGGCCGTCCAGGATGTTGGTGATCAATTTTTATTGGATGGATTAGTGACTGTTTAGGTTCGGTTTAATGATCATCAAGCAATTACGTGTGATTGGTTACCACCGTACATGGTAAATCGAGGGTCGGGTTATGAACTTGTAAATATGAAAATCAAAATCGTGATAATTTCGTATGTATGTACGTTTAGGTGTATTAGTGTGTGTTTTGGAAGTGTTTATGAATTTGAACTTGTATTTCTTAAGCTGGAGAACAACTATTTATAGAGACTAGCAAGCATGAGGTGTTCCTGACTCTTGGTCTCCCTAGCCTGCATGCTTGACATGTGTCCTTTGACTCTAGTTTGACCTTATCTAAGCTAAATCTTAGTTACAAAGTCTTCTTTGGTCTTATCTCGGACTTCATTGTTGTTCGTCCATGTCGGTTTAAATCGATCCAGGATAGTTCTTTCATAGAAGTTGTTCGCCTTTGTGTCTTGCACAGATTGGCTTGGGGATCTTGGTCCTTTGTTCGTCAGCATACACCTCTTAGGCTGATAACTATAACACTTTTACCAATGTTGTTCGTCATTATTGACTTGGTGGTGGGTCCATATTTGGTCTTCGGTTTTTAAACCTGTTCGCCAATATCTTGTTCGTCGGTATAGTTGTTCGTCACTTTATACACTCCTTGGATTAGTTTATGCACCCCGGCTTGATTTTCTTTATTGATTTGATTTGGATTTGATTTCTCGTAATCCTTGTTCGCCCATCATTGATTTATGTTCGCCTGTCAACAATTGCCCCCTATCCTGGCTATATGTTGCCCCAGACGAGCAACTTTGTGGCGATCAACTATAGTTAGGATATTTTACTGGTGTGGATTTGGACGAACATCATTGGTCCTGGCGAGCAACAAATGGTACGTCGTTCCGTCTCCCCAAGGTCTGGGGATTGTACGAAGATGACGTGAGCGTCATGATTGCGCGCCGTCCACGCGCGATCAATCCCGAGGCTACGTGCCTTCGTATTTGCATATAGGTCCTCCAACTTCCACACTTGCTCGAAAAAGACCCCGTTTTTTAGCAGCTTGGTCCCCATTTTTTGGGGTAATTATGGGTTTTACCCCGTTTTTACTTGGAGTATATATATGAAATAACCTAAAAATTTTCCCACTTTTTCTATTTCTGCTACAGTGCTCCGGCGATTTCATCTATCTCCGGCGATTTCAAGCTTTCCGGCGTCCGTTTCTCTTGCATTTGGCCTCAAATTCCATTCCCAAGGTAGTTATTTTCTTATCTCTTCTTCTTTCTTTCTTTTTCTTCCACATTCCTCCATCGCCGCCGTGAGGGACCTTGTGCCACCATCTTCTCCGGAGGAGCACCGCCGTCTGCAACTTCATCCGCCGCCATCTGGATTTTTTCTTTTCTCTTCCCATGTCTTCACATTCGAGTAACAAATCTGAAGAAACTCTTGACCCACTTTTCCCAATCGCGGCCCCCGTCGATCAACCTCCCTTGGAGATTTCCTCGGCGTCAGATTCTCACGTGGATTCGGTGGTTCGTTCAGTTGAGGATACTGGTGCCCGCCCATCTGGGAGAGAAATAGTGGTCGCGGCGAGCAGAAATTCGGACAACGATTCTTCATCTAGTGCCGAATCAGACGATCCTTTATTTGACGAGTTGACTCGCGAATTTCTAGAAGGAATAGGGTTCCCATCACCAAGAATGATGGAAAATGAGATCCCAACTGGGGTTGCTCGGCCTTTTGAATGGCGAGCATATGCTGAGGAGTATGCGAACAACTTTGCTCGCCCACAGAGAGAAGTATTGGATCGGGTGAAGACTGAGTACCAGGCGAGCAAGATTAAAAGCGTTGTTCGCGAGTATGAGTTGGATTCGATCCGGGAGACCTACAAGATTCCCTATGATATTCATATGTGGGCCCCCAAGAGAAAAGAGAGAGCTGATCGCCCACCTCCAGGATGCACGGTGATCAACATTCATACTCTAATTGCTGGATTGAGATTGCCTCTTCCACCTATTGTTGGTCGCTTCCTAGAGGTGACCAACCTTGCTATCACCCAAATCACCCCAATTGGATGGATGAACTTATTGGGGACGATGTGTTTGTTCGCATTAGAGGGGTACGTCGATCGTATAACTGCAGATGAGATCAACTACCTTATGACGATCACGAAATGTCCCCCTGGAGAGGAAGGTTATTTTTATCTCAAGGCCAGGACTGGACTGAAAATGGTGGAGGGGGTGCCGAACAAAATTCGCGATTGGAAACAGCACTTCTTCTTCATCGGGGGTGATTGGCGAGCATCTTCTGGTCCACACGGTGGTGATGGACGAATAAATTCCCCTGCCTCTTATGGGAAATTTAAACGTAAGATTATTTTCTTGCTCGTCCTCGAACTGTACTGTTCTAATTTAACTTTTCTTGTTTGTTCGCAGGCCCTCGTTTACCCAAGTGGAACTCGGAGGAAGAAGAGATTGGCTCAGAGTTCCTATTTACCTCCTGCTTGGTCGGCCTTCGCAATAAAGCGGAAAGGACCACTGAGTATTTGCGCGAGGGAAAGTGCTTGAGAGCTGCTCGCTTGTTCCCTTATCCTCACTATTTGGAAGCACAAGCTGAGGTGCCCCCAGGTATGAAAAATTTCCAACTCCTAATATCAACTTTGCTCGTCATTTGACTTTTACAACTTGCTTGTCTAACTTTTTTTTTTTAAGCTGAGCAAGTCACTGTTGCAATCCCTCCCAGTTTTGCTCTTCTAGAACAGAGGGTTTTCGAGATGGCGCCTCCGAAGCGGCGGAAGAGGAGAGGTAACCCGCCCACCAAGATCTTAGGGATGACTAACAAGGCTGAGGGAGCCAAAGTCCCGCGACCAGCTGCTCCCCCCGGTCCTGCTCAGCCATCTTCTCCGATTTCTCCTCCTCGCGTGGGGAAGCGTTTGAAGAAAGGTGATGGGACTCCATTGGCTCACGAAGTCCTCGTTGGTGGCAAGGGGAAAGAGAAGGTGGGACACAGCCATGCTCGCCCTGAGGGGGAGGCTGCTCGCCGTTCCACTGAGCCTGCCGAAAAAGCAGGCAAAGCGAGCAAGGATTCCATCTCTGGCCGCGGCCCCGAGGACCTCACCCATCTGGGTTGGGATGATCGGAAATTCAAAGAGTAAGTCTATCCCTGCCTTTGCCGAGCAAGATTCATTTCATTTTTATTTTTTATTTTTTCTAAGTATCCTTTTCTTTCTTGTTCGCAGATATCGTGCCGACGATCATCCCGGTCGAGCAAGTGTCGTACATCAGTACGCTTGCTCGAAGACTCCCGTTAACATAAGGGAGATTCCTGGCGAACATGTTCGCAAGGCGACGGAGTTGGTCGTCTGAGCTTGGACGCGTCCCTTGGACAAAGCCATCCTACAACAAGGGCTAGTGGACAACCTCCACCTCTCTATGATGCTCCACGCCAATGGTCTCGTCACGGCCCAAAGGGCAATGGCCCAAGTTGCCGAGCAAGAAGAGTCTGCTCGTCATTATGCAAGCACTGCTCGGCAACTCACAGAAGAGAAGGATGGCCTCGTCAGCCAATATGAGGCCAAGGTTGCCCGTCTCAATAATCAGATCAATGTTTACATTGATGCTGAGCAAAAACGTCATGAAGAAATTCAAGGATTGTCCAAAGAGCTGAAGGACAAGGAGGCCCTGCTCGGCGAGGGGGAGAAAAAGTTGTCCGCAGCTGAACAAGAGAACGCCGAGCTGAAAGCAGAAATTGCTCGTCTTCGGGAGGCGGAAGCCAACCTCTTTACGCGCGAGCAACTTGAAGAGGAAGTTCAGGCTCGAACTGCTCCCATCTCAAACCTTGGATACATTTGCGCCTATGTGGACAGCATTCGCACGGCCGATGCCTATGACTTCAAGGATTTGGTGGAGGAAATGAGCAAGGACTTGAATGAATTCATAGAGCACTATCCACCGCCGAACAATATTGAAATTCAGCTAGCGGATTTGGCTGTACTAGGGGTTAAACTTGACAAACTTGACCCCAGTATTGCCATCACTCATCCTCCTCCTCTAGTTGATGAAGGCAAACAAGAGGAAGAGGTGGCCGTGGCTGACGAGCAAAATGCTAAAGAGGCGGAGGATAAGGCTGCTGAAGATCTAGCCCGAGATATGATCGTCGATCCTCCTGCCGAACAAACACAAGATCCTCCTCTAGCCGAGCAGCAATAGTTCTTAGGACTTAGCTTTTTTCTTTCCTTCGTTGTAGTTGTTCGTTCTTTTTGTAATACTTTTGTAATAGCTTTCCAAAGCTATACTATTTTTTAGGCTTAATGCCTTTTAATTAATGGAATGTCTTTCTTTGTTCGCTCATTTTCTTTATATGTTAATTGCCTTTACATTTTTATCAATGCCTTTGCAATTATAACATATAGTGTTGGGCTTTTGTTCGAATTGAACTTTGCCTTTAGTGGAATCAGGGTTCAGCCTTAGGTTCTGTTCATTTTAAAAAAACGAACAACCTTTAAGTGGCTTTGGTCCTCAAAATGGACTGGTACCTCGAGCTTTTGGACTTTTCCTCTTGACGAACAACTACTATATTTACATAATGAAACATTTACAAGTGCTAAAAGACTGCTCGTCACTAACAAATATAATCTGACGAACAACTTTGAACATTAACTAAAACATGCTCGTTTATAATATTTTTGCCGAGCAACTCTGTCTTAAACTAAAAGATGAAACAGCACTAAACCATACAATGTGCCGAACAACTTTAAATTCTATACTTAGCAAAATTTTCAAAAAATTAGGCAAGTTTTTGGTTCATCTTACTTGATTTACCGGCCCCCCAAGACATTTGTTCGCCCAATTAAGAACTTGTTCGTCTCATTGGTAGTACTTCTTCAGATGTACAGCATTCCAGGAGTATTGGGCCGGCTTGCCTTCCATATCTTCGATATCGTATACACCATTAACGAATTTTTCCGTTATACGATACGGGCCCTCCCAAGTTGGTCCCAATACACCTGGAGGTTGGGCGAGCAACTTTCTTAGAACCATATCTCCAACTCTGAATTCCCTGATTTTAACATGGGAATTATAATAGCGTTCTGCTCGTTGCTTGTAGGTAGTGTTTTTTAGCTCGGCATTCAGTCTTTTTTCTTCGAGCAAATCCATTTCAGTAGCTAGAGCAGAGTTGTTTGCCTCCTCATCAAAGTTGGTCGTCCGGTACGTGTTGGTCTTTAACTCGATTGGTATTACAGCTTCTGTTCCGAAAGCCATTGCAAAAGGTGTTTCTCCGGTGCTTGACCTAGGAGAAACTCTGTATGCCCATAGGACTTCCGGAAGCTCTGTAGACCAAATGCTTTTGCTCTCCGCTAGCCGTACTTTTAACGTATGCTTGATGATTTTGTTTACGGCTTCGACTTGTCCATTCGACTGGGGATGATAGGGCGTAGAATAATGCTTCTTGATCCCCCACTTTGTAGAGAAATCTCTCAGCTCTTTCCCATCAAATTGCGGACCATTGTCTGTCACGATGGTTTGTGGAACTCCAAAACGACAGACAATGTTCTTCCAAATGAAGTTGATCATTTTCTGTTGCGTGATTTTCAACATGGCCTCTGCCTCTGCCCATTTTATATAATAGTCGACTGCCACAACGGCGAATCGAACTCCTCCAACTCCTGCTGGGAAAGGACCAATAATGTCCATCCCCCATCTAGCAAATGGCCACGGGCTATAAACTGATATGAGCTGCTGGGCCGGGGTATGAATGTTTGGGGCAAAAATTTGATATTGATGGCAAGTCTTCGCTTTCTTGATTGCGTCTTGACGTAAAGTTGGCCAATAATAGCCTTGTCTGATAGTTTTGTATGCCAAAGCTTGCCCCCCAGTATGATTTCCGCATACTCCAGCATGTATTTCTTCGAGTATTGCTCGTCCTTGCCCCCTTGGCAAACATTTGAGAAGTGGGATTGATATTCCCCTTTTGTAAAGCTGCTCGCCCACCAGAGTATATCTGGCGGCTTGCTTAATTAGCTTGGCAACTTCAAAAGAGTTGTTTGGTTCTTCTCCACTTTTCAAATATTTGACTATATTTGTTCTCCAGTCTTCTTCTTCACTTGCTTGTTCATCAAGTTGATTGACATTATAACTTCTTGTTGATGGATCATTCATCTTTGTAATTATAATGTCTGTCAACTCTGCTGGTCCCTCACTAGTTGCTAGTCGGGCCAACGCATCTGCTTGGGTGTTGCTTGTCCTTGGAATTTGTTCAATGAAGACTTGTTCTAACAAGGACATCAGGTAAGCAACAATTCGCTGATACTCGATCATGTGATCGTCTTTCGCCTCGTATTCACCTCGGACTTGGTTCACAATCAATTGTGAGTCGCCGAATATTTGTAACCGTCTAACACCTACTGCAAGAGATAGGTGGAGGCCAGCAATAAGAGCTTCATACTCAGCTTCATTGTTGGTTGCCATAAAACCAAACTTGATTGCCGAGGTGAATACTTGTCTGTCGGGACTGATTAGAACCACTCCTGCCCCCGAGGCCATGTTAGTTGAGGATCCGTCAACGTAAAGATGCCAGGGGTGATCAAGTCCTCTCGTCGGATCTGGTGGGAAGGTTAGTTCGACAATAAAGTCGGCTAACGCTTGCCCTTTGATCGCAGTTCGAGGAGCATAGGTTACCCCGAATTGGCCAATCTCTAGTGACCATTTTAAAAGGCGACCAGCTGTGTCGGGGCGATGGAGAATTTATCTGAGTGGGAAAGTTGTTAATACTTCAACTTGATGATAAAAAAAGTATGGTCGTAACTTTCTCACACTCATGACAAGTGCGTACGCCAGTTTCTCAGTTGGAGAGTATTTGATCTCCGCATCGTGTAAAGCTTGACTGAGGTAGTAGATAGGTTGATGAAATTTGCCGTCTTCTCGCACCAGAACAAAGCTGATGGCTACTTCTGATGCTGCTAAGTATAAATAGAGCTTCTCTCCTTGGATAGGTTTTGATAGGATTTTTACATCTCCCAGGTAATCTTTGAGTTGGTCGAACGCCTTTTGACAGTTGCTAGTCCATGTGAACTGTCCCTTCTTGATAGCTTCAAAGAATGGACGGCATTTGTCCCCCGATCTGGATATGAACCGATTCAATGCTGCTAGGCATCCCGTAAGCCTTTGCACTTCTTTTATTGAACGTGGAGGTTGCATATCCATGATTGCTTTAACCTTTGTTGGATTGGCTTCAATCCCTCGTTGACTAACAAGATGGCCCAGGAATTTTCCTGAATGAACTCCGAAACTGCTCTTCTTTGGATTCAACTTCATGTTGTAGTGTCAAAGGATTTCGAACACCTGGTCAAATGTTGAAGATGGTCTTCCCTTCGGGGGCTTTTGACTACGATATCGTCCACATAGACTTCTACCGTATCACCGATTTGTTCGTCGAACATCTTGTTCACCAACCTCTGGTATGTTGCTCCGGCGTTGATGAGGCCGAAGGGCATTCTTTTCCAACACAACAAGTTTTTGTTTGTATAAAATGCTGTGTTCTCTTGATCGTCTGGATGCATTGGAATTTGATGGTACCCGGCAAAGGCATCCATGAATGTTAGCATTTCGTGACCTACAGTGCTGTCCACCAACTAGTCAATGTGAGGGAGTGGAAAATTATCCTTCGGGCATGCAGCATTCAGATCTGTAAAGTCTATGCATAGCCTCCAGGTCCCGTTTGGTTTCCTCACAAGGACTGGGTTTGCTACCCATTGTGGACAAAGTGCTTGTCGAATTAGGTCGTTGTCTAACAACTTCTTTACTTCTTCGTTCAAAGCTTGGTACTTTTTTGGGCCATACTTTCTTCGTTTTTGATGGATAGGCCTTTTTGCTTGACTGATATTGAGCTTGTGACAAGCATGTTCTGGATCTATCCCCACCATGTCTGCATGAGACCAAGCAAAAACATCTAGATTTTTGCTGAGGAACTCTTTCATTCGGGATCTGTAAGGCTCAGGGAGCTCAGATCCTATGTATAATTCAAGATCCGGGTTTTCAGGATTAACTTTGAACGCCTCCAGCTCTTCAACTGGAGTTGCTCGTCGTTTTTGTCCTTTCCACCGAGGATCAAGTATTGGTCCCTCAGAGTTGAAATCATTTTCGATGTTCATCGGCTCTGCCCCTAGGCGGGGATCTAGATCACCTGTTGGCCCTGATTCATTGTTGTTAGTCAACACCTGGCCCTCCGAGCCATTATATGAATGTTGCTCGTCACCACCCCTTTGTTGTTCGTCAGGATGATGTTCCTCCTGGGTGGTGAGGAGTTGTTCGTCCAACACCTACTCGTCATGATGTTGTTCGTCGGTATCCATGTGGTCTTCCTCTATGTCCATCATGTTCTCCAGTATTGATGGTTCATTAGTAGGACAGCTAGTTGTGGCTTCCATCATGGATACTGATACATGTTTGGCCTGCAACTGTAAGAGACATTCCCTGGCCTTTCTTTGATCTCCTTTGATAGTACCTGCTCCACTTGCTGTTGGAAATTTCAAACAATAATGGTAAGTGGAACATGCAGCTTTGAATTCATTTAAAAAGGATCGACCAAGAAACCCGTTATAAGTTGAATCCTGGTCTACAACCAAGAAGTCAACCATTCTCGTAATATTTTTCTCGGGTTCGTTGGCCGTTACAAGTTGTACTGCTAAAGTAACTATTCCCAATGGGTCCGTTACAGCATTTCCAAAGCCTATTATTCTGTGAGTCGTATCCCGAATATATCCCGAATAATCTCCAAGATGATCGAGTGTCTTTTTGAATAGGATGTTGGTGTAGGCTCCGTTGTCCACCAATAATCTGTGGACTCGTGTTCCCATAATTTTTGCGCATATTACTAGCGAATCGTTGTGTGGAGTTAGGATTCCTTCCAAGTCATTTTCGGTAAAGGTCAGTTCCGCAGTCTGCATGATAGATGGTTTGACCCCCATTTCTTGGACTTGATCGATCACTCGTAATTCAGCCTTTCTTTTTCGATTGGAGATTGGTGGTCGTCCATCAAAACATCCTCCTGCGGGACCTGCAGGTTCCATCATATACAAATCTTCCAATGGATGAGTAGGAATGGCAGGAACTGGTCGTGCTGGTTTATTGTTCTTCTGGGGTTGATCATCTTCGTCCTCAGAGTTGTTCTCCCGGACTCTCTTCCCGGGTTGTCTTTTGACAAAGTCGGAGAGCTTTCCGTCCTCGTAGAAATGCCAGAGCTGTCTGAGCAAATCTCTACACTCACTGGTAAAGTGCCCCACGCTTTGATGGTAAGCACAATACTTGTTAGGATTGAGTTTGCCAGTGTCTTGGCGAATTTTCCGAGGAAGGGAGAGCAACTCCTTATCCTTCACATTTTCATAAACAGTATCAACTGACACTGTTAGCACCTGATTCAACTTTTCTTTGAGTTATGTCCCTTCAGTGAACGCCTTCATGTTTTTAGGGACTCGATAGCTCGTTGCGCCAGGTTTCTTGTTGTTCTCCTTGGGATCAGTTTTGTTCTCCCCCAAGTTTGATTGCAAAGCCTCATGCATGGAAACGAATATGCCGGCTTGATTCCTGAATTCGGCATAACTTCATGGGCACTTCAGACGTATCTCTTTCCATAGCTTTGATCCTTTCTTCAACCCAGCCATAACGGTAACGATTTTTGTGTCCTCACTGACGGGTTCGCCTTCCAATAACACCTTGTCGAACCTTTCCATGAATGTCCGATCTGACTCGTCGTCATTTTGTTTTAGGTCCGACAATCGATGTTTCTGGGACAAGTATGATCCCGCCGTTGAGAAATGGGAAAGGAATTCTCGACTTAGTTGAGTGAAAGAGTGGATAGATGCTGATGGCATCGCCGAAAACCACTTGTGCACCCGATCCCCCAAAGTTAAGGGGAAATTTCGGTATTGGGTGGCGTCGCTGGCTCCCACTGAGACCATATAATGTGAGTACTTTGTAAGATGAACTCTGGGATCAGCAACTTCGTCATACTGTATGCTTGCCGGGAACTGGACCTTCTTCTGAATCGGGGCTTTCAGAATGACGGGTGATAGTGGTAAGGATGACAAATTAGTTGTCCCCACACCTCTTTGTTGGTCATGCTGTCCTTGCATGTTCTCCACTGCCCTTCTTAAACTTGATAGCTCATCCAAAGATGCCCCCTGACTTGGAGGCTGTTCGGCGAGCAAAGGTACCAACCTTTCTGCTCGTCGCAGTCCCTCACTCGGAGTGGGCAACTTCTGGAGCTGTTTTCTAGGGTTGCTCGCCGCATTTGGCCCTAGACGCCTGAAGGCAGATTGAGAGAGTCTCTCATGAATTGATGGACGTGGTTGCTCAAATGTTGCTCGCCCACGTTCAGCTTCCTGGCGAGCAACTTTTTCTTGCAATTGGGATTGGCCAAGTCTGTCCTGGGCACTGGAACGGGTTGTTCCGTGGCTCGACATAGTTGTTCGCCCACGAGCAGATTCAGCCTGACCCTCTCTTGGTTCGACCATCTTTGCTTTGCCTTTATCCCGCCTGACCTGGGCACTGTTCACCTCATGTTGCTCGCCCCTGGTTGACCTAACCCTAACAACTTCCACAGGTCTGTCCTTAGGCCTCACTAGTGAAGGCCTATTCTGATCTTGTTGCCTCTGTAGAGCTTGGAGAGCAGCAATGGTTTTGGCTAATTCGTTAGGGTTGTTCGCCAGGGCCTCCATTTCAGGTGGGAGGTTATGGGTTATGGCCGTGTGTTGTGATCTATTCACATGTCTAGGATCACGATCTTGGTGGTCGGCCGACGAGGCTCGGGTGGGAGATGCTCTCCTTGACAAACGTGATGCTTGGGTTTCCTTGGATTGAGGCATTCCGAATTAATTTGTTTTAATTCTTATGATGAAGAACACCAAGAACACTTTTGTTTGAATCTTCAAGTATTTCTTGAGGTTTTCTATGAATCTTCAAATTTTCAACTTGAAGTTCTTGAGTAATCACACTAATCGAAGGTTCGAACCCTTCTTCTAGCGTCCAGGATGTTGGTGATCAATTTTTATTGGATGGATTAGTGACTGTTTAGGTTCGGTTTAATGATCATCAAGCAATTACGTGTGATTGGTTACCACCGTACATGGTAAATCGAGGGTCGGGTTATGAACTTGTAAATATGAAAATCAAAATCGTGATAATTTCGTATGTGTGTATGTTTAGGTGTATTAGTGTGTGTTTTGGGAGTGTTTATGAATTTGAACTTGTATTTCTTAAGCTGGAGAACAACTATTTATAGAGACTAGCAAGCATGAGGTGTTCCTGACTCTTGGTCTCCCTAGCCTGCATGCTTGACATGTGTCCTTTGACTCTAGTTTGACCTTATCTAAGCTAAATCTTAGTTACAAAGTCTTCTTTGGTCTTATCTCGGACTTCATTGTTGTTCGTCCATGTCGGTTTAAATCGATCCAGGATAGTTCTTTCATAGAAGTTGTTCGCCGTTTGGGTGTATGGCTCAGAAGTTGTTCGCCTTTGTATCTTGCACAGATTGGCTTGGGGATCTTGGTCCTTTGTTCGTCAGCATACACCTCTTAGGCTGATAACTATAACACTTTTACCAATGTTGTTCGTCATTATTGACTTGGTGGTGGGTCCATATTTGGTCTTCGGTTTTTAAACCTGTTCGCCAATATCTTGTTCGTCGGTATAGTTGTTCGTCACTTTATACACTCCTTGGATTAGTTTATGCACCCCGGCTTGATTTTCTTTATTGATTTGATTTGGAGTTGATTTCTCGTAATCCTTGTTCGCCCATCATTGATTTATGTTCGCCTGTCAACACAGGATATGTTCCTTGATTGGTTCCTTGTGCCCAAGGAAAATAGGAGATATGCATAGAATATGACTCTGAACTTCAATGTATCTTGTAATCATCTTGTCCTTATTATTATCAATGAAAATATCATATCTTTTCTGTTCAAAAGACAACCTCTTGTTGTCTTAATTGTTTGCCTGATAAGATCTATTCTAAGGTCTTGTCCTTTACTGTTTTCATGCTTAAGTCTTATGTTTTGATCAGTTCTGGTAGTGTTTTAACTTCATCAAAAAGGGGGAAATTGTTAGGATAAAAGTTGTATAGTTTTGATGAGTTAAAACAAACCAGAAGATGTAATAGGACTTAGTCTAGGGGGAACTGCCAGAACAGAAGACTTCACCAGAAGAGTCACCAGAAGACCCCACCAGAGGACTTCACCAGAGGACTCCACCAGAAGACTTCACCAGATGAGATCTGACCAGAGGCAGAGGACCTTCCCCAGACTTTGTCCGGACCAGACGAGTCTGGTAGAACAAAAGATGCTCAGTTTGATCCCCTGTTTCTACTGAGTATTCTGGTTGTTAACCAGATTAGGACCAGAAGACACCGAGGTTGCCTGGTGTCTGGTCTTGCCTTCTCTGGAGAGAATCAGAGTTAGGCAGAGGAAGCATTTTACCGTTGGTGATACAAATCAAGTCAACAAGATCAGGATTGGAAAGTCTTGAAGTCAATCAATCCAAGGATCCCACCAACCCAATCAATCAATTAGGGAATTGATTGATTGAAGCTTCCCTAAATAGAGGATCTGATTGGATTAGCTCTCCAACGGCTATTCCCTAATCCCCTCTATAAATACAAGAGTGCAGTTCAAGAAAAAGCTCTAGAGACTCTCACGCGCATAAGTCACAATCCAAGCTTTTGATAATCACTCTTAGCACTCTTATTGTTCATATTATATATCTACTCTTAAGGAGTTGTTAGACCTCAACCTGTTCATCTACAAGATAAGGTTGAAGGCTGTTGATCTTTAGATCGAAGTTAGATCTAAAGAGTTTGTAAGAAGGAACTGGTACTTCTCAATTCCAGTGAGTAAGTTGGCTGTTGGTTGGATAGTGAGACCCCTTTGATCAAGGGAGAGTGGACGTAGGATATTCAGATCCGAACCACTATATATCCGGTGTTATTTATTGCTTTCATTTACTTATTCTCTTATTGGTTTTGTGCTCTTGTAAAAAGAATTTATCTAAGACATTCAACTTAAGCTTCCGCAATTTATCAACCTAGTGGGACCAACATGAGAGATTAATATGCAATAATTGTTAAATTTTTAACCGATTAAAATGAAAAAACTTACCGTATAAACGTTTTTGTGAATGTGTGTAGCAAAGTTCAGCAAGTATTTCACGTCGTCGGTGGTGGTAGACGGCGGCCGGAGCTCCTCTCCTTTCTTCCCCTCTCTTTTCTTCTCCTCTCCTCTCTCTCTCGAATGCTTCACTGCCTTCTAAAAATGCAGCTTGGTGGTAGTTGGCTTGTGGATTTATGGCACTATAGCCGAGGGTCAAGAAGAGGGAAAAATCCCTCATCATCTACTAGATTCCGGAGGCCCCACATTGCATGCATTTCAAATTAAAGCTGGGACATTTCTGCACATTTTTGTCGAGGGAATAGAAACCCTCATGAAGGGTATCCGAGGCAGGAAGAGGGAAATTCCCTCGTCTGGTTCTACGTCACATCAGTGTCAAGGGTTCAGTCCCTCGTCAACTTGCAGAGGGTTGTTCCCTCGTCCAGTCCCTCGTCTGGTGCAGGTGGCCCCACCTGTTGCTCGCCAATTCCCTCGTGAGAGACGAGGACAAAATATCCCTCGTCATTTCCCTCATGCACGAAATTCCCTCGTGTAAACCCTCGACAATATCGATGGTTTTTTCTCCCTCTTTATATGCCCTCGTCTAATAAACATTTTTTTGTAGTGAAGTTTTCCGGCCATTTGAGACTAATTTGGACAAATTTGAATTGTTGTGGGACTAAATCGAAAAAGTAAATAAGTATGAGACCAAAAAGAAAAAAGTAAAAAGTTACGGGACGAAAACGGTTTTAATCCCAATACTCCTGTGTACTGTACACACGGGTGGGTAAATTAAATTGATATGATGAATGACTGGAAAATTGAGGTCCCATATCCAATACGTGATAATATGCACATCGGTGGCATGGACCCCTGCCTTAATAAACATTATGAATGAGCCAATCAAAAAGCGTAAGGGCATGATACTAATTCTTTTATAAAATGATATCCTCGAAATGTATTTCATTAAATTTCATGGTTAATTGCTTAAAGAAAACCCTATAATTTTGATATGGTAAAACGCTATCTAGGTTAACATCTCGTTTTTTAGATCGGGGAATTATTTCACATCGTTTCTCCTAGAAACATAAATCTAAATCAATCAATCAATCCCACAAATAACGTCATCCATCCTAAAATCAATTGGTGATAGGAGGAGGAGTAGTCCACTAAATTTTTATGAACCGAACAGCTCACATGCTCGCTCTGATACCATGGAGACTAGTCCCTTTTCTAGTGAAGTCCATCCTAAAACCAATTGGCAATAGAAAGAATAATACACTAAACTTATAAATAAGTCTTACTTTTTATAATATTTCGATGTGGGACAATTTACCTATAATTTTTTATATTTTCAACAACCCATGGATGATAGATCCAACAATCAAATTCTAGGGTTTCAAAAAGAAAAACTGTTTCATATCTGAAAGCTACATAACAAAATTAGTTGAGAATTGAGAATACTAGATTCGAATCTGGAAGTGAATTTTATGTGTATTTGTGTTATGTTTGGTATATCCGGCGGTGGTGCCAAATAGATAAGGTGATGGATGGTAAAGTGACATAAAACGAATTACGAAGAAATCTCCATGAAAATTGAGGAAGACTGATTCGAATTAACAAAATATAAAGCTCAGGTGCTAATTTGTCAAAAATTGTAATGTTGTGTGTGATTTATAAATGCGTTAATTCGTGTTTTTTTGACAAATAAACTTTAAAAAATTCTGTATTTATCTCGTCTTAGATTTGATCCTATTCGTCCTAAAAGGAAAAAATGTTGCATGGAATTTTGTTAAATAAAAATGTAAGTTCGGCTCCAACGGGTCTTCTATATGACAAAATTAGAGGTATAACAAACCAAATTGAAAATATATATTTACATGTATATATTTATAGTAATATTGTGTATCTTTAATATTATTTCAGGCAAAAAAGAGGTTTATCTAAAAGTTTGAACTTATAAGAAGTTGTGAAATCAATTTATTTATATTATTTTCGTAACACTCCTCACTTATGTGTTGAATTCTCAAATTTTCATGGTTGTGGAGGAGACCCAATGAGTGGACAATTTATTAGGGTGGAGTAGTTTTCGACCGGAATCAAACCTAGAATATTTGTTTGAGTGTGAGTCTTTTAGTACTGATACCATAAAATAATTCGGCCCCATCTAAAAGTTAAAACTTATAAATAATTGTGGAATCAATTCATTTATATTATTTTCCTAATAGAAGTCATAATTATTTTAACGACAAAACTTATATGAGATGTGATGTTACTTATTTTTGTGACATATAATTTTCAAAATTATCACAAAAGTATGTAAAACTACATGTTTTGTATAAAACCTCTCACAAAATTAAATAATGCATTAAAAGATATAGGAGTATTTATTAATTTATGAGTAAGACTAATGTGAAACTTGTTTATGGTATGAAATTGATACCATTAGATGCATTTATTAGTACAATTAGATGGATCTACTGATAACACAATAATTTGCATTGTAGTTTCAATTAACAGGTCAATAGTATTAATGGATGCATCTAATGGTATTAATTCATATTATGAAACTTGTTTACAGGAGAATTTGTGTTAATTTATTATGTGTTATAATTATAAAGCTTAAAATTATTTATTATATTTGCATAAAATATTACTTTTATATTTATCAGTAAAATGTTACTATGTTCCTGTATGATTCATTGTAATTTAATTAGATAGTCTCTTTTGCATGATACAAAATTTATCTATAAGATAAAACTATACTCCCCATATTCTTCTTTAACAATTTCTTTTTCTTATGTAAATACAATATTACCCAAAGTGATGGTAATTCACTTTCCAAGTTCCATCTTAATATTTGGCACAACCTTCACTTTTATAAATACCACTTTAACATAATCAATTAATCTATTAACATAAAATAACCAATTTAATTTAGAGTAACTCTCTTGTGCACTTGGTGTATGATCTTTTCAGTATAATTGCAATAAACTTTTCAATGTAAACAATATCAACTGTTGAGTGAGTGCACCGTGCACTTAGTGCATATGAGAGTTTGTCTTTCCATTTATAAGTGATTATCAACAATACACAATTTTGTAAATAATACATGCAAACTAAATATCTAGTTATTTGTTGAAAACATTATACTAACTTTTGTTTTGTCTCATTTTTTTAAAATTGAAATACAACATTAATAATGTAATCACCATGGATATAATTTTTCATCCAAAATATTCAAAACATAAAAAAAAAATTCCATTTTTATGGAAACGCTTTAAATAAGTTTCACCTCAATGCAAATTTAATTAGGTCGATTGCGCCCTTTCAAATCTAACCGTAAAAATTCAATAAATGTGCCACATAATCATACTTATGTCTATTATCTGAAAATAAAAGAATATATCTCATGTGAAACTTTTTTATTGTAAAAAATTAATATTATTATATGAAATTATTGATACCATAATATTTTACGCTATAAAATATTATTGTATTAGTGATGAATATAATGATATCAATGAATATATATATATATAATAATATAAAATTTGTTTCGTTGGAGACTTTGGTAAAAACAAAATAATTGAAATTCATTTAAGGTGGCAATTTTTTTTTCGTAAAATAAATCAAGATTGATGATGTTGATATAAAGAAATTTGAGGAAGAAAGAGATGTATATATGGGTGCATGGCAATGGCATGGCTAAGAAGTACAACAATAATGTATATTGATCGGTGATGGAAAAAAAGAAAAAAAAAAAGGTTAAAAGGGGGTTCTATATTCAGCCGCTTTTCTTAATTATTATTTTCTCTCTCTGTAGCTTAGCTTAGCCTCTCATATATTATTCGCTTCTCACTTTTCTGATCTCTTGTCAACTACTCGTCCCTCTCTCTCTCTCTCTCTCTCTCTCTCTCTCTCTCTTCTCTCTCTCCACATTTTATACCCCGCGAGACGCACAACACGATACAATTGTGATACAAATTGTTTTTGGGGTATGACAGGCTTATTCTCAGACCCCATCTTTCCTGAATTTCTCCTCCCCCTCTTTGGTACTCCTTCTCTCTCTCTCTCTGTACACACATATAGGTACGTGTAGCAATCTCTTTCACAAACATCCATGGCTTCTTTCTTTATAGGTTTGTATACCGCGATATGAAATTTTGGTTGAAGGGGAAACGGTCAATGTGGGCATAGTTTTTTGCTATTGAAAAACACCATGGATGCTTCGTCGTTTGAGGGTAAAGATTCTCGCCTTTTTTTAATTATTTCTTTTATTTATTTCGGTAATTTTTTTGTTTGGCTCATCTCGGTTCCGTTTACGCTACTTTGATGCGCAGAGATTGATAACTTTTTTTCCTGAATATTTTGTGAATAATGGGTTGTTCGATTCGTAGTGGATCTGTTTGATAGTGTGATTTCACGCGTGTTTGTTGAATTGTTTTTTCTATTTCTTTTGGGGTTATTTTTTTTTTCCATGAAATTGACGCCCCACACACGCATGCTCACACACTCACGCACAGACTCCATTGTTGCTTTCTTTTATATTTTAGTTGCCCCTTTATGGCTTTTTTACGCTTGCCAAATAATTTCAAAGGTAATGGATTGTGCAGAAGATGAAATGTGTTGCCAGCTGTTGTTTTTTTTGTTTCATTATTATTATTATTATCTCTTTGTCTTAATTTCAAAGATGGTTGGTGTGATCATTTAGCTGATTTGTTTTATAGATTTGATGGATTGGTTTTTAGCGTTTAATAGTTGATGCATTTCGCTGGTTAGTTAGTTTGCATCCCTCACTCAAGATAAAGATGGGGTCTTAATCAAATCATTTATATTTCTCAATGTTTCTTTCAAAGGGCATTTGATCTCTGTTTACAAGCAGGCAATCTGTCGTCTCTAGTTTCTATTTGGCCTTGAATTTGTGAGTGGAATAGTGTCCCAGCTGTATTTCTACATGTCTCTTGGTCCCATCTCATGCTGTCTGTTTATCTGGACCTATAATTTAAGTTAGCTGTGAAATATTATTTCTTTCTTTTTATGGTATTTGTGAGTGTGTGTATAAATTCAGTGTATTCCATGTAAGCTCTGCTAGAAACACCAGAAACAATCTTTTGCGAATTGATGTATTTGACTACTTGTGATAACGCTCCATATGTGCTTTTTCGATTTCATTAGTTCATTTCTATGTGCTAAGAACTTCTTGCTCTTCTTAGTTTAGTGTGTAACCTCCTCTCTTAGAGAAAATTCTTCAATGTTTATATACAATTACTTGAAGGTAAGCAGTTGTTGAGGTTAATATAGCTATATGTTGATTGTTTCCTATTCTAGTATGCTTATATCTTTTCCTATCATTCTGGTGTCTCAGTTCATGATATATTTTTCAAGCCCGTGTGCATAATTGTGGCTTGTGAAGGGATTATAAGTTTTAAATCTGGTACACAGTTGTGATGACTATTTTTTCATTTTTGAACCAGCATTGATATTCGATCCATTAAAGTGTAGTAAGTTGAGTATGGAGCGAAAGAGAGAATTAGTATATGAAGTCTCCAAATGGGCCGATAGTGCCTCAGATATACTACACACGTGGAGCCGGCAGGATATTCTGCAGATCCTCTGTGCTGAGATTGGGAAGGAAAGGAAGTACACTGGCTTAACGAAGACAAAAATAATCGAACATCTTCTCAAAATTGTGTATGAAAAGAAATCTCAGGAGGGAGGAACTCCAAGTGTTTCTGAAGCACAAACTACGTCAGAAAACGGTGAAAGGACTCCCAAAAGGCAAAGGAAATCCGACCACCCTAATCGTCTTCCTATAGCAACTCCGGATGTTGTTGATTTAGGTTATACAACTACAAACTGAACCTTAATCCCATTATATTATGGATCAAATCTTGACATATATCTGATTTAATAAATTCTTGATTCAGGTAGTACTGTGTATTGCAAAAATTCAGCTTGTAAGGCTAATTTGAATCGGGAGGATGCATTCTGCAAAAGGTGTTCGTGCTGCATTTGTCGCCAATATGATGATAATAAGGACCCCAGTCTTTGGTTGATTTGCAGTTCAGACCCTCCCTTTCATGGTATGCCATGTGGCATGTCATGCCACCTGGAATGTGCCTTCAGGCATGAAAAGTCTGGCATTTCAAGAGATAAGCAGGATAACGGATTAGATGGGAGTTTTCGTTGCGTATCTTGTGGAAAAGTGAATGACTTGCTAGGGTAATTATCCCGTCTTTATTCTTATCTTTTATGTTCATTTTCCACATACATTATGGTTCGCAGTATAATAATTTCGTTTCTTGTCCTTTTGCTTGCATACCCTCATGACATCTGCCAGTTTTATAATATAAAAAAGTATCTAGTATCAAACTTTTGTAAAGTGACACATAAAGCCCACTAGTGAACTATTATTGGGCCCACAAATTGTGATCACTTCTTCTATTTTCTTTTCTTTTATTCCTATACTGCTGGAAATATTACTTCGATTTGGTGTGGTCAGAATGAGAACTGGAAGCATGTTGACTTGTTGATAAGATAGTGTTGTCTTGAGGTGGGTTATCTTTGTGTAAGTGGTTTTAGATGTCTTTGGAAGCTTTTCTGATATTTATTTTGCGTTTATGTATCTTGAGAAAATTAGTGAACCTTTGAATAATGCTTTGATTTTTATGGCTCGATTGACACAATCTTGTTTTTACTTGAGAAACAGAATTATCAAGTCTTGTAGTAACCACATTGTTTACGCTCTTGATTATATATTTAATCTAGTTCAATCAAGTCACTAATTTCCAGAAATAGTCCCATGATTAGGGTCGTGCTACTTTTAGAGATGGAGAGAGGTATAATTTGTTCTACGAAATGCTTAGTTATCTGGGTAGAGCAATGGTCTGACTTTCTTAATGTTTTACCCAGGCTATTGACCCGGCATTATTTTGTCATCATTGGTGATCAACCTTCTTATAGAACACATGGTCATTCAGATGATCATATAAATATATATTTTACTACCACACACCCCCACCAAAAAAACAAAGATTAAAAAAATGTAGATAGGGAAATAAATAACAATGTAAAATGAATAATGCAGTTCTTGGAGGAAGCAACTGGTGGTGGCAAGGGACACCAGGCGGGTCGATATATTGTGCTATAGGCTGTCCTTATGCCAAAAGATTCTTGCTGGTACCAAAGACTACCAAAATCTATGTGAATACGTTGATGAAGCTGTGTTAAAGCTGGAAGAAGATGTGGGACCGCTAACAGGTTTACCCGTAAAGAAGGCCAGAGGGATTGTCAACAGGCTCTCGTCGGGCCCAGAAATTCAGAGATTGTGTGCTTCTGCTGTCGAGTCTCTAGATTTGATCCTTTCCAAAAGGGTTCCCAGTTCACCTTCTGGTTATCTCTCTCTCTCTCCCTCTCAATCACAAACACACACAGAGTTAACATTAATCTTTACCATCTGACTTATTGATGTGATTTGAATTGTTTAGATTGCAACACACATACCTTAAACCTCGTTCGCATAGAAGAAGTATGTGCTTCATCAATTAGAGTGGTACTCGATGATTCAAAGATGGGAAATGTTGTGTGTTGTATGCTGTGGAATCGAAAAGCAGATGATAAAGACTACCCTGCAGAACCCACTTGCAGATTGTCTACACCAAATACTAAGTTTCTCCTCTCCAATCTATCTCCTGCCACGGAGTATTTTCTCAAGGTCATAATCCTGGACAAAGATAGAGAAACGGGGCTCCACGAATTTCAGTTCAGGACCGAAGGTTCTGAAGACGAGACGCTAAATGTGAACTCAAAGAGTTCAGAAGAAGAAAGAAGTCAAAGCCCAGCTACAAACTGTAGCAGTCTCTCTAATCCTTCTTCGGTGGAAGATGAGAACAACAATGCTGATAAAACAGAGAAGGAGACTAATGGAAATGTAATCTCTTTATCAGATGAGGAACATAGCAGAGGAAAAGTTAACAAAGAGACATCTAAGTGCCCAATGGTTGAGGAAACGAGTACTGATAACGGGTCAAATACACCTCTAACGGGCTTGGAATGTGTTCCGTTTGTGGAGAGTCTGCAAATCACTCCATGCAAGAAGGAAAACGAGAAAGAAGGAGACGGAAGGAAGAATAGACGAAAAAGATATAGTGGGAAGGGCGTGGACGATTTGACCAAAAAGGACGAGGAACCTCAAGCTGGTAGCTCGTCCAAGAAGAGAAGCGGTGAGGGGCGGGAGGAGGGTAGCACGGGAATTGGGGATAAAGATTTTGAGTATTATGTGAAAGTGGTTCGATGGTTGGAGTGTGATGGTCATATAGAAACGACGTTTAGGCAGAAGTTCTTGACGTGGTATAGCTTAAGAGCATCTCCTCAGGAGGTACGGATTGTGAAAGTGTTCATCGATACGTTTATTGAAGATCCCGATTCGCTTGCTGAACAGCTCGTTGATACGTTCTCTGATGTGATATCGAACAAGAGGTGTTGCACCGTACCCTCTGGATTTTGCTTGAAGCTGTGGCACTAAGATTGGTTGTTTTCTGGAAATTGGTTTATTTTTTTGAATTTGGAAACAATTTGTTCGTCAATCTGAAATTGGGATAGCGAAATTATTCAAACAAGTTTGATAGTTAAGTGTAGAGCAGCATTGGACCAATCTTCTCTGATGAGAGACATTGTTAGTTAATACATTTTCTGTAGCTTCATGTTTCGAAGTGCAGTTTCAGTAGACCAGACTTCGATTTATTCTGTTTCCTCAGATACAGATACATCAATCTATCACTAATCTTTGGCAAAAGGTAGCCTTTTTTTTTTTTTTTTTTTTTTAAGGATATTGTAAAATTTCTTCGAATTTTTAAAAGGATATGATGTGATGTGTACGACGATTGCAGTTTGGTGAAACTTCATTATTATAGATTCTATCAAATATATTGATAATGCTGCGACATGATATGAGATGGTTGTTGGAACTGTAATAAGAAATTTAAAATTAATACATTTTATTCGGATTTCAAATTCATTATATAAGTAAACGAGTAAGTCTAGCATAAAATCGTCTCACGATGAGATGGAACATATATTGGGCATTGATGCATCAACACTTTGAAAGGGGAGAAGATTCAATGTAGTCATGTAGCAACAGATGGATCACAATATTTCAAATAACATCTACACCTTCACCAAGTAAACAAACAACCTTACTTGCATAACTACATCTTGATACATCCTTAGTTGTAGAAATTTGTTGAATATTAAAGGTCTCTCACTCTGAGTTTGTTGGAAAGGTTGGATATATACACGCAGAAAATAGACTATCTGGAAACAGCCCATGTCTGGTTGCAATAACTCATCTCAAGTTCTGAATTAAATCAAAGAGTGCAGATAGGCATATGGTGGTACCCAAGTGTTTGAATTCGTTGTTTGGCTTTCAACAACATGAAACAGGCACGATTCATGACTTTTTCTCATCCAACAGCCAAAATTTTGAGATGCAAATGCTTGAACACAACCTCTATAACATGCCCAGTATCCATACCAATGTAAAAGAGCTTGGCAATTAAGAAAACATCATCCTATACATAACCAAGAAAACATCACTATCCAAACCCAAGTTTTAAAGAATTTCCATGCTCTGTCAGGAGTGAACACTAGTTATTTATCAAACACCATATAGGTTACATCTTATCTTTTACAAAATGACGATTGGATGATCTAGCAGATAGGAGGTGAGATGTTTGTAGCCCATATCCATTGGTTAGAAACAAACAAAAAGGGCCACATTTCACTAAAACTATCAATGCCCGACTCATAAATAGCTATGCTGCCATACTTGAAGCATAAAGGCTGGTTAAAGCCAAATACCCCACCAAAAGAAAATGTTATTACAGGAGCCAATATGAGACTTAGAGCACTAATTGACTGTTACCCAAGTAACGAAGGTTAATTGATATAAACTTCGTTATTTCACCATACAGATTGTCTCAAACATTGGGGCTCACATGACTAGTGTTGTGCAAGAGTGTTGTGTTCAAGTCATATACTTCAAACATTCTATTATTAAGATAATTAAAAATCCACCAACTAACTAGACCGTTTAAACACAGTATAGTAAAAGACCCCCAACTAGATTTCTACTTGAAGGGGACATCCAAAAACAGGAGCATATTTTGGCTGGATTTTATACACTCAGAAACACCAATGCAGTAACAAAAACACTACGAACAATAAAGACCTAAACGTGGAGCAACCGTAGTAACACCAATAAACCAACAATAATAGGTCACGCAATAGTCCCCGTACGCTATCAGTAATGAGATTTGCCAGCAGCCAAACATTACAGCGAATTTGTTGTTATAGTTCAACATATCTCACTGCATTAAAAGAGTATTCAGAAATTGAAAATCTACTAACAATGGTGAGAAATGGCACAAACTCATTTTCCACTACAAACTTATGGCAGTCTTACATTTTTCTGCAGTTATAAATCAAGGAGGATCTCCATGTTCAAGAAATGGCATCGGGTGCATCCATCTGCATAACACCGAAAATCTGATACTTAAAACCATGTTTCAGACAAAATTCATATTGCATTACAGCACCTGGAAAAATCTATACATTAAACGTTTTCATAAATTGTGACCACTGACCAAGAACAATTACCATATTTGCAATCAATGTAAAGCAACAAGAATAGAAACATAAACAACAGCTCTCTAATAAAGAACTTAAAATGATAGACTTAAAGAATTAAATAGCTATAATAATGTTCTGAATCCAAACCAACTTCATATGCTATTAGTATATTGCAATCCCAATATACTGATTTCCCACACTAAGGCATCATCATATGAAGATATACAATAACTTACCAATTGAGCTAAATTAAATCAAATGTCCAAAATAGAAACCCTAACCTGAGAAAAAAGGGAATTGACTCCCCTTTCAACGATTCAATTCAGCTGGCAAAGGGCGATTAAACCCTCCACGGCGGTTCATGTACTGCCGCGGCTGCCGTTTCGTTACTTTCCTCACAGCGCCGACGTCGTTCCCGGCGACTGGCTTTCCCTTAGTGGTATCAAATCCCACCGGAATACCAAATTTCTTCATCATCTCCATCTCGTCCTCATCCATCACAACCTCACCATCCTTATTGTTCTCATCCTTTCCAATTGAGTTCTCCTTTGGCTTCTTCTCTTTAGGAACAGAGTCTTCTCTGCGCCTGTCCTTCTCCTTCGAAACGACGTCGTCCTTGTGGCGCTTCCTAGCAGGGGAAGAGGTACGTGAGCGGGAGCGGTGGTGCCGATGCCGGTGTCGATGGCGGTCTCTGTCATCAGGGGACCGAGTACGGGATCGTGTGTGGCGGGATCGAGTGCGGTCGGGTGTACGGGAACGGGAGCGTTTGCTGCGCTCACGGTCACGGTCAAGTTCACGGTCTTCACGGTGTCTCTTCCTGTCACGGTCGCGGTCTCGATCTCTATCCCGGTCACGGTCCCGGCGGTCGCTCATGGCGGACGGGGAAAATGTGGATTTCAGAAGGTTTTTAGGGGGAGCGGGGTTTACAGCTAATCTCTTTTATTTGCTGATACTAAGGCCGCGTTTGGGTTCTTATTAATATTGTGACAATATTTTTCGGAAAAAAAGAAAAAGAAAAACACATACTCTTTGTCCATGATATGAGTTTAGGAAATAATTAATTTTATTGATTTCATAACCCTCTATAAATTCGAACTTATATATAATTTTTGTTAATCAGTTGTTTGGTTCACGTAATGGAAATCTAAGATTAGTGATGTTAAACGAAACGAGCAGCTCGTGAGCTCAACTCGACTCGTAGGGTTAAGCGAGCTGAGCTTGAGCTAAAAAAATACTTGATTGCTTAACGAGTCAAGTCGAGCTCGACTCGTGAGCTATACGTTAGGCTCGAATAATATGGATATTTAAATATAAAAATTTCTTAATTAGGGGGCGCTTGGTTAGCAATTCTTCAATGGTAATGAGAATGAAAATTTATTTCCATCTATACCCTTATAAGAAAAATGATATGTTAGGGGGAAAAGTGTTTCAATGGTGATACCATTGCTAGTGTCATGCCTCAATTTTGGAATAGAAGTTGACAACAAATGGTTGTTGGTGGAGGAATGAGGGAGTGATTGAGGAGGATGATTGTAGGAAGAGAATAGGGTAATTAAAATGGAGTAGTGATTACCTTATTTTGGAGGAGATGTAGTGATTTTGTTCTCATGAACCATGCTAATTACACTAATTTTCAATCTCATTCTTATTACCATTAAAGAGTTGTTAACCAAGCGCCCCCTTAGTTCTCAATTTATTCCAATTTTCTTGCTTTCACTTTCGTTTCAACGTCTACTCCCCAAATCCCAATTTTCCAATCTCCACCGCCCACTCTACCGCCCAACACCCACAACCGTCTGATGCCCACTATCGGCCTATGTCCAACGTCCACAACCGCTCTACGCATGACGCCTATCACCGCACTACGCCCGGCACCCACCACTGCCTGACGCTCGCTACTGCTTGACGACTACCATCTCCCGACTCCTTTCGTCTGTCGCCCACCGTCCACCTCCACTTCCAGGTCGCCTCTTTCCCAGTGATGTAAATGGCGGCCGCCTAGACGCTTGACAGCCCCTACCAACAACGATTAGGGCAAATCAGTCGTATTTGGCGGCGCCTAGGCGGCCACGGTGGTAGGCGGTGCCTATGGCTTTTTATTTTAATTTTTAATAACTTTAAAATGTTATATAATAAAAATATATATATGTATATATAAGCGGGTTGAAGGCTTGAAGCCCTAATTCATTCAGAATTCAGAAAATAAATTAATATTTAGTTGGATTGTGGTAGTTTATAAATTTGTACATTTTGTTGGAGATGTGTTTAATATTTTATTAATATTACTTAATTACTTTAATTATTAAGTTGGATATTAAACAAAGCTAGGCGGCCGAAGTTGGATAATAAACAAATTAAGTTGGAAATGTGGAACTTTATTACTTTGATAAACATTAAACAGGTAAAAAAATATTATATTAAAAAAAAAACCTCGACGGCCGTCTAGGCGGCCTCGGCGCTTGGCGGCCATATACCGTCTGTCGAGCGCCAAACACCATCTGCACTCTTGCTCTTTCCAAACTCAATAACTGAAGTTTAGGAATATTATTACCTCAAGCTATTAGATCTGGTAAATTTTACTTTTTTCCTCAATGAAGGTAGTTGGGATATTTAGTTTGTTTTTCAATGATATTTCTGCATTTTGCATCTCGATGTTTCTAGTCTTAGTTTGGAATTGGTTGGGTGGGTGAAAGAGATAGGCTGCTTGGAGGGATTTTTAAAAATAAAATAAAATCTGGGTTTCAAATTGAACATTGAAATAGTATGTTTGTTGAAAAAATTCATTGTGAATTTGTGAGTTTTCAGATTTTCGAGCTCGAGCCGAGTTAATTTTGTTAAATGAGTCGAGCTCGAGTTTAATAGTTCAATTCTCGAGCCGAGCTCAATTTCAAGCTCGATAGTCGAGCTTGAATTTTCATTACTCGGACTCGCTCGACTCGTATAACAGCTCTATCTAAAATTACATTCCAACCTGTATCTAGAAAAAAGAGTTAATCCTCAAATCCAAGGATAATTTAGTTCAAGGGGAGGAGTATAACAATTTAGTACAATAGTAGGGCTGAAACAATTCAATTTAAACGTTCAAGGGGAAGGGTGCGATAAAAAATATAATCTAGCAATTCAAACACATAGAAATATTATATTACGACTTATCAATCACAATTAATTCATCCCATCCTACTATGTTCAATCACAACTAATTTGTCACATCATGTGAAGTAAATGAGCCATAAGGGTGTATAGAGGTATTGTAAGATTTATTTATGAATAAAACGATTTTTTATAGTGTTAAATCAATGATATTTTGAACAATTAAGTGATGGTTGAATGATTAGTGTGTATGATGCTCATTTATGCTTAATATTGTGTGATCGTGATATAGTTATGATGTTAATTACTATCAATTGTCCCACTAATTTTTCTTGTTCTAGAAATCTTGAAAGTGCAGCGAAATTGGGTCAAAAGTGGGGAGTTTGAGGAAGAAACGAGCAAAGGAAGCATCCCGATCAACCACCGTTAATCCGAGTTAAAGAAGTTGGATCATTTTAAAGAGAATCAAGCTATTTCGATCAAAGTTCGGGTCTACATATTTCAAAAGGTTACAAATCAAGCTCGAAGAGTGAAAATGACCCAAACCGATTGGTCTCGTCGAAAAGATGTACTTGCTTACCAAATTACCAATATTGGGTCATTAATGGGGCTTCACCAAGCCCACTTCTCGAAGATCAGTCCGTGATGGATTGGCCCATTTATACCTCATCTATAAATCACGCTGGGCCTAATTATCACAACGGTATGCTTGGGGCGTCGGCTAAGTTTAGCTTGGCCCAAAATCAATTAAGCCAAATTTATACCATTTTCAAATCAAAAAATTTAAACTCAAGTTCATCAATTTTTTTTTTTTTTTTTGTTTTTTTTTTTTGTAGGGAACGGATCTTTTCACCCCTAAATTTGATTGTTCACCGCACGATTCAGTTCAGCACCCAAAATTTTCAATTGACCCCCTACAAAATGTCTAAAACTGAATAATGTTCTAAAAAAAAACTCCCAAAAAAATGACAAATGTTCTAAAAAAACTCTCGAACAAGAACTGAGGGTGAATTACGGAATTTTGGGGTGTAAATATTCGTACCTTTTTTTACTGTACACTCCATTTGGTTCCGCCGAATTGTGAGGTATAAATATAAATGTTGTTTGGATCAATATAAATGCAAAATATTTTTGTTAGGGAGTATTTGCAAGTTCAAGTAGAGAGAGCAAGAACACTTATTATTAAAGCTACTCTCTTGCAACTTTAATTTTTGAGAAGTACATAATATGTTTTTATTTTTACAAACAGAACCTTAATGTTGATGTAGGTGTCAAGCTCAATCCTTATTTACAGTGGTTTGATCTAAGCCTCTTTACATAGCTTAATTAGAGCTTTTTATTCTCTCTTAAATATGATCTGTGATTTATTGTTTATATAGTGTTTATAATCCAATTTGCAACCATGGCTCCTTTGTAAAAAGAAAAGTAAGGTTAATTATAGAGGAAAAAAGCAGGAAAAAAAGAAAAAGAAAGAAAGAGGTGCTAGTAGAATAAGCATTTTCCCTTTAAAACACATTTGAATTGTTCATTAGCCCAATTCAAAACCTCTTTCACTACTTTAACGTTTCAAATTAAAGATGTGAATTAGAGGTAAATACGAACTTATATTCACATTTGAAAATTCATAAAAATTCAAGAAGTATCCACTTTATTGACCACGGTCCAACTTTAAGTAAGATATTATACTACTCTAAACAAACATTACCAATCCTCGCGAGGAAACATATATATACATTAGTGGAACTTCTAAATCAACGTGACACATAGATTTAATTTAAACAGAAAAAACAAGCATGCATTGAGAAGAGGAAAAGGGAATTAAATCGGGCAGAGGCAAACATGGGCTCCTTTTAACGCCCAACCAAATATAACGCTAGTAGCATGGGCCTCTTTCACACTAATCTAAACATATGTTACAAACCTTTTATCCAACACTTTTGAAAAAAAAAAATGGGGGTTGAACTTAGCGTTGTGCTTTATCTATGCAATTAATGAATTATTATACAAAATGAAATTTATCCAACGTAAATCATCGAGGGTAGTTAATAAAATAAAATTAATACGTCAACAGTAATTTTGACTAAAAAATTATCAAACAAATACTCCCTCCAATCTATTTTAGATTTATCCATTATTTTATTTTTTATATTCCATGTTTCCCAAAAAAAAAAAAAAAAAAACTTTATTCTTGTAAAATTTATCCCTTAAAAAGTTGAAATGACCCTTTTACCCTTACTAAAAAACAACGTCATACCTACATATACTAATAAACAACTCTTTTATTAAAACTCGTGCCCTTTTATTTGGGACAATCTAAAATAAATCGGAGGGAGTAATTATTTTGCTCTTTCATGAAAACAATTTGTATACTTGAAATATTAATACTATTATTCAACATATAATTTAATATTTTAATTTATATGAACAAATATTTTTCTTTATATAAACTACTCCATACTCTTTCTAATTTTTTTGTCCTATAATTCAGTAAACTGAGTCAAAATTGATGTAGAAGTTTTTGAAAATAAATTTGAGGATTATGTCCGAAAGGTAAAAGAAAAACGGTCTTAGGTTTATTTATATTACAAGATTCATATTTACATCAATCAACATCTCTAATTTCCAATAGAAAACATGCATGAATTAAAGCACTAAAATGAACAGCCCCAATCTTTAATGGAGTAGGAAAATTATGCACAAGTTTTGTGTGGGTGAGGCTTAATGAAACCCCAGGTTGGACCCCCAAACATGTTTATTTGTGCTGAGCCCCTCATTCACATGCTGTTTAAATTTAATTTGTTCATGTGGAACCTTTGGCTCAAGATTGTTCAAATGGGGAGACTATATCCTCATGGTAGTTGGTAGGGTTCCTGCTCTTTACCAAGTACAACGATATATAGGGTTTGAAGTATACCTTTTGTTTGATTCTTTTTAATTCATTATTAATGATTTTTGTGTTATTCATGATGTGAGTAAAGTAAGTTCTAGGACGTTATGTCATGTTCTATTTCGGTCTACTCAGGGACGGATCCAAGAATTCGTCCCAAGGAGGGCAAAATGTATAGGAGGTAAAAAAAATTATTCCAAGGGAATTGAAATGACAAAATTTTATGGATTCAAGACATATATAAAAAAAATTCTACATATATGCTCCCTCCTATTTTTTTTGTATGACGTTTTGACTTTTTCTCCAATTTACAATTTAATTGTCGTTCTATCAAATTGTACCAAGGATACCCCTATTTCCTGACCACTTTTGTAAATATTAATGCCTTCATGTTCATAAATACATTTTGTTTTTTCTCATTTAATAAGGGTAATTTGGATAAAAAATTATTTTATTAATATTTGTGCAAATGCCCCCAAACGACATACAATATGAATTGGAGGGAGTAATACATAAAATTTAAATCCCAACCAAATCCGTCCCTGGATCTACTATTCACTTTATTTTCTGTGCACTTTATTTTTATTATTCGAAGTTGCCAAATTCTACTCAAGGCGAACGAGAACATAATACCATATGTTTAATTATGTACTAATACAAATTAAATTATATAGAAGCTAGTATAGATGAAAAAATCTCCATCACACAATAATTAACATTGTTGATTTTCCAATTACTCTTTGTCTAGCTAACCATACTACTAGCTATATAGATGAAACATATATATCTCCATCACACAACAATTTATTGATTTTCCAATTCCTCGTCTAACCATACTACTAGCTTTCTTTTGTTTTTACTAGCTTCTCTCACTTTAACTCGAGTATTTGAGGATATAGTTTTTCTTTTGCAAATCATTATTTGAAATCGTCGAGCAATCCAATGTTGTTACCTAGCCTTCATAGTTCGATCCCAACAATCCAACGTCATAAATCACATTACTAAACATCATCATGTGTGACATTGATAATGTTATTAAATACGCAAGACTTCAATAAATAGAATATCATTTTGCAAGAAAATGTCCTTAAATTTTCTCTCCAAGTACCCACAATTTATTTCTCGAAGGACCAATTTAAAATAAGTAATACTCCCTCCGTCCTTGGATAATCTTCACATGTAAGTGGACAAAGAAATAAAGAGAGTTACTGAAAAATGGTTTTTTGAGATTATTATTTGAATATAAAATTAGTATTGTGAAAATGTCATAATTGAATTTTATTTTCATTTAAGAAGTTTGAAGAGTACTAATGTAAAATAAACGAAAAAAATAAAGTGTAAAGTTTATTATGGAACGGAGGGAGTACTATAATTCTTGAAAAATAAATGTGGTTGGTTATGAAATGATGTTAATGAGAATTCCAATGCTTTTTGTTTATTGCTTGCACCAATTTGTCCGAATTTTCTCTTCATGAAAACTACAATAAAGTTCCAACCAAACTCACCTATAACCTTTTGTTCTAAACTTCATTGAACCAACTACAGAATTTAATGCTGCATATGTCATAAGAGTTATGACTCATACATGATATACCCCATTCCTCCATGAAAAATGCATATCCAATCCACCTGTAAACGGGTCGGACCCCATTGTACCTATCTGGAAAATATAGACGAGTCACCTTTCTTTAATCTTTACCCACTTATCTACTAATTCAGTAATTCAATTTGAATTTCTATGGTAATCTATTTAGGCAAATTCATATACTTACAATTTTTTTATAATGATATTATTATTATTATTTTATCAAATGATATTATTAACATTATACATACCAGTTAAATTATATTACCTTTTCCATTAATGAATAATATTACTCGAAAATAAATTGATTTGAGTATGTATACTATGAAAAGTGTTCATACATAAACTATTTTTAGTGTAAATAATTCATATCTTTTAGTGAAACAACTTATATCCTCCAAAACTATTATCCTTAAATAAAAACAACTACACAAAATCTCTTATGAATAAGTTTCATAATATGAAAATATATATCATTACATGTATTCACCGACACCATTAAATTTATAAACTGAAACCATATTATTAGATGTTGTAGTATCAATGAATGAATGTAATGATATTAGTAAATGTATGTAATGATATTAGTTGTTAGATGAATATAATTTCTGAGCATTTATTAATATATCAAGAGGAAGTATTTGTACAAATTACAAGAGATAATTGCTATACACAAAACAATGTGGGACAAACTATATACAAATATACAAATCTCCTAACATCCTCCCTCAAGATGGGGCACGTTGAGTGACACCAATCTTGGACATAAGTAGAGATAGCCGAGCACGTGAAAGAGGCTTAGTGAGAGCATCAACAAGTTGATCAGCGGAGGAGACATGAGAAACGCGAAGCAAGGAGCGTTGAACAAGATCCCGAACAAAGTGATAATCAATAGCAATGTGTTTCATACGGGAGTGAAACACCGGATTCGAGCAGAGATAGGTAGCCCCAATGTTGTCACTGTAAATAACGGGCGAAGAGGGTAGGACTACCTTGAGTTCACTGAGAATGGAACGCATCCATTGAACCTCAACAACAGCAGACGCAATGGATCTGTACTCGGCCTCGGTGGAGGAACGAACGACCGACCGTTATTTCTTAGAGCTCCGAGAAATTGGGATAGCACCAAGGAAAACAATGTAAGCCCCAGTCGATGTGCGGTCATCACAATCACCAGCCCAATCGGCATCTGTGAAACAATGAAGGGAGATGGGCGAGTCCCGGCGAAGTGTGAGACCCAAGTGTCGAGTGCCATTGAGATAGCGAAGTAGTCGCTTGACAGCTCCCCAGTGTGTGGCAGTGGGAGCATGCATGAATTGAGAGAGCTTATTGACAGCAAAGGCAATGTCCGGACGAGTAAAAAATAGATATTGTAGACAACCAAGAACCTGTCTGTACAAAGCTGCATCGGCGGGTGCAGTGCCGTCATGCAGCGAGAGTGCCATACCAGAAGCAAGTGGTGTTTGAACCGGCTTAGAGTCAAGCATGTTGTGATTGGCAAGCAGATCAGTGATGTACTTTCGTTGAAGAAGAACAAATGCTGACGAAGAACGAAGCACCTCCACCCCAAGGAAGTACGAGAGATCACCAAGGTCTTTAACAAAGAAAGTGGATGCCAAGGCTGAGACAATATGATTGAGGAAGGTGGAGTCATTGCCGGTGAGAATCAGGTCATCAAAATAGACAAAAAAATATGCTAGTGTACTGCCATGGGAGTACATAAAGAGAGACTCATCAGAACGAGCATGAGTAAAGCCAAACGAGGCCAGAAACTGTCGAAGGGTGTTGTACCAAGTACGAGTGGCCTGCTTGAGACCGTAGATGGATTTGTGAAGTTTGCAGACATATGAGGGATAGTTCTTATCAGAGAAGCCTGGAGGTTGAGCCATGTATACTTCATCTGGGAGAGAGCCATGAAGAAATGCATTATTCACATCAAACTGACGAAGGGGCCAATCCTGAGAGACTGCAAGACTAAGAACAAGACGAACAGTAGCAGGCTTGACTACAGGACTGAAGGTCTCATAGTAATCAACACCGGGGCGTTGATGAAAGTCTTTAGCAACAAGGCGAGCTTTGAATTTTTCAATTGAACCATCAGGATTGCGTTTGATTCGAAAGACCCATTTGCACCCAACAACATTCTGGGAAGAGTCAGGATGGACAAGATCCCAAGTACCATTCCTGAGTAAGGCATTAAATTCAGCAGACATATCATCCCTCCACCTAGGGTCTGCAAGTGCCTGTGATACAGTGGTAGGCTCAATATTAGTAGAATGAGAAGCGAGAATACAGTACCTCGGATTGGGTTTCACAATGTTGTTGCGCAGCCTAGTAACCATAGGGTGCTGAGATACCAGCGGAGTTGGTGATGGAGCCATACTAGGAGAAGGATCTGAGGTCGACTGAGTAGGTATATGCAGCACCGGTGGAGGATCAGGAGTGGATGAGGAGGGTGACGGACTGACCGAGTCTGGGGAAGGTGGTGGAGAGGGCGTAGTGTTTATAGATAGAACGGGAGGAGGAACGGGAATAACGGATGTGGGTGGTGTTATGTTGGAGTCGGAGGAAGGGTGAGGAGCAGAGAGCCTAGTAAAGGGAAATTCATGTTCAACAAAGTCAACATGACGAGAGATGTAAAGGCGCTGAGTAGTAGGATCAAGACAGATATAGACACTATGCGTAAGAAAGTAACCCATAAAGACACATGGAGAGGAGTGAGAGTCCAGTTTGTGAGGAGAATATGGACGGAGCCAAGGATAACATAGACATCCAAAGACCCAGAGCTTGAAGATATGTGGAGGGTGACCGAAGAGTTTTTCAAATGAGGATAACATGGACAGGTTGACTTTAGAGAAGATTTATTATGTAGGTGGCAGCAGACAAGGCGTATGGCCAATATGTGGTGGGGATAGAGGCTTGATGAAGGAGAGCGAGGCTAGTGTCAACAATGTGACGATGACGACACTCAACCCAACCGTTATGTTCTGGCGTGTGAGGTGGAGAAGTGAGATGGCTAATGCCATGAGATTGCAGAAAGGGACGGAGAGCAATAAACTCTCCTCCATTATCAGAGTAGAGAGCGACGATTTTGGTTTTGTGAAAGTTCTCAACAAGAGATTTAAAGGCAACAAAAGTGGATAGAACATCAGCTTTTCGTTTTAACGGATACAACCAGATATAACGTGTGAAATGGTCAACAAAAATAACATAGTATTTGAAGCCATCGACAGATAAAACAGGAGAAGTCCAGGCATCAGAATAAATCAATTCAAGTGGCATGGATGATGTAAGACTAGAGTCCGAAAAAGGAAGTTTATGACTTTTGATGCATTTACATGAATCACATGAAAAACTAGACAACTTCAAAGCAGACAACTTATATTGAGAGATAACATTATTGAGAATAAGAGTGGAGGGGTGATCGAGTCTAGCGTGCCAGGTGGACAACGGTTGACGAGAGGAGGATAAGGCTACATATTGTGAAGCATGTATACTCCCAGACGGCAAATGATAGAGCCCATTAACGCGGGGACCTCGTAGGCGAATCTCCTTGGTACGACGATCCATCACCTGAAATTCAAAATCTCAGAACAGGACATCAACATCATTATCAATACAAAGACGAGAAACGAAAATTAAATTCCTGGAAATAGATGGCACATGCAGAGTATCCAGAAATTTGAAAGATTGTGCGAAGTCAAAGTGCAAGGTTCCAACATTAGCAATATGCAAACCGTTACCGTCACCAACCACACCATCAACACAATCATACGAAACGTGTAGGGATAAATTAGACAAATCCCTAGTGATATGGTGCGATGCACCGGAGTCGAGAATCCAATCAGAGGGAGAGGATTGTATGAGAAGAGCCGATGGCGAAACAGGGACCGAGGCAAACATCGTAGTAGTAGACGGCCCGGGGACGACAGCAGAAGGGCAGCAGGCCGTGGGCCCGGGCGGCACAGAGCCGTGACCGGGGAGGGAGGAGGAGGCGGCCGAGGTGGGTGCGCGCAGGCGGCGCGGGGCTTGGCCGGAGAGTGGTGCGACGTCCGCTGACTGGGCATCGCGCAACGACAGTGTGCGATGGCGCACAGACTGTGTGTCGAGTCGCCGGAGAGAGGTGCGACGGAGGGGCAGGACTGCGTAGGGTGGGCAGCGCGACAGTGAGCGATCTGAACGGAGGACCCGGGGGGGGGGGGGGCGGCTTGTAGGCGTGCCAGAGGAAGGGCTGCACGGTTGGGGCGGAAAGGAGAGGGGATTGGGCCTGGGTAATGAGCCAGCAAAAGGGAGATGGCCTAGGAAGGGAAATGGGCCACCCGGTTAGGAAAGAAAAAAAAAGGATAAAAAAATCGTGGCTTTTGCCAATTAGGCTCTGGTTACCATGTTAGATGGATATAATTTCTGAGCATTTATTAATATATCAAGAGGAAGTATTTGTACAAATTACAAGAGATAATTGCTATACACAAAACAATGTGGGACAAACTATATATAAATATACAAATCTCCTAACATTAGTTTCATACTATGAACAAGTTTTACAAAAAATCTCTTAAAACAACTAATACCATTTAATAAAATAACTCATACCCTGAAGCAGTTATGTATAAACAATTTCACTGCATGCATTGCCAATGTATTTATACATTATGTTTCCATTATTTTCCTAAAAGCTTGAAGTATTATTTTTTGACAACCACTCCAATCATTTCATGTTGGATTAAGAAACACCTGTGCTTGGGTTAATAATTTAGCCTCTGTTACTAATATATGATCATTCATACCCAACGAATAATAAACACATCTTACACAAACATAGACTCCCGTTTGACTCTTTCTCTAAGTATCTCTCTATAAACACATATTTAAATTATACTAGAGAGAGAGAGACAGAGAGTTTTGTGGCACACTACTAGTATTTAAACCTGTTTCTATTCTGTCCTGTTATGAGAACAGAGTGGTGTTCAATTCTGTACTTTCATTCTGCTACACAAAATCATTACACAAATTGAAATCCCCTTAGTACAAAACATGAGATACATTCGCACCGCTAGCCTTAAAAGGCTGTTTTCCCTCAAACGACACAGTTTTGACGAAGACCCGCCAAAAGATTGCAATTTCAACGCCGAAGAAAATAGCACGGCCCCCGCGGAACCATCGGAGCTATTCAAGAAACCCACATGGAAATGCTTCTCCTATCAACAAATCTCTGCGGCCACCAACGCCTTTTCCTCAGGTAAACTCATTTTATCTGTTTTCTTTAAACTTTTTGGTTAAAAATGTAATCTTTATTTGTTACTCTCTTTCTCTCTCTAGAAAACATGGTCGGAAAAGGAGGATATGCGGAGGTGTACAGAGGGGTTCTAGAAGATGGGCAAACAATTGCTGTAAAAAGATTGTCGAAAACAGAGAACGATGAGAGGAAAGAGAAGGAATTTCTAACGGAAATTGGAACGCTGGGACACGTGTCCCATCCAAATGTGACGTCACTTCTTGGCTGTTGTATCGACAATGGGCTTTACCTCATTTTCCAGTTTTCCTCCAAGGGCTCTGTTGCTTCTCTTCTCCATGGTAATAATATTTCTTAAATTTAATAATTTAGAAAGAAAAAAACTTGTTTTTATTTTTTATTTTTTTCAGATGAGAAATTGCCGGCTATGGATTGGAAAACGAGGTACAAAATTGCTGTTGGGGCTGCAAAGGGTATTCACTACTTGCACAAAAATTGTCCTAGGAGAATCATTCATAGGGACATCAAATCTTCAAACATTTTATTATCCGAAGATTTCGAACCCCAGGTAAAAAAAGAAATAAAAAATTGAATTCTAATTAATTTCCTCAAATGTGAGGTATACTAATTACTAAGGGCGTTGTTGATTCAGATATCTGATTTTGGATTAGCGAAATGGCTTCCGTCACAATGGAGCCATCACTCAATTGGTCCAATAGAAGGCACATTTGGGTACTAAAAATGTTCAATTTGGTACAAAATGTTGGAAATTGTTACTTAAATTAATGAATTTTGTATTTGTTTGAAGGCACTTGGCGCCCGAGTATTTTATGCACGGCGTTGTGGACGAAAAGACGGACGTTTTCGCCTTCGGGGTGTTTTTACTAGAGCTCGTCTCCGGAAAGAAACCCGTCGATAGCTATCACCAGAGTTTGCATAGTTGGGTAATGCCCCCCCCCCCTTTTTTTTTTTACCAGCAATTCATTTGCATTTTAGACAATACTTGTTTATTTCATTAAACAACTAATATCATTAGTTGTTTCATTTAAAAATATCGCTTGTTTTACTATAATGAATAGGCCAAACCAATACTGAATCGTGGAGATATGAAAGAAGTGATCGATCCGAAGCTTGGAGATAATTACGACGAAATCCAACTTAACCGGCTTGCATTCGCAGCGTCTCTCTGCATTCGAGCTCCTCCGATTTGGCGCCCCACTATAAGTGAGGTACGTGATTATTTACTTTTTTTTTTTTTTTTTGAACGAGAGGTGATTATTTACTTTTAGTTGAAGTTGATGTGTTTTTAGCAAATCTTCACGATATGTTTGTTTAAATCATCAGAAAGTTATAGTAAAAATATAAAATCAGATGATTAATAAGTTTAAACATAGAATACTCATGTGAAAGTTTTATTAAATAAACTCTCATTTTCTGATGGATTATAGTCTAATCCTACGCCATCTCATGCGGTGATTCACCTTAACATGTGGACTGGTTGATTGAGTTTACTGATAACGACGTCGTTTAAGTCAAATTTAATCAATTTAGAGCGCTGTTTGGGGAAAACAGTTCAAAGACTTCTTTTTTTGTTTTTTAATAATACTATTTCAATTGTCTTAATCAAGATTTAATAATTACCTTCAATAGTAAAATCTTACATCATTAATAGTTCAATTTCTCCCCTCACTCCATTCCTTGTACTGTCTTGATGCTTATGTTTCACCTAACTACAATATTTATGGTTTATTAGTGAAAGATTATCTGGCTTATATTCGTCTGATTACACGAATAATTATATATGTAACAATGACAGGCTAATTAAAATTTAGGCAACAAGTAGCTATGCTCTTTAAGTGACACTACTAAATAACAATAATTGATGATATATAGTGATTTTATCAAATTAATTTGAATCATCAATAATATTTCAGGTGTTGGAGATAATCATGTTGGACGAAGAAGTCGATAAGGAAAAATGGAAGATGCCGGAAGAAGACGAAGACGAACCAGAAGAGTTCTGGGGATTTGAGGATCTCGAATGTGAATGTGACACTTCGTCTTCCTCAAACTCCCAAGATGACTCAATCTCAACTGGGAGTTTGTATAACCAGAAAACCATTTCTGCCCTTATGGTAAATTGACATGTATATATGGGAATAATAATAAGGTATAAGAATGGTTAATTGTCTTGTAAGAAAATCATATGCTGTATTTCCCTATATATAGAAGGTAATGTAGCTACACTACGTCAATTTTGATCTTACACCTTCGTCCATACTTCTATGTTCTTAAAATCGATTTGGTATATATATATATAAATATATAAAGAGGAGGTTTAATTTATTCGACAATTGTTCATGATAAATTTATTATTAAACTGTTTTATGGAATTAAGTATTTGATCAAAAGTATTAAAAATTTTATCAGAAGTATAAAAATTATGGTCAATGATATCATATTTTAATTATTGTTAATATTTGCCCCAATTTTTTATACTCTTGGTGATATTCTTAATAATCTTGATTAAATATTTTATACTTTAAAATAATTTCATGGTAAACTTATTATGCACAATGTACATATAAAATTTTGTCATTTATAATTAATCTAACACAAAAATATATATGAACTTAGATTCATGTAAATTTTTTTAATTTTAAATTATCACTGTTTAATATACAATTTGTTATTATTTGATATGCATTTTTAGTGATTTTGAGAAAAAATATACTATGTAGAATCAAGAATTTTTTAAATAATAATATTTCATATATTTAAAAATAATAATAGTTTAAATATTAAAATATGATACTTGAAAAAAAATTCACATGAACCCAATTTTTCATTAGATCTACTCATAATCTTTATTGATGTGCGATTTTTGATTGCACCATCAACATCAAATTAACAACCATACTATTACTAATTAAGTGGCGAAAAGCACCCGAATCTTCAATTATTCAATATGTATATTCAATACAACATAATAGTTTTAAATTACGTTGTAAAATTGATTTACAATAGACTTGTTTTTTTTTTAAATGTTAAGTCTATTTATTATTATTATTATTTTGGAGATCAATTAATACTTTTATTTGAAATATGTTTTAGCTTATAGGATTCTGATTTTTTTTTTTAAATATACAGATATTGTGAACATATTTGAGGCTAGTAAATAGACTACACAACAGGGGACAACTAATGTTGTATATGATGATGTTGTGGATAAATATAAGTCTGAAGAATGGCAACAGGGCCAACGAGTTCCAGCATGAAAGAGGGGCAACTCTGTCGGATTCTTGAAAATGAAAAGGAAAAATAATTTAGTATATAATAAACTTAATAATAGTAATAGTAATAGTAATAATAATAATTGATATGCCTCGTATACTCATTGGCATTGGGGATGGGGTCTAGGTGACAGAAGAATATATTTGGCAATACATTGGAATGCTCAGAAGTAAACGTGATGGGAGCTTGACTCAATCTAAAGCCATCTTTATTAATTAATGTAATTTAACTTTTCCTTATCCCAAAAGAAAAAAATAAATAAGATTATATTTTTTTTCCCTCTAAAATCAAGTGGGAGTTGATTTATTCAAATAAAAACAAGAGTAAGCATATTCTTTATTTTATTTGGTTTATTCGGAATTAATTACTGTATTCTTTCTTGTCAAGAATAATTCCATATTGAGTAAATGTGCCCCTCTCTATGGTTTCTTTAATAGTGGCCTTTCTCTTATCCCACGATAACCCAAGAATAAGTAATTGTGTAGATTAATCTCTTTTTTTTAGCAGTCAGAACAAATAATTTTACATCAAATTATAAGAAGTTTTAACATATTATCATAAGCTAAAGTGAGATAAGTTGTCACATAATTAACCTTAAATACACCTATCGTTATTGTTCTCATGCATATGTCGTAGTTTAAAGGTCAAGTTACTATTGCACCTTTTCTTTTTTTATTAGAGCAAACCCATTATCGGAGATACACATTAGGTAAATTTCATTTTCGTGCAATAACACATGCAAATTAAACAAAAAAATAAGTGACATATTGACAAAAAAGCTAAATCGTAGAGTAATACTCACTTTGTCCCGAAGGAACTTGCACACTATCTTTATTTTCGTGTTTTAGCGAGCGAGGTTGTTTATTAATATTTGAAATGATAAAGTGACTTTTAAAGTAGGGTATGATGGATCTATATCTCCTATATTATAAAGTAACTTTAAAATTATTTATTCATTTTAAATACTAATAAAAAATTCGCTCGTTAAAACACGCGAAAACAGTATCTGGGCAAGTTCTTCCGGGACGAAGATAGTAGTTAAATTTCAAGTTCACCTATTCCAGTTCAAGAGTCACTCCTGTAAAATTTGTTAATGGTATAAAACTGACACTATTATATACATTTACTATTCAACCTTTTATTGTTCCGCATCATTTTGTTTAATGTGAAAATGAATTGGGTTGATATAGAGATCTAACCTTAAAATTAATGAGATTTGATGTGATTCAGTATTATGGCCTATAGTTACTGCCTACTGGATGAACCTATTATAAATCATAGTTGACAAAAAGAGGTTCGCTGATGTATAAATATATACTTTTTCTAGAATGACATGAAAGGCTCTCGATCAGGTTATATTAATAATTAATGTTTTTGACTTTAAATTTACTATAATTTCTAATTTACGTAACCATATTAGTATCTTGCTTGAGGCATCCAAATTAATAACCCAATATATGCTCGTCAAAAGTATAAATCGCCTTCAGATCAAGCTCATGCCCATGCAACCTAACTTGCAATGATTCTTAATTACCAAATCTTTTTTATATATATATTCACAAATAATTTAAAATAAAATTCACTTAGTTTTAAAATAATTAAACTTTTCTAAGTAATATTAATATTATTATCTAACATTTAAGCCAGTTCGCTTTCTTAAGTATAGACTGACCCAAATTTGAGAGGTTGAAGTTTGATTTTGACCCACATCAAATTTTCTCAATTTCATTTTCATAAACTTTGGCTTTAATATCTTTTAATTTTAATTAGGAATAGACTCAAAAGTTTAATATGTTACTAAGCAATCGTACACTAAAAACGTGATAGTGAAGGATACAATTAATACATCGCGCTATCACAGCACGGGTGCTGTTTTTTTTCGGCCAAGTCACTGCCAATGGACCCTTTTATTTAATTTTGATGAAACATTTACCAACTCAGCCAAAACTTGAAATAATTACTTTGAAATTTTTGTTCTTTTAGGATTTTGTATAGAGGAAATTACGTTCACATAACTAAGCACTACCACTTGTATGCAATATTGCACATATATGGATTCGTGCAATATGATTTATTTTGACTCATATTCACTTCAAATAAACATTGCCCTTTTTTTCTGCGTTTCCATGACGCTTTCTTCGCTCAATCTTTCGTCCTCTTTCTTGCCCTCATGGTATTTTTTTTTCTTTCCCGCGAGCTTTCATTACGAGTTTACTCATGTTTTCACTGTCTTCTTCCATTTTCATTACTGTTGGACTTTTTCGCATCATGTACTATGTTTTTCATACTGCTGAAAAGTGTGTTAATGTATGAACAAACGAGTGTTACTGCATGAGCAAAAAATATGTTAGTAGTTCATATCATAACACTATTTTTTCTTGTGGTAACACTAATTTGTTCATGTAGTAACACATTAATTACTTAGTCATAAAATCTTTTTATTGTTCAAGTTCTTCCCTTTTCATATAGTAACACATGAATCAAGAAGATGTTATGATTGTCTAATAGTTTTCATATTTTTTTTAGTGTTTTTCAAGTTTTTTTTTTTTTTCATGATTTAAACCTCCGTTTTTTCGCGATTTTACACCGTTTCTGATATAATAACACATACATACTTTTACAATAATACATATTTGCCCTTATAGTAACACAAATTTGGAAGCGAGATTTTTTGTTTGTTTTTGCGCAATTTTTTTTAGAAGATTCACTTAACCCGATATGACCATGAAGGATTCACAAACTTTTCCCTTTTTTTTTTTTTTATATATATGTTCATATTTGCATCATTGCATGTGCAATATTGCACAAGAGACCACCTCTCATACTTAATATACATACATGATCATGTGTGTGTATATATATATATATATGTATATTTATTTATATATAAAAATAATAGATTTTACTCCTCATAATAAATACAAGTATATTAGGCTTTGTGTTTACGTATAATCATTAAATCACGTCACTATCGGTATGACATATCGTGTTTTCTAATCTTTATATATTTTTATGTAATATTGTCGAGATTAAAAAAAAAAAAAAACATGTATGATAAAAAGAAAAGTAATCTGTTTATCTTTTTAATGTACTTTTTGGGAACTAACCAGTTGGCCATCTCATTCTTAAGTTATTGTATAAGCAATGTTAGATAAAACTCAAGTAAATGGCCTCCTAATAACCAAAATTCTCAATTTAATACAAATGCTATCAGTATCATACAATACTGACAAAGTGAACCTAGCTACGTATTTTGTTTAAAAAAAAAAACCCTACGTATTATTACCACTTTAAGGCTAATTAATGGTTGTATAATATTTGTTTTTAATACATTGGAATTTCCATTTTGAGGAGAGGCATGCAAGGAGAACAGCTGTTACCTTTAGAGTTGACAATGCTGTTTCAACTACTACTTCTTTGGATACTAAGTCTAAGCATACACAACAATATGAATGGTCCTTAGCAATATGAATATATATATATATATATATATATATATATATATATATATATATAAATTATTTTCACAAAAAAAAAACATATGAATCTTTTATTTGAGAGTGAAAAAGAAAATTTGAATTGAAAGGTATGAAGGGTATGTGTTGTTTAGCTTGTTTCATTAAAGAATATTAGTTATTTTCACTTAAGGGTATGATTTGTTCAACTAAAAAGTATTGTAAAGTCATTTATGTATGAACAAGTTTTACACTATACATGCTCTCTCTATATATGAAGACAAAAATTTGTATGAGACTGTCTCATGGTATGAGACATTACAAACTAATATTCACCCCCATTAAAGTGTTAACGCGTCATGCCCAATTTAATACCGGTTCATCCTACTATCTCATGACATGAGACGATCTCACACCAGACCTACTCATATATAAATGGTCGAATTGAATAGATAAATATATATATATATATATATATATATATATATTATGAGGATTATATGAATATATATGGCACTCACATGCGCATATAGGATTATTTTTCCCATCGTTGATGAACCACTCCGAATTACACTAGAAATTAAAGTTAGTTGAGAAAACCTAAACTATACTATATAGTAGTTTAAAGAAATAATATATTTCAATAATTTTAAGAGAGGAGCATGTGAGTGGGGGTTGATGAACATATAAAGTATTGAGCTTTTTAATCATGGGACTGATAAGTTATTAATCAATGCACCAAATGTCACTCAAAGATATATAGCTAGGAGTTAGATGAACCTCTGAATGATGTCCTAAATTTACAGTTAAGAGGGCAGTTAGGTTATCTAAGTTACCTTGATTCTTGATCATTCAACTTTTTGTCAATTTAATAAGATTCAAATTAATTTAATAGGTAAATTAATGGTACGTTGTTACCATAACATCCCATTTTATAGAATAAACAAAAAATATTATTATTATTATTGTTACTAGTACTCCTTTTGTCCCAATTTTATTTTTCCATTTGTTAAAAAGGTCCGTTCCAATTTTGTTTTTTCATCCTAAAATAGAAATAAATTGATTCACATTTTTAAACTTCACCCCAATAATTCAACTATTTTATTAATTTAAATACTACTTTATTTACCATTCTCAAGACTACTTTATTCACTTAAATACTAAATTTCAACTCTCGCATTAAATTTCGTATAAAGTTAAATAGAAAAACAAAATTAAAAGGGAGGAAGTATCATGTTGTAACAGTGTATACGTGCATTTCCAAAGAAAAAACATAACACAAAGTATAAGTCCTTGCACTATCAAAATGAAACCTCAAGATAGAAGCACATTGTTTGTACCTCACTACATATTCTCACATTTTCTATCATATATTTAAATGGAGTTAGAATATGAGATGAATCACCGTCGTGTGAGTTAAACGCAAAATCTGAAGTGCAGTTTCATGACATGAAATTTATATCATTGCATATACTTACTAATACTATTATATATATTTACTGATATCATAATTTTTTTTATTAAGTAAAAATGTTACAGTATCAACTAATAAATATAATGGTCTCAATTAATACTATAAACAATTTTCACATGAGACCTACTATGAGCTAAAACGTTCATTCACGTCGGGTCTCACCAAAAAATGGCACAATTTCACAAAATTAACTACATAATATGTATTACCTTTATCTCGAAACACTCTTCACATTTGATTTTTTAGGAATTCTAATATGCGAATTGATTTGTAGTATTTAAATTAATAAAATACTTTTATTACGAAGGATTGTTGTTTAATTTAAGTAAATAAAACAATTTTTTTTTTTTTTTTTTTGTATAACTATTAGTGAAATGATGTGTAATTTAAAGATTTTTTTAGGAGATAAATAATAAACTTTGCAAAGTGTTTAGTACGAAGTTAGTACATCAATTTGTCCATATATGTTTATGGATATGTCAATGGTGTTAGAATATGAGATAAAACACTTATATGAAGTTATGAACTAAACGTTCATTTATGTCGGATCCACACCAAAAAAACTGCAGATTTTCACAACATTAATAAAATAATACTATATATTTATAATTTTCTATATGATCGATACTCCACCTAGTCCTAGTGTAGTATCTCTGCTTGGTCAGCCGCCGTCCATAAACACATAAATATTGCTCAACAGCCTTGTCATCACAATATCCACATCGGTACAAACAAATCAATGCCTAAATCATCACTAACTACGGTCTCTAATCCAATTTTATTTTCTTATCCTATCATTCACACTCTTTTAAACACTTGCAAATTATGTCTCATTCTACTAATAGTAAGTCTTGTATGAAACCGTCTCATGACATAAGACAATGAGAATGAGTGTAACTAGGACATTGACTCATTAACACTTTGGTAGGGGTAAGTATTAATTTGTGTGGTCTCATGCCATGAAACGGTCTCATACAAGTTTTTGTCTTCTACTAATAATTACACTAAAAGATATCATCATTTTATCTCATGTATTTAATTGAATAATACGTTATCATTAAAATATTATTTTATATTAAATCTCACATTAAAAATCAACAAAAAATTTTAAAAAAAAAAACTGAAACAAAGGATTAACTTTTAAATCCGGAGAAAATATCATAACACAATTCAAATGCATTTTTTTAAATAATATTAATTCCTTTTACTAAAAAACGTACTACCTCCATCATCAAACGCTTAATTAGCACAGTTAACTTTTCAGAAATTTTAGTATGCGAGTTGACTTGTTAGTCTTTAAATAGATAAAATAATTTTTTTTATGAGTGTGCATTATTCAATTTAAGTGAATGAAATAAAATAAATATGTTTTTGTCTAATTATTAGTGAAATGAAGTATAATTTAGAGGTTCTTGTAGGGAATAAATAATGAACTGTAAAAAGTATTTGGGGTCTAAGATATTGGTTTTTGCTGAAAGTGCAAGTGAAACTTTTAGTGAAAACAACAAGATTTTTCAATAAAAATAGTTGCTAATTTAAAAATACATTTAAATTTAACCGTACCTAATTACAAGAGATATACTCAAAATATAATTCCTGGTTTAATTTATAGTGCAAAGGTTGTTTATTGAGCAGGATAAGTTTATCATACTAAAAGATGACAAATGTTTTCGGTGGGTTGATAAAGCCTAAATATCCATTTGCTTTTGACTTCACCAATTAATATACAATGTTCGTAATTTTATATTTAATGTGTTGAACTTAAAAAATCATGAACATAAAAATATAGAATGAGAATCTCAGAAATTCACAGCCTAGGTGGAAGAACCTTAATCGAAGGATATTGGGGTGGTTGAACATTTAAGTTTGTCTTTACATTACCAGAAAGTAGAACCAACCACATTCTTACACCACAGCCAACAAATACGCTGCTCCTAAAAATATTTTGCAATTATCAGTTTAATACTCCCTCCGATTCAAAATGTTTGATGTTTTAGGATTTGTTGTGAGAATTAAGAAGTGATATATAGTGACTATTATACCCTTATAATATATTGATTGAAAAAAGAGATTTATGGAAGGTCAAGTAGTTTATTTATGGTGTAACAATATTAAAAGGTAAGGAAAAATTATGAGTGGTATTTTAATGGGATTTAAATAGGGGCATAATAGGAAAATAAGGTGCAAAATACCCTAAAACATCAAATATTTTGAAACAAAAAAAACACCCTAAAACATCAAACATTTTGAATCGGAGGGAGTAATAGATATAGAGAGCATATTTAATAATCATGAAGAAAACACCTATGATTAATGAAAGAATTTCATCTCACTTAAAATTCTAGCTTGTAGAGAAATATAAAATTATTTAATATGTATAAAATTACTTTTATCGAGATTTGATTTCAGATAGTTTTAACTCTGATACCATGATATTTGCATTAATTTTCCCTAACAATTAGCATTTTAAAAAAAAAATTAGAATTATATGTTTGATTAAGCTAGTAGTACCAATGATTTTGGTCATAATTTCAAACAATATTTAACTCTAACCGTGCCTTAGAAGTAGGGGCAACTATATCTAATTGCAATCAAATTCAATCATCAACCATAGCAGCCTAGTTAGTAGTTTCCACATAATTAAAAGAGAAAAGAGAGTATTAATTATAGTTACAATTGGTGTTAAACTACCATGTAGGGACCAAAATCGAAGCTAAATGATTCATTTGGACACATACAAAGTTTAAAAAGCTAGTTGTTTGACGTAGAATTCTTGGGTTTTGTTTGAATGGAAGAATTGAAGCCCATAATAGCTTGCAAACTTTAACTCAGTTGATAGTTGTCTTGATTAAATTATTTATAAATTGGATTTGAAATTCATTGATCTCATTTGAAGTAGTTTTTGAATTTTTTTTATTGAAGGTTAAAAATATCAATAAGATAATCTCACACAAAGTATCATCCCAAAACACCTCCTTCGTTGTCAAAAGATGGCCGATCTAATTCGAAGATTTACCCATCAGAAGGATAGGAACAAATTCTTAATACTGAAATTTGAATTATGGGTATTCTAGTCTGGCAATGGAAGGCCCAACTTAAGTACTGACAGTTATGGCTTTCATCCTGACTATTAGCCCAAATATTTTGTATGAGATGGGCTATTGCTATTAAGCCCATTTATATCCCACAAAACAAACAGCAAAGCAACTATAATGAAGATGCAACCCAACACATGCAAGTTAATTAGAAGAGATAGAGAGAGAAATCAAACTGGATTCTAGTACAACATAAAATTGGGTCCATACCATAATATTTAAAGATTCTGGGCGCCCAAGTCAAAAACCAAAATGAAGTAAGTCTACATATGTAATTGCAACATTCCTAATTCATCAGTATGAGTGTTGCTTCCCACCTAAGCCAGAAAAATACGTGTTATAGATGAAATCTGCAAGAACGGGGAACTGCAGAAGCGCAAACGAAGCAAGTGGGATGTGCACAACCACAACCACAAGTAAAAACGCCATCTTCTGACCAAGAAGGACGTAAATCCCCACAAAAGAGGCTACCATGTGGAACAATATGGAGAAAATAGCAGAGAGGAGGCCGATAATGAGTCTGTTGGGCAAGGCGTAGAGAAAATCTTCTTCTGCAAAATGCGATGTTACAATATCAACAAAAATGCACAGAGAGAGTACGGATGTTAAGAAAGATATGGCATCGGAAAGTGCAAATATTTTGTATGCCGATTCCTGCTCATTTCCACCAGCAACTGTAATGGCAGTAGCAAATGCAACAGCAGCCATAGCTATCAATGCTGCAACCCTAGATCACGAACTTGCAGTTTTCATCATCCATTTTTGTCCTCTTGATCGTAATTCCTTGTGTTCCTTTATGAATAACATCCATGGTGTTAATCCGTCGTTGTTCTTTTGTTCCCTACAAATTGCACTAACTCTCTTCTCCACAAACTGTTCAGGATAGCAAGTAAATCCAATTGATAAAGATTTGGAAAATATGAGCTGTCACAAAGTTTGACAATTGTAGATGAACTACGCAAATATTAATTATACATATTAAACTAAGTAGTATATCAGAAAATGTCACGCCATTAATTGTGTAACGAAATCCAACTCCAAGAATATTATTTGTATCAATATATTCTGCTTTTCTTATTACATACACGATACATGCAACGGATCCAAGACAATAGGAAATGCAAACGTATACCTTATACCACTGCAGATCGCGTTGCATCTGTAGTGCAGAACCGGCATGATCAAGATCCATTTCAATTAGGTGTGAGAATATATCATTCAATTTTGGCCCTACACTTTTTGAGAAACAACAACGGCGGCGGCTAGTGGGCGTGATCCTGTCATTTAATTATGGTTAGCGTTTGAATAGTTTAGAATTAAACTGATAAAGAGTAATGTAGAAATTTAATAAATAGAGTAAAACAAGAAATAAAATTACTAAGGTGACTCAAAGCAATTGCATGGTTTGTGTACTTAAAACACACTCTGCTTGGTTTATACATATATATGAACTTTTAAAAATCAACCATTGGAGAATTCTTGGTTCTTATTGTATTGTATGATGGGCATGTAGATTGGTGTGTTTTTAGAATATACTTGGTGTAGAAGTTTAGGATATAAAAGTATAGTTTTCATATTGTCCCTAAACTATCCCAAAGATATGAAGATGCAAACGATTACGTATCGGTCATTTTCACTATAGGATAGAAAAGCGATCCAATGATGTTCATAGAGTTCAAAATCAGCTCTAAACAGACAAATCATTCCATCTCTTCAGTGTACAAATAAAATAAAATAAAAGCACAAAGAAAAATGACAACAGAACATAAAGCCTGAATTGCAACTATCAACCATGAGCCATAAATTAAATTTCTATAACTAGGAGACGATTATTTGGTCTAACAGTATTATATAACAATGCTTGTGACGAAATTTGATAATTTAAATCAGTAATTGCTAAGTTTAATGTAACATAATACACACACACACATATAATTTTGATTTGGAGCGGTGCAGAGCTTTTCAAGGAGCTAAAAATTCAGCATAAACAACTTGTACATTAAAACAGAGTGCAATAATTTGTGCCAAAATAATCACTACTCTGTATATCTATACATAGATACATATACACATAACCAGAGGGGGGTTTCAGGGTAACAAGCAGAAATGTTGGCCCTGTGGTTTTGGTTGAAAGAATAAAACCTCACCTCCTTTCACACCACGCAAAAGATCAGTTTCAGTTTGGTGTAATCGAACATAAAATAACGAAGAATCGCTCTGTACATAGCATTATTCCATCAAAATTCACAAATATTATGCCTAAATGCAACAATCAACATCCTCTACGCCAAATGGGGAAGAGAATGCCTATGAAAATGAAAGTGTGGAGTATGAAACTTCTGGAACTCACCGTTGCGATCCGGTTTGCGGCTGATGAAAATAGCAGAAAATGAACAATTTGGGTTTGCCGGAACTGAGAAGAAGTCGGAAATTGAAGCGGTAAATATGTGATGTGATGGGAAAAAAAAAATGTTGAACGGGTATATGGGTAACGGGACGGTCTGGTCAGGGCTCCGCTCAATGTTTGATGGCCCGTTCAAATTCGTGCTTTTGGTTCGGTGTTAAACGGGCTGTCCACAAGACCGAGTTTTATTTCCATACATATCTAATTTATTTCTTCTGGAATGTGAAATAAGAAAAAAAAGTAAAAATTAGTAATTGAGTTGAGCAGAATAAATGAGTAGCTCTCTTGTGCATTTGATGTATGATGTACTCACTCAACAGTTGAGACTGTTTATACAAAAAAGTATGATTTGATTACATTGAAAAGTATAGTTAGATTATATTGAAAATCGATTTTCAGGTGTTATCTGATCACATTTTTCATGATAATCAACTTATATTTTTCAGTGTAAATAACCTCAACTGTTGAGTGAATGTACTGTGCACTAGGTCAGTGGCGGACCCAGCTGGGTACAAGGGGGTACAACTGTACCCCCAAAATGAATATTTGGAACCAAATATTAGCTGAATTACTAAGAAGTTGTATGGTGTAGCCACTAGCTACAGTTGCGCCACTGCACTAGGTGCATATAAGAGTGTGCCTAATTATAATAATTTTTTTATTGAGCTTTAAAATTTATATTTGATTTTTTTTAGCATATTGAGTTGAATATTTAATATATCAAATTATTTTACAAAATTAAAGAATATGAGCGAGGAAGAATTAAAAAAACTATCGTCACATATGGACTCGTGATAGAAATATATAAAAAAAACATTTAAATTAATGTGTACTTACAGTTATGATTAAAAGGAAGTGCTGCCAAAACTAATGTCCAAAAGCAGTTATTTTTATAGAGATTAATTGAAAAAAAAAATCACAATTTTTTTAGTTTTTATCAATTATAATATGAATTTCATAAAGTTTGCAATTCGATGTACGAAATTCTTTTTATTGCAATTCAATACATGGTGCTACTTTTCGACGATATGTACGCATACGTGGCAGTCGGAGCCGATACCAAAGACGCATCACACGCCACGTCAGATGTCAAATCTGCGAAATTTTATTTTTTTAATATTTTAAAAAGTTCTTTTATAAGAAAATATTGCTCAAACACATTTAATAATTGATAATAAATTTTGATGTTGTATAGTTTATGTAGAAAAAATATCTCATATCATACAAACTTGTACTGATACTATTAAACAATTCATTTTTTTTTTTACCATCTTTCAATATTATTAAATCGTGTTAGAGCAATGTTTTATAAAAGAAAATATTTTGAATTTTTCTAAAATTAGTTGTTTTCTTCTAAATTTGACATTTGATGTAGCGTGTGACGTATTTTTGTGGCGATTTCGGCTGTCACGTAGTGTTAGTATTGCCAAATTTTTTACACCATGTATAGAGTATCCCTGAAAATTTACATTATGTATCGAATTGCAATAATAAATTAGTTCGTGCATCGAATTGTAATTTTTAAAAGTTCATGTTGTAATTGATAAAGAGTATAAAATTCGTGATTTTTTTTATTTTTTTTACAATGAACCCTTTTTATAATAGAGTAGTTCTAGGGTGCATCCAAGTGCATACTATGCACTTGGATTTTTCACTCAATTTAAAATTAATTTTGACCAAGTAAAAATTCGCGGGTCAGCCCAACCTGACCAAAACTCGCGGGTCAGACTAACCCGCATCTCTCTCCTCCTCCCTTCCGCTTTCTCATCTGAATCAGACGGCCAGGAAACCTTCATCGCCCACGTTTCCAAATCTCAGAAGCCTCTCGCCAGTTTACTTGACAGTTTTTGTGATGAACCATATATACACAAGAAATATTTTTGTGATGAATAATTTACTTGACAGTTTTTGTGATACACAAGAAAACCCACTCTGCCGCCAACAAAATAAAGCATTTTTTGAGTTTGGGTTGTTATTGCCTATTCAAAGTATTGAGATTTAGTCCCTGAGATTTCTGGTAACCCGTGGAAGATTATCATTCCAATTTTCTGGGTCAGAAGGATGAATACAATGGTGTAATAGGGCGATCAAATTTCACGAGTAAACTGTAAAAAAAAATTCCACTAGAAGGCACCCGATTAAATCTTTCAATCCCCAGAAAACATCACAGTTAATTAAACCCTAAATCCCAAACCATGCCCCAACATCCCAAAACTCATAAAGTAACTACTGAAACCAAATTCCGTACTTGAATAAATAATTAAAACACAAATCAAAACAAAAGGAATACCTGAAAAAATGTGATTATAAATTGGGGTATTGGTGATTATAATTTGGGGTATTGTTGATTTTTTTTTGGGGTATTGGTAATTATAACTTGGGGTATTGGTGATTATAACTTGGGGTATTGTTGAGTTTTTCTTGGGGTATTGTTAACTATATCTTGGAGTATTGGTAACTATAACTTGGGGTATTGGTGATTATAACTTGGGGTATTGTTGAGTTTTTCTTGGGGTATTGGTAACTATAACTTGGGGTATTGGTGATTATAACTTGGGGTATTGGTAACTATAACTTGGGGTATTGATGATTATAACTAGGGGTATTGGTGATTATAACTTGGGGTATTGGTGATTAAGTCTTGGGGCATTGATGATTATAACTTGGGGTATTGGTGATTATAACTTGGGGTATTGGTAACATAACTTCGGGTATTGGTGATTATAACTTCGGGGTATTGGTGATTATAACTTCGGGTATTGGTGATTATAACTTCGGGTATCGGTGATATAACTTCGGGTATTAGTGATATAACTTCGGGTATTGGTCCGAAGCGCGCGCGGCCATTTGCGACCCTGTTTATTGCCAGACCCGCGAATTTTGGTCGGGTTGGGCCTGACCCGCGAATTTTTGTTGGATTTTAATTGGTCAAAATTAATTTCAAATTGATTTCAAAATTCCAAGTGCATGTTATGCATCCAAGTGCACCCTAAAATTTGCGTTTATAATAATATAGAAATAACCGTTTAGACGCGTGTAGTTCACGCGTGAGAACGACTTTAGCAGATGTGTAATACAATCAATGGGTCTTTAAAAAAATATAAATTCACCCACGCATTAAGGTTTGATCACCTTTTCATTTTAAATCTAATTTGAACATATTATATCATTTTTTACAATCTTAAATTTGAATCCATATTGCATACTGTATGTATAGAGTGAAATTGGTTCGTATATGAATTATTGAAAAATATAAGTTGTTTTAACTGAATAATATTAGTTGTTTTAACTGAAAAATCTTAATTTGTTTTAAATAAACTGCTAATACACTTTAGTGAAAACAACTAATATCTTTCAGTAAAAATAACTAAATTCTTTAGTGAAATAACTAATACCTTTCCATAATTCATGCATGAACCATTTTCACTCTATACTTTGTCTATTTTATAATATAAAAAAATCAATCTAAAATAAGAATTTAATGTATTAGAAAATAAACATGATTTGAATTTAAGATTTAATTTTGTTTTTAATTTGAGTTTTATGAAATTTTGATATCATTATGTGAATTTTAATATTTGTGGAGAGTTTAGTTTACAATATAAGGTTAGTTTGGTTCGTGAGATTAGGTAGGGCCAAATTTTTTGTCTCATTCAATTTCATCTAATTTCTTGTTTGGTTTAATTGCTAGATATAGGCCCAAGACTATAATGGGGTACAGATTCACAAATTCACTTAGACCACGGTTATTTGCACTAGCCTCTATGTTAAATATACTACCTGGATAAATACACTGCTTTTTTTTCCGAAAATTTGCAATATTTTTGGAAAAAAGTTTCGAAAATAAACAAAAAATTCGATTTTTTTTTCCCGAAATATTGTTCATTTCATTATGTTCGGAAAAAATGTTCGAAAAAATGTAAAAAATTCGAAAAATATTTCCGAAAAAAAATTAGTGTATTCATCCGGTTAGTGTCTTTAACATAGAGGCTAGTGCAAATAACCTGGGCCATTCACTTAATCCCTCGAATAAGAAACTATCAAATTCCTATGGTATGGTTGGACTAAACAATCTCAGAATCTTAAATAACATTTTTGTTTTCAAAATATATAGTTAACTTACCATTCTACAATTTAAACATTAATTGTATAGTTATGAGACATGTATGATTACTATGATATCATCTCACAAAATTCAAGTAAAAAATTTAAAAATAGATTAGTAAGTGCACTTCTTAAAATTTAGTGTATATAACCTGGTCCTTGAAAATAATACTCCCTACATCCCAAAGTTAATTTCCACTTCACTATTTTTCACCTTAATTAAATTGATTTTAATTAATAAATATAAATTAAATATGTGTAAAGTATAATATGAGATGTAATTATACTAGTGTAGAGAAGATAAATTATAAAAAAAATATTATAATCGTTTATAAAAATATCGATTAAATAAGAAGAGAAGTGGTTTCAGTGAGTAAGAATTAAGTTTGAGATAGATGGAAGGAGCAGCAAAGAAAGGTCTATAGTTCATAGTTCATATTAACCAGATTCATGATCCAATCAACGAGGCCAAGTGTGATTAATTCTCGGCCCAGGTTATATGCACTCCACATGGGATGGGAGTACACAAGATAAGTACACACACCATATAATTGGTGCACCCATAAAAAAAGTACTCCCTCTGTCCCCTCTTAATATTCACACGTTTTTATTAATTGTTGATAGGCGACCAGGCGAGCAACAGTGATCGAAGATTAAGAAGTTAATGAACTAAGACAAAGAAGCAGGCGACCATCAGAGTATTAAGGGAATCAACTTCACTGGCGACCAGGAGAGCAATCAAGTATATTGCACGCGAGCAGGAAAGTAAAGAACAAAAGAAATACATAGCCAAAGCAAAAGATAAAGGCGAAAGGCGGACAACCTTGCAACCACGCGAGCAAGCGTGCATCAAGCCCAAACACGAGGCGAGCAAGAGGTCCATAGGGCCCAACGAAGATGTACTAGCGAGCAATCGGTCACCAAAGAAAGCAGCTGAGTGATTATGAAGACCAAGTACAACATTGGGAATTCCAAAGGTCACCATACTTAGATATGGTCCAAGTGTCCTAACACTTGGCACTCATCCATTGAGCAATAGCCTAGATGTTGTACAAGTGTCCTGACACTTGGCAAAGATCCAATAGTTAAGCCATTAAAATAGTGACACATAGTCACCTTGTACATCTATAAATACTTCTTCATTTGCATGAAGAAAAAAAAGTTTTTTCCCATAATTCAAAATATTAGCCAAACTCTTGTCAATTTATTTCTTGTTCTATATTTAGCTAAATTCCATGATCTTAGTATTTGTTTGATGATCTTACTTAGCAAAAAACTGCCACTAATCAACATCGATTAGAAAAGGTCATCAACAATTGGCGCTAGAAGGAGGGTGTCGAACCTTCGATTTCCAAAAATCGAAGAAAGCTTGAAGATTTTCGCCGGAATCTGCAAAAATTGGCCGGAATCCGGGAAGAAATCACCGGAAATCAAGTGTGCATACCGTTTGGAACAAAGTTATCCATAAATACATCATTTTAAGGGTTTGAATGCATGCATGTATGAACTAGGGTTTTCAAACCATCATATTCATACATACAAGGCTAGTGACTCTTGAAAAAAGGTGTTTAGAAGCAAGACCACATCAATCCTCTATTTATCCCATACATTTCGGCAACTAAGATGATTAGGTCACAAGAAGAACGACATTCGAGCGCATCCCCGAACCCTAGGTCAAGAACTAGGGTTTCTTCCACCGAAGGACATGCCCGGACGGTGAGGACAACCTCGCAAAGGAATGTTCAAGTCACCATCGATACAATTCCACCGGAAGTGGAAGCTCTTGCTCAAAACCCCGAAGAACTAGCAAAAACGATTGATGTCCTCCAATCTTTACAAAATCGGCAAACAACTGGGCCATCAAGAGCAACGGCGAGCAGGGGCGAGCAGGGGCGAACAGGCGAACAGAGAAGCAAGTTGAGAGAAGATGCGCGCCGTGATGAGGCTGACAGCGTGGAAGTCCGTAGAAACAAAGGAAAGGCTCCCGTAGGTGAGCGTTTGGGAAATCGAGAGGAGTTATCACCGAGTCCTGCAAGTGAGTCGAGTAAAAGCACTTCTCGGACTAGTGCGTTGGAAAGGCTGGGCACAAGGCATGCAACCATGAGAGAACAATCTGGGAGAAATGATGCGCGACCACGCCCTGCTGCTCGCCCATCAGTGCATGATCGAGTCAGGAGATCAGCTTTCGGCCGACTAGGGCCAAATGGAGCCAGCAACATTGCAAGGAAGGCAACTCAAGAGAAACGCCCCATCGGGGAGGGACTGCATCATGAGGAGGTTATACCTAATCATGATGAACAACCTTCCGATGGGAGAACTCCCCCAAGTGAGTTGCAAGAGATGAAGAAAGCAATTGAAGAATTGCAGAAACAATTAGAGTCTCAGAGAGGAGTTGGGTCAACTATTCTCCCGTCTTTGCCGTTATCTCCATTAATCCTCAATGCACCAATTCAGAAGAAGATACAATTCCCCGCCATCAGCTTATATGAAGGGACGTCGGACCCGCGAATTCACGTGACAAAATATTCAGACTTCATGATCTCAGTGGGGGCAACCGACGCAACTCAATGTCAAAATTTCCCACTCACCCTTGGGGATGGTCCACACAGATGGTTTTCAGCACTGGCTCCTGGTTCTATTAACTCCTTTGCCCAATTGAGCAGGGAGTTCTTGTCTCACTTCTCAACAGCTGGATCTTACTTAATCCACAGGCACCGGTTGGCAGACATTAAGCAAGGAGACGAGGAGTCAGACAAGCAATTTTTGGAAAGATTCGATAAAGTTCTGTTGGAAGGCGAGATGGTAAGTGAAGACACAAAAATAGTTGCAGTAATGGCAGGGCTGAAAAAAGGAACCGAATTATGGAAAGAAATGCACTTAACGTGTCCAAAAACGTACATGGAATTCCGACACAAGGCCGGGATTCATATATCGATGCAAGAGGCATTGCAGAAAGAGCTGGGTGATAAGAATGATCCCAAGAAAGCTGGTAAGAAACCCATGGGGAGTGATTACAAGGCCCCGAAAAACATGAAAGCTTTCAACGAGGGAGCGGAGATGAAAGACAGGTTAAATCAGGTGCTGGCTACATCAATAGAGGCTGTGTACAACAACGTCAAAGACAGAGACATGTTGTCGGAACCAAGGAAAATACGACAAGAACGCGGAAAGTTGAATCCGAACAAATACTGTGCTTACCACCAGAACATCGGACATTTCACTAGTGAATGCCGTGATCTGTTGAAACAATTGTGGAGATTTTATGAGGAAGGTAAACTGTCCGAATTCGTGAAGAGAGAACCCGGAAAGAGACCTAGGGAGGTCAATCTGCCTAGTTCTGATGACGAGGACAGTGACGACCAACCAACCAAAGCAATCAAGAAGGGAAAGAGAGTCTCAACAACACCAGCAGAGCCAATGCGGGAAGTTCTCATGCTTAAATCAAGTGGACACATTGGGGGATGTTCAGATGGAAGACCTTTGACGTCAAAAAGGAAGAGGAAAGCGGAGCTGAGGGCGGTAGCCCAAGTGAAAGAGGTAGGAGCCAACCAGGCTACTAAGAAGACGGGGGATCTAGTATTTTCAGAAAAAGATTTAGACGGTGTACTCACTCCGCACAATGACTCGCTAATCATATGTGCTAACATCATGGGGACCCGAGTCCACCGACTGCTTGTGGACACTGGATCATACACGAACATTCTGTTCAAAAGTACATTAGATCAGATAGGGGATTGTGAGGAATATGTGAAACAGTGTAATCATAAGATAGTGGGATTCGGTGATGCTGTAACCGATCCCCTAGGAGTAGTCACGTTATCAGTCGAGCTTGTATCGACCGAGAATCCTGACAGGAGGATGACTAGAATGCTAGAGTTCTTAGTAGTAGATCAGCAGTCTTCCTATAACGGATTTCTCGGTCGACCTTTTATCAATGAATTCAAAGCGGCTGTTTCAACGTACTACTATTGTGTTAAGTTTCCAACATCAAAGGGGTCAGGTACAGTTAAAGGCGATCAAAAAAGAGCTCGTGAATGCCTCTTACAGATGCGGCCTAAAGACAACCAGATATTCATGATGGACGAGCAGCCGAGCAGCAGAGACGAAGGTGAACCCTCCATCCTAGAAGAGATTATGGGGTCCGTCGACACTGAAATGATGGAAGTAGACGAGCAACAGTGCAATGGCGAACATGAAAGTAATAACGAGCAGAAACGCGATGACGAACAGCAAAGTAGTGACAATCAGGTGGATAAAAACGAGCAACCGAGCCATATGGGAAATGAAGAAGCTGCGACAACCAGCAACAGAACAGAGCATACAACAACGGCTAGCATGGAGACAGAGGATATTGAACCACGATTGGGCGCATAATCAATGGAAGTCGAGGATGAATTGAGTATGGAAGGGCCCATTATTGACCCTCGTTGGAAAAGCCAGAAGCGAAGAGCCACTCCGGTTGAAGAATTAGAGGCAATAAAAGTTGACCAGAACCAAGAGAGCTTAGAACTCTTCATAGGATCTGAGCTCCCGGAGCCATACAGATCCGAAATGATGAAGTTTCTTAAAGCAAATCTCGATGTGTTCGCGTGGTCACATGCAGATATGGTAGGTATCAGCCCCGAGCATGCCTGCCATAAGCTCAACATCGACCCAATGAAAAAGTCAATCCATCAGAAGAGGAGAAAATTTGGGCCCGATAAGTATGAAGCGCTCGATGTGGAAGTTAAAAAGCTTTTAGATAACGACTTGATCAGACAGGCCTTATGCCCGCAATGGGTAGCGAACCCGGTGTTGGTCAAGAAAGCAAGCGGGGCGTGGAGACTGTGCATCGATTTTACCGACTTGAACGCCGCTTGCCCAAAGGACAACTTCCCATTGCCACATATCGACCAATTGGTTGATGGCACAGCTGGACATGAGCTCCTTACGTTCATGGATGCATTTGCAGGGTATCACCAGATCGCAATGCACCCAGACGACCAGGAGCACACAGCGTTTTACACCAACAAAAATTTGTTGTGTTGGAAGAGGATGCCATTTGGGTTAATCAACGCCGGAGCCACCTACCAGAGACTGGTCAACAAGATGTTTGACGACCACATCGGGAAGACAATGGAAGTGTATGTGGACGATATCGTCGTTAAAAGCTCAAGGAAAGAAGATCACTTGCAACATCTTGCCCAAACATTTGAAATACTCCGGACCTACAACATGAAACTAAATCCCAAAAAGAGCAGTTTTGGGGTCCATTCCGGGAAATTCCTGGGATATCTGGTCAGTCGACGGGGGATTGAAGCGAATCCATTGAAAGTAAAAGCAATCATAGAGATGCAACCGCCCCGGTCGGTAAAAGAAGTTCAACGGTTGACCGGATGCCTAGCAGCGTTGAATAGATTCATCTCTAGGTCCGGAGACAAATGTAGGCCGTTCTTCGAGGCAATCAAGAAGGGAAAATTTCAATGGACGAACGCATGTCAACAAGCGTTTGAGCAGTTGAAAGAATATCTCGGTGACACGAAGATTCTTGCTAAACCAATTCCAGGAGAAAAATTGTATTTGTACCTGGCGGCCTCAGAGGTAGCAATCAGCTCGGTACTTGTTCGAGCAGAAGGAAAGTTTCACCTGCCCATTTACTACGTAAGCCAAGCTTTACATGAAGCAGAACTCAAGTACTCGCCGACAGAGAAACTAGCATACGCGCTAGTGATGAGCGTAAGGAAACTACGACCATATTTTTTCGACCACCAGGTGGAAGTATTAACAACATTCCCGCTCAAACAAATATTGCATAGGCCTGACACAGCCGGTCGCCTCCTGAAGTGGTCCTTAAAAATCAGCCAGTTCGGGATCTCGTATGCTCCTCGAACAGCGATCAAGGGGCAAGCATTAGCCGACTTTATAGTCGAACTAACTTTCCCCCAAGATCCGACGAGAGGACATAGTCATCCCTGGCACATGTACGTTGACGGGTCGTCCACAAATACGGCCTCGGGGGCAGGAATAGTTCTGATAAGTCCTGACAGACAGGTCTTCACTTCAGCCGTTCGTTTTGAATTCATGGCGACAAACAATGAAGCTGAATATGAAGCATTGATCGCTGGATTGCGGCTAACATTAGTGGTGGGAGTAAGAAAATTACAGATTTTCGGAGATTCTCAACTAATTGTTAACCAAGTTCGGGGAGAGTACGAAGCAAAAGACGAAAACATGGCTTTGTACTAAAAAATTGTTGCTCACTTGGCCTCCATGTTTGAACAAATATACATCGAACAAGTACCAAGAGACAACAATGCGCAAGCAGATGCACTCGCTCGATTAGCAACAAGCACCGGACCAGCGGAATTGTCCGAAGTTACATTAACCAGGATGTCCAACCCATCCACCGAGGATTACAAAATTTATCAAGTCAACGCAGAAATGGATGAAAATGATTGGAGGACGCCGATCATTAAATATCTACGAGACGACGAAAAACCGGACAACCCGTTGGAGGCTGGCAAGATAGCTAAAAGAGCGGCAAGATACACTATAATGAATGGACAATTGTACAAGAGAGGATTTTCACTCCCGTTGTTGAAATGTTTAACAAAAGAACAAGGCCAAGAAGTCCTGCAAGAAATTCATCAAGGCGTATGTGGAAACCATGCTAGGGGACGTGCGTTAGCCTACAAAACTGTGAGACAAGGATATTATTGGCCTACATTGCTAAAAGATGCTATCAAAGTTGCGAAAACCTGTCACAGATGTCAGATATTCGCCCCCAATATCCACAAACCACCAACCGAAATGATAGCAGTTAATAGTCCATGGCCATTCGCAAAATGGGGAATCGATATTATAGGACCTTTTCCAATAGGAAAGGGAAATGTGAAATTTGCAGTAGTGGCCGTGGATTACTACACAAAGTGGGCCGAAGCAGAAGCACTCGTGACAATTACGCAAGAAAAAATGATCAGCTTCATTTGGAAGAACATCGTGTGTCGGTTTGGAGTGCCACAGGCAATTGTGACTGACAACGGGCGACAATTCGAAGGCAAGAAAATCAGAAGTTTCTGTGAGAAGTGGGGAATAAAGAAACATTTCTCAACTCCCTATCATCCCCAATCCAATGGTCAGGTCGAAGCAGTCAATAAGATAATCAAACACATACTGAAGATCCGGTTAGTCGATAAGAAAGGAAAATGGTCGGAGGAGCTGCCAGAAGTGTTGTGGGCGTATCGAGTATCTCACAGGACGAGTACCGGCGAAACTCCATTCACAATGGCATTCGGCATCGAGGCAGTGATACCCATAGAATTGGAGGTCCCAACAGAACGAACAGCGACGTTCGACGAGCAGACAAATGACCAAGCTCTAGCAGCAGAAATGGACTTGATTGAGGAAAAAAGAATATCGGCAGAAATGAGGAATGCAATTTACAAAAGGAGGATCACAAAATATTATAACTCACAAGTGAAAGTCAGAGAATTCAAGATTGGGGATCTCGTGCTCAAGAAAGTTTTAGCACCACCACCAGGAGTATTCGGGCCAACTTGGGAAGGCCCGTACAGAATAACTCAAAAATGGGATAACTGCACATATGATCTGGAAGACACGAAAGGCAATTCGACCCAATACTCCTGGAATGCGGCTTTGTTAAAAAAATATTATCAATAGACAAGTCTTGGTTAGCATTTGTAAGAATTTATTCAGTTTTTGCATCACTTGTACAGAGTTGTAAATACAATGAAACTTTCAAGATCTTGTGAATATTTATGTACATATAGAATTTTTGTTACTAAGTTGTTCGATCTACAAAGCATTTTTGCTCGCTCAAAAGTCACCATGCAGGGGGCGAGCAATAGAGCTGAATGCAAACGAAATGCCAGGCCAAGTCCACGAAGGGACCACAAGGTCCAATTTTTTAAGGCTAAGTCTTTTTAAAAAAGACAATAATAGCCCATTTAAGCCGAGCAGGCGAGCATTAGGGCACAGAGGTACTTATTCTAAAAAGAAAAATGTGCGAACAACAATGTATATGGCAAGTAACAAAATAATTAGAAATTGATGCAAAGGAGAGAGTGTTTTCGTTCAACCTTTTTCATTCATAAAAAGAGCAATCTGTTACAAGCAAAAGGAGAACGAAAGTACAACCAAGCCCTAACAAAAGTCCAAAATATAAGGAAACAAAAAATACAAGATCTTCAGGTTGGAGGAACTGGAGGCGCATCTGTGGTCGCCTGAGCTGGAGATGCTTCTTCAATAGTGGCAGCTGCAGCAGTGGTCGCCGCGGCGGAATTGCTCGCCCCATCAATGGGAGTCAAGGGGAGAGAATGAAGGCCGTCGAAGATGTCTGCCTCCTTGCTCGGCTGCTCGCCGGAAGATTGGGGAGGAACAATTTCAACACCTTCCCCAAAAATATCCATGGGGACTCCCATTTCCCCAAGATCAGCCAATGGAAGCACAAACCCTTCACCAAGAGGATTATCTTTAACATAGTCAATGAAGTCCTTCCTTGCAGTGGCCAACACGTCTAAGTTGTGGTCCAAAGCGAACTTCACTGATCTTAGACTCTCAGCATAAGCGCAGACATATCCTAAGTTGGTGTTATCAGCCACATCCTGAGCATAAAGGTCGTAGGCGACCATCCCGACCTTTTCTTCTTTGAGGCGAGCAACCTCGGCCTGTAGCTCCTCCATCTGGGCGACCAGGGCCGTCTTTTCAACCTCTAAAGCCCTTGCTCGCTCGTCGGCCACCCCCAGTTCAAGAGAGAGTTTCTCTGACTGGTTCAGTGCAAACTGTTCGCTAGCCACAGAAGCGTCATACATCTGTTCCAGATTTGCCACTGCTTTGGAATGCTCAGCTCTCTCTTGCGCAAGTTCCTCATCTTTCTTCTTTAAAGCGGCAGCCTTCTCCACATCAAAGCCTTCAATCTTGCGACCAAGGCTACGATTTGTCCTCTCTAGAAGTATAATTTGATCCAGGAGCTTCTGAGTCATCACAGCCTGGTGACTAGCGTTGTACGCGAGCAAGCGAGCATTGTCGCTTGGCGTTTGCCCCTGAACGATCTCCTCACAGGTTTTGGTCCAAGAACGAGGGACCATCTCAGTTGCTCGCCGGACGTGGGAATCTGCAATATCTAAATAAGGAGGAGGAGTCTTTACACAACTGAGCTGATGGAGCACTTCTGCTCGCCCAGGATGCTCCTCAGGCTTATACCTAAAAGATAAATAAATAACAAACATAAGTACAGTATATAGCGGAGTAGCGATCATCAGAGTAAAGATTTGAAAACTTACTCCCTCAGTTTTACGGGGTCATACCCCAGATATGAGCGATCACTGGAGGATCGTGCCTTTTTGTTTAAAATAGCGGCAACAGTTTGTTGCTCGCTCACGACTTCGAGAGAAGTATGTTTGGAGGCAGGGGAGCGAGGAGCACGGTTGCTCGCTTCCGTGACAACCTTAGAGCGCTTTGTTGTTCGCTCGACTCCCTCCCCTTCCTCGCGCGAATCGCCCCGCGGAGCTTTCTTTCTCGCCTTGTCCTTCTCCATAGCCTGTGAAGAAGAAGCTGTCTTAGAGGCCCCTTTGGAACGAGCAGTGGATGCTCGCGGGCGAGGACGAGCTCCTGGCTCTTCTCCGGCCCGAAGGCGCATGAGTGACAAAGGCGGGTCTTGCCTCTTCCTAGTTGGCTCTTCAGCAACCATTTGTTTAACCCTCGCGGCGAGCAAGTGGTAAGATTGAGGGATGGTTGGCACAGCAACAGTCACCCTTTGACCTGTTTAAAAATGGAAAGGGTCGGGCAGGAGAGTTAGCCAAGACAAGCGACCAAGCGAACAAAAATGTAAAGTGTCAATAATAATTACCTTCGGGAATCTCGACTTGAGCCTCTAAATGATGAGGACTTGTGAAAAGTTGGGCAATCTTACGGCAATGAGCTTTTGAAAGGTGCAGAACGTCACGATCACTCGGATTCCGGAGTACGATCACATCCAATGTATATAAAAACTCTTCACTAAGGCCTGGATTACCCCACTTCGGCACCTTTAGACCTACAAAACAAAAAGAAAGAAAAAATTAAAATTAGTTCCCAACGCGGTCCTAGGGAAGATGAAGAAAAGCATACGTTTAATTATGCCAAATCGCTCGGGAGTATTTATGCGCGCCTGACCGCCTGAGAATCCCACTGATGCTCGCCAATCACCACCAATGAATAAGAATTGGTTATGCCAACTCTTAACTTTGTTGGGAACTCCCTCGATAAGTTTAACCCCTGTCCTCGCCTTGACATAATACCAACCTACCCCCTCCTCGCTGCAAGCCGAGACAACCCAGGCATATAAAATCTCAGCCGTGCTGAGTTTATTCTTGTATCCTTCGAGGCCGAAGAGGGTCATCAAAGCGAGCAAATTGCTCCACCCATTGGGAGTGATTTTGGTAATCGCCAAGTTAAGATCTTCTAAAAAGCGACCAATGATGGGGTGAAGAGGCAACGAAAACCCCGTATTGAGGATATCGAGGTTGATCGCCGTACAGCCAGGCGGAGGGGGATCAGCAGTTTCTCCTTGCTTGGGGGCATACAGGAATATGTCATAAGGAATTTTATACCGGGACCTTATACTATCCAAGTCGTCCTCTATGACCAAGCTCGAGATCTTGCTCGCCGTATAAGCATTTACTTCGGCGGACATGAACTCTCTGGCGCGAACAGGAAAGGCCTCGGAGTAGCGAGCAGCGTAGTCTTCCCATTCATTGGAGCGAGCAACGCCTTCTGGGATCTGAGACTCAGGAGTTACCTTGGAAGTAGGAAAACCTATTTCTTCGAGAAACTCCCAAGTTACAGCCAACCGTGGTCGCTCCACTTCGGGATGGTCGCCCTCAGCATCGATTTCCGCGGCCACTTCCTCTGAATCCTCTCCCAAGTCCGAGGAGGTCCCTCCTTCCGCATCTGGGCGACCAACAGAGTTTTGGACCTCCTCCTCGCCAGAATTATCTGAAGCATGGCCTTCAATTGAGCGAGCAACCGAGGACACCTCAGATCCCGTCTCTTCATCCACTAGCAAAGTCCTGGGGTTTCTAGAAAAGGCTTGGCGAGCAGAACGACGAGGAGCAGGGGAAGAGATTTCTTCCATGGGACGTTTCCCAGGATTACGTTCGATAATCTCAAGTGAAGGGGTGTCACTCGAAGAAGCCATTTAAAAGGAAACAATGTGGGATTTCAAGGAAGAAACCAAAGATAAAAGACTATTACGATGAAAACGACAGAATACGGCGGAGTTGCGAACGGAAAATACAGAAATGAAGAAATCGAAGAAATAAGCGAAACAAAAACAAAATTAAGAGCAATGATCAATGATTACCTGAAGAAGTTACGAGAAATAGACCAAGAATCTCCTGGAAATCGAAATGCCAAAGCTTGAAGAAAAGCTCCAATGGAGAAGAAAGCAAGAATTCGAAAAAGTGAAATGAAAAAATGAAGATGGGTATTTATAAAGCTTAAAATCGGGGGTCAAAGTGGAATTTTTGAAAACTTTATAGGCCCCTATACGCAAAAAAGAAAATAAGCGTGGGCGGCGATGACGTCATCGACCGCCCACGACGTTTCGGTTTCCGAGAACCTCGGGAACTCAACCGTCACCGGCACACGGAGTACCCTGATGTTCGCCCAAATGACTTAATGGTCGCCAATTTTCCCGCTTAAAAGAATTCAAAAAATTTGTTACTCGCTCCACACACAGCTATCATTCTATCGAAATTATGCCTTGTCCTTCATTAGGCAATAATTTCCCTAACAAAGAACAAGTCAGGGGGCAATGTTGATAGGCGACCAGGCGAGCAACAGTGATCGAAGATTAAGAAGTTAATGAACTAAGACAAAGAAGCAGGCGACCATCAGAGTATTAAGGGAATCAACTTCACTGGCGACCAGGAGAGCAATCAAGTATATTACACGCGAGCAGGAAAGTAAAGAACAAAAGAAATACATAGCCAAAGCAAAAGATAAAGGCGAAAGGCGGACAACCTTGCAACCACGCGAGCAAGCGTGCATCAAGCCCAAACACGAGGCGAGCAAGAGGTCCATAGGGCCCAACGAAGATGTACTAGCGAGCAATCGGTCACCAAAGAAAGCAGCTGAGTGATTATGAAGACCAAGTACAACATTGGGAATTCCAAAGATCACCATACTTAGATATGGTCCAAGTGTCCTAACACTTGGCACTCATCCATTGAGCAATAGCCTAGATGTTGTACAAGTGTCCTGACACTTGGCAAAGATCCAATAGTTAAGCCATTAAAATAGTGACACATAGTCACCTTGTACATCTATAAATACTTCTTCATTTGCATGAAGAAAAAAAAGTTTTTTCCCATAATTCAAAATATTAGCCAAACTCTTGTCAATTTATTTCTTGTTCTATATTTAGCTAAATTCCATGATCTTAGTATTTGTTTGATGATCTTACTTAGCAAAAACAGCCACTAATCAACATCGATTAGAAAAGGTCATCAACATTAATATTCACACTCCAAATAAGGAAATAAAACACTCTCACACCACCTACTTTAATTCAAAATACTCTTCATTCATTGGTTCAAAAAGTCAATAAAACAATTTTTTTTAAAACCTGTATCCATACAAGTGTAAATATTAACAGGGGACGGGGGAGTATCTTTATCCTGCCCTCTCTCCCTCATAGCTGCACGCGCGCGGAGGCCTGCCGCCGGCCCCACCAGCACCACCCCAACCCAAGCCAACGTTCGATGTTCGCCACACACCATCTGGCCTCTGTGCAGGTTTGTGTTTTTCTAATTTTTTTTCTGAATTTTTTATTTGAAAAACTACAGTATTTTACGAAATGCTTTTCCGAAAATTTATTCTTATTTCGAAATTTTTTGCCGGAAATCCTGTTCTTTATTTTTTTTAGTGAAATATGCCCCTTTGCCGAATTTTTTTCCGAAGGTGAAAATTTTGTCGAAAGAAACTCTATTTTTTTTTTTTTTTTATAGTATTAACTTTTTCCTTGGCGGAGAGCGAGCGGGGTTTCCACAAAATGTCGGCAAGCGGGGTTTCCATAAAAACAAATTGTGTGGCCTTGTCTTCTCCTAAAATGGTTTTCGAATTAAGATTTATTTAAGAGGGTGGGTGCATCAGTATTGTATGAAGGGTATGGGTGCATATAACCTGGGCCGTAATTCTCAACTTTTGGCCCAACCAATAATAGCCCATTTGATTTAATTGGATGCGATATTGACCAATTTAATCGCACGAGCACTACCGTTCTCTCAAAGAAGACTTTTCTTACCCGTCAAAAAGAAGACGAGAGAACTCTCGTTTCTTCCTCTGATTCTCGATTCAAGAAAGAATCCCAGCGGGTACGGCGCCGTCGCCACCGGGGCAGGCCCATGAGTTTTCTGATAGGCATTCACTTCATACGACGCATTTCAGAATTCCGCATGCCAAGTGTATGATGAAATGCCTCTAAGGGGAACTCAGCATTTTTCACTGGCAAATGACCCACATCTCTCTTCCGTACAGGTCTGCACTTTCTTCTATGCTCCCAAAGTGTTTTTACATGTGAATGTTCACTGTGATGAGACTTGTCTCAATGCCCATGTGACTTACGCTTGCAAATTGCTACCATATTTGTAAGAAAGTATGTCCTGCAAAATATTGTAATGAAATGCGGAATGGATTAAATTAAGATTTCACAGGATATTGAATGTGTTGTTAGTTGAGCTTGTTCAACCTCTTAATCATTTTTAATTCGTGCCTTCACCAACATTGACTCCATTTAGAGAATACCTTTAGATAGCATTTTCTTTGTGTATATAATCTATCATCAACTCCATTATCCACACATACATACAATATAAATAGGCTATTAGTGGAAATGAGTGTGCTGATTGCTGCTAATTCTATAGTCTAGAGGTTGAAGTTTTGAATTTCTATGTTTTTTGTGTATGCTTCTCTGTTCTAAAAAATACTTTCTGTTTTGGAGATGCAAATTTTGTTAGAAATTCTTAAATACTAATCAGGTTCTTTTTCTTATAGAAATTTTATTAATCCCAGTGAAGTTTAATCCTTTAAAAAAAAAAATTAATTCTTGTGAGGGTATTTATTAGATCATGATGAAAATTGAAGATGATCCTTTGTCTGTAGAAGATATAAGGATTTGATGTTGAAGAGTATAAACTTTTTACTCCCTCCTATTCACAATTATTGAAATTAAGAATTGGGGTACAATGACAAATGGATCCTCATTAATAATTTTAACAAAGGTAAACTAAAAATATTAATATTTTTAATTTGGAATTGATATAGGGATAAAAGGGGAAAAATGCAAAAAATATGTTCAAAAATCAAATAATTTGAATTGAAAGTTTTACCATAAAACATCAGTTATTGTGAATCGGAGGGATTATTAGGATATTATTAATGTTTGAAATTTTAGATATTTGTTGATGTTGTGAATATCTTAATTTTTAGATCCTTTTTTAAGGTTTAGATTTATATTCATGACAAATTTATTGTTATATTTTTTTATCTCTATTTTTTGATATAAAATTTTATTATTAGGTACTATAAAATGTGATGAAATGAATTCATGAGATTAATTATTTGAATTTTATCATACTATGATTATTTGTTTTGAATTTTTTTTTTTAATAGTTTGTTAGAGGCCCGTTTAGCCCGGAACCTATAGCATTAGGGTTAGGTCCTCACTATTGGAAGACGGTTAAAATGAATCGTATCCTGCCACCCTATATGAAACACAAAGATGTACTTTTTGGCCACATTGTCGTGCTGGGCTGCCAGGCCTCTTTCTTGAACTTCAACGAATCTGATGAGCATATTAATTTTTTTCTAATTTAGTACTGAAGTTCCCAATGATCATCTTGTTTTATTTTTTCCTATTCTGCAAAAAGAAAATAAAAGAGTACCTCATTTATTCTGTAATCTCAGAGCAGGGGTAGGGGTGATCATCGAAGCATTCTTTTGGCTGGGAACTTGGGATTAAGAGCTTAAAGCAACCGAATTTCAGTGAGGCACTTTTGCAAACACTTAATCTGCACAACTTGGTGCACTTTCTCTACTCACATTTGCTTCATAATGTCCAAGCCTCCACTGAATTCAAGCTATAGAATACTGTATGCAAACGATTTCATGCACGGGGATTGTGCATTCCTATCATGCATCCAACGGCGATGGATGACATCCAGTAAAAGGGTTCAAGACCGCAGCAGGAACAAGCGAGTAGACGACCTTGAAATCGCCACTGAGAAGCACAAGGTAACCTCCAAAATCCTGTATTTGTTCGAAATTCTCAAGGGGGAGCCAGAGAACATAATCCCCTTGAGAAATCTTGACCAGCACCGCCAGCAACTCAATCTCCCAAAGCCCCACAAAATCTCGGATTTCCTCCGAAAGTCACCTAAGCTTTTTGAGATGTACAAAGACCATAGGGGCCTGGTGTGGTGTGGAATGACGGAAACATCTGAGGAATTGGTGAAAGAGGAGCAGGATATTATTGAAAAACATAGCGAGAAAGCTGCAGAATACGTAACTAGGATGTTGATGATAGCCGCAGATAAGCGGCTACCACTTGATAAGATTGCACATTTTAGACGTGATTTAGGATTGCCGATTGATTTTAGGAAGAATTGGGTTCATAAGTATCCCGAAAATTTTAAGGTTGTTACGCCCTTTAAGCCTCATGATGACAGTGAGTACTTGGAGCTTGTTTCTTGGAAACCTGGTTGGGCGATCACAGAGCTGGAAAAGACAGTTTTAGGCCTTAAAGAAGAGCATGATTATAGTGATCGTGTCCCTGGATTGCTTTCATTAGCATTCCCACTAAAGTTCCCGGTTACTTATAAGAAAGTGTATAGATATGGTGGGAAAATCGCGCATTTTCAGAAGAGGGAGTACTTATCTCCTTATGCTGATGGTAGCGGTTTACAGGCAGGGTCTGCTGAGTTTGATAAGAGGGCGGTTGCAGTGATGCACGAGTTGCTTAGCTTTACTATTGAGAAAAGGTTGGTGACTGATTTTTTAACACATTTTAGAAGGGAGTTCCACATGCCACAGAAGCTGATGAGGCTTTTGCTTAAGCACTTTGGTATTTTCTATGTTTCGGAGAGGGGGAAGCGGTTTAGTGTGTTCTTGAAAGAGGCGTATGACGGTTCGGAGTTGATTGAAAAACATCCCTTGGTTCTTTGGAAGGAAAAGGTTCTAAGGCATGTTGGTTATAGGGGAAGGAAAAAGGGGATAGAAAGTTTTCAGGATTTTTCCGACCTAGAGGAGAAGGCTTTGCCTAGTAGTGATTCTGAAGAAGACCATATGAAGCTGCAACTTGAGCAGGATGACACAATGCATAGCTTGGAGAATGGTTCAGATACAGATGGGTCTGAAATGGAGGTTGAGGAGGTTTGTAGGGCATACAATGACTGAATATGATAAGGTCATTATCTCTTCCAGACTTCTACAAAAAAAAATTCTCTCGGTAAGATGTGTACTTAGAATCATATTAGTGAAGGCCTGTGATCTTTTTATTATAGTTTTACTTTGCTGCATCCAATTTTGCGTATGATCTCTCATTATCATGAAATCATTTATCTTGTAACTATTCCGTCTTGCTAAGATAATTTCAATTGACTGCATATTATCGCCAATGACTTGCTCGGTGGATTTGTTTTCTTATGATATGATTGTCAAATGCCTGCTTGACGTTGGAGCAATATTAGTACAAGTTAATTGGATGCAGTAGATGATAGCTAATCATGTGGATAAATATGCTTACATATTATTCTGTTTTAAAGATGGGAGTTCATAGTAATAACTTTGTGTGCCATTCTTGTAGTTTAGCAAAAAGAATGCTTTTGCATTTATTCACATGCAAATTCTTGAGATCTTACATGACTTTACAATTTTGTCCAACGATTGCTTGCCAGTTGATATAGGTACTCTGTAGTCTGTACTAGGTATAACAAAATTAACTATATTTGGTGTATCTGACTCACTGGTAGAAGAATCTGCCATCAAGTTCTAAGTTTCACAACATATATTAGTATGGGGTAGTTGTTGATTGAGAGTTATTCAGATTTCACTCAAGCTCTACTTGACATTTAGGGTATAGTGATTTTTTTTTTTTTTTTTCAAATTTTACTCTGATTAGTTTACTTCTCTGTGTCAAACTCATGGTCTTGTTTAGATGCTCTGCTATTTTGATCTTATGGATAGCATCTTTCAGGAAGAACAATACTTTTATGAAGAGAGATTTGCCAGTTGGAAACCTTTAGCTAGCTGGATGCCCAACATTCTTGTGCGTATTATAATAAATTTGGTCCTAAGGTACGCTTAGTCTAATGCTATAAAAAAAAGTAGATATATAGAAGAATGAACAATTTGTTCCCTTGTCACACACACGGAAAAAAAAAAAAGTAGATATGAACGTTTTGTTCCGGATAAAGATCTTTGCCTTCTTTGTTCTCTCACCCTTTTTATTTTTTTGGTTCTTTGTTTTAGTATTGCCCTGTGGTTTATTCCTATGATGTTTAAAGACTGAATCTTTTCTAGTGTGTTCTGTGAATAATGGTATGTTATACTTTGTACATAATTGATCTGTTTGATGGTCTGGTTTCATGCTCGATTTAGTGTGAGTTGAATTGAATTTTGTTTCTATTTTAGGGATATCCGTTTTCTTCTTCTTAATCTTTGACACCACACAGGCGAACAATTGTCTTTCATACACCTTCTCGCTTTTCAACTTGCATTTAATCTTCTTAACCTTTTATTGCAAGTAAATAAAAGGCAAATGCGCCCCAGGATGCCAAAAAATCTTCCCGCTTCTGAAATACTTAATTTCGAAGGACAAGTTTATAATTATATTAGTTGTCTTTTTCTTGTCGTCATTATTATTATTATTATTATTATCTCTCATCTCATATTTTCTTGACCATTAAGCTAATTTTGAGTTATTCTTATGTTTTAAAACCAATATACAGTTATAATGAAACCTTTTCTTACGCAGCATTGCAGTGCACTTAAGTTGTGAAGGCTCAGCAGTGAGCAATCATGAGGAGTAAGTAATCACCAATTCATGCATTAGCTTTCGCGTTTTACAGGCGGACTATTTATCTTGGTGCCGTTTTTTATACGACTAAAAAGGACATCGAGTTTAGATGATTGCGTTCATGTGGAGGCCAACACAGAGATGAATTTAGGGGTGCCCATCTGAAATTTTAAATTTTCACACTTTTTATTTACGATGTTTTACTTAGAATTTAAATTGATTTGTAACACTACATGATTTTATAATATATGTAGATTCTCACCTTGGAGCGTAAGTATGAGATACTACTTGTTTGGGATCTGAACATATTTTTATTAAATTGATGAATTTGAAGTTAAAATATGAGATATGAGATTGATTCCCTATTCAAATCTTTCCTTGTATTCATCTTTAAAGACCCCAGGTATCAGGATTCAATAAAGTTCATATGACGCCATATCTGTTGCTACATCTTGATCCTGTGGGCATGGAGAAAACCCGGTCATCAAATGTTGGTTTATCCTTAGTAACTCCCAAGAGTTTTGTATGTCTTTAATTCAATTTAGCTTATAGATTCTGTCAAAGAAAAGAAAAACTTATAATAGATTAAAAAATAAATTAGTAAATGAGAACAAGTAAGATCATGTGAGTTGAGTCTAGGTGGTGATTGGTGAATCTAGGATTGCTCTGTCACTAAATTACTCCAACTCATCTTTGGCGTCTAAAAATGTATATTTCTCCGTTTCAAAAAAAAGTATATGCGATAGCCAAAATACAACATTCATCGTCAACACACACAAATACACATATTTGTATACAATAAATAATTTTGAATATTATAAATGATATATACTCTCAGTCGTCCTGCACCGTTCTCTCGTCAATTTGCACCCAAAATAAGGTTGGAACTAAATTAAACTTTTAAATATCCATTCAAAAACAGTTTATAAAAGCTGGTTAAAGTTCCATTTGACAAAAAATCAAGCACGCTTAAATTTTGTATGTTTGATGAAATTTAAATTCGACTCAAGCTCTAATTCTAATACGTAAAAACTAATTTCATTAAACTTATCTGCTTTTGTACGGATTTTAAGAAAGTATGTATATCATGTGTAAAAATAAAGTGAGTTGTAAATTGAGAGTGTACAATATTTTCATTTTTTAGAAAACAAAGACTAATAAAATTGAAAGGAGGAAGTATAAAATAACTATAAAAATATTACACTATTCAAGCTTGACTCAATTAATATTAAACAAGCTTAAACAAAAAATTTAAAACTCGATACTATTTATACAAATTTGAACATATGTATAAGTCGATTCATTTAGAATACTTTCCAAAATAGTGATATCAATCAACAAGCACACGCCCACACAAACACCAAGATAGATATGGCCACAAGTGGGCTCAAAGCTATCTCGAATATAGAGTAGGATCAAGCCAGCACAATGCCAAAGAGAGGGTTGCTTCCAAATAAAAATGAGAAAAATAACAATAATAGAAAATGTGTTCCAAGCATGTGGAAGGGTATGGGAGCGGGATATATTAGAGATTAAAAATAATATCATTTAGGGGTTTTAAATAGTATATGATTTGGACCTTTAGCATTTGGAGGGAAGCGTATGAGTGGGAAGTTTCTCATCCTTAATCTCAAATCTCGATGATAATTATTCTTTAATTATTTTAAACTATTTCCTATCTCCAATCACTCCCTTAATCATTTATCATGATTCCCTTCTGTCCAACAATTAAATATTATGCTTTAATTTTAATTAAAACAGTAATTTATCACAAAGGATTAGAGTTTAGAGAAAACAAATATTTAGTTAGCCCGTCATGTTTCAACTTTGGTTGGTTTAGCACTAAAAGACGAGGGAACATGCCTGCCGAAATTATATAATTTTAATTACACGATATGCATAAATAATATTATATATATCATGGGTCAAAATTCAAAATTTCTATTTGATATTTCGCAGATCGATAGGGAATGGTTTATAATATATACATGATTGATCCGAAATATTGACTATGGGTTTGCGCATCAATTGTTTAGTGTAATTTAAATGCATTTATATACCTATTTAGGAAAAACAACTAATAATGTAATAAAATATATTTTACTTTTACGATGCAATTGGTGCATACAAAACTCTGCATTGAGTACATAATTAAAAATAATAGTAATACTTTTATCGAAAATGGATCATAGTCTTGTTGTAGCAAAAGGCGAAGCCCTCGCCCCCAGGGCCCCCACCCCCTGGCCCGACAGGATTGGGTGGAGGAAGTAAATCATGGTGACTCAGCGGCCCATTAGGTGGGAGGACCAGTGCCTGGTGCCCACAAGGAGCTATCCCCAAAATGGATCATAGTCTTATTTCACACAAGAGTTGCTATAGGTACAATACGCAATAGGTCAACATGGATGCGACTCATTATATAGTTATATTAACCTACTCTTTTGAATGATAGTGTGACTAATGGTGGTCTTGAAGCTTGGAATCAGACAATATAAACATTATTTGAATTTGTGATATTCAATCAAGAATTTATGATTTAACATTTTTCTAGGGTTAATCATAATTTTTATTTTCTAAAAAAAGGCTCGCAAAATATATATTTTTAGGTCTTTAAAATGTTTAAGTTTTGTTTTGACAGATCCTTAAACTATTTATTTATTTTAAAAAAAATCATTAAATTATTGAATTTTTGTTTTGGAAGGTCCTTAAATTATTTGGTTGTTTTAAAGAGTTCATAAACTATTTAATTCCTATTTCACGAGATCCCTTGAGAATAAAATTGAGAAAAATTGTTGAATCATCATAACAAAATAGTTAAGTAACATTATAAGAAAATAAAAAATTGCTTAAGAAATTTTTCGATATAGCTATGAAATTTCTAACAAAAAATTTCATAGCGTTAATTATTTACGACGTACCATCTTCATTCGTTACAAATTCTCTAATTATGTAGGAATTTTCATTCGTTATTAATTAATTAGATAATTTTGCAGGTAAGTAGTAGACAATTCCCACTACCAATATTTTTGTTGGACATTTTGTAGTTATATTTAAAAAAAAATCTATTAATATATTTTTTTTTTTGTATTGTTACTTAACGTTTCTATTATGATAATTCAATAATTTTCGTCAATTTTATTCTCGAAGGACCTTGTGAAACAAAATTTAATAGTTTAAATACTTTTTAAAACAAACAAATAGTTTAAGAATCTCTTAAAACAAAAATTCAATAGTTTAAAAATTCTTTAAAACAAAAAATAGTTTAAAAATCTTTCGAAACAAAACTTAATAATTTAGAGGACCTAAAAATCGTTTTTGCTTTATCTTTTTTTTTTTTTTTTTTTTTAACAACAGGTGCATAGTATGAGTAATAGTCGGCTGATCGGCTCACGAGTCACGATCAATTCGCCAAGATAAAATGAAAATTAAAAAACATTTTGATTCCATTGATCTCAAAAACAATATGACTCATGCTTTCCTATTCCTTTGGGGAGAGGAATCTTTGCCACATTAGGTGAATGTTATCTTATATAAATGAGATGGGTAATTAATAATTCTTCATGAACATTTAAATTAAGATTTGTCTCCTAGGACAATATATTTCAACTAGTTCTAGTCCGGCGATTTTTGCGGGATTGTAAATAAAATTATTTGAAAATTAAAAATTATATGAATATATATATTTTAATTTATAATTAAAAAAATATTGATTTTAATTGAAATATAAACACATGTAATTATATATTATTTACTTCAATATTATATAAATTATATAAAATAATAATAAAATTACAATATTTATCTTTACAAAAAAAATGCTAATTACAAATTTTGAAAAAAAAATTCATATACAACTTTCGTTGTGTACTTGAAAATCGAGAAACTAAATTAATATATGTATCACGAATCTCACGTCTTAAAAATAAGTTAACCACACATGAAAGCGGTACATTATAAACTCTTATTTGTAAAACATTAGTTTTCCATGAAAAATATTTAAAAATAAAGATTAATTATCCTTATACACACGGAGAATTTTAAAGACCAGTATCTTAAAAAATTTGGTGTAAATAGCGTCAAACACAAATACTGAATGAGATTATTATATATATTATAGTATTTTTATCTACTAATTGCTACAAATGTTCAGTAAGAGAAAATATTTTTTCTAAATACATTCAACAATGCCACTTTAGATTAAACACATATAGTAAGAATATTGAGAACCTAACTTAATATATATATATATATATATATATATATATATATATATATATATTTGTAGTTTAATATGAGGACTCAAACATCTGGGAAAAAAATTAATCTTTTATTTTATATGTATCATATTAAGAATTTGATCACGTCTTAAAAATAAGTCAATCACAAATGAAATATATAAATTATAAATTCTTAAATGTAAAATATTAGTTTTCAATGATAATAAATATAGGTTAGAAATCATGATGTAAAATTTCACATGATATTTGATTTGTAGACCACCAAATATACATAAGATTGGATATATATTTTAAAAGAGTTCTATGTCATAACTCTATTGCACTTAAATTTTATTATACTGGATGCATTTTATTAATAAGAAATTAAGAAAAGATAATTAATTAAAAAAACTTGCATTTTATTCCTTTAACTTTGTTTATCTTTGGTTTTCGTCCGGTTAATTTTGAGCTATTCAATTTTGTCCTATATATTACAAAATTTGTATTTTTTATCCTATTACCTGTTATACCAAATACCTCTTTCGTTAAATCTGCTGTGGTATTTTTAGTTTCATCCAATAAATTACAAAAAAATGGTGTCATGTGAGATTTTGCCTCAATAGTTACCTGGTGTAGTAGGTAACATGATAAAAAAACATAAATTTTTATAAGTTAAAGGATAAAATTCAAAATATCAAAGTAAACAGGATGAAAACAAAACTCAACCAAAGTTAAAGGACAAAAAAGTGTAGTTTCCATAAGAATTACATACAATTGTCTATAACAATTAAGAAATTTCACCAATAAAATATTGTCAAACTAAATTAACTATGTAGCTGCAAAATTAAGACACTATCTTTTCTGGCTTACAAATTTAGGAAACCATCTTTATGGGCTTATAAAATTAGAACATTATTCTTACAATCTTGCAAAACAAGGATATTATCTTTTATTTTGGGCAAATTTAGGCCAAATTTTATAAAATGTGGGTCAAACAAAGTCCGACTACGATATGCCTAGTTAGCGGTATTTTATAAAATTTGGCCTAAATTGACTAAAATTAAAAGAGAGTGCTCTAGTTTTGCAAGTTTGTAAAAATATTGTCCTAATTTTGTAAGTTCGTAAAGATATTGTCTCAATTTTGCAAGCCTGTAAAAATAGTGTTCTAATTTTACAAACACCCATAAAGTAGTATCCTAAAATAACAAATTTTCCCTTATAACCAATTTAATAAGTGGTAACGAAAAGTATTAATTGTTTATTTAAAAAACATTAATTGGTTAAAAGTAAAGTGTATCAAAAAATAATTATAAAGTGGTATATATATAAAACAATTTAATTCTAAAGCATATTATCAATAGTAATATTTTATGATTAAAGTATGAAATATCATATTTAGGTTAATTATGTTTCTAATCTATCACCAACATTGTCATAAATACAAATTGATATGCATACAATAAGTCATACCTTATAATTTATCAATAAATTAACTCATACACACAAGAAAAAAAATTATTTTTTAGGACATTTTCTTACGGGTGTTCGCAAAATTAGGACACTATTTTTTCGGGCTACAAATTTAGGAAACAATCTTTATGAACTTATAAAATTAGAACAACATCTTTACAATCTTACAAAATAAGGATATTATCTTTTATTTAGGGCAAACTTAGGTCAAATTTTATAAAATATGGGTCAAACAAAGCCCAATTACGATATACCCAGTTGGCCGTATTTTATAACATTTGGCCTAAATTGACAAAAATTAAAAGAGAGTGCCCTAATTTTGCAAGTTTGTAAAAATACCGTCCTAATTTTGTAAGTTCTTGTCTCAATTTTTCAAGCTCGTAAAGATAGTGTCCAAATTATACGAACACTCATAAAGTAGTGTCGTAAAATAAAAAGAAAACCCTTATAACCCTTTTTTCAAAAAATATATTCTTACGATAATCGCTTTAGGGAAGAGTAGAGAGAGTTGAGAGAGTCGAGTCGATCTCTAGTTGTTGTTTCCTTATAGAATCAAAGCCATAATTAATTAATCTATTGGACATTATAGTACCATTCATTTTATTAGTAAAATAAACTTTCTAATACCCTCCAGTAAAAACAACTAATACTCATTAGTGAAAACAACTACTAATATATTTTAAATTGTTCATGTATGAACCATTTTCACTTTATACTTTGCCTCCATCAAGAAATTGAAGATCAAGTTTGTGTCCATTCAATTAATTGGAGTTTTCTCTATATTAGGAAAACCTACGAAAGACAAAAATAAAAGGGGACCACCTCCCTTCCATCCTAAACTTCAATTCTACACAGAAACAAATATATTAATTCAATTACAATGTCTAATCTGAACATTTCTTTCAACCATCTCTTTTAATTGGTAAAGTGTATCTAAAAATAATTATAAAGTGGTTCATATATGAAATAATTTAATTCTAAAACATATTCTCAATAGTAATATTTTATGATTAAAATATGTAATACCACAATAAGGTTAATTATATTTTTAATCTATCACCAATATTGTTTGAAGTTCAAATTGATATGTATACAATAAGTTATACTACACCTTATAATTTATCACTAAATTAATGCATATACGCAAAAAAAAAAAAAAAAAAAACGAGATTATCTCATGAGTTTTGCAAAATTAGGACGCTATCTTTTTGGGCTTACAAATTTAGGAAATTATTTTTATGGCCTTATGAAATTAGAACATTATCTTTACAATCTTACAAAATAAGGACATTATCTTTTATGTTGGGTAAATTTAGGTCAAATTTTATAAAATGTGGGTCAAATATTTCATTAACATATTAAGAAATACATTAAATGTTAGAGTCAAATATTTCATTAACATATTAAATAAATTTGAGGCAATTGCACTTTTGGTCCCATAGGACATGGGGCTATTGCGAAATGGTCCCAACTATTTCAGATATAGTCTCATATCTTTTTTTAGTTGCATAATTGGTCCCGTAAGATAGATATAATGCCAGATGCATCCCACGCTGACTCACGGCGTTTAAAAACTAACGGAAGACGTCACGTGCGAAGCACATGCATCCATTTTCAGTAAAAAATCGAAGAAAAATTACGTGAACTTCATTTGGGGACGCCACAATCTGTTTGGAGATGCTCCACACAGGGTGACTTGGAGTCGCCGCCACACATGGGTTAAACGCGCCACTCTTCGCGACTTTTTGGGGACATTGTTTTCTGGGTTTTCTCACTTTGGCCGTCCACTGGTGGTATACTAGTGATTTCTGTCAAACATCTCCAGCCATGTACTTGTGGTTCTGGACTCGTGAGGTTTGGTTGGGGTGGGTGTTCGTTTGCGAGTCCCCTTTCCTGCAAATTTCTCGATCTAAAATCGAGTATTCGATTCCGGTGATTTGAGGAGTGATATGGTTGTTCCTGATTGTTTCCAGCGTCTATGAGTCATTTCGTGGAGCTTTCCCGGTTGATTGGTGTGCATTTATGATTATCCGATCGTGAATTTAATTGGGCAATTCTGTGTTATTGATTTTGGGTATTGTTTCCGGCGATTCGAAGTGGTTTCCGACTGTCCCCAATCAATTCCTGAGAGACTCACAACTCCAAATCGCGCAGGGTGGAGCATCTCCAAACACATGGTGGCGTCCCCAAATCGCGAGGTGAGGTCCATAGCCACCAAATCTCACAACAAATTGCCGGAAATGGCCTCGAATTTGTAGATCGAAAAAGTTGCAGGGAGTGAAATCGCGAATGAACGCCCACTGCAAAGAGACTCACGAGCCCATAAATCTCTTACCCAGCATACTGTAATGCATGTAAATTTGTGGGACCATTAGTGTAAATATATGTGTTGTATCCTGTGGGACCAAATCTGCAACAAAAATTAACAGATTGACGACAGAAGTGTAACGTTGGGACCAATTATGCAACTAAAAAAAGCTATGAGACTATATCTGAAATAGTTGGGACCATTTCGCATCAGCCCCATGTCCTATGGGACCAAAAGTGCACTTCCCTCAAAGAAATTTTAACTGCACCAATTTCGTGAGTGTTTAATATTTAAATGTAAAATTATAGAATAAAATAAGTTTTTTGTACAAAGGATGTCGATTACATTCGAAAATTATGGATATATAAGCACACGATTCAAACTAAATATTCTCATTACATATGGTATTTGGACTATTCACAACTAAATTTGGAATATTATATAATAATTCACCTTCATATAATATATAGTATGCAAATGAGATTGATAATAACAATTCATTAGTTAACTTTGTCTATACATTTAATTCAATTACAACCATTTTACTTTTATCATCCGTGATGCGAATTATTAGTATATAATTAGTTGGACAATTGTACTCTAATTTTGATATTCACCGTAAGATAATCTAGCCATTTAATACTCTGTCTTTAATTTTCATATTTAACTATCCTTAATTTCGGCGAATCCCATAATTTAATTTATCTAGACATTTAATTCTCCTCGTTCCATGCATTACATATTCATTATAAGTGAATAATACTTTTTGTTGTAAATAAGTACGTAAATTAAAGAGACAACGTTTGTTGACCCAGTTCGTCGGGAACGACTACGTCAGGGGACGATCCAAGCCAGGAGTTTCACTAATGATCTTGTGTATGAGAGTGATTACAATAATGAATACAATGATCTATTTATAAGAATAAAACTCTAGTCTAAGATATAAAGCCCGTTGGGTTCTTGGTCCATAAGTAATGTCCACATCAAATCTTCTAGATTTGGAATAATAAATATTCTAGATTTACAACACTCCCCCTTGGACATTACGACATAACATAAATGTCTTGTCATAAAAACTCCACATGCTAGGTTTCGGCCAAATAATAAGTTAGGGAGGAATGTTATTGATCTTCTAGATCTAAATCTTCTAGATTTGTTTCGGGGTTACCGCTCCCCCTGAAGACAACATCACTTTAAGTCTTTGCATCCCTATACTGCGAACGTACTTTTCAAAAGTAGATGTAGGTAAGGATTTAGTAAATAAATCTGCTAGATTGTTACTAGATTGCACCTTTTGAATGGTAATTACGTTGCTCTTCTGGAGTTCGTATGGGTAGAAAAACTTAGGTGAAATATGTTTCGTCAGGTTTCCCTTGACGTACTCATTACTCATTTGTGCAATGCAAGCAGCGTTGTCTTCAAATATAATGGTGGGAGGTGTATCACCTTTGACGATACCACACGAGTCACCAATGTGTTTTACCAAGGACCTTAACTAAACACATTCTCGTGCGGCTTCAAATAAAGCTATGATCTCTGAGTGGTTTGAAGACGTGGTAACCATGGATTGTTTAACCGACCTCTATGAGATTGCGGTTCCACCATAGAGAAAAACGTAACCAGTCTGGGATATGACGTTGTGGGGATCAGACAAATAGCCAACATTCGCATAACCTACTAAGGTTTTGTCTTGGTTCTTACGATAAAACATTCCAAGATCTTGAGACCCTTGAAAAAATATCGTAGAACGTGCTTAACACCATTCCAATATCTCCTTGTAGGAGAAGCGCTATATCTCGCAAGCAAATTGACAGCAAATGCAATGTTCGGCCAAGTGCAATTTGCAAGATAGAGCAAAGCTCCAACAGCCTAAGATAAGGAACTTCTGGCCCCATAATTTCTTCTGAATCTTCTCTTGGTCTAAATGAGTCCTTATCCACTTCGAGGGATCGAACAACCATAGGGGTGCTAAGTGGATGAGATTTATCCATGTGAAATCTCTCCAATACCTTCTTTACGTAGGTCGACTGATGAATAAGGATTCCTTCTGGGAGGTGCTCGATCTGCAAGCCGAGGCAGTACTTGGTTTTACCCAAGGATTTTATTTCGAATTCAGCTTTCAAGATTGAACTGGCTTCTTCAATCTCTTTGCATGTTCCGATTATGTTTAGGTCATCAACATAGATGGATATGATGCAAAAATCAACTTGCGATTTCTTTGTGAATACGCATGAGAAAGCTTTATCGAATGTGTATCCCTTCTTCTGAAGGAATTCACTAAGTCGGTTGTACCACATGAGGCCCGATTGCTTCAGGCCATACAATGACTTTTGCAGTTGTATGCTATACATACTGCAGTTTTCACCATCCCTCATTTGAGGAATATCAAATCCATCTGGGATTTTCATGTAAATGTCGGCATCTAGTGATCCGTATAAGTACGCGGTTACTACGTCCATTAATCTCATTTGGAGATTCATTTTCACTGCCAAAGATATCAAATAGCGGAACGTTATTGAGTCCATGACGGGAGAATAGGTTTGATCAAAATCAATCCCGGGTCTCTGCGAAAATCCTTGTGCTACAAGCCTCGTTTTATACCTCTCCACAGTATTATTCTCATTTTCTTTTCGTACAAATACCCATTTATATCCTACTGGGATAACGCGCACGGGTGTACGAACGATAGAGCCAAATACTTGTCTTTTGTTAAGTGATGCGATCTCTGCATCAATTGCCTCTTTCCATTTAACCCAATCGGAGCGCTTTCGGAACTCGGCGATTGTTTTGGGTTCTGGATCTAGATCATTTATAATGGAAAGGGCGATTGACGCATCAAATGTGTCATCGACGACAGTAATATTTATATTGTATGTTTCTCCTGTATCTGTGAAGTTCACAGAGACTTCGACGGTTACGTCAACCAGACCTTCCTCATTTCCCATTGTATCTGGGTCTGGTCGTTCCACGGTTCTAGTGCATGGAATATTTTGTGCACATGCTTCATCACTAGGACTCTCGTCTCCTAGAGACTTGGAGTTATCTAGACGGATCTCTTCTAGAGATTTTACATTCGACTGACCATATTTGCTAGTCTTTCGTTTAGGTGTGTTACTATCTCTTGAGGATCCCTTACACTTTTGGCGTGTGGGGGCATGAGTACTCGTTTTGCTTGGGACCTCAACCCTTTGGGGAGAATTTACTGCAGGTATATGCAATTTAGTTACACCTCTATGGTCAGTGAACGCGTCTGGCAGATTATTTGCTAAGTTTTGCAAGTTAATGATCTTCTGAACTTCTAGTTCAGATTGATTAGTGCGCGGATCTAGATACTGAAGATTACTTACGTTCCATGTAAGTTCCCGGCATTCATTCAATTTTGAATTTGGATCTCCCCCTAATGTCGGGAAGTAATCTTCATCGAACGTGCAATCAGCGAATCGGGCCGTTAATTGATCCCCAGACAAAGGCTCGAGTTATTTCACGATGGATGGAGAGTCGTGTCTGACGTAAATACCGAGTTTCCTTTGTGGGCCCATAGAGATCCGCTTTGGTATTGTTATTGGAACGTATACCGCACATCCAAAAATACGCAGATGGGAAATGTTAGGTTCTTTCCCACGCACTAATTGTAGAGGGGAATGATCATTATATGCAGTTGGATGAATTTGGATTAAGTGCGATGCATGTATGAATGTATGCCCCCATCATGAAGTGGGTAGTTTGGAGTTCATAAGCAATGGTCTCGCGATAAGTTTGATACGTATTATTAGCGCCTCAGCAAGAATTTTGGGTATGGGCGTAGGGGACCGAATGCTTCACTTTAATTCCCAGGACCATACAGTAATCTGTAAAGGCCTTCGAGCTGAACTCAGCTGCATTATCCATGCGAATCGATTTGATTGGATAATTCGGGAATTGAGCTCTAAGCTCGATAGTCTTCGCAATGAGCTTCACAAAAGCTTGATTGCGGGTGGACATCAAACATGTAAATGTCCACATAGTGGAGGCATCAATAAGGACCATGAAATAACGAAACGGTTCTGATGCTAGGTGAATCGGTCCGCAAATGTCTCCTTGAATTCGCTCAAGAAAAACTGGAGACTCTAGTCCAATCTTAGTGCGCGACGGGCGCACTATTAACTTACCACTAGAACATGCATCACAAAAATATTCATCAACAGGAGGGATTCTATTATTCGTAATATTATGACCAGTTGAATTAGATAGAATCCTACGTATCATTGTTTGTCTCGGATGACCTAACCGCTGATGCCATAATTTAAAGAAATTTAGGTCATGGAATTTCATACTCATCGCTAGATGGGAACTAGACGGCCGGATGTAGGAATAGTACAATCCAGAGGAGAAGGAAGGAAGTTTCTCAATAACTTGTTTACGGCTACCTCGAGTACTAGTCATCAAAAGGTATTCATCATCGTTCTCAGTTTTAGTTTCAATATGATACCTGTTTATCCTAATGTCCCTAAAACTGAGTAGAGTACACTTAGATTGTGGAAGCAATAAAGCATTATCAATTATGAGTTTGGTACCCATGGGAAGGACAATGGAAGCTCTCCCGGAGCCCACTATCAACGTACTATCATAGGCTATTGTAGTTATACTCCCCTTACGTTCTATCAAGTTATGAAAATACTTCATATCTTTTAGGATCGTATGTGTGGTGGCGCTATCTACCAAACATAAATCACTATGGGCGTCCATCATGCAAGAGGAAGTAGTCCAAACCTAGTAGCTGATTTGTTTACAAGCCATAAATGAGAACAACAATATCCAAATAAATACTATGGATGGCTATTAAGGTAAACATATCAAAGTTAAAAAATTCATTCATAAAACAAAGTATCCGAAAGAAAGGATCCCAAAACGTAACATGAATTTGTTTTATTCAGCAAATAAAATAAAATACTAGAAATAATTAAATACGTGAATCTACTCGTTATCTCCTCAATTTCGAGCTACGGGCTCAAGAGATCATCGTTGTCTTGATCAGATTCTGCTTCAGGCAGGTTGTCGTCTTTAGGTTCATAAACGGGAGCCTTTCCCTTGTCGTCCTTCTGCATCATTAAGTAAGCCTCGACCAAGTATTTGGGAGCGCGACACGTGCGTGACCAATGGCCTTTGCATCCGCATCTGAAGCAGGACTGCTCAATCATGATTTGAGAGCTAGGTTTTTGTGGAGCGGTAAACCTGGTTTTGTGCCCACCGAATGAACTATGACGTCGACTATTAGTCCAGAACTTTTTACTCACTCTCCCCCTTTCACGGTTGCGACCAAATGAAGGTTTGGCCCTATACTGCTGCTGGAGTACAGGGTTGCTAGCGTGGAACTTTGATACAGGGTTCTGGATCAGATTGGTTACAATACGTTGTAATGTAGAGTTGTACTCCGTTATCGACTTTAGGTCTTGATAACGGATGTTCAACCACTTGTATTGTGACGGAGGGAAGAGTATATAATCTTGTTGTTGGAAATGTTCCTTCAGGGATTTCCACAACATTCCGGGGTCTTTTTGTGTGATATATTGAAATTTCAGACTTTCATTCATGTGGTTCCTAAGGAAAATCAACACTTTCGCCTTCTGGGCGTTGGTAGATTTTGAACCTTCCATGATGGTTTCGCTCAACCTATTTGATGCTAGATAGAATTCTACATCTAGTATCCATGTCGGGTAGTTGCTACCATCGAAAGCAAGCTCATTGAATTCTTTCATAGTGATGTCAAACATAATTCACTACAATTAATTAAAAACGACATGGTAAGGGGGATGACAAAATTCATTGACAACGAGGGAAAATACAAAGATTCATTTAATTATTCTAAAGCACATAGATGCACGTATTGGGCGCCGTCTACCCAAAATATATATTTACGGTCCGCCAAATACTGGGCGTCGCCTACCCGGGCATAATATGCGGACTATAAAGAAATAAACTATGTGCGGAAATAGTAATGCACGTAGGATAATTAAATCATATAAGCATGCATAAAAAGTAAGGGAGATAATCACATGAAAATAATTTCTAGAAAATATACGATTTAATAGACAGAGGGAATAATCATAAGAATAATTATTTCATGTATATTAACACAATTTAACGAAATATTTTCAGGATTAAAAATAAATTAATACGAATTTGTGATATCAAGAACAAAATCGCAAATCACAAGAATCTGGGAAAAACACCGCGTGTGTCGCGCATGGCGGACGGTAGAGGCAGCGGTTGCACGCGGCAGGCGGCAGCGGCGGCTCGGCATCGGGCGCGGGTGCGCGGCCTTAGGCGCGAGAAGGCAACGGCGCGGACGCGCAGTGACGCGGCGGCAACGGCGTAGGGCGCGCGGCGGTGCAGGCGGCACGTGGCGCAGGGCGCGCAGCGGCATGTTGTGGTTGCGGCGCAAGGCGCACGGCAGCAGCGGCGTAAGGCGCGACTCGGGCGTGCGGCGGCTACCGGCCTTCGGTGGTGGACGGGCGGCGGTCGAACGTCTATGGGATGGCGGCCGTTGCTCGCCGATTCAATTCACAAAAATAATTTAATTCGTATACAAACATAATACAATTATACGCAAGAATATTCAAGAACGAATTCATATCTATGGTACACATCAAAAACATGTAATTCATATGAAAATTAATTTAGGGTATACCGTACAATCTCGGGCAGAGGCTCGTGCTGATAACGTGTTGTAAATAAGTACGTAAATTAAAGAGACAACGGTTGTTGACCCAGTTCGTCGGGAACGACTACGTCTGGGGGCGATCCAAACCAGGAGTTTCACTAATGATCTTGTGTATGAGAGTGTTTACAATAATGAATACAATGATCTATTTATAAGAATAAAACCCTTGTCTAAGATATAAAACTCGTTGGGTTTCTTGGTCCATAAGTAATGTTCACATCAAATCTTCTAGATTTGGAATAATAAATCTTCTAGATTTACAATACTTTTAACGATCAAGGAGTTATGGTTTTAAGGCAAGTTTAACAAAACATTAGATTTCCTCAAATATTTAAAATTGGTCAACAACATAAACCCATGGGAAATAATTAGTAGCATAAATAAAGTTAAAAAAAAACGTCATAAATAACTATTTACGGAATGACCTATTATGGTGTTATTATTTATTAATTCTTTACCAATTTTTTTTTATCAATTCAAAAAAACAAATATATTAATTTTCACACACACACACACACATATATATATATATATATATATATATATATATATATATATATATATATATATATCATAATATGTACGCAATTTTTGGAATTCATAATTTGATTGGATTTGCAAATATTAAAATGCCATCAGATGCCGAATTGTTGGAACTAATTGATAAATGCACACGAAATAATAGGACACGCGTTGTTTTGGAACTAAATTAATGCTAAGCACGTAAATGCATATTAGTATAATTTTTTGTAAATTATGTCCCGTTTAATACTTGATTGATGTAAATTGTATTAAAAAAATTAATTACGTCCCCTTGAGTACTTGATTGATGTAAATTGCATACTATTTGTCTTCAATGTCATTTATCAAACATGACTTATATCTAAATAGAATCCAATTTAAAATTTCCCATAAATTTATCGTCAATAAATTAATTTCATAAATTATGCAAAATACTATAAATTAACATGGAAACTACTACCATTATGCGTTAGACTATTTAGAAATTAGTATTTTTATTAAAAACACTACATCACAATTATTTTTTATTTATATATTTAGGGTGTGTTTTAAAACATGCACTACTCACTTTAAAGAAAGTTATATTAATTAATTTTTAAGTAAAATTAAAAGTGTTGTGACTTTAAAAATAAAATGATTTTAAATTAAATTGAGGAAGTAATGTATTGCAAAAAAAAAAAAACATTTTTAATATATTGGGATAGCTATTTTTATTAATGATTTTAAGTGCTTAAAAAAGTGATTGTAAAGTGGAAACGTCACATAATTGATCATTTTTAAAACAAAAGTAATACTCTTCTTAAATTGAATTTGCAAACACTCACTTAATCAAAGGAGTATAGTTCACATTAATGTAGCATAAATTAAAAATTAGACTTAATTATAACATTAATTATTTTTTTAAATATAATATATGATACATATCATTTTATATGAGGGACCATAGTTAAACAAATCACGAAGTGACTTTCTTTTTTATTATATTGAATGTATCTAAAAATGAAATAATATTTTTAAATCTCTTTCTTATAATATAATATAAATTTGTGTTTAATTATATCATGAACATATTATCATTGTGTGTTAATATAACTTTTTGATTAATATTGAATGTATTACGCTTTTATTAGGTAACATGTGAACATTGATTTCGTAATTGAAATATGTCCATAACTATGGTCATCTAATTTATGAAAATTTAATGCCCTTATTCAAAATATTGTCACGGCTTCAGATGATTAATATCGGGAACTGAAATTTGCATGGTAATTAGTCGAAATTGAAGCTGAAATCATGAAATTCATCTCCGTTACTGGAATCAGAAAAGTTGAGTTAAAAACACGGAAAAATGCAAGCGCAAAGAAGAATAAGCACACAGATTCGAAAAATAAAGAAATGTGGTACAAAAAATTGGTTTCATTAAAAGAAAACAACAGTACATACCATACGATTCAACGATACGTACATCTAAAAATCCCATACGTAAAATCAAAACGTACAATATTACAATGTCTAGTATCCGACATACGGAAACAACCGAAACAAAAAAAAGGAAACCAATTTAATAATACAACACAATTTCGGAAAAAAAGTACACACGGACAAATCCACCTACAACACGGCAACAATGGAGACACCACCGGAATTCGCCGAAATTTGCCCTAGAAGAACGCCAACAAAGACCCACTGCAACAACGGACACGACCAAAAGAAAGGCAGCAAAATTTTGCCATAATCCTGCACATGAAGAAGAGAGAAAGAGAAAAAAAATGGATGAGAGATGAACATATAGAATGGATTGAAAAATCGTGGGAAGTGAATAACATATATATATAGGCAAACAACAAAACAAATCAAGGGTCGAGATTGGTCAAAGAGTATTGGACGGTTGAGATCGGAAAAGGCTTGAGTGAAGGGGGGGGAGCAAAGATTGAAAATAGAGGATGGAGGACTTGCCACATAAGATTTGACAGCCTCTCCTATATAGTATATTATGATATGATTATGGTTTACATACATACCTACGATAATAATATATTTATTTCAATCGCGCCAAGATAAAATAGAAAATTAAATTCGCTTTCAAATGTGAAACTATATAGAATTAGAGTAACATAACATATGACAGCGAGTTTTTTTTTTTTTTTTTTTTTTTTTTTTGCTTAGTTGCAATTTAAATAACGACTTTTCCAAAATCGTATTTTAAGCTAAACTTTTGGATCTTGTTAAAAAAAACTTCAACTTAATATTTTTTGGCAATTAAGTCTTGCGGGCAGATTTACCTCTGTCCGTTGCTGATGTGGTGTTTACGTGGCAACTATCCAAAAAAACTTAAATTAGGTGGCAAAAAACTTTAAGGCTTAGTTGCAAATTAAATCACGATATTTTTTAAAATTGCATTTTAAGCTAAACTTTTGGATTATGTTAAAAAAAAGTTACAATTCAACTTTTTTGGCAGTTAAGACTTACAGGCAGATTTGCATAGGGTCGCCATTGATGCGGCATCTACGTGGCAACAACCCAAAAAATAAACTTAAATATTGTGGCAAAAAACTTTAAATACATGGAAAAATTTAAAATTAAATTTTCAATTTTCAAATAATTTTTCAAAATCATATGTCTCAATTTCATGGTAAAATGGATTATTAATTTTATTATGGTAAAATAATTGTGTTTATCCTATTTTGATTCATTTATTTTCTTATTGATGCAAGTATTGTGTATCCTAATTTCATCTTTTCTTTACTTCTTTTATTTCTATTTGGATTCATTTATTTATGTTCTCATTAATACAAACATTTAAATTTTGAAATTTTAATTTTAAGTTATGCCACGTATTTAATTTTTTTTGCCACATTGCCACGTAGATGTCATGTCAACAGCGGACATCTGTAAATATGTCTGTAAGTCTTAATTGCCAAAAAAAAAGTTAAATTGGAGTTTTGTTTAACATGATCCAAAAGTTTAGCTTCAAATGCAATTTCGAAAAAGGCCATGATTTAAAATGCAATTAGATATCAAAGTTATTTTCCACCTAATTTATGCTTTTGGGCGGTTGCCATGTAGATGCCACGTCAGCAACGGGCAGAGGCAAATCTGTCCGTAATTCTTAATTGTCAAAAAATATTAAGTTGAAGCTTTTCTTTAACAAGATCCAAAAGTTTAGCTTAAAATGCAATTTTGAAAAAGGTCGTGATTTTAATTACAATTAAGCCATTTTTTTTTAAAGATTCGCTAAACAATGTCTGGTCAAGTTACAATTCGCGATTTTTTTTCTCTGAGCTATATTTCACGGATCCTAGATTCGTGAAATATTTTATACTTCCTTCATCGTGAAATAAACTTAGCATTTTTCTTTTTTATCTCTCTTCACATCCTTAAAAAGAAAAACTCTTTATAAATTTCACTCTCACAATATCTTCAATTTTATACAAAATATTATTACTTTTGAATCCAAACATACGATCTAACTCATTACTTTACTTTATACATAATTCTTTTGAATTTACTCCTACTCTTTTCTAATTTTTTCGAAACGATATATTTCAATTGAATTTTGAAAAAATATTAGTTCATACAAAAGAAAAATATAATTTGTAGGTGGAACAATATTAGTATTATTTTTAATATACAAACTAATACTCCCTCCGTTCCTTATTAATTTTCTAGAGCTGTCAAAACGGGCCAGCGGGGCGGGGCGAGCTAAAACCTGCAAAAATCCGCCTTTTTGCAGGGCGATGCGGGGCGGGCCAGAAATTTTGCGGGCTGCAAAACCCCCAACCCAACCTACTTATTGGCGGGCCGACCCACTTTTAATTTTTTAATATATTTTTTATTTTTTTAAAATTTAAAAAATATAATTTAAAATCTCTAATACATAAAATATAATCAAAATAAAATGTAATAAAACAATCTATCTTGATAACTATCACTATAAAAGTATTAAAACAAATTTTATTTTACAAATAAAGTTCATTATTCTTGAATCAGAATTTTTTTCTACAAATTGAAGTTTACAATATATTAACGATAATAATTCATAAAAACATATTCCTACAATTTAAATTCATCACCTATGAACATAAATTTTACAAAAAAACCTAAAAATAATATTATAATAGTTGACAATGTACAAATATTTTAAAATTTTATTTTTAAAGAATAAACATTTTTTAAGGCGGGCCGGCTCGCCCCAACCCGCAGTCCAAACGGGCTAGCCCATTTAGGCCAGCTTCAAGACGGTCTAAGAAATTCTTAATCCAACCCTCATTTTAAATATGATGGGGCGGTCCAATGGGCCCAACCCACTTTGACATCTCTATAATTTTCATATGTAGGGTGACACATATTTTAAGAAATACTGCTGTATTGACTTTTTAAACCAATGAAAAATGAATATTTTGAAATAAAGTGGGTAGTGTGAGAATTTTTTATTTTAATTTTTGGGTGTGAAAATTATAGTGGGATATAAAAAAAGAAAAGTGTAAAGTTTATTAGGGGATAGAGGTGTATTTTACATCACATGAACTAATATTTTTTTCCTATAATTCGATTTTTTTTTTTTTGAAAAAGAATAAAAAACATGCAACTTGTGATGTGCCAAAATATTAATAAATGTGAAATAATCAAATTTGAATGATACCAGGAATAGACCTGAAAATATAGGATGAGTTCTTGCAATATAATATTGAAAAAAAGCGCTAATTATTCCAAGGAATTGAATAACAAAAGCTGCAACAAGATTATTCCAGCAGTGAAGATAAATGAGACATCATAACAGAAGAAGAGGAAGAAAGGGATTTATACTGTGTCTGTCTGCAAAAGAAAAACCAACTTTCCATTTCTTTTTTATTTTACTATTTTCTTTTCATTTTATCCAGCAGCTTTTCATTTCATATTATTCTCATGATCCCCTCAAATCAAAATACCTGCCTGCCTGGAATATTTACATCTACATTGGATGAAGTTGAGGAAGTGCATGTGTATACATACAACATATACATATAAATATTCTTTTTGATTCTCATGTGGGCCCCTTGTCTTGATCTTCCTAAAACACAACACTCCTAAATACAGTGCACACATTAAATTAACAAAATAATTAATTAATATAAGTAGCAACAGCTACCCCCTTCTTCTTTCTTTCTCATACACAACACATGCTCATACCAAATACAGCCTGTCGCCCTTAATTATTTTAAACCCCGCCCTCATCATCTTTTATTACCTACACTTTGATTTCTTGTTTCTCCAACATATATATTTGTTTTTTTAAATTAAGCTTTGGACGACTTTTGATTATATTAATTTCATTCGTGATCGACTGATCTTCCACATATTTTGCTCCGAATTTGACGTCGAAAACGCCAGCTGGATCATGCTCCATCGCTTTCTTAGCTCGTTGATTTTTTGAGAAATTAGTCTTGGTTTTCGGAGATATTCGATGAGATTCGCATTTGTTTTCAGGTATGTTTTAATGATGTTCTTTAATTTGCAAACTGCTCTCTAGCAAGAATTTCATGCTATGATAAATAGAGGAAATTCTGCAGAAACTGCAAATTAGTTGCAGACAATTAAATTCGAATTTCTTTGGAAATTAAATAGTTGCATAATCTTAATTAAGGCTTTTGTATAAATTAATTAAGACTCCATAGGTAGCAAATCGAAGGTTGATATATGTGATAGTCTACATCAGGACAATAGATGGATCTAGTTTCAAATTATATTTAAATAAAAAAATTAAAATATAGTTCCAGTATGGTGCCAAATTTAAATGCTTATTAATTAGTAATTACATGCTAGCTGATGAGAGATGAAAGAGAGGCCAATAATTTTAGATTAGATCACTGTTGGAATCCATTAATTATATCACATAAAAAAAATGATTCTGCCCTCTTTTTTTGACTTTAATCTGGGACAACAACTTCAAAAAGTGTGTGATTCCTACGATAGCTACTGGTTTTATTACATTATCTTCCCCTAACTCCAATTTAATCTACATAAATCGTATGATGGAAGAGATAAGACTAATCGGATGACTACAAAACAATAATTGCTTAATTTCCACTATTAGTATTATTATAATTAATTTTTTGTCACACTATAACATAATTAACATTATTCTACATCAGAAAATCTCAATAGTATTTTCTATGGGTTTTTTAATATTTTTCAAGTACAGTAAATATAAATATATAATTAGTTTTAAATTATTCCTTTTTGCCCAAGTTTTAACAGTACTTTCTTTTTACTTTACTCACAAGTCTATCTCTTTTGACAATTTTAGAAATGTTGCAACCAATAATGATGTGATTTTTGCTTGTTATAGATTTGTTGAAATCTAAGTGGCCACAATCTTTTGTCCTTTGATCAGGCATGACAACTAAACTTCAGCATTCGAGAAATCCGTTGACTATACCTCCACATTACACTAGGTTTGCTCTGAATTATCCATCATTGAGCTCTAATCAGCTGCATCAACAACACCAAGCTTCTTTGGTGCATCCTATGGACAGGATTAACGTTGAGTCGATGAGGAAAATGATGTTGATGCAAGAACAAGTCTTCAAGCAGCAGGTACAAACACAAAATTGCATGACCACATGTACTTGATTTGAAATGCAATTTTGGTCAATGAGAATTTTCTAATTATAACAATTTTGATTCCACATTTTTTTTTTTTGCAAATTTGATATGGTCCGTTAATTCTAATTGAGACTAAAACTATAATTTATTTATATTTTTATACCAAAACTGCAATTCTCTTGGGACATCAAATGTTTAAAAAAAACTGCCAGATTAAAATACGAAAGATAATCATTTTGCAGGCAAACATAATAAAATGTGTCAATTTTTTTTAATCTTATAAATTTGGTGCGGTTAATTTTAGGTTCAGGAGTTGCACCGTCTCTACAATGTTCAAAAGAAATTGATGGATGAGATTGATAATGAATCGAAGCGACGAAGGAATGATCCGAGTACTCAATCAAGTGTTGAGGTTGATGAGGAAGTGGACTTAACACTAAGCATAGGACATTCTACGACGAAACAAAAATCCAAAAGCCAGGTGCATAAATGCAGCACACAGTTGTTCGATTCGGATCAATCGAACGAGGGTTCGTCCTCAAGTAGACGAGAAGAACGCGTTGGAATTAGCGCATGTCAAGATAATACGCGGCCGCGCTGGCTGATGCAGGATCTACGCTTGAATAGAAGATGATCATTTTTCAAGAATTGTTAATTAGAGCTCTGTTTAAGGAAAATTCTTTGGATTTTATGTTTGCTTAACTTAGCATGTATCGTTTGTAGATGTAATAATTGTATAACTTAATCTAACACTTAGTTGTGTAGTAAAAGTGTTTAGATCCCATCACTTTCCATTTGGACCCAAATTTCAACTCCAAGAAATTAAACTTTTTTAAAAGTTTTCTTGTACATCTATTTGTTTAGCACAAGTGGATACATCACTGCGCGCGCCTGACATTTTTGAACCTACATTTGTCTTCTAAATTAGAGGTGTGAATATTAAGATTAACCAATTGTAGATTGGAATTAAATCAGAGCACATAATTAAATTGTTGTAAATAAGTGCCTAAAATAAAAGACGAGATTTGTTCACCAAATTCGTCGAGAACGACTACGTCTGGGGGCGAGCCAAGCCAGGAGTTTCACTAACACTACTACATTTTCGCTCATAGATAACAAATAATATCCGTTATCTATGAGCAAAATGGTCAGTTATCTTGGAGGGTGTTATCTATGCTCCTCTCTCATAGATAACAGATATCAACCAATAAATATCCGTTATCTAAAAACACTCCACTTATCATACCTCAGTCATAGATAACTATATAAATCTGTTATCTAATTATACATATATTCGTTATCTATTCCTACTTTTATAATTTATTATAATTAAATAAATATTTATATTTTGTCCATTTTTTTATTCCTATAATTAAAAAATTAAATAATACACAATAGCAAGACTAAACAAAAGTCAATACATTCATTAAATGCAAAATATCCCAACATTATTTTTGCAATAGATTATTAATGCGATTAGCAATTTCCACTCAAAGTTATATATAAAATGATATCTTCAGGAATGCCTTGGCCTTTCCTTGCCAGTATCAAAGCAATTGTCATCACAGTTTTCCCAAGTCCCATTGCATCAGCCAAAATCTGCACATGCATTTTCATCAGTTGGAAAATCTAGAAGTAGTTCAATTCTGAAATTATGCTACATTTGGTGAATCACAATTCTGGTGCTATTTTCACAATTGGTTTTGATTTCGGTTAAATTTGCACAATTTTTCCTAAAGTTACTGAGTTATTACTATTATTATGAACAAGTGGTTATTTTTCATTTTGGTATCTAAAAACCAGGTTCTTCTAACGACAAACTAAGCAAACAAAAATAAGATAGTAGACTCACCCCTACTCTTGACATCTCCATGACAGTTGATGAGTAAATAGCAGGAGCTCTCCTCTGTCAATAAGAGAGCAGTTGATGAGTAAATAGCAGATGGTCTTACATTTATCTTTAATAGAATGTATTAAAATTGCTAGTTCTTCAATTTAAATATAACTTATAATAGCAGGATATAACAAAATACGTACTCATCATACACACGATAGACTTCTCAGCATGGATGAAGAGTCTTCTCTGTTTCTTCTGCATTTGATTTTCTCCAATTCAGACATCCAATAAAGAGACTGTTTTTGGTATGGTCTTAAATTCAGACATCCAATAAAGAGACTGCTATTATAACTTATAATAGCAGGATATAACAATGTTTTCTCATTCTGTAAATAGACAGAGGCAATCAAAATAAATTAGCATATGTTATTTCTAGCTTACAAAGAGGAAGGGACATAATAGGGCCCCAACGCTAATTGTTAGAAATCAATAGAGTTACCTCCAAAGTGCAGCAAAAGAGTTATATTCTTCAAAGTCTCCACAGGGCTTCCCATTCTCGCTCAAGTGCCATCTTCCATTATATGGTTTCAGTTTATAATCCAGCAAAGGCGCACCACAATCACCATAGAAGTCTGCAACATTTCAATTTCTATTCATATGGTAAATACAATATTAAAGGAAATAAAGATACAGATAATACATGGCAGGTCAAAAGCTTTCAGTACATGATACCAAATGGGTGGCTTAGAAAAATCTGAGTAGTGCAATGCTAAATTACTAAGAACATCATGCAACAGCTATATTGTACTCTTATTCATAGCCATATATAGGAAACATAGAATTTTTTTAATAACTATTTTATTGACAGAGGCTCAAACCTTCTTCAATTAAACTTCTATGATTTAACAAGCGAAACAGTAAGGTAATTTCAAGGGGATATAAAACACTAACCAAAAGCTAATAACACATCATAAAGGATGATTTCTCAAATATTGTGTAGCTACATGAGAACTGTTTTCATGACAACACTTCTCCAAGAGTTCACAAAGTGGCCAAAAGATAACATATACTAATTTTTTAAATTTAATCGAAATATAACCAATAAAGACACGCAGACCACCAGGCTCAAGCTCTCCAATTGGGCAATGAGATTGACGAACAAGACCTTTCTCAGACCAGAGGCTAAGATGTGTCAGACCAGGGGATTACCTGCTTTACTACCTAAACTCCTAAAGTATGAGTTATTTGTAAATTCGCATTCCTCTCATGAATTTCAATAAATCTAAATCATTGCTCTGCAATTCAACGAAGTTTGCTTGACTGAATAATTATACATACAATTCCTTCAGTAATCATTATTCTACGACAATTTCTGACATATCAACAAGAAACTTACTTTAGCAGTAGCAACAAGGTGATGAGATGGAGCCTCGCCTGCGCGCAGGAATGGCGATAGTTAGAAACTAAAAATGAGCAAAACACAAAACCAGAAATAAAATTAGGGCTTAATAAACCTTCTATATAAGTCCGTGTAAGGCAGGGACGTCGCGAGGCAGACTACGACGTGAATAATCGGACAGTTTTGACGGCGATGCGAAGTGGCAGGGGACGGCGCGAGGCAGAGGATGCAAGGCGGACGACGCCGGCGAAGAAATTAAGTTAGAATTAAGAAGAGATGGACTGCGAATACGATCGATCAATGGAATAGAAATTGAAGATAAGATGAATGAAAATGGAATTTGAAGAAAGACGAAGGGTTATCATCTGGGGAGAGGAACCATTTTGGGGATGAAGGGAAAGGTCCTTCGAAATTTCTAACTTTAAGTACTAATAAAAAAATAGACAAAAAGTATAGGTGAATGAAAATTATGACTTTAGTTAGTGTAAATAAATTTTTCTCACAAAAAAAAAAAATCTTTTTTAGTTTATTGTACTCGTTAATTTTTTTGTAACTAATTATCATATTACTTGCAGTGGAAATCAATATTCCGAAATTTTGGTATAAGAACTAGGGCTTGTCAATTCTTTTTTTTTTTTCACTGTTTTTATTTTAATAATATTTAGACACTTAATTTTTTTTTTAATAATGCTTAGACACTTAAAAGAATTTAAGTATGAAATTATTTGATAATTAATTTTATGTGATAGATAACCAAATATTAGATAACTGATTATGAATCAGTTATCTAAGAAAAAAAATCATCACTTAAATTTTATTATTTAAATTTAGAAATTACATAGATAACCAAGCTTAGATAACCAGAAGAAAAATCAGTTATCTATGAGCGAACACCCTTTTACCTAGATAACAGATATTACCTAGATAACGGATTTAAGAAACACAGATAATAGATTCAATAATATCCGTTATCTATGCTCAGTTATCTATGAGCGAAAATGTAGCAGTGTAATGTTCTTGTGTGAGTGTTTTCAATTCTGAGTACAATGGTATATTTATAATAATAAAACCCTAGTCTAAGATATGAAGCTCATTGGGTTATTGGTCCATTAGTAATGTCCATATCAAATCTCCTAGATTTGGAATAATAAATCTGCTAGATTTACAACACTCCCCCTTGGACATTACGACATAACATGTCATAAAAACTCCACGTGCTCTGTATCAGCCAAATATTAAGTTAGGGAGGAATGTACTCGATCTTCCGGATCAAATCTTCAGGATTTATTTCGGGGTTACCGCTCCCCCTGAAGACAACAACACTTTGAGTCTTCACATCCCAATACCACGAACATACTTTTCAAAAATAGACGTAGGTAAGGACTTAATGAACAGATCTGCTAGATTGTCACTAGATTGCACTTTTTGAATGGTAATCACGTCACTCTTCTGGAGTTCGTATGGGTATAAAAACTTAGGTGAAATATGTTTCGTCAGGTTTCCCTTGACGTACCCATTACTCATTTGTGCGATGCAAGTTGCGTTGTTTTTAACGGTGGGAGGTATATCGCCTTTAGCGATACCACACGAGTCACCAATGTGTTTTACCAAGGACCTTAACCAAACACATTCTCGTGCGGCTTCAAATAAAGCTATTATCTCTGAGTGGTTTGAAGACGTGGTAACCATGGTTTGTTTAACCGATCTCCATGAGATCGCGGTACCAGCACAGAGAAAAACGTAACCAGTTTGGGATACGGCGTTGTGGAGATCAGACAAATAGCCAGCATCCGCATAACCTACTAAGGTTTTGTCTTGGTTCTTACGGTAAAATAGTCCAAGATCTTGAGACCCTTGGAGGTACCGTAGAACATGCTTAACACCATTCCAATGTCTCCTTGTAGGAGAAGCGCTATGTCACGCAAGCAAATTGACAACAAATGCAATGTCCGGCCGAGTGCAATTTGTGAGATAGAGAAATGTTATGACAACACTAAGATAAGGAACTTCTGGTCCCAGAATTTCTTCTGAATCTTCTCTTGGCCTAAATGGGTCCTTATCCACTTCGAGGGATCGGACAACCATAGAGGTGTTAAGTGGATGAGATTTATCCATGTGAAATCTCTCCAACACCTTCTTTACGTAGGTCGACTGATGTATAAGAATTCCTTCTTGGAGATGCTCGATCTGCAGGCCGAGGCAGTACTTAGTTTTATCCAAGACTTTCATTTCGAATTCGGCTTTCAAGATTGAACTGGCTTCTTCAATCTCTTTGCATGTTCTGATTATGTTAAGGTCATCAACATAGACGGATATGATGCAAAAACCACATTGCGACTTCTTCGTGAATACGCATGAGAAAGCTTTATCGAATGTGTATCCCTTCTTCTGAAGGAATTCACTAAGTCGGAGGCCCGATTGCTTCAGGCCGTACAACGATTTCTGCAGTTTTATGCTATACAAACTGCGATTTTCACCATCCCTCATCTAAGAAATATCAAATCCATCGGGGATTTTCATATAAATATCGGCATCTAGTGATCCGTATAAGTATGCGGTTACTACGTCCATTAATCTCATTTGGAGATTCATTTTTAACTACCAAAGATATCAAGCAGCGGAACGTTATTGAATCCATGACGGGAGAATAGGTTTGATCGAAATCAATCCTGGGTCTCTGCGAAAACCCTTGAGCTACAAGCCTCGCTTTATATCTCTCCACAGTATTGTTCTCATTTCGTTTTTGTACAAATACCCATTTATATCCTACGGGGATAGCGCGCGTGGGTGTACGAACGATAGAGCCAAATACTTGTATTTTGTTAAGCGATGCGAGCTCTGCTTCAATTGCCTCTTTCCATTTAACCCAATCGGAGTGCTTCCGGCACTCAGCGATGGTTTTGGATTCTGGAACTAGATCATTGTTTATAATGGAAAGAGCAATTGTCGTTGCAAATGTGTCATCGACGACAATAATATTTCTATTATATGTTTCTCCCGTAGCTATGAAATTCATAGAGACTTCGACGTTTACGTCAACCAGACCTTCCTCATTTTCCAGTGTATCTGGGTCTGGTCATTCCGCGGTCCTAGTGCATTGAATATTTTGTGCACGTGCTTCATCACTAGGACGCTCGTCTCCTAGAGACTTTGAGTTATCTAGACGAATCTCTTCTAGAGATTTTACATTTGGCTGACCAGATTTGCTAGCTTTTCGTTTAGGTGTATTACTATCTTTTGAGGGTCCTTTATGTTTCTGGCGTGTGGGGGCATGAGTACTTGTTTTGCTTGGGACCTCAACCATTTGGGGAGCATTTACTGCAGGTATATGCGATTTAGTTACACCTCTATGGTCAGTGAACGCGTCTGGCAGATTGTTTGCTAAATTTTGCAAGTTAATGATCTTTTGGACTTCTAGTTCAGATTGATTAGTGCGTGGATCTAGATACTGAAGATTACTTACATTCCACGTAAGCTCCCGATATTCATTCAATTTTGAATTCGGATCTCCCCCTAATGTCGGGAAGTAATCTTCATCGAATGTGCAATCAGCGAACTGGGCCGTTAATTGATCCCCAGATAAAGGCTCGAGGTATTTCACGATGGATGGAGAGTCAAATCCGACATAAATACCAAGTTTTCTTTGTGGGCCCATGGAGGTCCGCTTTGGTAATGTTATAGGAACATATACCGCACATCCGAAAATACGTAGATGGAAAATGCTAGGTTCTTTCCCACGTACTAACTGTAGGGGGGAATGATCATTATATGCAGTTGGATGGATTTGTATTAAGTGCGATGCATGTAGGACTGCATGCCCCCAGCATGAAGTGGGTAGTTTAGAGTTCATAAGCAATGGTCTCGTGATAAGTTTGATACGTTTTATTAGCGCCTCAGCAAGACCATTTTGGGTATGGACGTAGGGGACCGAATGCTCCATTTTAATTCCCAGGGCCATACAGTAATCTATAAAGGCCTTTGAGCTGAACTTAGCAGCATTATCCATGCAAATCGATTTAATTGGATAATCCGGGAATTGAGCTCTAAGCTCGATAATTTTCAGAATGAGCTCTGCAAGAGCTTCATTGCGGGTAGACAGCTAATAGGCATATGTCCACCTAGTGGAGGCATCAATAAGGACCATGAAATACCGAAATGGTCCTGATGCTGGGTGAATCGATCCGCAAATGTCTCCTTGAATTCATTCAAAGAAAACCGGAGACTCTAGTCCAACCTTAGTGCGCGACGGGCGCACTATTAACTTACCCTTAGAACACGCATCACACATAAATTCATCAACAGGAAGGATTCTATTATTCGAAATATTATGACTAATTGAATTAGATAGAATCCTACGTATCATAGATTGTCCTGGATGACTTAATCGCTGATGCCATAATTTAAAGAAGTTAGGGTCATGAAATTTCATACTCTTAGCTAGATGGAGATTAGACGGACGGATGTAGGAATAGTACAATCCAGAGGAGAAGGAAGGAAGTTTTTTTATAACTTATTTACGACTACCTCGAGTAATAATCATCAAAAGGTATTCGTTATTGTTCTCAGTTTCAGTTTCAATATGATAGCCATTTATCCTAATGTCTCTAAAACTGAGCAGGGTACGCTTAGATCGTGGAAATAATAAAGCATTATAGATTATGAGTTCGGTACCCACGGGGAGGACAATGGAAGCTCTTCCGGAGCCCACTATCAACATACTATCATCAGTTATTGTAGTTATACTCCCCCAACGTTCTACCAAGTTATGAAAATACTTCCTATCTCTTAAGATTGTATGAGTGGTGGCGCTATCTACCAAACAAATATCACAATCTTAATCCATCATGCCAGAGGAAGTAGCCCAAACCTAATAGCTAATATGTTTACAAGCCATGTACAACAATATCCAAGTAAATTTAATGGATAGCGTTAAGGTAAACACATCGAAGCTAAAACATAATATCTACCATAAAATAAAATATTCAAAAGAAAGGATCCAAAAACATAAATTATTTTATCCAAAAATAAAGTACTAAAACAATCAAATACGAAAATCACTCATCATCTCCAAAGTCCTTGAGCTTGATGCCCAGAGGATCGACGTTGTCTTGGTCAAAGTCTGCTTCAGGCAGGCTGGCATGGTGAGATTCGGCTCTAGGGGCCTTCCCCTTGTCGTCCTTCTGCTGCTTTTGATAAGCGTCAACCAAGTGCTTGGGAGTGCGACAGGTGCGAGACCAATGGCCTCTGCATCCGCATATGTAGCAGGACTGCTCAATCTTTTCTTGATTGCCAGATTTTTAAAGAGCGAAATTCGAGGTTCTGTGACCACCGGATGTACTACGACCTCGGCCTTTAGCCCAGATCATCTTACTCACTCTCCCCCTTCCACGTTTGCGACCAATCATATGATTGTCCCTATACTGCTGCTGGAGTATAAGATTGCTAGCGTGGAATGTTGACAGAGTGTTCTGCATCAACAAGGTTACAATACATTGCAAAGTAGAGTTGTACTCTGTTATAGACTTAAGGTCTTGGAGTCTCAACCAATTGTATTGTACCGGAGGGAGGAGTATATCGTTTTGTTGTTGGAAACGGTCCTTCAGGGACTTCCACAACATTCCGGGGTCCCTAAATGAGGATCTGAAAAATGAATTCCTCACTCAAGTGATTCATGAGAAAAATCAACGCTTTCGCCTTCTGGGCATTAGTGGATTTCGAACCTTCGATAATTGTTTCGCTCAACTCATTTAAGGCTAGATGGATCTCGACATCTAGCGCCCATGTCAGGTAGTTATTACCATCGAGAGCAAGCTCATCAAATTCTTTCATGGTAATATCGGACATTATTCATTACAATTTTTAAAGTGACATAGTAAGAGTTGTGACCAAATTAATTGACAACGGAGGAATAAGGATTTATTTGATATTCTAGAGCACATAGGAGCAAGGATTGGGCGCCGTCTACCCAAAACATAAATTACGGTCCAACAAGTACCGGGCGCCGCCTACCCGGGCATGATATGCGGACTATAAATAATAAACTATGTGCGGGAGTAATAATGCATGTAAGATAATTAAATCATAAAGACATGCACATGTAACAAATATTCATATATAATTCCTTGAGAACTAATCCATGAAAAAAATTTCAAAGAAAATTCCAGACTTAATAAACATGCATATTCATCATTCTAAATATTTCATATATATTAATGAAATTTAACAAAATATTTTTAGGGTTTTAAATTAAAATTAATTAGAATTTTGTGACGCCAAAAACGAGCACAAAAGTGGGTTAGAGTTTCACAAAATTCGTCGGGGGGGGGGGGGGGGGGGGGGGACATCGCCGCGTGCTACAACGAACGCATGCGGGAGACGGCGGGAGCCAAAACGCGAGGAGGAAAAATTGCGGTCAGTCGCGGCTTGCAGGCGCGACTGCCGTGGGTGATCGCGTCCTTAGGGCGCGACTCCCACCCCCGATCGCGTCCTCTAGGCGCGATTGGGGTCGATTTTCCTGGTGATTCCCACGGGCGCATTGTGGGCAGGGCGAGGGTGGTGCATTGCCTCAACATCGCGCACAGAGGCGCGTGGAGGCGGCGACGGGGGCACGACGGGTGGCGCCTGGAGACTGCTTCGGGCAGCGGGTCGTCGCTCGCGGCGGCGCAACAGGAGGCGACGTTGCGCGCTGCTGCGCGCTCGACGGCTTTGGGCTGGAGTTTGTGTGGCGGCGCGGCGTAGGGTGGGGGGCACGCGCGTGTGCGCGGGCGGCGGCGCTACTCCTCGGGCGGCGACCGTGCGTCCTAGAGCGTTGCTGACGGGCGGTGGCCATTTTTCTTTGGGCTGCGGCCGTTACTCGTTCGATTCTCAATTCGAAATTAATCCAAATTGAAACACGATTTGATTCAATTAATTGCAAGAACGAAATAAATCGAATTAATAATTATAGAGCATATAAATCATGTAACGCATGGATAAAAAATTCGGTACGGGGATTAATTCATATTATTTGTAGAGAATTAATTTTAGGGCGTACCATATAGTCTCGGGCAGAGTCTCGTGCTGATAACGTGTTGTAAATAAGTGCGTAAAATAAAAGACGAGATTTGTTCACTCAGTTCGTCGAGAACGACTACGTTTGGGGGCGAGTCAAGCCAGAAGTTTCACTAGTGTTCTTGTGTATGTGTGTTTTCAATTCTGAGTACAATGGTATATTTATAATAATAAAACCCTAGTCTAAGATATGAAGCCCATTGGGTTATTGGTCCATTAGTAATGTCCACATCAAATCTCCTAGGTTTGGAATAATAAATCTGCTAGATTTACAACATAAATAACATCAAACTAAAATAAAAGTTTGTTCTAAACCACACATTAATCCTACTAAAATAAAAGTTACACATCAATTAGATGAATTGTCTAACTTTTTTTTTTTTACATATACTTTATCAAGCAATTTTTGAAAATTTTATAAGTGTTTTGGTATATTATTTATGAAATTTCATTATAATATGTAATTAATTAAAGATCAGTTTTCTTAGTTTCTGAGGGCAAATCTTAGGCAAATTTTTTAATTTAGGCCAAATCAGTAAATGGATTGCAAAAATAGGGAGGTTTGAAAATTTATTACGAAAATAGGGTTGATCGCGCCTGGGAGAGGCGATCAACTGAGTAGATCGCGCTCCCCAGGCGCGATGCATCAAAGACCTCAGATTCTCCTCTTGATCGCGCCTGAGAGAGGCGATCTAAAGGAGTAGATCGCGCTCCCCAGGCGCGATCAACTCAAATAGCAGCCACGTCCTAGCTCGCCTTCCGCAAGCGCGAGACACGACCAGCTCTGGCCCACGCACATGGCCTCCCCTGCAAGATTCCCGCGTGCATGGCCATTTTGCCTTTTTCTTCCATGGAATGCATATAACAGCATACTTCCACCTCTTTTTTTTTTCGAAACCCACTCCTTCTTCCTCCTCATTTCTCTTCTTCCTCCTTCCTCCTTTCTCCTCTTTTAATTTCAGTCTGTTAGAAAATTTTAGTACTCCTCATTTCATAATTTTAGTACTCCTATTTCATCAGTACTTCTTCCTCCTCATAACAGTACCGTGCACCAAAAATTTTAGTACTCTTACCAAAATTCATCCATCATTTTAGTATTCTTTCTCCCCCCTTTATTCTTTCCGAAATTTAGCCAAAAATAAAAACACAAGGACTGCTTCCAAAATATAAACCAATCCCCACAAAAATGTAAGTATTTTGATATTTTTAAATTTTTTACAGTTTTTTATTTTATTCTAAAATTTATTTTTCTCAACTTGCAGTCTCACATTTGGACAAAAGTAAAAGCTAATTGGTATTTTGCTATCTACCTGTGGAGTACAGACACTACTATCAAAAGGTAAATTCTTCAAAAAATAAAATTAATAATATTTTTCAAATTTTTTTGCATGCATATTTATGGTGAACAATATATTTAATATGTGAGCATGTGCATAGATGCACCAAAAAATGAATTTTAGAATAAAATAAAAAACTGCAAAAAATTTAAAAATATTAAAATACTTACATTTTTTTTTTGGATTTGTTTGTATTTTGGAAGCATCCCTTGTGTTTTTTTTTTTTTTGGCTAAAATTCGAACATAATAAAAGGGGGAGAAGGAACAGAAATGAAATGAGGAGGAAGAAGAGCAGAAATGAAATGAGGAGGAAAAGCAGCAGAAATGAAATGAGAAGCAGAAATGAAATGAGGAGAGGAGGAAGGGTGCTGTTATATGCACATTCAAATGCATATACTGCCAAAATCCTGACTTGGCGTGGGGGAGTGGAGCAAGCACGCGGAGTGGCGTGGAGTGGCGCGGGAATCTCGCCATGTGGGTGTGGCAGATTTTGTCGAGGATCGCCTCTGGGGAGGGCGAGGCACGACGTGGCAGCTCTTCGTATTGATCGCGCCTGGGGACCGCGATCAACTGAGTAGATCGCCTCTGCCAGACGCGATCAAGGGGTAGAAAAGCTGGTTATCTTTTGATCGCGCCTGGTGAGCGCGATCCTCTCCTTTGATCGCCACTCCCGGGCGCGATCAACCCTATAATCGTAAAAAAATTTGCAGCAACCCTATTTTTGCAATTGCTTTTGATATTTGGCCTAATTAAAAAAATTTGCCCAAATCTTAAATTTTAACGGGCTCAAAAACTATGGAGAGCCAATTACATCACTTGCCAAAACAAATACCTTTTAATATTTTAGTTCGATAATAATTAATGTACATTTTTTGTTTAGTTTTCGAAATGCTTTCCAATCCCATACTTTTTTTTTTTTTGGTAATTCAGTATCCCAGTTTCGGTACCAATCTGACCATCTTTTAACGAGACACAAATTAAAGCCAGAACAAAAAAAAAAAATATAAACTGATCCAAAATAAAAATTAATAGCATTGGAAATTTTGAATCTAAAATGTAGAGAAGAGCAATTTCTTAGCTCTTATACCTACAATGGATTGGGTTTCCAATAACGTACTCTTATGGGGCATGGCTATTTTTATGGTTAATTGTACTTTTGGTCCTGAGTTCATTTTAAAATGATCATTTTTCCGATACTTTTAGTTTCATAATTTTTTTTTCTACACTTTTGATTCTAAGAGAATTGTATTTTTTGTCCCAAGAAAATGCATAAATTGTAGTTTTGATCCCAAAAAATATATATAAATTTATCATTTTGGCTCTGATAATTAATGGATGAAATCAAAATTGCAAAAGACTAGTTCTGCACATAAATACTAAAAGTTTTTTTACATAAATCTTTTTGGGACTAAAAGCGCCATTTTTCCGCTATTTTTAGTAAAGCGTTGAATACTGATAGGTCAAAACAAAAAATTGACAAAATATTTGTAAATTTAAGAAGCTCGAGAGGCCAATGATCTTGGGCAGTTTAGTGGCCCAAGAGAACAAGGCTTTTGGGTTGTGATTTGAGAAAAGGTCATGGGCCATATGACACCTCTTGGAATATTGATTTCGCTCTGAACCATGACTTTTCTTTCATTATTACCACTACAGTTACTCTCGTGCAAGGCAAGGTTAATATATATGTAGAGTATATTGATACAAGAATTCTTTATATATGTAGAGCAATTCTTTGGGGATTATTCCATCAAAATATTACAAATTTAATTATGGTCAAATATTTCAAATATTTTATTGTGTTCCAGAGAATTTTTCACACTTTTATTTTTTGTCCGTTTCACAGCACTCTTCAGTCACACCCCTAAAATAAGTAATAACTATATCTAAAAAAAAAAAAATCAATAAAATATTAAAGGATAATTATTTTATTCAACCTCACACTCATATTTTTTTTTCTCTCTTAAAAATAATGCATTTCAAAGTGTGAAGAGTAATCTGGGACGGAAAGCGTATTTAAACTTGGACAACCCCAAATTTTCGTAAATAATTATTTTTATAGATTAGATTTTTTTTTTTAGAACTATAGATGAGATATATTTAAATGTATCGATATGTTTAAATGAATTACGTATTGAGTATATGTCTATACTATAGAAATATTAATAAGTACTAATCAATTAGTTTATATATTCCTTAAATTTAAATTATTCAATAATATTTTATAAAAAATAACAATGTTTATATTTTTGGACTTAAATTTATAAATCATTATACATGCACATATTTAACTGCCTAATTTGTGCTTAACCTCCCTCTCGCCCTCTATATTAACCTCTCGGCTCTCGCCCTTTTTTTCTCAACATCTTTAAAAATTTCAATAATCAAGTCGCATTTCACTACCTCATTCGGATTGGTTCAATTTCAAAACTACTGCAATTTCAATTTTTAATTTTTTTTTTTAATTTAAGTAGAAGGTAACTGGTCGGACTCATACCCAAAATGAATTGCAGTAGAGAAGATGGCTTCATATTCAAATGGGTAACTGAAAAGACGTTGTTTTTTTTAGGAAAGCACATACAAACACGCAATCACGAAAAATAGAAGAATACGAAATTTATTTACTCAGTTCGTCTTACGACTACGTCTGGGGGACGATGCCAAGTTAGAGTTTTCACTATATCTTTCTGATACCTGATACAAGGAAAAATATTTATTTATATAGAAACGAGTCCTAACCCTAAAATCAGGATCGAGTGGACCGAAAAATCGGCGGTATTGGACCTTAGTGTACAGTCCATTCAGACTCCACACTCCTACAACTTTTAAGCTAAAATAAATAAATAAATATAATAAAGAAAGCAATATTGACTTTCAATGTCGACAGTGTGTAGAAAAAACAAAAAATTACAGTAGTTTATAAAAATAGTAAGCACAACGGATGGGAAAATGAGGACTTCTATTTTTTATAGACTTTATATATACTAGTACTTCTCCCGTGAAAAAATTGTGATAAGAATCAAAATTAAAATTAATTTGTTCATTTGGACTTTACATCATTATTTATTTACATATTTTTTTAATATGTGATTTTTTAAAGATATTATAATGGTGTTTTAAACCACTACAAATTAGTAAGATTCCCTTCAAAAAGCTAAAAGACAAAGTGATTAATCATGTAAACAATGTATATATAAATAAGTGTCTCATACTTAATAAATACTAAAATTTATTAAAAAAAATCAAAACTCTTTAACTGTGATTTTTATTGTCTACATGTTTAGTAGAAAGACAATTACTTTGATACATAGCACATTATACTTTTTTTTTAAGGAGAAAATCCCTATAAAAGCTAATTTTACAACACAAGTACATCAAGGGATTAAATTCTCAATCCAAAGTGGAAAATCTACTCCGCTCCAATCTCGAGAAGTCGGAGAGACGATGGCGTAACGTGCCAACTCATGTGCCGCGCGATTACTCTGTCTTGGGATATGGTTAATGGCTCTCACTAAACCATTATTTAGCTCTTCCCAAATTTCTTCCAAGATCAATCCTTCCGGGCTAAAACATTTTTCTTTCTTCACAATTGCTTGTACTGCCTCAAGGGAATCCGATCGAACATGGACATCACTCACATTATGGCTTCGACATTTTTTAACTCCCAATAGCACTGAATAGAGCTCCGCTCCCAACACTGAACCTGGCAGATCAATTTTTCTGCATCCAACTGCAAACACCTTCTTTCTTGTATCCAGGATCACATAACCAAAAGATGAAGTTCCCTTTTCCTCATTATAGCTCGCATCCACAAGAAGAGTGTAGCCATACTCTTTCTCCATTATTGGTTCATATCTTCTTAACATTCTGTGATCTACTGCTGTGCCTTTCATTGATTCATTTGTCTTTTGGAAACACTTGAGGAGTTCAAGAGTCCAATCAACTCTTATTTGATGAAATTCTGGCAACTCTTGATCTCCATTCCTATTTCCATGCTTTAACCTGCATCTCTCTCTCCATATACCCCAAGCAATCATAATATTTTCCTCTAAACTCCTCCCAAAAACACCTCCCGAAATGTATTCAATAAGATTAGATATGGACATGAATTTGCATTTCTTTAGAGTTTCCCACATATTCAATTTTTTCTAAATATGTTTAAAAGCTGGGCAATGAAACAGACAATGAGCAGTATCCGCCATAAAAATCACACAAAAAGCAATGCGGCTGGGTCGGCACATGGTGTGAATATAAATTACCTTCTGCTGCAATAATATTATTCCATACCTTCCACAAGAAAATTCTGACTTTCGGCGGAATCTTTGTACTCCACACCCGCTTCCACCACGAGCTGTTTGCTCCATTGTTGGAGGGACCCGCCTCTCTTTTTATTTCCTGCATTTTCATTAAAGCATACAAGTATCCAGATTTGACAGTAAATCTACCTTTTGGATCCGGTTTCCAGTATCTCGAGTCGCCTCCCAATTTAGCTCCAATCGGAGTTTTCAAGATAGCTTCTCTTTCAAAAGGTAGAAAAACATCCCTGAGGAGCTCTTCATCCCAAGTATAAGATGGTAAAATGAACCTGGATACCTTGGATCCACTAGCAATTCTGGATTTAATTCGCCCGTCCGCAATGCCCTGCACCCAGGCATCTTGAAAAATATTAATAGATTTACCATCCCCAATTCTCCAATGCAATCCGGTTTCCAAGACCTCCCGACCCCGGTAAAGAGATCTCCAAATAAAAGACGAATTCGAACCAATTCCAGCTTCCATAATGTCGGTGTGCTTGAAATATCGAGCCTTAAAAACTCTTGACACTAGCGCTCCAGGATCAGATATCATCCTCCAGATTTGTTTTGCCAGGAGAGCTTTATTAAATAGAGATAACTTCCTGAAACCAAGACCCCCTATACTCTTCGGTTCACACAAGTAGTCCCAGCTTTTCCATCGAACTCCTTTTCCTTAATTGTTGTTTCCCCACCATAAATTTGATATCATGCTTTCAATATCATTGCATATTGAGAATGGGATTCTGAAGCATGACATTGCATATGATGGAATGGCGTTAATGACTGCTTTAATCAGAACCTCCTTTCCCCCTTCAGACAAATCCTTATTTCTCCATGTTTCAATCTTCCCAGCTACCCTGTCTCTTAAATAAGCAAACTGTAGCCTTTTTGTCCGCATAGAGAAAGTTGGGAGCCCAAGGTAAATGTCATGTCCCAGTCTAATATTTACATTCAGGATATTCTTGACCACATTTTTAGCTTGATTCGTGGTCTTTGGGCTGAAGGTAATAACAGACTTCTCGTAATTAATAAGCTGCCCGGATGCCTTTTCATAGAGGGCCAAACATCCCTTCAGATTTTTGCACTCCTCCTCTGACGCCTTCAAGAAAATAAGACTATCATCTGCGAAAAAGAGGTGTGAAATGATTGGACTCCCCTTGGCTATCGAAATTCCAGTTAATTCCTTCTTCTCCACAGCTTCTTTCACAAGAGAGGAAAAGCCTTGAGCGCAAAGTACGAACAAGAATGGGGATAAAGGGTCTCCTTGTCTAAGACCCCTCGATGGAGCAATGTTGCCGACAACTCGGTCCCCAATCTTGAAAGCATAAGAAACCAAATTAACACATCTCATAATAAGATCAACCCAATTAGCACTAAATCCTATCTTTCTCATTATCCGATCCAGATATAACCATTCAACTCTGTCATAAGCTTTAGACATATCCAATTTAAGCGCAGCATAACCGGTTTTGCTTCTATTATTCCTTAACCAATGCATACACTCAAAGCCCAAGAGAATATTATCAGTAATTAGTCTTCCAGGAACAAAAACACTCTGAGTTGGATCTATAATCTCCGCCATCACCCTCCTAAGGCGATTTGTGATTGTTCTCGCCAGAATTCTGTAGCTTACATTGCATAAGCTAATTGGCCTATAGTCCTCAACGCATCTCGGGTTTTTCTTCTTTGGGATTAATGAGATAATGGTTTGATTCCAATTTTTCAGCCCTTCTCCCTTGTTCAACACCCTCAGCACACATCTCATCATATCTTTTCCCATCAACTCCCATAATTTTTGGAAGAAAGTTGCTGAAAATCCATCCGGCCCGGGAGCTTTTGAAGGTTTCAATTCAAAAGCAGCCTTTTGAACCTCAGCTTCTGTGAAAGGCATGTTGAGATAGTTATTCATACTATCCATAACCACCGGCTTCATACGATCCAAAACCCCATTGATATGTCTTTCCTCCGGATTTTGTGTAGTAAAGATCGAGCCGTAATATCCCAAAATAATGTGTTCTATATCCGTTGAGGTGGTGCACCAAACTCCTTCTCTATTCATCAAACCTTTGATGGTATTTATTCTTCTTCTCTCGGAAGCCCTTCTATGAAAATAACTTGTGTTTCTATCCCCGGCTGTTATCCACTCATACCTTGATCTTTGGTGCCAATGCATCTCCTCTTGAGTTTCTAATTTTTGTAACTCGGTCTCGATCCTTTGAATTTCACCTCCTCTGTCATCTTCCTCTTCCTCATTAAGAATCTTGTCAAGCTGCTCCCTTGTTTCCTTTATCCTTTTATTCAAGCTTCCAACTTCCGTATTAGCCCAGTTAAGCAAGAATCTGCTATAATTTCTCAATTGAGAGGGAAGATCCAGCTCTGTTCTGCTATTCTTCCAAGCCTCATGTACCACTGTTTCATAATCCTCTTCGAAAATCCATTTTTTCTCAAATTGGAATCTTTTCATCTGATAAGTCCTTCGCTGTGATGTTATTTCATTAATACAAAGCTTGACAACTCTATGATCAGATCCGTAGAAGTGAGCACATAGCACATTATACTTGAAACAAAAAATTTATTGAACTTTGAAAATGTGAGTGAAAAGTATAATATAAAAATAAATTAATAGATTGATATTAATTCATTATGTTTGTTAAGAGAGTGAAGTTCATACACTCACCATGAAGCAGTGTACTGATTACACTTGCTGAAGTGGATTTTTTTTTTTTAAAAACAAACTTAAAAAATTTATATGTATAGATAGATGTTAAACAATACAATGTTATGGTAGTAACAATAATAATACAAATTTAGTGGAAAAAATGTTAATTCACAGAGGAAGTAAGATATTGAAGATGCAGTGAAAAAAATGTGGATGTAGGTGTACTTTTTGTTGACAGCGTTTTGTGTGAACCAGTTTTACTGTGGAATTGGTTTACAACTAATATTTTACAATAATACAATCAATATTTTTTAATATAATTAATAATGTTCAACTAATACCCTTTAATAAATCAATTAATATCATTCAAACTACTACTTTATAACAGTAAAAATAACTTAGACCCTTTGAAATAACTTATACTATCAAAATCAGTTTCATGGTAAAACTGGTTCACACAAAATTTAGCCAACAAAAAATACACCTACATTCACATTTTTTTCTCTGCATCTTTAATATCTTACTTCCTCCGTCCCACAAAGATAGTCCACGTGTCTTTTTGCTTTGTTGCAAATTATAATTATTTTTAAATAAAAGTGTGTAAATTGTTTGAAATATCCATATTTAAATACCGCTAATTATTTTGTTATTATTGTTTTTATATTCAATAAATAAGAGTATATCAAGAATTTGTAGGTAAAATCCAGAATTTCAAACACTAATAAATAAAAAAATTATCAGTCTGTGTAAAATTTTAAACATGACTATATTTTGTGGGATGGAAAAAATAATATTTTATCCACAATTGCCATAAATGGTATTACTCCCATATATTTAATTAATTAAAATATATTTAGCATACTAATTTTTTTATCATTAATTTTAGCATACTAATTACTTAATTAGTCACTTGCCTTAGCAGATTTACTTTTTCAACTTTGCTTGTTACCTCCTCCTCTGTCACGGTGCATGTGTTAATTTAGGGATGAGACTGTTGTAAATCTAGAAGATTTATTATTCCAAATCTAGAAAATTTGATGTGGATATTACTAATGGACCAATAACCCAATGTGTTTTATATCTTAGACTAGGATTTTATTCTTATAAATAGACTATTGTATTCACAATTGTAATTACTCATACACAAGATCATTAGTGAAAACTCCTGGCTTGGCTCGCCCCCAGACGTAGTCGTTCCCGACGAACTGGGTGAACAAATCCCGTCTTTTATTTTACGCACTTATTTACAACACATTATCAGCACGAGTCTCTGCCCGAGATTATACAGTATGCCCTAAATTAAATTCCCTATGAATTACATATTTTGATGTGTACCCTTGCTATGGATTCGATTTAATATACTTGCAATTAATTGAATTATATTTGTATATCGAATTAAATTATTCTTTGATTGAGACTTGTAACGACGAGCAACGGCGGCCGCCCCGTAGATGAACGGCCGCCGCCCGTCACCCCGCCAGAGGGCCGCAAGCCGCCGCACACGGGCATCAGCCCATGCAGCGCTGCCGAGCCGCCGCCATCCTGCCTCCGAGAGCGACGCCCCTGAGCGACGCGGCCCCGCTCCCGAGTCACCGCCAACCCACCTCTGAGCGCGACGCGGCCCCTTTGCCTCTAGCCCACCACCGAGCTCGATGCCCCAGCGCGGCGCTGCCCGCCGCCTAGCGCGACACCCGCGCGGTGCGGCCCGCTGCCGTCCGCCGCCAACGATGCGACACCCGCATGCGCTGCCCGTCGCAGCTGTCGCCGCCCACAATGCGCTTACCGTACACTGACGACCGTCCCTTCGCCACCTCCGTGCGTTGCGTCGAGGTGACGCATGCCCTCCACATGCATCGTTATTCTCCCCGGAATTTTGTGAAACCCTAATCTAATTGCGATTTCGTTTTTAGGATATCACAAAATTCTAATTAATTTATTTTAAAATCTTGAAAATATTTCGTTAAATTTCATTAATATACATGAAATATTTAGCCTCATGAATATGCATGTCTATTAAGTCGTAAATTTTCCTTGAAATTATTTTCATGTGATTATCGTTCATAATAAATTGTTTTGCATGTGTAAGCAAATAAAATTTGCACCCAATTAAATGGTGACACATGTACAAATCAAATATTAATATCAAATAAAATTTACTATTTTATTTTGAGAATTTAATTAAATTAATTCTTGAATTAAATAGTTAAATTGATATTAAATGTACACGATACAAGTCGGACAAATTAAATGAGTGTTCGATACTCATATTAGGTAATAAATACGCCTTATTTACCATTAAAATGAGAATTAAATGATATCCCGTCAAAAATGGAAGCGAATTAAACTAATTCGCAAATCACGCCAATCAAATGTTGTGGGCCAATCAAGTGGCGCCACGTGGCATGACAAGAATGGAAAGTCTTCCATCCTTCACCCTATAAATAGGGTCTTCTTCTCATTCATTTGGGAGGACAACCAAGGACAACCAAGATGAACCAAGACTAGCACGAACGAAGACGAACAAGCAACCGAAGCGAACGAACATCCAGACGATCAACCAGCGAATCTTCTGCAACCGTTCTTGAAGGCTCAAAGCGTTCATCGCCGTTCTTCGTGGAAATCAACCGGAAGCAGCTCTAGATCGAAGATCAAGGCTTGAAGCCCCTCCGATCCGGCATTTTCTCATTGAAGATTTGAAGATTCTTCAAGATCGTTCTTCAGCGTTCTTCGCCGTTCTTAGTGAAAGTCAACCAGAAGCAGCTTAAGATCGAAGACTAAGGTTCAGAACCCCTCCGATCCGGTGTTTCTACGTGAAGACTCGAAGATCCTTCAAGGACGTTCGTCGCCATTCTTCGCCGTTCTTCGTCTAAATCCGCCAGAAACAACTCAAGTTCGAAGATTAAGGCCCGAAGCCCCTTTGATCCGGCGTTTTCTCTTTGAAGACTCGAAGATCCTCTAAGAACGTTCTTCGCTCAAGTCCACCAGAAGCAGTTCCAGATTGAAGATCAAGGCTCGAAGTCCCTTCAATCCGGCGTTTACCGTTGAAGATTTGAAGAAAACTCCAAGAGCGTTCTTCAGTGTTCTTCGCCCAAATCCTCCTAAAACAGCTCCAGATCAAAGATCAAGGCTCGAAGTCCCGTCAATCCGGCGTTTGCATTCAAAGATTCAAAGAGCGTTCTTCACCAAATTCAAGAGCGTTCATCCAGAAGCAACGTTTAATCCAAAACAAGGTGTTTCACCCTTGGATTAACGTTACAAACATTCAAGTCCGAAGATCGAAGTCAAAGTTCGATCAAGGTCAAAGTCAACTGAAGAGAAGAATCAGAGGATCAAAGTCTAGAGTCAAGAACCCGCAAATTTTTCGGTTTGATTCGAACAAATTCAAGTTGTAAACGATATTCGTGTTTATTATATTAATAATACGAATTCTGCAGTTACAAATTTGGCACGCCCAGTGGGACAGACTCTACTTCTCATCTCTTCTCTCCTCAAGTAAAGCTCAAGATTACTAAGGATGGCTCCCCGCAAAGTTATTGTGCAAAAAGCCAATTCCTTCAAAACTTCTGAAGGTCAGGTCGTGACAAGAAGTATGGCGAAGCGATCTCTGGCTGAGACCTTCACAAAGGCCAATCCATCGGTGGAGGCAACAACTAGGAAGCCGGCCCACACTGCTGAAGGCGAGGAGGTCAACTCTCCGCACTCCACTTCACATTCATCCTCAAACTCACTGTCAGACTCAAGCGTTGCTCCAGTTATGATGACAGACTCCTCGACTATTGAGGAATGATTCAACAGCATCCTCAAAGCTATTGAAGGTCTTGCAGATCACGTCAAGAGGCAAGACATTCAGATCGCCAACTTGATGAATAAAGTGGAGAATAGTGATGCAAGTCACGCTCATGGGAAGCAAGTTGAAGATCAAGGAGTAGAGGAAACCTCAACTAGGCGACAAGCAGCTGAAACTGAGGAGACTACTAAGGAGCTGCAAGTCTCAGCTGATGGAGCGATCCAGATTGATCAACTCAAGGATCTCATTCTGGAGACGGTGAAAGGGAAATTTGAAGATGGCTCCAAGTCCACCTTCACCTACACCAAGCCCTACACAAGGAGGATTGACAACTTGCGGATACCAGCAGGCTACCAACCTCCAAAGTTCCAACAGTTTGACGGAAAGGGAAATCCAAAGCAGCACGTGGCCCATTTTGTTGAGACGTGCAATAACACCGGGACTTACAGAGACTATCTTGTCAAGCAGTTCGTCCGCTCACTCAAAGGAAACGCCTTCGACTGGTACATTGATCTGGAGGCTAACTCCATCAACAGCTGGGATCAAATGGAGCAAGAGTTCCTTAACCGTTTCTACAGCACGAGAAGAACGGTTAACATGATCGAGCTGACAAATTCACACCAATGGAAGGAAGAGCCTATCATCAATTACATTAATCGATGGAGAAATTTAAGTCTGAATTGCAAAGATAGACTGTTCGAGACATCCGCGATTGAAGTGTGCGTCCAAGGGATGAAGTGGGGTCTCCGATATATTCTCCAAGGTATCCAACCGCGAACCTTTGAAGAGTTGGCCACAAGAGCTCACGACATGGAGCTAAGCATGATTGCAAGTGGAGTCAAAGGACCACCAACACAAAAGTCTCGCGACAAGACTTATGTCAAGCCTTCAAGTAAGGAATACATAACAGATCTTCCTCGTGATAGGGGGCAAAACAGGTTCACTCTAAAAGAAATGCGTCAAAAACAATATCCTTTCTTAGACTCGGACGTCTCTGGGATATTTGATGACTTGATTGAAGCAAAGCTCATAGAATTGCCTAAGATGAAGCGGCCGGAGAAAGCTGGATGCACTGACGATCCAAAGTACTGCAAATACCATCGATTAGTAGGCCACCCAATTGAAGTCTGCTTCATCTTCAAGGAAAAGGTCATGCAATTAGTTAAGCAAGGAGATATCGTGCTCGAAGAAGCTACCTAAAGTTCTTCAAATGAAAATGCTCCTCGACAAGAGCATAAACTGTTTGAAATGCTCCTTGATACGAGCATAAACTTTCTGTGATGTTCCTTGATACGAGCATAAACTGTCTGTGATGTTCATTGATACGAGCATAAACTGTCTGTGATGCTCCTTGATACAAGCGGAAACTATCTCAAAGCCAAATCAAATCTCATTGACGAAAGACAAATCTGTCAGAAGCTCTCAAGTCGAAGATCAGATTGAAGTCTCCCCAAGTTAAATGAAACTCTCCTTGTTAGGAGATAAAACTGTCTGATGCTCCCAAGCCGGAGATCAAATTGAAGTCTCCATCAAATCCATTCTCCTTGATAAGAGATAAAACTGTTTGAAGCTTTCAAGCCGGAGATCAAATTGAAGCCTTTCCGAATCAAATAAAGTTCCTTGATACGAGCGAAAACTATCTCAAAGCCAAATCAAACTATCCTTGATAAGAGACAAAACCATTTGAGGCTTTCAAGATGGAGATCAAATTGAAGCCTCTTGGATCAAATGATGCTCCTCGATACGAGCCTAAACTATTTACAAATTTGAAAATGAAGTCTCCTCGACAAGAGATCAAACTGTTCAAATTTGAAGTTGAAATACTCCTTGATACGAGTATAAACTATCTAACAAATCCAAATCAAGTCTCCATGACACACGAGTTAAAACTGTATGTCACTCCTAGTCTACATGAGTATAAACTGTTTATGGCATCCCCTTAAACTACGTTATGACTTGATCCTCTTTAAGGGGTACGTAGGCAGCTTAGACATCTTCTAAGTTCAGTCACGATTCAAAACTTCAAATTCATATGAGGGCGTAAAATACTTTCGTGCTTCATTCACATCAAGTCCAGAAATGACCGTGAACAAAGCACGAGGGGGCATTTGTAAGCAAATAAAATTTGCACCCAATTAAATGGTGACACGTGTACAAATCAAATATTAATATCAAATAAAATTTACTATTTTATTTTGAGAATTTAATTAAATTAATTCTTGAATTAAATAGTTAAATTGATATTAAATGTACACGATACAAGTCGGACAAATTAAATGAGTGTTCGATACTCATATTGGGTAATAAATACGCCTTATTTACCATTAAAACGAGAATTAAATGATATCTCGTCAAAAATGGAAGCGAATTAAACTAATTCGCAAATCACGCCAATCAAATGTTGTGGGCCAATCAAGTGGCGCCACGTGGCATGACAAGAATGGAAAGTCTTCCATCCTTCATCCTATAAATAGGGTCTTCTTCTCATTCATTTGGGAGGACAACCAAGGACAACCAAGACGAGCACGAACGAAGACGAACAAGCAACCGAAGCGAACAAACATCCAGACGATCAACCAGCGAATCTTCTGCAACCGTTCTTGAAGGCTCAAAGCGTTCATCGCCGTTCTTCGTGGAAATCAACCGGAAGTAGCTCCAGATCGAAGATCAAGGCTTGAAGCCCCTCCGATCCGGCGTTTTCTCATTGAAGATTTGAAGATTCTTCAAGATCGTTCTTCAGCGTTCTTCGCCGTTCTTCGTGAAAGTCAACCAGAAGCAGCTTAAGATCGAAGACTAAGGTTCAGAACCCCTCCGATCCGGTGTTTCTACTTGAAGACTCGAAGATCCTTCAAGGACGTTCGTCGCCATTCTTCGCCGTTCTTCGTCTAAATCCGCCAGAAACAGCTCAAGTTCGAAGATTAAGGCCCGAAGCCCCTTTGATATGGCATTTTCTCTTTGAAGACTCGAAGATCCTCTAAGAACGTTCTTCGCTCAAGTCCACCAGAAGTAGTTCCAGATTGAAGATCAAGGCTCGAAGTCCCTTCAATCCGGCGTTTACCGTTGAAGATTTGAAGAAAACTCCAAGAGCGTTCTTCAGTGTTCTTCGCCCAAATCCTCCTAAAACAGCTCCAGATCAAAGATCAAGGCTCGAAGTCCCGTCGATCCGGCATTTGCATTCAAAGATTCAAAGAGTGTTCTTCACCAAATTCAAGAGCGTTCATCCAGAAGCAACGTTTAATCCAAAACAAGGTATTTCACCCTTGGATTAACGTTACAAACATTCAAGTCTGAAGATCGAAGTCAAAGTTCGATCAAGGTCAAAGTCAACTGAAGAGAAGAATCAGAGGATCAAAGTCTAGAGTCAAGAACCCGCAAATTTTTCGGTTCGATTCGAACAAATTCAAGTTGTAAACAATATTCGTGTTTCTAATATTAATAATACGAATTCTGCAGTTACAGCATGTATCTATGATTTAATTATCTTACGTGCATTATTTCTCCCGCATATAGTTTATTTCTTTATAGTCTGCATATTATGCCCCGGTAGGCGGCGCCCGGTACTTGTCGGACTGTAATTTATGTTTTAGGTAGACGACATCCAATACTTGTTTCTATGTGCTCTAGAATAATCAAATGAATCCTTGTTTCTCCGTTGTCAATAAATTTTACCACACCCCTAACCATGTCGCTTTATTAATTGTAGTGTATTATGTCTGACACCACTATGAAAGAATTCGATGAGCTTGCTCTCGATGGTAGCAACTACCCGACATGGATGCTAGATGTCGAAATCCATCTAGCCTCGAATAGGTTCAGTGAAACCATTGTCGAAGGTTCAAAATCCACTAACGCCCAGAAGGCGAAACCGTTGATTTTCCTTAGAAACCACATGAATGAGGATCTGAAATATGAATACCTCACTCAAAGAGACCCCGAAGTGTTGTGGAAGTCCCTGAAGGACCGTTTCCAACAACAAAGTAACATACTTCTCCCTTCAGCACAATACGAGTGGTTGAACATCCGTTACCAAGACCTTAAGTCTATAACAGAGTACAACTCTGCCTTGCAGCGTATTGTAACCAGCTTGATCCAGAATTCTATATCAACATTCCACGCTAGCAACCCAGTACTCCAGCAGCAGTATAGGGCCACACATGCGATTGGTCGCAACCGTGGAAGGGGGAGAGTGAGTAAGAAGTTCTGGACTAAAGGCTGAGGTCGTAGTTCATCAGGTGGTCATAGAACCTGGAATTTTGCTCCACGAAAACCTAGCTCTCAAGGCATGATTGACCAGTTCTGCTACAGATGCGGATGCAAAGGTCATTGGTCACACACGTGCCGTACTCTCAAACACTTGGTAGAGGCTTATCTAATAATGCAAAAGGACGACAAGGGAAAGGCTCCCATGGTTGAACCTCAAGATGACAGCCTGCCTGAAGCAGAATTTGACCAAGACAACGATGATCTCTTGAGCCCGTAGCTCGAAATTTATGAGACAATGAGTGATTTGTGTATTTGATTAATTCTAGTACTTTGTTTTCTAAATAAGACAATTTTATGTTTTTGGATCCTTTCTTTCGGATACTTCATTTTATGATGATATTATTATTCTAGCTTTGATATATTTACCTTAAATAGTTGTCCATTACATTTATTTGGATATTGTTGTTCTCACTTATGGCTTGTAAACAAATCAACTATTAGGTTTGGACAATTTCCTCTTGCATGATGGACGCACATAGTTATTTTTGTTTGGTAGATAGCGCCACCACACATACAATCCTAAAAGATAGGAAGTATTTTCATAACTTGATAGAACGTAAGGGGAGTATAACTACAATAGCCAATGATAGTACGTTGATAGTGGGTTCCGGAAGAGCTTCCATTGTCCTTCCCATGGGTACCGAACTTATAATCGATAATGCTTTATTGTTTCCATAATCTAAGCGTACCCTACTCAGTTTTAGAGACATTAGGATAAACAGATATCACATTGAAACTGAAACTGAGAACAATAACGAATACCTTTTGATGACTATTACTCGAGGTAACCGTAAATAAGTTATAGAAAAACTTCCTTCCTTCTCCTCCAGATTGTACTATTCCTACATCCGGTCATCTAGTTCCCATCTAGCTATAAGTATGAAATTCAATGACCCAAATTCTTTTAAATTGTGGCATCAGCGGTTAGGTCATCCAGGACAAACAATGATACGTAGGATTCTATCTAATTCAACTGGTCATAATATTTCGAATAATAGAATCCCTCCTGTTAATGAATTTATTTGTGATGCATGTTCTAAGGGTAAGTTGATAGTACGCCCGTCGCACACTAAGGTTGGACTAGAGTCTCCGGTTTTCCTTGAGCGAATTCAAGGAGACATTTGCGGACCGATTCACCCAGCATCAGGACCATTTCATTATTTCATGGTCCTAATTGATGCCTCTACTGGGTGGACATATGCCTGTTTGCTGTCCACCCGCAATCAAGCTTTTGCGAAGCTCATTGCGAAAACTATCGAGCTTAGAGCTCAATTCCCGGATTATCCAACCAAGACGATTCAGATGGATAATGCTGCTGAGTTCAGCTCAAAGGCCTTTACAGATTACTGTATGGCCCTGAAAATTAAAGTTGAGCATTTGGTCCCCTACGTCCATACCCAAAATGGTCTTGCTGAGGCGCTAATAAAACGTATCAAACTTATCGCGAGACCATTGCTTATGAACTCCAAACTACCCACTTCATGCTGGGGGCATGCAGTCCTACATGCATCGCACTTAATACAAATCCGTCCAACTGCATATAATGATCATTCCCCCATACAGTTAGTGCATGGGAAAGAACCTAGCATTTCCCATCTGCGTATTTTTGGATGTGTGGTATATGTTCCGATAACATTACCAAAGCGGGCCTCTATGGGCCTACAAAGGAAACTCGGTATTTACATCAGATTTGACTCTCCATCCATCGTGAAATACCTCGAGCCTTTGTCCGGGGATCAATTAACGGCCCGGTTCGCTGATTGCACGTTCGATGAAGATTACTTCCCGGCATTAGGGGGAGATCCGAATTCAAAATTGAATGAATGCTGGGAACTTACGTGGAACGTAAGTAATCTTCAGTATCTAGATCCACACACTAATCAATCTGAACTAGAAGTTCAAAAGATCATTAACTTGCAAAATTTAGCAAATAATCTGTCAGACGTGTTCACTGACCATAGAGGTGTAACTAAATCGCATATACCTGCAGTAAATGCTCCCCAAAGGGTTGAGGTCCCAAGCAAAACGAGTAATCATGCCCCCACATGCCAAAAGCGTAAAGGACCCTCAAGTGATAGTAATACACCTAAACGAAAGGCTAGCAAATCTGGTCAGTCGAATGTAAAATCTCTAGAAGAGATTCGTCTAGATAACTCAAAGTCTTTAGGAGACGAACGTCCTAGTGATGAAGCACGTGCATAAAATATTCAATGCACTAGGACCATGAAACGACCAGACCCAGATACAATGGGAAATGAGGAAGGTCTGGTTGACGTAAACGTTGAAGTCTCTATGAACTTCACAGATATGGGAGAAACATATAATAGAAATATTACTGTCATCGACGACACATTTGTAGCGTCAATTGCTCTTTCCATTATAAATGATCTAGATCCAGAACCCAAAATAATCGCTGAGTGTCGGAAGCGCTCCGACTGGGTTAAATGGAAAGAGACAATTGATGCAGAGCTCGCATCGCTTAACAAAAGACAAGTATTTGGCTCTATCATTCGTACACCCGCGCGCTATCCCCGTAGGATATAAATGGGCATTTGTACGAAAATGAAATGAGAACAATAGTGTGGAGAGGTATAAAGTGAGGCTTGTAGTTCAAGGGTTTTCGCAGAGGCCCGGGATTGATTTCGATCAAACCTATTCTCCCGTCATGGACTCAATAACGTTCTGCTACTTTATATCTTTGGCAGTTAAATTGAATCTCCAAATGAAATTAACGGACGTAGTAACCGCATACTTATACGGATCACTAGATGCCGACATTTATATAAAAATCCCGATGGATTTGACATTCCTCAGATGAGGAATGGTGAAAACCGCAGTATGTATATCATAAAACTGCAGAAGTCGTTGTATGGCCTGAAGCAATCGGACCTCATGTGGTACAACCGACTTAGTGAATCCCTTCAGAAGAAGGGATACACATCCGATAAAGCTTTCCCGTGCGTATTCACGAAGAAATCACAAAATGGTTTTTGCATCATATCCATCTATGTTGATGACCTGAATATAATCGGAACATGCAAAGAGATTGAAGAAGTCAGTTCAATCTTGAAAGCCGAATTTGAAATGAAAGCCTTGGGTAAAACCAAGTACTGCCTCGACCTGCAGATCGAGCATCTCCCAGAAGGAATCCTTACACATCAGTCGACCTATGTAAATAAGGTATTGGAGAGATTTCACATGGATAAATCTCATCCACTTAGCACCCCTATGGTTGTTCGATCTCTCGAAGTGGATAAGGACCCATTTAGACCAAGAGAAGATTCAGAAGAAATTCTGGGGCCAGAAGTTCCTTATCTTAGCGCTGTTGGAGCATTGCTCTATCTCGCAAATTGCACTCGGCCGGACATTGCATTTGCTGTCAATTTGCTTGCGAGATATAGCGCTTCTCCTACAAGGAGACATTGGAATGGTGTTAAGCATGTTCTACGGTACCTCCAAGGGTCTCAAGATCTTGGATTGTTTTACCGTAAGAACCAAGATAAAACCTTAGTAGGTTATGCAGATGCTGGCTATTTGTCTGATCCCCACAACGCCATATCCCAGACTGGTTACATTTTTCTCTGTGGTGGTACCGCGATCCCATGGAGATCGGTTAAACAAATCATGGTTACCACGTCTTCAAAACACTCAAAGATAATACCTTTATTTGAAGCCGCACAAGAATGTGTTTGGTTAAGGTCCTTGGAAAAACATATTGGTGACTCGTGTGGTATCACTAAAGGCGATACACCTCCCACTGTTATATTTGAAGACAACGCAGCTTGCATCGCACAAATGAGTAATGGGTACGTCAAGGAAAACCTGACGAAACATATTTCACCTAAGTTTTTCTACCCATACGAGCTCCAGAAGAGTGATGTGATTACCATTCAAAATGTGCAATCTAGTAACAATCTAGCAGATCTGTTTACTAAGTCTTTACCTACGTCTACTTTTGAAAAGTACATTCGTGGTATTGGGATGCAAAGACTCAAAGTGTTGTTGTCTTCAGGGGGAGCGGTAACCCCGAAATAAATCTAGAAGATTTGATCTAGAAGATCGATTACATTCCTCCCTAACCTATTATTTGGCCGATACCTAGCACGTGGAGTTTTTATGACAAGACATTTATGTTATGTCGTAATGTCCAAGGGGGAGTGTTGTAAATCTAGAAGATTTATTATTCCAAATCTAGAAGATTTGATGTGGACATTACTAATGGACCAATAACCCAATGGGCTTTATATCTTAGACTAGAGTTTTATTCTTATAAATAGATTATTGTATTCACAATTGTAATTACTCATACACAAGATCATTAGTGAAAACTCCTGGCTTGGCTCGCCCCCAGACGTAGTCGTTCCCGAAGAACTGGGTGAACAAATCCCGTCTTTTATTTTACGCACTTATTTACAACAGAGACAATAAATTTGTAATTTTGTGTAGAATCTGTAATTTGCATAAATTTGAGGATGAAGGTGATAGTGATAATCTGCAAGTCTGGTGATGGAGAATTGATATGGTGATTGAGCAATGAATATCTGTTTGAGGAAGGAAGGAAGAAGCAGAGTGTGAGGATGGAGAGGAGGGTTATTTAAGTAATTTCCATACAATTTCTTCTCTCGTGTTAAGTCAGAAAAGAAATTTGATCCCTTGGTTAATGATTTGTTATTATTCATGGGAGAAGAGATGCAAAGAGGTAGTGATTCACCATTCATCTCTGATCTCTTTGATGATTTGTTATCACAATTTAAATAAGGGAAATCTTCACCTGAAAACTAATGAATTGAAAGCTCAAAAAACCAATAAAAAAATTGAATCACCATCTGATATATTCACAGCAAAAAATGCCCCATACTTTTTTGCAATTCCAACACTAAAAAATTATTAATATAATATTAAACTCCACATAATGCAATAAAATACATATTTACTAAAAAGAAAAGGTAAAATTGATGGGAAAATACACACATATATATAGATTTACAAATTTACAAGTAAAACAAAAGTTTAGGGTATTATTTTCCCCATTTCAAGACCTATAAATCATTTTTGCCCAACTTATACTTTTTTTCCCAATTAAGTTTGTTACCTTTTAAGTTGAAATTTTGTTGGAATAAAGTTGGACTGGAAACTAGATTGAAAACTCTTTGTCTCCTGTACCCTTACTTTAATTGGTGTATGTATCTCCGCTGGGCGTTGTAACCCTTACTTCTTCACAATCTTTAGAGTTTTCAACCTTATTTGAACTAATCCGGGGGAAAAAGAAAAAAAACTTATTCCAACTAGTTTTCAATAAGTTTCCAATTCAAATTTATTCCAACAAAATCCCAAGGGATATTTAGGGGCATAAACGCCATAGTAGGGCAAAAAAATATTATTTTTAAAAAAGTAAGGCAAAAAAGATTTTGGATACTAAAAATTGAGTATTTTTGTGCTTTTCCATAAAAGGTTATCTAAATTTATTACTTTAGATAAAAAAAATTAAACTATTTTAAGATACATATATATATTGTAACTGCAGAATTCGTTTTATTAAAATAATAAATACGAATACAATTTACAACTTGAATTTAATCGGATCGAACCGAAAAAATTTGCGGGTTCTTGACTCTGAATTTGATCCTCTGATTCTTCTCTTCAAAGTTTGACTGGACTTTGGATCGAGTCTTGACCTCAATCTTTGGACTTGAATATTTATAACGTTAATCCAAAGGTAAAAACACCTTATTTTGGATTAAACGTTGTTTCTTGATGAACGTTCTCGAATCTTCAGGAAGAACACTCTAAATGTTTCTTCAAATCCTTGAAGGAAAACGCCGGATCGAAGGGGCTTCGGGCCTTGATCTTCAATTTGGAGCTGTTTCGGGCGGATTTGAGTGAAGAACGACGAAGAACGCTGAAGAACGCTCTTGGATTTTTCTTCAAATCTTCAACGGTAAACGCCGGATTGAAGGGGTTTTGAGTCTTGATCTTCAATCTGGAGCGACTTCTGACAGATTTGGATGAAGAACAACGAAGAACGACGAAGAACGTCTTGAAGGATCTTCGAATCTTCAAGTAGAAAAACACCGGATCCGAGGGAGTTCGAGCCTTGATCTTCGATCTGGAGCTGCTTCTGGTTGATTTCCATGAAGAACGGCGAAGAACGATTTGGGTCTTCAAGAATGGTGGCAGAGGATTTGCTTGTTGATCGTCTGGATACTCGTTCACTTCGGTTGCTTGTTCGTCTCGTCTTCGTTCGTGGTCTTCATTGGTGGTAAATGAATGAGAAAGGACCCTATTTATAGGGTGGAGGTTTACAAACCTTCCTTTCTTAATATGCCACGTGGCGCTGCCTTATTGGCCATTGCCATTTGATTGGCGTGATTTACGAATTGTCTTAATTCGCTTCCACTTTTTACGAGATATCATTTAATTCTCGTTTTAATGGTAAGTAAGACATATTTTTTACCCAATATGAGTATCAAACACTTATTTAATTTGTCCGACTTGTACCGTGTGTTGGGAAAATAGGGGTGCTCGGAATCTATTCGGGATGAAATTTAAATACGAATTAAAATTCAATTATTACTAGCATGAATTAATCCTAATTAATTCAAATAATAATTACAACAACAAATTTAACATCATGCATGTTGAATTAATTCACATAAAATCTAGGCGGAATAAACAAGAATGTATGTGGCTTACGTACCTCTTGTAGAATTGGCCTTTGAATAAACGGGACAATCACGATCACACTTTATCAACCCAAAAACCTTCTCAAGTATTTTCCTTTCGCCTTACTTGATCACCGGTGGGAGATGCTTTCAAGTAATTTTAATAACTAAGGAAAAAGAAAAATATATATGCTGTTGATTTTTCCAACACATGGAATTATGTACTTGGGGATGAAATAATCATCCCCTATTTATAAAGGGAGGTGGCCGAATTTTTGTGATATTATGGGCTTGGAGAAGATCTTTTACATCGGCTCTAAGAAATCTTGAATATATCTCATATATTCTTTTCTCCATAATAAAATATTCCACAAAAATCTCACTCTCCTTTTTATAGGGCAATTTTCGAAAATAATAGGAGAAAAGCACAAGATTTGGATCTTCTTGAATATATGAGATAATCTTGTATTCCAAGAATACTTATCTTCCATAATATCTTTCCAAGAAAATCAACAAGATCTTTTCTCTCCTAATATACACAATTTTCGAAAAATTCAAAGAAAAATCAGCATAATATTATCTTTTTATTTTAATCATCTTATCATTATTGGGCTACTTAATGGGCTACTTGAGGGGACTTTAAGGAGAACTAAGATTGGACCTTCTAATGGACTTCTGAATTTCAATATTGAGCCCCAATATAATTCAATTCATTAATATTAATTATTACCACTAATAAATTAATATTGCACTATCCATCTTAATCCATATTACGATAATATGGGCTCCCGATTATTATTTCCCGCGTTTAAGATTATCAAGTCCATTAATTAATTAAGCTTCTGAATAGCTCTAAATTAATTAATATATTTCACCTTGGAGTAAAGACAACTCAATATTATTATCCATACCGAATAAACTGATTCTTCACCTGCAAGATTTGGTACGATAAAACTTCTGAGCCCACCAAGGGGACTAATCACACGAGCCGTACTCGCACGCGTTTCTCCATATTAAATCTTAGCAACCGTCGTATGATTAATATTACTGCCCAAAGCACAAGGTTCGAAGTCACGATGATTCTCACCCAACATGAATCAAAGCAGTAACCATTAAGCAAACATGGTCCTATTTAAGTGATGGAGAGTAAGAAATTAATAACCACTGAGGTCTAATTCTTCACATTTCAAAACAGAAGAATTTATCCTCGCTGTAGGTCCTCTTCAACACATACTAAATGTGCTAGTGCAATCTCTTAGTCAAGACAGACCAATCTGAGACTTACACATCGACCTTTCACGGTGGATTGTTCAATTCCACCTAGGTCGTGAATTTGTATGTTTAGTTACAAGGAAACTGTTAATGTTATCTTCCGTGATCGGGTATCACCACATTAACTACAATGTAACTAGTACTATTATGAACTGTTTGCAATAAATATTCAACATTCAATCATATCTATAGCATATGCGATAATAGAATTATTCTCATAAACAAGTGTTTGATACACGAGTTATACAAAGTAAAAGCATACTTTCACGTATAACTCCAACAATCTCCCACTTATACTTAAAGTCTGCTTTTTAGTATACATCACGCATGTCTTAGTGTAGTAGCTCTACGTGACATCTCATGTCAACCTACACTAACATAATAATTCCTTCCACTTATACTTAAAGCAGATTGACAATAGTCTTGACTCTCATTCCATCCACATGTCTCTCGAATGTACTCTGAGGCAGACCCTTTGTGAATGGATCCGCTAGGTTGTCACCCAACACTATCTTTGCCACCTCTTTATCTCCTCTCTTAACGATTTCTCGTATAAGATAGTATTTTCTTTCTATGTGTTTGTTGGCCTTGTGGGCTCTCGGTTCCCTTGAATTTACAACTGCTCCGGTACTATGATTGCGATGGGCAAATTCGGAACAACGTCCAAGTCCACTAAGAAGTACTTGAGCCAAACCGCTTCTTTCGCTGCTTCATAAGCAGTTACTTATTCGGTTTTCATGGTCGAATCGGCGATGCATTTCTGCTAATCGCTTCTCCATGTCATGGCTCCTTCTCCCATGCAAAACATACTACCCGAGGTAGATATTCTGGATTCTATATCTGATTGGAAATTTGAGTCTGTGCATCCCATGGGAATTAGACCGTCTGACTGTTAAATCAACATTCCATTCCAAGTTCTTTTCAGAAACTACAGAACACATTTAATTGCAATCTAATGTGCTTTCCCGGGGATATTTTGATATCTTGCCATCATGCCCACGGCAAAGCAGATATCTGGTCTCGTACACAACATTGAATATATAAGACTTAAACATACGGAACGTCTTTCATGTCATCGATCTCCACTTGCGTCTTAGGGCATATTTCTTTGGATAGATGGATTTCGTGTCTAAAATGTACAAAACCTTTCTTGGAATCTTGTATGTTGTATCACTTCAAAATAGTATCTTTGTATGAAACTTGCGATAAGCCCAAAATCCTCTTCTTGCGATCGTGAGTGATCTTGATCCCAAGGATGTGACCGACTTCCCCTAAGTCCTTCATATCAAATTGTTTTGACAGCCATACCCTTACGTCTGACAATACCTTTACATTGTTTCCAATGAGCAGAATATCATCTACGTATAATACTAAGAATACCACCGCAATTCCGTCACGTTTCTTATACACACAACTTTCAAACTCATTTTGATCAAACCTATAAGACTTAATCACTTGATCAAAACACTGGTTCCAAGTACGCAATGCTTGCTTAAGTCCATAAATGGATCTCTTAAGCTTGCATACGAGGTGCTCTTGGCCTTTTTCAATAAAACCTCTGGGCTGTTGCATATAGATATCTATCCCGTCTAGACTTCCGTTAAGGAAAGCTCTCTTGATATCCATTTGCCAGATCTCGTAATCTAGGTGCGCAGCAATCGATAAGAGAATACAGATGGACTTAAGCATAGCTACAGGCGAAAAGGTTTCCTCATAATCGATCCCTTCTTTCTGAGTATACCCTTTGGCCACAAGCCTTGCTTTGAAGGTCTCTATCCTTCCGTCCGGTCCTCTTTTCCTCTTGTACACCCACTTGCATCTAATGGGTTTTACCCCACTGGGTGGTTCGACCAACTCCCACACTTGATTATGATCCATCGAACCCATCTCGGTTTCCATTGCTGTTTGCCACAACTCCGGATCTTTGTCTTGGATTACCTCGTCGTATGTCCATGGGTCTGATTCATCACCGGGAATTAAATCCAAAGATTCTCCTATTCCCATGAATCTCTCGAGTTATCTAGCAATCCTCCCACTGCGACGGGGTTCTGGTTGTGAAGATGTGACGTGTGGTATATCATCTTGTATACTTGGTATAGGAGTTCGTCTAAGGTAATATCACTTCTGGGCTTTATTTTGTTCTTATAGTCTTCCTCCAAGAATTTAAAGTGTGTACTAATCACGGTCTTTTGATCCTTGGGACTATAGAACATACACCCTTTCGTTCCCGTAGGGTATCCTATAAACAGCCTTAATTTCGAACGTAGATCCAACTTACTGGCTGCCTTGTCTAGCACGTATGCCGGACAACCCCAAATTCGCAAATATCTTAGACTGGGCATGCGCCCGGTCCACAATCCCATTGGGGTTTTAGGAACCGATTTGGATGGCACCAAGTTTAGAATGTAAGCCGCCGTTTCCAAGGCATTACCCCAAAACGACTTGGGTAAATCCGAATAACTCATCATGGATCTGACCATCTCTAAAAGAGTCCAGTTTCTTCATTCCGCCACACCGTTCTGTTGAGGGGTTCCCAGTGCGGTTAACTGGGATACGATCCCTTCGTCCGATAAGTAGTTCAAGAATTCATCGCTGAGGTATTCGCCTCCACGATCTGATCATAGAAACTTGATACTCTTTTCCCTGTTTCTCGGCTTCGGCCTTAAACTCCTTGAACTTATCAAAAGTTTCAGACTTATGCCTCATAAGGTAAATGTATCCATATCTCGAGTAATCATCAATGAAGGTGACGAGATACTCATACCCCATTCTCGCTTTGATCGTCATTGGACCACACACATCGGTATGAACGAGTTCTAACACTTCCGTGGCTCTATTCCCCTTGGCTCCAAATGCCCTCTTGGTCATTTTACCCTCTAAATAGGATTTACAAGTTGGAAACGGTTCGACTTGGAATGATTCCAAAGATCCGTCTTTCACCAATCTCTCTATCCGCTTTAGATTAATATGACCTAGTCTAAGATGACATAGAAGTGTTTCGTTCATCTCCGAAGAATGCTTTCTTTTATTACTCGAAATGATCGACGTGTTATTAGATTCATTATTTGAGTGGTGTGCACACTTAATCGTATAGAGATTGTTTACCAACGTTCCATGACAGATAATATCATTCTTAAAAAAATAGTAACAACTTTATTAAAAGTAACTGAATATCCATAAAAAACAACTTAGAAACCGAAATTAAATTCTTCCTAAAGTTTGGAACGTATAAAATATCTCTTAAAATTAAAACTCTATCTTCAAAAGATAGGTTCAAGACTCCCACTGCTTCGGCTGCCACTCTCGTAGCATCGCCCAAAGTGATGGTGATCTCATTCTTGCTAAGTCGCCGGGTTAGCTGGAACCCCTGAAGAGTGAAATAAATATGATCAGTTGCCCCGGTATCCACTACCCAAACGTGGGCAGCATACGCCGCAACATAAGTTTCAACGACTAAAGCATGAGACTTACCTTTCTTTACCGCCTTCTTAGGCTTAGAACAGGTAGACCTCCAATGTCCTTTCTCCCCGCAATTGAAGCACTTGCTCTTACCGGATATCTTTACGCCGTACGGCTTGAATGCTCTTTCTTTGCCACCAAGAGTGAGTCTACTGGTTTAGTTCCGATCAATCTCCTTCTTCTCAATCTTACCTTCCATTAGCCTAGATTTCGAGAAAAAGCTCTTGATCACCAAAGCCTCATCCTTACTCCCTAAGTATGACTCTACCTTTATCAGACCTTTGAGCAGGGTATCTAAAGTGAACTTGTGTTCCGATAACACGTATTCCCAAAAGAACCCATCAAAACTACTCGATAGCTTTAGGAGTATGGAATCGATTTGACTTTCTTCACTTTTTCCGGCACCAAGAAACTCGAGTTTTTCAAACTCACGCCTAAATTTGAGAACATGATCCCTTACAGGTGTTCCCTTCATCATTTCCTTCGTGAGCTTCTCACGAATGGTGAACAGATTCGCCATGGGGTTCTGATGTTGAAACATCTCTTCAAGGCTATTCATGATATCAACAGCCGCTTCAATGCCTTCATGAATGTGTTTCAAATCTTCAGACATAAATGTCAAGATGATGCGCTTCATGTGCTCATTGGAATACTTCCAATCATCGAATACTGCCTTTTCCCCATTACTTGACTTATCATTAGGTTTCTTGGGTACGTCAACGCTAAATATCCAATAGTGTTCTTGCGCAGGTAGGACCATATTCATGTTACGTTTCCAATCAATATAGTTCTCACCAACAAGTTTGTTATCTTTAAGTATACTAAACAGTGGATTAAAAGGTTGCGACATGATGAACTGAGAATAAAACATACATTCATATCAATATCTACAAAAATATGAAATTATCACATAATTCGATCACATCATTTATATTGAAACCTTAAAACAATATAATCATGCATCAGCCAACATCTCGAAACAATTTAAATGCACCACGAGGGGTGGTCTATATATTTAAATACATTCAAGCGGATCACAAACTTAAAAGTTACAAACCCTTAATTCAAAATTAATAGTTGGCTCCCACTTTGACCACTTAGAAATTGACAGGGACTCCGAGGGGAGTAAGTTAATATCAATTTCTTATGCCTAAGTAATAACCATAATTAAATACAGGATTATTATTTCGCTTTGAGCAAGCCACTCGTGGTGGGGGTCAATACCGCCACTAGTAATAATCCACAATCATCCTTTCGGAAATTATTCATGTGCAATCCGTTCTTTTGGCCGATCCGAGGGGGAAATGTATTCCAAAAGAACTTCACAAATAAATAAATTATGGAGGCCAAATTAATCCAATTTTAATATCCGTAATAAAATTGCGATTATATAAACATACTTAGTAATTTTCGAAAGTAAGGTTTTTCTTGGACAATAAAATTCATGCAAACACATATTAACAAATAATAATAAGTGCACGAAATAAAACATCCATCAAAACAAAATTAAACACATTGGAGCACTCAAATCCAATTGTCACAGTTTAATTTCTTCACGTCTTAATGCAAAATATCGTCCTTGTTGCTTTCCGTCGTTCGTCTCGACACGCTCCCACTCGAATAGCAACACTTCATCAAAAACAGCATCATTTAGTGTTCGGGACGACGTTTAAAATCACACAAAAAACGCAGAACTGAAATTAATTTTTAAAAAAATCCACGGCCCGAGATACGGCGCGCATCGGCCCATGGAGTGGGCCCGCGCGCCACCCGACACGGCGCTGAGCAGCTGGCCGCCGGGTGCTGCCTACGTGTGCACGCGCCCGCGCCATGCCGCGCCCCGTCGTGCGCCCGGGTCATGCGCCTCGCGCACCCCGCGCACCGGGTTTTACCGTTCGTTCTCGTTTCTCACCCCATGCATGATTTTTCATCAATGCATGCGTCGTCCGGGTACGCCGTCTTTAATTCTTCGTTCTTCGTCTCAATCCGATTACAGTTTATTTTTCAAAAAAAAAAATAGATCTAGACTAGTCTATTACAATGATCGAATCAAAATAAAAATAACTAATCTCACGAGAAAAATGAATTCGAACGAATTGAATTAAAAATAATTAATTCACACGAGAAAAAATGAATTCGAACGAATTGAATTAAAAACAATTAATTCACACGCATGAAAAATTAACAAAATTAAAAACCATGACAATTGGATACCTGCAAAAAAGATCTAGCAATTCTACTATCCAATTTCAATTTAATGTTAAACAATTTAAATTCCAATTTAAAGATCAGAGCCCGAAACCGTGGCTCTGATACCAGTTGTTGGGAAAATAGGGGTGCCCGGAATCTTTTCAGGATGAAATTTAAATACGAATTTAAATTCAATTATTACTAGCATGAATTAATCCTAATTAATTCAAATAATAATTACAACAACAAATTTAACATCATGCATGTTGAATTAATTCACATAAAATCTAGGCGGAATAAACAAGAATTTATGTGACTTACGTACCTCTTGTAGAATTGGCCTTTGAATAAACGGGACAATCACGATCACGCTTTATCAACCAAAAAACCTTCTCAAGTATTTTCCTTTCGCCTTACTTGATCACCGGTGGGAGACGCTTTCAAGTAATTTAAATAACTAAGGAAAAAGAAAATTATATATGCTCTTGATTTTTCCAACACATGGAATTATGTACTTGAGGATGAAATAATCATCCCCTATTTATAAAGGGAGGTGGCCGAATCTTTGTGATATTATGGGCTTGGAGAAAATATTTTCTTAGGCTCTAAGAAATCTTGAATATATCTCATATATTCTTTTCTCCATAATAAAATATTCCACAAAAATCTCAATCTCCTTTTTATAGGGCAATTTTCGAAAATAATAGGAGAAAAGCACAAGATTTAGATCTTCTTGAATATATGAGATAATCTTGTATTCCAAGAATACTTATCTTCCATAATATCTTTCCAAGAAAATCAACAAGATCTTTTCTCTCCTAATATACACAATTTTCAAAAAGTTCAAAGAAAAATCAGCATAATATTATCTTTTTATTTTAACCACCTTATCATTATTGGGCTACTTAATGGGCTACTTGAGGGACCTTTAAGGAGAATTAAGATTGGGCCTCCTAATGGACTTCTGAATTTCAATATTGAGCCCCAATATATTTCAATCCGTTAATATTAATCATTACCACTAATAAATTAATATTGCACTATCCATCTTAATCCATATTACGATAATATGGGTTCCCGGTTATTATTTCCCGCGTTTAAGATTATCAAGTTCATTAATTAATTAAGTTTCTGAATAGCTCTAAATTAATTAATATATTTCACCTTGGAGTAAAGCCAGCTCAACATTATTATCCGTACCGAAGAAACTGATTCTTCACTTGCAAGATTTGGTATGATAAAACTTCTGAGCCCACCAAGGGGACTAATCACACGAGCCGTACTCGCACGCGTTTCTCCATATTAAATCTTAGCAACCGTCGTATGATTAATATTACTGCCCAAAGCACAAGGTTCGAAGTCACGATGATTCTCACCCAATATGAATCAAAGCAGTAACCATTAAGCACACACAATCCTATTTAAGTGACGGAGATTAAAAATTAATAACCTCTGAGGTCTAATTCTTCACATTTCAGAACAAAAGAATTTATCCTCGTTGTAGGTCCTCTTCAACACATACTAAATATGCTAGTGCAATCTCTTAGTCAAGACAGACCAATCTGAGACTTACACATCGACCTTTCATGGCGGATTGTTCAATTCCACCTAGGTCGTGAATTTGTATGTTTAGTTACAAGGAAACTGTTAATGTTATCTTCCGTGATCGGGTATCACCACATTAACTACAATGTAACTAGTACTATTATGAACTGTTTGCAATAAATATTCAACATTCAATCATATCTAAAGCATATGTGATAAAAGAATTATTCTCATAAACAAGTGTTTGATACATGAGTTATACAAAGTAAAAACATACTTGTTGATAGGCGAACATAAGTCAGTCAATGGCGAACAAGGATTAAAGCTACATCAAGGATTATGAAGAGCCAACCTCAAATCAAGGGTGATCAACAAAGAAAATCAAGTTGGAGTGCATCTACCAATTTTAGAGGTGTATAAAGTGACGAACAACTCCCCGACGAACAACTAATGGGCGAACAGGTATTTAGACCCGAGACCAAGAATGAGCCAACTGTGAAGTCATCAATGACGAACAACTTGGTCAAACTATGATATAACAAACAGCCAAAGAAGTGTACAAGTGAACAAAGGACAAAGATTCCAAAGTCAAGCTGAACAAAGCCATAAGGCGAACAACTTCCAAAGTACACTCTCAAGAGGCGAACAACCTTCAGTTGAAGGGTCATCAAGATCAGTCAAGCCGACCTAGGCGAACAACAATGAGTCCGAGATAAGGCCCAAAAGAAGACTTTGTAACTAAGATTCAGCTTAGATAAGGTCAAACTAAGGTCAAATGACATATGTCAGGCATGCAAGTTAGGGAGACCAAGAGTCAGTAGCACCTCATGCTTGCTAGCCTCTATAAATAGTTGTTCTCCAGCTTATTTATATAATTTCGAATTTCAGACAAAAATACACACAAACACACCCAAACTCACACATACACGAAATAAGTCCAATTTCGACTACCGAATTTACAAATTCGATAAATTCATACCCCGATTTACCATTTACGGTGGTAATCAATCACACGTTATTGATTGGTGACATAAAAACGGATTAAAACAGCCACTAATCCTTACGATTAGATTCATTCACCAACAATTTGGCGCTAGAAGAAGGGTTCGAACCTCCGGTTTAGTGTGATTACTCAAGAACTTCAAGTTGAAAACTTGAAGATTCATAAGAAATCTCAAGAAATATTTGAAGATACAAACAAAAGTGTTCTTGGTGTTCTTGGTGTTCTTCAGTTTATAAATTAAGAAGTAATTTAAATTGAAATGCCTCAATCTAAAGAGACCCAAGGATCACGTTTGTCAAAAAGAGCATCTCAGACCCGGGCCACGTCGGCCGACAACCAGGACCGTAACCCGAGACATGCGAACAGGTCGCAACATACAGCCATAACACATAACCTCCCCCCTGAGATGGAGGCTTTGGCGAACAACCCCAACGAGTTGGCCAAAACCATAGCTGCTCTCCAGGCCCTCCAGAGGCAACAAGAGCAGGTTAGGCCAACACAAGCAAGGCCAAGGGACAAGTCCCTAGAAGTTGTTAGACCCAGAACTACTAGGGGCAAACAGCGAGATGTTGATAGTGCCCAAGTCAGACGGAATAAGGGAAAGGCCAAGGTGGTCGACCAAAGAGAAGTACAGGCTGAGTCTGGTCGCGGACGAACAACTATGTCTAGCCATGGAACAACACGTTCCAGTGCCCAAGACAGGCTTAGCCAACCCCAACGGGAAGCTGCTCGCCGGGGAGCAGAAGATGGGCGAGCAACTTTTGAACAGCCTCGCCCATCAGTCCATGAAAGACTCTCCCAGTCAGCCTTTAGGCGCCTAGGGCCAAATGCGGCGAACAACATTAGGAGGCAAGCCCAGGAAGTGCCCACTCCAAGCGAGGGACTGCGACGAGCAGAAAGGTTAATGCCTTTGCTCGCCGAACAGCCTCCAAGTCAGGGGGCACCTCTTGATGAATTATCAAGCCTAAGGAGGGCTGTGGAGAACATGCAGGGGCAACTAGACCAACAGAGGGGGATGGGAACGACCAGCATGTCATCCTCACCTTTGGCAGCTCACATGTTGAAGGCCCCGATACAGAAAAAGATTCAATTTCCGGCTAGCATTCAATATGAAGGCATCGCCGACCCCCGGGTCCACTTAACGAAGTATACGGACTACATGGTCTCCGTGGGGGCCAGCGATGCCACCCAATGCCGGAATTTTCCTTTAACATTGGGCGATCGGGTTCACAAGTGGTTTTCATCAATGCCGCCGGCATCAATCCACTCGTTCGTCCAACTAAGTCGAGAATTTCTTTCTCACTTTTCAACGGCGGGGTCGTATCTTTCCCAAAAACACCGGCTGTCAGATTTGAGGCAAAATGATGATGAAACTGACCGGGCGTTTATGGAAAGATTCGATAAAGTTTTGCTAGAAGGAGAACCGGTGAGCGAAGATACAAAGATCGTCGCTGTGATGGCCGGATTGAAAAAAGGGTCGAAGTTATGGAAGGAGGTACGTCTAAAGTGCCCAAAGACTTATGCCGAGTTCAGAAACCAAGCTGGCATTTTCGTTTCCATGCACGAGGCCCTACAAACAAATTTGGGGGAGAATAAAGCTGATCCTAAGGAGAATAACAAAAAGCCCGTCGGGACAAGCTACAGGGTCCCAAAAAATATGAAAGCATTCACCGAAGGATCGGATTTGAAAGAAAAATTGAACCAAGTATTGACAGTATCAGTTGATACTGTGTATGAGAACGTAAAGGAGAAAGAGTTGCTTTCCCCACCACGTAAAATCCGTCAGGATACTGGCAAACTCAACCCAAACAAGTATTGTGCCTACCATCAAAGTGTGGGGCATTTTACGAGTGAGTGTAGAGATTTGCTTAAGCAACTCTGGCGATTTTATGAGGAGGGAAAGCTCTTCGATTTCGTTAAAAGGCAACCTGGGAAAAGAACCCGGGAGAACAACTCAGAAGACGAAGAGGATGGTCAACCTCAGAAAAACAACAGACCCGGGCGACCAGTTCCCAGTATACCAGCTCAACCTTTAGAAGATCTTTTCATGATGGAACCCGCAGGTCCCGCGGGAGGGTGTTTTGATGGACAACCACCCGACTCTAATCGAAAGAGGAAAGCGGAGCTACGAGCGATTGGCCAAGTACAAGAAATGGGAGTTAAGCCGTCTATCATGCAAACGGCAGAATTAACTTTCACCGAAAAAGACCTTGAAGGCGTCTTAACTCCGCACAATGATTCACTCGTAATCTGCGCCAAGATTATGGGGACCAGAGTCCACAGACTGTTGGTGGACACCGGAGCCTACACCAACATCTTATTCAAGAAGACCCTCGATAATCTGGGAGATTATTCGGGTTATGTTCGAAATACAACACATAGAATCATAGGCTTCGGGAATGCTGTGACAACACCGTTGGGAATTGTAACATTAGCAGTACAACTTGTAACGGCTAATGAACCCGAAGAAATATAACAAGAATGGTAGATTTCTTGGTTGTAGACCAGGAGTCGACCTATAACGGGTTTCTTGGCCGACCTTTTCTCAATGAATTTAAAGCTGCGTGTTCCACTTACCACTATTGTTTGAAATTTCCAACAGCCAGTGGAGCAGGCACAATTAAAGGAGACCAACGGAGAGCACGAGAATGCATTCAACAACTACGAGCAAAATTTGTACAAATATCCATGATGGAAGCAACAAGTTATCCCGTCGGCGAACCATCAATACTGAACAATATGATGGACATAGACGGCCACGGGGATACGGACGAACAACACTTGAACGAGCAAGTGTTAGACGAACAACTCGTTAACACCCGCGAGGAACCTCCATCTGACGAACAACAAAGGGGTGATGACGAACAACCCTCAGTGGGGGACTTGGAGGGCCAAGTACAAACGGACAACAATGGGACGGAGCCAACTGATGATCTAGAACCCCGCCTGGGGGCAGAGCCCATGAACATCGAAAATGATTCCAACCCTGAGGAACCCATACTTGATCCCCGTTGGAAGGGACAAAAACGACGAGCGACTCCAGTCGAAGAGCTGGAGGCGTTCAAAGTTAATCCCGACAACGAAGATCTTGAATTATTCATAGGATCTGAGCTCCCAGAGCCTTACAGATCCCGAATGAAAGAGTTCCTCACCAAGAATCTAGATGTCTTTGCTTGGTCTCATGCAGATATGGTGGGGATAGACCCAAAACATGCTTGCCACAAGCTGAACATAAATCAAGCAAGAAAGCCCGTCCATCAAAAACGAAGGAAGTACGGCCCAGACAAATACCAAGCCTTGAATGAAGAAGTTAAGAAGTTGCTAGACAACGATCTCATTCGACAGGCACTCTGTCCACAATGGGTAGTAAATCCAGTACTCGTAAGGAAACCAAATGGGACCTGGAGGCTATGCATAGATTTTACAGATCTGAATGCAGCATGCCCGAAGGACAACTTTCCTCTCCCGCACATCGATCAATTGGTGGACAGCACTGCGGGTCACGAAATGCTAACATTCATGGATGCTTTTGCAGGGTATCATCAAATCCCAATGCATCCTGACGATCAAGAAAGCACAGCTTTTTACACTAACAAAAACTTGCTGTGCTGGAAGAGAATGCCCTTCGGCCTCATCAATGCCGGGGCAACTTATCAAAGGCTGGTGAACAAGATGTTTGACCAACAAATCGGAGACACGGTGGAAGTCTATGTAGACGATATTGTAGTCAAAAGTCCCAAGAAGGAAGACCATCTTCAACATCTGACTCAAGTGTTCAAAATTCTTCGACACTATAACATGAAGTTGAATCCAAAGAAGAGCAGCTTTGGAGTTCACTCAGGGAAATTCTTGGGCCATCTTGTTAGCCAGCGGGGAATTGAGGCCAACCCTTCAAAGGTTAAAGCCATCATGGATATGCAACCACCACGTTCGGTGAAAGAGGTGCAAAGACTCACCGGGTGCCTAGCAGCATTGAACCGGTTCATATCCAGGTCAGGGGACAAATGCCGTCCATTCTTCGAGGCCGTCAAAAAAGGAAAGTTTGCATGGACTAACAAAAGTTTGCATGGACTAACAACTGCCAAGCGGCCTTCGATCAACTTAAAGAATACCTGGGAGATGTCAAAATCCTATCAAAACCAATCCCGGAAGAAAAGCTCTTTCTATACTTAGCCGCATCAGAAGTTGCCATCAGCTCTGTTTTGGTGCGCGAAGACGGCAAATTTCACCAACCTATATATTACGTCAGCCAGGCTTTACACGGGGCAGAGATCAAATATGCTCCAACCGAAAAGCTGGCATATGCTTTGGTTATGAGCGTGAGAAAGTTACGACCATACTTCTTTGACCATCAAGTCGAAGTTCTAACAACTTTCCCGCTCAGGCAGATTCTCCATCGCCCCGATACTGCAGGTCGCCTCTTAAGATGGTCACTGGAGATTAGCCAATTCGGGGTGACCTATGCTCCTCGAACAGCGATCAAAGGGCAAGCATTAGCCGACTTTATAGTCGAACTAACTTTCCCACCAGATCCGACGAGAGGACTTGATCATCCTTGGCATCTCTATGTGGACGGATCATCAACCAATATAGCCTCGGGGGCAGGAGTAGTTTTAATCAGCCCAGATAGACAAGTATTCACCTCGGCAATCAGATTTGGTTTCATGGCAACCAACAACGAAGCTGAGTATGAAGCTCTTATTGCTGGTCTCCACCTATCTCTCGCAGTTGGTGTCAGACGCTTGCAAATATTTGGCAATTCACAATTGATCGTGAACCAAGTTCGAGGTGAATACGAGGCAAAGGATGATCACATGATCGAGTATCAACGGATTGTTGCTCACCTAATGTCCATGTTGCAGCAAGTTTTCATACAGCAAATTCCAAGGACGAGCAACACCCAAGCAGATGCGCTTGCTCGACTAGCAACAAGTGAAGGCCCCGTAGAGTTGGCAGATATTATAGTTACGAAGATGAAAGATCCATCAACAGTAAGCTATAATGTCAACCAACTCGACGATCAAACCAGTGAAGAAGACTGGAGAACAAGTATAGTCAAATACTTGAAAAGTGGGGAAAAACCAAACAATCCTTTTGAAGCTGCCAAGCTAGTAAAGCAGGCCGCCAGATATACTCTGGTGGGCGAGCAACTCTTCAAAAGGGGAATATCAGTCCCACTTCTCAAGTGTTTGCCGAGGGGGCAAGGGCAAGCAGTATTCGAAGAAATTCACGCCGGAGTATGTGGAAATCACACTGGGGGGCAAGCCTTGACGTACAAAACCATCAGGCAAGGGTATTATTGGCCGACATTACGTCAGGATGCGATCAAGAAAGCAAAAACTTGCCATCAGTGTCAGATTTTTGCCCCGAATATTCATACCCCGGCCCAGGAGCTCGTGTCAGTATACAGCCCATGGCCTTTTACAAAATGGGGGATGGACATCATTGGTCCTTTCCCGGCTGGAGTAGGAAATGTTCGATTTGCCGTTGTGGCAGTCGATTATTACACTAAATGGGCAGAAGCAGAGGCCATGGTGAACATCACGCAGCAGAAGATGATCAACTTTATTTGGAAGAACATTGTCTGTCGTTTCGGAGTTCCACAGGCAATTGTGACAGACAATGGTCCACAGTTTGATGGACAAGAGTTGAGAGAATTCTGTGCGAAGTGGGGGATCAAAAAACATTACTCCACACCTTATCATCCCCAGTCAAACGGACAAGTTGAAGCTGTGAACAAGATAATCAAGCATACATTAAAAATAAGACTGGCGGAGAGCAAAAGTGGTTAGTCTATCGAACTCCCGGAAGTCTTGTGGGCATACAGAGTTTCTCCCAGGTCTAGCACCAGAGAAACACCCTTTGCTATGGCTTTCGGAACAGAAGCAGTAATACCTATTGAGTTAAGGACCAGTACGATTAGGACGACCAACTTTGATGAACAAGCAAATAATTCTGCTCTAAGTGCTGAAATGGATTTACTCGAAGAAAAAAGACTCAATGCTGAGTTAAAAAATGCAACATACAAGCAAAGAGCGGAACGTTATTATAATTCCCGTGTAAAAGTCCGAGAATTCAGAGTTGGAGATTTGGTTCTAAGAAAACTGCTCGCCCAATCTTCAGGAGAACTGGGACCAGCTTGGGAGGGCCCATATCGTATAACGGAAAAATTCGTAAATGGCGTATACGATCTCGAAGATATGGAAGGCAAGCCGGCCTCATACTCCTGGAATGCCGTACATCTCAAGAAGTACTATCAATAAATGGGCGAACAATTATCTTGGGGGCAAGTATGGCGAATGAAGTAAATCAAGCAAATGGAATGGATCAAGGATCAAAAACTTGCAATTTTTTTTGAAAATTTGGTTAAGTATAGATTAAAAAGTTGCTCGCCACATTTGTATAGTCTGGTGCTGCGTCTTTTAATTTTGAATAGAGTTGCTCGGCAAAAATCTATAAGCGAGCAAGTTTTTAGTTTATGTTCAAAGTTGTTCGTCATATTGTATATGTAAGTGATGAACAGTCTTATAATACTTGTAATTTGTTCAAAATGTAAATACAGTAGTTGTTCGTCAGCAAAGGAAAAAGTCCAAAAGCTCGAGGTACAAGTCCATTCAAAGGTTGTTCGTTTTACAAATGAACAGAACCTAAGGACCAAAGCCACTTAAAGGTTGTTCGTTTTTTAAAATGAACAGAACCTAAGGCTGAACCCTGATTCCACTAAAGGCAAAGTTCAATTCGAACAAAAGCCCAACACTATATGTTATAATTGTAAAGGCATTGACAGAAATGTAAAGGCAATTAACATATATAAGAAAATGAGCGAACAAAAGAAAGACATCCATTAATCAAAGGCATTGAGCCTCAAAAATAGTACAATGATTCAAGAAGTCAAGTACTACAAAAGGAGCGAACAACTATTACAAAGAAGAAGAAAAGAAAAAAGCTAAGTCCTAAGTGCTATTGTTGCTCGGCAGGGGAAAGTTTGTCAAGCTTAACCCCTAGTACGGCCAGATCCGCCAACTGAATTTCGATGTTGTTCGGCGGTGGATAATGCTCCATGAATTCATTCAGATCCTTGCTCATTTCTTCAACCAAATCCTTGAAGTCATAGGCATCGGCCGTGCGGATGCTGTCCGCATAGGCGCAGATATATCCAAGGTTGGAAATGGGAGCAGTTCGAGCCTGAACTTCCTCTTCAAGTTGCTCGCGTGTGAAGAGGTTGGCTGCCGCCTCCCGAAGACGAGCAACTTCTGCTTTCAGTTCGACGTTTTCTTGTTCAGCTGCGGACAGCTTTTTCTCCCCCTCGCCGAGCAAGGCCTCCTTATCCTTAAGCAGCGCCTCATTGCCCTTCAGCTCTTTGGACAGGCTTTGAATTTCTTCAAGGCGTTTATGCTCAGCATCAATGTAAACATTGATCTGGTTGTTGAGACGAGCAATCTTAGCTTCATATTGGCCGACCAGGCCATCCTTCTCTTCAGTAAGTTGCCGAGCAGTGCTGGCATAGTGACGAGCAGATTCTTCTTGCTCGGCAACTTGGGCAATTGCCCTTTGGGCAGTGACGAGGCCGTTGGCGACGAGCATCATTGAGAGGTGAAGATTGTCCGCCAACCCCTGTTGAAAAACGGCCTTATCAAGAGGACGCGTCCAAGCTCGGGCGACCAACTCCGTCGGCCTGCGAACATGCTCGCCAGGAATCTCCCTTATGTTAACGGGAGTCTTCGAGCAAGCGTACTGGTGTACAACACTTGCTCGACCAGGATGATCGTCAGCACGATATCTGCGAACAAGAAAGAAAAAGACACTTAGAAAAAAAAAATGACGGTGATGATAAATCTTGCTCGACAAAGGCAAGGGTAAACTTACTCTTTAAATTTCCGATCATCCCAACCCAGATGGGTGAGGTCTTCAGGGCCGCGACCAGAGGTGGAATCCTTGCTCGCTTTGCCTGATTTTTCTACAGGCTCAGTAGAGCGGCGAACAGCATCCCTCTCAGGACGAGAATGGCTGTGGCCCACTTTCTCCTTCCCCTTGCCACCAATGGGGATGTCTTGGGCCAGCGGAGTCCCATCCGCTTTCTTTAAGCGTTTCCCCGCACGTGGGGGAGAAATTGGAGAAGATGGCTGAGCAGGAGCAGGAGGAGCAGCTGGTCGCGGGACTTTGGCCCCCTCAGCCTTATTCGTCATCCCCAGGATCTTAGTAGGCGGATCACCTCTCCTCTTCCGCCCCTTCGGAGGCGCCATCTCAAAAACCCTCTGTTCTAAGAGAGCAAAACTTGGAGGGATGGCAACAGTGACTTGCTCGGCTAAAAAAAAAAAAAAAAAAATATTTAGACGAGCAAGATTGGGGATGTCAAATGGCGAGCAAAGTTCTCATTAAGGAGTTCGAAATTTCCATACCTGGGGGCACCTCAGCTTGAGCTTCCAGGTGATGGGGGTATGTGAGCAGGCGAGCAGCTCTCAGGCACTTTCTATCGCGCAAGTACTCGATAGTCCTCTCTGCTTTGTTGCGAAGGCCGACCAAGCAAGAGGTGAATAGAAACTCAGAGCCAACCTCTTCTTCCTCCGAGTTCCACTTGGACAAACGAGGGCCTGCGAACAAACAAGAAGAGTTAAATTAGAACAGTACAGCTCGTGGACGAACAAGAAATTAATCTTACGTTTAAATTTCCCGTAAGAGGCTGGGGAATTTATTCGTCCATCACCACCATATGGGCCAGAAGATGCTCGCCAATCACCCCCAATGAAAAAGAAGTGCTGCTTCCAATCGCGGATTTTGTTCGGCACTCCCTCTACCATCTTCAGTCCTGTCCTGGCCTTGAGATAAAAATATCCCTCCTCTCCAGGGGGACATCTCGTGATCGTCATGAGGTAGTTGATCTCATCTGCAGTTATGCGATCAACGTATCCTTCTAGAGAGAACAGACACATCGTCCCCAATAAGTTCATCCATCCGATTGGGGTGATTTGGGTGATGGCAAGGTTGGTCGCCTCCAGGAAGCGAGCAACAATGGGTGGAAGGGGCAATTTCAATCCAGCAATCAGAGTATGAATGTTGATCGCTGTGCATCCAGGAGGTGGACGATCGGCTCTCTCTTTTCTCTTGGGAGCCCACATATGAATATCAAAGGGAATCTTGTAGGTCTCCCGGATCGAATCCAATTCATACTCGCGAACAACGCTTTTAATCTTGCTCGCCTGGTACTCAGTCTTCACCAGATCCAATACTTCTCTCTGTGGGCGAGCAAAGTTGTTCGCATACTCCTCAGCATATGCTCGCCATTCGAAAGGCCGAGCAACTCCGACTGGGATCTCGTTTTCCAACATTTTTGGAGATGGAAAGTCTATCCCTTCTAAAAATTCGCGAGTCAACTCGTCGAATTGGGGATCCTCCGATTCAGCGCTAGACGAGGAGCCCTCGTCAGAGTCCCTGTTCGCAGCAACCACCACTTCCCTCCCAGATGAGCAAGCACCAGAATCCTCCAAAGAACGTACAATCGAGTCCACGTGAGGATCCGACGCCGAGGAAATAACGAAGGGAGGTTGATCGACAGGGGCCGCAGTTGGGAAGAGTAGGTCGAGTGTTTCTTCGGATTTGTTACTCGAATGCGAAGACATGGAAGGAGAAGGGAGAAGAAGAACCAGACGGCGGCGTTTCGTCTGGGAAGACGGCGGAGCAAAGCCACACACGGCGGCGATGGAGATTTTTGAAGAAAAAACAAAAGAGATGAAATGAAGAAAAAGAAAAGTAACTACCTTGTCTTAAAGTTTGAAGTCAGATGCTGAAGGACGGACGCCGGAAAACTTGAAATCGCCGGAGAAGGAAGAATCGCCGGAGTACTGTAGCAAGAGATGAAAAAGTGGGAAAAATTTGTTTCCCCCTTCTATTTATACCCCAAATAAAAACGGGGTCCCAGACGTAATTTCCCAAAAGCCCCGGGGCCAAATTGAGAGAAAACGGGGTAATTTCCAAACAAGTTCAAAAATTTAGGGACCTATATGTAATTATAGGAGCGCGTGGCCTCGGGATTGCTCGCGCGTGGGCGGCGCACAGCCATGCCGCCCACGTCATCTTCGTACAACTCCCAGACCTTGGGAAGACGAAACGACAGACCATATGTTGCTCGCCCAAGCCAATGATGTTCGCCCCAACCCTCATCATTTTGATATCCTAACTATAGTTGCTCGCCACAAAGTTGCTCGTCTGGGGCAACATATAGCCAGGATAGGGGGCAATTGTTGATAGGCGAACATAAGTCAGTCAATGGCGAACAAGGATTAAAGCTACATCAAGGATTATGAAGAGCCAACCTCAAATCAAGGGTGATCAACAAAGAAAATCAAGTTGGAGTGCATCTACCAATTTTAGAGGTGTATAAAGTGACGAACAACTCCCCGACGAACAACTAATGGGCGAACAGGTATTTAGACCCGAGACCAAGAATGAGCCAACTGTGAAGTCATCAATGACGAACAACTTGGTCAAACTATGATATAACAAACAGCCAAAGAAGTGTACAAGTGAACAAAGGACAAAGATTCCAAAGCCAAGCTGAACAAAGCCATAAGGCGAACAACTTCCAAAGTACACTCTCAAGAGGCGAACAACCTTCAGTTGAAGGGTCATCAAGATCAGTCAAGCCGACCTAGGCGAACAACAATGAGTCCGAGATAAGGCCCAAAAGAAGACTTTGTAACTAAGATTCAGCTTAGATAAGGTCAAACTAAGGTCAAAGGACATATGTCAGGCATGCAAGTTAGGGAGACCAAGAGTCAGTAGCACCTCATGCTTGCTAGCCTCTATAAATAGTTGTTCTCCAGCTTATTTATATAATTTCGAATTTCAGACAAAAATACACACAAACACACCCAAACTCACACATACACGAAATAAGTCCAATTTCGACTACCGAATTTACAAATTTGATAAATTCATACCCCGATTTACCATTTACGGTGGTAATCAATCACACGTTATTGATTGGTGACGTAAAAACGGATTAAAACAGCCACTAATCCTTACGATTAGATTCGTTCACCAACAATACTTTCACGTATAACTCCAACACCGTGTACATTTAATATCAAGTTAACTATTTAATTCAAGAATTAATTTAATTAAATTCTTAAAATAAAATAGTAAATTTTTTTTGATATTAATATTTGATTTGTACACGTGTCACCATTTAATTGGGTGCAAATTTAATTTGCTTACAAATGCCCTCTCGTGCTTTGTTCACGGTCATTTTTGGACTTGATGTGAATGAAGCACAAAATTTGTTTCAATTCATTTTCATTTGAATTTGGAGAATTCAAACAAGAATTCATAGACTCGAAGCTCAAAAGCATTTCTCTTCTTTTAACCCCAATGAATAATTGGGTCCATTTATTTTGCAAGTTGGGTCCAAGAGATGAATTGAGCCCACCCTTTTATTTAAATGAAGGCCCAATATAGAGAATCTTCTTCTTTTATTTGACAAAGTTGATGTAAGACAAATTTTAGCCCAATAACAATTTTCATTGTTTTGGCCCAAAGAAATCCCCTCGTGCAGAGATTTTTTTACCAGATTTGCAAATCAATTTTCAGCGGGAATTATCCCTCAAATCTGCATATACCGATCAAGAATGCCAAATGAGCAGATTTTCAGCACATCAACAAATCAATTTGTTCCAAATAACATGCCAATTTTCCATTTCGGTACATTGTGGTGCACCTATAAAAGGATTCCCTTCTTCCTTCTCCATTCAAGCAACAAACAAGAGAAGAAACAATAAACAAGAGAAGCACCAGGGTACACAATTATAACTTATAGAAAAGTCTATGTACAATATATGTACTTTTTACTTCTGCAAACCAATAACATAACCTGGATTTTTCTTAACAGATTTGCAAACTTGATTTCCTAGCAACATGATCGTTCATCAAAGGTAATTTCTTGTATTTCAATTCAATTTTATCTTAACCAACAGTTTCTATTTTGCTTTGCACACCTTGGTAGTATGTTGCTTCGATCGATTTCCGGTGTGACGAGCGCGGTAGTGGCTTGGTGCGGAAAGGCAGCGCTTATGTTGGACCGGCAATTTCAATGAGACGGGGGCTTCAAGCGACGGCGCACTACTTGCAAGAGGCAGCAATCGTAAGGAAACGGACTTGGCAAAATGATTGACTCAGAAGTGGCAGCGATCGTGAAACAACGGGGCTCCGAGCAACAAGGCGATGCTGGCGTTCGGGCAGAGGCTTTGCGCGTGGAGGCTTTAAGCGAGACTCAGCACGGTGGTCTTCGGCCGACGAGGCAGGGCATCTTTGGCGTGACGGCTTCGGACGGACATACGACATCACACGGGCGACGCAGACGCTGGCAATGATACTTGGGTATGACATCATGTGACACGGCTTCAGTGGCTTTGGACTGACGGGATCCTGGTCAAAGGCGTCACACGCACGGCGGAGACGCATTTTCTGACGAGGCAAGGTGACTGATTCTCCGAGCGGTGGCAACAAATTCGGCCTTATACCTTGGCGGCTCTCGATTCAGACAAGGCGGGATATTGTGACGGCTTCAGGCTCGACGGCTACTCCGATCCCCCTGCGCGGCAGTCGATTCTAGAAAGGCGGAGCAGTGAGACGGCGCGATGTGGATTCCGGACAGGGGCGTTGCGCGTGGAGATTTCAGACACAGCGGCTTCAAGCGGGACGCGAGGCGATGGGACTCCGAGCAATAAAGTGACGCTGACGCTTCAGATGATGGCAACTCCGACCGGTAACGCTGTGATGCAAAGGCGGTGTTCGAGCAGAGGCGTGGCGCGAGGCAGTGTGATGCAACAACGACTTTGACCTGTAACGGACACGACGGCCTTGAGTAGAGAGGCCGTGTTCGGATAGATAGAGAGGCTCGGCGAAGCTGGCGACTGGCGTGGCGGTGCACGTGCAGTGGCGTTTTACACAGAGGCTTCAGGTGGATGATGTTGTAAATGGCAGCGTTGCGACTCGGCGAGAGAGCAACAAGCTCGGACGGTGGCGGCCATCGCGAAGCGACGACGGCCGACGGTAGTTTTGGCAGCTTCTCTTTCACGTTCGTGGCGGCGAAACGGCGATTCCTGCCCGCGGCGGTTTCAGGCGGGGCGCGAGGCGGCTTCAGGCGTGGTCACACGGCGGCTCACGAATGGGGCATTTTTGGCTGCGGCTTCACTCACGGCATTGTGGCGTGAGACAGTTTCAGACGAGGCAAGAGGCGCAACGTCGGCTTTGACCGGACTCCAGGCTGCGGTTTCGATTGGCAACGAGAAGGCTCGCGAATCTCGGAATTTGGCGAGTGGAGGCGGCGCAATTTGGGGATTCTGCGTGAATTTGGAGAAACAGAAATAATTTGGGTTTTCTGCGTGAATTTGAATGAAGGGAGTAGTTGCGGGCCAATTTCCTTGGGCTCAAATATTTGGGTCTCCTCCAACATTATTTTGAACCAAATGTCCATAAATGGGCTTGGATCTCAAGACCTCAACAATTTTAATTCTCATTATTCTCACTGGGCTTTCCTTTTTTAACAAACATATGTTCTGGGCCTTTACTCTTTATAATTAAATAAATTGGTACAATACTTGTAATATTTATTGGGCCGCGAATTTAACCTTATTTTCTCAATCAATTATTTTATGATCTAACTCATAAATATAAGACATTGATTAAATAATTTTGAACTTTGAGAAATGATGTCTCATGCCCAATTAAATTATTTAATTTGCCCCCATCATTTTTATTTCACTTTTTTTAACCCCATAAAATTTATTTTGCATCTTCTAATCTCCAACTCTTCATCATGGTCCGCTTCAAGAATACCATGACATCCACTGGCAAGCGCTACTTAGTGATTCTTGACGACGAGCACCAGTCTCTTGAAAAGGGCATCCATTTGTGCGTTGAAAAGCCGGTCCTTGGGAATTATGCGGAACCAATGACTCATATCAGCAACGAGTTTAAACTGGAGGAGTTGTCAAAGGAGGTTTCACCAAGCAAGACGTCCAAGGTCTGGGTGTTGAAAGCAGTGAATCACGAGAAGCCTGCTTCGAACAAAGTCGACTTTCTACCCACTTTGGGACGCCGCATCATGGACCATCAGACGAGATGAAGTGGTCCTTTGAAGTTTGCGGGAGAGTTCCACTACACCAAGGGATATTGGGAGTGGACGGAGGATGCCCTGAGCAGGTGTGAGAAAGCTCTTCGGAACATTCGAAGTTATGACGCCGTTTTTGCATCGCTCTTCACCTATGACTGCAACTCGGAAATCATCAAAGCTTTTTGCGAGGCATGGTGCCAACACTTTGCTCACAACTTTCGGGGAGATGTCGATTTGTTATGGGACATACATAACTCGATAGGACTTACTTTGAAGGGCTGCATCTTTGACGAAGTGGTACCAGATGCTGTGGAGTTATTCGACAGAACTGGTGAATTCTCTGTCCCGCGAAGCTGCAAGCATCTTCTTCACGCCTACCATCTATTATGCGAAGGTGAGAGTAGGGCCAAAGTGTCCATTGCTCGATGGGTAATTTTCTGGCCAGTCAAGCCTATCAAGCATCAACCACCACTGACTCGTGTCGAGAAGAGGAAGACTACTCGTCCCAAGACTACTCACAACCCTTCTGGTGTGGTGCCCCCGCATAAAACATGGACCCCCGAGGAGTTAGTGTCGTTCAAGAGATTGAGTATTGACCGACATGCCCAGGAAGAGACGTATTTGATCGCCTTTCTAGCGTGTTGGCTCTGCACCTTCGTTTTCCCCAATGAAGAAGATTTGATAAGACCAAGTACCTTCAAGATGGCGTGCTTAATGTCAAGAGGGAAGGAGACCAATCTCGCTATTCCTGTCTTGGCGAGCATTTACAGGGGATTGAACAACATCTCGAATAGATCAGACTCGTTTAAGATCGAGGGGCCTTCCCGGTGCACTTCGTCTATGTCTGGATAGCGCAATATTTCAAGACGCATTACATGGTTAGCCACAAGTTGAATAGACCTCCCATGATACTTTACTCTGGAGAAAACGACGCTCGTTACTATGAACCCGGAGACGCTCGTAAACAAATTCATAAAGGGGACCAAGTCGTATTGATATGCAATATCGAGAAAGACCAGGGCCTGTATGTGGACAATGGAGACGGGCGATGGAACACTTGGGGCTACTTCATAACCATGCGCTCCAACTTCCTTCCTAGGCGACAAGACGATTATTTCATCATTGAGCCTTACAGTCCGCACCGTTTTAGCCGCCAGTTTAGTTTCTACCAAGAAGTACCGGGGATGTCGAGGATAGATGCAACCCGTAAGTGTTCGTTGACAAGAGGCTTCTTTTACTGGAAATGGTTTATTTTGCGTGATACTCGCTCCAGAGTATATCTTCCACCTCCTCCTCACACTGCAAGGAATTTTTCTTCACCCGAGTACAAGAGATGGTGGCACCAAGTCCATGGTGAATACTTAGATTCCCACATGAAGGTTTTGATTGATCCAGAGCCCATTCCTAAGCAACGGAACAAAGCGATTGATGCTGACGAAGTCAACTCACGTGATAAATGCAAGACTTCTCCAGATCAAACGATTCCAGCTTCAGCATATGCTGCAACATTGCTTGCTGGGTCAAGCAAGAGGAAAAGTACTTCTCGACACTCAGGTGAAAGCCGAAACGGTCAAGATGTCAACTGGAAGCATATACAGCAGACTTCCAAGTCCCCAAGACTTGCAACAGATCCTGACACATCCCTCTAAAAGAAGGTTTATTATCATTTCTTCTTTTCCATTTCCCTTTTCACCTCATAGTCTCTTACCGTACTGCATTTGCGATTCTTTTTAGGCTATACAAGAGGTGTTCGTCACTGAGGATGAAGGGCACAATTCGGACGAAGGAGAATCATCTTCCTCAGTAGCAGCTTCAGTAGCTCCTGTTGGATTTTCCGCATTCAAGCCCGTCAAACTCTTCAAGCCAACCAAGCCCGTTGAACCCATGACAGGTGTTGTCTCAGTATTTAAGGGAGAGAATTTTGTTGATAAACGCAAACGGACTTATATTTCAACCCTGTGGAAAGACTTCGTGGACAGAGTTATGAAAGCTCCTATTGAATTGTTGTCTTCTATGAAGGACGAGGTATCTTTTGTGATGGAAGAAATCAAGGCATATGACCGAGTTGATTCTTCCATCCTTGAGAAGAGCTTGGCAGCTCTATTTGACAAAGCTGATGATTATGATGCGGCTAGGTCCAAGTCTACTGAAGGAGTAACCAAAGAGATTCTTGCTTCTCAGAGGACGGAAGCAACAAGTGCTCTTAATGTTTCGAGGAGGCCGAAGAGGATGAATCCAACAAGTTGGAGGCTGCTCGAGTAACATTGAAGCAAGTGGATAAGGAGCTTATCGAGTTATCCAAAAAGAGGAAGAGACTTGCTGAAGAATTGCAACAACATCAAGAATCTTTTAAGAGTGCCAAAGTTAAAACTCAAGCTGCTAAAGATGCCCTCCTTGTCATTGACAAAACACCGATTTTGGAAAAACTATAACTGAAGAAGAGGCAAAGTCAAGATCAGAATTAGAAGCAGCTGTGGAGGAGTTGAAGGATTTAGATCCTTTTGCGTAGTTTTTGTTCAGGGTTCTCCTTATGTTATCCCCCATTTTGTACCAAGTTATTTAACTTTGAATAAAAACTTGATCAATTTTGTCTTCAACTTTCCGTACTGCTTTCATTTCAATACCTTATTTAAATATTTAAGTTCAAATAAGATAACTGAAACATGACTGAACTTAGAGAATTTCTCAGCTACCTACGTACCCCTTTGGTTTAAGAGGATCAAGTCATAACGTAGTTAAAAAAGAGTATGATTTGATTTGTGGGGGGGGGGGGGGGGGAGGGGCGTACACAGTTTAACCTCATGCGAACCAGGAGGGACTATTCTTTAACCACTATAGACAAAGTGGGGTATTTGATTATTTAACCACTAAAAACACCCTTAGTGGGGTGAATTAACAGTTTATCCACGTGTTTACCTTTGGTGGTTGTCGTTCTTAGGCTCGTGCGTCATGGAGCGTTGATTTGGATTTGTTTACGCGTAGTAGCGTTTCAGGAATTTCCCATTTATGGGGCCTATGCCATCTTCAGAGATCAGCTTGTAAGAACCATTCGTATAGACTTCAGTCACAACATATGGACCATCCCACCTGGGCAAGAATTTGTTTCCAACATGGTGAGTGACAACAATGGGCCTCCTCACTGCCAATACCAAGTCGCCAACTTGGAAAGATCGTGTCTTCACCTTCTAGTTAAAAGTTATGGCAAGACGAGACTGATAACACTCAAGTCTCTGTTGTGCTTCCAGCCTTTTCTCATCCAAGGCTTCTAACTCTTCGAGACGCAGACGTACGTTCTCTTCTTCTGTCAGACCTTCCTGTATAGCCATCCTCAGAGAGGGAATTTGCTTCTCCAGAGGTACCACTGCTTCAACACCATACACCAACGAATATGGAGTAGCTTGCTTAGGCGTTCTGTAAGTGGTTCGGTACGCCCATAGAGCTTCATTTATCCGTTCATGCCAGGTGGGATGGTCCATATGTTGTGACTGAAGTCTATACGAATGGTTCTTACAAGCTGATCTCTGAAGATGGCATAGGCCCCATAAATGGGAAATTCCTGAAACGCTACTACGCGTAAACAAATCCAAATCAACGCTCCATGACGCACGAGCCTAAGAACGACAACCACCAAAGGTAAACACGTGGATAAACTGTTAATTCACCCCACTAAGGGTGTTTTTAGTGGTTAAATAATCAAATACCCCACTTTGTCTATAGTGGTTAAAGAATAGTCCCTCCTGGTTCGCATGAGGTTAAACTGTGGGCAAGAATTTGTTTCCAACATGGTGAGTGACAACAATGGGCCTCCTCACTGCCAATACCAAGTCGCCAACTTGGAAAGATCGTGTCTTCACCTTCTTGTTAAAAGTTATGACAAGACGAGACTGATAACACTCAAGTCTCTGTTGTGCTTCCAGCCTTTTCTCATCCAAGGCTTCTAACTCTTCGAGACGCAGACGTGCGTTCTCTTCTTCTGTCAGACCTTCCTGTATAGCCATCCTCAGAGAGGGAATTTGCTTCTCCAGAGGTACCACTGCTTCAACACCATACACCAACGAATATGGAGTAGCTTGCTTAGGCGTTCTGTAAGTGGTTCGGTACGCCCATAGAGCTTCATTTATCCGTTCATGCCAATCTCGTTTGGACTTTGAAACAACTTTCTTCAACAGACTGTAGAGAGTTTTATTGAAGGCTTCAGCAAGACCATTGGCAGTTACATTATACATTGAAGACTTTCTTTGTTTGAAGTTAAACTTCTCACTTAGTTTGTCAGTGTGACTGTTGGAGAACGATCTTCCATTATCAGTCATAATGTAGCGCGGGACTCCGTATCTGAAAATGATGTTGACACGGATGAAGTCGGCGATATTTTCTTTCTTCACTTCCCTCAACGGCACTGCTTCAGCCCACTTGGAGAAATAGTCAGTTGCAGCTAAGATGTAGAGATGACCACTAGGAGACTTTGTCAATGGTCCTACAACGTCCAGACCCCAAGCATCGAAGGGCCATGAAGCAACAGTTGGATGTAATGGTTCAGGAGGTTGATGAATCAGATTTGCATGAAACTGGCATGCTTGACATCTCCGTGCAAAGTCTATGCAATCTTTCACCATTGTCGACCAATAGTAGCCCATCCTCTTTATCCGGAAGTGTAATTTGGGTCCTGACTGGTGGGCACCACAAACTCCGGAGTGAGCTTCCTCCATAGCTTGAACAACTTCCTCATCTCCTAAACACTTTAAGAAGACACCATCAAATAATCTTCTATAAAGGGTTCCTTGGTAGTAGATGAATCGAGGTGCACGACGCTAAATATCAACTCTTCGTCGTGGATCATGGGGTAGCTTATCGTGTTGTAAGTAATCTACAAAAGGTTGACGCCAATCCTCGTTTTTGATTTCGAAGACTTCAATGGCATGATTCTCAACTTCTTCATTATCTTCCTCGTTGAAGATATGAGGTACAACCCAACTTCTGCATACAGGTATTCGTACATGGGTTCCTGGCATAGCTATAGTTGATGCTAACTTAGCTAAGGCATCGGCTTGCTTATTCTCGCTTCTTGGCACATGCTCGACTTCCACATCTCCAAGTCATCCTATCATCCTTCGGGCATAATTGTAGTATGGAAGCAATTCAGGTTTCTTGACTTCATACAATCCGCGGAGTTGATTTACAACTAGCAAGGAATCTCCATACACCCTGAGATGCAACTGCTTTATGTCCACTACCATCTCTAGCCCAAGTATGAGCGCTTGATACTCGGCCACATTGTTGGAGCAGTTTTCCATCAAGGAGAATGAATAAGGGAAGACTTCATCTTCGGATGTGATGAACACCACTCCGGCACCAGCTCCTTCTCTATGGGAGGCTCCATCGAAGTACATCTTCCAAGGAGGAGAGATTTCCACTGCTAAGACATCTTCATCTGGGAGATCATCAGATAACTCCCACTCAACAGGAATCGGGTGGTCTGCTAAGAAATCTGCCAACACTTGCCCTTTTACAGCTTTCTGCGGGACGTATATGATCTCGAACGGTTGCAGCTGGAGATACCATCTTGCAAGTCTGTCTGAAAGAACCGACTTTGACATGATAAACTTTAATGGATTTGCCTTTGAGATAAGACGGACGGTGTGAGCCTAGAAATAGTGCTTCAATTTCTGAATTACAAAGATGAGTGCCAAACATATCTTCTCGATTGGGGAGTAATTCAGCTCATTTGGAACCATCATCCTGCTCAAATAGTAAAGATCATTTTCTTTACCTTCGTCATTTTCTTGTGCCAATAAGGCTCCAACAGACTGTTCCTGAGCAGCTATATAAAGTATCAACGGTCTTCCGGGTACTGGAGCGACTAGCACATGAGGCTTCATCAGATAATCTTTGATGCCTTTAAAAGCATTCTTGCAAGCTTCGTCCCATTTGAATGAGTTTCCTTTCTTCATCAGATGGATAAAAGGTTGACATCTGCCAGCCAGGTTTGAGATGAATCTCCTCAGATACGCCAACTTTCTTTGCAAGCTTTTAAGCTCGTGGATGTTACGTGGTTCAGGCATCTTCAGAATTGCATCGATCTTTGCTTGTTCAATCTCGATGCCTCGTTGACGGACAATGAATCCAAGGAATTTTCCCGAAGAGACTCCGAAGGCACACTTCAAAGGATTCATTCTAAGTTGATATCGTCTGAGACGTTCGAAGACTTGCCTCAAATCTTGCAAATGATCTTCCTTTCTTTTTTATTTCACCACCAAGTCGTCCACATAACACTCAATATTTTTGTGGAGCATATCATCAAAGATCTTCTGCATCGCACGCTGATATGTGTCACCAGCATTCTTCAAACCAAAGGGCATCACTTTATAACAATATATCCCTTTTGGTGTGCGAAAGACGGTAAGCTCTTCATCGCTAGGCAACATGCGGATTTGATTGTATCCTGATGAGCCATCCATGAAAGACAAAGCTTCATGACCTGTAGTAGTATCGATCATAAGTTCAGTGATAGGCAATGGGAAATCGTCCTTAGGACATGCGAGGTTGAGATCGCGAAAGTCCACACACACCCGAATCTGACCATTCTTCTTTATCACCTGGACAATGCTGGAGATCCATGTAGGATACTTCACCTCTCGAATAAAACCCACCTCAATGAGCTTGTTTACTTCATTCTCGATTTGTGGAATTAATTCAGGTCCAAATTGGCATTGGCCTTGCTTGACTGGTTTAGTCCCTTCTTTTATTGATAGTTGATGAACAACAACTTTCGGGCCTAACCCTGACATTTCCTTGTACAACCAAGCAAACACATCCCTGAACTCCTTCAAAAGTGTAATATACAACTCTTCTTCTTCGGACGTCAATAAGGCACTTATGTAGGTTGGCCGTGGAACATTGGCATCTCCCAAGTTGATTTCTTTCAGCTTATCAACAGTAGCTTTAACACCTTCTTCAAGTTCTAAAGGGGCCTCCTCAGCATCCTCTTCCACTGTAAAAACCTCATCATATGCAGTGATGTGATTTACAGTTGTTGCACCTTCACCGGCTTCCTATCGCCTTCTGATATCAACAACTGCCCTCACTCGATCATCCCTTCTTCTGACTAGGACCGTCCGTGAAATACTAACAGTGTCAGTGATGAATCCGTTTCTGATCATCGCAGCAGCTCTCCTTTGTAAGGCTTCTTCACTTTCTTGAGGAGTCTGCCTTTGGGCAATGGAAGCGTTGACAAAATTTGATGATGCAACACTTTCTTTATCGCCGTCTTCTTCCTTGGTGTAGATGATCGTTCTTAAGCTCGCGGTTAATGCTTCCCCACATGATTCAACTAATGTGGTTCGTCGCTTCATACGAGAGGGGATTAAACTTCGAATTCTGTGGGAGTGTGCAAGTTTAGAAATCCTCTCTTCCCGACATGCATTTCTTTTATTTCCAAAGACGGATCTGGACTTTCTTCCAAGTGATCCCAATTTGTTGAAAGCTGACCCATGCTTTAGGCGATTACCTCCTTCGAATGTCCCTAACCTTTCAAAGATAGAAACTTTCTTCACTTTTTCGCCGTTCTCATCAAACACATCCTCCGTGGATGAGAATGCCCCTTCAGAGATATGATTTGTGCTCGTGCTCGCTCTTTTGATCGCGATACGAACCGTACTCGGTGCCACATATCCCAAACCCATTCTAGAATTCTTGATCGTGGCATAAGTGCTTTTGCTTGCTGGCTTTTGAATGGGGTTAACCCCGTGCTTTGGCGGTTTGATAACCTCTTGAGGCGATTCCTTCAATGCAGACTTTCCTTGTGGATCATATCCAGCCCGAACAAGGAGTCTGAAGGCTTTAGGGCCATAAGACTTCGACATCACAGCTTCAGCTATTTCGCCATGTTCAGTCTTGGCTCCATGAGTAGGACGAGTGAATCCTTTAAGCGGCTGTGAGGAAGGTCATGTTGAGTCAAGCTTGGTTAGAGGTAATGTCAGTCCCTCTAATGCTTCAACAATTTCGAGAGGCCGTTTACCTTTATCAACATGGGATTGAGGTGCAGTCTTCTCTTTCTCTGCAGTTTGCCCATCCTTAGCTATCTCCAGAGATGAGTCTGTTTCAGCTTTAGTTGTACTCTAAAAGTAGTACCTGGCGTCAGCAAAATATGACTCAGCATCCGTGAAAGGCTTGGCATCGGCAAATACTCTCTTTACTTCACCATCTTTATAATATTTGAAGCATTGGTGCATCGTAGAGGGTATCACGTTGTTCTCGTGCAACCATGGACATCCTAGCAGCATGTTGTACGAAGTCCTGGCATCTATCACATGAAATAGCACAGTTGAAGCCATCTCATCGATTAGCAGATCCAACGTCATCGTTCTAAGGGCCCTTTGACCTTCTTGATTGAAACCTTGGATCATCAATTGGTTGTGGCCGAGTTCATCAACTGTAATGTCTAACTTTATCATTACTCTCAAAGGTAGGATATTCACCCCAGATCCTCCGTCGATTAGCATGCGGTTGATCTTTTGTTCTTTGGCGTAGCCTGTCACAAACAAAGGTCGGTTATGAGGCTGCGAGCCGAGCAATAAGTCATCTTTTGTAAAGTTCATAGCGGGCGCACAATCAACAGCTTTGTCACAGGGCTCTCTTTCAGACGAAGAGGTTTCTTCTATGTTCGCCATATAACATGAAGCGTCATAATTGTCATCATGCTCAACAGTGACAAAATTTGCAGTTGCTTCTTCTTCTAGTAGGATTGTCCCTTGCTCCACCAGCTGCATGACTTTATCCTTGAAGACGAAGCAGTCTTGGATTGGGTAACCCACAAGCCTGTGGTACTTGCAGTATTTCGGGTCGTTAACACGTCCAGCTTCTTCTGGGCGCTTCATTTCTGGCAACTCGATGAGTTTGCTTTTCATCAGATCGTCGAATATTCCTGAGACGTTAGAGTCTAGGAATGGATATTGCCTTTGCTGCATTTCTTTCATAGTCTTTCTTCTTTGCCCCCTTTCTGGAGCAACAACAACAACTTTTCCTTTGTCATTTATGTCTTCTCGCTCCTTCTGATACTTGACAGTCTTTGCATTTGTTTGCATGACTTCTTTGTGAGGAGTTCGGACAAAGGTCTTGCTTCCTTTCTTAACTTCTTGCTTGTCCTTGAACTTTCGAGGTTCTTGGACTGGTGGTCCATTGGATCCACTTGCTGCCATGCTCAACTCCATATCGTGAGCTCTTGTAGCCAATTCTTCAAAAGTTCGCGGCTGGATACCTTGGAGAATATACCGGAGACCCCACTTCATCCCTTGGACGCACATTTCAATCGCGGAAGTCTCGGACAGCCTGTCTTTGCAATTCAGACTTAAGTTTCTCCATTTATTAATGTAATCGATGACTGGCTCTTCCTTCCACTGGTGTGAATTTGTCAGCTCGATCATGCTAACCGTTCTTCTCGTGCTATAGAAATGGTTGAGGAACTCTTGCTCTATTTGATCCCAACTGTTGATGGAGTTAGCCTCCAGATCAATGTACCAGTCGAAGGCATTTCCTTTGAGGGAGCGGACGAACTGCTTGATAAGATAGTCTCCATAAGTCCCGGCATTATTGCACGTCTCAACAAAGTGGGCCACACGCTGCTTAGGATTTCCCTTTCCATCGAACTATTGGAACTTTGGAGGTTGGTAGCCTGCTGGCATTCGCAAGTTGTCAATCCTCTTTGTGTAGGGCTTGGTGTAGGTAAAAGTAGACTTGGAGCCATCCTCAAACTTTCCCTTCACCGTCTCTAATATAATCTCTCTGAGCTGGTCAATCTGAATCCCTCCATCAGACGAACCATGCAGCTCCTTAGCAGTCTCTTCAATTTCAGCTGCTTGTCGTCTAGTTGAGGTCTCCTCCACTCCTTGGTCCTCAACTTGCTTCCCGTGAGCGTGACTCGCATCACTGTTCTCTACCTTGTTCATCAAGTTGGTAATCTGAATGTCTTGCCTCTTGACATGATCTGCAAGACCTTCAATAGCTTTGAGGATGCTGTTGAATCGTTCCTCAATAGTTGATGAGTCTGTCATCATAACTGGGGTAACGCTTGAGTCTGACAGTGAGTTTGAGGATGAATGCGGAGTGGAGTTTGGAGAGTTGACCTCTTCGTCTTCATCAGTGTAGACCGGCTTCTTAGTTGTTGCCTCCACTGATGGATTGGCCTTTGTGAAGGTCTCAGTCAGCTATCGCTTCGCCATACTTCTTGTCACGACCTGGCTGTCAGAGGCTTTCGAGGAGTTGACTTTTTGCACAATAACTTTGCGGGGAGCCATCCTTAGTAATCTTGAGCTTACTTGCGGAGAGAAGAGATGAGAGGTAGAGTCGGTCCCACTGGGTGTGCCAAATTTGTAACTGCAGAATTCATTTTATTAAAATAATAAACACGAATACAATTTACAACTTGAATTTAATCGGATCGAACCGAAAAAATTTGCGGGTTCTTGACTCTGAATTTGATCCTATGATTCTTCTCTTCAAAGTTTGACTGGACTTTGGATCGAGTCTTGACCTCGATCTTTGGACTTGAAGATTTATAACTTTAATCCAAGGGTGAAAACACCTTGTTTTGGATTAAACGTTGTTTCTTGATGAACATTCTCGAATCTTCAGGAAGAACACTCTAAATGTTTCTTCAAATCCTTGAAGGAAAATGCCGGATCGAAGGGGCTTCGGGCCTTGATCTTCGATTTGGAGCTGTTTCTGGCGGATTTGAGTGAAGAACGACGAAGAACGCTGAAGAACGCTCTTGGAGTTTTCTTCAAATCTTCAACGGTAAATGCCGGATTGAAGGGGTTTTGAGCCTTGATCTTCAATCTGGAGCTTCTTCTGACGGATTTGGATGAAGAACAGCGAAGAACGTCTTAAAGGATCTTCGAATCTTCAAGTAGAAAAATACCGAATCGGAGGGGCTTCGAGCCTTGATCTTCGATCTGGAGCTGCTTCTGGTTGATTTCCAAGAAGAGCGACGAAGAAAGTTTTGGGTCTTCAAGAATGGTGGCAGAGGATTTGCTTGTTGATCGTCTGGATACTCGTTCGCTTCAGTTGCTTGTTCGTCTCGTCTTCGTTCGTGGTCTTCGTTGGTGCTAAATGAATGAGAAAAGACCCTATTTATAGGGTGGAGGTTTACAAACCTTCCTTTCTTAACGCGCCACGTGGCGCCGCCTTATTGGCCATTGCCATTTGATTGGCGTGATTTACGAATTGTCTTAATTCGCTTCCATTTTTGACGAGATATCATTTAATTCTCATTTTAATGGTAAATAAGGCGTATTTATTACCCAATATGAGTATCAAACACTCATTTAATTTGTCCGACTTGTACCGTGTACATTTAATATCAAGTTAACTATTTAATTCAAGAATTAATTTAATTAAATTCTTAAAATAAAATAGTAAATTTTATTTGATATTTAATATTTGATTTGTACACGTGTCACCATTTAATTCGGTGCAAATTTAATTTGCTTACATATATATAAAAGAGAATCACATTTGTAAACAAAAGTCGCCGCGTGCGCGCGCACAGACACGTATATATAATAGATATAATATATATCCAAATTGAGTAGGTCTTGTATGAGATCGTTTCATAGCATAAAGAGTTTAATCTTTGATAAGTGTGATTGTTAATTTGTATTGTCTCATATAAGATTTTGCCATCCAAATTATAATTTGTTCACAAGTTCGTTGAATTCTCAAAGAACACGATTCATATAATAGATTATTCAATCGGATGTCAATGGAATGCCAAATTCAAAATATTTGATTTCAAATAGTTTCAAATGCATTGCAAATTGGTCGGTTTGTCAAGATATATTGTCGATAGTGAGTTATCATAAATTATCCTACTTCATCCGGTGAATGGAAATTAATATCTTTCGATAGAGCAATATAGTCTTGACAATTTTGATCGTGCATAGAAGCTTTTGTTTTTTATTTTTAAATGTCAACTCTAACAGACCATGACCTCTCGATCGTATAATGAAATACTCTAATTATTTAAGTTATTTCACCTCATCTAATTCTATATATACATTTTTACACTTTCAATTGTATTCTACTCAAAATAAGTAAATTAACTACATATATATCTCTTTTATAATAATTTTTTGAACAAAGAAGTCCCTATGCTACATTTGTTGCACTTCATTTTTTGCGTATTAATGAATTTATTATATGGAGTCATTGTATGAAATGGCAATTTATGGATAAATGCCGTTTTGGCTAGACTTTTAATACAGTAGGAAGGGTAATAAACTCATGTTGAAAGTTGAAACATTACAATATCCACACACTTTTTATTAATGGTAAACCACCGAAGTAAATATTACATAGGAGTATTACACAGATTCAAACTCTTTATTAATTTCATCAAATTAAATACACGGCTCTGATCACATCTCAGATCAAACAAGAAACTAGTCGCCAAATTATATATGAACAATCACAAAAAATAAATAAAATTATTTTTTTATAAAAAAAAAAAAAACATTTTCCCGGGCCCACAACAAATAAAATGTGCAGCTAGTTTTGGGTAGTGCAATCCATTCGAATTTCTCCCTGGGTGCCGGTGAGCACCCCAACTCTTCCGAGCTTAGTCATGGCCACCGCAAACGCCTGGTTGAAAGCAGCACCGCTCGATGCAAACCGGTCGACGATCGGCCTCGATCGTGGATCAGTGAAGAGCACTTGATCAGAGCTGAAGAGCCCCCTTCCTCCTTGGAGATTCCTATAATAGGCGTTGTCGAAGATTCTGGGAGTAGCGGGGTCCATATCGATGGCGATTCTCGGGTCGACGTTAACGGGGCACATTTGCCTCAGCTGCAACGCGTACTGCGGGTTCAGGGCCGGGTCGATCCGGCTTCGCGGGCTGAAGTTGTAGATCCGGTTGGCGAAACGGTTGCAGTGAGAGAAACCCAGGGAGTGCGCACCTGCGGGAATTAATTATGATATGATCAAGGGTTGTGATTGGAAGTTGATGATCTCAAGTAAAGAAGAATGTAGGTACCAGATAATGCGACCACATCAGTGAGGTCAAGCCCACGCCTGGAAAAACCGGTGATGAGTGCGTCCAAATTATCGCCTGGCCCTGGAAGTTGGCGTTGAACGCTGGCAATAGTCGAAATTCTCCCATCCCTCCTTCCCAGTTCCACTTGATAAAATGAACCTCCAGCCTTTATATATTAACACAATTAATAAATTTATAAAAAACCACTTCATGTACATCATATATAAAATAAGTATCCATTGAAATCTTGGTGGTTAACAATAAACTTATACAACTTAATTTATCAACTTAACAACTCGAAAGATGAATTAAAACATGTTCAAAATAAAGGTGTTAGTTAAAAATAAAAAAGTTAAATTAAGGTTATGTGTGACATCTTAGAAATTCATAGCTGCACAATTGGGATATACAATTGTAATTATATTATATTATATTATATTAAATTAAAATAATACTCTCTTTTCATCTTTAACTTTTCATTAATATCCCTCATTAATTTTATCAAATTAACATTAAGCTCCACTAATCATAGGAACAAAAAGTTGAATCAATGGATATAAAATATTTGTGGAAAAATATATTATAGCAAAAAAGAACATACCAAGTTGACAACATCCCTTGTGGCCAAAGCTAAAATATCAGCACATGAAACAGTGTTCCGGCACTGGGCCTCCACCGCAGCTTTAGCCCTCACAACAGTGTCAAATCCATCTCCAGCGAGTGAAAGGTTGTCCGGATGATCTTTCTCCGCTCGCCCGTTCGATGATATCATAACCGATGCATCACACCCCTAATATTCCAAATTAAATTAAATTAAATACCATAAAATATGTACAAGTTAAATTAATTATTGTACTCGAAATTTTAAAAATAATAATTGTGGATTTAATTTATTTTTAATGAATTAACATACACGAACGAAGCAGTCGTGGAAGAAGAGGCGGAGGGTGGCCGGAGCAGTGACGAAAGTCTGCCGGAATTTAGTCTGGACGGCGGCCCGGACAATGGACTCCACATTAGGGCATGAGTTTCTGTAGAAGCCAGGTCTAAGTTGGGCATTGGTGTTAGTTAGGAGGAGGAAAATAGGGACAAGTGAGAGCAAAAGTGTTATTTGGCTCCTCATTTTATTTGTTGTTTTTTTGCATGTAAGATTTAATTTGTGGTGTTGTGGTATGGAGGGTGAGGTGGGTAATATATAGGGGGTTGGTGAAGGGCATGAAAGACAAATTACAAGAATCCAACTTGAGTTTTTTAGATATTAGGCAGTTACACTCTGGCCACTCTTGTTTAATTTCTTATTAGATTGAGGTAGGATTGTCTTTGATCTTGTTTTATAGATTAGACTTTGTGTTAGTATAATTTAATTAGATTAATAATGGGTTTGAATGATTGAATTAGGGTATATATCACTTGGTCAATATTCTTTATAAATATAATTTACCCATTCTTGAGAGAATGCAACTAGCTGGAACGTGTGGTGCAGTTTGTGCTCTGCACATGGACTTGTTGCATGGAAAAAACCATATGATTAACCCAGATATTACAAAAATGTAAAGATAATTTTAAAAATTTAATGCCAAAAAAAAATCCCACACCAAAAATCAAATCAAGTTATTCAATAGTTGATTCAATATATATATATAACAAAAAAATTTGAGCAGACATTAAAGTTCGGCTCGAGATCGATAAGCAAAAAAAGATAAAACATGTGTAAAATATCAATCTTCTCGAGATCGACTAGAGTTGGGCTTAATTAGAGCTCGCTCGAGAACGACTCAATTAATTATCAAACAAGCTCAAAAATGAGTTTCAAATATCAATAACCTTTTAAATAAGCTTGAATCACGACACGTACAATTCGGCTCGACTTATATACAGCCCTTAAACAACTTAGTAGCGTTTGTTTCGAGTTCTTGAATGTGCATGAGAATGTGAATGTAGACAACAATTAACTCTTTAAATCTTAAAATGAAGAATAAAAGCAATCTACCAAAGGATTATCAAATAATAGCATAATAACAAATTCAAATAATATTTTAATTTATATTTAGCAATATTCTTACATATATATATAGAATATTTATTATATTATATTATATTATATTATATATATATATATATATTTTATTATAATATATTATATTATATATATATTAATATAGTTACATAGGTCGGCCTGTTGGACTTAAAAGACTTACAAAAAAACTCAAGTCTAGCCTATTTAAATAAATAGGCTTTTAGAAAAGTTTGACTCATTTATTAAACGAGCTAAGCTGAGCTGGGCTTTAGGTAGGCCGAGTCGTAGGCCCTTGTCGGGTATCTTGACCTATTTCCACCCTTATATGTAGATCATTTTTTATTTTTGTTAACCACTATAATTATTATATATTTGTTTTATTTTTATTAAAAAAATTATAAATCAAGAGCCACCTTAGATAGTTCTGTGAATTATATATAAAATTAACTAAAATTTCTTAAAACTGAAAATACCAAAACCGAAAATTTTGGTTTGATTTCGGTAAATAACCGAAAAATCAAAATATTTTAAATTGGGCTATATTTTTACACTTATAACTAGCTAACAACTCAAACCCATATATATTAATAGATTGCAACCAAGATAAATAACCCACAAATAAAAATTCAAAATAACCAAAAGAAAATATCCACATTAAAATATCAAAATACTTATAAATTCATAATCCATCCATAGCCTATCCAACAACAGTGCAACACAACCAAAATTATAATTTTATCCAACAACACTAATCAAAATAAATATTGTCTAGAAACACAACCAAAAGAGACAACGACAACAAATTTGAAAATGAGTAAATGTAACTAGGGTTAGAAATTAGATACTTATATATATATCCTCATTTCGGTTTCGATTACGGTTATTTTGGTACTTTCACCTAGATAACCGAAACCCAAAGCCAAAATTTCTAAAATTTAAAATCGACACCGAACCAAAAAAATAAAATAACCGAACCGGATTGTTATTTCGATTCGGTTCGGCTTGGTTTTTTGGTTTCAACCGAACTCTGCTCTCCCCTACCGTGTGTCATTGTATTACTGAAATTATGGAGATTCTTGAGCTGACCTTAAATAATACTCCCTCCGTCCATGAAATATAGTCTTGTTGCTTTATGCACGGTTATTAAGAAAATTGATATAATATGTAAAAAGTAAGAATATTGTGTCACATCAAGTACAAAATAAATTATTTTAAAAAAGTTATGTGTGTATGTTGAAAAGTGTAGATAAAGTTTATTATTTCAATTTTAGGCAACATGACTATTTTTCGTGGTCAGCCAAATAAGGCAACCAGGACTATATTTCATGGACGGAGAGAGTATACTTCTGAAATTTTCTTATACCAAACCATTTTTTTTAGAGTGATTAGGCGTGAAATTGTCATGATTCGTCACTCCAAATGCCCTTGTTTTGATTGATTTATATGAGTATTTAGAGTCATTTGAGTATCATTTTCATAAACTAATGAATTTGTCTATTCGATGCTCATAGATGGATAGAGGGCGAGAAGAGGAGTTCGTAGGACTTTGAATCGACTCAAACGGACGCCCGGATGAGAAGAGATCGAAGAAATACGAAAAATATTAGTTCGAGGGAGCAAAAGTATAATTGGAGTGCACAAGCAAGGAGCACTCATGCACATAGTGCACGAGCAGTCGTGTATTGCGCTCGAGCAGGTGCAACTCGTGCAGTGTGCACGAGCAGACGCGGGTCGTGCACTAGTGCACGAGCAGTGCACGAGCAAGCGTGGTTTTGGCCCATACGTTCCCGATTCGACCCGTTGCCGATTTATACCCCTTCGGAGCACATTTTTATAAACCACCACTTACCACTTGATACCATATTACTTTTAGAGTTCATTTTTAGAGAGAAGGAGAAGGGCAAGCTTTAGATTAACATTTTTGAGGTTTTCTTTACGAATTCATAGTACGATTTTGCTTTTTTTTAATTTCGTTTCGTAAGACCTTTATTCGTTAATACTTTGAGACTCAGTTTTCTTAATTTAAACTCAGTTCTTAGCATTATTTTCTTTAAACCCTATTTTATGTTTGATAATTTATTCGTCATAATCATTATGTTCATGTTCGTTTCTTCTTCAATTGTTCTTGTTTACATAAAAACCATGACTAGCTAAAACCCTTGCATGCTTAGGGTAGGATGAACTCGTAGAAATAGGTTGTGGGTACGCAATTAGGGTAATTCGTGACGTTAGGTTTTAATTCTCTTAATTAATGAATTCTTAAAATCAATCTTAACTTTATTCTTGGATTTCATTCGAAAAGTGTTAGAGAGAGGACGACCTTATCACTCTTTAACAACGAGTAGACTTAATAAAAGGGTTTAGAAAAGGTTAATTAATCTACCGGTTTATCTAGGGAGGACGCGCATCACCTTAGTTTAAATTAGGGTCTCATTAATTAAGCACAATCTATTAACTCATTAGTGGATTAGTGAAGTCGATTACTAGGATAAAGTTTAGGGTTTTAATTCTTGAGCTTTCATCTTACAATCTTTAACTTAGGTTATTTCTTGCGCGTCACAATTATTTTGATTATGTACCTGCTCTGTTAGTATACGTAGGGATTCCTATCCTGAGCATCACCATCACGTATTTGAATACAAACCTCAGTTAATTCGTTTCTCTTGTTCTTTAGTTTAATTAGTTTATTTTAGTTTAAAATTAATTCTTCAAAAATCCAAAAAACATACATTCGTATTAGCTACGACGCGTAGATCTTCAGGGATCTGTTCGCATACACTTCATCTCTTAGGTTCGATAAACTTGGTCGCTATACTTACTCATACTACAGTGAACCCGTACACTTGCGGGGAATCTACTAGTAAAAGTTGGTATATTCGCTTCAAGTCAATGGCGCCGTTGCTGGGGATGGCGTTGTATATCGTTTGAATAGGACTTGTCGATAGCTTAGTAGTTAGTAGTGAGTGCTTTACTTTTCTGTTTATTTGTGCGTGTTCGACAGTTGCGTTTTTATTCATTTGTTAGTGTTTCAGGTTTATGAAAACACGCTCGCACGGTAATACGAGCGAAGAGAGACTACAGTCAGATCCTGAGACAATAGCAAGAAGAAACCGAGGCTTTTTAAGAAGGATGAACGCTATCGGAGGAGGGAAAGAACCAATGGAAATTACTAATAAGTTGGATGATGTCGAGAATGAGTTTAATCAGACATTGAACCGGGCTGACGACACTGAAGACAATTCCAATAAGAACCAAGATCCGTCAGGGGACAGCCAGAGCCAAAACCCGGGTACACAGAACGTGAACAATCTAGCTCATAATCTTGTCCAACATCCTCAGAACAACCCTGCTTACCCACATCCTAACTTACCACAAAACAACTTGCCTTATCCCTACCCATACCCACCTTATCCGTATCCACCATACCCGTATCCTCCACCGCCTGTTTACAACCAACCACCAGCTTATCAACCACCACCACCCCAACAAGTACCCGTACCAGCTGCTAATCCTCAGCACGTTCCTCAGAACGCGGATCAGAACATGGCTATTAGAGGAAGGTTCGCGGCACAACCGCAGAGGTACTATGATGGAGTGGCATTGCCCCCTGTAGAGGCAAACAACTTCTCAATTTCCCCAGGAATTCTTAAGCTGCTTACTGAGAATCAATTCAAGGGGAAGGTTGGGAAGGAGAATCCTCATACTCATCTGAGGAGTTTTCTGATGATCGCATCCACATTTAATTATAACGGCATGTCTGAAGATGCCAAGAGGCTCAGGCTGTTTCCATTCTCTTTGACGGGAATAGCCAAGGAGTGGTACGATAACACGCTCCCACGGGGAGGTGTAACGACATGGGCCGAGCTCGAGCGTCTGTTCCTCGAGCGATTCTACCCTCCATCGAGAACGATTAAAGCAGGGATAGAGATTTGTTCCTTCCGCCAGAAGCCAGGAGAGGATTTACGTCAGGCTTGGGAGAGATACTCGAATATGTTGATTGAGTGCCCGCAGCACGGGTACAACGAGGGAGATATCATGACATTCTTCTATAGTGGAGCCAGCAAGGCTGGTCAAACCCATCTCGATGCATGTGCCAGTGGAGCTTTCTGAACCAAGGGATAGCGAGATGTAGAGAAATCGTCGACAACATTGTCATGAATGTCGGGGCATGGAATGAGGATTCAGAATTTCAGCGAGCTTGCAAGTTGGAGGAGAATAAGGGTACAAGGAAGCTGTTGATGACAATGATGGAGAAGATCAGCAACCTTGAGATGGGGCAGAATCTAGTTGGAGGGAATGTAGCAGTGAGCGAGAAAGTGGACCCACCCATGATGCAGCAAGAAGAGGCCAACTATATGGGAAGGCCTAACTATCCACAAGGCGGGTATCCACAAGGTGTCAATCAGTTTGGAAGGCCTTCTTATGGCCAACCATTTGTACCTCCAGGTCCACAGCCGCCTCAAAATCAATGGAGGAACACACAAGGGTATCAAGGAGGCCAGCAGCCTCCTCAGAATACATGGAGAAAGAGTGAGAATTTCTCATATGCTAATCCTAAGGCAGGAATTACAGTTCCTCCAGGTGTTGATCCAGGTTCAAAGCCTCCGGGAGGAGAAGGCGGTGCCTCAACTGAGGAGATGTTGAGAGCTATCCTTCAGAAGGTAGAGGAAGGAAGCAAGAGATTATCCTCTTTGGAGTATGATGTGAAGGAGTTGCATAAGAAATGTGATCAGCGTGATCAAGAACTCCAGAAGAGAGATGTAGAGCTGAATCGAATTCAGCAAGAGAACAATATGCGGTTCACTTCGATAGAGTTTCAGATGAGTCAGATCGTAAAATCATTGGGTAGATAGCCGGGTAAGTATCCTTCTATGCCGGAGGGAAACCCGAAAGAGCATTGCAAGGCGATCCAGCTTAGAAGTGGGACCAACTATGATGGTCCTCAGATGCCTGCTGATTCTGAGACGCCCCAAGGAGAGATTGAGATGGAGGGACAAGAACATGAGAAAGATGGAGGTGAGACAGTTGAGAAAGGGGTTGAGGGTGAAGGCATTCAGAAGAGTAAAGATGTGGAGGAGTCCCATGAGAGCAAAGAGCCTGAAGAGAAAGGCATTGAGAAGATTGAGAGAGTTCCTAAGTGGAAGAAGGCAAAGGAAGCAAGGGAGAAAGTGAAAGAGACCGAGCGTGATGAATGGGGGGTACCCAAATCTGTGATAACCGTCCCGTATCCACAGCGCTTCATGAAAAAAAAGCTTGATGAGAAATTCGCTAAATTCCTTGATGTTTTTAAGAAATTGCATATTAACATTCCTTTTTATGATGCTTTGGAACAGATGTCGAATTATGCCAAGTTCCTGAAGGATTTGATAGCGAAGAGAAGGAGAGTTGATGAGCCCAAGTTGGTGCAGCTAAACCATGAGGTGAGTGCATTAGTGCACAAGGCTCTTCCCCCGAAGTTGAAGGATCCCGAGAGTTTCACGATCTTATGTGATATCGGGAATGGAGTCAAGAAGGGAGCATTGTGTGATCTTGGAGCGAGCATCAATCTTATGCCCTTATCGTTATTCAAGAAGTTGGAAGGTGGAGAACTTCAGCCGACAATGATGACGCTTCAACTTGCCGACCGGTCTATTACTCGACCTCAAGGTGTGGTTGAAGACGTCCTCGTGAAAGTTGGGGATCACATCTTTCCAGCCGACTTTGTAGTACTCGACATGGAGGAAGATGAGCACATGCCTTTGATCTTGGGAAGACCCTTCTTAGCTACGGCCGGGATGGTGCTAGATGTGGCAAATGGGAAGATCACGTTGAAAGTTGACGATCAAGAGATAAAGATTTCCCTATATGAGGCCACGAAGTACCCGAAGGAGGATGAAAGCTGTTATTGCATGGATGCAATTGATCCTCGTGTTGAAGACACACCTCCTATCCCTAATCTTTCTTATATTCATGATTTTGATAATCCTTCACTTGATGATTTAACCCATGAGCATTATGATCTTGATTATTTTGATAGGGATAAAGGGAAGAAGTTGAAGGATGAAGAGGTGAAAAATGTGGATGTGGTCCAGTTGGAGGGGAAATGAGGAGTTAAGAAGAAAAAGTCCAGACTCAAGAAATTGTTTAGTAAAACTCCTCCAGATAAAGGTGAGAAGAAGTTGAGATCCCTACCACGTGGGGATGAGAAGGAAGCAAAGGAGCTCATGATGGAGGGGGATCAAGGAAAGGAATTCAACCACCAATCTTATGAGAGTAAGAGAGGTAATTTTGAGTATCATGTCCCATAAGCTCCTTTGAGCTCGGTCCGGCATTAGGACCTTAAAAATAGCGCTGAATGGGAGACAACCCATTTTTATTTGCTTTTGAGTATTTTATGTTATTAGGGTGTTATTTTGAATCGTAAGTTTTAACCTCGTACTTGAGAGTTTATTTTGTAGGCTTGTCTCGAAGGAGTAAAGGTATCATGGAGTTATTCAGATTGAAGGGACCAACTCGAGACAAGGGAGTGTGCCAAGTTGTTAGAGAAACTGAATTATTTGGATGAGGTAACCCACAACCCCAAACTTAGACCGCTTCACAAGGTCGAAGTTTGAGGGGGTGGAGTTTTTATATGTTTCATGGTTATATTGCACAGATGCACACCCTCTCTTGAGTTGAGTTTGGTTATTTGGTATCTTGAGATGCCTCTTGGACTGATATTGATTTGATTTGCTACTACATATTTCATGCCTATCAATCATCTTATGCTTGTTGATTGCTATCTTTTAGTATGATTTGATGAGTAGGGTGAGTTGTGAGGATTGAGTTAGGAGTTCTATTGTGTGAGTGTTTGAGTTAGAGTTGATTTGAGAAAGAACTTGCGAGTTTTCCTTTTCAGTACTTGTGTGATGAGAGTGAGAATTCACTAGGACTAGCATGGATGTGAAAGCCGTGAGATTTGAGCCTTTTGAGATTTTGATGCATGAAACAATCTCTTCGTTTGTGAGTGGATCGTCACCTTAGAGGATGCTAGAACTTGTGTGTGCTCTTGCTCCTTGATTGTGTCTAGTTTGATATGCCGAATGTGATCTTAGATCATCTTTGTTTTGATTGAGTCACTTAGTCTAAATTTTTCTGACCATTGATATTTGTCCATTGTTAGCCCCTTTGAGCTTTAAGCCTATTTCATTTGCTAGCACATTTAAACACTATTCCAAGTTCCTAAGTCTTTTTGTCCCAATTTGAGCGGAGAATAGGAAAAGTGTGAATGTGAAGGGATTGAATTGAAAAAGGAAAATGTTGTTTGTTGAGTGAGTATGAGAAGAAGGTGTTGGAGTTATACGTGAAAGTATGCTTTTACTTTGTATAACTCGTGTATCAAACACTCGATTTATGAGAATAATTCTTTTATCACATTTGCTTTAGATATAATTGAATGTTGAATTTCTATTGCAAACCGTTCAATATATAGTACATGTTACATTGTAGTTAATGTGGTGATACCCGATCACGGAAGACAACATTAACAGTTTACTTGTAACTAAACGTACAATTCACGACCCAGGTGGAATTGAACAATCCGCCGTGAAAGGTCGATGTGTAAGGCTCAGATTGGTCTGTCTTGACTAAGAGATTGCACTAGCACATTTAGTATGTGTTAAAGAGGTCCTACAGCGAGGATAAATTCTTCTGTTCTGAAAGGTGAAGAATTAGACCTGAGTGGTTGTTGATTTCTTAATCTCCGTCACTTAAATAGGACCGTGTGTGTTTAATAGTTACTGCTTTGATTCATGTTGGGTGAGAATCATTGTGACTTCGAACTTTGTGTCTTGGGCAGTAATATTAATCATACGACGGTTGCTAAGATTTAATACGGAGAAACGCGTGCGAGTACGGCTCCTGTGATTAGTCCCCTTGGTGGGCTCAGAAGTTTTATTGTACCAAATCTTGCAAGTGAAGAATTAGTTTCTTCGATACGAATAATAATGTTGAGTTGTCTTTACTCCAAGGTGAAATATATTAATTAATTTAGAGCTATTCAGAAGCTTAATTAATTAATGGACTTGATAATCTTAAACGCGGGAAATAATAACCGGGAGCCCATATTATCGTAATATGGATTAAGATGGATAGTGCAATATTAATTTATTAGTGGTAATAATTAATATTAATGGGCTGAATTATATTGGGGCTCAATATTGAAATTCAGAAGTCCATTAGGAGGTCCAATCTTAATTCTCCTTAAGGCCCCTCAAGTAGCCCATTAAGTAGCCCAATAATGATAAGGTGATTAAAATAAAAAGAAAATAATTATGCTGATTTTTCAAGTATTATTTTCGAAAATTGCATGATAAGGAGGAAAAAGATTTTGTTGATTTTCTTGGAAAGATATTATGCAAGATATGTATTCTAGGAATACAAGAATATCTCATATATTCAAGAAGATCCAAATCTTGGATTTCTTCTATGTAATTTTCGAGAGTTTCATATTTATTAGGAGAGTGAGATTTTTGTGGAATATTTTATTATGGAGAAAAGAATATATGAGATATATTCAAGATTTCTTAGAGATTAAGAAAATATTTTCTCCATGCCCATAAAATCTCTACGAATTTCGGTCACTACTCTTATAAATAGGGGATGATTATTTCATCCCCATGAACATAATTCCATGTGTTGGAAAAATCAAGAGCATAGATATTTTTCTTTTTCCTTAGTTTATTAAATTACTTGAAAGCATCTCCCACCGGTGATCAAGTAAGGCGAAAGGGAAATACTTGAGAAGATTTTTGGGTTGATAAAGCGAGATCGTGATTGTCCCGTTTATTCAAAGGCCAATTCTACAAGAGGTACGTTAATCGCATATTTAATTGTTTATTCCGCTTAATTAAATATGTGAAATTAATTCAACATGCATGATGATAATTAGTTGTTGGAATTATTATTTGAATTAATTAGGATTAATTCATGCTAGTAATAATTGTATTTAAATTCGTATTTAAAATTCATCCCGAATAGATTCCGGGCACCCCAATTTTCCCAACAGAAGGTGTGATGGAGTTTTTGAGTTGTGGGAAAGAACAAAAAAGGTTTAGAATGAGCAAAAGAAAAAATGAGATCAAGTGTTTGTGAAAAAGAAAAAAAAAAGAAAGAAAAAAAAAAGTGATTGACAAAAGTGAAAAAAGTGAGAAAGAAAAGAAAAAAAATTGAAGTGTTGAGAGTGTTGGAATTGAAAGTGTGTTGATTGAAAATATTTGAAGTAGTCTGTTCCTAATCTCGAAGTACTAAAGTTTGAGTTTCTATTCTCCATTCACTTGAGTCACTTATCCATATTGTTATCCCACCTGTCCAAAGAGCCTACATTACAACCTTGAGAAAAGTCCTTTTTTATTCGGCATTGATTTCTAGAGTATGGTCGGAGTTGAGAGTGCTTACAAGCCTATGGCTGCCGATATGTATGATTGATTGTTTGAGTGAGTCCATTATTCTTGATATACAATTGTGAGGGAGTGAAACACATCGTTGAGTGCACATCCATATTTGATCTTGGTGTTTCTTGTTGTTGTTGCATGAGTATAATGAAGGAGGATGAGTGAGTATACTTGTGATTGATCTTTGAAGCTCGAGTTCATTTGCTTGCATGATTTGATTCGTTGACTCATTCCTAACAATTTCACTTGACTTATTATTTTGTTGCTTGAGGACAAGCAACATGGTAAGTTTGGGGGGGTTGATTAGGCGTGAAATTGTCATGATTCATCACTCGAAATGCCCTTGTTTTGATTGATTTATATGAGTATTTAGAGTCATTTGAGTATCATTTTCATAAACTAATGAATTTGTCTCTTTGATGCTCATAGATGGATAGAGGGCGAGAAGAGGAGTTCGTAGGACTTTGAATCGACTTAAACGGACGCCCGGATGAGAAGATATCGAAGAAATACGAAAAATATTAATTCTAGGGAGCAAAAGTATCATTGGAGTGCACAAGCAAGGAGCGCTCGTGCACATAGTGCACGAGCAGTCGTGTATTGCACTCGAGCAGGTGCAACTCGTGCACATAGTGCACGAGCACTCATGCAGTGTGCACGAGCAGATGCGGGTCGTGCACTAGTGCACGAGCAGTGCATGAGCAAGCGTGGTTTTGGCCCATACGTTCCTGATTCGACCCGTTGCCTATTTATACCCCTTCGGAGCACATTTTTACAAACCACCACTTACCACTTGATACCATATTACTTTTAGAGTTCGTTTTTGGAAAGAATGAGAAGAGCAAACTTTAGCTTAACGTTTTTTAGGTTTTCTTTACGAATTCATAGTACGATTTTGCTTTTTTTTTAATTTTGCTTCTTAAGACCTTTGTTCGTTAATACTTTAAGACTCAGTTTTCTTAATTTAAATTCAGTTCTTAGCATTATTTTCTTTAAACCCTAGTTTATGTTTGATAATTTATTCGTCATAATCATTATGTTCATGTTCGTTTCTTCTTCAATTGTTCTTGTTTACGTAAAAACCATGACTAGCTAAAACCCTTGCATGCTTAGGGTAGGATGAACTCGTAGAAGTAGGTTGTGGGTACGTAATTAGGGTAATTCGTGACGTTAGGTTTTAATTCTCTTAATTAATAAATTCTTAAAATCAATCTTAACTTTATTCTTGGATTTCGTTCGAAAAGTGTTAGAGAGAGGACGACATTATCCTTCTTTAACAACGAGTAGACTTAATGAAAGGGTTTAGAAAAAGTTAATTAATCTACCGGTTTATCTAGGGAGGACGACCGCATCACCTTAGTTAAAATTAGGGTCTCGTTAATTAAGCACAATCTATTAACTCGTTAGTGGATTAGTGAAGTCGATTGCTAGGATAAAGTATTAGGGTTTTAATTCTTTAGCTTTCATCTTACAATCTTTAACTTAGGTTATTTCTTGCGCGTCACAATTATTTTGATTATGTACCTGCTCTGTTAGTATACGTAGGGATTCCTATCCTGAGCATCACCATCACGTATTTGAATACAAACCTCAGTTAATTCGTTTATCTTGTTCTTTAGTTTAATTAGTTTATTTTAGTTTAAAATTAATTCTTCAAAAGTCCAAAAAATATACATTCATATTAGCTACGACGCGTAGATCTTCAGGGATCTGTTCGCATACACTTCATCCCTTGGGTTCGATAAACTTGGTCACTATACTTACTCTAATACAGTGAACCCGTACGCTTGCGGGGAATCTACTAGTAAAAGTTGGTATATACGCTTCAAGTCATAGAGCATTCGTATACCAAACTTATTGTAATGGGCCGTGTGATAAGGATTACTGGCCTAACCAATTATTTTCTTAAAGGGCCCCCATTTTAAATCGATTTCATTTTTTACATTGTCATTATTTTGTTTGTACATGGGCCATCAATTAATATATAAGACTATGGCCCAGGTTATTTGCACTAGCCTCTTAGTTAAAAGACACTACCTGGATGAATACGCTACTTGTTGTTCGAATTTTTTTTTCGAAATTCTTTCATTTTTTCGAACATAATGGAAAATACAATATTTCGAATGTTTTTTTTCGAATTTTTTGTTAATTTTCGGAATTCTTTTCCGAAAATATTTCAATTTTTCGAAATATTGAATAGTGTATTCATCCTGGTAGTGTATTTAATAAAGAGGCTAGTGCTAATAACCGTGGTCTAAGACTATTTAGTTGCTCATTTTGGCATATTAATTTTGCAGCAGGCCATGTTTATAATATTGGGCCATTTGGGGGGAAAAACGTCCTAGTTGATTGAATCATCTGCCGGGTAGTTTCATGGATTGATATATACAGTGGATATGGTCAAGTATAGCCGGATTACCCGACTGAATATCATTTTTAGCCTATTGGCCCTTTGACCACATTTAAACATTTAATAAAATTAATAAAAAGTAAAAAAAAAAATCGATCAACATACGCTTCTTTTCCCATTTGCCTTTCTTCTCTCTTATATTTTTCCATTCTCAGTTCTCACAGTCAATTTTCCGGCAGCGGCGATGACATATTTGACCGGAAAGTGATGGCGACGACAACATATCTAACAGGAAAGAGGCGTTGACGACATATCTGACCGAAAATCAAAGGTTAGTTTTCTGTGTATTTCAAATTTTGAGATTTTTCTTAAATTAGGGCATCGCGAATCCAACAGGGGCGGAGGTACATATAGACAAGACATGCAATTGCCACACCTGGCTTTTGAATATGAAATACCATATATATATACCCCCTAAAAAAAATTAGAATTTCAAAATTAACTTCGTGTTTGTAAATTGGGGAAAATGATCACAATTTTGAACAAGAACTGGGATGTGATTTGTGTTAATGACTGAGAAGGGGTCGCAATTTCAAAATTCATTTCAGTTAATAATTGAAGTTAATATTCAAGAATTACATATATTCAAGAAGTTTGTGTCTTATGCATACCTTATACCTTTTCTGAGTATTTATATGATGGTAGGGAATAAGTAATTTTTAGGACTTGATTTGAGAAAATAAAATAAAGGAATTGGTTTGTTCATATTATGCTTGACATTATTATTAGGTGTCCCAAGTATAGTACTGCTGCTTGGCCTAAAGAAATAATTGGTCAAAATGTCTCTTGCAAAATTTGTATTTTTTTCAAATTAAGAGCAACAATTTCTTTATTTGGGTACACGACAAGATGAAGAATCACAGCTCTAAAATTTAGATGGTGTGATGACTGTCGGTCACTATTTAAGAATTTGATGTAAAAAATGAATTAGTAGATTCACAATTTTGGATCTGGAGGCTTAAATGAGTTCACTTGGATTAGTGTATACCATTGCCTAGGGCATAATTTTCATAGTCTTGTAATTTTGCTAATAGACGGAAGTCTTGTGAACAAATTTTTTTAACTTTATTCATAATTTTCTGTTTTGATGATACAAAATATTTCAATTCACAAATCATTTGTTTCTAAAAATCTCATTTAAATTTATTTTACCAGATGGAGTTTGTTATACCCGTAGCAAATTGGTTTGATGCAAAAGTAAGTGCACGAAGCTCTCCATAAGTGGTTGACGCAGTTTATAATAAGCTAGATCATACACACAAGAAGATGTTGGAAGATTCTTGTTTTGGTCAGTTTCATGGAATGAGGGACATACAGTTTTCTGGGAAGTTAGTGCATAGTCTATATTTAAAAAGAAAATCACCTAAAAAGACTCGCACCAGTTTTACTAGTGATGCATTGTGGTTCGGCTTTGGTGATAAGCTTTTATGTTTCTCCTTATTGATTTTTACACTCATCACAGGTTTAAAGCCTGATGATGAAGAGGACTTCAAAATTTAACGTTGTTATTAGAATATATAAATTTGCTATTATGGTCATGTAAATTTAACATCATATTCCAATGTATTTGATAAATGGATTGATGAATATTTAATGATGAAGTTGTTAAATTTGTTTACATTTGTTCAAGTGTCTAGTTTTTCATTGATATACATTTGAGTTGTTTAAAACTGAACAACCGGTTTGATTTTATTTTATCAAGGTTGTTCATGTAAAATTTAGATCAGTAAATAATTTTTTTTTTTAGTGACAAAATATTAATTTTGACTTTTAAGGTTGAAAAAATCTTATGGAAAACTTATTTTCAATGATGTACAATGGAGTTGTTTAAAATTAAGTTGTTCAACAGTAGGGTTGTTCAACACCGGGTTGATTTTATTTTAATAAGGTTGTTCATATTAAAGTTCAATTAATAAGTAAAAAATATTTTAGTGACAAAACATCAATTTTGACTTTTAAGGCTGAAAAAACCATATGAAAAAAATTATTTTCAATGATATACAATGTAGTTGTTTAAAACTGAGTTGTTCAATAGAAGGGTTGTTCAACACCGGGTTAATTTTATTTTAATAAGGTTGTTCATATAAAAGTTCAATCAATAAGTAATTACTTTTTTTTAGTGGCAAAACATCAATTTTAACTTTTAAGGCTGAAAAAATCATATGAAAAACTTATTTTCAATGATATACAATGAAGTTCTTTAAAACTGAGTTGTTCAACAGCAGGGTTGTTAAACAACGGGGTTGATTTTATTTTATTAAAGTTTGTTCATGCAAATTTTCAAATCAATGAATAATTACTTATTTCAAGTGAAAATATTGATTTTGAGTTTTCAATCTTAAAAAATTAAAGAAAACTTATTTTCTAGCTACATACGATCGAATTGTTCAATATTAGTTTGTTGAAGCAACTAAGTTGTTCAAAATGTCCGGGGTAGTAATGCGACTAAGTTTGTTAACCCAAATGTTCAAATCAATAAGTAATTACTTATTTCAAGTGAAAACATTGATTTTGAGTTTACAACCATAAAAAAATTAAAGAAAACTTATTTTCTAGCTATATACGACCGGGTTGTTCAATATTTGTTTGTTGAAACAACTAGGTTATTCAAATGTCCGGTGTAGTAATGCGACTAAGTTTGTTAACGCAAATGTTCAAATCAATAAGTAATTACTTATTTCAAGTGAAAACATTTATTTTTTAGTTTCCAACCTTTACAAATTAAAGAAAATTTATTTTCTAGCTATATACGACTGAGTTGTTCAATATTTATTTATTGTAACAACTAGGTTGTTCAAATGTCCTGGGTAGTAATGCAAATAAGTTTGTTCACGCAAATGTTCAAATCAATAAGTAATTACTTATTTCAAGTGAAAACATTGATTTTGAGTTTCTAACCTTAAAAAAATTAAAGAAAACTTATTTTCTAGCTATATACGATCGAGTTGTTCAATATTTGTTTGTTGAAACAACTAGGTTGTTCAAATGTCCGGTGTAGTAATGCAACTAAGCTTGTTCACGCAAATGTTCAAATCAACAAGTAATTACTTATTTCAAGTGATAACATTGATGTTGAGTTTTTAGCCTTAAAAAAGTAAAGAAAACTTATTTTCTAGCGATATACGACCGAGTTGTTCAATGTTTGATTAATGAATACAAATAGGTTGTTCAAGTGTGCAGTGTAATAATGCGATTGAGTTTGTTCACGCAAATGTTCAAATCAATAAGTAATTACTTATTTCAAGTGAAAACATTGATTTTGAGAACCTTAAAAAATAAAGAAAACTTACTTTCTAGTGATATATGATCAAGTTGTTTAGTATTTGATTATTGAACACAATTGGGTTGTTCAAGTGTAGTAATGCGATTAAGTTTGTTAACACAAGTGTTCAAATCAATGATTAATTACTTTTATTTTATGAAACAAATAATCAATTTTGACTTTACGTCTTTAAAATAGAATGATTACCTTATTTTTAATGAAAGCGACCAAGTTGTTTAAAATTGGACTGTTTAAATAATTGAGTTATTTAAACTGTTTACTATAGTTTATGAGATTATGATTGACCAAACAAAAGTTAAAATCAATGACTAATTGCTTGTTTTTAAGTGACATGACATCTATTTTGATTTTTAAGTTTTCAAAATAGTATGAATAACATTTTTTTAATGATAAACAACAAAGTTGTTTAAAATCGGGTTGTTTAGAAATTTAGTATTATTTAAACAATAATGTTTGTCACACACAATTCAAATTGGATATAACTTAATAAATTTGTAAACGCCAAAATTTGAAATTTAAATTTTAGGTCATCAAAATAGTAAGGACAACTTATTTGTAGTGATAAAATATAGGGATGTTTAAAATCGATTTTTATTTAAATAATTGAGTTGCTTAAAACTTTAGTGATGTTTAAACAACAATGTTTATCGCACAAACTTCAAATGGAGCATAATTTTTAAGCGACTAAATTAAAATTTGAGTTTTAATTGCTCAAGATAGTAAAAATAACTTATTTTTAATGATAAACAATAGAGCTGTTCAAAATCGGATGTTTAAACAACCGAGTTGTTTGAAACTCAAGTGCTTATACAACAATATTTATTACATAAAATTTTGAATGAAGAATAAACTAATTATTTTTAAGTGAAAAAACTTAAATTTTAACCTTTTAAGGTTTCAAAATACTATGAAAAATGCGTATTTTTAGTGATACGCAACAAGGTTATTTTAAAATTGGGTTGTTTAAACAACTAAATTATTCAACTTTAGTGTTATTTAAACAATATTTATGACACACAATTCAATTTGAGTATAAATTAATTATATTTAAATGACAAACTTAATTTTTGACTTTTAAGTCTTCAAAATAGTAAAACTAACTTATTTTTTATAAATAATAAAATTGTTTAAAAACAGTTCGTTTAAACAACTGAGTTGTTTAAAACTTCAGTGTTGTTTAAACAACCATGTTTATCACAAAAAAATTAAATGAAATATAAAGTAATCATTTTTATGTGACTATACTTAAATTTTGACTTTAGGTCTTCAAACTAGTAAGAACTTTTTTTAGTGATAAACAATAAGGTTGCTTATAACGGGTTGTTTAACAACCGGAGGTTTGCCATAAAAAAATAATTCAAATGAGGTATAAAATAATTATTTATAAGGGATAAAACTTAAATTTTAACTTTTAAGCCTTAAAAATAGTAAAAATAACTTTATTATAGTGATAAACAACAAAGTTGTTTAAAATAGATTGTTTAAACAACCGAACAATCGAACAACTGAACAACTGAACAACTCATAAATGGGATAATACTGTACTTTAATATATATATATATATATATATATATATATATATATATATATATATATATATATATAAGTTTTTTTTTAATTATTTATATAAAAAAAAGGTCATTTTTAAATATTTTGTATAAGTAAGGCTATTTTTGATAAAAGGGGGTTTGAGTCTTTGACTAGGCCATTTATGTACAAATCCCATATATACAAGGTAGGTTAAATATAGTCCTATTATACACTCCATAAATATAGTTCGAAAAAAATAAAAAAAAAATTGGAAAATGGTTTCGCAAATAAAAAAAAAATAGCACTTTTTTGAAAAAAAAAAATCCCAAAAAATTATTCATTTTTCGATTTTTTTTTTTTTATGGAATATATTAACAAAAGATTTGACTGTATTTAACCTGGGCCGTTATATAAATATTTTGGTCCAGGTTATGTAAAACCTATTTTTTTAATCGGAAACTTTAATTTATACATCCACCAATTGCCACTGAATCATCTCATCATTTTTTTATTACTGGAAAAATGCATTAAACTTGAAACAATAACTGAAAAAGCCACAATAAAAAAAAAAGGCACAAAAATTTGATATTTCAGCAAAAAATTGACAAAAAAATTCGAAAAAGAAACATATTACAGATTTTTTTTCGAATTTTGGTCGAATTTAGAAAATTGCAAAATAAAGAGTTAAAAGAAATAAAAGAGAGAGAATTGGGAGAAAATTAAGGAGGCGCTTGATTAACAACACTTCAATAGTAATGAGAATGAGATTGAAAATTAGTGTAATTAGCATGATTCATGAAAACAAAATCACTACCTCTCCTCCTAAATAAGGTAATCACTCCTCCATTTTGATTACCATATTCGCTTCCTACAATCATCTTCTTCAATCACTCCCTCATTCCCCCACCAACAACCATTTATTGTCAATTTTTATTTCAAAATTTGGGCATGACACTAGCAATGGTGTCATCATTGGAACACTTTTTCCTCTAACATATCATTTTTCTTATGAGGGCATAGATGAAAATAAATTTGCATTCTCATTACCATTGAAGAATTGTCAACCAAGCGCCCCCTAATTTTTGTAGGCAAGATAATGATTCTAGGGAAGCTACGTTTTCTCATGGTCATAAAATGTGGAAGTCTTCCATACTTAGTTGAAAGAGGAAAATGATTATGTTGTGCCTAAACCATATAAACTTATATGCAATTTTCATTCGTATATCTTCCATAGTGTCAAGGAGGGGGCATAATCCTACAACGTGAAGAGAATGGGATAGGGCAGCTTCTGTTGGGCTTGGGCCTATTTGTTTTGGGTATTGGGCTAATACTTTAGGCCGAATTCTCACAACCTAAGCAACCACAAAGGTTGCTTCGTAACATGTTATAACTCTTGAAAAAAGGTTACTACCATTGTGACCACAAGTTATAACACACTCCCTCCTCAAAAGAGTTAGTGCAGAGCAACTAGTTACTCTTTCCAAAATAGCATTTTTCTTTTATTTATTTTAATTCTAGTTGTTGTTTCTATTCTCTTTTTGGTATAAAATAATTAATAGTATAATGAAAGTGGTCCCCCAACAAGTATATTATAACTCTTGAACCATTGTGAGAGTTAGTGGGTTTTATGAAATATTGAGGTGGAATTGATGTGGAAGAAAGAGAAGAGTTGTAACACTCAAACCATTGCGGATGCTCTACCTTAACACTCAAACCATTGTGCAGCCTGGGGAACATAAAAAACTTTTGAGAATGGTGATTTGTGAGGCTTCTTCTTACACCTTAACACCAGGTAACCCGGAACCTGTCTCGGGAAGTCGAGAGGCATGAAAATTCAACAACGTTATTGCAGGCTAAGGAGGCGTTGCTACTATTGGGAGGAGAGATTAGAAAAGGGAAAAAAGTGGAGAGAAAGAGAGGGGGTTGGAGAGGAATTTCGAGTTATAATTCGTAGGTTATGTTGGGTGTACTGATCATTACGTTAAAATAGGTGCACATATTAATCGGGCAGGTTTCCTAATTAAAAAGGGGAGTAAATTAACCTGCCAAGTATTATTTTATGAGTATGTATGAAGTGAAATTAATTTATATATGAATCAATAAAGGGTATTACTTATTTTCATTAAATACTATTAGTTGTTTCCACTGAAAAATATTAGTTGTTATTACATAATAGTCTTTGTTTATTTTCTGTAAACAACCCTTCAGTGAAAACAACTAATATTCTTTAGTAAAAACCTCTAATACCCTTCGATGGTTCATATATAAACCACTTTCACGTTATACTTTGTCTGATTTCAAAAGTTGGATCTCTTTATTGTTAGTATCAAATTAAAAATTGATTTTTGATTTAATATTTTATGCTTATAAAGAGCGTAACTTTTATTTTGAATTTAATGCCAAAGATTTTCTATTTTGAAGGTTTTTTAAATTTAGTTCGTTTTTTAAATTTTTTAAAACTGAAATTTATTTTTTATTGAATTATTTGGAAGATATAAATAATTTATTATTTAAAAAAAAAATTATTCAGATTTTTCGGATTTTTTTAATTAAATTTCTAAATTTGATATAATTTTATTATTTAAATATTTTTCTGATTTTTTTAAATATTTTCAAATTTTAATTCTAATTTCTTTTAGATTTTTCAAATAATTAATGAAAAATAAAAAATTGATCATTTTAAATTTAATGTACTCCCTCCGTCCCGCTATTCTGTTCCCATTTTGCCATTTTGGTCCGTCCCACTATTATGTTCTCATACCTTATTTGGAAATCAACTAATAATATTATATTCATCTACTTTATTCACATCCACTCATTTTAACCACATTACACTTTATTCTCTTCTCTCTCCATCACATCGCATGTACTATATCTATATTTTAATATCCACCTTAAATGTTGTGCCCAAAAGTAGGGGGAACAGAATAGTGGGACGGAGGGAGTACCAATTATAAAATTAAATAACTTAAAGGGATTATATATTTGTAAGTCCCGTAATTTTGCACTATTTTGAATTTGGTCCACATGAATTACACGTTTTGATTTTGGTCCTATAAGTTTGGAAATTTTTTTTATTTTGGTCCTTTTAAAACTTATAGGATCAAAATCAAAACGTGTAATCCAAATTCTTTTAGAAAAAATTCAAACTTACAGGACCAATATCAAAAAAATCAAGGTAAAAGGACTAAAATCAAAATTATCTCAAACTTACGGGACCAAAATCAAAACGTGTAATTCATATGGACCAAATTCAAAATAGTGCAAAGTTACGGGACTTACAAATATATAATCCCTAACTTAAAAAACTAAAGTCAAAGTCAACAAAATTTAAAAGATAATCTATCTATATTTATATAAGGACAACTTAGCCATTTTATATATGTATATTATTGTCTTTAAAATAATGGGGTATGTTTAGAGGATTTTGGGGTTTGAGCAGTCGGACTCTAAATTAAATTTAATAGGGGTGTATTCAATTGAGATTTTAATGGATTTTTTTGGACTTTAAAAAGTCTGTGGATTTAGAAAATCTATAGACTCCATGCAGAGTTTGACTGACTTTTTTTTATTGATTTATTTGGATTTTCATAGACTTTATAGGATTGTGGAATATATATATATTTTATTGACTCACATGGATTTCCATAGACTCCGACGCTATAACCATTGATGCAAATGTATATGGAACACACTTGTATATAAAAATAAAAAAAAAGTTATCCACATTGATTAGAAAAAAAAATACGTTAGTTAAAAAATAGTAAAATACATTATTATTCTCATCTTCATTTCCATCACCATTATACTCCGCCCTCATTAGAAGTCTCTCGTTGTTAGAAGAAATTTTGGAGAGTAAAATTTATTTATATTTTTTGAAGAGTAGACTTGGCAGCGGGGCGGGGAATCCCGATCACCGTGGAGATCCGCCACGAACGGGGCGGAGAATCCCCAAAGCAAACGGGGAAGGGAAATTTTTTTGCCCCGTAGGCAGGGACCGGGATAGTATTCCCAGGCCCGGGGGATCCCCGTCCCGTTCCCCGCGGGGAGCCGCATTATTTTTTATGTAATTAATATATATATATATATATATATATAATTTTAATTTTAAAGTAAATTACAAATGAATATTTCATAGTTTCCTACTCAATTAACTATTTATTAAAAAATTACATCTATATTTTATTTAATATTATGTTATTAATTCCAAATTATATAATTATCACTTTAGTATATATGTTAATTAAATATATTAGAATTAGTGGTTCTTCAAATTATTTAAATTAGTTTTTTTTAACACCAACTTAAAGTAATTGTTGTGTATGATTAATTTTTTTAATTAAATTTTTTTTTTATATTTAAAAAATGAGATAAAAAAATAATTAGGCGGGGAATGGGGAATCCCCGCGAGATGGGGATCCCGGTGAGACGGGAATCCCTAGCGAGGCGGGGATGGGGGGGAAAAATTCCTCATTTATTTAGCGGGGGCGGGGATGAGGAATGACCACCCGCTCCCGCCCCGTTGACATCCCAATGGAAGAGAATCAAAGAAAGTCTATAAACTGTTGAATACCTAAAGATTTTTTAAGACTTTTTAAAATCCGTAGAAATCTCTGGTTATTAGAAGAGATTTTGGAGAGTGAAATCTATTTATATTTTGGAAAAGAATCAAAGAAAATCCATGGAATATTAAAATCCATAGACTGTTGAATACCTAAAGATTTTTTAAGACTTTTTAAAATCCGCATTGAATACCTCAGGATTTTTAAAGACTTTTGAAAATCCAGATTGAATATGTTGGAGTTATACGTGAAAGTATGCTTTTACTTTGTATAACTCGTGTATCAAACACTCGTTTTATGAGAATAATTCTTTTATCGCATTTGCTTTAGTTATGATTGAATGTTGAATTTCTATTGCAAACCGTTCAATATATAGTACGTGTTACATTGTAGTTAATGTGGTGATACCCGATCACGGAAGACGACATTAACAGTTTACTTGTAACTAAACCTACATTTCACGACCTAGGTGGAATTGAACAATCCGCCGTGAAAGGTCGATGTGTAAGGCTCAGATTGGTCTGTCTTGACTAAGAGATTGCACTAGCACATTTAGTATGTGTTGAAGAGGACCTACAGCGAGGATAAATTCTTCTGTTCTGAAAGGTGAAGAATTAGACCTCAGTGGTTGTTAATTTCTTAATCTCCGTCACTTAAATAGGACCGTGTGTGCTTAGTAGTTACTGCTTTGATTCATGTTGGGTGAGAATCATTGTGACTTCGAACTTTGTGTCTTGGGCAGTAATATTAATCACACGACGGTTGCTAAGATTTAATACGGAGAAACGCGTGCGAGTACGGCTCGTGTGATTAGTCCCCTTGGTGGGCTCAGAAGTTTTATTGTACCAAATCTTGCAAGTGAAGAATTAGTTTCTTCGGTACGAATAATAATGTTGAGCTGTCTTTACTCCAAGGTGAAATATATTAATTAATTTAGAGCTATTCAGAAGCTCAATTAATTAATGGACTTGATAATCTTAAACGCGGGAAATAATAACCGGGAGCCCATATTATCGTAATATGGATTAAGATGGATAGTGCAATATTAATTTATTAGTGGTAATAATTAATATTAATGGGCTGAATTATATTGGGGCTCAATATTGAAATTCAGAAGTCCATTAGGAGGTCCAATCTTAATTCTCCTTAAGGCCCCTCAAGTAGCCCATTAAGTAGCCCAATAATGATAAGGTGATTAAAATAAAAGGAATATATTATGCTGATTTTTTCATGTTAAATTCGAAAATTAGAGGTGTAGATTGAGAAAAGATTTTGTTGATTTTCTTGGAAAGATATTATGGAAGATAAGTATTCTTGGAATACAAGATTATCTCATATATTCAAGAAGATCCAAATCTTGGATTTCTCTCTACAAATTTTCGAAAATCATAGCCTTGAAAATAAGAATGAGATTTTTGTGGAATATTTTATTATGGAGAAAAGAATATATGAGATATATTCAAGATTTCTTAGAGACTAAGAAAAGATTTTCTCCAAGCCCATTAAGCCTCATATTTTCGGCCACTTCCCTCTATAAATAGGGGATGATTATTTCATCCCCAAGTACATAATTCCATGTGTTGGAAAAATCAAGAAGCATAGATATTTTTTTTTTCCTTAGTTATTAAATTACTTGAAAGCGTCTCCCACCGGCGATCAAGTGAGGTGAAAAGGGAAATACTTGAGAAGACTTTGGGTTGATAGAACGTGATTTCAAGTGTCCCGTATATCCAAAGGCCATTACTACGAGAGGTACGTTAATCGCATATTTACTTGTTTAATTCCGCCTAGTTAAATATGTGAAATTAATTTAACATGCATGATGATAATTAGTTGTTGGAATTATTATTTGAATTAATTAGGATTAATTCATGCTAGTAATAATTGTATTTAAATTCGTATTTAAAGTTCATCCCGAATAGATTCCGGGCACCCCTATTTTCCCAACAACTGGTATCAGAGCCACGGTTTCGGGCTCTGAATTTTAAATTGGAATTTAAATTGTTGAACATTAAATTTGAAATTGGATAGTAGAATTGTTAGATCTTTTTTTGCAGGTATCCAATTATCATGGTTTTTAATGTTGTTAATTTCATGCGTGTGAATTAATTTGTTTTTAATTCGATTTGTTCGAATTCGTTTTTCTCGTGAGAAAATCCACGAGTAGATTAGTTGTTTTTATTTTGATTCGATCATTGTAATAGACTAGTCTAGATCTAGTATTTATTTTTTTTGTAAAAATAAATTGTAACCGGATCGTGACGAAGAACGAAGAATTAAAAACGGCGTACCCGGACGACACATACATGCGTGGCACGTGTATGGAGGTAAAATCATGCAAGGGGTGAAGAAAACGAGGACGAACGGCGAAAAAACGGCGCACGGGGGTGCACGGCGCACGGGGGTGCACGGCGCACGGGGGTGCACGGCGCACACCATGCGCAACGGGCGCACAGCGCCGCGCGCACGGCGCGCGCGCGCCTCGGCCAGCTGCTGCAGCGCCCCGGGCAGCGCCTCGGCGCGCTTCTGTGCTGCGCCTCGGGTGCGCCTCGGGGCTGCGCTTCGGCGCGCCTCGGGCGCTTTTCCAGCGCTTCTCGGGCCGGGAAGCGCGCGGGCCCACTTCGTGGGCCGACGCGCGCTGTATCTCAGGCCGTGGAATTTTTTCGGTTCGTGTTTTTTTTCCGTGTGATTTCAAACGTCGTCCCGAACCCCAAACGATGCTGTTTTTGAAGAAGTGTTGCTGTTCGAGTGGGAGCACGTCGAGACGAACGTCGGAAAGCAACAAGGACGATTTTTTCGCATCAAGACGTGAAGAAATTAAACCGTGACAATTGGATTCGAGTGCTCCAATGTGTTTAATTTTTGTTTTGATGGATGTTTTATTTCGTGCACTTATTATTATTTGTTAATATGTGTTTGCATGAATTTAATTGTCCAAGAAAAACCTTACTTTCGAAAATTACTAAGTATGTTTTTATAATCGCAATTTTATTCCGGATATTAAAATTGGATTATTTTGGCCTCCATAATTTATTTATTTGTGAAGTTCTTTTGGAATACATTTCCCCCTCGGATCGGCCAAAAGAACGGATTTCACATGAATAAATTCCGAAAGGATGATTGTGGATTATTACTAGTGGCGGTATTGACCCTCACCACGAGTGGCTTGCTCAAAGCGAAATAATAATCCTGTATTTAATTATGGTTATTACTTAGGCATAGGAAATTGATATTAACTTACTCCCCTCGGAGTCCCTGTCAGTTTCTATGTGGTCAAAGTGGGAGCCAACTAATAATTTTGAATTAAGGATTTGTAACTTTTAAGTTTGTAATCCGCTTGAATGTGTTTAAATGTATAGACCACCCCTCGTGGCGCATTTAAATTGTTTCGAGATGTTGGCTGATGCATGATTATATTGTTTTAAGGTTTCAATATAATTGATGTGATCAAATTTATGTGATAATTTCGTATTTTTCTAGATATTGATATGAATGTATGTTTTATTCTCAGTTCATCATGTCGCAACCTTTTAATCCACTGTTTAGTATACTTAAAGATAACAAACTTGTTGGTGAGAACTATGTTGATTGGAAACGTAACCTTAATATTGTCCTAACCGCTCAACACCACAAGTGGGTACTTACCACTCCTAAGCCCCAAGAGCTTGCCAAAGATGCCACCAAAGCGGACAAGAAAGAGCATAAGAGTTGGTTAGACTCCGATGAGATGGCTAGGTGTACTATTCTGGCTTCAATGTCAGATGTGTTGCAACACCAACACCAACACATGGAGACCGCCTCTGAGATAATGCAAAATCTTGAAGCGATGTTTCAACATCAGAACCGTACGGCTAGGCAAATCACCATGCGAAAGATGCTTTCGTTGAAAATGGTGGAAGGTACGCCCGTAAGGGATCACGTAATCGAGATGATGGGTTATCTCAACAAGTTGGAAGTACTTGGTGCGGAATTTGACCTCCCTACTAAGGTCGATTTCGTTCTCCATTCTCTGCCGAAGAGCTTTGAGCAGTTTCAATTGAACTATCAAATGAATGACCGGGCAAATAGCTTGCCTGAGCTCTTGCAAGCTTTGGTATCGGCGGAGACTCTAATGGATCACCAAACCGTTGCTATGGTGGCAAACGGTCCATCTTCCTCTTCAGGTCCCAAGGGAGGGAAGAAGAGGAAGAGGACGAAGGGCCAGACCCAAGCAAATCCAACCGTTGCGAAACCCAAGGCAAAGGGAGAAGGAGGTGGAAAGAAAGCTGCTAAGGGTAAGTGCTTTAATTGTGGTGAGAAGGGACATTGGAGGGCGACCTGTTCTAAGCCTAAGAAGGGCGGTAAGAAAGGTAAGTCTCATGCTTTAGTCGTTGAAACATTTGTTGCGGAGTATGCTGCCCATGTTTGGGTAGTGGATACCGGGGCAACTGATCATATTTGTTTCACTCTTCAGGGGTTCCAGCTAACCCGGCGACTTAGCAAGAATGAGATCACCATCACTTTGGGCGATGCTACGAGAGTGGCAGCCGAAGCAGTGGGAGTCGTGCACCTATCTTTTGAAGATAGAGTTTTAATTTTAAGAGATGTTTTATACGTTCCGAACTTTAGAAAGAATTTAATTTCGGTTTCTAAGTTGTTCTTTGATGGATATTCAGTTACTTATAATAAAGTTGTTACTGTTTCTTTTAAGAATGATATTATCTGTCATGGAACGTTGGTAAACAATCTCTATACGATTAAGTGTGCACACCACTCAAATAATGAATCTAATAACACGTCGATCATTTCGAGCAATAAAAGAAAGCGTTCTTCGGAGATGAACGAAACACTTCTATGGCATCTTAGACTAGGTCATATTAATCTAAAGCGGATAGAGAGATTGGTGAAAGACGGATCCTTGGAATCGCTCCAAGTCGAGCCGTTTCCAACTTGTGAATCCTGTTTAGAGGGTAAGATGACCAAGAGGGCATTTGGAGCCAAGGGGAATAGAGCCATGAAAGTGTTAGAACTCGTTCATACCGATGTGTGTGGTCCAATGACGATCAAAGCGAGAATGGGGTATGAGTATTTCGTTACCTTCATTGACGATTACTCAAGATATGGGTACATTTACCTTATGCGGCATAAGTCTGAAACTTTTGAAAAGTTTAAAGAGTTTAAGGCCGAAGCCGAGAAACATAGGGAAAAGAGTATCAAGTTTCTACGATCAGATCGTGGAGGCGAATACCTCAGCGATGAATTCTTGAACTACCTATCGGACGAAGGGATTGTATCCCAGTTGACCGCACCGGGAACCCCTCAACAGAACGGTGTGGCGGAACGAAGGAACCGGACTCTTTTAGAGATGGTCAGATCCATGATGAGTTATTCGGATTTACCCAAGTCGTTTTGGGGTAATGCCTTGGAAACGGCGGCTTATATTCTAAACTTGGTGCCATCCAAATCGGTTCCTAAAACCCCAATGGAATTGTGGACCGGGCGCAAGCCCAGTCTAAGACATTTGCGGATTTGGGGTTGTCCGGCATACGTGCTAGACAAGGAAGCCGGTAAGTTGGATCCACGTTCGGAATTAAGGCTGTTTATAGGATACCCGGCCGGAACGAAAGGGTGCATGTTCTATAGTCCCAAGGATCAAAAGACCGTGATTAGTACACACTTTAAATTCTTGGAGGAAGACTATATGAACAATCGGAAGCCTAAAAGTGAAATTACCTTAGGAGAATTGAGAGGTCAAACCTCGATACCAAGTATACAAGATGATGTACCACACGTCACATCTTCACAACCGGAACCCCGTCGTAGTGGGAGGGTTCCTAGACAACCCGAGAGATTCATGGGGATAGGAGAATCTTCGGATTTGGTTCCCGGTGTTGAATCAGACCCATGGACGTACGATGAGGCAATCCAAGACAAAGACGCGGAGTCATGGCAAACGGCAATGGAAGCCAAGATGGGTTCGATGGATCATAATCAAGTGTGGGAGTTGGTCGAGCCACCCAGTGGGGTAGAACCCATTGGATGCAAGTGGGTTTACAAGAGGAAAAGAGGACCGGACGGAAGGGTTGAAACCTTCAAAGCAATGCTTGTGGCCTGTGGCCTGTAGCTATGCTTAAGTCCATCCGTATTCTCTTGTCGATCGCTGTGCACTTAGATTACGAGATCTGGCAAATGGATGTCAAGACAGCTTTCCTTAACGAAAGTCTTGATGGGATCTATATGCAACTGCCCAAAGGTTTCATTAGAAAAGGCCAAGAGAATCTCGTATGCAAGCTCAAGAGATCCATTGACGGACCTAAGCAAGCATCGCGTACTTGGAACCAGTATTTTGATCAAGTGATTAAGTCTTATGGGTTTGATCAAAACTAGTTCGAAAGTTGTGTGTATAAGAAGCGTGACAGAACTGCGGTGGTATTCTTAGTATTATACGTAGACGATATTCTGCTCATTGGAAACAATGTAAAGGTATTGTCAGACGTAAAGGTATGGCTGTCAAAACAATTTGATATGAAGGACTTAGGGGAAGCCGGTCACATCCTTGGGATCAAAATCACTCGCGATCGCAAGAAAAGGATGTTGGGCTTATCGCAAGCTTCATACATTGACACTGTTTTGAAGCGTTTCAGCATGCAAGATTCCAAGAAAGGTTTTGTACCTTTTAGGCACGGAATCCATCTATCGAAAGAAATGAGCCCTAAGACGCAAGCGGCGATAGATGACATGAAAGGTGTTCCGTACACTTCGGCCGTAGGAAGCCTTATGTATACAATGCTGTGTACGAGACCGGATATCTGCTTTGCCGTGGGCATGGTGGCAAGATATCAAAGTAATCCCGAGAAAGACCATTGGATTGCTGTAAAGTGCATCTTGAGGTATCTGAAAAGAACTCGGGAGCGGATGCTGATTTACCAGTCGGATAGTCTAGTTCCCATAGGATACACGGACTCGGATTTCCAATCAGACATAGACTCAAGAAAGTCAACCTCGGGTAGTGTGTTTTGCATGGGAGAAGGAGCCATGACATGGAGAAGCGATTTGCAGAAATGCATCGCAGATTCGACCATGGAAGCCGAATAAGTAGTTGCTTGTGAAGTAGCGAAAGAGGCAGTTTGGCTCAAGAACTTCTTAGTGGACTTGGACGTTGTTCCAAATTTGCCCGACAAGATAACTGTCTTTTGTGACAATGCCGGAGCAGTTGCAAATTCAAAGGAACCGAGAGCCCACAAAGCCAGCAAACACATAGAAAGAAAATACCATCTGATACGAGAAATCGTTAAGAGAGGAGATATAGAGGTGACAAAGATAGCGTCGGGTGACAACCTAGCGGATCCATTCACAAAGGGTCTGCCTCAGACTACATTCGAGAGACATGTGGATGGAATGGGAGTCAAGACTATTGCCAATCTGCTTTAAGTATAAGTGGGAGGAATTATTAGGTTAGTGTAGGTTGACATGAGATGTCACGTAGAGCTACTACACTAAGACATGCGTGATGTCTACTAAAAGCAGACTTTAAGTATAAGTGGGAGATTGTTGGAGTTATACGTGAAAGTATGCTTTTACTTTGTATAACTCGTGTATCAAACACTCGTTTTATGAGAATAATTCTTTTATCGCATTTGCTTTAGTTATGATTGAATGTTGAATTTCTATTGCAAACCGTTCAATATATAGTACGTGTTACATTGTAGTTAATGTGGTGATACCCGATCACGGAAGACGACATTAACAATTTACTTGTAACTAAACCTACATTTCACGACCTAGGTGGAATTGAACAATCCGCCGTGAAAGGTCGATGTGTAAGGCTCAGATTGGTCTGTCTTGACTAAGAGATTGCACTAGCACATTTAGTATGTGTTGAAGAGGACCTACAGCGAGGATAAATTCTTCTGTTCTGAAAGGTGAAGAATTAGACCTCAGTGGTTGTTAATTTCTTAATCTCCGTCACTTAAATAGGACCGTGTGTGCTTAGTAGTTACTGCTTTGATTCATGTTGGGTGAGAATCATTGTGACTTCGAACTTTGTGTCTTGGGCAGTAATATTAATCACACGACGGTTGCTAAGATTTAATACGGAGAAACGCGTGCGAGTACGGCTCGTGTGATTAGTCCCCTTGGTGGGCTCAGAAGTTTTATTGTACCAAATCTTGCAAGTGAAGAATTAGTTTCTTCGGTACGAATAATAATGTTGAGCTGTCTTTACTCCAAGGTGAAATATATTAATTAATTTAGAGCTATTCAGAAGCTCAATTAATTAATGGACTTGATAATCTTAAACGCGGGAAATAATAACCGGGAGCCCATATTATCGTAATATGGATTAAGATGGATAGTGCAATATTAATTTATTAGTGGTAATAATTAATATTAATGGGCTGAATTATATTGGGGCTCAATATTGAAATTCAGAAGTCCATTAGGAGGTTCAATCTTAATTCTCCTTAAGGCCCCTCAAGTAGCCCATTAAGTAGCCCAATAATGATAAGGTGATTAAAATAAAAAGAATATATTATGCTGATTTTTTCATGTTAAATTCGAAAATTAGAGGTGTAGATTGAGAAAAGATTTTGTTGATTTTCTTGGAAAGATATTATGGAAGATAAGTATTCTTGGAATACAAGATTATCTCATATATTCAAGAAGATCCAAATCTTGGATTTCTCTCTACAAATTTTCGAAAATCATAGCCTTGAAAATAAGAATGAGATTTTTGTGGAATATTTTATTATGGAGAAAAGAATATATGAGATATATTCAAGATTTCTTAGAGACTAAGAAAAGATTTTCTCCAAGCCCATTAAGCCTCATATTTTCGGCCACTTCCCTCTATAAATAGGGGATGATTATTTCATCCCCAAGTACATAATTCCATGTGTTGGAAAAATCAAGAAGCATAGATATTTTTCTTTTTCCTTAGTTATTAAATTACTTGAAAGCGTCTCCCACCGGCGATCAAGTGAGGTGAAAAGGGAAATACTTGAGAAGGCTTTGGGTTGATAGAACGTGATTTCAAGTGTCCCGTATATCCAAAGGCCATTACTACGAGAGGTACATTAATCGCATATTTACTTGTTTAATTCCGCCTAGTTAAATATGTGAAATTAATTTAACATGCATGATGATAATTAGTTGTTGGAATTATTATTTGAATTAATTAGGATTAATTCATGCTAGTAATAATTGTATTTAAATTCGTATTTAAAGTTCATCCCGAATAGATTCCGGGCACCCCTATTTTCCCAACAGAATACCCCCAAACTTTAAAAGTCTATAAAAATCCTACAGACTCTATAACCAATACACCCCTCTAAGTACTTTGACCAAGGTTAAAATGAAATTGAGGAAGGTTGGATTAAGTCTAATAAAAGAAAGTATTTTTCAATTCTTCCTGAGATTGTGTCAAAATTATTGAAAAATATTCTCAAATAAAAGGGCAAACAATTCAAATGTAGAGGATGAAGTCTCTCTATAGGTACATACATTCAAATGTGGGAGGAAGATGTCTCTCCATATATACAATCGAATATGAGGTGGTTAGCAAAGTGTAGTCTTAACGTCAAATAAAAAACATGAGACATTTGGTGTCTAGTGGAATATTTCTCTACATGTTATACAAGTTTGTTCAATCACATGTAACTAACTTGTTCGTATTTTGCACAATTCTAAACACATTGAATAACGTACCTACAAGCGTATGTGATTGTTATTGCAATGCAAGTATTATCGACTAAGGACTTAGGAAAACAATTAACCCTAACTCCAAAGTTATGCGTTATCATAAGTATCATAGCATAATTCAGTTTTGTGAATTTAAATTAAATAAACTAATAAACGACCACAAAGCAAGTAAATAAACTAATTAACTAACTCGATTCGAAGTGCAAGTGAGTGAGATATGATTCGAGTGTCGTGTTTATGAAGTTAATTAATGTCACTGATGAAATTACAAAATCTCAAATGCTATTACTTGGTGTTTATTAAGGGTTATCCCAAATGATTTGTAGACTACCTATCTTTTTTTAGTCTTGGGTGCACAATAGAGACAACTAACACCTAATTGACTACCAATGTACCTAAGATAGTGAAGACTAGAGAGTTTCAACACGGTTACTAATCACTAGAATTTCCCACTTCACTAGGCATCCCAAAATTAATTAAAAAAACTTGGTGTTTATTATTGATGATATAAGCAATGAACCCCATCTCGGTTAACCTAATTACTATGAAAATCAAATCAATCAATCAAATCTCTCACTACTGTTGTAAATCGTAAGCGTAAAATAGAGACGCGAGTTTGTTCACCCAATTCGTCGATAACGACTACGTCTGGGGGCGTATCAAGCCAGGAGTTTCACTAATATTTGTGTGTATACGTGTATACAATACTGAGTACATAGGTCTATTTATAATAGAGAAAACCTAGTTTAAACCTAAAGTCTGTTTAGGTTATAAGCCCATTAGTAATGTCCACCTCAAATCTTTTAGATTTGGTATAATAAATCTGCTGGATTTATAACACTCCCCCTTGGACATTACGACATAACATATATGTCTTGTCATAGAAACTCCACTTGCTAGGTAGCAACAAAATATTTAGTTAGGGAGGAATGCAATTTATTGATCTTTCGGACCTAATCTTCTGGATTTACTTCGAGGTTACCGCTCCCCCTGAAGACAACAAACCTTTGAGCTTTCGCATCTCGATACCATGAATGTACTTTTCAAAAGTAGATGTAGGTAGGGACTTAGTGAACAGATCTGCTAGATTGTCACTATATCACACCTTTTGAATGGTAATTACGCCACTCTTTTGGAGTTCGTATGAGTAGAAAAACTTTGGTGAAATATATTTAGTCAGGTTTTTCTTGACGTACTCATTACTCATTTGTGCGATACAAGCTGCGTTGTCTTCAAATATAACAGTAGGGGATGTATCGCCTTTAGCGATACTACACGAGTCACCAATGTGTTTTACCAAGGATCTCAACCCAACACATTCTCGTGCGGTTTCAAACAAAACTATTATCTCTGAGTGATTTGAAGATATGGTAACCATATTTTATTTAACCGATCTCCATGAGATCGCGGTACCACCACAGAAAAAAACGTAACCAGTCTGGGATATGACATTGTGGGGATCAGACAAATAGCCATCATCCGCATAACCTACCAAGGTTTTATCTTAGTTCCTTCGGTAAAACCATCCAAGATCTTGAGACCCTTGAGGATACCGCAGAACATGCTTAACATCATTCCAATGTCTCCTTGTAGGAGAAGCGTTATATCTCGCAAGCAAATTAATTGCAAATGCAATGTCCGGTCTAGTGCAATTTGCGAGATAGAGTAATGCTCCAACAACGCTAAGATAAGGAACTTCTGGCCCCAAAATTTCTTCTGTATTTTCTCTTGGTCTAAATGGGTCCTTATCCACTTCTAGGGATCAGACAACCATATGTGTGCTGAGTGGGTGAGATTTATCCATGTGAAATCTCTCCAATACCTTTTTCACGTAGGTTGACTGATGTATAAGAATTCCTTCTTGGAGATGTCTGATCTGCAGGCCGAGGCAATACTTAGTTTTACCCAAGACTTTCATTTCAAATTCATTTTTCAAGATTGAACTGGCTTCTTCAATCTCTTTGCATGTTCCAATTATGTTTAGATCATCAACATATACAGATATGATGCAAAAATCACTTTGTGATTTCTTCGTGATTACTTTAGGACGTATCACATAACACCTGATTACTGGAGGAATTCACTAAGTCGATTGTATCACATAACACCTGATTACTTTAGGACGTACAACGACTTCTGCAATTTTATGTTATACATACTGCGATTTTCACTATTTCTCATCTGGGGAATCTTAAATTTATCAGAGATTTCATATAGATGTCGGCATCTAGTGATCCGTATAAATATGCGGTTACAATGTCCATTAATCTCATCTGGAGATGTAGTTTAACTGCCAAAGATATTAAGTAGCGGAACGTTATTGCGTCCATTATGGGAGAATAGGTTTGATCGAAATTAATACCGGATCTCTGCAAAAACCCTTGAGCTACTAGTCTCGCTTTGTATCTCTCCACAGTATTGTTCTCATTTCGCTTTCGTACAAAAACCCATTTATATCCTACATGGATAGCACGCGCAGGTGTACGAACGATAGAGCCAAATACTTTTCTTTTATTTAGCGATGCGAGCTCTGCTTCAATTGACTCTTTCCATTTTACCCAATCGGAGCACTTCCGGCACTCAGTGATAGTTTTGGATTCTGGATCTAGATCGTTATTTATAATAGAAAGAGCAATTGTCGCTGTAAATGTATCGTCGACGACAGTAATATTTCTATTATATGTTTCTCCCGTATCTATGAAATTCATAGAGACTTCAACGTTTATGTCAACTAGACCTTCTTCATTTCCCAGTATATCTAGGTCTGGTCTTTCCGCGGTACTAGTGCGTTGAATATTTCTTGCACGTGCTTCATTACTAGGACGCTCGTCTTCCGGACGAATCTCTTCTGGAGACTTTAAGTTTTCTAGACGAATCTCTTCTAGAGATTTCACGTTTGACTGACCAGTTTTGCTAGTTTTTTTAGGTGTATTTGTATCATTTGTAGGTCCTTTACGCTTCTAACGTGTGGGAGCATGTATACTTGATATACTTGGGACCTCAACCCTTTGGGTTCATTTACTGCAGGTATATGCGATTTAGTTACACCTCTATGGTCAGTGAATGCGTCTGGCAGAATGTTTGCTAAATTTTGCAAGTTAATGATCTTCTGAACTTCCAGTTCAGATTGACTAGTGCGTGGATCTAGATACTGAAGATCACTTACGTTCCACGTAAGTTCCCGACATTCATTCAATCTTGAATTCAGATCTTCCCCTAATGCCGGAAAGTGATCTTCATCGAACGTGAAGTCAGCGAACTGGGCCGTTAATTGATCCCCGGACAAAGGTTCTAGGTATTTTAGGATGGATGGAGAGTCAAATCCAACGTAAATTCCTAGCTTCCTTTGTGGGCCCATAGAGGTACGCTTCGGTAATGTTATCGGAACATACACTGCACATAAAAAAATACGGAGATGAGAAATACTTGGTTTTTTTCCACACACTAGTTGTTGGGGGAATGATCATTATATGCAGTTGGACGGATTTGTATCAGATATGATGCATGTAGAACTGCATGCCCCCAACATGAAGTGGGTAATTTAGAGTTCATAAGCAATGGTCTAGCGATAAGTTTGATACGTTTTATTAGGGCTTCAACAAGACTATTTTGGGTGTGGACGTAGGGGACCGAATGCTCCACTTTAATTCCCAGAGCCATATAGCAATATGTAAAGGCTTTTGAGGTAAACTCAACAACATTATCCATGCGAATAGATTTTATTGGATAATCTGGGAACTGAGCTCAAAGCTCGATGGTTTTTGCAAAGAGTTTTGCAAAAGCTTAATTGCGGGTAGACAACAAATAGACATATGTCCACCTAGTGGAGGCATCAATTAGGACCATGAAATACTGAAATGGTCCTGATGCTGGGTGAATTGGTCCACAAATGTCTCCCTGAATCCATTAAAGGAAAACTGGAGACTCAAGTCCCACCTTGATGCGCGACGGGCGCACTATTAATTTACCCTTGGAACATGCATCACATATAAATTCATCAAGATGAGGGATTCTATTATTCGAAATATTATAACCAATGGAATTAGATAGAATCCTACGTATCATAGTTTGTCATGGATGATCTAACCGCTGATGCCATAATTTAAAAGAGTTCGGATCGTGAAATTTCATACTCATGGCTAGATGGAGATTGGACGGCCGGATGTAGGAATAGTACAATCCAGAAGAGAAGGAGGGAAGTTTTTCAATAACTTGTTTACGACTACCTCGAGTAATAGTCATCAAAAGGTATTCATTATTATTCTCAGTCTCAGTTTCAGTTTCAATGTGATAGCCATTAGATCTTATGTCTTTAAAACTGAGAAGGGTATGCTTAGATTGTGGAAACAATAAAACATTATCAATTATGAGTTCGGTACCCTTGGGGAGGACGATATAAGCTCTTCCGGAGCCCACTATCATAATATTACCATTGGCTATCGTAGTTACACTCCCCTTTCTTTCTACCAAGTTATGAAAATACTTTCTATCTCTTGAGATTGTGTGAGTGGTGGCTCTAGCTACCACACATAAATCACAATTTGTATCCATCATGCCAGAGGAAAAAGTCCAAACCTAATAACTGATATGTTTACAAGCCATGTATAAGAATAACAATATCCAAATAAATTTAACGGATAACATATATTGAGGTAAACACATCAAAGCTAAATCATAAATGTCATATCAATCATGAAAATAAAATATACGAAAGACAAGATCAAAAAATAAATGGTCTTAACCAAAATAAAGTACTAAAATGATCAAATACTCAAATCACTCATTGTCTCCAAAGTCTTTGAGCTCCAAGCCCAAGAGATCATCGTTGCCATGGTCGAATTCTACTTCAGGCAGGCTGACATGGTGAGATTCAACTTTAGGGGTCTTCCCCTTGTCGTCCTTCTGCTGCTTTTGATAAACCTCAACCAAATAATTGGGAGTACGACACGTGCGAGACCAATGGTCTTTGCATCCGCATCTGTAGCAGGACTGCTCAACCTTATCTTGAGTGCCAGATTTTTTAGGAGCGGGATTCGTGTTAGGTGACCTTTCCACGAGCCTGAGCTTGATTGTCTTTCGAGGTACCTAGACTACCAGATTTACTAGGACCTCGGGCTTTAATGCGAGTTCATTTATTTCCTCTCCCCCTTTCACGCTTGCGACCACTTGTACTGCCTTGAGCTATAGCATGTGCTTCGGGTTATGATTTTTCATAAGGAGTTGGTTGTGTTTTTCTGCCACTAGAAGTGCATAAATTAGCTTAGAGTGTACAGTATGGTTCTTAGTCCTATACTGCTGCTGGAGTACAAGGTTGCTAGCGTGGAAAGTTGATAGAGTCTTTTGGATCAACTCGATTTCAGTTATAGCTTGCTCGTATAGCTTTAACTGAGATATAATACGATGTAGGGCTGAGTTGTACTCCATCACAGACTTAAAGTCCTGGAAATAGAGGTTCAGCCAATCGTATTGTGCCTGAGGGAGGAGTATATCGTTTTGTTGTTGGAAACGGTCCTTCAGTGACTTCCACAACGTTCAGGGGTCTTTCTCAGTGAGATATTCATTTTTCAGGTCCTGATTCAGATGATGCCTGAGGAAAATCAATGCTTTCGTCTTCTGGGCGTCAATTGATTCCGAATCATCGACAATAGCCCCGCTTAACTCAGTTGAGGCTAGATGGATCTCAACATCTAGCGCCCATGTCAGGTAATTACTACTATCAAGAGTAAGGGGGCGCTTGGTTAGCAATTCTTCAATGACAATGGAAATGAAAATTTATTTTCATCTTTATCCTCATAAGAAAAATGATATGTTAGGGGAAGAAGTGTTCCAATGGTGTCAATGGTGACACCATTGCTAGTGCCATGCTCCAATTTTGGAATAGAAGTTAACAACAAATGGTTGTTGGTGGAGGAATGGGGGAGTGATTGAGGAGGAGGATTGTAGGTAGAGAATAGGGTAATCAAAATGGAATAGTGATTACCTTATTTAGGAGGAGATGTAGTGATTTTGTTCTCATGAACCATGCCAATTACACTAATTTTCAATCACATTCTCATTACCATTGAAGAGTTATTAACCAAGCCCTAAGCTCATCGAAGTCTCTTTTGGTAATATCAGACATTATACACTACAATTTTTAAAGTGACATGGTGAGTATTGTGACCAATTTATTGACAACGGAGAAATAAGGATTTATTTGATCACTCTCAAGCACATAGAAGCAAGAATTGAGCACCGTCTACCCAATACATTATTTACGGTCCGACAAGTACTGGGCGCCGCCTACCCAGACAATATATGCGGACTATAAAATTGGGACTATGTGTGAAAGAATTAATATGCAAAGAATTATTACTTTTAAATTTTCAAGTATTTTCCGAAACTTGATAAATTAATTTGAGGGCTAAAAAATACTAACAAAAATTATATGAGGCTCAAATAAATAATAAATTTTAATTGCCCAAAAATTAAAATTTTATAGCCCATAAAATAGAGCTTCAGGCCCAAAAATTTAAAAAAAAAAGATGAGCCCAAAAAGATTCCAGCCCCTGAAGTGGGCTTCAGGCCCAAATTAAATTAAAAAAAATTGTTTGAATGTGGCCCAAATCGAGTTGGGCCACTAAGGCCCAAAAGGGGAAGGGCTACGCGGAATTGGTTGGGCGGAGCGAGGGGCCGAGGCTGCAGGTGCGGGCGGCAACAGGCGCGCGACAGCATCAAGCGCGCGGCGGTGGCGTGGGAGGCTGCCCGCCGCTGCGTGGCGACGCGGCCAATGGCCGCCGTTGCCAAGCGGTGCACGGCGCTCGGCCGCCGCTCGACGCACGGAAGTGGAGGGGCGGACACGAGCACATGGTGGAAGGCCACGGCGGAGCGAAAGCTCTATGCTCAGCGCATGGGGCATCGCTCACGGTGGCGTCGAGGTCACGGAAGCTTCACGGTGTCGCTCGAGGCCCCCATCGGTTTCCGGTGGGAGGGGGGAACGGGGCCACGCCGCTCGCGATAGCCTGGAGGCTCGCAGCGGCGGACATGTGGTGCCAGGCACGCAGCAGTGGATACGCTGCGACGGGCGTGCGGCGGCAGGCGCACGCACGACGGCTGGGGCAAGGCCGCACCGCGCACGGCGGCCTGGTGGCTCGCGGCAGCGGTGACAGCTGTCCGGCCATTGGGCAAATTTAATTTTATTATTTTTTTATGATCCAATTAAATTGCAAAACAGTAATCATCGATGCAATAAAATAATTTAAGTGCACATAAAATCATAGCACATATGGATCAAAAATTCGATACGATAATTAATAATCATGCAATAGAGAAAATTAATTTAGATCTGTACCGATTAGCTTCTGGCAGAGTCTCGTGCTGATAACGTGTTGTAAATCGTTAGCGTAAAATAGAGACGGGAGTTTGTTCACCCAGTTCGTCGATAACGACTACGTCTGGGGGCATACAAAGCCAGGAGTTTCACTAATATTTGTGTGTATGCGTGTATACAATACTAAGTATATAGATCTATTTATAATAGAGAAAACCTATTCTAAACATAAAGCATGTTTAGGTTATAAGCCCATTAGTAATATCCACCTCAAATCTTCTAGATTTGGTATAATAAATCTGCTGGATTTATAACAACTACAATACTAAACTATGCATATCCAACCCTCATATTGAAGCATGCATAAATTAATATATGAGCTAATAGATTCCATCAGCTAACCTAATCAAGTAAAACTTATTAATAGAAGCAATAATACCAAAACAATAGCAAAAACAAAAACGCATAACATCATAATCACATTAATCTCCTTAAAAAAATCAAACACTCAAAGCATCGAGAAATTAGCAAGAAATGACAAAATGTCCTGCCCCATATATATATTACTGTAATTCATTAATGAATTATAAATATATAATTTGTAGGTTTGATCACTACAAAAAAAACACTGTTTTGCGACGGAATATCCGTCGCAAACAGTGCTTTGCGACGGAATTTGCGATGGACACGTGTCCGTTTTTAAAACAGCCATAGCTAATTTTTGCGACGGATTTTGGAGCTCCGTCGTAAATTACCGACGGAAAAGCCCGTCGCAAAAATGGCTGGTTAGACCCGGCCGAGTCGCACAGAATTTGCGACGAACTACTATCTTTCGGGTTAGACCCGATCGGGTCAAAAACATTTGCGACGGTCATATTCCGTCGCAAATGTTTATATATATTTTTTTATTTTTTTCTGTTATAATTTGCGACGGGCTGTTTTCCGTCGCAAAATTCAATATTTGCGACGAATTTGGCCGTCGCAAATTACCGAGCCTATACAAAAAAAAAAGTGGCTCGCGTGATTCGAGCCCGGGCACCCGGGGCGGGCGGGACGGGCGCGGACCACTGGGCCACTCGGCTCATTGCTTATTATATGCGGACCACCTTCTATATTAGTCTTATTAGGCCTTGAACAATTAATCCATTTTTGCGTCCAAGGGGAATCGAACACGGGACCTCTTGTGCAAGAGGAGGGGGCGCGCGTCACTAGGGCACAAGCTACTTTCGTTTATTTTTATGCAATTAATTGTATATGTATTCAAATTAAGTCTTTTTTTTATAATTCACCAAATTAATTTCTTTTCGTATCTAAGTTGTTTATAAAAATATTTTGCCCAACTATTTTTTTTATTTTGTAAAATTATTTATTTCGACAATACATAATTTTATAATTCGTTCATTTGTACGCAATTAATTGTATATGTATCCAAATTGACTCGTTTTTTTTCTATAATTCACCAAATTAATTCATTTTCGTTTCTCACTTGTTTTTGTAAATGTTGGGGCCATTTAATTTTTATTATTTCTGTAAAATTATTTATTTCGACTCCCGCTTAAATTTATAATTCGTTCATTTGTATGCAATTAATTGTATATGTATTCAAATTGATTCATTTTTTTTCCATAATTCACCAAATTAATTTCTTTTCGTATCTAAGTTGTTTATTAAAATATTTTGCCCAACTATTTTTTTTTATTTTGTAAAATTATTTATTTCGACAATGCATAATTTTATAATTCGTTCATTTGTACGCAATTAATTGTATATGTATCCAAATTGACTCATTTTTTTTCCATAATTCACCAAATTAATTCATTTTCGTTTCTCACTTGTTTTAATAAATGTTGTGGCCATTTAATTTTTATTATTTTGGTAAAATTATTTATTTCGACTCCCGCTTAAATTTATAATTCGTTCATTTTTACGCAATTAATTGTATATGTATCCAAATTGACTCGTTTTTTTTCATAATTCACCAAATTAATTCATTTCCCTTTCTCACTTGTTTTAATAAATGTTGTGGCCATTTAATTTTTATTATTTTGGTAAAATTATTTATTTCGACTCCCGCTTAAATTTATAATTCGTTCATTTGTACGCAATTAATTGTATATGTATCCAAATTGACTCGTTTTTTTTCATAATTCACCAAATTAATTCATTTTCGTTTCTCACTTGTTTTAATAAATGTTGTGGCCATTTAATTTTTATTATTTTGATAAAATTATTTATTTCGACTCCAGCTTAAATTTATAATTCGTTCATTTGTACGCAATTAATTGTATATGTATCCAAATTGACTCGTTTTTTTTTTCATAATTCACCAAATTAATTCATTTTCGTTTCTCACTTATTTTTATAAATGTTGGGGCCATTTAATTTTTATTATTTTGGTAAAATTATTTATTTCGACTCCCGCTTAAACTTATAATTCGTTCATTTGTACACAATTAATTGTATATGTATCCAAATTGACTCGTTTTTTTTTTCATTATTCACCAAATTAATTTATTTTCGTTTATAATTTGTTATATATACAATAATTTAGTAATTCTAATCGTCGTCTTCTTCCTCTTCATCCTCATCATCATCTTCATCCTCATCATCATCATCCTCCTCACCGCGCTCTTGTCCATCATCCTCATGATCACTTTCAATCATTACCATTTCTGGATTTACAGCAAGTAAGTCGACAAAAATATTCACACCTGCTTGATCAACCTCTGTTTGAGCCTCTTGTATCTCTGTTTGAAATGGATCTGTTGGTTCTACACCGTCTTTGTTTGACGGATTAAAAACTTCAACCAATGATCTTGCCTTCACTTTGCAAACTGTCCTCAAGTTGGGCCTACTTGATCCGGGGTATTTGCAATAATATACTTAAGATGCTTGTGTTGCAAAAATATAGGGATCGTATGCCGCCGGAAACTTCTTTCCGGTGTTGATATCAACAATCTTGTAGTTTTTGTCGGCTCTTGTTCCTTGGTTCCCTGGATCATACCATTCACACAAGAACAACACTATCGTCCTCTTCGGCCAACCCGGATATTCTATTTCAACTACTTCTTGCAGCACTCCATAGTAATCGATGGGTTCTTCGTTGTAGTTTGCACCGGTAACGCAAACACCACTGTTTGTAGTCAATTTCGTTGAAGCATACGCTTCAGTATGAAATTTGTATCCATTTGCGTAATATCTGTGGTATGATACCACACTACGTAGTGGTCTTTTGCTCAGAGCTTCAAGATGTGGGTTGTTATTAAGTAGGCCATTTTGTCCATGTAAATATTAAATTATCATGTATAAAAATAATAACGGATTTGTTATAGGGTAAAAATCATATAATTATGTGATATTCACGTAACGTTGGAACCAAAACATAAAATCATTGCGGATGGATTGAAAAACTGTTGCATCTGTGATGTCTGGTTCTACTTGACGCTTATACTCACAGAACATCCTTATATATCAGAAAAAAGAAATTAATTACTTTTCAGATATCAACAGTATACATATTGTAAAAAACTCAACTATAAAATTAAATTACTTACTATATATACGGTTGGACTTCAGAACAATTCATCAAAATATATGAATGTATTGTTGACTCTTCAATACTGCCCCTAAACGGTTGTTTGGTGCCCTTACCCATTGGTCGACCCGGATGTAAAAATACAGATAACATACCTTCAACATCACGAAGGGGATGGTCTACTCCACGACCATCGTAGTTGCGAGGCACATTTCTGATTCTGGTTTGAACTTGATCGCCGAAGTAGTAAGAACAAAATGCTCCAACCTCTTTAGTAAGGTATGCATTAACAATTGATGCTTCGATGTGGGCCGCATTTCCAATATTGAGCTTTAAGTTGTGCAAATACCTAAAACAAGAAGTGTTAGAAAATTTATTCAGTATTGATCTTAAAAGTCGATCTAAAAAATGGTATAGAATTACCTCTCAAAAGGATGCATCCATCGATACTGTACGGGACCAGCAATTGAGGCTTCATACGCTAAGTGTAAGGGTAAGTGTTCCATCGAGTCGAAGAAGCTGGGTGGAAAAATCCGCTCAAGTTTGCATAGAATAACAGGGACCTTCTCATCCAAACGCCTCATGTCCTCGACTGTAATCGTTGATGCCGTTAAGTGTCTAAAAAAGAGACTTAATTCCGTGATGACACTCCATACATTCTTGGGAAGTGAGTACCGAAATGCAATAGGTAAGAGTCGTTGCATGAACACGTGACAATCATGACTCTTCATTCCAGACACCTTTCCGGTTTCCGTGTCAACTATGTCTCCCAAATTCGACACATAATTGTCAGGGAAGCTCAACTCTTTCACCCACTTACACAAATTCTTTCTTTCTGCTTTACTAATTGTGTAAGAGGCCTGGGGATATGTTCTTGTCTGCTCATCCTTGTGTAGGGAAGCACGAGAACAGAAGAGCCTCAACTCATCTCTGGATTTAGAAGTGTCTTTGGTCTTCCCTTCAGTACTCAGGACCGTATGAAACAAGTTATCGAAAACATTCTTCTCTATATGCATCACATCCAAATTGTGTCGAATCAACAACTTGCTCCAATAAGGTAAGTCCCAAAAGATACTTCTCTTCTTCCAACCACCCTGGATGCGTTTATTGTGCTCCATTGCACCCGCCTCAGTTGTCTTCATCAAATCAGTGACTGTAACCTCATACAACAACGAATCACCTGAAATAATTAATTTATATATGGTTAACTTATTTATATGAGACACATAGACATAAGTAGTGATTCAGTACCCAGACACATACCTGATCGAATCCGTGGTCTTGGGCGGCCTACTGCATTTTTACCCTTTAGAAAGTCTGTTTTGTTCCTCCGAAAGGGATGACCAGGAGGAAGAAACTTGCGATGGTTGTCTAACCATGACACTTTTCTACTCAACGGAAGATAGAATGCATCAGAACCGTCCATGCAATACGGGCATGCTAGTTTTCCTGCTGTTGACCACCCAGACAACATAGAAAATGCTGGAAAGTCACTAATGGTCCACAAAAGTGCAGCTCACATCGTGAAGTTCTGCTTCCTATGAACGTCGTAGGCCTCCACCCCCGTAGACCATAAAGATTTCAACTCTTTAATCAATGGCTGGAGATATACATCCAATTTATACTTGGGGTTGTGTGGTCCAGGCACCAAGATACTAAGAAATATATGTTGAGGCTTCATGCACAACCAAGGAGGTAGATTGTACGGGGTCAACAGCACAGACCATAATGAATACTTTTTTCCATGCATTCCAAATGGAGCAAAACCATCCGTGCACAAGCCTAACCTCACATTTCTCGTCTCCCTTGTAAAATCTGGAAACTCCCTATTAAGATGTTTCCATGCCTCCGAGTCTGCAGGATGCCGCATCTCTCCAGAATTCTCACCAGAACACTCCTCAGCATGTCATGTCATGTCTTTAGTCGTGTCACTAGACTGATACAACCTCTCTAGACGAGGAGTGATGGGAAGGTAATACATTGCCTTATAAGCCTTGAACTGCACTTTCTTCTTACTTTTTGTACGACCACATGGTTTGTACCGTGGGTGACCACACATCTTGCAATGATCCTCTTCCTCATCCTCATCCCAAAACAACATGCAACCGTTTGTACAACAATCAATCTTCTCAAAGGGTAGACCCATATCCTTCAAGAGCCTCTTGCTCTGATAGAAATTATCAGGCGCCGTGTTGTCTTCAGGTAGAGCTCGTTTGAACAATTTAGCAAATTGATTGAACACTTTTTGACTGACCTTGCCTTCAGTTTTGATGTTCAACATTTGAGCATTGAATGACAACTGCGTCTCAGTCTCACAACCAGGAAACAGCTTTTGATCAACAGTTTTAAGCATATCAAAAAACTTCTTTGACCGATGATTTGGTTCCTCATCCATAGGTGTTTCATTGAATTGTGGTTGACCACCCAAAACAGATTCTGCAATCATCATCCGATATCTATCAGGTTCATCCTCTACTTGTGGTTCAAATTGAGTATATGGAACATAACTTGAACCACCAACATCAGAACTTCCACCACCGCTCCACCCAGTATACCAGTATTCTACGGTTTTGATGTCAACATTCCACCGTTGTTCACCGTGACTGGTCCAGTTGTAATAACGGGGAATAAAACCGGAAATCACAAGATGAGTTCTAACCTCATCAACACTCAAGAATCTCATATTTCTGCATCTTCTGTCTTTACACGGACACCTAATATTACCCATACAATCCATATTGCATGGATGTTGTAGTGCAAACTCAATAAACTCATCAATTTTATTGCAAAAGACAGAGTTAATGCATCCTCCTATCATTCTAGGTATTGAGTACATCCAACCACGATCTGGAAATTGCATCTGTTACAGATTAAAAGTAAATATCACATGAGTTGTAAAAAATTGGGTAGAGTTTGCCTAAAAATAAGGATATACAAAATTTTCCTTCACAAAAATCAATCCAACACAACCATATATATCAATCATAGTAAACCAATCAAATAAATAAATATCACACAATTTATCTAATAGTGTACAGAAAAATTGAGCAGAGTTTCGACTAAAAATAGGTATAAATATCACACAAACTAAAACGTACTCATCAAATAAACATATATATATCATCAATCATACTAAAACCCATCAAATAAACCTATATCATGCTCATTACCTAATAGTGTACTAAAAAATTGAAACAATAAAAATATGACATTTAAACGGTTAAAAATGTGAAAACGTACGGTGAAGTTGAAGGCAATGACAAATACGTACGGTGAGGTTGAAGGCAATGATAAATACACCAATTATACGTGAAGAACATATTAAAACCGCATAATTTCTTATTTTTTTCGTGAGTGAAAGTGAAAGGGAAGGAAAAGGGAAGGGACTGATATAAAACTGCGTAAATTTGCGACGGCCTTAATTTCCGTCGCAAATTTCATATTTTGCGACGGCTATTCCGTCGCACACCTCATTTGCGACGACACGGGTCAATTATTGGTCACCAACCCGCCTGGCAAGTTTCAACCGCTCAAATTTGCGACGGAAAAGGGGCCGTCGCAAATTTGAATTTAAAAATTGCGACGGAAAGCCGTCGTAAACTGTAACCCGGTCGAATTTGCGATGGACATGTGGTCCGTCGCTAATGTTTTGTCGCAAATTTGCGACGACTTCCGTTGCAAATTTAATAAAACGCCGGCGTTTTATGTCTCCGTCGTTAAATTCCATCGCAAATTTGCGACGACTTACTATATCCGTCGCAAAATCGGTCAAAATTGACCAACTCACTAATTCCGTCGCAAAACTGCCAGAATTCCGTCGCAAATGACATATTTTGCGACGGACATACGTCCGTCGCAAATCTCCCGTCGCTAAACACCGTCTTTTTTTGTAGTGGATGGTTATGTTTATTGTTAAGTATAATTGAACATTTAATATTTTGCTTAAAATGAGTTATATTATGATGAGCAACATGTTTAATATAAAAATATGCACGCACCTATATTTAAAATTTATATTAATTTTTTTGGGAAGGAGAGGGGAATGGACCAGGGCGGGGCGGACCTGCCCCATGCAGGGCATGGGGTCAAAATGCCACCCCGCAGCAAGGCGAGGGGCGGCTGAGGATATGTGTGGGTTGGACCTGGGTATTTAGATACTTGCCCTGCCCCACCAGCCTCATTGTCATCTAGCGAGTATTTTTCTTAAGGACCGTAACTTTGGGTGGTGCCATAATATGAACTAAAACTTTTCGGGCTAATAAAAGAAGAACTACAACTTTTAAAAATAGCAAAACAATTACAATTACTTTTAAAAGTGGAAAAGAAGAACAATAATTTAAGACCTTAGTGTTTGAGTATTTATATGATATGTATATTTGTGTGGTGAAAAAATCACCGTTTGAATTCTTCTACATTCTACGTGTTATGTTGTCTATGCAAATTTCGAGATAGTGAGAATGAGATAACATATAAAGTGCGTTTACTTTAATTGATAATATTGGATATGATGAAATATCTAGCCTTATTTTCTGTTTACTTTGAATAATGATTTTTTTTTTTTAAATCTCCCGATCCAGGGATAACCCGGAAACTTGTGTAACTGCACAAATATTAAATCACACCAAAGTAGGCGTGATAATTAATTGTGAGTTGGAGATATGATATTTAATTACTAAAATACCCTTTATATCACAAAATTTTCCTATTCTCTCTGTATTTCATGTAAACGTGTCTAACTAATTCCCACATAATTCTGGAAAACTAACATCACCTTCTTCTTTGAAGCTTTGAGCACGATCTGTTCGAGGCAGCGGTTTCAAAATTATGATTGCGCAAACAATTGAAATTGAAAAATCAAATCAACAAATTATATATGTTTCATTTTTTCGTTCAGGCTCTCTTCCCACTCTGTTATGTTGAATCTTTCTGCACGCGAGCAAATTGGCAGAATTCCTTATGGAAGAAAAATGCAAGGGTGATGATCCCCATTAATTGAAAGTATTAATTCTCTATTAAGAGAGTCATATAGTGACCTAATTATATGAATTTGTTTAGATAAAACAAAGAATAGATTCTGCATTTTGATTGTGGATAATAAAATTACGTTTCTTCACAATTCTTTTTATTTTGTTAATTTGGTAATTGTTAAATTATTTATAAGTTATTTATATATATTTTAATGCATCCTATGTTCTGCAAAATGTCCCAACTACTTTTCAAGTTACTTTTATCATAATAGAGAACTTAAACTCGAAGTTTGAATCTGCATTATTATGCCCTTTGTAGTTATTATGAAACCTAGGAATGAATCTCATTGTCATGTTCTAAATTAGAGAACGTTCTACACGGGGTTTGACATTTTAGGGTATTTTAGTAAAATATTAAGTTTCGCACATATATTTAATATTAAATGAAATAAAATAATAATTTGAGTTGTATCAAATTTATTTAAGTAAACTAGTGATGAGAAAAGAAAAATTAATCTTAACCCCAATTTCTATCCCACCTTATCATATCCAATGTAATCTTTATCTTTATTTCTCTTCAATCTTTATCCATGTGTGGAATATGGGCGTGGTTATTCTCACCCACAAAATAGCTAAGTTAACCAACTACTAAGTGAACCCCTGTATATTTCAATTATTTTTAATTTTTTCTTAATACAACCCCTTAAATTTACAATTACAACCTTAAAACAATATTTACAACCACTTATTAAATAAACACCCCTATTCACTAATTTAATTTTAAACATAGGGAAAAACAAGGCCAGTCCCAAATGAATCGCAAAACTTCCTTCTCGTCAAAAAATTCACATAACCCCCCTTCACCAACTGCAAGCGTTGGATCCCCTTCACGTAACTCAATTTTGCAGAACTTGAAGATACCATCTTTATCTTCTCTAAGATACCATTTAAAACCGTTGTCTAATAATTTTTTATCCTAATTGGAGATTGTCTACAACTGATGAGAGATGTTATCATGGATTCAGGCATTAGGCGGCGGAATAACCAACGAGAGCATCCAATTGTGGTGTATTTGGCACGACTGATGATGGTGACGAGGATTGCTTCACTCTCATTCTCGAAGATACCTTTGCCATCACCTTGCTTATCTATTATTTTTTAGATGTATCAATTGATTGATGACCTATTCCAGAAGATAAATCCTACAATACATATGCATATTGGTAATTGGTAATTGGTAATTGGATTTCCATTTTTTTTACTCTAGTTAGTACCTTATTTTATCAGTAAATGAAGCTGCTAATTATGTAGATGATATTTTTACTTGGATATTAAAAGGGGCTGGCTTAGTAAATTCAATTATGTCATTTTAATATTACAAGGGTATGTAGTCTTTCAAATCAAGACTATATTTGTAAAAATAAATTTGTGGGTGAACAGAGCAATTTTGTGCCACCCTAAATTAAATAAATAATATTTATTTATTTGCTTCCATTTTTTGCTAGCTATTATGCACATTTAGGTAGACCATTTCTTTTTTCCATTTGCAGAAGGATCTATAGAACAATTTACAGTTTGAGACTGAACCAATTGATATTTTTTCAAAGAAGAAAATTGACAACGGGGAAATTGTGTATATCTAATGATAAGAAAATAAAAATTGAGACTGAACCAATTGATATTTCAAGAAGACTTTCTTTTAACTTGTGATTATAACAAAACATATGAGTATAATATAAACTGCTATACAGATGCCACTTATTTAGGTACGTTGTCGACACATAAAATTATCCTACCTCATGAATAAACAGATTCGGATATAGTTATTTAGATAAGTACAAATATCTCTCTATTGAACTGCAGGGACGTCCCCCATGCTACATTTGTTGCACCTCATCTATTGCATACTACTTTAATTAATTAATTTATTTTATAGATATTGTATGAAATGGAAATTTATGGATATGTAAAGGCACCATCGATGGTATGAACTATGTTGAAACATAAAAATATGAAATATCTCAACTCTTTTTATTCATTGTAAACCATGCGTCCATCCAAGTATACATATTCAGACCCTTTATTAATTTCAGCAAATCCAATACATGGCTCTGCAGATCACATCTCACATCAAACAACAAACTAGAAACACTTGTTCTAGCTAGTTGTCAATTATCAACATTCACAAAATAAATAAACTTATTAATTTTAAAAAAAAAAATCCATCCCATCATCTGATCTCCCCATAGCAAAGGAAATGTCCAAACTAACCTTGTAGTTAGTTTTGCCTAGTGCAATCCATTCGAATTTCACCCTGGCTCCCAGTAAGCACCCCAACTCTTCCGAGCTTAGTCATGGCCACCGCAAACGCCTGGTTGAAAGCAGCACCGCTCGATGCAAACCGGTCCACGATCGGCTTCGATCGTCGATCGGTGAAGAGCACTTGATCAGAGCTGAAGAGCCCCCTTCCTCCTTGGAGATTCCTATAATAGGCGTTGTCGAAGATTCTGGGAGTAACGGGGTCCATATCGATGGCGATTCTCGGGTCGACTCGAATGGGGCACATTTGCCTCAGTTGCAACGCGTACTGCGGATTCAGGGTCGGGTCGATCCGGCTTCTCGGGCTGAAGTTGTAGATCCGGTTGGCGAAACGGCTGCAGTGAGAGAAACCCAGAGTGTGTGCACCTGTACGGTAGATGCATGATTCGACGGTCCTGATTCGGAGTTAATGATATATCTCAAGTAAAGAGGAATGTAGGTACCGGATAATGCGACCAAATCAGTGAGGTCAAGCCCACGCCTGGAAAAACCATTGATGAGTGCGTCCAAATTATCGCCTGGCCCTGGAAGTTGGCGTTGAACGCTGGCAATGGTCGAAATTCTCCCGTCTTTTCTTCCCAGTTCCACTTGGTAAAATGAGCCTCCAGCCTTTAATTAAGCACAATTAAATTTATGAAAAAAACACTATTTATTATTCCAAGTATATATTAATTCACAAACTCAAAGATGAAAACATATTCGAGATAAATCATATTGGTGTGCATATATATAATTATAATTATTAAAAAAAAAATCACTTTTCGTCTTAAATTGCCTTTTCAAAACATTTTATCAACAATTAAATTTCACTGGTCAACAGGCCAACAAAAACGTCAATAAAAAAATAAAATAAAATAACTTAAATTTTCCACGGAATGCTAAAGAAACAATGTTGGCTAACTATGAAAGTCAATTGCTTGTATGGTTTTATTTTTTAATCTATTACGTACACTCTTTTGAACTTCAATTTTTAAATAATTAAAAAAGTAAAATGCCAAACAAGAAGCACAATAATTTATGTCCTATCGGATGTTTTTATCTTTCAAGACTCAGAATTGTTAGTATATGTCGTTTACATCTTTGAAAAAAGAAATGTAGTAATAAATAACATACCAAGTTGACAACATCCCTTGTGGCCAAAGCTAAAATATCAGCACATGAAACAGTGTTCCGGCACTGAGCCTCCACCGCAGCTTTAGCCCTAACAACCGTATCGAATCCATCTCCGGCGAGAGAAAGGTTGTCCGGATGATCTTTCTCCGCTCGCCCGTTCGATGATATCATAACCGATGCATCACACCCCTAATATTCCCAAAAAAATTAAAATAAATTAATACAATACAATCATATAAATATGTACAAGTTAAATTAATTAATGTAAGTTGAAAATTAAATTTGTTTTTAATGAATTAACATACACGAACGAAGCAGTCGTGGAAGAATAGACGGAGGGTGGCCGGGGCAGTGACGAAAGTCTGCCTGAACTTAGTCTGGACGGCGGCCCGAACAATGGACTCTACATTAGGGCATGAGTTTCTGTAGAAGCCAGGTCTAAGTTGGGCGTTGGTGTTAGTTAGGAGGAGGAAAATAGGGACAAGTGAGAGCAAAAGTGTTATTTGGCTCCTCATTTTATTGTTGTTGTTTTGCATGTGAGATTTAATTTGTGGTGTTGTGGTATAGAGGGTGAGGAGGGATATATATAGAGGGGTTGGTGAAGGACAGAAAAGACAAATTGCAAGAATCCAAATTCGTGATTAATTTTTTTTAGCTAGGCAGTTAACTGGCAACTCTTGTTTATTTTATGAATTGGCTTTGTGTTAGTACAGATTAAAAATGAGTTCAAATGATGTAATTAGGGTATATATCACTTGGTCAATATTCTTTGTATATTATATTTACCCATTCTTGAGAGAATGCAACTAGCTGGAACGTGTGGTGCAGTTTGTGCTATGCACATGGACTTATTGCATGCAAAAAACTCATATGATTAACTGAGATATCATAAAAATGTAAAGATAATTTAAAAATATTAAACTTTGGAAAATGAAAAGAGAGGGCAAAACAGAAGGCAACTTAATTCCGTGAATATATAAGAATGTGTATTAGTGAAATATATTAATGCAATCATATAGTACTATGAAATTCGAAAAGAAATATATTTTTCTTTTTACAGGAATTCGAAATTAAATATTGAACATTATTAATTAATTACATTAGATTTGATAGTGTTAATGTTTGGGAATATCTTATACCGCTGGAGGCCATGTAACTAATTTTTGGAGCGTCAAAGTAGTTAATAGTTAGGTTTAAGAGATCGATTTTTTTTTTTTCTTTTAAAGAGCAGAAGATTAATTCCACCATTTCAAAGCTAAAACTAGAAAATTTGGGAATCCAAGTAGGAATTTCGCAGGGCATATCCATATTATAAAGCTGTTAATTAACTAATTTAGTAATCAAGCTGACTAATAAAATGCTAGCTGGCATTTGTAGAGATGATAATCAATTTTAAGCCAGAGAAGATTATTCAATAATTTATAATTGAAAAGGGCAAATTGACATGAATATACAGTACATAATTAAGTTGAAGGAACAAAGTCTTACTCACCTTAATCGCAAAAAAAAGGGGGGTGGGGAGAAATTTCATATGTCGTTATCTATTTTTTGGTTCAATTTTGTTTATTTATTGTGACTTGTATCCCATATTTTTTATTTGAATTATTTTATATTTAAATAAAATGCATTTGACAATAACACATAAGAGATGAATAACGATGCAGGTTTACTGTGGTCTCACATTTAGACAGCTGGAATAACAATAATATTGAGTGAGAATCAATGACGTTTAGTGATGATAAAGAAAGCGAAGACTAAAAATTAATAATTTGCGGATAGTAGTGAGTAATGTTTGTCGTGAACCCAGGGAGTTCGAGCTATATTTATTCAGCCATCGGATGATATATCCGTTTTATTTAATTAATAAATTAATTTAATTATTAATGTAAGGAGATAAAATTTCAATATGGATTTAATCCTATATAATTACAAATTAAATAAAAAAATTAAATTATTCTTTTCCCTTAAAATAAAACAGTTAAATTCGAACTAAGAAAGCTGCGTTCACACTTGGATTTAATATTGAATCCTCACCAATCATTTCACATAACTATACACAAATGAGTGAGTCTCTTTTAAAATTTGGTCACTATAAAATTATTCATTACGTTAATTCAATATCATAATATTTATTTAATAATATTACAACATTCATCCGCACAACTCAATGTATTTGTACGAGTAAATTGTTATGATATAGTTAGTTATAAGAGTAATAGCAAAGTAACTATAAGAAAAAAAAAATATCTATAAAATTAGAATTATTTTTTCAATAAATAATTTTCGTAATATAATTATCTACAACTTGTCTATATTTATTTTTAATCAAGTAAGCATTTTCATTTCTCAACCTATAAACAATTAATTTGCCTACGAAAGATTAATGTTTATTAAATTTACCTACATACAATTTGTATATAAAAATTCTATAGACAAATTCTTTGTAGGTAATGAATTAAAATGTCTTATAATTATAAGATTTTGTAGGCAATTTTGCAAGTAATCCTTACTACGAAATTTTTAGTTGAAAATTTTATAGTTACATTAACATATCTTGTAGACAATTCTTTAGTTTTTTTAATAATGACATCTAATAAATATTATAGTATTATTGAATGAATAATTTTTATACAAGTTAGTTTCCGAAGAGAATTTGTCTATGCGAAATAAATTGCAAATACTATGTTAAAAGAAAGACAAATTTGTGACTACTATACGGCACTATCTTTATATTTAGCAATAGAAAAAGAATATGCGTAAGAGTGTAAGTGTCTTGTGCACCTTGTGTATATATAGTACACCCTACATTTATAATATAAATAATTTTAATTATTGAGTGAGTGCATATAAAACCTTGTCGTGTGTGAATAAAGATACAAAACCATGTTGGTCGTGTCGTGACACAATTGGTTCATGGGCGAAGGTAGGCACATGGTGTATTATCCTTAAAAGTGTAATTAGTTACATATGAACATGCTGTTACGCTTATATAATCATTGTTCTCTAACCATTAGATTAATTAATTAACCTTTGTGGAGGTTTATCCTAATTGACCTAATTTCCACATGGGCAACAGTTATACCTATAGCAGATATTCGCTGTTACTATTCTTTACATGCGATTAACTCTCAATCATCACCTTAATAAAATCTTAGATTCCTTTTGAGTCGGGATTTAATTAAATTCATGACCAAATTCTGTATAAAACGTTCTCATAAAAAGTGTATTGTGCCAAGAAAAATATATTTTTAAGTAAATGATGCTTTGAATGTAAAAAAAATTGAGAATTAATTTTCAAATAAAAATTATTACTTTAATATATTCTTCCTTTTTCATCCCACGAGCGCAATGGATTTAAAACAACTTAAATTGAATTGGACTTTAAACACTACAGCCAAAAATTGCAAATAGCTAGGATCAATTCGAAATGACAAAGTAGGATTTAAAATCTCTCTCATCAAAATGCAATCTTAAGGTTACTTTCTGAACGCAATCAGTAACGACATATGCAAGTTACTAATGTATGGAGAAAAAAAATGCTAAGCTACTACTTTTATTGTTATTGTTAGGAGAATTCTTCTGATCCAATTGACATAGCAATAAAAATTCCCTTTTATCGTTAAAAAGGAATTCAGACACGACATATAATACAGTATATATACTTGGATGGTTTGGTGTGATATATCGAAAAGATCTCGAAACATATTATATATTGTATTGAAAATTTTAGTACTCCCTCCGTCCACGAGTAAATTTCCCACTTCTTTTTGTTGAATGATTTAAGAAAATTTATTTGTTTATTAATATATGGTGGACCACATGTTGACTTTTGGGATAAAGTAATGAATAATGTTGAAAAGTAAAGTGAATGAGTGACACTTTTGGTAATATTGTGTAAGTTTGAAGGTTAAAATTTATATATAGTGGAGTGTTGTTTTTTCCATTTATGGAATGAAAAACTTATTGGGGGACGGCCCAAAAAAAAAAGTGGAAAGTTTACTTAGGGACGGAGGTAGTATTTGAGAACCCATATCGATATTGTATTAAAAGGTGGAATATATAAAAAAAAATGCATGTTGTATACCATACCAAAAATTTGGTACGGCCCCGTTGCAAATTTAGGATTTTTTCTATTGTTAAAGTAAAATTTTAGAATTTTTTTATTGGTAAGTAAAATTCATTTAACCCGCGGTTTCATATCGAAATTATTTATAAAACTAAAACCAAAATATGAATGACAATCTATTTTAACAAAAAATTAAAGCAATTCGGGTCTCAACAGTCCAACACATGTATTAAATTATTACAATGCATACTGCAATAAATATTAAAATAATATAATCACGTTTAAAGATAACACTGCAATTCATTTTTGAACTCCGATATCTAAATATTAATCAAATAAAAGGAAAGGGTGCAAGAATTTTATCCATAATCCCCTATTTCATTCCGGAACTGTTTTTAAAGTTGACTTTTTGAGACTTTAGTATGAGAGTTGATTTGTAGTGTTTCAATTGATAAAATATTTTTTTGATGATGAAATATTGTTCAACTTAAGTGAATGAAACAAAGTAAATATATTTTTGGTGAAATGAGTTGTAATTTAGAGATCTTTGTAAGTGATGAATAGATAATAGAATAATGCACTATGAAAACTGATTTGAGCGGAGGGAGTCCGATGTTAACACGCAAAATTACACCAATTCCTGCTTGCAATTATCAAGACAAAGTTGAAACTGTTCAAATGCCTATAGAACTGGCTGGTGAATCTAGGGAAACGAGCTGGTGTAATTTATGTCCTATTAGACAGAGTTTAATTTTCATTAAAGCCCATTCAGATAAATAATAGGACTTTATTTAATGTTTACTTGGACTATCAATAAAAATGGGTAAACTAACTGACCAGGTTTAAACCCCGTCTAAAATACCGGATTTAGTCATCCCAAATTGGACAGATTTTTTTAGTCTCGATATTTTCAGTCCAAAATTTAAATATTTGCCCCTAGAATTCAAGCGACCTATACCCTAAGACCAAGCCCTAATTCTCATTTTGCACACAGTATTGTTTTGTTATGTGAAGGAGACGAAGAATGTTTCGACCGAGAAGAGCTCCTGATAGATTGCACAAAATGTCTATGTATTATCATATTTTCCCCATTTTTAGGTTTCAATTAATTCTTAAGTGTTTGTTTTAATCAAGTTTCTTATATTGTAGATAAACTAAGGATTTAATTAATGTTTGAGACCATTTGGGTTGATTTGTGAAGAAGTAGAATTGAAGACTGCAAAGAAGAAGTAATCAAAAATATTTTTCTCATAAGGAGTGGGCACGCCTAAAGTGCAGATGGAAATTCTGAAATGTGGCGCTTAATTCTCTGCTCCAAGACTCAATTTTAATTCTTTCCATACTTTAGGAGTATTGAATATTTAATATTCATCCTAGATTTTAAAATTTATAGTTATTATTCTTTATATTTGTATTAGATAAGTTTTTAAGTTAGTTTTCTGTAACTCCCTAAAACTAACATCTAGTTGAGGGATTATATTAGATTAGGATTGTTAGGGATTATATTAGATTAGGATTGTTGGGGAGGATAGGAAGGAGGTTCATATTATTATACTCCCAGAATTCCTTTCTCTATTATCTAAGTTTTATTCTTCCTCTCTTCTCTCTCAAAGTGTTGAAAGAGAAGAGAATATTATATGTTCTTCTTTTTCTAGTCATGGATAATTGAAGATTCGATATTAATTGTGAGATCTAACTGATTTACATACTCTTTCATTCTTCATTATTTATATATCTTCTGTGTTCGATCACATTGTATGGCGGGTTGTCTAATGTGGCTAGTTATTCAATTCGTGAAAATAATGATTGTCAATTGGAACGTTAAATCCATAATTGTTTAATTGTTCTGATGGTAGTGGCAAATGACAGTGAATAATTGTCATGGAGATGCATAACCTAGTCTAAATGAACCTACATGTGCGTTTATTAGCTAGAATTTGGTAGATTTTAATGCTGCTAACGAATTAAATCCTAATAGTGGTACCTAGAGTTGTTCACTGGTTAGAAAAGTAATAAGAGGTGGTATCCTTATTATCGATAAAGTAAGATAAGATTAGGTTGTTAGGCGGAACCAACAACTATAACCAATTTAGTGTAGAACGGAAGATGATGTTTGCATCGATGAATGATTTTGTGAGAACCAATTCTTAATTTATCTTTGGTTAGATGTTTTTATTACTATATGAATCTTCTTGATTTTATTTAATTACTTGTTTATTTTGTTTAGTTTAATCTCAAACTCAAAAACCCCCCATCATTGTTTTAACAGTTGTAAATATGTGTATTTTAGAAGGATAAATCTATTTACCAACCTCAGCTTTGACCCTGCTCACCACTATCACAATTAATTAATTATTATTTAAGCAGGTTTATTATTTGGTAGGATTCGACACCCATCAGCTCCACGTCAAATTGATGGCGATTAAGGTTTGGGCTAGTATATCAATCGCGTCAGTGTCATTAAGCGCCTCTTTTGATTATCGATCTCCATTTATTTAGGCCGGATCGAAGACAGTTGCGGAAAACTTGGGTGTGCTTCCAATCTCGATCTAATTAGGAGTTAGAGGAAAGATTGCAGTGTATGAGACAAGATCGCGGTGAAGTTTTCTTGTTGTGCTCAAGAAGGTATGGTCAATTTACACTTTGGGTTTCGTGAGTTTGCTACAATTGTTGATTATTCCACCAAAAATAGGTTATGTGGATATTAGTAATCAACAATGAATCACAACATCCAAATCAATCGTATATTACCTTCATTATTTACAACGTTTTATTTGTATCTCGATGTTGTGTCGCTAACCCTTTATATGAAGAGAGAATTTCAAAACTGTTGAAGGTATGGACGACTTTGTAATAGTATCGTTGAACAACAATGGACAAAAAACGACGAACACTGGATTCTGATGGACGGGTGTTGTTGGAGATTGATATAAACTGGGCAGGAGATTGATTCGCCTACCCGCGGCATATTATTCTAAGATGGGAAGGTTTCGATCTTATCAGCTAAAAGTGAAATGTAGGTTAGAGTTGTGAAATTGTAGAATTAAAGACATGTATAGTAGTAAATTTACCACATAATTTGTATAATCTTGAAAAGTAAACAACCATATACTATTTTAAACAAAATACAAATCATACAAAGTAAACAAGTGATATCTTGAGTTAATTTGGTCATGCCTTACTATCTAATTTTAGTTACACAATTCTAACAAGCAAAGTAAATGCATCCTTAGAGTTTGATGATATTCTTTATCATAGTTATATTGTATGCATAATACACTCCCTCCGTCTTACCTAGTTTATCATTTAAAAATATTTCACACAAATTAAAAAAATTATTAAATAACAATAAGTATTTATTGTTTATGATATTTTTGTCCTATTATACTTGTACCTATGATCATTTATGCATTCTAATAGGTCGAGGGAAAAAATTAAAATATAATATTTAATTGTTTTATATTAATGTAAAATAACAATTATTTTGAAACATAAAATCTTCTCTAAAAAGATAAACAATTTTTTTTGTAAATCGAGTGCGTGAAATAAAGGCCCGAGATTTGTTCACCCAATTCGTCGATAACGACTACGTCTGGGGGCGTACCAAGCCAGGAGTTTCACTAATATGTATGTATGTAAGTGTGCACAATTATAAGTACAATTATCTATTTATAAGAATAAAAACTTAGTCTAAACCTAAAGCCTATTTAGGTTAAAAGCCCATTAGTAATGTCCACATCAAATCTTCTAGATTTGATATAATAAATCTTTTAGATCTACAACACTCCCCCTTGGACATTACGACATAACATAAATGTCTTGTCATAAAAACTCCACGTGCTAGGTAGTGACCAAATATTAAGTTAGGGAGGAATGTGATTTTATTGATCTTCCGGATCAAATCTTCTGGATTTATTTCGGGGTTACCGCTCCCCCTAAAGACAACAACTCTTTAACCTTTCGCATCCCAATACCACGAATGCACTTTTTAAAAGTAGACGTAGGTAAAGACTTAGTGAACAGATCTGCTAGATTGTCACTAGATTGCACCTTTTGAATGGTAATCACGCCACTCTTCTGGAGTTCGTATGGGTAGAAAAACTTAGGTAAAATATATTTCGTCAGGTTTTCCTTGACGTACCCATTACTCATTTTTGCGATGCAAGCTGCGTTGTCTTCCAATATAATGGTGGGGGATGTATCGCCTTTAGCGATACCACACGAGTCACCAATGTGTTTCACCAAGGACCTTAATCAAACACATTCTCGTGCGGCTTCAAACAAAGCTATTATCTCTGAGTGGTTTGAAGACGTGGTAACCATGGTTTGTTTAACCGATCTCCATGAGATCGCGGTACCACCACAGAGAAAAATATAACCAGACTGGGATATAGCGTTGTGGGGATCAGACAAATAGCCAGCATCCGCATAACCTACCAAGGTTTTGTCTTTGTTTCTTCGGTAAAACGGTCCAAGGTCTTGAGACCCTTGGAGGTACCGTAGAACATGCTTAACGACATTCCAATGTCTCCTTATATGAGAAGCGCTATATCTCGCAAGCAAATTAACTGCAAATGCAATATCTGATCTAGTGCAATTTGCGAGATAGAGTAATGCTCCAACAGCGCTAAGATAAGGAACTTCTGCCCCAAATTTTCTTCTGAATCTTCTCTTGGTCTAAATGGGTCCTTATCCACTTCGAGTGATCAGACAACCATAGGGGTGCTAAGTGGATGAGATTTATCCATGTGAAATCTCTCCAATACCATCTTCACGTAGGTTGACTGATGTATAAGAATTCCTTCTGGGAGATGCTCGATCTGCAGGCCGAGGCAGTACTTGGTTTTACCCAAGACTTTAATTTCGAATTCAACTTTCAAGATTGAACTGGCTTCTTCAATCTCTTTGCATGTTCCGATTATGTTCAGGTCATCAACATAAATGGATATGATGTAAAAATCACTTTGCGATTTCTTCGTGAATACGCATGGGAAAGCTTTATCGAATGTGTATCCCTTCTTCTGGAGGAATTCACTAAGTCTGTTATACCACATGAGGCCTGATTGTTTTAGGCCATACAACGACTTCTGCATTTTTATGTTATACATACTGCGATTTTCACCATCCCTCATCTGGGGAATGTCAAATCCATCGGGGATTTTCATATAAATGTCGGCATCTAGTGATCCGTATAAGTATGCGGTTACTACGTCCATCAATCTCATCTGGAGATTTAATTTAACTGTCAAAGATATCAAGTAGCGGAACGTTATTGCGTCCATTACGGGAGAATAGGTTTGATCGAAATCAATACTGGGTCTCTGAGAAAACCCTTGAGCTACAAGCCTCGCTTTATACCTCTCCACAATATTGTTCTCATTTTGTTTTCGTAAAAATACTCATTTATATCCTACAGGGATAGCGCGCACGGGTGTACGAAGGATAGAGCCAAATACTTTTCTTTTGTTAAGCGATGTGAGCTCTGCTTCAATTGCTTCTTTCCATTTTACCCAATCGGAGCGCTTCCGGCACTCAGCGATAGTTTTGGGTTCTGGATCTAGATCGTTATTTATAATGGAAAGAGCAATTGTCGCTGCAAATGTGTCGTCGATGATAGTAATACTTCTATTATATGTTTTTCCCGTATCTATGGAATTCATAGAGACTTCAATGTTTAAGTCAACCAGACCTTCCTCATGTCCCAGTGTATCTGGGTCTGGTCGTTCCGCGGCCCTAATGCATTGAATATTTTATACACGTGCTTCAGCACTAGGACGCTCATCTTCTAGACGAGTCTCTTCTAGAGACTTTGAGTTATCTAGATGAATCTCTTCTAGAGATTTTATGTTCGCCCGACCAGTTTTGCTAGCTTTTCTTTTAGGTGTACTAGTATCTCTTGAATGTCCTTTATGCTTCTGGCGTGTAGGGGCATGTATACTTGTTTTACTTGGGACCTCAACCCTTTGGGGAGCATTTACTGCAGGTATATGCGATTTAGTTACACCTCTATGGTTAGTGAACGCATCTGGCAGATTGTTTGCTAAATGTTGCAAGTTAATAATCTTCTGAACTTCCAGTTCAGATTGACTATTGAGTGGATCTAGATACTGAAGATTACTTACGTTCCACGTAAGCTCCCGACATTCATTTAATTTTGAATTCGGATCTCTCCCTAATGCCAGGAAGTGATCTTCATCGAACATGCAGTCAGCAAATCGGGCCATTAATTGATCCCCGGACAAAGACTCTAGGTATTTCAGGATGGATGGAGAGACAAATCCAACGTAAATACCGAGTTTCCTTTGTGGGCCCATAGAGGTCCGTTTTGGTAATGTTATCGGAACATATACTGCACATCCAAAAATACGCAGATAGGAAATGCTAGGTTCTTTTCCACGCACTAGCTGTAGGGGGGAATGATGTGTGGACGTAGGTGATCGAATGCTCCACTTTAATTCTCAGGGCCATACAGTAATTTGTAAAGGCCTTTGAGCTGAACTCAGCAACATTATCCATGCGAATCGATTTAATTGGATAATCTGGGAATTGAGCTCTAAGGTCGATAGTTTTTGCAATGAGCTTCGTAAAAGCATGATTGCGGGTGGACAACAAACAGGCATATGTCCACCTAGTGGAGGCATCAATAAGGACCATAAAATACCGAAATGGTCCTGATGCTTGGTGAATCGGTCTACAAATGTATCCCTGAATCCGTTCAAGGAAAACCGAAGACTCTAGTCCAACCTTAGTGCGCGACAGGCGCACTATCAACTTACCCTTAGAACATGCATCACATATAAATTCATCAACAGGAGGGATTCTATTATTCGAAATATTATGACCAATGGAATTAGATAGAATCCTATGTATCATAGTTTATCCTGGATGACCTAACCGTTGATGTCATAATTTAAAAGAGTTCGGGTCATGAAATTTCATACTCATAGCTAGATGGAGATTAGACGGCCGGATGTAGGAATAGTACAGTCTGTAGGAGAAAGATTTTTTTTTCTATAACTTGTTTATGGCTACCTCAAGTAATAGTCATCAAAAGGTATTCATTATTATTCTCAGTTTCAATGTGATAGCCATTAGTTCTTATATCTTTAAAACTGAGCAGTGTACGCTTAGATTTTGGAAATAATAAAGTATTTTCGATTATGAGTTCGATACCCATGGGGAGGACAATGGAAGCTCTTCCGGAGCCCACTATCAACATACTATCATTGGCTATTGTAGTTATACTCCCCTTACGTTCTACCAAGTTATGAAAATACTTCCTATCTCTTAAGATTGTATGTATGGTGGCGCTATCTACCAAACATAAATCACTATTTGCATCCATCGTACCAGAGGAAATAGCACAAACTTAATAGCTAATATGTTTATAAGTCATGTATAAGAATAGCAATATCCAAATATATTTAATGGACAGTAATTTAAGGTAAACACATCAAAGCTGAAATAATAATATCATCCTTAAAATAAAATATTCGAAAGAAAGAATCCAAAAATATAAATTGCTTTATTCAAAACAAGGTACTAAAATAATCAAATACGCAAATTACTCGACATCTCCAAAGTCCTTGAGATCTATGCCCATAGGATCGATGTTGTCTGGGTCAAGGTCTGCTTCAGGCAGACTGGCATGGTGAGATTCGACTTTAGGAGCCTTTCCCTTGTCGTCCTTCTACTGCTTTTGATAAGTCTCAACCAAGTGCTTGGGAGTGCGACACGTGCGAGACCAGTGGCCTTTGCATCCGCATCTGTAGCAGGATTTCTCAATCTTATCTTGATTGCCAGATTTTCTAGTAGCGGATTTCGTGTTAGGTGCAGCCTTTCCATGAGCCTGAGCTTGATTGTCTTTCGAGGTACCTGGACCACTATACTTACTATGGCCTCGGCCTTTGCTGCGAGTTCGTTTACCTCCTCTCCCCCTTCCACGCTTGCGACCACGTGTACTACCTTGAGCTATAGCATGTGCTTTGGGCACAGCTTGTGAGCCAACCGGTCTAGAGTTATGATTTTGCATAAGGAGTTGGTTGTGTTTTTCTGCCACTAGAAGTGCAGAAATTAGCTCAGAGTGTACAATGTAGTTCTTAGCCCTGTATTGCTGCTGGAGTACAAGGTTGCTGGCGTGGAAAGTCGACAAAGTCTTCTGGATTAAGTCGTCCTCAGTTACAGTTTGCTTGCATAACTTTAAATGGGATACAATACGGTGTAGGGCTGAGTTGTATTCTGTTACAGACTTAAAGTCTTGGAAATGGAGGTTCAACCAATCGTATTGAGCCTGAGTGAGGAGTATGTCATTTTGTTGTTGGAAACGGCCCTTCAGGGACTTCCACAACGTTCCGGAGTCTCTCTCAGTGAGATATTCATTTTTCAGGTCCTGATTAAGATAATATCTGAGAAAAATCAAAGCTTACGCCTTCTGGGCGTCAGTTGATTTTGAATCATCGACAATGGCACCGCTAAGATTGGTTGAGGCTAGATGTATCTCAACATCTAGCGCCCATGTCAGGTAGTTACTACCATCAAAAGCAAGCTCAACGAATTCTCTTTTGGTAATATCAGACATAATTCACTACAATTTTTAAAGTGACATGATAAGATTTATGACCAATTTATTGACAGCGGAGAAATAAGGATTTATTTGATTATTCTAGAGCACATAGGAGCAAAAATTGGGCGCTGTCTACCTAAAACATGAATTACGGTCCGACAAGTATCGGGCGCTGCCTACCCGGGCAATATACGCGGACTATAAATAATATACCATGAGCAGGGGGGAATAATGCATGCAAGATAATTAAATCATAGAAAGACATGCGCATATATCAATTAAGCATATAAGACAATTTATTGGGAACTAATATTTAAATTAATTCTAAATTTTCGGGCTTAATTTATATGCAAAGATCATTACCATTTAATTTTCAAGTATTTAAAAACCTAATTAATTTGGGGAAAATAATATGAGGCCCAAAAGAATAAAATTTAATTATACAGTTAAAAGATTAATTTTCGCCTATGTAATTGGGGCTGCAGGCCCAAAATATTAAACAAAATTAGCCCATAAAATAATCTCAGCTACGTGGGCTTCAGACCCAAAAATTACATTTTTTTTATTGTTGTGTGGCCCAAACAAATTTGGGTCACTTAAGGCCCAAAGAGTAATAGGGCACGCAGCGAGAGCAGGGGGGCAGGAGCTGGAGGCGACGGGGCGGTTGCGTGCTACATGCGCGACCGCGGCGGATGATCGCGGCCTACAAACGCGACTGCGGCAGGTGACTTGAAGCCGAAAATACTAACTTTCTACTAGTAGTTTTCCCGCAAGCGTACGGGTTCACTGTAGTATAAGTAAGTATAGCGACCAAGTATATCGAACCCAAGGGAAGGGATGTATGCGAACAGATCCCTGAAGATCTCCGCGTCGTAATTAATATGAGTGTATGTTTCTGAATTTTTTAGAAGAAAATAAAATCTAAACTAAATTACTCTATGAATGCAAAAATGATAATTAAACTACGAAAGTAAAAGTGTGTTTTCAAGTATGAGATGTTGATGCTCAGGATAGGAATTCCTACGTATACTAACGGGGCAGGTACATAATCAAGATAACTGTGACGCGCAAGAAATAACCTAAGTAAAAAATTGTAAGATGAAAGCTCAAGAATTAAAACCCTAATACTTTATCCTAACAATCGAATTCACTAATCCACTAACAAGTTAATAGATAGTGCTTAATTAACGAGACCCTAATTTAACTAAGGTGATACGGTCGTCCTCCCTAGATAAACAGGTAGATTAATTAACCCTTTCGAAACCCTCTCATTAAGTCTACTAGTTGTTAAAGAGTGATAAGATCGTCCTCTCTTGAACACTTTTCGAACGCAATTCAAAGGTAAAGTTAAGATTGATTTTAAGAATTCATTAATTAAGAGAATTAAAACTAAACGTCACGAATTACCCTAACTACATACCCACGTCCTACTTCTATGAGTTCATCCTACCCCAAGCATGCAAGGATTTTAGCTAGACATGGTTTTTACGGAAACGAAAACAATTGAAGAAGTAACGAACATGAACATAATGATTTTAACGAATAAATTATCAAACATTAACTAGGGTTGAAAGAAATAAATGCTAAGAACTCAAATTAAATTAATAAATCAATGTTTTAAGTATTCAAGAACAAAGGTCTAAAAGAAAAGAACGAAAGATCAAAACCGAACTATGAATTCGTAAGAAAAACCTCGAAAACGTAAAACTAAAGCTTGCTCGTCTCTTCTTCTCTTCAACTCTCCAAAAACTAACTTTAAACGTAATATGGTATCAAGTGGTATGTTCTGGTGTGTAAAAACGTGTTCGGGACGAGTATATATAAGCATCGGGCCGAATCGGGAACTCATGGGCCGAAAAATGAACTCGGAAGCCGGAAACTTGAAAGTGCTCGAGTTGACACGCTCGAGCAGTGGCGCTCGAGCTGTGTAGGTCGAATGGAACAGGGGCTCGAGTGGTCCTGCTCGAGCTGGTCTAATGGCCAAATTCTCTGTATGATTTGGGGCGCTCGAGCAGTGGCGCTCGAGCTGCTCGAATGCTTGAAATTCTCTGTAAGTTTTGAGCGCTCGAGCCAAATGCTCGAGCGTTAGTGCTCGAGTAGCTCGAATACTAGAAATTTTCTGGACAAATTGGGCGCTCAAGCAACATGCTCGAGCGATGGTGCTCGAGTGGATCCACTCGAATGGCTCTCCCTCTTCTTCAATTGATACTTTTCTTCTTCCGCACTAATACCAATCGTATTTCTTCGATATCTTCTCATCCGGGCATCCGTTTGAGTCGATTCAAAGTCCTACGAACTCCATTTTTCGCCCTCGATTCACCTATGAGCATCAAAGAGATAAATTCATTAATATGTAGAAATAATACTCAATTGACTCTAAATACTCAATAAAATCAACCAAAACTGGGGCATTTCTAACGACGAATCATGACAATTTCATGCCTAATCAGCAGGCGATCGCTGCCTACAGGCGTGGCTATGGGCTGGCACGAGGCGGCGACCTGGAGCACTACGCGGACCGTGCAAAGGCACGGGGACGACGCTCGGAGGCGGCGCGCGAGGCGGCCGCGTGCGACGGTACTCGGAGGTGGTGTGCGAGGCGGTCGCACAGGGGCGGCTCGATGGGCGCGCAAAGGCGGCGGCCCGGAGGCATCGCGACGGGCAGCGCGACCTTGAGGCTGCTTCGGGCGAGCATCGCCGGCGATAGCCGTGAACGGCGGTGGCCATTCGCACGTTTAATAGATTTTTTTTTCAATTCAATTCGATCCAATTAATTGCAAGTACGAAACAAAATCGAAGCAATAATTCAAGTGCATGCAAAGCATAATACACATGGATCAAACAATTCGATACGACAATTAATTCACATGCTTTGGAGGAAAATAATTTAGATCGTACCAGTTAGTCTCGAGCAGAGTCTCGTGCTGATAACGTGTTGTAAATTGAGTGCGTGAAATAAAAGCGCGAGATGTGTTCACTCAGTTCGTCGATAACGACTACGTCTGGGAGCGTATTGTTGGTGATCAAATTTAATTGATAGGATTAGTGACTGTTTTAGTTCAGTTTAAGATCACCAATCAATTACGTGTGATTGATTACCATCGTAAATGGTAAATCGAAGGTTCGAGATATGGAATGGTAAATATGAAAGTCGAAATCGTATTAATTTCGTGTATGTGTACGTTTAGGTGTTTAGGTGTGTGTTTTAGGAATATTTGTGAATTTGAACTTGTATTTCTTAGTTGGAGAACAACTATTTATAGAGACTAACAAGCATGAGGTGTTTATGACTCTTGGTCTTCCTAGCCTGCATGCTTGAAAAGTGTCCTATTGACCTTTGTTTGACCTTATCTAAGCTGAATCTTAGTTACAAAGTCTTCTTTGGTCTTATCTCGGGCTCATTGTTGTTCGTCTAGGTCTGTTTAGTTGATCCAGAATGGTTCTTCCATAGAAGTTGTTCGCCTTTTGAGGTTATGGCTCAAAAGTTGTTCGTCTTTGTGTTTTACACGGATTGGCTTTGGGATCTTGGTCCTTTGTTCGTTTTCATATACCTCTTAAACTGGTAAATGCATCATCTTTCATAATGTTGTTCGTCATTATTGACTTGTTGGAGGGTCCATATTTGGCTTCGGGTCTCTAGACCTGTTTGCCTATATGTTGTTCATTGGTAGAGTTGTTCGTTAGTCTATATACTCCCTGGATTGATTTATGCACCCTAACTTGATTTTTTTTGTTAATGATCTTTGATTTGGGGTTGGTTCTTCATAATCCTCTTTTAAGGATTTAATCCATGTTCGCCTAGCAATGATTGATGTTCGCCTATCAACAATTGCCCCCTATCCTGACTAAATATTGCCTCAGATGAGCAACTTTGTGGCGAACAACTGTAGTTAGGATACTATACTGGTGGAGATTCGGACGAACATCATTGAATCTGGCGAGCAACTCCGGGTTCACCATTTCGTCTTCCCATGATCTGGGGGATGTACGAGGATGATGTGGGAAGTATGATTGTGCGCCGCCCACGCGCGAGCATTCCCAAGGTCACGCGCCCTTATAATTGCGTATAGGTCCTTTGATTTTCAATCTTGCTCGGAATCGACCCTGTTTTTCTTCAATTAGGTCCACATTTTGTTGGAAATCACGATTTGTACCCCGTTTTTTGCTTGGGGTATAAATAGAAGAGAGAAACAAATATTTTCCCACTTTTTTGCTTCTTGCTACAATGCTCCGGCGAATTCCCCATCCCCGACGACTTCAAGCTTTTCCGACGACGTTTCTTCAGCGTTTGGCCTCCAGTTTCGAAGCAAGGTAGTTATTTTTCTTACTTCTCTCTTTTTTCCTCATCTTTCGTCATTTTCCTCATCGCCGCCGTGGGGAGAGATTTGCGCCGCCGCTGTCTACCCAGAACCGCCACCGGAGTTGCAGAAAAACACATTTTCAGACCTACTAACCTCGTTCTAAGACCAATGTCCTCCCATTCGAGCAATAAAGGACCAGTAGAAGGATTAGACCCCTTATTCCCTATCGTGCCTTTTGTCGAGCAGCCACCGTTTGAGGTTTCCTCTGAAGCGCATCCCGACGTAGATTCCATGGTCCGATCAATGGGGGGTTTCGATGCTCGCCAATTCGGCGAAGAAGCTAAGGAGGCCACAAGCAGCTCCTCCGCCGAGCAATCTTCATCCGGCTCTGAATCTGAGGAAGATCCAGAGTTTGACGAGCTTACCCCTGAATTTTTGGAAGGGATAGGGTTTCCATGCCCTAAGATGCTCGAAAATGAGATTCCCACTGGTGTTGCTCGCCCATTTGATTGGCGAGCATATTCTGATGAGCACGCGAACAACTTTCCTCGCCCCCCGCGTCAAGTTTTGGATCTGGTGAGAACTGAGTATCAGGCGAGCAGAATTAAAAGTGTTGTTCGCAAGGACGAGCTCAACCTCGTATGGGAAGCATATCAAATCCCCCACGACATCTTCATGTGGGCTCCCAAAAAGAAGAAAAGAGTTGATCGCCCTCCTCCAGGGTGCACGGCGATCAACATAGATACGCTGATCGTGGGGCTAAGGTTGCCATTGTCTCCCGTTGTTGGTCGCTTTTTGGAGGCGACCAACTTAGCCATCACCCAAATAACCCCTATTGGGTGGATGAACTTGCTCGGTATCATGGGCTTGTTCGCCATGGAGGGATACGTCGACCGCATCACTGCCGAGGAGGTCAACTACCTGATGACCATCACCAAATGTCCGAGGGGCGAGGAAGGGTACTACTACTTGAAAGCCCGGGCTGGATTAAAGCTGGTGGAAGGGGTGCCGAATAAGATTCGGGATTGGAAGGAGCATTTCTTCTTCATCGGGGGCGACTAGCGAGCATCTTCTGGTACTCACGGCGGTGCCGGGCGTATATTCGAACCCACCACCTATGGGCAAATCAAACGTAAGGTCATCTTTGTTCGCCCTTGCATAAAGTTCTAATTTAACTTTTTTTGTTTGCTCGCAGGTCCCCGGTTACTCAAGTGGAACTCGGAAGAGGAAGAGATCGGATCGGAGTTCCTCTTTACTTCGTGTTTGGTCGCTCTCCGGGATAAGGCTGAGAGGACCATCGAGTACGTGAACAGACTGAAGTGCAAGAAGGCTGCTCGCTTGTTCACGTACCCCCACCATCTGGAAGCTCAAATTGAGGTGCCCCTAGGTAGAGAAAGTTTCTAACTTTTAATACATATCTTGTTCGTCGTTTATTTCTCTAACTTGCTCGCCTAACTCTCTTATTTCTTCCTTTTTTTTAGCCGAGCAAGTTACCGTTGCCGTCCCTCCCTGCTTTGGACTCTTGGAGCAGAGAGTATTCGAAATGGCACCACCGAGAGGACGAAGGAAGAAGGGTGATCCGCCTTCCAAGGTGCTGGCGATGACCAACAAGGCCTCTGCTGTCGAGCAAGCCCATCTTACCGCCGAGCACATCGCCTAAACCGGCATCTGCCTCCTCTCCTCACGGTCTCAAAAGACTGAAGAAAGGTGATGGCACATATGTGTCCCAGCCGCCCCCCACCACTGACAAAGGGAAATCCAAGGTGGGAGGATCTGGTCGTTTGCCTTCAACCGAAGCTGCTCGCCCTCCTGCAATTGATGAGAGAGGAGGAAAATTGAGCAAAGACAGGCATACTCCTCCTCGCGGGCCTGAGGACATCACCTATCTTGGGTGGGATGGAACTAAATTTGCCGAGTAAGGACTCTTTTTTTTTAAACTTGGAACCAAGGACCATAAGTTAAAAATTTCCTAAGTCTCGAAACTTTCTTGTTCGCAGGTACCGGGCTAGTGACCATCCAGGGCGAGCAGATATGCTCCATCAATACGCGTGTTCGAAGACCCCGGCGAATATTCGTGACATCGCTGATGATCATGTTCGTCGGGCAACTGAGATAGTTGTTCGCGCCTGGTCAAAGCTACTGAACAAGACCGTTCTTGCCCAAGGGGCCATTGATAATTTTCATTTATCAATGGTGCAGGCTGCCAACTCCCTCGTATCTGCTCAAAGGAGAATGGCTCAGGTGGTGGATCTGGAAGAAGCTGCTCGCCAACATGCTGCCACTGTTCGCCAACTTTCAGAGGAGAAGGATACAATGGCAAACAGCTTGAATGGCCAGATTGCTCGGCTCAATAACCAGATCTCCCTCTACATCGATAACAAAAAGAAATACCTTGAAGAAATTCAAGGTTTATCTAGCGAATTGGGAGGCAAAGAGGCCATGCTCGGTGAAGAAAAGAGCAAACTATCCGCGGCCCGGTCTGCCCCCATCTCAAACCTGGGATACATCTGAGCTTATGCCGATTGGATCCGCATGGCTGATGCGTAGGATTTTAGAGATATGGTGGAGGAGATGGGCAAGGACTTGTCCGAATTTCTGGAGCACTATCCCCCGCCGAACAACATTGAAATGCAATTGGGGGATATTGCTGAGCTGGGGGTTAAAATTGACTGCCTTGACCCTAGCATCACTATTACTCGCCCTCCACCTATGGTCGATGAGGGCGAGCAGAAGGAGGAGCCGGCCGCTGCGGACGAGCAAGCCGAGAGGGAGCAAAAAGCTGCCGAAGATATGGCAAGAGATATGATCGTCGACCCACCGGCCGACCAGGCTCAAAGTCCTACTCTTGCCGATCAAACTCAAGATCCTCCTCCCGCCGAGCAGCAATAGATTTAGGACTAGTCTTTATTTTGTAATAGTTGCTCGCTCTTTTTGTAGTACACTTCTAGAATCCTTGTACTATTTTTTAGGCTCAATGTCTTTTATTTTAATGAAATGTCTTTCTTTTGTTTGCTCATTTTCTTTATACGTTAATTGTCTTTACATTTTTGTCAATGCTTTTGCAGTTATAACATATAATTTTGGGCTTTGTTCGAATTGAACTTTGCCTTAATGAAATTTGGGTTTAGCCTTAGGTTCTGCTCATCTTAAAAGATGAACAACCTTTAATTGGCTTTGGTTCTCAAAATGGACTTGTACCTCGAGCTTTTTGGACTTTTCTTTTAGCGAACAACTATATATACATAACGAAAAATTTACAAGTGTTGTAAGACTGCTCGTCACTAACATTTACAACCAGATGAACAACTTTGAACACTAACTAAAAACATGCTCGCTTATAAAAATTTTGCCGAACAACTTTGTCTAAAACTAAAAGATGAAACAGCACTAGACTATACAATGTGCCGAACAACTTTTCATTCTATACTTAGCAAAATTTTCAAAAAATTAGGCAAGTTTTTCGGGTTTTTTTTGTGTGCCTTACTCGATTCACCTGCCCCCCAAGACATTTGTTCGCCCAACCAAGAACTTGTTTACCTCATTGATAGTACTTCTTTAGATGTACAACATTCCAGGAGTATTGGGCCGGCTTGCCTTCCATATCTTCGATATCGTATACACCATTAACGAATTTTTCCGTTATACGATACGGGCCCTCCCAAGTTGGTCCCAATACACCTGGAGGTTGGGCGAGCAACTTTCTTAGAACCAAATCTCCAACTCTGAATTCCCTGATTTTAACATGGGAATTGTAATATCGTTTTGCTCGCTGCTTGTAGGTAGCATTTTTTAGCTCGGCACTTAATCTTTTTTCTTCGAGCAAATCCATCTCAGTAGCTAGAGCAGAGTTGTTCGTCTGCTCATCAAAGTTGGTTGTTCTGAATGTGTTGGTCTTTAACTCGATTGGTATTATAGGTTCTGTTCCGAAAGCCATTGCAAAAGGTGTTTCTCCGGTGCTCGACCTGGAAGAAACTCTGTATGCCCACAGGACTTCTGGGAGTTCTTCAGACCAACTGATTTTGCTCTCTGCTAGCCGTACTTTTAATGTATGCTTGATTATCTTGTTTACGGCTTCGACTTGTCCATTCGACTGGGGATAATAGGGCGTAGAGTAATGTTTTTTGATTCCCCACTTTATACAGAAATCTCTCAATTCTTTCCCATCAAACTACGGACCATTGTCTGTCACGATGGTTTGTGGAACTCCAAAACGACATACAATGTTCTTCCAAATGAAATTGATCATTTTCTGCTGCGTGATCTTTACCATGGCCTCTGCTTCCACCCATTTTGTATAATAGTCGACTGCCACGACGGCAAATCGAACATTTCCAACTCCTGCTGGGAAGGGACCAATAATGTCCATCCCCCATCTTGCAAACGGCCACGGGCTATAAACTGATACGAGCTGTTGAGCCGGGGTATGAATGTTTGGGGCAAAAATTTGACATTGGTGGCAAGTCTTTGCTTTCTTGATTGCATCCTGGCGTAAAGTCGGCCAATAGTAGCCTTGTCTGATAGTTTTGTATGCCAAGGTTTGCCCCCCAGTGTGATTTCCGCATACTCCGGCATGTATTTCTTCGAGTATTGCTCGTCCTTGCCCCCTAGGCAAATATTTGAGAAGTGGGATTGATATTCCCCTTTTGTAAAGCTGCTCGCCTACCAGAGTATATCTGGCGGCTTGCTTTGTTAGCTTGGCAGCTTCAAAAGGGTTGTTTGGTTTTTCCCCGCTTTTTAAATATATGACTATACTTGTTCTCCAGTCCTCTTCTTCACTTGCTTGTTCGTCAAGTTGGTTGACATTATAACTTTTTGTTGGTGGATCATTCATCTTTGTAATTATAATGTCTACCAACTCTGCAGGTCCTTCGCTTGTTGCTAGTCGGGCCAACGCATCTGCTTGGGTGTTGCTTGTCCTTGGAATTTGTTCAATGAAGACTTGTTCTAACAAGGACATTAGATAAGCAACAATCCACTGATATTCGATCATGTGATCGTCTTTCACCTCGTATTCACCTCGGACTTGGTTCACAATCAATTGTGAGTCACCGAATATTTGTAACCGTCTAACACCTACTGCAAGAGATAGGTGGAGACCAGCAATGAGAGCTTCATACTCAGCTTCGTTGTTGGTGGCCGTGAAACTAAATTTGATCGCCGAGGTGAATACTTGTCTGTCAGGGCTAATTAGAACTACTCCTGCCCCCGAGGCTACGTTGGTTGAAGATCTGTCAACATAAAGATGTCAGGGTGATCAAGTCCTCTCGTCGGATCTGGTGGGAAGGTTAGTTCGACTATAAAGTCGGCTAACGCTTGCCCTTTGATCGCTGTTCGAGGAGCATAGGTCACCCCAAATTGGCTAATCTCTAGTGACCATTTTAGTAGACGATCGGCTGTGTCGGGGCGATGGAGAATTTATCTGAGTGGGAAAGTTGTTAGCACTTCAACTTGATGGTCAAAGAAGTATGGTCGTAACTTCCTCACACTCATGACAAGTGTGTACGCCAGTTTCTCGGTTGGAGAGTACTTGATCTCCGCTTCGTGTAAAGCTTGGCTGACGTAGTAAATAGGTTGATGGAATTTGCCGTCTTCCCGTACAAGAACAGAGCTGATTGTCACTTCTGACGCAGCTAAGTACAAGTATAGCTTTTCTCCTGGGGACGGGTTTTGATAAGATTTTAACATCTCCCAGGTAGTCTTTAAGTTGGTCGAATGCCTTTTGACAGTTGTTAGTCCATGTAAACTGTCCTTTCTTGATGGCTTCGAAGAATGGATGACATTTGTCCCCCGATCTGGATATGAACCGATTCAATGCTGCTAGGCATACCGTGAGTCTTTGCACCTCTTTTATCGAACACGGTGGTTGCATATCCATGATAGCCTTGACTTTTGCTGGATTGGCTTCAATCCCTCGTCGACTAACAAGATGGCCCAGGAATTTTCCGGAATGGACTCAAAAACTGCTCTTCTTCGGATTCAGCTTCATATTGTAATTCCGAAGAATATCGAACACCTGGGTTAAATGTTGAAGATGATCTTCCTTTCGGGGGCTTTTGACTATGATATCGTCCACATAGACTTCCACCGTATCTCCGATTTGTTCGTCGAACATCTTGTTTACCAACCTCTGGTATGTTGCCCCTGCGTTGATAAGGCCGGAGGGCATTCTCTTCCAACACAACAAGTTTTTATTTGTATAAAATGCTGTGTTCTCTTGATCGTCTGGATGCATCGGAATTTGATGGTACCCGGCAAAGGCATCCATGAATGTTAGCATTTCATGACCTGCTGTGCTGTCCACCAATTGGTCAATATGAGGGAGAGGAAAGTTGTCCTTTGGGCATGCTGCATTCAGATCTATAAAGTCTATGCATAGCCTCTAGGTTCCATTTAGTTTCCTCACAAGGACTGGGTTTGCTACCCATTGTGGACAGAGTGCTTGTCGGATTAATTCGTTGTCTAACAACTTCTTTACTTCTTCATTCAAGGCTTGATACTTGTCTGGGCCATATTTTCTTCGTTTTTTATGGATGGGCCTTTTTGCTTGATTGATGTTGAGCTTGTGACAAGCATGTTTTGGATCTATTCCCAACATGTCTGCATGAGACCAAGCGAAAACATCTAGATTTTTGCTGAGGAACTCTTTCATTCGGGATCTGTAAGGCTCAGGGAGCTCAGATCCTATGTATAATTCGAGATCCTGGTTTTCAGGATTAACTTTGAACGCCTCCAGTTCTTCAACTGGAGTTGCTCGTCGTTTTTGTCCTTTCCAACGAGGGTCAAGTATTGGTCCCTCCGGGTTGAAATCATTTTCGATGTTCATGGGCTCTGCTCCCAGGCTGGGATCTAGATCGTCTGCTGGCCCTAATTCGTTGTTGTTTGTCAACACCTGGCCCTCCAAGTCATCTGATAAATATTGCTCGTCACCCCCCCTTTGTTGTTCGTCAGATGGAAGTTCTCCATGGGTGGTGATGAGTTGTTCGTCCAACACTTGTTCGTCAGAGTGTTGCTCGTCAGTATCCATGTGGTCCTCTATGTCCATCATATTCTCGAGTATTGATGGTTCATTAGCAAGATAGCTAGTTGTGGCCTCCATCATGGATACTAATGCATGTTTGGCCTGCAACTATAGGAGACATTCCCTGGCCTTTCTTTGATCTCCCTTCACTGTGCCTGCTCCGCTTGCTGTAGGGAACTTTAGGCAATAATGGTAAGTTGAACATGCAGCTTTGAATTCATTTAGAAAAGGTCGACCAAGAAACCCGTTGTACGTTGGTTCCTGATCGACGACCAAGAAATCAACCATTCTCGTTATATTTTTCTCGGGTTCCTCGACCGTCACAAGCTGAACGGACAACCTAATTTCCCCTAACGGGAATGTTACAGCATTTTCGAAACCTAAAATTATGTGATTTGAAGGTCAGATGTAGCCCGAGTAGTCTCCGAGCTGGTCAAGCATCTTCTTGAAAAGAATGTTGATGTAGGCTCCGGTGTCCACCAACAATCTGTGCACCCTGGTCTCCATGATCTTAGCACAGATCACAAGCGAATCATTATGGGGGGTCAAGATTCCCTCCAAATCCTTCTCAGTAAAGGTCAATTCTGATGTCTGCATGATGGATGGCTTAACCCCCATTGCTTGTACCTGATCGATCACTCGCAATTCGGCTTTTCTTTTTCGGTTGGAGATCGACGGCCGTCCGTCTGAACATCCTCCTGCTGGTTCCGCGGGTTCCATCATGTATAGATCTTCAAGCGGACGAGCAGTACCAGCCGGAACTGGTCGTCCGGGTTTATTGTTCTTCTGAGGTTGATCATCCTCATCCTCAAAGTTGTTCTCCCGGACTCTTTTTCCAGGTTGTCTCTTAACAACGTCGGAAAGTCTCCCTTCCTCGTAGAACCGCCAAAGCTGCTTGAACAAATCTCTACACTCGCTCGTAAAGTGCCCCACGCTTTGGTGGTAGGCACAATACTTGTTAGGGTTGAGTTTGTCGGTGTCTTGACGGATTTTCTGGGGAGGGGAGAGCAACTCTTTCTCTTTCACGCTCTCATAAACAGTATCGACTGACAGTGTCAGCACTTGGTTCAACTTTTCCTTAAGTTCTGTCCCTTCAGTAAATGCCTTCATGTTTTTCGGGACTCGGTAGCCGGTTCCGCCGGGTTTCTTATTGTTCTCCTTGGGATCAGTTTTGTTCTCCCCCAAATTTGATTGCAAGGCCTCGTGCATGGAAACAAATATGCCGGCTTGATTTCTGAAATCGGCATAACTTCTTGGGTACTTCAGACGTACCTCCTTCCATAGCTTTGATCTTTTTTTCAACCCGGCCATGACAGCAACAATTTTGGTATCCTCGCTGACGGGCTCACCTTCCAACAGCACCTTATCGAACCTTTCCATGAATGTCCGATCGGACTCATCGTTATTTTGTTTTAGGTCTGACAATCGGTGCTTTTGGGACAAATATGATCCCGCCGTAGAGAAATGGGAAAGGAATTCTTGGCTCAGTTGAACGAACGAGTGGATAGATGCTGGTGGCATTACCGAAAACCACTTGTGCACCCGGTCCCCCAAGGTTAATGGGAAGTTTCAGCATTGGGTGGCATCGCTGGCTCCCACCGAGATCATATAATCAGAGTATTTTGTTAAATGAACCCTGGGATCAGCAAGGCCATCGTATTGGATACTTGCTGGGAATTGGACCTTCTTCTGAATCGGGGCTTTCAGAATGAGGGATGATAATGGTGAGGATGGTAAGCTGGTCGTCCCCACTCCTCTTTGTTGGTCCAATTGTCCCTGCCTGCTCTCCACCGCCCTTCTTAGGCTTGATAGCTCATCCAAAGATGCCCCCTAACTTGGAGGTTGTTCGGCGAGCAAAGGTACAAACCTTTCTGCTCGTTGCAGTCCCTCACTTGGAGTGGGCAAATCCTGGAGATGTTTTCTATGGTTGCTCGCCGCATTTGGCCCTAGACGCCTGAAGGCAGACTGGGAGAGTCTCTCATGAACTGATGGGCGTGGTTGTTCAAATGTTGCTCGTCCACGCTCTGCTTCCTGGCGAGCAACTTTCTCCTGGAGTTGGGGTTGATCAAGTCTATCCTGGGCACTGGAACGAGTTGTTCCATGACTCGACACTGTTGTTCGCCCGCGAGCAGACTCGGCTTGACCCTCTCTTGATTCGACCACCTTGGCTTTGCCCTTATCCCGCCTGACTTGGGCACTATTCACCTCGTGTTGTTCGCCCCTAGCTGACCTGGCCCTAACAACTTCCAGGGGTCTGTCCTTAGGCCTCACTTGTGAAGGCCTATTCTGATCTTGCTGTTTCTGGAGAGCTTGGAGAGCAGCAATAGTCTTGGCCAGTTCATTAGGGTTGTTCGCTAAGGCCTCCATTTCAGGTGGGAGATTATGGGTTATAGCAGTATGTTGTGATCTGTTCGCATGCCTGGGATTACGATCCTGGTGGTCGGCCGACGAAGCTCGGGTAGGAGATGCTCTCCTTGACAAGCGTGATCCTTGTGTTTCCTTGGATTGAGGCATTTCAAATTAATTTGTTTTAATCCTTATGATGAAGAACACCAAGAACACTCTTATTTGAATCTTCAAATGTTTCTTGAAACTTTCTTCAAATCTTCAAGTTTTCAACTTGAAGTTCTTGATTAATCACACTGAATCGAAGGTTCGAACCCTTCTTCTAGCGCCAATTTGTTGGTGATCAAATTTAATTGATAGGATTAGTGACTGTTTTAGTTCAGTTTAAGATCACCAATCAATTACGTGTGATTGATTACCACCGTAAATGGTAAATCGAAGGTTCGAGATATGGAATGGTAAATATGAAAGTCGAAATCGTATTAATTTCGTGTATGTGTACGTTTAGGTGTTTAAGTGTGTGTTTTAGGAATATTTTTGAATTTGAACTTGTATTTCTTAGATGGAGAACAACTATTTATAGAGACTAACAAGCATGAGGTGTCTATGACTCTTGGTCTTCCTAGCCTGCATGCTTGACAAGTGTCCTATTGACCTTTGTTTGACCTTATCTAAGCTGAATCTTAGTTACAAAGTCTTCTTTGGTCTTATCTCGGGCTCATTGTTGTTCGTCTAGGTCGGTTTAGTTGATCCAGAATGGTTCTTCCATAGAAGTTGTTCGCCTTTTGAGGTTATGGCTCAGAAGTTGTTCACCTTTGTGTTTTACACGGATTGGCTTTGGGATCTTGATCCTTTGTTCGTTTTCATATACCTCTTAAACTGGTAAATGCATCATCTTTCATAATGTTGTTCGTCATTATTGACTTGGTGGAGGGTCCATATTTGGCTTCGGGTCTCTAGACCTGTTCGCCAATATGTTGTTCGTTGGTAGAGTTGTTCGTCAGTCTATACACTCCCTGGATTGATTTATGCACCCTAACTTGATTTTTTTTGTTAATCATCTTTGATTTGGGGTTGGTTCTTCATAATCCTCTTTTAAGGCTTTAATCCTTGTTCGCCTAGCAATGATTGATGTTCGCCTATCAACACGTATCAAGCCAGGAGTTTCATTAATATGTATATATGTAAGTGTGTACAATTTTGAGTACAATGATCTATTTATAAGAATAAAAAAACTAGTCTAAACCTAAAACTTGTTTAGGTTAAAAGTCCAATAGTAATGTCCACATCAAATCTTCTACATTTAATATAATAAATCTTTTAGATTTACAATAAAATTGACACAAAAAGAGTATTAATTGCTAGAATTAGATGAAACAGGACTAAAAATAGTGGCTAATGAATGAATTTTTTTATTTACAATATAATATTAACTGTATTATTATAAAAAAAAATTATTATTAAGGTATTTCGGTACAGAACCAAAATAATACACCGTTAACGTACCGATATTTCGATAAATATGATTATTTTTTGGTACGGTATATATAATATACAGAAATTTTCGTATTATTATAAATTGTAATATTATTCCATATGAATATAATGTGTGCAATGAAAATCACGGGAAAGTGTACTGTTCATTTGAATCGACTTCTTTAGTCAAAGATAAGATTACATAATTTTGGACCATACCAAAAGCATCCAATAAAGAAAACAATACTTGAATGGTGATATGCTCTTGAAATATATTCATCTTTAAGGATACCTACATATATTATTTTAAATTAACGTTTATTCGCTAAAATAACTCTCTTCGTAAACACCAATCAAGATGCAAACAAAATTAAGCAATCATTTATAAACATAGGATCCATAGAAAATCGATGAGAAACACCTAATAACAAATTAAATAAAAAGAAAATCAAACATAAGGGGTGCTGAATGGCGGCTATATTTCAAAATAGCGGGTGAAAATGATTCATTTGCAATATTTTTTAATATAATTAATTAATATAGTATCCTTTAATATAATTAATTAATATCTTTTAACTAAATAATTTATACTTTTCAGTAAAAATAATTAATACCTTCTAAAAATTAATAATTAATATTATTTTTAAATGGTTCATGTATGAACCACTGTGACATTGCTTCCAATAGACGCATAGCCTCGTTGTCTCCATAGCTGTATTTCATCAACGGCCGTTTATTAACATCCAAGATGGATGATCCCAGCCTTATAAGATCATTCTCATCGACGCATAAGAGGTATAGGTGTATTTTATTTTAAGGTCGAAATTCATGTATCATGCTTTGTTAAAGTTATGGGGGAAGAATTTTATAAAATTACAATTTTAAATAAATAAAAATCTTACATATGATATAGAAAATTCTAAAATTCAAGAGGGGCAATAGTGCTCCCCGGCTGTTTCCATTAGGGTTGTAAACGAATCAAATAATTTTGGTTCGATTTGATATTTGTATTCGAAATTCGGTATTCGTATTCGAAAATTTATAATTCGAATTTGAGTACAAATAAATTTTTTGATTCGATTAGTTATCAAATACAAATATAAATACTATGATATTCGATTTGATATTCGTAAATATTCGATTAAATATTCGGTTAAATATATAATTACATAATTATATATTAATAGTAATAATAAATATAATTATTTATAAATTTAAGTTCATTATAATTATTTTAAGGATATTAACCTTTATAACTTCATCCAACAAGTGGGCTTATAGGCAATACTTAATTAAATATTTTAATTATAAAATATATAATGTAATTTAATTATTAAAAAATTTAACTAATTAAAAAAGAATTGCAGGTCAACACTCTTAATTTGATCATTAAAGTGTTTTTCATGAATTTGATAATTAATTTTTTTTCATTTACTTACTTGATTATGTTATGCAAATTTTTAAGTTTATAACTTGTTTGTGAATTCAAACAATGACAATTTTGAAATGAATATTTGAATATTGACAAAGTATTATGTGAATAATATTCACGGTAACTATTACCGTGAACAACAAATTACTAATATCTGACGAAGTGGTATAACTCAAGTCAAGTGGCTAAAATCTCACTACCTATGATACAAAGGTCATGGGTTCGGGTCACAACTTTATCGATAAAAAATATTAATACCTTATGTTAAAATAACTAATACCTTTAGTGAGAATAACTAATATCACTACAACTAATAACTCTAACAAAAAAAACTAAATACCATTTGGAGCTGATAACTTTAGTGCAATTCACTGATACTTTTAGTTTAATTTACTAATACCCTTCAAACAAGTTTCATTGTGAATATTATTCACATAATACCTTCTCTTGAATATTATTTGTTAGGAACATGCTTGAGAAAAAAAATCGATTCGAATATTCGACTCAAGTATTCGTATATTTTTTAATAATTCGATATGAGTTTCAAATCAAATATAAATCACATTTACTATTCGAAAAATATTCGATTCGAATTCGATATTCGAAATAATTTTATGAATACGAATTCAAACATTGTGGTATTCGACTCGATTCGATTCGTTTACATCCCTAGTTTCCATAAGAAACATTAAAACAGTAATATCAATGATCTACTTACTGGATTTAAGAGTGGGTAAACTACCAGTACCAAAAGAAAAAGTCCGAAATGGTGTGAGATATTGTTGATAATAGTAATAATAAATTTATAGGTCGTTTTAGGTGTGAATTGGATTTGAAATTTGAAAATCATATTTTAAATCCCGTAATAGAATGTAATGTGGATTGCAAAATCTTAGGTCCACTTAAATGAATCGAAATACAAACATGATATGATGTTCATTTTGAGATTTAAGTTGTTTTTAAAAATCAAATTTTGAAATCGATAGAATTTTGAAATCTTAATAAATTGTAAGATGTGTGTTCGTATTTAGAAATTTTGAGTAATATCAAATTAATATGCAAGAGCTAATGATGTTATATTATTATAGTATAGTTATTAGGTGTGATTTAGAACTAGATCCAAAAACTGCAAAATAGTATCAATTCAAACTACAACCGTAAGATTTAAAATTACTCACATCGAAATGCAGCCTTAAGGTTACTTCCTGAACGTGTGTTCACAAAAGTCTCTGATCAAGACATTCAGACATGACACATAACAAATACAATGTGCATGGCCCTAAATTGTAAGATTATTCAAAACGAATGTGTGCAACTATAAGTAATGAAAATCACGATAAGATGTATTGTTCATTTGAAAACGACCAAACGATTTGAAAATCACTTTTCCAAAATTAGGCTTGATTGCCGACGTACAGTCGGTGAAGAAAAATAAAATGCATTTTTCTAGATTTCATCTCTAAATCCTCTTCCCTACCAAATGGCATTCTAAGACCTCACTATCCATATCATAAGACACTGATTTTAGCAGAATCAGTAGATCAAGATAAACGTCAAGAACACAAACATATGGTGATCGAATCAACAAGATGAGACGATGCAATGCAACACCACAATTTTATGTGAACAATGACCAGTTGATTTTTAACGAATATAAGTCGGGTAAATGAGAGATACATGGTATAGTACCCACTAGGCTTTATAGTTGAGTCGAATTTAGATGATTCATTCAAATGAAACTTAGGAGGAAAGTATCATTTGACACTCAAAAATCATCTAGTACATATAGGCACTGCTGCTTGATTACACTTGATCACAGTTACGCATGCCCAACAAAACAAACAAAATGTTAATCGACAAGTACTGCCCAAATAGCTCCATTTTCATCAAGGTGAAGAAGAAGCAGAAAGAGATTATTGTATATTAAGGACAAGACGATAAAAGAGGTCTTGAACAGATGTTGATAGCGCACCTTATACCTCCCCCAAATTGCAGTCGACCACCTGCACCAACATAAAAGATGAAGCCTCTCAGATATAGATGGATACATGTATATACGAGATTAAACCAAATTCTACATAATACCCAGCTCTTGATATAGGAAATGATGATTGAGGAAAAACAGAAGAAAACCAAAATCCCTATCTGACGGGAAAAAACAACCATAGATCCTCGTGAATTCAAAACAAAACCACAACTTCATTTATTTAGCTTTGTAACAAATAGGAAATGATAAAACATAACTATCATGCTTTCTAATCTTTACCGTAGAAGTTGGATCTTCCAAAAAAATTCCCTATGAAAAAAATCATAGGTTGTAAAAAGAATAGCTGAATAGTAAACTGCCATGAGACAACGAGATGACAAATGAATATGATTGAGTGCATGTATGAGATGAGGGGGAAGAGAATTTGTCATGACAGAGTATGAAATATAACAAAATTTTACATTGATAAGTAATAGAAGCTTTTTGTCAACTGTTATGATCAGGTGAATACATGGTATTTATAAATAAATGAAGGTTAAGAACTGCTGTGGAAAGTACCTGTACATGATATATAAGCACAAGAGAAGTTTAGCTGCCTTGGAGGACTCTACGAGGATCGAGTTGGCCACTGCAATAACTTGAGGGCACAGCTGAAAGTTCTTGTCTCCCTTTCCACTCTTCACCAGGCTTCAAGGTGATAGGTTTTTCCACTGCAGCTGCCTCAATGCAAAGCATATACTTATACTCCTCGTCCCCAAAATCAGCCATTGCCTTTGCCTTCTTATCCCAAGGATTCCACACAACTACAGAAATTAAAATAAAGAACCCTCAAAGCTACTTGCGAAGAGAAGAATGTAACATTTGGAGAAAAAAAAAAAAAAACAGCATTTTAAATGCATACAGTATTTTCAAGTTACTTTCACAAAGAAGAATCTTATTCGGCCTCCAGGAGATTCCCATTATTTATTCTAACAATCCTTTACAAAAACTGAGGAGTTATCCTAATGGTCAAAGGGCAATCAAAAATCCTCTAAATTGAAAATGCATCTGCCTGTTCCCTTCACATAATCAGATATATTTTTCATTGAGTTCCCTTTTTAACAGCATTGCTAATTGGGGTAAATCTTATAAGCATAATCAAAGCACGATATATATTTTTCAGACCTAAAATTAGAGTTCTCACAAAAAAAAAAAAAAAATGCATACTACTATAGTTAATTTGTAGCTGCAAATACAGCAATAGACAAAATTAACCATACCAGCATCAGGAAGGCCATCTTTACGAATGACAAAAGTTCTCTTCTTCTCGTGATCCAGAATTGCAATCTTTGTAGGTGTGCTAAGATATATCTTGTCAAACTATAAGATATTGAATCAAGTGTAACTAGTCATGATTATTAGCCAAACCAAACACAAAATACAGGTAAAAAAACAGAATTAGTCTTCTGAACTTACTTCTGATTCAAAAGTGATTGCATCCCCTTGTTCAGTAAACCGCTGTCTGTTTTGCAAATTATCAAGATAATCCAGAGTCTCCAATCCTTCAACACGTACTTCACTGAAGGAGAAGAAGTCAATGAAAAGCTATCTTAAAAAAATATTAAGCATAGTTGAACACTAAATGATAAAACAAGATAACACATACATTGAAACAATTCCAGAATATACTACCTTTCCTCTAAAAAAGAGAAGTTATAACTAGAATTAATTTACCAACTCAATAAAGTTTAAATAATGGATTATTCAAAATGGTAAATCAATAAAAGTAAAGGCATATTCATTACAGAAATATAGGCAACCAGACATGTCATTACTTCCCTCTCCTGGAATATAGTACCAACACAACAACATAAAGAATAAACAATTAAGTAAAGGAATAGTAATCAAAGAATTGACAAAATATCAGCTCTATCCTGAAATTGAATAATTCCACTTCGAACCTAAGCAGTTGAATAAGACCTTCCTGCGCTTTGTCTCTTAGCCCATGAAAATCACTATGATCACAACTTCCACTAATGTATATGCTAAGAATGTCTCTTTGATACATGAGGAAATCATACATGCACTGGTAACAGTATAATTCATAAGATGCATAGTTAAAAAGATTCAGTTAACCAGGTAGTAATTTTCAAATATTTCTTTTGCAAGTATTGGTGCATAGTGAACCTGCCTTCTTAACTGCATGCAAGAACGCATTACGGGTGTCTTAGGTCAATCATAAAACAAGTAGAACAGAGTTTACATGGTTGAGTGCAGAGAGGTCTAAGAGGTCAATTCAAGCAGCAGGAGCAAAAAAATATGCTACAAGCATCCAGATAGTAATTACAAACAAACCACACATAAAAGTACCCTTCAAAAATACCTGATATCCGAAACAGAGAAATAGGTGTGATAAGCAAATGTAAATGAAAAGGGCTTTCCATCAGAGTTGGTGTTTCTGATTCGAGAAGTCAACATCAGATCTCCAGCAGGTCCCAAGGTTACCCGTAGGCGGAACTCAAAACTGTACAAGCAGCAAAAAGATAAAAATCAAAGGGAATTCTCCAAGAGGATCAGAACCTAAGTGTACCACCACTAAAAACATACACTGAATTATCTACCTATGAGGCCAGATTTTCATGTCCTCTTCAGTGGGCTTCAGAATCAAATCAACATATGCCTTGTTGGAGGAACTGACAGGAAATGGAGGAGGGGAAGGGTCAATGCTCCAGAACCTGTTTCTAGCAAATCCATGAGCCTCAAGAGGTCCGAAATTAGAGAACTGAAAAGGGAGAGCACCAGCACCTTAGGTCAGGAAGCTTATCATGGGACTGTGGAAAGAAGCAAAGAACACGTACCTGCGGGAAGCAAATAGGGATGCCTCCACGAATTGGCTTTGGAGGTTTGAAGATGGCCTGAAGAACAAGAAGAATGTCATTTCAGAGACTTGAGCAAATATATCAACATAACAGAGTTCACCATTGAATGTTGCAAAAGATAATGACAATCAATCTAGTAACAACAACCAATTAAATTGCAGGGAAAATCTCAGTGGTTTTACAGGTAAACAAGACCAGTAATCCACAATCTCAACTCCGGCTTGAGCGCTAACCTCCTGAGTCCTGAGTTGATACCTTCTCCAACAACTAAGCATTTAAAAAGAACACTTCCACGAATACATAATTTTTGGCTTTCTAATTACTTTTATTGACAAGAAACAGATTTTTTATGTTTAGTGTGCCAAAAGAAAGGAAAATAAAATAGAAGATATTACCATGCACAAAATGAGATTAAAATAGGAAGTAACTTCAGTAGAAGCAACACTGAGATAGCAGATCTAAACAAAAAACATGAATTGCTGTCATGATCGTTAATTTATTAGATGAAGTTTGGCATTCAGTAGAAGCAACCCTGATACAGAAGATTAAACAAAAAACATGACTTGCTGTCATAACCGGTAATTTATTAGATGAGGTTTGGCATACTGTACAATTGGCAAATGGCTCCCATAGATACTATTCCTTCAGATAATAAGTTACAAGCTCAATGTGACAAAAAATAATTTGTTTTGAAGTGGACAATTCACTCTGAAGAGATTTAAATCTGACTCTGAAGAGATTTAATTTGTTTTGAAGTGGACAATTAGTCAGCAAAAACTATCAAGTGCTAAGTCTGTCTTTCTCTCTCCAACCAGACATTCCAACTTATTTAAGACAAAAGCATAGAGATTCTCCTTTTAACAATTAAAGAATATGAAACATGACAACCTTTTGCATGCCCAATTATGTAATTTAACTCTAGCTGTTTGCCCTGGACGAAGAGGGCCAACTGAATTTCTGTATATGACACTAGCAAACACCAGATTAAAATGACAATGATCTTCCTAACTCAAGATTACTCAATCCAGCAACGACTGGATGGCAAAATTGGAAGTTTTGGCCCAATCATGACAATTTGCCCCGATTAAGATGGTTCAGTTCACTTCAAGAGAACGTTGGGTGGTATTAGTTTGACCATATACATGGTTTTGCCCAATAAAAATCGGATTGCCAAGCATAAAAAGTCTCTACATGGTTCAAGCACTATTTACATACTCAAATCTGTCTCAGTCGAATTGATCATATAAACCAGTTATGGCTACTGTACAAGGAAGATATATATGGATTGTTGAAGACCAAATAACATCTTAAATTCTAAAAGTCATAGCACATACAAAATAAATATCAAAGTACAGGTGCTTAATAGAACTATAAGGATTCATGATACAGTTTAAGAGACTTTATTCAAACGCTTTTGTCAATCTTGCAGAGCTATACAAATATCAAATGCACAATATTTGCCAAAGGGTACAATCAGGAAATAATGCAACATAAGCCAACGAGTGGAAGAAAATACCTTACTACTGACGAATAGCAATTCCTCCCCATGCTCATTCTTCCATGATGTTACATGAGCGCCATAAAAATATATCTATAGAGGATTTAATGTCACTAAGGCTTGCAGAATGAAGACATAACAACAAAATAATACTCAAAATGGTCTTCGAGATAAGAAGATGTTAAATAGCATATTACACAAAACATAAATACTTGATTATACATAATGATGTCTTTTCGCAGAGGAAGACCTGAAATTATAATATGTTCTAGCAAGAAATTATCATAACACACTACATTTGCCTTATTTTAAATGTGAAGCCAAATTGCACTATAAGCAGCTCAGATTGAGCAAGCAAAGTCAGTAAATAGACAAACATCTTCGACAAAAAAATATCAGCTACAAGTGGCATAACCTTAAACAGTTATTTAAATGCAAACGCAGCATTGAAATGCATTAAATTCCACACTACGCCCTAAAACCCTGGCGCATCACATCGGTTATCCAAAAAACGACATTGGACAAGCCACAAAGCACAACGTACAACATCGCACTAATGAGTTCTGACAAATCAAAACAATCACCACAGCACATTTAACAAAAACTACAGATCAAAAGAAACTAAACCAAAATCAAGCCGTTCCTACTTTCACTTCATCACAAACAGCATCAAAAACGAAACCAAACGGCGACGTCGCAGTCACGCAATAAAGTAATTGAACATAGTACCTCGACGGAGGTGCCACGGACGTCACGGAGGACGACCTTCTCGAGGCCGTTTATTCCCTTGCAAATCTGCATCGGAGGCTTGTCGTTCGCCGCCGTCGTTGCCGCTGCCGCCGCCGCCGATGACATATCGCAACGTCACTGATCGACTCACCAAATGGAAAGCGCGGAATGTCTGTTAGTGTGTGGGTAGAGTGGTGAGATGGAGGATTTATCTCTCAATTCTTCCAGCAAAGCCTCATTCAATGAAGAAATTATGTAACCGCATAACCAAATTTAATTTGTTCTGCTAATATTTATTTCCGCACTTTCACTTTTTTCAGAGAGGGTGTGGGGTTCCGATTTAGCGCTAGCCAGATTGATTTAATGGCAATTAAATTTACTTGTCTTTTTCTACTTTTTTTTTTTTTCTTTTTCTTTTCCTTTTTGTTTCCTTTATCCAGAAGAAATATACCACTTGATTCTCACTTTTTCTTCTTTTTGGGAAAATGACATTTTTGTCCCCCATCTCAACCTTGCTTGCTGGCTGGACAGGGTGTTTATATTTTTATAACAGTAATTCAAATTATTTTTCTAAAAATAAAAAAGTAAATATTGAGTAAATCTGTGCAAATTTTATTTTTATAAAAGTAATTCAATTTTTTTTCCTAAAAATAAAAATGTCCAACGTGTTTGCCATTGATTATATTTTTATAAAAGTAATTCAAATTATTTTTCTAAAAATAAAAATGTCCAGCGTGTTTGCCATTGATTATATTTTTATAAAAGTAATTCAAATTATTTTCCTAAAAATTAAAAAGTAAATATTGAGTAAACCTGTGCAAATTATGTTTTTATATTATTTTCCTAAATATAAAAAAGTAAATATTGAGTAAATCTGTGCAAATTATATTTTTGTAAAAGTAATTCAAATTATTTTTCTAAAAATAAGAATGTCCAGCGTGTTTACCATTGATTATAATTTTATAAAAGTAATTCAAATTATTTTTCTAAAAAAAAAAAAAGTAAATATCGAGTAAATCTCTTGCATTGAGCGACCCAAGTGTATATTTAAATTGACAAACTCTCATATACATCAAGTGTACAGTGCATTCACTCAACAATTGATCATGTTTATACTAAAAAGTTTGTTTCAATTACACTGAAAAGTATGGTTGGATTATACTGAAAAAGTTTGCACTAAAAAATCGATTTTCAGTGTAATCCAACCACACTTTTCAGTGTAATTGGAACAAACTTTTCAGTGTAAACAGTATCAACTGTTGAGTGAGTGCACAATACACCAAGAGCCCGTTTGTTTGGGGATATGGGATAATAAATCATGTGATATATTTTACCTCATATGTGGGATAAGGAGGGGTATTACAAATACCACCTCTCAAGTGACATTTATAATCAATTGAAATTAGGTAATAAAAGTGAGGGCTTGTCAATTTTACCGGGTCTTTGGTAAATAAAATCTATTTTAACAAACAGTGGAATTCGTGGGATAACAATCAATATTCCTTCTTTTCCAGGCAAACAAACGGGTTCCAAGTGCACAAGAGAGTTATTCATTTAAATTATATTAATTGATTCACAAATTCTAGCATACACTTGTACTTTAAGTTCAATTTTCACTTTAATTTTGATTTTTTAAAAAATACACACAACACACTGAACTTTGTGTTTTGTTCGAGTTGAGGTATTACTGATTAGTAATTGAGGTAACACTGATTAGTTTTTGGGGTATCACTCATTACTTTTTAGGTCGGTATAACCAATATTTGCTTGGGTTTTATTTTTTTCAAAATTTAAATTCATATCATGAATTCAAGTACATACTAGAACTACTCTAATTGATTTTACTGAATAATTACATTTCTTTATTGATTGAAGAATTATAATTTATAGTTTAAAATAGGAAGAATTTCATATCAAGACCCAAATTTTAGGTTATGTCTCAATTTAAGTACTCATTTTAAAAGTGTCTCAAATCAAGTCTCAATTTTTACTTTTTTTTCTCAATTCAAGGCTTATTTTGAAATTTTGTGTCTCAATTCAAGACTCAACAAACAATTATTTTTTAAATTAAATTCATTCCATATGAAAAAAATAAAAAATTAGAGACATCCGTTATAAAAAAAAAAACCTTAATTAATTCTAAAAAATATTAACCTTTTATTAATATAATGAATATTTCTAATTTTTTTTTTATATCATCGTGTTAATTTAATTTAAAATTTTACTTTATTGTTAAAAAAATTGATAACTAGCATTTTGAAATTAAAAAATAAAACTAACATTTTTCATATACGACGGGAAAAGATTATATGGGAAAATGCTAGTTGTCATATTTTTTAAAATACTAAATTAATACATGGTGATAATAAATAAAAATTATAAATATATATTATATTAATAAAAAATTATTTTTGTATAATTAGTTAAAGTTTTTTATAATTTAAGACGAATGTCTCTAATATTTTTTTTGAATGTCTCTAATATATTTTTTGTATTGAATGAATTTAATTGTTTGTTTGGTCTTGAATTGAGACACAGGAATTCAAAATAAGCCTTAAATTGAGAAAAAAGTAAAAATTGAGACTTGATTTGAGACACTTTTAAAATGAGTACTTAAATTGAGACATAAACTAAATTTTGGGCCTTCATATGAAATTCTTTCTTTAAAATATTTTTGCAGATTAAGACATATTATTTAAAATAAAATGATTTTAAATCTTAATTTAAAGGCATGAAATATTTGCCGAGTAATCATATTTTTAGATAGTGTACCTGATCTTTCCCATTTTTTTATCTAGCAAAAAATTCATTAAAACATCACAATAAAGGTTCCAAAGAATACAAATTACAATGAAAAAAGGCAAAACCGCAAAACGATTTACCCATCTAAAGTTCTTTAACCTGTAATTAGAAGGGTTAATTGTAAAAAAAAAAATTATGAAATTTATAATCTTTATCAATTACAATATTAACTTTTAAAGTTTGCAATTGATGCACGAACTAATTGATTATTGCAATTTAATGCATGGTGTAAATTTCCGACGATATGTACGCTTACGTGACAGCTTTAACCGATATCAAAGATGTGTCACATCGGATGCCAACTTTGCAAATTTTTATTTTTTTTAATACTTCAAAAAATTCTTTATAAACATTGCTCAAACACGTTTAATAATGGATCATAAATATTGATGTTGTCTAGTTTAGGTAGAAAAATGTCTTATATCCTACAAACTTGTACAAATACTAGAATTTTTTTTTAACTATCTTTTACTATTATTAAAACCATGTTTGAGCAATATTTTATAAAAAAAAATTGAAATAAAAAAAAATATCTTCTAGATTTGACATTTGATGTAGCGTGTGACGTATTTTTTGTGGCGACTTCATCTTCCACGTAACGTTAGGGTTTCTCGACTTCATCTTCCACGTAGCGTTAGGGTTGCTTGACATTTGATGTAGTGTGTGATGTATTTTTTGTGCCACAAATCATTTCATAATATGTCAAAATTCCACCATTGAATCGGGGTTTACCGAAATCGGAATTTGAAGCTCAATAAGGGCAACTCACCGAAGAGTTGCTCGACAGACAAGCAACATTGTTCGTACATGACGTCCACACAGGTCGTACTTAGAGAACCTCGATCGTGTGAAGATCAAATCGTCCAAAATATTTAGTCTCGACAAGATCGAGGGTTAACATAAAAAAAAAAAATCAAAGTACGACAATATTGTAAAGTAAATTTAGTACGAACTATTAGATCTATGGATGTAATTAATACCCTAGAATAAATTGTTGAAATGTCTTTAAGGTAAATTCTTGAAATGTCTTTAAGGCATTTGTTAGGTTTTTAGGGTTGACTCTCTATAGTATAAATAGAGGACTATACCCTCATTGTAAAGGACTTCTTCCCTCATCTACAAAGATATACTCATATATACCCATTACTTATGTTTATGTTCATATTATTTATTATTTTATATTTGTTAGCAGTTAATTGGGTCTACCCTTATATTACCGATAAAAACGATATCAACAACTCCTTCTTCAAGACCGGTGCATTTTAAACAGTGATTGCTTGGGCCACTAATGAATCATAAGCTAGCTTTGTAATGTACTCTCTCAAACCAAAACCCTCCCCCTCCCCCTCCCCTTCCCCTTCCCCCAACAAGATTATTTTTTCAAGACTTAAATTAAAGTCTTGATACTTGAGTTTAAAGAGAAGATTTCCCCACTCACAACTCACTCCATAACTTAGGATTATGTCCATTACCAATTCTATATTCCAGATTCTTCCAAAACCATCTCCATTTCTGCCCCATCTCATTTGAGACCACGTACCTCCACCAATTAGACCAATAATGTTTGTTCACCTTTGAAAAACACATCTCTCACCAACCTCCAATTTCTTTATATAAAAGAATAAACCACCCTTGCCCAAAGACACTCCCTATGAACCAAGAATATATATCTACATTTATTTTTCAATAAATGCTTTGTTAAAGAATTTTTCTTTTCTCACACCAAGGTCCCTCTTTATTTTCGAATTGCAAATTGTACGTAAATCTAGTCATGCAATTTTGCAACTACTCTCACCCGCGTCCCATGAGAAGTTACATTGTAAGATTTTGAGGATTTCATACAGGATAATGCAGAAGAAAAAGTAGTAGAGAGATAGAGACGAATGAACCATTTTTAGAAGAATAATTCTTCCCGGATGATAGCCTTCTTTCATTCCCACATAGTGAAAATATCATAAATTATGTTGCACGGGTCAAGGGTGCCAGTGCGAGGACGATACAATACGGGTTCGTGGATACAAAATTTTTAAAAGTTTAGGGTACGATTCGTCATTGATACGTATATTTATTTATATTGTATTATATATAACCCTTAATATATATATATATATATATATATATATATATATATATATATTAAAAATCTGTAAATCAAATGTATTTTCTCCAACTCAAAATTTGAGCATAATCAATAATTTAATATTATTAGTTAACAAAACATCAATTCAAGTTCTGTTTGTCCAATACATACATCGTAATAGTGAATTCAATCTAAAGTCAGTGTCACATTTTCAATTTAAATTATATTACGTAATAAAATTCAGGGGATGCTTGGTTTGTTATGAGAAATGAGAATATGAATGGTAATGATAGTTGTGAGGAATGAAATTAAATATGCTCATATAATTATATTGTTTGGTTGAGAATAGGAATGACTATTATTACTATAAATTGTGTTTGGTTTACCAAATTATTTAGGAATGGAATCGGTTTAAACTTTTTTTTTAATTTCTTTTGTTTAGAAAACAACATTACTTAATGATTTTTATAATTGAACAATAAAAAATAGTTTATTTAATTTTTATTTCAAGTTAATGAAATAAAAAGTAATTGATGCAATTTTTGGGGTGGAATGATAGTCATTCCACCCAAAATACTAAGGAATGAGTGATTCCTTTCTTTTAGGATATAAGTCCACAAAGTAAGGAATCAAAGTATTTAACAAAACACCTAATTTACATTTCATACACATTCCTTATCCCCAAAGCCCCCAACCAAGCACACCATCAATTGAAACAATATAGTTAACACTTAAGTAGGATTTGCAAAGTGGCCTCGCCACGTTGAGAATCAACTACAAGAAAATATAAAATTGCCTACAGTAATTGTCAATATGGCTACTGTTACTCCCGGTAATACCCGGCGCCATACGACCATACAAGTAGCGGCTAGCCCATCAACGGGCCAGCACGAGGAGATGTGGCGGGGACCGATTCGGTAGGCGGTCGGCTTCCGAGGAGGAGGGATGGACGGCGCGACCCAAAATTGATAGCAAGGAGGGACATTCAGACCGACCCGGATAACGTCGGGGAACGGACACAGTTGAGAGGTCCCTGAGGCTGCCTTTACCTGCGACCCGAAACAACCCAAGTGGCAGAGGTTAGGCCCCATTGGCCCCTACCCGACTACTCGACTGGTCGCCATAGCCGAGCTAGACACTATGCCGGTGTTGTCCCATCGAACGTGCGGATATGACTGGGTCAGAGTAGGGCCAGAGAGAGGTCTTATCAACAGAATTATGTAGGGATACGTGGCAGGCTCCCATTGGCCGGTAGAGGGGGTCATATCCAATCATGACTGCGCAGCTAAGATTTGGCGAGACCTGTTGGTCCCAAAAATATTATCCAGCGTAAAGCGTTTTGATTTTATTTTTAAGAAAACCCTTTTAAATTAAGTGCTAAAAGAAAAATGAAGAAAACTTAAAAGCATAAAGTAGAGAACACCAGATTTATAGTGGTTCGGACCAACTTGTCCTACGTCCACTCTCTCTTTCTCAAAAGGGGACTCTCTCTCCAACCAACTTACGAACTACTGGAATTGAGAAGTACCAACTCCTTCGTACAACTTGCTTACAACAACCTTTCAAGGTGAATAGGTTGATTATAAGATCCAACTAAAACTCCTAAAAGAGTGGATATAATACTTGTATAAACAAGGTGAGTGTATGGTGAGAGTTCGTGTGCTTTGTGCCCTTGCCGGACTCTTTTTTTCTTCTCGAACTCATCTAAAACACTCCTATTTATAGTTGTAGGGATTAACTAGCCGTTGGAAGCTAGCAATTCAAACAACCATAATTGGAGGGATATAATCAATCAAAGATTGATTATATGATTGATTAGTTGACTTCAATCAAGCAATCAATCATATCCTCCATCAATTGACTCTCCAAATTGCTTTCTTCTCTATCATCGAACTCCAAGATCTCCTTGTCTCCAGATTACACGCAGTCTCCATGTGGGTGAACTAATCTGTTTCCCTCATCTGGTCAAGACTCGTCTGGTCTGGGGTCTGGTATAACATTTCTGCTCTGAACCTCATCTGGGAGAGGTCTTCTGGCAGACTCCTCTGGTCAGACTCTTCTGGCAGACTCCTCTGGTCAGACTCCTCTGGCAGACTCCTCTGGTCGCCAGACTCCTCTGGTCAGAGCTCATCTACTCTGGTGACTAGTCTGCTCTGGTGACTCATCTGCTCTGGTCAAGTCACCTCAGATTTCTTCCCCCTTAACCAAAGACCTATTCTAGACCTAGGCTAATCTGTAGCTGACTAACAGGTCCAGCTAGTCCTATTACAAGTTCTTGTTTTAACATCTTCAAAACATCTAATCTATATCCTAACAAGACCCACGGAGAGGCCAGACCCAGTGGGAAGCCCAGACTTGTAACCTATAAATAGAGCCTTAAATGCTCATTGTAACACACAACTCATTCAATAGAAAAGACTCCACAAGAGAGCACATTTATCACATCATTTATTGCCATCAACTACTTATATTTATTATCTCTACCAGGTAGAAACACTTGAGCGATCTCTACCCGAAATCGCTATCAACAATTTGACGCTAGAAGGAGTGTAGCTATTAGCTAATATACACTTGGTTTTATTCACTTAGCTATCCCAAACCATCCCTCTTTTTCATTAAAAACCCTCACAAATCCCCACAAAAATGACTACTTCAAGAGCTAATCGAACTTAGCACCAGGTCGAGGATGTTGTCGAAGCTGCAACCTCAGCTCCGGCCACGGCGGGATTGCCCAAGGGCCGCTTGAGTTCATCTCTGCCATGAAAACCCCCGAGGACCTACAGGCAGCAATGACCCTGATCCAACACCAACAGGCCGAGCTGGACGCTGCACCCATTTCCGTTCACCGGGCTGGGAAAGAGCCCGCCCACACCATGGCCGCCAACAGTCCGCGGCCCAAGATAGAGCCAGCCAGGAGGGCGGCCACCAATCTGACCAGGCCTCAAAACCTGAAAAGACGACTTGACGAGGAGGCGGACTCTTGCCTGGCGCCTCGTCGTCAGGCGGGATCGGTCTTCTCCAGGCTCGGATCCCAGACTCGGGGAGCTCCCCATCCTTGTGAATGAAACACCAGCTCTAGGCCTCGTGAGCGGGCCGAGGAGCCTCCCGTTCGACGCTGTGACAGCGTGGTCTCGAGGCCATCTGTACACGACCAACTGGGGGACCACGCCAAGCCCCGGTCCCCACCAGCGGTCGACGATGCCATGGCCAAGATCCTGAGGTCACTTAAGGCCTTTGATGAAAATGTGGACAACCGGGGAGGGTAGGCTCACCTTATCCACATGCCAAACTTACCACTGGTAGAGATCTTGGTACGGGCTCCTGCCCAACCCAAGATCAGTGTTATCGCCGTGGGGAAATATGACGGGAAGACAGACTCTGTCACTTACATGAGAAAATACTCAACCTACATGATATCCATGGGGGCCACTGACGCCACCCAGTGTAGGATGTTCCCCTCACCCTCGGAGACCGAGCCCACAGATGGTTCTCCTCTCTTCCAGCGAGGAAGGTGTGTTCGTTCCACCAGTTCGGAGAGCTATTCCTGGAACACTTCTCATCCATGGCGCCACTCCTGACCAGTGTCAATCGTATGGCCAACTTGGCCCAGGGCAAAGACGAGTTGGACCGAGCGTACATCGACCGGGTCGATTGCATTATCATGGAAGGCGAGCCCGTGGGTGACGAGGTAAAACTCGTTGGGATCATCGGCGGCCTCCGCATAAAGACAAAGCTTTGGAAGTCCATTAACAAGGACTACCCCACCTCCTACATAGAGTTCCGCCAGGGGGCCAGGAAAATAATCTACAATACATAAATCCTGGCCCAGCGACTGGGCGAGAGCAGCGCCCCGGTGGAGAAGTCCATGTCCAGCTAGCCAGCGGACCATCCCGGAGGAACTTTACATACCGGGCTCCCCAGCCTTTCGACTCAGTCGAGGTAAAGCTGGCGAAAAAACTGAACGCCACCCCGGAGTACGTATACATCTAGATCCGGGATAAGAACTTGATCCCCGCTGTCCGACCCTAGGTGTACAAGGATGGGAAACAGCTCAACCCCAACAAATACTGCCATTACAACAAGGTCATTGGGCACAACACCAGCGAGTGTCGTGACTTGCTGAGATAGTTATGGCAGTTGTTTAAGGAGGGAAAGTTGGAGGAGTTCGTGAAAAGACCAGCGGCCAAGCTGGTAGCCCAGCCCACAACGCTCCCCATCGAGCACAACCAAGAGGGAGCCCTTGTCTGCCCACCAATGCCTGAGAATGCCGCACATCGGGCAGTGAACACTCTCTCCTCAGTGGGGGGATTTGCACCTACCTTTACACTCTCCAACCGCAGACAGAAGAGCAAGCTGTGGGCAATGGGCAACGTCCACCAGATCACCATGCTGATCAACTTAACGACCAAAGAAACTGACCTCCTCGCCATCAAGGAGAAAGATCACACCAGGGTCATCTACCCCTACCAGATGCTCTAGTCGTCTCGGTCAACATCATGGGAGACACCGTCCACTGCATGCTCGTCGACAACAGGGCGTACTGCAACATCATATTTAAAAGTGCTTTCGACCAGCTGGATAGCTCCTTTGAAAAAAACACGGAGCCCTACGACCATATCATCAAGGGGTTCGGGGATGCGACTGTGAAGCCTTACGGGATAGTTAGACTAGTTGTAGTGTTAGTGTCTAACATAGATGCCGAGGTTAAATCCTCAAAATAACTCGACTTTGTAATCATCGACCAGCCGTCAACCTATAATAGTTTTCTAGGCAGACCGTTTGAGCACGAGTTCGAGGCCGCCGCCTCGGCCTACTACTATTGTATCAAGTTCTCAACCCCCTCAGGGAAGGTGAGAACTCTTAAGGGAGATCAGAAAATGGCACGCGGCTGTTTGGCGTACATCGATCTTGCTTTAAATTTTGTCAGTATAGATTCTAGCATTTTTACAATCGGGGGGAAGAAATGAAAACCGAGGAAGAACGCCCACCCGAAGCCCACCCCATGGAAGAAGTGTTGGAGTTATACATGAAAGTATGCTTTTACTTTATATAACTCATGTATTAAACACTTATTTATGAGAATAAATCTTTTATCTCATTTGCTTTAGATATGATTGATGTTGAATATTTATTGCAAATCATTCAATATATATAGTACGCGTTACATTGTAGTTAATGTGGTGATACCAGATCACGGAAGATCACATTAACAGTTTTTCTTGTAACTAAACGTACAAATTCACGACCCAAGTGGAATTGAACAATCCCCCGTGAAAGGTCGATGTGTAAGTCTCATATTGGCCTGTCTTGACCAAGAGATTGCACTAACACATTTAGTATGTGTTGAAGAAGACCTATAGCGAGGATAAATTCTTCTTTTCTGAAATGTGAAGAATTAGACCTCAGTGGTTATTGATTTCTTAATCTCCGTCACTTAAATAGGACCGTGTGTGCTTAATGGTTACTGCTTTGATTCATGTTGGGTGAGAATCATCGTGACTTCGAACCTTGTGCTTTGGGCAGTAATATTAAACATAGTGTGATTTGTCCCCTTGGTGGGCTCAAAAGTTTTATCGTACCAAATCTTGCAAGTGAAGAATTAGTTTCTTCGACACGAATAATAATGTTGAGCTGTCTTTACTCCAAGGTGAAAGATATTAATTAATTTAAAGCTATTCAGAAGCTTAATTAATTAATGGACTAAATAATCTTAAGCGCAGAAAATAATAACCGGGAGCCCATATTATCGTAATATGGATTAAGATGGATAGTGCAATATTAATTTATTAGTGGTACTAATTAATATTAATGGGGTGAATTATATTGGGGCTCAATATTGAAATTCAGAAGCCCATTGGAGGTCCAATCTTAATTCTCCTAAAGGCTCCTCAAGTAGCCCATTAACAATAAGGTGATTAAAATAAAAGAAAATATATTGCTGATTTTTCATCATTATTTTCGAAAATAGCATGTGTGGAAAAGAAAATATTTTGTTGATTCTCTTGAAAATATATTATGGAAGATAAGTATTCTTGGAATACAAGATTACCTCATATATTCAAGAAGATTCAAATCTTAGATTCTTATCCCACAATTTTTTAAAATTACACCCTTAATAAGGAGAGTGAGATTTTTGTGGAATATTTTATTATGGAGAAAATAATATATGGGATATATTCAAAATTTCTTAGAGGCTAAGAAAATATTTTCTCCACCTCTAAAATATTAGAAAATTTCGGCCCCTCTCACTTATAAATAAGGGATGATTATTTCATCCCCAAGTACATGATTTCATGTGTTGGAAAAATCAAGAGCAAAAATATTTTTCTCTTTCCTTGGTTATTTTAATTTTCCCACCGGTGATCAAGCGAGGGGAAAGAGAAATACTTGAGAAGGTCTTTTGGTTGGTAGCACATTCGTGATAGTCCCGTGTTTATCAAACGCCTTAACTACCAGAGGTACGTAATCACATAAATTCCTAGTTATTTCGCCATAGGTTTTATGTGAATTAATTCAACATGCATGATGAAAAAATTGTTGTTGGAATTATTATTTGAATTAATTAGGATTAATTCATGCTAGTAATAATTGTATTTAAATTCGTATTTAAATTTCATCCCAAATAGTTTCTGGACACCCCTATTTTCCAAACAATAAGATACACTAGCATTTGAAGATGTTCAGATGGAGTTAGAACCCAGAATCGGGTTCGAACCAATGTGTTGTTTATCTAAAAATGTATGCTGGAATTTGATGGCTATTTAATGTGGTTTAGATAAAAACATTTGGCGCTAGAAGGAGGGTATCAAACCCTCTAAACCCAGATTTCTTTGGAGAACACTCACTGTTCTTCAAAACTTCATTACCAATCTTTAAATCTTCAAGAAACTCTGTCACCACACTTTCGGGAAGAACATGACCAACCATAGGTCATCATAGGCCCTCAGAGGTGCAGGGGCTCCGGCCACGCCCCAGGCCCTTGCACCTCGGGTCTCGGGGGAAACTACCCCCAACCGGCCTTGAAAGGCCACCCACGTGGCTTCTCCGATCCAGTACCCTGAAGAGCCACGCTCCTCGCAGGCTCGAAACTTCATCACTCCCGATCAAGCGGAGTCGGGTCGGTGCCGTCACGCCAAGGAGGCGAGAGCTTGCCAGAGCACCCCGTCGGCCTCAAAGAGAAGGCAACAAGCTCGCGCCCTCAAAGGGAAGGCAAAGGCCCGGGAATGCCAGGGGAAGAACCAACTCCAGGCTGACCCTGCTCCCATACGTTCCCGCGGCTCTGCCCACCTGGTCTTTGGCCACCTGAGCGGCACCAACTCCCCCTCTTAGTACCCGAGCCGGCTCCCAAGCAACGACACCGGTTATGGCGACACCGAGTCCATCTCCAACTCTAGGAGCACGACACAGATGCCCCACAAAAGGGCGGCCGAAATCAGCTTGGCACCGGCCAACTCTGCTAGGAGAAAGCTCAGCTTCGCACAGAGCGGCCTCTTGGGGCAAGGCACCCCACGGGGGGCCATTTTCGAACTGATTGGGCCTTTAGCCGGTGGAGACGATCAACGGGTCAAACCGCCGAACCCAGAGATCATCAAGATGCAAAAGCAGCTTAACGAAATGTGGGTCCTCATGGAGGCGCAGGGCCAACCCAAAGCCCGGCCAGTCACGAACGAGCCTTTGTCCGTCGACATCGAGCTCGCCCCCGTCCAGCTCAAGATCACTCCACCGCCAACCCATCTTTACAAAGGGAAGACGGATCCGGAGACCCACTTGAGTAAATTCCGGATCTTCATGACCGGACGGGGCACTACCGACACGACGAAATGCAGACTTTTCCCACTCACTTTGGGCGATCTCGCCCATAGGTTGTCTCACTCCCGGCCCGCTCAATCGACTCTTTCTCCACTCTAAGCACCCAGTTCACCTCCTACTTTGCTGCCAAAATTGCCCGGCCGGAGAACTGGCATCGTTTGATGCGTATCTGCCAGGAGAAAGAGGAGTCGGACGAGGATTATATCGCCCGGGTGGACGAGGTCATCCTGACCGGGGAACCGGCCGGCGACCAGCTAGCTCTACATGCCACCCTTGGAGGCTTCCATGGCAGATATCCCATGTTCAAACACCTCACAAAGGATTTCCCAAAGACTTACGCCGACTTTCGAGCCTGGGCCGGAGACTACCTGGCTCGGAAGAAGTTGCTGGCTCTCAGTCTCGGGGAATCCGAACCCGCTGTGAAGGAACTGGAGGTCGCCCAAGCCTCTCCTAAGGGCGGCCCTAAGGCCAAGAAAATTGCCAAGCCACCCAGAAATTTCAAGTCCTTCGAGGACGTCAAGGTCCATCTTACTCAGGCCCTTAGGCAGTCCCCCGCTCATGTCTTCAACGCCATCCAGCATAGGGATATACTCCATAGGCCCAAACCATACATGGGGGACTGGTCAAGATTAGACCCTAAAAAGTTATGCGTCTATCACGACTCAATTGGCCACAATACGAGCCAGTGTTGTGATCTCTTAAAGAAACTCTGGAAGTTGTTTGACGAAGGGCATTTGAACGACCTGATTTAAAGGCCGGTAGGACGGCAGGAGTAGCAGCAGTAGCAGCGACCTCACTACAGAAATGAGGATGGCGGCCGACCTCTCCGGCCGGTCGCAGCTCTAGAAGACGACGAGGACAATGACCTCCCCCCACTGAAACACGGCGGCCGAGTGAACATGATTCAGGCCGGGGGAGGGAACCTGAGCGGCTTGACCCCCATTTCCATGCTTTCGAACAAAAAGCACAAGGCTGAGATCCATGCGGTGACCAACGTGAATCTGGTCACGCCGCCCGAGCCCACTATCCATAAGGACTTGACTATCACTTTCTCCAACAAGGATCGGAATGGGGTACTTTACCCCAAGGGCGATGCACTGGTGATCACAGCCAGCATACTGGGAAAGGAGGTCCAGTGCGTGCTGATCGACAACGGGTGTTTCTGCAACATCATCTTTAAGTCAGTCCTAGATCAGCTCAGCGACCTCGTCAACTTCATCAAGCCGGTCGATCTCCAGCTCAAAGGCTTCGGGGACGCTACTGTGGCCGCCTATAGAAGGATTAAGCTCTCGGTAGAGCTCGTCTGCTACTATGACAAGAAGGTTAGGATCACTAGACCATTAGACTTCATAATTGTAGACCAGTCGAGCTCTTATAATGGCTTCTTAGGTCGCCCTTTCCTAGAAACTTTCGAGGCAGTTACCTTTATCCCATTTAAGGGTGGCCATTTTATGGCAAGAAAGTGTTTGAATTACCTTTATCCCATTTTACATTCTATTTGTAATGATCAAATTCAAAAAGATGCGCCACAAACTGATCTCGAAGTGACCCCTCCGATCACTAAAAATTTAAGGGAGGTCGGGTCCGCCTCAACCGATCACAGCTCCCATAGTGAGCCCGGTCCCCAACCGATGCAAATTGATGATCCCGGGCCAAGGATAGGTTTCGAGCCTTCCGAGCTCGACCTCGACCCGAGGTTCGACACCGGCGATCGACAAAGCTATGAGCAGGCCACAACCTTGGAGGACTTGGAATATATTCCAGTCGATCCCTCGAGGCTGAAACTAGAAGTCCTGATCGGCTCTCGTATACAAATTGAACTGCGGGGGAGGTGATCGACTTTCTCAAGGCCAACGTCGAAGTTTTTGCCTGGTCTCACCAGGACATGGTCAGAATTGACCCCAAGCATGCCTGCCATCAATTAAAGATCGATCCCAGCAAGAGGCCGGTCCATCAAAAAAGAAAAAAATTCGGCCCGGAGAAATACGAGGAACTGGCCCAAGAAGTCAAAAAATTGCTTGACAATAAGCTCATCGAACAAGCAAAAGACGAGCCCCAATGGGTCGTCAATGCCGTCCTAGTCAAGAAAATAAACAACACTTGGAGATTGTGTATCGACTTCACCGACCTCAATGCTGCGTGCCCAAAAGATCACTTTCTGATGTCGCACATCGATCACCTGGTGGATAGCACGGTTGGCCATAAAATGATGTCATTCATGGATGTTTTCGCCGACTATCACCAGATTCCGATGGCCATCGAGGACATTAAACATACCTCTTTCCATACAGAAAAAGACATGTTCTCATGGCTACGAATGCCTTTCGGCCTGATCAACACCGGGGCAACCTACCAACGTTTAGTCAATAAGATGTTCACGGACCAGATCGGAAAAACCATGGAAGTCTACATCGACGATATTGTTGTGAAGAGCTTGAAGAAGAAAGATCACCTTAGAGATCTTGAGGAAACTTTCAAAATCCTTAAAGCATACAACATGAAGTTGAACCCGAAAAAGTGCAATTTCGGGGTCGAGACCGACAAGTTCCTTGGATATATCATCAGCCAACGGGGGATTGAGGCCAACCCGGCTAAAATTAAAGCCGTTCTCAACATGCAAGAGTCGAGGATGATCAAGCAAGTTCAACGCCTGACCGGTTGCCTAGCCTTATTGAACAGGTTCATAGCCCGGCTCGGAGATAAAGGTAAGCCTTTCTTCTCAACCATCAAGAACGGCAAATTCTCCTGGAATAGGGAGAGTCAGATAGCCTTTTCAAAACTAAAGGATAGTTGGCGAACCCCCAAATTCTGGTCAAGCCGATCCCGGGGGAGAAACTCTTCCTTTATTTAGCGGCCTCCGAGGTCGCCTTGAGCACGGTGCTCGTCCGAGCAGACGGCCAAAACCACCTTCCGATCTATTTCGTAAGCCAAGCTCTTCAAGACCCCGAGCTCAGATACACCCCCCCTGGAAAAACTGGTGTACACCCTATTCATGAGCGTCAGGAAGCTAAGACCGTATTTTTTCGACCATCAGGTAGAGGTCCTGACCACTCTGCCTCTAAGATAAGTCCTGCACCGACCTGACACAAGTGGTCGGCTCTTGAAGTGGTCGCTGGAGATAGCCCACTACGGTGTCACCTACGCCCCGAGGACGGCCATCAAGGGCCAGGCCATCGCCGACTTCACGTGGAACTCATGTTCCCCCCAAAGTTCACCAAAATCGACCACCCTCCATGGAAGCTCTACGTGGACAGATCGTCGATTAGCTCGTGTGTCGGGGCCGACATTGTACTGATCGGACCTAAGGGCCAAAGTTTCACTCACGCGGTCCATTTCGACTTTGCCACAACAAACAATGAGGCCGAGTACGAGGCCCTGATCGGAGGTCTCGAACTCGCCATTGCCATCGGGGTATGTCGTCTTCATATTTTCATGGACTCTTTGCTCATAGTAAACCAAATAAAAGGAGAATATGAAGCCCGGGGGAACAAATGATGAAATATCTCGACCTTGTCATGACTTTGTGTGAGAAGTTTCACCAGGTGTTCATAGAGCAAATCCCGAGGGAGCACAACTCCCAGGCCGACGCCCTATCCAAACTCGCGACCGCCGAAGGAGCGGCCGACCTCACCAACATCCAGCTCTCCACGCTCGGCATCCCCACGGTGGTCCGAGCAAAAGTGTCAACCGTCCTAAATATTGAAGAAAGCTGGATGATGACTTGGATCGAAAATACCAGCTTTCTACTAGTAGATTCCCCGCAAGAGTACGGGTTCACTGTAGTATGGGCAAGTATAGGGACCAAGTATTATCGAACCCAAGGGAAAGTGTGTATGCAAATAGATCCCTGAAGATCTACACGTCGTAGTTAATATGAGTGTATGTTTTTGGATTTTTTGAAAGAATTAATTAAAAGCAACTAAAGTAAACTAATTAAACTAAAGAACGAAATAAACGAATTAACTAAGGTTTTTGTTCAAGTAAGAGATGGTGATGCTTAGGATAGGAATCCCTACGTATACTAACGGTGAAGGTACATAATCAAGATAATCGTGACACGCAAGAAATAACCTAAGTAAAAGATTGCAAGACAAAAGCTCAAGATTCAAAACCCTAATACTTTATCCTAATAATCGACTTCACTAATCCACTAACGAGTTAATAGATTGTGCTTAATTAACGAGACCCTAATGTTAGGATAAAAATTGTTAGTTTTGATGAGTTAAAACAAACCAGAAGATGTAATAGGACCATCTGGACCTGTTAGCCAGATGATGATCTAGATTAGGACTTAGTCTAGGGGGAACTGTCAGACCAGAAGACTTCACCAGAAGAGTCACCAGAAGACCCCACCAGAGGACTTCACCAGAGGACTCCACCAGAAGACTTCACCAGAGGAGATCAGACTAGAGGCAGAAGACCTTCCCCAGACCAGACGAGTCCGGACCAGACGAGTCTGGTGGAACAAAAGATGCTCAGTTTGATCCCCTTATTCTACTGAGTATTCTGGTTGTTCACCAGATAAGGACCAGAAGACACCGAGGTTGCCTGGTGTCTGGTCCTGCCTTCTCTGGAGAAAATCAGAGTTAGGCAGAGGAAGCTATTGACCGTTGGTGATTCAAATCAAGTCAACAAGATCAGGATTGGAAAGTATTTGAAGATAATCAATCCAAGAATCCCACCAACCCAATCAATCAATTAGGGAATTGATTGATTGAAGCTTCCATATATAGAGGATCTGATTGGATCAGCCTCCCAACGGCTATGTCCCTAATCCCCTCTATATATACTTGAGTGCAGATCTGGAAAAAGCTCTAGAATCATTCACGCGCATATAGCCATACTAAGCTTTTGATCACTACGCATTTTCGCACTCACTTTTGTTCTTAATTACTCATCTACTCGTAAGGAGTTTATATACTCAACCTGTTCATCTTGTTAGACAAGGTTGGAGTAAGTTTATCTTTAGATCGACGTTAGATCTAAAGAGTTTGTAAGAAGGTGCTGGTACTTCGGAAATTCCAGTGAGTAAGTTTGTGAGTTGGTTGATAGTGAGACCCCTTGGTGATAAGGGAGAGTGGACGTAGGATATTTATCCGAACCACTATATATCTTGTGTTATTTATCGCTTTATTTTTAATCTTTGTTTATTGTTTATTACTCTCTTGTAAAAGATTTTGAAAGACATTTAAACATAAGCTTCCGCAATTAATCTATCAAGTGGGACCAACACCTAATTTAAACTAAGGTGATGCGGTCGTCCTCCTTAGATAAACTGGTAAATTAACTAACCCTTTCTAAACCCTCTCGTTAAGTCTACTAGTTGTTAAAGAGTGATACGGTCGTCCTCTCTCTAACACTTTTCGAACGAAATTCAAGAGTAAAGTTAAGACTAATTTTAAAAATTCATTAATTAAGAGAATTAAAACCCTAACGTCACGAATTACCCTAATTACATACCCACAACCTACTTCTACGAGTTCATCCTACCCTAAGCATGCAAGGTTTTTAACTAGACATGATTTTTACAATAACGAAAGCAATAGAAAAAGTGACGAACATAAACATGATGATTAGAACGAATAAAAGATCAAACATAAACTAGGGTTTAGAGAAGCACTTGCAAAGAATTGAAATTTAATTAATGAAAACGAAGTTTAAAGTATTTAACGTAATCGAACTAATGAAAAGAATTTAAAAAACGAAAATAAACTAAGAATTCGTGATAAAACCTCGATTTAAACGTAAAGTAAAGTTTGCTCCTCTCCTTCCTCTCCAAAAATGAATTCTAAAAGTCAAAATCTATCAAGTGGTAAGTGGTTGTCCCTAAAAACGTGCTCCAAAGGGGTGTAAATAGGCAACGGGTCGAATCGGGAGTTAATGGGCCAAAAATCACGTATGCTCGTGCACTAGTGCACGAGCTCATCACCACTCGAGCACCACAATTCGTCCAGAGAGCAAAAACTGCACGACCACCTTTGCTCGTGCACTAGTGCACGACCTGCGACTGCTCGTGCACCATGCACGAGTGCTCGTGCACTAGTGCACGACCTGCACCTCCTCGAGCTCTATACACGACTGCTCGTGCAGGGGTGCACGAGTACTCCTTGCTTGTGCACTCCAATGACACTTTTGCTCCCCCGAACTAATACTTTTCGTATTTCTTCGATATCTTCTCATCTGGGCGTCCGTTTGAGTCGATTCAAAGTCCTACGAACTGCTCTTTTCGCCCTCTATCCATCTATGAGCATCAAAGAGACAAATTCATTAATTTATAAAAATGATACTCAAATTACTCTAAATACTCATATAAATCAATCAAAACAAGAACATTTCGAGTGACGAATCATGACAATTTCACGCCTAATCAGATGACCCTGATCGTGAGGTACTTGAAGACCGACGAACTCCCAAAAGACCGGACCCGGGCTTGACAACTTCAGCTCCGATCGTCAAGGTACACACTCATCGACGACCTCATTTACGAAAGAAGTTTCACCCTCCCACTCCTAAAATGCATAACCCCGGAGCAAGGCCAAAGTAACCTGGCCAAGATCCACGAGGGGGTGTGTGGGAACCACGCCGGAGGCCAGGCTCTAGACCACAAGGCGATCAGACAGGGATATTTTTGGCTGATCTTGAACAAAGATATCGTCAGTTTTGCGAGATCGTGCCACAAATGTCAAATTCTGGGCCCCAACATCAAGTTATCACCAGAATAGCTCTCCTCCATGTGCAGCCCTTGGCCTTTTGTCCAGTGGGGAATCGAACTGATCGGGTCGTTGCCCAATGCGCCCGGGGGCCTCAAGTTCACCGTAGTGGCCGTTGATTATTTCACAAAATGGGCGGAGGCCGAGCCACTCAACAAGATCGATCAGACCCAGATCATAAAGTTCATTTGGAAAAACATCATCTGCCAATTTAGCCTACCATAGGTGATCATCTCGGACAACGGAAGCAGTTCGATGGCCTCCAAATGATTCAATTTTGTGAGAAATGGAAAATCAAGAAAATTTTCTCCACCCCCTACCACCCATAAACGAATGGCCAAGTGGAGGCCGTGAATAAGATCCTCAAGCATACCATCAAGGCAAGGCTCGAGGACAAAAAGGGGAAGTGGGCGGCCGAGCTCTCCGACATACTCTGGTCTTACCGCACGACCACCAGAAACTCAACGGACGAAACACCTTTCGCCTTGGCTTTTGGGACCGAGGCCGTCATCCCCTCTGAGGTCGCCCTCCAAAGCCATAGGACGGCCCAGACGATCACTGAAGATAACGACACAGCTCAAAGAATCGATTTAGACATGCTAGAGGAAAGAAGACTCAACTCCGATCTCCGGAACGCGGCCTATAAGAAAAATCTGAGAAATTCGTTAACAGAAAGGTGAAGGCCAGACAGTTCCAGGTCGCGACCTCGTCCTAAAGAAAATCCAAGGCCCTAAGGGGGTATTCGGCCCGAACTGGGATGGCCCATTCAGGATATCCAAGTGGCTCTCTAAGGGAGCTTACAAGCTCGAACTCATGGATGGCACTCCGGACCAATACCCCTGGAATGCGATTCACTTGAAGAAATATTATCAGTAACTACGTTGTATCTTGTAACGAAGCTCCTACTTATCAATAAAAAGCCTATTTTACGATGCAAATCTTCATTCAAAAGTCAAGCTCAGTTCAAAAGCATATGTCGGCCGTTTCGAGGTCGGTATATCACACTTGAGCTTAGAAAGACCATCAAGGTCATTCAAAAGCCGAGCTCAGTTCAAAAGCATATACCGGTTGTTTTGAGGTCGGCATATCACACTTGAGCTCGGAAAGACCATCAATGTCATTTAAAAGCCGAGCTCAGTTCAAAAGCATATGTCGGCCGTTTTGAGGTCGGCATATCACACTTAAGCTCGAATAGACCGTCAAGGTCATTCAAAAGCCGAGCTCAGTTCAAAAGCATATGCTTGCCGTTTCAAGGTCGGCATATCACACTTGAGCTTGGAAAGACTGTCAGGGTCATTCAAAATTCGAGCTCAGTTTAAAAGCATATGCCGGCCGTTTCAAGGTCGGCATATCACACTTGAGCTCGGAAGGATCGTTTTCACAGCACGGGCCGGGGCAGACCTAACCGGAAGCAAAAGAGACGCACACCCGACCACTAACCAGAAGAGCACCCAACCTCACGAGGTCAACTCTCCACAAACTAAAGATAAGTCCAGATTCCTTTTATGAATATTCAAAAACTTCACTCTCAAACATTTAGCCATTTTATCACAAAAACTCCCATTTCCTACACTCAAACCAAATCTCTCAAATCTTATCTTCAGACACTTAACCAAATTCCCAGTTCACATATAAAATAAGCAAGCGTAAAACCAAATCCAAACAGGATAATATTACGACAAGCACTGGTCAAAAGCCCGGACAGGAGCCGGTTACAAATCAAAAGAAATAGAAATTGTTTGAAATCCGATCAGAGGCCGGTTACAGATACTTGGAATTTGGAAATAAAGACAAACTAGCAAACTAAGGTTGGGGGGACCCCCAGCACCAGCATCCACGACCTCTGTCAACTCTCCATCCCCGGCCATAAACTCGGCGACATCATTCATACAGGCCTCCAGCCCGACCTCCCTATCATGAGCCGGCACGTCTGCAGTCTCCCCTTCCTCTCCATCGTCATTCTTGTCTTCTTCCTCGGCCACGATCACAGGAGCCGGAGGGGGCATGCCCGACTCCAATAACCGATCTCTCCGCAGATACCAGGACAGATCCACTCCATAGTCTATCTCGAGATCGAGGAAGTAGAGATAATAGCTCTCGTGGATCGGAGTCTTGGCTACATAGGATAGAAAATGGTCCTCGGTGAACTTTGTGTCGGCCTCAGCTTTCCATCCCTCGCAGATAACATCGGCTACGGCCATATAGTAGCAGTAGTCAGAAAAGAGCAGGGGGCTGGTTTTCAGATCGTTGATATCATAGGTCGGACGGGCCAAAGCAGCAGCGAGCTTTTCCATCTTCGTGTGAAGTCGTTCGGAGAGATCCTCTCTAGCCTTGCGCTCTTCTTCTACGTCGGCTCGAGCATTTTCAACTTCGAGCCTTAGTTTTTCCAGCTCGGTGGCAAGACCCACTGCCCGGGCGTCGGCCTCGTCCTTTCCTTTCGCCGCAAGCTCGGCCCTAGCCCGAGCCTCCTCCCTTTCATGGACCACCACTGCAACCTGGCCCAGTGCTTCTTCCTTCTTTTTCTCGAGCCCACCGAGGTGAGCTCTCAAGCGAGGCCTTCGCCTCCTTCCCGGGTCAAAGCCGCCTCAGTCTTACAAAGAGCGATCAGCGCAGAGTTCAGCTCGGCTTCCATTTGAGAGGCCAGGATCACCCCCTGACCAGCCAAAACAACTTGAGCTCGAGCAAGATCACGAGCTCGGCCCCGTACGATACTGTCAAGCTCGAGCGTCAGGGTTGGGGGGGATCGAGTTCATGGCCCGCCTCAGATAATCGGGCATCTCTGAGTAGGAGCTCGGGATCCGAGAGGAGAGATAGTCCAACACCAGCGGGGAGGCCTCAGGTCGTCTCGATTCAGCCTGTGACGAACACAGTAAAAAGTCAAAATCTAAAAAGGAAAAACTCCAAGCTTAAGAAAACAGGAGATCTTACGCTTGAAACTTTATCGGGTCCCGACCAAAGAAGGTCCGGTCAGTGGGGTCGCGGGCGCCGTTGGCGCCAACAATGACCCCCCTAACTGGCTGGGGTCGGAGGGCGAGCTCTCGGTCAGATCAATCGGGGCCGAACCTCATGTCTCTTCGCGACCCTCCATCTCATATGTCTCTTCCCGACCCCTCTTCTTCCCAGTGGTCGGCGAGATGGGCTCCCTTTCCGCCTCGTGGCCGGACACCTGGGTCACGGGCTCAGCCGCTATCGGTTCTCGAATAACCACCCCTTATCGGGGTTTCTTAGTTTTCTTTTTCACCACTCTCACCTCGGTAGGCGGGGTAAAAGCTCCTCCTATCCTTGCAAACATATTCGGGCAATGTTCAAGAAGGCTTTCTGGGCACCAGGGCACAACACAAAATTCGGGCACTGCGCAGGGGACAAGATCATAAAAAAAACATATACACATACGTTAATAATGATAATAAAGGGCTCGAGATCACCCGTAAGCTTACCCGTCCTATTGAGATGACTGGGATACTGGAACAAACTACTGGTAAGTCGCGCCTGGCGTGTCCGGATAATAGCCGATTTCTCTCTGAGGCCGGAAGCGAGAGGATCTTCTCTGGAACGACTGTGAAATCGAAATTTAGGTCTCGCTCGGAAGGGGAATGATAGCCTGCAAAGAAGAATAAAAAATTAGATCAGTACGATTAGTCCAACAAAGAAACACAAGTCCTTACTAGGAAGTTTCGGCCGGATGTCGGTCGGAACCTTGATCTCTGTCCCATCTGAGTATCCGGTCTGCCAAGCCCCCCCGACAAAGAACCACTTTTTCCGATCCTGCCCGCAAGCCAGTATCACAGAAAAGAAGGAAATTTGGTCCAGACAAGTACACGGTCATAGCCGTCGAGGTCAAAAAGTTCCTCGACAACAAGCTGATCGGGATGGTCAACCCCGACGACAAACCAAGTGGGTGTCCAACGCGATCCTCGTCAAGAAGAACAACGACAAATGGTGGATGTACATCGACTTTACAGACTTAAACAAGTCATGCCCCAAAGACCACTTCCCGATACCGCACATCGACCACCTGGTAGACAGTACAGCCGGGCACGAGATGCTCACCTTCATGAACGCTTTTGCAGGATACCATCAGATCCCGATGGCCATAGACGACCAGAAGAACACCACTTTTCTCACCGAGAAAAACATGTACTACTGAAAGCGAACGTCGGGGAAACATATCAATGACTGGTCAACCACATGTCCCACGACCAAATCGGTGCGACAATGGAGGTATACATAGACGACAATGTTATCAAAAGAGAGAAGTTAGAGGGCCACTGTAGCACCCCGAAATGGCGTCGTCATACTTGTAAAAAGACAGACAATATTTACCATAAAAAATGATTTTCTAAAAATTAATTATCACTTGCAGTTGAAAATGAATATTTATTTCTCAAGCGGAAGACTATATAGTAAAAACACGAATTTTTTTAAAGTCTAGTCATGCTTGGGCCTAACTCGTGTTAAACCCACATTTCTAAGTCAAACACTTTAGAAATAATTTTAAGAGCAAATTAGCACGCACGCGTTCCTACTATAACTAACTTATCATATTAAGATATCACATTAACCGCTAGACCAGTCATATATGCAAAATAGTTCCAATACCAACATAATTACTTCCAGTAAATTAAAAGTGACTCAACCACACGGCCTAGCAATCCATACGTAGTTATAAAATTTGACTCAAGGTAACGAAATTCTACTATAGCTACTTTAGTTCATATATAAGCTTATTTTGTAGTAGTTTAATTTAGTGGAGTCTACCCAGTCAATCACACGTCCGCCTCGTTGTCTACAGGACCTGAAAAATTTAAGGTAGCATCATGAGTCTTCTCCCAGAGGAGAAGCCCAATGGAATAACAATAATATACAATTGCATTAGAAAGACTAATAAGCATGTCAACTGAGTACACACCAGGCCTGTAGACCAGACTCAATTCACACAGATATAGTCCGTAGACCTGTCTCATTTCATATAAGCTTAGCCAGTCAACTAGCCATGATTCATACAGAGCATAGTCCTTAGACTTGCTATAATTCACACAGAGCATAATCCGAAGATCTGCCTGCTCGTACACACACAAATTATTCTAACCAATGCACAAGATATTAAAAGTTACCCACTTTCTTGACGTTGGATTTGATGGGATAGCTTCCTCAGAGTCCAGTTGTCTCGCACTGCACTCCACACATTCAGCTATCTCTTATTTTATCTTATTAATGTATTCATATGTTGTTTTATTATTTGTAGCACCTATACATAATTATCTATATATGTGTGTGTGTGTGTGTGTATCCTATATGTACATACACATCATTTTAAAATCACAAAAAATTATTCAAGCAATGTTTATCACAAGTTCATATCATAAATTCAGAAAATAAAATTCCAATTTTTATCCAACTAGGAGATAAAATAAAATAATTTGGTAAATTCACTTTTTACTTTATACACCTAAAAAGACAGTCTGTTGTACAGTAGGTTCATACCTCACAGAGTTACATACTATAAAAAGTCCAATTACAAGTAAGCTGAAAATCATGTTACTTATAGGCTTATGTCAAGTCATTTTCTAAAATTTGGTGTAAAATGTATATTGTATATAAAATATAAGGAAAAATTATACATAACCTTAAGAGTCAGTAGTAACATATTCCAAAATTTTATATTTTATTTTTGCTTATTTCGTCTTATGCATGCATTCTAATAGAGGACAAAAACAGTTAGATTTCACTGGAGAAACACTATTTGGGAGAAAAATCACTAAAAATAGGATATTATTTCAAAAGTGGTTAGATAAAATTTATAAGGCACCAAAGAGGTATTAAAACAACTCAGTAAAAATTCATTCATAAATTCGAAATAATATGGCTTTGGAGATTTTTACAAACACACCTTAAAACGAGACATTTTTATCTCTGTACAACACTTTCTTAGGAAAATTATATAAAATCGAAACAATCTCATAAAAATCTAAAATTTTTACCACATATCTAGGACTTCTAGTACTTTAATCGGGTAAAAAAATTTAAGCAAATGAAATTTAGAAAGGGTCCGAAGCTATTCAGTAAAATGGAGTAGTTCCAATAGAAATTTTCAGCAACATTTTTTTTTAAAAGAGGCATAGTTGAGACCCTCAACACGTTTTAAATTTAAAGACACCATTAAAACAATCCCTACTAACATACTAACATCTTACAGTGGGTAAAAAGAATCATGTAAAGTCAAATGCAATCATAAAATCAACATGCAATCCTCTAATACGCATCAAATAACCACATAACTCACATATTCATATGTCAAATCGTAAAATCAAATCAAAATTCTCAACCAAGTGCCAAAGAACATATTTGGGCTTCAAACACCAGTATTTAATCACCATTACTCAAGAAATCATTTCAGAATATAGTGGAGAAGAAATTAATAGTGAAAAGGTGATCGATCAGTTTCTTAAGAAAATCCTATTTCAAGAAGAAAAAATGGAAGAAAGTATTTTTATTCGTATCTTGCCTTAAAATCTCTTGACTCCTTCACCTAGCTTAGGATTACAGCATAAAAATGGCGGTTTCTCCAAAAATATTTTTAGTGAGAGAAAGTATGGAGTGAGAGAGAGTGAGAGAGAGAGAGATAGATGAGAATGAAAATAGACGTTTCATATTCTCTAGTTTCTGAAATGAAGAAGCTCCTGTAATTTTTTATTTGACTCCGTCTTTTTTTTTATTATTATTAATATCTTTAGGGTCTTCACATAATTTAAGGAGATTGGGCCAAGCCATAAAAAAAATATATATCTTCTTTAAGCCCAAAAGTAGAAATGTTATATTTCTATTTAATCCATACTTTTTTGTTTTCTTACTTGTTTGTGCCAAGTGAGTCGCAATCGAGTCTGGTCCCCTCAGTGTGCTACCCTGCATAATTTTTAAAACTTCATTGAAAACGTTAGCTTTACAATTTAATGAATCCATAAGTTTTAAACTAGAATTTTTAAAAAAAAAAAAAATTAATGCTCAAGAATAATTCAGGTATTAAAAATATGAAATGCAATTTTCTAAAAGTGGGGTGTTACAACCACCTCACTCACCTCGCCGAAGCATTTGAAATCCTAAGGAAGTTCCGCATGACACTCAACCCGAAGAAGTACAGTTTCGAGGTCGAGTCGGGGAAGTTTCTGGGGCATATGGTCAGTCAGCGTGGTATCGAGGCCAACCCGACCAAAGTCCAGGAGATCTTGGACATGAGCGCTCCCTGCACGGTGAAAGAGGTACAACGGGTAACCGGGAGCTTGGCCGCACTCAGTTGTTTCATCTCCCGCATGGGGGACCGGTGCAAACCACTTTTTGATAGCATGTGACTTATCAGTAAAATACTAGTTTTTACTAGTAGTTACCCCACAAGAATATGAGTTACTGTAATTTAGGCAAGTATAGGGACCAAGTAGTATCGAACCCGTAGGAGAATTTGTATGCGAGTAAATCCCTGGAAATCTATGCGTTGTAGCTAATATGAATGCGATTTTATTTTCAGACTAATATTTAAAATTAAATTAAAAAATATTACTATCTAACAAATAAGAATAAAACTATACCAACTTCGGTTTGAAGTGCAAATAATATAGATGATGCTTTGGATAGGACTCCCTACATATACTAATGGAGTTGGTAAGATAACTAAAATAATCGTGGTGTTCCAAGTTGAAATCCTAAGTGTACTATAAACTCGACAATCAACTTCTCTAATCTAGCACTAAGAATTGTAAAGCAAAAGCTCGGATAATTACTCCAATACTCAACTTTTATAACTATACTTCACTAACCCACTTACTAAATTATATGAGTTGTGCTCAATTACCGAGACCCTAATTTAACTCGGGTGATTCGGCCGTCCTCCCTAGATAAACCAGTTAATTATAAACCCCTTCAAAAATCCTCTCCTTAAGCCAATTCGTTGAGAAAGAGTGATGTGGTCGTCCTCTCTTTAATAATTTTCGTACTTAATTCTATGATTATTCTAGAGTTTATTAGAATTATTCAATAATTAGGAGAACTAGAACTCTTCACACCACAAATTATCCTAATCACATACCAATAATCTAATTCTACGAGTTCATCATATCCTAAGCATACAAGAATTTAGCCTAGTATATTAATGATGAAATCACAAGCAATTATTATGATAATCAAAGACATAATCGAATAAATCAAGAAACTCGAGAACATGTATCTATCTACGAATTCAATTGCAATCAAAATCTGAAAATCAATCTCTCAAAGTATCAATAAATATCTAGAAAAACAATCCCAATCTCTAAAAGTATATAAAATAAAATATGAAAACTAAACAATTCAATAGAATAATCGTTTTGTGAATCTCGTATGTTGTGAATCTCCAATATCCTCTCAAAAACCTTGCCAAATTCTCAAAATCACGTCCTTGGCTTCTCCCCCTTTGAAAATTGAGTCTAGATGTGTAAAATAAGGATTTTGAAGTCTATTTATACGTCCCCTAATTTTGGCCCTGCGTAGCCGCTCGACCAGGCATCATGGTTGAGCGCCTGGTGCTCGATCTGTCCCTGGTCAAGCGTTCCATTCCTTCCAGCAATCGGACGGTGCTCGATCTCTTAAGCTCGAGCGGCTAGTGCTCGATCAGTCATATCTTCTAGCGAACATATGGCGCTTGAGCACCCCTTGGTTGAGCGAGTATTGCTCGACCATGGCTGGAGCGGCTTCTCTTCTCCAGCGATCAACTAGAGCTCGACCACCCCTGGTCAAGCGGCTCATGCTCGACCAAAGGGCTTAGTCGAGCGCTTCCTCCCTTCTTTTAGCCAAGTAGTACTTTTCTTCGTCCGAACTAATACTTTTCGTAAGTCCTTCATATCTTCTCATTCAGGAGTCTGTTTGAGTCGATTCAAAGTCCTACGAACTCCATTTTTTGCTCTCTTTCTTAATATGCATACCAAAAAGGCAAATTGATGAGTTTATAAAAATAGTACACAAATAACTCTAAAAACTCACAAAAATACTCAATATGTGGACTAAATGAGCATCAAAACATCACTGTTTCATGTCTAATCAGCATGCGGAAGTGGAAATTCAAGTGAACGCCACAGAGCCAGCTGGCATTCAACCAACTGAAGGCGTACCTCTCGAACGCCCAAATCCTGGCCAAGTCCGTCCCAGGGGAAAAGCTCTACCTGTACCTGGCCGCCTCAGAGTCGGCCATCAGCGTTGTGCTAGTGCGGGCTGAGGGGCAGGCACATTTGCCAATCTATTATGTCAGCCAGATACTTCATGCCACCGAACTAAGGTACCCGCCACTGGAGAAGCTAGCATATCCCTTGCTAATTAGCGTACAAAAATTACACCAATATTATTTCGATCACCAAGTCGAAGTATTGATGACCATGCCACTACGACAAGTGCTATACCGAGCAGACACGGCATGCAGGTGCCTCAAATGGGCCATGGAGATCGGATAATTCGGCATCACTTACGCACCCCGCACGACCATCAAAGGACAGGTGATGGCCGACTTCATAGTAGAACTGACATACCCGGAGGCAATGTCGAAGATCGAGCAGCCACCATGAAAGATGTACGTGGACGGCTCATCCACGACGACCAGGGCCGGGGCGGGGATCGTCATAATCAGCCCGTCAGGGCAAGCGTTCACGACAGCCATTAGATTTGGTTTCCACACAACGAACAACGAAGCCGAGTATGAAGCTCTGATAAATAGTTTGGAGATGGCAATGGCCATGGGGGTGAAATAGTTGTAAGTTTACACCGATTCACAACTGGTCACCTGCCAGATTTCGGGAGAATACTAAACCCGCAGTGATAGGATGATCGCCTACCAAGGCCTGGCCAAGAACCTACTCGAAAAATTCGAGCAGGTGCTCATTGAGGTCATTCCCCGGCTCGACAACACGCAGACGGATGCACTTGCCCGCCTCGCAATGTCAGAAGGCGCCGCCGACATGTCCAGGATCTCAGTCACATACATGCCCCATCCATCCTGCGTGAATCGACTGGTGGTCCATGTCGGGCAAGAGGGGAAAAATTGGATGATCCATATCCTCAACTACATAAGATACGGGTAACTCCCAGACGAATAGGTAGTAGCGAGGTAGTTGCAGCTCCGGGCAGCCAAATACACCATTCTGGGAGGCTACCTATACAAGCGAAGTTTCGCGTTACCTCTCCTAAGGTGCGTGACCCCGGAACAAGGAATGCAAATCATGAGGGAGATTCATGAAGGAGTTTGTGAAAATCACACCGGGGGCCAGACACTGGCTCACAAAGTAATCCGCCAGGGGTATTTCTGACTTACCCTGAAGAAGGACGCGATCAAATACGCCAAGACTTGTCACAAATGTCAGATATACTCACCGACGGTCAACCAGGCACCATCAGAGCTCTCCTCAATTTTCAGCCCGTGGCAAAGTGGGGAATCGGCCTTATTGGTCCTTTGCCCACAGCTCCCGGCAGTGTGAAGTACCAATCATGTCATCGACTACTTCACCAAATAGGCAGAGGCAGAGGCCTTCAAGACCATTGACCAAGAGCACGTAATCAAATTCATCTGGCGGAACATAATTTGCCGTTTTGGCCTCCCTCAGATCATAATTTCGGATAACGAGAAACAAAAAATGTTTAATTAGTTAAATAAAATATCTTTATTATCTAATCCAGTTAATAACATCGAATATTATAACAATTTTTAACCCTTTTTCTTTCCCCCGACAAGAAAATATATCAATACGTGACAGCTTGCTGAGTGGCTCCATAGAAGGACTTCTAATACAAAAATTTGATTTTAAGTTACTTTGGGGAGAGTCATTTATAATGCAAGAAATTTAAAAATGAATAGATTTAAAATTTTATGTATTTCAAATTATATAGTTTTAATAAATATTTAAAATTCTTTAAATATAAACTAAAATCAAAAGTACAAATTTAAAATTCACCAATTTAAATATTTTATACAAACAAATAAAATAAATTTATCTTGTGAATTTAAAATTCATTCCTCCCTACAACCCTAGAGAATTTAAAGGAGTGTTAGGCACAAAAAAATGCAAATTTAAACTGATCTAGTTAAAAACATCAAATTTACATCTAAAAAAAAGTAAATGTAAATTCTCATATAAAAGAATGGTAGGAATGAAAATGAATTTTTAATTATGTACATACTAAATCGTGAATAAGTATCGTATTTTTTTTAAAACAAAAAAACTAATTGTACAATCGAATTTTACATATTTTTTAATGAAATGATCAAAAAACAAATACAGAGACAAAAATATGACCATTTTAATTTTCACCAAGTCATCTACATTTAGTATTCTCATGTGAATTGAGTTGCTAGAGGCTAGGCTAGCTCGGCTCGACTCATGAAGGCTTGTTAAGACTCTACTCGTTTAGCTAAATGAGTCAAACTTGAGCTCGTTAGACATTCGATTGATTATCGAGTCGGTTCGAGCTCGATTTATTAAGCTCGATATTAGAGATTTTTCTATAATTTCATTTGGCCCGACTCGATTGGATATACTCGTTAAACTCATTTACACATTGTTCTCATTTTTTTACTCGTTAATGTTATTGAGTCGGGTTCGAGCACCAAGTATTCGGCTCAAATAATTACTCTATATATATTGAATAACGAATAAAAATTCTCTGGTTAAAATATGACATAAATTAAAATAAAATTGTTGGATTTCGATAATCAAAAATAAGGAAGTTGGAACGACCAACCTCGTAATTTGCAGCGGAATGAATCAAGCCTGGTTGGATTCTTCGTACGTATTCGTGATCCTCACAGTCTGAATTCAATTATGTGAATTTATTCACAAATTGATTCATAATCCACAATGTAAATGCCTTTGAGATAGTATGTGTGATTTGTATATTTTGAGTAAGGAAAGAATTCTCCTAGAGAATTCTTACGTATTTTGAATTCTGTGGAAGAAAGATTAAAAAGAGACTTTACTTATCTCTTTCCCTTTTTCATATATATATATGGGAATTAAAATTCCCGTAGGAGTTATCAATAACTTCCTCCTAACTTATCCACTTCATGGGTGGATATATATATTTAATAATTTAATAATCTAATATTAAATTACTTTCATCTCCCACTCACACATGAAGTTCGAGCATTATGCCCATCTACTTCACATCTTTATACTCATCACATTATACTTATTCATATAGGCAAATATATCGTGTGACCCTCGAGAATATGAGTTTTCTCGCTATACACTTGTTAAGGATATATAGCAACTCAACCAGATTTATATGAAGAATTCAATTCTCGTTATACCCCAGAACTCTTGTCGATTAACACAAGTTGACATATCTCTTTCAATCCCCTGAAATTATTAGAGCATATTCAACATTTATCGAATCTATTTGTTCATAATCAAGTTCTCAACTCGATTGACCGGTCAATGAACACAATAGATAGTGTTAATAAAGATGTCCTTCCTTTCACACAAAATGTCTACAGACTCCCACTATAGCTGCTTTCCTAGACATGCACCGTATCGCCATTACAATTTATAGCTATTGGTAACATGCTAAAGTAGCAACACTAAAGTGAAGACTTAGAAATATTGTAGAAAGTCTTAAGGGTACTTATAAGAGGCTTATTCAAACCTCAAGGCCTCATACAATGAGAAAATAGGGATATCTTTCTCATTTCCTTATGGTCAACTTTGCACATGTGGTATGAAACACATGTCACGATGTCTAAACTTCCAAGAATGGAAGTGTATGTCATAAAAGTCATTTTATCTAACATCGTGTAAATCACAGTTCAAGTGTATCCTCGACACTTAACTTGGATTTCCTCCCACTTTCGTCAAGGAATCCACTGATTTAGCTTTGTAACAAGTCAAATAGATTTTTGGTAAAATCTATTACGATTATCTTTCAAATAATCTCATCTCTTCACATACTCAGATGTAAGAGGCGATTACTCGTATGAGAGAGCTAATCTTTACTTGTTGACATACTATTATATGAACTTTTCATATAATTCACAATACATAAACTTTTCAGGAACATTAACATCTACATCGTACTATGTTCAAATCCATGCAAGAACTTTAACCATAGATGTCCTAAACATCTCTTGGGAAGTGTTGTCAAGTGGAATCATTAAACGAGTAGATAATCTTTTAGAAAAAAATTGTTTCTACTTTGCAACATCCTTACAAAGTCAAACTTTATATTAAGACGTTTGGTTTCCTTGATACTTGAAATACTCAGAGTAAGCTTTAGTTGTTTGATTATCACAATGAATTGGAACAACTCCCACTGGAGTGTATAATTCCATAATGAACAATTACAGCTCCCACTGAAGTGTTCGATTCCACAATGAATCACTACAACTCCCACTCGACTGTTTGATTCCAAAATGAATCATCACAGCTTCCTTTGAAGTGCTTACTATTTCCTAGGATATCCAGAAATCTCTCAACCAAACTACATATTGGACTGCAAATGCACATGCCACAAACTCAACTTCCTTAGTGGACAATGCTATACAGATCTAGTTCATGGTATGCCTTAAGATTGCTTCTCATTTAAGCAAGAAGGCATAATTGGAATTTTATTTATATCCATCTAAATCACAATTCCAATTGTTGTATGTATATTCTTTTAATTCTAGATTATCTCCTCGAGATAATAATATGCAGTACCCTTCAGATATCTCAAAATCTCTCACACTATCTTCAATGTGTTTTCCCAGATTAATTTATATCTGCTAACCAAGATAAATAACTCAACAACTGTCTCGATGCAAGCACAATTTAGCAAACATCAGACATCCAATTTCAATTTTTATATGGTATTAAACATTTCATATTTAGAGTTCTCAGACACTAATCATAGTTCAATGACTCGCCCTTGATTAATATGAGTATCTACTTGTTCTCAAAGTTCATTTTGAATCATTCTTAGAAGACTCTTTATGTATGTCTCTTGAGACAACTCAAGTAACTTCCTTAAATGAATTCAATGAATCTTTTAACCAAGAAACATACTCATTGTTAAAAATTCCAGCCAATGTATCATCAACTAGTGATAGAATTATAAAAAAAATTGCCTTGGACCGTTCAACATAAATACAGTGGCCTTTGTTTATTATAACAAAGTTAATGAGACAATCATTTATAAAGACTCAGTTCCACTGTCTTTGAGGATTGTTTAATTCCGTAAATTGACTTCCTCAATTTACAAACATTATCCTCCTTGAAGAAAGAATCCTACTGCTTTACACATAGATTTCTTCTTCTAACTCTCCGTTGAGAAAATACAATGTTCAATGTCCATCTTTATGTAATTCAAAATCATAATTTACTTTAGCTAGAGTTGTGACGAATCGAGGTACAACTCACATTATACAGAAAAATTTATACATCCCCTTTTAGAGTATAATCTTTTCTATCATGTGAACTTGGTCACCTCAAGAGATCTATCTTTGACTTTTGAGAATTCACATTCTCAACTATTTTGTGTCTCGATGAAAAAACTACAAGTTTCCAAACTTGATTTGATTTCATCACCTCTATAACTTCTTCTACTGCTTTATTTCATCAATCTTTTACTAGAACAAGATATAACCTCACAAACGTCTGTAGGTTTCTCATTCCCTAAAGATTTATCATATTTTCTGGAGATCATGATGCTTCTTAAGCACATGTTTCCTAGCATTTGAAGAGATTAAAATGCTGTGAAATTCTGTAGATGATATCTCCTCTAGATAATTACTCTCATCAAGATCCATCTAATCTTTAATGGGTAAGCATCTATTAAAAATCACATTAAATCACTCCCACTTGGATCTGATAGAGTGATTATTCTAATCACAGTGGTTTAACATCCAAATAATGTTGCCCTTACTAGAAAATTCAATTTCCAAGAAAATTGGTATCATGTGATTCTATCTAATGTACTATTTTCAACTCAATCATCACGTAACCTTTGGATTTAACGAAGCATCTTATGAAGACACATTTATCATTGGACCCAACTCTCAGTACTAACTCGCAAAGTTATATACACAAGTTGTTGATCCCAAGATTCCAAGGTTACCTTTTTGGATAAATATTCACGTGCTCTATAGGTTCTTAAAACCTTTAAAGTTATGTCTTCCATTCACATCTCATTTAGGTGGTGTCCAAAAAACAAACCAATGTCTCGGACTTATGTGAATTTAAAGACAGACATATAAAAAAAACGTGAAAAAATTATCAACAAAGGTAATGAAGAAATAATAAGTTCCATATATATATTTTTTTATCGACATTCATAGAATCACATTTATCAGAATGAAATAATTGCAATAAAGAATCTACAATAACTGTTTTATAATGGTTTTCTAGTCACTTATAAGCAAGATTTTCCACAAATTGACAACTCGACTTTTAAAGACTATCAGAGTCTCAGTCCTTCTATCAAAGTCAGTTCATCATATCTTGCACGACATGACCTAATCTAGCAAGTCGAAATGTTATCATCTACATAAGCATTGCTAGAGGAGCAGACATTTAGTCTACATGAACTTACTTCATATAACTAAAACAATTGCTCACTTATAGTCCATAACCATTAAAAAAATATGGAAAAATAAGTCTAATACCATCAATTATGTTACACATGCACCACGCGCCACCATTCACTCGCTGGCGGATTACGTGTGAAGCCAACACGTTGCCGACACATACTAATTATAACCATGTCTCACAAAAAAAAGTTAATCATATCCCAACTATGGAAGATTCGATACAGTGGTGAGATCCTGAGTGATCTCTCGAGCAAACAAAAGACTATGCGATATAAAACATTGACTATTGTCAATCTCAAGTTCACAAGTCCCAAGACTTCACTCGAGCTTAGTTCCTTTAATTGCATCTCGTCTTAATGCTCAACAGTCTTTAGTCAATAATTTACTATTCCTGAATCTATAATCCACAAGGATAAGATTCAGTTAAGAACACGTTACTAAAGATGACTGTGCTTGAAACAAAAAACGGAATGGACTACTTTGTCCCTCCTGAACTTAGTACATTCATGAGAAAAAAATGATCATGCTCTTTTCAACTGAAACACGTCATTTTCTCTCTTATCCATTTTCAGTCTAGCATTTTTCTTTAATCTTCCTAGCATTAAGATTGACATCAAGATTGATAGAAACTCTCCCAGTTAGAGACTGCTTATCATTTTCACCTTCCTTCCATTTCTTTTATATTCAGAGCCCGAAGCTCTTATAGAACTAATAAATATAACGTGAACACTTAATAAAGACTTTGAAGTTTCAAATTCTTCGTCTTTTAGCTCAACGTTATGAGCTGTATGAGTGAAAGTTTCAACTTTTTCACCAAGAGTCATGTTGACTCTTAAGTGTTCCCTACTGTTAGGAAGTGAATGGATAAGATCCTGAATTCGATATTTCTCATAAACGAACTGTCACCATACTTTCCTTTTAAATATTCCCAGATATTATAGTTGGTATGATGCAATTCACAATCATGGAATATGTCATCATTGACAAAAAATTACCAATATTTCACTAGCTATGGAATTTACAATATTCCAAGCCTGGTAACCGTCCAGATTGTTGTCATTTTGAGTATTATCTCTATTTCAGAATACTTTTCATCATGGTTAATAGTGTCTAACACATCATGTTCTCTAAGAACATGTATTATACCATATGACGCTACATGTTACTATATCGCCTTTGAGTTTTACAATTTGGTTTAACTCAGCGATGATCATTGTTGAAGTCATTGTCTGGTTTTTAATAGAAAAGATTCTAAAAATTAATGTTCATTTATGTATTATCTTGTTCCATGTTAAGCTAACTGACATCTATAAAATTTGATACAAAAGTTGACATCGAAAAATAACTTAAAGTTATTAATCATCAATCGCATAAAGTATCCTCATTAAACAGATTCAGCTCCAAAATACAAAACAACATAGTTCAAGTATTTAAAACAATTCAAATAACTTAGAACTACCACTAAACTACATGAAATAACATGCAATTTCAAAAAATAAATTAATCACAACCACTTAAGGTCATAATTAATACGAAAAAGGGAAAAACTAATAATCAACTTTCAAAGTTTCAATTAGTATTTCTTTCAACAATTTAAGAGAAATGAGTCCCTCTAAACTGTAACTTCTCATTCAATTTATCACGTCGAACTACGTCAGGTATTCTAGTTCCTGCACGATGGATCGCCCGTGCCAAAGGATCCATGTGATGATTCTTCATCCGACTTTTACTTCGACCTATTAATCTAAGAAAATCGGATCGATGAATGCCTCCCATCCTCAAGCACGCTGATCTAAGTGATTTCCCTCTATCATCCGCTTCAGAATCAATGGTGATTTGATTCATAATCACGTAACCTGAGGGTTTTCCCTTTAAGTCTGACCACTTCTTCCAATATACATCTTCTAAGTAAGGAGGAAGTGTTTTTGCCCAGGTCTTTGGACTCTGAATCTCATATTTGAAATGAAGTGGGATGACATTTTTACACATCAGGGACAACAATTGAAAATAAAGTTCAGCAAGGACTAGATGATGATCTCTTAAATTATGTCCGGGCTTCATCTTATAAGTTAAGAACTCATGGAGTACTTCGTCTCCAGCCCTCTGGTCATGTGTAGTAACTATCTCCCTCATCATCATATCTAAAAAAAATGAGCAGCCCACAAAGCATGATAATGTCGGTTAAACTTTAACACATGAATCTCAGCTCTCTTTCACGCTTAAGAAATCAAATTTCCAAATGTGTATCAAGCAAATTCACAAGTGAATTCAAGTCTAACCATTGGCTCCCACTTTCTTTACATAAATCAGTATTCAAACATGCTTAGTTCAAATACTATTATGTTATGTAAATGAGGAATCTACACAAGGATTTTAACATGCAGAAACACTATCGAACTTCTTATTCGACAAAAATCAATAAAAAAATGAGCAACCATTCGAACATTTATAAAAATCAACTCATGAATTCAAAGCTCATAAATACAAAAAAAAATTGATTTCTAAGTGTAACCAGCTAATTTCACAAGTGCAACAATTTAATTATGGTTCTCATCTGAATTGAAAAACAAGCATAAAAGAATTCTAGTTTAAATGCTTTCATACTCTGTATATTAAGATTCTACACTGAAAAATGAGCGCATAGGAATTTTCGGCACCAAAAATGGAGTTAAAATGAGCTCAAACGAGTCAAAACAAGATTGCATGAGCGCATAGCTTAAAAAACAGGACAGCCGCCACCGACCACCGCCGCACCGGCGCGTGAGGCCCACGCGCGGCCGTGACCCGCCGACATCAGCGCGTGAAGGCCACGTACCGCCGGAGACCGCCGTCGGCCGGCGCGTGAGGCCCACGCGCTGCCGGAGACCACCGTCTGCCGGCGCGTGAGGCCCACGCGCCGCCGGTGACCGCCGTCAGCCGGCGCGTGCCGCCCACGCGCCGCCGTGGTTCATCACCTTCCGGCCGGTCCGGTCCGGTTCGATCTAGTCCGATTCGGTTTGGTCTGGTTCGATCCGGTTTGGCCTTATCCGGTTCGGTCCAGTTTGGTCCGGTCCGGTCTGGTTTGACCATTATTGACCGGGTCAACCACGAAATTTTTGAAAAATATGTTTTGGCCCTTTGAAAATATCTAATTCTAAAAAACAAGCCCATAAAGTTTCTGAAACTTTACAAAAACACCCCAATTCGTGGAAAAACTTTGAAAATTCATATCTTACTCGTTTCTCATCCAAAATTTACAAACAATACATGGATGGAATCCTTATGAGACGTAGATTCATCCAGTAACTAGAAAAAAAAAATCCAATTTGTTCAATTTGGTTTCGAAAAATCGGATCTAAATTTATGTTCTTTAAAAAAAATTCCAGAAAATCAACGAAACTTACAAAAATCATATCTCACTCAATACTTGACCAAAAATCACAAACTTTATATCAATGGAATCCTCTTTCAATATACTTTAATCCAGTAACAAGAAATCATCACGACTCATTATATAAAGTTCGTAATTTACAGTTAAAGTTACTGTATTTTCTCAAAGACCGATTTAATTCTCATAAACGGCTTGACCAAAAAATTCGAAACTTTGCAGACATCCATATCATCAAATATGCTACATACAGTAAAAATTTCATAGTCAAATTCCACCGTTTCAAAAAATCCAAAAAATTGAGAAATACAGTACTCATATAAGTTTTTCATATACGAGAACCTAACGCATTGGCTCTGATACCAATGTTGGATTTCGATAATCAAAAATAAGGAAGTTGGAACGACCAACCTCGTAATTTGCAGCGGAATGAATCAAGCCTGGTTGGATTTTTCGTACGTATCCGTGATCCTCACAGTCTGAATTCAATTATGTGAATTTATTCACAAATTGATTCGTAATCCACAATGTAAATGTCTTTGAGATAGTATGTGTGATTTGTATATTTTGAGTAAGGAAAGAATTCTCCTAGAGAATTTTTACGTATTTTGAATTCTGTGGACGAAAGATTAAAAAGAGACTTTACTCCTGGCCACCGGGTTCCTCACTCTAGTGAGTGGCCTGGGTTTGATTCCCTCTGGGAACGAATTATGGGAGTTATAAGGTGGACTTGGAGATTTCTTGGAGTATATGAAGACTTGGTGAACTAATCTAACAACTAACAACTAACATTTACCGATAAAAAAAAAGACTTTACTTATCTCTTTCCTTTTTTCATATATATGGGAATTAAAATTCACGTAGGAGTTATCAATAACTTGCTCCTAACTTATCCACTTCATGGGTGGATATATATATATTTAATAATTTAATAATCTAATATTAAATTACTTTAAAAAATAAATTGGAGAAATTAGTATCCTTGTATTTAAAAAGAAATATGAAATATTGCAGGCAGGAAAATCCATGTAAATAATCAATTCTAATTTGCTTTCGCAACATCAAATTCATGATGCAATTTGCTCAAAACCACAAAAATAGAAAAAAATTGTACTGGTGAAAACAGAGGTTCTTGAAATTTCCAATGTGGTCTACTAATGTGCATCCACGTGTCGAATCTATAGTCATGAATTAAATAGCCTCCAATAAAAACCCAAAAATATCGAACCATCTTTGAACTCACCACAAAATCAAGAATCATCACACTTGTTTAATTCCCAGAATCACTCACTCCATAAAAAAGAAAATGTCAGTAGCTTTGATCGACAGCAGCTTTCTCACAAAATCTCCTCTACCATCATCTCTCAAACCACAAAGAAGAACTGCCCCTAAACATGTTCGGATATCCTGCAGACAAACCCCAGATGAAGATAAAACTTCAACCAGGTAAAACTAATTATTTAGTCTTTGATTTCCTGTTTTTATTTCATGGGTTTGGGGAATCTTGATTTTTGGAAGTGAAATTTGCAGTAAAAGTGAGAATCGGTTTGCTAAATTGGCACTGGTGGCAATGGCAGCTGGGGTATTGACTCTGGGTGCTGTTGATCCGGCCGCCGCCGCCAAGAGTGGTGGTAGGGTTGGTGGTCAGGCTTTCCGGCCGTCGGCGCCGCGGCCTTCTGGCCCTAGAATCAACAATTCAAGGTATTTTTATGTTATTTCATTATCTTATCCTATGGAAGTTGATCTCAAGTCAAGTAGTAGTTGGTTGAAGTGATTTTCTTGAATTTTATTGTTTTTTTTTTTTTTTTTTTTTGCTTCTTTCTGTAGATTGTGGGTGCTCTATGAGTAATTTTAATTTTTGTTATACTAAAAGTGTATTGTATATGTTGAGATTTCCTAATATAAAGGCAGAGTATTTTGCCTCTTAAAATCTACGGAACATAAGATGTGTTAATAATTAAGGAGACAAAATTGGACAAAATATTGTTGGGACGAAAAAGTTCAAATATTTAATTACTCTCGGGTACAAAGTGCAATAATAATATGCGTAAGTTAATTCAACTTTAATATAACTTAAGTTCAATAATTTTTGTACCTTAGGTGAGTTGGGGAAATTTGACTACCGTAGAGTAAATTTTTTAAAAATTGTGTACCCCATAAATATTTTTGTTGATCTTTTTTTAAGGAATTTTGTCTCATCTAAACGTCTGAACTTATAAAAATGTTAAATTAATTCATTTAATTATTTAGCATACACTCTCTCGCAATCATGGCCGGACTCAACTTTCACTCTTCGAGGAAGCTCAATGAGTGGACAATTTAATATGACTGAAGTGCTCTCAGTGGGAAACGATCTTTGTCTGGGCATGATTCTTTTGACTCTGAAACTATGAAAGAATCTCATCTTATCTAAAGGTCCGAACTTATAGAGAAAGATGAAAATAATTCAATTAATTATTTCCCTTACATTTTTCTTTCTTGTCTTGTGTGTCATTCATATTGAAAGTGTTACAAAAGACAGTTGCATTAGTTTGCAATATATACGGAAAAGTAACAGAATGTGGATTAAACTTTTGGTTTAACTTGTAGGAGAGCAGTTGCCCATAGCCTAGCTTAAAGCCATTTTTATCCTGAATGAGTAAATTTCTGAGGAAGTATGAAACGTGATATTCTTGGTATTGTGATACTCTTGTAATTTGGAGCATATACATAGTTTGATGCATATTTGAGTCTCAGACTCAGTTATGGTACATTTAGAAGTTATTATTGATATATATAGCCTATGCTTCTTTAGGATATACCATTCCAGAGTTTGCTGAACTGTTTAGCCATGAGAAGATTAAAACTGATTATAGTACCGTCCTTTACAACTGAAAGTGATAAAATATGGATATCCCAACATCTGAATAAAAAGGTGGAATGTTCAAATTTCATACCTATGGATTTCGAATTTTTGAAACTGAAACTGTTGAAACTTGAAACAATAAACTCTGTGAAACTATGGGAGAAAATTATATATCTTGCAAAATATAAATCTCGAAACTTTCTAAAAGATGGCAGGACCTAACTTTGCCAAGATTGTCAAAACTTGCCGCGAAGGAAATCCTAAACCCGGTTCAAATATTGAATAAAACTGAAAGATGTATGTTTCCACATTCCCTTCCAACTAGCTTAATGTTGGCTTTCTTGCAGGACGAATGTATACATCAACCCACGAGTTGCGCCTCCTCTAGTTGGGGGATATGGCTACGGTTTCGGTGGATTTGGGTGGTCTCCCTTCTCGTTTTACGCCCCAGGTCCCAGCATGGCTCTAGGTGTTGGAGGCGGCTTTGATCTCATTCTTCTGTTTATGGTTTTCGGTGCAGTTTCTGCGGTTTTTAGGAGATTCTTCAGATCAAGAGATTATGATGATGATGATCTCTAAAAACTCAAACTAAACATCATCTGTAACTCCTTAAATCTTGATAGATGTTGATTTTGTATACTTCAAGGTTGTATCATACTCATCATGTACTTTTAAAGAGTACTATTGCCTGTATATGCAGTATCTAGTTTGATAACTGAGTTAACTCAGGATTTTGCTGTTCTGTTCTGGTATCAATGTTAGAATGTTTTATACATGCAAGTGAGATTCTTAAAAAAAAGAAAAGAAAAAGAAAAGTGCATCTACTATGCTAGGTAGAATTTTTTAGGTATGAGTTTGCTATTTATGCAACACATGTGTGTCACTTCAAAAGTTTTATACTCCTATCTTAAAACATTCATTCATCTTCCAATCCTTCCTAACCCAAAAGTAACTATTCATGGGTTCCACTATCAAATCATATATATTTAGGGGTAGTTACATTTTGGTGCTTTTGGACCACCCTTATAACATTTTAGTTCCTTACTTTATGAAAAATACACTTTGGTTCAAAATGTGGACCCCTTCCCCACTTTATGCCTTCCCCACCACTTGCCACCACCGTCCAAAACATATTCAAATAGGAAGGTCCCACTTTTTTTATTTTGACCTTTTGATTTAAATGCTACTATTTTGATTTTTATTATTTTAAACAACCAACTTATTAAAATAAATAAAAAATTGACTTATTCAGTTTTTTTTTTTTTAAATACAGAATTTATTCAGTATATTAAAAAAATCTAAATTTATTTTTGGCTCAGATTTTTTTTTTTGCCGACTTTTGCTCAATTATTTTTTTCAAATTTTCTGAGTGAGCAAGAATTCTGTGCAAAATATCCGTGCAAACTATCTGTGCTAAATTTTTGAATTTACATGTTTCAATCAAAATTTATACATTCAAAACCCTAATAATAACCACTCAAATATTATGTTAAAAAATTATATGCAAAAATAATTTGCAAGCAAAAACACTGTGCAAACTATCTGTGCACGCACAAGTCAAAAAATCACATCTAAATTACATATTCATGTCTAGGTGTCAACTAGAAAAACATCATCTTCATCTTCCTCCTCCCCATTTGCTGATCTTCAACCATTATCATATCCTTCAAAAAATACACATCCACTGAGAATTCAACAAAAAGCTTAAAAAATTTACAATCATGCAAAACCCATCTAATCTCTAAAATAGATCGAAAAAACCAATCTAATCTCCAATTTCTCGCACAAAACATAGCGGAAAAATTGAAAAAAATAATAGATAAAAACTAATTACCCATTTGGGCTGAGTGGCGGCGGATCTGTGCTGAGTGGTGGCGTCGATCTGGGCTGAGTGGCAGTGATGCTTCTCATGCGCGGTGGCGGCGGATCTGGGACGAGATGCGAACACTCTCCCACGCAAGGCAAGCGGTGGATCTGTGCATTTTCTGAGGAGTGTCGGTGTCGCCGGTGTTGAAGGAGCGTCGCCGCTGTTATCGCGCGTATTAGGCGTGAAATTGTTATGATTTATAGCTCATTTTGCCCATATTTTGAGTGAATTCGATGAGTATTTAGAGCCAATTGCGTACTATTTTCATAAACTGATGAATTTGCCTCTTTGATGCTCATAGATGGATAGAGGGCGAAAAATGGAGTTCGTAGGACTTTGAATCGACTCAAACGGATGCCCGGATGAGAAGATATTGAAGAAATACGATTAGTACTAGTTCGTGCAATGAAAAGTATCATTTAGTTGAAAGAAGGAAGGCACTCGACCAAGTGAGGTCGAGCACCACCGCTCGACCAAGTGTGTTGATCGAACGCTTAGACTTACAGTGCGTTTTGGCTGCTCGACCAGGGCAGGTCGAGCACCCCTATTCGACCAAAGGAACTGCTCGACCAGGGCAGGTCGAGCGCTCTCATTCGACCACCAGAATCGTTCGACCAACATAGGTCGAGCGCTACCGCTCGACCAGTGCTAGGTCGAGCGCCCTTAGCACTCTAGAAGAGGACCCGTTCGACTATCGTCAGGTCGAGCGCCCCTGCTCGACCACCATTAGGTCGAGCGCCTATGCTCGACCAAGCCCAGATTTTGCGCAATTTTGGCCTTTTTCACCCGGTTTCGGCCGTTGCTTATAAATACCCGGTCCCAAGCTCATTTTTGGATACCTTTTGATCACTTTTCATATTTTGGCATACTTGGAGCTTGAAGGAGAGATTTTGGGAGAGTTTTAACGTGTAATTAAGGTTTTGATTTACGAATTCTTAGATTAGCTATTTCTCTTGAACCTTTTAGATTAATTCTTTCGTTCTTGAACCTTTGAGACTTCTAAACCCTACTTTTTCAGATTCATATTGAGATTTTGAGTTACTATATTGTTTATGCTTTATTATTCTTTCGATAATTCAAGTATGCATATGTTCTTATTTCTTATTATTAATTTCGTTCTTAAAACCACCATGTTAGGCTAGAACCCTTGCATGCTTGGGGTAGGATGAACTCGTAGAAGTAGGACGTTGGTATGTAACTAGGGTAACTCGTGATGTTTAGTGCTAGTTCTCTTAATTAATTGAATTCTTAAAATAAACCCTAGAATTATCTTGGAATTGAGTACGAAAATTGTTAGAGAGAGGACGATCTTATCACTCTTTAATAACGAATAGGCTTAACGATAGGGTTATAGAAGGGGTTTATAATTTATCGGTTTATCTAGGAAGGACGACCGTATCACCTTGGGTAAATAAGGGTCTCAGTAATTAAGCACAATCTATAAAACTTGGTTAGTAGATTTGTGAAGTGGGTTGATAAGACGAAGTATTAGGGTTAGTTCTTGAGCTTTTAGTCTTTCATACTGGTACTAGATTAGGGAAGTTGATTGCTTAGTTTTAGTACACTTAGGGTTAATACCTGCACATCACGGTTATTTTAGTTATCGTACCAGCTCCGTTAGTATACGTAGGGATTCCTATTCTGAACATCACCATATCATATTTATTCAAAATCCTTAGTATTCAGTTGATTTTATTAATTGCATTCATAGAAGTAAACTTTAGAGTAGTTTAATTATGTTCTAACACCCGAACATTCACTCATATTAACTACAATGCGTAGGTCCTTGATTAGGCGTGAAATTGTCATGATTCGTCGCTCGAAATGCCCTTGTTTTGATGGATTCATATAAGTATTTAGAGTCATTTGAGTATTATTTTCACAAACTAACAAATTTGTTTCTTTGATGCTTATAGATGGATAGAGGGCAAAAAGAGGAGTTCGTAGGACTTCGAATCGACTCAAACGGATACCCGGATGAGAAGATATGGAAGAAATACGAGAAGAATTAGTTCGAGCGAGCAAAAGTGTCATTGAAGTACTCAAGATGAAGGTGCTCGAGTAAACACTACTCAGGCACTCGAGTAGTGCACTCGAGCCAGCTTCGGTCGAGTAGACATTACTCGGGCACTCGAGTAGTGCACTCGAGCAGAAGCCGGTCGAGTAGCCAGTACTAGGGCACTCGAGTAGTGCACTCGAGCAGAAGCCGGTCGAGTAGCCAGTACTCGGGCACTCGAGTAGACTACTCGAGCAGAAGCCGGTCGAGTAGAACTACTCGAGCTAAGGGGCTCGAGTACTTTTGACGTTCTGTATAATTTTAACACTCGAGCTTGCATTGCTCGAGCACTTTTACTCGAGCTCTACTCGAGCTCGACGGGAATTTTGGCCCATGAGATCCCGTTTCGACCCGTTGCCTATATATACCTCTTCCAAACACGTTTTGAGGAATCCCCGAACTCACCACATCACTTTTATACAGAATTTTTAGAGAGAGAAGGACGAGAAGAGACGAGCAATTTTAGTTTTACGTTTTTGAGGTTTTTGCTTACGAATTCACATTACGATTTCACGTTTTAGTTTCGTTTCTTAATATCTTTTGTTCTTGAATACATTGAGACCTCGTTTTGCTAATTAATTTCAGTTTATTCTTTTATATCTTAAAACCCTAGTTTATGTACGATCTTTTCTTTGATTTAATTACCATGTTCATGTTCGTCACTTGTCTAATTGTTATTGTTTACGTTAAATCTATGTCTAGCTAAAACCCTTGCATGCTTAGGGTAGGATGAACTCGTAGAAGTAGGTTGTGGGTACGTAATTAGAGTAACTTGTGACGTTAGGTTTTAATTCTCTTGGTTAATGAATTCTTAAAACTAATCTAGACTTCGCTCTTGAATTTCGTTCGAAAGGTGTTAGAGAGAGGACGACTGTATCAATCTTTAACAACGAGTAGACTTAACGAGAGGGTTTAGGAAAGGTTAATTCATCTACCGGTTTAGCGAAGGAGGACGACCGCATCACCTTAGTTAAATTAGGGTCTCATTAATTAAGCACAATCTATTAACTTGTTAGTAGATTCGTGAAGTCGAGTGTTAGGGTAAAGTATTAGGGTTTAGAATCTTGAGCTTTCACCTTGCATTCTTAGACTTAGGTTAATTCTTGTGTGTCACAGTTATTTTGATTATGTACCTGCTCCGTTAGTATACGTAGGGATTCCTATCTTAAGCATCACCATCTCATATTTGAAAACACACCTTTTGATATTTCGTTTAATTTTCCTTTTGCATTCGTAGGATAATTTTATTTTAGTTTAATTACTCTTTCCAAAAAAAAAAATCCAAAAACAATACGCTCATATTAACTACGACGCGTAGATCTTCAGGGATCTATTCGCATATACACTGTTCCTTGGGTTCGATATACTTGGTCGTTATACTTGCTAATACTACAGTGAACCCGTTCGCTTGCGGGTGAGCGACTAGTAGAAGTTAGTAAAATCGCTACAAGTCAATGGCGCCGTTGCCGGGGATGGCGCTATATGCTTTTTGAATAGGACTTGTCGATAGCTTAGTAGTTAGTAGTGAGTGCTTATTTTCTGTTTTTATTTCTTACTGTTATTTTTATTTATTCGGCAGTTGCGTTTTGATCCTTCTGCTAGTGTGTCAGGTTTATGAAAACACGCTCACAGGGCAATACGAGCGAATAGAGAATACCGTTGGACCCTGAGATAATAGCTAGAAGGAACCGAGCTTTCTTGAGAAGGATGAACGCTGCCGACTTAGGGAAGGAACAAATGGATATCAATAATGAGTTGGACGATGCTGCCAACGATTTTAATCAGGCAGTAGACCGGGTTGATGGCTCTGGAGGGAGTGGTGGTCAGAATCAAGACCAGTTCGTGGATAGTCAGAGCCAGAACCCTGGTGCACAAAATGTAAACAATCCAGCTCAGAATCTTGTCCAAAATCCTCTGAACAACCCTGCTTACCCACAAAACCCAAATAACCCGATCAATAACCCAGTATACCAACATTACCCATACCCACCATACCCTTATCCACCATACCCGTACCCTCCACCTCCTGTCTACAACCAACCACCTGTGTACCAACAACCTCCAGTTCAACACATACCAGCACCACCTGTTGCTCCTCAACCTGTGCCCCAGAACGCAGATCAGAATATGGCAATTCGGGGCAGGTTCGCGGCACAACCGCAGAGGTACTACGATGGAGTGGCTTTACCACCTGTTGAGGCGAATAACTTTTCAATTTCCCCAGGAATTCTCAAGCTGCTTACCGAGAATCAATTCAAGGGGGAGGTTGGGAAGGAGAACCCTCATACTCACTTGAGGAGTTTCCTCATGATAACATCTACATTCAATTACAATGGCATGTCTGAAGATGCCAAGAGGCTCAGGTTGTTCCCATTCTCTCTTACAGGAATAGCCAAGGAATGGTACGATAACACGCTCCCACGGGGAGGTGTTAACATATGGGCCGAGCTCGAGCGTCTGTTCCTCGAGCGATTCTACCCTTCATCGAGAACGATTAAAGCGAGAATTGAGATCTCTTCCTTTCGCCAGAAGTCTGGAGAGGATTTACGCCAAGCGTGGGAGAGATACTCAAATATGTTGATCGAGTGCCCGCAGCACGGGTACAATGAGAGAGATATTATGGCGTTCTTCTATAGTGGAGCCAGCAAGGCTGGCCAAGCCCACCTAGATGCATGTGCAAGTGGAGCTTTTCTGAACCAAGGGGTAGCGAGGTGTAGAGAGATCGTGGACAATATTGTCACGAATGCTGGTGCATGGAACGATGATCCAGAGTTTCAGAGGGTATGCAAGTTGGAGGAGAATGAGGGTACAAGGAAGTTGTTGATGGCTATGATGGAGAAGATCAGCAACCTTGAGATGGGGCAGAACTTGGTTGGAGGGAATGCAGCAGCAAGCGAGAAAGTGGAACCACCCACGAGTCAGCAAGAAGAGGCCAACTATATGGGAAGGCCTAATTACCCACAAGGGGGGTATCCACAAGGTGGAAACCAGTATGGAAGACCTTCTTATGGTCAACCATTTGTACCTCCAGGCCCACAGCCGCCTCAAAATCAATGGAGGAACACACAAGGGTATCAAGGAGGCCAGCAGCCTCCTCAAAACACATGGAGGAAAAATGAGAATTTTTCTTATGCTAACCCAAAAACTGGTATTACTGTTCCTGCAGGTGTTGATCCGGGGTCTAAACCTCCTGGTGGAGAGGGCAGTGCATCAACCGAGGAGATATTGAGAGCGATCCTTCAGAAGGTGGAGGAAGGTAGCAAGCGATTGTCCTCTTTGGAGTACGATGTGAAGGAGTTGCATAAGAAAGGCGATCATCGAGATCAAGAACTCCAGAAGAGAGACATCGAGTGGAATCGAGTTCAGCAAGAGAACAACAGAAGATTCAATTCTATCGAGTACCAAATTAGTCAGATCGCAAAGTCTCAGCCGAGAGAGCCTGACAAGTATCCTTCAATGCCCGAGGATAACCCGAAGGAGCATTGCAAGGCTATTGAGTTGAGAAGTGGGACCAAATATGATGGTCCCGAGATGCCTGCTGATTCTGAGACGCTCAAAGAAGAAGTTGAGACAGAAGGGATAGAGTCTCAAGGTGATGGAGTTGAGGTTGAGAAGGAAGGAGTTAAGATGAAAATTGATGATAAGAGTCAAGATATGGATGAGACCCAGAAGAGCAAAGTGCCTGATGAGGAGATTGAGGAGATTGAGAGAATTCCAAAGTGGAAAAAGGCAAAGGAAGCAAGAGAGAAAGTGAAAGAAACTGAGAAAGATGAATGGGGGGTACCCAAATCTGTGATACCTGTCCCATATCCACAGCGCTTCATGAAAAAGAAGCTTGATGAGAAGTTTGCTAAATTCCTTGATGTTTTTAAAAAGTTACATATTAACATTCATTTTTATGATGCTTTGGAACAGATGCCGAACTACGCCAAGTTCCTGAAGGACTTGATTGCGAAGAGACGGAGAATAGATGGACCCGAGCTAGTGCACTTGAACCACGAGGTGAGTGCTATGGTGCACAAGGTACTTCCGCCCAAGCTGAAGGATCCCGGGAGTTTCATCATTCTTTGCGATATCGGGAACGGGATCAAGAAAGGAGCTTTGTGTGATCTCGGGGCGAGCATTAATCTGATGCCTCTTTCGTTGTTCAAGAAGTTGGAGGGAGTTGAGCTTCAATCCACGATGATGACACTCCAGCTTGCTGATAGGTCCATTACGAGACCTCAAAGAGTAGTGGAGGATGTTCTAGTGACGGTGGAGAATCACGTTTTTCCCGCCGACTTCGTAGTACTCGAGATGGAAGAGGATGAGCATGTCCCACTGATATTGGGAAGGCCGTTTCTAGCTACTGCCGGGATGGTGCTTGATGTAGCGAATGGGAAGATCGCGGTCAAAGTTGATGATCAAGAAGTGAAGATAGCTATCTACGAAGCTATGAAATACCCTATGGGAGATGAGAGTTGCCACTTCATTGACATCACGGATGCTTGTGTTAAAGACACACTTCTAGACCCTTGCTCTTTCTATGTTCATCAGTTTGATTATCCTATTCTTGACGATCTTTCTTATGATTCTTATGATCTTGATTATTTTGACAGCTTGAACGACAATGAAGACGTCAAGTTCTTGGAGTTGAAGAAAGTAGAGGATGAAGATGGCTTGGACGCTGAGGAGTCAACGTTTGAGAAGATGTTCAATAAGGTGCCACCATTGGAGGCGAAGAAGGAGTTGAAGCCGCTGCCCGACCACCTTAAGTACGCTTACTTGGATGAGACCGACAAATATCCGGTAATTGTATCTGCCCTTTTATCTGATGATCAGCTTGAGAGACTCTTAGTGGTGCTTCGTAAGCACAAATCTGCTATAGGATGGTCGATCGCGGATATTAAGGGAATTAGCCCCTCGATTTGCATGCATAGGATTAGATTAGAAGAGGGTAGAAAACCGATAGTGCAAAATCAGCGTAGAGTTAATCCGGTCATTCAAGAGGTGATACATAAGGAAGTGTTGAAGTTGTTAGATAGCAACATGATTTTTGCTATTTCTGATAGTCCATGGGTGAGTCCGTTACACGTAGTTGCTAAGAAGGGGGGTACCACGGTGATTAAGACAGAGTCTAATGAATTGGTAGCCACTAGATTAGTGACGGGTTGGCGTGTATGTGTTGATTATAGAGAGTTGAACAAGGCAACGTGTAAGGATCACTTTCCTTTACCGTTCCTTGATCAAATGATAGATCGGTTAGGTGGTTTTGAGTATTACTGTTTCTTAGATGGGTACTCGGGGTATAATCAGATCATGATAGCCCCCGAGGATCAAGAGAAAACCACTTTCACCTGCTACTATGGGACTTTTGCTTTTAGGAGGATGCCGTTTGGGTTGTGTAATGCACCCGCCACCTTTCAAAGGTGTATGATGGCGATTTTTCATGGTTTGATTGAGAAGATTATGGAGGTTTTCATGGACGACTTCTCTGTTTACGGGGAATCGTTTGATAAATGTCTAATCAATCTTGAAGTTGTGTTGAGCAGGTGTGAAGAGACGGACTTAGTGCTTAATTGGGAGAAGTGTCACTTCATGGTAAGAGAGATTATTGTTCTTGGACATCATGTGTCCTCGAAAGGTATCCAAGTGGACAAGGCGAAAGTGATTGCTATAGAGAAACTTCCACCACCTTCGACCGAGAAGGGGATTCGGTCATTCTTAGGACACGCGGGTTTTTATAGACGTTTCATAAAAGACTTTTCACAAATAGCTAAACCCCTTTCGCGGCTTCTTGAAATAGAAGTCGCCTTTGAGTTTACTAATGAGTGTTTAATGGCTTTTAACAGGTTGAAAGAAGCGTTGGTGAATGCCCCGATACTTGTCACACCGGATTGGTCTAGCCCATTCGTGCTGATGTGTGATGCTAGCGATTATGCGATGGGGGTTGCTTTGGGGCAAATTCGTGAGAAGCGTTTTCATGCTATTTATTATGCCTCGAAGATGCTGAATTCTGCTCAAGTGAATTACACTACGACCGAAAAGGAGCTGTTAGCGGTCGTGTATACTTTTGATAAATTTCGACCCTACCTAGTAGGGACGAAAACAATTGTATATACGGACCACGCGGCGATTCGGTACCTTATGAGTAAGAAGGATGCAAAGCCCCGTCTCATTCGTTGGATCTTGTTGCTCCAGGAGTTTGATGTAGAGATTCGAGACAAGAAGGGATGCGAGAACGTGATAGCCGATCACCTTTCGAGATTGGAGCTCACCAAAGAGAACACCGTGGAGGATCGAGAGGTGAACGATGAATTTCCGGATGAGAAGCTCTTTGGCTTAGGAGACATCCCTGTGTATCGAGTTGAGGGGAAGGCACCTTGGTTTGCAGATTATGCTAACTATTTAGCAAGTGGTGAGTTTCCTGTTGAGATAGACTCGGTGCATCGAAAGGCATTTCTGAAGAAGGTTCGGGAGTTCATTTGGGATGACCCCTACTTGTTCAAAAGAGGGATAGATCACGTGTTGAGAAGGTGTGTGCCAGAGGAGGAGTGGAGTGATATCATAAGGCATTGTCACGCCTTGCCATGTGGAGGACATTTGGGTGGAGAGAAGACCGAAAGGAAAGGCCCTCAATCTGGTTTTTATTGGCCAACTCTATTGAGAGATTGCATGGAATGGGTTAAGAGGTGTGAGAAGTGCCAACGATTTGGCTCCATTACTAAGAGGGACGAGATGCCTATGCACGTGTTCATGGAAGTCGAGATATTCGACGTATGGGGGATTGATTTCATGGGTCCATTTCCTCCTAGCAATGGATTCTTGTACATTCTCGTATGCGTTGATTATGTCTCGAAGTGGATTGAAGCTGTCCCAACTAGAGTAAATGATTCCCGAGTGGTCATCGAGTTCTTGAGGAAGAACATCTTTGCAAGATATGGAGTTCCAAGAGCTTTGGTAAGTGATGGGGGAAGTCATTTCGTGAACAAATGGATGGAAAAGCTGCTGTCCAAATACGAGGTAAGTCATCGAATCTCTACTGCTTATCATCCTCAATCTAACGGTCTTGCAGAGGTTTCCAACCGTCAAATCAAGGAGATCCTTGAGAAGACGGTGAGCATAAGTAGGAAAGATTGGGCGATGAAGTTGGATGATGCACTTTGGGCATATAGGACAGCTTTCAAAACTCCTCTTGGTATGTCTCCATATCAATTGGTTTTTGGAAAGGCATGTCACTTGCCCGTGGAGTTGGAGCACAAGGCATATTGGGCGATCAAGAAGCTGAATTTTGATAGTGCCTTGGTTGGTGAGAAAATATTACTCCAATTGCATGAGTTGGAGGAGTTTCGAGACAGTGCCTATGAGAATGCCCGAATTTTCAAAGAGAAGACGAAGAAGTGGCATGATGCACGATTGAAGAAGAAGGAATTCAAGATGGGTGATCAAGTCCTCGTATTCAATTCGAGGATGAAGATGTTTGGTGGGAAGCTTAAGTCCAAGTGGAACGGACCGTATATTATGAGGGGAGTGCATAAAAGTGGATTCCTTGAAGTCGAGAAGGACGACGGACAGAAATTCATGGTAAACGGGCATCGAGTGAAGAAATTCTTTAACTTCTCTTATGAGAATAAGGGAGGTATTTTAGATTCCGAAGTCCCGTGAGCTCCTTCGAGCGTGGTCCGGGGTTAGGACCTTAAAACTAGCGCTTAATGGGAGGCAACCCATTTTTACTAGCGTTTATGTGTTTTCTTGTTTTTCGTAGTTTTTGGGAATTGTAAGTGTTAACCTCGTTTGTTGAGAATTTTGATGTAGGCTTGTTTCGTGGAGTGTAGTTCTGAGAAAGAGAGCTTAAGGAGGAGAGTCATGAAGTTGAGCACGTTTCGAGTAGGAAAGCATTCGATTCTTGGAGTTAGAGGTAACCGAACCCAAACGTCGACCTCTTTGCAAAGTCGAAGTTTGGGGGGGTGATGTTTCTTTTCGTTCGTTATTTTGCATTGGTAGTGATTCGAGTTCATACGAATTTTGTGTACTTACTCGTACGTACTCATTCGTTTCAAACTTTGTTATCGCGTAGCAAGAACAAAGTTTGGGGGGGTGTGTATTCGTACTTCGGGTTCGTACACGAAATTCTATGAAAAATTGGTCAAATTTTTCGAAAATATCGATGCATGAGGGTTGTTGGATCGAATTAAGTGTGATGGCATAAGTTCGACTTGAAGTGGATTGGTGAATTGCACGTTAGGAAGAGACCCCAACTCCTCGTTCGAATGAGCGATCGGGCTTAAATCGAGGAGTTTTCCAGGTTAGTACTTGTGTTGGTCGTTAATCTTCTGAAATTGGGACGAAAAGGTCGAAATTTGAGTTGGAGTGGTGAAACTACTCGAGCCATCCTTGGTCGAGTAGACATTACTCGGGCACTCGAGTAGTGCACTCGAGCCAGCTTCGGTCGAGTAGTCACTACTCGAGCTGCCTAGGTCGAGTACTTTTGACGTTCTGTAAGATTGCATTACTCGAGCGGGATGAACTCGAGTGCTCACTACTCGAGCGTGAACCGGTCGAGTATGACCCGGTTCAAAGATGCCCTAAACCGGTTTTTCACCACCTATAAATACCTTTTCACACATAAAAACACACACACAACACGCTGGGACACACTGGGATTCGAATTGGGCGATTTTTTCAACCTTTTTCTTCAATTCTTCGACATTTATTCATCTTTCTTCGTAAAATTCGTCGGTTCCTCACATAAGGTAAGTATTCTACTACTTTCTTCATCCTATTCTTAGGTTTGCACTAGATTGTGGACGAATTAAGTAGGTAGAGTTAGGGTTCTTATGCTATTAATAGGAATGGGGGATTTTTCACATTACTTGATAGTTTTTGCGTATACAGTGTAAATTGATGTCTCAATGCTATGGGTTTATCAATTCAAGAGTCAATTTTGAAATTGCATGAGTGAATTTGGTGAATTTCTTGAGAGAGAAAGTAGGAATTGACATGGGTATTGTGAAATTTGGAATATTTGGATGCTTTGAATTGAATTGAGAAGAAGAATGATGAAGTGAGTCTTGAGCATGTAAATTGCATGAATATGTGATGTTACTTCATGATAGATTTGTGTTTTGATTATCTCATTGAGCTTGAAGGATTGAGAGAATTTTGAAACTGATTTGAGATGTTGAATCACCATGTGTGAATCCTTGAGCATGATTGATTGATATTGGAGGTTTGGATAGTACTTTACTTGAATTGATTTGATGTTGATATGCATGGGTTGTGTTTTGCTATATTTGATGAATAGGACAATGGCCCGTACAAAGAGGAATGAGGATAGAGAGATAGAGGGTGATGAGCTAATTGCCTTGACTGCCACCTTGACGAGTAAGGGATTGATGCCCTCCCGTTTTGACAATTTGACATATGGGGATAGGTGGTCCGTTCATGCTTATCGATGGAGCTTAGTAGCAGGGAAGGTGGAAAAAACTCGTAGGCCAAGCGTTCAGTTTATGCATAATTTGGGGATTGAAGACGAAGTGAAAAGAATTTTTGAAAAGAATAATATGACGGAATTCTACGAGATATTGCTTACCATGGATACTCATATATACTTGGTGGAGCAATTCTTGGCTTCTGTGGCAATGATGCGGGATGGGTCGTTCAAGTTTATGATCAGGAATCAATGGTATGCGTACGAAGTGGGAAAGATCAATGAAGCCCTTCACCTGCCGCAACCGGGAGATACGAGCCGGAAGTCGAGCTTATTCAATGCAGAACAATTTTGGGAGCTTATAACTGGAGGAGTTGCTGGGAAGTATTCATCGAAGGATGCACGAGCTTCTAGCATCCGAAACCCTGTTATCCGGTACATCGAAAGAATTTTAGGGAACACACTCTATGCGAGATCTGAAACAGGAACGGTGACAGCTAAGGAACTGTATGCATTGTGGTGCTTACTTCATCATAGGAAGTATGATTTTGGGAAGGATCTCCTTGAGCTGATGATTCAGGCTCCTTTCAAGTGTGGGCAGAAGACGTCTCGGATCCGAGGAGGGGGCTTGATTTGTGTAATCTTGAAGCACGTGGAGATTGAGTCTGTGGTGGTCCCGGCAGTAGGAAGGGATATCGATTTCGAGCACATGTACCAAACCTGGATGTGTGAGCTTTGGCTTGATCGATATTGCATGAGGCTCCGAGAGCATGAGATATTTCCGTTGCCAAATGTGAAGTTGATAACCTTGAAAGGGTTGAAAGATGAGAACATCAGGATGGATGGACCGCATCATGTGTCAGTTATGGAGAAGTTCAAGCAGAGATTGGAGAGCAATGGAATGTGGGAACAAAGGCCAAGGAAGAAGGGAAAGAGTGCAGCCGGGATGAGCGGAGCAGAATCAAGTGGACTCCAAGACCTTATGGAGGAAGAGGAAGATGAATATGAAGAAGGAGGAAATACTGCTGATGAGGCCGGAACTAATGTGGGGGAGGGAGGTCAAGGACCTCAAGAGATGGAGTTTGGGACACCCGAGGTGTCTACTCCAGTGCCGTGGTACTCGAACCAGCTAGAGTGGGATGGAATGCGAACTGATATTCAAAGCTTGAGGACAGATGTTACGGAGCTTCGCACCACTCAAAATCAGTGGTACACAGAAGCCACGGCTATGCAAGGACAGTTTCATGAGGTTCGATCTGAGGTTTCAGACTTGAGGAGATGGATGGAGGCGCTCTTTGTCTCCCATTTAGGACCGGACCATCCTAGCTATCGCCCACCACCGCCTCCTGATGCTTGATGATCATGGGGTTTTCCCCAGTTTCTGCTCCTTTTTCTTATCTTTATCTTTCCTTTTCTTTTCTTATTTTGCTTGTGAGTTTGAGCTTTATCGTTTGAGTGGTGTGATGTGGTTATGGGGATTGTGATGGATTTGCTATTCAAATTTCGGGTTGTAATTGTGGTCGAACTCATTGAATTTTCTGAATTATTTCATGCTTGTTGACCCTCTTTACTTGTTAGTTGTCATTCTTGAGTATGAAGTGATGAGTAGAGTAGAATTGTGGATTAGAGTTAGGGATTCTCTTGTGTGAGTGTTTGAGCTAGAGTGGATTTGAGGAAGAACGTGTATGCTTGTGAACTTTTCTTTTGAATACTTGTGTGATGAGAGTGAGAATTCACTAGAACTAGCATGGATGTGAAAGCCGTGAGATTTGAGCCTTATGAGATTTCGATATATGAATGAATCTCTTCGTTTGTGAGTGGATCGTCACCTTAGAGGATGCTAGAACTTGTGTGTGCTCTTGCTTCTTGATTGTGTCTAGTTTGATATGTCGAATGTGATCTTAGGCCATCTTTGATTTAATTGAGTCACTCAGCCAAAATTTTTCCTTACCAATGACATTGACCCCTTGTTAGCCACTTTGAGCCTAAAGCCTATTTTATTTGCTAGCACATATGAACACTATTCCAATTCCTAAGCCTTTTTGTCCCAATTTGAGTGGAGAATAGGAAAAGTGTGAATGTGAAGGGAGTGAATTGAGTTGAAAAAGGAAAAAGTTGTTTGTTGAGTGAATATGAGAAGAAGGAGTGATGAAGTTATGAGATGTGGGAAAAAGAGAAAAAAATATTGAGAATGAGCAAAAGAAAAAAAAATGAGCTCATGTGTTTGTGCGAAAAAGAGAGAGAAAAAAAAAAGTGAAGTGATTGAAAAAAAAATGAAAAGAGTGAGAAAGAAAAATTGAAGTATTGAGAGTATGGAATTGAAAGGGTGTTGATTGAACATGTTTGAAGTATTCTGTTCCTAATCTCGAAGTGCCAAAGTTTGATTTTCTATTCTCCATTCACGTTAGTCACTTTACCCTATATTGTTATCCCACCTGTCCAAAGAGCCTACATTACAATCTTGAGAAAAGTCCTTTTTGATTCGGCATTGATTTCTAGAGTACGGTCGAAGCTAAGAGCACTTACAAGCCTATGGCTGCCAATGTGTGTGATTGATTGATTGAGTGAGTCCCTTGATCATTTTTATACACTTGAGAGGGAGTGAAACACATCATTGAGTGCACATCCATGTTGGATTTTGGTGTTTCTTGCTGTTGTTGCATGAATATGATGAAGGAAGGTGAGTGAGTATACTTGTGATGCATCTTTGAAGCTCGAATTTGTGTACTTGCATGATTGGATTCCTTGACTCATTCCTAACAATTTCACTTGACTTATTATTTCGTTGCTTGAGGACAAGCAACATGGTAAGTTTGGGGGGGTTGATTAGGCGTGAAATTGTCATGATTCGTAGCTTGAAATGCCCTTGTTTTGATGGATTCATATAAGTATTTAGAGTCATTTGAGTATTATTTTCACAAACTAACAAATTTGTTTCTTTGATGCTTATAGATGGATAGAGGGCAAAAAGAGGAGTTCGTAGGACTTCGAATCGACTCAAACGGATACCCGGATGAAAAGATATGGAAGAAATACGAGAAGAATTAGTTCGAGCGAGCAAAAGTGTCATTGAAGTACTCAAGATGAAGGTGCTCGAGTAAACACTACTCAGGCACTCGAGTAGTGCACTCAAGCCAGCTTCGGTCGAGTAGACATTACTCGGGCACTCGAGTAGTGCACTCGAGCAGAAGCCGGTCGAGTAGCCAGTACTCGGGCACTCGAGTAGTGCACTCGAGCAGAAGCCGGTCGAGTAGCCAGTACTCGGGCACTCGAGTAGACTACTCGAGCAGAAGCCGGTCGAGTAGAACTACTCGAGCTAAGGGGCTCGAGTACTTTTGACGTTCTGTATAATTTTAACACTCGAGCTTGCATTGCTCGAGCACTTTTACTCGAGCTCTACTCGAGCTCGACGGGAATTTTGGCCCATGAGATCCCGTTTCGACCCGTTGCCTATATATACCTCTTCCAAACACGTTTTGAGGAATCCCCGAACTCACCACATCACTTTTATACAGAATTTTTAGAGAGAGAAGGACGAGAAGAGACGAGCAAGTTTAGTTTTACGTTTTTGAGGTTTTTGCTTACGAATTCACGTTACGATTTCACGTTTTAGTTTCGTTTCTTAATATCTTTTGTTCTTGAATACGTTGAGACCTCGTTTTGCTAATTAGTTTCAGTTTATTCTTTTATATCTTAAAACCCTAGTTTATGTACGATCTTTTCTTTGATTTAATTACCATGTTCATGTTCGTCACTTGTCTAATTGTTATTGTTTACGTTAAATCTATGTCTAGCTAAAACCCTTGCATGCTTAGGGTAGGATGAACTCGTAGAAGTAGGTTGTGGGTACGTAATTAGAGTAACTTGTGACGTTAGGTTTTAATTCTCTTGGTTAATGAATTCTTAAAACTAATCTAGACTTCGCTCTTGAATTTCGTTCGAAAGGTGTTAGAGAGAGGACGACCGTATCAATCTTTAACAACGAGTAGACTTAACGAGAGGGTTTAGGAAAGGTTAATTCATCTACCGGTTTAGCGAAGGAGGACGACCGCATCACCTTAGTTAAATTAGGGTCTCATTAATTAAGCACAATCTATTAACTTGTTAGTAGATTCGTGAAGTCGAGTGTTAGGGTAAAGTATTAGGGTTTAGAATCTTGAGCTTTCACCTTGCATTCTTAGACTTAGGTTAATTCTTGTGTGTCACAGTTATTTTGATTATGTACCTGCTCCGTTAGTATACGTAGGGATTCCTATCTTAAGCTTCACCATCTCATATTTGAAAACACACCTTTTGATATTTCGTTTAATTTTCCTTTTGCATTCGTAGGATAATTTTATTTTAGTTTAATTACTCTTTCCAAAAAAAAAAATCCAAAAACAATACGCTCATATTAACTACGACGCGTAGATCTTCAGGGATCTATTCGCATATACATTGTTCCTTGGGTTCGATATACTTGGTCGTTATACTTGCTAATACTACAGTGAACCCGTTCGCTTGCGGATGAGCGACTAGTAGAAGTTAGTAAAATCGCTACAAGTCAGTCCTCATGGCTCTATTCGCATACATACCTTTCCTTGGGTACAATATACTTGGTCCATATACTTGCTAATACTATAGTGAACCCATACGCTTGTGGGGTAACTACTGGTAAAAGCTAGTAAATTGCGTTTAAGTCACGCACCTGTTGTCGCCACTGTTGTAGGTGTCGCCCCTTTCGCCCGTGTTGAAGGAGCGACCTTAGCCGCCAGATCTCTCTCTCAGCACTGTTAGGGCGTGGTCGGAGCGAGATGAAAACTATCAGATCCGCTGCCTCTGGTTCGTCTTCATTCTGGGAGTGACGGTGTTGGGGGCTTCATTCTGATGGCCATGGCAGAATTTGGAGCGGCCGATTTTTAAGGAGAGAGAAGATTTCAAAATTTGGAGAGAGAGAGGCGTGAGAAGAGAAATGAAATCTGAGGGAGAGAGAAAGTGTAATGAGGATAGGGGAGAGAGAAAAGAGGGGGTGGTAGTGCGGTAGGGAATGGGGGTGGGGCCGAACCTTTTCTTTTTGTGGGTGGGGGTAAGGTTGTAAACGAATCAAATAATTTTGGTTCGATTTGGTATTTGTATTCAAAATTTGGTATTCGTATTCGGAATTTTATAATTCGAATTCGAGTACAAATAATTTTTTTGATTCGATTAGTTATCAAATACAAATACAAATATTATGATATTAGATTCGATATTCGTAAATATTCGGTTAAATATATAATTACATAATTATATATTAATATTTAATAGTAATAATAAATATAATTATTTATAAATTTAAGTTCATTATAATTATTTTAAGTATATTAACCTTTATAACTTCATCCAACAAGTGGGCTTGTAGGCAATTCTTAATTAAATATTTTAATTAAAAAAACATATAATATAATTTAATTATTAACAAACTTAACTAATTAAAAAAGAATTGCAGGTCAACACTCTTAATTTGATTATTAAAGTGTTTTTCCAAGGATTTGATAATTTTTTTTTTCATTTACTTACTTGATTATGTTATACAAATTTTTAAGTTTATAACTTGTTTGTGAATTCAAACAATGACAATTTTGAAATGAATATTTGAATATTGGCAAAGTACTATGTGAATAATACTCACGATAACTATTGCCGTGAACAACAAATTACTAATATCTGACGAAGTGGTATAGCTCAAGTTAAGTGGTTAAAATCCCACTACCTATGGCTATGATACAAAGATCATTGGTTCGAGTCACAACCTTATCGATAAAAAATACTAATACCTTATGTTGAAATAACTAATATCTTTAGTAAGAATAACAAATATCACTTCAACTAATAGCTTTAATAAAAAAAACTATATACCATTTGAAGCTGATAACTATAGTGCAATTCACTGATACTTTTAGTTTAATTTACTAATACTCTTCAAACAAGTTTCATTGTGAATATTGTTCACATAATACCTTCTCTTGAATATTATTTATTTGGAACATGCTTGAGAAAAAAAATCGATTCGTATATTCGACTCAAGTATTCGTATATTTTCTAATAATTCGATATGAGTTTCAAATCAAATATAAATCATATTTACTATTCGAAAAAAATTCGATTCGAATTCGATATTCGAAACAATTTTACGAATATAAATTCAAACACTGTGGTATTCGACTCGATTCGATTCATTTACATCCCTAGGTGGGGGCCACATTTTGAACCAATGTGCAATTTATTAAAGGTGTATAACTAAATTGTAGTATAATACTTAAGAAGGAACCATTTAGTAATAATCTCATATATTTATTATCTTTTATCTATTAACTATTTTTGTTAGGCAAAGTCTAATATACAATATTGCACCAAGTTTGACTTGTGCAATTTGCCCAAACTCTACCCGATTGCTTTCTATACAAATTAAATCAAAATTTGCGGGTCAAACGGGTCGCCAATTTTTTATACTGCTGAAAATTGTGTTACTGTATGAACAAACGAGTGTTACTGCATGAGCAAAATTGTGTTACTGCTTTAATTAAAAAATTTCAAAATTCACGGGTCAAAGGCGGGTCAAAGGCGGGTCAAATGATCGCCCATTTTTCATACTGCTGAAAATTGTGTTACTGTATGAACAAATGACAGTTACTGCATGAGCAAAAGTGTATTACTAGCTCATATCGTAACACTGATTAGTTCTTATAGTAACACTCATTTGTTCATGTAGTAACACAAATGAGTGTTACTGCTTTAAATAGAAAATTCCAAAATTCACGGGCCAAAGGCTGGTCAAACGATCGCCCATTTTTCATACTGCTGGAAATTTTGTTACTGTATGAACAAACGAGTGTTACTGCATGAGCAAAAGTGTGTTACTAGCTCATATCGTAGCACTGATTAGTTCTTGTAGTAACACTCATTTGATCATGTAGTAACACATGAATTACTTAACCATATAGTTTTTTTATCATTCAGATTCTTTCAATTTCATATGGTAACACATGAATAAGAATTATGATGTTATGATTATCTAATAATTTTAAGATTTTTTTGGTGTTTATCAAGTTTTTCTTCTTCATGATTTAAACCTCTGTTTTTTCGCGATTCCACACTGTTTCTGATATAGTAACACATACGTACTCTTACAATAACACACACTTGCTCTTAAAGTAACACAGACCTGAGAGCGAAATTTTATGTTTGCTTTTGCACGATTTTTTGGGAAGATCCATTTGACCCGCGATTTTGTTATGCGGACCTGGATCTCAATGTTGACCCACGAATTTTAGAAACCTTCCTTTATTAGCGTGAAATTGTATGGTGCAATATTGCACGTAAGAACTACTTTTTTTGTTATTATTTATTTATTTATTCAATTAAATATTAGTTATAAATTAATACAAATAAAATAATAATAATAAAAATCTTGTTGTAATATAATATTTTAAAAAAATTATTGTTAAAATTTCATTTAAATAATACAATCAAGGAGTACAACATAAAAATATACGATTATTACGAATAAAAATTAAAATAAGGAGTACGATATAAAAAAACAATAATTGCAAACATAAATTAACACACCAATTTAAAAGATAATTAGATGCTTCATAAATTTTGCTAGTTTTCTTCGCATTTATCACGAAGCTCGACTCTTGCTTTGAGGTAGCGATTGAATGCTTCGATAGATCCATGAATTATAGACGTTGTTGATGTTGCTCGTGTTGGCTTCATCCGACCAATCTATCAGTATATCTCTTTCATGCTTGACTATCATGTTATGTTAAATAATGCAAGCAATCATGATTTCTTTCAAATTATATTTGTACCAAAAACAACCTGGACCCCTGATCATTGTCCAACGAGATTGAAGCACCCCAAATGCTCGTTTAACATCCTTCCTAACAACTTCCTGCATATTCTTGAACTTAATTTTCGTCGGACCATGAGGACATTGAAAGTTATTGATAACTGTTAGCCATTCTCGACAGATACCATATCCTTGTGTATAGTGTCGACTGTTTATGATAAAATGCATATTTGGCGCACGATGTAAGACAATATCGTTGAATAAAAGAGATTGATTAAGAACATTGATATCATTATTCGACTCTACGACTCTAAGTGTGTCTAATCGACAAGTTTTGTGATGCTACCGCTTCAAGCATAGTTGTTGGGATTCCATGATTACCTCGAGTGTATTAACTTTTTCAAGCCACCGGACAAATTTTCCATTCCCAATGCATGCAATCAAGACTTCCCAACATCCCGGGGAAGCCGTGCCTCTACTCATGCATCTGATACAAGCATTCGACGTCAGCAGCCGTAGGAGCCCTCAAGTAGTGCGTACCAAACACGTCAATCATGCTTCGACATAATTTAAACAAGCAATCAATGACTGTTGTTTCAGCAACCAGCAAGTATTCATGATAATGATCGGCAGGACCTCTATATGTCAATTAGCGAATTGCTACCGCACACTTCTGTAGTGGTGAGAAACTTTTTCATCCCACCACATCGACTCTCCACTGGAAATATGGATCATGAGATTCCAACGCTCATACAATACGAAGAAAAAAGTCTTTACCCATTCAAAAATATCGTCGGAAGATATTACTTCCATATGTTGAATTTTCAGAAAAGTAGTCGTTCACTAGGCGAATGTGTGCACCCAAACGATCCCGATTGATGTACTTTCTTTTTTTAGGAGTGTTGGAAGAAGCACCCAACATCTCATTAAGAAATATTTGCTGCTCTTATACCTCACGCACCAATTGCTCCATCGGTGATTGATTAAGTAGCTCATTTAACTCATCTTCGTCACTGTCACTGGTGCTTGAATGATTATAAGATGGAGACGTGTTTGATATGGTTGAAAATATTACGAGGAATAAGAAACTTGTGTAGTGAAGAAATGAGAAGCCAACTATTAGATATATAGTAGTGTTTCCAACGGCTAGTTTTCAAAAGGCTAGTTATTGCAGCGACTATATTTAAAACATACACATCTAAAATTATATTATATTAAATAATATCACATTACATAGATTAATGAATAAGACTACAGAAGTGGATAACAATGTTAAATAAACTACGAAATAGTAAATACAAATAATAAATAAGTAAACATAAACTACTGTCTTTTTGGAATTCCCCAATTCATCCTGATTTCATCACAATAGAAATTATGTGCCTCAGGTACTTCTGGTGTCATGTTGGTGGTATCCTTCATGGGGGTTTTCCACTCAATTTTTTTTGTCAATCGTTCCAATGCACTTGTGTTTTTCTTTGGCAATTCGATTGTCATTTCTTCGATTTTATTCAACCTCTTGTTCAACTTTTTGACTTCTTCTGGGTTGGCTTTGTTAGTGTTAGTGTCCTAGAGACAATCCATCGAAAGGACATAGTATTAAGATAATATTCAGATTTGGTTTAATATTAAATGTATGACGTTACACTTATCTGAATATGATGTTTGATTGTTTGCATATATTCTTATTTGTGTTCCCATGAATCACTACTGTCATTGAGTGAGTGAGAACTCAGATGACTTAAGTATGATTCTCAAATAGCCCCGATCAAGGATCATCAAGAATGTGATATTGATGATGCAATTGAGATTGATGTGCGATCTGCATCATACTCTTAGAGAGTGTAGTAAGATCTCACTTACTACGAGATACCGAGTATCTCATGATGGATGCACAGATACCTTAGAGAGTATTGGTATACCCATCCGAAAAATCATTTGATGTAATTCCACATAATGTGTCTACGGGTGTCTCGGTTAGTGGGAGCGATGTGATACTCCTCTGACTTGAGGTCAATACGTACGACATGTGTGGAGTGATGAACTTTGACCATGACCGACGCTTGCACCCTTCCACGAGTAGATATGACATGGATTGAGTTCATCACGAAATACATGTGCGTGGTAGTTGAGCCAAGAATAGGATTCATTCCTCAATGTGGATTTAGAGAGAATACTCGTCTTCTCATCATAATTGGATCTAAGTCGTCGGCCGACGCACATCAACTATTCTTTGTGGCTAAGTGTGATATACTTGATCAATTAGTGATTTGAGATAATATGATTAAGTTATTTGAATAGACACTTCATCATGTTTAAGACTTAATCGGGTATTCGTGAATGAAAGGAAGATATCACAATAGCCTACAGTATTACAGGTAGTTGCAGATTTCCTCGCAACGTACCTCGTATATTGAGAATGTCTGATTTATTGTCTAGGGTTCAATTAGGACCGTTAGTTTGACTAATCGCTCGATATACGAGGGTCTATGGGTCACACAACAAGTAATGGCAATTTACCAATTATAGTTGGTTGATTAAATATTGTATTGGATATAATATTTAATTTATGGAAAATATAATAATAATAATTATATTTGGAATTAATTATTATTATTATTTAATTAAATTGGATTTAATTAAAAATAAAATCTCAATAATAATATTTGGAATATTATTATACAAGAATAATAGATATGGTAAATATATTATTCGTAGGAACATATCTAGGGAGATATAATCTGTAGAGATTATATTACGGGCTAGGCCCGATATCTTGCTTAGGAATTAAGCCAAGTTAATCCCTATAAATATGTGTCCCAGGGGAATTCCAAAATACATAAAATACAAGAAATATAATTTCTCCATAAAATCTCCAGTCGGAATTTTCCTAGCAAATTCGTCTCGAGAATCAACACTGGCATATCGGTGCGAGTTGGTAGAAAGCCATTACGTGGATACCATAGTTGAGGATTCCGCATATAAATCGCTGTAAGGATTTATATACGTATTATTAATCCTTTATGTTTTATGTTATACAACTATTTGCAGATTCATTGTTGGTGAATCGTTATCTTCCGCTGCGCCGAACATGGTGTTCGTGCCTCTAAATTCCAACAAACTTTTCCCTTAGCTTTTCTTTTTGTCGCTTTCTGTCCAATTGGACGAGTACACTGTGCACTAACATCTTCGTTTCCACTCGTATCTGGATTGGAAGAGCAGTTTCTTTTAAACTCATTAGTCTTCATCATCTTTATTGGAGGAACATCCATATCACATTTTTTGAATTTAGGACACCTCTTCAAATCTAGCCAACAATTGTGAAGTTTAAATCCGTTCTTCACACACTCTTCCCTATACATTATTTGTGTCTTTTCGTAAATATCTGCATTACTGCACCCACTCCTCCACACGTCCAACTGCTGATTATAGATTGAAGCGAATTGTTTTGTTTTATTTTCTGAAAGTCGTAATACTTTGATTTTAATGTTGTTGACAATCTCTTTGACCTATATGTCGGACGAGTGTTGTTATACCCCGCCACAATCCTCTGCCACATTTGCTCCATCTTTTGATCATTTCCAATCACTGAGTCTAGGCTAAAATTGATCCAACATTATATTAGTAATTCTAACTCTTCATCAATGTATCCCATTGACAACTTCTCGTCGGATTTCGACGCACTACCAATATTCATGCCACCCACTCCTGGAGGAGAAAAATGGGTTGACCTCCCAGAAGGCGCTATTTCGCACTCTTTGTCACTGCTCCCTCCATCGGTGTTATTTCTTCTCAATGAGTTTGAAAGAGATATTCCGAATGAATGAGGGGGGGGACATGAAATGAACCAAATAAGTTGGAAATCCGGAAGAATTCATCGATAAATCTGTTGATGGGCGAACATCAATTATTGCTTGGCGAACAAGAATTAAGACATAAATGAGGATTATGAAGCAAAATACTTAAACCAGAGATGACTAGCAAGAATAATAAAAAAGGAAGTGCATAAATCAATCCAGGAAGTGTATTACATGACGAACAACCTCCTTGACGAACAGCTTTCTGGCGAACAAGTCCTAAGACCCGAGGTCGGATATGAACCCTACGCCAGGTCATGAAGGACGAACAACATTACCAAAGGGTGGTGCCCTTACCAGCTTATGGGGTGTATGATACCTATCAGCCTATCAAGTCAACCAGACTTTTGACGAACAAATATTAAGAATCCAACAGCATGGCAATAATATATACGCAAGCGAACAACTTGTGGACCCTTCAGCCAAGGAGCGAACAACTTCTACAGAAGACAATCAAGTATTGGACCAACAAGCAAATTACGACGAACAACTATGGACACGAGATAGGATCAAATACAAGACTTTGTAATTAAGTTTCAGCTTAGATAAAGTCAAATGTGGTCAAATGGACATATGTCAAGCATGCAAGCTTGGTAGTCCAATAGTCATGTACACCACCTACTTGGTGGTTAGTATAAATAAGTTGCTCTCCTTCAATAAAAATAAGTTCAAATTCACAAATACTCCAATACACACACTTTTACACCTACAAATGCACACACACGAAATAAATACGAATTCAATACTCGTATTTACGATTTTATAACCCGAACTATCGAATTTACCATTTACGGTGGTAATCAATCACACGTTCTTGTTTGGTGATTCCAAAACCGGTTAAAACAGCCACTAATCCATGCGATTAGAACCGATCACCAACAAATTGGCGCTAAGAGGAGGGTTCGAACCTCCGTTTAAGTGTGATTATCAAGAACTTCAAGTTTAAAACTTGAAGATTGGAAGAAATCCTCAAGAAATCCTTGAAGATTCAAACAAAGGTGTTCTTGGTGTTCTTCAAATTCAAATTTGAAGATTCAAAGTTTGAGAAGATAATTTAAATCAGGATGCCTCAATCCAAAGAAACTCAAATCTCACATCCTTCGATGAGAGCTTCCCCGACTCGAGCCTCATCTGCTGGTCATCGAGACCGTGAGCCGCGACATGCGAACAGATCTAAACCTTCGCCGGTGAATCACATAGTGCCTCCAGAATTCGAGGCATTAGCTAGCAATCCTAACGAGCTAGCCAAGACTATTGTTGCTCTCCAAGCTATCCAGAGGCAACAAGAACAGCCTAGACCATCACAAACGCGATATAGGTCTAGATAACTTGAGGTAGTTAGAGCTAGATCTGCGCGGGGCGAGCAACATGAAGTCAATAGTGTCCAAAACCGCAGGGACAAGGGTAAGGCAAAGATGGTGGACAAAACGGAGGGCCAGGCTGAGTCTATTCCCGGGCGAACAGCTTTGTCAAGCCATGGGACATCCCGTCCCAGTGCACAGGACAGTCTGGGCCAACCCCAGCCCCAGAAGGAAGTTGCTCGCCCAGGAGCAGGTGATGGGCGAGCAACTTGCGAGTAAGCTCGCCCGTCGGTACACGAAAGACTAACTAGGTCTGCCTTCGGGCGCCTAGGGCCAAATGCGGCGAACAACCCAAGGAGGCAGCCTCAGGAGATTCTCCTTCCAAGTGAGGGACTGTGACGAGTAGAAGGACATGCATCCTTGCTCGCCGAATAACCTCCAAGTTAGGGGGCATCTCTTGATGAGTTGTCAAGCTTGAGAAAAATTGTGGAAAGCATGCAAGAACAACTTGACCTACAAAGAGGAATTGGGGCGAACAGCATGCCATCTTCACCACTATCTTCGATTATTTTGAAGGCCTCAATCCAGAAGAAGATACAATTTCCGGCAAGCATACAATATGAAGGCATTGCTGATCCCGGTGTTCATCCAACAAAGTACTCGGATTATTTGATCTCTATTGGGGCTAGTGATGCCACCCAATGCCAAATTTTTTCCCTAACTTTGGGGGACAGAGTGCACAAATAGTTTTCTGTAATGCCACCAGCATCCATCTACTCGTTTGCTCAGTTAAGCCGAGAGTTCCTCTCACACTTTTCGACTGCAGGATCATATCTCTCCTAGAAATACAGGTTGTCAGATTTAAAATAAAATGACGATGAATCAGACCGGGCTTTCATAGAAAGGTTCGATAAAGTGTTGTTGGAAGGGGAATCGGTTAGTGAGGATACCAAGATTGTAGCCGTCATGGCCGGGTTGAAGAAATGATCAGACTTATGGAAAGAGGTACGTCTGAAGTGCCCAAAAAGTTATGCCGAGTTCATAAACCAAGCAGGCATATTTGTCTCCATGCATGAAGCTTTACAAACAAATTTGGGGGACAACAAAACTGATCAGAAGGAGAACAACAAGAAACCCGACGAAACAGGCTATCGAGTCCCAAAAAACATGAAGGCATTCAATAAAGGGACGGAGTTGAAAGAGAAACTGAACCAGGTACTAACAATATCTATTGATACTGTGTACAACAACGTAAAGCAGAAATATTTGCTCTCCCCTCCTCAGAAGATTCGTCAAGAAACTGGCAAACTCAACCCGAACAAGTATTGTGCCTACCACCAAAGTGTGGGGCACTTTACAAGTGGGTGTAGAGATTATCTTAAGCAGCTTTGACGGTTCTATGAGGAGGGAAAGCTCTCTGAATTTGTCAAGAGGCAACCCGGGAAAAGAGCCCGGGAGAACAGCTTAGAGGATGAGATAGACGACTAACCTCCAAGAAACAACAGACCCGGATAACCAGTCCCCACCGTTGCTGCTCGTCCAGTAGAAGATATATATATGATGGAATTTTTAGGGCCGACTGGAGGATGTTCTGATGGACGACCACCAATGTCAAATCGTAAAAGAAAGGCTGAATTACGAGCGATCGATCATGTGCAAGAAATGAGGGTTAATCCATCCGTCCTACAAACATCGGAGTTGACCTTTACAGAAAAGGACTTAGAAGGAATATTGACCCCCCACAATGATTCTCTCGTAATTTGTGCCAAGATTATGGGGACCAGGGTGCATCGATTGTTGGTAGACACCGGAGCCTATACCAACATCCTTTTTAAGAAGACGCTCGATCAACTAGGAGATTATACGAGCTATATTCAAGATTCAAATCATCGCATTTTAGGCTTCGACAATGCTGTAAGAGTCCCTTTGGGAGAAATTAGGTTATCCGTACAACTTGTAACGACCAAGGAACCCGAGAAAAATATAACAAGAATGGTAGATTTCTTGGTCGTAGACCAAGAGTCAACTTATAATGGGTTCCTTGGTTGGCCCTTTTTGAATGAATTTAAAGCTGCATGTTCAACCTACTATTATTGCATAAAGTTCCCAATAGCAAGTGGACGTGGTTCGGTAAAGGGAGACCAAAGAAAAACTCGTGAATGTCTCCTACAAATGCAATCAAAGGAAGGACGAGTTTCCATGATGGAAGTCACCATCAGTTACCCAGTTGATGAACCATCAGTATTGAAGGACGTGATGGAGGCAGAGGAAGATCGTATGGATCTGGACGAACAACTCTTCCCCGTCAACGAACAACATTTGGGCAAGCAGCTCATTACCACCAAGGAAAAACCTTCACCTGACGACAAGCAACTTGCTGATAATAACTTGGAGGGCCGTGACCCGGCAAGCAACGATGAGCCAAGGCAAGCAGACGATCTTGAACCCCATCTAGAAACAGACCCAATGGACATCGAAAATGATATCGACCTTGAGGGACCTGTGACTGATCCTCGTTGGAAAGGACAAAAACGACGAGCAACTCCAGATGAAGAACTAGAAGCCTTTAAAGTTAATCCCGAAAATGAGGATTTAGAAATGTACTTAGGATCTGAGCTTCCTGAGCCTTACAGATCCCGAATGAGAGATTTCCTCAAAGCGAATCTAGATGTTTTTGTATGGTCTCACGCCGACATGGTGGGAATAGATCCAAAACATGCTTGCCATCGACACAATATTAATCAGGCAAGAAAGTCGGTCCATAAAAAAGACGAAAATACGGCCCAGACAAATACCAAGCACTAAATGAAGAGGTGAAGAAGTTGCTAGACAATGACTTGATTCGGCAAGCACTTTGCCAATGGGTGGCAAACCCAGTTCTTGTGCGGAAATCGAATGGAACCTGGAGGCTATGCATAGATTTTACAGATCAGAATGCAGCATGCCCAAAGGATAACTTTTCTCTTCCGCACATCGATCAATTGGTGGACAGCACTACGGGGCACGAGATGCTAACATTCATGGACGCATTTGCTGGTTACCATCAAATTCCGATGCATCCCGACGACCAAGAAAATACAGCTTTTTATACAAATAAAAATCTTTTATGTTGGAAAAGGATGCCATTCGGCCTCATCAATGCGGGGGCAACTTATCAAACGCTGGTGAACAAGATGTTTGACCAACAAATTGGGAACACAGTGGAGGTCTATGTTGATGACATTGTGGTTAAAAGCCCCAGGAAAGAAGACCACCTTCAACACTTAGCCCAGGTGTTTGATATCCTCTAACATTACAACATGAAGTTAAATCCAAAGAAAAGCAGCCTTGGAGTACATTCGGGGAAGTTCCTAGGCCATCTTGTTAGCCAACGGGGAATTGAAGCCAACCCAACAAAAGTAAAGGCTATCATGGATATGCAACTTCCTCGTTCAGTAAAAGAAGTTTAAAGATTGACTGGTTGCCTAACAGCTCTGAACAGGTTCATATCCCGATCGGGAGATAAATATCGTCCATTCTTCGAAGCTATCAAAAAAGAAAAGTTCACATGGACGAACAACTGCCAGAGAACATTCGAACAACTTAAAGATTACCTGGGAGATGTGAAGATTCTATCAAAGCCCATCTCAGGAGAGAAGCTCTATTTATATCTGGCAGCATCTGAGTGGCGATCAACTCTGTATTGGTGCGAGCAGATGGCAAATTCCATCAACTAATCTATTACGTCAGCCAAGCTTTGCATGAAGCGGAAATCAAGTATTCACCAACTAAAAAGTTGGCGTACGCCCTTGTCATGAGTGTAAGGAAGTTAAGACCGTACTTCTTCGATCATCAAGTCGAAGTACTAACAACTTTCCCACTTAGACAAATTCTTCATCGTCCAGACACAGCTAGTCGTCTATTAAGATGCTCACTGGAGATCAGCCAATTTGGAGTAACCTATGCTCCTCGAACAGCGATCAAGGGGCAAGCATTAACCGACTTTATCGTCGAACTAACTTTCCCCCAAGATCCTACGAGAGGACTTGATCACTCCTGGCATCTCTATGTTGACGGATAATCCACCAACGTGACCTCGGGGGCAGGCATAGTTCTCATTAGCCCCGACAGACAAGTTTTCACTTCGGCCATCAGATTTGGATTCATGGCAACCAACAAGGAAGCCGAATATGAAGCTCTCATCGCTGGTCTCCACCTATCTCTTACAGTAGGTGTTAGACACTTACAAATATTTGGCGACTCAGAATTAATCGTGAACCAAGTCCGAGGTGAACATGAAGCAAAAGATGATCATATGATCGAATACCAACGAATAGTTGCTCACCTGATGTCCTTGTTAGATCAGGTTTTCATTGAGCAAATTTCAAGGTCGAGCAACACTCAAGCAGATGCATTAACTCGACTAGCAACAAGCGAAGGTCCAGCAGAGTTGGCGGACATTATGATAACAAACATGAACAACCCGTCGACAACAAGCTACAATGTCAATTAGATAGACGAGCAAACAAGAGAGGAAAATTGGAGAATAGAAATAGTCAAATATTTGAAGAGTGGGAAAAAACCAAACAACTCTTTTGAAGCAGCCAAGCTAGTCAAGCGAGCCGCCAGATACACTTTGGTGGGCGAGCACCTTTTCAAAAGAGGAATATCAATCCCACTCCTCAAATGTTTGCCTAGGGGGCAGGGACGAGCAATACTCAAAGAAATACATGCGGGAGTATGCGAGAATCACACTGGGGGCAAGCCTTGGCATATAGAACTATTAGGCAAGGATATTATTGGCTGACTTTACGTCAGGATACAATCAAAATGGCAAAAACTTGTCATCGATGCTAGATTTTTGCCCCGAATATTCACACCCCGGCTCAAGAGCTTGTTTCGGTTTACAGCTCTTGGTCATTTGTAAGATGGGAGATGGACATTATTGGCCCTTTCCCAACAGGAGTCGAAAATGTTTGATTTGCCGTTGTGGCAGTCGATTATTATACAAAATGGGCAGAAGCAGAAGCTATGGTAAAGATCACAGAACAAAAGATGATCAACTTTATATGGAAGAACATTGTCTGTCATTTTGGAGTTCCACAAACATTTGTGACAGACAATGGTCCGCAGTTTGATGAGAAAGAGTTGAGAGACTTCTGTACAAAGTGGGGGATTAGAAAATATTATTCTACTCCCTATCATCCTCAATCCAATGGACAAGTCGAAGCCGTCAACAAGATAATCAAGCATACATTAAAAATACGATTGATGGAGAGCAAAGGTAACTGGTCTGAAGAGCTCTCGGAAGTCTTATGTGCATACAAAGTGTAACGCCCCGGAATTCAGAAAGTTGACCTTTGAGGTCACAACGTCCTAAACCCGAGTCATCACTTAGTGAACCATAAAAACTGAGCCAGAAAATTTCTTATAAAAGATAAAACAATAAATATAATTATACAGATGCAGCGGAAGAACTTAACATAATACTTATTTGAGAAAACATCAGTTTGTTACTTAATAAAAACCATCATCCCATTACTTAATAAGGAAACATCCCGACGAGTCCTGGGTATGACTCTCGAGGCATTAGTGACAAAAGATTAACAGTAGTATTAAAATAGCATAATGTCTCAATCTTGATAAAAGCAGTTTATTTAATTAATAAGCGGGAGTGGGAAGTAGTCATCTATGGCAGCTCTCGGACCTCAGCATCATAACCTGAAAATGTTTAGAGAGGGGCGTGAGATAAAATCTCAGCGGGTAACCTGTATGCTGTTATACAGATTGTCAGGAGATCCAAAATAATAATACTTTTAAGATTTTCACCTTTCAGTTGGTTCATTACAATTCTTGGCCATGTGTATTCGTTTTTCTTTAACATAAAACTTATAAACACAAATTTAGAACAAAGCATTCATATGGCCCGAAGGCCCATCATTCATATGGCTCAAAGGCCCATCAATCATATGGCTCAAAGGCCCATCAATCCTTTCTCATTCATATGGGGGGCACCGGTGGCATTTCCACTGCATCCTTGTCCCTAAAAATATGGGGCACTGGTACTCTTTCAACCACGTCCTTATCCCTATTGGGGGGGGGGCACCGGTAGCGACTCTACCGCATCCTTGTGCCTAAAAGATTTGGGGGCACTGATACTATTTCAACCACATCCTTATCCCTGTTTGGGGGGCACCGGTAGCGACTCCACAACGTCCTTATCCCTCCATCAGCTTTCCTTACAACTTTCACATAGTTCACAAATCACATACCACATGCTCACATTGTAATAATTACATACTCGCATTCATATTCATAAGATTGTTATAGTCTTTTACTGATATTCTTTACGTTTGTTTCAGAAAACTTCTGACAACAGTCCATATAACATTAACTAGCTATACAGATAGTGTCACCCACCTAGAAACTTTTAGAGATAAAGCTTAACTTCTTGATTGCTTAGAATACATGCGACCTCCGAGCTTCCGAGCTAACCCCACTTTACCTAACACAGTCCGCTCATTTAGTCATCATTCATTCTTTTAGTTTATTACTCAATTTCGCATCATACTTAGGACTTTTCGGTAATAGGGGAAACATTTATCCTATTAAAACAGTCCTAGAGTTTCGTTCAAGTTCAAGGAAGGCGTTGAAACTTGTTCATTCGGGTAGTATGGTTACTCTAATTCAATACGGGTCCACCAGTTGGGGTTTTGGGTCTTCTGGGCTCATTCAACACTCAAAAGCAAGTAAAACACTCAAACACATTCTTGGACAAGTAAACACAAATCATTCATATACCTAAAACATGCTTGTTTATAAAAGTATAATTTATTTCTTCTTTTTAGTGCTACTTTATAACAAAAGACATACATACATGTATTAACTGAAAAAGATATTTATACTTACTGAAAAATTATGAAATTTTAGTATTTTATACATCGGATGATATGGAACAAAGTTTATTAAGGGTACCAATTAATTTGACCTAGAGAAATAGGGTACATTTGCATTTGAAAACAGAACAATAAGACATTTGTCAAAACAATATACATTGAAGTCTAAAAATCATATCTCACAGTAGGGGAATTCTAAAATTATGAAATTAAAATATGTTACAGAGAACTTAAGACCTAACATTTTTAATTTAGAAACATAAGCCATTTGAGTTACGAAAAATTACCAGATGTTTGATGGAAAATAGGTTTATAACATAGTTTGTCATACAGTACATGTTTTACTTAAAAATCCATAACTTATTGTGAAAATAATCAAAATTAACCAAGTATTTTACATAGAATTTCAGACTTAGTGGAGAACATCTCTAATTTTTTTAAAGATTTTTAAACACTTATAAAAGGGCTAAAAGAATTTTTAGAAACAATGAATCAACCTCAGTAAAGTATTTACCACATAATATTCAAACATATATATCTCATTATTCTCTATATAAAACACTACAATTTTTGGATATGTCTTAAAAAACTAAAAAGGAAAACATTCCAAAATTTTTCTAAAATTTTATCACTTCTGAAAATAGGCAAAATGGTTTAATAGAGTCGCTGCTCCCAGTTTCGAACGGTTTCAGACACATAAATTTTCATGAATTTATTCTCCCTCAATATAAATCAGATGACTACGAAATTTTCACAGTTTTTTATATACATCAAATAATACATACAGGTAAATTTTCACAATTTTTAAACATCAATAAAGGTCCAAAAAGGTTTCGTCAAAAAGGGGACAGTAGCTAACCCGTGTAGAAACGAACTTTGTCGAACTTTTTCATAAACGATCATATAAGCTCAAAATGGTGGGGAATCTTAAACTCAAACCTCATACATCATTATTACAGTTTAAATAAACTTGGGAAATATTCTTAACATGCCATTTCTAAGGGTTTCATGCCCAAAACAAAATATGGTCAAAGTATTAAGAGAAATGGGTTTATAGGGCTTACCCTTGAAGGATTCTCTTTGGATTAAGGATTTGGGTGGCTTTACCTAGCTTCAATGGTCTTCTTGACTTGTGGAAGAAGGGTAGAACAAGCTCTCCCTTGGTGGAGAAGGGCTTGGCCAAAATAGCCTTAGAAGAAGAGGTGGGTTCCCTCTCTTCAAACACCCTCTAAGACTAGCTCTCTCTCTCTCTCTCTCTCTAAGCTTCTCTTGTGTGTTTGCAAGATAAAGAATGAGGGTTAAATGTTGGTATTTATAGAAGGGGAGAGGGAGGAGTGAAGGGTTGAGATTGAGTGTCTTAAATGCAAGGTAATGATGGTTGAGTGTGTAGGGGGTGTGTGTAGTGTAGGGCTAGATTTAGTCATTAATTCTCATATCATCATGAGATTGCACTTGAGTATGGAACTTCATGAGGGGAGATTTTCTAACAGATTTGGGGCTGCCATTTATGGTAGTCCCGATTCTAGACGCAATTTTGGCTTCGACATTGTATTTTTGATATTTTTCGGTTCGGCAAGATGCTCGCCTCTTTAGTGAGTATCGTCTCCCTTCTTTAGTCGTTTCACTCCATGCGGGGATGAAGCTGGGGAAGATGGTGGTGAGGCACTCGGTGGAGGGGCAGTTTGCCGAGCAACTAGAGCCCCTGAGGGCTTGTTCGTCATCGTCAAGACTTTGGAGGGCGGATCTCCTTTGATCTTTCTTCCTTTAGGAGGCAGCATCTCATGGACCCTTTGTTATAGGAGACCAAAGCAAGGGGGAACAACTACAGTAACTTGCTCGGCTTAAAAAAGAAAAGAAAATGAGTTAACTTATGTTAGACGAGCAAGTATTGAGACAAGAAATTGTTGACGAGCAAAGTTATCTTTGAAAGTTGGAAATTTTTATATATACCTGGGGGCACCTCAATTTGGGTCTCAAGATGATGTGGGTATGTGAAGAGACGAGCAACTTTCTGGCACCTTTCCTCATTCACTTGTTGAAGGAATCTGCCTTGTTCCGAAGGGCGACAAAATAAGATGTGAAGAGGAACTCTGATCCAATCTCCTCTTCCTCGGTGTTCCACTTGAGCAATCGAGGACCTGTGAGCAAACATGAAGAGTTAAATTAGAACAATTTAGTTCAAAGATGGAAGAAATCAAGCTTACGTTTAATTTTCCTATATGATGTTGGGGAATTTATGCGCCCAACACCACCATGTGGGCCGGAAGATGCTCGCCAATCACCCCCTATGAAGAAGAAGTGCTCCTTCCAGTTCCTAATTTTGTTCGGCACTCCCTCTATAATTTTAAGTCCAATCCGGGCCTTCAAGTAGTAATATCCTTCTTCTCCCACATGACATTTGGTGATCGTCATAAGGAAGTTGACTTCTTCAGTAGTAATACGGTCAACGTACCCCTCCAGGGCGAACAAACCCATAACGCCGAGCAAGTTCATCCACCCAATTGGAGTAATTTGGGTGATGGCAAGGTTGGTCGCTTCCAAGAAACGACCAACTACTAGGGGCAACGACAGTCTCAAACCAGCGATCAAAGTATCAATGTTGATCGCCGTGCATCCTGGTGGAGGGCGATCATCTCTCTCCTTCTTCTTTGGAGCCCACATATGAATATCATAGGGGATTTGATACGTCTCTCGGATTAGATCGAGCTCACTTTTATGAATGACACTCTTAATCTTGCTCGCCTGATAGTCAATTTTCTCCAGATCTAGAACTTGTCGTTGACGGCGAGAAAAGCTGTTTGTATATTCCGCAGAATACACTCGCCATTCAAACGGGCGAGCAACTCCAGAGGGGATCTCATCTTCAAGCATCCTAGGGTTTGGAAAGTCTATCCCCTCCACATTCCGAGCTTGAAGATGACTCCTCGTTTGAATCCTTGTTCGCCACAACCACAACCTCTTCACCAGACGGGCGAGCACCTGTATCCTCCACTGATCGAACTACTGAATCAACATCGGGGGGAGTCGCCGACGACTTCAAAGGGTGGTTGATTTCTATATGTCACGATCGGGAAGAGAGGATCCAAATTTTCCACAGAATTGTGGTTACTCGAGTGAGAGGACATGGATTTTAGGAGAATGGGGATCGATTTCGATAATCCTGGGGGAAATTGATGAATTCCAGTTGGAAAGTCTCAAGAGCGGCGGCGGCAATTTCTCAAAATGACGACGGCGGTTCCACACGGTGGTGGCAGAATGGGATTGTAAAGGAAAAAGATAAAAAAAGAAATAAGAAGAATGGAGGCGTGAAACAAGTTTAAATACCTTAGAACTTGAGTAGACACGCCGGAAAAGCTCGAAGAATGCCAGAGTTTATGGAGAATCGCCGAAAATGTGGAAGAAAAGAGAGAAGAGTGGGAAATTTTTTGGTTCCCGCCCCTATTTATACTTAAGGGAAAAACGGGGTAAAACCCGAATTTTTCTAAAAATGTTAGGGCCAAAATAAGAGAAAACGGGGTCCTAAATATAAAGAAGGAAAAGATGGAGGGCCTACGAACAAAACTAGGGGCACGTCACCTCGAAGAAACACGCGCGTGGCGGCATGATGTGGGCGGCACTCCATCATGCCGCCCATGTCATTCTTGGAGTAATCAACAGTCTTGGAATACGAACGGCCACAATAGTGTTGTTTGTCACAAAGATGTTGTTCATCAAGGCACCCTTGAAATATTATCCTGACCACAGTTGCTCAACACAACGTTGCTCGTCCAAAGCAAAATCTGGCCATAATAGGGGGTAATTGTTGATGGGCGAACATCAATTATTGCTTAGCGAACAAGAATTAAGACATAAATGAGGATTATGAAGCAAAATACTAAAACCAGAGATGACTAGCAAGAATAATAAAAATGGGAGTGCATAAATCAATCCAGGGAGTGTATTACATGACGAACAACCTCCTTGATGAACAACTTTCTGGCGAACAAGTCCTAAGACCCGAGGTCGGATATAAACCCTACGCCAGGTCATGATTGACGAACAACATTACCAAAGGGTGGTGCACTTACCAGCTTATGGGATGTATGACACCTATCAGCCTATCAAGTCGACCAAACATTTGACGAACAAATAGTAAGAATCCAACATCATGCCAATAATATATACACAAGTGAACAACTTGTGGACCCCCGAGCCAAGGAGCGAACAACTTCTACAAAAGACAATCAAGTATTGGACCAACAAGCAAATTACGACGAACAACTATAGACACGAGGTAGGATCAAATACAAGACTTTGTGATTAAGTTTCAGCTTAGATAAAGTCAAATGTGGTCAAATTGACACATGTGCAAGCTTGGTAGTCTCATAGTCATGTACACCACGTACTTGATGGTTAGTATAAATAAGTTGCTCTCCTTCAATAAAAACAAGTTCAAATTCACAAATACTCCAATACACACACTCTTACACCTACAAATGCACACACACAAAATAAATACGAATTCAATACTCGTATTTACGATTTTATAACCCGAACTACCGAATTTACCATTTACGGTGGTAATCAATCACACGTTCTTGTTTGGTGATCCCGAAACCGGTTAAAACAGTCACTAATCCACGCGATTAGAACCAATCACCAACAAAATCCAAGTTCATTGGAAATTTTGGATAGTTGAAAAAATTTCTGGACGAATATTGGAATTTTGAAGATGAATATTGGAATTTTGAGGACGAATATTGGAAATTTGAGAAGATGAATTTTCTCCCAAACTTTTAGAATTGTAAAAATTCTCCCAATTATTTTGATCCATATTGAAAAATTGATTGAGAATATTACAATAAAAAATAAAAATTTGAGAGATAGAAAATCTTGGTGTAGAAAAAGTCCACTGCTCCCTATTTATAGAAGATGGAGGGAGTTGAAAATATTTATCCGTTGAGCTCTAAAAATATTACAGTTAGTTTAACAATAATTTTATAAATGAATTTATTAAAAAGAAGAAGAGAAAATTGTCGTTGTACCCAATTGTGTATAGGCAATAGATATGCAAACCCCTATATTTTCTAGGAAACGGTCAATATATTTAAAAAAAAAAGAGTTAGTGGTGGGACTAGGGCTGGGTAAAATACCGAAAAAATCGGTATACCGAGCTTATCGTACCGAAAAATACCGAATTTACCGAAAAGTTTGGTATACCGAAAATTTCGGTAAGGTATGTCGCTGTACCGAAAATTTCGGTATGGTAACGGTATGAAAAGTGGCATACCGAGGTATATACCGAAATACCGAAATTAATTTATAATTTTAATTATTTTAATATTGTACCATTATAAATGATTAGATGATAGTCTTATTATAAAAATGCGGAAGCCCAATCAATCTTATTATTTAAAAAAAGTATAAACTACTTATTTTTCTTAATTAATATAACCGTAGGCCCATAGTCCATTCTTATATAAGCGGTATGCTTATCCCTTTCCTACCTCCTTCAATCCCTACCCTCTAACTCAATCAAAAGTTGTCTCTCTCAATCTCATTTTGCTAAAAAGAAAGATAAAAAAGACACTTGTAGTCGAATATTGAATCCAAAATGTTGAAAATTTCTATTTAAACCAGAAGTTAGTCTTATTCAGTTGTTGTCAAGTGAGTAAATTCATGACAATAGTAACAATATATGTGGAGTAAATCTGAAATCTATTTTCTTTTTGGAGAATTATTTGCAGAATATAATTCATATGTTTTCTCCAAGGTTCTCGCTTGTTAAGATTTCAAAGATGTCTTTTTTTCATTTATTAGTAGTTTCTTGTACAAATTTTTTGGGAAAGAACGGTATACCGAAATCATACTGATAATATACCGAACTACTGTATACCGAAATTTTCAGTACGATAACGGTATGTTTTTTGCATACCGATATTTTCGGTACGGTATAAGGTATGACCTAAAAATTACGGTATACCGTACCGAACCACCCCTAGGTGGGACCCACAGTGTTGTGCCCACTTGCACGTGGCTCCATGCTTAAGAAATCAGATTCATTTTTATTGATTTGTTCCTCACACACCATTCCTCCACTCTCCCCCTTTTCTCCTTTTTTTTTTTTCTTTTGTTTATCTCTACCTAGATAGAGACAGTCCTTCCCCCAAACCCCTCTCTGCCACATCACCATCTTCACAGTGCAAGTTTCTTCATTTTCTTGGTAGAGGTCGTACTCCACGTGGGATTTCTTTTTTCCTTTTATCATTAAAGGTAAATTTTATTACAATAAAAAAACCGCTAAACTCACAATCTAGAGCTTACGTGGAAAAGTATGATACAATAGGATAGTTAAATCCCCACCACCTATTCAATGATATTCTAAAATCAACTCAACTAGGCTTAATACCTGTTTAATTAATACAATTATATTTTTTAATTAGGCCACCAATTTACTATTACACAACTCTTCTTCAAACAGCAAAATCACCAATCAACTACGTGCATAGTCAACAAACAACTGCAACCTTCTTCCACAATTCGTGGCAGCAACCATCCTGTATCATCAACAAGCAGCTTATTCACATCAGCCTTCATCTACAATATGCGGTAGTAACTAACAGCTTCTCAAACTGCATCATCCATGGCCTAACAACCTCCCAAATGCGAGGTTTCTCTATTGGAACTACAGCATCATTCCATCCTCTAAATCTGCAATAGATCAAACAAACCAGCAGTACCATATACTATAAACCCAACAAGCAGTAATAAAGCAATCTACAAAATAGCAACTTGTTAGCTGTAAGGTTTTCAACACCAGTACATCTTTTCCCCATCGCTTGTCTATCAAACAGTCTTCTCATTGAGCACCTATCATTTCCTATATTAGATCAAGTACACAAAACCCAGTGCCAGTAACAAAGTCCAAAACTTCTATAAACTTCATTAATAGAATGTTTATGGTGAACTTAGCAATAATGTTTAATAGCAATATTATTTAGCATATAAAGGACATGTTATGAAACTCATTTAGAACAGTTAGAATTAACTAATTTTTAAAAAAAGTTGACAAACCAATTTTTTTTCTTTAAAAATATTCTCACTACCAGAAATTGGGTTCCAAACACCATCAAATAATCACAATAAGTGATTGAGAAAATAACAAAAAATTAAAACTTGAAACATTGTAAACTAAATAGTATTACATTACAAACTAAAATGTATTACTTCAAAGAATGGTGTTCACAGACCTAACTCAGGAAAAAAATATAAGCACATGAAATGTGGACATAAACTGTGTTGTTATATCACAATCATAAAATACGCGAGTTTGAGTTAAAAAACTGCGTTACAAAGGAGACGCCATTGTACTCATAAAAGAGTCGATTATAAGATGGAACACTTTAAACAGGAACAGTGAGATACATCAGGAAACAAAAATAGATAAATGGGGAATCATGGCATGTTACTGCCTCCATTCCTCATGAGAACAGTTTTATCTAAAAGGTAAATCGTCTGTTCTTGAGAACATTTGCTCGTTTTTTCTTCTTCAAACGGTGTAGTGTTGCTGGATCGTCTCGATGTCGAGACCCTTTAGCTTCACAACGGACTCCACGTGGCCCTTGAGTGTATGCAACTCACGTAGCCTATACAATAGCAATGCAAGTGTTGTATATAGTTAGTAATATGAGGATTAAAAGAACGAACAAAAATTTGGACAAGATAGTTAAATTTCGTACCTGGCAATCTCAGCTCGTCTCTTGGCCTGTTCTGCGATTTCTGTCAATTCACGGTAGCTGCTCTTCTCGTTGAAGATGTTAGTAGCTTCTGGTGTTTGGAGGCCGTGCAAAGTTCTCTGAGCATGAGCCCATTGAGCTTCTCTCTCCTCTTTTCCGAAATTATTCTTGGTGGTGAAGGCAGTCTAATACATATAAAAAAAAATATAGAATTGAATCCTATTTTTAGGGAGGTAAAAAAGAAAGAAACGACAGCTGATAGCAAACATATTCGTTGCGTGTACAATACCTTGTTTTCGTACAGGTTTGTCCACGCCTTTCCACTTAAGATGTATCGGATAGCGAACTTCATTATGTCGAGGGGTATGTAGAAGACGATGCTGTATAGCCAGATCACACCAGCCCATCCCCAACCACATCCTTTAATTCTTGCAAAGCCCCAGTTGGCATACACAGCTAGTACAGTTGCAACCTATAAAATACTCTCTTTTCAGAATCTTAAACAATCGTAAGCAAATTGTAAGAGTTTTTGTTATATTTCCATGGAAGTATTTACCAGTTGAGCAATGAAGAAAGCAGTGAGTAGGAGAAGTCCGGGACGCTCAAGGAATGACCAACCGCGCGACCTGGTGACGAAAATAAGGGCTTGGCTAACAATACTCACTTGCAAGTACAGACAAGCCATCTTTTCATCCTCATTAGCTCTAATATCTCTAACTCCAAATGTGTCCTGCAAATTATTTTTTCCCATATAGAACAAATGAGAGATGATTTCAACAAAAATCATATTAAAGAGAAAACGTATAGATACTTACAGAGAAAAAGTTGGTCTCATGCATCAGCCAGAAGAATATAACAGTCATCAAAGCAAGATAGCCTCCAAGAACTATGCCTGTGGCAAAAATCTCCCTCAACTTCCAGCTATCAGGCAATGGAGATGGCTTCACTCTATCCTTTGAGATGGTCATAATTGTACCTAAGTTGACAAGAGTCATTTATGGATTATTTAGTCACCAATTTTTTTGTAATACAAAATCTACTAAAAAATATGAAAACAGCGTCTTACCGTCATTTAGGATGGCAATGATCAAAACCATGAATGGGGAGAAATCAAACTTCCAAATCAAGGCGATGAACATGAAACCAAACTGCGAGGAACAACACAAGGAATCAATCAACCCCTCAAAATCATAAACATAGACTACATTTTTCTTTTTGAAATGGCAGAATCAACTTACCACAATACGGATGGTAATGGACACAGCATATATCTGTAACAAGGAAAATTTGGAATCTTAATTAATACCTGATGCTATTAACTAAAACTTAGTAGCTTGATTTTAGATTCATGAAAAAGAAACTCACTGTATAATTCTTCATTCTTTGGAAAATGGCCCTACTGGTCAACACTGCACTAATGATAACACTAAGACCAGGTTCAGTTAGAACAATGTCAGAAGCACTTCTTGCAGCATCAGTGGCGTCAGCAACAGCAATTCCAATATCAGCCTTCTTTAGAGCAGGGGCATCATTCACACCATCACCTGTCATACCAACAATGTGTTTCCTCTCCTGCAACTTCTTCACAATTTCATATTTGTGCTCTGCATAACAACACGATCGTTTAAAGAACATGAAAAGTAGTCATTGATTTGACGTAAAGGATGAAAATGAATGAACAAAACTCACCTGGAAAGACCCCAGCAAAACCATCTGCCTTCTCAATCAATTCTTCAATTGGAAGTCCGGCTATAGACTCGTCCTTGTGCTGACCAAGTAAAGAAGAGGATGGGTACATATTAGTACCCATTCCAAGCCTACGCCCAGTCTCCTTTCCAATAGCAAGTTGATCACCTAAAAATTTGGAAAACAAAAAAGAGAGAAATGTAAGAATATAGGATTCAATCCAGAAGCATTTCTTAATTATTGGTCTGATTACATAGGGTGATGAGATTACCAGTGATCATCTTGACATTTACACCAAGATTTAGAGCCCGGCGGATGGTTTCCGCACTGTCATGTCTGGGAGGATCAAACAGTGATAAAAGTCCAACAAATTGCCATGGACCACCAGGGCTGTCCTTGCTTTTCTCGGGAACTTCCTGAAAATGTAGAACATTTGAGTCAGGAACAAAAATCATGGGAAGGTAACTAAAGTTAACATAAAAAAATAACAGAAGATAACCTCGGAAACTATTGGAAAAATAAATTGAAAAACCATCTCAAATCTAGCGATATCTAACCTGTCTAGCAACAGCCAAAGACCTAAGCCCACGTTCGGCAAATTTATCAATAACACTGTGAACTTTCTTTTTCAAGTCTTCTCTGCAGTTGCAGAGAGCCAGAATCTGATTCGAGGGAAGAAGAAAATAAAGAGTGATCAGTATATTTGAAAATTATTATATAACTTCATGGAGTAGTGGACGAAAACAAGGAACGGGAAGCAGACCTGTTCAGGGGCTCCCTTGCTAGCACGATGCCAGTTACCATTATTGTCAATGTAAGTCAGAGCGGTCCTTTTGTCGACAGGGTTGAAGGGGAGGAAATGAATTTCTCTGACACCAGCTCTTGCCTAATAGTCGAGTACATTTGAAATTAGCAAATCAGTTGTCTTCCTATTTACGTTTAATATAAAGAGTCATATACATAGAAGCAAAAGAGAAAAAATATACCTCCTTGGGATCAGCAAGTGTGCCAACAATTGCAGCATCAATAGCATCTTGGTTTTCAACTCTGGAAGCCCTTGCAGCAAGAAGAAGCACATGTTCGGGATCCACACCCTTAGCAAAGACCTCGATCAAGCTCTTATCAACAGTCAGTTTATTCAGAGTCAATGTTCCGGTTTTGTCACTGCACAACACATCCATTCCAGCCATTTCCTCAATAGCAGTCATTCTCTTGGTGATAGCTCCCTGTTGTGATAGTCTGTGGGATCCAATAGCCATTGTGACAGACAAGACAGTAGGCATAGCAATAGGAATCCCTCCGATCAAAAGAACAAGAAGATTGTCTATTCCATTCCTGTATGGCCTGTGCTGAATTGGGTACATCACTATTACCTCAGCCAGCATACCGACAGCAATGGAGCAAATGCAGAAGTTTCCAATCGCGGTGAGCACTTTCTGGAAGTGTCCAACCTGGTTTGTGCTGTCCACTAAATGTGCTGCCTTTCCAAAGAAAGTATGGACACCAGTGGCAATGACTACTGCTTCAATCTCACCCTGCTTGCATGTTGAACCCGAGAAAACTTCATCGTATGGGTTCTTGGTCACAGGCAGGGATTCTCCAGTGAGGGCAGACTGGTCAATCTTTAAAGGATCGCCTTCAAGAAGACGAGCATCAGCAGGAACAATATCTCCTAGTTTAATGCTGATTATGTCTCCAGGTACCAGAATGGCAGCTTCCTCCTCACTCCACCTACCATCTCTCAGAACCTGGTATCAAGCAGCCATTATTTATTGTGACAAGAAACCACCAATAGTTTTGAAAGCTGTTTTATCAATTTCTACTAAAATCTCACATATATATAATATATATATAACACACTCATACGGCTGACAAATAATTCATGTATGGCATAAGGACACATGGCATGTTGAAATGGTTATATATACCTTTGTCTTAGGAGCAAGACCAGCCATAAGGGCTGCAGCAGCGTTTCCAGCGTTGTTTTCTTCAATGAAACTGATGGTTGAGTTGATAACAAGCAAGCAAACGATACCAACAAAGTCCTGCCAATCCGGGGGCTTTCCACCTCCATTTGCCAGCGCAATTGCCATGATGGCTGCAGCCTCCATGACCCATGAGAGAGGATTCCACATAAAACCAAGGAACTTGAGGAATTTGCTTTCCTGTATCACAAGGGTAGAACATTATATAACTACTGAATTAGATCCTGTTGTCAATCTATTGTTATCAACTTCAGGAAACTGATTATGAAATGTTCACCTTCTTTTCTTCCAACTTGTTGGGTCCAAAAATTTGAAGCCTGTTGGCTCCTTCTTCGGACTTCAGACCCTCTCGATCACATTTCAGCTGCTCAAAGACTTCCTCAATTGGGACTTTTTCCTGTTAATTAATTTTGATGAGGGAAACCATGTTACTGGTGAATCTTCATATGATTATAAAGGTATACGAAACACCTCTCTTGGCTCTAAGCATAGCTATCACGATATTTGAAGCCGGAATAATCATCTTGACAGCTTAATGCATATTCTTATAACCAACAATGATATTATAATACGACTGAAAAACAGACGTGATAATCATAAAATTTGAAATTAATAACCATAAACAAAAATAAATATTTTCAAGGGTCACTTAATTCAATTTTTTAATGGTAATAGTTTTAATGTTTTTGACCCTCTAAACAAGTAGTGGCCGATCATTTTATTATAATTATTTTAAGTTTCAATGTCTACTACATCAAGTATATTATTGACACTACTAAACAAGTTGTGACCGATCATTTTATTGTAATTATTTGAAGTTATAATGTCTATTACATCAAAATAAAAGTCATACTAAATTTTAGTCAACTCATCTTGGATCCTGTAGATCCATGCGTTTAATTTCGATTTCCTTGCTTTATTACTTTTCTTCTTCATGTGATTTAAGTAAGTATTAATGTAGTCAAAAACATAGAATTTGCAGATTTTAAAAAGTCCAAGTCAATAATTGAATCATAATAACTGACCTTTATATATGGTATCAAATCAATCTCAATTATTTTTCGATATTATTAGTAGGCTATTAAAGTCAAATAAACTCTGATACTAAAGATAATTTGAGGATAACTATCTTTTATTGGAGTGCAAAAATGATTTATTAGCCATATCCCAAAGCCTTTAAAAAAAATTAACCAAATAAAAAAATTAATTTTATTTATGGATGAATGTGATGGATGCATCATGCATATGCAACTACCATAAACACCATCCATCTGGCTATTCACATGTATGGTAAAAACAGTCATGTGGGCCATGATGTATATGGACAATTAAAAGTTGACTTTCCAAACAATATGAGTAGGCCCCAACTGTATCCAGCGAGAACGGCCTTTCTTTCGCAACCAATCACAGTGCGCTTTCCGGGGTGCCACCTTCATGTGGGCCCCATCGGCAATCAAAAATTAAGCATCATAGTAAATCTAATTTAATTTTGTTGGAGAAATTTACGGGGTGGAATTTACGGAAAATTAATATAATTAGAGATGATTTAAGTTATTTGTTATTTAAGATAAAATAATTATTTTGTCTCAGAAGTCAGAAAGTCAAGCGCAGTGACATGAAAAGAAAGGCACTGATAACCGTTGATAAAAAGTTGGATTCCCGAAAACGCAAATATCGAAACAAGAGGGCCAAGTACCACGGAAAAAGTACAACCAATTCTTTGTTAAAAAAATAAAAATAACTTCGCATATTATAGACGGCTATTTACGACCATATACATTTTAATTTTATATCAAATTCGGCAGCCTTACTTTGCCAAATTTATAGGTTTGCGAGGCCTAATTACCGGCTTCATAAATGTGCAGATCCGCTATTATTAAGAATTTTTCTTTTAATAATTAAATAAAAAAAGTTGTACCCTCATAAATTTGGCTCTACCTATTCTTTATTTTTATATTACCTATACGAATTGACTAACTCGTCCCCGAGCAACATGTGAAAGAAAAACTTTTAAATTAGAATTAGAATTAGAATTAAATCCCTAAACCTTATTTTATAATTTTCTGTTTTTTTATCACTATACCCCACCCTAAATTACCTGAGACACAAAGCCTTTATTTAAAATCTAAAATTGTTGGCTAGCCATGTTCCCTAGAATATCTTGTGATTTTTTTAGCAGATTATGCGGATACAAATATTTGACGCATTAAAAGAAAATAAAAAGAGAAACAACTTTGACTGTACAATATAAAGTGTGTGTGCGCGTGCGTGAGAGAGAAAGAGAGAGAGAAGACGGTTAACATGATCAGAAAAAGTGAAAACGATGGGAAGCTATAATTGATGAAAATCATGGCACGGCCGGCCTCCATGGGTTGTTTGTGAGAAAAAACATTTGTTGTTTCGTGTTTATATACAAAGAAGCAAGACAGAGCCATGTGGCCAAATTCATGAATGTGGAAGCAAAGCATCTATTAGTCTATTATCACTAATACTCATCTGTTAAAATAAACTAATTAATTGATAAAGTATCTTTTCCTATCCTATACCAGAAAATAGCAATGAAGCCTTCAAAATGACTCTAATGTTAAAAAGTTATTTCCGTAAAAGAAAAAGGAATCAAATTACTGGAAACGGCAATTCGTTATCCAGATCACAAACAATAATTCGGAGAAATTCAGCTTAGATCCGAATTTCGCAAGCAAATTCAGTGTAAAAGATAATAAAATAAAATAAAACAAATCCAGTTGTATAATTAATTGAAAACAAAAAAACGACGAATTACAGCAAAAGAGTAGAGATTATACCAGATCAACAGTCTCATTCTTGATCTGTTCGAGACTTATAGCCTTATCGCCGCCCATGGTTGCTTCACACGAATAACAGCGATTACCTACCCCTTTTAGTTTTAGATCAGCTCTTCGCTAGTTAAGAGAGAGAGAGGGGATAGAAGTGGTATCAGTGATTCATTGAATGATTTTTCAATCCCGAAGGAAATTTAAGGAAGGAAATTTGCTCTCCTCTTCTCAGGATAGTCCCTCTGCCTCTGCCCCTCTTTTTATACGTCTCCAGGGTCGCAACAAATGATACCCGCCCGTATGATTTAACCCCACCCCACCCCACCCCACCCCAAGTGGCCCTTCTCTCTCCTCTCTCTCTCTACGTATTCATATGATTGTACGCACATTAGAAATGATTTTTTTTCTATATTTAATAAAAAATATTCTTTTGTGAATCTGAATTAATTTCATTTGTAAATATTAATATTATGTATATACATTATTAATGCATATTAATTATTAATATTTAAAACACTTGATTTTTTATATAATAATAGTTTAACAGTATATATATTTATAATAATGATATTTTAAAATTAATAAATTTTTGTCTTTAATAAAATTTAGATGTATATACAAATTAGAGATAAATACATTAACTCTATTGCTCTTTTGGCTGGTGTAGACCACTAATGCTATTTTCACGGGATTTAAACCAAATTCGTATCTATTTTTTCACCTTTATCAAAATAGTCCTCTATTTATTTACTTTATCAATTTAATCCTGTATTTGTTCAAATTTTGCCAAAATAGTCTTAATTTGGTGAAAAATGGTCCTAATTGATTTTTTTGTATTTTATTTCAAGTTTTTTTTATTTGGCAATTATATTGCCACCTGACGTGCCACGTTGAAAAAAAAACACATCATAGGCCTCCCCAGAAAACTAGTTGACACTAAAAAGGTGACATTTTATGCTTTTTGCATTCAATTAGGACCTACTTGTAGAAATGTGAATTGATGCAAGACTAAATTGGTAAAGAAAATAAATAGAGAACCAAAACGGTGAGGTTTTGTAGATTTTTAGGCCAATTACGATCATTTTGACGAAACTTAAATAGATACAGGACTAAATTAATAAAACAAATAAATAAAGGATCATTTTAATAAAGGTGAAAAGATAGAGGACGAATTTCACTTAAATCCCCTATTTTCACATATCATTTCTTTTATATCTAGGGCGAAGTAAAATTCTATTGCGTATTATACATTAATTAAGAGAATATTTTGACTTATCGATTTCTGAAAAATGTATTTAATATAACATATATATTACGACCATGATATATTTGAATAATGCAAATTTATTGTCATTATTTAAAAGAGAATATAATACAATAAATCTGAAAAAATGAATTGAGTTTTAAAGGTTATATTAGATAAATAAATCACACACTATATTAAAAGTAAATTAGCGTATATATAATCTATACATAAATAATTGATGATATTTTATGTCTTTCATTCGTATCAAAATATTATAACTTTCACATTTATTTTATTTGAACATCCCACAACTATTTTCACATTTACAAAAATCATAAAGTATTAAAATACTATTATCCAATTCAACTCTATATTTATATACTTATTTTTTCTTTAAAAAAAATCATCTTCTACCGTTAAAGTAGTTAAGGGAGTTTGTAATTTTAATAATAAATACGTAATTTAAATATTATTATTTGTCATGAATTAAAATTAATTGTTAAAAATTAATAAAAGAAATGTACTACCATATTTCACAATTTGTATTTGTACCCATAATCGTATGTGAGTAGTATAAATGTGTGCGTATAAAAATGCGTATGTATAGGCGCATTAAGTGGTGGAAGTGGTTTCTCTCTCTTGTTGCCGGTGAGTTGTGCATTGGGGCGCCAACCCTTTCACAGACGCCGTCCAAAATGGTGGTTTAGGTGGTCCCCACACAAGAGAAACCTCTCCCTCTCAACTGAACATGGCATCCATTATTAATCGTAAACTCTTGCCTCGGTACATACATAAACAAATACACACATACATACATACACACACAAAATACAATTAATATTTAATAAATCAGATTTTAAATATTCCTTATCACAATTAGGCTCGAATAATTTTTTTTTTTTTGTAGATTGAATTGTCTTTTATTACTATCATTTATGTTATTAATTGATATACCACATTTAATGAATTTGATTCCATCTTTTTTTTATTTATTTAGAATTTGATTTCATCTGTTTTCCAAAAAAAAAAAAAAAAGAATTTGATTTCATCTGTTTTCAAAAAAGAAAAAATGAATTTGATTTCATCTTATGATCTTTTCACAAAATGGTAATATTAGTTATTTTCATTAAACAATATTACTATTAAAAGATTATAATGTTAATTTTATAATTAATATTCTGCTGTGCCATTATAAATTTTACATTTTTTTTTGGAACATACCACATTATCTTTCATACACCTAAAATGGAAAGAAACATTCTAACAATAATAATTCTATTTTAAAGTAATCTTAATTTATTTGCTAAAATATAATAGTCAACATGGTGTTTTTTCTTAAAAACTATCACTCCACATATGTTTTTTAAATACAATTTAAAAATACATGCAAAATATAAACAAATTTAACGATGAAATTGTTACACAAAATACTCTACCTTCCTCCTATTACATTTACTATCAATCGTACTCATTCTAACAATTAAAATATAAAATTTGAGGCAAATCTAAGTATACGTCAGTTGCACCACACAATTTATATGTATTTTTTAATAATATTAGTTGTTTTCATTTAAATAGTATTAATTTACACTAATTAATATTAATTATTTTTATTGAATAATATTAATGGTTAGCATTAAATAGTAGTAATTGATGATTATTACTTTCACAAAATGGTAAATTAGTGAAAAGTATCACCAACATTTGACCTCTTTTTTGTTTTTATTAAAGTCTAACATAAATTCTTTTCTCCATAATTTCGAATTTAGCTGTGAAATACCATTTAAGTAATAAATAAATTTAAAATCCCAGTTTTTTCTAATGACAATCCATAATTGAATAGTTTTGACGGTTTTAGGTTAGCACATTTAGTAATTTAAAATATAATTATTTTTATCAATCTACATAATTTTAATGAATCCAGCATTATAAATCTTATTATTTCCAGTAAGACTACAATGAATGGCACGACTATATATAATTGACCACTAATGTTATACCATGTAATTAGATCTTTAATCGTTAAAGTGATAAATTTGTCATTATAATAAATCGTTTTTTCAACTCTTTTATGCTAAAGATTAATAATAACATCATTAAAAAAAAAAAAAAAAAATCAGACATCAGGATTCTATTTACCATGGTTCCACATATATAATAATAGATATTATACTTAATATAATTTACTCAATGTACCATTTGGAATAAGACAATTTTTTGGGTGACATTCATAATATATATATATATATATATATATATATATATATATATATATATATATATATTCTAATTTAACATATATTCTAATTTTTTTGGGTGACATTCATAATTAATATATATATTCTAATTTTTTTGGGTGACATTCATAATTATATATATATATATATATATATATCAATTAGCATATATTCTAATTTAACACATTGCATATTTACCAAAATAGTATCATATGAGAGTATCTGATTACTAGTGCATACTCCCGCGAATTTTGTAGACTGAAAAAGAATTTGTTATTATTATTTCAATCTGTATTTTTTTTAATATCTTATAATTTTGATATAATATTAAAATTGTAATTATAATTCAACGAACAATAAAAAATATTAAACATGAATGGATAGAAATTTTGAAAAATATTAAACATAATATTATTTAAAATAAGTTTTCCCCCATGGTATGAAGATACAATAACAATCGAACGCAAAAGTTTACCTCTAAAGATATAGAGTCACACATTTCAGAGGTAAAGGTAACATTTGACCAAAAAAAAAAATTATAATTAAAATGAAATATTATGTAGATGTATGTGTGAGAACAATTGATTAATGTGTTGATATTTATAATACATAGTTCAACAATAATAATTGACGTTTAGACGTCGATCATAGGTTTTTTTTTAAATAAAATTCAATTTCCCTCTTAGGTTTTTAAACACAATTATAATTCAACAATCGAACGCAAAAGTTTAACTCTAAAGATATAGAATCACACATTTCAGATGTAAATGTAACATTTGACCAAAAAAATATATTATAATTAATATGAAATATTGTGTAGATGTCTGTGTGAGAACAATTGATTAATGTGTTGGTATTTATAATACATAATTCAACAATAATAATTGACGTTTAGACATCAATCTTAGGTTTTTTTTTTTAAAATATATATATATATATATATATATATATATATATATATATATATATAAAATTGAAATTTTTTAAAAAAATTGAAATCCTACCCTACAAAACAATGTATATATTATATAGTTTCATATTCTATTTTGCAGGTAAAATTTTATCCAAAAAAGAAAAAAATATTTTATAATCTATTATTGATCGTAAGAATTATATTTAGAGGCAAATATATTTTGGGAATCATATTCAATCTCAGTGACAGTATATATTTTTTGAAATATTTCAATTCCTTGCTACAATTTGTCATTATAATAAAGAGTATGTATAGAGTGAAATTGGTTCATACATGAATCATCAAATGGTATTGGTTGTTATCACTAAAAAGTATTAGGTGTTTTCACTGAAGGGTATTAGTTGTTTTCATTGAAGAGTCTTATAGTTTGTTTTCACTGAATAACTAAAACTCTTCAGTGTAAACTAGTAATACTCGTCAATGGAAACAACTAATACTGTTTAAAGAAATCAACTAATACGCTTCGATAATTCATGTATGAACCATTTTCACTCTATACTTTGTCAATAATAAATCCTTTATTCAACTTTTTTATGCTAAAGATTAATAATAACATCATTTAAAATTAAAAAAATCAGACATCGGGATTCTATTTACCATGACTCCACATATATAATAATAGATATTATACTTAATAATTTACTCATTGTAACATTTGGTATAAGACAATTTTTTGGGCGACTTTCATAATATATATATATATATATATATATATTTATATATCAATTAACATATATTCTAATTTAACATACTGTAATCCCTTATTTACTAAAATAGTATCATATGAGAGTATCTGATTATTTGAGAAAACGTGGATTAATTGGACTATGTTATAATGCATTAAAATAGTATCATATGTTAATTCCTATCATAGTGAAATGGGTGGGTGATGATAATTAGTGATTGACCAAAAGTAATAAAAACAAATTTCTTGTAAATAAAATAGGTAAATGATTGAGATTTTCTCTAGTGGATGCAAGTAGTATACAATTACTTCTTTGTCACGAGAAGATATGAGCATTTATGTTAATTTTAGACAAATCTGAATTCATTGTTTCAGTAAATAATATCTGACTGCATTAATTAGAGTTAATCGATAGCAAAAGAAGTTCTTTTTCGGCTGAGGGTTAACGAGTAAATTACAATTATAAAATGCCCCATAAGACAATCTTACACAATCTTTTGTTTTTATTTAAATATAGCTGAGTTATGTTATTCAGTTTATTATACCAAACAAAATCAATAAATTTTAATTGAAGTGCTTTTATTAAAAATGAATTTTTTTTTCTAACAATTTGTAATAATTAAGTGGGAGAATGCCTGAACCCTTCAAATAATACTTAATTTATGATGCATTACTTCTCATATGAATAACATGCATTATATCGACGAAATATTCTTAAGTGCTGTATATTGGGTGTAATTTCATTCACATTAAATCAAATTACAATAAATTTTGAGTTTGACTTCCCCAATTTTTAATTTTATTTGACTTGTCCATCTCCTAGCCGGTGCACATTTGAACTAGTATTTCGATTGATCATTAGTGATCATGTGTACATTAATCGTATCATTACCATATACACTTAATATATCAATATAAAAATAAAATCAAACACAAGATAAAACAGAGGATGATAATTCAATAGAAAAGACGATCATTAAAAGATTCTCTAATTTTGCTTTGTTATACTAATCAGACTCCATTAACATTACATGGTGAAAAAGACGTGGCTTTTAATTCTCCCTTTGTTTTTTTTCTACTATTTAGAAATATTTAATTAAACATATTTACATTTACTTTTTTAGGGCCATCACACTCAGAATCTCCACTTGCACATGAGTTTATGAGGAAGGAAGGTACGAAACCAACAAAATCAATATCGAAATTGTGTAGGTCTTCTGTACTAGATCGTACACAGAACAAATGAACAACAGTACATAACGTTTTTAACTCCTTATTTAATTTATTTAACTCGAATTAGTTTGTAACGCAGTCTTACCTAACTATTGGTTTGCATTTTTTTTTTTATATATTTATACATTAATACTTACTTCAATAAAATGTACGGAGTATTAATTTGTCAATATTAACTCTTTCTTTCAAAAATATTAGTCATCAATATTAATACAATTATTTTATACAATAATTTATAGTCTTTCGTCCCCTCTTAATTTTCACACTTTTTTATTTGAGACATCTCACAATAATTATCACCCAAAATAAGAAAAAAAATATTCTCGCAATAACTACTTTATTTCAAAATATTTTCATTCATTGGTCCCAAAAAAAATCAGTAAAACAATTTTTCTTAAAAAATGTGTCCACTCATCTTTGAAAATTAAGAGGGGACGGAGGGAGTAGTATATATTGAGTGAACAAAATAAATAAATGTAACACAATATTATTCATTCAACTATGTTGTTCAGTTGTTCACTAAGTAAAATTATTAAGCAAAAACTTGTGTATGACTGTTTCACCGTAAGATTATAATCACTTTTAAAAAAAAAATTATCACTTTATAAAGTAGATTTTACTACATCATTCATATAGAAATTTGATCATTTTTCTCATTGGAATGTTTCATATATATTTGCACACTCAATTAATAGAATTACTCACAGACTCCACCTTCATAATATCTTCATATATATTTACATAAAAAGTCTCACTATATATACACCAAAAATTTTCAAACATACTCCATAATTTTAAAGACAAAAATAGACATAAGTGAAAAGTTATTCTTATATAAATATGGATGGATTATCCTCTAATTTTTTGTTGACTTTGACTTAGTCTTTTAAGTCATTTAATTTCAAAATTAGTATTTTAACTTTAAATTGTTCAATTTTTTTTTCATTAAATTTTTAAATTTAATATCATAAAGCATCTAATAACGTAAAAATTCTTTTTTTTTTAAATAAAGTTACCCATCACAAACCAACCCAATCGAGCATAAAGTGCATTTATTGAGTATACCTATTGTGAAATTTAATTATGGTAAAATCGGTTCACAGCTAATACTCTTTAATAGCACAATTAATATCATTTAGTAAAATAAACAATACCCTTCAAACAAGTTTCACCATGAATTTTTTTCACACAATACTCTTTCTTTCATATTTTGTGTGTACACTTTGGTTAAGGATGAGACCATCCGGATGGGGATGAATCATCCCCCATCCCATCCGATTTTAGATAGACATCTCTTATTCCTTATATACACTTTCACAACTCTATTCATTTTACTTTATACAATTACATCACTTTTCTCTCACTGACTCATTTTGTCTCCTACTTTTCACTCACCCACTTATTTATCCTACTTTTTCTAACACATTCATTCTCTCTTCTATTGTTCTTTTCTCTCCTATTTTTTACTCACTCAATTTCAATTGTAGCCAATATCTTATTGCAAATAATTTCGACAACTTCAAGAGAAAGGGGGGCATTTATATATTACAGAGATGGTGTGATTTGGGGCATCCCCCAAGAGCGAGGGATTTCGTGACATGTCGAATGGGTTGTCTTGTATTTTTAATAAGTTATTTAATAGTTGGCATGTTGAATATATACATAATGGGTTATTATCCCACTAATTAACAGTAATAATGTTGTACCAGGTAGCGATGAGCTAGGCGACAAGCGGTTAGATCGAAGTAGACGAGCTTTTATGTGGCCAGTGGCCAAGCTCTACTTGCCCAACGATAACTTGGTCAGAGGATCGGATCGAGAAAGAAAGCAACCCCACCAGATAAAGAGATGTGACAGGCGCAACCAAGTAGATCTTTAAAAGTCAATTGTGATGCCAGGTGGAGCCACATGAGTAGTCCACTTGGCCTGGCAGATGTGTGGCCAGCATGACTATGACCAAATAGTATGTCGTGCATTTAATGCATGAGTAGTGGCCTAACAGGAAAAAAAATCTAATTTGTATTTATAAATATGTCCTCCAAGGATCATTAATAACAAGTTTATTTATGAGAAGAAAACATTCGACATAGAAATAATTTCTTGAGATTATTACAACTAGGTTAAAAATTTTATTCATAATTACTGTCTAGTTGGTACACTTTTGAAACTTACATGTAGGTTAACTTTATTGTAGTATAATATCATAAATACCCTTAATAGATTATTATTGTACAATTTCTTCCTATATTTTTGTAGATTCATTTTCTTTCTCCAAATTCAAATTAAAGCAACCAAACCTCATCTCTTTCCATTCTCATCCACACTATCTCTCCCCCAAAAAAATACCTTCGCTGGAAAACATCCTCACCCTCGGATCAAACTTTGCAATTAGGCGGCGGCGGCCAGCGACGGGTGGACGGTGTTGGGTAGGCGGAGCTGGAGGCGGTGACGGGTAGACGACGCTGGGTAGACGGCGGCCGGCGTCGCTAGGAAAAATTGAGTTGACGCGGCTGTGCTTGGTGCCGCCGGAGGGGATGTTAATTTGTCGCCTTTCTCCCCTTTTCCCTGAATGGGCCGTAGGAAAAAGTGCCGAAAACCCTCATTTTTCATATCAAGGTACTAGTCTTTTTTATTTTGATAAAATTGATCACTAAGGTCTGGCTCGTTCGATTTAGTTTGTTATACTTGTTTTTTATTTGAACCCATTTTCCGAAATTGCAGGATGTTAACCGAACTTATTAAAGATGAATTTTTCCTGGAGTCATTGGGGTTAGGTTAAAGTTATTTTTGGGAGTGTTCCGAGAAAAGGGCCCAAATTCTAGTTTAATTAGGTTTATGATTTCTATAACTGGGGAAAATTCACAACTTAGATTTGTTTAAATTGAGTGTTTGGGTAAGAAGAGGAAGAGGGTTAAGATCTCATTAAGGTGTCAAAAAGATATCGAGGATGGAACTCGATTGCAATGCTCTGGTCGCATTTGTCACTGGAAGATTATTCAAGAAGGAAAAAGAAGTGCAAGGAAGTTGTGACTTCAAAAACTGTTGCTTTATCATGTGTTTAATGGTATAGATAAACATTGTACTATGGTATTATGATTTGTACTATGGTACTATAATATTATCATTTGTACTATGCAATGATGAGAATAATTACTAAATTTTGTTCTATTTCTTTTGCACTAAGGCTTGTTGGTGAACGAATCTAATCGTAAGGATTAGTGGCTGTTTTAATCCGTTTTTACGTCACCAATCAATAACGTGTGATTGATTACCACCGTAAATGGTAAATCGGGGTGTGAATTTATCGGATTAATAAATTCGATAGTCGAAATTGAACTGATTTCGTATGTGTGGGCGTTTTAGGTGTATTTGTGTGTGTTTTGGAATTGTTTAGGTATTTTAACTTTTTTCTGAACTTGTATTTCACAGCTGGAGAACAACTATTTATAGAGACTAACAAGCATGAGGTGTCCAAGACTCTTGGTCTCCCTAGCCTGCATGCTTGACATGTGTCCCTTTGATCTTATCAAAGCTGAATCTTAGCTACAAAGTCTTCTTTGGTCTTATCTCGGACTCGTTGTTGTTCGCCTAGGTCGGCTTGATTGATCTTGTTGATTCTCCAACTTAAAGTTGTTCGCCTCTTGAGGTTGTACTTTGGAAGTTGTTCGCCTTATGGTTTTGTTCACTTGTTCACCATGGCTGTTGTATCATAATTTGACCAAGTTGTTCGTCATTGATGACTTCACAGTTGGCTCATTCTTGGTCTCGGGTCTAAATACCTGTTCGCCCATTAGTTGTTCGTCGGGGAGTTGTTCGTCACTTTATACACCTCTCAAATTGGTAGATGCACCCCAACTTGATTTTTTTTGTTGATCACTCTTGATTTGAGGTTGGCTCTTCATAATCCTTGATGTAGCTTTAATCCTTGTTCGCCATTTATTGACTTATGTTCGCCTATCAACAATTGCCCCCTATCCTGGCTATATGTTGCCCCAGACGAGCAACTTTGTGGCGAGCAACTATAGTTAGGATATCAAAATGATGAGGGTTGGGGCGAACATCATTGGCTTGGGCGAGCAATATATGGTCTGTCGTTTCGTCTCCCCAAGGTCTGGGGGTTGTACGAAGATGACGTGGGCGGCATGGTTGTGCGCCGCCCACGCGCGAGCAATCCCGAGGCCACGCGCCCCTATATTTGCATGTAGGCCCTTCGATTCTTATACTTGCTCGGAAATTACCCCGTTTTCTTTCAATTTGGCCCGTATTTTATTGGAAATTACGCTTTGTGCCCCGTTTTTTGCTTGGGGTATAAATAGAAGGGGGAAACAAATTTTTCCCACTTTTTCATCTCTTGCTACAGTACTCCGGCGATTCTTCCTTCTCCGGCGATTTCAAGCTTTCCGGCGTCCGTCCTTCAGCATCTGACTTCAAATTTTAAGACAAGGTAGTTACTTTTCTTTTCTTTTTCTTCATTTCATCTCTTTTGTTCTTTTTCAAAAATCTCCATCGCCGCCGTGTGTGGCTTTGCTCCGCCGTCTTCCCCGACAAAACGCCGCCGTCTGGTTCTTCTTCTCCCTTCTCCTTCCATGTCTTCGCATTCGAGTAACAAATCCGAAAAAACACTCGACCCACTCTTCCCAACCGCGGCCCCTGTCGATCAACCTCCCTTCGTTATTTCCTCGGCGTCGGATCCTCACGTGGACTCGATTGTACGTTCTTTGGAGGATTCTGGTGCTCGCTCATCTGGGAGGGAAGTGGTGGTTGCTGCGAACAGGGACTCTGACGAGGGCTCCTCGTCTAGTGCTGAATCGGAGGATCCCCAATTCGACGAGTTGACTCGCGAATTTTTAGAAGGGATAGACTTTCCATCTCCAAAGATATTGGAAAACGAGATCCCAGTCGGAGTTACTCGGCCTTTCGAATGGCGAGCATATGCTGAGGAGTATGCGAACAACTTTGCTCGCCCACAGAGAGAAGTATTGGATCTGGTGAAGACTGAGTACCAGGCGAGCAAGATTAAAAGCGTTGTTCGCGAGTATGAATTGGATTCGATCCGGGAGACCTACAAGATTCCCTTTGATATTCATATGTGGGCTCCCAAGAGAAAAGAGAGAGCCGATCGCCCACCTCCTGGATGCACAGCGATCAACATTCATACTCTGATTGCTGGAATGAAATTGCCCCTTCCACCCATTGTTGCTCGCTTCCTGGAGGCGACCAACCTTGCCATCACCCCAATCGGATGGATGAACTTATTGGGGACGATGTGTCTGTTTGCTCTAGAGGGATACGTTGATCGCATAACTGCAGATGAGATCAACTACCTCATGACGATCACAAGATGTCCCCCTGGAGAGGAATGATATTTTTATCTCAAGGCCAGGACATGACTGAAGATGGTAGAGGGAGTGCCGAACAAAATCCGCGATTGGAAGCAGCACTTCTTTTTCATTGGGGGTGATTGGCGAGCATCTTCTGGCCCATATGGTGGTGATGGACGAATAAATTCTCCAGCCTCTTACGGGAAATTTAAACGTAAGATTAATTTCTTGTTCGTCCACGAGCTGTACTGTTCTAATTTAACTTTTCTTGTTTGTTCGCAGGCCCTCGTTTGCCCAAGTGGAACTCGAAGGAAGAAGAGGTCGGCTCAGAGTTCCTATTCACCTCTTGCTTGGTCGGCCTTCGCAACAAAGCGGAGAGGACTATCGAGTACTTGCGCGATAGAAAGTGCCTGAGAGCTGCTCGCCTGCTCACATACCCCCATCACCTGGAAGCTCAAGCTGAGGTGCCCCCAGGTATGGAAATTTCGAACTCCTTAATGAGAACTTTGCTCGTCATTTGCCATCCCCAATCTTGCTCGTCTACATTTTTTTTTTTAAGCCGAGCAAGTCACTGTTGCCATTCCTCCAAGTTTTGCTCTCTTAGAACAGAGGGTTTTTGAGATGGCGCCTCCGAAAGGGCGGAAGAGGAGAGGTGATCCGCCTACTAAGATCCTGGGGATGACGAATAAGGCTGGGGGAGCCAAAGTTCCGCGATCAGCTGCTCCTCCTGCTCCTGCTCAGCCATCTTCTCCAATTTCTCCCCCTCGTGGAGGGAAGCGCTTAAAGAAGGCGGATGGGACTCCGCTGGCCCAAGACATCCCCACTGGTGGCAAGGGGAAGGAGAAAGTGGGCCACAGTCATTCTCGTCCTGAGGGGGATGCTGTTCGCCGCTCTACTGAGCCTGTAGAAAAATCAGGCAAAGCGAGCAAGGATTCCACCTCTGGTCGCGGCCCCGAGGACCTCACCCATCTGGGTTGGGATGATCGGAAATTTAAAGAGTAAGTTTACCCTTGCCTTTGTCGAGTAAGATTCATCATCATCATTTCATTTTTCTTTTCTAAGTGTCTTTTTCTTTCTTGTTCGCAGATATCGTGCTGACGATCATCCCAGTCGAGCAAGTGTTGTACACCAGTACGCTTGCTCGAAGACTCCCGTTAACATAAGGGAGATTCCTGGCGAGCATGTTCGCAGGGCGACGGAGTTGGTCGCCCGAGCTTGGACGCGTCCTCTAGATAAGGCCGTTTTTCAACAGGGGTTGGCGGATAATCTTCACCTCTCAATGATGCTCGTCGCCAGCGGCCTCGTCACTGCCCAAAGGGCAATTGCCCAAGTTGCCGAGCAAGAAGAATCTGCTCGTCACTATGCCAGCACTGCTCGGCAACTTACTGAAGAGAAGGATGGCCTGGTCGGCCAATATGAAGCTAAGATTGCTCGTCTCAACAACCAGATCAATGTTTACATTGATGCTGAGCATAAACGCCTTGAAGAAATTCAAAGCCTGTCCAAAGAGCTGAAGGACAATGAGGCTCTGCTTAAGGATAAGGAGGCCTTGCTCGGCGAGGGGGAGAAAAAGCTGTCCGCAGCTGAACAAGAAAACGCCGAACTGAAAGCAGAAATTGCTCGTCTTCGGGAGGCGGCAGCCAACCTCTTCACACGCGAGCAACTTGAAGAGGAAGTTCAGGCTCGAACTGCTCCCATTTCCAACCTTGGATATATATCTGCGCCTCTGCGGACAGCATCCGCACGGCCGATGCCTATGACTTCAAGGATTTGGTTGAAGAAATGAGCAAGGATCTGAATGAATTCATGGAGCATTATCCACCGCCGAACAACATCGAAATTTAGTTGGCGGATCTGGCCGTACTAGGGGTTAAGCTTGACAAACTTGACCCCAGTATATCCATCACTCATCCTCCTCCTCCAGTTGATGAAGGCGAACAAGAGGAAGAGGTGGCCGCCGCTGTCGAGCAGAGTGCTAAAGAGACTGAGGATAAGGCTGCCGAAGACTTGGCTCGAGATATGATTGTCGAACCTCCCGCCGAGCAGGCTCAAGATCCTCCCCCTGCCGAGCAACAATAGCTCTTAGGACTTAGCTTTTTTCTTTTTCTTTTGTAATAGTTGTTCGTTCCTTTTTTGTAGTACTTGTAATGGCTATTTTCAGCTTGTACTATCTTTTGGGCTTAAAGCCTTTAATTCAATGAATGTCTTTCTTTTGTTCGCTCATCTTCTTTATGTTAATTGCCTTTACATTTTCATGAAATGCTTTTGCAATTATAACATATTGTATTGGGCTTTGTTCGCTTTTTGAACTTTGCCTTTGATGGAATAGGGTTTAGCCTTAGGTTCTGCTCATCTTAAAAGACGAAAAACCTTTGAATGGCTTTGGTCCTTGAATGGACTGGTACCTCGAGCTTTGGACTTTTCTTTTGCTGACGAACAACTACTGTATTTACATTTTGAACAAATTACAAGTATTATAAGAATGTTCATCACTAACATATACAATATGACGAACAACTTTGAACATAAACTAAAAACTTGCTCGCTTATAGATTTTTGCCGAGCAACTCTATTGAAAAATAAAAGACGCAGCACCAGACTATACAAATGTGGCGAGCAAATCTTTAATCTATACTTAACCAAATTTTCAAAAAATTATGCAAGTTTTTGATCCTTGATCCATTCCATTTGCTTGATTCACTTCATTCGCCATACTTGCCCCCAAGATAATTGTTCGCCTATTTATTGATAGTACTTCTTGAGATGTACGGCATTCCAGGAGTATGAGGCCGGCTTGCCTTCCATATCTTCGGGATCGTATACGCCATTTACGAATTTTTCCGTTATACGATATGGGCCCTCCCAAGCTGGTCCCAGTACTCCTGAAGATTGGGCGAGCAGTTTTCTTAGAACCAAATCTCCAACTCTGAATTCCCGGACTTTTACACGGGAATTATAATAACGCTCCGCTCTTTGCTTGTATGTTGCATTTTTTAACTCAGCATTGAGTCTTTTTTCTTCGAGCAAATCCATTTCAGCACTTAGAGCAGAATTATTTGCTTGTTCATCAAAGTTGGTCGTCCTAATCGTACTGGTCCTTAACTCAATAGGTATTACTGCTTCTGTTCCGAAAGCCATAGCAAAGGGTGTTTCTCCGGTACTAGACCTGGGAGAAACTCTGTATGCCCACAAGACTTCCGGGAGTTCGATAGACCAACCACTTTTGCTCTCCGCCAGTCTTACTTTTAATGTATGCTTGATTATCTTGTTCACAGCTTCAACTTGTCCGTTTGACTGGGGATGATAAGGTGTGGAGTAATGCTTTCTGATCCCCCACTTCGCACAGAATTCTCTCAACTCTTGTCCATCAAACTGTGGACCATTGTCTGTCACAATTGCCTGTGGAACTCCGAAACGACAGACAATGTTCTTCCAAATAAAGTTGATCATCTTCTGCTGCGTGATGTTCACCATGGCCTCTGCTTCTGCCCATTTAGTGTAATAATCGACTGCCACAACGGCAAATCGAACATTTCCTACTCCAGCCGGGAAAGGACCAATGATGTCCATCCCCCATTTTGCAAAAGGCCATGGGCTGTAAACTGACACAAGCTCCTGGGCCGGGGTATGAATATTCGGGGCAAAAATCTGACACTGATGGCAAGTTTTTGCTTTCTTGATCGCATCCTGACGTAATGTCGGCCAATAATACCTTTGCCTGATGGTTTTGTATGCCAAGGCTTGCCCCCCAGTGTGATTTCCACATACTCCGGCGTGAATTTCTTCGAGTACTGCTTGCCCTTGCCCCCTAGGCAAACACTTGAGAAGTGGGACTGATATTCCCCTTTTGAAGAGTTGCTCGCCCACCAGAGTATATCTGGCGGCTCGCTTTATTAGCTTGGCAGCTTCAAAAGGATTGTTTGGTTTTTCCCCACTTTTCAAGTATTTGACTATACTTGTTCTCCAGTCTTCTTCACTGGTTTGATCGTCGAGTTGGTTGACATTATAGCTTACTGTTGATGGATCTTTCATCTTTGTAACTATAATATCTGCCAACTCTACGGGGCCTTCACTTGTTGCTAGTCGAGCAAGCGCATCTGCTTGAGTGTTGCTCGTCCTTGGAATTTGCTGTATGAAAACTTGCTGCAACATGGACATTAGGTGAGCAACAATCTGTTGATACTCGATCATGTGATCATCTTTTGCCTCGTATTCACCTCGGACTTGGTTCACGATCAATTGTGAATCGCCAAATATTTGCAAGCGTCTGACACCAACTGCGAGAGATAGGTGGAGACCAGCAATAAGAGCTTCATACTCAGCTTCGTTGTTGGTTGCCATGAAACCAAATCTGATTGCCGAGGTGAATACTTGTCTATCTGGGCTGATTAAAACTACTCCTGCCCCCGAGGCTATATTGGTTGATGATCCGTCCACATAGAGATGCCAAGGATGATCAAGTCCTCTCGTCGGATCTGGTGGGAAAGTTAGTTCGACTATAAAGTCGGCTAATGCTTGCCCTTTGATCGTTGTTCGAGGAGCATAGGTCACCCCGAATTGGCTAATCTCCAGTGACCATCTTAAGAGACGACCTGCAGTGTCGGGGCGATGGAGAATTTGCCTGAGCGGGAAAGTTGTTAGAACTTCGACTTGATGGTCAAAGAAGTATGGTCGTAACTTTCTCACGCTCATAACCAAAGCATACGCCAGCTTTTCGGTTGGAGCATATTTGATCTCTGCTTCGTGTAAAGCCTGGCTGACGTAATATATAGGTTGGTGAAATTTGCCGTCTTCGCGCACCAAAACAGAGCTGATGGCAACTTCTGATGCGGCTAAGTATAGAAAGAGCTTTTCTCCTGGGATTGGTTTTGATAGGATTTTGACATCTCCCAGGTATTCTTTAAGTTGATCGAAGGCCGCTTGGCAGTTGTTAGTCCATGCAAACTTTCCTTTTTTGACGGCCTCGAAGAATGGACGACACTTGTCCCCTGACCTGGATATGAACCGGTTCAATGCTGCTAGGCACCCGGTGAGTCTTTGCACTTCTTTCACCGAACGTGGTGGTTGCATATCCATGATGGCTTTAACCTTTGAAGGGTTGGCCTCAATTCCCCGCTGGCTAACAAGATGGCCCAAGAATTTCCCTGAGTGAACTCCAAAGCTGCTCTTCTTTGGATTCAACTTCATGTTATAGTGTCGAAGAATTTCGAACACTTGAGTCAGATGTTGAAGATGGTCTTCCTTCTTGGGACTTTTGACTACAATATCGTCTACATAGACTTCCACCATGTCTCCGATTTGTTGGTCAAACATCTTGTTCACCAGCCTTTGATAAGTTGCCCCGGCATTGATGAGGCCGAAGGGCATTCTCTTCCAGCACAGCAAGTTTTAGTTAGTGTAAAAAACTGTGCTTTCTAGATCGTCAGGATGCATTGGGATTTGATGATACCCTGCAAAAGCATCCATGAATGTTAGCATTTCGTGACCCGCAGTGCTGTCCACCAATTGATCGATGTGCGGGAGAGGAAAGTTGTCCTTCAGGCATGCTGCATTCAGATCTGTAAAGTCTATGCATAGCCTCCAGGTTCCGTTTGATTTCCTCACCAGCACAGGGTTTGCTACCCATTGTGGACAAAGTGCTTGATGGATCAGATTGTTGTCTAACAGCTTTTTAACTTCTTCATTCAACGCTTGATATTTGTCCGGGCCGTACTTCCTTCGTTTTTGATGGACGGGCTTTCTTGCTTGATTTATGTTCAGCTTGTGGCAAGCATGTTTCGGGTCTATCCCCACCATATCTGCGTGAGACCAAGCAAAGACATCTAGATTCTTGGTGAGGAACTCTTTCATTTGGGATCTGTAAGGCTCTGGGAGCTCAGATCCTATGAATAATTCAAGATCTTCGTTGTCGGGATTAACTTTGAACGCCTCCAGCTCTTCGACTGGAGTCGCTCGTCGTTTTTGTCCCTTCCAACGGGGATCAAGCATGGGTTCCTCAGGGTTGGAATCATTTTCGATGTTCATGGGCTCTGCCCCCAGGCGGGGTTCTAGATCATCAGTTGGCTCCGTCCCATTGTTGTTCGTTTGTACTTGGCCCTCCAAGTCCCCCACTGAGGGTTGTTCGTCATCACCCCTTTGTTGTTCGTCAGATGGAGGTTCCTCGCGGGTGGTAACGAGTTGTTCGTCCAATACTTGCTCGTTCAAGTGTTGTTCGTCCGTATCGTTGTGGTCGTCCATGTCCATCATATTGTTCAGTATTGATGGTTCATCGACGGGATAACTTGTTGCTTCCATCATGGATATTTGTACAAATTTTGCTCGTAGTTGTTGAATGCATTCTCGTGCTCTCCGTTGGTCTCCTTTAATTGTGCCTGCTCCACTGGCTGTTGGAAATTTCAAACAATAGTGGTAAGTGGAACATGCAGCTTTAAATTCATTGAGAAAAGGTCGGCCAAGAAACCCATTATAGGTCGACTCCTGGTCTACAACCAAGAAATCTACCATTCTTGTTATATTTCTTTCGGGTTCATTAGCCGTTACAAGTTGTACTGCTAATGTTACAATTCCCAACGGTGTTGTCACAGCATTCCCGAAGCCTATGATTCTATGTGTTGTATTCCGAACATAACCCGAATAATCTCCCAGATTATCGAGGGTCTTCTTAAATAAGATGTTGGTGTAGGCTCCGGTGTCCACCAACAGTCTGTGGACTATGGTCCCCATAATCTTTGCGCAGATTACGAGTGAATCATTGTGCGGAGTTAAGACGCCTTCAAGGTCTTTTTCGGTGAAAGTTAATTCTGCCGTTTGCATGATAGATGGCTTAACTCCCATTTCTTGTACTTGGCCAATCGCTCGTAGCTCCGCTTTCCTCTTCCGATTAGAGTCGGGTGGTTGTCCATCAAAACACCCTCCCGCGGGACCTGCGGGTTCCATCATGAAAAGATCTTCTAAAGGTTGAGTCGGTATACTGGGAACTGGTCGCCCGGGTCTGTTGTTTCTCTGAGGTTGACCATCCTCTTCGTCTTCTGAGTTGTTCTCCCGGGTTCTCTTCCCAGGTTGCCTTTTAACGAAATCGGAGAGCTTTCCCTCCTCATAAAATCGCCAGAGTTGCTTAAGCAAATCTCTACACTCACTCGTAAAATGCCCCACACTTTGATGGTAGGCACAATACTTGTTTGGGTTGAGTTTGCCAGTATCCTGACGGATTTTACGTGGTGGGGAAAGCAACTCTTTCTCCTTTACGCTCTCATACACATTATCAACTGATACTGTCAATACTTGGTTCAATTTTTCCTTCAAATCCGATCCTTCGGTGAATGCTTTCATATTTTTTGGGACCCTGTAGCTTGTCCCGACGGGCTTTTTGTTATTCTCCTTAGGATCAGCTTTATTCTCCCCCAAATTTGTTTGTAGGGCCTCGTGCATGGAAACAAAAATGCCAGCTTGGTTTCTGAACTCGGCATAAGTCTTTGGGCACTTTAGACGTACCTCCTTCCATAACTTCGACCCTTTTTTCAATCCGGCCATCACAGCGACGATCTTTGTATCTTCGCTCACCGGTTCTCCTTCTAGCAAAACTTTATCGAATCTTTCCATAAACGCCCGGCCAGTTTCATCATCATTTTGCCTCAAATCTGACAGCCGGTGTTTTTGGGAAAGATACGACCCTGCCGTTGAAAAGTGAGAAAGAAATTCTCGACTTAGTTGGACGAACGAGTGGATTGATGCCGGCGGCATTGATGAAAACCACTTGTGAACCCGATCGCCCAATGTTAAAGGAAAATTCCGGCATTGGGTGGCATCGCTGGCCCCCACGGAGACCATGTAGTCCGTATACTTCGTTAAGTGGACCCGGGGGTCGGCGATGCCTTCATATTGAATGCTTGCCGGAAATTGAATCTTTTTCTGTATCGGGGCCTTCAAAATGTGAGCTGCCAAAGGTGAGGATGGCATGCTAGTCGTTCCCATCCCCCTCTGTTGGTCTAGTTGCCCCTGCATGTTCTCCACAGCCTTCCTTAGGCTTGACAATTCATCAAGAGGTGCCCCCTGACTTGGAGGCTGTTCGGCGAGCAAAGGCATTAACCTTTCTGCTCGTCGCAGTCCCTCGCTTGGAGTGGGCACTTCCTGGGCTTGCCTCCTAATGTTGTTCGCCGCATTTGGCCCTAGGCGCCTAAAGGCTGACTGGGAGAGTCTTTCATGGACTGATGGGCGAGGCTGTTCAAAAGTTGCTCGCCCATCTTCTGCTCCCCGGCGAGCAGCTTCCTGTTGGGGTTGGCTAAGCCTGTCCTGAGCACTGGAACGCGTTGTTCCATGGCTAGACATAGTTGTTCGTCCGCGACCAGACTCAGCCTGTACTTCTCTCTGGTCGATCACCTTGGCCTTTCCCTTATTCCGTCTGACTTGGGCACTATCAACCTCTCGCTGTTCGCCCCTAGTAGTCCTGGGTCTAACAACCTCTAGGGACTTGTCCCTTGGCCTTGCTTGTGTTGGCCTAACCTGCTCTTGTTGCCTCTGAAGGGCCTGGAGAGCAGCTATGGTTTTGGCTAACTCGTTGGGGTTGTTCGCCAAAGCCTCCATCTCAGGGGGGAGGTTATGTGTTATGGATGTATGCTGCGACCTGTTCGCATGTCTCGGGTCACGGTCCTGGTGGTCGGCCGACGTGGCCCGGGTCAGAGATGCTCTTTTTGACAAACGTGATCCTTGGGTCTCTTTAGATTGAGGCATTTCAATTTAAATTATTTCTTAATTTATAAATTGAAGAACACCAAGAACACCAAGAACACTTTTGTTTGTATCTTCAAATATTTCTTAAGATTTCCTATGAATCTTCAAGTTTTCAACTTGAAGTTCTTGAGTAATCACACTAAACCGAAGGTTCGGACCCTCCTTCTAGCGCCAAATTGTTGGTGAACGAATCTAATCGTAAGGATTAGTGGCTGTTTTAATCCATTTTTACGTCACCAATCAATAACGTGTGATTGATTACCACCGTAAATGGTAAATTGGGGTGTGAATTTATCGGATTAATAAATTCGATAGTCGAAATTGAACTGATTTCGTATGTGTGGGCGTTTTAGGTGTATTTGTGTGTGTTTTGGAATTGTTTAGGTATTTTAACTTTTTTCTGAACTTGTATTTCATAGCTGGAGAACAACTATTTATAGAGACTAACAAGCATGAGGTGTCCAAGACTCTTGGTCTCCCTAGCCTGCATGCTTGACATGTGTCCCTTTGATTTTATCAAAGCTGAATCTTAGCTACAAAGTCTTCTTTGGTCTTATCTCGGACTCGTTGTTGTTCGCCTAGGTCGGCTTGATTGATCTTGTTGATTCTCCAACTTAAAGTTGTTCGCCTCTTGAGGTTGTACTTTGGAAGTTGTTCGCCTTATGATTTTGTTTACTTGTTCACCATGGCTGTTGTATCATAATTTGACCAAGTTGTTCGTCATTGATGACTTCACAGTTGGCTCATTCTTGGTCTCGGGTCTAAATACCTGTTCGCCCATTAGTTGTTCGTCGGGGAGTTGTTCGTCACTTTATACACCTCTCAAATTGGTAGATGCACCCCAACTTGATTTTCTTTGTTGATCACCCTTGATTTGAGGTTGACTCTTCATAATCCTTGATGTAGCTTTAATCCTTGTTCGCCATTTATTGACTTATGTTCGCCTATCAACAAGGCTCACGCTCTTATACTACATCTAATAAATTTATACTTTATCAATAAATTTTATACCATGGTATTATCGTGTTTGCATGAATAGTTACCAAATAAAAAAATGCAGTAAAAAAAGGTCTAATTTTGAAAAAAGAAAAATTTGGACACAAATCTGATAAAATTTTAAAAACTATTTACAAAAGCTAAAAAGTAGATGTCAAATCATGAACATTGAAAAGTAAATAGAAAGGAAAACAAAAGGGAAGAAAGGAAGGGTAGTAAGTTAACCTACTTGTAAATTTTAAAAGTATATCAACGCAACTATAATAATGTCTTATAAAACTTACCCTCTAGTAAATGCCCCTAATTTCTTAGCATTTATGTCTTGAGTGTTTGGTAGATTAAGTACCACCAACCAACAAATTAATCATCCACACTAAATAGTCTAACAAAATATATATATATATATATTACAACATCAATTTTAATTTGATATAAAACTACACACAACTCTATTTCTATATCCCTAACAAAACACAATTTTACTATTTATTGGACTAACCCGCCTCAGTTTTCCATCTTTATTCCATCCACCACCATCCCTAATCAAACACCACTTTAGGGTGCAAATTTCTCTAAAACAGAGGGAGTACTTCCTCTGTCCATCAATGTTATTCTCAAAACTTGGTAGGCTCGACAATATAGGTTCGAACCTCGGGAGTGATAATTTTTCATTGAAATATTGTGGAGGTTTGTCTTGAGAATTCAATCATAATAGATCTCTCCCACAAATATCAGTCACTCTAGCACATCCCTCAATTTACATCTCATCCAACTGAGGGGTCAATGTTACGAGTGGGGGAATTCAAGATCTTCTTTATTAAAAAAATGGTGGACACTAGTTTTAATAAAAATTACTCCCTCTGTCCCATGCTTATTTGTTACATTGCCAAAAAGATATGTCTCATACTTGTTTGTTACATTTATTTTTGGCAAAAAAAAAAAAAAAGTAACAATATTTTTTAATATTATATTTTCCATACACCAATAACTAAAAGTATCTACTTTATCACTTTAAATACTAATAAACAACTATTTTCTTAAAACCCGCACAAACAGTAACCTAGCAAACGAGTTTGGGATGGAGGGAGTAATATTTTGTTGAAAAAAATAGATAAAACAATGATATTTGAGCAACTCTTTTGTGCACTTGGTGTATGATGCACTCACTCAACAGTTGAGATTGTTTACACTGAAATGTATGATTTGATTATACTGAAAAGTGTGGTTAGATTACACTATAAAGTTTATGCTTAAAATCGATTTTCAGTGTAAACTTTTTAGTGTAGTCTAACCACACTTTTCAATATAATCAACCAATATTTTTCAGTGTAAATAACATCAACTGTTGAATGAGTACACAATGCACCAAATGCATATGAGAATGCGTCATGATATTATGGGGTATTGTGAGTCAATTTATGAATAAAATGATTATTTGTGAGTCTTATTTATTTCTGTAAAAGGTATGAGAACAAATCTAGTAGACAACCCAAAAGAAAAAAATTGAGAATATAGTTGGTGAACCGTGAATTACCATTTAAGTTTTTTCTTAAAAATGTTACTCCAAAAGTGTATCACTTTTAAATAAATTGTATCACTTTTATATATTTTTTAGAACGTGATACAATTTATTTAATGTATATATCACTTTTTAAATTTTTGTATTAAAATGGAACATGTTACATACATTTTTTGAAAAACGATACAATTTAGAGTATGTGTCCTGTGAAACTTGTTCATAGTATGAAACTAATATCATTACATGCATTCACTGATATCATAACATTTTATATTGTGATTTCAATTTATAGGTCTAATGGTATCGATAAATGCATGTAATTGTATCAACGAATACATTTAATGGTATCAATTTTATATTTGTATAAAACTTATTTCTAGGAAATTTTGTGTACAATTTAACTTAAAAGTAATTATAATTTAATTGCAAAGTGATCAGTCACTCAAGACTTACTCTCTTTGAAATTTTATAATTGCATTTGCGTCATATATTGTTATTAATCCATTCACACTATTTATACGTCATCAAAATATCAAATACAATATGGTTTTGGTTAGATTTATGTAAATACTTAATGCTCTTTAGAATCACACTAAAACAACCATTATTTCAAAAATAGGACTCCACATCATCATCCACATGCAGTCTCTTTAAATCGATAAATATTCATTCACTTCGACTTTCCTGTTTGCAGTGAATATAAAATTGTGAAAAAACCAAATTAGTTTTGATTTCATTGCAATCCGATAAATTGGACTTTGCACACAATGTATAAATTCAACCTGAATAAATTAGATCAGATACCGTCAAAAGGGAAATAATCATGTGATCGTACGTCTGATGGACCCCTCAATTAGATAACACCAAAAATTGGTGAAAATTAATATACATAAAGAATCAATAGTGCAACCTAAGTACATGGGATGTCTCGTGTTAATTAATCTGAGAAAATGGGCCTGTCAAAGTGTTATTTTAGAGAGAGAGAGGATTGACTTTAATTGGAGCCATCAATAATAGAAAGTCATCGATCGACTCTTTAAAGTTAAACAAGTAATTTTTGAGAAATGATTCTTCCACTCTCTAAATGATACATTTCAAAGCTGACCCTTAACCCCCCATGGACCATTAATACATGGAAATTCCATTCGCCCCGATACTTATGTTAAGAGGTGTAATATATATATATATATTTATATTTATATTTATATTTCATTTCTTTATGTTATGTAATACAGTTTAAATCACGTTTAATTAAAATATTAAACTTCGGCTCTTTTATTATAATGATCATTAATTTTCTGGAAAATTGATTTTGTTTATAATAAATTAAATTTATATAACCATTTTCTTTAAAGAAGTATTAAAAAGGTTTTTTTTTTTTTTTTTTATGGAAAATAACAAAAAAATTAAAGACAGGTAAATGGGTCAATTTGCACTAGTTGAGCCCATCGTTATTCCTTAGCTTGAGAATAGATGAGGTAATTTAAATATTATAATAGGGTAAAATTATTTGAGACGGAACGTCATTAAAAAAAACTTCACTCTAGAAATTGACCAGCTTTTCAAGATAAAAAATTATGCGTACTCTGTATATAAAAAATAATTAAAATATTATTATTGTGTAAATGAAATGTTATTGTCAATAGTGACACTTCATATATATATAATAATAATAACACTCGAAAAAACTATTTATGTATATTTGAATTTACAGGAGACATACTCCCATTAATTAAGTATCTCTCACACTAATTTTACTATTAAGTTGAAGTGCATTTTTAACATTGTTAATTATTTTCATTAGGTAGTATTACTATCAAATTAATACTCTCGCCGTCCACCAAAAATGTGATCATTCCGTTTTCATCGACAATCTTGTTTTCTTCATAATTCAATCATCACTTAATTACTTTGCATGACTACTGTAAAAAAAATTACTTTGCATGTCACTGATTTTACACTCACAATCAACTACTTTATTTATAAGTGAATAATACTCCAAAATATCATAATTTTATTAGCTTAATCTACGATTTTTTAAAACATATCCATAACAAATGAGCACAATTTTCGTGAACATAAATGAGCATTGTTTACTAAAAATTATTAATACTACAAACCAGCCTCACGGTAAAATTTTATACTTTATCAATTTAAAGATACTAAATTCATTTATTCACTAATGAATAATGATCATTGCCCAACCAAGCTTTTTTTAACTAATCAATCAAATATGGGTATACACCATATTCTACAAGTTTAATCAAGCATGACAAATTTATGGAGAATGTTATAGTTAGTCGGTGTATAATCTATCCATTTAATAAAAGAAAAATAATATTAAAAAATATAATTTTAAAAAGAGAAAACATTATAAATAAGGAGTGTGTACGGAATAATAAATTAGTATTAGTGATAAATAGGTATACTAAAACCTAGGGAATCGGTCTTGAAATTTTGTCACACTTTAATGAAGAGTGGACCTCTCTAATAAGTAATGTCAATTTCCACGGCTTATTCGACCTCTTTACTTTTGGTCTTCCTGTGAGAATGTTCAGCCAAAATTAAAGAAAAGCTCATATTCTCTGTAATATGTAAATTATACCAAATCGATTTTTCAAAGGTCATACTTATAAAGGGCGCAAATAATTAAGATACCCCACCTAAGATCGTGTTTTAAAGCCATGTGACTTTGACTGTAAATCAATATATGGTTCTACACTTCAATTTCAATATAATAAAAAAATAGAGCAAATGTTAAGCTTTAAAATATTTTTTGACTGCATTAAAAGTTTCCTTCATTTAAGGCTATGAATTCACCTGGTACGTTTATTTACATTCTATTTCATTCGTTTAGTTCATATATTATTTATAGAGTCGATGAAGGAAATTAATGGGTTTTGTTTGTGTGGAAATTAATGATGCCAAGGTTGTTTATGACGAGGTAAAGAGTTTTTGGGTGGATATTTCAATTCTTCTTTCGGAAATATATATCGTATCAAATTGTATATATGTAAGTGTTATACGTGTTCGTAATCTTAATTTGATTTAGATCGGATTTCTTGTGATGTTAATGTCATGTCACGCCTTCTGATTTCTTGTAATGTTAATATGAGATAAATAGTTTTTTGGTCCCGCAACTTGTCTAGTGTCCAATTTTGGTCCCAAAAATATTAACTTTTCGATTTTGGTCCCATAACTTATTGAATCGTCCAAATTTGGTCCCAAATGGGACCAAAATTGGACAATTCAATAAGTTACGGGACCAAAATTGAATAATTAAAATTTTTGGGACCAAAATTGAATAATTAAAATTTTTGGGACCAAAATTGGACACCAAACAAGTTAGGGACAAAAAATTATTTTTTCGTATTCATTAATTTTTTTTCTTTTCTCACCTTATATATATATATATATATATATATATATATATACACACATCAATGGATTTATTTTTCATGAATATAAATACAAATATTTGAAAAACATCTATAAAACATGAAAAATAAAAATCCATTATTTTTCAATTCCAATAATTATTATTTAAGATGAATTACAAAGCTCCCATAAAATACTAATAATAAAATTTTAATTACTAACTAAGAATTTAAATTGCGATAGAGTAAATAAAATAATAAATTAATAGTTTTCATATAAATTTTGATTCTCCATATCTTCGTAAAATAATTCCAAATTGCTATCGTGATCTCGTTTCCACCAATAATATATATATGATTATTACAAAGATTATTTTAGAGTATAATTAATTAAATAGTGTTTGATATATGTGTATGTGTGTGTATATATATATATATATATATATATATATATATATATATATATATATATATATATATAAGGTGAGAAAAGAAATAATGAATACGAAAAAATAATTTTTTGTCCCTAACTTGTTTGGTGTCCAATTTTGGTCCCAAAATTTTTAATTATTCAATTTTGGTCCCGTAACTTATTGAATTGTCCAATTTTTGTCTCATTTGGGACCAAATTTGGACGATTCAATAAGTTATGGGACCAAAATTAAAAAGTTAATATTTTTGGGACCGAAATTGGACACTAGACAAGTTGCGGGACCAAAAAACTATTTATCTCATGTTAATATCATGTCTTGTTCTTGCTAATATAAACTTTCTACATGATTTTTTTGGAAAAATTATTTGCTTTAAGCGCATGTTCTACGGCACTAATGGTACGTAAATGTAACTCATATATAAAATACAAATAATGAAACATATGAAAAATAGAGCATGAAAACTTATTTGATCCGTGTTTGCCTACTGAGATAAGGTTCGACCGTTGAGTGTTGATGAGTCTTTTACAAATTAAAGTAATCGTTACACGTATACGTATAATGATAGTCTATATCTTCTATAAAAGAATTAAGGAGAGTTATATTTGGAACATTTTTGTTTTATGAAGTGAAATTGACGAAGAGGTCGATTTTGCTATTAGAAAGAAAATGTGAGGTTTAACAGGAATGATGGTCGTTTTTTTCAAAATACTAGTATTAGTTTGATATGGAAGATTTCTATTTTTTAGAATAGTTTTATATGGAATATTGATTGGCCGATGTTGGAGATTACTAGGCGTGCATTGCTAATAATGGTAAGGGGAAATTGAAGAAATGGTCCATAAGGATTGGTCCTCATGAATTTGGTCATTTTTTAGCGCAAATAGTTTCATACGATTTTTCTGTCAAAAAGTAACGGATTAACGAACATGAGGCCCACACGCCCGTTAGTTTTATGCCAAAAATTCGCGCGCATAATTCCCAACTTAAAAAAAATTAATTCTCAACTTCTTAAAACTCTACGAACTAGAAAAAAACCCAAAATTTCCCAAACCCCACACCATAAAACCACCGTTCCAAATCTTCCTCATAATCGCCATGTTAATCAAAGAGAAATCAAATTCAATTCACTAAAAAATCATCCTCAAATAATGGGTCCCTAGAAAGTACATGCATATGGTACAAAGAGGAAATCTGGCAGAGAGAAAATCATCCACAATCGACCAAGTTTGCCGGAGGATTTGAAGAAAATGCAGCGGACAAAAAATACTAAAGTTGCAGAATCGCCTACATACCTGCATTTTACATTGAAATGATTGTTAATAGCTAGAGCTGGCAAAACGGGCGGGCCGGGCCGGCCCAACCCATCGGGCCAAACACTATTCGTGGGCCGGGCCGGACCATTTGCAATCGGGCCACTATAAACTCAGCCCAACCCAGCCCACCTTAGCCCACGGGCTAACGGGCCAGCCCGGCCCGTCTGATTTTTTTTTTTTATGTATTAATGATGGGCATAAAAATCATTCATAACTCTAAAGTCCAAAAAAAATTAAAAAAACACATTTATACACGTTTTTGTCCACATATTTTATTTTTATTCGTTTATGATACGGTAAATCATGATAAACCAATTTGGTGTCCACACAAAATACAATTTCTTAATTACAGGTAGTTGTGTGGTGGTAGTAGCAGTAGTTACTAGTTTTTTTTTTTTTTTATCGGTAAATGTTAGTTGTTAGTTGTTAGTAGTTAGATTAGTTCACCAAGTCTCCATACACTCCCAGAAATCTCCAAGTCTACCTTATAACTCTCTCTCAATTCGTTCCCAAAGGGAATCGAACCCAGGTCACTCACTAGAGTGAGGAACCTGGTGGCCAGGTGGGCTAAGCCACCTGGTTAGCAGTAGTTACTAGTTACCCTATACAAATGGTACAAAAATGATTATAAACAATAAATCAAACAAATAAACTAATCTTTAATATATGTATCAACTCTACACTTACAAACTGTTGAAAAAAAAAAAAAAGAATCAACTACATATACGAGTTCATGAATGTCGAATAATAGTGTTATAGATTTCACAATTTCAATTAATCCCAGATAAAATAAATTTAAATTAAAGGAGGAAAAGAAGAAGGAATAAATTGGTTACATAGGAAAGAATAATCTAACTAATAATGACATTCTTTTGGGGCCTGGAATTGTTTATTCAATAATGTAATTTAGGTAAAAAGAAAATTTAGCAGATTTAAAAAAAAAAAAAAAAACATTTGGCCGGGCTGGCCCGTGGCCCGTCGGGCCGGGCCAAAACGGCCCGATTTTTTTGGGCTGTCATTTTTATGGCCCAGCTCGGCCCATATCCCGGGCCGGCCCGTCGGGCCAGGCCAATTTTACTAGCTCTATTAATAGCAAAAACTGACCCATTTCCCTCCAAAAATCAAGTTGAAAAGGTTTTTTCATCCAGTTTTCCATAGGAAACTGTTAAATATTTAACGGATGAGACATTTTCTGCTAAAAATTGGACCAAAAAATAACATGAGACCAAATCTGTCAAGTAGAAATTCTCATGGGACCATCCTTGCAATTTACCCTAATAGTAATGGTACAATTTGGTTTTGTTTTAATACTCCCGTGACACTTTATATTAAAATTTTATTAATGTTTTACCTATTCAAAACATTTAAAATATATAATACTAAAGAAATGAATTAGTTTGTAAATTGTATAATATTAATATTTTTTTTTTGTTATATGAACTAATACTTTCTATTGTATAAACTAATAATGTCGATTGCTTTTTTCAATTGCAATATACATCACTCTTATACTAATTGTTTTGGCAAATGTGTCGATGTCTTCTGCTCAATCTTGATGGGGTATCTTATACAAGATTAGTGTAGTCCGCATGTCTTGATATAAAAAAATAGAGTATATTTCACATATCGTTATTTTGTTTGAGTTGATTATTTGATGAGATATTAGAGGCTAATTTTCTTCACGGGAATAGAAAGGATAAATAACATAATTTAGCATTCGCTTCATATGACACAAGCCCGGGATGGACTCGGCCCCATCACACGAAATACCCTTTCAAGTAATAAAAAAAATTGTTTCAATATATGAGATGCAATGACATACTTGTTACTTATAATTTTTTTTTATCACTTATCACTCAGCGGTTTCAAATACGATGTTGTTTGGAATACGATACTACATACAATTAATATTATAATCTTATGTTTGGAATACGATACTATATACAATTAATATTATAATCTTATGCACTCAAGTGCATAACATACACATTTCAAATCAACTTTGACTATTCAAAGTCTAATATACTTAATAAGTTTTAAAAAGTTAAAATTGATCTGAAATTAGAGTAAAAAAATTCAAGTGCAGTTGACGATCTTTCACTAATGATATAATTTGTGGTTGTTAATCCTAGGTAGATCATCAAACAAAAATGTAAACCTGTGCTAATTAATATGTGATTATTAGAGATAAAGTATGAATTTAACAGTATAAGGGTGTTAATTATAATTTTTGCCATCCTTTTTATTGTTAAAATTGGGGGTATTTATACGAATACAAGCAGAGAAGAGGTGGTAGCTCATTAATCACCTTATTTACATGTTTCACAAGTGTTAAGACACTTGTTATTATCTAATACAATGATTAATTACAAAGTAATCTAGGTGTAATTTGAGGTGATTGACTGCTTCTGGAACCACTTTGGTGAGAGTTTTCATCTCTGCTCTTTCTGTATGTTTCTTGACCTATTGATATTTATTAGCCTGCTTGACCAGTTTTCAGACACATAAGAACGAATAAGGTTGATTGAACGGGCTGCTCGACCAATGCAATTGTTCGTCTAAAGGACTATCTGATTAGATTTGCTCCCTAATGAGTTTAACACTACAAAAAAATACGGATTAGCGATTGATTTAGAGACTGATTTTCGATCACAGAACAGAATTTGCGACCGATAAACGTCGGTCGCTAAAACACGGGTAGCTAATTTAGCGACCTTTTTTTTAGGTCGGTCACTAATCAGCGACCGCCACCGGCGGTCTCTAATCCGCCCGGGTATGACCCGGTTGGATCATGGGAATTGCGATCGTCTCAAGTCGATCTCTAATCTTAATTTTAATAAAAATAATTTTTTAATTTAAAATTTACGATTAGCGGCCGATATGGCAGCGGTCGCTAATCGTAGCTCAGCGCGAACCACTGAGCCACTGACCCACTAGCTTATATTAGGCGAGCCATATAGTATATTGACTTGAACGCAAAATACTAGCTATACTAGTTGTTACCCCACAAGAGTATGGGATCCCTATAGTATGGGCAAGTATAGGGACTAAGTAGTATCGAACCCAAGAGAGGGTGTGTATGCGAATAGAGCCCTGGAGATCTACGCGTCGTAGTTAATATGAATGAATGTTCTGGTTTAAGAATGGAATTAAACTACTCTAAAGTCTACTTCTAGTAATGCAAATAATGAAATCAAAAAAATAACTTAGGTTTTAATCAAATACGAGAGGTTGATGCTCAGGATAGGAATCCCTACGCATACTAACAGAGCTAGTACGACAACTAAAATAACCGTGATGTGCAAGTATTAATTATAAGTGTACTAAAACTAGGCAATCAACTTCTCTAATCTAGCACGATATTGAAAGACTAAAAGTTCAAGAATTAAACCTAATACTTCGTCATATCAACCTACTTCACAACCCACTAAACAAGTTATATGGATTATGCTTAATTGATGAGATCCTTATTTACCTAAGGTGATGCGGCCGTCCTCCCTAGATAAACCGGTAAATTATAAACCCCTTCTATAACCCTTTCGTTAAGCCTACTTGTTATTAAAGAGTGATAATATCGTCCCCTCTCTAATAACTTTCGTACTCAATTCCAAGATAATTTTAGGGTTTATTTTAAGAATTCAATTAATTGAGAGAACTAGCACTAAACATCACGAGTTATCCTAATTATGTATCAACATCCTACTTCTACGAGTTCATCCTATCCCAAGCATGCAAGGGTTCTAGCCTAACATGGTAATTTGAAAAACGAAAGCAATAATAAGAACGATGAACATTTGAATAATTGAATAATCAAAAGACTTGGAAAGCATAAACGAAAGAATATCTAAAAAAATCTCAATAAATCTGGTAAAATAGGATTTAGAAGTCTCAAAGGTTCAATAACGAAAGAATTAAACGACAAGAATCAAAAGAAGTATCTAAATTAAGAATTCGTAAGATTAAAACCTCGTTTACAAGTGTGAAACTCTCCAAAATCTCTCTACCAAGCTCTAAGTATGCAAAAATATGAATCGGGATCAAAAGGTCTCCAAAAACGAGCTTGGGATCGGGTATTTATAAACAACGGGCCGAAAACGGGTGAAAAAGGCCAAAATCTCGCAAAACTGGGGTTTGGTCGAGCACTAGCACTCGACCTCATGTTGGTCGAATGGATGCCTTTCCAGAGCTCTTAGGGCGCTCGACCAGGTCGAGCTGGGGCGTTCGACCACTACTGGTCGAAAGAATCAAGAGGTCGAATGGGGGCGTTCGACCACTTTTGGTCGAGTATTTTTCGGCTGTTGTACACTTGTTCAAAAAACCTTCATATCTTCTCAACCTTGAGTCCGTTTTGGCCGATTCAAAGTCCTACGAACTCCTCTTTTTGCCCTCTATCCAACTATGAACACTAAAAAAACAAATTAATAATTTTATGAAAATAATGCTCAAAGGACTCTAAACACTCATAAAAATACACAAAATATGGGCAAATCGGGCTACAAAACATAACAATTTCACGCCTAATCAACCCCCTGACTTGAAGCCGAAAATACTAACTTTCTACTAGTAGTTTTCCCGCAAGCGTACGGGTTCACTGTAGTATAAGTAAGTATAGCGACCAAGTATATCGAACCTAAAGGATGAAGTGTATGCGAACAGATCCCTGAAGATCTACGCGTCGTAGCTAATATGAATGTATGTTTTTTTTTTAATTTTTGAAAAATTAATTCTAACCTAAAATAAACTAATTAAACTAAATAACGAAAGAAACGAATTAACAAAAGTTTGAATTCAAATAAGTGATGGTGATGCTCAGGATAGGAATCCCTACGTATACTAACGGAGCAGGTACATAATCAAAATAACCGTGACGCACAAGAAATAACCTAAGTTTAGGATTGTAAGATGAAAGCTCAAGAATTAAAACCCTAATACTTTATCCTAGCAATCGACTTCACTAATCCACTAACGAGTTAATAGATTGTGCTTAATTAACGAGACCATAATTTAAACTAAGGTGATGCGGTCGTCCTCCTTAGATAAACCGATAGATTAATTAACCCTTTCTAAACCCTCTCCTTAAGTCTACTAATTGTTAAAGAGTGATAAGGTCGTCGTCTCTCGAACACTTTTCGAACTAAATTCAAAGGTAAAGTTAAGATTGATTTTAAGAATTCATTAATTAAGAGAATTAAAATCTAACGTCACGAATTACCCTAATTACATACCCACAACCTACTTCTACGAGTTCATCCTACCCCAAGCATGCAAGGGTTTTAGCTAGACATGGCTTTTACGGAAATGAAACAATTAAAGAAGTAACGAACATGAACATAATGATTATAACGAATAAATTATCAAACATAAACTAGGGTTGAAAGAAAATTAATGCTAATAACTGAATTTAAATTAAGAAAACAAAGTCTCAAAGTATTAACGAACAAAGGTCTTAAGAAACAAAATTAAAAAGCAAAATCGTACTATGAATTCATAAAGAAAACCTCAAAAACGTAAAACTTAAGCTTGCGTGTCTCTTCTTCTCCAAAAACTAACTCTAAAAGTGCTCTCGTATCAAGTGGTGTATGTCGTGGTCTCAAGTTGTGTGTAAAAACGTGCTCGGGACGAGTATATATATGTATCGGGCCGAATCGGGAACTCATGGGCCAAAAAAATGCATCCAGAGGTAAAAATAGTGAAGCGCTCGAGCAAGCACGCTCGAGCGGTGGCGCTCGAGCTGTGTAGCTCGAATGGTGCAGGTGCTCGAGCGCCTCCGCTCGAGCTGGTCGAATGCTGGAATTTTGGGGCGCTCGAGCAACACGCTCGAGCGCAAGAAATCTTCTGTATGTTTTGGGCGTTCGAGCAACACGCTCGAGCGCTAGTGCTCGAGCTGATCCACTCGAGTGACTCCAAATTTACCCCAACTAATACTTTTCTTCTTCCGCACTAATACCAATCGTATTTCTTCGATATCTTCTCATCCGGGCACCCGTTTGAGTCGATTCAAAGTCCTACGAACTCCATTTTTCGCCCTCGATTCACCTATTAGCATCAAAGAGACAAACTCATCAATGTGTAGAAATGATGCTCAATTAACTCTAAATACTCGACAAAACCAACCAAAATTAGGGTATTTCTAACGACGAATCATGACAATTTCACGCCTAATCATCCCCCCAAACTTACCTTATTGCTTGTCCTCAAGCAATGAAATAATAAGTCAAGTGAAATTGTTAAGAATGAATCACAGACCTTAATCGTGCAAGTAATAGAACTTCAAGCGTCTCGATCACTCATACACAAACTCACCCCCTTCATCATACTCATGCATTAACAATAAGAAACATCAAGATCAAACATGGATGTGCACTCAACGATGTGTTTCACTTCCTCACAAGTTTATATCAATATTAAGGGACTCGCTCAATCAATCAATCAATCAATCACATATATCAGTAGCCATAGGCTTGTAAGCACTCTCAACTTCGACCATACTCTAGAATCCTGCCGAATAAAAAAGAACTTTATCAAGATTGTAATGTAGACACTTTGGACAGGTGGGATAACTATATAGGATAAGTGACTCAAGTGAATGGAGAACAGAAAATTCAACTTTAGTACTTCGAGACGAGGAACAGAATACTTCAATCATCTTCGTGCTATACACTTTCAATTCCACTACTCTCAACACTTCAATTTTTTTTCTAACTCGTTCACTTTTTCAATCACTTCACTCTTTTTGTCTCTTACACATACATGAGCTCATATTTCTTTTACTCATTCTCAAATTCATTGTTCTTTCCCACAATTCAAATTCTCATTACACCTTCTTCTCAGATACACTCAAGAATTAATAATTCTCCTTTCACAACTCCACTCGTCCCTTTTCTCATTCTCAACTTTTCCTATTCTCCACTCAAATTGGGATAAACAGAGTTTAAGAATTTGGTTAAGTTTAAATGTGCTAGCAAATAAAATAGGCTAAGGCTCAAACGGGCTAACAAGGGATAAATATCATTGGTAGGGAAAATTTGGCTAAGTGACTCAATCAAATCAAAGATGACTTAATATCACTTTCGGCACTTCAACCTAGACACAATCAAGAAGTGAGAGCACCCACAAGTTCTAGCATCCTCTAAGGTGACGATCCACTCACAAACGAAGAGATCAATTTATGCATTTTAATCTCACAAAAGCTCAAATCTCACAACTTTCACATTCATGCTAGTCCTAGTAAATTCTCACTCTCATCACACAAGTTTTCAAAAGAGAAGTTCGCAAGCATACAAGTTCCCTCTCAAATCAACTCTAACTCCTACACTTACACAATTCAGAATCTAACTCAACTCCACAACTCACTAACTCATACTTCACACTCAAAGATAGCAATTAACAAGCATAAGAGAATTGACAGGCATGAAATATGTAGTAGAACATCAAAGCAATATCAGCTCAAGGAGCATCTCAAGACACAATATATAACCAAACTCAACTCAAAGAGTGGGTGTGCGTCTGTGCAATGTCAATATAAAACATATAAAAACTCCACCCCCAAACTTCGACCTTGTGAAGCGGTCTAAGTTTGAGGTGGTGGTTACCTCCTCCAAATAATTCAGTTTCTCTTAACAACTTGGCACACTCCCTTATCTCGAGTTAGTCCCTTCAATCTCCACTTCTTGGGCATTCCTTCACCCTCAACACCAGCCTACAAAATAAAACTCTCAAGTACGAGGTTAGAACTTACGATTCACACAAAAACAAAAACGAAAAATAAAACACACAAAAGCAAGTAAAAAGTGGGTTGCCTCCCACTCAGCGCTATTTTTAAGGTCCTAATGCCGGACCGAGCTCAAAGGAGCTTTTGGGATATGATACTCAAATTTACCTCCCTTACTCTCATAAGAGAAGATGTATAAGTTTTTCGCTAGATTCCTATCCTCCTTCTTCACCTCGGTCGGTGGTGTCACTTTCCTTTTTGCTCTCCATGGAGGTACCCACTTCTTGGATTTTTTCTTCTTAACATCAACTCCTCATTTTTCTCTAATTTGGCCACCTCCACTCTTTTATATCCCTATCAAAACAATCAAGATAATAATGCTCAAAGGTCAAGTCATTAAGTGAAGGATTATCATAATCACGTATATCAGAAAGGTTAGGGATAGAGGTATGTCTTCAACACAAGGATCAATAGTATCAATGGAATAACAACTCCCATCTTCCTTCGGGTGTTTCCTGGCCTCATATAGGGAAATTTTCACCTCTTGATCATCTACCTTTACCGTGATCTTCCCATTCGCCATATCTAACACCATCCCGACCATCGCTAAGAAAGGTCTTCCCAAGATCAAAGGCACGTGCTCATCTTCCTCCATGTCGAGCACTACGAAATCAGCTGGGAAAATATGATCTCCAACTTTTACGAGGACATCTTCAACCACACCTTGAGATCGACTAATAGACCGTTTGGCGAGTTGAAGAGTCATCATTATCGGCTGAAGTTCTTCACCTTCCAACTTCTTAAATAGCAACAATGGCATTAGATTAATGCTCGCTCCAAGGTCGCACAACGCTCCCTTCTTGACTCCACTCCCGATATCACATAAGATAGTGAAACTCCCGAGATCTTTCAACTTCGGTGGAAGCACTTTGTGCACTAATGCACTCACCTCATGGTTCAGCTGCACCAACTTGAGTTCATCTACTCTCCTCTTCTTAGCTATCCAGTCCTTCAGGAACTTGGCATAATTAGGCATCTGTTCCAAAGCATCATAAAAATGTATGTTAATATGAAACTGTTTAAAAACATCACGAAACTTGGCAAATTTTTCATCTAATTTCTTCTTCATGAATCGTTGCGGATACGGGACCGGTATCATAGATTTGGGTACCCCCCCCCCCCATTCGTCTCGCTCGGTCTCTTTCACATTCTTCCTTGCTTCTCTTGCCTTTTTCCACTTTGGAACTCTCTCAATCTCCTCAATCTTTTCCTCCTCAAGGTCTTTGCCCTTCTGGGACTCATCTATATCAATTCCTTCCTCCTTGTCTTCGCCTTTCTGAGTATCTTCTACCTCCACTCCCTTCTCAACTTCTACCTCGACTGTCTCATCCCCATCTTTCTTATGTTCTTGACCCTCCATCTCAATCTCCTTATGTATCTCCTCCAAATCAGCAGACATCTGATGACCGTCATACTTAGTTCCACTTCTTAGTTGGATCGCCTTGCATTGCTCTTTCGGGTTTCCCTCTGGCAACGAAGGATATTTCCCGGACTCTCTACCCAATGATTTTACGATCTGGCTAATCTAATATTCCATTGAAGTGAACCGCCTATTGTTCTCTTGTTGAATTCTATTCAACTCCATATCCCTCTTCTGGAGATCTTGATCACACTGATCATTCTTGTTAGGATAAAAGTTATTAGTTTTGATGAGTTAAAATAAACCAGAAGATGTAATAGGACCATCTGGACCTGTTAGCCAAATGAGGAACTAGTTTAGGACTTAGTCTAGGGGAACTGCCAGACCAGAAGACTTCACCAGAAGAGTCACCAGAAGACCTACCAGAAGACCCTCTAGAGGACTTCACCGGAGGACTTCATCAGAGGACTCCATCAGAAGACTTCACCAGATGAGACTTCCCAAAGGCAGAGAACCTTCCCCAGACCAGACGAGCCCGGACCAGACGAGTCTGGTGAAACAAAAGATGCTCAGAATCATCTCCTGATTCTCCTGAGTAATATGTTTCTTAACCAACTCTGGACCAGAAGACACTGATGTTACCTGGTGTCTGGCCCTGCCTTCTCTGGAGAGAATCAGAGTTAGGCATTGGAAGCACTTGACCGTTGGTGATTTAAATCAAGTCAACAAGATCGGATTGGAAAGTTTTGAAGTCAATCAATCCAAGGATCCCACCAACACAATCAATCAATTAGGGAATTGATTGATTGAAAGCTTCCCTAAATAGAGGATCTGATTGGATTAGCTCTCCAACGGCTAAACCCTAATCACCTCTATAAATACAAGAGTGCAGATTCAAAGAAAGGCCCTAGATTCTCACGCGCAAGAAGTCACATTCCAAGCCTTTATCTTATCACTCTTAAGCACTTTTATTGTTCTTATTTTACATATATACTCTTAAAGGAGTTGTTGGATCTCAACCTGTTCATCTCTAAGAAAAGGTTGAAGGCTGTAGACTTTAGATCTAAGCTAGATCTAAAGGAATTGTAAGAAGGAACTGGTACTTCACAATTTCAGTACGTAAGTGGTTTGTTGGTTGGTTAGTGAGACCCCTTTGATCAAAGGGAGAGTGGACGTAGAATATTGAAATCCGAACCACTATAAATCTGGTCCATTTACTGCTTTCTTCAATTTTGTCATAATTTATTTAGTGCTCTTATTAAAGATCTTGTTATAAGACATAACTTTAAAGCTTCCGCAATTAATCTACTTAGTGGGACCAACAATTCTTCTTACTCATCTCCTTCACATCATACTCTAAAGAGGATAGCCTCTTACTACATTCTTCCACCTTGTGCAGAATGACACGTAACATCTCATCACTGGTAGCTCCTCCTTCTCCTCCGGGGAGTTTTGAGCCAGGGTCGACATTTGGAGGTACAGTTATCCCCGCTCTCAGATTACTATAAGAGAAATTTTTATTCTTCCTCCATTAATTCTGAGGAGGCTGCTGGCCTCCTTGATACCCCTAAGTATTCCTCCATTGATTTTGAGAAGGCTGTGGACCCGGTGGTACAAACGGTTGACCATAAGTTGGTCGCCCATGATAATTTCCACCTTGATTGTCATTCTAATTATAATTAGGCCCTCCCAAATAGTTGGCCACCTCTTGCTGGCATCCTGGCTGATCCACTTTCTCACTCACTGCAGTATTCCATCCACTCAGATTCTGCCCAACCTCTAGATTACTGATCTTCTCCATCATCGCCATCAGCAGCTTTCTCGTCCCATCACTTTCTTCCATCTGATAAGCTCGCTGAAAATCTTGTGCCTCATTCCATCGCCCCGCATTCTTGACAATGTTATCAACAATCTCTCTACACCGAGCTGCACCACAATTCAGGAATGCTCCACTAGCACATGCATTAAGGTGGTCTTGACCTGCCTTGCTGGCTCCACAGTAGAAATAAGCCATTATATCACCTTCGTTGTACCCATGCTGCGGACACTCAATGAGCATATTATAGTATCTCTCTCAAGCCTGACGTAAGTCCTCTCCTGGCTTCTGCTTGAAAGATGAGATCTCTAGCCTTGCTTTGACCGTTCTAGACGGAGGATAGAATCGCTCGAGGAACAGACACTTGAGCTCGGCCCATATGGTTACACCTTCCCTCGGGAGTGTGTTATCGTACCACTCCTTCGCGATTCCAGTTAACGAGAACTGGAACAACCTGAGCCTCTTGGCATCTTCAGACATGCTGTTATGGTTGAAAGTTGAGGCAATCATCAGAAAATTCCTCAAGTGAGTATGAGGATTATCCTTTCCGACCTCCCTCTTGAATTGATTCTCAACTAACATCTTCAAAATCCTTGGGGAGATAGAAAAGTTGTTTGCCTCTACTGGTGGCAATGCTACACCATCATAATACCGTTGCGGCTGTACCGCAAACCTTCCTCAAATTGCCATACCAGGATCAGCGTTCTGAGGAACGTGCTGAGGATAAACCGGTGGCGGAGGTATATATGGGATTGGTGGTTGGTTATAGTTGGATTGTGGGGGGTAGTATGGTGGATAAGGGTATGGTGGGTATGGGTATGGGTAAGGTTGGTTAGGTTGGTAGACAGGGTTGTTGAAATGGTTATTTGGGTTTTGCGGATTTTAGTGGATGACTTGATTCTGGTTTTCAGCTAAATTGCTCTGGGTCTGTGGAGTTGGGTTTTGGCTGGTGCTCTCCCCATGAGGTGTTTGCTTTTGGTTATCGACTCCCTTAGCACCTCTTACCCGTTCCACGTTCTGTTCATGCTCTTCAGCTGCTAGATCCAAATCTCCGCTGAAATTCTGATTCAAATTCACGTCATCAACTCTTGCGGTATTCATCCTTCTCTGGAAGGCTCGATTCCTTCTGGATATAGTTGCAGGGTCTATCTTTGTTCGATCTTTGCGTGTTTCTCCCTTTGAGCGTGTTTTCATATACCTGAATACTCAACAAGAAAGATCAAACGCACCAGACTACAAGTAATAAATAGAAAATAAAAGCACTCACTACTAACTACTAAACTATCTTCAAGTCCTACTCAATGGACATACATCGCCACCCCCGGCAACGACGCCATTGACTAGAACGCAAAATACTAGCTATACTAGTAGTTACCCCACAAGAGTATGAGATCCCTGTAGTATGGGCAAGTATAGGGACCAAGTAATATCGAACCCAAGAGAGGGTGTGTATGCGAATAGAGCCCTGGAGATCTACGCGCCGTAGTTAATATAAATGGATGTTCTGGTTTAAGAATGGAATTAAACTACTCTAAAGTCTACTTCTAGTAATGCAAATAATGAAATCAAACAAATAACTTAGGTTTTAATCAAATACGAGAGGGTGTGATTAGGCGTGAAATTGTCATGATTCGTCGTTAGAAATACCCTAGTTTTGGTCGATTTGGTCGGGTATTTAGAGTCAATTGAGAATTATTTCTATACATTGATGAATTTGTCTCTTTGATGCTCATAGGTGAATCGAGGGTGAAAAATGGAGTTCGTAGGACTTTGAATCAACTCAAACAGATGCCCGGATGAGAAGATATCGAAGAAATACGATTGGTATTAGTGCGGAAGAAGAAAAGTATTAGTTGGAGCATTTTTGGAGTCATTCGAGTGGATTAGGTCGAGCACTAGCGCTCGAGCACGTTGCTTGAGGGCCAAAAACTTACAGAAGATTTCTTGCGCTCGAGCAGCTCGAGCGCCACCGCTCGAGCGTGTTGCTCGAGCGCCCCAAAATATGCAGAGAAATTCGAGCGCTCGACCAGCTCGAGCGCCACCGCTCGAGCGATTGCATCATTCGAGTGCCACCGCTCGAGCGTGCTAGCTCGAGCACTTCCAAATTTTGTGCTTCCGGATGCGTTTTTCGGCCCACGAGTTCCCGATTCGGCCCGATGCTTATATATACTTGTCCCGAGCTCATTTTGACACACACCACTTGATACGATATCACTTTGAGAGTTCGTTTTTGGAGAGAAGGAGAAGAGCAAGCTTTAGATTAACGTTTTTGAGGTTTTCTTTACGAATTCATAGTACGATCTTGCTTTTTAATTTCGTTTCTTAAGACCTTTGTTCTTTAGTACTTTAAGACTTAATTTTTCTTAATTTAAATTCAGTTCTTAGCATTAATTTTCTTTCAACCCTAGTTTATGTTTGATAATTTATTTGTTAGAATCACGATGTTCATGTTCGTTACTTATTTAATTGTTCTAGTTTACGTAAAAACCATGTCTAGCTAAAACCCTTGCATGCTTAGGGTAAGATGAACTCGTAGAAGTAGGTTGTGGGTATGTAATTAGGGTAATTCGTGACGTTAGATTTTAATTCTCTTAATTAATGAATTCTTAAAATCAATCTTGACTTTATTCCTGAATTTCGTTCGAAAAGTGTTAGAGAGAGGACGACCGTATCACTCTTTAACAACGAGTAGACTTAATGAGAGGGTTTAGAAAGGGTTAATTAATCTACCGGTTTATCTAAGGAGGACGACCGCATCACCTTAGTTTAAATTAGGGTCTCATTAATTAAGCACTATCTATTAACTCGTTCGTAGATTAGTGAAGTCGATTGTTAGGATAAAGTATTAGGGTTTTAAATCTTGAGCTTTCGTCTTGCAATCTTTTACTTAGGTTATTTCTTGCGCGTCACGATTATCTTGATTATGTACCTGCTCCGTTAGTATACGTAGGGATTCCTATCCTGAGCATCACCATCACGTATTTGAATACAAACCTCAGTTAATTCATTTATCTTGTTCTTTAGTTTAATTAGTTTAGTTTAGTTTAAAATTAATTCTTCAAAAATCCAAAAAATTCTAAAAACATACACTCATATTAGCTACGACGCGTAGATCTTCAAGGATCTATTCGCATACACACTTTCCCTTGGGTTCGATAAACTTGGTCGCTATACTTACTCATACTACAGTGAACCCGTCCACTTGCGAGGAATCTACTAGTAGAAAGTTGGTATTTTCATTCAAGTCAATGGCGCCGTTGCCGGGGATGGCGTTGTATGTCTTGATGGTCCCATTTTCGAAGGGCAAAATGGGAATTCAGGAGCAAACGATTTTTTTTTAAAACCTTTTTCCTCAGAGAGTTCAACAAGAGTGAGAAATACTCAAGTCACTGCTCTGCTCAGAGGCTGAGTTACCAAGTCAGTGAGAAGGCTTGGAGACTCATGCTCTGAGCAAGGACAGTGGCTTGAGATGCTGAACTCTCGAGTGCGTTATCAAATCACAGCTTGCACCCTGACCGAGTTCAGTGACTGAATACTCAAGTCAATGCGTTGCTGAGAGTCAGAGCTATCAAGTCAGTGATGAGACTTGAAAGCTCAGGCTCTCAACAAGGCAGTGACTCGAGAGACTGAACTCTCGAGTGCTAGCCTGATTCAGTCAGTAAGATGAATCTTCCTGACTGAAATGCTTAACTAAAGTTCCTTTTTAAACAATGCTCTCAGTAAGCAGATTTTCGCAATACTTTAGAAGAAAAGACATTCCAAATAATAACACTTGGTTTAACGTGGTTCAGAGACTCAAGCTCTTACATCCACGGCCTGATTTAACAGGAAATCCACTCCTTTGGATTCTTGTTTTTAACGTGCCAAGGTGCACTTACAACTGGACTCACGCCACTCCCTGGGCTGCCTCTCCTTCCTCACTTAACAACTTACTCCCAACAAACCTGACTAGAGGGTTTTGGTTTCGGTTAGGGTTTTCTCCAACAAGGTGAGGTTTTCCCATTACAATGTGTTAGCCAATAGCTAAGATAGGGAAAACCTCTCTAAGCCTAGAGTTACAAGCTGATCACTCTTATGTATATATTTGTGAACTCTCAGTGTATAGATATGAGTAGAACCTCCTTATATCTCCCATGCACGTATGCTACTACTCACACTCTCAGCTCGTAGGTGTTTATTTTTCTTACAAGATACAACAATACAACTCTCAAACAAAACACCACACGTCTAACAACAAGCTATGAGCTTGTATTTATAATGGGGATTCAAATGTATCCGTTGGAGGGAAGATACATTTGAATCCAACATTTAATGGTTTCAACCACTTTTCTCGGAAAGCGGCCTTGTCAGTGTCAGACATGTTTGACTTGACTTGATTGGTCCACGTGGACTGAATCCAACGGATCTTTGACTCAGTGTGCTTGATCAGGGCGCACTGACTTCAGTTAACATATCCTCCACTGACTCTGACGATCTTCAGTAGACATACTTGTCTTCAGTGTAGTTGTCCTTCAGAGACTCTTTGAAGATCATTCCAAGAAGTTTGTCATAAGGCTGAATGACAAACTTCCCTGACCACAGTAGCCTGACTCCTTCAGGGCCTACTTGGTACAGCACTGATCCTCCTGATCATGCTCTTCACTGAGTGGTCCACCTGACTTAGCTTAGATCAGCCTGGTTTATACTCAGTGGGACATCCTTCAGGCTTCTCTTCAGGTTCAGGTCTTCCTTCAATGGCTTCAGTCAGTTCTCTTGAGATGTCATCTTGACTTCCTCAGGCTTTATCAATGAGTTCCCCCTCACTGAGTTCCCCCTCAACTGAGTGCTTCCTCAGCTAAGTTCTTCTCACATTACAACCTGTCTAACTGAATACACAAACTATCCTGACCTGAATCTAAAGATACTATCCTGACTGCTTTCAAACCTATTACATGTTTTGGAAAATCATCAAAACTAAAACATATCCCAACAATTTCCCCCTTTTTGATGATTCCAAAACTTCTAACCAAATGATTTTCTATTACAAGAATAATGTCAGAGTACAAGTAATAGTTTGAAATATGCAGGAATTCCCATAGTTTAAAACATTTAAGATCTGTTCGGTTGACCATTTTTCTTAACAAAACTGGATCAGTGGTCATGTGAACAACCTGCTTTGATACCAATTGATGGTCCCGTTTTCGAAGGGCAAAATGGGAATTCAGGAGCAAACAAATTTTTTTTTTTAAAACCTTTTTCCTCAGAGAGTTCAACAAGAGTGAGAAATACTCAAGTCACTGCTCTGCTCAGAGGCTGAGTTACCAAGTCAGTGAGAAGGCTTGGAGACTCATGCTCTGAGCAAGGACAGTGGCTTGAGATGCTGAACTCTCGAGTGCGTTATCAAATCACAGCTTGCACCCTGACCGAGTTCAGTGACTGAATACTCAAGTCACTGCGTTGCTGAGAGTCAGAGCTATCAAGTCAGTGATGAGACTTGAAAGCTCAGGCTCTCAACAAGGCAGTGACTCGAGAGACTGAACTCTCGAGTGCTAGCCTGATTCAGTCAGTAAGATGAATCTTCCTGACTGAAATGCTTAACTAAAGTTCCTTTTTAAACAATGCTCTCAGTGAGCAGATTTTCGCAATACTTTAGAAGAAAAGACATTCCAAATAATAACACTTGGTTTAACGTGGTTCAGAGACTCAAGCTCTTACATCCACGGCCTGATTTAACAGGAAATCCACTCCTTTGGATTCTTGTTTTTAACGTGCCAAGGTGCACTTACAACTGGACTCACGCCACTACCTGGGCTGCCTCTTTTTCCTCACTTAACAACTTACTCCCAACAAACCTGACTAGAGGGTTTTGGTTTCGGTTAGGGTTTTCTCCAACTAGGTGAGGTTTTCCCTTTACAATGTGTTAGCCAATAGCTAAGATAGGGAAAACCTCTCTAAGCCTAGAGTTACAAGCTGAGCACTCTTATGTATATATTTGTGAACTCTCAGTGTATAGATATGAGTAGAACCTCCTTATATCTCCCATGCACGTATGCTACTACTCACACTCTCAGCTCGTAGGTGTTTGTTTTTCTTACAAGATACAACAATACAACTCTCAAACAAAACACCACACGTCTAACAACAAGCTATGAGCTTGTATTTATAATGGGGATTCAAATGTATCCGTTGGAGGGAAGATACATTTGAATCCAACATTTAATGGTTTCAATCACTTTTCTCGGAAAGCGGTCTTGTCAGTGTCAGACATGTTTGACTTGACTTGATTGGTCCACGTGGACTGAATCCAACGGATCTTTGACTCAGTGTGCTTGATCAGGGCGCACTGACTTCAGTTAACATATCCTCCACTGACTCTGACGATCTTCAGTAGACATACTTGTCTTCAGTGTAGTTGTCCTTCAGAGACTCTTTGAAGATCATTCCAAGAAGTTTGTCATAAGGCTGAATGACAAACTTCCCTGACCACAGTAGCCTGACTCCTTCAGGGCCTACTTGGTACAGCACTGATCCTCCTGATCATGCTCTTCACTGAGTGGTCCACCTGACTTAGCTTAGATCAGCCTGGTTTATACTCAGTGGGATATCCTTCAGGCTTCTCTTCAGGTTCAGGTCTTCCTTCAATGGCTTCAGTCAGTTCTCTTGAGATGTCATCTTGACTTCCTCAGGCTTTATCAATGAGTTCCCCCTCACTGAGTTCCCCCTCAACTGAGTGCTTCCTCAGCTAAGTTCTTCTCACATTACAACCTGTCTAACTGAATACACAAACTATCCTGACCTGAATGTAAAGATACTATCCTGACTGCTTTCAAACCTATTACATGTTTTGGAAAATCATCAAAACTAAAACATATCCCAACAATTTCCCCCTTTTTGATGATTCCAAAACTTCTAACCAAATGATTTTCTATTACAAGAATAATGTCAGAGTACAAGTATTAGTTTGAAATATGCAGGAATTCCCATAGTTTAAAACATTTAAGATCTGTTCGGTTGACCATTTTTCTTAACAAAACTGGATCAGTGGTCATGTGAACAACCTGCTTTGATACCAATTGATGGTCCCGTTTTCGAAGGGCAAAATGGGAATTCAGGAGCAAACAAATTTTTTTTTTAAAACCTTTTTCCTCAGAGAGTTCAACAAGAGTGAGAAATACTCAAGTCACTGCTCTGCTCAGAGGCTGAGTTACCAAGTCAGTGAGAAGGCTTGGAGACTCATGCTCTGAGCAAGGACAGTGGCTTGAGATGCTGAACTCTCGAGTGCGTTATCAAATCACAGCTTGCACCCTGACCGAGTTCAGTGACTGAATACTCAAGTCACTGCGTTGCTGAGAGTCAGAGCTATCAAGTCAGTGATGAGACTTGAAAGCTCAGGCTCTCAACAAGGCAGTGACTCGAGAGACTGAACTCTCGAGTGCTAGCCTGATTCAGTCAGTAAGATGAATCTTCCTGACTGAAATGCTTAACTAAAGTTCCTTTTTAAACAATGCTCTCAGTGAGCAGATTTTCGCAATACTTTAGAAGAAAAGACATTCCAAATAATAACACTTGGTTTAACGTGGTTCAGAGACGCAAGCTCTTACATCCACGGCCTGATTTAACAGGAAATCCACTCCTTTGGATTCTTGTTTTTAACGTGCCAAGGTGCACTTACAACTGGACTCACGCCACTCCCTGGGCTGCCTCTCCTTCCTCACTTAACAACTTACTCCCAACAAACCTGACTAGAGGGTTTTGGTTTCGGTTAGGGTTTTCTCCAACTAGGTGAGGTTTTCCCTTTACAATGTGTTAGCCAATAGCTAAGATAGGGAAAACCTCTCTAAGCCTAGAGTTACAAGCTGATCACTCTTATGTATATATTTGTGAACTCTCAGTGTATAGATATGAGTAGAACCTCCTTATATCTCCCATGCACGTATGCTACTACTCACACTCTCAGCTCGTAGGTGTTTATTTTTCTTACAAGATACAACAATACAACTCTCAAACAAAACACCACACGTCTAACAACAAGCTATGAGCTTGTATTTATAATGGGGATTCAAATGTATCCGTTGGAGGGAAGATACATTTGAATCCAACATTTAATGGTTTCAACCACTTTTCTCGGAAAGCGGCCTTGTCAGTGTCAGACATGTTTGACTTGACTTGATTGGTCCACGTGGACTGAATCCAACGGATCTTTGACTCAGTGTGCTTGATCAGGGCGCACTGACTTCAGTTAACATATCCTCCACTGACTCTGACGATCTTCAGTAGACATACTTGTCTTCAGTGTAGTTGTCCTTCAGAGACTCTTTGAAGATCATTCCAAGAAGTTTGTCATAAGGCTGAATGACAAACTTCCCTGACCACAGTAGCCTGACTCCTTCAGGGCCTACTTGGTACAGCACTGATCCTCCTGATCATGCTCTTCACTGAGTGGTCCACCTGACTTAGCTTAGATCAGCCTGGTTTATACTCAGTGGGACATCCTTCAAGCTTCTCTTCAGGTTCAGGTCTTCCTTCAATGGCTTCAGTCAGTTCTCTTGAGATGTCATCTTGACTTCCTCAGGCTTTATCAATGAGTTCCCCCTCACTGAGTTCCCCCTCAACTGAGTGCTTCCTCAGCTAAGTTCTTCTCACATTACAACCTGTCTAACTGAATACACAAACTATCCTGACCTGAATCTAAAGATACTATCCTGACTGATTTCAAACCTATTACATGTTTTGGAAAATCATCAAAACTAAAACATATCCCAACATGTCTTTTGAATAGGACTTGTCGATAGCTTAGTAGTTAGTAGTGAGTGATTTACTTTTCTGTTTTATTTTGTAAGTATTCGGCAGTTGTGTTTTTATTCTTTTGTTAGTGTTTCAGGTTTATGAAAATGCGCTCGCAAGGTAATACGAGCGAAGAGAGACTACAGTCAGATCCTGAGATAATAGCAAGAAGAAACCGAGCTTTTTTAAGAAGGATGAATGCTGCCGGAGGAGGGAAAGAACCAATGGACATTACTAATGAGTTGGATGATGTCGAGAATGAGTTTAATCAGACATTGAACCAGGCTGACGGCACTGAAGGCAATTCCAGTAAGAATCAAGATCCGTCAAATGACAGCCAGAGCCAAAACCCGGGTACACAGAACGTGAACAATCCAGCTCACAACCTTGTCCAACATCCTCAGAACAGCCCTGCTTACCCACAGAACAACTTCCCACAAAACAACTTACCCTATCCTTACCCATACTGACTTGAAGCGAATTACACTAACTCCTACTAGTCGCTCACCCGCAAGCGGACGGGTTCACTGTAGTATAAGTACGTATAATGACCAATTAGTATCGAACCCAAGGGATGGTGTATATGCGAATAGATCCCTAAAGATCTACGTGTCGTAGTTAATATGAGTGTTGTTTTTGGATTTTTGGAAGGATTAATTAAAAGTCTGAATTAAACTAAGTAAACTAAAATACTAAAGAAGACGAATTAACTACGGGTTGTGTTCTAATGAGAGATGGTGATGCTTAATATAGGAATCCCTACGTATACTAACGGAGCAGGTACGATAATTAAAATAACTGTGACTCACAAGAATTAACCTAAGTCTAAGGATGCAAGGTGAAAGCTCAAGATTCTAAACCCTAATACTTTACCCTAACACTCAACTTCACTAATCTACTAACAAGTTAATAGATTGTGCTTAATTAATGAGACCCTAATTTAACTAAGGTGATGCGGTCGTCCTCCTTCGCTAAACCGGTAAATGAATTAACCCTTTCTAAACCTTCTCGTTTAGACTACTAATTGTTATTGAGTGATGGGATATGACTAAGGGTGTGTTTACTTTAAAAAAGTAAAAATAAATAAGGTTAATTATAAGAATTCATTAACTAAGGGTGTGTTTACTTTAAAAATGCGGATTAGATGGGATATGACTAGGTGAGATGAAATAGGAGGTTAAAATTAAATTATTTATCTTATCATGTGTTTACTTTAATGTATTTAATACAATTAAATTTAAAATTTCTTTTTATTTAAAATTAATTGAAAATACTAAAAGTAAAGATTTTACTAAAATATCCTTAAATTAATCATGTATATTAACTAATATATAACTATTTTTAACATACGATCTAAATTTTTTTCTCTTGCTTGTTCAAGTTGAAAAGTTTAATCTACAAATTTAAATTTTAGCAAAATTAATTAAGAATAACTCCACCAAGTAAAAATAGATTGTCTGTTTAAAAATAAATCTTGAAACAGGGATCAAAGATCCATATCCATAGAATTAAAAAAACATTTAATTAGTTTAAATCCTATCGAACCAAAACTCTCCATCAAATATAAAAACTACTGATCGACGGAGGAGTAAAATATTTATTCTGAAAATCATCAAAAGAGAAGTAGTTTTTTTCAACTAATCTTCAAAAAAAAAAAAAAATTCAGGGGCCACCTTAAAAAGATAATTAGTTGCAACGTCGCCCAAAATACCTTGGCTTGATGAAGGTATGAACTAAAAAAATTCAATCGGTATTGAATTGATAATCATTTAATTAGCCTCGTGAATTTTCGATTTTGTTTGAATTCGTAATTCTGCATAAGCTTTGTGGGGAAGCTGTTATGGATAATTTTGGTAACCGCCGCCAAAAATCATGGGAGAAGAAGAAGACCTTGGTATTTTTCAGATTTACGTGGGAGGCCACGATTAAAGGGGAGGAGAAAAAAAATTAGCGGTGAAAAGGGTAATTTAGTAACTACTTACCATATCCCTCAATCCAAATTAATTATCATACCTATTTTGGAGGGATTTCATATCTATGAAAAACTGAAAAAACCCGGGTTATCCCCGGATCATGGGATAATAAAAAAACTTCCATCACTAAAAGTAAATAAGTGATAAGATGAAATAATTACTTATTATCCAACACTATCACTCAAAGTAAACACACCCTAAGAGAATTAAAACTAACGTCACGAATTACCCTAATTACGTACCCGCATCCTACTTCTACGAGTTCATCCTACCCTAAGCATGCAAGGGTTTTAGCCGGACATGGCTTTAACAAACATAAAAGCAATAGAAGAAGCAACGAACGTAAACATAATTAATTGAACGAAGAAAATAAGAAACATGAACTAGGGTTTTAAAAGAAATAAAAACTAAGAACTGAAATTTAATTAACTAAAACGAAATTCAAGCGTTTAAAGAAATTAAGCTAATGAAAAGAAACTAAGAAACGAAAAGAAACTAAAAATTCGTATGAAAAACCTCAACAAAACGAAAACGTAAACGTAAACTTGCTTCTCTCATTCCTCTCCAAAAACTAAGTCTAAAAGTTATTTCTAAATTTCGGGGTCCTTCAAAACGTGTTTGGAAGAGGTATATATAGGCACCGGGTCGATTCTTGAACTCGTGGGCCGAAAAACGAAGTCTGGAAAATATGCATTGGAAGTGCTCGAGCTGGCCCGGTCGAACGGGGCGCTCGAGCCGTGTTGGTCGAACAGATTCACGGTCGATTGAGGCGCTCGACCTATGTTGGTCGAATGGTTCCAGAGCTCGAGCGGGGTGCTCGAGCTGTGTCCCTCGAGCGGCAAAAACTTTCTGTAAGTTTGGAGTGCTCGACTTACGTTGCTCGAGCGAGGTGCTCGAGTGATGGAGCTCGAATGGCCTTCCTTCCTTGCAACTAACATTTTTCTTCTCACGTACTAATACCAATCGTATTTCTTCGATATCTTCTCATCCGGGCATCCGTTTGAGTCGATTCAAAGTCCTGCAAACTCCATTTTTCATCCTCGATTCACCTATGAGTATCAAAGAGACCAATTCATCAATGTATAGAAATAGTACTCATTTGGCTCTAAAAACTCAATAAAATCGACAAAAACTAGGGCGTTTTTAACTACGAATCATGACAATTTCACGCCTAATCACATACCCACCTTATCCATATCCACCATACCCGTATCCTCCACCTCCTGTTTATAACCAACCACCAGCTTATCAACCACCACCACCCCAACAAGTACCCGTACCACCTGTTAATCCTCAACACGTTGCTCATAACGCAGATCAAAACATGGCTATTAGAGGAAGGTTCGTGGCACAACCGCAGAGGTACTATGATGGAGTGGCATTGCCCCCTGTTGAGGCAAACAACTTCTCAATTTCCCCAGGAATTCTAAAGCTGCTTACCGAGAATCAATTCAAGGGGGAGGTTGGGAAGGAGAATCCTCATACTCATCTGAGGAGTTTTCTGATGATCGTATCCACATTCAATTATAACGGCATGTCTGAAGATGCCAAGAGGCTCAGACTGTTCCCATTCTCTTTGATGGGAATAGCCAAGGAGTGATACGATAACACGCTCCCATGGGAAGGTGTAACAACATGGGCCGAGCTCGAGCGTCTATTCCTCGAGCGATTCTACCCTCCATCGAGAACCATTAAAGCAAGGATAGAGATCTCTTCTTTCCGCCAGAAGCCAGGAGAGGATTTACGTCAGGCTTGGGAGAGATACTCGAATATGTTGATTGAGTGCCCGCAACACGGGTACAACGAGGGAGATATCATGTCATTCTTCTATAGCGGAGCTAGCAAGGCTGGGCAAGCCCATCTCGATGTGTGTGCAAGTGGAGCTTTTCTAAACCAAGGGATAGAGAGATGTAGAGAAATCGTCGACAACATTGTCACGAATGACGGGCAATGGAATGAGGATCCAGAATTTCAGCGAGCTTGCAAGTTGGAGGAGAATGAGGGTACGAGGAAGCTATTGATGGCAATGATGGAGAAGATCAGCAACCTTGAGATGGGGCAGAATCTGGTTGGAAGGAATGTAGCAGTGAGCGAGAAAGTGGACCCACCCACGAGTCAGCAAGAAGAGGCCAACTATATGGGAAGGCCTAATTATCCACAAGGCGGGTATCCACAAGGTGGCAATCAGTTTGGAAGGCCTTCTTGTGGCCAACCATTTGTACCTCCAGGACCACAGCCGCCTCAAAATCAATGGAGGAACACACAAGGATATCAAGAAGGACAACATCCTCCTCAAAACACATGGAGAAAGAATGAGAATTTCTCATATGCTAATCCTAAGGCAGGAATTACAGTTCCTCCAAGCGTGGATACAGGTTCTAAACCTCCTGGTGGAGAAGGTGGTGCCTCAACTGAGGAGATGTTGAGAGCTATCCTTCAGAAGGTGGAGGAAGGTAGCAAGAGATTGTCCTCTTTGGAGTACGATGTGAAGGAGTTGCATAAGAAAGGCGATCAGCGTGATCAAGAACTCCAAAAGAGAGACATAGAGTGGAATCGAGCTCAACAAGAGAACAACCGCATGTTCACTTCTATTGAGTACCAAATTGGTCAAGTTGCAAAGTCTCAGATGAGAGAGCCGGGCAAGTATCCTTCAATGCCCGAGGGTAACCCAAAGAAACATTGCAAAGCTATTGAGTTGAGAAGTGGGACCAAATATGATGGTCCTGAGATGCCTGCTGATTCTGAGACGCCCCAAGGAGAGGTTGAGATAGAAGAAAAAGAGCCTGAGACAGATAGAGATGAGATTGAGGAGACGGGATTTGAGAAGGGGGTTGAGGGTGAAGACATTCAGAAGAGTAAAGATGTGAATGAGTCTAATGAGAGCAAAGAGCCTAAAGAGGAAGACATTGAGGAGATTGAGAGAGTTCCAAAGTAGAAGAAAGCAAAGGAAGCAAGGAAGAATGTAAAAGAGACTGAGAAAGATGAATGGGGGGTACCCAAATCTGTGATACCTGTCCCATATCCACAGGGCTTCATGAAAAAGAAGCTTGATGAGAAGTTTGCTAAATTCCTTGATGTTTTTAAAAAGTTACATATTAACATTCCTTTTTATGATGTTTTGGAACAGATGCCTAACTACGCCAAGTTCCTGAAGGACTTGATAGCGAAGAGACGGAGAGTGGACGGACCTGAGCTAGTGCACTTGAACTACGAGGTGAGTGCTATGGTGCACAAGGCGCTTCCACCCAAGTTGAAGGATCCCGGGAGCTTCACCATTCTTTGTGATATCGGGAACGGGATCAAGAAAGGAGCTTTGTGTGATCTCGGGGCGAGCATTAATTTGATGCCTCTGTCGTTGTTCAAGAAGTTAGAGGGGGTGAGCTTCAACCAACGATGATGACGCTCCAGCTTGCTGATAGGTCTATCACTAGACCTCAAGGAGTAGTGGAGGATGTTCTTGTGACGGTGGAGAATCACGTTTTTCCCGCAGACTTCGTCGTACTCGATATGGAGGAGTATGAGCATGTCCCGCTGATTTTAGAGAGGCCGTTTCTAGCTACAGCCGGGATGGTACTTGACGTAGCGAATGGGAAGATTACAGTCAAAGTTAATGATCAAGAAGTGAAGATAGTTATTTATGAAGCTATGCAATACCCCATGGGAGATAAGAGCTACCACTTCATTGACATCACGGATTCTTATGTCGAAGACACACTTCTAGACCCTTGCTCTTTCTTTGTTCATCAGTTTGATTATCCTATTCTTGACGACCTATCTTATGATTCTTATGATCTTGATTATTTTGACAGCTTGAGAGACAACGAAGATGTCAAGTTCTTGGAGATGAAGAAAGTAGAGGATGAGGACGACTTGGAAGCCGAGGAGTCAACTTTTGAGAAGATGTTAGATAAGGCACCACCATTGGAGGCAAAAAAAGAGCTGAAACCATTTCCCGACTACCTTAGGTACGCCTACTTAAATGAGACCGATAAGTATCCGGTAATTGTATCTACCCTTTTATCTGATGATCAGCTTGAGAGACTTTTAGTGGTGCTTCGTAAGCACAAATCTGCTATAGGATGGTCGATTGCGGATATTAAGGGAATTAGCCCTTCGATTTGCATGCATAGGATTAGATTAGAAGAGGGTAGGAAACCGGTAGTGCAAAATCAACGTAGAGTTAATTCGGTAATTCAAGAGGTGATACATAAGGAGGTTTTGAAGTTGTTAGATAGCAATACGATTTTTGCAATTTCTGATAGTCCATGGGTGAGTCCGTTACACGTAGTTGCTAAGAAGGGGGGTACCACGGTGATTAAGAGTGAGTCTAATGAATTGGTAGCCACTAGATTAGTGATGGGATGGTGTGTGTGTGTTGATTATAGGGAGTTGATCAAGGTAACGTGTAAGGATCACTTTCCTCTACCGTTCCTTGATCAGATGATTGATAGATTAGGTGGTTTTGTGTATTACTGTTTCTTAGATGGGTATTCGGGGTATAATCAGATCATGATAGCCCCCGAGGATCAAGAGAAAACCACTTCACCTGCTACTATGGGACTTTTGCTTTTAGGAGGATGTCATTTGGGTTGTGCAATGCACCCGCCACCTTTTAAAGGTGTATGATGGCTATTTTTCATGGTTTGATTGAGAAGATTATGGAAGTTTTCGTGGACGACTTCTCCGTCTACGGGGAGTCGTTTGATAAATGTCTAATCAATCTTGAAGTTGTGTTGAGCAGGTGTGAGGAGACGGACTTGGTGCTTAATTGGGAGAAGTGTCACTTCATGGTGAGAGAGGGTATTATTCTTGGACATCATGTGTCCTCGAAAGGTATCCAGGTTGACAAGGCAAAAATGATTGCTATTGTAAGCTTCCACCACCTTCGACCGAGAAGGGAATTCGGCCATTCTAAGGACACGCGGGTTTCTATAGGCGTTTTATAAAAGACTTTTCACAAATAGCTAAACCCCTTTCGCGGCTTCTTGAAAAAGAAGTCGCTTTTGAGTTTACTAATGAGTGTTTAGTGGCTTTTAACAGGTTGAAAGAAGCGTTGGTGAATGCCCCGATACTTGTGACACCGGATTGGTCTAGCCCATTCATGCTGATGTATGATGCTAGTGACTTTGCGATGGGGGTTGCTTTGGGGCAGATTCGTGAGAAGCGTTTTCACGCTATTTACTATGCCTCGAAGATGCCGAATTCTGCTCAAGTGAATTACACTACAACCGAAAAGGAGCTGTTAGCGGTCGTGTATGGCTTTGATAAATTTCGACCCTAACTAGTAGGGACGAAAACAATTGTATATACAGACCACACAGCGATTCGGTACCTTATGAGTAAGAAGGATGCAAAGTCCCGTCTCATTCGTTGGATCTTGTTACTCCAGGAGTTTGATGTCGAGATTCGAGACAAGAAGGGATGTGAGAATGTGATAGCCGATCACCTTTCGAGATTGGAGCTTACAAAGAAAAATACCGTGGAAGATCGAGAGGTGAACGATAAATTTCCGGATGAGAAGCTCTTTGGCTTAGGAGACATTCCTGTATATCGAGTTGAAGGGAAGGCACCATAGTTTGGGGACTATGCTAATTATTTAGCAAGTGGGGAGTTACCTGTTGAGATAGACTCGGTGCATCGGAAGGCATTTTTGAAGAAAGTTCGGGAGTTCATTTGGGATGATCCCTACTTGTTCAAAAGAGGGATTGATCATGTGTTGAGAAGGTGTGTGCCAGAGGAGGAGTGGAGTAATATCATCAGGCATTGCCACGCCTTGCCTTGTGGAGGACATTTGGGTGGAGAAAAGACCGGAATGAAGGTACTTCAATCTGGTTTTTATTTGCCAACTCTCTTGAGAGATTGCATGGAATGGATCAAGAGGTGTGAAAAGTGCCAACAATTTGGCTCCATCACTAAGAGGGACGAGATGTCGTTGCACATGTTTATGGAAGTCGAGGTTTTTGACGTATGGGGGATTGATTTCATGGGTCCATTTCCTCCTAGCAATGGATTCTTGTATATTCTCGTGTGCGTCGATTACGTCTCGAAGTGGATTGAAGCTGTCCCGACTCGAGTGAATGATTCCCGAGTGGTGATCGAGTTCTTGAGGAAGAACATTTTTGCGAGATATGGAGTCCCAAGAGCTTTGATTAGTGATGGGTGGAGTCACTTTGTGAACAAGTGGATGGAAAAGCTGCTGTCAAAATATGAGGTAAGTTATCGAGTCTCTACTGCTTATCATCCTCAATCTAACGGTCTTGCAGAGGTGTCAAATCGTCAAATCAAGGAGATCCTTGAGAAGATGGTGAGCATTAGTAGGAAGGATTGGACAATGAAGCTTGATGATGCACTTTGGGCGTATAGGACAGCTTTCAAAACACCTCTTGGTATGTCTCCGTACCAATTGGTTTTTGGAAAGACATGTCACTTACCCGTGGAGTTGGATCATAAGGCATATTGGGCGATCAAGAAGCTGAATTTTGATAGTGCCTTGGTTGGTGAGAAGAGATTACTCCAATTGCATGAGTTGGAGGAGTTTCGAGACAGTGCCTACGAGAATGCCCGAATTTTCAAGGAGAAGATCAAGAAGTGGCATGATGCACGATTGAAGAAAAAGGAATTCAAGGTGGGTGACCAAGTCCTCATATTCAATTTGAGGATGAAGTTGTTTGGTGGAAAGCTCAAGTCCAAGTGGAACGGGCCATATATCGTGAAGGAAGTGCATAAGAGTGGATTCCTTGAGGTCGAGAAGGAGGGTGGACATAGATTCATGGTGAACGGGCATCGAGTAAAGAAATTCTTCAACTTCTCTTATGAGAATAAGGGAGGTACCTTAGATTCTCAAGTCCCGTGAGCTCCTTCGAGCTCGGTCCGGCATTAGGACCTTAAAACTAGCGCTTAATGGGAGGCAACCCATTTTTACTTATTTTTATGTATTTTGTTTATTTTGTTGTGTTGTGAATCGTAAGTGTTAACCTCGTTTGTAGAGAATTTTTGTTGGTAGGCTTGTTTGTGTGGCTTAATGTGAGCAAGTGAGCTTAAGGAAAGCAATTCATGAAGTTGGAGATATCTCGAGTAGTAATGCATTCAATTGATGGAGTTTGAGGTAAACCGAACCCCAAACGTAGACCTCTTTGTGAAGTAGAAGTTTGGAGGGGTGATGTTTCTTGTCGTTCGTTACTTTGCGTTGATAGTGATTTGAGTTCATAAGAATTTAGTGTACTTACTCGTACGTACTCGTTCTTTTCAAACTTTGTTATTGCGTAGCAAGAACAAAGTTTGGGGGGGTGTGTATTCGTACTTCGAGTTCGCACACGAAATTCTAATGAAAATTTGGTCAAATTTTTTAATTTTTCGAAAATATCGATGTGTGGGATCGAATTAAGTGAGAATGTTTAAGTTCGACTTGAATTGGATTGTTGATTTGCACATTTGGAAGAGACCCCAACTCCTCGGTCGAATGAGCGACCTGGCTTAAATCGAGGAGTTCTCAGGTTAGTTCATGTTTTGGATGAGTGTTATGATTGTTCGAGTTTGGTTCGTATGCAAATTTCAGGTTTTGGACGTCGAAAATTGAAGTTGAAATTTGGAGCTGCTCGAGCGCCCCAAATTATACAGAAGATTTTCGCTGCTTGAGCGCCTGTGTCATTCGAGCTCCATGCTCGAGCGCGACCGCTCGAGCGGGTTTTACCCGAATTTTTGCCCCCTCTATAAATACCCCTTTCCACACATTTTCACACACACTCACACAGTAAAAGGGGCGATTTGGGCGAATTTGCAGCAGGTTCGAACTATTCTCACGAATTCTCACTATTTTGCTCAATTTCTTCACACATTCTCCTTAAATCTTCAAGCAAGGTACGTAATCTCTATCTCTTGTCTTTCAATTCGTAGTTAAGGTTGAATTAGGCATGAATTGAGGATATGAATTAGGGTTCTATACTTGTTCGAAATTTTTGGGGATTTTGCATAAACTTGTTGATTCTTGATTCCTTGTTAATGAGTGTTGATGATATGCTATGGGTTTACTTGTTTTACTTTCAATTTTGGGATTGCATGAGTAGAATGGGTGAATTTCTAGAGTGAGAAAGTAGGAACTTGAGAAAAGGAGATGGATTTTGCATGTTGAGAAGAAATTCTTGTGAATTGAGATTGAATTGAGCATGAATAGATTTGAATTGAGTCTTGAGCATGTAAATTATACAATTTGAGTAATGTTACTTCATGATAGACTTGAATGTGGGCATTAGTGAGTTGAGATTGATGAATTGATTGTCAACTACTTGAGAACTTGGGAATGAAAGCATGAGACTTGGAATTGAGTGAACTCAAGTTGAAATTGAATGTGAATGAATTGAATTTATGCTACTTGAGACTTTTTGAATTGTTTTGAATGACATAGAATGTCAAGAATGGAGATGAATTGTTTTGTATTTTGCTTAGGTACAATGGCTCCTAAGAGGAATGAGGACCGAGTGTTGAGCATTGCTGAATTGGAGGAAGTCACGAACGATCTTAGGAGGAGGAGTCTGCTACCCTCGAGATGGAATAATCTGAACTACGAGGGAAGTTGGAGGTACATTGCGTATCGATGGAGCTTGATAACCGGGAAAGTCGAGAAAACCCGGAGACCCGTCGTTAGTTTCATGAGAGACTTGGGGATCGAAGAGGAGATTAGAAGAATTTTCATAAGGAATAACATGATGGAGTTCTTCGAGATGTTGCTGTACATGGAGACGAATGCCGACTTGGTGGAGCAGTTCCTAGCCACGGACTAGAACTCATTCAAGTTCAAGTACCGGAACGATTGGGAGTATTATGAGATTGAAGTTGTTAACCTTGCACTTGGGCTTCCAGCTTTGCCTAGACCTAACCGTGTGTCAAAATGGTACAAGGCGAATGAGTTCTGGAAGGACATCACAGGCGGAATGGCAGGGGACTACAAAGGTCAGAATGCACGAGCATCGACAATTAGAAATCCAGTGATTCGGTACTTAGAGCGGATCCTAGGAAACACCATATATGCCCGTTCTGAGATGGGAACTGACACGAGTAAGCAACTCTATGGTATTTGGTGTCTTCTGTACACGAAGGATCATGACTTCGGAAGGGATTTCGTGGAGCACCACTACGAGGCTCCATTCAAGCTTGGTACGAAGACTTCTAAAGTTCGAGGAGGAGGATTGATCTCTGTATTCGTGAAGAGTCTCGGGTTCGTGCCATGTTCGGGTCCTTGCCAAGGGATGGATTTAGGGTACGAGCAGATGAGCAACACTCTGATGTTCGAGCATTGGATGGGAAGTTATTGTATTCGATATAAGGATGATAGCCTTTTCCCATTGCCGAACGACAAGTTGGTGACTTTGAAGGGAAAGAAGAAGCAAAACTTGGGCATGAACGGAGAGCAGCACTTGGCTATAAGTGTTAAGTATACGTCTGAGGTTGATAGTAGAGGACTCCGGGATGTGAGGCCCGTGAAGAGGAACCATGGAGAGGGCACAAGCGGTGCCGGGATGAGCGGAGCAGGATCGAGTGGACTCTAAGATTTACAAGAAGAAGAAGAGCAAGAATACAAAGAAGGGCACGACGGGGAAGGAGAAGCAGCGGGCGAGGACCCGCAAGAGATGGAGGTGGAGTCACCCGGGATGCAGTCGCCCGGGCAGTGGTATCCCTCGTACGAGGATTGGACTCAGATGGGCAACCAGATTCAGACACTCCAGACTGATGTGACCTACTTGCATGAGACGCAAGATAGGTTAGACACGAGGACAGCCCGTATGGAGGATCAGTTCTCAGATATGCACCGCTGGATGGAGTCGTTGTTCGTGTCTCACCTGGGAGCTGATCATCCAAACTATCGCCCACCGCCGCCTCCGAATGCTTGAGAGTCATGGGATTCCCCCGATTTCTAGTTCCTTTTTCTTTTTCTTTTCTTTTCTCTTCTTATTTATTTTTGCTTTTGAGTGTGAACTTTATTGTTTGAGTGGTGTGAATTTCTTATGGGATTGTATTGGAAGTATTTCAGATTATGGGGTTATGATTTAAGTTGAATTGATTGATGATTGACTAATTTCACTTTTCTTTACTCGTATTACTTGCTGATTGCTGATTCTCGAGTATGACTTAGTGAGAAAAGTTGAGTTGTGAGGGTGAGTTAGGAATTCTTTTGTGTGAGTGTTTGAGTTAGAGTTGATTTGAGAAAGAACTAGAATGCTTGCGAGTTTTACTTTTGAGTACTTGTGTGATAAGGTGAGAATTCACTAGGACTAGCATGGATGTGAAAGCCGTGAGATTTGAGCCTTTTGAGATTTTGATGCACAAAATGATCTCTTCGTTTGTGAGTGGATCGTCATCTTAGAGGATGCTAGAACTTGTGAGAGCTCTTGCTTCTTGATTGTGTTTAGTTTGATATGCCGAAGGTGATCTTAGGCCATCTTTATTTTGAATGAGTCACTTAGCCAAAATTTTCCCTTACCATTGGCATTTGTCCCTTGTTAGCCCATTTGAGCTTTAGGCCTATTTTATTTGCTAGCACATTTAAACACAATTCCAGTTCCTAAGCCTTTTTGTCCCAATTTGAGTGGAGAATAGGAAAAGTGTGAACGTGAAGGGATTGAATTGAGTTGAAAAAGGAAAATGTGATTGCTTGAGTGAGTATGAGAAGAAGGTGTGATGAAGTTTTGAGTTGTGGGAAAGAACAAAAAATTGAGAATGAGCAAAAGAAAAAAATGAGCTCATGTGTTGTGAAAAAAAAAAGTGAAGTGATTAAAAAAAAGTGAAAAGAGTGAGAAAGAAAAAAAATTGAAGTGTTGAGAGTATTGGAATTGAAAGTGTGTGGATCTAAATTGTTTGAAGTATTCTGTTCCTAATCTCGAAGTACCGAAGTTTGATTTTCTATTCTCCATTTACTTAAGTCACTTACCCATATTGTTATACACCTGTCCAAAGAGCCTACATTACAACCTTGAGAAAAGTCCTTTTTGATTCGGCATTGACATCTAGAGTATGGTCGGAGTTGAGAGTGCTTACAAGCTTATGACTGCCGATATGAGTGATTGATTGTTTGAGTGAGTCCCTTGATCATTGATATACACTTGTGAGGGAGTGAAACACATCGTTGAGTGCACATCCATGTTTGATCTTGGGGTTTCTTGCTATTGTTGCATGAGTATGATGAAGAAAGGTAAGTGATTATACTTGTAATTGATCTTTGAAGCTCGAGTTCATTTGCTTGCATGATTTGATTCTTTGACTCATTCCTAACAATTTCACTTGACTTATTATTTCATTGCTTGAGGACAAGCAATATGGTAAGTTTGGGGAGGTTGATTAGGCGTAAAATTGTCATGATTCGTCGTTAGAAATACCCTAGTTTTGGTCGATTTGGTCGAGTATTTAGAGTCAATTGAGCATTATTTCTATACATTGATGAATTTGTCTCTTTGATGCGAATAGGTGAATCTAGGGCGAAAAAGGGAGTTCGTAGGACTTTGAATCGACTCAAACGGATGCCCGGATGAGAAGATATCGAAGAATTCGGAAGATCAAAACCTCGTTTATAAGTGTGAAACTCTCCAAAATCTCTCTACCAAGCTCTAAGTATGCAAAAATATGAATCAGGATCAAAAGGTCTCCAAAAACGAGGGATCGGGTATTTATAAGCAACGGGCCGAAAACGGGTGAAAAAGGCCAAAATCTCGCAAAACTGAGGTTTGGTCGAGCACTAGCGCTCGACCTCGTGTTGGTCGAATGGATATCTTTCCAGAGCTCTTAGGGCGCTCGACCAGGTCGAGCGGGGGCGTTCGACCACTACTGGTCGAATGAATCAAGAGGTCGAATGGAGGCGTTCGACCACTTTTGGTCGAGCACTTTTCGGCTGCTGTACACTTGTTCGAAAAACCTTCATATCTTCTCAACCGAGAGTCCGTTTTGGCCGATTCAAAGTCCTACGAACTCCACTTTTCGCCCTCTATCTAACTATGAACACCAAAGAGACAAATTAATGAGTTTATGAAAATGATGCTCAAAGGACTCTAAACACTCATAAAAAACACACAAAACATGGTCAAATCGGGCTACAAAACATAACAATTTCACGCCTATTCATATATAAGCCTTTGTGAGGCTTGTAGAAATAAATAGGCAAATATGCGCCCAACCACTAGGACAAATGGTATTGTTGTTCGTTTATTTGCATTTAATTGTATATAATCTCAAATTGACTCCCCCTTTTTTTTTTTTAAATTTATCAAATTAATTTCTTTTTTTTCTAATTCGTTTATATATATATATATATATATATATATATATATATATATATATATATATTTAACTAACTTTATTATTTTTTTTGTAAATTTAATATTTTACACTAATATAAATTATTAACTTATTCGTTTTTATGCATTTAATTGTATATAACCTCAAATTGACTCCCGTTTTTTTTAAATTCATCAAATTAATTCCTTTTCGTTTCTATTTCATTTATATATATATTTACTAAATTTTATTTTTATTTTTTAAATTTAATCTTTTAAACAACTATAAATTATTAAATTCATCAAATTAATATCTTTATGTTTTTAATTCATTTATATATATATATATATATATATATATATTTTTTTTTTTTTTTACTAACTTGTTTTTTTTTTATAAATTTAATATTTTACACTAATATAAATTATTAATATATTTATTTTTATGCATTTAATTGTATATAACTTCAAATTGAGTTCTATTTTTTTTTTAAATTCATAAAATTAATTCTTTTTTGTTTCTAATTTATTTATGAATATATATATAGATATATATATATATATATATATATATATATATATATATATTCACTATTTTTATATTTTATAAATTTAATATTTTAGACTACTATAAATTATTATTTTATTCATTTGTATGCATTTAATTGTATATAACTCCAAATTGAGTCCTTTTTTTTAAATTCACCAAATTAATTCATTTATATTTCTAATTCATTTATATATATACTAAAATTTTATTTTATTTTATAAATTTAATATTTTACACTAATATAAATTATTAATTTATTTGTTTTTACGCATTTAATTGTATATAACTTTAAATTGAGTCCCTTTTTTTTAAATCATAAAATTAATTATTTTTTGTTTCTAATTTATATATATATATATATATTTTCACTAATTTTTTTATTTTGTAAATTCAATATTTTAGACTACTATAAATTATTAATTTATTTGTTTTATGCATTTAATTTTATATAACTCCAAATTGAGCCCCTCCCCCCCCCCCCTATTAAATTCAGCAAATTAATTCTTTTATTATTCTAATTCATTTATATATATATATATATATATATATATATATAAATACTATTTTTTTTCTTTATTTTGTAAATTTAAAATTTTACACTAATATAAATTATTAATTTATTAGTTTTTTTTATGCATTTAATAGTATATAACTTCAAATTGAATCCCCTTTTTTTTTTAAAAAAAAATCATCAAAATAATTTGTTCAATATGTATCAATTTACGAAACAATTCATATTTTTGAATTTTTTTTTTCTGGAATTTTTTTTAGAATTTTTTGGTCATTTTGACCAATTTTAGGATTAATGGCCGCCAGAGGCGGTCGCTAATTTCGGTCGCTAATTTGCCGGTTGCTAATGAATATCACCCGTTTTAAAAAAGGGTCAAATTTACCGATTTGCGACCGCCACCTGGCTGTCGCTAATTATAAAATTGAAATTTGAGACCGCCTTGGCGGTCGCTAATCGGACGGTTAAAAATAATTGGTCCTTTGACCGACCTTTGGGATTAGTGACCGCTTAGGCGGTCTCTAATCGCACAAGATTAGAGACCGACTTTCCTAGGTTGTCGCTAATTAGTCGGTTTTGAGACCAATTTTATAGGCGGTTTCAATTTTTTTTAGAGACTACCGGTCAATATCGGTCGCTTATCGGTCGCTAATATATGATTTTGAGACCGGTTACTAGGCGGTCGCTAATATCAATTGCTAATCCGCATTTTTTTTGTAGTGTAAATTTGTGAAAGTTGATCGCCTACGTCGCATGACTGTTTGCCTATCAATACATGTTATGTACATAAATGCATACAAATCTTTGGGTTTAAAAAAATATTTTAGAACTCGCGTACACACGAAATATTAATTCCAGTAATCGAAAATTAAGGCTATATTTAACATAAAGTATGCCGTAACGGACTGATAGAATGATCAGGAATAACTAGCGTCAAAAAAGTTGGATATTAAGAAACTTTGAATGACTTAGAATATACGGTAACGGGCTATTTTATTGTCTAATAATGCACCATCCTCCGATATACTCGGCTTGAATCGTGATCATTATGTTGTCATTTTTTGTGGAAAAAAAATAAAACACTTAACAAACACACACGCATTATCCAGTAAGCTGCGGGGGTGTATATACGTGTGTGTATATATATATATAAATCTCATCTCTCTCTTTTTTAATATAATCTAATGTAAATCTTGAATATGACCATGTTACTTGCTAACGCAACCGAAATTATTGAGTGATATTTGACTACTTTCTTGTTTAGTGTTTACAACGGCCATGTAGTCACATGGTGGGAAAATTGAATCTTTAGAAAAATAAAGAAAGTAATTGATGCCTAAATATATTAAATTTTACTCTAATTGTCCCATGATATTTTCTGCAGATGAGTTGCCATTAAAATTAACATAATTCTCCACCACCATTCATGTCAAAAAAAAAAAACTTTCCTATACCTATCTGGAAAAATAAGTAAAAATATTAATTTGCTCAAAATCAAGTGCAGTCATCTTTTGTTTTGTTTTGTTTTTTTTTTTTTTTTTAAATCCAGTGCGCGCGAGTTAGTAGGCAAGTTCGCAAGGGTTAGGACTGGGTAACCTTTCGTTCGTTCCGTTTTGACCCGACTTATTTTATTAAATTTTTAATATATTTAATATATATACCCAATTAAAAAATAATGTCAAAAGATGAATAAAACTATCGATTTAAGACTTGATTTTTTTTTTTCTATTTGATTCTAGGCTATCAATTTTCTATGAATTTAAGACTTGAAAAATAAGAAAGATATCAATTCAGGGTATGAAAGATAGAACCTATGAGTTTTAAGATTAAAAAATATTAAGATCATATTTAAGATATCCAAAATTTGGATATCCAGAAAATGACATTTTTGTAATTACCAACAATTAAAATGACTAATCGACCCTTGTCCCAAAAAAAAAAAAAAATCAAATTTTCGTCCATGCTCATCATTTTCATAGATTTGAATTTGAATTCATCTTTCTCTCGCTTTGTGCTACTTCCAATGTAAACAACTTTCAAGGAACTACATCATTATTCTCACTCAAATACACAACATTAAGTTTCTTTTCTCTCTTCTCCATTCTCACCTTAAATTCTCCATTACTTTCTTCTCCCTCTTTTCAATTCTTACCATATATTCTCCATTACTTTCTTCTCCCTCTCTCCATTCTTACATTATATTCTTCATTACTTTATTCTTCCTCTTCTCCATTCTTACCTTATATTCTTCATTACTTTCTTCTCACTCTTCTCCATTCTTACCTTATATTCTCCATTACTTTCTTCTCCCTCTTCTCCATTTTTTCGTTAATTCTTTCTACAAAATTTTATAAATGTCTATTGGAAAGAAAAAGCCTAAAAAATACTATGTTGTATTTGTAGGTGCATGGGCTGGTATATATGGCAACTGGCATGAATGCTCCAACACGTCATTGAATTCAAAGGCAGCGTTTACCGAGCTTTTCATACCAAGGAAGAAACTATTGCTGCATATACTTCGTATTTCCGAATGAACTTGCACAATGAAGAATTTAATGATTGCATTGGAAGAAAAGTCGAAGAAATATGCAACGACAAGGAAACTAAAACGAACGTAGGCTCAAGTTTTGTGAAGGAAGCCGAGAGAAAAGAAAATGAAGAGATACTTATTCATAAAGTTGATTCAATTGCAACACGGTTCTTTGTAGGTTGTGTATCTGGGATGTTTGTTGCATTCATCATGTGGATGCTCAAATGATGTGTGGAAATGATATTGGACATATTTTTCGGATGTTTTCTTCCTTAGTGGATGTGTTGTTGAAGTGATGGGAAGTTATTTTGTGTTCTAAGTATTTTGAGTGTTCTAGTTAATTAATTCCATGTTAAGTGTTTTACGTATTTTATTGAGTCTACTATTAAAGTTTGAAGAATGAAGTTCAAGGTAATTAATTCCAAGTGTAGACGAACAAACATTTTTCGAATTGCTTCTGCATCTCCGTCACCGAGCCTCAACCGACTTCTCTCCTTAATAAAATTCCTACAGTCCTTAGGAAGACATCCCAAATTTTGAGATCCACCACATTGTACCTCTATTAGTCTCACGTTTTTGCAAGTCCTTATACCTGAAGTAGAAACATGTAAGCATATATATGACTGAAAAAAATACCATTACCATATCATTTTTCAAGACCATGCCTGCAATATCATTTGCTTCCAATTGTCTCTTCATGTGGACGGATAAATGGCTATGAGCTAGCATTAACGGTGCAAATGTGGGATCAATTTCATGATTGTGCTCCTTAACTATTTATTTTTTTCCTTTCTTGGAAGTCCTTTTCACGATGCTAAATCCCTTATGTTGGCCGTATTCTTGATAAGCATCGAAAAGGCTATCAAGACTATCATATAACATACCATAGACTAATGTACTCGTTTCATTTTCCACTGTTTATTCCGACGAGCCCACCGCTTGATTATTTGACATAGACGCTTGGTTTGAAGATTGAATATCTTGTGATGGATTTGATTGACTTTGTGAGACTATCTTCAACAACTACATTATGAGGAATGGATGAAGAAACACTATCCATGGTTGAAAAATAATTCTAAGTTTAAGTTGATAGTAAACAAGAGATAGTCTAGGAAAGGTTATATTGTATCTTGAATAAGTTTGCTTTGGTGATGATAAAGAAATCTGATTTTGAAATGGAATAAAAAAACACCAACGGCTTAAAATTCCTCGAAATTGCCATGTAACTAATCATTATGTTTAACTTTGCATGGATAATGGTGATTAAGCGGCACTAGTGTTGTGGAGGGAAAAAAAATCGCGCCATTATGCACTAAAGTAGGAGCCAAAAATATTTAAGGGTATAAAGTACTTTAGTAATTAATTTGTATTTAATTATAGTTTCTGTATATCAAGCATTACAGTATCCAGCATCCACTTAAATTTTCATCTCAATTTTGACATTTTCAATTAGAAATATATAATAAGAAAACTGGTATTATTGAATACTCCTTAGGAGATTACTGACTACTGGTTGGGGAATTACTGACAACCATTTGGGATATTATTGATTATTGCCTATGACATTATTGATTATTACTTGAGGTATTGTTGTTTATTGCTTGAGGTATTACTAACTATTGTTTGGAGTATTATTGACTACTTCTTGAGGCATTACTGATTAAAACTCACAATACACACCAAACTGTGTATTTTTTGCAATTGATTTTCAAAATTCAAGTGCATGTCATGCACTTGGATGCACACAAGAATCACTCATTATTGTTTATATTCTTAATTATTTATATACATTTTTTTATTATACTCCCTCCGTCCCATCATTATTTGCACACTAACTTTATTTTCGTATTTTAGCGAACGAGTTGTTTATTAGTATTTGAAATGATAAAGTAACTTTTAAGGTAGAATTTGATAGATCTATCTCTACTCTATTATAAAATAACTTAAAAATTATTTTATCATTTTAAATAATTATAAAAAAAATCGGTCGCTAAAACACGAGAAAATAGTAAAAGTGCGAATAATGGTGGGACAGATGGAGTAAATTTTTTTCAATCATATGAAATTAATATATATATATATATTTTAATTATGATTTATAAAAGTATTAAATGCATAACTCAAAATTATAACAGGTCAAACATGGTCTTAAAATGGGTGATCCCTTAATTAACAGTTTCTGTCTTTCAGATTTTAAATTGATAGGAAGAATCTTTCAAACCCTAATAAAACTCCTCCAATTAACATATATATATATATACACACACACATGTACACATGGAGTCTTGTGTGATAAAATCGATCGCATACATGAGATGTGTTTTATTTTAGTATTTGGGTTATATATATATTTTTTTAAATATGATTGAGTTGGAGCTGCATATGCTCATGGGTCATACTTCATCTATCCCCCAAAAATATGTTCATTTGTCGTATTAGTTCGTCCTTCAAAAGTATGTTCATTCCCTCTTTGGGTACACTCATTTTCTTTGTATTCAACCATCACTTAATTACTCAAAATGACATTGACTTTACACCCACCAACCATTACTTTTTTTCATTTTTTTTCCTTATAATTTGTGTCCAGTCCTCTAATTACATCTTTTGGGGACGTATGGAGTCTAATATTCGAGTAAATTACATCTATCTATCTTTTTTTTATCGGTAAATGTTAGTTGTTAGTAGTTAGATTAGTTCACCAAGCCCCCAAATACTCCAAGAAATCTCCCAACCACCTTATAACCCCCATAATTCGTTCCCAGAGGGAATCGAACCCGGGTCACTCACTAGAGTGAGGAACCCGATGGCCAGGTGGGTTAAGCTTTCATATAAGAATGTATCATACAAATTGTTGTCATAAATATATAGAGCACCACTCATGTGAATAATTTCACATTAAACTGTAGTAAAATTAAAAAAAATGACAAAAAGTTTTAGCGAGTTAAACAAATTTTTTAAAAAATAAAATAAAAATTCGCGTCAAGGCAAAATAGAAAAACTTGCTCCCACATGTGTTATTGTAAGGACAAGTATGTGTTACTAGTCCTTATAGAAATACAAATTTGTCCTTATAATAATTATAAGGACAAAGATGTCTTCATATATAAGAGGTAAATATGTTCTTCGTCTCTTTGAATTTAGAGTTTTTTTTAGGTTTGTCCTTATGGTAATACAACCTGTGGGCGAGTTTTTATTTTTGTCTCTACACGATTTTTTGTTTTTAAAGATTGGCTCGATCTTTTTATTTTTAATTGGTAAAATTATAACTTGAACTCATAGTCTTTCAGTCATAGGTAGTGGAGATCTAACCGTGTGAGCTATACCACTTCGTCAATTTATAAGTATAATTCTAATGTCATTTATTATATGGCAAATTAGAGCGAAATTGGTTAATACATAAACCACTTTAAATGGAATGAGTTGTTTCACTAAAGGGTATTAGTTATTTTTGCTAAAGTATATTAGTTCTAAAAAGTACAAGTTGTTTTCACTAGAGAATATAAGTTGAAGGGTATGTAGGGTATGAATTATTTACTTTGAAAGATATTAATTATTTTCACTAAATGGTATGAGTTGTTCTACAAAGAGATATTGTAAAATAATTTATATATGAACAATTTTCATACTATACATACTTTTATTATATTGTTGTAGTTAAAATTATAATTTTACATTAAATATTTAAACGTACTTTATTTATTATTACTAGATGAGTACTCCACGTTTTACACGGGTTGTTCACGAAATTAATTTAAAATTTTATATTTTATTAATACATCATCACATTATTCAATATTATAACGTTATATAATACAATTTATTTTTAAAATATGATTATTAGTCGAAAATAAAATTTAAAAAAGAACACACACTAGAGATAGCCTTAATATTCTTCTTAAAGTCTTCACCCGTCAATTTGCAATACATAAAATAAATAAACATAGTATCGTCAATATTAAAGAAGAGATAAAGAAAGTAGAGTTTATATGAAGGAAAAAAAATCTTTAAAAATAAACTAATCAACGAATAATAGCAATTAGACATTTATGTGTGGACAAATAATTAAGAAACAACACTAAAATATTGTGAAAAAAAATTTGTAAAATTATAGAATTTGGGATAATTAAATTGCAAATAATCAAGAATCTTTTTGAAGAAATATACATATATTTTTAACTCGAGTTATATATATACAATAAATATTCAAATTTTATATCGATTTATAGTTAGTTTACTTGGTATACATAATAGTGAATACTTCTTTTTCTTATGAAAAATCACAATAACATATGTATGACATGTAATAGACTTAAAATTCCTCAACATTCTAGGCGAAATCAATCATAATAGAGGTACGATAATAAAAATTATACCCAAAATGAGCCGCCGTCACATCTTGTTCGAGGAAAAGGTATTCTCCCTTGTACAAATGGTTTCCCACCTGCATAGAATCCTCGGGGATCATTTTCCCTTTGTACCGTTCCAGGAAAGTAGGAGTAGAGTAAGTATGAATCTACCAGTATAACTTGCCTCTCCTATGCATGGTATATTATGCTATCTTTAATTAGTCATTTGGAAAAAGGGTAAAATATTGCAGTAATGTACCCTCCCTTCCAGTTTTGTTTTTGTTAATCACGTTTTAGATTCACAAGAAAACTTGTTTCCGGGAATCGGAATCTGGAAACAATAAGCACGAAATTTAAATCACACAAGAACACCAGAATTACGTGGTTCGGAGATGAATACTCCTACGTCCACGGGATCCGAGAGGATATCTTTTCACTAAGATGGGAAATTGGAAGTTACAAGTTACAATCACACTCAATCTCTCGTGTTTGCGCTCACAGATGAAGTTCTCAAGTTGTTCTCTCAGTTGAGAAACCCCCCTTTTATAATACAGAGATTGGAAACGAACCCTAGGTTCGAATCAGTTGTAACAAACTCAAAGTAAAGGTAGTTATCCAGCTGGCTAACAACTTCAATAACCGCCATGGTTGATTCAGTTAGAACCGCCTTCGAATTAGCTTCAATTTGGTGTATTTTGCGTAAAACGGACTTCAGGATCAGATGACAAACCTCCTCTGGCTCTGGTCACTTACACCAGATGATCTCTGGTCACAGACCTCCTCTGATAGACCTCCTCTGATGACTTATCTACCAGACTCGTCTGACCAGACCTCACCTGATGGACCTCCTCTGATAGCTCTCCTGTCAGACTTCTCTGATCAGGCTTCTCTGGTCAACCTCATCTGGTCCACCTCCTCTGGTACCCAAATTCACTAACTCCCAAGGCTAACACTTTATCAACTTAGCCTCTTATTGAATTAAGCTCAGCAGACTACATACTTCACATTTGACCCTTCACAATTCTCCACCTCAGATGAGAAGTATCAATCCTCTCCTCCTCTCCTCCATACTCCAGCTTGGGCCTAAGGAACATCCCATACACTCATCTTTACCAATTCAACACAGAACTTGAATTTCGTACCTGGTAAAGACTTTGTACACATATCTGCAGCATTGTCCTCTGTAGATATCTTCCGGATGAGAACCACTCCTTTATCAATGATTTCCCTTACAAAATGCAACCTTACATCAATATGCTTTGACCTCTCATGGAATACTTGATGTTTCACCAGATGAACTGCACTCTGATTATCACAATGAATGACCACAGCCCTTTGACTTATGCCAAAATCCTTGATTATGCCTTTCAACCACAAAGCCTCCTTAACAGCCTCAGATACTGCAACAAACTCTGCTTCTGTAGTAGACAATGTAACTCCACTCTGCATGACAGATCTCCAGCTTACAGCAGTATTGTACAGAGTAAAAATATACCCTGTTAAGGATCTTCTGGTGTCCAGATTAGCAGCAAAATCAGAATCTACAAATCCTTCCAGTGGACTCTTCTGGTCAACCATCCTCTCAAACATCAAACCCAGATCAGATGACCCCTTAAGGTATCTGAATATCCATTTCAAAGCTTCCCAATGTAATCTTCCAGGATTAGCCATGTATCTGCTCACCATACTCAATGCATAAGCTAAGTCTGGTCTGCTGCAGACCAGAGCATACATCAGGCTTCCAACCCCACTTGCATAAGGTACTTTCATCATAGTCTTCTTCTCTTTCATCAGACTTTGGTTCCATTTCCTTAGATAATTTGAACTGTTGTCCCAGAGGAGTTGACACAGCTCTACTCTCATGCATGTTAAACCTCTTCAGGACCTTCTCAATGTAACTCTTCTGGGATAAGAATAGTCTTCCAGCTTTCCTGTCCCTAAGAATATCCATTCCAAGAATCCTTTTAGCATTTCCCAAGTCCTTCATATCAAATCTGGCGCTTAGCTTTCTTTTGATACTCTGAATCTTCAGAAGACTCTTACTGGCAATAAGCATGTCATCCACATAGATCAGAAGATAGGCTATCACATCATTACCTTGCCTTTCCAGGTAAACACAAGTATCATACTTGCTTCTTACAAAACCAATGGATAGCATAACTTCATTGAACTTCTTGTGCCACTGTCTTGGACTTTGCTTGAGGCCATACAATGATTTCTTGAGCAGGCACACCTTCCATTCTCTCCCTGGTTCAACAAACCCTTTTGGCTGGTGCATGTACAGATCCTCAATAAGATCACCATGCAGAAAAGTTGTCTTTACATCAAGTTGTTGTAGCTCCAGATCCTCTTGGACTACTCTGCTCAGAAGTAATCTGATTGAACAATGCTTAACAACAGGTGAGAAAACCTCATTGTAATCAATTCCTTCCCTCTGAGTAAATCCTCTGGCAACTAACCTGGCTTTAAACCTCACCTGATCTTTCACACCAGATTCAAGCTTCCTTTTAAACAGTCATTTACAACTGATTAGCTTCTGCCTAGGTGGCTTATCAACAAGAATCCAAGTTTGATTCTTCTTAAGAGACTCCATCTCTTCTGTCATGGCTGTAATCCATGACTCTCTATCATCACACTCAAGGGCTTCCTTGTAGCTTTTTGGTTCTTGGTACTCTATGACTTCTGCTGTAACAAGTGCATAGGAGACCAGATCCACACGGCCAAACCTTGCTGGAGGATGTATTTGTCTTCTGGATCTGTCTCTTGTCAGACTATAATTTCTCAAGTCTGCTTCTGGCACTTCTTCCTCCTCTTCTGCAGGTGCACTATCCTCATCTGATAACTCATTCTCTCCGGTTTCCTGCTCTGGTTCAGAACCAGATGCTCTCTCATGATTGTCATGACCAGGCTCCACCTCAACTTGAGTAATTGGCTCAGAAATAACACCATCCATCTCTTCAGCTGATGGCTCTCCATCACCTCCACCAGACTTGTATCCCATCTGTACTTCATTAAACACAACATCTCTGCTGGTAATACACTTCTGGTTTCCAGGCTCCAGGCACCACAACTTATACCCCTTAACACCCTTTGGATACCCAATGAAAACACATTTTAAAGCTCTAGGTTCAAGTTTGTCTTGTCTAACATGAACATAAGCTAGACACCCAAAAACTTTCAACTTTGAGTAATCTGATATCTTTCCATACCAAATCTCATCTGGGGTTTTAAACTCAATAGCAGATGATGTCACTTTATTAATGAGATACACAGCTGTGTTAACAGCTTCCCCCCAAAAACTCTTAGGTAAATGAGCATCAGATAACATACACCTAACCCTTTCCAGAATAGTTCTATTCATCCTCTCTGCTAGACCATTCTGCTGGGGGTTTGAAGGAACAGTTTTATGCCTAGTAATACCCTTCTCCCTACAAAATTGTTGAAACTCCTCTGATAGGAATTCAAGCCCATTATCAGTCCTTAAGTGCTTGATAGTCCTGCCTCTCTTATTCTCAAGTTCAATCAACCATTCTTGAACTTAGAGAATGCATCACTTTTCTGTTTAAGAATGTAAACCCAAACTTTACTGGAATAATCATCAATAATGGTAAGGAAATACCTGCCTCCACCATGAGTGGATACCCTAGCTGGTCCCCATACATCAGAATGTATGTAATCCATCACCTCCTTGGTGGTATGCTTCCCCTTCTGGTATGCTTGCTTCTTTGATTTCCCAAGAACACACCTCTCACAAAATTCCAGCTTACATATCCTCTTCCCAGGGATTGCTCCCTTCTTGGATAACTCCACCAGACCCTTCTCACCAACATGTGCCAATCTCTTGTGCCACAAATTGACCTCAGAAGACCCCATGGTAACATCAGCTGATCCTGTTACAGTTCTTCCAATCAAAGTGTACAAACCATTCTTGATCATACCCCTCATAACAATTCTTCCAGATTTGGTTATTGATAGAATTCCCTTTTCTGTCTTGAATTCAAAGCCCTTAGAATTCAATGTACCAAGAGAAACCAGATTTCTCTTCAACTCAGGAACAAACCTGACATCAGATAAGATCCTATCAACTCCATCAAACATCTTGATCTTGATAGAACCAGATCCTTGCACCTTACAGCTCTCATCATTACCCAAAAGAACAAGACCTCCATCAATCTTCTCAAGATCCAGAAACCAGTCTTCATGTGGACACATATGAAAAGTACACCCTGAGTCCAGGACCCACTCTTGACTTAGTCTCTCATGACTAACCATCAAGACCTCTGCACTATCATATCCTTCAACCTCCACAACAGCTACATCTCCATCTTGATCACCTTGATTGTCTTTCTTCCTTCTCTCAGGGCAATTCTTTCTCAGATGACCTTCCTTATGGCAAGTGAAACACTTCCTCTTCTCAACAAAATCTGACTTCTTCCCACCCTTATTCCCTTTCCCACCATCCTTCTTCTTGGACTGAAACCCCTTCTTCTTCTTGGATTGAACATTCAATCCTTCAGCAGGCTTCTTCCCATCAGTTTGGATCTGTAGAAACTTGGTTTTCAGGGCAGTTTGAACATCATCAAATTTCACCTGATCTTGTCTACCAAATAACAAGGCATCCTTGAAATTTTCCAGAGACTTAGGTAGGGCATTCAACAACATCAATGACTTATCTTCATCATCAATTGCAACATCCAAACTCTCCAGATCATCCACCAATCTGTTGAACTCGTCCAACTGATCACCAAGATTCTTATCTTCACTCATTTTGAAGACTTGAAGCTTCTGTTTCATGTATAACTTGTTCGTAACAGACTTGGTCTGGTATAACTGCTCCAACTTATTCCAGATCCCAAGAGCGGTTTCCTCCTTCGATACTTCCCTCAATGGCTTGTCCCCAAGACACAAGATAAGGGCACTATGCGCCTTCCTCTTGTTCTCCTCCACCTTCGCCGGATTAGATCCAGAAGCCACCTGAGCCGGTGGCAAGGCTTCGTACAAACCATTGTGTGCCAGGAGAGTCTTCATCTTGATCTTCCATAAGCTGAAATCGTTCTTCCCCGTGAACTTCTCAATATCGAACTTAGTTGCAGCCATGATTGCTTCCCACAGACGGCGCCACTTGTTAATCACGTTTTAGATTCACAAGAAAACTTGTTTCCGGGAATCGGAATCTGGAAACAATAAGCACGAAATTTAAATCACACAAGAACACCAGAATTACGTGGTTCGGAGATGAATACTCCTACGTCCACGGGATCCGAGAGGATATCTTTTCACTAAGATGGGAAATTGGAAGTTACAAGTTACAATCACACTCAATCTCTCGTGTTTGCGCTCACAGATGAAGTTCTCAAGTTGTTCTCTCAGTTGAGAAACCCCCCTTTTATAATACAGAGATTGGAAACGAACCCTAGGTTCGAATCAGTTGTAACAAACTCAAAGTAAAGGTAGTTATCCAGCTGGCTAACAACTTCAATAACCGCCATGGTTGATTCAGTTAGAACCGCCTTCGAATTAGCTTCAATTTGGTGTATTTTGCGTAAAACGGACTTCAGGATCAGATGACAAACCTCCTCTGGCTCTGGTCACTTACACCAGATGATCTCTGGTCACAGACCTCCTCTGATAGACCTCCTCTGATGACTTATCTACCAGACTCGTCTGACCAGACCTCACCTGATGGACCTCCTCTGATAGCTCTCCTGTCAGACTTCTCTGATCAGGCTTCTCTGGTCAACCTCATCTGGTCCACCTCCTCTGGTACCCAAATTCACTAACTCCCACGGCTAACACTTTATCAACTTAGCCTCTTATTGAATTAAGCTCAGCAGACTACATACTTCACATTTGACCCTTCACAGTTTTCTCATTTGTCAAAAAGGTCGGTCTCAATTTTATTTTCTCATTCCTAAAATGGAAACTACTTTATTCATTTAAATAATATTTTATTCATCATTCTCAACACTTATTTATTCACCATTCATCATTCTCAATACTACTTTATTCATTTAAATATTAAAATTCAACTCTCACATTAAACTCCACGCACAGTTAAACGGGAAAACAAAATTGGGACGGAGGGAGTAATTAAGTTCTATTACAAAACATCACACTATTAAGAAACGTACGTACGCACCAGATTAAGTCTTAAAACACTTTTAGTAGATGTGACAACTTGGGATACGACATGCCATTTTGTAAATTATTGTGAATTAGTGTTTAGATTTATTGTATTTTTCTTGATACGATAGTTTTATTATTTTTTTAAGAATATGGTTTATTATTATATCTATAGTTTACTTATTACTTTTGTATCTTGCTAAAATTATGAATTAGGCTCAAATATAATTGTAAGAGTTCGAATGAAAAGCTAGCTAATGATATATAAAATGAAATGGATTCGAGTCATTATTTGTTTAGCTCGATCAGAAAAAATCTATTCAAGGTGAATAATTTCATAGGAGAAAATGTTTTTATTTCCTACTTATTATTTTTTTTAGTCTAAGCCTAAACCCTACACATTTAACTCACTTTAAATGTAAATCCACACAGGTATGGAGCAGGATTAGATCCGAGCTGCACGATATGTGGGAATAATGAGAAAACTGCAAAACTTTTTTTGTTTGAATGTCAAATCTCCTATGAGGTATGAATGGAATGCTCAAACTGGTTTGATATTTCTACCGTTTTGCATTTTCGTATTCTCTCAAACCTTATCGCTAAAAGTCAATCTCAGAGGGGTAATATTGGGAGAAAAAATGACTACTACTATTTGACTTTGTGTCGCGTGGAGACTCTGCAAAGGAAGGAACGAGACTATTTTTAAAGGAATAGATTTTTCGGTTGATAAGTTGTAGAAGACGTTAAGACAAGACTTTAGAGTTGGTTCTCTGTGAAAAGCTTAAGCTGTAATTATTCTTTTATTGATTGGTTAGTTAATCTGCTCTTGGTACTTGGTTGTTAATATTGTGTTCTTTGTAAACGGGTTGGGTATCTTTATAGCCGTTAATTAAATGAATCTTATTTTACCTATAATAAAAAATACATACGGTATAAATATTCCAGTAAAGACAAACCTACTAATTAAAAGTCAACATCCATAATTTATACTAGTTCTTAATATATACTGACTTCTCTTCCACAAAAGGCACTAACATGTATGGCATGAGAAGAATCTGAAAAATAATTCACTTATGACAATTCTCGAGTTACTTTAATGGTTGCGAGACTTTTTCTTTAAGGAGCTACTCTCCCTTCCTTCAAAATTAGTCATATTTTTATTTATCTGGTTTAATGCGACATGTGGGAGGATATTATAAAATTTGTTGAGGTTCATTTTTTAATAAAATAATAGTTTATAAAAAGTATGCGCAACGAACTCTTCATTAACGATCATTTTATTAAAAAAACGAACCTAAGAAAACCCATAATACCCTCTGTCATATCGCATTAAACCACGTACAAAATAACAGGACTAATTTTCAAGGATGGGGGTAGTAGTTTTTATTTTTCTGTATTGTACAATTGAATACCATGATAAAAACATATATGTAAATAAATTGAAATATGCATATAATATTAACTGAAATATATAAATTAAGCTAGATCTGATTAAAGGTGGACATAATACCAAAAATTTCGGTATACTGCGTTGAAGGTATTGAGAAATGCTGAATTTACCGAAAATTTTGGTATACCAATTTTTTCGATAAGGTATGTTACCATACCACGTTATTTTGGTATGGTAACCGTATAGAAATATGGATATCGCGGTAATTCGTTATCACAAATTCTAACATGCACTCAAGTGCATACTTATACTTGGATTTTAACTTCAATTTTTACCTTTCCAATTAAAAATATATAATTAAAAAAAAAATTGGGGTGTTGTTGATTACTGATTAGAGAATTGTTGATTACTGTTTGGGATATTGTTGATTAATGCTCGTTTATTGATAATTATTTGGGGTTTACTTTCAAACACACACGCCGAACTGTGTTTTTTATACTTTTTGCAAATTTATCCAAGTGCACAGTATGCACTTGGGTGCAAACTAAAACTACTCTTTCGTGTATACCGAAAGACAAAGTATTATATGAAAATAGTTCATGATAAGTTTATCATGAAACCGTTTTAAAGTATCATTAATCTAATTAGAAGTATCATTATTCTCATTAAGAGTATCACTAATCTGGGTCAGTGGTATTATATTGTTATTTTTGTAAAAAAATTGAATCCAGATTAATGATACATTTTGATGAGATTAATGATACTCCTGATAAAATTTTATAATATTTTAAAATAGCTTCATGATAAACTTATCATGAATCATTTTCATATAAAACTTACTCATACCAAAATACCAAAACATATTCGGTATATACCGGATCGAAAATATATTATAATTTAATTATTTAAGTGTTGATTTTAGCTCAATGTTGTACAGAATGTTACAATATTTACTGCAACATCAGAATTTGTTCTTTCTCCTAACACTAACTCCGTATGTTTCAATGTTGTCTTTAATACCTAAACTTGCAGGTTGACGACGTGGAAGTTACCAGGTCAAGCGTTGCAGTTTTAGAGTGAGAAGATTAAAGATAAGCATGAGTGGTTACCGAAATAATGGAGCTTAGTGCTAGACGGTTTTGAATCATGGGAAACCATGATTTCCAAGTGTTCACATGTTGGATTCGAAGTCTATAAATACCACAAGCATGAGGCACATTCAAGTGAAGAAATTGAGACTCCTATTTATCTATAGCAAGTGTAGTAGTTTCGGTTATCTCCTTTGTGTTAGTAGATACACATTGTAATTCTAAAAGTGTTTTAGTTAGGCCTATAGAAGGTAGTTTACACGATTAGAATTCTCGGCCTTTTGGTTATATATTTAGGATATATCACCTTGTTATAAAATCTTACGGCATGATCTTATTTCGTCTTTGTATCACTACTCGTTATAGTGAAGTTTCGTCATAAGGCATCATAGATTATTTATAATCTATGAAAAAAGTTTTGATATCCGTTTGCAATATATTTTTCAAGTCTTCCGTTGTATATGTTGTTGTTTTTGTTTCAACACTTTTGACAATATTTTAAAAAAACATCCACGCACACCCTCCATTAAGTAATGCTATTTATATATAATTTCATTTAATTAGAATTTAAAAAATAATTATTTATAATTATTTTTTTATATAAAACGGTATATTGAATTTTCAGTATTTAATGTATGCCGAAAAATCAGTATGGTATACTGAATATTCGGTACAGTATATGATATGTATTTTTTACATATCGAAATTTTGGTATACCGAAACTTTTGACATGGTAATTATATGAATTTAAGGTATCAAATTTTTTGTTACGATATACTGAAGAAAATATCAAAACTAGTCTTGTATCTTAGGTTGATTCCAATTTTAGTCCTGCAACTTTTTATTTTCTCAATTTTAGTCCTGGAGTTGTCAATTTTAGTCCTGTAACTTTTTATTTTCTCAATTTTAGTCCTGAAATTGTCAATTTTAGTCTTTTAAATTTTTATTTTCTCATTTTTAATCCTGGAGTTGTCAATTTTAGTCCTTTATTGCCTCAAAATTAAAAAAAAAAAAAAAAAACTCACTCGAGGAATTGGAGGTTTTTAATTTTTTGGTGAATTGTATACGTGGACTACCACGTAATCAAAAAAATTGACTCAACCGTTTAGAAAATTGACTGTTACATAATCAAAATAGATTTCTGTGAAATTGGGGGCGGATTGGGTTTGATTTGGGTTGGGGCCATTTTTGTTTCCAAACGGGCTGATTATAATTAGATTGTCGATTAAAATTTTGATTATGTGGTAGTCCACGTGTACAATTTGCCAGAAAAAAAAACTTCAATTCTTCTGGTAAGTATTTAAATTTTTATAATTGATAATTCCAGGACTAAAATTGAGTAAATAAAAAGTTACAGGACTTAAATTGAAATCAACATAAGTTAGAGGACTAATTTTGATATTTTCCCCGATATACCGTATGTTTTGGTATTTCCGATATACTGTATTGAACCACCCCTACATTTGATAAAAATGTAAAATGATATGTTAACATACATAAAACATTCAAATTAAATAATTGAACCATGGCGAAAGCACCAGACACTCTTGTGTGTGTGCGTTTGTTTTTTTTTTTTTAAATGAAATTTAATTACAATCTTAAACTGGACTTCTTTCTACTCATATACCTTCCTATTTACACAAGACACTTAGCCCTATTTCCCTTCACATCCAGTTAGTAAATTAAACTTAAAACAAAAATTCCAAACGTGATGCAATGAACAGTACCCAATGAATAAATTCAGATCCTTTTAGATTCCTCCATCTAGATTCCAAGTGCTATGCAATTAAGGGTGTCAAATAATATAAAATAAAATGGGATATATTTTTTTTTCATAAAACCTAGATCATTATCTGACTATTACTAGCCAATCAAAAATATTTCCACGGCTTTTTTATGTATTAAAAGTCCAAGTCTTCCCAAAAAACGAATACCTCCCAACTCTACTCCATACACGTGGTATACCTATTAAAATAAATATCTTAATCCAAATAGCTAGACAATGACGATAATTGTAACTCGAAAAGGTTTATTTTTTACCCAATATTGTTTTGGGGCCAACATATAATTTTTATTCTGTTAGATAAATATGTTTTCCTGTGATATTATACCTTATAGAGTTATATACTAATTTAAAATCTTATTTTATAATATACTTGAAATATATTTCAGGTCTTCTATCATTACACAGTAGATAAAGTCGATAAATAATATATATATATATATATATATATATGTTATTTAATTATAAAAGAATCATTATTAAGGGTAATTCTACTGTACTTTTAATTAGGGCGTACGTACATGGATGTTATTGCACTTTTTTGTCAAAATTTATTTCAATATTTAGTATATGGTGTTTTCATTTAATTCTAATATTTGATAAGATTAATTAGTGTGACTCAGTATGCGGTCAAAATATCGATATGTTTGGAGGACTGATTCACCATCTTGTGAGTGCAACTCCAATTAAAATTAGAACAAAATGTTTCATATTTTATGAGTTTCAAATCTAAAACCTAAAAAATAACATACTTTTAAATCTCAAATCTGTATTATATCACTTTGGGGAGATTGTGAGTCTCCTTAAAAATAATGAACTTTTAACATTTAAACTATTCCAAAATCTTGAATTAATACTATGATCAACACCTCAATATCACTGGACCATATATACTCTACATAAATGTAATTTAGACAATAACATAAAACGGCATTCGTAAGTAGTATGGTTAGAAAAGTGAAAAAAAAAAATTACGTAACATCAATAAAAATAATGCAAATAAAGAATAATAAATTACGTGCCGTTGACTCAAGAAATAGGTACAGGTGCATACCCTGACACACTTCCACATGTAAAACAAATTTTTATTTTCAATTATTAGAAAGGTTAGTTACATATTGTGACGGGTGATAAATTGTATTATTATCTTTTTTTTATAGGGGGGAGTGTATTATTACGCTTGCAAGAAAATTAACGTAATACTATTAATTATATAATAATAGTTTCATCTAGCAGTTGACTTTGCAAGCAGTTAATTTTGACACCATAATTAAAAAAAATTAAATTGCAAGATTAAAGTAAAATATGCTAAAAAAAAATCTTATCAAAAACTTATGTTAGACAGTTCACAAACTAATATAAATTAACACCCATATATCTTAAAGTATTAATGTATTATGTTCAATTAATATTTTGTCTCGCAGCGAGACATTTCATGCAAGAACTCTCTTTTTTCTCTTATTTAATTTTCTTTCTCTCATTTATTAATAATAATCAAATAATGTTGACATGCTGTGTGGTTTTTGCAATTACTTATTTAGTCAGCATGCAACCTAATTTTGAACTCGAACACAAGAAATTAATATCGACGGTTTTTTTAGGAAATGTTTTACAAAGAAAAACTAGACAAACAAAAACTGAAAGTAAGTCGTATATGTTTGCGTGTCATGTATTGTTACCTTTGCAAGAAATTAAACGAAAGGGAAATTACAGGGTGAATTAGTTTCATCATAAAACTTATTTTTATGCTATGTATTTTTAAACAACACTTCCTCCATTGCACGTTAGTTTTCACGTCTAATGTAACACTTTAATTTATGTGTCATTGTTTTATCTCTTTTGACTTTTTTTAATGTATGCGCAATTTTAAGGGTACAAATATTTTTGGACGGAGAGGGTACTATTTATAATTGCACAAGGGACTTAAAAAAAAAAGTGATAATACTGTATGATAATAGTTTTGGCCTACGGTTGACTCCAAAAATGGTTTACCCAGATTTAAAATTGTGAGGCTGCGATTAAACAGAGAGAGTTGATTTAAATTTGTGTGGTCATCATTTTCCTTCAGTTTTAGTTTTTCTTTAAAAGAAATATACGCTTGAATAGTAAAACAAATTGTACAATTGTATGCCACTTAATAGTTCAACTGGGCTTATTCAACATATAGATAATGATATAAATTATATGCTTTCTTAATGGGGGGGTTCCTAATGGCGGGGAGAATTAGTCGATCCTAGATGAAACTAATCTTGATCGTATTATTACAAGAAGAAATTGTCAGTATCACTGTTACAACTTAACACAAAAATAAAATTCCAAATTTATATAATTGCAAGGGCCATCAAATTTAACTAAAAATATGATACTGATTTTTATTGAAATATGACGAGTGCACGAATCTAATCCGTGCATCATGTGCATGTAAATATTTCTAAATATATATATATATATATATATGAATCATCTATAATAAATCATATTGGTTTCTTTTTCAACATTATCAATTTGATAATTTTTTTGTATGAGACGGTGCAATATGTAATTAGTTGTGGAATTAAAATCTAAATTTAATACTATATTTTACTCATTTATTAATTTACGGCAAATTCACAAATATTTTCCTTTTTAACTAATTGATAAATTCATAAAAAGTATATATATGAATTATATATATAAACATATTGAACTATATTACTATGTATAAACATGCAGAAATTCTATTCAGGTAGGTTTTATCCTCTTTTATAGTGTCAGACTCTCATGTCATTTTTATTTATTTTTGGGTGTGTGTATAATTGACACATTAGTATGTTGATGTCTATTACGTATGTTTACCAAATATACCCCTATATAGTGCAATGTGCAAAAATTAACCCAAATACATTTAAATAACAAAGTTACAGCACATATTTTCTAATCATAACGATAAAAAACACTTTTCCATAAATAGTGGATGTGACAACTGAAACATGTACTCTCAAGCACGTTGTTTAATACAAATATACATATTCTGCCATTTTATCATTATTCGATTATAATTGTAAAAATCGATGAAATCGAATTAAAAATAGCAATTTGATTTGGAATTAAACCATTCGATCCCCTTTTTTTTTTTTTTTAATTAATAGTAACCCCTCCTTCATTTTCACAAAATTTGAAACTATCACCGCTCACTTCCCATCACACACCGTTGACCATAAAAAAATAAAAGCAAAGGCCAACTTTAAATTTAGGAAAAATATGCCTTAAAAGTTACGATCACTGATTGAATCAAGCTAACAATTGAATTTCAAGTTTTACTTATATTACCAATTTGTTTTTAAATTTCAAGAATTTCAATTAATTTTAATGTTTGCATTTGAATTCGGATTGATTTTGTAAGTGCGCCTATTATTTCACTATATGTTTCTCCTATTTCACTTTAGTGTTCCACTAATTTTTAAATCCCGCGTATTACGCGGATGGAAAAAAAATTATATTATTAATTTTATATTAAATATGTTTATATTAATTTTATTCTATTAATTCAATTTAATTATATTATGTCTATTTTCTTAAAAAAAATCCAATCACTTTTTTAAAGTAATTATTTTCTTTTAATTAAATAATTTTTCATCCTAATTAAATTTTAAATTTATGATCTTTAATTGATTATTTTTATAATTAAGTTTATAGTAAAAATTTTGAAAAAATAGATTAAATAAAAAAATTAGAAAATATATTTACAATGGACGACCAAAATTATATCTTAGACAAAGTAAATTAATATATTATAATTAAAAATAAATTATATAAAAATAAAATCATTTAATCAATTGTAATTCAATATCGCCTTATCTAAAATAAGTAACAGTCAATTAATTAATTACAAATAAAAATAATTTGTAATTAAAAAAATACCATATATAAATCAAACTTATATAAATTCAAAATAGAGGCTTTACAGGGAAGGGTGTGATTGACAAATAGATATATAGATATCGTGTTTTATTATTTTTAATAAAGAGTGATTCTAGGGTGCGTGCAAGTGCATACTATACACTTGGAATTTGATCACAATTTGAAATTAATTTTGACCAAACTCAATATTCGCGGGTCTGTTGACTGCCCGTACAAAATTCGCAGGTCTGGCAATAAACCGGATCGCAAATGAGTCGTGCGCGCTTCGTACCAATACCCGAAGTTATATCACCAGTACCCGAAGTTATAATCACCAATACCCGAAGTTATAATCATCAATACCCCAAATTTATAATCACCAAAACCCCAAGAATTAGTCAATAATAATATCCCAAATAATTATCCAGTAGTACCCAAGACTTAATCACCAATACCCCAAGTTATAATCACAAATACCCCAAGTTATAATTATCAATACCCCAAGTTATAATCACCACTACCCCAAGAATTACTCAATAATAATATCCCAAACAATTATTCAGTAGTACCCAAATACTTAATCAATAGTATAATTACATATACCCCAACTTATAATCACCAATACCCCTAGTTATAATCACATATACCCCAAGACTTAATCACCAATACCCCAAGACTTAATCACCAATACCCCAAGTTATAATCACCAATACCCTAAGTAATAATCATCAATACCCAAAGAATTATTCAACAATACATTAAACAGTGATATCCATTCTAACGGTTCTATCATCCACTTCGATTCACCTTTATCCACTTCCACCAACTTCTTCACGGATAACCAAGATCACGTTCTCACAATCACCTCCTCTACAATTCTCTTTGCAGACGTAATAACTCCATTAAAAACAAGATCACTGATCATTCTTGTTAAATGCACTTAATAACAAATATGTCTTACTCTTCTTTGCTTGTAGAACATGAACAACGAAGAGTAATACATATAATAGATTTATATAAAGCGTCCATCTGCAAGGCAGCCAATTTTGAAAAACTAAGTTGAATGAAGAAAAAACAAGCTTTCGTTTGAGAAGCAAACCAATTAGGATGCACCAAAAAATCAAGCTGACGATACAGAACATCTCTTTGAGAAACTACTTGAGAAATTGAACACTGGAATAACATAGGATCTATGAAAAAGGTTCAAGTGCGTCCCTTTTCGTCAAGCCAATTTATACCCATCATGCTATTACATCTTGAAATCTGGTTAATTGAACATAACCTACCGAATGTATAATAGGATTTCAATGTGTATAAATTGAAAAATGGTTCTTAGAAATAAGAAATAACGAGCAAACATTAATATTCATGAATATGAACTGAAATGTCCACATTCTAGAAATTATAACACATCAATAACCAATAAAGAAAGGAAAGAAATTTAATTATACCAATTTGAATTTCCACTTCATAAAACAAGGTTTGTGTGTTGCAAATATTTGAATTATGGCATAATGAAAATATTCTATGAATCGAGAACGACAGGTAAAAGAGGGAGATCACGGGACCTGTGCTTCGAATAAATTTGGGGGTTATGATATTCTAATAATCTTGTTGAATGATAATTTGGGGATTGAATAATGAGATTGAGAAGGGAAAAAAGAAAAGAAAAAATATTGCATTTAAATGAGAAGATTAGTCAATTTGAATCGTTCCCTGTTTCAAATACAATGTGCTACAACGATTTTCTCGCCTCTGATTCCACCGGTCATGGTTGCAAATCAATGGAAAAAGCTCAGCGGATCATCAATGGAGGAAAATAATTGAAGAGAACTGTCGAAAATAGGGCCGCAACCACACGTCGCCATTATTGACGGAAAGAAGCAGAAGCCTCGTCGAAAAATTGAAGAAGAGGACGACGTCTGAAGCAGGGCAGAGAAAAGCGTGAGAGAAGGGGGATATTGTCCGACCCGTAATGCTTGACTGAATTTTATAATAGAATTTGAAAAGTCAAAATTAATTTTAAATTATATCTAAAATCTAAGTGCATAGTATGCACTTTGATGCACCCTAAAATTTGTGTTTAATAAATGATATGTGTAACAAATAACATCACAAATTATTAACAGTGACATGTATTGGGCCGAGTCTTCAACCATCATAAATGATATTCATCCTCCATATCTGGAAAGTTTGCAAAAAAAAAAAAAAAAATCATTTTAGTTTATTCAACAAAAATTTGCATACTCCCAAAATAAAAATATCCCCCACAATCTTCACCCTCCACTTTCTACCCATTACATGTATTTTTTAATATTTGTGCTAAAGTTTCCTCACAAACTTTCGAGGGACGAAGGTAGTATTCTTTTTTTTTTTTTTTTAAATATAATGAATAAAATATGAAAAAGAAAATTGAGTAAAATTTTAATTATTAATGCATATCCATAACACAATACAAGATTTGATGTAAGGCTACGACTCTTCTAGTAGAGCTACCTAGTATTATGTTGATAAGAGTTCAACTATCCAAAGGGGTAGGAAAAAACACTAACCATATGTCCATGTTTGTAATGATAAAGATTCATTGAACATATATAGCACCTAGCACACTATCTTACCCATATGCAATGATCAAGATAGCAACGGATTAAGATTCTCTATTTTACTTCAATGTTTCATTTTGTATTCAACTGTCTTCAATTCACGTAATATTTGTGTTAAATTGACGACGATTACTAATGTCATTTTAATACACATTGTGTGTATAATTGGAGTGCAATAAATACAAAATAAATATAAAAGTGAAGAGTCTGCGTTGTGCAACTGAGCACAAGGTTGAAACGTCAAACTAATTTGATTGAAATATGATACTAGTTTTAACTGAAATGTGCAGACTAATATAATTGAAATGTGCTAAGCTAATGCGACTGAAACGTAACAGTAAATTTAACTGAAACGTGACACTAACTTTAACTAAAATGTGTACAACCTCATAGAAATTGTACGTGCATTGGCCAAAGAGTGGGAGACAAACATATAAGACCGAAATATGCACACAAAGGATGGGGCCTTAATGCAATCTTATGATGCTCTTTTGTGCTGTTCTAAGAACAATGCACATTCCACTTGTGCCCTGCTTTCACTTTTTCAACACTCTTTAGGAAGAGGAAAAGCTGAGGCTCTCCATCAAAATTCATTCCAAAATCCATTGGTCCCAATTAAGTTTATTTCAATTTTATAATCTATCTAAGTATGGAATAAAAATAGCCCACTATAGAGAAAGACCTAGTTTGTGGATTGTGACATGGAAAAAGACTTTTGGGTGAATTATTGCCACTAAAGAAATACCTTAAAGTCTTTTAAATATTTAAATTCTTGTTCCATGTTTTAGCTTCAATTGTCATGATGGTAGTACCTTGAAATTTAGGCCCCCAACTTTTCTAGGGTTATAATTTGCGTAGACAATTTTGGCTCAATTGAGAAGATTGGTTTGGTTTCTCTACTTTGATTAGGCATTTAAGGGGAAATGCTTTTAGCTTTAGGTTCATCTATGTAGCAGGGACCTAACCTTACTATATAGCCAAATAAAAGAAAAAATTACTAGTCATGGTAAATTGCACATGTTGTTGCTGATTTTCTAATTCTTATTTTTATTATTATTTATGATTGAAAAATTATGTACACGCACTTATATAGAGATGTGAATCACAATTTAAAAATATATTTAATTTTATATACGAGGCTAATATGTATAAAAAAAAAAACAAGGTGATGGTCTAAACAGGCAAGTTTTGATCACCTGAAATTTTATATTCTGTAGAAAATAAGTAGAATTGATCTATTTGTGTACTAAATTCATAGAATGCTAACACCATTTTTTTTAAAAATAATTTAGTAAAAACTAATTATGAAAGGCTTTTGATGCCATGGGTTTTTTTTGGCTGCAGAGCGTGGGCGATTTTGGACATAAAGAATCTTTAAAAGTACCTAACATAACCCTTGTTGGCCCAATAACAATATATAGAAGTGAAACACTTTTTTCATCTCTCTTTTTGAATTAATTTAACTGTCCAATGATGTAATTGATGTGAACTGTTCAAAAAAAATCTTTCTAGCCTAACTTATATATTTTTTAATTGCTCCTCAGTTGGAATTTTTTTATCTGCATCGTATTATATCAAGTACTCAAGGAAATAGACAAGATTCATTTTACAATAAATATAATACCAAGGGTTGCATTACAACATAATAAGCCAAAAAAAAACCCTGCAAGAATGTTTTTCAATAATTGAACTGGAAAAATTTACTAATAACATGACATATTATTTACACAAAAAGAGAAAGAGAATTATATACTCGTTCAAGAGAAGTATTGTCACCATTTTATGTAAAATATTTTATAAGAGAGTGTTTCTTATATAAAATATGAGACGATGTGGAAGATGTGGATAACGTAAAAAAAAAAATTCAGGTATTATTTAAATGTTGTGTTTCTTATATAAAATATGAGACGATGTGGAAGATGTGGATAACGTAAAAAAAAAAAAAAAAAAAAATCAGGTATTATTTAAATGTTGTGTTTCTTATATAAAATATGAGACGGTGTGGAAGATGCGGATAACGTAAAAAAAAATAAAAAAAATCAGGTATTATTTAAATGTTGTACATGCATGTGAAGTTTCTAAGTCAAAGAAACAATTATGCCCCCTCGACCTGCAATATGTATAAATATACGTAAAGCAAATTAGGCATATACACTAATCTTCACACCTACCAAAATAATGATGACAATTATAAGTAGTATTTCAAAAACATTTATTTTATGCACCACTATGTGATTTGCTCTAAATCGGTGAAATGATGGAAATTTGAATGATGTGTTGGCGTGAATCGGATGGGTATTTTGGGACTCAAGGCTGGCCTTTAATTGCAAGTAATTAATAATATGTAGCATCTTAATGCAAGGATGTGATCCTTCAATAACAGACAATCTATTTGAATTTAATTTTGTGAGACCGGGATACCCTTTCCTCTCCTGATAAAATCCAACTACTTCTTCATCATCCCAATCAATTTTATTTCATTTTTATATAAAAGAAAAGAAGTTAAATTAGTGTAGTGACAGTGACTAAGTTTAAGTCAATAGATTAAATAAACCGCTTGCAACAAAATTTCGATTTAAATTCTAACATGATATATATATATATATGTGTGTGATAGTGATTTTTTTGTGAAGCATACAACAGTATAAATTACTTGAATACACTGTAACATGGTACAAATAACTCATGTTGATATTGAATTCCATAAGAAATACACCACCGAACATCCTAATATATATATGTGTGTGGCGCAAAAACATTTGCTCATTCACAATTTTGACTAAGGTTAATATCTCACTCACAATGACAATTGAAATGTATAATAAGAAGTATTAGTTCATGTGCAAAAAAATCTTAATTTATACAAAAGAAACATATATTTGTAAGCTGAAAAATATTACTTCTTCCGTTCAATTTTATTAATCCTTATTTTTTTTATCATAAATTGGAGGGTATTATAAGGTATAGTAAAATCAATTTATGAATAAAGTGATTGTTTATAAAAAAAAATATGATACTTATTTTTTTTTCCATAAACCATAATTTTATTGATAAATGACTATCACAATAGCTTATAACACCCTCGAACTTATGACAAAAAATAACAGTTGAAAAAATAGGACTAGTAATATTGGATGAAGGGAGTAATATTTTATTTCAATATATAATATTAAATTTCATAAAATGGACTAATTTTTTCGATTGTTTGTTTTAATTTTATAACCAGCAAAACTAATTATTTGGTAGATTTTTTTTTTAATGGGAGATGTTACTATATACTCCCTCCGTCCATGAGTAAACTTCTCACTTTCCTTTTCGGGCCGTCCACGAGTAAGTTTCTCATTCCATAAATGGAAATAACAACACTCTATTATATATAAACTTTAACCTTCAAACTCACACAGTATTACCAAAAATGCCACTCATTCACTTTACTTTTCAACACTATTCATTACTTTATCCCAAAAGTCAACATGTGGCCCACCATATATTAATAAACAAATACACTTTCTTAAACCATTCAACAAAAAGAAGTGGGAAACTTACTCGTGGACGGAGGGAGTACTACGTACATATTCCCTTTGTCTTCTTTCTAGAAGTGATAACGTAAAGTACTTCATAATGGGACCCATAAGGGTTATCTTTTGTCAAAATAATCATCTTCTTTAAATTTTCTTCTAAAACTAGGAGGGGAATAAGATGGGTTTAAAGATTGATCTGGACTTATCTCATTCCATCTCAATATCTAAGCGGTTCGATCCATTAATTTAAGATAAATTTTGATAAGTTGGATCACTAAAAAGATTTAATTTTGGTAAATTATGTATTAATAAGTTTCTTATTGAATGATATTAGTTGTTCTATTAAAAAAATATAATAATGTATTAATTTTGAATGATTTTAGTTATATTTTAGAGTATCAGTTTTGAATAATATAAATTATTTTATTAAAAGATATTAATTGTTTTATTAAAGGTATGAGTTAATTTACTTATTTTATTTGTTACTTCTAAGTTTTAACTAGACTTTATTATAATTCATCATTATCATTATATTATTATATTAAAAATGATTTTTAACTACATAGTTCGAGCCCAATAGGACCCTTTTAGGTAGCAGGCCCAATAGTGTACCCGTGGATTGTTTTGTAGGGCCTATTAAACAAGTATGTTTCAAATTCAAAATTCAGCCCATTCTCATTCTCATTCAAAAAGTGAGAAAATACGTTCACAATAGCAATAGCACTCATATTCAAACTCATTTCACCGTCAAAAAGAAAAAAAGTAAAAAATATATATATATATATATTATATATATATCTCATTTCCATTCTTTTTTTCTTTCAAAAATATAAAATGAAATACATGCGTTAATATGACATAATATATCATGCTGAAAATTGCCTAATAATGGTGGAGTAGCTCACATTTAATCATCTTCGCCTTCATGTGAACTATAGTAGATTATTACTTTACGAACTTTATTTTTTTCCTCATGTTTTACACTTTAGCACTTTACTATCTAACTATCAAAGCAATGCGCAGTTCAGATATGAAAATTTTCCGTGATCATAATAAATAAAGTCTTTTAAAGTTGGGTTCAGAAAACAAGCTATGCAAGATAATTTCTTTGCTGCATCCTGCATAATTTCACACTTTTTTAAGTTGATCATTGAGTGTTTATCTCAAAACACGAATATATCTTATTTTCAAGTCTCCATTCTCTAAGAATCCAAAATGATGAACGAAAAAAAAAAATCATCACACTTATTTTGTGAAATGGAGAAAAAATGAAGAATTAATTATAAAGTTATGTATGCACCATTTGTACGGTCATTTTTTAAAAGTTCAATTGTTTTCACTGAAAGGTGCAAGTGAAAACAATGACACTTTTTAGTAAAAATAACTACTACCTCCATCCCGAAATTACTTCTATTTTTTCATGTTTTAGCTAGCGGATTTTTTATTAGTATTTAAAATGATAAAATAATTCTTTTGGAGACATATAATAGAGGAGAGATGGAGCAATCATACCCCTTTTTAAAAGCCATTTTATCATTTCAAATACTGATAAACAATTCGTTCGCTAAAATACAAGAAAAAAGGTAGTGTGAAAGTAATCGCGGAACTGAAAAAGTACAATTTATAATGAAAACAATCGATATTATTCAACATACACTTGAGTTACATAGTATATCTGGTGCACAGTAGGCCTATTGAAAATTAATACTTAATTTATTCTTATAAATATCATCATTACTTAAGTTTTAAAATATAACCTTTTATCTTAACACATGCTACCTCGGTCCTGTACCTATCCACACTCCTACATTTTTTTTTATCGCAAGGAAGATTGCATTTATATATTGTGTTTACTATTTTTTTTATATAAAATATATTACTTGCGATGGTGAATATTAACGTAGCAAGTAATATATTTTATATAAAAACTGATAAACATAATGTACAAAAAATGCAGGTGTATGAATAATCTCGAAATAGAAGGAGTATTATTATTTTATTTTTTCTTTATCAGCGGAAAAGAATTTCAATTACTCATAGTTGATGAGGGCATAAAAAATACATTTCTTAACAAATTACAACAAGATCAGACTTTGTATTTTTAGACAGACTATTTTATTTTTCTAAGATACAACTCAGGCTCCTAGTTCAATCTCCAAAACAAACATTATTTATCTTCGAACAGCCAAACCCGTAGCCTACTCTACACTCGGTTCTTCAGTTTCGTCACAATATCCTCTTTTGATGCTTGTATATCTTGTAATATAGCTTTGTTTCTCGCTTTCTACAATAGTCATATCAAGCATTCTCAAATACAACTAAGCACCATGTTTTCTTTACTTCCTATAGTGAGTGAATAAAAGTGTATGAGTTTCGTGGAAGATTTTGACCATAATGCAGTCTTAACCCCCATCCACTCACAACACTTCATCCACACATTATATGAAAAAACACATTCAAAGAGAATGTGTCTCGCCGTTTCTTTTTTTTCTTTGCAAAAGACGCACTTCATGTCCGAGTCACTTGGAATGATATTCCTTTTCTGAAGCTCTGAGATGGTTGATAATCTCTCACATATTGTCCTCCATGCATGTACCTTGACTTTGGTTGGAACCCATTTATTCAAAAGAAATTTGAATTCCTCCTGTTCTTCTTCTATTGCCAGATAATTCTTCCACAGCATCCACTCATACACCTTCTTCGTCTTGTATATCCCACTCTAGGGATGTTAAACGGGCTGGCCCTAACCCTATAGGCTAGCCCTACAGGGCTGCGGGCCTAAATGGTTTCGGGCCTTATTGTTCATTTTAATCGGTCCACTAACACTCGAAACCTAACCCTAACTCTACCGGTTTGTGGGCTAAACGGGCCACTAACGGGCTCCGGGAAAAAATAATAAAATTTAATTTTTAATATAAAATATAGATTTGTAATTGAAATACGCTAGCATTTAAACTTGAAAATTTAAACATTGTTCAAAAAGTTCATAATTGATAAAAAAAATCAAACATTGTTCATAAAGTTCAAGCATTAACAATATTCAGAATTTAATATAAATATCTCAAAGGCTTTTCAATATTCGACATTCAATCCTTCCTTGGACAACGACAAAACAACATCTTTCAAATCATCACCATATTCCAGCGTAAGGTGGCGGCTGGCGCGATGTTACAGCGTGAGGCGGCGGCCGGCGTGATGTCACAGCGTGAGGCGGCGGCAGGCGCGATGTCACAACGTGAGGCGATGATCGGTTGATTCGTGAGGGTGAGGGACTAAGCGTGACTGAAGGTATACTGTTGTTAGGTGCAATGGACGGTGAAAGTAGGTGGCCGTGAAAGACGTAGGGTTCCAATTGCAATTAGAAAGTAAATAAATGAAATAACCAACAGTAGGTAAGAAAAGTAGAAAAAAAACTTTCGGGCTAACGGGTCAGCCCGGTAAACCAGTGGGCTAGCCCGTTTAGCCCACGGGCTACCGTCCGGGCCAAAAAAGCCCGGGTTTAAACGGTCCATTAGACCCCTCGACCCTAGCCCTTTGCGGTTCAGGGTTAAAAGGGCTGGCCCACCAACCCGCGACCCGTTTAACATCCCTATCCCACTCACATCATGTGACCACCTCCACATGTCCTCCTCGATCCCTTTGAATGAGTACCTGTTAACAACATTCAACATCTCATTAAGAATAATCCTCTCTCTCTCAAACAATTTTCGTCTCCAATTTCACTCCCAATGCTGCTCATCACCCCTCCACTGTCCTAATTCTCATACTCTAGTATTCTTATCTCTCAATAACTGAAATAACATGGGAAAACTATGTTTAAGAGACACTTCCCCAACCCACTCATCCACCCAAAATCAAGTTCTCCTCCCCGGCCACTTTTTCCAAGTTATTAAAGAACCAATCTCCACTCCCTACCTTCATTGCTTTTAAGATCTCTTCCCACCACCCTCTTGGTAATGACACTCTCCTAGACACCAATGGGCCCAACCCTCTCCCTCACAACAGCCCTCATCTTGATTCTATCACTCTAGCCCACAAACACTCCCTCACATTATAGAATCTCCAAACCCACTTACCCAGTAGGGCTTTTATTAAAACACTCAATATCCTTAACCTCTAGCTCGGCGCACTGTTTCGGCTTACAAACAGTTGACACTTCACCCAGCCTGCTTTATTCTCTTTCTGGCTTTAACCCCCAACACACACACACCCCCCCCCCCCCCCCCAAGGAAGTTTCTTTGTATTTTAACAATTTCACACAACACGTTTTTAGGAACGCGAAAGATAGACAAAAAGTAAATAGGAATTGAAGAGAGTACAACATTAACAAGAGTAAGTCTCCCTCCGATAGATATTTTCAGTTCCTCCCATTTTCTTAAACGGTTTTTGATTTTTTGGATTACGTAGCTCCAATCCGAAAATTGTATATGAACGCATCCAACTTTCACACCTAGGTACACAAATGATAACGAAGCCATGGAGCACCTCAATCCCGCTACCATTTCACTCAGCCTACTTTCAGTGGCGGATCAAGATATTTAAATTTGGGGGTACAAAATATAATTAATACATTTTTAAATCTATTTTTCTGAATAATAGGGGTACAAAAATATTTTTTTATATAGAAAATTAAAAGGAAATTTTTTTTTGGGGGTACAAGTGTAACCCCTTGTACTCCCCTAGATCCGCCACTGCCTACTTTCATCAACATTGACCCTATAAAGACAACATTTACCGCTATTTATTTTGAGTATTATAATGTTGCACGAAATTCTCTCGTGATTTAGAAACTGCATAATACCCCTCGTGTTTTAAATAAAGTGAATTTTCTCTTTTTTTTTTTTTTTTTAAGAAACAAGTTAGCAATTTTAGCTATTATCTCTATTTTCCGTCGTATCCTTTGTGGTATAATCTTAAAATGTTAATATAAACAAAATGCATAAAATCGATAAAATCGTCAATTCACTTTTTTTTTTTTTTTTAAATCACTTTATAGGATATCTCATGCAATTTCCAAATCAGCGGTGAATTTTAGGCAACATTTCCAAATTACCATTAACCCGAGAATAATTCTCCTCTCTCAAGTCTCAACTGAAAATATCCTCCATGAATCTCTGTCTCTCTCTCTTTCTGAGATAGGATACGGTGCATAAACCATCCAGTGGACCTCATCCCTAACATCCATTGATACACACCTTCTCTATCTCTTCACACCCATGGAAGGAACCCTTTTCCCCAACAGACCTGCATTCCCTGTCCCACCACCAAAGCCACCGTCGCAGCCCAATCCCCACCGCCTCAAGCTCAACACCACCACTCTCCCCCTCCCTCCTTCTCTCCCCCTACAGCACCAGCAATCTTCCAATTCCCCCCACTCTTTCCCCCTCGATTCTCTCCTCCAACACCTTCTCCACATCTCTTCCCCTGTTAAGCCCTCTCTAGCTTCATCCCACGTCGCTCCTTCCAATAATCATGATTCTTTCTCCGCCCATTTCAGGAAAGATGATGGCGAGAGCTCTGTGGTTAATGATGAAGGGATGCTCGATTTTCTTCCGTTGAAATGTAAGGTAATGCTTAACTCAATTTTGGAAATGCCCCTTTCTGATTTGCGTTCCTTTTTTGATTCTGTTAAGTTTGAGTTGCTTCGGGAGGTCGATTTGATTGGTCTGTTGAAGGGTTTGGATCTTTCTGGGAGTAGTGAGAAGGCGATTATGTTGTTTGAATGGGTTGTTGTCAATTTGAATGTGTCGAATAGTGATAAACTAGATAACCAGATGATTGAATTGATGGTCACGATTTTAGGTAGGGAGTCTCAGCATTCTACTGCATCTAAACTGTTCGACGTAATTCCTGTGAAGGATTTTACTCTTGATGTTAGAGCGTGGACTACTATTTTGCATTCATATTCCCGAAGTGGGAAGTATGAAAAGGCAATAGCATTGTTTGATTTCATGAAGCTAAGAGAGGTCACTCCAACTCTGGTTACTTACAATGTGATGTTGGATGTTTACGGCAAAATGGGGCGGTCTTGGGATAAGATTTTAGATCTTTTGGATGAGATGAAGAGTGTGGGACTCGAATTCGATGACTTCACTTGTAGCACTGTGATATCTGCTTGTGGGAGAGAAGGGTTGTTGGAGGAAGCAAAGAGTTTCTTCGATGGACTTAAGCTAAACGGCTATGTCCCGGGGACTGTAACTTATAACTCTTTGCTTCAAGTGTATGGGAAAATGGGGATTTACAACGAGGCGTTGAGTGTTTTGAAAGAAATGGAGGAAAACAACTGCCCTCCTGATTCAGTAACCTACAACGAGCTTGTGGCAGCTTATGTGAGGGCGGGTTTCCACGACAAAGGAGCAGTTTTAATCGATACAATGACAGAAAAGGGTATAAAACCAAATGCTGTCACGTATACAACTGTCATTGATGCCTATGGGAAAGCTGGGTTGGAGAACAAAGCTTTGAGTTTGTTTAAACATATGAAGGAATCGGGCTGCGTTCCTAATGTGTGTACATATAATTCAATAATCGGGATGCTGGGGAAGAAATCCCGCATAGATGACATGATGGAAATTATCAGTGATATGAAATCGAATGGATGCAAACCGAATCGTGTTACTTGGAACACGATGCTAGCCATGTGTGGTAACAAGGGAATGCATAAGTACGTAAATCGTGTATTTCAGGAGATGAAGAACTGTGGGTTCGAGCCTGATCGAGATACTTTCAATACTTTGATAAGTGCATACGGTAGGTGTGGGTCCGAAATCAACGCTGGAAAGATGCACAACGAGATGATTAAAGCAGGGTTTTCACCGTGCATCACTACGTATAATGCGCTCCTAAATGCGTTGGCTCGTAGAGGGGATTATCGAGCAGCAGAATCCGTCGTTTTGGACATGAGAAAAAAGGGTTTCAAACCCAACGAGACGACGTACTCCCTGCTGCTCCATAGCCACTCTAAAGGAGGAAATATCAGAGGAATCGAAAAAATAGCTAAGGAAATCTATGATGGTCATATATTTCCGAGCTGGATGCTTCTAAGAACTCTGATTATAGCAAATTTCAAATGCAGATCCCTCACTGGTATGGAGAGAGCATTCCAAGAATTTCTCAAGAATGGCTACAAATCCGATTTGGTGTTATTCAATTCCATGCTTTCCATTTATGCTAGGAATAAGATGTTCGATCGTGCGCATGACATGCTTCGTTTCATTAGAGAAAGCGGGCTCCACCCCGATCTCATCACCTACAACAGCTTGATGGATATGTATGCTAGGTCGGGAGACTGTTGGAAAGCACAAGACGTTCTAAATGGTTTGCTGGAAGGAAATGGGAAGCCAGATCTCGTTTCTTACAACACAGTGATCAAAGGTTTCTGTAGGCAGGGGCTTATGGGGGAGGCAATGAGGACTTTAACAGAGATGACGAATAGGGGAATAAGGCCTTGCATAGTTACGTATAATACGTTCATTGCTGGTTTCTCATCGCGGGGGCTGTTCCAAGAAGTGGATGAAGTGATGAGTTATATGATACAGCACGGGTGCATACCGAATGAGCTAACATATAATACCGTTGTGGACGGGTATTGCAAGGCGAAAAGGTATAAAGATGCTATGGATTTTGTGGGTAGGATCAGGGAGAAGGATTCTTCCTTCAGTGAAGAAGGACTGCAGAGGCTTGTGAGTCGGGTCAGGGAAAATATGGATTCGTGATTTAGACCCGGTTTCAGTTTTGGGGCTGAGGATATTGAGAAGTGAATACTGTTCTTGTATGATAGCTGATATAGTGGCAGTAGGTCCTGGCGTTTCCATAATTTTTTTTTATGTTTTTACCTCATTGTAATATATTTGAGTAACAATAGTGATAATGGTGTGTCACCATACTATACCATGAGTTTACTCTCTTATGTAAAATTTACAAATTGTATTCGTTCCTTGTTTCATACATGTTTGTGAAATTATTATACGTATCATATTGAAGAATTGTGCTTGCATAACTATATCTCTAAATCGTCAACGTAGAGAAGATGGGTACAAGTTAAAATTATAATTCCGAGTCTGTTTTAGTTAAGAATGTGCAAATGGATACATAGAGCGAGTGTCATGTTCTCGAGAATTAAGGTTTTCAAACTCTAAAAATAGCTCCTAAGACCATCTCCAAGCCCACGCCCCCTCAATGCGGACCTACGCTACATACCTGCGCCAAATTGTTGTTGTGAACAGTCAGCGCTCAATTGAGCGCTGCACTGTTCACAGCGCTACCAATTTTATTTTTTTTTCTATTTTCTTTATATTGTTAAATATATAATTTTATATATATTATCATATTTCAAATTATATTTTATATCATATTTCAAATTATATTTTATCTTTTGAACATATAAAAAATATCAAAATTAAATATAAATAATATGCTACAATATTTCAAATCATATTTAAATTACACAAAACACATTAAAATGCATAAATTACATAAACATAATAATTAAACATTCTAGTAATTTAAATACTTAAATTAAACGTCCTAAAATACTTGAAAGTAAATGTCCTAATAATTAAAATACTTGAATTGAAATACCCTAATAATTAATAGCCTCCGAGATCGCTTCCCGATCCTCCGAGATTTTGAAAATATCCACCATACATATCAAATGTATTATTTGTTGGTGATGATTGTTGTAGAAGTTCTTCAGTTCTTTTCATAATACTTTGTTGTTTAATTCGAAAATATTCACGTCTTTGCGGATCACGAATGGTATCCAAGTCAGTCATCATAATTTTATTTTCTCTTCGGATGTCATTGTCACAATCTTTTTTTTCACTCCTCTGTTTCAGATAACCTAGGAGTTCTTTGTTATCTTTATGCATGGTGTGTACCTGCTCACTCATATCTCCAATAATCTTTCTCTTCATTTTGGATTTTTTTACCCCTCCAGGTCGTGATAATGGTGTAGATCCACCACTACCACTAGCATTTTCATCACTTAAATTGATTAAAAATGTGGATACTCCAGGTTCTGGAGATAATGGACTATATGTCGCCTCACGAACTCCAGATGGTTTGGACTTTCGCGTCGTATTTTTCCATTGCTCAAAATCTTTCATGGTGTCCCAGACGTGGTCAAACTTGAATGGTTTTGGTGGGCCTGACGGGTTAAACGCGTACAAAGTTTTTGCCATTTGCAACTGCATAATGCATAACCATATTAGTACAATTTAACAAATAATGTGTAATAAAAAAAATAAAAAATAAAACTAACAGGCTACTTACGATATCATTCTCAGAAGCTCCACTTGGATTTGTGCGTTCAACCTGCTTCAGACATGCTAGCAATTTCGAAACATGTTTTTTTATCATGCCTATACGACATTCAATTGATCTTTGACCACGTTCAGCGGCACTAGGATCATTCATTTTTTCTTTGAATGATGCTAAAACACGAATCCATAATTCAGATGCCGGTTGGTATCTCTCTGTAATTGGATCTTGAGAAATTTCTTTATATGCCTCACAAAGGTATTTATCTTCAACATATGAATAGTTTTGACGAGGGAGGGTCATTTAGGTTTGGAAGACCTGAAAGTGTGTGTTTAGGTAAAAATGATATGGAGAGAAAGTTTGTGGCAAATCCTGCTCGTTTTTGGAGAAAAGATGAGTGCGTGCATAATCATGCACAATATGATAGTTGAAGATGAACGAGATCTTGATGCGCCAATTGAACCTACGATCGAGGTACAAGCTCCCGATGTAGAAACTGTGGGCAATGAATCTTCATCCTTTCAAGCATTTGTGGCTCGATTTAGACAAATTAGAGACAAAGACGCACACATGGCACTTCGTAATGCATTGATTGATCATATGTGGGAGGAGTTTTCTAATTCTGAGATCTAGACGATTGCTATTGTGGTTATGAATTTGCTTGTTTCGTTTATGTTTTGTTTTATTATGTTTTTTTTATTATGTAAGATTGTATTATTGCATTATGAAATTTAATTTAAGAATTAATTGCTTATAGGCACACTCTTTACACCCTAATTGCAAATACCCACCCCAAAAATCCTACATTTCAAAACACCACAATTTATTTCAAAAAACCCCAAAACACATGAACCCTACACACATCATTTTCTCTCTCTTTTCTCTCTCTTGTTTCTCTCTCTCCTCTGTCGGTCATAAATAATGACCAGCCCTTTTTTTCATTCATTTCCTTTCCCACCCCACCCCACCCCACCCCACCCCACCCATTCTTCTCTTCACTCTCTCTATATAATCCCGCCCCCAACTCCCCACTCCCCACCCCCCACCTGCCCACAAGCACTCACCGCCCTCCACCGCCCCATTTCCCTCACCCCAACGTCCCCCTCCCTCGCCCCCCACCGTCTCCTCCCCCAGCCCCCACTGCCTCTACACCGGCGCCCCCACGCCCCACCGTTCAGATCTGTACCGCCACCTTACGATCTACACCACCACCGTTCCACGCGCGCCCCGATCTACACTACCACCGCCACTGTTCGATCTACGACCACCACCCCACACTGCGCAGATCTTGTGCGAGTGGCGCCGCCCCGTGCCGCCACCGCCCCCACCCCATGCCGCCCCGATCTGTGCCTGTAAATTCATTTTCTATGCATTTTTTCTTAAATTTGTTTTATAGATTTATTCATTTAAAGTGAAAGGCTTCATATTTCCTGAATTTAGTTAGATTAGATTTGTTAATTGGTGAATATATTTTTTCGTGGTGATTAATGTTTGTCTCCTGTGATCGCAATCTCACAATGGTCATGTTAAAGTGTGTTTTGCTTTACTATGGGAAATAGTGCTTATTTGATTTCTGTTTTTTTAGAATCAATCCGCCCCCAATTGAGATTCTTAGTTTTCTGCAAAACTTTATTGCCCTTTTTTCTTTTCCACTATATGCTCTTGCATTGAGATTGGATTTAATGCCTACATATTAACCCTCCAGATTTGTGGGGGAAATTTATCATATTTGGCTTAATTGGAATCATTAGGTGTTGGCTTAATTGGATTTAATGCCTACATATTAATCCTCCAAAATAAACAAGAGATTATTTGCAAAGTATTGATTTTTTGGATTAAATGCAAAAGGGAGTTTTGATTTACATGCATTTTTTTATAGGAATTGAGCTGAAAGGAAAAGAAAAGGATCTGCAAAGTTAAGGGTATATATGCAACTAAAATTTGCATTTCTGCAACCATATATGCAACTAAATTTTGCATTTCTGCAAACATATATGTAACCAAATTTTGCATTTCTGCAACCATATATGCAACTAAATTTTGGTTTTTTGCAACAATATATGCAACTAAATTTTCCACTTCTGCAACCATATATGCAAATAAAATTTCATACTAAAATGAAGAAAAATGGCCTGAATTTGGGGGAGTTCTAAAATTTGTGCGAATTAAAACTGGGAAGAAAAGAAAAAAAAATGATTTTTGGGTAAAGTGAATTTAAAATGAAAAAATAAAAAAAGTGGCTATATTAATAAAGAGAAATCGAAATTCGGTAAAAGAAAAAAAAAAAGGAATTTGGGTGATGCGAATTCAAAAAAACAAAAAAAAACAAAAAATATCAGCCTTAAAAAAATGTGTAAAATTCAAAACTCAAAAGAAAATGAAAAAAAAAAAAAAAAAACAGCCTGCAACACCTTCTGAACTGATGAAATGGGGGACTATTTTGATATATTAATTTGGTTAAATTCAGTTGAAGGTGGAAGGAAGAGTTTTGGGGCATGGACCCCACAATTTGGGGTGTCTTGCAATGTAGGAAAATTGGTGGGGGTTAATTCAATTAGGCTCTTAAAATTGGGCTTATATGTCACTAACCCTTAATTTAATATATATGATTGTATCAAGTTATTTTATTTAATATTTTTCTATATTTTTTAGTGCGTATATAAATATATATAATTGGATATATATTTTTTTCAAATTAAAAAATATTTAATATTAGTTGATAATTGATATAAAATAAAATAAAAAATTATGTAAGTATTATGTTTAAAATTATATAAATTTAACTCTAAAATAAAATAAAAAATACATGTAGCGCAGAATGTAGCGCGAACGATTGGAGATAAATTTAATGTAGCGCGAACTTTACGACAGTGTAGCGCGAAACTCTGCGATAGAGTGGAGTTTAGGGTTGGAGATGCTCTAAAATCCCTTCTTTTTGAAAGCTGAGGCAACTTTTGAAAGAAAAAGGTGATTTCAACTCACTTTCCAGAATTATTCACACATTTGCATGACACACATATTAGAATTTTTCTAGTAAAGGAATGATATATGAACATAATATGTGTATATTTATATAAGCGTACATACAAATCAATAATATTTCTTTTTTGTAGAGTGTTCAATTTTTTTTTGAACAAACGACGAATAAAATACAAATAATCACGAGACAGGAAAGTAATTGAAATAAGTTGGAAATTCATAGTGAGTATACATTTTAGCATTCTCAAATGTTTCTTGATAAGAAAAAAAACCTTACGGATTCATGAATATATAAATACCCAACTTAATCATATATAAAAAAAGGATGTATAATTCAAATACCAAAATGGAGTATCCCTCATATATGAGACTGTACCGCCCAAGACTATCTCAATTCTGAAATACGGCATTCAGCATGATTTATTGACCTATCAACGAAGAACCCCACAAATATTGATGATACACAAATCCAATATATATTTTGGATTTCCCCTTTAATCTTTCAGTTGTGTTTCTCCCAAGTTTCAACACAACACATACATATACATACAAACTAAAACTACACATATTAATTCCTACAGTTCTACTGAGAACTAGCAGCCTAGAGAGAGCTAACACTGCATCCAGTTTTGCTTTCGAATTCCAAACAAACAAACGAAAACTCGCAAATTAAAGTGTGATCATGCCATTAGCTCGAACATTACAACATAATAAATTCAAGTACAGCAACGGGTTGCGCAGAGTACCTACGGCAGCTTTGCAAGTCTAGCATTTCCAGAATTCCAAAATCGTCCCTCACAAATGGATGCATAGAGCGAGTGTTGTGTTCTCGAGAATTAAGGTTGTGTTTTCAAACTCTGCAAATAGCTCCTAAAATCACTTCTTTTTGAAAGCTGTGAGGTAACTTTTGAAAGAAAAAGGTGATTCCGACTCACTTTGTAGAGTTCGCAAACACCGCCTAAAAAGAATTTGTTTCTTGCAGCAGCAGCTTCTCATCATAGACGACGGAGCTTGCTAGCGATAGCTCATGGAGATCACTCAGCATCCACTCTTCCCCAGTATGACCTCCAAGAACAATAGCTCTAGTCCCTCCCACCACACACGTGCTATGACCCCACGCAAATCTAGGTGCCCGTCCTGGCACGTTCAGAATCCTCCATGTTGGTTTCTCTTCTGTTGGATCCAGTATATAAAGCTGGGAAGCAGAGTGAAGACCAGCAACAGAACCACCAAAAACAAGAATCCTACCACCAGGAAGACTCACCGCCACATGATCTAGTCGAGGAGGAGGAGCTATGCCTCCCGGGTTTCCAGAACCGGGCATCCCACTCCCCGTAACACTCCTCCAACACGGTTCGTCCTCGCTCAGATCCATGGTGAACACATCACTTGATCGAAACCTCAGAGGCCCGCTCTTAGCAAGACCCCCAAACATCAAAATCTTTTTTCCACCATAAACGGATAAAGTGTGGCCCAGACGTGATGGTGGGGTCCATGCTACCGGTATCTCTTTCCACACTGGTTTCTCCATTGACAGATCAAGAAGGAAGGTATCACTCAAAAGGACTCCAGAATCTGCACACCCACCGGAGACTATCAACTTTGATCCATCAAGTGTGCAGGAGCTATGCCAAGATCTTGGAAGTGGTGGGGCCAAGCTGGAGATCTCTCGCCACGTAGGATGTTTAGCATCCAAATCCAACAAGAAGACATCGTTGAGCAACCCTTGCCTGCCACAGCCCCCAAAAAGGACGAGATGAGAGCCGTTTACACAAGAAAGAGTGTGACCCCACCTCCCAGGGGGTGGAGAGCTCACTTTGACATGTTTCCACTCCGGATTTCTAGAGTTAAGATCCAACACAAATGTATCATTCATGGGTTGCATGTTTACACCTTCTCCCCCAAAAAGAAACACACGATTCCCAACCGCACATGCACTGAAGTTGCAACGAGAGGGCTCAACGCCACCTCCCACTGTGAGTTTTCTCCATGCTGCAGCTTCAAGAGTCGTTAATTCTCTCGCCAATCTACCCCACCCCAATCTTTTAGCACCAGGCACAGTCTCCAGTACTCGAGTAGTTTCACTACCCCATGCATTTTGACATACCATTCGCCACAGATCTTCGTTCTTTGTAAGCTCGTAAAATCTACGACAAACGGAGCCAACAGAAGCAATATCCCTAGGGGTCAGCAATGACAGGATCTTCAGAGAAATTACTTCATCACTTAACTCCATTATTCCACAAACCCCAAGGCCAATATTCTGGATCCCACCCATCCTTGTGTTGGAAGGAACATTGAATCTAAACCTATAAGATTTTCTTGCAGATTCCTTAGGTAAGGATGCTGGAAGTGGGCCCAGATCAAGAGTTACTTCCGTAAAGACCTGTATACCAATGATGTGCGTTATTATACCATCATCACCATAGATTGGGGTCATACGCAACCTATTCATCAGTGGAGATCCATCTTTTTTGAAATTTAACAACTCCCCTTGAAACTCAATCCCTTCCTCAAGGCATCTTCTTATTTCAGTAACTACTGTGGGGTTCACAAGAGGATGTCTTCGCTTGGAAAATGGGCCTCTGCATTGCAAGAAGCGGCTGCAGCAATTTCAAAATAACGATTAATGAAGCACAAATGTTACTACTACATGTCATTAACATAAAGCAATCTATAATTAAAAATGTGAAGGAAAAAAAAAAAGCAAGTTAAGAATGTTGGTAATACCTATTAATTAGCAAAGGGAAATGAGTTATTAAACAGTCAATACTGAAAACTAAAAATTATATCAGTCATAATAAATTTTGATAGTAACAAGATCATCCCTGAAGTTTTAGCCTATAAAAACAAAAAAAATCTGGTTTTCTTACAAATTACAAATATCTCTACCGAACTAATGAAGGGCTGGACAAACAAACTAATTTAATGAAAAACTAGTAAGAACTGCTAAAAGAATTTTGGAGGGTAAAAGGTTAAACTCAGATGCTCATATTGTACAATGTCAGAGACAGTGAACATCAAGTTAACAGTATACAAAATTACAAATCCAAATTGGGCCGAACAGCAGCTCATTACACACAGATGTCACCCAAGATAGCAGCAACCTAATTAGTATTAAATGAAGAGCCTTTATAATTAGTATTGATACTCTCTTACAATCCCTCACATAGAGCATTTAAAGAGTTAGGATTACTCTCTTTCTCATTAATCACTAACTTACTTTTCCTGTAGTCTATTCTCGTTAACCATTTTCATTTTCTACTTAGCTGTGGTAGTTCTTGAAAATAATATTGCATAAGCAACTGAAAATCCAGGTGCAGCACCAACATAAAGAAGGAAAACTCGATTAAAAATTCCAGAACAGAACGTCAATTCTTGAAGGCCTTCATACAGAAACACATCTGCTGATTCATTCTAATTATATTGAAGTAGTGCCAAAGAAAAGATACAGCTTGAAACCAAGATTCAACAAACAGAATATAAGGAGACAAAAACAAAAGGCAAACTAAAATTAAAATCTGTGGATGGGAAAAGAAAATACTTTTTTCTAGAAGTCAAAACTGAATTTCTGAAGGAAGAGTAACATATACAATGTTGATCCTTTGCCGACCAAGTTTGCGAAATCTAATTACCTTCAACAATGGGACTAAACTATCAATACCAAGGCAAGCTCAGATCAAACAGAAAACAATACTCTTTTCAAATGATATCATATTAATTCAGCTTTTGGCAAAATAATCATTGATTGGAAATGCATCTAGGTCCAACTTGTTTTTTGGTTTGCTATGGCATGAATTTAAAATGGGGAATTTTTTTTTTCTATTACATTAGTTTAACTCCATAGTCATTTTTAACTAATCATTAGGATTGTCAAGAAATTGAAGTTAACTAAGAGTTTGCAAATAACAACTTGATTAATTTCAGCGTGCTTATTATTACTCCAAAAATCACGTTTAACTTGAAAGTTGGTTCGGTACTATAATAACAAGTCTGAGTATAGGCACAACATAATATTTGTTGAGCTACTACTAAGTTATACTATTATAATACCATATGCATGTTATAATCCCATGCCAAGGTACATTAACATGAGTTCATAACTGCATATAAAGAAAAAATCAAAACATAGGTGATTTAAATTTTAAACATATAATACAGCAATTACTATGATAATAAAAGAAGCATACATCAGACACAGATTGTTTTTGTGTGGAATTTAATACTATTAACTAAATATTTTGTCTAAAAGTCTTAACTCAATCCTCTTTAAAACGAAATCTTGCATTCACAATAAATTGTACTAAATCACAAACTCTTTGTTCCTTACTTAATAAGTCACACCCATCTAAATAAAAAGTTGGCACAGAGCATAACAAGCTTTAAAGCACTGATCATCTACTGTTGTTATAAGTTGAGTTAATAAGACATGACAAAGAACTCGCTATCTATCAACTATTTTCCATGCAACAACAATGAGTGGTGCACCTCCAAAATTCCATATCATATCCCCTGATAGTTGTGTAGCAAAGTTCAAGCTTCACCATTACCGATTTCATGACAGCTCCCAAGGAAACAATACTTATTTAAAGGCAAGAAACCAGTAACCAAACACCATCAAAATATATTTAGGAATATCATTATCATAAGTTCTTTTCTAAAGCATAATATGACGACATGTCAGATGTGTATTTTCTCTACTTTTAATTTAGTCTGAGCCTTTGACCTGTTACTTCCCATTAAATCACATGTTCACAAGAAAAAGAGGCTCAAGGGTTCAAATTTCTTAAACTGGGAGGCAACAGATATTAACTACCTACTTTGCCACAAAAGGAGAAGAACTGGAGAACTGATTGCTGAAAAACCATTTAAAACCCCCATATACACAAGCAATAAAAGGAAACCAAATTGAGAACAGCACTCCCAATTCCCAAATCTTTTCTTTCCATATTACATCTACTGTGCATACAGAAAAAACGGCCATACAAATTACCCAGCTCTTGTCTACTTAATTCATGTCTCAGCTGGTACGATCATGTTAGTTCATGTAAAAGGCCCCTTGTTTCTTCAGCTAATCTTCATTATTTTAAATTTTCGTATTCAATACAATCTTTCACATCATGAGCAATCAACAATCATAACCCTACAGACCTTCTACAAAGACAATAACAAAATCCAAGAAAAATCAAAGGAAATTAAACTAGAAGAGTAAAATACTAACCAGTTACGACCTAGAACTTCCTCCGCGCGGTACCCAGTAACGATTTCGAACAGCGAATTGACATAAATAATGGGCCTATCGGGCTCCAAAGCATCTGTAACAACAAATCCACAAGGCGCCGGTTGCAGAAGATTTTCCAACGGGAACGGAAGTCCACCGCCTCTCTTCTTCAACATAAAACCTAACCCCTCTCCAGTCTCCTCCTCCTCCTCCTCTTCTTCTTCCACCTCCTCATCGCCGCTGAGATCAGACTCTGTTTCGCTATCCCACTCCATCATTCCGCTCTCTACTCACCCCATAATGATGGTGATCAAAGCGATGAAGCAGAACAAAACACGGGAGAATTAAACAAATTTTGGGGAATTTTTAGGGGTTTATTGAGAGAGTTGAAGTGGTGGTGGAGAGAAAATGAGTGGAGGGGAGAAATTGGACTTTAGCAAAAGCAATCGAATCGGGTTGGTTGATATATGGAGCGAAAAAGAAGAGATTGGTAGTCGATGGAAAAAGGGCTAAACTTGCTTTGGGCTGCCACGTAAATAACTAATTTGTCTTGGGTTGGGTCACGCAAATGCTGCACCTGTAGTATAATTTTTTAACTACCGAATATACCCCGCTTCTCTCTAAATTTTATTTTATTATTATTATTTTTTAAAAAAAATATGTAACAATGTCACTTTGTGGTTTCCATTTTCAAAATTGTCACTCACTATGTTTTTTATTTTTTAAGGCAAAGTATTATATGAAAATAGTTCATGATAAACTTATCATGAAACAATTTTAAAGTATCATTAATCTCATCGGGAGTATCATTAGTTTGAATTCAAGAAAATTCAAAACAATTACAATATAATATCACTGACCCAGATTAGTGATACCCCTGACAGGTTTAATGATACTCTAAAATTATTTCATGTTAAGCTTATTATGAAGCGTTTTCATATAAAACCTACTCTTTTTTTAAATATGTCACTCAACACATATATTGGACCTAAATACCCTTATAATAGATAAAATCACACTCACATACTCAATCTTCTCTCTTTCTCACATTCTCTCTTAAAAAAAAGTCGTCCACACCGTCTTCATTTTTTCCATCGGCATCGGCGACCCTTCTCTCGGCAGCTCCCACCATGCATGTTGTGCCCCTGCACAAATAATAAAACGTCACAAGGATCACAATAATTAACCAAAATTTTAAACTGTTTTTAAACCAATTAGAGGGTCGCAGCAATAATCTAAACATAAAAAATGGTCGCACAAGGGTCGCAACAATTAACCAATATTAAAGCATCAGAGAGGGTTGCACAAAGGTCGCACAAGGGTCGCACAAAGGTCACAACAATTAACCAAAATTTTAAACTGTTTTTAAACAAATTAGAGAGTCGCAGCAATAATCTAAGTATCAAAGATGGTCACACAAGGGTCGCAACAATTAACCAAAATTAATGCATCAGAAAGGGCCGCACAAAGGTCACACAAGGGTTGCACAAGTGTCGCACAAATGTCACAACAATTAACCAAAATTTAAGCAACAATGATAAATTATTTTTAAACCAATTAGAGAGTCGCAACAATAATTTAAGCATCAAAGATAGTCTCACAAGGGTCGCAACAATTAACCAAAATTAAAACATCAAAGAGAGTTGCATAAAGATTGCACAAGGGTCACAACAATTGCGCATGGTTGTGCAGCCTCGCGCAAAGGTCGCACGTGGTTGTGCGGACGCGACGACGTAGGGGGCATTTTCTGAGGGGGAGAGGCAGCGTGGGACCGATTTCCGCTCGCTAGTTTCCGATGGGGAAAGGCGGGTTGATGACGATTTCTGGGGGAGGGTTGTGCGGCGCCGATTTCTTGGGTGGGGGGAGAGGGTTGCATGTCGCCGATATCTTGGAGAGGAGTGAGAGGGTTGCGATTTGGGGGAGGGGAGGGTTGCGTACGTTTTTCCAATTGAGGTTGGGCTGATTTTGGGTTTTCTAAGGGCATTTAGGTCCAAATTATATTTTGAGCGGCATATTTATAAAAAAAATAGTGGGTGGCAATTTTGAAAATGGAAACCACAAAGTGGCATTACATATTTTCCTTTTTTTTTTTTTTTTTTGAAAGGAGCTTCTCACTAAATTTCACATTTATTCTCACTTTTTATTTTCTTAATTGGAGGTGTAGTTTCTACCTTTCCATTTATCGCTCTCTATCTTTTACATATTTAATAATATACTTTTAATATTTATGCAAAAAGTAAATATAAAGTTTTGAAAGGGACAAAAAAGTATAAAACAGGAGTTACAGATGGACACTGATTACATACGACAAAGAATGAAGTGAACAAGTTTCACTGTGAATACATTTGATGGATATCATTTATTTCACTGTGATATTTGCACTTTGGTTTTAGGTTCTATCAATAATGGGGCAGAATGGCTGGCAGTTTCCGCAATCTAGGATACAACATTTGATATTAACTTCTTGCACTGAATATAAGCACAACATTTCTGGCATTATAGGTTTGCTAGAATCTTCACCAAACCTTGAGACATTGGTTTTAGAAGGCTTTGAAACAGAGTAGGTAAGTATTCAAGTCGAGATAATTTTGCTCGAATTTGTGTGACAAATGACAATATTTAGTTTTCAAGTTTTGTGGCTTATATATACATATATATGTTTCAAGTCAAATGTTACTGGATAATTAACAATTAGGTTACATAATGAACGTAAATTTTAAAAATCACCTCTACTTTACTGAAGGAGCAAAAGATGATCGAGAACTGTAAGGGGTCGTTTGGTTCGCAAAAGATGATTGAGAACTGTAAGGAGCAAAAGATGATCGAGAACTGTAAGGAGTTCCATGTAATATCGTGTTTGAATTGAAGGTTTAAGGTCCAGGATAAAATAAGGGCCCAGGTCATAAGCCTACTTAATCCATCAAATGAGAGATTAAATAATCCCTTAGGGATAGTGGGACTCCATAATCCCATACTTTCAAATTACTATTTTGTCCTCACAAATATTTGTGAAAGAAAAAAAAAAATATTTGGGAGGTTGAATTAGTTGGGGGTAAAAATGGTATATTGCACTTTAAACCCACTTATTCATTCAGTCCAATAAAAAAATAATCCCACAATCCAAACACACATTCCTCCTCAAATAATCATATTTAATCCAATTTCACCTAATTCAATCCTATCTAATCTAATCCCATCTAATCAATCCGGCCCTTCGTTTGGTTCGCTGGATTTGGTGAGACTAAAATTTTAGTCCTACTCAATCTCATGTAATATTGTGTTTGGACTGAAGGTTTAAGGCCCGGGATATAATAAGTGTCCGGATCAAAAACTTACTTAATCCATCAAATGAGGGACTAAATAATCTCTTAGGGATGGTGGGACTCCATAGTCTCATACTTTCAAATTACTATTTTGTCCTCACAATATTTGTGAAAGAAAAGAAATATTTGGAAGGCTGGATTAGTTAGGGGTAAAAATGGTATATTGCACTTTAAACCCACTTAATCATTCAATCAAAAAAAAAAAAAAATCCTACAACACAAACACACATTCCTCCTCAAATAATCATATTTAATCTAATCTCATCTAATCAATTTGGTCCTTCAAACCAAACGGCCCCTAAGAAGCCGTTTGGTTCAAATGACTGGATTGATTAAATGGGATTTGATTGTAGGGATTGAATTAAATAGGATTATTTGAGGAGGAATGTGTTGTTTGAATTGTAGGATTGTTTTTTTATATATTAATATTAAAATAAATGTGTTTGGATTTAATGATTAAGTGGGTTTAAAGTGAAATATACAATTTTTACCCCCAACTAATTCAACCAATTATGTACTGTGGGGACAAAATAGTAATTTAGTAATATGGGATTGTGCAGTCCCACCATATTATTTAGTCACTCATTTGATGGATTATGTAGGTTTATGGACTCGGACCCTCATTTAGTCCTGAATTCTAAACATGTAATCCAAACACAATATTATATGGAATTGAGTGGGACTAAAACTTTAGTATAGTCACACCCCAATCCAGCGAACCAAACGACCCTGTGAGAGGCTAGGGTTACAATATATATATATAATAGAGAGAAAGTGAGAGAACTTCTAAACAGTATGTTCAGTATCTTTCAACTTAAAACTTGTAATTCTATGTTCAAAAAAAAAAAAAACTTGTAACTCTACATTTTCTTTGCTACATTGGAAAATGTTGATCACATATTTTTTAGGCTTTACATCTAAAATATACTCCCTCAGTCCCAGGGGAATTTGCACTCCTAGATTGCATATGGATTAAGAAAAAAGGTCAAATAGTGACATATGGATAAATGTGTGTATATTTGTGTGAGTGTGCACACAAATCAATGTTTCCTTTTTAATTAATGTATAAATTCGTGTAAGACGTGTGCAAACTCATCTGGGAAGGATGGAGAATTAGGTGACACATTCTGAATAAACTGTTTGAATTGGGTGGATGTCAGAAAATAAAAGTGAGTTTGTTAACATTGCTCAAACATTGGTTTCGTATCCCAGATCATCACCAACATCAAAAATCCTTATAAATGATCCCTCGGTTCTGAACTTATGATGCAAAAATGTGTCATTTGCCAACCCTCTAACCATCTTTTTGTTGTATGAATGGTTGTGATTAATGTTGATAAGTGACGCTATAAATGATCTAATGTTGCAAGTGTGTTATCTATCAACGCTGTTACCTTCTTTTTTTATAATCACTTTTATCCCATTTCCTCAACAACAGCAATTAGTCTTATGTTAAATGAACATCTAATGCTAAAAGCTTGTCATTTGTTAACCTGCAAACCTTCTTTTCGTAAGAGATTATTTTTATTAGCCACTTTGACTGTTATTTTATTCTTGGATTTATTGTAGCATCAATGAGTTAAAATGAAATAAAATATAATTAGCCCACGATATCAAACTGTAAAAGCTTTGAATAATGCTAAAGTCTAAATTAGTGAACTGACAACTGTTTGGCATCTCATTCAAGTGACTTTTAGATCAAAATAAATACTCCCTACATCCTATATTAATTTGCACATTTGTACGAATACATTTTTTTTTAAATCCCTTTATTGATAAAGTAATGACATATAGATAAATATGTGTAGATGTTTCTGAATCCCTTATATTACTAATAGGGAGTTGTAGTTGATGATGCGTCATGTTGTAGTTAATTTGAATGATGTGTCAAATTTTTATAAAGTTTGGATGGAGTGTCACATTTTTATAAAGTGCATATATATGTTTGATAATGATGTGTCATTTTTCTATTGACTTTGTCTTTAATATGTAACTTCTATGTGGTATTTTAATATTTAGTTTAATAAAAAAATTACAATAATTAAGGTTTGAACCTTACACCTCTTGCATCATTCTTATTTACTTATCCACTAAGCCTATAAATTTATAAATAATTTTAATATTTTTTGTATTTATTGAACTTAAACATATAAATATGTATAAAATATGGTGTGATTGTTTATTGCATAAACTTGTGTTTTATCTCACTATATTTGAAATATTATATGCTTTAGAAAATCTTTAATTTGTGGTCATAAAAATTAAATATTTAAAATATTGATGAATTTATATATTAATTAAAAAATTTAAAATTCTATTATGTGAAAATTAATATTTAATTGACTTATTCATATTGTTTTCAAAACACAATAATTATATTTATTTATTTAACACTATCTTATTAATAAACATTGATTTTTTTTACCATTTAACTTTGCATGTGAATATATGTCAATTTTAAAATAGTTATTTAATAATTAGATATTATAAATATTATAATTTATATAATTCTAATCAGAACATTAAAAAGAATCACGCATAACACGCGAGCGCTATGCTGGTAACATTATAATATTAAGTAATGTAATGATTTGTCAATAAAATTTTAATTTTTAAACTAATTTTGTAAACTACCCGCGTAAAACGCGGAACACTTATCTAGTGTGTACATAAATCAAAGTTATTTTTTTAAATGTATAAATACTTTCGGAACAGACTATAATGGTAAATATGCAAAAAAAAATTAGGACGAAGAGAGTATCTATAACTATATAATAAAAAAAACTTATACTATTTTTGGAAAGTTTTGTTTTCAATCCAAAGCTAATTACTAAATTTGTTTATAAAACTATCCAAATGGTTTTTAAAAACATGCGCACGATTTTATTGGGCATACGTCGAGTCAAATTATTCAATGGCTCTGGTATACACAGGGTTAGATTAGTGACTTTTAATTTACCTTTGTATAATATAAATAACACATCACTTTCACCTCTTTTATGTCCAAGGTAAATGAAGCCATTTGTATCTTGTTTTAAAGTAATTATACATATTCAGTATAACTCAAAACTTAAAAACTAAATTCATCACCAGCCTCACAATTCTTTGCCTAATAGATAAAATTAGCCCAATTCCAAAAGCCATATATATCTATACCTATGTTTTAAAAATAATGAGGTCCGAACAGATTCGAACAGCCTTTCGTACAGCTCAATGTTATTGGATCGACATCTTATAGAAGCGTTCAACAACCGATCAAAAGCGAAAAAATTCGTGTTGGACCAGTCACCGGTTGAATCGGTGACTTAGCGAGCATAATCAACTAAAATGAGAAAAATTCATGTCGTTGAGTGCGACACAAATCCGGCTTCGAATTGATGGTGGCTTCAAATTTTGCAATTGATGATTTGCAGATTCCAATTTCAATTTTATAGATCTCGACTAATGGAGGGGATCAAAGTGGAAGTTTGAGTCTTTGAGAGATGAAAACTGAAGTGAGACAGCATAACACACAGATTTGTGACGATATTAGGCAGAAGAGAGACGATGATGTTGAACCAACAACTTTCATCTTAAATTGGATGAGAGAGTTGTTGAGATGAAGATGAAGAAGAGCGTCGTGGCGTAGGCTTGGGTTTCACTTTTAATTATTTTGTTTTGTTTCTCTCCAATTTAAAATATAAAAATTAGTTTAAATTTAGATTTCCCTACTAATTCAAGCCACGTCTCTAATTTTAGTTCAACTCTGGGCTATTCACTAATTAATTATTACTAGATTAATTTTTGTTTATCATTTGATCTCATTATAAAATTAATTTGTTAATATATTGAATTTAATTTGAACTTTGTAAATTAAGGTTTATATATTATATTTACATGTATATTCAAATTCTATAATTTTTTTACAAATTTTTTGTGATGATTTGTTTGAGTATTGTTAACATTTAATTTAGATTGTTAAAATTTAATCTTAAATTACAATTTAGATGTATGTTTATATTATATTTGTTGTAATTTGTTAATTGCTCATAAAAGATACCATTTCAAGAGAAATTATAACTTGAATATCTCTAATTTAAAATTTTAATTATATATTATATAACTGTGAAGTTATACCGGCGCTTTACTAATAGTTAAATCCGATCGAAATTACCAAATTAAAAAAATAAGTTGTTGAGCTCATTTTTAAACAGTATACATAATATAATAGTAAATATATAAAAATGAGATTTGAAGTATCTCGAGATAATCTCCGTAAAGGTTCTACACCATATGTACTTGGTTTTGATTTACTAATGTTAGCAATCTCATTTTAATAATCAAATTAAAATAATTTTTTTATTACTATTAAAGAATAAAGGACGGGAGTATTAGGAAAAACAATGGTGAAGTTGTGAATTTCTCTATTTAAGAGACTAAGATCACTACCAATTAAAAAAAAAAAAAAAAAGTGATTCCAAAAAAATAGAGCCGACTCCATCCAAAGTCTCCCTTTTAGGCTTTAAAGAAAATAGTTTCCACGTTGGTTTTAAATTGTGAAATAGTGTCTCGTGACGCAATAGCACTTTAATAGAGATATGTATTAATATGTATTGTCTAATATCATGAGACGATTTCACGCAATTATTTTTCATTTTCAATAATAATATCAAAGTATTTAAGTATTAAGGTTTGAAAATTTTGATACGCAACAGAGTGATGATAACAAAAAAAACTTTGTGCTTATAAGAAAATACGGAATTGATCATATGCCCACCGGTGGGCAAGGTATTATATATCCATCGCGAATGTGTTAATGACATATAATCAATGGACCCATTATTATTTTAGTTGATTGCTTATATTTACTTATGTAAATAATGTATATGTTTTTCACATTTCAGATTTCAATTTCGTTTCCTGGTTAAAACCAATAAAATATTCACATGTTGAGTATCACTTCAAAAGAAAAAAAAAATCAATCATGTTATATGTAAAAAAATATCAATACAAACAATTAACAATGTACAAGGTCTTAAAAAGGAAAAAATATACTCTCTCCGTTCAATATTAGTAGTCCTATTTTTTGGTCTGTTATTTTTTGTCATAAGTTGGAGGGTATTACGAGGTATTGTGAAGTTCATTTATCAATAAAATTATTGTTTATAAAAAATATAAGTATCATATTTTTTTATAAACAATTACTTTATGCATAAATGGACCCCACACTACCTCATAATACCCTCTAACTTATGAAAAAAAAATAACAGCCCAAGAATGAACCTCTAACTTTATGGAAAACATAAGTATCATATTTTTCATAAACAATCGGTTTATGCATAAATGGACCTCATAATACCCCCTAACTTATGGAAAATATATGTATCATATTTTTCATAAACAATCACTTTATGTATAAATAGACCTCACATTACCTCATAATACCCTCTAACTTATGACAAAAAATAACAGCCCCAAAAATAGGACTACTAATATCGGATGGAGGGAGTATATATTAACTCTAAAAAAGAACACATATATTTTTCAACAGAAATAACTTGAATTAAAAAGTAGCATCATATTTGTAAACCGTGCAACGCACGGATGAAGTACTAATCTGTATTAAAATTCGTAAATCAACAAAATTTTGAGCTCATGGAATATACAAGCTTGAGCAACTTGAGAACAAACTCGAGTATTGTTCAATTGGGGGTGTGTTCGATTAAGGCTATTCAAGATTAGTTATTTATAAGCTTAGTTAATAATATTCCAGTCTTTACAATACAGTGATATCAATAAATCGATAATATATAAAGCACCCTACATTCCCTTATATATTTTTTGGGGGAAAGGATTTAGGCCGTTGATCAATCTTTTTTTACTTGATCATCACCGCTCATTTTTTTTTAAATTATAATGGCAATTTATCAATTAACATTTAATTTGGTCATAAACACAATTCAAGGTTGACCGTTTATATTTAGTGATGAAATGTGGATCATTGGATTAACTGCATAAATCTAGGAGCATTTTTTTTTTTAGCCTATTTATAACCACCATTCCATGGATCATTTTCATTATCTCAAGTCCATTATATTTTATGTCTGTTTTTTGTGTGGGATTCAAACTAGTGTTTTATATTTAAATAGAATGTATAGTCGTAATGTATTTTTATTGTATTTGAAGATTTTGGAATGAATTTTGTGTTGATTCTTTGCGTTTAAGTCTAATTTGTATTTGTACGCAATATTAGGATATCGTCAATTAGTACTACAGATGAGTGGATCGTTGTTGCAAATCAAGTGAAGGAGTTGAGTTCACTGTGCAGAGTGATTGATTGGAGCCTGGGGGATTAATTTATCGAGCTAATACGTAATTGGTAAAATATCACCCATAATTGGTTATTTTTTTATTACGCCAGATTGTAGGTTTACAACAAATGCAAAAGTTTGAATTGAGAGTATCTACAAGATTTGTTGCAGAATATTATGATAATATTGTAATTAATATAAAAGTTAATTAATCCTTATTAGCATTTAATTGTTTCCTAATAATATGATTTGATTTTTAAATTGAAATTACTTTCATAAATATATGCATATTCCATGTTATTCATCAAATCAATATATCATTTAGACAATTATCAAATTATACGTGAATTCTATAATTAATTTATAAATGAATTGATTTTATTTAGCATGTTAAGAAATTATTGTGATATTTTTATTGGATGTCTTAATTAATATCCGTCAATTTAGCGAATTCCCACTAAAAAAAGTTCTAAACCTCTTTTTTTTTTTTTTGAAACGGAAGTTTCATTTATTAAGTACTGGAATCAGCCAGTTCTGATAGACAAGAGTACTTCCGGGGCGGAAGACCAAGATTCGTTACAACCAATATTAGTTTTCGCATGAAAAGCAAGATCATGAGCCACAATATTTTCACTTCGTCTAACCCAAAAGATTCCCAAGTAAGCAACACTAAGAAGAAGTGACTTAATCTCTTCGCAAAGTGAGATGCAAGAAATTGATTCTTGAGATTCTCCAATGGCAGCAAGGATCGTAGCTTGAGAATCCCCAATGAGTGAAAAAGAGTGCAAACCCAGTTGTACAGCAAGACGAAGGGCGTCTCGTAAAGCAAGCATCTCCACAACTTGTGCATCATTAACTCCAACGTAGTACTTGCAAGCACCATGAAAAAAACACCCCGTCTCGTTCGTGACAAACACCCCTGTCCCTCCGGCCGGAACCGAAGAGATAGCTCCATCAAAAAAGATACGCAACCCCTTCAAGGGGGGCCTTTTCCAAAGCTTACTACCGAGAGAATCTGGAAAACGCTCCGGCCAAGCATTGTAATTTGCATAATTTGTTAGGATTGTCGCTGCAGCCTTGTGAATCATAATATCATCAACTCGTATTCCCTCGAAGATAGCCCTATTTCTGTAGTACCAAATGAGATAACAAATTATGCTGAAGAGATCAACATTAATAGTTTTGCATCCCAGAATATTACAAAAAGAAACAGCACCGTTTCCACATTTATTGAGAGTGATATCAGCCTCCAAATTGCATAGCTTCCACACTCCCAACACAAATCCGCAATCAAAGAAGAGATGGTAGGCAGAGCTAGGTCCTTCGTCACAAAAAGGGCACGAATCATCCACGACGACCCCTCTTCGTGCTAGTGTGTCTGCAAACGGTAATGACCCGTAGATGCACCTCCAGATAAAGTGCGCGATCTTAGGTGGGACAGCGAGTTTCCAAATGCCTTTCCAAGTCTGTTGCGACGCCACGGGTTGAAGAGGTTCAGCCCCATGCTCAACTACTTCAGAGATCAGAGTATATGCGGATTTGACGGAGAATTTTCCAGACTTCGAGAGGCGCCAAACCCATTTATCAGCTGAGAGTACGTTACCAAGAGGAATAGCAAGGATTGCGTGGCAAAGAGCTGGAGGGAAAAGATGTGCAATGAGCGTCGCATCCCAGCAACCTAGATCATGATTAATAAGATCCGCTACACGAGCATTTGGCGAAATATTCAGCCCTAACTCGACCACATCTTTACTGCTATAGCCAGGGATCCACTCGTCCAGAAGAATGTTTGTTCCGAATCCAGAATTAATTGACCTGCCAAGCCCTTTAATGAGATAATCTTTCGCAGCACATATTCCTCTCCAAGTGAACGATGGTAAATTTCCAAGGGCGGCTTGTAGGAAAGGAGTATTTGGGTAGTAGCGAGCTTTTAAGACTCTAGCGAGGAGTGAGTTTGGCGAAAGCAAGAGGCGCCAACCTTGTTTTGCAAGAAAAGCGAGGTTAAAACTTTCGAGATTACGAAAGCCTAGACCTCCCTCCGACTTCCTCTGGGTGATTTTCCTCCAAGAGACCCAACAAATTTTATTCTCACCATTTTTAGATCCCCACCAAAATTTCCGGATTAGGCTTGTGATTTCATCAATGACACCTGCAGGGAATTTGAAACAAGACATAGAGTAAGAGGGTATAGCTTGAAGAACCGATTTTATAAGAACCTCCTTTCCCCCCTTCGAGAGAATTCTACCATTCCAGTTCTCTATTTTCGATTGGACCCTGTCGATGATGCTCAAGAACATATCCTTTTTACGTCTACCTGAAATCGAGGGCAACCCAAGATATTTACCATGAGAATCTGTGCGCATCATGCCCAAAATATTCAGAATGTGATCACCTAAAACAACCGGCATATTGGGACTAAACATCACACCACTCTTATCATAATTAACAAGCTGTCCCGAAACTCGTTCGTACAAAGCTATTGCATGCTTAAAGTTAGTAGCTTCTTCTAACGTTGCATGCCCAAGGAGGAGAGTATCATCAGCAAAGAAGAGATGAGTAATACTTGGAGCTGTACGAGCTATCTTGATTCCATGTATATTATTGCAAGCTTTCAGATCCTGCAACAGACAAGACAAAATCTCCGAGCAGATGATGAACAAATAAGGGGATAAAGGATCGCCTTGGCGAATTCCGCGCTGGGGTGTTAGTTCACCAAAATAAGAGCCATTGAGTAAAAAAGAAAAATGAGCAGTAGTGATGCATGACATAATAAGGTTCACCATACAAGATGGAAAATTCATAGCTATCATAACTGCCCGCACAAATTTCCACTCAACCCTATCAAAAGCTTTACTCATATCAAGTTTAATTGACATCAAGGGTTTCGGGCCTTTCACACGACGCTTTAAGTAATGGTGAGTTTCAAAAGCAATTAGAACATTGTCTGTAATTAAACGCCCAGGGACAAAAGCAGATTGGGAATCAGAAATGACAAAGGGGAGAACAGAACGCATACGATTAGCAATGCACTTAGAGGCCAACTTATAGACAATATTGCATAAGCTAATGGGACGGAAATGAGAAACAGTGGAAGGATTATCAATCTTAGGAAGCAAAACTATGAAAGTATGATTCATAGATAAATTCAGATGACCACTATTTAAGAAATTAAGGACATATGCGACAACATCAAGACTAACAATATGCCAAAATTTCTGGAAAAAGACAGGGCTCATACCATCCGGTCCAGGGGATTTGAAAGGGTGCATGGTTTTTAATGCCCTCCGGACCTCGTCACTTGTGTAAGTCGCTGACAGCAAAGGGATCATAGAATTGGGAATCTTGTTTCGAATTCTTCCCACAACTTGCCTAATATCGGAATCTTGAGGATTCGTGGTGCTGAAGAGGTCCCCAAAATAATCCGTGATAATCTTCTCAAGCTCTGATTTTTTGAATTTGGTAACCCCTTGCCCATCTTTCAAATGAGAAATATGATTCCGTTTCCGTCTAACATTCGCATAGGCGTGGAAATAAGCTGAGTTACGATCGCCATCTTTATACCAATGCTGTTTTGCCCTTTGTTTCCAGACAATGTTACGCTGCTCTTGATAAAACTCCATTTGAAGCCAGATATCTCTCAGCCTCTCTTTCACTAAAGAGGTAATTCTTCCTTTACTAAGCCTTTTCGATTCCTTTTCAAGGTCATTTAGCTTCTGACAAACCAGCATCAAGTCGTTTCCTCCCCACCTAAGAAGTCCCACCTTGCAATACTCAATCTTCTCAATCAAAGAAGAGGAATCTGGTTTCCAATTACTTCTAATGATTGCTTCACAATCAGGCTTACGTACCCACATAGCTTCAAATCGAAAGGGCTTGTTCCCCTTCCATTCATCTTCCTGGGGATCAAATTTATCAAAGCGAAGCCATATGCATGAATGGTCGGAAGAGAAGGTCGGTAGATGCGAGACAATGCTCCAACTAAAGTGAGTTTTCCAGGGGTTGTTCGCAAACACCCTATCAAGACGCCCTCGCTGAGTGTAAGGTGCAATGAAAAGTCGTTCCCAGGTGAATTTCCGCCTGGTGAATCCTAGATCAATTAAATGGCATCTGTCAACGGCATCCCTAAAGCAGTTCATTTGCCATGCAGCACGTCTGTTGCTGCTCTCGTATTCCGAATGAAGAAGGACCTCATTAAAATCCCCAAAGCAAACCCAAGGGCATTGGAAATTAGAGCGAGCAGAGGCAAATGAGGTCCATGCAGCTCTGCGTTTAGATATGTCAGGTTCTCCATAGTAACCAGTGGCCCTGAAGACAAATTGATTATGCGTGACATCGATATCAATTGAAGAGAGAGAGTAAGATCTGAGGGTAACTGTCAAATTTTGATGCCACAACATGGCAACACCTCCTGAGTGGCCCCTAGACGGAACACAGAATCCAAAATAACCCAAGTGATTTTTGAGGCTGTCAAACTTTCGAACTGAGCACTTTGTTTCACATAAAAAGACCAAATCCGGCGACTTTGAGCGGATCAATCCGCGAAGCTCCTGAACTGTACGTGGGTTGCCAAGCCCACGACAGTTCCAGCTTAAGAGATTCATTGTTGTCGGCGGGGCTGGGTATCATCACCCGCCACCGCCGATAATAAATCATCTTCGAGAGCCACAAGAGAATTAACAGCCGAGAGGTCATCTGAATGAGTACGTGGTTTTTTAGAAACTATAGAAAGGCCCGAATTATCATCAGATAGATCAAGCAATTTTCGCTTTGGGCCAGTACTGGATTTATTAGGTGTCAAAGTGTGGGTAGTAGCCGATTTGGATTTGCCTTTTGAGGTGAATGTCCTGATCTTTTTCTGGAAAATTGATGGTTTTGTGGAGACAGCTACTGGTACATCCACAAGAAAGTGATCATCGGTAGCCATTTGGTTTGAAGGGAGTTCTGAGATATTACGGTAAGGGGTAACGAGGGTTTCAAGTTCCATGGGAACGGCAAGGGCAATTTGGGATGCAGGGTTAGAAAGAGCGAAGCTTGAGGAAGTGGGAATTGCTTTTAGAGTATTAGATAGAGGATTGGAAATTGGTTGAGGGGGCGGGGATAAAACGGCAGGAATCAAAGGATTGTCACAGGTTTTAAAATCTGAAGGGTGTGTTTGAGTAGGTTCAAGAGCGTCCAAAGTGGATTGAGTGGTAGCAAGAGCGGGAGGCAGCAGTAAAGTTGCATGGCTTGTGGTTGTGGAAAACGTGGTGGAGGGCGGTGCAGTAATAGAAACAGGAGTAGGCAAGGAGGTAGCAATAGGGAGGGTGTCAGTATTTGTAGTAGTAATAGGTGAAGAAATGGAAATATTAGTAGGGGGATGTGATGGGTACAGATCAGCAGAAGTTCGGGGTGGGCTTGTTGAGGTAGTAGTGAGAGTAAGTGACGAACTGGGGATAGAGACTGGGGGATCGTTAGAGTGAGGAAAGGGTGTAGCGGGAGAGGGGGAAGTGTCACGAGGAGCACTACGAGCAGGAGAATTAACTCTGGTGAAATTTGCTCGACGGTTTGGGGGTTGATAAACATGATGTTGGCGTGAAACTGTTGGAGCAGAGCGAGTTTGAGAGGGGAACGGATTTGCAGCAGTACTTGAAACTCTGATATCATCAGTAAAATACAGCGACGCAATTGTGTTAGTTGCAGTCGAGGCCATGAGTTTCGTAGAGCAATCTTTCTCGACATGATTTAGTCGACCACAGAAGTAGCAGAAAATTGGCAGCCTTTCATATTTAACGGCACACTTATAAGTAACACCCTTGTGCTCGAAAGTAAAGAAACGGCGAAGCGGTTTGTCTAGAGGCCACGCAATCCTCAATCTCATGAAGCGCCCCACCATATTACCTTCGGCGTCTCCTTCGGCCTCAATAAATTTCCCCATGCCATTTCCCGCTTCTGTTGCAAATTTAATATTCATGAGATTAATGGGGAGATCATAGATATGGATCCAAAACGGAGTGAATTTAGGATGGAAAGATGATGGTATAGCATTCGGATCAATCTGCTCCAACACTAACAAGTATCGATCAAATAACCACGAACACCCCTTAAGAACACGGAGACATTCAATCTCCTCTTTGAAGATAAACAAAAGAATATTATCTCCAAGCGGTTTGCAAGTTAGAGATTTCGGTTTCCAAATCCCCCGAAACATGGATTCCAGGTCTGAAAAAGCAATCGTGCGAGGCGAGAAAAGACGACCCACCAAAATGAATCTGTCAGAAAATGAGGATTCAACATCATCCCTGATATGAAGAGCAGTTTTTTCATCTTCGTGAAGGGTGAGATTGGCGCACAGTTCCTCAATATCCGACATATCGGCAAGAAGAAGAGAAGTAGACGAAACAAGAATCCCTATTGAAAACCCAAAACAGCCAGGAATAACACACGATCAAAGGCCCTGAAAAGGAAAAAAAACAAGAATTAGAAAAGAGAGAAATACGAAAAAAACAGGCTCTTCCCGAATCACAAAACGATCATATAAGGGAGAGATGTTGATGTTCCTGCTTTGGAGAGAAATTTGAGTGAGACATGAATGAAAAGACTAGCAGGCCCCTTCATTGTCACATAAGATCATTCAATTCCAGGCGTTGATGTTCCTGCATGAGGGTAACTAAAAAAAACCGGATGAAAGGGAAATTAGTGCGAAAGAATTGCAGGCCCTTTCCACATCACAAAGCGATCTTATGTTAGAAACGGAATCGGAAGAAGAGGAAATCGTGTGAAAACCAGAAACCCTAGCCGTCAGGACGAGAAAACACTAAAAGTTGACTCCGGAGAGAAAACCCTAGGACTTTTAAAGTTCTAAACCTCTTAGATTAAGCAATTATATATTTATTATTCCTCATCTTGCGATAAATCACTGAATAGTGGCACAACTCATATTGCACATTTTTTCTAATATTACCAAAATAAATTAAATTTAACTTATAAAAGTTGTTGACTACATTTTATATGTAGTTTATGCATATGATATTATTATATCATTATATAGAATTAATTATTTTTCTATATATATATATAATTAATGTCATAATTATACTAAGCATTTGAGGGTTTTAGTTTGATTCTTATAATTATATATTGTGTTAATTAATTAATTAATTAATTTTGATTAAATGTTACATGAACATATATTTATATACTAGAAATGATTTAAATATGAAATTGTGAGAATATCATATAATTAACTTAGTTAAGTGCTCTCCATATTAGAATTGTTTACAATGGGTTACTTATAGAATCAAATAATGACATAATATTAGACACATGATCATACTTATATAATTAATTATTATAATTAGTTTAAGGTAGCATTTAACAAATTCATTTATTATCCTAACAAATGAGTACAAAATATAGATAATTGCAAAAGATATTAAGGTATAAACATGTATAAATGAGGAGTTTTTTTTAAAAAAAAAATTTATACTAATATATTTCGAGCTTCTAGAAAAAGAAAATCAATCTAAAGTACATTTCATAAATGTATTTTTGTCATAGTATTATAATTTATAATGCTCTCAAAGTGAAACAGAATTTCATCTATTTTTTAGGGATATATATGTATCCATCACCCTATTTTATTTTAGGGTTTAATGATTATCCTATTATTTAGTGATGTTGAAATTGTTGGTGTCGCTTTTCTATTTAATATTTCTTCATAATCTTCTAATTCAAATCTTTTTATCTATTTTTATGTATATTAGCCTAATTTGATTGTGTTGTTTAGCCATCAATTAATTGCACGGTAATGGGACATATGTCATATATAACTGTGGTACATATATAAAGTTATAAACCCTAAACCTTACAATTTTTTAGTTAAATTATTCCATTTATTTAAGTTTAAATTTTAAAGAATTACTTTTAGTATTCATTCATCATTATTTCACCTTTTTAAAATGTTATTAATGAGATTTCACTTAAAAAAATCATCCATAAACTGAAAATTTATACAACCATAATAAATGCACCAATTTTTAAATTATGGAATTTTATTTATATTTATGTAAATAATAAATAACGTGAATGAATAAAAGTCATCTATATTAATTTTCTATAATCATAACCTTTATATAGTCAAACCTCTCTTTGTCTATGTGGCATGGCTTGGATGCCTTCCTTTCAAGAATGAGCCTCTCTCATTTGATCATTTATTGCAAAGTGATCTCAATAGTTGATTTTTTTAGTTTTTTGATCGAATTCGTCCATTTTCCATTCCTTTCATCTATAAATTGCCATCTTGCATCTCCCATTTCATCATTCGTTTCTTCTGCCTATTTTTTTCTTTATTTGCAGGTTTTTTGGAGCTTCGTCCATTATGAAGCTTCGCTCTCTTTTGTCGTGGGTCTCCATTCGATCAATTTTGAGGACGATATTTGTATTTTTTTTATTTGCTCATTTGTTTCTATAGTTTAGTCTTCATGTGTAATCTTATTTGAACATATCATCGTTTACATGATGATTCTTTTGTACCTTCTTCTGTATCTCAATCATTGTAAATGATATTATTCACGACTTTGATTTTTTTTCCGAAACTTTCGCTGATCCTTTTTTGTTTATTATTTGAAATCGTTGTAATCGTCATTCGTAAGTTCATTTTGTCGTTGCTAAGTTTTCGAATCTTTTTTCGATTCTTTATTAATATCGTGTTCTTCTAATATATCAGAAATCTTATTGATGTTCTAATCTAATTTTTTTAATCAAAGCAATAATTTAATAAATAGTATAATAGTTCGAAAATTAAAATAAACATTAATTATCTTAATTATAAAATTATCTTTATTACACCATTAATTTAACGTTTAGAATAATATTAATATAACAATATCGGATTACGGATCTTTGTTCGGTTCTTTTTTTTTAATATGGACTTTTGGGTTCTTTTTATTATTATCGTGTACTTCTAATATTTCAGAAATCTTATTGATGTTCTAATCTAACCTTTTTTTAATTAAATCAATAATTTAATAAATAGTATAATATTTCAGAAATCTTATTGATGTTCTAATCAAACATTAATTATCTTAATTATAAAATTATCTTTATCACACCATTAATATAAACGTTCGGAATAATATTAATATAACAATATCAGAATAATTTGATTATCTTAATTGTTATGTGCCTTTTTTCTTTAGAGTAATTGATAGCTGAATTAATTTGATTGCTGATTTTTTTGTAATGTCTGACTTTTCAATTCATTCGATTAGGCGTGGCCCTATTTTTGTTGTTCCATGATGGAGGCAAAACAATTCTTAAATCTTTCTTTCATAGATATTCCTAATTGAAATGCAAATTCTAGCCTTTATTTTTGGTGTGAACCTTTAATTCGTGCACTACATAACGTAGGAAATTTTTGACTTAACTTAAATTACCATGTGGTTTAATGGATGACCATAATTATAAATATTATAACTAATTAGATTGTACATTTTTTTTCTCCCATGATTGTGGCGTGAGATGTCTAATGACATAATATTATAAGCATAATATTTTAGGTATCTCATAGTTCCTGCTTGAAATTTGATTTTGTGTATTCCTTGATTTTGGCCTAAAAAGTCTAGGTATTAAGTATTATTATTTTTCTTTTATATCTTGATTATATTCCCATCATAATATTATGTTAGCAATTGTCAAAATCTGCCCAACTTGTTCAATTCCCCAATATATCACGCCTTTTTATGTTTTTTTATCAATGGTATTTTATAGTTATACTATATACTCTGCATCTAATAATTAGGCTTCCTTTTTTTTAAGAAAAAAATAATGTTGATATCATTTGTATTATTTTGTAAGGACGTCTCTTCTGTTGGTGCTAATAGTGGGATTGTTCGAGTGGATCTTACTCAGGATGAAGAAGGGCAGGTGTTGCCACATTATTCTACAATTATAATTCTTTAAATACTATTTCTATGTTTTGTTAATATATATATTTTTATTATATGGAAACGATTTTTATATTAATGTCATATTTCAGGAATTGGGTCGTCGGTGTGTTGATAATGATGAAGGACTTGATTTTGATGAAGTGCAATTAAAGAGGAAGAAAAAACAAAAGATTGATGAGTCTCCTGCGCATGATGATTCTATTCGTGATGATGGTGGATATTCTTTGGGGAATATCCGTAGTATTAAGATTGAAAATGTGTGATTTATAGGGTGTCTAAAACATTTAATAATTACTACTTCTGTTTGAGTAGTACTATCTTGCAACATTTGTTTGAGTTTATTTATCAATAAGTATACGTCATTGTCTAACATTTTGGTGTATTGGATTTTAAAAAATTCTCATTCTATGGATAATATATTGAGACTATTTTTTGATGCTGTTTCTTATTACTTAATTTGTGATGAGTAATATAAGTAGAGAGTAATGAATGATTTTTTTTTCTTTTGTCAATTATAACACATTTTTTATATTATTACAAAATATTGGTAATACCAAGTATTACTAATGAAATCATTACCATTTCCCTATAACAGTTACATTACCATCTCCTAGATGTTTTTATTCATCTTACAGAATAAATCCGACAGTACATAGTAAAATGGAAATTAGTGTTCATTCCTAGGTTAAAACGTATATACTATGGTTCTTAGTGATTCATCAAAATATCACGACCATTTTGTATGTATCATACTTCATTCAAGATTGCAGAGATTTTAATTATTCTGCTACTTTTGTGGGGATAAGCACATCAACTTTCCAGTGTTTTTGAAATAGATTATTTGTCTTATTTTATGGTCTACTGATAATTGTTATCCGCTTTGTGTTTTGTGATTAAAATAATTTTTTGTATTAGTTTTTGGACAATAAATATGTGCATTTTTGTTGGGTGTTCCGGTAAGTATAATTTTATTTATTAAATTTCAAGAAACTTACAATCAATTTCATAATAATTCTCTTTATATGACTTTGCCAACTATCTGTTCGGTTTATTTGCATGGCAGTTAATATATTTCAAGAGTTAAGTATGATGGATCGCTACTAAAATTAACAGTTCATGTATTTTTTTGGTGTACATTAGTTGTTTAATTTAATAATTTATTTTTCTGATATTTTTATTTGACTCTATTGACTTTTATATTACTGCACTCCCTGTATTTGTCATATACAACTAAAACAGGTAATCTACTCATTCAACTAATTAACTTCATTATTCTTGGCGTGACTTAAATGCGATTATGCTAATCATATTATTCACATTTATTGTGATCATAATTTTCCTTTGTTGTCTCAATTTTATTCACTATTAGTACTGCATATTTCCAATATTTGACTACTCTCATTGTATTGTTTTTGGTAGATACTATCTACAAATTATCTACAACGTCTGAAGGTATGAAAGCTTTGTAAATTTTTTATTTTATCTGAGTATTTTATTCTTCGGATACCAATATTGATTGGTGTTTGGTGTTATGTGGATTTTGTTATTGTTATAATTATTTTTATTAAATTGAATAAACATTATCTAATCATGGATATTATTTTTCAATATTGCAGACTCACATTCTCTTGATTTTGCTAGGAGAACACATAGCGGTATGTTTTTTGTCTTTGAATACGTAATTTTATATATGTGATTGGAACTGTGTTATTTTATTGTTAACTCTATTTCATTTTGCTGCATATTAGTGAATTGTGCTAGATATGCTAGAATGGTTAGGAGAGCTGTCATTTCGAGAAAAAGAGGGAGACCGGAGTACATAGGCAAGTATACTTTTGTTTTTTCTTTTTTTTTTTAATATAAACTATGAGTATTTTTAGTAGTCTTTGAATGTGTGTTTTCTATTAATGTGTTATGGATTTTATAACATTTAAATCGATATTACTTGAATAATAGATCCAAATTTGGAGAGACTAAAAACAAAGAGTGCACGAATGCTGAGAAAAATTATCCTTTATGAAAAATGCACATTTGCTATGCCTGGTAAGTTGTGTTTTAAATAATTGGCTGAATAAGTATATCATAATGTTACAAAAAAAATTTGTAAAAATTATAGTTGCAGTTCCTGTGGAGATTACCACCAATTTTAACAACGATACGCCGTCGAGTTTATCACAGCATCTAGATTTACAGATAAAGGTAATATTTTTTAATGAATAATAATAAAATATTAATATTTCTATCGTTTGTCGGCTAATTATTTTTTAAGAAAATTTAATTTTTGACCATATCGAGAAGGGAAAAGGACCTGTTAACTACGGTGGACGTGATCCATGTATCCGTGACGATCATCTACACTGTGCTGGATCATCATCGGTGCCATGGTCGTATATTCCTAATGAAATTCAAAATATTGATTCTCCAGTTTTTGGTAAGTATTTTAACATCCGTTATACGTTTGATATATATATTTATGTGTGTGCATATATTTTATATGTATACATATATTTGACCGGTATCGTATACGTATGTATATATATATGTGTATGTGTGTATATACATGCATATATTAATTATGTATATTTTTATAGTTATTTAGCTGTCTTTACAGGTGGAAATTGGGCAGCTACTATTTCCAAAATGGGAAGTACATTACCCATCGGAGGTTTTGATGGAGATCTAGGTATTACTCTAATGAACTCGATGCATTTCTTTGTGTGTCTTTGGACTAAATTTTTTTTTCTTAGGATATTTGGACTTTGGCGATCCTACTCATGTGTGCATGCATTACAATGCTTTAATGTGGGTATGATGGGAGATCTTCGAAGAAAAAAAATGAGAATCCTCCAAAATTTCCTTCGTGCTGCAGTAATGAGAAAGTTCAGTTGCCAATGTTAAGGCCACCTCCGGAGGCACTGAAAAATATGCTCTCTATGCATGATGATAAGAGTTGTTAAAAATATAAGAGCATACAATATGATGTTTAGTTTTACGTCAATGGGCGGTAATGTTGATAGTTATATCAACAGAGGTCGGGGACCTTATGTATTCAAAATGCATGGTGCTAATTATCACCAGATTGGAAGTCTATTACCTAGTCCTGGTAAACAACCAAAGTTCTCACAGTTGTATATTTATGATACTGATAATAAGATTGACAACAGAATAAAGGCTCTTAGGTATTGCGCTTTTTACTTTACTTGAGTATTCATAAATATTTATTTCATGATTATTTTTCCTAAGTTTGGTTCTTCTCTTGGCATGTAATTACTTCCGGGTTTTTATGTTATTTTCAAGAGCTATAAAGGATTATTAATGTATATTTTATTCATACTTTTTTCTAAAAAAATATTAAATTTGTGTACAGTGTAAGAGACACTGAAAGGAATAGGAGGATGTACAATATTATTGTTGGAGAGTTTAGACGAATGTTGGATCGATTTAATCCATTTGTTGTGCAGTTTAGAAATGCAAGGGAAGGTATAATATCTGGGCATGAGCTATCTCTTAGATTGAATTTAGTACATGCAAGGAATACAGATGGGAGAAATCATAATCTTCCAACTGCTTCTGAGGTAGTTGCACTCATTCCAGGAGATTTTAATGCAACCTTTGAGCGAAGAGATGTTGTTCTTAAGACATGCATCGGTGAATTGTTGAGAATAAGCGAGTTGCATCCATCATATGTTCCACTACAATATCCTCTATTGTTTCCTTATGGTGAGGATGGTTATCACCTCGATGTGGTGCATAATGATGCAAGTTCGACTACTAGGAAGAGAATAAGGCTCACAATGCGTGAATTTTTTGCATTTAGAATTCATGAGTGCCAAAATGAGTCCAATTTCCTCTTCCTAACAAGAAGACTCTTCCAACAATTCCTGGGCGATTCTTACACAATGATAGAGAGTGAAAGAATAGCTTACCTAAAGTTCAACCAGGACAAGTTGAGATCTGGAAGAGTTTGTGACATGACTGGTGTGGTTGAGAGCGGTCGTACGGATCCATCTACTGCTGGCAAGAGGATAATGCCTTCATCTTTTACGGGCGGTCCGAAGTCATGAAGCAAAATTTTCAGGATGTTATGGCGATTTGTAAGCATTATTTTATCCTGATCTCTATATTACTATTACTTGCAATCCGAAGTGGCCAGAGATATCAAGATTTTTATCTAATAGAGGTCTTGAAACGGGGGATAGGCCTGAAATCCTATGCCAATTGTTTAAGATGAAGTTGGATAGAATTATAAGAGATTTCAGAGACCTACAAATTTTTGGCAAGATTGATGCACGTAAGCATTCATTGTTATTAAATATAATTTATATATATATATATGTATATAATTTAAGCATTCAAAGTAAACTTGCTCGTTCCTTCTCTCCGAATATTAACTCTCTAAAACGCTATTGAATCTAGTGGTTGTCAGTGGTATCCCCCAAAAACGAGCTTGAGACGAGTATATATAAGCAACGGGCCGAATCGTGAACTCATGGGCCGAAAAACGACTTTTAAAGCGCAAAACATGAAGGCGCTCGAGCAGACCCGCTCGAGCGGTGGCGCTCGAGCGTGGAGCTCGAATGGTGCAAGTGCTCCAATTAGTACTTTTCTTCTTCAACACTAACACCAATCGTATTCCTTCGATATCTTCTCATCCGGGCATCCGTTTGAGTCGATTCAAAGTCCTACAAACTCCGTTCTTCGCCCTCGATTCACCTACGAGCATTAAAGAGACAATTTCATCAATGTATATAAATAATGCTCAATTGACTCCAAATACTCGACAAAATCGGCCAGAATCAGGGCATTTCGAGTGACGAATCATGACAATTTCACGCCTAATCAACCCCCCAAACTTACAAGATTTCTTGTCCTCAAGCAATGAAATAACAAGTCAAGTGAAATTGTTAGGAATGAGTTAAAGAATCAAATCATGCAAGCAAATGAACTCGAGCTTCAAAGATCAATCACAAGTATACTCACTCATCTTCTCTCATAATACTCATGCAACAACAGCGAGAATCACCAAAATCAAATATGCATATGCTCTCTATGATGTGTTTCACTCCCTCACAAGTGTTTATCAATGATAAAGGGACTCACTCAAACAATCAATCACACATATTGGCAGCCATAGGCTTGTAAGCACTCTTAACTCCGACCATACTCTAGAAATCAATGCCGAATCAAAAAGGACTTTCTCAAGGTTGTAATGTAGGCTCTTTGGACAGGTGGGAATCAATATGGTAAAGTGACTCAAGTGAATGGAGAATCGAAAATCAAACTTCGGTACTTCGAGATTAGGAACAGACTACTTCAAACATATTCAATAAGCACACTTTCAATTCCAACACTCTCAACACTTCAATTTTTTTCTAACTCTTTTCACTTTTTTCAATCACTTCACTTTTTTTCTTTTTCGCACAAACACATGAGCTCTTTTTTTTTTTTTTTTGCTCATTCTCAATTTTTTTTTGTTTTTCCCACAACTCATAACTTCATCACACCTTCTTCTCATACTCACTCAACAAACAACATTTCCTTTTTCAACTCAATTCAATCCCTTCACATTCACACTTTTTCTATTCTCCACTCAAATTTGGACAAAAAGGCTTAGAAATTGGAATAGTGTTCATATGTGCTAGCAAATAAAATAGGCTTAAAACTCAAAGGGGCTAACAAGGGACAAATGTCAATGGTAAGGAAAATTTTGGCTAAGTGACTCATTCAAATCAAAGATGGTCTAAGATCACATTCGGCATATCACACTAGACACAATCAAGAAGCAAGAGCACACACAAGTGTTGGGAAAATAGGGGTGCCCGAAATCTATTCGGGATGAAATTTAAATACGAATTTAAATACAATTATTACTAGCATGAATTAATCCTAATTAATTCAAATAATAATTCCAACAACCAATTTAACATCATGCATGTTGAATTAATTCACATATAATCTATGGCGGAATAAACAAGATAATATGTGATTAACGTACCTCTCGTAGAACTTGGCCTTTGAATAAAACGGGACTAATACGTACGCGCTTTACCAACCCAAAAGCCTTCTCAAGTATTCCCTTTCACCTTATTCGATCACCGGTGGGAGATGCTATCGAACAATTTAAATAACTAAGGAAAAAGAAAAATATCTATGCTCTTGATTTTTCCAACACATGGAATTATGCACTTGGGGATGAAATAATCATCCCCTATTTATAATAGGTAGTGGCCGAATTTTTGAGGATATTTGGGCCTTGAGAAAATCTTTTCTTAGACTCTAAGAAATTTTGAATATATCCCATATATTCTTTTCTCCATAATAAAATATTCCACAAAAATCTCACTCACCTATTATTCTTGATATTTTCGAAAATTATAAGAGGAAATCCAAAGATTTGGATCTTCTTGAATATATGAGATATTCTTGTATTTCAAAAAATACATATCTTCCATAATATCTTTCCAAGAAAATCAACAAAATCTTTTCTCCCCTATATAGGCCATATTTTCGAAAATTTTAATAAAAAATCAGCATGATATTATCTTTTTATTTTAATCACCTTATCATTATTGGGCTACTTAATGGGCTACTTGAGGGGCCTTTAAGGAGAATTAAGATTGGACCTCCTAATGGACTTCTGAATTTCAATATTGAGCCCCAATATAATTCAATCCATTAATATTAATTATTACCACTAATAAATTAATATTGCACTATCCATCTTAATCCATATTACGATAATATGGGCTCCCGGTTATTATTTCCCGCGTTTAAGATTATCAAGTCCATTAATTAATTAAGCTTCTGAATAGCTCTAAATTAATTAATATATTTCACCTTGGAGTAAAGACAGCTCAACATTATTATCCGTACCGAAGAAACTGTTCTTCACTTGCAAGATTTGGTACGATAAAACTTCTGAGCCCCCCAAGGGGACTAATCACACGAGCCGTACTCACACGCGTTTCTCCATATTAAATCTTAGCAACCGTCGTATGATTAATATTACTGCCCAAAGCACAAGGTTCGAAGTTGATTAGGCGTGAAATTGTCATGATTCGTAGCTAGAAACGCCCTAGTTTTGGTCGAATTTATTGAGTTTTTAGAGCCAAATGAGTACTATTTCTATACATTGATGAATTTGTCTCTTTGATACTCATAGGTGAATCGAGGATGAAAAACGGAGTTCGTAGGACTTTGAATCGACTCAAACGGATGCCCGGATGAGAAGATATCGAAGAAATACGATTGGTATTAGTACGTGTGAAGAAAAGTGTTAGTTGCAAAGGAAGGGAACCGCTCGAGCCACTTTGCTCGAGCGCCCCGCTCGAGCTAAGGGCTCGAGCGCATAAAAACATACAGAACATTTTGGACGCTCGAGGGGCACTGCTCGAGCGCCTCGCTCGACCTCAGGAACCGCTCGACCACTTTGCTCGAGCGACCCGCTCGAGCGGGTCTGCTCGAGCGCTTCCAAGGCATTTTCACCAACTTTCATTTTTCGGCCCACGAGTTCACGAATCGGCCCGTTGCCTATATATACCTCTTCTAAACACGTTTTGAGAGATCCCCGAACTTTAGAAATAATTTTTAGACTTAGTTTTTGGAGAGGAAGGAGAGAAGCAAGTTTACGTTTACGTTTTGTTGAGGTTTTTCGTACGAATTCTTAGTTTCTTTTCGTTTATTAGTTTCTTTTCGTTAGTTTGATTTCTTTAAACACTTTGAAACTTCGTTTGAGTTAATTAAATTTCAGTTCTCAGATTTATTTTTTTTTAAAAACCCTAGTTCATGTTTCTTATTTTCTTCGTTCAACTCATTATGTTTATGTTCGTTGTTTCTTCTATTGCTTTTATGTTTGTTAAAGCCATGTCCGGCTAAAACCCCTGCATGCTTAGGGTAGGATGAACTCGTAGAAGTAGGTTGTGGGTATGTAATTAGAGTAACTTGTGACGTTAGGTTTTAATTCTCTTGGTTAATGAATTCTTAAAATTAATCTAGACTTCGCTCTTGAATTTCGTTCGAAAGGTGTTAGTGAGAGGACGACCGTTTCACTCTTTAACAACGAGTAGACTTAACGAGAGGGTTTAGGAAAGGTTAATTCATCTACCGCTTTAGCGAAGGAGGACGACCGCATCACCTTAGTTAAATTAGGGTCTCATTAATTAAGCACAATCTATTAACTTGTTAGTAGGTTCGTGAAGTCGAGTGTTAGGGTAAAGTATTAGGGTTTAGAATCTTGAGCTTTCACCTTGCATTCTTAGACTTAGGTTAATTCTTGTGTGTCACAGTTATTTTGATTATGTACCTGCTCCGTTAGTATACGTAGGGATTCCTGTCTTAAGCATCACCATCTCTCATTAGAACACAACCCTTAGTTAATTTGATTTCTTTAGTATTTTAGTTTACTTAGTTTAATTCAGTCTTTTAATTAATCTTTCAAAAACCCAAAAACATTACACTCATATTAACTACGACGCGTAGATCTTCAGGGATCTATTCGCATACACACTATCCCTTGGGTTCGATAATACTTGGTCATTATACTTACTCTTACTACAGTGAACCCGTCCGCTTGCGGGTGAGCGACTAGTAGAAGTTAGTAAAATCGCTTCAAGTCAATGGCGCCGTTGCCGGGGATGGCGTTGTATGCTTTTGAATAGGACTTGTAGATAGCTTAGTAGTTAGTAGTGGGTGATTTATTTTCTGTTTTATTTTTATTTTTATTCAATCGGCAGTTGCGTTTTGATCCTTCTGCTAGTGTTTCAGGTTTATGAAAACACGCTCACAAGGCAATACGAGCGAAGAGAGGTTACCTGCAGATCCTGAGACAATAGCTAGAAGGAGCCGAGCCTTCCTGAGAAGAATGACTACTGCCGCGGGAAACAAAGATAAGATTTCTGATGAACTTGGGGAGTTAGACAAAATAGCTGTAGAGTATACTGTTTTAGTGGAGCAGGCGGTTGGAGTTGAGAGCAGTAACCAGCAAAAACCCATAGGGGAAGCTCAGAACCAACTCCCAAACCCGCAAAACTCAATCAACTCTACACATACACAACCCCAAAACCAGAAGCAAAACCAGATTATCCACCAAAACCCACAGCAACCATTTAACAACCCTGCTTACCCACCAAATAATCACCCTTACCCTTACCCTTATCCACCATACCCGTATCCTCATTACCCATACCCACCACCACCTGCTTACATCCAACCACCAGTTTATCAACCACCACCAGTCCAACAAGTACCCATACCACCAGTTGTTCCTCAACACGTTCCGCCAAATGGAGAGAATATGGCTATTCGGGGGAGGTTTGCAGCGCAGCTACAGCGGTACTATGATGGAGTGGCTTTGCCTCCGGTTGAGGCGAACAACTTCTCGATATCCCCGGGGATTTTAAAGCTGCTCACCGAGAATCAATTCAAGGGGGTGATCGGGAAGGAGAATCCTCATACACATCTGAGGAGCTTTCTCATGATAGCCTCCACATTTAATTATAATGGCATGTCTGAAGATGCCAAGAGGCTTAGGCTGTTCCCATTCTCATTGACGGGAATAGCTAAAGAGTGGTACGATAATACGCTTCCACGGGGAGGTATTACCACTTGGGCCGAGCTCGAGCGTCTGTTCCTCGAGCGATTCTACCCTCCATCTAGGACGATCAAGACTAGAATTGAGATCTCGTCCTTTCGCCAGAAGTCTGGAGAGGATTTACGTCAAGCGTGGGAGAGATACTCAAACATGCTGATTGAGTGCCCGCAGCACGGGTACAACGAGGGAGACATTATGGCATTCTTCTATAGTGGTGCCAACAAGGCGGGGCAAGACCATTTAGACGCCTGTGCGGGTGGAGCATTCCTGAATCAAGGCATAGAGAGGTGTAGGGAGATCGTGGACAACATTGTCACGAATGCCGGTGCTTGGGGTGTGGATGCAGATTTTCAGAGAGTGCATCAGGTTGAAGAGGGGGAAGGAACGAGAAGGCTATTGATGGTCATGATGGAGAAGATCAACAACCTCGAGTTGGGGAAGAATTTGGTTGGAGACCATGCAGTAGAGAACGAGAGAGGAGACCAGCCAAGTGGACAGCAAGAGGTAGTCAATTACATGGGAGGTCCGTATTACAATCAGAATGGCTACCAAGGTGGAAATCAGTTTGGAAGACCTTCTTATGGTCAGCCATTTGTACCTCCAGGCCTACAGCCACCTCAAAATCAATGGAGGAACACACAAGGAGTTCAAGGAGGCCAGCAGCCTCCTCAAAACACATGGAGGAAGAATGAGAATTTTTCTTATGCTAACCCAAAAGTTGGTATTACTGTTCCTGCAGGTGTTGATCCGGGGTCTAAACCTCCTGGTGGAGAGGGCGGTGCATCAACCGAGGAGATGTTGAGAGCTATCCTTCAGAAGGTGGAGGAAGGAAGTAAGAGGTTGTCATCCTTGGAGTACGATGTGAAGGAGTTGCATAAAAAGGGTGATCAACGTGATCAAGAGCTCCAGAAGATGAATGTTGAGTGGACTAGAACTCAACAAGAGAACAATCGAAGGTTCACTTCTTTAGAGTTCCAGATGAGCCAGATTGCAAAGTCAGTGAATAGAATGCCGGAAGGGAACCCGAAAGAGCAGTGCAAGGCAATCCAGCTTAGAAGTGGAACCAACTATGAAGGTCCTCAGATGCCTGCTGATTCTGAGACGCCCCAAGTTGAGAAGGGGATTGAAAGTGAAGGGATTGAGAAGTATAAAGATAAGGATGAGAGCACTCAAGCAAGCAAGGAGCTTGAAGAAGAAGGCATTGAGAAGGGTGAGAGAGTTCCAAAGTGGAAGAAAGCAAAGGGAGCAATGGAGAAAGTGAAAGTGACCGAGCGAGATGAATGGGGAGTACCCAAATCTGTGATACCAGTCCCGTATCCACAGCGCTTCATGAAAAATAAGCTTGATGAAAAATTTGCAAAATTTCTTGATGTTTTTAAACAACTTCACATTAACATTCCTTTTTATGATGCTTTGGAACAGATGCCGCATTATGCAAAGTTTCTGAAGGACTTGATCGCGAAAAGACGGCGAGTGGATGAGCCGAAGTTGATGCAGCTGAACCACGAGGTTAGTGCATTAGTGCACAAGGCGCTTCCTCCAAAGCTGAAGGATCCCGGGAGCTTCACGATCTTTTGTGATATCGGAAACGGGATCAAGAAGGGAGCGTTGTTCGACCTTGGAGCGAGCATCAATCTTATGCCCTTGTCACTTTTCAAGAAGTTGGAAGGTGGTGAACTTCAGCCGACCATGATGACGCTTCAACTAGCCGATCGGTCTATTACTCGACCTCAAGGTGTAGTTGAAGACGTCTTTGTTAAAGTTGGAGGTCACATTTTTCCAGCAGATTTTGTAGTGCTCGACATGGAGGAAGATGAGCATGTTCCTTTGATTTTGGGAAGACCGTTCTTGGCAACGGCCGGGATGGTGCTAGACGTGGCAAATGGGAAGATTACGTTGAAGGTTGATGATCAAGAAGTGAAGATCTCCCTATATGAAGCCATGAAGCACCCGAAGGAGGATGATAGCTTGTATTGCATGGATGCAATTGATCCTCGTGTTGAAGACACATCTTCTATCCCTAATCCCTCTCATATTCATGATTTTGTTAGTCCTTCACTTGACTATTTAACCCATGAGCATTATGATCTTGATTATTTTGATAGGGATAAAGTGAAGAAGTTGAAGGATGAAGAGGTGAAGAAAGTGGACGTGGTCCAGTTGGAAGGAAAAGGAGGAGTTAAGAAGAAAAAGTCCAAACTCAAGAAATTGTTTAGTAAGACTCCTCCAGATAAAGGTGAGAAGGAGTTGAGACCTATACCACTTGAGGTGGGGAAGGAAGCAAAAGGGCTCATGATGGAGGGGAATCAAGGAAAGGAGTTCAAACACCACTCTTATGAGAGTGAGGGAGGGAAATTTGAGTATGATGTCCCATAAGCTCCTTTGAGCTTGGTCCGGCATGAGGACCTTAAAAATAGCGCTGAATGGGAGGCAACCCATTATATTTTTTATTTGCTTTGAGTTTTTTTTTTTTTTGTTATTAGGGAGTTATTTTGAGTCGTATGTTTAACCTCGTATTTGAGTGAGTTGCTTGTAGGCTTGTCTCTAAAGGAGTAAAGGTATCATGGAGTTATTCAGATTGAAGGGACCAACTCAAGCAAGGGAGTGTGCAAAGCTATTGAGAGAAACGGAATTATTTGGTTGAGGTAACCCACAACCCCAAACTTAGACCTCTAGTAAGGTCGAAGTTTGGGGGGGGTGGAGTTTTTTTTTATGTTTCTTGTTACATTGCACATGCATGCACCTCTTATCTTTGAGTTGAGTTTGAGTGATTAGTGGTTTGTGGAGATACTCCTTGGGGTGATTTTGAGTTGACTCGCTATTGCATATTTCATGCCTATCAATCATCTTATGCTTGTTGATTGCTATCTTTGAGTATGATTTGATGAGTAGAGTGAGTTGTAAGGGTGAGTTAGAAATTCTTTTGTGTGAGTGTTTGAGTTTGAGCTGATTTGAGAAAGAACTTGTATGCTTGTGAATTTTTCTTTTGAGTACTTGTGTGATGAGATTGAGAATGCACTAGGACTAGCATGGATGTGAAAGCCGTGAGCTTTTGAGCCTTACGAGATTTAAATGCATGATTTAATCTCTTCGTTTGTGAGTGAATCATCACCTTAGAGGATGCTAGAACTTGCATGTGCTCTTGCTTCTTGATTGTGTCTAGTTTGATATGCCGAATAGGATCTTAGGCCATCTTTGATTTAATTGAGTCACTTAGCCAAAATTTTCCTTACCAATGACATTGATCCCTTGTTAGCCCCTTTGAGCCTAAAGCCTATTTTATTTGCTAGCACATATGAACACTATTCCAATTCCTAAGCCTTTTTGTCCCAATTTGAGTGGAGAATAGGAAAGTGTGAATGTGAAGGGAGTGAATTGAGTTGAAAAAGGGAAAGGTTATTTGTTGAGTGAATATGAGAAGAAGGTGTAATGAAGTTTTGAGTTGTGGAAAAAAGGAAAAAATTTGAGAATGAGCAAAAGGAAAAAATGAGCTCATGTGTTTGTGCGAAAAAGAAAAAAGAAGTGAAGTGATTGAAAAAAAAATGAAAGAGTGAGAAAGAAAAAAATTGAAGTGTTGAGAGAATTGGAATTGAAAGGGTGTTGATTGAACATGTTTGAAGTATTCTGTTCCTAATCTCGAAGTGCTAAAGTTTGATTTTCTATTCTCCATTCACGTTAGTCACTTTACCCTATATTGTTATCCCACCTGTCCAAAGAGCCTACATTACAACCTTGAGAAAAGTCCTTTTTGGTTCGGCATTGATTTCTAGAGTATGGTCGAAGTTAAGAGCACTTACAAGCCTATGGCTACCAATTTGTGTGATTGATTGTTTGAGTGAGTCCCTTGATCATTGCTATACACTTGTGAGGGAGCGAAACACATCGTTGAGTGCACATCCATGCTTGATCTTGGTGTTTCTTGTAATTGTTGCATGAGTATGATAAAAGAAAGTGAGTGAGTATACGGGTGATTGACTTTTGAAGCTTGAGTTCATTAGCTTGCATGATTGATTCTTTGACTCATTCCTAACAATTTCACTTGACTTATTATTTCATTGCTTGGGGACAAGCAATATGGTAAGTTTGGGGGGGTTGATTAGGCGTGAAATTGTCATGATTCGTAGCTAGAAACGCCCTAGTTTTGGTCGAATTTATTGAGTTTTTAGAGCCAAATGAGTACTATTTCTATACATTGATGAATTTGTCTCTTTGATACTCATAGGTGAATCGAGGATGAAAAACGGAGTTCGTAGGACTTTGAATCGACTCAAACGGATGCCCGGATGAGAAGATATCGAAGAAATACGATTGATATTAGTACGTGTGAAGAAAAGTGTTAGTTGCAAAGGAAGGGAACCGCTCGAGCCACTTTGCTCGAGCGCCCCGCTCGAGCTAAGGGCTCGAGCGCATAAAAACATACAGAACATTTTGGGCGCTCGAGGGGCACTGCTCGAGCGCCTCGCTCGACCTCAGGAACCGCTCGACCACTTTGCTCGAGCGACCCGCTCGAGCGGGTCTGCTCGAGCGCTTCCAAGGCATTTTCACCAACTTACGTTTTTCGGCCCACGAGTTCACGAATCGGCCCGTTGCCTATATATACCTCTTCCAAACACGTTTTGAGAGATCCCCGAACTTTAGAAATAATTTTTAGACTTAGTTTTTGGAGAGGAAGGAGAGAAGCAAATTTACGTTTACGTTTTGTTGAGGTTTTTCGTGCTTTCACCCTCAACTTTCTTCTCAACTCCCATCTCTTCAATCTCATCTCTATCTTGGGGCGTCTCAGAATCAGCAGGCATCTGAGGACCTTCATAGTTGGTTCCACTTCTTAACTGGATAGCCTTACAATGTTCTTTAGGATTACCCTCAGGCATTGAAGGGTATTTGCCAGGCTCTCTATTCAATGACTTTGCAATCTGGCTCATCTGGAACTCTATTGAAGTGAACCTTCGGTTGTTCTCTTGCTGAATTCGATTCAGCTCTACATCTCTCTTCTGGAGGTCTTGATCACGCTGATCAACTTTCTTATGCAGATCTTTCACATCGTACTCCAAAGAGGATAATCGTTTGCTCCCTTCCTCCACCTTCTGAAGGATAGCTCTCAACATCTCCTCAGTTGAGGAACCGTCTTCTCCACCCGGAGGTTTAGAACCTGGATCAACACCTGGAGGAAATGTAATGCCCGCCTTCGGGTTAGCATATGAAAAAATCTCGTTCTTCCTCCATTGGTTCTGAGGAAGCTGCTGGCCTCCTTGGTACCCTTGTGTGTTCCTCCATTGATTTTGAGGCGGCTGTGGACCTGGAGGCACAAATGGTTGGCCATAAGAAGGCTTCCTTGAAAATTTCCACCTTGTGGATACCCATTCTGATTGTAATAAGGACCTCACATATAATTGACTACTTCTTGCTGAATTGTGGGCTTGTCCTCTTGCTCATTCTCTGTTGCATTCCCTCCAACCATATTCTTCCCCAACTCAAGGTTGTTAATCTTTTCCATCATGGCCATCAACAGCCTTCTCGATCCTTCACCTTCCTCAACCTGGTGAACTCTTTGGAAATCTGCGTCCACATTCCAAGCCCCGGCATTCGTGACAATGTTGTCCACGATCTCTCTACACCTCACTATTCCTTGATTCAGGAATGATCCACTAGCACAGGCGTCTAGATGGTCTTGCCCAGCCTTGTTGGCACTACTATAGAAAAATGCCATCACATCTCCCTCATTGTACCCGTGCTGCTTTATCAACCTGTTTGAGTATCTCTCCCACGCTTGACGTAGGTCCTCTCCTTGCTTCTGACGGAAGGAAGAGATCTCAATCCTTGTTTTGATCGTTCTGGATGGAGGGTAGAACCGCTCGAGGAACAGACGCTCGAGCTCGGCCCAAGTGGTAATACCTCCCCGTGGAAGCATATTATTGTACCACTCTTTAGTTATTCCCGTCAATGATAATGGGAACAACCTAAGCCTCTTGGCATCCTCAGACATGCCATTATAATTGAAAGTGGAGGCTATCATTAGAAAGCTCCTCAGATGAGTATGAGGATTCTCCTTCCCGATCACCCTCTTGAACTGATTCTCGGTAAGCAGCTTTAAAATTCCTGGGGAAATTGAGAAGTTATTTGCCTCAACAGGAGGCAATGCCACTCCATCATAGTACCGTTGTGGCTGCACTGCAAACCTCCCTCGAATAACCATATTTTGATCTGCGTTCTGAGGAACGTGTTGAGGATTAGCAGCTGGTACCAGTACTTGTTGGGGTGGTGGTTGGTAAACAGGTGGTGGATTGTAAACTGGAGGTGGAGGATACGGGTATGGTGGATACGGATAAGGTGGGTATGGGTAAGGTGGGTATGGGTAAGGTGGGTAAGGTAAGTTGTTTTGTGGTAAGTTAGGATGTGGGTAAACAGGGTTGTTATGAGGATTATGGACAATGTTATGAGCTGGATTGTCTACGTTTAGTGTATCCGGGTTTAGGCTCTGGCTATCCCCTAATGGAACTTGATTTTGGCTACCACTAACTCCAGTGCCTTCAACTCGGCCCACTGTCTGATTAAACTCATTAGCTGCATCATCCAACTCATTAGTGAGGTCCATCGGTTCTTTCCCTCCTCCGGCAGTGTTCATTCTCCTCAAGAAAGCTCGGTTCCTTCTAGCTATCGTCTCAGGGTCCAACGGTATTCTCTCTTCGCTTGTATTGCCTTGTGAACGTGTTTTCATATACCCGACACACTAGCAGAAGGATCAAAACGCAACTGCTGAATGAATAAAAATAAAAATAAAAACAGAAAATAAAGCACTCACTACTCACTACTAAGCTATCTACAAGTCCTATTCAAAAGACATACAACGCCATCCCCGGCAACGGCGCCATTGACTTGAACCGAAAATACTAACTTATAGATTCCTCGCAAGCGTACGAGTTCACTGTAGTATGAGTAAGTATAATGACCAAGTATATCGAACCCAAGGGATGGAGTGTATGCAAATAGATCCCTGAAGATCTACGCGTCGTAGTTAATATGAGTGAAATGTTTTTGGATTTTTTTTTTTGAAAGATTAATTGAAACTAAAATAAACTAATTAAACTAGAATACTAAAGAAGACGATTTAACTAAGGTTTGTGTTCAAGTAAGAGATGGTGATGCTTAGGATAGGAATCCCTACGTATACTAACGGAGCAGGTACATAATCAAAATAACTGTGACGCGCAAGAAATAACCTAAGTAAAAGAATGCAAGGTGAAAGCTCAAGATTCTAAACTCTAATACTTTACCCTAACACTCGCCTTCACTAATCCACTAACAAGTTAATAGATTGTGCTTAATTAATGAGACCCTAATTTAACTAAGGTGATGTGGTCGTCCTCCTTCGCTAAACTGGTAGATGAATTAACCCTTTCTAAACCCTCTAGTTAAGTCTACTCGTTGTTAAAGAGTGATACGGTCATCCTCTCTCTAACACTTTTCGAACGAAATTCAAAGGTAAAGTTAAGATTAATTTTAAGAATTCATTAATCAAGAGAATTAAAACCTAACGTCACAAGTTACCCTAATTATGTACACACAACCTACTTCTACAAGTTCATCCTACCCCAAGCATGCAAGGGTTTTAGCTAGACATGGGTTTTACGTAAACAAGAACAATTGAATAAGTAACGAACATGAACATGATAATTATAACGATGAAAGGATTAATCATAAACTAGGGTTTGTAGAAATAAAGAATAACTTAAATTAAACCAATAGAACGAGTCTCAATGTGTTCAAGCACAAGAATATGAAGAAACAAAACTAAAACGTAAAATAGTGACGTGAATTCGTAAGAAAAAACCTCAAAAACGTAAAGTAAACTTGCTCATTCCTTCTCTCCGAATATTAACTCTCTAAAACGCTATTGAATCTAGTAGTTGTCAGTGGTATCCCCCAAAAACGAGCTTGAGACGAGTATATATAAGCAACGGGCCGAATCGTGAACTCATGGGCCGAAAAACGACTTTTAAAGCGCAACACATGAAGGCGCTCGAGCAGACCCGCTCGAGCAGTGGCGCTCGAGCGTGGAGCTCGAATGGTGCAAGTGCTCCAATTAGTACTTTTCTTCTTCAACACTAACACCAATCGTATTCCTTCGATATCTTCTCATCCGGGCATCCGTTTGAGTCGATTCAAAGTCCTACGAACTCCGTTCTTCACCCTCGATTCACCTACGAGCATTAAAGAGACAATTTCATCAATGTATAGAAATAATGCTCAATTGACTCCAAATACTCGACAAAATCGGCCAGAATTATGGCATTTCGAGTGACGAATCATGAAAATTTCACGCCTAATCAGAGCTCACCATGTATGAATGGGATTTACTATTCAAAGCAATTTCCTAAGAAGTATCAGGATAGTACTTCAATTGATCAAGATGGTTATCCTCTCTATAGGAGAAGAAATGACGGACGCACTGTTACTAAAAGTAAAGTTGAACTGGACAATGGGTTTTTTGTGCCATACAGTCCTATCTTATTGAGAAGGTACCATGGACATATAAATGTTGAATGGTGCAACAGACACAAATCCATCAAGTATTTATTCAAGTATATAAATAAAGGTTTTGATAAAGTAATAGTAACGGTTGATTCTGGTGTTCCGTCCTCTATCAAATCAAAAGAAAAGGATGAGGTTGAAGATTACATTAATTGTAGATATATTTCTCCATGCGAGGCTGTGTGGAGAACTCTCCAATTCGATATTCAGTACAAATTTCCATCAGTTGTGCGATTGAATTTTCACCTTCCTAACCAGCAAAGTGTTATTTTCAACGATGAGGAGTATATTGATGATGTTCTTGAGAGGCTAAATGTTCATAATTCCGAATTTCTGGCTTGGATGGCATGTAACATGACAGATCCCTAGGCAAAAAGTCTCACGTATATGGAATTTCCGTCCAAGTATGTATGGGATAGAAAAAAGTACTCTTGGAAAAGGCGTAGGGATAAAAGGTTAGCTTTGGGAAGATTGTACAATGTTTTACCTGGTGCAGGTGAACAGTTTTACCTTGGTATTTTGTTGCCTCATAGTAGGGGATCAGAGTCCCATGAGGAGATACGCACAATTGGAGATATTACTTATCCAACATTTAGAGATGCGTGTTATGCATTAGGGTTGTTGGAAGATGATAGGAAATATATTGATGGTATAATTGAGTCAAGTTTTTGGGCTACTGCACATTATGTGAGAAATTTGTTCTTCATTCTACTACTTTCGTCGTCTATGAACTCTCCAAAAAAGGTATTTGAACAGACTTTGGATTGCCTTTCGGGTGATATACAGTCTAGGCAAAGAAAAATATTGAATTTATCAGGTATATATTTATAAAATATATTAATTCGATTTAAATTTAAGTTCAAAAAATCTAATACAATATTCTTTTTATGTCTTTAACAGAGCTAATTTTAAGCAGTGATGAATTGAAGAATTATACATTGATTGAAATTGAAAGGTTATTGAATTTAAATGGAAGTAGTTTATCTAGGTTCCCTTCGATGCTTGTACCCAGTGAGGGGTCAATAACTGCTGGAACAAATAGGATGATATGCGAAGACATGCAATATGATCGTGAACTCTTGAGAAATGAGTTTATGAATTTAAGCTCTATGCTCACTTCTGAACAGAAGTCTGTTTTTTACGAGATACTCGATGTTGTTGTAAGTAATAAGGGTGGAATTTTCTTCTTATATGGATATGGCGGTACGGGAAAAACTTATATTTGAAAGACGCTTTCAGCTGCTATAAGGTGTGACGGCCATATAGTTTTGAGTGTTGCTTCGAGTGGAATTGCAGCTCTCCTTCTTCCTGGTGGACGCACTGCTCATTCCAGATTTGCCATTCCATTAAACATAGATGAGTCATCCACATGTCACATACTTCCTGGATCAGAGCTATCTCAATTACTGAAAGTTACCAAGCTAATAATTTGGGACGAGGCACCTATGATAAATAAATTTAGTTTCGAGGCATTGGATCGTACTTTAAGGGATATTGTTAGGAATTCTGATGGATCCGTGAGTAATATACCATTTGGAGGAAAAACTATTGTACTTGGTGGAGATTTCCGTCAAATACTTTTAGTTATACCAAATAGAAGCAGAGAAGATGTTATACATTCCACAATTAATTCATCGTATTTGTGGGATTATTATAAGGTAGTCTCTTTATTTTTTATATTGAACAACAAATATTTTTTTATACTAAGTAATTATATGTTGGTTAGATATTTTTTAATGTAATTGTGTCTTTACTTATAGGTTCTTACATTGACAAGGAATATGAGATTGACAGTCGAGAGTTCATCCTCTGGTCCTAGCAACAGTGATATTGCTGAATTCTCTGACTGGATATTGAAAGTTGGAGATGGTAAGCTTGGTCATAGTAGCAATGTTTTTGCGAAAATTAAGATTCCATTGGAAAATCTCATATATGATGAGGTTGATCCAGTTATGGCTATCATTCAGAGTATTTACCCGTCCGTCCAGAATAATTTACGTACGCCCAAATATTTTGAAGCTAGAGCTATCCTTGCTCCCACACATAGAGATGTGGACTGTATCAACGAGAAAATTCTCTCCATTATTCCCGATGAAACAAAGATTTATTTGAGTTACGATAGTGATTGTAAATCTGAATTCCGTCCTGGAGGTAATAGAGAGTTGGTTTCAGTTGATTTTTTAAACTCAGTCAAGTGTTGTGGAATGCCTAGCCATAGATTGGTATTGAAGGAAGAGGTTCTTATTGTTCTTTTGAGAAATATTGATTAGAAATCTGGATTGTGTAATGGGACAAGACTTATTGTTACTAGACTGGGAAATCATGTTATTGGGGCTGAGATAATATCTGAAAAAAACATTGGAAAAAAAGTTTTTATTCCAAGAATGACTTTGAGCAATACTGACTCAACCATGCCAGTAAATTTTACGAGGAGATTGTTTCCTACATTGTTGTGCTTTGCTATGATTATTAATAAAAGTCAAGGACAATCTCTTTCGACCGTTGGACTATACTTGCCAGAGCCAGTTTTCACATATGGACAATTGTATGTTGCAGTATCAAGAGTTAAAAGTAAAGGTGGTTTGAAAATACTTTGTCTTGATTCTGAAGGCAAACCTTCAAAGATCACGACAAACGTTGCTTACAGAGAGGTTTTTAGAAATTTGTAATTATTGTGTTGGATTTAATCATCTATGTATAGTTAAAGTATAGTATTTTATATTAATATGTTTAATCTTTAGGATTAAATACTTTTGTTATATATAACAATGAGCATATTACATTTTGTAGTCTTTTATTCTTATAGTTGTTTGATTGGGCGTGAAATTGTCATGATTCGTCACTCGAAATGCCCTAGTTTTGGTTGATTTTGTTGAGTATTTAGAGTCATTTGCGTATCATTTTCATAAACTAATGAATTTATCTTTTTGATGCTCATAGATGAATAGAGGGCGAAAAGAGGAGTTCGTAGGACTTTGAATCGACTCAAACGGATGCCCGAATGAGAAGATATCGAAGAAATATGAAAAGTACTAGTTCGAGGGAGAAAAAGTATCATTGGAGTGCACAAGCAAGGAGTACTCGTGCAAGGGTGCACGAGCAGCCGTGCAAGGCGCACGAGAGGATGCAAGTCGTGCACTAGTGCACGAGCACTCGTGCATAGTGTACGAGCAGGCATGTGGTCGTGCACTAGTGCACGAGCTCGTGTTGTCGTGCAGTTTTTCGGTTCTGGACAATTTGAGGTGCTCGAGTGGGATGTGCTCATGCACTAGTGCACGAGCAGTACACGAGCGTGCACGGAATTTTGGCCCATAAGTTCCCGATTCGGCCCAATGCTTCTATATATACCTCCCGAACACGTTTCGAAAGGAGAATCACTTACCAAATTACTTTTAGACTTAGTTTTTAGAGAGAGAAAGAGGAGAAGGAACGAGCAAACTTACTTTTACGTTTTTGAGGTTTTTCTTTACAAATTCACATCACGGTTTTACTTTTTAGTTTCGTTTCTTCAGATCTTTGTTCTTGAACACGTTTAGACTTCGTTTTATTAATCTAATTTCAGTTCTTAGAATTATTTTCTTTCAAAACCCTAGTTCATGCTTTTTAGTTTTTCACTTCAATTAATCATGATTATGTTCGTTACTTCGTCAATTGCTTTTGTTATCGTTATAACCATGTCCGGCTAAAACCCTTGTATGCTTGGGGTAGGATGAACTCGTAGAAGTAGGATGTGGGTACGTAATTAGGGTAATTCGTGACGTTAGGTTTTAATTCTCTTAATTAATGAATTCTTAAAATCAATCGTAACTTTTCCTTTGAATTTCGTACGAACGTGTTAGGGAGAGGACGACCGCATCACTCTTTAACAACTAGTAGACTTAACTAGAGGGTTTAGAAGGGGTTGATTAATCTGCCGGTTTAGCTATGCAGGACGGCCGCATCACCATTAGTTAAATTAGGGCCTCTTTAATTAAGCACGATCTATTAACTTGTTAGTAGATTAGTGAAGTCGATTGTTAGGATAAAGTATAAGGGTTTAAAATCTTGAGCTTTTATCTTGCAATCTTTTACTTAGGTTATTTCTTGCTTGATTATGTACCTGCTCCGTTAGTATACGTAGGGATTCCTATCCTAAGCATCACCATCATATACTTGCATACAAACCTTAGATACTTAGTTTAATTTTCCTTTTGCATTAGTAGAGTAATTTAGTTTAGATTATTTTCTCTTTTAAAAAATCCAAAAATATTTCACTCATATTTGTTGATAGGCGAACATAAGTCAATCAATGGCGAACGAGGATTAAAGCTACATCAAGGATTATGAAGAGCCAACCTCAAATCAAGGGTGATCAACAAAGAAAATCAAGTTGGGGTGCATCTACCAATTTTAGAGGTGTATAAAGTGACGAACAACTCCCCGACGAACAACTAATGGGCGAACAGGTATTTAGACCCGAGACCAAGAATGAGCCAACTGTGAAGTCATCAATGACGAACAACTTGGTCAAACTATAATATAACAAACAGCCAAAGAAGTGTACAAGTGAACAAAGGACAAAGATTCCAAAGCCAAGCTGAACAAAGCCATAAGGCGAACAACTTCCAAAGTACACCCTCAAGAGGCGAACAACCTTCAGTTGAAGGGTCATCAAGATCAGTCAAGCCGACCTAGGCGAACAACAATGAGTCCGAGATAAGGCCCAAAAGAAGACTTTGTAACTAAGATTCAGCTTAGATAAGGTCAAACTAAGGTCAAAGGACATATGTCAGGCATGCAAGTTAGGGAGACCAAGAGTCAGTAGCACCTCATGCTTGCTAGCCTCTATAAATAGTTGTTCTCCAGCTCATTTATATAATTTCGAATTTCAGACAAAAAATACACACAAACATACCCTAACCTACACATACACGAAATAAGTCCAATTTCGACTACCGAATTTACAAATTCGATAAATTCATACCCCGATTTACCATTTACGGTGGTAATCAATCACACGTTATTGATTGGTGACGTAAAAACGGATTAAAACAGCCACTAATTCTCACGATTAGATTCGTTCACCAACAATTTGGCGCTAGAAGGAGGGTTCGAACCTTCGCCCTTGTGGTTAACAGCCACACGAAGCAGAGATCAAATATGCTCCAACCGAAAAGCTGGCATATGCTTTGGTTATGAGCGTGAGAAAGTTACGACCATACTTCTTTGACCATCAAGTCGAAGTTCTAACAACTTTCCCGCTCAGGCAAATTCTCCATCGCCCCGACACTGCAGGTCGTCTCTTAAGATGGTCACTGGAGATTAGCCAATTCGGGGTGACCTATGCTCCTCGAACAGCGATCAAAGGGCAAGCATTAGCCGACTTTATAGTCGAACTAACTTTCCCACCAGATCCGACGAGAGGACTTGATCATCCTTGGCATCTCTATGTGGACGGATCATCAACCAATATAGCCTCGGGGGCAGGAGTAGTTTTAATCAGCCCAGATAGACAAGTATTCACCTCGGCAATCAGATTTGGTTTCATGGCAACCAACAACGAAGCTGAGTATGAAGCTCTTATTGCTGGTCTCCACCTATCTCTCGCAGTTGGTGTCAGACGCTTGCAAATATTTGGCGATTCACAATTGATCGTGAACCAAGTCCGAGGTGAATACTAAGCAAAAGAAGATCACATGATCGAGTATCAACGGATTGTTGCTCACCTAATGTCCATGTTGCAGCAAGTTTTCATACAGCAAATTCCAAGGACGAGCAACACTCAAGCAGATGCGCTTGCTCGACTAGCAACAAGTGAAGGCCCCGTAGAGTTGGCAGATATTATAGTTACAAAGATGAAAGATCCATCAACAGTAAGCTATAATGTCAACCAACTCGACGATCAAACCAGTGAAGAAGACTGGAGAACAAGTATAGTCAAATACTTGAAAAGTGGGGAAAAACCAAACAATCCTTTTGAAGCTGCCAAGCTAGTAAAGCGAGCCGCCAGATATACTCTGGTGGGCGAGCAACTCTTCAAAAGGGGAATATCAGTCCCACTTCTCAAGTGTTTGCCTAGGGGGCAAGGGCAAGCAGTACTCGAAGAAATTCACGCCGGAGTATGTGGAAATCACACTGGGGGGCAAGCCTTGGCGTACAAAACCATCAGGCAAGGGTATTATTGGCCGACTTTACGCCAAGATGCAATAAAAAAAGCAAAGACTTGCCACCAATGCCAAATCTTTGCACCAAACATTCATACCCCGGCCCAACAACTCGTATCGGTTTATAGCCCATGGCCTTTTGCTAGATGGGGAATGGACATTATTGGTCCTTTCCCAGCTGGAGTCGGAAATGTTCGATTTGTCGTTGTGGCAGTCGATTATTACACTAAATGGGCAGAAGCAGAGGCCATGGTGGGCATCACGCAACAGAAGATGATCAACTTTATTTGGAAGAACATTGTCTGCCGTTTCGGAGTCCCACAGGCAATTGTGACAGACAATGGTCCACTGTTTGATGGACAAGAGTTGAGAGAATTCTGTGCGAAGTGGGGGATCAAAAAACATTACTCCACACCTTATCATCCCCAGTCAAACGGACAAGTTGAAGTTGTGAACAAGATAATCAAGCATACATTAAAAGTAAGACTGGCGGAGAGTAAAAGTGGTTGGTCTATCGAACTCCCGGAAGTCTTGTGGGTATACAGAGTTTCTCCCAGGTCTAGCACCGGAGAAACACCCTTTGCTATGGCTTTCGGAACAGAAGCAGTAATACCTATTGAGTTAAGGACCAGTACGATTAGGACGACCAACTTTGATGAACAAGCAAATAATTCTGCTCTAAGTGCTGAAATGGATTTACTCGAAGAAAAAAGACTCAATGCTGAGTTAAAAAATGCAACATACAAGCAAAGAGCGGAACGTTATTATAATTCCCGTGTAAAAGTCCGGGAATTTAGAGTTGGAGATTTGGTTCTAAGAAAACTGCTCGCCCAATCTTCAGGAGTACTGGGACCAGCTTGGGAGGGCCCATATCGTATAACGGAAAAATTCGTAAATGGCGTATACGATCTCGAAGATATGGAAGGCAAGCCGGCCTCATACTCCTGGAATGCCGTACATCTCAAGAAGTACTATCAATAAATGGGCGAACAATTATCTTGGGGGCAGGTATGGCGAATGAAGTAAATCAAGCAAATGGAATGGATCAAGGATCAAAAACTTGCATAATTTTTTGAAAATTTGGTTAAGTATAGATTAAAAAGTTGCTCGCCACATTTGTATAGTCTGGTGCTGCGTCTTTTAATTTTGAATAGAGTTGCTCGGCAAAAATCTATAAGCGAGCAAGTTTTTAGTTTATGTTCAAAGTTGTTCGTCATATTGTATATGTAAGTGATGAACAGTCTTATAACACTTGTAATTTGTTCAAAATGTAAATACAGTAGTTGTTCGTCAGCAAAGGAAAAAGTCCAAAAGCTCGAGGTACAAGTCCATTCAAAGGTTGTTCGTTTTACAAATGAACAGAACCTAAGGACCAAAGCCACTTAAAGGTTGTTCGTTTTTTAAAATGAACAGAACCTAAGGCTGAACCCTGATTCCACTAAAGGCAAAGTTCAATTCGAACAAAAGCCCAACACTATATGTTATAATTGTAAAGGCATTGACAAATGTAAAGGCAATTAACATATATAAGAAAATGAGCGAACAAAAGAAAGACATCTGGCAATTAATCAAAGGCATTGAGCCTCAAAAATAGTACAGTGATTCAAGAAGTCAAGTACTACAAAAGGAGCGAACAACTATTACAAAGAAGAAGAAAAGAAAAAAAAAAGCTAAGTCTAAGGCCTATTGCTGCTCGGCTGGAGGAGGATCTTGAGTCTGCTCGGCGGAAGGGTCGACAATCATATCTCGAGCAAGATCTTCAGCTGCCTTATCTTCCGCTTCTTTAGCAGTTTGCTCGTCAGCAGCAGCCGGCTCTCCCTCTTGCTCGTCTTCAATAGCATGGTGAGGAGGGTGGGTAACAGTGATGCTAGAGTCAAGCTTATCAGTCTTGACCCCTAATTCAATCAGGTCCGCCAGCTGTATTTCAATGTTGTTCGGTGGCGGATAATGTTCGATGAATTCATTCAAGTCTTTACTCATCTCCTCCACCAAGTCCTTGTAGTCATAAGCATCGGCCGAGTGGATACTGTCCGCGTAGGCACAGATATACCCAAGGTTGGAAATGGGAGCAGGCCGAGCCTGAACCTCCGCTTCAAGTTGTTCGCGTGTGAAGAGGTTGGCTTCGGACTCCCGGAGACGAGCAACCTCCGCCTCGAGATCAGCAATTTTCTGCTCGGCCGCTGACAGTTTGTTCTTCTCCTCACCAAGCAAGGTCTCTTTACTCTTCAGCTCGGCAGATAAGCCTTGAATGTCTTCAAGGTGCTTTTTCTCGCCGTCGATATAGAGGGAAAGCTGGTCATTGAGCCGAGCAATCTGGCCATGCAAGTTGTTCGCCAGTTTGTCTTTTTCCTCGGAGAGTTGCCGAGCAGTACTCGCATAATGGCGAGCAGACTCTTCTTGCTCGGCAACTTGGGCGATTGCCCTTTGGGCAGTGACGAGGCCGTTGGCGACGAGCATCATCGAGAGGTGGAGATTGTCCATTTGCCCCTGTTGGAGGATGGCTTTGTCCAAGGGACGCGTCCAGGCTCGGGCGACCAACTCCGTCGCCTTGCGAACATGTTCGCCAGGAATCTCCCTTATGTTAACGGGAGTTTTCGAGCAAGCGTACTGATGTACAACACTTGCTCGACCGGGATAATCATCAGCCCGATATCTGCGAACAAGAAAAGAAATTGATACTTAGAAAAATTAAAAATGAAAGTTATTCGGCAGAAGGGGGTAGATACTTACTCGGCAAACTTCCGTTCATCCCATCCAAGGAACGTGAGGTCTTCTGGGCCACGGGGTGAACCCACATCTTTGCTCGCCTTTCCCGACCTTTCCGTAGGCTCCGCGGAAGAACGCCTAATGACATCCCCTTCGTGGCGAGCATGACTTTGGCCCATTTTTTCCTTCCCCTTGCCGAGGACATCTTCGGCCAGTGGGGTCCCGTCTGCCTTCTTAAGGCGTTTCCCACCACGAGGTGGGGAAACAGGAGGGGAACGGATTTGAACGGGGGGGGCCGTCTGTCTGGGAACTCTAGCCCCCTCAGGTTTGTTCGTCAGTGCAAGCACATGGGAGGGGGGATCACCTTTCCTCTTCTTCCCTCTTGGGGGCCCCATTTCAGATACCCTACGCTTGAGGAGGGCGTAACTGTGGGGAACGGCAACTGTTACTTGCTCGGCTAAAAAAAAAAAATTTTATTTAGGCGAGTAAGTTAAACAAATCAATGACGAATAAGACTGGAATCAAAAGTTATAAATTCATACCTGGGGGCACCTCAGCTTGAGCCTCCAGGTGGTGAGTGTAAGTCAAGAGGCGAGCAGCTCTTTGACACCTTGCTCGGCAAAGATAGTCAATAGTCCTATCTGCCCTATTTCGGAGGCCAACCAAGCACGAGGTGAACAGAAACTCGGAGCTCAACTCCTCCTCTTTCGAATTCCACTTGGGTAGACGAGGGCCTGCGAACAAACAAGAAAAGTTAAATTAGAACTACTTAGCCCAAAGGCGAGCAAGAAACAAACTTACGTTTCAGTTTTCCATAGGCTGCTGGAGAATTTATTCGTCCAGGGCCACCGTGTGGACCAGAAGATGCTCGCCAATCACCCCCAATCCAGAAGAAGTGTTGCTTCCAGTCACGAATCTTGTTCGGCACCTCTTCCACCATTTTCAACCCAGTTCTTGCCTTGAGATAATGATAGCCTTCTTCTCCTAAGGGGCAGCTTGTAATTGTCATCAAGTAGTTGATCTCTTCCGCAGTGATCCGATCAACATACCCCTCCAAGGCGAACAAGCACATAGAGCCTAGAAGGTTCATCCACCCAATTGGAGTAATTTGGGTGATGGCCAAGTTGGTCGCCTCCAGGAATCGACCAACAACGGGTGGAAGAGGCAGCTTTAGTCCGGCAATCAAGGTGTGAAGGTTGATCGCCGTGCATCCTGGGGGTGGGCGATCAGCTCTTTCTTTTCTCCGGGGGGCCCACAGGTGAATATCGTATGGGATTTTGTAGTCCTTCCGGATAGAGTCCAGTTCATCTTCGCGAACAACACTTTTTATCTTGCTCGCCTGGTACTCAGTTTTCACCTTATCCATTATTTGTCTCTGGGGACGGGGAAAGCTGTTCGCATACCTTTCAGCATATGCTCGCCATTCGAATAGTCGAGCAACCCCAACTGGGATCTCATTTTCCCGCATCTTTGGGGATGGAAAGTTAATACTCTCCAGGAACTCGCGAGTGAGATCGTTAAGATCTGGATCTCCAGATTCAGCAGAAGACGAAGAGCTATCGTCCAAATTGTTGTTCGCCACAACTGTTAATTCTCTCCCAGATGGGCCCGCACCGGTGTCCTCCACAGAGCGAACAACTGAGTCCACGTGAGCGTTCGACGCTGAAGAAACTTCAACTGGCTCTAGATCGCGAGCAACAATGGGAAAAAGAGGATCTAGGGTCTCCTCAGTTTTATTGCTCGAGTGCGAAGACATGGAAGAGGAAGAAAAATCCAAGCGGCGGTAGAAAGAGTTGCAGACGGCGGCGCTATCCCGGAGAAGACGGTGGCGCTCGGGTCCACACGGCGGCAGAAAGGATTTTCGAGAGAAAAAGATAGAGAGAAAAAAGAGTAACTACCTGGGAATTGAAGTTTGAAACCAAGAGCGGAAAGGCGGACGTCGGAAAGCTTGGTATCGCCGGAGGGAGGAGGAAGTCGCCGGAGCACTGTAGTAGGAGAAGAAGAAGTGGGAAAAATTTCAGTTTTCCCACTACTTATACCCCAAATAAAAACGGGGTCCCAGACGTAATTTCCCAAAAGCCCCGGGGCCAAATTGAGAGAAAACGGGGTAATTTCCAAACAAGTTCAAAAATTTAGGGACCTATATGTAATTATAGGGGCGCATGGCCTCGGGATTGCTCGCGCGTGGGCGGCGCACAGCCATGCCGCCCACGTCATCTTCGTACAACTCCCAGACCTTGGGAAGACGAAACGACAGACCATATGTTGCTCGCCCAAGCCAATGATGTTCGCCCCAACCCTCATCATTTTGATATCCTAACTATAGTTGCTCGCCACAAAGTTGCTCGTCTGGGGCAACATATAGCCAGGATAGGGGGCAATTGTTGATAGGCGAACATAAGTCAATCAATGGCGAACGAGGATTAAAGCTACATCAAGGATTATGAAGAGCCAACCTCAAATCAAGGGTGATCAACAAAGAAAATCAAGTTGGGGTGCATCTACCAATTTTAGAGGTGTATAAAGTGACGAACAAATCCCCGACGAACAACTAATGGGCGAACAGGTATTTAGACCCGAGACCAAGAATGAGCCAACTGTGAAGTCATCAATGACGAACAACTTGGTCAAACTATGATATAACAAACAGCCAAAGAAGTGTACAAGTGAACAAAGGACAAAGATTCCAAAGCCAAGCTGAACAAAGCCATAAGGCGAACAACTTCCAAAGTACACCCTCAAGAGGCGAACAACCTTCAGTTGAAGGGTCATCAAGATCAGTCAAGCCGACCTAGGCGAACAACAATGAGTCCGAGATAAGGCCCAAAAGAAGACTTTGTAACTAAGATTCAGCTTAGATAAGGTCAAACTAAGGTCAAAGGACATATGTCAGGCATGCAAGTTAGGGAGACCAAGAGTCAGTAGCACCTCATGCTTGCTAGCCTCTATAAATAGTTGTTCTCCAGCTCATTTATATAATTTCAAATTTCAGACAAAAAATACACACAAACATACCCTAACCTACACATACACGAAATAAGTCCAATTTCGACTACTGAATTTACAAATTCGATAAATTTATACCCCGATTTACCATTTACGGTGGTAATCAATCACACGTTATTGATTGGTGACGTAAAAACGGATTAAAACAGCCACTAATTCTCACGATTAGATTCGTTCACCAACAATATTAACTACGACGCGTAGATCTTCAGGGATCTATTTGCATACACTTCATCCCTTGGGTTCGATATACGTGGTCATTATACTTACTCATGCTATAGTGAACCCGTACTCTTGCGGGGAAGCTACTAGTAGAAAGCTAGTATTTTCGGTTCAAGTCATTGTTATTTTTAGATGCTTCAATGTCGCGTTGCATGTATAATTTTTTTTAATCTGGTCCTATAATTTATACAAGGATTGAGACCATCTAGCTGTAAATGTGTGACTTGCAGAGTACTAGGAGCAATGCATAGTGAAATAATTATATTTTTTTACAATAAATTGTTAATGAATCACAGTTGCACTAATATGGACATATTTATAGAGTATAGCTGATAAAAAACATCTAGCCATACTTCTTGATACCGCGACACTCGCGGGTCTACAACTAGTAAATATATAATTATGTTTGTGTATAGAAATATGATACAAGCTCATTTACCATTTTTAGTCCTATCTTTTGAGAAGGTATTATATGAACATATTCACGGTGAAACTTATTTGAAGAGTATTAGTAAATTACATTAAATGTATCAATTTATTGCTGTAAAGATATCAATTTCGAAGGGTATTAGTTGTTTACACTAAAAGTATTAGCTAAAGTGGTATTGATTATTTTTATTAAAGGTATTAGTTATTTTAAAATAAGGTATTAGTAAATTATTGCTCACAATAATGGTTATCGTGAGTAGTAATTTTGGTAAATTTGACCACCAATGAATATGTTCATGTTTTTCATTTAAAATAAAGGTTGATTGTTCATGTTTTTCATTCTAACTTCTTATAAGATCATATCCCATATTTATTCAATGTTTTCATAAATTCCAATGACCAGTTATATTTTTATAACTATCTTACCACCGAGCCTTCTACAAAATTGAATGATTACATTATGACCCCATTACTTTTTAGAAATAAGGTATTATTACCGTTTAACAATATTTAATTTTCCTATTTTTATGACTAAAATTTTGTTTATAAAATTTGTTATGGTTATATTGATTATTATCAACTATTATTTAAAAATGTTAAAGACAAGATAAGTGTGTAAATCCTATGACAATATTATTACTTTTTATCTAATATAACTTAGATAATAAAATTAAAATATATTTTAGTTTTAAAAATTGTATGTTGTTACATTTCATTCAATATTTTAATTTAATACATGATATATAAAGTCTCATTAATATTTGACTGATGAGTAACTCTCTTGTGCACTTGGTGTATGGTGCACTCACTCAACAGTTGAAACTATTTACACTGAAAACTATGATTTGATTACACTAAAAATATGATTAGATTACACTGAAAAGTATACACTAAAATTCGATTTTTTCTATAAACTTTTCAGTGTAATCTAACCATACTTTTCAGTATAATCATTCTACACTTTTTCAATGTAAACAACTTTAATGTAATCAGTCTACACCAAGTGCACATGCGAGTGCCCCTTGATTGATTATTTTTTAAAAAAATTGAAAATTAAATATAATTTTAATTAAGGCTTTGCATATAATAACATTATCATAAATACTTATTTAAATGAAACAACATAAAAGATAAATATTGAGAATATCTCAATTTTATATTTATTTTAGTACCAATAATGTTTGCAAATTAAATTATAATATATTCCTTTTATTATTTCTTTATAACATATACTATAATTATACCACTATTTAGATTAGAAGCATTAATTTATCATGTATATTCTTTTTAAGTTTTTCATCCTTTAATTCTTAGTTTACCATTTTCTTTTTCAATTAGGTGATTATATACAATTCATTGACTTATGTATTAGTTTTTCTTGTGCTATATTTTCAACCAAATGGAATACATGCACAACAATTATAGAAGACGGAAATTTGTTTGGATTTTGATGTCATGATTTCTCTATCTTAACTAGGCCATTGAATACATACTCATTAATATGTATATCTCGCACTTCTTGACTTTGGTTTGTATCTTTATATTAGTAATTTATATATATATATATATATATATATATATATATATATATATATATATCATACGTCTAAAATTGGAATTGACATTTGAAGAAGTTGTCATCTTCTTTCATGATGATCTAATGATGATATAAGTTGGGCAAAATTTTAGGTGGTGCAACTTATTTGGTATTTCATAAGATTCACGCTCAATTTAGAAAAAATAGATTGTAAATATAGCGTGTTGGTTCTTCATAATGAAAGAAGTTAATCACTATATATGAAGGATATGTCTTATGTCCAAATATCTAAGTAGAATTTGGATGGTGTTAATTATTTATAGTGATATGAGTCTAAATTTGAAGTTTAATTTATCATATAAATTTTTAAAAAAATGTATTTTTTTTTACATAGAGTTTTTTCTTGAGATGATTAGAGATCATGACAATAAAGGCTACATGGTAAGTCGATTTAATCAATATATGTGGAGCCGGCTATTATAAAAATATTAATAGAGTGGATAATACTTATATAGGAGTATATGACTTTAACTAAAAAAAAAAGTGAAAAGGTAGAGGTGATTCCATGATTCACGAGGGTTATAGGAAAAAAAATAAAAATATTCATGCAAGTTGATTACTCTCTCCGTCCCGGAGGGACTTGCACACCTTCTAAAGCACACTTATTAAAAAATTCATTTTTTTGAATAAAATAGTGACATATGGGTAAATATATGTATATTTTTGTGAGGGTGCACACAAATTAATATTTTCTCTTATGGAGTGTGCAAGATCCTTCGGGACGGATGGAATATCTTTTAAGATTTTTTAGTTAAATTGACCCTTTAAAAATTATATCTCAATACTTTTATCGTAAAAGTATTGTTTATTAGTTGACGCATAATTTAGTAGAGACAGTCTTATATGGAACCATCTTATATATTTAACTACATTTTATAAATATTTTTTGATATATTTATACATTGATTGGGTCACAATGATGGTGATGATATTCTTCATCTCAGCAAATAAGGTTCATTATTTGTTACAAAATTAAATTTGAAACTTAATATTGTATAAATATTAATTTATTAGAAATTAAATTGATTCTAATAAAAAGTATTGATCTTAGTTTTGCAAATTATAAAATTTATGTGTTTCATATAAGTACAAATCAAACTTACCTCACGAAAATATTTGTATTGAGTACTTATGTATTAATTTAACCATTTTAGTTTGTTAACCAATAAGTTATTCAAATATAAAAAAAAAATTAAGATCGAAAATCGAAACATTAAAATAGGTTGTAGGTTATTTATATTTTTGTTTTGTGTATTAAATGAAGCTTAGATTACAGGCCTTATACACAAAGTATTTTTCATTATTTCTTATATTTTTTATTTAATACAAATTTATATATCATATTATTTTGTAGAGTGTCATAATATTCGAACATATTATGGTTCAAATTGAAATTTGTATTAACTTATTCAAAATAATAATTTTTTTGACATTTTTAGTCCCGTAGTATTTTTCTGGCACTTTCAGTCCCAAAAGATTGAGTAAAATGCAATTTTGGTCCCAAAAGAATGCGTAAAATTGCAGTTTTGGTCCTAAAAATTAGATAACCTTCGCGGACAGGTACCAAAAGTATTTGAACCCATTCTCTTTAGACAAAAAGTGTAATTTTTTTTAATATATTGAATTATGTTACAACTGAAAATTTTATCCCGATTTATTATGAATTCAAGTTCATTGGTGACATGGAACATTGAATGATTTTTTCTACTTACATTTGGTAAATGTTTATTAGAAATGTTGGATTGCATAAAAATGATAAACTTATTTTTTAGAAGTATACTAATATTGATGTTAGAGCAAAAATATTTTTTATTAATTGTGCAATAAGGTTGATTAGTTCATGATATTGATATTTTTAATTAGGATCCTTTGTTGATGTTTTTATTTGTATTGCTAACTTTCAACGACGATATATAATTTTATTATTGTATAAAAAAATTATTATTTCATATGGATGTTAATGTTTAGAAACACTGCAGTAACAGATTATACAGATTTCTATTTGGTGACTTTTTATTAAACTTTAAAGTACTTATTTTTATTATATTTATCTTAAATAATATTTGTGTATATATTACCGTCATTGATATAAAGTTGATTACTAGAAGCTTCAAAAATAACACTGACTTTTTAATAAATAAACAATTTTTTTAATTATTAAAACTAAAAAATTTAAATTATTGATTATTAATCAAGTTAAATATGAAATTGATTATAGATAAATATATTACAGGATGCAACTTTTGTCCTCCAAATTATTCTGTCCTTGCTGATTCGCCAAAAATTTATAGGCAATAAATCTACCTCCACTATTTTACTAAGTTTACCCAACCCATTTATATTTTTTTTGTAAAATATACCCACTTTAAAATAATAGTTTTAACCAATATATAATACTTAAACCCATATATCTAAAAATAATCATACACCAATATCGTTCAATTTCAGTACAACCACCAAACATATTTAATCCCACACCTCTTTAATCCAGCAATGAAATATATTATTAAGATTTTTACACAAAAGTGTCTACTAAGCAGAGAAATTTAAAATTGAGTATGAAGAAACCAACAAAGCAAGATATACATACCATATTTTTCGAACTCACAACATGATAATTCCAAACTTTAAAGAAAAGATCAACCAAAAAATCTATACAAAACATAATTTAGTTTTTAGTTAATTTTATATTAATTCACGACCTTTAGATCCAATTTCAATTAATTACGACTTTCAATATTTTTATGAAAATTCATCACCTCTTTATTTGTTTCAATTTGGTACACACTTTTAAATTATGATATGATTTTTTCAACCACGTGTCGGATACTTCTCTTACCTCCCTTAAAATGATTTCATCCATGTAGAAATTTTTTTAATCCAAGCAATATCGCACCCTCTTGAGTCACATAACTTTTGTTGAAAATGAAAATCATGTATTAGATTGAAATAACTAAAGAGGTGATGAATTTTCATAAGAATATTAAAAGTCATAATTAAATTAAGATTGAGGCAAAAGTTCATGAATTAATATAGGATTAACTCTTTTCTTAATTTAACGTAATAGGATTTTTTTATATTATATTATAATTTTTATAACCTTTTTAATATTTAAACATAGATGAAAGTTGTTATTTGACCATGTATAAGCAATTAAAATTTTTCTCCAAATGTTTCAATTGAATTTAATTTGATATCTTGAAGATATGTTGATGGAATTTAAAACCAGCTAATGTTAGTCAAATCAATGAGTTTTTCATGAAATGACATATTGTTAAATTTTAAACTTCGTCTGGTGAAATTTATATTTATTCGGATGCATATCTTTTTTTTTTTATTGAAAATCTAAAAGTTAATATTTTTTTTCTCTTTATCTTTTAATAGCATATACGAATATTGGGTGATTTAAAAAAAAAAAGAATCGAATTTTATTATTTGAATTATGTCATAACTAAAGAATTATTTCCTTTTTATTACAAATCCACGTTTATAAGTTAACAATGAAATTCATAATGGAGGAGATTTCAAAGAATTTAAGAGACACTCTTGAATATGGAATCAACAATATGTGAAGTGGCGAAAAGAAGGAACTTATGCTGAATGAGAGAGGAATCTGATTTTAATGTTAAGAAGGTTGTAATTTTAGAAAGAAATTGAGAGCTAGGAGTTAAATTCTGTTAGTAGAATTTTGTATTTTTTTTAAACTTTAAGGTGTATCTCACACCTAAAAAATTGTATTGTTGCTTTTCAAATCAATAAAATTTTCCCTGATAAAAAAAAAAAAGTTAACAATAAAATTATTTAAAATTATTGAATATTTAATCGGGGATGTCACAAATTTCATCAAGAGTATATTTGAGATGAGATAATAAAAAAAAGTAATGATTTTTTTAAAAAGAAAGTAGTGTTTAAGTTTTATAATAAAATATTAGGTATTATCATAGTTAAAAATTGTAACAAATTTCAGCCTTGCGAAGCACGGGTAAATTTATCACTAGTAAATATTATAATATAAACAATTTATCTAGAAGAGTTTGTTAATATATTTACTAGCATACCCAAGTTAAACTTAAAATCATACCTATCTCCAAATCTCCAAATAAATATATTTTTTAAGCGTTACATTCCTACCTTAATTTGTGTGAAATATGCTTTGTAGTAGTAATTTGACAAAATCTATGATGAAACAAATTTTATCCACTTAGTCATCAATATCTTGAAAATGCAAACCATATTCAAGTTTCGATCTCTTAAGTTGATTTAAAATAAGGTTTAGTTAAATCTTCTCTAAAATTGCATTTTAAATTAAACTTTTGAATTTTGTTAAAAAAAGCTTCAACTTAATATCTTTTGACAATTTAGACTTACGGAAAAATGCTGACATGACGTCTATATGGCAGCAAGGACTAAAACGACGTCATTTTACTAATATATATAAAAAAAAAATCCTAATTCCTGAAACAATGTCGTATTCATTAATTAAATAATCTAACAACGTCGTTTTTTCTGTGAGTAAATGAGCGGAATCTTTTCGCACCCTAAACCAATTTTTTTTTACTTGCCTCAATTACTTTTTTTTTCACAGTCGATTTGAATGAGAGAAAGATACAACCTGATTCTTCTACCTCAAAGGCGATATGCGATTTGCTATGGATATTTCGAGTTAGATTTTATGTAGGTATTCTTTGGATGATTTTGAGTGATACTATGTGAATGTGTTGAATCCTTAAAGAGGTAATATTTTAGTTGTTCACAGTGTGAAAAGAAATTGTAACACAGGAATTGAGAAATTATTTGGGATTTATGAAAATTTAATTCTAACTTTTGTCATGTAATTTTTAAGTTTTTGGCCACATATTTTATTTTTGTTGCCACATAATTTAGGTTTTTTTTTTTTTTTAATCCTTGCCATGTAGACGCAGCTTCAGACAGAGATAAATATGTCCATAAATTTAAATTGCCAAAAGAAATTAAGTTGAAGTTTTTTTTAACAAAATTGAAAATTGTAATTTAAAATGCAATTTTAAAATAGATTGTGATTTAAATTGCACTTAAACCTTAAAATAAAATTGATTTAATAACGAACGAATACATACCCAATATCAAACTGCAAGGCTCGAATACTTTGGCAGCTCATTCAACGTTGACTTATATTTCAAACAAATAAACTCGATTTGTTCTTGTAAAAAAGAAAAAAAAAAAACTCGATTTGTATTATAAATCAATAAACTTTAACAATCAGACTATACACCCTAATGTGTATCTAAAAACCCATAAAGTAGACCTAACCTGAAAGGGTTCTACTATATACCCCTCCATATTTATTAGATACCCCCACTCTATTTTTTATTTATTATAATATATTATATAAATGATTTTTATATCCTTATAATTAAAAAAAAAATAGATACACCCACTAGAATACCAAAAGATACAAGATAGTATACAAACACAAGAAGAGAATCGGTGAAGATACGGGAAGAGAAGAGAAAATTCATCTTGTGCACCATTTTATCATCTTTACAATGGTGATGTAACCTTAGTTTCTTGTTCCATTACAATGGTGAAGCAAGTATGTGCAGGTAATTGAGTAAAACAACACGCAACCAGGATTACTTTGTCGCGGACGCCATCAAATCACCTCAACCTAAGCCTCACCATTTGACCAATATTTGAGTAAAGCATATAACAGAGATTTAATTCTTCAAGGACAATTGCTATATTTTTCTGGGAAAAAATCCCGATTCTAATTTTTCGAACCTGGTTTTTCGAAAAATGGCTAAGATTTCGGCAAAAACTTGTCGAAATATGGTTAGGATTTCGACAAAATCTTGTCGAAATATAGATTTTCGAAAATATTTTGCCGAAATATTTGTCATTTTTCGACAAGTCTTTTTCGAAACCCTAACCTTTTTTCGAAAAACCAGGTTCGAAAATTTTAAACCAATATTTTTTTTTTGAAATCATTGTTTGCGAAATCTCGTCGTTGTCGGTATTTTACCGTCGTGAGTCCTGAGTCAACGCTTCATCTCGTCGTGCAAAAGCACTTGGTTCGTGTCGACGTATAGAAGGACAAAAAAATAACGATAGGGAAGAGTTTAATTTAATTTTGTGGGGCATTGTCGGCGGCTCGTTGTTGGTGGTGGCTCATCGGTTTATCGATGCTAAAATGGATATAAAAAACAGTGTAAATATTATGACAGAAAAAATTTGTGGGGGTGTATCAACTCTTTGAACAAATAAGTAAGAGAGGTATTAGGAGTAAGGGTAATATAATGTAGATATATTAATGGGGTATATTTAATATTTATTTAAAATAGGGTGGGTAATTAAGTGGGTGGGGGTATCTAATAGAGATGGAGGGGTATATAGTCCAACCCAAACTGAAACATACGAACAAGCCCAAAAAAAATATAAGCCCAAACCTGTATTTTGTACTCCAATAAGTCAGGCAGGCTCCACGAGAAGGAATTATGCGCCTGAGTTTTCTGAAGAGAAGTCTCGAGAGTTGAGCAAAATGGGAAAATCCGAAAATGGCAGAGATCGACGCTGTCGCCGGTGGTACTGACAGAGGTTTGGTCAATTGAGGTCATATTATAGTGGTTTGTGTCCTTATTAATGCGATGAGTGACGAAGGGTTTGATGAAAACACCCTAGAATTTGGGGAATCACATTTGGGAAAAGTAGAAGAAGAAGAAGATCATGTTGTTGAAAACGCAAGACAAACAATGGCGTTGATATCATCGAACAAACACAATCAGAAGCATTGCCAGATTGATCGGCTCAGTGTATTGCCAGATTCAGTACTCGTTCACATTCTCTCTTTCCTCTATATAATTCAAGCTGGAAGGACTAGTGTGTTGTCCAAAAGATGGAAATTTCTTTGGGCTGAGTTGCCAAAGTTAGAATTCTCGGATTCCATCAATAGTGATTTCGAGAAGACCTGCAATTTTGTGTCTCTGGTTAGTAGAACCCTCGGTTTTCGTAAGTGGAATTATTTGAAGGAATTAAGGGTTAATTTCATGTACTATGAATGTTTTGCTTCTGACGTTGATACCTGGATTGAGTTTTCTGTGAAAAATGAGGTGAAGGAGTTCTGGCTGATATTATTCTCGCGGACAAAATATAATTCCTATACGCTGCCTCAGATTATATATTCCAGTTCTTCTTTCACAACTTTGCGTTTTACCAAATGCAATATGACTTTTGAAAGAAAAATTGAGTGGCAATCTTTAACTAGATTATACCTTGTAGATGTGGAGTTGGATCAGCGTTTAATTGATGAGATAATATCCAGTAGTCCAGTTTTGTATGACTTGGAGTTAGAAAGATGTTGGGGATTCAGTAGATTGGAGATCAACTCTCGATCTCTTAATTTCTTTACAGTTGAAGAATCAGACTATAATGATTATATGGAAATATCAGCACCCTATGTTCATAATTTGGATATTGTTGTGTTTGTTGAAGAAATGACGTGCCAGTTTAAAGACATCTCATCTGTAGCTTCAGCTTCTATTAATTTCTATGAATTTGATTATGGTCCCACTGTGGAAGGGATGAACAATGCGAAGGAATTCCTTGAAAACGTTAGCCACGTTAAGAAGCTTCTTTTATATCGTGACTGCTTCGAGGTGTGTGTTTCTTTACTATTCGTGTTTTATGCCAAAGTTTCCGATATATGTTTCATGAACTTGATGATTTTGCTTCACTTTGCTGTGTTATTTGGGTTTGCAATATCACAGTTGGCTGTTAATTATGTCCATAGAAATTCATGCCTGAACTTTTGACAATATAATGATCTAATATATAAACCATGTAAAAAGAGAGTAGGGAAGTAACTAAAATGATATCTGAATAGTTCATTTTTTTAGTGTGTATTTATTCATGTTTGACATTTGCACTTTGGTCTCAGATTCTATCAATAATGGTACTGAATGGATGGCAGCTTCCACAATCAAGGGTACAACATTTGGCATTAGCTTCTTGCAGTGAATATAAGCACGCCATTTTTGGCATTATTGGTCTGCTAGAATCTTCACCAAACCTTGAGACGTTGCGCTTAGACGGCTATGAAACAGAGGGGGTAAGTATTTAAGTCCTGATAATTTGCATGAATATGTGTGGCAATATATAGTTTCAATTTTTGTGGCTTACATCTTGGTTAATTAACAGTTTGGTTACGTATTGACTGTAAATTTAAAAATCGCCTTTGAAAAGAGCAAAAGACAATTAGGAATGAAGTGAGAGGTTAGAGTTGCAATATATTAAAAAAAATGAGAGAGAGAGAGAGAGCACATTGAACTTAAACTTAAACTTGTAATTCTACATTTACTTTGCTACATTGAAAAATGTTGATGACACATTTTGTAGCACATCTAAAATATATGATGTGAAACATTCTGAATGAAATTGCTCAAATTTACGGGGTCAGAATCAAGCCATTAGGGGTCAGAATCAAGCCATTACCACTTTCGTATTTTGGGTAGATGAAAGATTTAGTTGGGATATTCAATTGAGATCATCTAAAAAAAAAAAAAGAAGAAGAAGAAAGTCCAGGTTCCTACCTTGTATACACAATTACTCTATTATTTGAAGTTTGAATTCACATTTTGACCTTTATATTGTCCTTGTCTTTTGTTTAGAAAATTGTCGATTTGGATCCAACTGCAAAGGATGATTTGAATAGTGACTTATTGCATTTAAAGACTATTAGAGTTGAAAACTTTGCAGATCCAAATGGTGAACCACTACTCACATTGGCCCGGATTCTACTTAGGAGGGCGCCTGCCTTGGAAGAGATGGAGATTGTGATTGATGTCAAAGATACAAGTGACTTTGTCAACATCGCCCAGACACTGCTTACTTATCCCAGATCCTCAACAGCAGCAGAAGTCCATTTGTTCTCTCGTAAATGATCCCATGCAAAAATGTGTCATTTGCCAACCCTTTAACCATCCTTTTGTTGTATGAGACATCGACTTTAACTGTGATCTTACTCGTCGAATGTTGCATCATCAATAGGGTTTATCTGATATTCTCATTTAGTACTTACATTGGCCTGTATTCTGCTAAAGAGCTCGTTTCTTTTTGCAACCTATCTTCTGTGTATATAAACACTGATTGTCTATCTCAATTCCTCAACAGTAATTAGTCTCCATTTAATGATCTTCTAATGCTGAAGGCTTGTCATTTCATTTGGCAACCCTGTAACTATCTTCCTTATAAATGAGATTATTTATATTAGCAACTTCAACTGTTATTTCATTTTTCAATTTGCTGTAGCACCAATAGGTTCATGATCTTCCATCATTACAAACTAATGTTTTTAAGGTTCAAATCTCATAACTATAACATGTTGTGCAATATCTCAATTTAAGTTCAAAACAAGAAGATCTAAGAAAAGAATCACATGTAGTAATCCTAACACAAGAATCTTGAACAAATTAGCTAACACCTCCTTTATATTAGGTCTAGCACGAGGGCACTGGACAGTCCACTCGTCTTTTTTCATCTTCCGTTACCCTTTTAGCCCACGTGACCAAAAACTATTTCCTCCGTAGCCAACTCCATCGCCAAACCCGCATTGCTATACATATCTCACTTAGTTGTAGACTTGTAGTATCCATATCGTGGTTACATGACTATCGCCACTCTAGCAAGCCTAAGATTAGTATCATGAGTTTTTGCATTCTTGCCATATCTTGCTAACATGTATTTCCTGAATTTAAACAGTATAATTTTAGTTACATTGAAATATGATTCGTGTGTGAAAAATACCGATTATAAATACATGATTTCAACTGAAATATGAAATTTAAAAGTATAGAGACCTAGTAAAATTGAAGGAATCCAATTAACAAATTATGAAATTGTAGCAGCACATTATTTTCAAGTGAAATACATTTTATTTTATTTTTTAGCGCGCAAGTGAAATACATTTATCGAAGGAAATTATTGTGAACATATATATATATATATATATATATATATATATGGCTTTGAAAACATGGAAACAAAGAGTTCAAGTGATTGAGATGAAACAAATGTCAAATAGTTTATGCCTAAACATCTCTTCTTTCATATTTCTTTATTCTAATATTGGCAAAACTTAATTATTTAATGTGTGTTGGGTTTATAATATACATTTCAGCTTTCATATCTTGTGTCATTAAGACCATGCAGACTATTTTGTTTAGGTGTAGGCGTGAAAAGAAAAACCGAAATTGAAAGTATTGTAATTCTCCAAAGTTATATGAAAATAGTTTATAATAAGCTTATCATGAAACTATATTAAAGTATCGAATATTTAACCAAGAATATCGATAATCTCACCAGAGTTATCATTAATCTGGGTCAGTGGTATTATATTGTAATTGTTGTAAAATTTTTTGAACCCAAATTTATTGATACTCATGATCAAATATTTGATACACTAAAATAGTTTCATAATAAACTTATCACAAACTATTTTCATATAAAACTTATTCTTGTAAGTTGTAACTCAATATAAATTATAAAATAATTAAATGATGACTGGGTTTTGAAATTGTCGGACAAAATAACACCTAATTCTTTCAAAGTGAGCTTGAATATTTTTGCTAGATTTACATGCCAAAACGTGGCAAATCATCATATGTTCACCAGTGAGCACTGAGCATAAATTTACGAATGTAATAATAACACATAAATATATTTAAGTAATCAACTAAAATAATAATGAGTCCTCTGTTTACGTGTCATTATCATATTCGCAGTGAACACGTGATCAATTTCAACCAAAACGTAATAAAAATTTAAAATAGTATATTCATGTTTTGCACCGTACCACACTAATATTGTTATTTATAAGAATTAATATTATTGTTGTAGAAACTAATAGTATTATTACTAAGAAAATTAATACTATTGTATAGTGATGTGCAATACACAATATATTGATAATACCTTCTCAAATTAAATATGATTACTTATGAAAATTTATGTAACTCTCACTCATTTTCTTTTTTTGAAATAATGTCAATTCAAGATTTGAAAAATGCTAAAACTGTCAATTTAAAATTTAAATTTTTTTTTCCATTAATTTAAGACTTTAAAGATAGAAAACTATCAATACAATATTTAAAAGATAGATACTAACAATTTAGGACTCACAAGTATTAAGACCAAATTTAATGTATAATCATGATCTAAAAGATAGATACTAAAGGCTCACAAGTATTCAGACCAAATTTAGCGTTATATAATTTATATTCTTATTTATTTATATATATTATTACTTTATTTACTTATTTTTTTAATCACATGAATTAGTATATCTTTCATTTTTTGGAATTATAATTCATAAAAATATAATTACATAACGAGAAATTATAATAAGCCAAATATGGTCATAAAATTGGTGAGTTCCAAATTAATAGTTGCGTATGTATAGAGTGAAATTGGTTTATATATGAATTAATGAAAAGTAGTATTTTCGATAAAGATTATTAGTTATTTTCACTGAAAAATCGTAGTTTATTTTCAGTAAACAACTAATACTTTTTTAATGACATAATAATAATGTCAATTAGGTGGAGACATAATGACATTTAATGACAATATTTTATATTTGTAACATTGTCATTAATGACATCAATATCATCATGAATATAATAGTTACAACCATTTTGAAACGTCAATAAATATGAACGTCCAATATTTCAAATTCAAATTCTTGAGCTGAATTAATTCAGTTTGACCAACTCAATCCCTCATTGAACTTGTATAATCGAATTACTCACACTAAATATTAATATGTGACAATTAATTCTCAATTAATTTTTCACATTTACTAACACCACATAATTCATAAAAGTGTCATTTGACGTCTTAATTTTGTGATTAAATTTTCCATTCACATCAAAATTTGATTTTGAGATTATAAATACACTACGATTATCTACTTGGAGAGCAAATGGATTCCACGCCATTTAATTTTCTAAAAATTAAAATTCAAGTCCTTATTTAATTGGTCAAAGACTAGTGTCTCACACTCTCATTAAATAACGATTAAATATTCATTTCATTAAATAGCAACATTTAATTGAATTCAATCCAATTTCCCCAAAATTAATATGAAAAATAATAAAATAGAATATATAGCGCAAGATCTAAAGGCTGCATTTGTTTTGGGATTCACCGAATAGGATTAGGACTTTCCAGCCCCCGATCCATTCGAGTTAGAGATTTAAAATTTAGTTTTCACATCTAATTCTCATCCACATCTATCAATATCAATAAAATTTATTATTGTATTGCATTCCTCAACATAATTCACTTTATACAATTTAAAATTTTGTTTCCAATACAATTCACTTTATTACTCACATATACCACTTTTCTCACTCTACCAATATTTTAAAACAAATACTCCCTCCATTTCAAAATAAATGTCTTTTTAGGGTTTTTCACACATATTAAGACACTTAATATTTATCATAATTACCCCCTATACATAAATTTTTTTTTTGAAAAATAATAATTTCATTGGTTAAAAACAACCTATAAGCTATTATATATGCATTGAAAAATGTTTCAAAGACTAAAATGACATTTATTTTGCAAAAGATGCAAAATGCTAAAAGAATATTTATTTTGAAATAAAGAGAGTACATATTTTTACTATCACATGTACATTTAAATCTCAAAACAAATGTAGCATAAAGTTCACATATTCTCCTACAGTCCTAACCATCATTATAACAAAGAAAATAATTAATTAAGGGAGCGCTTGATCAGCAACTCTTTAATGATAGTGAGAATGATATTGAAAATTAGTGTAATTATGATGGTTCATGAGGACAAAACCATTAAATTTCTCCTAAATAAGATAATCATTACTTCATTTTGATTACCCTATTCTCTTCTTACAAATTACAATTATTCTCCTCAATCACTCGCTCATTCCTCTACCAACAACTATTTCTTGTCCACTTCTATTTCAAAATTGGAGCATGACACTAGCAATAAAGTTACAATATATTGTAACAATTATTCTCCCAATATTTTTTTTTTTACGGTGACATGGATGAAAAATAATTTTGATTTTCTTTACCATTAAAAATGTGCTAACTAAGCGCCTCTTAAATATCAGTCAAGTTAAGGACTTACTAATACTAATGAATTTTTTTAAGAAAACGTTAGATTTACTAATTCAGATTTTAATGAATCAAATCTTATCATTATAACGTGAATGTCCATAATTAAATGAAAGAATGATGGCGATTAGCGACAAAGATCTACAAGAATATAGGGCACTGTGCCTTTTTCTCCTGAATTACCGAAAATAACCCTCTTTATTGTCAGAATTACTTCCTCATTTATAAGTATTCGCTCCGCCGCTGTACTTGCTACTTATCACACTTCAGTTCACACACACACACACCTTCTCTTCCAAAGCACATTAACAAAAACAGAACCTTCTTCCAATCTACGCCAATCCACTCTCCTTTCTGTAAAAGAGGACGAAAAGGCGGCGAAGGAGTTTTTTGTTTTTTATTTTAATATCAATTTTGATTTTTTTTTAAAATTCAATTGCTGAATTAAAATGCCGATCAATAGTGAATCCGGGACGCCGCCGCCGAGGATCGGAAAGATCGGGCCGTATACGGTGTTTGTGACGCCTCCAGCCACGCCTAATTCGACCGCCAAGCCGGAATCTCCAACTCCGGCTCAGTTTCAAGCGCAGACGCCGGTCCAGATTCCTACCCCTCCCCCGGTGATGGCCCCACCTGCGCAATTCTATAAGGAAAAACCTTCTTCTTTCGCTTTCTTCTGGGACACAGTTGCCAAAATTCAGAATGGTATCTTTTACGTTTCCTTTTTCGCAGAATGCAGTCTCGTTTATTTCTACAAAATGCTCTGTAAAGATTTAGCAATTTTTGGGGGAATAAAATGTTGGTCGATGGAGGGAAGGATTTAGGTTTTGTAAAATGTGGTTCGGGAATTGAGAAGGGGGATAATTTGGGGGGTTTTTTAATTGATTATATTGGAATTGTTTTTCAGCGCATTCGAGCTTGGACGAACATGTGGCACATTGGTTTGGGTTGAATCAGTCAAAATATCAGTGGGCGTTGGATGATTACTACGAAAGCAACGGGAAGGTACTTTATGTACATTGAGATTTTCATTAGCTTATACTACATTCTCTTATTTATGTTCCCAAAATTAGATTTCCCTTTTCTTATGTTGGTGTTGTAGCTTGTATTTTTAGTTGCTTCTCAGTTTGTGGAGTATTTCTCTTCTTGTATCAATGATTTGCTTCCGATTGAGTTCATGTCACACTTAAAATAGACCACTTATGACACTATGTTTGTTACGTGAGTAAAAGGATGGGAAACTTAAACTTCAATCTTGTTTTGAGGAATGAAGTAAGATCGAGATGGAGTGTGTAATCATGTTGGATGAATGAATATGAAAGAAATTTCCACGGGAAATTGGGGATAAACTCGTTCAGGTTTCTGGGATAACTGGAGAAGAGCATTCAGATGGTAGAATGAGGACCAGTCTAGCTGTGGAGAAAAAGGACCGAAACCTGTTCCCTAGTCCACTTAGGCTTACATCTAAAAATAAGAAACAAGAAAGCATAGCTTATTAGAATAAAGTGGGTGAAATGTAATCTTTATAAGCTAATAGAATGGAAGATGAAGAGGCATATCTGTTGGATATAATTCGTATCCATTTATTCTCATGTGTTTGATTCACATCATTATGCTGCATAAGGGATACCGTACTACATGTGCTGATTTTGCCATGTATCAGTCAAAACTTGTGCGGACATTTTCTCTTGCCTCTTGGATTTTTCAATTTTGTTTTGTTTTGATAGTTGGATTTTTTTATATTCTTTTTTATATTTTCCATGTTGACTTGTTATACAGTGGTTGAGGTTTAATTATCTTGCTTCGTGTTTGGCAAGGACTTTAGTGAGGATACCAAAAGAAAATATTAGGGAAACGACGACTCTGATTAGAGTAGGAAAAACATATTTGCCCTGTTTCCGCTTCCAATACAGATACCATCTACCTACTCCCTATTGTAATGTTTTGCTAACATTCCAAGAAATTTAGGGATTTTTGCAATTTCTTTTGATTTTTTTCCCCTTTTCCTAATGTAACCAAATCATACAGAGCCTTTGTTGTCTTGACGCCTTTTTAACTAGGTTTTATTTTCTATTATACTCCCTCCGTCCACAAAAAATAATCCTGTTTTTTTGCACGGAGTTTAATGCAATATACACATACTTTCCATAAAGAATCGTTTTATTCATAAATGGACCTCACAATACCCTCCAACATATTGCATTAAGCTCCGTGCAAAAAAACAGAACCATTTTTTGTGGACGAAGGTGGTAGTTATGTATTTATTTTAATGGTAAACAAACTTAAGCATTTTTAACCATCTAAGTCCCAAATAAGGTTTCTTGGATAATTTATTGAGTTGAGGCTCCTTGATAATAGTGGAGTATCTGTCATTTTATTGGCGTATTCATTTTTAAGCAGAAGAAGATTACTGTTCGAAGTTCTTACTGCACGTAGCTTGGTTTTCCTCCATTGGCTCTGTTTGGAATCGAGGGATTTTAAATCCACCTTTATTGAGGTGGATTATATATCTACCCAAATCACTCAAAAGATAAATTAGAGTAATGGATTTGAAGTTCATTCTGCAAGTCCTTCCATACATACAAACAATGTAGGTGCATGTTATTATGACATGCACCTATATTCTCATTAAGTTTTCTTGGATTAGGGGTGGGGGCTGTAATATAACATTCTCATTAAGTTTTCTTCTCGAATGGACAATATAGGTGCATGTGCTATTGCGTTGAAAATTTGCATCGTGGATATATATTTTGTATGCAAATATGTACAGTATATTTCAATTTAATCCAAGAAAGTGACATACAAAATGATCTGCCACAAGGCAACCCACTTGAGATGAACTCGTAGTAATTTTATGCTCCATCATTACTGCCTTCAGAACCATGCCCCCTAAAAATTAATTGCGTATTTTTCTTTATAAAGTACACATATATTCGTTCATTGCAGAAACAGTCAGAGGCAAAGCCACAGGTTAAACCCAACAAGATACAGAATGTATGAATGTTGATGATCAGGTAAGAGTTCTTTAGTTTCTCTTCCTCTAAAACCTTTTGTTTCTTGAAATTCTAGTAAAGCCTGGCTGCGTTTTCTATTTCAGGAAGGGACAACTGCATAAAGTTTTCATGTTTCTAAATTTGGAATACCAAATCACAGAATGCCTACAGAGGAATTTTTTATCCTATGTACTACTAGTCTACATATTTTGGCTGTTTTGATCATACTGTAACTAACCGATCAAATGTTAACCCGTTGTAGCTATTTGCTATTTCCGCAGCTCAGCAAACTTGTAATGCCCGTTTCGGACGCCCTAAATGTACGTGCTGTTTCTACTCGTGTCTGTGATGTAAAACTAGTGTGATATTTCAGCATTTGTAATTCCAGATGTTGTATCAATTTGTTTTATAAGGCATTTCATCTGTCACATTGATGAGTTTTTTTCACATAAATTTTTTATGAGACCTAATAGTAATCTGGCACCGCTGTTTATTTATAATATCTTTTGGGCTGCGGCTATTAACACCCGAACTTTTGCTCTTTAAACCCGAAATATTTATTTTACCAAAATAGCCCAATGTAATTAGACTATTATACCCTTTACCACTTAAAATCTATTAAAATATAAATTTTAGCTTTGCTCAATAAACTCAATCCAATATTTTTTCTTGTTGCTCGTGGCTTTATTTCTCCCACACCCAAATTTTTTCTTCTTCGTTCTTTACTCAACCACTTAAATCAATACTCATGATAAATATCAGGGAGAAAGAACACACTTCAAAAAATACATGTAATATAATTTCTATGAGTTTATTGTTCTATATGATGTGTTATGGTATAAATCTATATAGAGAAGAATATTTAGGGTTTAAAAGTTGTATTATTTGAGTTACAATGACGATTTTGAGGTTTAAGAATTCTGAAAATCGCGCATGTTTGGCAAACCAGAGCCGAACATTTATCATTATGTTTGGCTAGAGTTGGCCAAACGCAATGATAAATGTTTGATCAATGTTGGCCAAACATTATGAATAAAGTTCGGCTGTTGTTGACCAAACATTATGAACAAAGTTCGGCCACTGTTAGCCAAACATTATGCGTTTTTTTCTTATTCTAGTCTTCTGTGTGCGTGAGTGCTCTGCATTTTGGGTGTGGGTGCGTGATTGTTTTGCGTTTTGGGTGTGGGGTTTTTTTTTTTATTTGGGTGTGTGGGTTTATTTTAGGGTTTAAGATTTGGGTATATGAAAATATTGAAATTTAAGTTGAGAGGTAAAATAGACAATATATTACGGGTGTTTTGAGTAAAAAAAAAAAAATAGGCTCGGGTGTGAAGAGCAACGGGTGTGATGAGCAAAAGTCCGGGTGTTATTAACCGCGGCCTATCTTTTGAGAAAGAAATTCAGCTGAGCTTCTAGGTTTCCCTTACCTCATTGTGTTGCATGATGCAACATATTTGAGAAGTTGAATGTTTTAATTTTTAATTTGACATTGTATAATGCGAGATTCATAGTAAAAGAAATTTAATTTAAATTTATTTTGTTCACCTTTCAGTTGATTTTTATTAATTTATTTATATATGTTCTAAATTGATCATAAATACTAAAATTTATACAATGATAGTGTTAAAATTCAGCAAAATTTATATATAATCTAGTATGAAACATTAGATTCAACTCATAAAATTAAATTTAATAGAACACTTTGAAAGAAAAAAAGTTATTTGTTTAGATATGAAATTTTATTTGTATATGTGCAATATAGCTAAATTAGGATCTTTATAAGACAAGTAATTTGAAATATATAGGGTGTTAAAAATAAATTTAAAATAAAAAAAATTGCGAATATATTTAATGTATACTACAAGACATTTTGTATTTTTATACTTTTTGAATATGAATATGTATATGTATATATAGTGCATGTACATTAACGGAAATGATTATATGTCTATCGGTGGACACAAATTAATATATCCATCGATATCGTAAATGTGATAATGACACATAAATAGTCGGTCCACTATAATTTTAATGAAAAAATACAGCCCAATACATGTTTTAGAGTCCATTATACACTTTAATAGTTAATCTAAAAATATTTTCTAACTAATACTTTTCTAAAACCTTTCAATACACACATTTGACTGAAATGTGCACCCCCATTTTTCAGACAATAGTTTAACTATCAGTCAAATCAATCCTAGATTGTACAATAGAAGATCGTCTTTCTATCTCTGCATTTCAAAATTCAAAATTTCATTGCCTAATATTTCTAGGGTTTATTCTCTAGTGCGATTTCGAAAATTCAATTTACATTTTCCAGTTTCAAAATTGATCATCTCAATCGATCATCTATTCAAGACAAAATCGATCAGCCAATCGATCATCTCCGGTGGATTCTCGCCCCCAATCTCGCCGGCACACAATGGAACTTCAGTCAGTTGCAGTATCTCCGACGGATTTGGACCCGATTCTCACAGTCCATTTCAATGGCGAGTGTCGCGTCGTGAGGGTAGATAATTCTACCACTTTTGCGCAGCTCACCGACCAAATTTCTGGTTTGTGGCTTGACCTTAAAACTTCCGAGTCCAAAATGAGGTCTCGGTGGGTAAAATCACTAACTGTGTATTAGAATCCGATGTTGATTTGTTTAACATGATATCAATATCCCAGCTAATGTCCGAGAAGCTTGTTTGTGTTGTTGTTTCATTACTAGCTAAATCCCTGACTTGGTCGGAGTTTTCGAAAAAATATTTTCCTACTCCCCCGCAAGAGTACGGGATCGTCGTAGTAGTGAAGTAGACTAGGACAAAGTAGTTATCGAACCCAAAGGATTTAGGAGTGCAGTGGAGCCCCAAAGTTGTACGTCGACATGGTACTATAGTGACGAGCAAGTTGACATTCGAAAATTAAACTAATGCAAAATTTAAATCTAAAAAGCAATTAAACAATTAAACTAACTTTCGATTAAGAAAGTGCAAGAGAGAACAATGCTTCGAGTGTCTTCACAATGTAATCCATTAGTGTGTGTGACAAATTCACAACCTATCATTGCCTTTTTCTAAATGTTTGCTAAGAGCGATCACGAAAGTGTGTAGACCAATCCCTTTTGAGGCCTAGGTGAACAACGTGGACTAACTAGCAACTCCTAATTATGCCCCATAAGCTCCTAAGATCGTGAATATCTAAAAACACGCGATGCATCTCTAGAATTCCCCCTTCACTAAGTACCCGAATTTTCAAATTAAGATACCTAATGTCTAATGATGGGGGATCTAGCAACCGACCCCCTCTCGGGCAACCGATTACTATTTAACTCAAATTAATTACTCAAAACTTTCACCTAAATACCAATCATGCATACCCAACTCTCGTTGCAATATACATAATTAAATACCTAAGCTAATAAAATCAACTAATTAATTGAGACATACAAAACCCACCAATAGAAACATTCACATCAAGAAATAAGCATAATCAAAGTTATAAATCCATCAACACACTAATTTCATACATTGATTCAACAATCAAAGCAAAGAAAATTAGCCCATGATTCTAGAAGAGACACACATGACTAACAAGCTAAAATAACAAATAAAAATGAAATTACTCATCAAAGCATGAAATAAAAGAAAGATATCACCTCAAATGATCTTCAAAAGCATAAATTCTTACAAGAAATTGAAATTACCACTAATTCTAATCTAAGAAAACATTAAAAATTATCTAATGGGTGAAGGAGTGTGTGTGGGGAGAGGGGCTCTCCCCAATAGAATGCCCTAGAAAATATATGTGCCCCCCCCTAAGGGAAATCTGAGAAATGAAGTATATATAGTGTGGAAATAGGGTTTGAGACAAATTTGCAATTAAATCCCTGAAAAATGACGAATTTTCGGATTTTTCAAAATTTTTGCTGAGTTGACTTGGTCAACTCGGTCAACTCGAGCGAGTTGACCAACTCGAGCGAGTTGACCAACTCGAGCTGAACACCCGGTCGAGTACGGCAAATTTCTTCCCAAGTCTCTGTTAAAACCGACATTGATTCGCACGAGTTGGGTGACTCGACCGAAGTGCTTGGTCGAGCTCGCGAAACGTTTTCAAAAGTTGCTGAAAATTGCACGACTCTTTCATGTGGGACCCAGTTTGCTTCCTCTCTCCCCAAAGCTTTCCGGCGTCGGCTAATTCCGAATTCCGGCGCGGGCTTCGTAATTTCCGGCGATTGCATCGAGTTCCGGCTTGAGAGCTTTGCAATTGGTGCGACGGGCTTCAATTTTCGGCGACGGCAAGTGGCTTCTGCAATTCCGGGCGTGAGTGGTGGTGCGGCCGTGAGCTTCCGTTTCCGGCTACGTGCTCTGCAACTCCGGTGACGAAATGGAGTTTTTCCGGCGAGTGGTGGCTTGCGGCGTGAATTCCGGCTTTTCCGGCGTGAGCTTCGCGAGGTGGTGGTGCGGCCGTGAGCTTTTCGGCGACATGGCTTTCTCTCTCTTCGTTAGCAATGGAGGAAATTAATCAAACCCAGCTCTCTCTCTCTTCGTTTTGACTGGAAAATGGCTTTCCTTCTCTTGTTTCATTCACGTGGGTTGCTTCAGCAATTCAATTTGACCAAGAAATTAAATAAAAGATGGACTTTAATTTGATTCTCCAAGTGGGCCGGCTCATGCAAATGGGCCTCATACTATCCAAATGGGCCGCTTCAATGTAAATGGGCCGATATTTTTGAATTAAAATGAAGTCCAATTCGTTTCATTCTCGATTTTCTTCTTTGCTCGACCTCACAAAATTATAGGCTCGTATTTGCTTCCAAAAATATCACATTTTCCTGCAAAAATAGCAAAAACACCTTTTTCGACGATTAAGCACAAATGATCAAATTAATGTAAATAAATGCAAGAAATTCAATAAAATAGGCAAATTAAATGCATGAATTTCGAGCAATTTTCACACTAATCAATCCCATGTTGATTCCAATGTTAGTATCTGCCCTAATAACATGTTGTGCATTGAGGGAGATGGTTCAAATTCTAATCCGTTAGATGAAGATAAGACACATAGCAAAAATCCTAATTCTATTAGTAATGGCGCTATATCTCCTAATAAGGTATTGAAACAGGGTAGGATCCCATTTAAGCGTTCAAAGAAGAGGAAATTAGATGGTCAAGAATTAGAGTTTAGTGGGGATGGATGTTTGCCTTCATTTGATATATGTCCGGTTGTAGTAAGGAAAAATCTGTTGTCGGATGGGTGGGAAGATATAATGCAAGGTGAGATTGGTACTATATTCAGGGAGGGTGCAGATGGATTCCGGAAAGAACTAATCAAACACTCAACAAGCATGGGGTTTAGTTATAAGTTTTTGAGGAATGGCTCTAAATACATCTATGTAATATGTCAAGAGAATGCTACAATTGGGTGTGGGTGGCATATAAAAGCGCATTGTATGAAAGAGAACAACTTTTTTAAAAATATATAATGGTGTTTTTGTGCACACGTGCTTGGGGAGATTGAGAAGTATCCATAGGAAACGATTTGAACCAAAGATTATTAGGCACCTTGTGGAGCATGATGTTATGGCGAACCCCGATATAACTGTCAAAGCTGTTGTCGACATCATTAGAGTGAACTACGGGATAACCATACCTTACTATAGCGGATATCGCACATCAGAGGGTGCAAGAGAACAGTTGTTTGGGTCCTATCAAGACTCACTCGACAACCTTTGTGAAATCCACAAATCCAGGTAGTTCCAACATTTTTATGTTTCATCATCATTTTTTTTCGATACAGTAACAAGTTTATTACACATCAATTGTATGCAGGTAGCATATTTGATCTGGAGGTCAACTCGAATTCCAACTGTTTTGAGTGCGTGCTCGTTGCTTTTAGGGCAAGTCTTGAGGGGTTCAAAAGTTGTCGGCCCATGCTGTTTCTTGATGGTACTTTCTTACATGGACGTGCCAAGAGAATTCTACTTACTGCAACCACCAAAGACGGCAACAATGGTATCGAAAAAATGGCTCATTTTGATAAATGTAATGCTCATAATTTGCTGTCTCTTTTAATATATAATTACGTCTTGCAGGGTTGTTTCCGGTGGCCTTTGCGATTGTGTCAGCAGAGAATACTCCAAACTGAACATGACTTCTGACTAAGTTGTGTGATTATTGCAATCACGAGAAAGAGATTTTCTATATCTCTAATAGAAATTGTGGACTGATGGCTACCTTCCCTCTAGTATTTGATACTCCAAAACACTTTTTTGGTCTTGTCCACCTTCTTAATAATTTAAGAGGTAGATTCGGGGGTGGGTTACGGAAGAATTCCCGGCACAGGTTGTCGGATTTGTTCAAAGACTGTGCATATGCACCAAACACAAGGATTTTCGATGAAAAACTTACTCTTTTCAAGGAGCTTGGAGGTGATAAAGCCAATCAGTTTCTTGACCAGCTACCATTCCAGAGTTGAGCAGTTTCACACTCTCCTCATATAACAAGGTATGGGGAGATGACTTCTAACGCAGCCGTATCCTTCAACTCATTGGTGAAAGAAGCTCGAGGTTATCCTATTACACATATGATAGATTATATCAGATCAGGTATCCTTCTACCACAGTTGTTTTATATTTTTGAACACCTCAACAGTGGTAGTTTCTTTGTCTAATTAAGATTTGCGTTCAATTCGTTGTGTTGGCAGAAATCAGCAGGTGGCAACTTGAAAGGAAAACTGCAAGCGACTCATGGACCACAACTATTTGTCCCAATAAGCAAGCACTTTGGCAACATCATTTAGCTGTCTCCAGATCATGGAAGGTGCAACAAAGGAGCAATGGAAAGTTTAAAGTATTGACCTCACCCTTCGTTGTCGTCGACTTAAATGAGAGGTGTTGTTCCTGCTGCCAGTGGAAGATCACAGGCTTCCCTTGTTCACACGCTACTCTCGTTATTAACACGTATGGCACCCCCCTCGTTGACTATGTTGATGAATCCTTCCTGACCACCACATACCAAATATGTTACACTCATGTTATACAACCAATTCCTAAAACAGAGAAATTTGAATTCAATGACCAAAACAATGACCCCAAAATCAACCCTCCAGTCCTGAAGAACATGCAGGGCCGTCCGAAAAAGACCAGATTGAAGTCCTTTGGTGAAATTCCAAAAAACAAAAGATAGCGTTTTTGTTTTTCAGTGTTTTTTGTTGCAGCTGTTATATGCATTCTTCCGATTAGGTACTATGTTATTGAACAATGCTAGGGGGCTGATATTTTTTGTGTATACTGGTTAGTATATCCTCTTAAATTCTGTTGATGATGTACACTGGTAGTGTACAACATTTTTAAGAGCAGTATTTTTTTTTAATATCGTGTCCCTTAGGTTAGTTATTTATCTTTGAATTGTTGTTGATGCACCATTGTAATGGACATCGTTTTGATGTATAAATTCTGGGCATGTTCTGCATTATTTTGAGATATTAGAGTCCATTATACTACTCGTCTTGAAAGATTTGGGATGTTTTTGTTTGTCTTCTTTGGATGGTGTATGATTGAAATGTGTTGACAAGAGACTTTCAAACTAAAAATAGAGGTAATAAAATTAGATTATGAGGCAATAGACTACACAAAATATGTTGGGTTAATCACCACAATCCCATCCCAGCTATTAAGTAATTTGAACAAGAACATTTAAAATCGGGTTTGTGGCATGGGTGCCCAAACTGATATGCATCATTTTACACGAGCCAATCTCTAACGTAAAACACAATGTAAAGAAACACACACAGTGTGATAAAATTTTCCAGTAGAAAAGTCTCCAACCTAATCTCATAAGTGCTCCTTGCATTTGTGTGGATTTGTTCATCTCTGGCTTCATGGCTGTTACGATCGAAATACGGCGCCTCGAAACCTATGGGAACACACCAATGGGAGAAATTGTGCACATCACAACAATAGTAAATCCTATCAGGGTTATCTCTTGAAAAGTTTATTCTAATAATCGTGTTTCGACCGCACTTTTTACAAGCTTCCTTTGCATACCAAATATATGTGTCATTGGTGTTGTTGTGGCTGGCAGAAGACATGTTGATTTGGAATTTTGTTGTATATATGGATGTTGGATAGTTTCAAGTTGGATTTTGTGGACTTGTATGAGTTGGGGTATTAAGATTGCTGCTGCTATTTTTTATGTTAGGTTTGTGAGAGAGTAACATATATATAAGCGCCCAACACAACAACGGTAACATTTTGGGTTCTGACATTTAATGTGTAACGACTATTTCCCCAGAAATGACTATCTACAGGGTATATCACCGTTAGTACAGAATATACAGTTATAGTACTGTTAGTTATTCAATAGTATATAATTATATTGAATAGTACCCGAACCTACCCCATTTATAAATACTATATTTATAAATAGAACAACTAATACATTATTTACTATTGAGTACTAACAAGGTTAATGAATAATACTATCTTGGCTTAGTAACATTACTATACCATTTTTTCATTCTTTTTTAGTAAAATAAAAATTAAAAAGCTTATACCAGATTTACTTATCACAATTAATTAACTTTTTTTAACCATTAGATTAGGTAGTTAATTAACTATTTTTTAACCATTAGATTAGGTAGTTAATTGTTAAATTAAATTTTGAACCCCTAAAGGGTGTGAAACCAATCATTAATGGACGCGTGGCTTCCCACCAAATTGTTCTTTAGTTTCCCGCTATAATACCAAATGATGCCATAGTACCACTCACGCTCAATCAATCAATGACTACAACTCTACAAAATTTATAAATAGATTTCTATAGAAATTATCTTTCATATTTCATAAATCAAAACCTGCGAACAATCTTTTTCTTCTTCCAAATATGAATGAAAACTATCCTCCGTCGACGAACATCGGTGGCACCGTATTCCCACCAGAAATTATGGAGGATATTCTGTCAAGGGTTTTCCCAAAACCTCTTACCACCTTCAAAATGGTGAATCGAGCCTGGGATCGTCTGATATCCAGTTGGAGATTTGGCGCATTTAGGCATCTACCTATGATATGCGATCAAAATCGAATTGGGTTCATCTTGCAATCAAAATTTGGTTATTGCCCCCTCACATACGAGCCCTCTGAACCTGACCAACATGAAGAAAACAGCCGGGTAGTTGTAAACCCCAACCCAATGGTTTATATTATGGTAACTTGTAATGGTCTAACCCTCCTCTGTAATTCCGAAGACGAATTCTTCATTGGGAACCTTGTTAGTGGGAATTGTTTGCTTCTTCCTCCTGTCAAAATTGAATTTTCGGAAGAAACCACCTCTGCCACCGTTGTTTACGGAATGGGTTATCTTGCAGTTAACAATGAATACAAAGTATATAGGGTTGCTCTATTCAACTCTGTTACTTTTAAGTCTTCCATTCATTGTTTCTCAACCAGGACAAACCTATGGAGGTACGTGGGTGAGTTTCCTTTCAACTATCCAGTTCAAAGCCCTGGAGTGTGGTGTGGTGGTTGTCTAAATTGGCAGATTGCGCATAATTTTCTTGTTGACAATATAGATTCGTTTAATTGTTCAACTGAAACCAGTCCCGTCGGGTAGAGTTAGTGTTAAACATTATGGAGAAATTGCAGCCATTAATGATGATAAACTTGTTGTGTATTCGAGCATATGCGAGAACTTTACTAATTTTGAGTTATGGATTCTAGAAGACTATAACAATCCCATATCATGGAATATGATGGTTTTCGATGTAGGCTATCGTGTACGCAACGACGAATTCATTTTTGGTATCCAACCCCTGCGTTTGCTAAAACCTGATGGGAGAAGGCTTCTATGTAGGCTTGAACCATTTGGGAGGTTTGTGGTTTACGATACTCTAGAAAAACAGTTCTACAATGTTCGAGATCCAATATGGGAAGATGATTGTGCTTCTGTCTTCTGCTTTGTTCAGAGTATCGTGTGTGCTTTAAAGTTGTTTTAGGGATTAGGTGTCATGTTTCTTCTTTTATTTTTGGGTTTTTGGGTTGTTGGTGTTTGATAGGATGCCCAAATTTGGTAGTTATTGTGGCCTGCAGTAGATGTGCGTCAAACATATATTTTTGTAAGGAAATTTGCTAGCCTCACAAGAGTCTTCTTATGTTGTTCAGTTGGACACATAAAAATTTTCATATGTTAGTTATTTAAAGTTTGTGTAATAGGAGGGACTCCCCCCTTTTGGTTTATCAACATTAATGTTTCTATCTTACTATGATTAGTGACCAATTTATATACATGTTATTTTCTCTAGTATCACACCTCTACTTGATCTGAATATAAGACGCACTAAAAAAATAGTTTCTGCATCTGTACTCAATTATCTGTATAAGTACCTATTTAAAAATATATTTCATTGCACTAGAAAATGAAAAACTCCTAGAGCCTGTACTTTTCAATATTTTCCTTATAGTACTCGAACCTAAGGCAATAATTCTACAAAGTATGAGCTAATTTCACATTTTTTCAGCACATTCTAACCAAATGGGAAAGATTAAACCATTCTCAGTATCCAGATACATTTAACTTAATTATACAATAACAAAACATTCCAAAATGTGTTTAAAAAAGCTACTGCTTTGATCGTGAGTTTATATCCAAAAGCTAACCATGCCAATCAATGCCCACTCGTATCGACATGATACAAATTCTGCCAAAAAAACATTCAACCACAATTGCTTTCTTACTTCTAGACTTTCCCAACCCTGCCAAAAGATATACATGCTAACACAAAGTTTCTAAATATACAAAAAAAGCAATACAGTTTCTTCACTCTTCGTTGCTGCCAACCATATTTACATTTTCTGTATCCATAAACCATTCAACCATTCTTTTTTGGAAATCACCAGCAGCAGTATGTGTCATATCCCTTAACGAGCAGAATTTATGTTTAACTATATTTTCCATTTTGTAGCAAACAACCACACCACAATCCAAAGAATCTGGTTGTTGCTACAAACATGGTACTGAATAAGGCAAACTATTTCCTTTGGTAAGAAGCATATGGTTGACATTTGACTCCTTGAATATAGCACTCAGCTTCCCAACCACATAGTTAACTTGCAAATTTAACTTGTGTTTAGGTAAGAATGTTATAAAGTATATCCAATTATTGAATTAAAGATCATATATTGCAAACTTACAACATAAATTGACCTCTATAGGTCCTGATCCCTTTCATCAGGTCTTCTTGGTATACGGGAATTGTAAAAACTCCATCGGCACGTGCTCAGATCCATCTTTAACAATGTCCAATGATCACCGTCTATACCACTGTCAAGATCACTTGTGAGCAGGGGAAATACCAGCACATCTCTTTGCCCAATCTTATGCAATCTCTTATCAACCAAAACACTTAGACCACGACTAGGCTTACCCCCATCCCTTATAATCAAATCCTGATAAAATATTCAATCAAATCAAAACATACATAATATTTTGTGTAATACTATATACTGTCCATATTATATAGCATAGAGTTTGATGTGCATACCCAACACATCGAAGAAAAGATGACAATATGACTGATATCCATCACCTTTGAATATTTTATTTTCAACAGCTCACCCCAAGAGTCAACAACCTATAATATTCAATGAAAATTCTCAAATATGAAAAACTATTTATACGTAATTCAAATATGCATCTTGAATCGGGGATCTAAAAGATTCAGCATAAATATACCCCTTTTGAAATCCTATCATGATGTAATATATTCAATATATCCTTCAGATTTACTTCTGCCATTGCATCCGGAATACTCCAAGCAACAAATCTGGATGTTAATAAATAATCATTCATAAAAATTAATTAAATAATAATCATATTGTATTAAAAATAGTTGTTTTTGCTTACTCTGCTTCTCCTTCACTCCAACACTGCTCTATTGTCTATTTTAACTTCTTTTAAAGCTTCTTCACAGTAGAGCACTTCTTATTCAATTTCACTTCACCAAACTTTCTCGCCTCGTGCATCTCGATAAGTTCAGTTGTGTTCACTTGTGGAGAAATCATGGTTGGCCGCCTGTCATCATACCTTGACCTTGTCTTAACCCTACGGGCTATGGTGCTAGGTTCGAAATGTCTCTTAGACCTCTGCTTTTTAACAACATGTGATTGTTTAATAGGCCTGTCGATCTTAACATCATCGATTACTTCATATAACTTCAATGTATCAACCAACATCCTCCAGCTTCTTCTTTTGTTTAATCATTTTCTCCTTTTCAGTCTTCTCTATATTGAGTTGAGCTTGCATGTCAAGCACAGCCACACTTCTTTCGTCCTGAAGCACCTGGGATACAGTAGGGTAACATACTGAATTTAACTTTGCCCTTGTATCTGTGAGCTCCTGCTTGTTAACATCTAGCTCAGCTAACAATCTTTTCCTCTGATCTGCATGTTCTACTTCAAGCTTTAGACAGTAATCAGAAAACTGCTAATTCAGTCTCAATATTTCATTGTTTCTGTCAACCAAATCCTTACGTGACTTTGCATTTTCCTCCCTTAATTCACTAATCTTACCCAATAAGTTCTTCTCCAACTTAGCATCTTTAGATGGTTTGTCACTTGCAGCATCCATATCAAGCTCTCTCACTATCCTCAACACACTGCCTGATGTTTTCTTCGCATTATCCATCTCCTCAGTCAGTCCAATGCTAAAGGATGGGACACTAGGTCCTGTCCAAACATCTTTCCCTTTTAAAGATGTGCAGTCACCGGCTCTTGAACTCCCAACCTTTTCCTTTTCATTAAAATCTTCCTCCATAACAGGAGTTTCTACTATTTCATTCCCGAATGCAGTTGGCTGACCCCCCTCAGAATCAATTCTTGGTGAATCAACAGCCAAATCATCACCATTTGGCCTAGTTGCAATTGGGTAAGTGTCACAAATGCCAAAATCCGATTCAGAATCCAATTCATGCATGTTATTAGCTCCGGGGCTAACTCCATGGGATTTGCTGTCTTCATCTCTTGTACCACCATCTCTAATGCAATCCCTACTCCATGTCTCCATCAAAGACCGCAAAACCTCCTTCTCATATGAAGTTGGCTTGAGAACAACTTTGTGAATCTACAGAAGATATTTAAATTAATTACAAGTTACAACTATTTTTTCAGAATATGTTACACTAAATTAAAAGTTACAAGCAAATAACAATTGATTACTCACCTTTGAAGTTCTTAGTGTAATAAGATCCAACATTTCTAGCTTTTCTCCTAACAATGAGAGATCCCACTTCAAAAAACGTGGAAATTTGCCAGGTTGAGACGCAACCACCAAATTTGTGTGCTCGCATAACCAAAACTACAAATTAAATTATCAAATTATTAGTAAACAAATCATGATAAAAATTAAATGACTTATCTAAATCAATCATATAGAATTCTGACTTTTATTACCGGTAGTAATACATCACATCCAGCTATATTCAAATTCTTAGATTTTGTCAGCTGTTTAACCAGCACCTCAACAACTACTTTGCACCAATCAAACTCTCTAATTTCTTCAAAATTTTCAAGATAGATACTATAGTGTCCTGGTATAGAAGAATTCCTTCCTGGAATAAGCAAAGTTGTCAAGAAATACACATGCACTAGCCTTGCAACATCCTGGTAGCTGTGTTCAGTACTCAACTTCAAGAAGAATTTGATCTTATCAAGCGTCTGCTTTCTATACAGATAGATAGATCCACCACGCTCCTTAACCTCCTCCCCAAGCATCGATCCACCCAAGGTACTACCCCATAGTCATTCGAACGAAGCGGTATATTCCTTAATCCACATGCCACCCCAAGTATCAATTGAACGTCTCTGCTTGTCAGTTCTAATTGCTCACTCCCAAGCCAAAAGGTTTGACTCCTCTGATCGAAAGTTGCCATGACACTTTTGATGTCGTCTTCAATTTTTTTGCCACAATAACCAGTAAGAGCTATAATCCAAATTTCGTAAAGCATCAAACAAGAGCTAAAATGGAGTCTTTTTAATTTCAGACAGGTGATGCTCATTGAATTTCAGCTCCTGCAATTCCTTTGCACACATAACAATGTTACTCCTAAAATATGGTGCACCATCCTCCAGGGTCAATCTTCCTATATAAAAAAAGGTCATCTATATATTTTTAAAAATAGAAGCAATTTTATTCAAATTTCTTACTAACCCAAAATAGAAATCCACTCACCAAAATTATTCTTTGGACCATCCTCATAATCACTAGAATCTGAAGTTGAATCCCCAAGCAATTTATCTAACAGAGTTTGATCCTGACCAGATTTACCTTGTTCATTTCAACAAATAACATCAATTACGAAATGAAAAAAAAAAGATTTCAAAACATGAAACACAAATTCCCATAAGTGAACCATAGATCAAATTTCAGCATAAATTGTGAAGCTACCACACCAAAATATATATATATCTAATTAATTCAATTCCCAAAATTATTACCTGGTTTTTTCTTTTTGCCCCCATCATTGTCCCTGCTTCTCAACTTCTTCTTCTTCCTTTCCCTATTTCGGTGAATATCCCCTGAATCTATATACCAGCAGAAGTAAACCTGTGATATATTACATGTTAATATAAAAAAAAACTAATTATACGTTGAGGACGTTTTCTAACCTGAATCGAAGTTTTCACTATTACTTTCTACTACTTTTTTACCTACCACATCACAGATTAGGGAATTGAGGGTCAATATAATAAAAAAAATTGGCAATCTAAATAATTATTCTAAAAAATAGGATCTACCTCTTCATTTTGAAGGTTTATATTGTTTCTTTCCTTTTCGTGATGTAGTTGCTGTAACTATTAAAACATAATTTTCAAGTTTAAATAATGTTTAAAAGTACTATGGAAATAATACTTTCCTTATCACTTAAGTAATATGGAAATATTAATAGTGCTTATCACTAAAGTAATATGGAAATATTAAAATTGCCATCAAAACAACAATAGTGCTGGACAATAAAGGGTCTCCAACATCAATATTTTGAATTTTCTATACCCAAATGCCTATAACCAAATCACATGAAAAAAATATCTTATAAACTTGTAAAGTACTACAACAATATCAAAAGTACTGCTACACTAACTATAGTATTGATACACTAACTGTAGTGCTGACCTCATAACTGTAGTACTAGTACATTTGTTATACTCCAAGTACTACAACAATATCGAAAGTACTGGTACACTAACTATATTATTGACAAACTAACTGTAGTGTGACTTGAACCGAAAATACTAACTTTCTAATAGTAGTTTCCCCGCAAGCGTACGGGTTCACTGTAGTATAAGTAGGTATAGCGACCAAGTATATCGTACCTCGGGATGGGTTGTATGCGAATAGATCCCTGAAGATCTACGCGTCGTAATTAATATGAGTGTATGTTTTTGGGTTTTTTGAAAAGAAAATATAATCTAAACTAAATTACTCTACGAATGCAAAAAGGAAAATTAAACTAAGAACGTAAAAGTGTGTTTTCGAATATGTGATGGTGATGCTCAGGATAGGAATTCCTACGTATACTAACGGAGCAGGTACACAATCAAAATAATCGTGACGTGCAAGAAATAACCTAAGTAAAAGATCGTAAGAAGAAAGCTCAAGAATTCAAACCCTAATACTTTATCCTATCAATCAACTTCACTAATCCACTAAACAAGTTAATAGATTGTGCTTAATTAAAGAGACCCTAATTTAACTAAGGTGATGCGGCCGTCCTCCCTAGCTAAACATGTAGATTAATTAACCCCTTCTAAACCTTCTAGTTAAGTCTACTAGTTGTTAAAGAGTGATAAGGTCGTCCTCTCTCTAACACTTTTCGACGAAATTCAAAAGTAAAGTTAAGATTTATTTTAAGAATTCATTAATTAAGAGAATTAAAACTAAACGTCACGAATTACCCTAATTACGTACCCACATCCTACTTCTAGGAGTTCATCCTACCCTAAGCATACAAGGGTCTTAGCCGGACATGGTTTTAACGATGATAAAAACAATTGACGAAATAATGAACATAAACATGATTATACAAACTAAATGACTATCAAACATAAACTAGGGTTTTAAGAAAGAAAATAAATGCTAAGAACTGAAATCGGATTAATAAAACGAAGTCTTAAGTATTCAATATCAACGAGCTAACGAAAAATAAACTGAAAATCTAAAACAAACTGAGAATTCGTAAAGTAAACCTTGATTACACGTAAAAATAAAGTTTGCTCGTCTCCCGTACCCTTCTATCTCTAAAAACAAACTCTAACAAGTGATGATATGTGATGTGATGTCCAAAACGTATTCGGAATGAGTATATATATGTATCGGGCCGATTCGGGAACTCATGGGCCGGAAAAACGGATCGAAACGTAAAAGGCCAAGGGCGCTCGAGCACAACCCGCTCGAGCGGGGGCGCTCGAGCTGAAGAGCTCGAATGATACAGGGGGTCGAGCGCATGCGCTCGAGCTGAAGAGCTCGAATGGTACACGGGCTTGAGCGGTGGCGCTCGAGCTGCTCGAATGGATGAAATCTTCTGCAAGTTTTTGGCGCTCGAGCCAACTCCTTCCTCGAGCGGTGGTGCTCTAGTGGACCCACTCGAGCGGTCCTCCTTCTTCTTCAACTAATACTTTTCTTCTCACGCACTAATACCATTCGTATTTCTTCGATATCTTCTCATCCGGGCTTCCGTTTGAGTCGATTTAAAGTCCTACGAACTCCATTTTTCACCCTCGATTCATCTATGAGCATCAAAGAGACAAATTCATCAATGTGGAGAAATAATACTCAATTGACTCTAAATACTCAACAAAATCAACCAAAACTTGGGCATTTCTAGCTCTAAAATCTAACAATTTCACGCCTAATCAACCCCCCCAAACTTACCATGTTGCTTGTCCTCAAGCAATGAAATAATAAGTCAAGTGAAATTGTTAAGAATGAATCAAGAATTAAATCATGCAAGTAATAGAGCTCAAGCTTCAAAGATCGTTCACATGTATATGAACTCACTCCCATTCATCATACTCATGCAATAACAACAAGAATCACCAAGATCAAACATGGATGTGCACTCAACGATGTGTTTCACTCCCTCACAAGTGTATATCAATAATAAGGGACTCACTCAATCAATCAATCACACATATCAGCAGCCATAGGCTTGTGAGCACTCTCAACTTCGACCGTACTCTAGAAATCAATGCCGAATAAAAAAGGACTTTATCAAGGTTGTAATGTAGGCTCTTTGGACATGTGGGATACCCATATGGGATAAGTGACTCAAGTGAATGGAGAACAGAAAATCAAATTTCAATACTTCAAGACGAGGATCAAAATACTTCAAACATCTTCATTCAATACACTTTTCAATTCCTCTACTTTCAATACTTCAATTTTTCTTTTCTCTAACTCATTTCACTTTTTTTTTTCAATCACCACACTTTTCTTTTTCTCACATACATATGAGCTCATTTTTTCTTTTGCTCATTCTCAATTTTTTCTTGCCCACAACTCAAAACTTCATCACACCCTTTCTTTTATCACAACTCACCCAACATAATTCCTTTTCTCAACTCAACTCAATCCCTCCTCATTCACACTTTTCCTATTCTCCACTCAAATTGGGACAAAAAGGTTTAGGAACTTGGATAAGTGTTAAAATGTGCTAGCAAATAAAATAGGCTAAAGGCTCAAACTGGCTAACAAGGGATCAATGTCATTGGTAGGGAAATTTTTGGCTAAGTGACTCAATCAAATCAAAGATAGCCTAAGATCACATTCGGCATATCAAACTAGACACAATCAAGAAGCAAGAGCACACACAAGTTCTAGCATCTTCTAAGGTGACGACTCACTCACAAACGAAGAGATCAATTCATGCATCTTAATCTCAAAAGACTCAATTCTCACGGCTTTTACATCCATGCTAGTCTAGTGAATTCCCACTCTCATCACACAAGTACTCAAAAGGAAAACTCGCAAGTACACTAGTTCCCTCTCAAAGCAACTCGAACTCCTATACTCCACACAATAAAATTCCTAACTCAACTTCACAACTCACCAATACTCATCAAATCATACTCAAGAATAACAATCAGCAAGTAGCAAGGGTTAATAGGCATAAAATAATTCAATCATCTCAATGAGTTCAACACAAATCAAAATCCGATAGTTTGAATAATAATTCCATCACAGGCCCATAATCAACCACATGATTCACACACATCAATTCACTCTCAACAACAAAAAATAATAAAAGAAAAGAGAAAAGAGATGGGGAAATCCCAATGATCAATGATCTGGAGGCGGCGGAGGTCGGTAGTGAGGATGATCAGCTCCCAAATGAGACACGAACAATGACTCCATCCATCGGTGCATATCAGAAAAACGATCCTCCATCCGGGCCGATCGTGTATCCATCCTATCTTGGGTAGCCCGTAAGTACGTAACATCTATCTGGAGGGTCTGAATCTGCTGACCCATCCCCGTCCAATCTGCATGTGTCGGGTACCACTGCTCGGGCGAGTGCACCTCTGGTGACTCCACCTCCATCTCTTGCGGGACCTCACACGCTGCTGCTCCTTCTTCATTAGGTGCTCCTCCCTCATACTCCCGCTCCTCCTCCTCTTGTAAGTCCCGGACTCCACTGCTTGATCCGGCACCACTTGTGCCCTCTCCTTGAGACCTCTTCACCGGCCTCGTGTCTCGAAGTCCGCTGCTATCCACATCCTCAGTGTACTTGGTTCTGATCTTGAGGTGCCGCTATTCATTCCGATGTTTTCTTTCTTTTTCCCTTTCAGTGTCACCAGCTTCGCATTCGGGAGAGGGAACATGGCATCCTCCTTGTACCTAATGCAATAGGTACCCTTCCAATGCTCGAACATCATGGTGTTGTTCATCTAGTCAAAACCCAGGTCCATGCCAATGCTAGGAGGTGCAACCAGTACGAACCTGAGGCTCTTTACAAACACAGAAATCAACCCGCCTCCCCTAATCTTTGAGGTCTTCGCACCTAGTTTGAATGGGGACTCATAGTGGTGCTCCAGGAAGTCTCTCCTAAAATCATGATCTTTTAGGTGCAGGAGGCACCAAATCCCGTACAGTTGCTTGCTCGTCACAGTCCCCATCTCAGAACGGGCATATATAGTACTCCCCAAAATTCTCTCCAAGTAACGAAGAACGGGATTCCTAATCACTGAAGCTCGTGCATTCTATCCTTTGTATTCTCCTGCCATCCCGCCCGTGATGTCTTTCCAGAAATCATTTGCATTGAACGACTTGGACACTCGGTTGGGCCTAGACAATGCTGGGAGTCCGAGAGCGAGGTTAATAGCTCCAACCTCACAGTGCTGCCACTCGTTCCTTAGCTTGAACTTGAACGAGTTGTCGTCTTTCTTTTCCACCGTAGCCAGGAACTGTTCCACCAAGTCTGCATTCGTCTCCATTGTCAGCAATATCTCAAAGAAATCCCCTAGACCATTTCTCGTGAAAATCCTCATAATTTCTTTGTTGATCCCGATGTCTTTCATGAAACTGATACTCGGTCTTCGAGTCTTCTCCACCTTCCCAGCTACCAAACTCCAACGGTAGGCCACATAGCACCAACTTCTCTCAAAGTTTAAATTGTCCCATCTTGAGGGCATCAGACCCTTACGCGTGAGCTCGTTGGTGAGCTCTTCCAATTCAGCACTCGATAAAATTCTGTCTTCATTCTTCTTGGGAGGGGCCATAGTACCTTTGCACATCACAATAATTCATTTCAAAACAATTCACGAACATTCAATACAATACCAATCATATCAAGTAGCTTTCAACTTACATTTATTCAACAATCAATCTCAAATTGAGTTCATCAAGCTCAAGCATTTTACTTTCATGTCAAAGTTCTCAGGTTGTATTAAAATAATTCAACTATCCCAAGTTAATAATGCCCACAACTAAGTCTATCATGAAGTAATATCACAAGAATTATGTAATTTACATGCTCAAGACTCAATTCACACTCATTCATACTCAATGCAATCTCAATCCACAAGAACTTCACTCAACAAGCAATACCCATATCATTTTCTCAAATTCCTACTTTCTCACTCTAGAAATTCAACCATTCTACTCATGCAATTTCAAAATTGAAAGTAAAACGGGCAAACCCATAGCATATAAGCACTAATTATCAACAAGGAATCAAGAATCAATGAGATGTATGAAAATCCCCAAATTTCGACTTATGTAATGAACCCTCATTTTCTCATGCTCAATCTATGTCAAATCTAAGCCTAAACTACGAATTGAATGAAAAGAGTGAGAGAATACATACCTTTATTGAAGAATTGAAGGAATTCGGGTCAAAATCGGACAAAACGTGAGCACTTGAGTGATGTGCGTGTGAAATCGCCGGAATTTGCCCCTTAGAGTGTGTGTTCGTGTGTGTAAATGTGTGGAGAGGGGTATTTATAGAGTGGGCGAACCTAGGGCAGAAAACGCAGGGCGCTCGAGCACCACCCGCTCGAGCGGGGGCGCTCGAGCTGAAGAGCTCGAATGATACAGGGGGTCGAGCGCATGCGCTCGAGCGGGCAAAACCCTCTGGAAGAATGGGTGCTCGAGCCACACTCGTGCTCGAGCGGGGGCGCTCGAGCTGCTCCACTCGAGCGGCTCCTCCCTCCAACAAAATAGAATGAGGTCCAAAAACGAAAATTTCATACGAAACAAGCACGAAACACTCATCTATCTCTTCTAAACATGAACTAACCTGAGAACTCCTCGATTTAAGCCAGGTCGCTCATTTGACCGAGGAGTTGGGGTCTCTTCCAAACGTGAAATTCACCAAGACAATTCAAGTCACACTTATGCACTCACACTTAATTTGATCCAACTGACCTCATGCATCAATATTTTCGAAAAATTTGACCAATTTTTCATTCGAATTTTGTGTACAACTCGAAGTACGAATGCACACCCCCCAAGCTTTGTTCTTGCTACGCAATAATAAAGTTTGCAAAGAATGAGTACGAACGAGTATGTACACTAAATTCTCCTGAACTTAAATCACTATCAATGCAAAACAATGAACGAATAAAAATACTACCCCCCAAACTTTGACTTCACAAAGAGGTCTATGTTTGGGGTTCGGGTTACCTCATACACCAATAATCGAATGCTCCACTACTCAACGTCTCAACATCGTCATGAATTGCTTCTCCTTAAGCTCACTTACTCGAATCAAGCACCACGAACCAAGCCTACACTAAAAATCTCAATAAATGAGGTTAACATATACGATTCACAAAACGACACAACTAAAAAACTCATAAAAGCAAGTAAAAATGGGTTGCCTCCCATTTAGCGCTAGTTTTAAGGTCCTAATGCCGGACCGAGCTCGAAGGAGCTCACGGGACTTGAGAGTTGAGAATCTAAAATACCTTTCTTATTCTCATAAGAGAAGTTGAAGAATTTCTTTACTCGATGCCCGTTCACCATGAATCCATGTCCATCCTCCTTCTCGACTTCAAGGAATCCACTCTTATGAACTTTCCTCACAACATACGGCCCGTTCCACTTGGACTTAAGCTTCCCACCAAACAACTTCATCCTCGAATTGAATACAAGGACTTGATCTTCCACTTGGAACTCTTTTTTCCTCAATCGAGCATCATGCCATTTCTTAGTCTTCTCCTTGAAAATTCGGGCATTCTCATAGGCACTATCTCGAAACTCCTCCAACTCATGCAATTGAAGTAATCTCTTCTCACCCACCAAGTCACTATCAAAATTCAGCTTCTTGATTGCCCAATATGCCTTATGCTCCAACTCCACGGGCAGGTGACACGCGTTTCCAAAAACCAATTGGTAAGGAGACATACCAAGAGGAGTTTTGAAGGCTGTCCTATGCGCCCACAACACATCATCAAGCTTCAATGCCCAATCCTTCCTACTAATGCTCACCGTCTTCTCAAGGATCTCCTTGATTTGACGATTCGATACCTCTGCAAGACCGTTAGATTGAGACTCGATGACTTACCTCATATTTTGACAGCAACTTCTCCATCCACTTGTTCACAAAGTGACTACCCCCATCACTAATCAAAGCTCTTGGGACTCCATATCGAGCAAAAATATTCTTCCTCAAGAACTCAATCACCACTCGGGAATCATTCACTCTTGTAGGGACAACTTCAATCCACTTCGATACGTAATCGACGCACACGAGAATGTACAAGAATCCATTGCTAGGAGAAAATAGACCCATGAAATCTATCCCCCATACATCAAATACCTCGACTTCCATGAATACGTGCAGCGGCATCTCGTCCCTCTTAGTAATAGAGCCAAATCGTTGGCACTTATCACACCTTCTTACCCATTCCATACAATCTTTCAAGAGAGTTGGCCAATAAAAACCAGATTGAAGCACCTTCCTCCCGGTTTTCTCTCCACCCAAATGTCCTCCACATGGCAAGGCATGACAATACCTTATGATATCACTCCACTCCTCCTCTGGCACACACCTTCTCAACACATGATCAATCCCTCTTTTGAACAAGTAGGGATCGTCCCAAATAAATTCCCGAGCTTTCTTTAAAAATGCTTTCCGGTGCAATGAGTCCATCTCCGCCGGTAACTCTCCACTTGCTAAATAATTAGCATAATTAGCAAACCATGACGCTTTTCCTTCAACTCGATATACCAGAATATCTCCTAAACCAAACAACTTCTCGTCCGGAAATTCATAGTTCACCTCTTGATCTTCCACTGTGTTTTCCTTTGTAAGCTCCAACCTCGAAAGGTGATCGGCTATCACGTTCTTGCATCCCTTCTTGTCTCGAATCTCAACATCGAATTCCTGGAGTAATAGGATCCAACGAATGAGATGGGGCTTTGCATCCTTCTTGCTCATAAGGTACCGAATCGCTGCGTGGTCCGTATATACTATTGTTTTCGTCCCTACTAGGTAGGGTCGAAATTTATCAAAGGCATACACGACCGCTAACAGCTCCTTTTCGGTCGTAGTGTAATTCACTTGAGAAGAATTCAGCATCTTCGAGGCATAGTATATAGCGTGAAAGCGCTTCCTCGAATCTTCCCCAAAGCAACCCCCATCGCAAAGTCACTTGCATCACACATAAGCACAAACGGGCTAGACCAATCCGGGGTCACAAGTATCGGGGCATTCACAAACGCTTCTTTCAACCTGTTAAAAGCCACTATACACTCATTACTCAACTCAAAGTCTACTTCTTGAAAAAGAAGTCGCGAAAGGGGTTTAGCAATTTGTGAAAAGTCTTTTATGAAACGTCTATAGAATTCCACATGTCCTAGAAATGACCGAATCCCCTTCTCGGTCGAAGGTGGTGGAAGCTTCTCAATAGCAATCACTTTCAATTTGTCAACTTGGATACCTTTCGAGGACACATGATGTCCAAGAACAATACCCTCTCTCACCATGAAGTGACTCTTCTCCAAATTTAGCACCAAGTCCGTCTCTTCACAACTGCTCAACACAACTTCAAGATTGATTATACATTTATCAAACGACTCCCCGTAGACGAAGAAGTCGTCCATGAAAACCTTCATAATCTTTTCTATCAACCCATGAAAGATAGCCATCATACACCTTTGAAAGGTGCGGGTGCATTACATAACCCAAACAACATTCTCCTAAAGCAAAAGTCCCATAATAGCAGGTGAAGGTGGTTTTCTCTTGATCATCGGGGGCTATCATGATCTGATTATACCCCGAATACCCATCCAAGAAACAATAATACTCAAAACCACCTAATCTATCAATCATCTGATCAAGGAACGGTAGAGGAAAGTGATCCTTACACGTTGCCTTGTTCAACTCCCTATAATCAACACACACACGCCATCCCGTCACTAATCTAGTGGCTACCAATTCATTAGACTCAGTCTTAATCACCGTGGTACCCCCCTTCTTAGCAACTACGTGTAACAGACTCACCCATGGACTATCAGAAATCGCAAAGATCATGTTACTATCTAACAGCTTTAAAACCTCCTTATGTATCACCTCTAGAATTACCGGATTAACTCTACGTTGATTTCTACCCTCTTCTAATCTAATCCTATGCATGCAAATGGAAGGACTAATTCCCTTAATATCCACGATTGACCATCCTATAGCAGATTTGTGCTTACGAAGCACTACTAAAAGTCTCTCAAGCTGATTATTAGATAAAAGGCAAGATACAATTACCGGGTACTTCTCGGTATCCTCCAAGTAGGCGTACTTGAGGTGATCTGGGAGTGGTTTCAGTTCCTTTTTCGCCTCCAATGGTGGCGCCTTATCAAACATCTTCTCGAAAGTCGACTCCTCAGCTTCCAAGTCGTCTTCATCCTCTACTTTCTTCATCTCCAAGAACTCGACATCTTCATTATCTTTCAAGCTGTTGAAATAATTAAGATCATAAGAATCATAAGATAGATCGTTAAGGATAGGATAATCAAACTGATGAACATAGAAATAGTAAGGGTCTAGAAGTGTGTCTTCAACACAAGTGTCCATGATGTCAATGAAGTGACAACTCTCATCTCCCATGGGGTATTTCATAGCTTCATAAATAGCTATCTTCACTTCTTGATCATCAACTTTGACCGTAATCTTCCCATTCGCTACATTAAGTACCATCCTGGTTGTGGCTAGAAACGGCCTCCTTAAAATCAGCGGCACATGCTCATCCTCCTCTATATCAAGTACTACGAAGTCAGCGGGAAAAACGTGATTCTCCACCGTCACTAGAACATCCTCCACCACTCCTTGAGGTCTAGTGATAGACCTATCAGCAAGCTGAAGAGTCATCATCGTGGGTTGAAGCTCACCCTCTTCCAACTTCTTGAACAACGAAAGAGGCATCAAATTAATGCTCGCCTCGAGATCACACAAAGCTCCCTTCTTGATCCCGTTCCCGATATCACATAGAATGGTAAAGCTGCCGGGATCCTTCAACTTGGGAGGAAGCGCCTTGTGCACCATAACACTCACCTCGTGGTTCAAGTGCACTAGCTCGGGTCCATCCACTCTCCGTCTCTTCGCTATCAAGTCCTTCAGGAACTTGGCGTAGTTAGACATCTGTTCCAAAGCATCATAAAAAGGAATGTTAATATGTAGCTTTTTAAAAACATCAAGGAATTTTGCAAACTTTTCATCTAATTTCTTTTTCATAAACCGCTGTGGATATGGGATAGGTATCACCGATTTGGGTACCCCCCATTCATCCCTCTCAGTTTCTTTCACATTTTTCATTGCTTCCTTTGCCGTCTTCCACTTTGGGACTCTCTCAATCTCCTCAATGCCTTCCTCAAGGTCTTTACCCTTCTGAGACTCATCCATATCTTTAGTTTTCTGAACGCCTTCACCGCCAACCCCTTTCTCATTTTCTACCTCCTCAATCTCATCTCTAACTTTCTCAGGCTCTTTTTCTTCTATCTCAACCTCTCCTTGGGGCGTCTCTGAGTCAGCAGGCATCTGGGGACCATCATATTTGGTCCCACTTCTCAACTCAATAGCTTTGCATTGCTCCTTTGGGTTTCCCTCGGGCATTGAGGGATACTTGCCCGGCTCTCTTGTCCGAGACTTTGCAATTTGACTAATTTGGTACTCGATAGAAGTGAACCTACGGTTGTTCTCTTGTTGAGCTCTATTTAGATCAATGTCCCTTCTTTGGAGTTCTTGATCACGCTGATCACCTTTCTTATGCAATTCTTTCACACCGTACTCCAATGAGGACAATCCCTTGCTTCCTTCCTCCACCTTCTGAAGGATAGCTCTCAACATCTCCTCAGTTGAGGCACCACCTTCTCCACCGGAGGTTTTGAACCTGGATCAACACCTGGAGGAATTGTGATTTCGGCCTTCGGATTGGCATATGAGAAATTCTCGTTCTTCCTCCATTAGTTCTGAGGAGGCTGCTGCCCTCCTTGATATCCTTGGTTGTTCCTTCATTGATTTTGAGGAGGTTGTGGACCAGGTGGTACGAATGGTTGGCCATAAGAAGGTCTTCCAAATTGATTGCCACCTTGTGGGTACCCGTCTTGGTTATAATTAGGTCTTCCCATGTAGTTGGCCTCCTCTTGCTGACTCGTGGGTTGGTCCACTTTCTCACTCACTCTGGTATTCCCTCCAACCAGATTTTGTCCCATCTCGAGGTTACTTATCTTCTCCATCATTGCCATCAAAAACTTCCTCGTTCCCTCATTCTCCTCCAACTGACAAGCTCTCTGAAATTCTGGGTCCTCGTTCCATTGCCCGACATTCGTGACAATATTACCATGGTTCAGAAATGCTCCACTAGCACATGCATCAAGATGGGCTTGACCAGCCTTGCTGGCTCCACTGTAGAAGAAAGCCATGATATCCCCCTCATTGTACCCGTGCTGCGGGCACTCAATTAGCATGTTAGAGTATCTCTCCCAAGCTTCTCTCCTGGCTTCTGTCGGAAAGATGAGATCTCTATCCTTGCTCGGGTTGTTCTCGATGGAGGGTAGAATCGCTCGAGGAACAGACGCTCGAGTTCAGCCCATGTGGTTACACCTCCCCGTGGGAGAGTGTTATCATACCACTCCTTTGCTATTCCCGTTAAAGAGAATGAGAACAGCCTGAGCCTCTTGGCATCTTCAGACATGCCGTTATAATTGAAAGTCGAAGCAATCATCAGAAAACTCCTCAGATGAGTATGAGGATTCTCCTTCCCGACCTCCCCCTTTAATTGATTCTCAGTGAGTAGCTTCAGGATTCCTGGGGAAATTGAGAAGTTGTTGGCCTCTACCGGAGGCAATGCCACTCCATCATATTACCGTTGTGGCTGTGCCGCAAACCTTCCTTGAATAGCCATGTTCTGATCGGCGTTCTGAGGAACACACTGAGGGTAAACGGGTGGTATAGGTACTTGTTGGACTGGTGGTTGGTTATAAACAGGAGGTGGAGGATACGGGTATGGTGGATAAGGATATGGTGGGTATGGGTAAGGATAAGGTGGGTTGTTTTGTGGGTAAACAGGGTTGTTCTGAGGATTTTGGCTAAAGTTGTGAGCTGGATTGTTTTGATTTTGTGTACTCGGGTTTTGGCTCTGGCTTTCCCCTGATGGAACTTGATTCTTACTGTTATTCCCTCCAGTGCCCACAACCCGGTCCACTGCCTGATTAAACTCACCTGCAGCATCATCCAACTCATTACTGATGTCCATATTTTCGTTCTCTCCTCCGGCAGTATTCATCCATCTTAAAAAAGCTCGGTTTCTTCTTGCTATTGTCTCAGGATCAAGTTGTATTCTCTATTCGCTCGTTTCTCCTTGCAAGTGTATTTTCATAAACTTGAAACACTAACAAAAGACTCAAAACGCAACTGCCGAACATGTAAGAATTAACAGAAAAATAAAGCACTCACTACTAACTACTAAGCTGTCTACAAGTCCTATTCAAATGACATACATCGCCATCCCCGGCAACGGCGCCATTGGCTTGAACTGAAAACACTAACTTTCTACTAGTAGTTTCCCCGCAAGCATACGGGTTAACTGTAGTATAAGTAGGTATAGCGACCAAGTATATTGTACCTCGGGATGGGTTGTATGCGAATAGATCCCTAAAGATCTACGCGTCGTAATTAATATGAGTGTATGTTTTTGGGTTTTTTGAAAAGAAAATATAATCTAAACTAAATTACTCTACGAATGTAAAAAGAAAAATTAAACTAAGAACGTAAAAGTGTGTTTTCGAATATGTGATGGTGATGCTCATGATAGGAATTCCTATGTATACTAACGGAGCAGGTACATAATCAAAATAACCGTGACGTGCAAGAAATAACCTAAGTAAAAGATCGTAAGAAGAAAGCTCAAGAATTCAAACCCTAATACTTTATCTTATCAATTAACTTCACTAATCCACTAAACAAGTTAATAGATTGTGCTTAATTAAAGAGACCCTAATTTAACTAAGGTGATGCGGCCGTCCTCCCTAGTTAAACAGGTAGATTAATTAACCCCTTCTAAACCTTCTAGTTAAGTCTACTAATTGTTAAAGAGTGATAAGGTCGTCGTCCTCTCTCTAACACTTTTCGATGAAATTCAAAAGTAAAGTTAAGATTGATTTTAAGAATTTATTAATTAAGAGAATTAAAACTAAACGTCACGAATTACCCTAATTACGTACCCACATCCTACCCTAAGCATATAAGGGTTTTAGCCGGACATGGTTTTAACGATGACAAAAACAATTGACGAAATAACGAACATAAACATGATTATACGAACTAAATGACTATCAAACATAAACTAGGGTTTTAAGAAAGAAAATAAATGCTAAGAACTGAAATCAGATTAATAAAACGAAGTCTTAAGTATTCAATATCAACGAGCTAATGAAAAATAAATTGAAAATCTAAAACAAACTGAGAATTCGTAAAGTAAACCTCGATTACACGTAAAAATAAAGCTTGCTCATCTCCCGTACTCTTCTATCTCTAAAAACGAACTCTAAAAAGTGATGACATATGATGTGATATCCAAAACGTATTCAGAATGAGTATATATATGTATCTGGCCGATTCGGGAACTCATGGGCCGGAAAAACAGATCGAAACGTAAAAGGCCAAGGGCGCTCGAGCACAACCCGCTCGAGTGGGGGCGCTCGAGCTGAAGAGCTCGAATGATACAGGGGGTCAAGCGCATGCGCTCAAGCTGAAGAGCTCGAATGGCACACGGGCTCGAGCGGTGGCGTTCGAGCTGCTCAAATGGACGAAATCTTCTGCAAGTTTTTGGCGCTCGAGCCAACTCTTTCCTCGAGCGGTGGCGCTCGAGTGGACCCACTCGAGCGGTCCTCCTTCTTCTTCAACTAATACTTTTCTTCTCGCGCACTAATACCATTCATATTTCTTCGATATCTTCTCATCCGGGCATCCGTTTGAGTCGATTCAAAGTCCTACGAACTCTATTTTTCACCCTCGATTCACCTATGAGCATCAAAGAGACAAATTCATCAATATGAAGAAATAATACTCAATTGATTCTAAATACTCTACAAAATCAACCAAAACTTGGGCATTTCTAGCTCTAAAATCTAATAATTTCACGCCTAATCATAGTGCTGACCCCATAAATGAAGTACTGGTACATATATTATACTCCAAGTACTAAACCATAATCAACAATACTGGTACACTAACTACAGTACTGGTACATTAATACGGGCTCATTAAAGCATAACATTGAAAGAATTTTAGGAATAAAATTAAAAAAATACCTTTTTTTTTTTCTGTCAATTAGCTTTTGAATACCGATTATTTTTAAGTGTGAATCATCCCTTGTCTCCAATGAATCGCTTGTTTCACCACCCCTTCTCCTTGTCTTTTCCATTCTCCAGAATATCTCAAAATTCGACAACAAAAGAAAATGAAATAAAAATTAATCAAAAGGAAAATGAAGAAATATGACACTGAGAAAACCCATAAAAATCATCTATTTGAAATTATTCATCTAAAATCTGAAAAAAAAACCTAGATTGAGGAGAGTTTTAATCTGAAATCCCTTTTTAGAACACCGATCTATGAAATGCTCTTATACCTCCCTATACAAGAAGAACTCCGTTGAAAAGATAATAGATTTCTCGGTCTCTGTTACGTCGTTGAGATAGCCGGAATCTGGAAACAGTAAAAATACTCTTTCAGTCGAAAATAGTACTTCAAGGGGGGATTGAAACTCTCTGGATACGATAATTGAAATTAAAACGTAGCTGGACTCAATGGATAAAGATTTACCGGTGATTAACGAAGAAATTTCAACGAGGATGAACCCTGGAGAGGATGAACAGTGGAGAGCCTTCTGGAAAAAATGCGTCGAAAAGTGTGTGGGAAAGTGGGGGGAACCGAAAAGTTAAGAAACCGTGGTAAATGAAAAAGTAATTTGAATTCTTGTATAAAAATTTTGTGACTTTCAATTTCCCATTTTTTAATATTTTTGAAATGGACACACATCAAATAAAAAATCAGCTTTTAGTGGGGATGTATTATATTTCAAAATGTACCTATTAGAAACTCAAAAAGTAAAAACAAGTTTGTAGTAATTTCTCTTAATATATTGCACCTCTTGGCTTCTCCTCCTAATTTTAATTGATAGATTTTATCTGCTTATGTGTCTTTATTACATTTATGGTGGGTATATTAATTTGTGCCACCGGTGGGAATGTGATAATTTCCGTGTACATTAATTTATAATTGGAAAATGAAAAATTGTATTTTAACGATAATATTTTATTATATCATGTAAGTTTATTTTTTTAGATTTATTTTCTAGTTATAAATTTATTTGGCAAAGTATAGAGAAAAACTCGTTTATATATGAATCACTTTGAAGGGTATGAGTTATTTCACTAAAAAATATAAATTGTTTTAATTAAAGGGTACAAGTTAAATCCACTAAAAAGTATGAGTTGAAGGGTACAAAAGACATGAATTGTTTCACTAAAAGAAATTTGTTGTTTTAACTAAAGAGTATAAATATTTTAAAATGATTTATGTATAAATAAATTTCACACAATACATACTCAAAAAAATTTGTAACTGAGAACTTTGTCTAGTGACTAAATTTTTTATTCATTTCAGTTAAGTAAATTAAATTTATTTCTTTCAACATTATTACACCTATTGGAGTGTTAAATGTGATATATGTCGTTCTCTTATCAATTTACAAGTGGTAAATTTCTCGATTTATTGAAAAATTCAATGTGTACTTTTTAATTGAGACAAAGTATAGAATGAAATTGGTTTATACATGAATCACTGAAGGGTGTTAGTTATTTTCACTGAAAAGTATTAGTTGTAATTATTGAAGAGTATTACTGATTTACACTAAAGAGTATTAGTTGTTTAGTGAAAATGAACTAAGACCTTTCAGTGTAAACCAGTAATACTTTTCAGTAAAAACAACTAATACTATTCAGTGAAACAACTAATATTCTTCAGTGATTCATGTATAAACCAATTTCACTCTATACATACTCTTTAATTGATGTATATATTAAAATGTATTCTAAATTATTTTAATAACTATCTTAAAATTTTCATATATAATTTTAATGAATAATTTTATTTGTCTTTCATAATATATTTGAAGATACAATAAAAAATCTCTAGAATAGTAAATGTTTTAATTCATAATAATTTCAAGAAGATTTTAAAATATATAGAAAATTATTGAGATATCTAGAGAATTTCTTCTAACCATTGAATAAATAAATTTGGTGTCCATTAAAGGAGTGTTAGTGTATAAATAGGAGAAAAAACTTGTAAGAAATTCAACATTAGATAATCTCAAATTATTTTCACTTTTCATTCATAAATTATATAATTTTATATTGTTATTATTCATTAAATTTTTCTTATTTATATTTATTCAAATATAGAATATATAATGTAAAATATTATGACTATTATTATTAAAAATGATTTTATGTGGACTTTTTTTTTTGCACAATTTTATGAGAAATATAAGTTTTTTTATTTTTAAAAATTCGCTCATACCAAATATAATATTAATAAAATCATTGAATAATACCATAATTACTCTCATAGTAAGAAAACGTGAGTAAGGAAAAGTGAATGGTTAAATTCATTATTTCTTGAATTTCAAAATATTTTCAACAAACAATTAGTGATGTGATTTTATAAGAGTGGATATTATAATATGTACACGAGCAAGAATTCAAAAGGATTAATTTCGCCAGCACAAGTGCAGAACCTTATTCTCATAATATCCTTAATTTTAAAGTGCATTCAACCTTACAATAGATGTAATTATCTCTTCTATAATCATGGAGTGATTTTTCATCAAGCCTGGACCATAACTTGAATCTGGCGCTGGTACATTCATTTGCATCCATTAGTTCTTTTAGAGGAAATTTATTTGAATTGAAGGATAAAAAAAAAGACCATTCGAGTGTCAATTTAATCTCTAAACATGCGTGATCTTGTTTATTTTTATCTGCAAACAAAAAATATAAAAAAACCACATATTAATTCCACCAATAAAATCTAAAAATATCAATTGTTCATGTACCGTGGAAGTATTAAATACTCACTTCGTCCTGTGTAATATTTGCTATCTATAGATTTTATTGCAAGACTTGTTTACTATTATTAAAGTAAATAAGGTTGCTTTTTAAAGTAGTTTTATCATTTCAAATTAGAAAAAAAAGTAGATTAGTAAAAGAAAAGTGACGCCATGTGATGAAATATATCCATTGAATTTTTTTTATATTAATTTAAAATATTATATTAATTTATCTTTAGAAAATGTTGATTAATTATTGTAAAGATTATAAATTAAATCTATCAAAACTTCAATATTTTTAAAGATTGATTTTAATTTTATATATTAATTTAATTTACATTAATTGAATATACAATTGAAAGATTATTTCCATAAAATATGAAACTCAATATATTAACAGTCAACTCAATCATGCAATTACAGTATTAATGGATTAATTAGTTGCACAAATAATGCAAATATAAAAAAAAAATGTTAGATAGTACTCTCTCCGTCCAATTTTACTAGTATTGTTTTTTTGTCTATTATTTTTTTCATATGTTGTAGAATATTATGGGGTATTGTAAGACCAGTTTATGAATATAGTGATTGTTTATGAAAAATATGATACTTATATTTTCTATTTACAATAATTTTATTCACAAATGAACCTCACAATATCCATAACACCCTTCTACATATGACAAAAGATAATATATAAAAGAATAGGACTAGTAAAATTAGATGGAAGAAGTATATATTTTCAAACATAAGATTTCAAAAAAGAAATCTCAATAACTCTTTTTATATTATCTTAAATTTTCTTTAATGAATTTAATTCTAAATTATATATCTAGAATATGTCAAATGTTATTATAATCACAATCCCAAGATTTTGCTGTATACATTTAATATTTTTATAATTCCTTAAATTTAGCAATCACTTTTTACAATTTAATTGGTGATGTTTTCTCAATATATTAAGTCAATGAGTATGTATATAGTGAGATTGGTTCATATATGAATCATTGAAGGATATTAGTTGTTTTTTTTAAAGAGTATTAGTTGTTTTCACTGAGTCTTAATTTATTTTCAATAAACAACTAATACTCTTAAATGAAAACAACTAATACATTTCAATGGTTCATGTATGAACCTTTTTTACTCTATACTTTGTCTAAGTCAATTAGGATAAATATGAATATATTTAGGAATTTAAATTATTATTGTTAGGCGGTGGAGTAATAAATAGGAGGTGAAAGAAAAGTATGAGAAAAATAATTTGATGGAAGAAAAGTAGGATATATAATGATTTGGTTCAAGAGTGCGGGTATATAATAGGGGTGAATGTTTATTTAGATGGATGATGAGATGTGCAAATCCAAAAAATGACTGAGATAAGAGAAAATACTTCCCCCTAAATGTGCACATCCCTAAACAAACATTCCCTTAGGGAATGTCTGATTTAGAATTAGATGAATTTTAAAATTCAGATTTTAAAATCTAGTGAGTTTCAAAATCAAGATTTTAAAATTAATGTGTGTTTTTTTTTGAGATTTACTAGTGGTTGTCCTGCCCGTGCTTCACACGGAAGATATTTTTTACAATTTTTTTACTATAATAATTAAATTAAATTAAATTTTAATACTAAATTTGTTATCTATTTTTTTAACATACAACTAAACTTATAACATTTTTTATAACAAAATTATTAACATTAAAATAATTTTTTTAACGTAGTATATGTAAAAAAATCATTGTATCATCAAAACAATATCTCTTAAATCTTTTACAAAAAAATAAATGTTTGGACAATTTGCATTTTTTTACATTAAAATAATTATTATTTTTAACATACATGTAATTTTTAAGGGATACAAAATAAAATAATTAATAGTAAATTAATTAAATACAGACCATATGGGATACATTCTTTAAAAAAGTTGCTCTGACTAGTGCTAAACCCATAATTTTTGTTACTAAAAGCACTTACAAATTAATTTGAATTTAAAAAAGGGTGTGACTATATAAATCTCAAAATTCATAAACATACCCCGATAATATTTTTAAACTAAAATGCACATATGTTAAATGAAAATATTACCATAAACTGATAGTATTCGTTAACCCCTGTCAACGAAATCTTACCATATTTATGCACACTTGATACCCAATTATTTAACCTTTGATCCTCATGCTCTTTTGCTCAAAAAGTCATATTTGAATGCGTTCTTTGCTCTGACAATACCTAAATGAAAGGTTAATGGTAGATCCATATTCAATGCATATTTTATATATATATATATATATATATATATATGTAAAGTTTATATATAAAGTTGCTCTGACTAGTGCTAAACCCGCGATTATCGCGAACTGTACATAAAATTTATTATAAAGTTATTAATCAATTTTTTAAAAAAGTTTTTTAAATGTTGTTACTATTATCATTTTATTTATTCAATATTTTTATTGCATTTTTAAACATGTTAGTTAATAATAAATAATTTTATTCCAAAAATAATAAACTATAAATTCATGAAATATATTAATAACCAAATGTTTAGAAAAAAATGTTTACAAATTGCGGAAAATCTTCCTATAAACAATATTCGTTGCATATTTGGAATGATTTCCTTTAGAATCAAGTGACAAAATCTTCAGTCCTCTACTCGATCTAACTCTGGATACTGCAACATAAAGTTGACCATGAGTGAAAACAGGTTTGGGAAGATACAATCCAACAGTAGAAAGTGATTGTCCTTGACTTTTATTTATTATCATGGCAAAACACAGTAGAATTGGAAACTGTCGCCTTGTAAAATTCACCGGCATTGTAGGATCAGAATTTGTCAATGCCATTCTTGGGATGAATACTTTTTCTCCAATATTCCTTCCGGATATTATTTTAGCCTCGAGAATGTGGTTTCCAAGTTTGGTTACGATCAATCTTGTTCCATTGCACAAACCAAATTTGTGATCAATATTTCTTAGTAATACTATAGACATTCCTTCTTTTAAGATCAGACGGTGATTAGGCATTCCAGAACACCTAACAATAACCATTTGTCCACTACCTCCTTCTCGAAATTCAGAGGTACAAACATTGTCTGAGCTCAAGTATACTTTAGTATCACCAGAAATCATAGATAGAATCTTATCATTTATAGACTCCACATCTCGATGAGTAGGTGCAAGTATTGCTCTATCCTCAAAGTATTCATGTGTCCTTAAATTATCAATCAAGGATGGATAAATACTTTCGATTATAGATGTAACTGGATCAGCGACATCATAATTCAAATTATCTTTCGGAATCTCAATCTCAGTGACACCATCTTGCCTATTTCCAATTTTTCCATCACTAACATCCAAAATCCACCTCGAGAAGTTAACAATATCATCATCATTTGAGGATGTATTGGGATCAGAACTTTGTAATCTCATGTTCTTCGTCAATCTTAAAACCTTCAAAATTGAAAACAAATGAGATGTATTTAGTTTTACAATAATTAAATATTTTACAAAATTTTATTATTTAATAAAAGATCCATAAAATACCTTGCAATGATCCCACAAATATGAAGCATTGATAGTTGAGTGCACAATATCCTCTCGACTTCCTTTTGGTATAACAGGAAGTACCTGTCTGAAATCTCCTCCAAGCACAACGACTTTTCCACCAAAAGGCTCATGGTTCCATATGGAGATCTAACAATATCCCTTAAACTTCTATCCAAAGCTTCAAAGCTAAATTTGTTAATCACTGGTGCCTCATCCCATATAATAAGCTTTGTCTTCAATAATAGTTCAGACAAATGTGTCTCAGGCCTTATGTTACAAATGGAGGTCTCGTCAATATTAAATGGTATAGCAAATCTCGAATGAGCAGTATGTCCGCCGGGAAGAAGTAGATATGTTATTCCACTTGATGCAACATTAAGAACAATATTGCCTTCAAAACATATTGCTGCGGGGATCATTCTCCAAATGAATATCTTTCCAGTTCCACCATATCCGTATAAAAAGAAGACTCTTCATTCTTGCAAACAAATAGCTTCAAGTATTTCACTAACCACAAGTTTTTGTTCTTGCGTGAGAGTTGAACTTAACCTTATCATATTCTTCTTCTTGTTCAAACCGATCGTAATTCAATTCTTGACGAATGAGTTTATTTATTAAATTATTCTCAAACTCAAAATCTAGTACTGACATTGATGCAAATCTACTCAAAGTCGATCCATTCATCTGTAGTAGCTTCTCAATTTCAATTAAAGCTAAGTTTTTCAACTCTTCGCTATTAAGCTGTAAATCTATTAGAAAAAAATATAATTGTAAAATATTTAAACAATCTAAATGAAATATTTTTTTAAAATAATATTATACCTAGAATATTCAATGTTCGTCTTCTTTTATGGAGTATATCATCCGACATACACTCTCACGTCTTTTCGAATACGGTTTCTGGAGAGTTCATTGAAGATGACATGAGAAGAACAACGAATAGGTTCCTTACGTAATGAGAACTTGCCCAAAAACTTGCCTCTGTTATCCCATCAGTGTACTCACAATCATCATCCAACAATCCCATCGAATAGCAAGCATCTTTAAATGTATCATACACAATATTACCAATGGTTCGTACCATCTCGTAAGATGTTGATCCTTTACTATAAGGCAGTAAGAGATACAAATAATACTCTTCACCAGCCCTCGGTGGAACACTGCGTAGTCTTCCCAAAGAAAATCTATTGCTCTTTCTTTTTTCCCACTGAAACTTTTTTCTGTCCCAAACATACATCTTTGGAAATTCCACATAAGTCAACTTCTTTGCATCCTCATCATCAATTTTATTTTTACCCATCCACGCTAGGAACATTGATTTATCTGAAGATGGTCTTTCGAGTACGTCATCAATGTAATCTTCATCTCGAAAAATAACTTTCTGTTGATTATGAAGATGGAAAAGATTGGATACCTATAATGTATATCGAACTGAAGAGTGCTCCAAAGTGCCTCACATGGAGATATGTATATGCAGCTTATGAAATTTTCCACTTCGTCTTTTGGTTTTGATTCACCTTCAGTGGCCCCTTCCTTCTCCACAGTAGCAGTAATCCTATCAGCTCCTTTATTAATATACTTGAACAAATACTTGATGGATTTATGCCTATTGCACCATTCAACATTTATATGACCTTGATACCTTCGCAGCAATATTGGACTGTAAGGAACCACAAAACGATTATCCAAATGAACAATTCCTTTATCAACAGTCACCCCCGTATTTCTCCTTCTGTATAGTGGGAAACCTTCATCATCAACAGATGTAAACTCATTATAACTCTTGGGGAAGTTCTTTGAGCAAACATTGTTGACCATGCAAGGAGAATTTCTTTTTGCCAATCCACAGGGTCCGTGAATCATATAGTCATTTACCAACTCATGCAAAAATGTATCATCATCTTTATCTAGTATTTCTGCAGATATGATATGGTCATCATCCTCCGGATTTGGAATTTTATTCTCACGGCTTAGAAATAAAAGAATATGAACATGCGGCAATCCTCTTTTCTGAAATTCCACTGCGTATAATACTGCATATTGAAAAAATGTGAATCAAGTTATATACTAAAATTATTCAATAGAATTGTAAAGTTATTCTATACACAAAAAACAAATACTATGAAATAAAAAAAATTATAAATATAAAAAGATAAACTTACATGCATCAATTTTTCCAAATATTTGAAGTTCCTTAAAATCCTTCACAATACGATCAAGTTTCATATTAAACATTCTGCAGAGAATATCTGGCCTATCAACAGAATCAAGACCTTTCTCATTTAAGAATCTCGTAATCTCGGGCCATTTCGAATTGCAAGTAATTGTGATAAAAAAATCTGGATAAGAAAAATACTTGCAAATTGTCATGGCATCTTGAAAATTTTGAATCATATACCTAGGACTTCCTGTGAAGGATGCAGACATTATTCTTTTACCCGTGGAAGATGGATCTACCTCACCTCTATCAACTGCAATTTTCATATCATCCACCCTGTCAGACCTCAGTTTCACTTGATTGAATTTTATAAAAGATATTCTTTTTGACTCAATCATAGTATATGAATCCACCAAAAATTGTTGGAAAAGTCTCCTAGACAGGAACAGAGTATTGAGTTCATTATTACGCTCGTGTATTCTAAAGGAAAAAAATTCTCTCATTGTGAGTCTAATTCTTTTCCTTGTTGTAAAACCAGCATCATGATGAACCACATCAATCCTATAACCATATTCGCTATACGGGAACAATAAAGGATACTGCAATGAAACATAAGATGGATACAATTCACCACTACGCGTCTTAAGGATCACATTTCTTTTTTCCATAGCTGCATCGATGTCCCCTGGAATAAGTGCTGCAACTTCAGAAGTTGTAGGAAGGTTATAAACTCTTCCATCCGAACTCCTTCTTTCTAGCAAATTCAATCTCAAATTTGGCTCAGCTCCAGACATAATACTTTCTCTTGCACTGCGAAATTGCATTGCAAGTGGATTAAAGGTATCCACCATTCTCTTAAGATCACGAACAATACTATCATTCAACATTTAATTTTTATCCTTCGATCGCCTCCTGTACAAATAAAATAATTTAATTGATTAAAAAAATTAAGTATAACTAGTATATTACATAATTTGTTAAAAAAATAATGCAAAATATAAAATATATAGTAAGATATATATTAGATAATGCAAAATTGAATTAGTAAAATAAATCTAACTTAATAATTATAAAATGGTTAATTAACTAACCCGAGAGCATCAATTCGATTCTGATCTTTGTTTGCAGTGTCATATATGTATAGTTGCGAAAATTTAGGCTTACTATTAGGCATTGACAAAAAATTTCCAATTTGATGGTAATTAGCACCGTGCAATCTATAAACATAAGGAGCACTTTCATTATTGATTGAATCGTCAATCTTTCCACCCATAGATGTAAAACTAAACATCATGTTTTAAGCTCTGATCTTTTTTATGAAATGTTTGCTCCTTTCGTCTTCGCCCGATAGAAGATTGGTCAATATAGAAGGAGAAGGTTTCAACATTGGAAGTTGTACTTTTCCATTTGAACAGCAAGATGGAAATTTTGGTGGATTCTCATTCAATCTTTTATTGCTTCTTTCGTCATACCACATATACGCATTGCAATAGACGCAAACAAACGCAGTATCTCCAAAATCAACATACCCTATAAATATAATAAAAATGAATAAATATTTAAAAAAATTATAATAATTTTTTTAATAATAAAATATAAATTTTATACCATATTCATCATCGGTATTTCTTCCTTTTGACATTTCATCCGCAACAATACATCTCCCATTTTTTCCTAAAAAGTCATGACTATTTAGTTAATTACATTTAAAAATATTTAAATATTTTTAAAAAAAATCTAATAAAAAAATACATTCTTATAATAAAACGTAAATTTTATACCATATTCACCACCGGTATTACTTCCTTTTGACATTTCCTCAGCAACAACACCTCTCCTCTTTTTACCTGAAAAGTCATGAATATTTAGTTAATTACATTTATATTTGGACAAAAGGATTATTATAATTATAAATTTAAAAAAAAGTGCAACATTTAAGTTAAAAAAAAAACAATATCTTGACCATATGAGCTTTCTCCAATTTGTTGTGCTAAAGATGATATAACACTCATAGATATCGTGGCCATATGATTGAATATTTTCCTCGTATTCAAAATGTAGTTGTTGTGCTAAAGATGGTATAACACTCATAGATATCCGACTATGAGGTGTTTGAATATTATCCTGAACATCAGTAATTGGAGTCTTTCCTCTATCTAAAAATAAATATTATTTTAAAAAGTAAATGTAAAAAAATTATATATATATATAAATATTAATAATATTATTTAAATTACTATATTAAATAATTAAATTTAAACTTACAAACTTTTAGATGCAAAACGTGTATTTGGTGTGTATGTAAGAGGAGATATGTTTATAGTGGGATACACATAAAATATTAGACCATTTCAAAACATATAAGCTAAATCTAAAAAAATAAATGAATCAATATAAATCTAAAAAAATAAATGAATCAATACATTATTTTATCGAAAAAATAATAGAGAATCGAATACTACGAATCTAAAAAAAAATAAGCATGTTGGATAAATCCGTTCTATCTAAAAAAAATGAATCAATATGAATATAAAAAAATATCAAAATTTTACTATTCAAATACATTATTTTTTAAGTATTATATGAAAACAAAATCGTTCATAAATACAATTACCTATACATTTTTTTTAAAGATACCCACTATTTAAAAAATTAGGATTTAAGAATGTGGGATAATTTAAAATTACCGAATAAATTATCTGATTAAATTATCATTTAAAATTAGTCAACTTTTCCTAATATATTTAAATTGAAATACTAATCTATTATGCTTAAGTGATAGAAAATTTTATGTTGTGCTAAAATCGGTAGTCCACTTAGGCCTTTATATAATAGTGAATAGTATTATGTTATGTCCATAAAATGACAACTGAGATTATCTATCAAATAATTTCCGAAATTAAGAATGACAATTATATTATAAAAGTCAATACTAAAATATGAGTAATTTATTTATTTTTTCATTAATATATGGAATAAACAATTAGGATATTCATGCATGGAACCAATACTAATTACTAAATCACCAATTATCAGACTAAATTATTATTTAAAATTAGTCAACTTTTCCTAATATATTTAAATTGAAATTTAAAACTAATTAAATAAGTAAAGTTTATAATTAATATAAATTTATAAAATCATCTGACTAAATTATCATTTAAAATTAGTCAATTTTTCCTAATATATTTAAATTTAAAGTTTATGAAATAAGTCAAGTTTAGAATTAGTATAAATTTATATATTCAAATCTAATCTTTCCATGCAATGTGTATTGGTGATGACTCGTAAGTGATTACCTACTAATAAACAGGATTAGTTTAAAGAAATTAAAGAATATTATTAACATAGAATTTTAACATACAATGTTAAAAATTTGAACAATCCTTCATACATTAATATAGGATCGTAATCACATAAAGAATATTATTTATAGAATTATAAATAATACATTGAATTGTAAGTAATGCAGTACAATGTTAAAAAAAATTAATTTTTAACATATAATCAATGATTCTTCATCTTGACAATAAAATTGTTCTTCAACTTCATCTTCACATTAAAAAATTGATCATCCACTTCATCTTCATTGTTGATGTTGAATCCTAAAAAAATTCAAAATAATTCACACAATAATCATTTTCATACGAATAAAATAAAATAAATGTATAATTAATAAAAAAAATTACAAAACAACATAATTAGTAAATAGAGTAAATACCTTTAAACATGTAGAGATTTGTATTCATCAAATCACAAAAAAAAAAAAAAAAGATGGTTTTAAGGAAATGATCATTGGTAGAAGAGATTAGACAAAATATGAAGATTAAATTCATATAACAAAACTATAAAAAACATAAAATAAAACTAAATACCTAAAGAAGAAGATCCTGCAAAAAAGAAATATGAAGATTAAATATATTGAGATGAAGATCCTGCAAGAACAAAAAAAAAAAAGAGGATTTAGACCAAAGGAGAATCAATATAGAACTTCATAGCAAAATTGAAAATAAAAAGAATAATTAGATGATTTTGTTGGTGTATATTGTAAAGCAAACTTTTGTTGGGCTTTTATGGATATATTCGATTTCCTTATTATCTAAAATAAATGGTTTTTCACATTATTGCAATCTTATTAATTGCTTGTATTACTTGTATGTCTGTTTATCTTATATTGTAGATAATGTGGTGGGTTTGTAGTCACACAGAAGATCACATTGTCAGATCCTTATAAGATATAAACAGTATTCACAACTGAGATAGTTCTGGACATAACTATTGGTATAAGTTGTAGTATGAACTTGTTAGTGGCTTGTCTTGGCCATTAGTTCATACTAGTACGCTATGTCGTATTGAATGGATCACAGTTAAGACATGTTCTTCTATTCTGACTGTTATGAAGAACTAAAGGTCTTGGTGACTCTTGTAATTCTTAACCCTAATTGTGATATCTAGATATGTGGAGCGCTTGTTCACTACTTTGATTTACTATGGGTGAGAATCTTGTTAGATTCAACGCACTATGTATTTTGGGTAGTGACATCGTTTGCACGATGTCTATTTATTGACATTAAGGCACTGTGTCCTGGTGATCCAGGTCGATGATGTCCCCTTGAGGAAACTCATAAAGGATTGTCGTATTAAACCCTGCAGGTGGATTATATCCGTACGACAACAAAGTTGAGTGGTACTACTCAAGGAATAATAGATGTTAATTAATTAAAGTGGTCAGGAGCTTTAATAATTAATGGACGTGCGATATCTTTAACACGGGGAATTATAGAGTCTAATAGAAGCCCTGATTCGGTTTAGGATAGGATGGGAGTGCAACATTAATTCACTAGTGGAATGAATTAATGTTCACGGGCCAAATAATTATTCTGGGCTGAACATAAGAGTATTTGGGTCCGTGAGGAGCCCAAACCCTATACCTTCTAACAGATCCCTAGTCTGGCCCATGAAACTTAAGGAGTCTATATAAAGGCTTCAATTTCGTGTTTAAAACCCTAGCACTCTAAGATAAAACGTGCAGCAGCCGAAATTCGTGAGTGGGGTTGAGAGGGAGGCGAAATTGTGAGGCACTTTTCTCCACGTTCGCTAGTTCGCCGTCCACCCGGTGTACGAACGAGGTTGGGAGACAGACTAGAAGATCAGTAGTGGAATCAACGCCTCGGTCTTCAAGGGTAACGGATCTAAACTTGTCTTTAGATGCATGTTTAGGTCTTTAATTGTTTATACACGTTTGGTATCCCAACAACGATCTTGGGGACGGACCGCCTTCACCGGCGCGTTCCATCAGATTTCTTTGGAGAGATTATTGTAATTGATTTTTGGTTGTGTGAGATACATGGTATATATAGAGGAGATGTGAAAAAATCAATGGTCAAGATTAGATTAGATATTAAAATTCAATGACTGGGAATAATTTTAAAAGTCAATGAATTGGGTGAATGAGGGGAGAATATTTTTAAAATAGAGGCTTGAAAGCTTGCCACATAGGCTTTCAAAACTTTGTCTTTATAGTATATTAAGATTATGATATATTAATCCTAATATGTTCCTATTAAATTGTAGTATTGAGCATCCTCTAACAAAAAAAATTGTAAAAATTAAGGGTGTATATGTTTTTTCATACACCAATAAATAGTAGAATTGATTTGTGTAAATGTATAAAATAATACAGATAATAAGCGACGGTTGAAGTACAATTATTAACAAAACTACTTAATCTGTTCATTTTTATAATGTCTTATTTTATCTAAAAAAATGGTATCCATTTTTAATTGTGATTTTACTAATATCAATACATTCGTTACAATCTTACTTTTCCACGAATGCAACGTCATGTACTCTCTGTCTCATGGATATTTGCACCCTCAGGATTAAGAAAATGACAAAATTAATGACGCACGTAAATATGAGTATATTTTTGTAAATGTGCACGAAAATAAGTGTTTCAAATAAGGAAAATGTGCAAATTCCCATGTGACGGAGTGAGTAATAAATAATACTCCCTCCGTCCTAGGGATATTTGCATCCTCGAGATTCCATGTGGATTAAGAAAATGGACAAGTAGTTGCATATGAGTAAAAATATGTGTATATTTTTGTGAATGTGCACACAAATCAATATTTTCTTTTTTAGGTAGTGTACAAATTGGTGTGGAAAGTTCAAATAAAGAAAGTATGCAAATTCCTCTGGGACGGGGGAGTAGTTATTTAAAAAAAATATAAATGGTGTTTGATACCCAAAAAATCGTAAATTTGGTATGTGTGAATGAATAAAATAGGACAAATAATAATGAACGGAGAGATTATAAATTAAGTATTGCATATTGACCGCACTACATTGAATAATAACTAAAAAAAATATTTTTATTACGACTTCCAATACATAATTGGGAAGACACGTGTCAACTACAAAGCAAACACATAATGTGGGTTAAACACAATGCACAATTCAATAATTAATTTAAAAGTAGGTCTTGTATGAGACTGTCTCATGGCATGAGACAATATGAATTGGTATAATTAGGCATTGACCTATTAACACTTTGGTATGGTAGGTGTTAATTTGTGTTGTCTCATGCCATGAGACGGTCTCATACAAGATTTAGTCTTAATTTAAACTAATGATTTTCGTCTTCACTTCGAGAACCCTGTTATCATCTGATTTTTTAAAGAACCAAAAAAAAAAAAAAAAAGAACATCTGCGGCAATTACCCAAAACAAACCAAAATACATAAAATCATTCTCTACTTCATAACTGAAATCAAACCAAGAGAGACATCCTTCTATGATTCTAATGGTTGGTATAGTTCATTTGTTCCAAATTTAAAAAAAAAAATCTTCTCAATTTTACAAATTATTTTTATCCACCTAATAGATCGATTACACAGTTCCCGATGTCACTGATTATTGCCAATTTATGAACGCATTATGCGCCAAGCAATCAAATTATATCTAACAATTTAGTTGTATGTTCGATTACGGGTCATCCGCCTGGTTCGAAAAGCAACCCTGTAAATCCCTTTCTGCTGCTAGCAATTGAAGTATAGATTCTTCATTTCTGGAACATCAAAACACAAAACTAAGATACTAATTTTATTTTTATTATTGTAATTAAGTATTTGTTCGATAATTATTTTAAAAACTTCAAGATGAATCACTACCGACAATTTATTGATTTTTAAAAAGGACTGACCAAAAAATTAAGGACAGATTATTAAATACAAATTCAATAGAAAAGGTGAAGATTTGAGAACCAGAGTACATATAAATTAAACCAAGGGAAAAATAGTAAGTGTAATCATACGATGCACATTCAAGGAATAAATAACTTAGTAATTTTCAAAGTAAGGGTAGATCTCTAAAATACTTCTGCATGTCTATTTAATAGTATAAAAATTAATAATTTCTTAAAATTTATACTAATCTTCTGAATAACATTTTTCATCATTGTTCAAACATAAAGTAATTAAAAAATATATACTTCAAAGAAAAAACACTATTACTTTAGAATTAGAAAAACCATAATACATATGGAGAAATTATCTTGCTTTGTTGGTTTTATTCACACCAAATTTGAAATGGAGTAATACAAATAAAAATATCAACATATTGATTTAATTACAAATAGCAATATTAAATACTCAGGTTTGGTACACTAACAAAGGAAATCATTCTTGCCCACACATCAATACTATTATACTTCTTAAAAATAACTTTATCATCTTTATGCAATGCAATCCAATATTTTTTTAATAAAAATATACCAAACTTTAGTTAGAGGAAGCTTGCAACAATCTGTGTTGTAATTAAACCTAGATCCATATTAAATCAGGAACAACTCTTCAATTCTAACATACTTCAATATATTAAAACATGAATTTTCACCATAAAAAATTTCAGCCGACACTGATATGTGTTAAAAAGGGATAAAAAACAACTTAAATTTATAGTTTCAATAAGAAATCTTTAAAAAAACACTTATGTATAAAAAAATATAAATCTGTTGGTCCCGGTACAAGACTGAGGAATACGTGTATGGGGGGGGGGGGAATACACGTATACCAATTTTCAAACTTAAAACCAACTGAGTCCCCTTTACTCAGAGTGGTAAAGAACTAGGAGCTGATAACACACCTACTGACTACACTTGGTGCGGGTCAGTTGGCTAACTATCTGTTGGTCCCAAAAAGGTTATCCAGCGGAAAGCGTTTTGAGTTTATTTTTAAGAAAACCCTTTTAAATTAAGTGCTAAAAGAAAAGTGCAGAAAACTTAAAGGCATAAAGTAGAGAACACCAGATTTATAGTGGTTCGGACCAACTTGTCCTACGTCCACTCTCCCTTTCTCCAAAGGGGACTTTCTCTCCAACCAACGTACTCACGAACCACTGGAATTTGGAAGTACCAGCTCCTTCGTACAACTTACAACAACCTTTCAATGTGGATAGGTTGATTATAAGATCCAACTAAAAACTCCTAATGAGTATATAAACTTGAATGAACAAGGTGAGTAAGTGGAAGAGTTCGTGTGTCTTGTGTGCTCTCGCCCGACTCTTATGTAGAACTCATCCAAGCACTCCTATTTATAGTTGTAGGAATTAACTAGCCGTTGGAAAGCTAGTAATTCAAACAACCATAATTGGAGGGATATAATCAATCAAAGATTGATTATATGATTGATTAGTTGACTTTCAATCAAGCAATCAATCAAATCCTCCATCAGTTGACTCTCTAGATTGCCTTCATCTCCATCAATGATCTCTAAAATCTACTTGTCTCCAGATTACATGCAGCCTCCATGTGGGTGAACTAATCCGTCTCCCTCATCTGGTCAGCACTCGTCTGGTCTGGGGTCTTCTGGTCTGGTCAGGTAACACTTCTGCTCTGAACCTCATCTGGGAGAGGTCTTCTGGTCAGACTCCTCTGGTCAGGCTCCTCTGGTCAGACTCCTCTGGTCAGGCTCCTCTGGTCAGACTCCTCTGGCAGACTCCTCTGGTCAGACTCCTCTGGTCAGGCTCCTCTAGACCTCATCTGCTCTGGTGACTCTTCTGCTCTAGTCTGGTCACCTCATCTGGTCACCTCTCATTTGGTCACCTCATCTGGTCACCTCATCTGGTCACCTCACATCTGGTCTGCGCAGATTTCTTCCCCCTTAACCAAAGACCTATTCTAGACTAATCTGTAGCTGACTAACAGGTTCAGCTAGTCCTATTACAAGTTCTTATTTTAACATCTTCAAAACATCTAATCTATATCCTAACACTATCAATTTAATTTCAGTGCGGAAATGCGTGAGCCTTGATAGTTTAAAGTCTTGTTTAGTTTGCTTTCTGAAAAACTTGTTTACTCAATTCTGAATAGTGATTAGTAGGGCAATGCTCTTTTTAACGATCAGGCTGATTGATTCAGGCCTGATAAGCCAAATGCTTATGAATGAACAAGTAATATGGCAGGTATGCGCAATATCAAAGCAATAAGAATACAAGGAGTTTAACGTGGTTCAGAGACTCAAACTCCTACGTCCACAGGCTGATTTAACAGGAAATCCACTCAAGGGATTCTTGTTTTTAACGTGCCAAGGTGCACTAAGACCAGCTAACCTCACTGATCTATACAACTCCTGTTACTAACTCACTAACTGACTTACTCCCAACAAACCTAACTTAGGGTTTCGATTTCAGTTTGGATTCCAACTAAGTTGAGATTATCCTTACAAGGCAAAGCTATGCTAAGGATTGGATAATCTCTCTAAGCTTAAGATAATGCTAGTTCGCTCTTTGGAATACAGAATAACTCTCAGTAGCTAAGAAACACTTGGGAAATTTAGATGGTTTCGAGTGCTTCTTCTAAGGCTGAATGCTTTTGAATGCTTGAGAGTTTGAGTAATTTCTGGCTTGGAAATTTCCCGTAACCTTGAATGGGTTCAAGGCCTTCTGTATTTATAGGTGATTTGAAAAACTATCCGTTGGAGAGATAGCATTTCTTGTCATCTATGTAGAGTGGCTTCAAACGGACATATCTTCATGCAGCAGCCGTCCTTGCATGAAATTAGGTATATGCATTAAATGCACATTAAATGCTTGCCCGTTGAAAGTGCAGTCTGAATTCAGTCTTCTGTCAGGTTCCGTACGAGCGTGTCCTTCCAGGATTGGTCCACGTCATCAGGTTGGTGAGAATGTCAGAACTTATTCCTGGGCTTCAGGCTTGTCTTATTAAGTTCTTTTTGTCTTGAGCTCACCGGTCTTGTCCTGACGATGACATTCCTTTTGCATTGCTTGGCTCTACTCCAAGTCTTCCCATAAACTCAGTATCCTCATGTTCCCTTCAAGACTGAGTAGTAAATGACCTCAGGGTCATACTCTTCATCGCTGAGACTTACTCAGCCAGCTTAGAAGACTGCCATAAGTTCAGGATGGTAAACTTTGTCTTTAGGCTCTAAGTCTTGATTGTCATCAGTAAGTGCTCCTCTTACTGAGTACCTGTGAAGTGTAAAATGACTAAGTACAAAACCTAACCAAAACTAGCCTGACAAAGACAAACAAAAGGCAAATCATCTTTTAAGGGGCTTTGGGATCTTAATCAAAACTGACAATGTCCCAACAATTTCCCACTTTTTGATGATGCCAAAACACTGAAAAGATCCTCAAAACACTTAGAGGAAAATATAAGAACCTATCTATAAGATAAGGCAGTGTTAGAGAAATTCTTGATAAAGTACAAAATTTAAATAACAGCCAAAAAGACAATTAGTTTTTGTCTGTGGGCAAAAGTAATAGATTTCATTGATTGATGTGAAGGTGATTACAATGAATCTAATCTATTACAAGAAGCTGTGAACACCTAGACTAATCTCATTTCAGGTTCAAGTCCATATCCTGCATAGACTCTTGCCTTTAACTCGTCAAGTCTGCTAGGTTGATTCACGTACCCTTTAGCCTTGGCAATCTTCAAAACTTCCATCATAATGGCCATTGTATTGTGCTTCTGTGTTCCAGGAACTAAGGGAGGAGCTCGAATTGTGAACTCAGGAGCCTTCACCTGGACTTGAGCTGCTTCAGCCTCCTCCAGTATCTTTTGGATCAACTCAGGATGATTGTCCATCATATAGTCAGTGAAGTGGGCATTGATATCATCAGTGTCGCCCCATTTCTTCACAACATACCACAACTTCACAAACTCATCCTTCGCGTCAGCCCAGAACTCCTTCAGTGCCTCGGAGATGAACTCGTCGACATAGGCTTCCCTTAATCCTGACTCCGGACTTCTGACTTGAAGAATTGTTGATTTTCTTATTGTAGGCCTCTTTTTGTACTTCCTAGGCTCAGGCTTCGCCTTCTTTCTCCTAAGCAGACTGATAACTGCATCATCGAGTTCCCTTTGTTGAAGCTCATTGATATAAGTCAGCTTCTCCACTTTCTTCTCCAAGATACGCATCTTTTCTTTCTGTGCAATCTCAACCCTGCATACAGCCTCAGTCTTTTCAGAAGGCGTCCCCCACGCCTCAGCGCATAATTCCGCCACCATCTCCCCAGAGTAAGTGATGGGGTTCTTCCTTTTGTTCATGGGGGGAGATTTCTGAACTGACTCAGGTTGCTTGGATACTTGGAGTTCTTTAGAAGGTTCATTAGCCCTCGCCTTCTTTGCTGCCTCTTCCTTCAGCCTGGCAACAATTTCCTCCCCTTCCTTCTCTACTGCTGCCAACCTTACTGACTTTTTTACCCTCAGCACATTCCCTTCAGGATTGGCATCAGGATCAACTTGAAATGTTTCGCCTTGGTTGACTGCCTCAGATGTCTCAGGGCGGGATCTTTTCTTCTTCTTTTCCCCCTTTTTGGCATCATCATTGGCCTCGGATGGGAATGCGTCAGATCCACTGTTAATTACGAAGGAGGCTAGGGAATGAACATCATTGATTCCCTCCTTCAGTAAGTTAACTCCCATCGAGATACCAGTTCCTGCAAAAGAAACAGAACTGATTGCAGCATTCACCTTCTTCTCAAAGACCTCTATGGAGAGTTGGAGTATTTGTTCAGCTTGCTCGATCCTTTCCTCCACCCTGGCGGATCGATCATCTGTTTGAGTCAGCCTCTCAGCAATATCTTTCGAAGTCTGAGCAATTCGTCCTGACTCCAGCTCCAACTTGGATGCCGAGTCCTTAATGGCCTGAGTGAATAGGGCTCCAGCCTGAGCTGCAAGCTTCTCCATGGCCTGATTGAGATCTTCCTTCCTTTGCTCATCCTTCTCAGCCAACTGCTTCAAGGTTTGTCTCAGCATCTTCTTGGTGCACTTCCTTTCAGCCCTCACTGACTTGGCTGTGTCAGTCATCGTTCTTTTAAGTAAAATCAACTCCCTATTGGCAAGGGTGTTGTAAGCTGATTTAGTCCATCGGATGTGTTTTGCTAGGGCCTTGGAGTCCTCTTCTTTCTCAGCGCGTAGCCTCATCACTTCCTCCTGAAGCTCAGCTAGATTTTTAGTGGTTTTCTCCTTTTTGACCTCCACAATGCTTGTGAATTCAGCTCGGCCGACCCCAGTTATGATCACATCCTCATCACCATCTTCGGCCTCATCAGTGGCAGGCTGTTTTCCCTTGTCAGCCCCTGCATCCTCAGTCCCCTCTTCAGGGTGCACTGAAGGCAGTTGTTGAGTGGTCATGGTCGCCTGCTCAGGCTCAACCAAGCCATCTCGAACCTTAGGAACTAGTCCTTCGGAACTGGGAGTCTCCTTGGACGCCTCAACATCTTTCTCCCTTGTCTCAAGGCAGGGAATCCCTTCATCGACAGATGTTTCACCGGCGGCTAAGATGTTCAAAACATCCTCAGCCACTGGTCCACCCTTGGCACCAGTGTCTTTCACACCTTCCTCCTGAGTCTGAGACTCAGGGACCATCGCATCAACCTCCGCAGCTGTTTCCTCCACAACTTTCTCCGAAGTTCCACCCTGAGCATCTTCGTCATCCTCTCCACCCTTATGTTCCTCACCATATGAAAGAAGATCAGCCTTACTCTTGGACATTAAGTCATTGACTAGCTTCCTCAGGTTTTCGAAATTCAGCAGTTGAAGCCAGCTAGTCAGTCCAAAATAAGAGCATAATCTTGCCTCCTCATTCTCCCAGTGCTCCCATCTACGAGCATCGACTAGCATGTGCTGCTCCTGCATGTTGGATTGCTTAAACTCCAACCAGACTTTGAGCTCAATGAAGTTGGCAGCAAGCTCTTCTTACATCGTTAGCCTTGGCCAGCACTTGGAGGCCCATTCAGTAGCGTTCCCCCTTAGGGTATTCTCCAGAATGCCTCCTGCCATATGCTCATCCAATTCCCCCTCCTCCACTTCCAAGAAGTCATCCTCTTCAATTGAAGTGGCTTTAGGGAAATCTTTTGGGTTGGGGTAAGTGGAGAAATCTTCAGGGTTGGGAATGGTGGAATCTGATGGTTGGTCATGCCTCTGAGGTGATGGCACTGACTCTGGGATATTGGGCTCGACTGTTTGGGGTGAGTTGGTTGGTTGAGGTGTGGGGTCAGGGTTGGTTGGTGTTTGGGTTTCAGGGTGAGTGGGTGAATGAGTGGGTACTATCTCAGGCTGCAACAACTCAGCCGTCTATAGATTTTCTCACCTCCTCCAAGTCAGAGGCTCTAGGAGAGCTTGACTTCTCCCTCTCACTCACTACAGACAGTCTCTTAGCAGGGGACTTTCTGACTCCCTTCCTAAGTCTCTTCAAAGGCCTCTCCCCCTGATCACTCTCCTTCTTCTTCTCCACATCCTCCACTGCAGGCTGAGCCTTCTCTCCCTCAGCGGCAGACACCTCAGCCTCCTTACTCCTTTCAAAGAGGTCATCCACCCTCTCAATGAGACTGGTTGCCACTTTCTTGGCCTTCCCAGCTGGCTTTTTAGCCTGACCCTTTGCCTTAGCATTGGGATCAGTCAGCCCTAGCATTGAGTTAGTGTCACTCGCTGAAGTAAACATCACCTTCTTGGAGGAAAGATTGTCCTCGAAGTCGAAGGTGTACTCATGGCAGGCATGAGCAATCAGGATGGACATCCTCGTTCCAAAGGGCAGGATGACACTGACAGAAATGTGCTTCTTCTCCTCATCCCGCTTCAGCTTGTCCAGTCCAGCCTGATGGAGTTGATCAAGGAAGACCTGCTCACAGTTCGCTTTCCCTCCATCAACTATAGCCCCCATTATCCTCAGCTTGGGCAAGCTCAGCTGCTCATGAGAGCCAGTGGATCCCATTACCACCTTGGACACCAAGTCCACAAGAGCTCTGTACTCAGGCTTCAGAGTACTCTTGTTCTGACGGGCTCTGAACTCAGAGGAGCCAGTCTTGGTCCACTTCTTAAGGAATTCTCCCTTTGAATTCTCCTTGTAGAACCTGTGATTGATTCCTGAGGAAGGCAATGCAAAGACCTCCTTGACAGCCTTCCGAATGTCAATGTCTGTTAGGATATAGATTAGATGTTTTGAAGATGTTAAAACAAGAACTTGTAATAGGACTAGCTGAACCTGTTAGTCAGCTACAGATTAGTCTTGGTCTAGAATAGGCCTTTGGTTAAGGGGGAAGAAATCTGTGCAGACCAGAGAAGGTGACCAGAGAAGGTGACCAGAGAAGGTGACCAGATGAGGTGACCAGATGAGAGGTGACCAGATGAGATGTCCAGAGCAGAGGAGTCTCCAGAGCAGAAGTGTCGCCAGAGCAGATGAGGACCAGAGGAGTCTGACCAGATGAGCTTGGACCAGAGGAGTCTGCCAGAGGAGTCACCAGAAGACCCCACCAGAGGAGTCACCAGAAGACCCCTCCAGAGGACTTCACCAGAGGACTCCCCAGAAGACCTCTCCCAGATGAGGACCAGAAGACCCCAGACCAGACCAGACGAGAGACGGATTAGTTCACCTACCAGAAGCATCTTAGTAATCTGGAGACAAGGAGATTTTTGAGACCATTGATGGAGAAGTAGGCAATCTGGAAGTCAACTGATGGAGGATTAGATTGATTGCTTGATTGAAAGTCAACTAATCAATCATATAATCAATCTTTGATTGATTATATCCCTCCAATTATGGTTGTTTGAATTGCTAGTTCCCAACGGCTAGTTTATTCCACAACTATAAATAGGAGTGCTTGGATTAGTTCAACATAGAAGAGTCGCGCGAGAGCACACCAAGAACACACGAACTCTTCCAATCACTCACCTTTGTCCTTTCTAGTTTATATACACTCTTTAGGAGTTTAGTTGGATTATTACTCAACCTGTTCATCTTGTTAGATAAGGTTGTTGTAAGTTGTACGAAGGAGCTGGTACTTCGGAAATTCCAGTAAGTAAGTGAGTAAGTAAGTTGGAGAGTGAGAAAGACCCCTTTGTAGAAAGGGAGAGTGGACGTAGGACAAGTTGGTCCGAACCACTATAAATCTGGTGTTCTCTACTTTTCTGCATTTTAGTTTTCTGCATTTTCTTTTAGTACATTCTTTAAAGGGTTTTCTTAAAAATAATTTCAAAACGCTTTCCGCTGGATAACCATTTTGGGACCAACAAGTGGTATCAGAGCAGTGTGTCCTACAGACCACTGTTTTGAAATTATTTTGGTGGTCACCAGGGCAGATCCATATTTTTTTTTAAAAACCCAAATATTTGTTGTGCTAACAAATTTTGCAGAAATGGGCTCAAAGAGATGCAGTAGAAGAGACACCAGGAGGTACTCCAAAAGAAGCTTAGCAGATGAGGAAGAAGAGGTATCCACTTCTGGTTCATCATCTAATTTTGGACCAGACGAAGAGGTTTGTCTTATGACAGACGAGGTATGCAATCGAACTCCCTCTTCTTCTTCTTATTCTTCATTTTCTGAACAATCAGAGGAGTCTGATATGCAAAAGATGCTATTAGATCTCCAAACTTCTATACAACTTTGTCAAATGTTGGAAGAAGAGAACACAAAGTTGAAAGCAGAAAATCAGAAGCTTTCACAATGTTTTAGCAACCCAACTGATCTACCAGCTGAACAAGTTCAAACTCTGGTAGAAGAGTCCACTGACTTGTAAACCAGATGTGATGAACAAACTAAGCTAATAGAAAAGTTGCTTGCTGAAAACATTGAGAAAGATAATGAATATACTCTGCTGGAAGCTAAGTTCGATGAACTCTTCCATCAAAACAAAATTGTAAAAGATAGTGAGGACAAGCTCAAGCTGAGACTGGAGCAGCTGACTATAGCAAACAATGCTGTGTCACATATAGCTGTCTCATCTCAAAGAGAGCATGATAAAACAGGCCTTGGTTATACCAAACCTGAATCCTCACCTGTTCAGAAAGAAGAACAAACTAGTAATTTTATTGATAAGGGTAAAAGGCCAGCTGACCAGGCAACTCAGCCTAATGGGCAGATGAGTCCTAAAACTCAAAAACCCAAAAGGCAGAGGAGGAATTTTAAGAAGGGTTATACCCAGAATAAAAGACCTCAGCCAGGCCAGCAGAGTAGAAGACAATCTGGATCTTCTCAAAAGAGGCAGAACCAGATGACTCCTACTCACCTGCAGAAGACTTTCAAGTCATCTGCCAGACCAGCTGGAACCTTTGATGGTTCTAGTAAGACTTATCCTTATCAAAAGAATTTCAAGTCTGTTGCTTTAAGACAAGTTATTCCTTCTACTGGACAAGCTCATAAGAGAAGAAGAGCCTCTAGAAGAAATAACCATGTCGAAGCTTCTTATGTTCAGTGTGTTTTTGTTGATATATATGGAAGAAAGATAAGATCACCTGATCCAAAAAAGGATGATCTATTCTTGTGGCTTCCTAAATATCGTGCTAACCCCCCTGGACCCAGTAGGGTACCAAAAAGTTAATTGCCTGCAGATACACAAGAAGACCAGCTGATGTTTTGCCCCAATATCAGCTGAGCATACTTTGAGGGGGAAGATCAGTTGACCCAGCCTGCTAGAATCTCTATTTGTTATTTCAATATTTTCTTGTCTTGTTTTATTTAAAGTTCTTCCAGTTTTAACATCATCAAAAAGGGGGAAATTGTTAGGATATAGATTAGATGTTTTGAAGATGTTAAAACAAGAACTTGTAATAGGACTAGCTGAACCTGTTAGTCAGCTACAGATTAGTCTTGGTCTAGAATAGGTCTTTGGTTAAGGGGGAAGAAATCTGTGCAGACCAGAGAAGGTGACCAGAGAAGGTGACCAGATGAGGTGACCAGATGAGAGGTGACCAGATGAGATGTCCAGAGCAGAGGAGTCTCCAGAGCAGAAGTGTCGCCAGAGCAGATGAGGACCAGAGGAGTCTGACCAGATGAGCTTGGACCAGAGGAGTCTGCCAGAGGAGTCACCAGAAGACCCCACCAGAGGAGTCACCAGAAGACCCCTCCAGAGGACTTCACCAGAGGACTCCCCAGAAGACCTCTCCCAGATGAGGACCAGAAGACCCCAGACCAGACCAGACGAGAGACGGATTAGTTCACCTACCAGAAGCATCTTAGTAATCTGGAGACAAGAAGATTTTTGAGATCATTGATGGAGAAGTAGGCAATCTGGAAGTCAACTGATGGAGGATTAGATTGATTGCTTGATTGAAAGTCAACTAATCAATCATATAATCAATCTTTGATTGATTATATCCCTCCAATTATGGTTGTTTGAATTGCTAGTTCCCAACGGCTAGTTTATTCCACAACTATAAATAGGAGTGCTTGGATTAGTTCAACATAGAAGAGTCGCGCGAGAGCACACCAAGAACACACGAACTCTTCCAATCACTCACCTTTGTCCTTTCTAGTTTATATACACTCTTTAGGAGTTTAGTTGGATTATTACTCAACCTGTTCATCTTGTTAGATAAGGTTGTTGTAAGTTGTACGAAGGAGCTGGTACTTCGGAAATTCCAGTAAGTAAGTGAGTAAGTAAGTTGGAGAGTGAGAAAGACCCCTTTGTAGAAAGGGAGAGTGGACGTAGGACAAGTTGGTCCGAACCACTATAAATCTGGTGTTCTCTACTTTTCTGCATTTTAGTTTTCTGCATTTTCTTTTAGTACATTCTTTAAAGGGTTTTCTTAAAAATAATTTCAAAACGCTTTCCGCTGGATAACCATTTTGGGACCAACAATGTCAACCACCTCTGAGTTATAGAGGGGTTCGCCGTCGCCGTCCATCTCTCCCGTTGGTTTGAGCGCGGTCACCTTCGTGAAAAGTTCCCCCTTGCGCAGGAACATATTGAAGTAGGTGATGGTCCCGTTTTTGAAGGGCAAAATGGGAATTCAGGAGCAAACAATTTTTTTTTTTTAAAAACCATACAACGCAACATGAATGAGCTCAATGACGGAATACTCAAGTCACTGCGTTGCTCAGAGTCAGAGCTATCAAGTCAGTGATGAGACTTGAAAGCTCAGGCTCTGAACAAGGCAGTGACTCGAGAGACTGAGCTCTCGAGTGCGTGCTGAGTTCAGTGCGAAGGGCCTCAAGTCACTGCGTTGCTACGAGTCAGAGTAGTCAAGTCAGTGTGGTGACTTGAAGACTCAGTCTCGTAACAAGGCAGTGACTCGAGAGACTGAACTCTCGAGTGTTTGCTTAAGCTTGTCAGTGAGATAGATTCTCCCTGACTTAAATACTTGGCTAACTTCTTTCTTTCGAACTACACTCAGTGAGTGGAAATAACAAAACCTTTAGCAAGTACGTAATGATTTAACACTTGGTTTAACGTGGTTCAGAGACTCAAGCTCTTACATCCACGGCCTGATTTAACAGGAAATCTACTATCTCAGGATTCTTGTTTTTAACGTGCCAAGGTGCACTTACAACTGGACTCACGCCACTCCCTGGGCTGCCTCTCCTCACCTCACTACAAACCTAACAATCTTCTGAAAGGGTTTAGTTTGGTTTGGTTTTCTCCAACTAGGTGAGGTTTTCCTTTACAATGTGTTAGCCTTAAAGCTAAGATTAGGAAAACCTCTCTAAGCTAAGAGTAACAAGCTTGACACTCAATGAATATAAGTGATAACCCTAAAGGTCAGTGTCGTGGGTGTGTAACACTTCCTTATGACTCCCTAACAACTAACACACCCTCACAGCTTGTAGGTGTTTATTTTCTTCATTCACACAATACAACACACCTTTACAATGAAGCTATGAGCTTGTATTTATAATGGGGATTCAAATGTATCCGTTGGAGGGAAAATACATTTGAATCCAACATTAAATGGTTTCAACCACTTTTCTTGGAATTCGGCCTTTCTCAGTGTCAGAGTTGCTGCCTCGTGCTGATTGGTCCACGTGGCCTGGATTCACGGATCTTTGACTCAGTGGGTTGACCAAGACCCACTGACTTTAGGTAGCTTCCTCCTTCACTGACTGATGATCTTCAGTGGACTGAACGTCTTCAGTTTAGTTGTCCTTCAGAGACTCTTTGAAGATCACTTCCAAGAACTTTGTCATAAGGCTGAATGACAAAGTTCCCTGACCACAGTAGCCTGACTCCTTCAGGGCCTACTTGGTACAGCACTGATCCTCCTGATCATGCTCTTCACTGAGTGGTCCACCTGACTTAGCTTAGATCAGCCCGATTTACACTCAGTGGGACATCCTTCAGGCTTCTCTACTGGTTCAGGTCTCTGACTTGGCTTCAGTCTGTTCTTCTTGGTGTCATCTTGATATCCTCAGGCTGTGTTGCTGAGTTCCCCCTCGCTGAGTTCCCCCTCAACTGAGTTCTCCTCAACTGACAGCCTATTCTACTGAGAAATAACCTAGCCTGACCTGAAACAAAAGATACAATCCTGACTGCTTTCAAACCTATTACATGTTGTTTTGGAAAATCATCAAAACTAAAACATATCCCAACAATTTCCCCATTTTTGATGATTCCAAAACTTCTAACCAAATAATTTTCTATTACAAGAATAATGTCAGAACACAAGTAATAGTTTGAAATATGCAGGAATTCCCATATTTTAAAATGTTTAAGATCTGTTCAGTAGACCATTTTTCTTAACAAAACTGGATCAGTGGTCATGTGAACAACCTGCTCTGATACCAATTGATGGTCCCGTTTTCGAAGGGCAAAATGGGAATTCAGGAGCAAACAATTTTTTTTTAAAAACCATACAACGCAACATGAATGAGCTCAATGACGGAATACTCAAGTCACTGCGTTACTCAGAGTCAGAGCTATCAAGTCAGTGATGAGACTTGAAAGCTCAGGCTCTGAACAAGGCAGTGACTCGAGAGATTGAGCTCTCGAGTGCGTGCTGAGTTCAGTGCGAAGGGCCTCAAGTCACTGCGTTGCTACGAGTCAGAGTAGTCAAGTCAGTGTGGTGACTTGAAGACTCAGTCTCGTAACAAGGCAGTGACTTGAGAGACTGAACTCTCGAGTGTTTGCTTAAGCTTGTCAGTGAGATAGATTCTCCCTGACTTAAATACTTGGCTAACTTCTTTCTTTCGAACTACACTCAGTGAGTGGAAATAACAAAACCTTTAGCAAGTACGCAATGATTTAACACTTGGTTTAACGTGGTCCAGAGACTCAAGCTCTTACATCCACGGCCTGATTTAACAGGAAATCCACTATCTCAGGATTCTTGTTTTTAACGTGCCAAGGTGCACTTACAACTGGACTCACGCCACTCCCTGGGCTGCCTCTCCTCACCTCACTACAAACCTAACAATCTTTTGAAAGGGTTTAGTTTGGTTTGGTTTTCTCCAACTAGGTGAGGTTTTCCTTTACAATGTGTTAGCCTTAAAGCTAAGATTAGGAAAACCTCTCTAAGCTAAGAGTTACAAGCTTGACACTCAATGAATATAAGTGATAACCCTAAAGGTCAGTGTCGTGGGTGTGTAACACTTCCTTATGACTCCCTAACAACTAACACACCCTCACAGCTTGTAGGTGTTAATTTTCTTCATTCACACAATACAACACACCTTTACAATGAAGCTATGAGCTTGTATTTATAATGGGGATTCAAATGTATCCGTTGGAGGGAAAATACATTTGAATCCAACATTAAATGGTTTCAACCACTTTTCTTGGAATTCGGCCTTTGTCAGTGTCAGAGTTGCTGCCTCGTGCTGATTGGTCCACGTGGCCTGGATTCACGGATCTTTGACTCAGTGGGTTGACCAAGACCCACTGACTTTAGGTAGCTTCCTCCTTCACTGACTGATGATCTTCAGTGGACTGAACGTCTTCAGTTTGGTTGTCCTTCAGAGACTCTTTGAAGATCACTTCCAAGAACTTTGTCATAAGGCTGAATGACAAAGTTCCCTGACCACAGTAGCCTGACTCCTTCAGGGCCTACTTGGTACAGCACTGATCCTCCTGATCATGCTCTTCACTGAGTGGTCCACCTGACTTAGCTTAGATCAGCCCGGTTTACACTCAGTGGGACATCCTTCAGGCTTCTCTACTGGTTCAGGTCTCTGAATTGGCTTCAGTCTGTTCTTCTTGGTGTCATCTTGATATCCTCAGGCTGTGTTGCTGAGTTCCCCCTCGCTGAGTTCCCCCTCAACTGAGTTCTCCTCAACTGACAGCCTATTCTACTGAGAAATAACCTAGCCTGACCTGAAACAAAAGATACAATCCTGACTGCTTTCAAACCTATTACATGTTGTTTTGGAAAATCATCAAAACTAAAACATATCCCAATAGTAGGCTTCTACGACCGTCCTTGGAAGTATGGAGATAGGGCGCAAGGTGAAGTATGTTTCCAACCCAGCTTTGGAAATCCAATTAAAAACTGGTTTGATTTCCTCCACTGTAAGACAGGCACCTTCCATGGAGATGACTTGCTCCATGTGTACCAGCTTGTTATCGACAACATCCCCAAGCTTATCTGTTGTCCAGTTGGAATCAAGAAGTGCCATTGATTTTGAAAGAGAGGTTTTTAGAAAATCTGTGAAAATTTTGAGCAGGAGAATACTCAGTGTGCAGATGTGCTTTGTGATTGCGTAAAGACCTCCAATGGCACTATTGATTGATAAGATTAAGTCAGTTACTCAGACGTGGGGTTGAGATTAATTCCTGAATTTGAAAGGTTTTGAAATGAAAGGCCAGGATTAATCTTAGTTTCAATCAATTACCCCATGTCAGTCATATTCCATATAAAACGGACACGTATATGAAAAAGTAACTGAAGCATTAAATGCTCCGCTGCGCGTGAGTTTAAATGTGAAAAGGCGCGCTTTTAATGAAAACGAAATGCATTTAATAAAGATTTTCAGGACAAAGGACTCAGAGAGACGCTTAGTATCCACAAGAGTCAGGATAGAACTCATACTTGTCAGGGATACATTGTAGCACCCTGATACCTCGCTGAGTCGAGTCTGGCCTGAGTTCCCCCTATAACCCTATACTGACTGCTCTCCCGGATCTAAGAGTCATAACTCCACGTGATCTCGAATGAAGTGATGCCTAATGTCCACACGCTTGCACCTTGTGAGAAGTACTGGGTTCTGAGTAATTGCTATAGCACTATTGTTGTCACAATAGATTGGAACCTCATTAGCAAATACTTGGTAGTCCCTCAACTGTTGCCTCAACCATAAAATCTGAGCACAACAACTACCTGCAGCCATATACTCAGCCTCAGTTGTGGATGTATCCACTGAATTCTGCTTCTTACTAAACCACGAGATCAACTTACTTCCCAAAAACTGACATGTCCCTGAGGTTGATTTCCTATCAATCCTACAACCTCCATAATCTGCATCTGAATAACCTGTCAGTTCTAAGTTGTCATCTGAAGGATACCATAGCCCCATATTGACTGTCCTTTTCAAATACTTAAGTATCCTCTTAGCAGCCTCCAAATGACTTCTCTTGGGATCAGACTGATACCTAGCACACACACCAACTGCAAACGTAATGTCAGGTCTACTTGCAGTCAGGTACAACAAGGAACCTATCAGCCCTCGGTACTCAGTCTGATTCACTGAAGTCCCTTCAGTGTCAAGATCCATCTTCCAATTTGTGTTCATAGGGATCCTGGCTGGATTGTTGTTCTGAACACCAAACTTATGAATCAAGTCTCTTGTATACTTGGCCTGATTAATGAAGATATCTTGATCAGTCTGCTTGACCTGCAATCCTAAGAAGAAGTTCATCTCTCCCATCATTGACATCTCAAATTTACCAGTCATCAGCTTAGAGAAATTCTCACAGAGCTGATGATTTGGTGATCCAAATATTATGTCATCCACATAAATCTGGACCAAGAGAATGTCATCACCTTCAGTGATCCTGAACAATGTCCTATCCACAGTTCCCTTCTTGAACCCATGGTCTATTAGGAATTGAGAGAGGGTATCATACCAAGCTCTTGGTGCTTGCTTAAGTCCATAGAGTGCTTTCTTCAAATGGTATACTCTATCTCCAACCTCAAACCCAGGAGGTTGTTCAACATATACCTCTTCATTGAGTACACCATTCAGGAAGGCACTATTGACATCCATTTGACACACCTTGAACTTCTTATATGTTGCATATGCAAGGAACAATCTGATAGCTTCCAACCTAGCCACTGGAGCAAAAGTCTCATCGAAGTCTATTCCCTCAGATTGACAATACCCTTTTGCAACCAGTCTAACCTTGTTCCTTACCACAAAACCATTCGCATCCTTCTTGTTCTTGAAGACCCACTTGGTACCAATTACTCATTGATTCCAAGGTCTATCTACCAGTTACCAAACCTGATTCCTTGTGAACTGATTCAACTCCTCTTGCATGGCAATGATCCAGTTCGAGTCAGTGAGAGCTTCTTCAATGTTCTGAGGCTCTTGCTCAGAGAGAAAGCAACAGAACAATGCACTCTCACCATGGAACCGTCTGGTCCTGACTCCCTCAGTTGGATCACCAATGATTTGATCAATGGGATGATCCTCTAGCCATGTTCTTTTGGCAGGAGTTGTTCCTGAAGTACCTGCAATGTTAGTGTCTACAGGCTCATAAAATTCAGGAAATTGAACAGAAGGGGATGATCCTGAGTCTATACCAAAAGGATTAACAAGCTCAATGTCAGGGACATTGATTCCACCTTGATGAGGTGACTCAGGAACCCTCTCAGCTGCAACAGCATCTTCATAGACGGTACTTACCTCAGGTTGAGCCTGTTCCTCAGTCTGAGGCTCTACAATCCCTGATGTGCTGGGCTTAGGAGTGGCACTTGATTCATCATCCTGATCAACGTCATCATCCCATCTTTGAATTGGTACAGTTTTAACCTTTGGATCAGGTTGATTCTTTAAGCTCAGCCTTCTCACACTCCTTGTGACCTCCTCAATGTCAGGATTCAACACTTTTATCCTTGACTCATTAGTAGATTCATAAAAAACAATATGTGGCGATTCTTCCACAACAAGGGTCCTACAATTGTAAACCCTGAAGGCTTTACTAACTTCAAAATATCCTAAGAATATTCCTTCATCAGATTTTCTATCAAAAGCTTTCAATTGGGTCTTCCCATTGTTGAGGATGAAGCACTTACAACCAAATACATGAAAATAAGAAATACGAGGTTTCCTTTTATTCCATGTCTCATATGTGGTCTGTGCATGTTGTTTGTTTAGCATGGATCTGTTCTGAGTGTAGCATGCAGTGTTGATTGCCTCAGCCCAGAATTTCTTGGGCAATCCTGACTCTGCCAGCATGGTCCTAGCAGCTTCCTTCAGTGTCCTGTTCCTCCTTTCAGCGACACCATTCTGTTGTGGGGTTCTAGCTGCAGAAGTCTCATGAGCTATACCAAGTTCATTACAAAAGTAAAAAATATATGAATTTATAAATTCAGTGCCCTTGTCAGATCTGATCTTAGTAATGGACTGATTCTTCTCATTGCTGAGTCTCCTGAGCAACTCTGGAAGCTTTACCTGTGTCTCCTTCTTATTCAACAAGAAAATAACCCAAGTATATCTAGAGTAATCATCAATAACCACAAGAGTATATTTCCTACCATTCATACTCACAGGTGTTATGGGACCAAACAAATCCATGTGCAAGAGCTGAAGAATCCTGTCAGTGGAATGAGAAGCTTTCTCTTTGAATGATGCTCTGACCTGCTTCCCTTCCTGACAAGCTTTGCACACATGATCTTTGCTAAAAACTTCATTAGGTAGACCTTCAACAAGTGACTGTCTAGAAATTTTGTTAAGAATCTTGAAGTTCAGGTGGCTTAATCTTTTATGCCATAACCAACTGAGCTCTAGAGAGCTTTTAGCAACAAAACAAGTATTAGAAATAGTGCTGCTCCAGTCAGCGAGATAAACGATACCTTTCCTGATACCTGATAGAAGCACTTGTGTTGATTTGTCCTTGACTGAACATATATTTGATGAGAACTCAACACTGAACCCTTTGTCACAGAATTGACTTACTGACAGCAGGTTATGCTTCAGTCCTTCCACAAAGGACACATTTTCCACTCTGACTGTACCTATTATTAAGACACCAAAACCTTTAGTAACACCTTTTGAGTTATCACCAAAGGTTACCTGTGGACCATCTTTAGCTTGGTATTCTTGGAGAAGACTCTTCATTCCAGTCATGTGCCTTGAGCAACCACTGTCTAGGTACCAAACCACTTTGATTGAGCCTCCTCTCCTCTTGTTGTGATCCACAGCCGCCTGCAATCAAATCAGGCTTTAGGTACCCATTGGGTGTTGGGTCCTATTGTGTCAGTTGTACCCTTCGGGATCCAGACTTGCTTACCAACCCTGATTGCCTCAGAGTGGTAAATCCGTCTCCCTGAAACATCAACATACACAACTTTCTTCTTCTTTGCCTGAGAGGAAGATGGTTTATGAGTGCTAGACTTAGGCTTCACAGGAGCCTGAGTGGGTGCCTTTTGGGCTGGCTTCCTGTTCTTCCTAGGTCTGGGTGCAACAGGTCTTGGGCCTTGTTCTTGATAAGGGCCCTATATTCTATTCCCCCTAGGCAAGTGAGGGAATGGAAAACAGTTAAAGGCCTCAGGATGCCAAAACCATGGGGGTGTCATCATGTTTGGCCTTCCTTGATGGTATTGCCAAGCATGATGGTACCCTCGCTGACCAGTCTAAGGGCTCTTGGCCTGAGTCTTCCTCTGCTTTCGCTGAGGCTTTCCCTGGCCTGAGCTCTCAGGGGCCTCCTTAGGTTGTTTTGCCTTTCCCTTGGGTTTTGGCTTAGCTACCTTAGGGGCAACCCTGACTGTGTCAATAGTTTCCTTGCCCTTATCCGTTTGACGGGCCTGGAGTACAACCTTGGGTGCACTCTGGCCTGCCTGAACAAATACCCTCTCAGTGTTGCTCCCTGAAGCAACATGAGATTGACCTTGTAAGGATTTCTTAGGAACATATCCAAGTCCCTTTTTCTCATTCCCAAGCATCTGGCTGCTATTTATTTCCTCTCTAGCCACTGAGGATTTATTCATTGCTGCAACCTTTTTCTTGAGAGAGTCCTCACTCTTTTTCAGGATTTTATGTCTGGTAAAGAGGTCATCAAACTTACTCTTAAGTACTTTCAGTTCTTCCTTCCTGACCAACTCTTCATCAGCCAGTTCCTTCAGAATTTTCTCTCTTGGGAGACGCTCAGCATTGATTAAATCAATCTCCTGAGTTAGTCTCACAATCTGAGCTGATTCTTTAAGATCAGACTGAGTGAGTTGATCATTCAGGTTTTGAACCTCAGTACTCAATTTCTTGTTCTCCTCTACCAAGAAGACATTAGTTTCCTGCAATCTGGAGAAATCAACCATCAATTGATCCAGACAGATCTGAAGGTTCATTTCTCTGACTGACTCTGAGCTTAGCTCAGGATTTTGACCAGTGTAGGAACCACATACAGAGTTAGATGTTACCTCAGGTTCCTCCCTTGCCATCAGGCAAACATCATCGTACTCATCATCAGAAAAGAGTTCAGGTGACCTTTCCTCAGGACCATCAGAGTCAGTTGCATCCTCAGCGAGCATGGCTCTCCGGTCAGCAAATCTCTGGTCTCTCTTGGCCCTCCTGTACTCTCTTTCCCTTGCACTCAGCTTCGGACAATCATACTGATAGTGCCCGCTCTTGTTACAGTTGTAACATGTTGGTTGCTCATCTCCTCTTTCTCTCCTTGGTTCAGGGTTCCTCCTTGAGTCAGGTTCCCTCTGTCTTGATGAGCTTTCAGTCTTTCCTGAGTGCTTGTCATCATGAGTACATCTCTGTTCATCTCTGCGGTCGGGCTTTGGATCTGAATATCTTCTTTCTTTGCCACGATCTCTCCTCTAGTCTGTGTTTCTTCTTTCCTCATATCTCCTTGAGCTTTGGTGGGTTCCTTCAGGTTTCCTGTCACGTGAATCCTGATAAAATTTCTTATAATGACCAAACCTGGAATTAAGCTTATCAAAACGTCTGGCCATCAGGCTGTACTCCTCAGCAAGTTCTTCCTTGCTCATCTCCATCAGTGACTTTGATGAAGATTCAACAGGTTCAGACCTGGCCTTGAAGGCCACACTTTTCTCAGGAGATTTTTCCTTTTCTTCCTCTTCTGGCTGAACTTTCTTCTTTCTTTTATTAAGATCAAATTCCAGTGCCTTTAGCTCTGAAAAAAGTAAAGCAGAAGTTATGTTACTCATATCCTGAGTGTTTTTAAGCATAATTACACTATTATCCCATCTCTCAGGAAGGGCATTCAGGATCTTAGAAGCAACATCTCTCTTTGGGACATCCTTGTCCAGCATCACCAACTCATTCATCAATTTGATGAACCTTTACTCCATTTGATCGATTGTCTCATCAGGCAGCATCTCGAACGCTTCGAACTTCTGAATGGCAATGTTTCTCTTGTTCTCCTTTATCTTTTCTGGCCCCTCGCACATCCTGGTCAGCTCATCCCAAACCTCCTTTGCCGTCTTTAAGTTCATCATCCTGGCTGACTCCTCGAAGGGCACCGTATGTAAAATGATGTTTCTGGCAACGTTGTCCAGTCCCACCATCTTGATTTCATCATTGGTCATGTTTTTCCTTTCTTTCGGAACCTGCACGTCAATCTCAAGATGCTCATATCCCAGTCCTCTGACATTGGGAATAGTGATCTTGATCGATCCCTCACTGAGAACACGCGACATCTGGTCATGGATGACATCAAGATGCGCTTCTAATCTGAGCTTCCAATAGAAAAAGTTAGATACAGAGAATTCAGGTAACGAAGCTTCAAGTCTCCTCGAAGTCATGATGATGCAAGTTTTATGAAAAGCAAACTCAGATATGTTCAGTGACCACCAATAGTTTCTCCTCTGAAACTATTAGTATTCAAAGTCAGTGGTCTTTTGAACCACTGCTCTGATACCACTTGTTGGTCCCGGTACAAGACTGGGGAATACATGTATTGGGGGGGAATACACGTATACCAATTTTCAAACTTAAAACCAACTGAGTCCCCTTTACTCAGAGTGGTAAAGAACTAGGAGCTGATAACACACCTACTGACTACACTTGGTGAGGGTCAGTTGGCTAACTATCAATTTAAGTTCAGTGTGGAAATGCGTGAGCCCTGATAGTTTAAAGTCTTGTTTAGTTTGCTTTATGAAAAACTTGTTTACTCAATTCTGAATAGTGATTAGTAGGGCAGTGCTCTTTTTAATGATCAGGCTGATTGATTCAGGCCTGATAAGCCAAATGCATATGAATGAACAAGTAATATGGCAGGTATTCGCAATATCAAAGTAATAAGAACACAAGGAGTTTAACGTGGTTCAGAGACTCAAGCTCCTACGTCCACGGCCTGATTTAACAGGAAATCCACTCAAGGGATTCTTGTTTTTATCGTGCCAAGGTGCACCAAGACCAGCTAACCTCACTGATCTATACAACTCCTCTTACTAACTCACTAACTGACTTACTCCCAACAAACCTAACTTAGGGTTTCGGTTTCAGTTTGGATTCCAACTAAATTGAGATTATCCTTACAAGGAAAAGCTATGCTAAGGATTGGATAATCTCTCTAAGCTTAAGATAATGCTAGTTCGCCCTTTGGAATACAGAATAACTCTCAGTAGCTAAGAAACACTTGGGAAATTTAGATGGTTTTGAGTGCTTCTTCTAAGGCTGAATGCTTTTGAATGCTTGAGTAATTTATGGCTTGGAAATTTCCCGTAACCTTGAATTGTTGGAGTTATACGTGAAAGTATGCTTTTACTTTGTATAACTCGTGTATCAAACACTTGTTTTATGAGAATAATTGTTTTATCACATTTGCTTTAGTTATGATTGAATATTGAATATCTATTACAAACCGTTCAATATATGGTACTAGTTGCATTGTAGTTAATTTGGTGATACCCGATCACGGAAGACAACATTAACAGTTTCCTTGTAACTAAACGTACATTTTCACGACCTAGGTGGAATTGAACAATCCGCCGTGAAAGGTCGATGTGTGAGTCTCAGATTGGTCTGTCTTGACTAAGAGATTGCACTAGCACATTTAATATGTGTTGAAGAGGACCTACAGCGAGGATAAATTCTTCTGTTCTGAAATGTGAAGAATTAAACCTCAGCGGTTGTTGATTTCTTAATCCCCATCACTTAAATAGGACCGTGTGTGCTTGATGGTTACTGCTTTGATTCATGTTAGGTGAGAATCATTGTGACTTCGAACCTTGTGCTTTGGGCAGTAATATTAATCATACGACGGTTGCTAAGATTTAATACGGAGAAACGCGTGTGAGTACGGCTCGTGTGATTAGTCCCCTTGGTGGGTTCAAAAGTTTTATCGTACCAAATCTTGCAAGTGAAGAATTAGTTTCTTCGGTACGGATAATAATGTTGAGTTGTCTTTACTCCAAGGTGAAATATATTAATTAATTTAGAGCTATTCAGAAGCTTAATTAATTAATGGACTTGATAATCTTAAACGCAGGAAATAATAACCGGGAGCCCATATTATCGTAATATAGATTAAGATGGATAGTGCAATATTAATTTATTAGTGGTAATAATTAATATTAATGGATTGAATTATATTGGGGCTCAATATTGAAACTCAGAAGTCCATTAGGAGGTCCAATCTTAATTCTCCTTAAAGGCCCCCTCAAGTAGCCCATTAAGTAGCCCAATAATGATAAGGTGATTAAAATAAAAAGATAATATTATGCTGATTTTCCTTTGTAATTTTCGAAAATTGTTAAATTAGGAGAGAAAAGATTTTGTTGATTTTCTTGGAAAGATATTATGGAAGATAAGTATTCTTGGAATACAAGATTATCTCATATATTCAAGAAGATCCAAATCTTAGATTCTACTCTTAATATTTTCGAAAATTGCATGCTTAATAGGAGAGTGAGATTTTTGTGGAATATTTTATTATGGAGAAAAAATAATATATGAGATATATTCAAGATTTCTTAGTGACTAAGAAAAGATTTTTTCCAAGCCCAATTCCACATGTAAATTTCAATCACTCCCTCTTATAAATAGGGGATGCTTATTTCATCACCAAGAACATAATTCCATGTGTTGGAAAAATCAAGAGCATAGATATTTTTCTTTTTCCTTAGTTATTTAAATTATTCGAAAGCATCTCCCACCGGTGATCGAATAAGGCGAAAGGGAAATACTTGAGAAGGTTTTTGGGTTGATAAAGCGCGTACGTGTTTGTCCCGTTTTATTCAAAGGCCAAGTTCTACGAGAGGTACGTAAGTCGCATATTTTCTTGTTTATTCCGCCATAGATTATATGTGAATTAATTCAACATGCATGATGTAAAATTTGTTGTTGGAATTATTATTTGAATTAATTAGGATTAATTCATGCTAGTAATAATTGAATTTAAATTCGTATTTAAATTTCATCCCGAATAGATTCTGGGCACCCATATTTTCCAATGAAACCTCCTAATGGATTTTCCCAATAACTGGTATCAGAGCCACGGTTTCGGGCTCTGATCTTTAAATTGGAATTTAAATTGTTAGACATTAAATTGAAATTAGATAGTAGAATTGCTAGATCTTTTTTGCAGGTATCCAATTGTCATGGTTTTAATGTTGTTAATTTTTCATGCGTGTGAATTAATTGTTTTTAATTCGATTCGTTCGAATTCGTTTTTCTCGTGAGAAAATCCACGAGTAGATTAGTTGTTTTTATTTTGATTCGATCATTGTAATAGACTAGTCTAGATCTAGTATTTATTTTTTTTGAAAAATAAATTATAACCGGATCGTGACGAAGAACGAAGAATTAAAGACGACGTACCCGGACGTAGGGGTGAAAACGGATCGGATACGGACGGATAGTGCTTATACCGTATCCTAAACCATATTTTTTTCTCGAATCCGGAGTCGGATACGGAAAAGCCGGATTCGGATACGAATTCGGAATATTAGGTATACGGATACTGGACGGATATCGGACGAATCCGGGCCGGATTCGAATAACTATAATCGGATAATATATTTCATACGAAAATCATCAAAATGTGATTGAAACACATAAAAAAACCACCTATGCAATATTTCATAGAAATTCTAATGCAAATTATAAAAATTATATCTACTGCTAATAACATGAAACTAATAATATTAGAATTTAGAAAGGTACTGATATTATATTATTATATATATATAATATATATATTAATATAAAATATAAAATAAAATATATTAAAAAATCCAGATATCCGGATATCCGAATTTGATATCCGGATAATATTCAATAAAATATGGTAAAAGTCGAATACAGTCGGATATTCTGTATTCCGAATCCGATTCCGATTCCGAAGTCAATTATCCGTATCCGATTCAGTATCCGCCCGAATACTATTTTTTTATACCAAATTCGATACCGATCGGATACGGCTCCGGATCGGTCGGAAAATATCCGATCCGTTTTCACCCCTACCCGGATGACGCATGCATGCGTGGCGCATGCATGGACGTAAAATCATGCATGGGGTGAAGAAAACGAGAACGAACGGTGAAACCCGGCGCACAACCCGCGCGCGACGGGTGCCCGACGCCGCACGGGCGCGCGCGAGAGGCTCAGCCTCTCGGCGCCCTGGTGCTCGGTGCTCGGCAGTCAGCGCTTTGGCGCTTTGGCTACTTGGCCGAGAGGCGCGCGGGCCCACTCCGTGGGCCGACGCGCGCCGTATCTCGGGCCATGGATTTTTTTTTTTCGGTTCTGTTTTTTTTTGTGTGATTTTAAACGTCGTCCCGAACCCCAAACAATGCTGTTTTTGATGAAGTGTTGCTGTTCGAGTGGGAGCGTGTCGAGACGAATGACGGAAAGCAACAATGACGATTTTTCGCATCAAGACGTGAAGAAATTAAACCGTGATAATTGGATTTTAGTGCTCCAATGTGTTTAATTTTGTTTTGATGGATGTTTTATTTCGTGCACTTATTATTAATTGTTAATATGTGTTTGCATGAATTTAATTGTCCAAGGAAAACCTTACTTTCGAAATTACTAAGTATGTTTATTTAATCGCAATTTTATTCTGGATATTAAAATTGAATTAATTTGGCCTCCATAATTTATTTATTTGTGAAGTTCTTTTGGAATACATTTCCCCCTCGGATCGGCCAAAAGAACGGATTTCACATGAATAAATTCCGAAAGGATGATTGTGGATTATTACTAGTGGCGGTATTGACCCTCACCACGAGTGGCTTGCTCAAAGCGAAATAATAATCCTGTATTTAATTATGGTTATTACTTAGGCATAAGAAATTGATATTAACTTACTCCCCTCGGAGTCCCTGTCAATTTTTATGTGGTCAAAGTGGGAGCCAACTATTAATTTTGAATTAAGGATTTGTAACTTTTAAGTTTGTGATCCGCTTGAATGTGTTTAAATGTATAGACCACCCCTCGTGGCGCATTTAAATTGTTTCGAGATGTTGGCTGATGCATGATTATATTGTTTTAAGGTTTCAATATAATTGATGTGATCGAATTATGTGATAATTTCATATTTTTCTAGATATTTATATGAATGTATGTTTTATTCTCATTTCATCATGTCGCAACATTTTAATCCACTGTTTAATATACTTAAAGTTAATAAATTTTTTGGAGAGAATTATATCGATTGGAAATGTAATTTTAAATTTGTCCTTACTGCACGAAAACACAATTGGGTTATTCACGTTAATAAACCCGGCAAGCCTAATGATAAGTCAAGCAATGGGAAAATACAGTTAATGATTGACAGCGTGACAATGAACACATGAAGTGCATCATCTTGACATCTCTGTCTGAGGATTTGAGGCACATTCATGAAGACATTGTATCCGCTGTTGAAATCATGGAAAGCCTTGAAGAGATGTTTTCACATCAGAATCCCATGACTAATCAGTTCACCAAACAAGACTCGGTCAAGTTGGAAATGGTGGAAGGAATTCCCGTGAGGGAGCACGTTCTCGAGATAATGGCATACCTTAACAAGTTGGAAGTACTTGGTGCGGATTTTGATGTACCTTCTCAGGTTGATTTCATATACCATTCTCTACCGAGAAGCTTTGAGCAGTTTCATCTGAACTGTCAGATGAATGAACGGACAAGTCGTTTGCCCGAGCTCTTGCAAGCTTTAGTTTCGGTGGAGGTGATAATGGAGCACCAGTCTAGTGCTATGGTGGCTAATGGTCCGTCTACCTCTTTTGGTCCCAAGGGAGGGAAAAAGAGGAAGAGAACCAAAGGCCGGATCCAAGCAAATCCAATTGTTGTGAAAGGCAAATGCAAAGGCTAGCATCGAAGGGGAAGTGTTTTAGTTGCGGTGAGAGAGGACAATGGAGGTCTGCCTGTTCCAAGCCTAAGAGGCTAGGAAAGTTAGGTAATTCACACACCCTAGTCGTCAAAACTTGTGAAGTGGCGTATGCTGTCTATTTATGGATAGTGGATACGAGAGCTACTAATCACATTTGTTTCATGGGTTCAAGCTAACCCGACAACTTAACGAAAGTGAGATCCCCATCACATCGGGCAATGCTACGAGAGTGGCAGCTGAAGCAGTGGGAGAAGTGCGCCTATCTTTTGAAGATAGAGTTATGGTCTTGAGAGACGTTCTTCATGTTCCTAGTTTAGAAAGAACTCAACCTTCAGTTTCTGAACTGGTTTTGAATAGATACTCAGTTTCTTTTAATAAGGATGTTATTATTTCTTGAAACGATGAGTTTATCTGTTCCGGAACTTCAATGGATGATCTTTATACCATTATTTGGGCACACCACTCATAAAATTGAATCTAATAACACATCGATTATTTCGAGTAATAAAAAAAAACATTCTTCGGACATGAACGAAACACTTCTATGACATCTTAGATTAGGTCATATTAATCTAATGCGGATACAAAGGTTGGTGAAAAATGAATCCTTGGAGTCACTTCAAGTTGAGTCATTTCCAACTTGTGAATCCTGTTTAGAGGGTAAAATGACCTAGAGGGCATTTGGAGCCAAGGGGAATAGAGCCACCAAAGTGTTAGAACTCGTTCATACCGATATGTGTGGTTCAATGATGATCATAGCAAGAAGGGGTATGAGTAATTTATCATTACTTGAGATATGGATACATCTACCTTATGATGCATAGGGAAAGAATTATCAAGTCTCTACGATTTGATCGTGGAGGCGAATACCTTAGCAATGAATTCTTGAACTACCTATCGGACGAAGGGATTGTATCCCTGTTTACCGTACCGGGAACCCCTCAATAGAACGGTATGGCGGAATGAAGGAAGCAGACTCTTTTAGAAATAGTCAGATCCATGATGAGTTATTCGGATTTACCCAAATCATTTTGTGTAACGCCTTGGAAACAGTGGCTTACATTCTAAACTTGGTGCCATCCAAATCGGTTCCTAAAACCTAATGGAATTGTGGACCGGGCGCGAGCCCAGTCTAAGACACTTGCGGATTTGGGGTTGTCCGACATACGTGCTAGACAAGGAAGCCGGTAAGTTGGATCCACGTTCGGAATTAAGGCTATTTATAGGATACCCTGCGGGAACGAAAGGGTGTATGTTCTATAGTCCCAAGGATCAAAAGACCGTGATTAGTTCACACTTTAAATTCTTGGAGAAAGACTATATGAACAAAAGAAAGCCCAGAAGTGAGATTACCTTATACGAGTTAAGAGGGCAAACCCCTATACCAGGTATACAAGATGATGTACCACACGTCACACCTTCACAACTGGAACCCCGTCGTAGTGGGAGGATTGCTAGGCAACCCGAGAGATTCATGGGGATAGGAGAATCTTCGGATTTGGTTCCCGGTGATGAATCAGACCCATGGACATACGACGAGGCAATCCAAGACAAAGATGCGGAGTCGTGGCAAACGGCAATGGAAACCGAGATGGGTTCTGTTGGTCCAGGTACAAGACTGGGGAATACGTGTATGGGGGGGAATACACGTATACCAATTTTTCAACCTTAAAACTGACTGAGTCCCCTTTACTCAGAGTGGTAAAGAACTAGGAGCTGATAACACACCTACTGACTACACTTAGTGCGGGTCAGTTGGCTAACTATCAGTTCAAGTTCAGTGCGGAAATGTTTGAGCCCTGAAAGTTTAAAGTCTTGTTTAGTTTGCTTTCTGAAAAACTTGTTTTACTCAATTCTGAAAAATGTTTAGTAGGGCAGTGCTCTATTGAAGATCAGCCTGATTGATTCAGGCCTGATAAACTTGAATGCAATGAATGAACAAGTAATATGGCAAGTATGCACAATATCAAAGCAGTAAGAACACAAGGAGTTAAACGTGGTTCAGAGTCTCAAGCTCCTACGTCCACGGCCTGACTTAACAGGAAATCCACTCAAGGGATTCTTGTTTTTAACGTGCCAAGGTGCACCAAGACCAGCTATCCTCACTGATCTATACAACTCCACTTACTAACACTCTAACTGACTTACTCCCAACAAGCCTAACTTAGGGTTTTGGTTTCAGTTTGGATTCCAACTAGGTTGAGATTATCCTTACAAGGCAAAGCTATGCAAAGGATTGGATAATCTCTCTAAGCTTAAGATAATTCTAATTAGCTCTTGGAATACAGAATAACTCTCAATTGCTAAGAAACACTTGGAAAATTTAGAAGGTTTCGAGTGCTTCTCTTAAGGGTTGAATGCTTTGAATGCTTGAGAGTTTGAGTAATTTCTGGCTTGGAAATTTCCCGTAACCTTGAATGGGTTCAAGGTCTTCTGTATTTATAGGTGATTTGAAAAACTATCCGTTGGAGAGATAGCCTTCGAGTCATCTATGTAGAGTGGCTTCAAACGGACATATCTTCATGCAGCAGCCGTCCTTGCATGGATTTGGTATTTGCATTAAATTCACATTGAATGCTTGCCCGTTGAATATGCAGTCTGAATTCAGTTTTCATGTCAGGTTCCGTACGTGCGTGTCCTACTCGGATTGGTCCACGTCATCAGGTTGGTGAGAATGTCAGAACTTATTCCTGAGCTTCAGGCTTGTCTTATTAAGTTCATTTTGTCTTGAGCCCACCAGTCTTGTCCTGACGCTGAAATTCCTTTTGCATTGCTTGGCTCTACTCCAAGTCTTCCCATTAACTCAGTGACATCCTGTTCCCTTCAGGACTGAGTTAGTAATGACCTCAGGGTCATACTCTTCATCACTGACACTTACTCAGCCAGCTTAGAGGACTGCCATAAGTTCAGGATGGTGCTCTTCGTCTTCAGGCTCTGAGTCTTGATTGTCTCCAGTGAGTTCTCCTCTCACTGAGTACCTGTGAAGTGTAAAATGACTAAGTACTAACCCTAATCAAGACTAGCCTGACAAAGACAGATTAAGACAAACATCTTTTCAGGGGCTTTGGGATCTTAATCGAAACTGACAATGTCCCAACAATTTCCCCCTTTTTGATGATGCCAAAACACTGAGAAGATCCTCAAAACATTTAGAGGAAATATGATAAACCTATCTATAAGATAAGACAGTGTTAGAGCAGTTCTTGATAAAGTACAGAATTTAAAACAAACAGCCAAAAAGACAATGAGTTTTTGTCTGTGGGCAAAAGTAATAGATTTCATTGATTGATGTGGAAATGATTACAATGAATCTAATCTATTACAAAGAAGCCTGTGAACACCTAGACTAATCTCATTTCAGGCTTGAGTCCATATCCTGCATAAACTCTTGCCTTCAGCTCGTCAAGTCTTCCAGGTTGGTTCACGTACCCTTCAGCTTTGGCTATCTTCAATACTTCCATCATTATGGCCTTTGTATCATGCTTTTAAGTTCCAGGAACCAAGGGAGGAGATTGAATGGTGAACTCAGGAGCCTTCACTTGAACTTGAGCTGCATCAGCCTCCTCCAAGATCTTTTGGAATAGCTCAGGATGATTGTCCATCATGTAGTCAGTGAAGTGGGCATTGATATCGTCAGTGTTGCCCCACTTCTTCACAACATACCACAGTCTAACGAATTCATCCCTTGCATCAGTCCAAAACTCCTTCAATGTCTCTGAGACGAACTCATCGACAAAAGCTTCCCTTATTCCTGATTCTGGCCTACTGACTTGAAGAATTGTTGATTTCCTAACTGTTGGCTTCTTCCTGTACTTTCTGGGCTCAGGCTTCGCCTTCTTCCTCCTTAGCAAGCTGATCACTGCATCATCCAGTTCTCGTTGTTGAATCTCAGTGATATCAGTCAGCTTCTCAACCTTTTTCTCCAAGATGTGCATCTTCTCCTTCTGAGCAATTTCAACTCTGCGCATAGCCTTAGATTTCTCAGAGTGATCTCCCCATGCTTCAGCACATAGCTCCGCCACCAACTCCCCTGAGTAAGTGATGGGATTCTTCCTTGAGCTCATGGGAGACGATCTCTGAACTGGCTCAGGTTGTTGCTTGGAAGGTTCATTAGCCTTTGCCTTTGTTGCCTCCGTCCTCAGCCTGGCAACTACTTCCTCTCCTTCCTTCTCCACTGCCGCTAACCTAGCTGACTTCCTCACCCTTAATATGTTCCCTTCAGGATTGGCTTCAGGGTCAGCTAGAACGGTCTCACCTTGATTGACTGCCTCTGATGCCTCAGGGCGGGATCTTTTCTTCTTCTTTTCCCCCTTTTTGGCATCATCATTGGCCTCGGATGGGAATGCGTCAGATCCGCTGTTGATTACGAAAGAGGCTAGGGAATGGACATCAGTAATTCCCTCCTTCAATAATTCAACTCCCATCGAAATTCCAGTCCCTGCGAAAGAAACCGAACTGATAGCAGCATTGACTTTCTTCTCAAAGACCTCCATAGAGAGTTGGAGTCTTTGTTCAGCCTTGGTGATCCTTTCCTCCACCTTCAAGGACTCACCGCTGACTCTGCTGGCCTCAGTTAGTATCTTCGCCGACTCCTCAGTGGCCTTTGCCAAGGTGTCTGCCACTGACTGAGAAGTGCGATCCAACTTCCCTGACTCCAGCTCCAGTTTGGACGCTGAGTCCTTCATGGCCTGAGTGACAATAGCTCCAGCCTGAACTGCAAGCTTGTCAACTGCCTGATTCAACTTCTCATCCCTGATCGCATCCCTCTCATCAAGTTTCTTGAGAGTGTCCCTAAGCATCTTCTTGGTGCGCTTCCTCTCATTCCTCACTGACTTGGCCGTGTCAGTCATCGTTTTCTTTAACAAAATCAGCTCCCTGTTGGCAAGGGTGTTGTAAGCTGACTTTGTCCACCTGATGTGCTTTGCCAGGGCCTTGGAGTCTTCTTCCTTCTCAGCTCGTAGCTTCATTACTTCCTCCTGAAGTTCAGCTAGGTTTTCTGTGGTTTTCTCCTGCTTGACCTCCACTATGCTTGTGAATTCAGCACGTCCGACCCCGGTTATGATCATATCTTCATCATCAACGGCCGCATCAGTGATTGGCTGCTTTCCCTTGTCAGCCCCTGCAGTATCAGTCCCTTCGTCAAGGTGCACTGAAGGCAGTTTTGAAGTAGTCATAGCCGCCTCCTCAGGCTCAGCTAAGCTAACTTGAACCTTAGGAGCAAGTCCCTCGGAACTGAGAGTCTCCTTGGATTCCTCAACATCTTCCTCTCTTATCTCAGGGCAGGGAATCCCTTCATCGACAGATGTCTCATTGGCAGCTGAGATGTTCACAACATCCTCAGCCACTGGTCCACCCTTGGCACCAGTGTCTTTTCCACCTTCCCCCTGAGCCTGAGGCTCAGAGTTCATCTCATCAACCTCCTGTGCAGTTTCCTCCACTGCCTTCTCCAGGTCTCCACCCTGAGCTCCATCATCATCCTCATCCTCCTTCTCGTCACCTGACAGGATGTCAGCCTTGCTCTTGGACATTAAATCAGCCACTAACTGCTTCAGGTTGTCAAAGTTCAAAAGTTGAAGCCAGCTAGTAAGTCCAAAGAACGAGCAAATCTTGGCCTCCTCTGCCTCCCAGTGCTTCCAGCCATGAGCATCCACTAGTATATGTTGCTCCTGCATGTTTGATTGTTTGAAGTCCAACCAAACTTTGAGCTCGATCACATACGCTAGTAGCTCATTGTACTTGTACAGCCCAGACCAGTACTTTCCTGCCCATTCTGTGGCATTCCCCCTGAGGGTGTTCTCAAGAATCCCACCAGCCATGTGCTCATCTAACTCCTCCTCCTCCACTTCAAGGAATTCATCCTCTTCAGCTGAAATGGATTTGGGACAGTCTTTGGGATTGGGGTATGATGGAAAGTCTGCGGGGTTTGGAAGATTCGGCTCTGCTGACTGGTCAGGCTCATTCGTGTGTGAAGTTGATGGCGCTGACTCAGTAGGTTGATTTGGCTCTGAGGTTTGGGGTGGTTTGGGGGTTTGAGGTGTGGGGTCAGGGATGGAAGGTGTTTGGATTTCAGGGTGTGGGAGTGTTTGAGTGGGTGCTGTCTCAGGCTGCAACGACTCAGCCGTCTCGACAGTCTTTCTCACTTCCTCCAAGTCAGAGGCTCCAGGAGAGCTTGACTTCTCCCTCTCACTCACCTCAGGTAGCTTCTTAGCAGGGGACCTTTTTATTCCCTTCCTAAGCCTCTTTAGGGGCCTCTCTCCCTGAGCACCATCCTTTCTGACGTCATCGTCAGTTCCCTCAGCCTCAGACCCGGCCTTCTTGGGATCAGACTCAGTCCCTGATTTCGTGCTCTTCCCTGACAGCACAATCTTCACCCTCTTCTTCTTCTCAGCCGCGTCCACCTCAGGCTGCTCCACCTCCTCAGCTGCAACCTCCTCACCGTCCTTACTCCTCTCAAGGAGCTCATCTACCCTTTCAATGAGACTGGTTGCCACTCTCTTGGCCTTACCAGCTGGCTTTTTGGCCTGACCCTTTGCTTTCGCATTGGGATCAGTCAGCCCTAGCACTGAATAGGTATCACTCAGTGAGGAAAACATTACCTTCTTTGAGGAGAGACTGTCCTCAAAATCGAAGGTATACCCATGGCAAGCATGAGCAATCAGGATGGACATCCTCGTTCCGAATGGCAAGATGGCATTGATGGATATGTGCTTCTTCTTCTCATCTCACTTAAGCTTGTCCAATCCAGTCTGATGGAGTTGATCAAGGAAGAACTGCTCCCAGTTCGCTTCCACTCCATCAGCAATTGCCCCCATGAGCCTCACCTTGGGCAGACTCAACTGCTCGTGAGAGCCAGTTGCACCCATCACAATCTTGGACACCAAGTCCACCAGCGCTCTGTACTCAGGCTTCAGAGTATTCTTGTTCTGACGAGCCTTGAACTCCGATGACCCTGACTTGGTCCATTTCCCAAGAAGCTCTCCCTCTGAGTTCTCCTTGTAAGTTCTTGGGTTAATGCCTGAGAAAGGCAACTTGAAGACCTCCATCACCGCCCTCCTGACGTCGATAGTGACTTCCTCTGAGTTGTAGAGGGGTTTGCCGTCGCCGTCCTTCTCTCCCGTCGGCTTAAGCGCAGTCACCTTTGTAAAAATCTCCCCCTTCCTTAAAAACATATTCAAGTAAACTTCCACTACTGTTCTTGGGAGCAAGGAAATGGGGCGGGTGGTGAAGTATGTTTCCAACCCAGCATCGGAAATCCATTTAAATACAGGTTTGATTTTCTCAACTGTAAGACAGATACCTTCCATGGAGATGACTTGCTCCATGTGTACCAGCTTGCTTTTGACAACATCTACGATCTTGTCGGTTGTCCAGTTGGAATCAAGGAATGCCATTGTTTTGAAAGATGAGATTTTTGAAATTTCTGTGTTTGAGCAAGAGAAAACTCAGTGAGCAGATTGTGCGTTGTGTTTGCGTAAAAACCTCAAATGGCACTCTTGATTGATAAGACTAAGTCAGTTACTCAAACATGGGGTTGAGATTGATCCCTGAATTCGAAAGGTTTTGAAATGAAGGGCCAGGATTAATCTCAGCTTCAATTACACCCCATGTCTGTCATATTCCGTATAAAACGGACACGTATATGAAAAAGTAACTGTAGCATTAAATGCTCCGTGCGCGTGGGTTTTAAATATGAAAAGGCGCGCTTTTAATGAAAACGGAATGCATTTAATAAAGATTTTCAGGACGAAGGACTCAGGGAGACGTTTGAAATTCACAAGAGTCAGGTTAGAACTCATACCTGTCAGGGAGACATTGTAGCACCCTGATACCTCGCTGAGTCGAGTCTGGCCTGAATTCCCCCTAGGACCCTACACTGACTGCTCTCCCGGATCTATGAGTCCTAACTCCACTGACAGTTCCATAAACCTTGCTTCAGCCAAAGGTTTAGTCAAGATGTCAGCTCTTTGCCTGTCAGTGTGAATCTTCTCCATCCTAATGTCTTTCTTCTCCACATGATCTCGAATGAAGTGATGCCTAATATCCACATGCTTGCACCTTGTGTGAAGCACTGGGTTCTGAGTAATTGCTATAACACTATTGTTATCACAATAGATTGGAACCTGATTAGCAAACACTTGGTAGTCCCTCAACTGTTGCCTCAACCATAAAATCTGAGCGCAGCAACTACCTACAGCCATATACTCAGCCTCAGTTGTGGATGTCGCCACAAAATTCTGCTTCTTACTAAACCACGAGATCAACTTACTTCCCAAAAACTGACATGTCCCTGAGGTTGATTTCCTATCAATCCTACAACCTCCATAATCTGCATCTGAGTAACCTGTCAGTTCTAAGTTGTCATCTGAAGGATACCATAGTCCCATATTGACTGTTCTTTTCAAATACTTAAGTATCCTCTTAGCAGCCTCCAAATGACTTCTTTTGGGATCAGACTGATACCTAGCACACACACCAACTGCAAACGTAATGTCAGGCCTACTTGCAGTCAGGTACAACAAAGAACCTATCAGCCCACGATACTCAGTCTGATTTACTGAAGTCCCTTCAGTGTCAGGATCCATCTTCCAATTTGTGTTCATAGGGATCCTGGCTGGATTGCTGTTCTGAACACCAAACTTATGAATCAAGTCTCTTGTATACTTGGCCTGATTAATGAATATACCTTGATCAGTCTGCTTGACCTGCAATCCTAAAAAGAAGTTCATCTCTCCCATCATGGACATCTCAAATTTACCAGTCATCAACTTTGAGAATTTCTCACAAAGCTGATGATTTGGTGATCCAAATATTATGTCATCCACATAAATCTGGACCAAGAGAATGTCATCACCTTCAGTGATCTTGAACAAAGTCCTATCCACAGTTCCCTTCTTGAACCCATGATCTGTCAGGAATTGAGAGAGGGTATCATACCAAGCTCTTGGTGCTTGCTTAAGTCCATAGAGTGCTTTCTTCAAATGGTATACTCTATCTCCAACCTCAAACCCGGGAGGTTGTTCAACATATACCTCTTCATTAAGTACACCATTCAGGAAGGCACTCTTGACATCTATTTGATACACCTTGAACTTCTTATATGTTGCATATGCAAGGAACAACCTGATAGCTTCCAACCTAGCCACTGGAGCAAAAGTCTCATCATAGTCTATTCCTTCAGACTGACAATACCCTTTTGCAACCAGTCTAGCCTTGTTCCATACCACAACACCATTTTCATCCTTCTTGTTCTTGAAGACCCACTTGGTACCAATCACACCTTGATGCCTAGGTCTATCTACCAGTTCCCAAACCTGATTCCTTGTAAACTGATTCAACTCCTCTTGCATGGCAATGATCCAGTTCGAGTCAGTGAGAGCTTCTTCAATGTTCTGAGGCTCTTGCTCAGAGAGAAAGCAACAGAACAATGCACTCTCACCATGGAACCGTCTGGTCCTGACTCCCTCAGTTGGATCACCAATGATTTGATCAATGGGATGATCTTCTAACCATGTTCTCTTGCCAGGAGTTGTTCCTGAAGTACCTGCAATGTTAGTGTCTACAGGCTCATAAAATTCAGGAAATTGAACAGAAGGGGATGATCCTGAGTCTATACCAAAGGGATTAATAAGTTCAATGTCAGGGACATTGATTCCCCCTTGATGAGGTGACCCAGGAACCGTCTCAGCTGCAACAGCATCTTCATAGACGGTGCTTACCTCAGGTTGAGCCTGTTCCTCAGTCTGAGGCTCAACAATCCCTGATGTGCTGGGCTTAGGAGTGGCACCTGATTCATCATCCTGATCGTCATCATCATCCCATCTCAGAATTGGCACAGTCTTGATCTTGGGATCAGGTTGATTCTTCAAGCTCAGCCTCGTCACACTCCTTGTGACCTCCTCAGTGTCAGGATTCAACACCTTTGCCCTAGACTCATTAGCAGACTCATCAAAGACAACATGAGGTGATTCTTCCACAACAAGGGTCCTACAATTGTAAACTCTGAAGGCTTTACTAACTTCAGAACATCCTAAGAATATTCCTTCATCAGATTTGCTATCAAAGGCTTTCAATTGGGTCTTCCCATTGTTGAGAATGAAGCACTTACAACCAAATACATGAAAATGAGAAATACGAGGTTTCCTTTTGTTCCATGTCTCATATGGGGTCTGTGCATGTTGTTTGTTCAGCATGGATCTGTTCTGAGTGTAGCATGCAGTGTTGATTGCCTCAGCCCAGAATTTCTTGGGCAATCCTGACTCAGCCAGCATGGTCCTTGCAGCTTTCTTCAGTGTCCTGTTCCTGTAATACCCAGGAAATTATTTAGTATTTGTTAAGCATGTGGAAGTATTACTTGGGTTATAGTTCAGTATTTGTTTATTTGGGTGATTTTAATTGTCGGCTTTAAGTTAAGTGTTATTTCTTAAGTTTTAAAGGTAGGATGTTATATTATTTTTGAATTAAGGACTTAATTAGGATGAAATTGGAAGAAAAGGAAGGAGTTACAAATTAAAGTTAAATTAAGGACTCTTATGTTACTTTTTGTGAATGGCCGTTTTGTGGGCTTCTTTGTAGGAAATTGTTAAGGTTAATAGCTATTATTTTTGGATGACTTTTAACTATAGAGTAATTGCTGGCCGGTTTTGTGTAAAAAAGGGGTATTAAGCTTGAATTTTGGAGTGTTTTGGAGGTTACAAAGGAGGGAATTGATGGCTGAAGTTATTGGGTAGTAAAAGGGAGTTAAGCTAGTCAAAATTTCCTTGTTGGCCGTCCAAATTTTCTGCAAAAGTAGAGAGAGGCCGTGAGCAAAAGAAGAGAGAAAAGAGAGTGGAAAAATTCATTAAAAACAAGAGAGAAAGTGTGCTTGTGTTAAAAAATTTCAAAGTGGCCGTGAGTGTATGAGTTTTGGCCGTGAGTTGAAGAGAAAGGGGCGTGCTTTTGCTTGATGATTCTTCCTAAGTTCGTGATGAATTTATAGTCTTGAGCGAATCGAAGGTTGGTAAGATTTTAGGTTTGATAATCATCTTTTATTAGAATGATGTTCTAAGTGATGTTATATTATTTTCATAAAAGGTGAGACTTGTACATACCTTCGTGGTGATGAGGACGTGTTGGGGATAAACGAAAGTGGAGGTTTAGTGCGAGTGTGCGTATCATATCCGTTCGTATTCGAACAACAAGTTTGTAAGATTTAAAGGTGGGGGACTATGTTTATTCTTTAGACATGCATGTATACTGTGTGCATGTATCGTATGAATGTGAACTCCGAGCCCTGAAATTGGTTCGTGAGAGATGTGATTATATTGATAGCTCTTGTGGCTATAGTAAGTTGATTGAAAGATACCCGGTTATGTGTCGTTGTTTGAAGTTTAAATGAATTCCCCACTGTGTATGAAATTATTTCGTACTCACCCTTTTTCACTTTACAATTTTTCAGGTTGAAGAATGAAGGAGGAGGCCGAGGGGATAAGTGGTGTGGTCTTGAACGAGATAAAGAAAGATTGAAGTTATTTTCGAAATAAAAGTGGTATTTTAATTTAAAGGATGATTTTCGAAATTATTTCCAACATGTATTGATTTGGATTTGAATACGTGTTAAACATTGAAAGGACTTTTGAACTTGGTTTTGGAATATTTCTTATTTTTGGACGGTTTGAAATGTTTTATTTCTTCAATAGTATTACATGAGTATTGTAACAGTATGATGAAGTTGGTATGTTTATGAATAATTAGTTAATGTGATTAGTTGTTCGGTCAAGTATGTTTATTTGGTTAAAATAGGGGCCTTTTTGCTTAAAAAGTCATCTTTAGTATATTTGAGCATAGGGAAAAATATTAGCGTTTAATAGACATATGTGTATTTGGATTTGTTTGGAAAATCTTGTATATGTATTATATTTTGTATATTTATTCTTTGGGACTAAATTAGTATTTCTGAAATACAATTCAATAATGGTTTTTGTGGCTTCTTATGAAAATAAAAAAAGATATGTATGGTTTTCTATGAAAATTGCTACTTGTGGGTAAAAGCATTATTTGTAGACTTATAGAGTATTTTGTTGTCAAAATGTTTATTCTCACAAAAATATATAAATCGGTCTATGTATTGTTTGTTTCACTTGAAAATAATATTTGGTATTATAAAAGTGTTATTTCCATTTTTTTGGTTAAAAGTGTGTTTGTGAATGAGAAAAGTTGAGTTCTTGAAAATATTCATGTTAAGTTACTAATAAAATTCTTTTATAAAATCGTCTTGCAAGGTAATAGTTTATTTAGGAATTTGTATTAAATGTTAAAAATATTTTTCGGTAGGTGTATTACCAAATGGGTTGTGTGCAAGTGTATTATTGTGTTTGCCAAGTTATTTTGGTTTTTAGGTTAAAGTGACATTTTGGTAAAAATGATATTTTTCTGATTCAAGGACAATATATTTTATTTCTTCTTTGTGTAAATTAAGGTTTTGAGAGTGAATGTAATTTTTCCTAGGTGTTATTCCAAGCTAAAGGTGATAACGTTTCCGCTCAGAAGTTTAAATAAGTTTAAATAAAATAAAAAAATTCACCCCCAAAGAAGTATTTACAAATTATGGTACTTTATATTGTACTTTGAAAACTAGGGTGTGACAGTGTGGTATCAAAGCAGGTTTACGTTTCTGTAGACTTGCTAAAATGTTTTAAAAGTACAAAAGTTGTGAAAATTTTAATTTGAAAGTATGAAAGTCTAAGATTTTTAAAAGAACGTTTGAAGCAAGTCCACCACCTATCTCCTGCAACGGCTCCTTCAGGTTTGCAAAGGTTTTTGAATGTTTGAATGTTTACAACTAAGTATTTTGATTCATATGATGTTATGCATATGAATTTTATTTATGCTCATACTATGTTTTGAAGATTTTGCTCATATAATGTTTTACGTAAAGTTAAAATTGCATGCATGCAAAGTAATGAAAAGTGTGATTGTTTATTCATAAAATGATGCACGAATGAAAGTATGAATGAAGAATATGAGCAAAAAGTTTTGATACGTATGAGCAAATTGATTATTTACAAGGAATGATATGGTATGCACACTAGGCCTACTATGAAAGTATGATAGAAAAAAAAACATGATTTGGGAATTTTGAACCTAAGTATGAAACTTGAGGCATGAATTATGAAATAAGTATGTGAAGGAAATAAAGCATAAATGGTGGACTCTAGAGTTAAGATGAACTTAAAGTTTGGGGACTTTAGAAATTTTGCTATTAAGTTAAACTGAATATTTGGGCTTACCTTAGGGTACCCTTCTGTTTTAGATGCCTCCTAGAAGAAGTTTACGTGTACGGAATAGAAGAGGTCGAGCGAATGTTGTTAATGCACCAGCTGCTCCTGGAGCACCTGCTGCACCAAATGTACCTGAGGCACCTGTCGAGCCTGAGGCACCAGGGGAACCTGTGAATCCAGTAGGACCAGTTGACCCAGCGAATATGGATGAACCAGAAGCACCTGAGGTGCAAGAGGTGGCACCAATAGCACAAGAAGTAGCAGCTGTACAACCTGAGGCAGTTAGTACAGTACAAGTTGTAGAACAGTTTCGGAGGTTCAAACCTTCCACCTTTAATGGAAGGGATGGACCAGACAAGGTGGAAAGATGGTTTCGATCGATGGAAAGGATATTTACTCTGATCCAGTGTTCGGACGCCCAGAGGATTGCTTGCGAGTCCTTCCAATTGGTCGAAGATGCCGACCATTGGTGGGAAAGCTATTGGAGGATTCGGCCCGAGAAAGAGAGAGATGAGCTGACATGGGAGCGTTTCAAAGAGATAGTCATGGAGAGATACTATCCCCAGTCTTATCGGGATAGTAAGGAGATGGAGTTCCTTGAACTTAAGCAAGGGAATTCCACGGTGGCGGAGTATGAGCTCAGATTTAGCCAGCTAGCAAGATATGCACAACATCTTGTTGACACTGAAGCAAAGAGAGTGCTGAGGTTTGTTAGAGGTTTGCGACCAGAGATTTGAGATATATTGCCTGGACAGGGTGATCTGTCATATATAGAAGCTTTTACTCGAGCTGAGAGGATTGCTGCAAGTCAGAGGAGTGATGCTGGAGCAAATGTTCGTGTGAATATAGGAGGTAAGAGGCCATGGTCGGGTCCTAATCGTTTTGAAGGACCCAACAAGAATAGAAGATTTGGAGCTGGTCCGGGTACGCAGACTCGGGGTCCTACACAGAATCAGGGTCCTGGAGTAGCAAGATCGGGACATCAGATGGGGCAGAAATGGTGTGCAGACTGTAGAAGATACCACGTGGGAGAGTGTCTGAGGGGGAAGTGTTTCCGTTGCAAGCAGCCGGGGCATGTAGCATTGCAGTGTCCTACTCTACCCCCAACTACACCCAGGAATCCACCACTCCCACCACTCAGAATTCTGGAGGCAGTATCTAAGATACAGGCAAGGGTGTTTGCTCTTGAAGGACCATCGGGGACTAGTGGATCGTCTAAAGCAAGCGGAAGCGGAAAACAGCCAGATACGTTGGCAGGTATGCTTTCAATTAATGGAGTACCAATTGTTGCACTGTTTGACACCGGGGCAACACATTCCTTTGTGTCCTCCAAGTGTTGTAGTAAGGTTGGTTGTCGGGTAACTGACGCCATAGAAGCCTTAGAAGTTAGTCTACCTTCCGGTAAGACTTTTCAGACTGATAAGGTAATAGAAAACTTAGAGTTCCAGATTTGCGAGCGAACCTTAAAAGGTTACATGCACGTGATAGAGATGGAGATGTTCGATGTAATATTTGGCATGGATTGGTTAGAAGAATATCAAGCTACCATCGACTGTGGGAAGAGGGAAGTAGTGTTGAAACTTCCGACGGGTGAAGAGCTTGTTTACTATGGGTCGAGGCTGAAGAGGGAAAACCTGATAGTAACAGCTATGAAAGCAATGAAGATGTTAAGGAAGGAAGGGTGTCAAGGATATCTGGTACACGTAACGGGTGAGCAAAAGCTGAAACTAGAAGATGTACGAGTGATATGTGAATACCCTGATGTGTTTCCAGAAGAGTTGCCCGGTATACCTCCTGATCGACAGGTGGAGTTTACCATCGATCTGGTGCCTGGAGCCGCTCCAGTTTCGAAAGCACCCTATCGAATGGCGCCAAAGGAGCTTGAAGAGTTGAAAGTCCACTTACAAGAGCTGTTGGACAAGAAGTACATCCAGCCTAGTGTATCACCTTGGGGTGCACCTGTGCTGTTTGTAAGGAAGAAGGACGGATCCATGAGGATGTGTATAGACTACCGGGAGTTGAACCGGCTTATTATTAAGAACAAGTATCTGTTACCAAGAATTGAAGATTTATTTGATCAGTTGAAGGGGTCAGGAGTGTTTTCCAAGATTGATCTGATGTCGGGGTATCATCAGCTGAAAGTTAGAGAAGAGGATAGACCGAAGACTGCGTTCAGAACGAGATATGGACACTACGAATTTGTAGTGATGCCATTTGGACTCAGTAATGCGCCTGCAGTATTCATGGACTTAATGAACCGAGTGTTTCACCCTTACTTAGATCAGTTTGTCATTATCTTCATAGATGACATCCTAATCTACTCCAAGAATGAAGTGGAACATGAGGAACATTTAAGGACTGTATTGGAGATGTTGCGTGGAGAGAAGTTGTACGCAAAGTTCAAGAAGTGCGAATTCTGGTTAGACAGAGTTGCATTCTTGGGGCATGTGATTACAGCACAAGGAGTGGAAGTGGACCCGACAAAGGTTGAAGCTGTGAGCGAATGGAAGACGCCGACTAACGTGGGGGAGATTCGTAGTTCCTAGGTCTAGGGGGGTATTATCGGAGGTTCATTGAGGGGTTCGCAAAGTTGGCATCTCCAATGACCCGTTTGACTAGGAAAGGTGTAAAGTTTGTGTGGTCTCGGGAATGCGAGGAGAGTTTTCAGGAGTTGAAGAAGAGGCTAGTTTCCGCGCCAGTGTTAATTATTCCAGAAGTTGCTGAAGGGTTCGTGGTGTACAGTGATGCGTCTAAGCAAGGACTAGGTTGTGTACTCATGCAACACGGGAAAGTTGTAGCTTATGCGTCGAGGCAGTTGAAGACTCATGAGTTAAACTATCCTACTCATGATCTCGAGTTGGAAGCAGTTGTGCACGCATTGAAGATTTGGAGACATTATTTGTTTGGGACTAAGTGTGAGATATATACTGATCACAAAAGTTTGAAGTATATATTCACACAGAAGGAGCTGAATATGAGGCAAAGAAGGTGGTTGGAGTTAGTAAAGGATTACGACTGCACTATCAGTTATCATCCGGGGAAGGCGAACGTGGTAGCAGATGCTTTGAGTCGCAAGGGAAAGAGTGAGATGAGTTGCCTATTAACGACACAGGAAGATCTGGTGAGAGAGTTTGAGAAGATGAAGTTAGAGGTTGTGGAGCCAACAAAGGATCTGGAAGCAGTGATTTCAGCGATGCAGATTCAGCCGACTTTGAGAAGTCGAATCGTCGATGCACAAAACGGAGATGCATTTCTTGAGAAGATGCGTAAGCGTGTTATAGATGGAGTCGGGCAAAAGTTTGAAGTCGCAGAAGATGGAGCACTATTGTATAGTGGCAGATTGTGCGTACCGGACGAGAGCGGGTTGAAGAAAGAGATACTAGAGGAAGCTCATGGTTCACTTTACACGGTACATCCGGGTGGAACCAAGATGTATCGGGACTTACGAGCTCAGTTTTGGTGGAAAAACATGAAGGCGGATATAGGGGCGTACGTGGAAAGGTGCTTAACGTGTCAGCAAGTGAAAGCTGAACATCAACGACCTTCTGGGTTGTTGAAACCGTTAGAGATCCCTCAGTGGAAATGGGAGCATGTTACGATGGACTTTGTGGTCGGATTACCGAAGTCAGCGAAGGGAAATCAGGCTATTTGGGTAATAGTGGATAGATTGACTAAGTCCGCCCACTTTTTACCTATGAAGATGACGAACAACATGGAACAGTTGGCCCAGTTGTATATCCGAGAGATTGTAAGGTTGCATGGAGTGCCTGTCTCGATAGTGTCGGATAGGGATTCTCGATTTACTTCCCAGTTTTGGAAAGGTTTACAAGCTGCGATGGGATCGAGGCTGAACTTCAGTACAGCTTATCATCCTCAAACGGATGGTCAGTCGGAAAGGACTATTCAGACGCTTGAGGATATGCTTCGGGCGTGTGTGTTAGATTTCGGCGGAGGATGGGAAGGATATCTACCTTTGGTAGAATTCGCGTACAATAACAGTTTCCAAGCGACGATCGGAATGGCTCCTTATGAAGCGCTGTATGGGAGAAAGTGCAGATCACCACTATATTGGGACGAGGTTGGTGAGAGAAGAATGTTGGGACCCGAGATTGTTGAGAGGACAGTGGCAATTGTAGATAAAATTTGGGAAAGGATTCGAAGTGCTCAAGTTCGACAGAAATCTTATGCGGATAGGAGGAGGAAGTCTTTATTTTTTGAAGTGGGTGAGAAAGTGTTCTTGAAGGTATCACCTACTCGAGGAGTGGTACGGTTCGGGCAGAAGGGAAAGTTGCAGCCAAGATTTATAGGACCGTTCGAGATTTTGGAGCGGATTGGTGAGTTGGCGTATAGGTTAGCCCTGCCGCCAAGTTTGTCAGTTGTGCACAATGTGTTTCATGTATCGATGTTGAGGAAGTACGTGTACGATCCTATTCACGTTGTGGATTACTCGGGGTTGGCGATTGATGAAGGTTTGACTTATGAAGAGGAACCAGTCGAAGTGTTAGATACGAAAGTTCATCAGCTCAGGAATAGAGAGGTTTTGCTCGTGAAAGTTCGTTGGAGTAGACATGGGCACGACGAAGCGACTTGGGAGCGTGAAGATGAACTAAGAGAAAGGTTTCCGGGTTTTCTGTGATAGGTACGTTTTGTTTCTTAAATTTCGAGGACGAAATTTATTTTAAGGGGTGTAGGATGTAATACCTAGGAAATTATTTAGTATTTGTTAAGCATGTGGAAGTATTACTTGGGTTATAGTTCAGTATTTGTTTATTTGGGTGATTTTAATTGTCGGCTTTAAGTTAAGTGTTATTTCTTAAGTTTTAAAGGTAGGATGTTATATTATTTTTGAATTAAGGACTTAATTAGGATGAAATTGGAAGAAAAGGAAGGAGTTACAAATTAAAGTTAAATTAAGGACTCTTATGTTACCTTTTGTGAATGGCCGTTTTGTGGGCTTCTTTGTAGGAAATTGTTAAGGTTAATAGCTATTATTTTTGGATGACTTTTAACTATAGAGTAATTGCTGGCCGGTTTTGTGTAAAAAAGGGGTATTAAGCTTGAATTTTGGAGTGTTTTGGAGGTTACAAAGGGGGGAATTGATGGCTGAAGTTATTGGGTAGTAAAAGGGAGTTAAGCTAGTCAAAATTTCCTTGTTGGCCGTCCAAATTTTCTGCAAAAGTAGAGAGAGGCCGTGAGCAAAAGAAGAAAGAAAAGAGAGTGGGAAAAATTCATTAAAAACAAGAGAGAAAGTGTGCTTGTGTTAAAAAATTTCAAAGTGGCCGTGAGTGTATGAGTTTTGGCCGTGAGTTGAAGAGAAAGGGGCGTGCTTTTGCTTGATGATTCTTCCTAAGTTCGTGATGAATTTATAGTCTTGAGCGAATCGAAGGTTGGTAAGATTTTAGGTTTGATAATCATCTTTTATTAGAATGATGTTCTAAGTGATGTTATATTATTTTCATGAAAGGTGAGACTTGTACATACCTTCGTGGTGATGAGGACGTGTTGGGGATAAACGAAAGTGGAGGTTTAGTGCGAGTGTGCGTATCATATCCGTTCGTATTCGAACAACAAGTTTGTAAGATTTAAAGGTGGGGAACTATGTTTATTCTTTAGACATGCATGTATACTGTGTGCATGTATCGTATGAATGTGAACTCCGAGCCCTGAAGTTGGTTCGTGAGAGATGTGATTATATTGATAGCTCTTGTGGCTATAGTAAGTTGATTGAAAGATACCCGGTTACGTGTCGTTGTTTGAAGTTTAAATGAATTCCCCACTGTGTATGAAATTATTTCGTACTCACCCTTTTTCACTTTACAATTTTTCAGGTTGAAGAATGAAGGAGGAGGCCGAGGGGATAAGTGGTGTGGTCTTGAACGAGATAAAGAAAGATTGAAGTTATTTTCGAAATAAAAGTGGTATTTTAATTTAAAGGATGATTTTCGAAATTATTTCCAACATGTATTGATTTGGATTTGAATACGTGTTAAACATTGAAAGGACTTTTGAACTTGGTTTTGGAATATTTCTTATTTTTGGACGGTTTGAAATGTTTTATTTCTTCAATAGTATTACATGAGTATTGTAACAGTATGATGAAGTTGGTATGTTTATGATTAATTTGTTAATGGGATTAGTTGTTCGGTCAAGTATGTTTATTTGGTTAAAATAGGGGCCTTTTTGCTTAAAAAGTCATCTTTAGTATATTTGAGCATAGGGAAAAATATTAGCGTTTAATAGACATATGTGTATTTGGATTTGTTTGGAAAATCTTGTATATGTATTATATTTTGTATATTTATTCTTTGGGACTAAATTAGTATTTCTGAAATACAATTCAGTAATGGTTTTTGTGGCTTCTTATGAAAATAAAAAAAGATATGTATGGTTTTCTATGAAAATTGCTACTTGTGGGTAAAAGCATTATTTGTAGACTTATAGAGTATTTTGTTGTCAAAATGTTTATTCTTACAAAAATATATAAATCGGTCTACGTATTGTTTGTTTCACTTGAAAATAATATTTGGTATTATAAAAGTGTTATTTCCATTTTTTTGGTTAAAAGTGTGTTTGTGAATGAGAAAAGTTGAGTTCTTGAAAATATTCATGTTAAGTTACTAATAAAATTCTTTTATAAAATCGTCTTGCAAGGTAATAGTTTATTTAGGAATTTGTATTAAATGTTAAAAATATTTTTCGGTAGGTGTATTACCAAATGGGTTGTGTGCAAGTGTATTATTGTGTTTGCCAAGTTATTTTGGTTTTTAGGTTAAAGTGACATTTTGGTAAAAATGATGTTTTTCTGATTCAAGGACAATATATTTTATTTCTTCTTTGTGTAAATTAAGGTTTTGAGAGTGAATGTAATTTTTCCTAGGTGTTATTCCAAGCTAAAGGTGATAACGTTTCCGCTCAGAAGTTTAAAGAAGTTTAAATAAAAAAAAATTCACGCCCAAAGAAGTATTTACAAATTATGTACTTTATATTGTACTTTGAAAACTAGGGTGTGACAGTTCCTCCTTTCAGCGACACCATTCTGTTGTGGGGTTCTAGCTGCAGAAGTCTCATGAGCTATACCAAGTTCATTACAGAAGTCAGAGATATATGAATTTATAAATTCAGTGCCCTTGTCAGATCTGATCTTAGTAATGGACTGATTCTTCTCATTGCTGAGTCTCCTGAGCAACTCTGGAAGCTTCACCTGTGTTTCCTTCTTATTTAACAAGAAAATAACCCAAGTATATCTAGAATAATCATCAATAACAACAAGGGTATACTTTCTACCATTCATACTCACAGGTGTTATGGGACCAAATAAATCCATGTGCAAGAGCTGAAGTATCCTGTCAGTGGAATAGGAAACTTTCTCTTTGAATGATGCTCTGACCTGCTTCCCTTCCTGACAAGCTTTGCACACGTGATCTTTGCTAAAAACTTCATTAGGTAGACCATCAACAAGTGACTGTCTAGAAATTTTGTTAAGAATCTTGAAGTTCAGGTGGCTTAATCTTTTATGCCATAACCAACTGAGCTCTAGAGAGCTTTTAGCAACAAAATAAGTATTAGGAATAGTGCTGCTCCAATCAGCGAGATAAACATTACCTTTCCTTATACCTGATAGAAGCACTTGTGTTGATTTGTCCTTAACTGAACATATATTCGATGAGAACTCAACACTGAACCCTTTGTCACAGAATTGACTTACTGACAGCAGGTTATGCTTCAGTCCTTCCACAAAGGACACATTTTCCACTCTGACTGTACCTATTATCAAGACACCAAAACCTTTAGTAACACCTTTTGAGTTATCACCAAAGGTTACCTGTGGACCATCTTTAACTTGATATTCTTGGAGAAGACTCTTCATTCCAGTCATGTGCCTTGAGCAACCACTGTCTAGGTACCAAACAGCTTTGATTGAGTCTCCTCTCCTCTTGTTGTGATCCACAGCCGCCTGCAAGCAAATCAGGCTTTAGGTACCCATTGGGTGTTGGGTCCTATAGTGTCAGCTGTACCCTTCGGGATCCAGACTTGCATCACAATCCTGATTGCCTCAGAGTGGTAAATCTGTCTCCCTGAAACATCGACATACACAACTTTCTTCTTCTTTGCCTTAGAGGAAGATGGTGTATGAGTGTTAGACTTAGGCTTCACAGAGGCCTGAGTGGGTGCCTTTTGGGCTGGCTTCCTGTTATTCCTAGGTCTGGGTGCAGCAGGTCTTGGGCCTTGTTCTTGATAAGGACCCTGATTTCTATTCCCCCTAGGCAAGTGAGGGAAAGGAAAACAGTTAAAGGCCTCAGGATGCCAAAACTACGGGGGAGTCATCATGTTTGGCCTTCCCTGTTGGTATTGCCAAGCATGATGGTACCCTCGCTGACCAGTCTGAGTGCTCTTGGCCTGAGTCTTCCTCTGCTTTTGCTGAGGTTTTCCCCGGCCTGAGCTCTCAGGGGCTTCCGTAGGTTGCTTTGACTTTCCCTTGGGTTTTGGCTTAGCTACCTTAGGAGCAACCCTGACTGTGTCAATGGTTTCCTTGCCCTTATCAGTTTGACGGGCCTGGAGCACAACCTTAGGTGCACTCTGGCCTGTCTGAACAAATACCCTCTCAGTGTTGCTCCCTGAAGCAACATGAGACTGGCCTTGTGAGGATTTCTCAGGAACATATCCAAGTCCCTTTTTCTTGTTCCCAAGTATCTGGTTGCTATTTATTTCCTCTCTAGCCACTGAGGATTTATTCATTGCTGCAACCTTTTTCTTGAGAGAGTCCTCACTCTTTTTCAGGATTTCATGTCTGGTAAAGAGGTCATCAAACTTACTCTTAAGTACTTTTAGTTCTTCCTTCCTGACCAGCTCTTCCTCAGCCAGTTCCTTCAGAATCTTCTCTCTTGGAAGACGCTCAGTATTGATTAAATCAATCTCCTGAGTTAGTCTCACAATTTGAGCTGATTCTTTAAGATCAGACTGAGTGAGTTGTTCGTTCAGGTTTTGAACCTCAGTACTCAATTTCTTGTTCTCCTCTACCAAGAAGACATTAGTTTCCTGCAGTCTGGAGAAATCAACCATCAATTGATCAAGGCAGATCTGAAGGTTCATTTCTCTAACTGACTCTGAGCTAAGCTCAGGATTTTGACCAGTGTAAGAAGCACAAACAGAATTTGATGTTACCTCAGGCTCATCCCTAGCCATCAGACAGACATCATCGTACTCGTCATCTGAGAAGAGTTCAGGTGACCTTTCAGCAGGACCATCAGAATCTGTTGCATCTTCAGCGACCATCGCTCTCCGATCAGCAGATCTTAGATCCCTAGTGGCTCTCCTTTCCTCTCTCTCCCTCGCACTCAGCTCCGGGCAGTCGTACTGATAGTGACCAATCTTGTTACAGTTGTAACATGCTACCTGCCCACTCACTCTTTCTTTTCTCGGTTCAGGGTTCCTCCTTGAGTCAGGTTCCCTGGTTCTTGGTGAGCTTTCAGTCTTGGTTGGATATCTATCATCGCGAGTACATCTCTGTTCGTCTCTTCTTTCAGGTTTTGGTTCAGAATATCTCCTTTCATCACCACGTTCTCTCCTCTGGTCAGTATTCCTTCGCTCCTCATATCTCCTTGAGCTTTGGTGGGTTCCTTCAGGTTTCCTGTCACGTGAGTCCTGATAAAACTTTTTATAATGACCAAACCTGGAATTGAGCTTGTCAAATCGTCTGGCCATCAGGCTGTACTCCTCAGCGAGTTCTTCCCTGCTCATCTCCATCAGTGACTTTGATGAAGAGTTTGATAAGGGCTCAACAGGTTCAGACCTGACCTTGAACGCCACACTTTTCTCAGGAGTTTTCTCCTTCACTTCCTCTTCTGACTGAACTTTCTTCTTTCTTTTGTTAAGATCGAATTCAAGCGCTTTGAGCTCTGAAAAAAGTAAAGCAGAAGTTATGTTACTCATATCCGGAGTGTTTTTAAGCATAATTACACTGTTGTCCCATCTCTCGGGAAGGGCATTCAGGATCTTCGAAGCAACATCTCTCCTTGGGACATCCTTGTCCAGCATCACCAACTCATTCATCAACTTGATGAATCTAGACTCCATTTGATCTATGCTCTCATCAGGCAGTATCTCGAATGCCTCGAATTTCTGAATGGCAATGTTTCTCTTGTTCTCCTCGATCTTTTCAGATCCCTCACACATCCTTGTCAGCTCATCCCAAACCTCCTTTGCCGTCTTTAAGTTCATCAGCCTAGCTGACTCCTCGAAGTGCACCGTATGCAAGATGATGTTTCTGGCGACGTTGTCAAGTCCCACCATCTTGATTTCATTGTTGGTCATGTCTTTCCTTTCTTTAGGAACCTACACGCCAATCGCAAGATCCTCATATCCCAGTCCTCTAACGTTAGGAATAGTGATCTTGATCGGTCCCTCCCTGAGTACACGCGGCATCTGGTCATGGATGTCATCTAGATGTGCTTCTAATCGAACTTCCAATAGATAAAGTTAGACACAGAGAATTCAGGTAACGAAGCTTCAAGTCTCCTCGAAGTCATGATGATGCAAGTTTTATGAAAAGCAAACTCAGATCTGTTCTGTGACCACCAACAGTTTCTCCTCTGAAACTATTAGTATTCAAAGTCAGTGGTCTTTCGAACCACTGCTCTGATACCACTTGTTGGTCCCGGTACAAGACTGAGGAATACGTGTATGGGGGGGGGAATACACGTATACCGATTTTTCAACCTTAAAACTGACTGAGTCCCCTTTACTCAGAGTGTTAAAGAACTAGGAGCTGATAACACACCTACTGACTACACTTAGTGTGGGTCAGTTGGCTAACTATCAGTTCAAGTTCAGTGCGGAAATGTTTGAGCCCTGAAAGTTTAAAGTCTTGTTTAGTTTGCTTTCTGAAAAACTTGTTTTACTCAATTCTGAAAAGTGTTTAGTAGGGCAGTGCTCTTTTGAAGATCAGCCTGATTGATTCAGGCCTGATAAACTTGAATGCAATGAATGAACAAGTAATATGGCAAGTATGCACAATATCAAAGCAGTAAGAACACAAGGAGTTTAACGTGGTTCAGAGTCTCAAGCTCCTACGTCCACGGCCTGACTTAACAGGAAATCCACTCAAGGGATTCTTGTTTTTAACGTGCCAAGGTACACCAAGACCAGCTATCCTCACTGATCTATACAACTCCACTTACTAACACTCTAACTGACTTACTCCCAACAAGCCTAACTTAGGGTTTTGGTTTCAGTTTGGATTCCAACTAGGTTGAGATTATCCTTACAAGGCAAAGCTATGCAAAGGATTGGATAATCTCTCTAAGCTTAAGATAGTTCTAATTAGCTCTTGGAATACAGAATAACTCTCAATTGCTAAGAAACACTTGGGAAATTTAGAAGGTTTCGAGTGCTTCTCTTAAGGGTTGAATGTTTTGAATGCTTGAGAGTTTGAGTAATTTCTGGCTTGGAAATTTCCCATAACCTTGAATGGGTTCAAGGTCTTCTGTATTTATAGGTGATTTAAAAAACTATCCGTTGGAGAGATAGCCTTCGAGTCATCTATGTAGAATGGCTTCAAACGGACATATCTTCATGCAGCAGCCGTCCTTGCATGGATTTGGTATTTGCATTAAATGCACATTGAATGCTTGCCCATTGAATATGCAGTCTGAATTCAGTCTTCATGTCAGGTTCCGTACGTGCGTGTCCTACTCGGATTGGTCCACGTCATCAGGTTGGTGAGAATGTCAGAACTTATTCCTGAGCTTCAGGCTTGTCTTATTAAGTTCATTTTGTCTTGAGCCCACCAGTCTTGTCCTGACGCTGAAATTCCTTTTGCATTGCTTGGCTCTACTCCAAGTCTTCCCATTAACTCTGTGACATCCTGTTCCCTTCAGGACTGAGTTAGTAATGACCTCAGACTCATACTCTTCATCACTGACACTTATTCAGCCAGCTTAGAGGACTGCCATAAGTTCAGGATGGTGCTCTTCGTCTTCAGGCTCTGAGTCTTGATTGTCTCCAGTGAGTTCTCCTCTCACTGAGTACCTGTGAAGTGTAAAATGACTAAGTACTAACCCTAATCAAGACTAGCCTGACAAAGACAGATTAAGGCAAACATCTTTTCAGGGGCTTTAGGATCTTAATCGAAACTGACAATGTCCCAACAGGTTCGATGGATCATGGGGTAGAACCCATTGGATGCAAGTGGGTGTACAAGAGGAAAAGAGGACCGGACGGAAGGGTTGAGACCTTCAAAGCAAGGCTTGTGGCCAAAGGGCATACTCAGAAAGAAGGATCGATTATGAGAGAACCTTTTTGCCTGTAGCTATGCTTAAGTCCATCCGTATTCTCTTGTCGATCGCTGCGCACCTAGATTACGAGATCTGGCAAATAGATGTCAAGACGGGTTTCCTTAACGGAAGTCTTGACGGGATAGATATCTATATGCAACAGCCCAAAGGTTTCATTGAAAAAGGCCAAGAGAATCTCGTATGCAAGCTTAAGAGATCCATTTATGGACTTAAGCAAGCATTGCGTACTTGGAACCAGTGTTTTGATCAAGTGTTCGATCAAAACGAGTTCGAAAGTTGTGTGTATAAGAAGCGTGACGGAACTGCGGTGGTATTCTTAGTATTATACGTAGACGATATTCTGCTCATAGGAAACAATGTAAAGGTATTGTCAGATGTAAGGGTATGACTGTCAAATCAGTTTGTGATGGTCCCGTTTTCGAAGGGCAAAATGGGAATTCAGGAGCAAACAATTTTTTTTTAAACCACAACGCAACATGAATGAGCTCAGTGACGAAATACTCAAGTCACTGCGTTGCTGAGAGTCAGAGCTATCAGGTCAGTGATGAGACTTGAAAGCTCAGGCTCTCAACAAGGCAGTGACTCGAGAGACTGAGCTCTCGAGTGCGTGCTGAGTTCAGTGCGAAAAGCCTCAAGTCACTGAGTTGCTACGAGTCAGAGTGGTCAAGTCAGTGTGGTGACTTGAAAACTCAGTCTCGTAACAAGGCAGTGACTCGAGAGACTGAACTCTCGAGTGTTTGCTTAAGTTTGTCAGTGAGATAGATTCTCCCTGACTTAAATACTTGACTAACTTCTTTCTTTCGAACTACACTCAGTGAGTGGAAATGACAAAACCTTTAGCAAGTACATAATGATAAATAACACTTGGTTTAATGTGGTTCAGAGACACAAGCTCTTACATCCACGGCATGATTCAACAGGAAATCCACTCCTTGGATTCTTATTTTTAACGTGCCAAGGTGCACTTACAACTGGACTCATGCCACTCCCTGGGCTGCCCCTCCTCACTAACTTACTCCCAACAAACCTAACTAGAGGGTTTTGGTTTCGGTTTGGTTTTCTCCAACTAGGTGAGGTTTTCCCTTACAATGTGTTAGCCTTAAGCTAGGATTGGGAGAACCTCTCTAAGCTATGAGTTACAAGCTTGACACTCAATGAATATAAGTGATAACCCTAAAGGTCAGTGTCGTGGATGTGTAATACTTCCTTATGACTCCCTAATAACTAACACACCCTCACAGCTTGTAGGTGTTTATTTTCTTTTTTCACACCATACCACACCCTTACAATGAAGCTATGAGCTTGTATTTATAATGGGGATTCAAATGTATCCGTTGGACGGAAGATACATTTGAATCCAACATTTAATGGTTTCAACCACTTTTCTTGGAATGCGGCCTTTGTCAGTGTCAGAGTTACTGCCTCGTGCTGATTGGTCCACGTGGCCTGGATTCACGGATCTTTGACTCAGTGGGTTGACCAAGACCCACTGACTTTAGGTAGCTTCCTCCTTCACTGACTGATGATCTTCAGTGGACTGAACGTCTTCAGTTTGGTTGTCCTTCAGAGACTGTTTGAAGATCACTCCAAGAAGTTTGTCATAAGGCTGAATGACAAACTTCCCTGACCACAGTAGCCTGACTCCTTCAGGGCCTACTTGGTGCAGCACTGATCCTCCTGATCATGCTCTTCACTGAGTGGTCCACCTGACTTAGCTTAGATCAGCCTGGTTTACACTCAGTGGGACATCCTTCAGGCTTTTCTTCTAGTTCAGGTTTCTGGCATGGCTTTAGTCAGTTCTTCTTGGTGTTATCTTGATATTCTCAGGCTGTGTTGCAGAGTTCCCCCTCGCTGAGTTCCCCCTCAACTGAACAACCTATTCCACTGAGAAATGACTTAGCCTGACCTGAAATAAAAGATACTGTCCTGACTGCTTTCAAACCTATTACATGTTGTTTTGGAAAATCATCAAAACTAAAACATATCCCAACAGTTTGATATGAAGGACTTAGGGGAAGCCGGTCACATCCTTGGGATCAAGTTCACTCGAGATCGCAAGAGGAGGATGTTGAGCTTATCGCAAGTTTCATACAAAGCCACTGTTTTGAAGCATTTCAGCATGCAAGATTCCAAGAAAGGTTTTGTACCTTTTAGGCACGGAATCCATCTATCTAAAGAAATATGCCCTAAGAAGCAAGTGGAGATAGATGACATGAAAGACGTTCCGTACGTTTCGGACGTAGGAAGTCTTATGTATGCAATGTTGTGTACGAGACCGGATATCTGCTTTGCCGTGGGTATGATGGCAAGATATCAAAATAACCCCGGGAAAGCACATTATATTGTAATTAAATACGTTCTGTAGTTTCTGAAAAGAACTTGTGATGGAATGCTGGTTTAACAGTCAGACAATCTAATTCCCATGGGATACACGGACTCAAATTTCCAATCAGATATAGAATCCAAAATATCTACCTCGGGTAGTGTGTTTTGCATGGGAGAAGGAGTCATGACATGGAGAAGCGATTTGCAGAAATGCATCGCCGATTCGACCATGAAAACCGAATAAGTAACTACTTGTGAAGCAGCGAAAGAAGCGGTTTGGCTCAAGTACTTCTTAGTGGACTTGGACGTTGTTCCAAATTTGCCCATCATAATCACTGTCCATTGTGATAATGTCGGAGCAGTTGCAAATTCAAGGGAACCGAGAGCCCACAAGGCTAGCAAACACATTGAAAGAAAACACCATCTTATACGAGAAATCGTTAAGAGAGGAGATATAGAGGTGGCAAAGATAAATATCGGAGGACAACCTAGTACATCCATTAAAAAAGGGTCTGCCTCAGAGTACATTCGAGAGACATGTGGATGGAATGGGAGTCAAGACTATTGTCAATCTGCTTTAAGTATAAGTGGGAGGAATTATTAGGTTAGTGTAGGTTGACATGAGATGTCACGTAGAGCTACTACACTAGATGTCACGTAGAGCTACTACACTAAGACATGCGTGATGTATACTAAAAGCAGACTTTAAGTATAAGTGGGAGATTGTTGGAGTTATACGTGGAAGTATGCTTTTACTTTGTATAATTCGAGTATCAAACACTTGTTTTATGAGAATAATTCTTTTATCACATTTGCTTTAGTTATGATTGAATGTTGAATATCTATTGCAAACCGTTCAATATATGGTACTAGTTGCATTGTAGTTAATGTGGTGATACCTGATCACGGAAGACAACATTAACAGTCTCCTTGTAACTAAACGTACATTTTCACGACCTAGGTGGAATTGAATAATCCGCCGTGAAAGGTCGATGTGTGAGTCTCAGATTGATCTGTCTTGACTAAGAGATTGCACTAGCACATTTAGTATGTGTTGAAGAGGACCTACAGCGAGGATAAATTCTTCTGTTCTGAAATGTGAAGAATTAGACCTTAGTGGTTGTTGATTTCTTAACCGTCACTTAAATAGGACCGTGTGTGCTTGATGGTTACTGCTTTGATTCATGTTGGGTGAGAATCATTGTGACTTCGAACCTTGTGCTTTGGGCAGTAATATTAATCATACGACGGTTGCTAAGATTTAATACGGAGAAACGCGTGCGAGTACGGCTCGTGTGATTAGTCCCCTTGGTGGGTTCAAAAGTTTTATCGTACCAAATCTTGCAAGTGAAGAATTAGTTTCTTCGGTACGGATAATAATGTTGAGTTGTCTTTACTCCAAGGTGAAATATATTAATTAATTTAGAGCTATTCAGAAGCTTAATTAATTAATGGACTTGATAATCTTAAACGCAGGAAATAATAACCGGGAGCTCATATTATCGTAATATGGATTAAGATGGATAGTGCAATATTAATTTATTAGTGGTAATAATTAATATTAATGGATTGAATTATAATGGGGCTCAATATTGAAACTCAGAAGTCCATTAGGAGGTCCAATCTTAATTCTCCTTAAAGGCCCCCTCAAGTAGCCCATTAAGTAGCCCAATAATGATAAGGTGATTAAAATAAAAAGATAATATTATGCTGATTTTCCTTTGTAATTTTCGAAAATTGTTAAATTAGGAGAGAAAAGATTTTGTTGATTTTCTTGGAAAGATATTATGGAAGATAAGTATTCTTGGAATACAAGATTATCTCATATATTCAAGAAGATCCAAATCTTAGATTCTACTCTTAATATTTTCGAAAATTGCATGCTTAATAGGAGAGTGAGATTTTTGTGGAATATTTTATTATGGAGAAAAAATAATATATGAGATATATTCAAGATTTCTTAGTGACTAAGAAAAGATTTTTTCCAAGCCCAATTCCACATGTAAATTTCAATCACTCCCTCTTATAAATAGGGGATGATTATTTCATCCCCAAGAACATAATTCCATGTGTTGGAAAAATCAAGAGCATAGATATTTTTCTTTTTCCTTAGTTATTTAAATTATTCGAAAGCATCTCCCACCGGTGATCGAATAAGGCGAAAGGGAAATACTTGAGAAGGTTTTTGGGTTGATAAAGCGCGTACGTGTTTGTCCCGTTTTATTCAAAGGCCAAGTTCTACGAGAGGTACGTAAGTCGCATATTTTCTTGTTTATTCCGCCATAGATTATATGTGAATTAATTCAACATGCATGATGTAAAATTTGTTGTTGGAATTATTATTTGAATTAATTAGGATTAATTCATGCTAGTAATAATTGAATTTAAATTCGTATTTAAATTTCATCCCGAATAGATTCCGGGCACCCCTATTTTCCAATGAAACCTCCTAATGGATTTTCCCAACATGAATGGGTTCAAGGTCTTTTGTATTTATAGGTGATTTGAAAAATTATCCGTTGGAGAGATAGTCTTTCTTGTCATCTATGTAGAGTGGCTTCAAACGGACATATCTTCATGCAACAGCCGTCCTTGCATGGAATTAGGTATATGCATTAAATGCTTGCCCGTTGAAAGTGCAGTCTGAATTCAGTCTTCTATCAGGTTCCGTACGAGCGTGTCCTTCCAGGATTGGTCCACGTCATCAGGTTGGTGAGAATGTCAGAACTTATTCCTGGGCTTCAGGCTTGTCTTATTAAGTTCTTTTTGTCTTGAGCTCACCGGTCTTGTCCTGATGCTGACATTCCTTTTGCATTGCTTGGCTCTACTCCAAGTCTTCCCATAAACTCAGTATCCTCCTGTTCCCTTCAAGACTGAGTAGTAAATGACCTCAGGGTCATACTCTTCATCGCTGAGACTTACTCAGTCAGCTTAGAAGACTGCCATAAGTTCAGGATGGTAAACTTTGTCTTCAGGCTCTAAGTATTGATTGTCATCAGTAAGTGCTCCTCTTACTGAGTACCTGTGAAGTGTAAAATGACTAAGTACAAAACCTAACCAAGACTAGCCTGACAAAGACAAACAAAAGGCAAATCATCTTTTTAGGGGCTTTGGGATCTTAATCAAAACTGACAATGTCCCAACAAAATCCCACCATACAACTTAAATTGAGCACTATTGCATTTCACAAAAAGCTAGACAATTTCATCAACATTCACTTGCTATTATTTTTCTTTAGAATAATTATAAAAATGATCAATTTGACTTTTAGTTAATTTTTTTAAGAAGAAAACTTAAATTGTCTATAACTAACACCTTTTATCGTTGTTCAAACAAAAAGATAAAAAATATAAAGAAAAAAAATTACATTTACATGAAAAAACATACTCCCTCAATCCCATTATTATTTACACGTTTTCCTTTTTCGTCCATCCCCAAATTATTTGCACAATTAAAAAAAGATAACATTGATTTGCATGCACTCACAATAATATACACATATCTACTCATATGTCACTACTTTACTAAAAATAATATAATTTTCTTTATGTGTGCCCTCTTTGGTATGCTAAAAATATTGGGACGGATGGAGTAATACATATTAACATATTACTTTTTTTTTCACACCAAGTTATAAGTCTCCCTACCTAATAGACACTCTCGTGCAAAGATGTTAATCGTGAAAACACTGGATTGGAGATGAGATTAGTGGATATGCTTGGTGGTTGTATTGAAATTGAATAAGGTTTCATGGGTTAGTATTGTTAAAAGATGTTTGTGTAAGTATTATATATTGGATAAAATTATAATTTTAAAGTTGCTATATTTAGTAGAAATTTTAAATGAGGTGGGTTAACTAAGTAAATAGTGGGTGTAGATAGTTGTGTCCTATAATATATTTATTACTCGTCATTCGGTTCAAGAACTAACTAATCTGAGGGATCAAAGATGCATCATATAATATATTAATCAAATAATTTCTTATTTAATTTGATTAAAATTTAATAATTTAAATATTGGAATTTTAATAAAAATATAACAATAACAAAAATCGTCGTTAAAATATAGCAACACTAATAAAAGAAACAACAAATGAACCTAATTAAAAACGATCAATATAAAGTACTTAGCCTTGGTACAAACACAAAGAAAATCCTTCGTGCTCCGACAACAATACGATTATACTATTTAAAAATAATTTTTCTCATCTTTACACAATCTAACATATCTTATAAAGTTATATCAATCTTTAGTGAGACAAAGCATGCGACAATCCGTGTCACCAATAAACCTAGATTCATAATAAATAAATAAATAACAAATCTTCAGTATTAACATACGTCAACATAATAAAACCTACTTTTATCCATAAAAGTATTCACCCGACAATGGTATGTGCGAAAAAAACATACTCCCTCCGTCCCACCATTATCCGCACTTTTACTGTTTTCTCGTGTTTTAGAGAGCGACTTTTTTATTAGTATTTAAAATAATAAAGTAATTTTTAAGTCATTTTATAATAGAGGAGAGATAGATCTATCAAACTCTATCTTAAAAATTACTTTATTATTTCAAATACTAATAAACAACTTGCTTGCTAAAACACGAAAATAAAGCTAGTGTGCAAATAATGATGGGAGGGAGGGAGTATTAAATTTGAAATTTCAGTAAGATTTAAAAAGAAAATATATGTATCTAATGTTATTAAATCTCATTAGACGTCGTTTGAACTCAATATTATTACATTTCACAAAAAACTTAATGGTTTCACCAACATTCACTGGTTATAATTTTCCTTTAAAATAATCTTGAAAATGATCATTTTGACTTTCAACTGATAAATTATGAGGAAAACTTAAATTGCTATGGATGGTCCAATTATATTTTTCATAGTTGTTCAAGTAGAAAATAATATAAAGTATAATATGATACAAAGAAAATAAACCACTACGTTAACATTAAAACACGCAGACAATATATATATATATTTATATATATATAATTACCTTGTTTTGTTGGTTTCTTTCACACTCAATTTAAGTCAATCTCCCTAATATTTACTCATATGCATATATGTTAATCATGTTTTCCAACACTGGATTAAAGAGGTGGGGAGTGAGTATGTTTGATGGTGGAATTGAATTGAATGAGTTTGATGTGTGAATGTTGTTAGGGATGTTTATATAAGGATTAGAGAGATGAGAGAGTGGGTACGTTTGGTGGGTGTATTGAAATTAAATGAGATTGATGGATGTGTGTTATTAGAGATGTGGAGGTGGGTATAAGTATTATATATTAGGTACTGTTACAATTTCATAGTGGTTATATCAAGTAAAAATTATAACATGAGTAGGTGAATTTAGAAGCAAGTGAACTTAGTAAAATAGTGATCGAGTACATAAATAATCATGTAAGTTTTTACTTGAACAATTTTGGTCTTTTTGATTGGAAAATTCACAATTTTGCCGAAAAATTGCCTTAATTTTTTTTTATTTTGGTTACATTGATGGTCGCCATAATTATCATTTGAACCATCTTGCATCCAGGAAGAAAATTCCTCAATTAATTTCATGTTTCGACTACACCTACCCCAAGAATTATGACTTCAAAATTGTTAATTGCCAATTCTTGTGGCTAGTTTCGAGCTATTTGTGGTGAGTTGTGGGGCAAGACATATACTATTCTCTTTTTCTCGTGGACCTCATCATTTTGATACTTTTTTTTTCATGCAATTACGTATGCTACAATAATTTTTTTGCAACTTTTCCAGCTAAAATTAAAATTTTCTGGCAAAAAGAATTATAATTGATACCAAAAGAACCAACATTGATAAGTAAAAACTTACATGACTATTTATGGTCTCGGAAAAAATTACAGGACCTTTTGTGATATTTTCCCTAAAATAGATCAATGGATGAAACTCACTCCCACTAAAAATATTTAAAGAAAGTTGCTTGTATTATATATTTATAGATAGATAGACTAAGACTTTGAGATTGCTAATAATAATGCAATTATGATAATAATGGTATACATTTATATTTTTTACACGGGTATATTATTTAATAGGATGTTAAAAAAATCTAAATAATAATAATATATAGTAAATGACTAATACGATGATTAAAAAATGTATATATTTAGTTTTTATTCACAAATAATACGATCATTATTTCAATATCAAATAAATGGCGTTCTAAAATTCTTTGGCTTGAAGACACATTTTTTATTAGACAAAGTATGGTTAATACATGAACCATTTGAAATAAATTAATTTTTTCGTTAAAGAGTATTATTTATTTTCACTGAAGGGTATCAGTTGAAGGGTAATAAGTGTTGGGATATGTTTTAGTTTTGATGATTTTCCAAAACAACATGTAATAGGTTTGAAAGCAGTCAGGATAGTATCCTTTAGATCAGGTCAGACTAGGTTAGCTCTCAGTAGAATAGGTTGCTCAGTTGAGGGGGAACTCAGCCAGGGGGAACTTCTCAACACAGCCTGAAAATATAAAGATGACAACCAGAAGAGCTGACTGAAGACCTGCCATCAACCTGAACCAATGGAGAAGCCTGAAGGATGTCCCACTGAGTGCAAGTCAGGCTGATCTAAGCCAAGTCTGGTGGACCACTCAGTGAAGAGCCTGATCAGGTGGATCAGTGCTGCACCAAGTAGGCCCTGAAGGAGTCAGGCTACTGTGGTCAGGGAAGTTTGTCATCCAGCCTTATGACAACTTCTTGGAGTGATCTTCAAACAGTCCTTGAAGGACAACTACACTGAGGACGAGTCAGTCCAACTGAAGATCATCTTGTCAGTGAAGGAGAAAACTACCTTAAGTCAGTGGGTCTTAGTCAAACCCACTGAGTCAAAGATCCGTGAATCCAGGCCACATGGACCAATCAGCACGAGGCAGAAACTCTGACACTGACAAAGGCCGCATTCCAAGAAAAGTGGTTGAAACCATTTAATGCTGTATTCAAATGTATTTCCTCTCCAACGGATACATTTGAATCCCCATTATAAATACAAGCTCATAGCTTGTTGATAGAGTGTGTTGTGTTGTGTTATGTTATTGTAAAGATTGTAAGAAAACAAACACCTACGAGCTGTGAGGGTATGGGTAATAGCATACGTGCATGGGAGTTATAAGGAGGGTTTACTCACATCTTAAACACTGACCATTAGGGTCTTCAAATATACACATATGAGTGTTCAGCTTGTAACTCTAGGCTTAGAGAGGTTTTCACTATCTTAGCTATTGGCTAACACATTGTAAAGGGAAAACCTCACCTAGTTGGAGAAAACCTAACTGAAACCAAAACCCTCTAGTCAGGTTTGTTGGTAGTAAGTGAGGAGAAGGGCAGCCCAGGGAGTGGCGTGAGTCCAGTTGTAAGTGCACCTTGGCACGTTAAAAACAAGAATCCAAAGGAGTGAATTTCCTGTTAAATCAGGCCGTGGATGTAAGAGCTTGAGTCTCTGAACCACGTTAAACCAAGTGTTATTACTTGAAATGTCTTTTCTTCTAAAGTATTGCGAAAATCTGCTCACTGAGAGCATTGTTTAAAAGGGACTTTAGTTAAGCATTTCAGTCAGGAAGATTTATCTTACTGACTGAATCAGGCTAGCACTCGAGAGTTCAGTCTCTCGAGTCACTGCCTTGTTGAGAGCCTGAGCTTTCAAGTTTCATCACTGACTTGACAGCTCTGACTCTCAGCAATGCAGTGACTTGAGTATTCCGTCACTGAACTCGGTCAGGGTGCAAGCTGTGATTTGATAACGCACTCGAGAGTTCAGCATCTCAAGCCACTGTCCTTGCTCAGAGCATGAGTCTCCAAGCCCTCTCACTAACTTGGTAACTCAGCCTCTGAGCAGAGCAGTGACTTGAGTATTTCTCACTCTTGCTGAACTCCCTGAGGAAATAGGTTTAAAAAAAAAATTGATCCTGAATTCCCATTTTGCCCTTCGAAAACGGGACCACCAATTGGTATCAGAGCGGGTTGTTCACATGACCACTGATCCAGTTTTGTTAAGAAAAATGGTCTACCGAACAGATCTTAAATGTTTTAAACTATGGGAATTCCTGCATATTTCAAACTACTACCTGTACTCTGACATTATTCTTGTAATAGAAAATCATTTGGTTAGAAGTTTTGGAATCATCAAAAAGGGGGAAATTGTTGGGATATGTTTTAGTTTTGATGATTTTCCAAAACAACATGTAATAGGTTTGAAAGCAGTTAGGATAGTATCCTTTAGATCAGGTCAGGCTAGGTTAGCTCTCAGTAGAATAGGTTGCTCAGTTGAGGGGGAACTCACCGAGGGGGAACTTCTCAACACAGCCTGAAAATATCAAGATGACAACCAGAAGAGCTGACTGAAGACCTGCCATCAACCTGAACCAATGGAGAAGCCTGAAGGATGTCCCACTGAGTGCAAGTCAGGCTGATCTAAGCCAAGTCTGGTGGACCACTCAGTGAAGAGCCTGATCAGGTGGATCAGTGCTGCACCAAGTAGGCCCTGAAGGAGTCAGGCTACTGTGGTCAGGGAAGTTTGTCATCCAGCCTTATGACAAACTTCTTGGAGTGATCTTCAAACAGTCCTTGAAGGACAACTACACTGAGGACGAGTCAGTCCAACTGAAGATCATCTTGTCAGTGAAGGAGAAAACTACCTTAAGTCAGTGGGTCTTAGTCAAACCCACTGAGTCAAAGATCCGTGAATCCAGGCCACGTGGACCAATCAGCACGAGGCAGAAACTCTGACACTGACAAAGGCCGCATTCCAAGAAAAGTGGTTGAAACCATTTAATGCTGTATTCAAATGTATTTCCTCTCCAACGGATACATTTGAATCCCCATTATAAATACAAGCTCATAGCTTGTTGATAGAGTGTGTTGTGTTGTGTTATGTTATTGTAAAGATTGTAAGAAAACAAACACCTACGAGCTGTGATGGTGTGGGTAATAGCATACGTGCATGGGAGTTATAAGGAGGGTTTACTCACATCTTAAACACTGACCATTAGGGTTTTCAAATATACACATATGAGTGTTCAGCTTGTAACTCTAGGCTTAGAGAGGTTTTCCCTATCTTAGCTATTGGCTAACACATTGTAAAGGGAAAACCTCACCTAGTTGGAGAAAACCTAACTGAAACCAAAACCCTCTAGTCAGGTTTGTTGGTAGTAAGTGAGGAGAAGGGCAGCCCAGGGAGTAGCGTGAGTCCAGTTGTAAGTGCACCTTGGCACGTTAAAAACAAGAATCCAAAGGAGTGGATTTCCTGTTAAATCAGGCCGTGGATGTAAGAGCTTGAGTCTCTGAACCACGTTAAACCAAGTGTTATTACTTGAAATGTCTTTTCTTCTAAAGTATTGCGAAAATCTGCTCACTGAGAGCATTGTTTAAAAGGGACTTTAGTTAAGCATTTCAGTCAGGAAGATTTATCTTACTGACTGAATCAGGCTAGCACTCGAGAGTTCAGTCTCTCGAGTCACTGCCTTGTTGAGAGCCTGAGCTTTCAAGTTTCATTACTGACTTGACAGCTCTGACTCTCAGCAACGCAGTGACTTGAGTATTCCGTAACTGAACTCGGTCAGGGTGCAAGCTGTGATTTGATAACGCACTCGAGAGTTCAGCATCTCAAGCCACTGTCCTTGCTCAGAGCATGAGTCTCCAAGCCCTCTCACTGACTTGGTAACTCAGCCTCTGAGCAGAGCAGTGACTTGAGTATTTCTCACTCTTGCTGAACTCCCTGAGGAAATAGGTTTAAAAAAAAAAATTGCTCCTGAATTCCCATTTTGCCCTTCGAAAACGGGACCACCAATTGGTATCAGAGCGGGTTGTTCACATGACCACTGGTCCAGTTTTGTTAAGAAAAATGGTCTACCGAACAGATCTTAAATGTTTTAAACTATGGGAATTCCTGCATATTTCAAACTACTACCTGTACTCTGACATTATTCTTGTAATAGAAAATCATTTGGTTAGAAGTTTTGGAATCATCAAAAAGGGGGAAATTGTTGGGATATGTTTTAGTTTTGATGATTTTCCAAAACAACATGTAATAGGTTTGAAAGCAGTTAGGATAGTATCCTTTAGATCAGGTCAGGCTAGGTTAGCTCTCAGTAGAATAGGTTGCTCAGTTGAGGGGGAACTCACCGAGGGGGAACTTCTCAACACAGCCTGAAAATATCAAGATGACAACCAGAAGAGCTGACTGAAGACCTGCCATCAACCTGAACCAATGGAGAAGCCTGAAGGATGTCCCACTGAGTGCAAGTCAGGCTGATCTAAGCCAAGTCTGGTGGACCACTCAGTGAAGAGCCTGATCAGGTGGATCAGTGTTGCACCAAGTAGGCCCTGAAGGAGTCAGGCTACTGTGGTCAGGGAAGTTTGTCATCCAGCCTTATGACAAACTTCTTGGAGTGATCTTCAAACAGTCCTTGAAGGACAACTACACTGAGGACGAGTCAGTCCAACTGAAGATCATCTTGTCAGTGAAGGAGAAAACTACCTTAAGTCAGTGGGTCTTAGTCAAACCCACTGAGTCAAAGATCCGTGAATCCAGGCCACATGGACCAATCAGCACGAGGCAGAAACTCTGACACTGACAAAGGCCGCATTCCAAGAAAAGTGGTTGAAACCATTTAATGCTGTATTCAAATGTATTTCCTCTCCAACGGATACATTTGAATCCCCATTATAAATACAAGCTCATAGCTTGTTGATAGAGTGTGTTGTGTTGTGTTATGTTATTGTAAAGATTGTAAGAAAACAAACACCTACGAGCTGTGAGGGTGTGGGTAATAGCATACGTGCATGGGAGTTATAAGGAGGGTTTACTCACATCTTAAACACTGACCATTAGGGTCTTCAAATATACACATATGAGTGTTCAGCTTGTAACTCTAGGCTTAGAGAGGTTTTCACTATCTTAGCTATTGGCTAACACATTGTAAAGGGAAAACCTCACCTAGTTGGAGAAAACCTAACTGAAACCAAAACCCTCTAGTCAGGTTTGTTGGTAGTAAGTGAGGAGAAGGGCAGCCCAGGGAGTGGCGTGAGTCCAGTTGTAAGTGCACCTTGGCACGTTAAAAACAAGAATCCAAAGGAGTGGATTTCCTGTTAAATCAGGCCGTGGATGTAAGAGCTTGAGTCTCTGAACCACGTTAAACCAAGTGTTATTACTTGAAATGTCTTTTCTTCTAAAGTATTGCGAAAATCTGCTCACTGAGAGCATTGTTTAAAAGGGACTTTAGTTAAGCATTTCAGTCAGGAAGATTTATCTTACTGACTGAATCAGGCTAGCACTCGAGAGTTCAGTCTCTCGAGTCACTGCCTTGTTGAGAGCCTGAGCTTTCAAGTTTCATCACTGACTTGACAGCTCTGACTCTCAGCAATGCAGTGACTTGAGTATTCCGTCACTGAACTCGGTCAGGGTGCAAGCTGTGATTTGATAACGCACTCGAGAGTTCAGCATCTCAAGCCACTGTCCTTGCTCAGAGCATGAGTCTCCAAGCCCTCTAACTAACTTGGTAACTCAGCCTCTGAGCAGAGCAGTGACTTGAGTATTTCTCACTCTTGCTGAACTCCCTGAGGAAATAGGTTTAAAAAAAAAATTGATCCTGAATTCCCATTTTGCCCTTCGAAAACGGGACCACCAATTGGTATCAGAGCGGGTTGTTCACATGACCACTGATCCAGTTTTGTTAAGAAAAATGGTCTACCGAACAGATCTTAAATGTTTTAAACTATGGGAATTCCTGCATATTTCAAACTACTACCTGTACTCTGACATTATTCTTGTAATAGAAAATCATTTGGTTAGAAGTTTTGGAATCATCAAAAAGGGGGAAATTGTTGGGATATGTTTTAGTTTTGATGATTTTCCAAAACAACATGTAATAGGTTTGAAAGCAGTTAGGATAGTATCCTTTAGATCAGGTCAGGCTAGGTTAGCTCTCAGTAGAATAGGTTGCTCAGTTGAGGGGGAACTCACCGAGGGGGAACTTCTCAACACAGCCTGAAAATATCAAGATGACAACCAGAAGAGCTGACTGAAGACCTGCCATCAACCTGAACCAATGGAGAAGCCTGAAGGATGTCCCACTGAGTGCAAGTCAGGCTGATCTAAGCCAAGTCTGGTGGACCACTCAGTGAAGAGCCTGATCAGGTGGATCAGTGCTGCACCAAGTAGGCCCTGAAGGAGTCAGGCTACTGTGGTCAGGGAAGTTTGTCATCCAGCCTTATGACAAACTTCTTGGAGTGATCTTCAAACAGTCCTTGAAGGACAACTACACTGAGGACGAGTCAGTCCAACTGAAGATCATCTTGTCAGTGAAGGAGAAAACTACCTTAAGTCAGTGGGTCTTAGTCAAACCCACTGAGTCAAAGATCCGTGAATCCAGGCCACGTGGACCAATCAGCACGAGGCAGAAACTCTGACACTGACAAAGGCCGCATTCCAAGAAAAGTGGTTGAAACCATTTAATGCTGTATTCAAATGTATTTCCTCTCCAACGGATACATTTGAATCCCCATTATAAATACAAGCTCATAGCTTGTTGATAGAGTGTGTTGTGTTGTGTTATGTTATTGTAAAGATTGTAAGAAAACAAACACCTACGAGCTGTGAGGGTGTGGGTAATAGCATACGTGCATGGGAGTTATAAGGAGGGTTTACTCACATCTTAAACACTGACCATTAGGGTCTTCAAATATACACATATGAGTGTTCAGCTTGTAACTCTAGGCTTAGAGAGGTTTTCCCTATCTTAGCTATTGGCTAACACATTGTAAAGGGAAAACCTCACCTAGTTGGAGAAAACCTAACTGAAACCAAAACCCTCTAGTCAGGTTTGTTGGTAGTAAGTGAGGAGAAGGGCAGCCCAGGGAGTAGCGTGAGTCCAGTTGTAAGTGCACCTTGGCACGTTAAAAACAAGAATCCAAAGGAGTGGATTTCCTGTTAAATCAGGCCGTGGATGTAAGAGCTTGAGTCTCTGAACCACGTTAAACCAAGTGTTATTACTTGAAATGTCTTTTCTTCTAAAGTATTGCGAAAATCTGCTCACTGAGAGCATTGTTTAAAAGGGACTTTAGTTAAGCATTTCAGTCAGGAAGATTTATCTTACTGACTGAATCAGGCTAGCACTCGAGAGTTCAGTCTCTCGAGTCACTGCCTTGTTGAGAGCCTGAGCTTTCAAGTTTCATTACTGACTTGACAGCTCTGACTCTCAGCAACGCAGTGACTTGAGTATTCCGTAACTGAACTCGGTCAGGGTGCAAGCTGTGATTTGATAACGCACTCGAGAGTTCAGCATCTCAAGCCACTGTCCTTGCTCAGAGCATGAGTCTCCAAGCCCTCTCACTGACTTGGTAACTCAGCCTCTGAGCAGAGCAGTGACTTGAGTATTTCTCACTCTTGCTGAACTCCCTGAGGAAATAGGTTTAAAAAAAAAATTGCTCCTGAATTCCCATTTTGCCCTTCGAAAACGGGACCACCAATTGGTATCAGAGAGGGTTGTTCACATGACCACTGGTCCAGTTTTGTTAAGAAAAATGGTCTACCGAACAGATCTTAAATGTTTTAAACTATGGGAATTCCTGCATATTTCAAACTACTACCTGTACTCTGACATTATTCTTGTAATAGAAAATCATTTGGTTAGAAGTTTTGGAATCATCAAAAAGGGGGAAATTGTTGGGATATGTTTTAGTTTTGATGATTTTCCAAAACAACATGTAATAGGTTTGAAAGCAGTTAGGATAGTATCCTTTAGATCAGGTCAGGCTAGGTTAGCTCTCAGTAGAATAGGTTGCTCAGTTGAGGGGGAACTCACCGAGGGGGAACTTCTCAACACAGCCTGAAAATATCAAGATGACAACCAGAAGAGCTGACTGAAGACCTGCCATCAACCTGAACCAATGGAGAAGCCTGAAGGATGTCCCACTGAGTGCAAGTCAGGCTGATCTAAGCCAAGTCTGGTGGACCACTCAGTGAAGAGCCTGATCAGGTGGATCAGTGCTGCACCAAGTAGGCCCTGAAGGAGTCAGGCTACTGTGGTCAGGGAAGTTTGTCATCCAGCCTTATGACAAACTTCTTGGAGTGATCTTCAAACAGTCCTTGAAGGACAACTACACTGAGGACGAGTCAGTCCAACTGAAGATCATCTTGTCAGTGAAGGAGAAAACTACCTTAAGTCAGTGGGTCTTAGTCAAACCCACTGAGTCAAAGATCCGTGAATCCAGGCCACGTGGACCAATCAGCACGAGGCAGAAACTCTGACACTGACAAAGGCCGCATTCCAAGAAAAGTGGTTGAAACCATTTAATGCTGTATTCAAATGTATTTCCTCTCCAACGGATACATTTGAATCCCCATTATAAATACAAGCTCATAGCTTGTTGATAGAGTGTGTTGTGTTGTGTTATGTTATTGTAAAGATTGTAAGAAAACAAACACCTACGAGCTGTGAGGGTGTGGGTAATAGCATACGTGCATGGGAGTTATAAGGAGGGTTTACTCACATCTTAAACACTGACCATTAGGGTCTTCAAATATACACATATGAGTGTTCAGCTTGTAACTCTAGGCTTAGAGAGGTTTTCCCTATCTTAGCTATTGGCTAACACATTGTAAAGGGAAAACCTCACCTAGTTGGAGAAAACCTAACTGAAACCAAAACCCTCTAGTCAGGTTTGTTGGTAGTAAGTGAGGAGAAGGGCAGCCCAGGGAGTAGCGTGAGTCCAGTTGTAAGTGCACCTTGGCACGTTAAAAACAAGAATCCAAAGGAGTGGATTTCCTGTTAAATCAGGCCGTGGATGTAAGAGCTTGAGTCTCTGAACCACGTTAAACCAAGTGTTATTACTTGAAATGTCTTTTCTTCTAAAGTATTGCGAAAATCTGCTCACTGAGAGCATTGTTTAAAAGGGACTTTAGTTAAGCATTTCAGTCAGGAAGATTTATCTTACTGACTTAATCAGGCTAGCACTCGAGAGTTCAGTCTCTCGAGTCACTGCCTTGTTGAGAGCCTGAGCTTTCAAGTTTCATCACTGACTTGACAGCTCTGACTCTCAGCAACGCAGTGACTTGAGTATTCCGTCACTGAACTCGGTCAGGGTGCAAGCTGTGATTTGATAACGCACTCGAGAGTTCAGCATCTCAAGCCACTGTCCTTGCTCAGAGCATGAGTCTCCAAGCCCTCTCACTGACTTGGTAACTCAGCCTCTGAGCAGAGCAGTGACTTGAGTATTTCTCACTCTTGCTGAACTCCCTGAGGAAATAGGTTTAAAAAAAAAAATTGCTCCTGAATTCCCATTTTGCCCTTCGAAAACGGGACCACCAATTGGTATCAGAGCGGGTTGTTCACATGACCACTGATCCAGTTTTGTTAAGAAAAATGGTCTACCGAACAGATCTTAAATGTTTTAAACTATGGGAATTCCTGCATATTTCAAACTACTACCTGTACTCTGACATTATTCTTGTAATAGAAAATCATTTGGTTAGAAGTTTTGGAATCATCAAAAAGGGGGAAATTGTTGGGATATGTTTTAGTTTTGATGATTTTCCAAAACAACATGTAATAGGTTTGAAAGCAGTTAGGATAGTATCCTTTAGATCAGGTCAGGCTAGGTTAGCTCTCAGTAGAATAGGTTGCTCAGTTGAGGGGGAACTCACCGAGGGGGAACTTCTCAACACAGCCTGAAAATATCAAGATGACAACCAGAAGAGCTGACTGAAGACCTGCCATCAACCTGAACCAATGGAGAAGCCTGAAGGATGTCCCACTGAGTGCAAGTCAGGCTGATCTAAGCCAAGTCTGGTGGACCACTCAGTGAAGAGCCTGATCAGGTGGATCAGTGCTGCACCAAGTAGGCCCTGAAGGAGTCAGGCTACTGTGGTCAGGGAAGTTTGTCATCCAGCCTTATGACAAACTTCTTGGAGTGATCTTCAAACAGTCCTTGAAGGACAACTACACTGAGGACGAGTCAGTCCAACTGAAGATCATCTTGTCAGTGAAGGAGAAAACTACCTTAAGTCAGTGGGTCTTAGTCAAACCCACTGAGTCAAAGATCCGTGAATCCAGGCCACGTGGACCAATCAGCACGAGGCAGAAACTCTGACACTGACAAAGGCCGCATTCCAAGAAAAGTGGTTGAAACCATTTAATGCTGTATTCAAATGTATTTCCTCTCCAACGGATACATTTGAATCCCCATTATAAATACAAGCTCATAGCTTGTTGATAGAGTGTGTTGTGTTGTGTTATGTTATTGTAAAGATTGTAAGAAAACAAACACCTACGAGCTGTGAGGGTGTGGGTAATAGCATACGTGCATGGGAGTTATAAGGAGGGTTTACTCACATCTTAAACACTGACCATTAGGGTCTTCAAATATACACATATGAGTGTTCAGCTTGTAACTCTAGGCTTAGAGAGGTTTTCCCTATCTTAGCTATTGGCTAACACATTGTAAAGGGAAAACCTCACCTAGTTGGAGAAAACCTAACTGAAACCAAAACCCTCTAGTCAGGTTTGTTGGTAGTAAGTGAGGAGAAGGGCAGCCCAGGGAGTAGCGTGAGTCCAGTTGTAAGTGCACCTTGGCACGTTAAAAACAAGAATCCAAAGGAGTGGATTTCCTGTTAAATCAGGCCGTGGATGTAAGAGCTTGAGTCTCTGAACCACGTTAAACCAAGTGTTATTACTTGAAATGTCTTTTCTTCTAAAGTATTGCGAAAATCTGCTCACTGAGAGCATTGTTTAAAAGGGACTTTAGTTAAGCATTTCAGTCAGGAAGATTTATCTTACTGACTTAATCAGGCTAGCACTCGAGAGTTCAGTCTCTCGAGTCACTGCCTTGTTGAGAGCCTGAGCTTTCAAGTTTCATCACTGACTTGACAGCTCTGACTCTCAGCAACGCAGTGACTTGAGTATTCCGTCACTGAACTCGGTCAGGGTGCAAGCTGTGATTTGATAACGCACTCGAGAGTTCAGCATCTCAAGCCACTGTCCTTGCTCAGAGCATGAGTCTCCAAGCCCTCTCACTGACTTGGTAACTCAGCCTCTGAGCAGAGCAGTGACTTGAGTATTTCTCACTCTTGCTGAACTCCCTGAGGAAATAGGTTTAAAAAAAAAAATTGCTCCTGAATTCCCATTTTGCCCTTCGAAAACGGGACCACCAATTGGTATCAGAGCGGGTTGTTCACATGACCACTGATCCAGTTTTGTTAAGAAAAATGGTCTACCGAACAGATCTTAAATGTTTTAAACTATGGGAATTCCTGCATATTTCAAACTACTACCTGTACTCTGACATTATTCTTGTAATAGAAAATCATTTGGTTAGAAGTTTTGGAATCATCAAAAAGGGGGAAATTGTTGGGATATGTTTTAGTTTTGATGATTTTCCAAAACAACATGTAATAGGTTTGAAAGCAGTTAGGATAGTATCCTTTAGATCAGGTCAGGCTAGGTTAGCTCTCAGTAGAATAGGTTGCTCAGTTGAGGGGGAACTCACCGAGGGGGAACTTCTCAACACAGCCTGAAAATATCAAGATGACAACCAGAAGAGCTGACTGAAGACCTGCCATCAACCTGAACCAATGGAGAAGCCTGAAGGATGTCCCACTGAGTGCAAGTCAGGCTGATCTAAGCCAAGTCTGGTGGACCACTCAGTGAAGAGCCTGATCAGGTGGATCAGTGCTGCACCAAGTAGGCCCTGAAGGAGTCAGGCTACTGTGGTCAGGGAAGTTTGTCATCCAGCCTTATGACAAACTTCTTGGAGTGATCTTCAAACAGTCCTTGAAGGACAACTACACTGAGGACGAGTCAGTCCAACTGAAGATCATCTTGTCAGTGAAGGAGAAAACTACCTTAAGTCAGTGGGTCTTAGTCAAACCCACTGAGTCAAAGATCCGTGAATCCAGGCCACGTGGACCAATCAGCACGAGGCAGAAACTCTGACACTGACAAAGGCCGCATTCCAAGAAAAGTGGTTGAAACCATTTAATGCTGTATTCAAATGTATTTCCTCTCCAACGGATACATTTGAATCCCCATTATAAATACAAGCTCATAGCTTGTTGATAGAGTGTGTTGTGTTGTGTTATGTTATTGTAAAGATTGTAAGAAAACAAACACCTACGAGCTGTGAGGGTGTGGGTAATAGCATACGTGCATGGGAGTTATAAGGAGGGTTTACTCACATCTTAAACACTGACCATTAGGGTCTTCAAATATACACATATGAGTGTTCAGCTTGTAACTCTAGGCTTAGAGAGGTTTTCCCTATCTTAGCTATTGGCTAACACATTGTAAAGGGAAAACCTCACCTAGTTGGAGAAAACCTAACTGAAACCAAAACCCTCTAGTCAGGTTTGTTGGTAGTAAGTGAGGAGAAGGGCAGCCCAGGGAGTGGCGTGAGTCCAGTTGTAAGTGCACCTTGGCACGTTAAAAACAAGAATCCAAAGGAGTGGATTTCCTGTTAAATCAGGCCGTGGATGTAAGAGCTTGAGTCTCTGAACCACGTTAAACCAAGTGTTATTACTTGAAATGTCTTTTCTTCTAAAGTATTGCGAAAATCTGCTCACTGAGAGCATTGTTTAAAAGGGACTTTAGTTAAGCATTTCAGTCAGGAAGATTTATCTTACTGACTGAATCAGGCTAGCACTCGAGAGTTCAGTCTCTCGAGTCACTGCCTTGTTGAGAGCCTGAGCTTTCAAGTTTCATCACTGACTTGACAGCTCTGACTCTCAGCAACGCAGTGACTTGAGTATTCCGTCACTGAACTCGGTCAGGGTGCAAGCTGTGATTTGATAACGCACTCGAGAGTTCAACATCTCAAGCCACTGTCCTTGCTCAGAGCATGAGTCTCCAAGCCCTCTCACTGACTTGGTAACTCAGCCTCTGAGCAGGGCAGTGACTTGAGTATTTCTCACTCTTGCTGAACTCCCTGAGGAAATAGGTTTAAAAAAAAAAATTGCTCCTGAATTCCCATTTTGCCCTTCGAAAACGGGACCACCACTAAGATTATTAGTTGTTTATTTAAAAAATATTAGTTGGTTACACTAAAGAGTTTTAGTTGGTTATACATTAAAAATTAATACAAAGTGGTTCATGTATAAAGCAAATTCACTCTATACACACTCTTCTTATTATACTACAAATTTTATTCACATAATACAAAAAATTAAGTCAAAAACTAATTATATTCTACAAATTAATTAACATCTATATAGTCAATGAATTAAGAATTTGAAAATCACATATTCAAAATTTACGATATTATAAGCTTGGGAACACAAATTACCCTCCGGCCCCAGGTAGACTGTATAATACAAATTAGGAAAACTATATAAATTAAGGAACATTAAATGATTATAAATAGTTCATATTTAAGACAATAATTAAGTGCCAACTAATTCTATAATACAAAATTATACACCTTGATGTTAAATCATATTAATGGAAATATTAATCACTACATAAAATTTAATTTAACATTAACTAAATATATAACCACCAATATTTAAATTTAGAATACATATAATTTATTAGATGTTAAATAATATAGCAAAATGTAAGTTATAATAAAAAACAGATTAAAGATTAATATGTAAAGTCACAAAGCAAAATTGTAGTCTTGATGGACATTTGACATGCCAATTTCAGAAGATGAATAATTGAATATTTTAATAATTTAATTAGTTAATTTTTGAGAATATGCGCAAAAATATTTCAATACTATATACATAAACTAGTGCTAAACCCGCGATTATCGCGGAACTGTATATAAAATTTATGGTAAAGTTATTAATTAATTTATTTTAAGTATTATAAATGTGGTTACTATTATTATTTTAATTATTCAATATTTTTATTGTATTTTTTAAAATGTTAGCTAATAATAAATAATTCTATTTCAATGACAATAAACTATAAATTCATGACATCTATTATTGATCAAATGTTTAGAAAATAATGCTTACAAATTGCGGAAAATCTATCTATAAACAACATTTGTGGTGTATTTGGAAGGATTTCCTTTAGAATTAAGTGACAAAATCTTCAATCTTCTACTCGAACTAACTCCGGATACTGCAACATAAAGTTGACCATGAGTGAAAACAGGCCTGGGAAGATACAATCCAATAGTAGAAAGCGATTGCCCTTGACTTTAATTTATTTTCATGACAAAACACAGTAGAATTGGAAATTGTCACCTTGTAAAATATACCGGCATTGTAGGATAAAAAATTTGTCAATGTAATTCTTGAAATGAAGACTTTATTTCCAATATTCCTTCCAGATATTATTTCAGTCTAGAGAATGTGGTTATCAAGTTTTGTGACGATCAATCTTGTTCCATTGCACAAATCGGATTTGTGATCAATACTTCTTAGTAACACTATAGACACTCCTCCTTTCAAGATCAGACGGTGATTTGACATTCCAGAACACCTAACAAAATTTAAAAATTTAACTATAACCATCTGTCCATTACCTCCTTCTCGAAATTTAGAGACACAAATATTGTCTGAGCTTAAGTATACTTTAGTATCACCCGAAATCAGATAAAAATTTATAATTTATAAACTCCACATCTCAATGAGTAGGTGCAAGTATTGCTTTATCCTCAAAGTATTTATGTGTCCTTAAATTATCAATCAAGGATGGATAAATATTTTTTATTATAGATGCAATTGGAGCAACAACATCACAAATTAAATTATCTTTCAGAATCTTAATCTCAGTGACATCATCTTGCCTATTTCTAATTTTCTCATCACCAACTTTCAAATTCCACCTTGAGAAGTTAACAATATCATCATCATTTGAGGACGTATTGAGATCAGAACGTTGTAATCTCATGTTCTTCGTCAATCTTAAATTCTTAATATTGAAAACAAATAAGATGTATTTAGTTTTTTAATAATAATTTTTTAAAAAAATATTATCATTTAATAAAAGATGTATAAAATACCTTGCAATGATTACACAAATATGAAGCATTGATAGTTGAGTGCACAATATCCTCTCGACTTCCTTTGGGTATAACATGGAGTCTCTTTCTGAAATCTCTTCCAAGCACAATGATTTTACCACCAAAAGACATATCACTCATGGTTCCATCTAGAGATCTAACAATATCCCTCAAATTTCTATCCAAAGCTAAATCTGTTAATCGTTGGTGTCTCATCTCATATAATAAGCTTTGTCTTCAATAATAGTTAGGACAAATGTGTCCCCAGCTTTATGTTACACGTGAAGGTCTCATCAATATTAAGCGGTATAACAAATCTTGAATGAGCAATACGTCCGTCAGACAGAAGAGTGATGTTATTCCACTTGATGCAACATTAAGAACTATATTGTCTTCTGAACGTATTGCTGCGGAGATCGTTCTCCAAATGAATGTTTTTCCAGTTCCACCATATCCGTATAAAAAAAAAGACTCTTCCTTTTTGCAACCAAACAACTTCAAGTATTTCACTAACCACAAATTTTTGTTCTTGAGTTAGAGTTGAACTTAACTTGTCATATTCTTCTCTTTGTTCAGGCCGATCGTAATTCAATTCTTGTTATTTACTACATCTTTCTCAAACTCAAAATCTGGTACTGACATTGATGTAAATCTACTCAAAGTGGATCCATTCATCTGCAGTAGCTTATCAATTTTAATTAAAGCCAACTTGTTCAACTTTTCACTGTTAAGTTATAAATCTAAAAAAAAATATTACAAAAAAATATAATTGTAAATTATTTTTACAATCTAAATCAATTATTTTTTTTAAAGATGTTATACCTGTAATATTCAATGTTCATCTTCTTTTATAGAGTATATCATCTGTCATACACTCCCACGTCTTTTCGAACACGGTTTCTGAAGAGTTCATTGAAGATGACATGAGAAGAATAATGAATAAGTTCCTCACGTGATAAGCGCTTGTCCAATAACTTGCCTCTGTTATCCCATCAATGTACTCAAGATCATCATCCAGCAATCTCATTGAATAGCAAGCATCCTTAAAGGTAACATACACAATATCACCAATGGTTCGTATCATCTCAAAAGATGTTGATTCGTTACTATAAGACAATAAGAGATACAAATAATACTCTTCACCAGCCCCCAATAGAACACTGTATAGTCTTCCCAGAGAAAATCTATTGTACTTTCTCTTTTCCCACTGATATTATTTTCTACCCCAAACATACATCTTTGGAAATTCCAGATAAGTCAGCTTTTTTGCATCCTCATCATCAGTTTTATTTTTATCCATCCACACCAAGAACATTGATTTACCTGAAGATGGTCTTTCGAGTACATCATCAATGTAATCTTCATCTCGAAAAATAACTCTCTGTTGATTAGGAAGATGGAAATCCAATCTCATAACCGCTGGATACCTATAATGTATATCGAACTGAAGAGTTCTCCAAACTGCTTCACACGGAGATATGTATCTACAGTTTACGAAATTTTCCACTTCGCCTTTTGATTTTTATTCACCTTTAGTGGCCCCTTTCTTCTCCACATTAGCTATAACCCATCGACTCCTTTATTGATATATTTGAACAAATACTTGATGAATTTATACCTATTGCACCACTCAACATTTATATTACCTTGATACCTTCGCAACAATATTGGACTGTAAAGAGCTACATAACGGTTATCCAAATGAACAATTCCTTTATCAACAGCGACCCCTGTACTTCTTCTTCTGTACAGTGGGAAACCTTCGTCATCAACATATGTAAACTCATTATAACTCTTTGGGAAATTCTTTGAGCAAATGTTATTGACCATGCAAGGAAAATTTATTTTCACCAATCCACAGGGTTAGTGAATCATGTAGTCACTTACCAAATCATACAAAATACATCATCATCTTTATCTAGTATTTCTACAGATATGATACGGTCAACATCCTTCAGATTTGGAATTTTGTTTTCATGGTTTAGAAACAAAAGAATTTGAGCATGTAACAATCCTCTTTTCTGAAATTCCACTGAGTATAACACTACAGATTGAAAATATTTGAATCAAGTTATATACTAAAATAATTTAATAGAAATATAAAGTTATTTTATTCATGAAAGATAAATATTATGGAGCTAAAAATTTAATAAATATAAAAGGATAAACTTACATGCATTAATTTTTTCAAATATTTGAAGTTCCTTAAACTCTTTCACAATACGATCAAGTTTCATCTTAAACATTCTGTAGAGAATATATGGCCTATCAACAGATTCAAGACCTTTCTCATTTAAGAATATTGTAATCTGGGGCCATTTTAGATTGCAAGTAATTGTGATAAATAAATCTGGGTAAGAAAAACACTTGCAAAGTGTCATGACATCTTGAAAATTTTGAATCATATACCTAGGTCTGTCTGTGAAGGATGCACACATTATTCTTTTACCCGTAGAAGATGGATCCACATCACCTCTATCAACTGCAGTTTTCATATCATTCACTCTGCTAGACCTCAATTTAACTTGATTAAATTTTATAAATAACAACCTTTCCGACTCAAACATAGTATATGAATCCACCAAAAATTGCTAAGTCTCTTAGATAGGAATAAAGTTTGTTTCATTATTATGCTCGTGTATCCTAAACGAAAAGAATTCTCGCATTGTTAGTCTGATTTTTTTTCTTGTTGTAAAACCAACATCATTATGAACCACATCAATCCTATAAACATCCTCGTCATACAAGAACAATAAATGATATTGTAATTGAACATAAGATGGATGTAATTCACTTATTCTTTACAATTCACCGCTACGGATCTTTTAATATCACATCTCTTTTTTCCATAACTGCATCATGTCCCCTGGAATAAGAGCTACAACTTCAGAAACAGTAGGAAGGTTATAAACTCTTCCAACTGAACTCCTTCTTTCTAGCAAATTTAATCACAAATTTGGCTCACCTCCAGACATAATACTTTTCCTTGTGAAATTGCATTGCAAATGGATTGAAAGTATCCACCATCCTCTTACGTTCACCAACAATACTATCATTCAGTTTATCCTTCAATCTCCTCAAGTACAAATAAAATAATTGAATTGATTAAAAAAATTAATTATAATTATTATATTTTATAATTTGTTCAACTAAAATAATACAAAATATAAAATATATAGTAAGAATCAGACTCATCACAATGCGAGAATTTTTTTCCTTTATTGATTCTCATTTCGTCTAAATCTTCTAATTTTTTTGGTGAATCTATACATCTCAATATATTGTTTATATTTTTCTTTTGTAGGATAAGAATCTATACATCTCAAGGTATTGTAAATTTCATCAATTCATCTTTCGTGTGAATCCGTATTTCTTTTTTGCATGATACGAATCTATAATTGTCAAGGTATTTATATTTTATTTTATATTTTTTATCATTTAATTGTATTAATTTAATCCGCATCTTTTGCTTAATCTCTTTTACTAATGATTATTTCAATGTATATTATTATAATTCTTTAAATAATAATTTTTATGTTTATTTATATTTCTATAAATAATAATATTTATGTTGATTATAATTTAATTTGAATGTTATAGATACATCAAAATATACCTTTGATATTTTCAATTGATTAACATATCTGTTTTTTTTTTAAATCGATAATAATGTAAATTCTTGACTATTTTTTTAATATGATGAAAACTTTCTTAATCATTCTTTATAGATAAAACATAAGCATCGAACTTTGTAGAATAAATTTTAATATGATGAATCATTTCGAAAATAATTTATATTTTTTATATTTTTAATAGTTGAATACTTTCTACTATGTAAAATTCTGATTTTTTTTTTTAAATTCGAATATTTATTAAATATGTTAATATTGTTGCTCTTAGTTTTTTTTAAAGGAAAAAATGACTCTTTTCAAAATATGTGATTTAATATTGTAAATTCATACATCAATCAATATATAAATTTATCTTAATTATATACTTTATTTATTTATATTTATATTAATTTTAAATTTAATTTTATGCTATTATTTTTGTATTATTGAATATAGATTATTTATATTAGGTAAATTTGACTCTTTTATAAAACATGTATTTTAATTAATCTTAATTTATATATTATCTAAATACATCCCATTTTTATGAATATATAAATATAGACTAATTATATTAGGAAAAATTGACTACTTTTTTTATAGTATGATTTAAGTCATATATTTTTGAATTACATAAAATATTAGGTAAATTTGACTCTTTATAAAACATGTGTTTTAATCAATCTCAACTTATAATTTGTCTAAATACACTCTATTTTTATGAATAATTAAATATATATTTCATAGATGTTATAATTTTTTCCTTTCAATTGGATTTCATAGCTTATAAATAATGTTGCATAGTGATATAAAGAGATTCGACCTTTTTTTTTAATTAGATGAATGTATATTGTAAGTTGAGAATCTTTGTGAAAATTTTATTATTTTAATATATAAAAGATCACATGACGTAGTATTTTGAAATTTAATATTTTTTAATGTAATTTCGAAATTAGGGACTATATCATCATATTATATTAGTCAATTTTTTCTAATATAATTAATCTTTTATCAATAAATTTAAAATTGATGTAAATAAGTAAAGTATATAATTAGTTTAAATTTTATATATTGATTGGTGTATGACTTTATAGTTAAATCACATGTTTTAAAAAGATCAAATTTCCCTAAAAATATTGAAGACATTAAATTATTTTTGAATTTAAAAAACAATTAGAATTGTTACTCAGTTGAATTTATCAAAGGCATATTTTGGTTGTATATATAACATTAAATTCATACACAAAAAATTATTTATTATTAATGAATCATGATCGATTTTTTTAAAAAAAGATATTCACCATCCAAAAAAAGTTGAAAAATATTAGTTTGAAGAATACATTATTTACTTATTTTGTTTTTAAAGATACCACTAACCAAAAATTTAGGATTTAGGAATGTAGGATAATATAAAATTACCTAATAAATTATCTTACTAAATTATCATTCAAAATTAGTCAACTTTTCCTAATATATTCAAATTGAAATTTAAAATTGATTAAATAAGTAAAGTTTATAATTATTATAAATTTATATATTGTTCCTAATATAATTATTTCAAATCTAATCTTTTAAAATAATATATAAAGTATATCCATCATCCATATTTGTTAAAGATCTGAATAATTAATATTTTATAAAGAGTCTAATATATATTCCTAAAATATTTGAATATTCGTATATTTGATATATTCCTAATATTCGTATAATTAATTATTCTAATATATATTCGTATATTTGATATATTCGTATATTTTTTAAAATATTCGTATAATTAATTAAAATATTTGAATATTTGTATATTTAATTATTCCTAATATATATTCGTATAATTATTACATAAAATATTAGGTATTATTTGAATATTAGTATAATTAATATTTTCGAATTACATAATATATTTCGAAAGATATATTCATCATCATCCAAATTTGAACGATTCTTCATCATTATAGAATTAAATAAAAATAAAAATTATAACTTCTCATAAAGAACATTATTTATAGAATTTTAAATAATACATTGAATAGTAATTAATACATTATAATGTTAAAAAAATCTAATTTTTAACATATAATCAATGATTCTTCATCTTCACAATAAAATTGATCTTCCACTTCGTCTTCATATGAAAAATTGATCATCCACTTCATCTTCATTGTTGATGTTCAATCCTAAATATATAATTAAAAAAATCACACAATAATCATTTTCATACGAATAAAATAAAATTAAATAATAATTAATATAAAAAACAAAAATCAAATAATTAGTAAATAGAGTAAATACCTTTAGACACATAGAAATTTATATTTCTCCAAATCACCAAAAAAAAAAGTGAGTTTAAGGAAATGATCATTGGTAGAAAAGATTAGACAAAATATGAAGATTAAATTCATAAACCAAATCTATAAAATAATATAGAAAACAAAAAGTAAATACCTTAAGATGAAGATCCTGCAAAAAAAAAGAAATATTAAGATTGAATATATTGGGATGAACATCCTGCAAGAAAAGAAAAACATGAAGATTTAGATGAAAAGAAATATAATATAAAACTTCATAGCAAAATTGAAAAGAAGATGAAGAAGAAGAATTGGAATAGGATTTGGAGAAATTATTGTAATTGATTTTTGGTTGTGTGAGATACATGGTATATATAGAGGAAATGTGAAAAAATCAATGGTCAAGATTAGATTAGATATTAAGATTCAATGGCTGAAAATAGTTTTAAAAGTCAATGAATTGGGTGAATGAGAGGAGAGTATTTTTAAAATAGAGGCTTGAGAGCTTGCCACATAGGATTCCAAAACGTTGTCTTTATAATATATTAAGATATGTGTAGTTAGCAATTTCATTGTAATTATCATATCTTAAGATTCATTGTATATATCTTTCTAGATCGTACATTATATCAATATATACATTGTAAAATATTGATATTGAAATTTAATAATTTACTCCTTAAATTGCTTCAACCATGTCCAGTAATACAATTTTAAATATTTAATATTGTTTGTTGATTTATTTTTGGCGGTCACATTTGTAAGTTGATACTCTTTCTAGGAGTTGAGCATTTGTATATTTTGCATTCTCTTAAAAAGAAAAAAAGAAAAAAAAAAAAACCCTCAAACTTTCCCTCATGGAGTACCAAATGGATGGTAACACCCGTCAAAAGGTCATAACCTCCATTTTAGTTTTATTCTTTTTAGATTTTTATTTTCCATTTCAAATATCATATTCAATCACATAATTTTTGGCATATAAAGTAGCAGATCATATTCTTTATCTTCTTCAATGGTAAAAGATAGGTTACCTTGTGTGTATGTCGGTGTCATTCAAATAAAAAATTAAAAAATATAAGAATGGCAATATAAAAGAATATAATATTTAAAATCATAAAAGAGTTTGACACATTATATAGTGGATGATCTAGACAATTCACAAAAACACTCCAAATCTTTATAGACTTCAAATAAATCTACTATGAATTTCTGATGAATATCTTCAAATCTCTAATAATGTCTTCAAGTTTTTTATGGATATCTTGAGAAATATTCAAATATCTAATGAATATTAGAAATATCTTCAAATAATCTTTGAACTAATGATCCAATCTACAAATATAAATGTTCTAATACATATATTCAAAAACTAATTCAAGTTACATCTTTAAAAAAATTTACATAAGAAATAGATATGATGAGAAAAACTTAAAACACCGATTTGCGAATGATGATGGAGAGAATGGACAGGTGAATGATATAATTAGAATCAAAATAAAACTTATCCTAAAATATATCAAGTCATCAAATGATAGGGATGGCAATGGGGCGGGTTCAAACCCGGACCCGCATTGGGCGGGTTTAGACCTGGTCAAGCGGGTCCGGGGCGGGTCCTACCAAATATATTCATATTATTTTATGTATTTATATGCATATATATGGACTTGTTTCCAAACTAATGTACATAAATTTATTAATATATTGATTATATACGTTATTTTTAAGTATTAAATGAATTTTAAATATTATTTGAAGCAAATATATGTTTAAATTTGATTTTTCGAATGCAAAAATTATATATTTTATATTTAAAACTTAATTTAAAATAAAATAAATTAAACGGGGCGGGGGGGAGGGGGGGGGGGGGGTTGGACCCTGCGGGTCCCGGGCCGGGTCCGGGTCCCCTAAAATTCTGGCGGGGCGGGTCCTGGGATTGGCCAAACTCGTCCCAGGCCCGCCCCATTGCTATCCCTATCAAATGGTCCACATTTCATAAAAAATAAATAAACGGTCAAAATTGAATTTATATTAATGGATAAATTAAATGTTGATTGATATTAAAAATTACCATAATTTTTAAGAAAAGAATGGACAGTGATGATGAAAACATGAAATGATGATCAAGGGCCACAAAAATCTCCCTCCAAAATCTAGTGATTGTAAAACTCGTGCTTCGCACTGCCAAAATTGTTACATTGTTTAAATTATAATAATTAATAAATTTTAATTATAAATTAGAAAATTTACAAAAAAAAATTAAAAATTAAAAAAGATATAACTAAATTTCTTCTTGAACTAAAATTAAAGTGATGTTATATCACTGGATGTTACATTTGATACTAACTTACCTTCAAATCACTGTCCTACAAATAACGTCTTCCATAAAAAGATTTTTCCAATACCATCAGATATATATATATATATATATATATATATATATATATATATAAATTTCATCAATATTCGACATTACTAATTATCTAATTATTGTATCATAAACAACACGATGTTTATAATTTAAGTTTTTTTAGCAAAACTTTATATTCAATTCTCAATTCAGACCTATTATATGATAAATCTTGTGAAATCATTCTAATACGGAATGTTAAATTGTTATCAACAACTACTACAAACATCCCATCAAAATCATGCAGACTCTATCAAGAAACAAAATATATTATCGATTTAAAAAAGACAACAATTTTTAATCTCATCAATTGCCATTCTCAATTACATCAACATAAAAGAAAAATCATTAAGAAACATATATAAACTAATAAACTATTTATTTAGTTAAATATTAATCAATTACACACAAAATATAACATAAAAAATTATATCCATACTAAGAAAAAATAATAATGATTTCAAACACAGTGATAACATAAATATACAATTATGCTTGATTTAAAAAAAAAAAACTTAAACATTAAATTACGAAACAACTATAAATTTAAAATATTTGAAAAAATATAAATACATATATACATATTAGTATAAATTTTGTCAATATCTATAAAGCTGACCATGACTAAAAAATAGATTTTTTAAGAAATACTCCAACATGTTAAAATGATTAACCTTGAGTTTTATTTATTTACATAACATACGAAACAATCAAAATTGCAACATGTAATCAAAATGAGGCAATGACAATCTTGCTATTAATGTTAGTTCACCAACGTTGCTACCAATAAGAACCTTGACCTCAATTAGTCTATCACTCAACCTAGTGATAACCAACCTATATAATAAAAACAAAATTATAAAAAATATTATATGGTCATTGAAATTTTGAAAACCAAATAAAATATCAAAATGACTTTATAAAAACAATCAATATAGAGTACTCAATTTTGATACACAAACAACATAAATTAATCTTGCTCAAACATCATTACCGTTACTCTTTTTTAAAATAATTCTAAACTTTTTACACCAACATTTCTAAAAAATTTACACCAAGTTTTAGTGAGACAAAACATGCGATAATAATGTCACCAATAAACCTTAATTCAGAATGAATCGAGAATACATTTTCAATTTTGACATACTTCAATATAATAAAACCTGATTCTTCTCCAAAAAAGAAAAAATAAAATCACAACACAGTGTTATATGCTAAAAAAAAGAGATGAAAAACAAATAGATTTACCGTATCAATAAAAAATTAATGAAAATAGATATGCATCCAAATAAATATAAATCTCACAAACGGATATTTAAATTCAGCATTATTCCATTTCTAAAAAGTTCAATGATTTCATCAATATTTGTTGGTTCAAATTTTTCTTCAAAATGATCAATTTGACTTTTTGTTGAAACATTAGTAGGATAACTTACAATATCTATAAATGGTCCTATAACATTTCTCATCACTGTTCAAACAGATTATTTAATATTATATAATAAATCAAAAAATGGCTATTACATTTTCAATTAATAAAAAACATATTAATATTCAAACAAATTATCTTGTTTGATTGGCTTCTTTCAAACTCAATTTTAACTCCTCTGCCTAATAGACACTTTTGTACAAAAGTGTTAATCATATTTTTCACTTTTAGATTAGAGAGGTAGGTGAGTGGATATGCTTGATGATTTTAATAAAATTATATGAGATTGATAAGTGGTATGTGTAAATATTATATATAGAATAAAATCTTAATTTTAAAGTGAGTAAATCTAGTAAAAATTCTAAATAAGGTGGTTAAACATATTCAAATAGCAGATGTTGATACTTACATCTTATTATTTTTTGGAGACTCGATATTCAGTCCAAGGACCAACTAATCCAAGGTACAAAATTTTGCGGTCTATAATATATTTATCTACAAACAATTTCACATTTAATTAGATCACCAATTAATAATTTTAATATTTTTTTAATTAAAAAATAAAAACAAACTTGTTTATTGTTTTTAATAGTTACATAATACTAAAGTCATTGTTATTTTCAAACTTTTTTGAAAAAATGTATTTTACATTAATAAAGGTAATAAACCCACAAACAAAACTAAATATAAATTGACCTAACCAAAATATAACAAAAATACGTACCTCAAATCATAATCAAAATCACCAAACTCGAACCTTCGTAACTCGACAGTGAATTTTTTATACACCTTAACATCCACTTAAAATAATAAATCGTTGTTAAAATATTACAATATAAATAAAAGAATCGATAAAGGAACTTAGTTAATAAGATCAATATAAAGTACTATCCATTGGAACATATATAATGAAAATAATTATCTCTCCGAAATCAATGCCATTATACTTCTTAATAATAATCATTTTTATTATCTTTTTGCAATCTAACATTTTTAACATTATTTTAACAATGAAATGAATATTGCTACATAAACATTAAGGAAAACATAATAAATTTGAACAAATTACTTTTTTCTCTTTCTTTCACAACCAATTTCAAGTCATTCTACCTAATAGACCTCTTGTACAAAATGTTAATCATGTTTCACTATGTTGGATAAAACAGAAAAGGAGGGGTGAGTATGTTTGGTAGTTGTATGGAAATTAAATGATATTGATAGGTAAATATTTTTAGAAATGTGTATATAAGCATTATACTTAGTAAAAACTATAAATGAGGTGGGTGTAATTAGTAAAATAGTGGTGTGGATAGTTCCTCTATAATATATTATTTATAAAAATTTCACATTTAATTTTATTACAATTTAAACTTGTTTTTAATAAAAATAAAGGAACAAAAGAAGTTTTTTATTTTTAAATAGGTACATAATAACAAAGTCATTGTTCTTTTCAAACTTTTCGAAAATCAACTTTATATTAATAAAGGAACAAACACACAAATAAAATTAATTATCAAATGACTTAAGTAAAATTAACAAAAATAAGTACCTCAAATCATAATAAAAATAACTAAATTCAAATCTCTGTAACCCCGAAAGTCAACTGTTTCTAAACCTTAAAATCCACATAAAATAATTATTGTTAAAATATTACAATACAAATAAAAGAACCTACAAATAAACTCAATTAAAGGGCCAGTATAAAGTATTCAACACCGGTTCACAAACAGTGAAAATCAATCTTGCTCCAACATCAATACTATTATATTTCTTGGAAACGATTTTATCATCATTACACAATTCAATATTTCTAAAAAATTAAAATCTAGCTTTAGCTAGACAAAGAATTTAATAATCCATGTCATCAATAAACCTAATTTCATTATAAATTGGGAATAAATCTCCAATCATAATAACCCAAGCTCATTTAACTTTTCATTTGACACTTGTATGTTTTACTAAAAAGATGAAACCATATTAAGCTCACAGTTTCAATAAAAAAATTAAAATAATGCATCCAAAGAAATATAACTCTCACCAGATAACGTATAAATGCAGCATTATTGAATTTTACCAAAAGCTCAATTACTTCACAAACCTTCACCGGTTCTAATTTTCTTTAGAAATATCTTCAAAATGATCAATTTTACTTCTAGCTGATACATTTGGAGGAAAACTTAAATTGCTTATAAATGACCAAATAACATTCTTCACCAATGAAACCAAAAGTAATAAAATATAATATAATAAAATAAAAGATAATTTCATTAACTTTAAAAAACACATAATACGTCTAAATAAATTACTTTTCATTGTTGGTTTATTTCACACCCATTGTACTATGACACTAATTATGTTTCTCATCACTGGTTTGAAGAGGTAGGGGAGTCGATATGTTTAATGGTATTGAAATTGGATGGGATTGATTTCAGCAAAAACATTATGAAAAAAACTTAAATTGCGTATACATGATCCAATATAATTTTTTATCACTATTCAAATAAAAGTAATATAAAAGTCACGAACCGAGGCCAAACCAGTGTAAGTTAAATCAAATCGAGATATGTTACATGGCCCGGTTTGGGCTGAACTCGATCTGAAACTCAGGCTGATTGACCTAATTTGCACTGAATGTGGATTAAATTTGAGCCAAATTTGGGTTTGTTACGATTGATTGTGGCTAAATTCACAACTTTTAAAAATTACAGTCCTTAAATTGGCAGCCCGAAAAAGTAGTGGTCCTTATTTTATATTAATAAAGTAACAATTACACAAATAAAATAAATAATTAAATATTTAAGTAATAGACAGTCTTGTGCAAAGACGTGTATGTATATTTAGTAGTTGTATTGAAATTAAAAAGGATTGGCGAGTGAGTATCTTTAGAGACGTGGGTGCAAGTATTATATGTTGGATAAAATTATAATTTTGAAGTTGTATATTTAGTAAAAAAAAAAAAGGCGAGTGAGTTAAGAAGTGGACGAACTTATTAAAATAGTATGGGAAGATAGTTATATTATATAATATATATATCGTATTTAATTTGATTAATAATTAATAATTTTAATATTTGATTTTTGATACATAAAACAATTTTTTTTTTAAACATTTAAATAATAATAAATTTAATACTATTTATAAGCAAAAATTACGATATAATCGTAAAATAACAGAGAAACAAAGTTAAAAGAAACAAATTATTAAGATAAATAGAACAAAAATAAGTATATTAGGTCGATGGGAAATATTTTTTTAAGGGTTGTAACTTAATGAGTGACAAAATTTGGAACATAAATTTTGAGATTGTAATTAAGGAAAATAATTTTGGAAGTCGCAAATTGAGGTCAAACCATCACAAGTACACACAAATCGAACTATGTTACATGGCCGGATTTGGTTGAATTCAAGCTTAAATGTTGGCTAATTGACCCGATTCGACCTGACTGAGGGACTATATTCGGGCCCAATTTGGGTTTATTAGGGCTAATTGTGCATAAATTCGTTACTCTTTAAAATTACAGTCCGTAAAATGCTAACCCCAAAGTTATGGTCCATAAAAAATATTTTCAAAATATTAACTCTCGAGTATGTATAGAGTGAAATTGTTCTATAACTAACTAAATCATAAACAATAGTAATTCATGAAAAAACCATAACTAAATCTCAAGCAAGACCTCCCTCGAAATCCTCGTCCACCATATTTTCCATAATTGTTGTGCATTTAATAAACATCTTCATAATATCATAGTCAAATCATGTTTATAGATTGAAAATATTTAAAATTGATTATAAAATATGAAAAAAAAAATTAATGGGTATCATGACTACAATAGGAACTATACTAAATTAATAATCATATGTGGGTTATACATATTGAGATGTCATAATATTGAGTTTAAAATTCAAGTGCATGACATGCACTTGAATGAATGCTAGAATTTGTGAAGATTCAAATAAATTCTAGTATAATTTTTTTTATTTGCTAGTTATATTCAAAATACAGTAATTTGATATATGATGATTTAAAAATTAACATTTTATAATTTAGAAAACATAAGAAGGCTATCATTAAATACAATTAATTATGAATTGACATCTTTATAATATATATACAAAATTGAGCCATGATAGTCGATAATTTGATCAAATCTTACCGGAAATCATTCTACCAAATCTTAACAAATATTATTAAGCACCTACAGTTTAGGAATAGGAAAAAAAAGAGATTTATTTGATTATTTTGGCTTCGCCTTATTAAAATTTGTAATTTCCAATATTTTTCTAGTATAAAAATTTCATAGAAATACGAAAGTTATATTGGTAAATATAATGTTAATAAAACCTTATTTTTAAAAGCATAATGTATTCATGGAGTATATATAGTGTGAAACTCATTAATGCATAATTAATTTGCAATACTTTTTAATAGAACAACTCATATTGCTTAATGTAACCAACTCATACCCTTCATATCTTCCAACTCATACCTTTTAGTGAAACAACTCACACCCTTCATACCTCTCGACTCATACTCTTTAGTGAAAATAATTTGTACCTTCGAACGAATACTCTTTAGTTCATATATCTATTGATTGATTTCACTCTATATTTTGCCTTTATGATTTATGTAATTATTCAATTTTATTTATATTGGATCGAAAAAACTCTTTAATTATAAATGTATGCGTACTGCAATCAACCTTAAAATAATGGGGGTTAGTGTATCATACTTTGTTATGAAGTCAACTTTATATCCTTCGTTATTGATGGACAAATGATTAAATTAAATTACTCTTTGTATGCATTTTTTAAATTATAAAAAAACAATATATAAACTATTAATATTTAGAGATCACAACTTGATTAAAAAATACATCCTCAATACGATTCGTTTTTTTATAAAGAGAGTTTGTTTTTTATTATCATATTTTATTCAAAAAATATAAATTATTTATTCTATGGTATACTCTCTTTCTTCTTTATTCATCACATCTCTATAATTAAGGGCTTTGATGGATTACATTAATTTTTATTTGGGTTTCATAAACTTTAAATATTTTTATGTTAATTTTAAAATTAATTCGTGTAAAATATAGTGGGACATCACACTTAATATGATGGAAAGAGAAAAACCTGTTGGAGTAAAAAATAAAAAAGTGAGATAATATCTTAATTAATATTACATATAAATCTCCAAAAATTAGATCACAGCCCAGACTAATCTTAACCAAATATATATACTACTACCCAATATATATAGGAGGAAGTGGGTAACTGAATTAAAGGAGATGCTTGAGCAAATTAATAAATGCATGAAATAAAAAAAAAATCTTAAAAACCTTCTCAAAGTTAACTAATTCGTTTGAATATCAGGTATATTTTTCAGAGTATAAGATTTACATGGATATTGTTAGTTGTATATAATACACGCACTTAAACATTAATCTTCTTCCTCGTTGTGTTCTTCACTCATCCCACAAGGCCACAACTTTTTATTTATCCGATCAACTACTATATCCCGTGCCAAATCGGCAGCAGTAAATCAGGGGCTTCACTTTGCAAATCATATATTAAAACTACGAACTACTATAATTTTCAATACTAAAATTCAGAGATGATAATGAGGAAGAAGAAAATGAAGAATATATATAGGGAAAAAAAAGAGTAACGGTTCCTAAATTACAGAAATCAATTTAATGGATAACAATGAATGATAAAAAATCAAAGTACATAATTTAGCTGCAATTCCTAAATTACTAAATAAAAAAATACAAACACAACTTTCTTTTTAATAATAAAAACAATTCCATACATAACATACAACAAATTGAACGGCCATGATATATAACTGAAAAAAAAATCAAAGGTTGATAATCTCTCCCTCCAAAACTATTTAAGGAAATCATTTTGCTATTATATATTTATGATTATAGATGTAAGGTAGAATTTTACATTACATGTAAAAGTTAATGATATTATATTATTATAATATTGCAGGAGAGTGATTGTAATGATTAAATGATTGTGCAATAATTAATGTGTTAATATGTATTTATAAGGTGAAAATTATTGTAAAATAAAGAACGTGGAGACACAAATTTGTTTACCCAGTTCGTCATGAATGACTAAATCTGGGAGCGTACCAATTAAGGAGGTTTTCACTATATCTCTGTATATTTTCTATTGTGTATACAATACAATAATCAATGATATATTTATACTAGTAATAGAGATGTAACCCTAAAAGCCCATTAGGCATCTCATACCCATCAAATATTTTACCCTACAAATAATGTCCATAATTATAGTATATTTATAATACTCTCCCTTGGCCATTACGACGGTGATGTTCATACCTCATTAAACCTTGATAAAATAATTTAGAGGAGAAATTACGCAAAGGGAAAAAGAGTACGATCATTGTGATTTTTAGGATCCAATCTTCAGGATAATTTTAAACTTGTCACTCCCCTTGAAGACAACAGTCTTTCAAGCGTATGTATTTCAATACTGTTGATAGTGGAAATCGAAGAGAGTTTTGTAAAAACTCCTTAACGGGTAGGGATGTTAAGTGGCTAAAAAAGGGCTAATAAATATGGTAATAAATGCAGAGTGTTTATTGTTCACTATTGGAGTCCTTTCTCATTCATATGTTGTGTCCTTACAAATAAACTTAAATGTCTATATGTAGTTTACAAAGAGTGATGCCCCATTGGGCCTGGCTTATGCGTGGGCCCTGCCCGGGCCTAACTATCCTTCAATGATTGGTTATGCCCCCACCTACATGTAGGGATGAAAACGGATCGGATATTTCCCGATCGATCTGAAGCCGTATCCGGTCGATATCGATTTCGGTATAAAAAACTAGTATTCGGGCAAATACGGAATCGGATATGGATAGTTGACTTCGGATTCGGATTCGGAATTGGATTTGGAATACATAATATCCGACCGTATTCGAGTTTTCCCATATTTTATCGGATATTATCTGGATAATAAATACGGATATCTGGATTTTTTAATGTATTTTATATTTTATATTAATATATATATATATATAATATAAGTAATATGATAAATTAATGAGTAATCTGATAATATCTAATAACTTCTAAATTCTAATAACTTATTAAGTAATATGATAATATCTAATCTAAATTATCTAACCAAAACGGCAAAACCAAATCCCAAAAGCCCTACCTCCTTCGGCCCTTCAGTTTCTGCCGCCCGCCGATCCCAAAAGCCCTACCCCCTTTAGTTTCCACCGCCAGCCCGCCGGGGGAGTTCTGGCTGTGCTGCCGCACTTCTTCTTCTCGTCCCTTCACCGCCGCTGGCCCCCGCACTTCTTCTCGTCCCTTCACCACCGTTGGCCACCGCAAATGGAAGGAGATCCACCGCCGCCGATCAACCTTGCCATCGGTGAGGTGCCCGACGCCGCCTCTTCACAACCTCTGAATGTCCTTCCCAAACCTAGCACATCCATACAAGTGTAAGGACGAATTCTTTGTTTTATGTACTGCTCCACTTAAATTTAATCTGAATTAATTCAAGAACTCATTAATTTTTCTGCTTTGTTTCCTATTATGTCCCATTAATTCAAGAATATGCTTTATGTGATGTGTGTGTTCGAAAATCAAGTTTAACATTTGAGAGCTAAATTTTATTTAAGCCATCATATGTTTCTTATTTAGTCATATGATGCATAAACAATAAATTGAATAAATAAACCCTGAGTTGAACTTCTTCATGTCTTTGATCCAAATTCTTTATAATCTTGGTGAGATAGAGAGGTTTATCCCAAACTTATAATGAATTTTTATCGAGGATATGGTGAAGTCTCATTGTCCGTAACATGAAGTTGGTTTAGGGTTTTTGATGCCCCAATGTTTTCCAAATACCTAATATTTCTATGTATATAATTACCATATGATTTTCATGGCAGATGATGATAAACTTGAAGTTGTTCTTACAAACCGTGAAGCTACAATAATCGAGCTTTTTAAAACTGATTCCTATTGCCTGTTTATTAATATTTATATGATTTTTACATCAAATAATGTTATCCTGACTATTTTTTACACACTTGTATATATCGGATTTTTACGTATCGTGGAAAAGATTGTAACTCTAAATGTACATTACGAAAATGGTTTATGTAGGGAAAGTGCAAAAAAGTGTGGTTGTATCATCTACAGCAGAAAATCCTATTGATGTTGATGCATGTGATAAAGAAGTGCATGACGAGCCTCAAGCAAAGAAACAAAAGAAGACTACATCGGAGGTTTGGAAGCACTTTGCTAGGGTCAAGAAAACCATTGAGGAGGATGGTAAGAAGACTGAGATAGTTTGGGCACAGTGCAATAGATGCAAAACAAAGCTAAGGGTGAGAGTACAAATGGAACAATAGTATTATGGAACCACTTAAAGAACAAACATAATATTTTTACGGGTCCACAACTACTGAAAGTGGAAAAGAAAGACAGTGTCACAACTGTTGAACCTTATAGGTACGATCAACAAGCTAGTTTGAGAAAATTTTATATAATAATAATCATGCATGAGTATCCTTTCAATATAGTTGAGCATGAATACTTTATTGAGTTCATCAAGTCTGTGCATCCAAGTTTTCCAATGAAGAGCCGCATCACTAAAAGGAAAGAACTAATGGAGATCTTTACAAAAGAAAAGGAAAAGCTCTATGAATATTTCAAAACCGTGAAATGTCGGTTTAGCACAACTATGGACATGTGGACATCAAATCAAAATAAAGGCTATATGTGTGTTACTGTACACTGGATTGATGAAAATTGGCACATTCAAAAGAGAATCATCAAATTCATGCATGTAGGAGGACGACATACATGTGCTAAGTTGTCGGAAGCATTCGTTGCTAGTGTTGTGAGATGGTTTATTGAGAAGAAGTTATTTTCTCTAACTCTTGATAACGCATCTGTAAATGACATTTGTGTTAAAGATGTTATTTCTGGGTTTGGAAAAATATGCCCCCTCATTTGTGATGGTATGTTCTTTCATGTGAGATGTTCTAATCACATACTCAATCTTGTTGCTAGAGATGGTCTTGCTGTAATTGCAAGTGCAATCAAGAATATCAGTGCTCTTGTTGTAGCTATAAAGAGCTCTCCTTTACAGCGGGAGGATTTTATGAAGTTTGCAACCGAATGTCAATTGAATACAAAGAAAGGTGTTGCACTAGATGTAGCTACAAGGTGGAACTCCACCTATCTCATGTTGATGGGTGCTTTATATTACAAGAATGCTTTTAATAGGCTTCTTGTCTTGGAGCGCCACAGGTATGAGAAGATTGCACTATCAAATGAAGAATAGGCTAAAGCTTTATCTCTTTGCAAATTCTTGAAGAATGTTGGTCCCGGTACAAGACTGAGGAATACGTGTATGGGGGGAGGGGAATACACGTATACCAATTTTTCAAACTTAGAACCTAACTGAGTCCCCTTTACTCAGAGTGATAATGAACTAGGAGCTGATAACACACCTACTGACTACACTTAGTGCGGGTCAGTTAGCTAACAATCAGTTCAAGTTCAGTGCGGAAATGCGTGAGCCCTGATAGTTTAAAGTCTTGTTTAGTTTGTTTTCTGAAAAACTTGTTTACTCAATTCTGAATGGTGATTAGTAGGGTAGTGCTCCTTTTTGAAGATCGGGTTGATCGATTCAGACCTGATAAAACCAAATGCAATGAATGACAATTAATATAGCAAGTAAGCACAATATCAAAGCAGTAAGAACACAGGGAGTTTAACGTGGTTCAGAGACTCAAGCTCCTACGTCCACGACCTAATTTAACAGGAAATCCACTCAAGGGATTCTTGTTTTTAACGTGCCAAGGTGCACCAAGATCAACTACCTCACTGACCTATACAAACTCCTCCTACTAACTAGCTTAACTTACTACCAACAAACCTAACAAGTAGGGTTTTGGTTTCAGTTTGGATTCTAACTATGTTGTGATTATCCTTACAAGACAAGGCTATGCTAAGGATTGAATAATCACTCTAAGCTTAAGATTTTGCTAATACGCTCTTGGAATACAGAATAACTCTCAGTAACTAAGAAGCACTTGGGAAATTTAACTGGTTTCGAGTGCTTCTTCTAAAGACTGAATGCTTTGAATGCTTGAGAGTTTGAGTAATTTCTGGCTTGGAAATTTCCCGTAACCTTGAATGGGATCAAGGCCTTCTGTATTTATAGGTGATTTGAAAACTATCCGTTGGAAGAGATAGCCTTCTGTTCATCTATGTAGAGTGGCTCAAACGAACATATTTCTCATGCATCAGCCGTCCTTGCATGGATTAGGTAACTTGCATTTAATGTACCATTTAATGCTTGCCCATTGAATATGCAGTCTGAAGTCAGTCTTCTATCAGGTTCCGTACGTGCGTGTCCTTCCCGGATTGGTCCACGTCATCAGGTTGGTGAGAATGTCAGAACTTATTCCTAGGCTTCAGGCTTGTCTTATTAAGTTCTTTTTGTCTCGAGCACAATGGTCTTGTCCTGACGCTGATATTCCTTTTGTATTGTTTGGCTCTACTCCAAGTCTTTCCCATAAACTCAGTATCATCATGTTCCCTTCAGGACTGAGTTAGTAATGAGCTCAGGGTTATACTCTTCATCACTGACACTTATTTAGCAAGCTTAGAAGACTACCATAAGTTCAGGATGGTGCTCTTTGTCTCCAGGCTCTTAGTCTTGATTGTTATCAGTGAGTTCTCCTCTCACTGAGTACCTGTGAAGTGTAAAATGACTAAGTACAAGTCCTAACCAAGACTAGCCTGACAGAAACAGATTAAGGCAAACATCTTTTCAGGGGCTTTGGAATCTTAATCAAAACTGACAATGTCCCAACAATTTCCCCATTTTTGATGATGCCAAAACACTGAAAAGATCCTCAAAACACTTAGAGGAAATATAAAATCCTATCTATAAGATAAGTTAGTGTTAGAGCAGTTCTTGATAAAGTACAGAATTTAAATAACAGCAAAAAAGACAATGAGTTTTTGTCTGTGGGCAAAGTAATAGATTTCATTGAATGATATGGAAATGGTTACAATGAATATAATCTATTACAAGGAAAGGATGTGAATCACTAGACTAATCTCATCTCAGGTTCGAGTCCATAACCAGCGTAGACTCTAACCTTCAATTCGTCAACTCTCTTAACCTGATTCACATAGCCTTCAGCTTTTGCAATCTTCAACACTTCAGTCATTATGGCCTTCGTATCATGCTTTCCAGTTCCAGGTACAAGAGAGGGTGGTCGTGTAACGAACTCAGGAGCTTTCACTTGGACTTGAGCTGCTTCAGCCTTCTCCAAGATCTTTTGGATCAGCTCAGGATGATTATCCATCATGTAGTCAGTGAAGTGGGCATTGATGTCTTCAGAGTTGCCCCACTTCTTCACCACGTACCATAACTTCACAAACTCATCCCTTGCGTCAGCCCAAAACTCCTTCAATGCTTCAGAGATTAACTCATCAACATAAGCTTTCTTCTGACCTGATTCCGGCCTTCTAACCTGCAGTATTGTTGACTTCCTTGCTGTTGGCCTCTTCCTATACTTTCTAGGCTCAGGCTTGGCCTTCTTTCTCCTAAGTAAACTGATCACTGCATCGTCAAGTTCTCGTTGTTGCATGTCAGTCAGATTAGTCAGCTTCTCCACCTTTCTCTCCAAGATGTGCATCTTTTCCTTTTGAGCAATATCAGCCCTGCGCTCAGCCTCGGACTTCTCAGAAGGAGTTCTCCATGCCTCAGCACACAGCTCCGCCACTGTCTCCGCAGAAAAAGTGATGAGATTTTTCCTTGTGTGAACTTGGGGTGACTTCTGAGTTGCCTCAACCGGTTTGAAAAGTTGGAGTTCTTTAGAAGGTTCATTAGCCTTTGCCCTCTTTGCAGCCTCAGCCATTAGCTTTGCAGCTTCGGACTCATCCTCAGCTTCAGCCACTGCCAGCCTGGCTGATTTCCTCACTCTGAGCACATTCCCCTTAGGGTTTGCCTCTGGATCTGCCTCAACCGTTTCACCTAGGTTGACTGCCTTAGATACCTCAAGGCGGAATCTTTTCTTCTTCTTTTCCCCCTTTTTGGCATCATCATTGGCCTGGGATGAGAGTGCTTCAGCTCCACTGTTGATAACGAAAGAGGCTAAAGATTGAATTTCCAAAACGCCCTCATTCAGCATCTCAACTCCCGTGGCAATCCCAGTGCCTGCATAAGAGGCTGAACTGATAACAGCTTTCAACTTTTTCTCAAAGACCTCCATGTTATGTTGGTGACTTTGTTCAGCCTTGGTGATCCTTTCCTCCACCTTCAAGGACTCACCGCTGGCCCTGCTAGCTTCAGCCAGTATCTTCGCTGACTCCTCAGTGGCCTTGGCCAAAATCTCTGCAACAGACTGAGAGGTTCAATCTAACTTCCCTGACTCCAGCTCCAGTTTGGACGCTGAGTCATTCATGGCCTGAGTGACAAGTGCTCCAGCCTGACCTGCAAGCCTGTCCACCGCCTGATTCAACTTTTCTTCCCTGATTACATCCCTCTCCTCAAGTTGCTTGAGAGTCCGCCTTAGCATCTTCTTGGTTCGCCTCCTCTCACTGACTTGGCCGTGTCAGTCATTGTTCGCTTCAACAAAATCAGCTCCTTGTTTGCAAGAGTGTTGTATGCTGACTTCATCCACCTGATGTGCTTAGCTAGGGCCTTGGCTTCTTCCTCCTTCTCAGAGCGTAGCTTCATCACTTCCTCCTGAAGATCAGCTAGATTCTCTGTAGTCTTTTCTTTCTTCACTTCGACTATGCTAGTGAATTTAGCACGTCCGACCCTAGTGATAAGCACATCTTCATCTCCATCGGCATCGTCAGTGGCCGGCTGCTTTCCCTTGTCAGCCCCTGCATCCTCAGTCCCTTCTTCAGGGTGCATTGAAGGCAGTTGTGAAGAAGTCATAGCTGCCTTCTCAGGCTCAGCTAAGCTATCTTGAACTTTGGGAACAAGTCCCTCAGAACTAGAAGTCTCATGTGACGCCTCAACATTATCCTCCTTTGTCTCAGGGTAGGGAATCCCAACAATCTACAGATGTCTCATCGGCAGCTGAGATGTTCTCAACATCCTCAGTCGTTGGTCCACCCTTGGCACCAACGTCTTTAGCACCTTCTCCCTGAGTCTGAGACTCAGGGATCATAAGATCCACCTCTCTTGCTGTCTCCTCCACAGCTCCATCCTGAGCATCCTCATCATCATCATCTTTATCCTCCTCCCCATCTGAACGGATATCAGCTTCCGTCTTGGACATCATATCGGTCACTAGTTGCTTCAGATTATCGAAGTTCAGGAGTTGAAGCCAACTAGTGAGGCCAAAGTATGTACACAGCCTCGCCTCTTCTGACTCCCAGAGCTCCCAGCCACGAGCATTAACCAGCATATGTTGTTCTTGCATATTGGACTGTTTGAACTCCAGCCACACTTTCAGCTCAACAACATTCGCTAGCAGCTCCTTGTATTTGCTCAACCCAGGCCAACACTTAGCTGTCCACTCCGTGGCATTCCCCCTCAGGGTGTTCTCCAACATCCCTCCCACCAAGTGTGCATCCAGCTCCTCCTCCTTCTGCATCTCAAGGAAATCATCCTCCTGATCTCCGGCTTGGAAGGATTTTGGACAATCCGTGGGGTTGGGGTAAGACGGGAAATCACCTGGTTTGGGAAGATTTGGATCTGAGGACTGGTCAGGCTCATGAGTGGGTGAGGTTGTTGGCACTAACTCACTTGGGTTAGGAAGGTTGTCAGGTGAGGGTATATGTGGCTGTTGGGGTGTGGGGTCAAGGTTGGTTTGAGGGGTTGGTTCAGGGTGTTTGGGTGATTGGGTAGGGTAGATCTCAGGCTGCAAAATCTCAGCCGTCTCGATCGTTGATCTCACCACCTCCAAGTCAGAGGCTCGGGGAGAGCTTGACTCCTCTCTCTCACTAATCTCAGGCAGGCCCTTGGCTGGGGACTTCTTGGGTACCTTCCGCAATCTCTTTAGAGGCCTCCTGCCCTGCTCCTTCTCCATCCTGACGTCATCGTCAGTTCTCTCAGCCTCTGAATCGGCCCTCTTGGAAATTGACCCAGTCTCTTGTTTGGTGGCCTTCCCTGACAGCACCACCTTCACCCTCTTCTTCTTCTCCTCCTTCTCAACAGCCTGAGCCTCAGCATGCTCATCAGTCAACTCCTCCTCCACTTCCTTGCTCTTTTCAAAGAGCTCATCCACCATCTCTATGAGGCTGGTTGCCACTTTCTTGGCCTTCCCAGCTGGCTTCTTAGCCTGACCCTTTGCCTTAGCATTGGGATCAGTAAGCCCTAGCACAGAGTAGGTGTCACTCAGTGAAGTGAACATGACCCTCTTAGCAGGGAGGTTGTCCTCCAAATCGAACGTGTACCCAGGGCAGGCGTGAGCAATCAGGATGGACAGCCTGGTTCCGAATGGGAGAATAACACCAACTGACATGTGCTTTTTGTCTTCATCCCTCTTGACTTTTTCTATAGCAGCCTGATAGATTTGATCAAGAAAGAACTGCTCCCAATTCGCCTCCACACCATCGACAATGGCTCCCATTATCCTCAGCTTGGGCAGGCTCAATTGCTCATGTGAGCCTGTGGATCCCATGACGATCTTGGACACTAAGTCCACAAGGGCCCTGTACTCAGACTTCAAGGTACCCTTATTTCGACGTGCTCTGAACTCAGCTGAGCCCGTCTTCGTCCACTCCCCCGAGAGTTCTCCCTCCGAGTTCTCTTTGTACACTCTGGGGTTGATGCCTGAACACGACAATGCGTAGACTTCTTTGATCGCCTTCCTCAGGTTGATGTCCTTCACCTCCATGTTGTAGAAGGGTTTACCATCCTCATCAATCTCACCAGTTGGCTTTAGAGTCGTGACCTTGGTGAAGAGTTCCCCCTTGCGCAGGAATATATTGAAGTATGCTTCCACCACTGCTTTCAGAAGCACAGAGTTAGGGCGCATGGTGAAATATTTCTCCAACCTTGCCTTGGAGATCCAGTTAAACACGAGTTTGATCTCCTCGACATTGAGACAGATACCATCCATGGAGATGACTTGCTCCATGTGTACCAGCTTGTTGTTAACAACATCCTCAAGCTTGTCTGTTGAAATGCCATTGATTTAGAAAGAGATTTTTCGAAGAACTGTGAGTGCTTTGAGCAAGAGAATACTCAGTGTGCAGAGTGATTTATGTTTGCGTAAAAACCTCAAATGACATTCTTGATTGATTAGAATAAGTCAGTTACTCAGACGTGGGGTTGAGATCAATTCCTGAATTCGAAAGGTTTCAAAATGAAGGGCCAGGATTAATCTCAGCATCAATTAATTACCCATGTCAGTCATATTTCGTATAAAACGGACACGTATATGAAAAAATAACTGCAACATTAAATGCTCCGTTGCGCGTGGGTTTAAATATGAAAAGGCGCGCTTTTAATGAAAACAGAGTGCATTTAATAGGATTTTCAGGACGAAGGACTCAGGAAGACGCTTGAAATTCACAAGAGTCAGGATAGAACTCATACCTGTCAGGGAGACATTGCAGCACCCTGATACCTCGCTAAGTCGAGTCTGGCCTGAGTTCCTCCTAAACCCTATACTGACTGCTCTCCCGGATCTAAGAGTCCTAACTCTACTGACAGTTCCATAAACCTTGCTTCAGCCAAGGGCTTAGTCAAGATGTCAGCTCTCTGTCTGTCAGTGTGGATTTTCTCCATCCTAATGTCATTTTTCTCCACATGATCTCGAATGAAGTGATGCCTAATATCCACATGCTTGTACCTTGTGAGAAGCACTGGGTTCTGAGCAATTGCTATAGCACCATTGTTGTCACAATAGATTGGAACATCATTAGCAAATACTTGGTAGTCTCTCAATTGTTGTCTCAACCATAAAATCTGAGCGCAACAACTATCTGCAGCTATATACTCAGCCTCGGTTGTGGATGTCGCCACTGAATTCTGCTTCTTGCTGAACCACGAGATCAACTTACTACCCAAAAATTGACATGTCCCTGAGGTTGATTTCCTATCAATCCTACAACCTCCATAATCTGCATCTAAATAACCTGTCAGCTCTAAGTTGTCATCTGGAGGATACCATAGTCCCATATTGACTGTCATTTTCAAATACTTAAGTATCCTCTTAGTAGCCTCCAAATGACTCATTTTGGGATCAGACTGATACCTAGCACACACACCAACTGCAAACGTAATGTCAGGCCTACTTGCAGTCAGGTACAACAAAGAACCTATAAGCCCTCGATATTCAGTCTGATTCACTGAAGTCCCTTCAGTGTCAGGATCCATCTTCCAATTTGTGTTCATAGGGATCCTGGCTGGATTGTTGTTCTGAACACCGAACTTATGAATCAAGTCTCTTGTATACTTGGCCTGATTAATGAAGATACCTTGATCATTCTGCTTGACCTGCAATCCTAAAAAGAACTTCATCTCTCCCATAATTGACATCTCAAATTTACCAGTCATCAACTTAGAGAATTTCTCACAGAGCTGATGATTTGGTGATCTAAATATTATGTCATCCATATAAATCTAGACCAAGAGAATGTCATCACCTTCAGTGATCCTGAACAGTGTCCTATCCACAGTTCCCTTCTTGAACCCATGGTCTGTCAGGAATTGAGAGAGGGTATCATACCAAGCTCTTGGTGCTTGCTTAAGTCCATATAGTGCTTTCTTCAAATGGTATACTCTATCTCCAACCTCAAACCCGGGAGGTTGTTCAACATATACCTCTTTATTGAGTACACCATTCAGGAAGGCACTCTTGACATCCATTTGATACACCTTAAACTTCTTGTATGTTGCATAAGCAAGGAACAACCTGATAGCTTCCAACCTAGCCACTGGAGCAAAAGTCTCATCATAGTCTATTCCTTCAGACTGACAATACCCTTTTACAACCAGTCTAGCCTTGTTCCTTACTACAACACCATTCTCATCCTTCTTGTTCTTAAAGACCCACTTGGTACCAATAACACCTTGATGCCTAGGTCTATCTACCAGTTCCCAAACCTGATTCCTTGTGAACTGATTCAACTCCTCTTGCATGGCAATGATCCAGTTCGAGTCAGTGAGAGCTTCTTCAATGTTCTGAGGCTCTTGCTAAGAGAGAAAGCAACAGAACAATGCACTCTCACCATGGAACTATCTGGTCCTGACTCCCTCAGTTGGATCACCAATGACTTGATCAATGGGATGATCCTCTAGCCATGTTCTCTTGCCAGGAGTTGTTCCTGAAGTACCTGCAATGTTAGTGTCTACATGCTCATAAAATTCAGGAAATTGAACAAAAGGGGATCAACCTGAGTCTATACCAAAGGGATTAATAATTTCAATGTCGGGGACCTTGATTCCCCCTTGATGAGATGACTCAGGAACTGTCTCAACTGCGACCGCATCTTCATAGATGGTATTGTTAGGATAAAAGTTGTTAGTTTTGATGAGTTAAAACAAACCAGAAGTTGTAATAGGACCATCTGGACCTGTTAGCCAGGTGAGGAACTAGATTAGGACTTAGTCTAGGGGAAACTGCCAGGCCAGAAGACTTCACCAGAAGAGTCACCAGAAGACTCACCAGAAGACCTTCCAGAAGATTTCACCAGATGAGACTGACCAGAGGCAGAGAACCTTCCCCAGACCAGACGAGTCCGGACCAGATGAGTCTGGTGAAACAAAAGATGCTCAGAATCATCTCATGATTCTCCTGAGTAATCTGTTTCTTAACCAACTCTGGACCAGAAGACATTGTGGTTACCTGGTGTCTGGTCCTGCCTTCTCTGGAGAGAATCAGAGGTAGGCATTGGAAGCACTTGACCGTTGGTGATTTAAATCAAGTCAACAAGATCAGGATTGGAAAGTTTTGAAGTCAATCAATCCAAGGATCCCATCAACCCAATCAATCAATTAGGGAATTGATTGATTGAAAGCTTCCCTAAATAGAGGATCTGATTAGATTAGCTCTCCAACGGCTAAACCCTAATCACCTCTATAAATACAAGAGTGCAGATTCAAAGAAAGGCTCTAGATTCACACGCGCGAAGTCACATTCCAAGCCTTTAGTTTATCACTCTTAAGCACTCTTATTGCTCTTATTTTATACATATACTCTAAAAGGAGTAGTTGGATCTCAACCTGTTCATCTCTAAGAAAAGGTTGAAGGTTGTAGACTTTAGATCAAAGTTAGATCTAAAGGGATTGTAAGAAGTAACTGGTACTTCACAATTCCAGTACGTAAGTGGTTTGTTGGTTGGTTAGTGAGACCCCTTTTGATCAAAGGGAGAGTGGACGTAGGATATTGAAATCCAAACCACTATAAATCTGGTCCATTTACTGCTTTCTTCAATTTTGTCTTAATTTATTTAGTGCTCTTATAAAAGATTTTGTTAAAAGCCATATCCTTTAAAGCTTCCGCAATAAATCTACTTAGTGGGACCAACAAGTGGTATCAGAGCAGTGTGTCCAAAGACCACTGCTTTGTAAAGCTTTTTGGTGGTCACCGGACAAATCCATTGCTCTTTGTTGTGTTTGATCAAATTTCTTGTTAAATTTTTATTGAGTAAAAATGTCTTCAAAATCTTCATATAAGAGCCGCAAGTTACCAGAATTCTCCTTTGAGGATTACAGCCACTGGAGCTTCATGATGAGTAATCATCTTGGAGCTATCCATCACCGCATGTTAGATGTGGTAGAGAGAGGCCCAATTCAATTTTATTGGACTCCTATTGATAGTGGCAGGTCAGAGTCCAGAGAAGAAACAAGTGAAACTGCCCAGAAAGTTGTTGAGGACAGAGTTCCCAGACAGAAGATCCTCAAGAAGAAAGACGAGCTAGGCAATGATGAAAGGAAGCTGTATAACCTAGACCAGGTGGCAAGGACTGAAATCATCAACACACTCACAAAGGAGGTGATAGATAAAGTCAGAACTTGTGCCACCGCCAAGGAAATGTGGAATAAACTTGCCATGCTCTGTGAAGGAACAGAGAAGATAAAGGATAACAAACTCCAAGTTGTTCAACACTCATTTGACACCTTCAAGATGAAACCAGACGAGACCATTGACCAGCTGGATATGCGTCTTACAAATCTCCTTAACAAGGCTAGTGCCTTAGGTAAGACTTATTCAGAGAAAGAGATTAATAGTAAAATTTTGTGTTCACTAACCAGCAGGTGGAGAATCAAAGTGACTGTGATTAAAGACAATAAAGATCTCAACACTCTGGATCACCATCTCCTGCTGTCTGATCTCAAAGCTTACGAGTATGATCTTCAAGAGGAGGATCAAACAGAAGAGGTTTCCTCTACTGGCCAAAAATGAGTTGCATTTTCCTCAACTATTAAGACAGATGATAAGCCAAAGGAGTCTACTGCAGATGACTTGAGTCTCAAGGAGCAGGTAATACTTCTAACCCGTAAACTTGATAAGATGAGTTCTAAATATGGCAGGTACAAAAAGCATTGGAAGGAATCTACCAGAGATAGGAAGACTTCTTTCAAAGCTGCAGATAAAGAAAGGACATCTGGAGACTCTAGGGAGACCAGATTCAGAACTTCAGAGAGGAGAAGAGAAAGTAGCTCTGGGAGATCAGATTACCAGAGGAGGGATGGCAGTTCTAGCAAATCTGACTACCAGAGGAGAGAGAGTAGTCCAGCCAGAACAGAGTACAACCAAAGGAGGAGAGATCCAAGTCCCAGTCCCAGAGGAGACAACACCTGCAACAAGCCTGGTCACTACAAAAGAGATAGGAGATATGCAGACAAGAGAGAACTACTGGCAGAAGCAGAGGAGGAGGATACTAGTTCCAGTTCTTTTTCTTCTTCTGATTTCGGATTTGATGATGATATATGCCTTATGGCAGACATCACTGAGGTAAATGAACCTACCTTATGCTTATCAAATTCCAAATATACTGAGTCTGATATGCAGCAAATGCTATCAGATCTCCTAAATTGTGTCCAACTTTGCAAAAAGCTTGAAAAAGAAAATGGTAGGCTAAGAGATGAAGTTCAGTCTCTATCTAATGAGCACAAATCTGCCAGAGAACTCATGAAAGACCATTCTAAAGAAGTCTCTAAACTTCAAGAAAAGGTCACAGAAAGAGATACTCTGGTAGACCAACTCATGAAAGAGAAGAACTCACAGGCAGAAGAGCTCAATGAGCTCAAGGCCAAATACCAATGTCTTATCAAGGGTAAGCAAGTTGAACAACCTATTATGGAAGTATCCAAGACCAGAGAAGTTCCAACTGTTGTATCCTTGATACAAGGATCTTCTCAAAGAGTACATGATAAGAGTGGTTTAGGATATTCTGGAATTACAACCAGATTTACTAAATTTTTATGCAATAAAGGCAAGTTGTCTGAAAGATATGGTGAATTGATAGAAATCTGGGATGAAAAGGATCCTAATGGAAAAGGTTACAGAGTAGTTAAAAATCCTAATTGGATTAATGATTACTCTGCTGACCATATGGCTGAAGTTCCCAATGAGTTCACTGAACTGGAAGAGGAAATCTTAGAGCACAAACGCCAGATAGGAGAACCTATGAGGATTGATGGTTCTGTTCAGATGCCTAACCAGATTAGGAGACCTCAGAGGAAACCTAAAAGAGTGGAACCTAAGCAAGTTAGGGGACCTCAAAAGGGAAACTCTAAGAGGAAACCTAATCAGAATAGGAGATATCAAAGGAGATATACTGAACCAGAGAACCTCAATCAGATTCAGGGATCTCAAAGGGGTTATGCTCAAAGAAGATTCCAGAACAGGAATACTCAGAAGGAATTTTATCATCAGAATAGATCCAATTTTCAGAACCAGGGGAGGTCTTCCAGACCCATCTATAGAAAACCAACTGATCTGGGTAGCTATGACACCAGAGATGGTTCTCCTAGGATGTACCCTTACAACCAGACTTTTAAGACCATGTCTTTAAGGCAGGTCATTCCAAAGGCTAGATTTGAGAAAAGATACACCAGACCTGTTTATAGGAAAGGTGTTTTGATCAGTCCAGTAGCTCAATATGTCATTGTAAGAGGACATGTGCTGGTAGATAGATTTGGAATAAAGATAAGATCTCCTCATCCAGGAAGGGATGCTCTTTATCTTTGGATTCCTACAAAACCTGCAACTAACCAATCAGGACACAGCTCTAGTAGGTGACCTAATTGATCTCTCTGCAGGAGGATAAGAGCCCACTGGAGAAAGGACTTTCAAGCAAACATGTGAGGTACATCGATAGTGGATGTTCCAAGCACATGACATTCCAGAAAGACCATCTCCAGGATTTCAAGCCAATGAATGGGACAAGAGTGATGTTTGGTGACAACAACTTTGGAGTTACCAGAGGTGTTGGAAAGTTGACCTTTAATGACGTATCTGTAGATGAAGTCTACTATGTTGAAGGACTCAAGCATAATCTGCTTTCAGTATCCCAATTTTGTGACAGGGGATACTCAGTGAAGTTTTCTAGTGATTCATGCACTGTCTTTTCTTCTGATTATAATGATATTTTGCTTATAGGCTTGAGGAAGGGTAACATCTATCTTGCAGATTTTAGCAGTTGTCCAAGAAATGCTTGCCTGGTTGCTAAAGGATCTGCAGAAGACTGCTGGTTAACTTCAAAACACTGAATAAGATTGCCAGAAAAGGTCTTATTCGAGATCTTCCTAATGAAGTGTTTAAGAAGGATTAGATTTGTGGTTCATGCCAGAAGGTTAAACAACCAAAGACCTCCTTTAAGGATGTCCAGAGCACAACCACAACCAGAGTACTTCAACTACTTCACATGGACCTGTTTGGACCTGTTTCTCCTCTTAGCTTCAGTGGAAGGAAGTACACCTTGGTGATAGTAGATGACTTTTCAAGATACACTTGGGTGGTGTTCAAGTTTAAGAAAAATGAAACTATCACTAAGCTGCCAGAATTCTTCAAGCAGATTCAGAATGAACAGAACCAGAGCATAGTCAGAATCAGAAGTGACAAAGGGACAGAGTTTCTGAATTCACACATTGCAGAGTATTACAAGGAACATGGAATTTTTCATGAGACATATGCTGCCAGAACGCCTAAATAAAATGGAGTAGCAGAAAGGAGAAATAGAACCCTTAAGGAAGCTGCAAGGACTCTTCTAGCAGAGTACAACACACCACAGAGGTTTTGGGCAGAAGCTATCAACACAGCCTGTTATACTCAGAACAGATGCCTAATTGCCCAGAGACATTGTAAGACTCCATATGAGGTATGGAAAGGTAAAACCCATCTGTTTCATATTTTCACATTTTTGGTTGCAAGTGTTTCATCCATGACAATGGGAAATCAAAATTAAAAACTTTTGATGCTAAAGTAGCAGATGGAATATTTTTGGGATATTCCAACACTAGCAAAGCATTTAGAGTTTTCAATAAGAATTCACTTTGTGTGGAGGAAACACCCCATGTTGTTTTTTATGAATCTTCTTTTGAGTGCAAGGTAGACTTAAAGTCTTCTGAAGAGACACAGAATCAGACTACTCCCAGAGTAATTAAGGTAAATCCACTTATTCTTGATTTAGTTTCAGTTTCAGATTCAGATGATGACCCATCTTCTGGTTCTCTGAAGAAGAAATCTTCACAAGGAGCAGAACCAGAAGAGGTTGGAACTCCTATAGGGGGAAACTCTCCTGCAGTTGGTGATAATCACCAAGGTACTGCAGCAGATGATCAATCAGGCAAGGCCACAGGAAGGAGGACCCTGGTCGATCACCCCAATAACCTGATAATTGGAGATCCAACTAAGGGTGTCCAGACTAGGAGAACTCTTAACTTAGTTGCCTTATTCAGTTGCTATGTGTCCTTGATTGAGCCCAAGAACATCAAGGAGGCACTGACAAATTCAAATTGGATTGTTGTTATGCAAGAGGAGTTGAATTAATTCACCAGACAGGATGTTTGGGAGCTGGTAGACAGACCAAGACATCAAAAGGCGATAGGCATTAAGTGGATTTTCAAGAATAAGAAAGATGAGAACGATGTCATTACTAGGAACAAGGCAAGGCTAGTGGCTCAGGGCTATTCTTAGTCTGAAGGAATAGACTATGATGGGACATTTACTCTTGTTGCCAGACTAGAAGCCATTAGATTGTTCTTAGCATATGCTGCTCACATGAAGTTCAAAGTATACCAGATGGATGTGAAATCTACCTTTCTTAATGGGATTCTCATTGAGGAATTATATGTGGAACAACCTCCTGGTTTTGAATAAGGTGACAAGGTGTTTAAGCTTAAGAAAGCTCTTTATGGGCTGAAGCAGGCACCCAGAGCATGGTATGACACTTTTTCTCAGTTTCTTCTGGACAATGGTTTTACTAAGGGTAAGATTGATAGGACCTTGTTTAGGAAAGAAGAAGGAAAGGACATCCTTCTGGTCCAAATATATGTTGATGACATTATATTTGGATCTCCTAACAAAAAGCTGTGTGAGAAGTTTGGTGAACTCATGCAGAGCCAGTTTGAAATGTTTATGATGGGTGAAATGAATTATTTCTTAGGTCTGCAGGTAAAGCAATCAGAGAAGGGAATTCTCATCAATCAGGCTAAGTACATCAGAAACATGTTAGAGAAATTTGGAATAGGATCTAGCAAACCAGCCAAGATTCCTATGATGACAAATTTCAACATGGATCCAGATGAGTCTGGAGAGAGTGTGGACCAGACTCAGTACAGAGCACTTATTGGTTCTCTTCTGTACTTGACTGCAAGCAGACCAGATATAACCTTTGTTGTTGGTGTGTGTGCAAGATTTCAAGCTATTCCTAAGAGAAGTCATTTGGAAGCAGCTAAGAAGATATTGAAGTATCTTAAAGGGACAGTAAACTTGGGGTTATGGTATCCTGCAGATGACAATTTAGAGTTAAGTGGTTATTCGGATTCAGATTATGGTGGGTGCAGAATAGATAGGAAGTCTACAAGTGGAACATGCCAATTTTTGGGAAATAAGTTGGTATCTTGGTTTTCTAAGAAGCAGACTTCAGTTGCTACATCAACAACAGAAGCAGAGTATATGGCCGCAGGCAGCTGTTGTTCACAACTATTCTGGATTAGTCAACAGTTAAGGGACTACCAGATTAGAGCTAAGGATATTCCAATCTTCTGTGATAGTAATAGTGCAATAGCAATCACCCAGAATCCAGTTCTTCATACCAGATGCAAACATGTGGATATAAGGCATCACTTTATCAGAGACCATGTTGAGAAGGGAGATATAAGGATAGAAAAGATTGCAACAGAGAAGCAGAGAGCAGATATTCTGACTAAGCCTTTGGCTGAAACCAGATTCAGAGAGTTAGCTTTTGAGTTAGGACTTTTGGATCCAGAGACAGATTTGGTTTAGGGGGAACATCAGAGTAGTATCCTTTATTTCAATTTTAATACATACTTTATTCATTTTCAAACTAACATGCCTCCAGGTTTAGATATACCAGGGAAGTTACATCTCCAGATGAGGAATGTACCAGATGAGACGTGTTCCAGGAGAGGTACATCCCAGTTGAGGTGCATAAATCGATTTCAGAACCAGATGAGGTTCTATCAGATGAGATGTAGCACCAGACTAACCATGGTATCATCTGGTTACAATACCAGATGACAGGTATGTTTTTACTTCTCTGGCCTCTGACCATTGGGATACACTTTCAAAATTAGTAAATACACTCAAAATGTTTCAACTTCAGGGTGTATTTAAGACTAGGGTAGAGGGACTAGGCAATCATTTCATTTTTTCTCTTGACTGCCACAAAACCCCCTCGATCCCAGTCCCAATGACCATGCCCACGCACTATATTAAATCTGTAATTTTCCTTTTAATCGTGGCCATCAGATTTAACAACAGTGCAATATGTCAATCAATTCAAAAAAATTGATTTTGTTCCCTAATTTAAATTTGGGATTTACACGCGTTCACACTTCATTAATTGTTCAAGCCACGCGTCTTGCCCTATTTAAATCAAAATTCTTTTCAATCTGTCCTTTCACGTTTCATTTCTCTCAAATCCCTAACCTCTCTCTCTCTCTCTGCAAGTTCTCTTTCTTTCTCTCTCTCTCTCTCTATCTCAGAAATGGCACCTAAATGCAACTTCGACCCAGGGCACGTGTGTAAAAAGCTCAAATTGGAGATGGTGGTTGATTTTTATTCCACCAAGAATCCGGCAGCACTAGAGATTCTGGAGTTACTTAGGAAGTCTGGAGTTGAGGAGTTGATCTCCAAGGTTCCCAAGGATCTGCGCACCTTGGATGGGTACGCTGCCCAGTTTTTGGTCAGGATGAAGATCCACGATGACCACATCTCCTCCAAGCTTGACAAGAAGGATGTCATTTTCTCGAAGTACGTCTTTTGCAGACTTTTTTGGAATATTTCCTCGGAAGGAGTGGATCCCCTGAAGTACAAGGAATGAGAAGCAGTTGAATCGTTCAAGATCTTTGCCAGATCTTCATGCCAGAATTTGACGAAGGGCTTTTTGGATAAGCATCTTAGGCAAAAATACAAGGTACTTTTTGATATTGTGGTAAAAATGCTGATGTGTGAAAGCCATAGCACAGATGTCATCTTCATTGGCAGGCTCTGTGTTATGAGGGCAATTTTTTATGGTGTCAAATTCAATTGGGCCAAGTTCTTCTGGGGCGTGTTGAGGAAGAACAAATTGAAGGTGCAGAAGGAAGAGTGTCCCAGCAAGCCAGGGGAGCAGCAGTTCTACTTTAATGCAAATGTCTCCCTAGGGACCAAGCTTACACTAATTCTGGACTCCATGTTGCCAGAGAAGCAGTGGAAGGAGTCATGGTGCAAGGGATTTCACAAGTCCAAGATTCTTTTCTCCAGGGATGATCCTCTCCATGGCCATCCTGACTCTGATGGAGAAGCAGCCATATCTGCCCCTCATCTCCAAGCAGTGCCTTCACCTGCTAAGGGGCAGAAGCAGCAGAAGAGCAAGAAGAAGAATGCTGACGCTACTGGTTCCTCAACCATAGCTTTCTCTGGTTCTTCAGAGGAGGACCAGATTCCCCTTCAAGATGTATTGAAGAAGAAGGGTGATGGTGAAAAAGCTGCCAAGAAAGCTGGAGCAGCTAAGAGGAAGAGGCCAGAAAATGCAAAAAAGGCCTCTACAAAGAAGCTCAGAACTAGTAGAAAGGCTAAGAAGACTCTTCTGGTGGATGAGCCATCAGAGGAAGAGGTAGATGAAGAAGCAGAGGAGGTTGAGCCTCTTATGAGGAAGTCCAAGGCCAAGAGGGCCATTCTTCAAGAGTCAGATTCTGGATCTGATCTTGGAGATGCACTGGAGCAGGCGATTGATGAAGCTGCCAGAATCATGCAAGATTCAAATGCTACAGTCTCTTCTGTTGAGGTAAACCCACATATCCCATCCTCTGACCCCATTAACCTTGTATCCCCCATTACTTCTCCCCCAGAAACCCTTAACCAAACTACCTCCCCTGCTCCTGGTGCCCCCATCTCTTCACCAGGGCAAATGTTGGTCCCACTAAGTAGATTAATTTGCGGAAGCTTTAAAGATTATGTCTTTCACAAGGTCTTTTAATAAGAGCACTAAACAAATGAAATAAAACAGAAATGAAGAAAGCAGTAAATGGACCGGATATATAGTGGTTTGGACAACAAGTCCTACGTCCACTCTCTCTTTGATCAAAAGGGGTCTCACTAACCAACCAAAAAACCACCTACGTACTGGAATTGTGAAGTACCAGTTCCTTCTTACAAACACTTTAGATCTAACTTCGATCTAAAGTCTACAGCCTTCAACCTTTTCTTAAAGATGAACAGGTTGAGATCCAACAACTCCTTTAAGAGTATATATGTAAGATAAGAGTAATAAGAGTGCTTAAGAGTAAATGAACAAGGCTTGGATAATGTCTTCTTGCACGTGAGAATCTCTAGAGCCTTTCTTTGAATCTGGACTCTTGTATTTATAGAGGTGATTAGGATATAGCCGTTGGAGAGCTAATCTAATCAGATCCTCTATTTAGGGAAGCTTTCAATCAATCAATTCCTTAATTGATTGATTGGGTTGGTGGGATCCTTGGATTGATTGACTTCAAAACTTTCCAATCCTGATCTTGTTGACTTGATTTGAATCACCAACGGTCAAGTGCTTCCAATGCCTAACTCTGATTCTCTCCAGAGAAGGCATGACCAGGTACCAGGTGACCTCAGGGTCTTTTAGTCTGGATCTGGTCAAGAACCAGAATACTCAGTAGAATCAAGAGATGATTATGAGCATCTTTTGGTTCACCAGACTCGTCTGGTCTGGGGAAGGTTCTCTGCCTCTGGTCAGTCTCATCTGGTGAAGTCTTCTGGTGAAGTCCTCTGGAGGGTCTTCTGGTGACTCTTCTGGTCTGGCAGTTCCCCCTAGACTAAGTCCTAATCTAGTTCATCATCTGGCTAACAGGTCCAAATGGTCCTATTATATTCTCTAGTTTGTTTTAACTCATCAAAACTAACAACTTTTATCCTAACAATTTCTCCCTTTTTGATGGGGTTAAAACTTAACCAGAACTGATCAAAAACAGTAAACACTTAAGCATGAAAACAATAAAAGGATAAGACATTATAATAGATCTTATCAGGCAAACAATAAGACAACAAGAGGTTGTCTTTTGAACAGAGAAGATATGTCTTTTCATTAATAATATAGGACAAAAGATTACATGTTACATTGTATTTTAGAGTCCTAAGCTATGCATATCTTATGTTCTCTTTAGGAACCAGGAACCAGTCGAAGAACCTGTCTTGAATGGCCTTGAGTTCTGCAGAAGATGTTGGAGTGAAGTTTGCCAACACCTTGGTCTTGTACAGCTTCTTCAGTTCAGCCCAATCAACCTGGTACCCTATCATTGGAGTGTTGAGATAATGAAATGCAGGGGCAGTGACCTCCAGGTTGAATTCAATGGTGGAGTCCATCAGCTGCTTGTAGAGACCTGCATCATAACCCTTCATCCAAGAATGGAACGTCCTGTTGATGAGAGCATCATCCTCTGGTGGAGGCCTTTGGATGTAGTGCTGGATGAACCACAGAGTCTTTGCCTCTCTCCATTTTTCAATGAGAGGAACAGGCACAGTAGAGTCAAAAGACCCTTATGTCTTGACTGGCAGAATCTCCATCACTTCAACAGGTGCTTTTCTTCTCTGGCTGGATCCACTGGCGCCAGAAGAGATGCCAGCTTCTCTGGTCTTCTTGTTTTGCCTCCTAACATATCGGAGCCTTTGCTCTTCATCTATGTTCTTCCTTATTCTGGCCTGCTTCTCTTCTAGAGTCTCATCTTTAAATCTTTTCTCTGCTTCCTCAACAACTTCTTCAAGGAAGCTTTTCTTCACCTTCCTTATCTTCCTCTTGGAAGGTCCAAAAACGGACATAGGATCCTGCTCAGTATCCGTGGACTCCTCTTCTTCCGCCAGCTGCTTCGCCATGGAAAGAGATTTCAACTCTTCATTCTTCTTCTTCTGCAGCTCCGCCTGGGCTAAAGTATTCTCCAGCAGGTCCAGACGAGCCCCATGGTTAAAGAGGGTCTCCAGAGTGCTCTTCGCCAGATCAGTTCTGGCCTGCTCTTCCCCCTTTTTAACTTCATCAATAAGGGGCTGCACTACCTGCCTTATGAGATCAGGCAAGACAGTGGAGGAGGAAGAGTGAAGATCACAGAGTTGCCTGGCTTCCTCCAGGTAGGCCTTAGACTCAGCTACCAGCTTCTCTTGCTTCTCGAGCATCTCCTGGAGGGAGTCTTTGAGCTTTGCTGAGAGGCCATTTCCACCTTCAGCACAGATACAGGCCTCACCTAGTCCAGAACGTACTGTTGGATCTGCTTCTGGCTCTCATGCACATCTATCTTCAAGTACAGGCAGTCAGACTTGAAAGCTGCTTTGGCAGAGGCAAAAATATCCTTGATCTGCTTCAAGAATCTTCTTCTCTCAACTTTAATCTGGTCCTCAACCAGAGCAGGAGCCAGGTGCTGCATGGCCTTAGAGAATCTGCCGATCTCCATAATCTGCTCATTGAAGAAAGCTTTCATCTTCTGGAGCACGGCAGGAGTCACGTCGAAGTCCTCTTCATCAGAGTAGAGCTCTATAGGAAAGGTGAAGTGGGGTCCAAACTTGTAAGAGGGGCCCTCTGGGGAAATCATAACTCTCTGTTGGATAAGCAAGGTGCGAATCACCACCTTCGCTGCTTCCGGAGTCTTCAACTCAGCTGGGTTCTGGATGTTCATCTTCTTCTTGAGCTCTATCTCCCAGGCAGTGAATGTGGAGGGAGTCATCTCTTATAGCAACAGCATCAAGTCCTCCACATCTTCCAGTCTGGCTTTGCTCCAGACCTTGGCGTCAGTCAGATCCGCCAACAGGGGTAAGTGCTCCATCAGGATGGGAAAATGCTCTCTTAGCCAGAGCTGAGCACTTATACTCATACTCTGCCTAATGGGACCCATGTCTGCGGATAAGAACATAAGGGGTTTGGGCCCAGAGGCTGAGGAGGATGGTGCTAAGACCTCCGGCTCCAGTGAAGCATCCTCATTTTCACTATCATCGCTGGTCAGACGGGTGGGAGAGGAAGGGGGAGCAACAAATCCAAAGGCATGGAAGAGGGGGGAATCTGGTCAGTGTGAGATTGGGGAGGGGTGGGAATTTGTGAGGTAGAGGTAGAGGTAGAGGGTAAAGGTTGTTCTGCACCAGAAGAAGATGGGATATCTGGTACAAGGGCTGGGGGAGAAGGATTTTTGGGAAGAGGGTTATGTGGAGAGGGGGGAGAGGGAGTGTATTGAGGTGTATCAGGTAGGGTCTGCTCTGGTGCGGAGATGGGAACACCAGGAGCAGAAGATGGGTTTTGGGGAGGGTGTTCTGGGGGAGATGTAGAGGGGGTTACAAGGTTTATGGGGATAGATGGGGGAGAACGGTTTACCTGTTCTGAAGCCATGGCTCCTCCATCAGATGAGAGGTCTCCTCAATGGCCTGCTTGTTAGGATATAGATTAGATGTTTTGAAGATGTTAAAACAAGAACTTGTAATAGGACTAGCTGAACCTGTTAGTCAGCTACAGATTAGTATAGGTCTAGAATAGGTCTTTGGTTAAGGGGGAAGAAATCTGTGCAGACCAGATGAGGTGACCAGAGGAGGTGACCAGATGAGGTGACCAGAGGAGGTGACCAGAGGAGGTGACCAGAGAAGGTGACCAGATGAGGTATGGACCAGATGAGCTCTGACCAGAAGAGTCACCAGAGCAGATGAGGTCCAGAGGAGTCTGACCAGATGAGTCTGACCAGAGGAGCCTGACCAGATGAGACCAGACCAGAAGACCCCAGACCAGACGAGACCAGACCAGATGAGAGAGACGGATTAGTTCACCTACCAGTAGCATCAGTGTAATCTGGAGACAAGAAGACTTTGGAATTCATGATGGAGAAGAAGGCATTCTGGAAGTCAACTGATGGAGGATCTGATTGATTGATTGTTTGATTGAAAGTCAACTAATCAATCATATAATCAATCTTTGATTGATTATATCCCTCCAATTATGGTTGTTTGAATTGCTAGTTCCCAACGGCTAGTTAATTCCACAACTATAAATAGGAGTGCTTGGATTAGTTCAAGATACAAGAGTCGCGCGAGAGCACACTAAGAACACACGAACTCTTCCAATCACTCACCCTTGTCCTTTCTAGTTTATATACACTCTATTAGGAGTTTAGTTGGATTATTACTCAACCTGTTCATCTTGTTAGACAAGGTTGGAGTAAGTTTGCCTTTAGATCGAAGTTAGATCTAAAGAGATTGTAAGAAGGAGCTGGTACTTCAGAAATTCCAGTAAGTGAGTACGTAAGTTGGAGAGTGAGAAAGACCCCTTTGAAGAAAGGGAGAGTGGACGTAGGACAAGTTGGTCCGAACCACTATAAATCCGGTGTCATTTACTTTTCTGCAATTTAGATTTCTGCATTTATATTTTAGCAATACCTTTTAAAAGGGTTTTCATTAAAATTAACTTTAAAACGCTTTCCGCTGGATAACCTTTTTGGGACCAACAAGTGGTATCAGAGCAGTGTGTCCTACAGACCACTGTTTTGAAATTATCTCGGTGGTCACCAGGGCAGATCCATATTTTTTTTGAAAAACCCAAATATTTGTTGTGCTAACAAATTTTGCAGAAATGGGCTCAAAGAGATGCAGTAGAAGAGACACCAGGAGGTACTCCAAAAGAAGCCTAGCAGATGAGGAAGATGAGGTATCCACTTCTGGTTCATCATCTAATTTTGGACCAGACGAAGAGGTTTGTCTTATGACAGAGGCGGTATGCAATCGAACTCCCTCTTCTTCTTCTTATTCTTCGTTTTCTGAACAATCAGAGGAGTCTGATATGCAGAAGATGCTATTAGATCTCCAAACTTCTATACAACTTTGTCAAAAGTTGGAAGAAGAGAACACAAAGTTGAAAGCAGAAAATCAGAAGCTTTCACAATGTTTTAGCAACCCAACTGATCTACCAGCTGAACAAGTTCAAACTCTGGTAGAAGAGTCCACTGACTTGAAAACCAGATGTGATGAACAAACTAAGCTAATAGAAAAGTTGCTTGCTGAAAACATTGAGAAAGATAACGAATATACTCTGCTGGAAGCTAAGTTCGATGAACTCTTCCATCAAAACAAAATTGTAAAAGATAGTGAGGACAAGCTCAAGCTGAGACTGGAGCAGCTGACTATAGCAAACAATGCTGTGTCACATATAGCTGCCTCATCTCAAAGAGAGCATGATAAAACAGGCCTTGGTTATTCTAAACCTGAATCCTCACATGTTCAGAAAGAAGAACAGACTAGTAATTTTATTGATAAGGGTAAAAGGCTAGCTGACCAGGCAACTCAGCCTAATGGGCAGATGAGTCCTAAAACTCAAAAACCCAAAAGGCAGAGGAGGAATTTTAAGAAGGGCTATACCCAGAATAAAAGACCTCAGTCAGGCCAGCAGAGTAGAAGACAGTCTGGATCTTCTCAAAAGAGGCAGAACCAGATAACTTCTACTCACCTGCAGAGGACTTTCAAGTCATCTGCCAGACCAGCTGGAACCTTTGATGGTTCTAGTAAAACTTATCCTTATCAAAAGAATTTCAAGACTGTTGCTTTAAGACAAGTTAATTCTTCTACTGGACAAGCTCATAAGAGAAGAAGAGCCTCTAGAAGAAATAACCATGTCGAAGCTTCTTATGTTCAGTGTGTTTTTGTGGATATATATGGAAGAAAGATAAGATCACCTGATCCAAAAAGGGATGATCTATTCTTGTGGCTTCCTAAATATTGTGCTAACCCCCCTGGACCCAGTAAGGTACCAAAAAGTTGATTGCCTGCAGATACACAATAAGACCAGCTGATGTTTTGCCCCAATATCAGCTGAGCATACTTTGAGGGGGAAGATCAGTTGACCCAGCCTGCTAGAATCTCTATTTTGATAATTCAAGTTTTCTTGTTTTTATTTAAGTTCTTCCAGTTTTAACTTCATCAAAAAGGGGGAAATTGTTAGGATATAGATTAGATGTTTTGAAGATGTTAAAACAAGAACTTGTAATAGGACTAGCTGAACCTGTTAGTCAACTACAGATTAGTATAGGTCTAGAATAGGTCTTTGGTTAAGGGGGGAGAAATCTGTGCAGACCAGATGAGGTGACCAGAGGAGGTGACCAGATGAGGTGACCAGAGGAGGTGACCAGAGGAGGTGACCAGAGAAGGTGACCAGATGAGGTATGGACCAGATGAGCTCTGACCAGAAGAGTCACCAGAGCAGATGAGGTCCAGAGGAGTCTGACCAGATGAGTCTGACCAGAGGAGCCTGACCAGATGAGACCAGACCAGAAGACCCCAGACCAGACGAGACCAGACCAGATGAGAGAGACGGATTAGTTCACCTACCAGTAGCATCAGTGTAATCTGGAGACAAGAAGACTTTGGAATTCATGATGGAGAAGAAGGCATTCTGGAAGTCAACTGATGGAGGATCTGATTGATTGATTGTTTGATTGAAAGTCAACTAATCAATCATATAATCAATCTTTGATTGATTATATCCCTCCAATTATGGTTGTTTGAATTGCTAGTTCCCAACGGCTAGTTAATTCCACAACTATAAATAGGAGTGCTTGGATTAGTTCAAGATACAAGAGTCGCGCGAGAGCACACTAAGAACACACGAACTCTTCCAATCACTCACCCTTGTCCTTTCTAGTTTATATACACTCTATTAGGAGTTTAGTTGGATTATTACTCAACCTGTTCATCTTGTTAGACAAGGTTGGAGTAAGTTTTCCTTTAGATCGAAGTTAGATCTAAAGAGATTGTAAGAAGGAGCTGGTACTTCAGAAATTCCAGTAAGTGAGTACGTAAGTTGGAGAGTGAGAAAGACCCCTTTGAAGAAAGGGAGAGTGGACGTAGGACAAGTTGGTCCGAACCACTATAAATCCGGTGTCATTTACTTTTCTGCAATTTAGATTTCTGCATTTATATTTTAGCAATACCTTTTAAAAGGGTTTTCATTAAAATTAACTTTAAAACGCTTTCCGCTGGATAACCTTTTTGGGACCAACACTGCTCTAATGCATCTCCCAGGTCAGAGCCAGAGTCTGACTCCTGAAAAATAGCCCTCCTGGCCTGAGACTTCTTCTTCTTAAGAGGCTCAACCTCTTCTTCCTCCTCTTCTGATGGCTCATCCACCAGAAGTGTTTTCTTGGCCCTTCTGCTTGTCCTGGGCTTCTTAGCAGAAACTTTCTTGGCCTCTTCTGGCCTCTTTCTCTTAGTTGCACCAGTCTTCTTGGCAGCTTTTTCACCATCACCCTTCTTCTTCAGCACATCAAGAAGGGGAATCTGGTCCTCCTCTGAGGAACCAGAGAAAGCTATGGTTGAAGAACTAGTAGCTTCAGCAGTCTTCTTCTTGCTCTGCTGCTTCTGCCCCTTAGCAGGTGAGGGCACTGCTTGGAGAGGAGGGGCAGGGATGGCTTGCTCACCATCAGAATCAGGATGGCCATGAAGAGGCCCATCCTTGGAGAAGAGGATCTTGGACTTGTGAAAGCCCTTGCACCATGACTCCTTCCACTTCTTCTCTGGCAACATGGAGTCCAGAATTAGTGTAAGCTTGGTCCCTAGGGAGACATTTGCATTAAAGTAGAACTGCTGCTCCCCTGGCTTGCTGGGACACTCCTCCTTCTGTACCTTCAACTTGTTCTTCCTCAAGACACCCCAAAAGAACTCGGCCCAATTACACTTGGCGCCGTAAAAAATGGCCCTCATAACACAGAGCCTGCCTGTGAATATGGCATCTGTGCTATGGCTCTCGCACATCAACACCTTCACCACGATATCAAAAAGTACCTTGTACTTTTGCCTCAAGTGTTTGTCCAAAAACCCCTTCGTCAAATTCTGGCAAGAGGATCTGGCAAAGATCTTGAAGGATTCAACGGCTTCTCTTTCCTTGTACTTCAAAGGGTCCACTCCATCTGAAGAAAGATTTCCAAACAGCCTGCAAAAATCATGCTTCGAGAAGACGTCATCCTCCTTGTCAATCTGGGATGAGATGTGGTCATCGTGGATCTTCATCCTGACCAAAAACTGGGTTGCGTACCCATCCAAAGTGCGCAAGACTTTGGGGACTTTGAGATCAATTCCTCCACTCCAGACTTTCTCAAAAGTTCCAAAATTTCGAGCGCCGCTGGGTTCTTGGTGGAATAGAAGTCCACCACCATTTCTGACTTGAGTTTCTTGCAAACGTGCTCCGGATCGAAGTTGCATTTGGGTGCCATATCTATGAGAGAGGGAGAGAGAGAGAGAGAGAGAGAGAGAGAGAGAGAGAAAGAGAACTTGCAGAGAAAGGTTAGGGATTTGAAAGTAAGGAAACGTGAAAGGACAGATTTAAGAAAAGTTTGATTTAAATAGGGCAAGATGCGTGGCTTGATCAATTAATGAAGTGTAAACGCGTGTAATTGAAAATTTTAATTTAGGGAACAAAATCAATTTTTGAATTGATTGACATATTGCACTGTTGTTAAATCTGACGGCCACGATTAAAAGGCAAGTTACAGATTTAATCTAGTGCGTGGGCATGGTCATTGGGATTGGGATCGAGGGGGTTTTGTGGCAGTCAAGAGAAAAAGCGAAATGATTGCCTAGTCCCTCTACCCTAGTCTTAAATACACCCTGAAGTTGAAACATTTTGAGTGTATTTACTAATTTTGAAAGTGTGTCCCAATGATTAGAGGCCAGAGAAGTAAATACATACCTGTCACCTGGTATTGTAACCAGATGATACCACGGCTAGTCTGGTGTTACATCTCATCTGATAGAACCTCATCTGGTTCTGGAGTTTGTGTCTGTACCTCATCTGGGATGTACCTCACCTGATACACGCCTCACTTGGAGATGTAACTTCCCTGGTATATCTAACCTGTAGGCATGTTAGTTTGAATACATACAATTTATATACCAAAATGAGACAAAGGATACTTCTCTGATGTTCCCCCTAAACCAAATCTGTCTCTGGATCCAAAAGTCCTAACTCAAAAGCTAACTCTCTGAATCTGGCTTCAGCCAAAGGCTTAGTCAGAATATCTGCTCTCTGCTTCTCTGTTGCAATCTTTTCCATCCTTATATCTCCCTTCTCAACATGATCTCTGATAAAGTGATGCCTTATATCAACATGTTTGCATTTGGTATGAAGAACTGGATTCTGGGTGATCGCTATTGCACTATTACTATCACAGAAGATTGGAATATCTTTAGCTCAAATCTGGTAATCCCTTAGCTGTTGACTAATCCAGAGTAGTTGTGAACAACAGCTCCCTGCAGCCATATACTCTGCTTCTGTTGTTGATGTAGCAACTGAAGTCTGCTTCTTAGAGAACCAAGATACCAATTTATTCCCTAAAAATTGGCATGTTCCACTTGTAGACTTCCTATCTATTCTGCACCCACCATAGTCTGAATCCGAATAACCACTTAACTCTAAGTTGTCATCTGCAGGATACCATAACCCCAAATTTACTATCCCTTTAAGATACTTCAATATCTTCCTAGCTGCTTCCAAATGACTTTTCTTAGGATTAGATTGAAATCTGGCACACACACCAACTGCAAAGGTTATATCTGGTCTGCTTGCAGTCAAGTACAGAAGAGAACCAATGAGTGCTCTGTACTGAGTCTGGTCCACACTCTCTCCAGACTCATCTGGATCCATGTTGAAATTTGTCATCATAGGGATCTTGGCTGCTTTGCTAGATCCTATTCCAAATTTCTCTAACATGTTTCTGATGTACTTCGCCTGATTGATAAAAATTTCCTTCTATGTTTGCTTTACCTGCAGACCTAAGAAATAATTCATTTCACCCATCATAGACATCTCAAACTGGCTCTGCATGAGTTCACCAAACTTCTCACACAGCTTCTTGTTAGGGGATCCAAATATAATGTCATTAACATATATTTGGACCAGAAGGATGTCTTTTCCTTCTTCTTTCCTAAACAAGGTTCTATCAATCTTACCTTTAGTAAAACCATTGTCCAAAAGAAACTGAGATAGAGTGCCATACCATGCTCTGGGTGCCTGCTTCAGCCCATAAAGAGCTTTCTTAAGCTTAAACACCTTGTCACCTTGTTCAAAACCAGGAGGTTGTTCTACATACACTTCCTCAATGAGAATCCCATTAAGAAAGGCAGATTTCACATCCATTTGGTATACTTTAAACTTCATGTGAGCAGCATATGCTAAGAACAGTCTGATGGATTCTAGTCTGGCAACAGGAGCAAATGTCTCATCATAGTCTATCCCTTCAGACTGAGTATAGCCTTGAGCCACTAGCCTTGCCTTGTTCTTAGTAATGACATCATTCTCATCTTTCTTATTCTTGAAAACCCACTTAGTGCCTATCACCTTTTGATGTCTTGGTCTGTCCACCAGCTCCCAAACATCTTGTCTGGTGAATTGATTCAACTCCTCTTGCATAGCAACAATCCAATTTGAATCTTTCAATGCCTCCTTGATGTTCTTAGGCTCAATCAAGGACACATATCAACTGAATAAGGCAGCTAAGTTAAGAGTTCTCCTAGTCTGGACACCCTTAGTTGGATCTCCAATCATCAGGTCATTGAGGTGATCAACCAGGGTCCCCCTTCCTGTGGCCTTGCCTGATTGACCATCCTCTGCAGTACCTTGGTGAATATCACCAACTGCGGAAGAGCTTCCCCATACAGGAGTTCCAACCTCCTCTGGTTCTGCTCCTTGTGAAGACTTCTCCTTCAGAGAACCAAAAGATGGGTCACCATCTGAATCTGAATCAAGAATAGGTGGATTGACCTTGATTACTCTGGGGGTAGTCTGAGTCTGAGTCTCATCAGAGGACTTTAATTCCACCTTGCACTCAACAGCAAATTCATTAAAAACAACATGGGGTGTTTCCTCCACACAAAGTGAATTCTTATTAAAAACTCTGAATGCTTTACTAGTGGTGGAATATCCTAAAAATATTCCATCTGCTACTTTAGCATCAAAAGTTTTTAATTTTGATTTCCCATTGTCATGGATGAAACACTTGCAACCAAAAACATGAAAATATGAAACAGATGGGGTTTTACCTTTCCATACCTCATATGGAGTCTTGTTATGTCTCTGGACAATTAGGCATCTGTTCTGTGTATAACAGGCCGTGTTGATAGCTTCTGCCCAAAACCTTTGTGGTGTGTTGTACTCTGCTAGAAGAGTCCTTGCAGCTTCCTTTAGGGTTCTATTCCTCCTTTCTGCTACTCCATTTTGTTGAGGTGTTCTGGAAGCAGATGTCTCATGAAAAATTCCATGTTCCTTGCAATACTCTGCAATGTGTGAATTCAAAAACTCTGTCCCTTTGTCACTCCTGATCCTGACTATGCTCTGGTTCTGCTCATTCTGAATCTGTTTGAAGAATTCTGGCAGCTTGGTGATAGTTTCATTTTTCTTAAATAAGAACACTACCCAAGTGTATCTTGAAAAATCATCTACTATCACCAGGGTGTACTTCCTTCCACTGAAACTAAGAGGAGAAACAGGTCCAAAAAGGTCCATGTGAAGTAGTTGAAGTACTCTGGTTGTGGTTGTGCTCTGGACATCCTTAAAGGAGGTCTTGGGTTGTTTACCCTTGTGGCATGAACCACAAATCTGATCCTTCTTAAACACTTCATTAGGAAGACCTCGAATAAGACCTTTTCTGGCAATCTTGTTCAGTGTTTTGAAGTTAAGATGACTCAATCTCGTGTGCCATAACCAGCTGTCTTCTGCAGATCCCTTTGCAACCAGGCAAGCATTTCTTGGGCAACTGCTAAAATCTGCAAGATAAATGTTACCCTTCCTCAAGCCTATAAGCAAAACATCATTATAATCAGAAGAAAAGACAGTGCATGAATCACTAGAAAACTTCACTGAGTATCCACTGTCACAAAATTGGGATACAGAAAGTAGATTATGCTTGAGTCCTTCAACATAGTAGACTTCATCTACAGATACGCCATTAAAAGTCAACTTTCCAACACCTCTGGTGACTCCATAGTTGTTGTCACCAAACATCACTCTTGGCCCATTTATTGGCTTGAAATCCTGGAGATGATCTTTCTGGAATGTCATGTGCTTGGAACATCCACTATCAATGGGCTCTTATCATCCTGCAGAGAAATCAATTAGGTCCCCTACTAGAGCTGGGTCCTGATTGGTTAGTTGCAGGTTTTGTAGGAATCCAAAGATAAAGATCATCCCTTGTTGGATGAGGAGATCTTATCTTCCTTCCAAATCTATCTACCAGCACATGTCCTCTTACAATGACATATTGAGCTACTGGTCTGATCAGAACACCTTTCCTATAAACAGGTCTGGTGTATCTTTTCTCAAATCTGGCCGTTAGAATGGCCTGCCTCAAAGACATGGTCTTAAAGGTCTGGTTGTAAGGGTACATCCTAGAAGAACCATCTCTGGTGTCATAACTACCCAGATCAATTGGTTTTCTATAGATGGGTCTCTGGTCTTGATGAAAACTGGACCTTTTCTGGTGATTATAGTTCCTCTGAGTGTATCTGTTCTGGAATTGATTCCTCTGAGAAAACCGTCTCTGGGGTACCTGGTTCTGTTGAACATTATTCCATCTCTGATAGTTCCTATTCTGATTGGAATTCCCCCTTCTTGAGTGTCTCCTTTGAGGTCCCCTAGTTTGGTTAGGTTCCCTCATTTGAGGATTCCTCTGGGGTCCTTTAATCTGAGTAAGTTCTACTCTTTGAGACTTATTTTTAACAGTTCCATCAACCTTCAATGGTTCCCCTTGTTGACGTTTACTCTCTAGGATTTTTTCTTCCAGGACAGTCAACTCTCCTAGACCATATTCTATGAGATTAGCAGAGTGATTCCTTTTCCAACCAGGATTGTGAACCACTTTGTAACCATTACCAGTTGGGTCCTTTTCATCCCAGATTTCTACCAATTCACCAGATCTTACAGACTTATCTTTTTTGTAAAGATATTTATGAGATTTGGTAGTAATTCCAGAGTATCCTAAACCACTCTTATCATTAATGCGCTGAGAAGACTTTGATATAATAGATACAACAGATGGTATCTTAGGAGCTTCTCTGGGCATGGGTATCTCTTCTATGGTTTGCTCAACTTGTTTTCCCTTGATAAGAGTCTGGTATTTAGCTCTAAGTTCATTGAACTCATCTTCCTGAGAGTTCCTTTCCTTCATGAGTTGATCTACCAGAGTATCTCTTTCTGTGATCATATCCTGAAGTTCAGAGACTTATTTGGAATAATCTTTCATGAGTTCTCTGGTGGATTTTTGCTCATGAGAGAGGGATTGAACTTCAGCTCTGAGCCTACCATTTTCCTTCTCAAGTTTTTGACATAGTTGAACACAATTTTGGAGATCTGATAGCATTTGTTGCATATCAGACTCTCTGGAGTTACCAGATGAATGAGATGATTCAGTATATTTGGAATTAGATAAGCATAGGGTACTTTCATTTACCTCAGTGATGTCTGCCATAAGACATACATCATCATCAGATCCGAAATCAGAAGAAGAAGATCTAGAACTAGTATCCTCCTCCTCTGCTTCTGCCAGTAGTGCTCTCTTGTCTGCATATCTCCTATCTCTCTTGAGTCTTTTTTCTTCTCTTTCTCTAGGAGTCAATTGAGGACAATCATAGCTGTAGTGACCAGGCTTGTTGCAGGTGTAACAGGTATTATCTCCTCTGGGGCTGGGACTAGGATCTCTCCTCCTCTGGTTGTACTCTGTTCTGGCTGGACTACTCTCTCTTCTCTGGTAGTCAGATCTGCCAGAACTGCCATCCCTCCTCTGGTAATCTGATCTCCTAGAGCTGCTATCTCTTCTCCTCCCTGAAGTTCTGAATCTGGTCTCTCTTGAGTCTCCAGATGTTCTCTCTTTATCTGCAGCTTTGAAGGAACTCTTCCTATCTCTAGTAGATTCCTTCCAATGCTTTTTGTACCTGCCATATTTAGAACTCATCTTATCAAGTTTACGGGTTAGAAGTGCTACCTGCTCCTTGAGACTCAATCATCTGCAGTAGACTCCTTTGGCTTTTCATCTGTCTTGATAGTTGAGGAAAATGCAACTCCTTTCTGGCCAAAAGAGGAGACCTCTTCTGTTTAATCCTCCTCTTGAAGATCATACTCGTAAGCTTTGAGATCAGACACCAGGAGATGATGATCCAGAGTGTTGAGATCTTTATTGTCTTTAATCACAGTCACTTTAATTCTCCACCTGCTGGTTAGTGAACGCAAAATTTTACTATTAATCTCCTTTTCTGAATAAGTCTTACCTAAGGCACTAGCCTTGTTGAGGAGATTTGTAAGTCGCATATCAAGCTGGTCAATGGTCTCGTCTGGTTTCATCTTGAAGGTGTCAAACGAGTGTTGAACAGCTTGGAGTTTGTTATCCTTTATCTTCTTTGTTCCTTCACAGAGCAGGATAAGTTTATCCCACATTTCCTTTGCAGTGATACAGGTTCTGACTTTCTCTATCACTTCCTTTGTGAGTGTGTTGATGATTTCAGTCCTTGCCACCTGGTCCAAATTATATAATTTCCTTTCATCATTGTCAAGCTCGTCATTCTTCTTGAGAATCCTCTGTCTGGGAACTCTGTCCTCAGCAACTTTCTGGGCAGTTTCACTTGTTTCTTCTCTGGACTCTGACCTGCCACTATCAATAGGAGTCCAGTAAAATTGAATTGGACCACTCTCTACCACATCTAACATGCGGTGATGGATAGCTCCAAGATGATTATTCATCATGAAGCTCCAGTGGCTGTAATCCTCAAAGGAGAATTCTGGTAACTTGCGGCTCTTATAAGAAGATTTTGAAGACATTTTTACTAAATATAGATTTAACAATAAATTTGATCAAACACAACAAAGAGCAATGGATCTGCCCGGTGACCACCAAAAAACTTTACAAAGCAGTGGTCTTTGGACACACTGCTATGATACCACTTGTTGGTCCCACTAAGTAGATTAATTTGCGGAAGCTTTAAAGATTATGTCTTTCACAAGGTCTTTTATAAGAGCACTAAACAAATGAAATAAAATAGAAATGAAGAAAACAGTAAATGGACCGGATATATAGTGGTTCGGACAACAAGTCCTACGTCCACTCTCCCTTTGATCAAAAGGGGTCTCACTAACCAACCAACAAACCACTTACGTACTGGAATTGTGAAGTACCAGTTCCTTCTTACAAACACTTTAGATCTAACTTCGATCTAAAGCCTACAGCCTTCAACCTTTTCTTAGAGATGAACAGGTTGATATCCAACAACTCCTTTAAGAGTATATATGTAAGATAAGAGCAATAAGAGTGCTTAATAGTAAATGAACAAGGCTTGGACAATGTCTTCTTGCGCGTGAGAATCTCTAGAGCCTTTCTTTGAATCTGCACTCTTGTATTTATAGAGGTGATTAGGATACAGCCGTTGGAGAGCTAATCTAATCAGATCCTCTATTTAGGGAAGCTTTCAATCAATCAATTCCCTAATTGATTTATTGGGTTGGTGGGATCCTTGGATTGATTGACTTCAAAACTTTCCAATCCTGATCTTTTTGACTTGATTTGAATCACCAACGGTCAAGTGCTTCCAATGCCTAACTCTGATTCTCTCCAGAGAAGGCATGACCAGGTACCAGGTGACCTCAGGGTCTTCTGGTCTGGATCTGGTCAAGAACCAGAATACTCAGTAGAATCAAAAGATGATTTTGAGCATTTTTTGGTTCACCAGACTCGTCTGGTCCGGACTCGTCTGGTCTGGGGAAGGTTCTCTGCCTCTGGTCAGTCTCATCTGGTGAAGTCCTCTGGAGGGTCTTCTGGTGACTCTTCTGGTGAAGTCTTCTGGTCTGGCAGTTCCCCCTAGACTAAGTCCTAATCTAGTTCATCATCTGGCTATTAGGTCCAGATGGTCCTATTACATTCTCTGGTTTGTTTTAACTCATCAAAACTAACAACTTTTATTCTAACAGCAAACCTTACCTGATACACCCCAATACACTTCCTCCACCATCCCTACACAAACTCCATCTCCCCCTTCCTCACAAATCCCTCTCCCCACAAATTCTTCTCCCCCAGCCCCTGTACCAGAGGTGCCATCGACCTCTGGTGAAGAACAACCCATTCCACCCTATTCCACCTCTCAAACTCCCATTCCAGTCTCTGTGCCAGAAGTTCCATCTACTTCTTCTGGTGCAGAGCAGCCCCTCCCCACACCCTCTACCCAAATTCCTACCCCTCCCAAATCTCACACTGACCAGAACCCTTCCATGGCTTTGGGATTTGTTGCTCCCCCTCCCTCTCCCACATGCCTATCTAGCGATGATAGTGAAGATGATGATGCTTCACTTGAGCCTGCTGGCTTAGCCCCATCCTCCTCTTCCTCTGGGCCCAAACCCTTTTCATTCTCATCTGATGATATGGGTCCCATTAGGCAGAGCATGAGTGTAAGTGCTCAGCTCTGGCTAAGAGAGCACTTCCCTGTCCTTCTTGAGCACTTACCACTTCTGGCGGATTTAACTGACGCCAAGGTCTGGAGCAAGGCCAGACTTGAGGATGTGGAGGACCTAATGCTGCTGCTTGAGGAAATGGGTCCTCCTACTTTCACTGCCTGGGAGATTGACATAAAGAAGAAGCTAAATCTCCAGAATCCTGCGGAGTTAGAGACTCCAGAGGCAGCCAAGGTGGTGATTCGCACCTTGTTGATCCAGAGGGAGTGATGATCTCCCCAGAGGGCCCCTCTTACAAGTTTGGCCCCCACTTTACCTTTCCTCCAGAGCTCTACTCTGATGAGGAGGACTTTGATGTAACTCCTGCCGTGCTCCAGAAGATGAAGGCCTTCTTCAATGAGCAGATCATGCAAATCGGTAGATTCTCTAAGGCCATGCAGCACCTGGCTCCTGCTTTGGTTGAGCACCAGATTAAAGTTGAGAGGAGAAAGTTCTTGAAGCAGATTAAGGATGTCTTTGCCTCTGCCAAATCAGCTTTCAAGTCTGACTGCCTCTACTTGAAGATGGATGTGCATGAAAGCCAGAGGCAGATTCAGCAATATGTTCTGGACCAGGTGAGACATGTTTCAGTGCTGAAGGTGGAGATGGCCTCACAAATGCTGCAGACTACAAAGCTCAAGGATTCCCTCCAGGAGATGCTCGAGAAGCAAGAAAAGTTGGTTGCAGAATCCAAGGCCTACCTGGAAGAAGCTAAGCAGCTGCGTGATCTTCACTCGTCCTCCTCCACTGTCTTGCCTGATCTCATAAGGCAAGTAGTGCAGCCCATATTTGATGAAGTTAAAAAGGGGGAAGAGCAGACTAGAACTTGTTGGTCCCGGTACAAGACTGAGGAATACGTGTATGGGGGGGGGGAATACACGTATACCAATTTTTCAACCTTAAAAACTGACTGAGTCCCCTTTACTCAGAGTGGTAAAGAACTAGGAGCTGATAATACACCTACTGACTACACTTGGTGCGGGTCAGTTGGCTAATTATCAGTTCAAGTTCAGTGCGGAAATGTTTGAGCCCTGATAGTTTAAAGTCTTGTTTAGTTTGCTTTCTGAAAAACTTGTTTTACTCAATTCTGAATAGTGTTCAGTAGGGCAGTGCTCCTTTTTGAAGATCAGGCTGATTGATTCAACCCTGATAAACCGAATGCAATGAATGAACAAGTAATATGGCAGGAGTGCACAATATCAAAGCAATAAGAACACAACAAGTTTAACGTGGTTCAGATTCTCAAGCTCCTACGTCCACGGCCTGACTTAACAGGAAATCCACTCAAGGGATTCTTGTTTTTAACGTGCCAAGGTGCACCAAGACCAGCTAACCTCACTGATATATACAAACTTCCTACTAACACACTAACTGGCTTACTCCCAACAAACCTAACTTAGGGTTTTGGTTTCAGTTTGGATTCCAACTAAGTTGAGATTATCCTTACAAGGCAAAGCTATGCTAAGGATTGGATAATCTCTCTAAGCTTAAGATAATATTATTTAGCTCTTGGAATACAGAATAACTCTCGGTTGCTGAGAAACACTTGGGAAATTTAGATGGTTTCGAGTGCTTCTCTTAAAGGCTGAATGCTTTGAATGCTTGAGAGTTTGAGTAATTTCTGGCTTGGAAATTTCCCGTAACCTTGAATGGGTTCAAGGTCTTCTGTATTTATAGGTGATTTGAAAAACTATCAGTTGGAGAGATAGCCTTCTAGTCATCAATGTAGAGTGGCTTCAAACGGACATATCTACATGCAGCAGCCGTCCTTGCATGGATTTGGTATTTGCATTAAATGCACATTAAATGCTTGCCCGTTGAATATGCAGTCTGAATTCAGTCTTCATGTCAGGTTCCGTACGTGCGTGTCCTTCTCGGATTGGTCCACGTCATCAGGTTGGTGAGAATGTCAGAACTTATTCCTGAGCTTCAGGCTTGTCTTATTAAGTTCATTTTGTCTTGAGCCCACCAGTCTTGACCTGACGCTGAAATTCCTTTTGCATTGCTTGGCTCTACTCCAAGTCTTCCCATAAGCTCAGTGACATCCTGTTCCCTTCAGGACTGAGTTAGTAATGACCTCAGGGTCATACTCTTCATCACTGACACTTACTCAGCCAGCTTAGAGGACTGCCATAAGTTCAGGATGGTGCTCTTCGTCTTCAGGCTCTAAGTCTTGATTGACACCAGTGAGTTCTCCTCTCACTGAGTACCTATGAAGTGTAAAATGACTAAGTACAAGTCCTAACCAAGACTAGCCTGACAAATACAAATTAAGGCAAACATCTTTTCAGGGGCTTTGGGATCTTAATCAAAACTGACAATGTCCCAACAATTTCCCCCTTTTTGATGATGCCAAAACACTGAAAAGATCCTCAAAAACACTTAGAGGAAATATGATAAACCTATCTATAAGATAAGACAGTGTTAGAGCAGTTCTTGATAAAGTACAGAATTTAAACAGCCAAAAAGACAATGAGTTTTTGTCTGTGGGCAAATGTAATAGATTTCATTGATAGATGTGGAAATGGTTACAATGAATCTAATCTATTACAAAGAAGCCAGTGAATACCTAGACTAATCTCATTTCAGGTTTGAGTCCATATCCTGCATAGACTCTTGCCTTCAGCTCGTCAAGTCTCTTAGGTTGGTTCACGTATCCTTCAGCTTTGGCTATCTTCAATAGTTCCATCATGATGGCCTTTGTGTCATGCTTTTGAGTTCCAGGAACTAAGGGAGGAGCTCGAATGGTGAACCCAGGAGCCTTCACTTGGACTTGAGCTGCATCAGCCTCCTCCAAGATCTTTTGGAATAACTCAGGATGGTTGTCCATCATGTAGTCAGTGAAGTGGGCATTAATATCATCAGTGTCGCCCCACTTCTTCACAACGTACCACAATCTAACAAACTCATCCCTTGCATCAATCCAAAACTCCTTCAATGCCTCTGAGATGAACTCATCGACAAAAGATTCCCTTACTCCTAATTCTGGCCTACTGACTTGAAGAATTGTTGATTTTCTAACTGTTGGCTTCTTCCTGTACTTCCTAGGCTCAGGCTTCGCCTTCTTCCTTCTTAGCAAGCTGATCACTGCATCATCCAGTTCTCGTTGTTGAAGCTCATTGATATCAGTCAGCTTCTCAACCTTCTTTTCCAAGATGCGCATCTTCTCATTCTGAGCAATTTCAGCTCTGCGCATAGCCTCAGATTTCTCAGAATGGTCTCCCCATGCTTCAGCACATAACTCCGCCACCAACTCCCCGGAGTAAGTGATTGGGTTCTTCCTTGAGCTCATGGGAGAAGATCTCTGAACTGGCTCAGGTTGTTTTGAAGGTTCATCAGCCTTTGCCTTTGCTGCCTCCGCCCTCAGCCTGGCAACAACTTCCTCTCCTTCCTTCTCCACTGCCGCTAGCCTTGCTGACTTCCTCACCCTCGGCACATTCCCTTCAAGATTTGCTTCAGGATCGGCTAGAACAATTTTGCCTTGGTTGACTGCCTCAGATGCCTCAGGGCGGGATCTTTTCTTCTTCTTTTCCCCCTTTTTGGCATCATCATTGGCCTCGGATGGGAATGCGTCAGATCCGCTGTTGATTACGAAGGAGGCTAGGGAATGGACATCATTAATTCCCTCCTTCAATAATTCAACTCCCATCGAGATACCAGTCCCTGCAAAAGATACAGAACTGATTGCAGCTTGGACTTTCTTCTCAAAGACCTCCATGGAGAGTTGGAGTCTGTGTTCTGCCTTCTCTATCTTCTCCTCCACCTGAGCGGATCGCTCATCTGCCTGAGTCAACCTTACGACAATGTCCTTCGAAGTCTGAGCAATGCGTTCTGACTCCAGCTCAAACTTTGACGCTGAGCCAGAAATGGCCTGAGTGAATAGTGCTCCAGCCTGAACTGTAAGCTTCTCCACAGCCTGATTGAGATCGTCCTTCCTTTGCTCATCCTTCTCAGCCAACTGCTTTAAGGTCTGCCTTAGCATCTTCTTAATGCGCTTCCTCTCATTCCTCACTGACTTGGTCGTGTCAGTCATCGTTCTCTTTAACAGAATCAGCTCCCTGTTGGCAAGGGTGTTGTAAGCTGACTTTGTCCACCTGATGTATTTTGCCAGGGCCTTGGAGTCTTCTTCTTTCTCAGCTCGTAGCCTCATTACTTCCTCCTGAAGTTCAGCTAGATTTTCTGTGGTTTTCTCCTGCTTGACCTCCACTATACTTGTGAATTCAGCACGGCCGACCCCAGTTATTATCACTTCTTCATCATCAACGGCCTCATCAGTGATTGGCTGCTTTCCCTTGTCAGCCCCTGCAGCATCAGTCCCTTCTTCAAGGTGCACTGAAGGAAGTTGTGAAGTAGTCATAGCCGCCCGCTCAGGCTCAGCTAAGCTAACTTGAACCTTAGGAACTTGTCCCTCGGAACTGAGAGTCTCCTTGGATGCCTCAACATCTTCCTCTCTTGTCTCAGGGCAGGGAATCCCTTCATCGACAGATGTCTCATTGGCAGCTGAGATGTTCAAAACATCCTCAGCCACTGGTCCACCCTTGGCACCAGTGTCCCTTTCACCTTCCCCCTGAGCCTGAGGCTCAGAGATCATCTCATCAACTTCCTTCGCAGTCTCCTCCACTGCCTTCTCCATAGCTCCACCCTGAGCTTCATCATCCTCATCATCTTTCTCTCCTTCAGACAGGATGTCAGCCTTGCTCTTGGACATCATATCAACCACTAACTGCTTCAGGTTGTCGAAGTTTAGAAGTTGAAGCCAGCTAGTCAGTCCAAAGAAAGAGCAAATCTTGGCTTCCTCAGACTCCCAGTGCTCCCAGCCAGGAGCGTCCACTAGCAAGTGTTGCTCCTGCATATTTGATTGTTTGAAATCCAACCAAACCTTGAGCTCAATCACATACGCTAGCAGCTCATTGTACTTATACAGCCCAGGCCAGCACTTACCCGCCCATTCTGTGGTATTCCCCCTGAGAGTGTTCTCCAGAATCCCTCCCGCCATATGTTCATATAATTCCTCCTCCTCCACGTCGAGGAATTCATCCTCTTCAGTTGAAATGGATTTGGGACAGTCTTTGGGATTGGGGTATGAGGGAAAGTCTGTGGGGTTTGGAAGATTTGGCTCGGCTGACTGGTCAGGCTCATTCATGGGTGAGTTTGATGGCGCTGACTCAGTAGGATGATTTGGCTCTGAGGTTTGGGGTGTTTCAGTGGGTTGAGAAGTAGGGTCAAGGTTGGAAGGTGTTTGGGTTTCAGGGTGTGGGGGTGTTTGAGTGGGTACTGTCTCAGGCTGCAACAACTCAGCCGTCTCGACAGATTTTCTCACTTCCTCCAAGTCTGAGTCTCCAGGAGAGCTTGATTTCTCTCTCTCACTCACCTCAGGCAGCTTCTTAGCCGGGGAATTTTTGGGTCCCTTCCTAAGCCTCTTCAGGGGCCTCTCTCCCTGATCACCCTCCTTCCTGACGTCATCGTCAGTTCCCTCAGCCTCAGACCCGGCCTTCTTGGGATCAGACTCAGTCCCTGATTTCGTGCTCTTCCCTGACAGCACGACCCTTACCTTCTTCCTCTTCTCAGCCTTTTCAACCTCAGGCTGCTCCACTTCCTCAGCTGCTACCTCCTCCTCACCTTTCTTACTCCTCTCAAGGAGGTCATCTACCCTTTCAATGAGACTGGTAGCCACCCTCTTGGCCTTACCAGTTGGCTTTTTGGCCTGACCCTTTGCTTTCGCATTGGGATCAGTCAGCCCTAGCACTGAATACGTATCACTCAGTGAGGAAAACATTACCTTCTTTGAGGAGAGACAATCCTCAAAGTCGAAGGTATACCCATTGCAGGCATGAACTATCAGGATGGATATCCTCGTTCCGAACGGCAAGATGGCACTGACGGAGGTGTGCTTCTTCTCCTCATCTCGCTTTAGCTTGTCCAACCCGGCCTGATGGAGTTGATCAAGGAAGAACTGCTTGTTGGAGTTATACGTGAAAGTATGCTTTTACTTTGTATAACTCGTGTATCAAACACTCGTTTTATGAGAATACATCTTTTATCGCATTTGCTTTAGTTATGATTGAATGTTGAATTTCTATTGCAAACCGTTCAATATATAGTACGTGTTACATAGTAGTTAATGTGGTGATACCCGATCACGGAAGACGACATTAACATTTTACTTGTAACTAAACGTACATTTTCACGACCTAGGTGGAATTGAACAATCCGCCGTGAAAGGTCGATGTGTAAGGCTCAGATTGGTCTGTCTTGACTAAGAGATTGCACTAGCACATTTAGTATGTGTTGAAGAGGTCCTACAGCGAGGATAAATTCTTCTGTTCTGAAAGGTGAAGAATTAGACCTCAGTGGTTGTTAAATTCTTAATCTTCGTCACTTAAATAGGACCGTGTGTGCTTAATAGTTACTGCTTTGATTCATGTTGGGTGAGAATCATTGCGACTTCGAACTCTGTATCTTGGGCAGTAATATTAATCATACGACGGTTGCTAAGATTTAATACGGAGAAATGCGTGCGAGTACGGCTCGTGTGATTAGTCCCCTTGGTGGGCTCAGAAGTTTTATTGTACCAAATCTTGCAAGTGAAGAATTAGTTTCTTCGGTACGAATAATAATGTTGAGCTGTCTTTACTCCAAGGTGAAAGATGTTAATTAATTTAGAGCTATTCAGAAGCTTAATTAACTAATGGACTTGATAATCTTAAACGCGGGAAATAATAACCGGGAGCCCATATTATCGTAATATGGATTAAGATGGATAGTGCAATATTAATTTATTAGTGGTAATAATTAATATTAATGGATTGAATTATATTGGGGCTCAATATTGAAATTCAGAAGTCCATTAGGAGGTCCAATCTTAATTCTCCTTAAGGCCCCTCAAGTAGCCCATTAAGTAGCCCAATAATGATAAGGTGATTAAAATAAAAAGAATATATTATGCTGATTTTTTCATGTTAAATTCGAAAATTAGAGGTGTAGATTGAGAAAAGATTTTGTTGATTTTCTTGGTAAGATATTATGGAAGATAAGTATTCTTGGAATACAAGATTATCTCATATATTCAAGAAGATCCAAATCTTGGATTTCTCTCTACAAATTTTCGAAAATTATAGCCTTGAAAATAAGAATGAGATTTTTGTGAAATATTTTATTATGGAGAAAAGAATATATGAGATATATTCAAGATTTCTTAGAGACTAAGAAAAGATTTTCTCCAAGCCCATTAAGCCTCATATTTTCGGCCACTTCCCTCTATAAATAGGGGATGATTATTTCATCCTCAAGTACATAATTACATGTGTTGGAAAAATCAAGAAGCATAGATATTTTTCTTTTTCCTTAGTTTATTAAATTACTTGAAAGCATCTCCCACCGGCGATCAAGTGAGGTGAAAAGGGAAATACTTGAGAAGGCTTTGGGTTGATAGAGCGAGATTACAATTGTCCCGTATATCCAAAGGCCAATACTACAAGAGGTACGTTAATCGCATATTTACTTGTTTATTCCGACTAGTTAATATGTGAAATTAATTTAACATGCATGATGATAATTAGTTGTTGGAATTATTATTTGAATTAATTAGGATTAATTCATGCTAGTAATAATTGTATTTAAATTCGTATTTAAATTTCATCCCGAATAGATTCCGGGCAGCCCTATTTTCCCAACACTGCTCCCAGTTCGCTTCCACTCCATCAACAATCGCTCCCATGAGTCTCAACTTGGGCTGACTCAACTGCTCGTGAGAGCCAGTTGCACCCATCACAATCTTGGACACCAAATCCACCAGAGCTCTGTACTCAGGCTTTAGCGTATTCTTGTTCTGACGAGCCTTGAACTCTGATGACCCAGATTTGGTCCATTTCCCAAGAAGTTCTCCCTCCGAGTTCTCCTTGTACGTCTTTGGGTTGATGCCTGAGAACGGCAACTTGAAAACTTCCCTCACCGCCCTCCTAATGTCAATAGTGACCACCTCTGAGTTGTCAATAGTTCCGCCTTCCGTAAGAACATATTTAAGTATGCTTCCACAACTGTTCTTGGGAGCACGAAAATGGGGCGGGTGGTGAAGTATGTTTCCAACCCAGCATTGGAAATCCACTTGAACACGGGTTTGATTTCCTCAACTGTAAGACAGATACCTTCCATGGAGATGACTTGCTCCATGTGTATCAGCTTGTTCTCGACAACGTCTACGATCTTGTCAGTTGTCCAGTTGGAATCAAGAAATGCCATTGTTTTGAAAGGAAGAGATTTTTTGAAAGTTCTGTATTTGAGCAAGAGAAAACTCAGTGTGCAGATGTGAGTTGTGTTTGCGTAAGAACCTCAAATGGCACTCTTGATTGATAATATTAAGTCAGTTACTCAAACGTGGGGTTGAGATTAATTCCTGAATTCAAAAGGTTTTGAAATGAGGGGCCAGGATTAATCTCAGCTTCAATCAAAACCCCATGTCAGTCATATTCCGTATAAAACGGACACGTATATGAGAAAGTAACTGTAGTATTAAATGCTCCGTGCGCGTGGGTTTAAATATGAAAAGGCGCGCTTTTAATGAAAATGGAATGCATTTAATAAAGATTTTAAGGATGAAGGACTCAGGGAGACGCTTGAAATTCACAAGAGTCAGGTTAGAACTCATACCTGTCAGGGAGACATTGTAGCACCCTGATACCTCGCTGAGTCGAGTCTAGCCTGAGTTCCCCCTAGAACCCTACACTGACTGCTCTCCCGGATCTAAGAGTCCTAACTCCACTGACAGTTCCATAAACCTTGCTTCAGCCAGAGGCTTAGTCAAGATGTCAGCTCTTTGCCTGTCAGAGTGAATCTTCTCCATCCTAATATCTTTCTTCTCCACATGATCTCGAATGAAGTGATGCCTAATATCCACATGCTTGCACCTTGTGTGAAGCACTGGGTTCTGAGTAATTGCTATTGCACTTTATCACAATAGATTGGAACCTGATTAGCAAATACTTGGTAGTCCCTCAATTGTTGCCTCAACCATAGAATCTGAGCACAACAACTACCTGCAGCCATATACTCAGCCTCAGTTGTGGATGTCGCCACTGAATTCTGCTTCTTACTAAACCACGAGATCAACTTACTCCCCAAAAACTGACATGTCCCTGAGGTTGATTTCCTATCAATCCTACAGCCTCCATAATCTGCATCTGAATAACCTGTCAGTTCTAAGTTGTCATCTGAAGGATACCATAGTCCCATATTGACTGTCCTTTTCAAATACTTAAGTATCCTCTTAGCAGCCTCCAAATGACTTCTCTTGGGATCAGACTGATACCTAGCACACACAACAACTGCAAACGTAATGTCAGGCCTACTTGCAGTTAGGTACAACAAAGAACCTATCAGTCCTCGATACTCAGTCTGATTTACTAAAGTCCCTTCAGTGTCAGGATCCATCTTCCAATTTGTGTTCATAGAGATCCTGGCTGGATTGCTGTTCTGAACACCAAACTTTTGAATCAGGTCTCTTGTATACTTGGCCTGATTTATGAAGATATCTTGATCAGTCTGTTTGACCTGCAATCCTAAGAAGAAGTTCATCTCTCCCATCATTGACATCTCAAATTTACCAGTCATCAACTTAGAGAATTTCTCACATAGCTGATGATTTGGTGATCCAAATATTATGTCATCCACATAAATCTGGACCAAGAGAATGTCATCACCTTCATTGATCCTGAACAATGTCCTATCCACAGTTCCCTTCTTGAACCCATGGTCTGTCAGGAATTGAGAGAGGGTATCATACCAAGCTCTTGGTGCTTGCTTAAGTCCATAGAGTGCTTTCTTCAAATGGAATACTCTATCTCCAACCTCAAACACGGGAGGTTGTTCAACATATACCTCTTCATTGAGTATCCCATTCAGGAAGGCACTCTTGACATCCATTTGATACACCTTGAACTTCTTATATGTTGCGTATGCGAGGAACAACCTGATAGCTTCCAACTTAGACACTGGAGCAAAAGTCTCATCATAGTTTATTCCCTCAGATTGACAATACCCTTTTGCAACCAGTCTAGCCTTGTTCCTTACCACAACACCATTCTCATCCTTCTTGTTCTTAAAGACCCACTTGGTACCAATCACACCTTGATGCCTAGGTCTATCTACCAGTTCCCAAACCTGATTCCTTGTGAACTGATTCAACTCCTCTTGCATGGCAATGATCCAGTTCGAGTCAGTGAGAGCTTCTTCAATGTTCTGAGGCTCTTGCTCAGAGAGAAAGCAACAGAACAATGCACTCTCATCATGGAACCGTCTGGTCCTGACTCTCTCAGTTGGATCACCAATGATTTGATCAATGGGATGATCCTCTAACCATGTTCTTTTGCCAGGAGTTGTTCCTGAAGTACCTGCAATGTTAGTGTCTACAGGCTCATAAAATTCAAGAAATTGAACAGAAGGGGATGATCCTGAGTCTATACCAAAGGGATTAACAAGCTCAATGTCAGGGACATTGATTTCCCCTTGATTAGGTGACTCAGGAACCGTCTCAGCTGCGACAGCATCTTCATTGACGGTGCTTACCTCAGGTTGAGCCTGTTCCTCAGTCTGAGGCTCAACAATCCCTGATGTGTTGGGCTTAGGAGTGGCACCTGATTCATCATCCTGATCATCGTCATCATCATCCCATCTCGGAATTGGCACAGTCTTGATCTTGGGATCAGGTAGATTCTTCAAGCTCAGCCTTGTCACACTTCTTGTGACCTCCTCAGTGTTAGGATTCAACACCTTTGCCCTGGACTCATTAGCAGATTCATCAAAGACAACATGAGGTGATTCTTCCACAACAAGGGTCCTACAATTGTAAACCCTGAAGGCTTTACTAACTTCAGAATATCCTAAGAATATTCCTTCATCAGATTTGCTATCAAAGGCTTTCAATTGGGTCTTCCCATTGTTGAGGATGAAGCACTTACAACCAAATACATGAAAATAAGAAATACAAGGTTTCCTTTTGTTCCATGTCTCATATGGGGTCTGAGCATGTTGTTTATTCAGCATGGATCTGTTCTGAGTGTAGCATGTAGTGTTGATTGCCTCAGCCCAGAATTTCTTGGGCAATCCTGACTCAGCCAGCATGGTCCTTGCAGCTTCCTTCAGTGTCATGTTCCTCCTTTCAGCGACACCATTCTGTTGTGGGGTTCTAGCTACAGAAGTCTCATGAGCTATACCAAGTTCATTACAAAAGTCAGAAATATATGAATTTATAAACTCAGTGCCCTTGTCAGATCTGATCTTAGTAATAGACTGATTCTTCTCATTGCTGAGTCTTCTGAGCAACTCTGGAAGCTTCACCTGTGTTTCCTTATTATTCAACAAGAAAATAACCCAAGTATATCTAGAATAATCATCAATAACCACAAGAGTATATTTTCTACCATTCATACTCACAGGTGTTATAGGGCCAAATAAATCCATGTGCAAGAGCTGAAGAATTCTGTCAGTGGAATAAGAAGCTTTCTCTTTGAATGATGCTCTGACCTGCTTACCTTCCTGACAAGCTTTGCACACATGATCTTTGCTAAAAACTTCATTAGGTTGACCATCAACAAGTGACTGTCTAGAAATTTTGTTAAGAATCTTGAAGTTCAGGTGGCTTAATCTTTTATGTCATAACCAACTGAGCTCTAGAGAGCTTTTAGCAACAAAATAAGTATTAGGAATAATGCTGCTCCAATCAGCGAGATAAACGTTACCTTTCCTTATACCTGATAGAAGCACTTGTGTTGATTTGTCCTTGTCTGAACATATATTCGATGAGAACTCAACACTGAACCCTTTGTCACAGAATTGACTTACTGACAGCAGGTTATGCTTCAGTCCTTCCACAAAGGACACATTTTCCACTCTGACTGTGGACCATCTTTAGCTTGATATTCTTGGAAAAGACTCTTCATTCCAGTCATGTGCCTTGAGCAACCACTGTCTAGGTACTAAACAGCTTTGATTGAGTCTTCTCTCCTCTTGTTGTGATCCACAGCCGCCTGCAAGCAATTCAGGTTTTAGGTACCCATTGGGTGTTGGGTCCTATTGTGTCAGTTGTACCCTTCGGGATCCAGACTTGCTTAACAACCCTGATTGCCTCAGAGTGGTAAATCTGTCTCCCTGAAACATCAACATACACAACTTTCTTCTTCTTTGCCTAGGAGGAAGACGGTGTATGAGTGCTAGACTTAGGCTTCACAGGAGCCTGAGTGGGTGCTTTTTGGGCTGGCCTCCTGTTCTTCCTAGGTCTGGGTGCAGCAGGTCTTGGGACCTGTTCTTGATAAGGGCCCTGTGTTCTATTCCCCCTAGGCAAGTGAGGGAATGGAAAACAGTTAAAGGCCTCAGGATGCCAAAACCACGGGGGTGTCATCATGTTTGGCCTTCCCTGTTGGTATTGCCAAGCATGATGGTACCCTCGCTGATCAGTCTGAGGGCTCTTGGCCTGAGTCTTCCTCTGCTTTCGCTGAGGTTTTCCCTGACCTGAGCTCTCAGGGGCTTCCTTAGATTGATTTGCCTTTCCCTTGGGTTTTGGCTTAGCTACCTTAGGAGCAACCCTGACTGTGTCAACGGTTTCCTTGCCCTTATCAGTTTGGCAGGCCTGAAGTACAACCTTAGGTGCATTCTGGCCTGCCTGAACAAATACCCTCTCAGTGTTGCTCCCTGAAGCAACATGAGACTGGCCTTGTGAGGATTTCTCAGGAAAATATCCAAGTCCCTTTTTCTTGTTCCCAAGCATCTGGCTGCTATTTATTTCCTCTCTAGCCACTGAGGATTTATTCATTGCTGCAACCTTTTTCTTGAGAGAGTCCTCACTCTTTTTCAGGATTTCATGTCTGGTTAAGAGGTCATCAAACTTACTCTTAAGTGCTTTCAGCTCTTCCTTCCGGACCAGCTCTTCCTCAGCCAATTCCTTCAGAATCTTCTCTCTTGGAAGACGCTCAGCATTGGTTAAATCAATCTCCTGAGTTAGTCTTACAATTTGAGCTGATTCTTTAAGATCAGACTGAGTGAGTTGTTCATTCAGGTTTTGAACCTCAGTACTTAATTTCTTGTTCTCCTCTACCAAGAAGACATTAGTTTCCTGCAGTCTGGAAAAATCAACCATCAATTGATCAAGACAGATCTGAAGGTTCATTTCTCTAACTGACTCTGAGCTAAGCTCGGGATTTTGACCAGTGTAAGAAGCACAAATAGAATTTGATGTTTCCTCAGGCTCATCCCTAGCCATCAGACAGACATCATCGTACTCGTCATCTGAGAAGAGTTTAGGTGACCTTTCAGCAGGACCGTCAGAATCTGTTGCATCTTCAGCGACCATTGCTCTCCGATCAGCAGATCTTAGATCCCTAGTGGCTCTCCTTTCCTCTCTCTCCCTCGCACTCAGCTCCGGGCAGTCATACTGATAGTAACGAATCTTGTTACAGTTGTAACATGCTACCTGCTCACTTACTCTTTTTTTTCTCGGTTCAGGGTTCCTCCTTGAGTCAGGTTCCCTGGTTCTTGGTGAGCTTCCAGCCTTGGTTGGATATCTATCATCGCGAGTACGTCTCTGTTCGTCTCTTCTTTCAGGCTTTGGTTCAGAATATCTCCTTTCATCACCACGTTCTCTCCTCTGGTCAGTATTCATTCGCTCCTCATATCTCCTTGAGCTTTGGTGGGTTCCTTCAGGTTTCCTGTCTCGTGAGTCCTGATAAAACTTTTTATAACGACCAAACCTGGAATTGAGCTTGTCAAAACGTCTGGCCATCAGGCTGTACTCCTCAGCAAGTTCTTCCCTGCTCATCTCCATCAGTGACTTTGATGAAGAATTTGATGAGGGCTCAACAGGTTCAGACCTGGCCTTGAACGCCACACTTTTCTCAGGAGTTTTCTCCTGCACTTCCTCTTCTGACTGAACTTTCTTCTTTCTTTTGTTAAGATCAAATTCAAGCGCTTTAAGCTCTGAAAAAAGTAAAGCAGAAGTTATGTTACTCATATCCTGAGTGTTCTTAAGCATAATTACACTGTTATCCCATCTCTCAGGAAGGGCATTCAGGATCTTTGAAGCAACATCTCTCCTTGGGACATCCTTGTCCAACATCACCAACTCATTCATCAACTTGATGAATCTAGACTCCATTTGATCTATGCTCTCGTCAGGTAACATCTCGAACGCTTCGAATTTCTGAATGACAATATTTCTCTTGTTCTCCTTGATCTTTTCAGATCCCTCACACATCCTTGTCAGCTCATCCCAAACCTCCTTTGCCGTCTTTAAGTTCATCAGCCTAGCTGACTCCTCGAAGGGCACCGTATGCAAGATGATGTTTCTGGCGACATTGTCAAGCCCCATCATCTTGATCTCATCAGTGGTCATATCCTTCCTTTCCTTAGGAATAGTTACACCAATATCGAGATCATCATATCCTCTCCCGCTGGTATTATGGACAGTGATTTTGATCGGTCCTTCCCTAAGTACACGCGGCATCTGGTCATGGATGGCATCTAGATGTGCTTCTAATCTGAACTTCCAATAGACAAAGTTAGACACAGAGAATTCAGGTAACGAAGCTTCAAGTCTCCTTGAAGTCATGATGATGCAAGTTTTATGAAAAGCAAACTCAGATCTGTTCAGTGACCACCAACAGTTTCTCCTATGAAACTATTAGTATTCAAAGTCAGTGGTCTTTCGAACCACTGCTCTGATACCACTTGTTGGTCCCGGTACAAGACTGAGGAATACGTGTATGGGGGGGAATACACGTATACCAATTTTTCAACCTTAAAAACTGACTGAGTCCCCTTTACTCAGAGTGGTAAAGAACTAGGAGCTGATAACACACCTACTGACTACACTTGGTGCGGGTCAGTTGGCTAATTATCAGTTCAAGTTCAGTGCGGAAATATTTGAGCCCTGATAGTTTAAAGTCTTGTTTAGTTTGCTTTCTGAAAAATTGGTTTTACTCAATTCTGAATAGTGTTCAGTAGGGCAGTGCTCCTTTTTGAAGATCAGGCTGATTGATTCAACCCTGATAAACCGAATGCAATGAATGAACAAGTAATATGGCAGGAGTGCACAATATCAAAGCAATAAGAACACAGCAAGTTTAACGTGGTTCAGAGTCTCAAGCTCCTACGTCCACGACCTGACTTAACAGGAAATCCACTCAAGGGATTCTTATTTTTAACGTGCCAAGGTGCACCAAGACCAGCTAACCTCACTGATCTATACAAACTTCCTACTAACACACTAACTGGTTTACTCCCAACAAACCTAACTTAGGGTTTTGGTTTCAGTTTGGATTCCAACTAAGTTGAGATTATCCTTACAAGGCAAAGCTATGCTAAGGATTGGATAATCTCTCTAAGCTTAAGATAATGTTATTTAGCTCTTGGAATACAGAATAACTCTCGGTTGCTGAGAAACACTTGGGAAATTTAGATGGTTTCGAGTGCTTCTCTTAAAGGCTGAATGCTTTGAATGCTTGAGAGTTTGAGTAATTTCTGGCTTGGAAATTTCCCGTAACCTTGAATGGGTTCAAGGTCTTCTGTATTTATAGGTGATTTGAAAAACTATCAGTTGGAGAGATAGCCTTCTAGTCATCTATGTAGAGTGGCTTCAAATGGACATATCTACATGCAGCAGCCGTCCTTGCGTGGATTTGGTATTTGCATTAAATGCACATTAAATGCTTGCCCGTTGAATATGTAGTCTGAATTCAGTCTTCATGTCAGGTTCCGTACGTGCGTGTCCTTCTCGGATTGGTCCACGTCATCAGGTTGGTGAGAATGTCAGAACTTATTCCTGAGCTTCAGGCTTGTCTTATTAAGTTCATTTTGTCTTGAGCCCACCGGTCTTGTCCTGACGCTGAAATTCCTTTTGCATTGCTTGGCTCTACTCCAAGTCTTCCCATAAGCTCGGTGACATCCTGTTCCCTTCAGGACTGAGTTAGTAATGACCTCAGGGTCATACTCTTCATCACTGACACTTACTCAGCCAGCTTAGAGGACTGCCATAAGTTCAGGATGGTGCTCTTCGTCTTCAGGCTCTGAGTCTTGATTGACACCAGTGAGTTCTCCTCTCACTGAGTACCTGTGAAGTGTAAAATGACTAAGTACAAGTCCTAACCAAGACTAGCCTGACAAAGACAGATTAAGGCAAACATCTTTTCAGGGGCTTTGGGATCTTAATCAAAACTGACAATGTCCCAACAGAACTAATCTGGCGAAGACCACCCTAGAGACTCTCTTTATGTTGGGAAAATTAGGGGTGCCCGGAATCTATTCGGGATGAAATTTAAATACAAATTTAAATTCAATTATTACTAGCATGAATTAATCCTAATTAATTCAAATAATAATTCCAACAACTAATTTATCATCATGCATGTTGAATTAACTCACATATAATATATGGCGGAATAAACAAGATAATATGAGATTAACGTACCTCTCGTAGAACTTGGCCTTTGAATAAAATGGGACTAACACGTACGCGCTTTACCAACCCAAAATCATTCTCAAGTATTCCCTTTCACCTTGTTCGATCACCGGTGGGAGATGCTATCGAACAATTTAAATAACTAAGGAAAAAAAATATCTATGCTCTTGATTTTTCCAACACATGGAATTATGTACTTGGGGATGAAATAATCATCCCCTATTTATAGAGGGTAATGGCCGAATTTTTGTGGTGTATTGGGCCTTGGAGAAAATCTTTTCTTAGTCTCTAAGAAATCTTGAATATATCTCATATATTTTTTTCTCCATAATAAAATATTCCACAAAAATCTCACTTTCCTAAACAACTTGTTATTTTCGAAAATTTTAAGAAGTAAATCACAAGATTTGGATCTTCTTGAATATATGAGATAATCTTGTATTCCAAGAATACTTATCCTCCATAATATATTTCCAAGAAAATCAACAAAATCTTTTTCCTTCTTAATTCCTAATTTTCGAATTCAACAAAGAAAAATCAGCAATATATTTTCTTTTTATTTTAATCACCTTATCATTATTGGGCTACTTAATGGGCTACTTGAGGGGCCTTTAAGGAGAATTAAGATTGGACCTCCTAATGGACTTCTGAATTTCAATATTGAGCCCCAATATAATTCAATCCATTAATATTAATTATTACCACTAATAAATTAATATTGCACTATCCATCTTAATCCATATTACGATAATATGGGCTCCCGGTTATTATTTCCCGCGTTTAAGATTATCAAGTCCATTAATTAATTAAGCTTCTGAATAGCTCTAAATTAATTAATATATTTCACCTTGTAGTAAAGACAGCTCAACATTATTATCCGTACCGAAGAAACTGATTCTTCACTTGCAAGATTTGGTACGATAAAACTTCTGAGCCCACCAAGGGGACTAATCACACGAGCCGTACTCGCACACGTTTCTCCGTATTAAATCTTAGCAACCGTCGTATGATTAATATTATTGTCCAAGACACAAGGTTCGAAGTCACAATGATTCTCACCCAACATGAATCAAAGCAGTAACCATTAAGCACACATGGTCCTATTTAAGTGACGGAGATTAAGAAATCAACAACCACTGAGGTCTAATTCTTCACATTTCAGAACAGAAGAATTTATCCTCGTTGTAGGTCCTTTTCAACACATACTAAATGTGCTAGTGCAATCTCTTAGTCAAGACAGACCAATCTGAGCCTTACACATCGACCTTTCACGGCGGATTGTTCAATTTCACCTAGGTCGTGAAAATGTACATTTAGTTACAAGTAAACTATTAATGTTGTCTTACGTGATCGGGTATCACCACATTAACTACAATGTAACTAGTACCATATATTGAACGATTTGCAATAGAAATTCAACATTCAATCATAACTAAAGCAAATGCGATAAAAGAATTATTCTCATAAACAAGTGTTCGATACACGAGTTATACAAAGTAAAAGCATACTTTCACATATAACTCCAACACTTTAGCCATGGGGCTCGTCTGGACCTGCTGGAGAATACTTTGGCCCAGGCGGAGCTACAGAAGAAGAAGAAGGAAGAGCTGAAATCTCTTACCATGGCTAAGCAGCTGGCGGCAGAAGAAGAGTCCACTGATGCAGAGCAGGATCCTATCTCCATTTCTGGACCTGCCAAGAGGAAGATAAGGAAAGTTAAGAAGAGCTTCCTTGAATCTGTTGTTGAAGAGGCAGAGAAGAGATTCAAGGAAGAGACGCCTGAAGAGAGGCAAGCCCGGATTAGGAAGAACATAGATGAAGAGCAGAGGCTCCGATATGTTAGGAGGTAGAACAAGAAGACCAGAGAAGCTGGCATCTCTTCTGGTGCCAGTGGATCCAGCCAGAGAAGGAAGGCTCATGTGGAAGTGATGGAGATTTTGCCTCTCAGGACAGAAGGGTCTTTTGACTCAACTGTGCATGTGCCCTTGATTGAAAGATGGAGAGAGGCAAAAACTTTGTGGTTCATCCAGCACTACATCCAAAGGCCTCCACCAGAGGATGATGCGCTCATCAACAGAACTTTCCATACTTGGATGAAGGCATACGATGCAGGACTCTACAAGCAGCTGATGGACTCAACCATTGAATTCAACCTGGAAGTCACTGCCCCTGAATTCCATTATCTCAACACTCCCATGATAGGGGACCAGGTGGATTGGGCAGAACTGAAGAAGTTGTACAAGACCAAGGTGTGGCAAATTTCACTCCAACTTCTTCTGTTGAGTTGAAGGCCATTTAAGATAGATTCTTCGACTGGTTCCTGGTGCCTAAGGAGAACAGAAGATATGCCTAGAATAGGATTCTGAACTTATTGTAATCTGTAATCCTTTTATCCTATTATTAATGAAATATCACATCTTTTCTGTCTTAAAGACAACCTCTTGTTGTCTTCTTGTTTGCTTGATAAGATCTACCCTAAGGTCTTATCCTCTTATTGTTCTTATGCTTAAGTATTTATGTTTTTGATCAGTTCTGGTTGTGTTTTAACTCCATCTAAAAGGAGGAAATTGTTAGGATAAAAGTTGTTAGTTTTGGATGAGTTAAAACAAACCAAAAGTTGTAATAGGACCATCTGGACAGGTTAGCCACATGAGGAACTAGATTAGGACTTAGTCTAGGGGAAACTGCCAGACCAGAAGACTTCACCAGAAGAGTCACCAGAAGACCTTCCAGAAGACTTCACCAGATGAGACTGACCAGAGGCAGAGAACCTTCCCCAGACTAGACGAGTCTGGTGAAACAAAAGATGCTCAGAATTATCTCCTGATTCTCCTGAGTAATCTGTTTCTTAACCAACTCTGGACCAGAAGACATTGTGGTTACCTGGTGTCTGGTCCTGCCTTCTCTGGAGAGAATCAGAGTTAGGCATTGGAAGCACTTGACCGTTGGTGATTTAAATCAAGTCAACAAGATCAGGATTGGAAAGTTTTGAAGTCAATCAATCCAAGGATCCCATCAACCCAATCAATCAATTAGGGAATTGATTGATTGAAAGCTTCCCTAAATAGAGGATCTTATTAGATTAGCTCTCCAACGGCTAAACCCTAATCACCTCTATAAATACAAGAGTGCAGATTCAAAGAAAGTCTCCAGATTCTCACGCGCGAAATCACATTCCAAGCCTTTAGTTTATCACTCTTAAGCACTCTTATTGCTCTTATTTTATACATATACTCTAAAAGAAGCAGTTGGATCTCAACCTGTTCATCTCTAAGAAAAGGTTGAAGGTTGTAGACTTTAGATCGAAGTTAGATCTAAAGGGATTGTAAGAAGGAACTGGTACTTCACAATTCCAGTACGTAAGTGGTTTGTTGGTTGGTTAGTGAGACCCCTTTTGATCAAAGGGAGAGTGGACGTAGGATATTGAAATCCGAACCACTATAAATCTGGTCCATTTACTGCTTTCTTCAATTTTGTCATAATTTATTTAGTGCTCTTATAAAAGATTTTGTTAAAAGACATATCCTTTAAAGCTTCCGCAATAAATCTACTTAGTGGGACCAACAGGTACTTACCTCAGGTTGAGCCTATTCCTCAGTCTGAGGCTCAACTATCCCTGATGTGCTGGGCTTAGAAGTGGCTCTTGACTCGTCTTCCTGATCGTCGTCATCATCCCATCTTGGAATTGGCACAGTTTTGACCTTTGGATCAGGTTGATTCTTTAAGCTCAGCCTTGTCACTCTCCCAGTGACCTTCTCGGTGTCAGGATTCAACACTCTTACCCTAGACTCATTAGCAGATTCATCAAACACAACATGTGGTGATTCTTTCACAACAAGGGTCTTACAATTGTAAACCCTGAATGCTTTACTAACTTCAGAATATCCTAAGAATATTCCTTCATCAGATTTGCTATCAAAGGCTTTCAATTGGGTCTTCCCATTGTTGAGGATAAAGCACTTACAACCAAATACATGAAAGTAAGAAATACAAGATTTCCTCTTATTCCATGTCACATATGGGGTTTGTGCATGTTGTTTGTTCAGCATGGATCTGTTTTGAGTGTAGCATGCAGTGTTGATTGCTTCAGCCCAGAATTTCTTGGGCAATCCTGACTCAGCCAGCATGGTCTTGGAAGCTTCCTTTAGTGTCATGTTCCTTCCTTCTGTGACACCATTCTGTTGTGGGGTTCTAGCTGCAGAAGTCTCATGAGCTATACCAAGTTCATTACAAAAGTCAGAAATATATGAATTTATAAATTCAGTGCCCTTGTCAGATCTGATCTTGGTAATGGACTGATTCTTCTCATTGCTGAGCCTTCTGAGCAACTCAGGAAGCTTCACCTGTGTTTCCTTCTTATTCAACAAGAAAATAACCCAAGTATATCTAGAATAATCATCAATAACCACAAGGGTGTATTTTCTACCATTCATACTCACAGGTGTTATGGGACCAAATAAATCCATGTGCAAGAGCTGAAGAATCCTATCAGTGGAATGGGAAACTTTTTCTTTGAATGACGCTCTGACCTGCTTCCCTTCCTGACAAGCTTTGCACACATGATCTTTGCTAAAAACTTCATTAGGTAGACCTTCACAAGTGATTGCCTAGAAATTTTGTTAAGAATCTTGAAGTTCAGGTGGCTTAATCGTTTATGCCATAACCAACTGAGCTCTAGAGAGCTTTTAGCAACAAAACAAGTTTTAGAAACAGTGCTGCTCCAATCAGCGAGATAAACGTTACCTTTCCTGATACCTGATAGAAGCACTTGTGTTGATTTGTCCTTGACTGAACATATATTCGATGAGAACTCAACACTGAAACCTTTGTCACAGAACTGACTTACTGACAATAGGTTATGCTTCAGTCCTTCAACAAAGGAAACATTTTCCACTCTGACTGTACCTATTATCAAGACACCAAAACCTTTAGTAACACTAGGTTATGCTTCAGTCCTTCAGTCCTTCAGTCCTTCAACAAAGGAAACATTTTCCACTCTGACTGTACAATAGGTTATGCTTCAGTCCTTCAACATTTTACTAGGTTATACTGACAATAGGTTATGCTTCAGTCCTTCAACAAAGGAAACATTTTCCACTCTGACTGTACCTATTATCAAGACACCAAAACCTTTAGTAACACCTTTTGAGTTATCACCAAAGGTTACCTGTGGACCATCTTTAGCTTGAAATTCTTGGAGAATACTCTTCATTCCAGTCATATGCCTTGAGCATCCACTGTCTAGGTACCAAACAGCTTTGTTTGAGTCTCCTCTCCTCTTGTTGTGATCCACAGCCGCCTGCAAGCAAATCAGGGTTTAGGTATCCATTGGGTGTTGGGTCATATTGTGTCAGTTGTACCATTCGGGATTCAGACTTGCTTAACTACCCTGATTGCCTCAGAGTGGTAAATATGTCTCTCTGAAACATCAATATACACAACTTTCTTCTTCTTTGCCTGAGAGGAAGATGGTGTATGAGTGCTATACTTAGGCTTCATAGGAGCCTGAGTGGGTGTCTTTTGGGCTGGCTTCCTATTCTTCCTAGATCTGGGTGCAGCAGGTCTTGGGCCTTGTTCTTGATAAGGACCCTGTGTTCTATTCCCCCTAGGCAAGTGAGGGAATGGAAGACAGTTAAAGGCCTCAGGATGCCAAAACCATGGGGGTGTCATCATGTTTGGCCTTCCCTCTTGGTATTGCCAAGCATAATGGTACCCTCGCTGACCAGTCTGAGGGCTCTTGGCCCGAGTCTTCCTCTGATTTCACTGAGGCTTTCTCTGGCCTGAGCTCTCAGGGACCTCCTTTGGTTGCTTTTCCTTTCCCTTGGGTTTTGGCTTAGCAACCTTGGGGGCAACCCTGACTGAGTCAACAGTTTCCTTGCCCTTATCAGTTTGACGGGCCTGAAGTACAACCTTAGGTGCACTTTGGCCTGCGTGAACAAATACCCTCTCAGTGTTGCTCCCTGAAGCAACATGAGATTGACCTTGTGAGGATTTCTTAGGAACATATCCAAGTCACTTTTTCTCGTTCCCAAGCATTTGGCTGCTATTTATTTCCTCTTTAGCCACTGAGGATTTATTCATTGCTGCAACCTTTTGCCTGAGTGAGTCCTCACTCTTTTTCAGGATTTCATGTCTGGCAAAGAGGTCATCAAACTTACTCTTAAGTACTTTCAGTTCTTCCTTCCTGGCCAACTCTTCCTCAGCCAAATCATTCAGAATCTTCTCTCTTGGGAGACGCTCAGCATTGATCATATCAATTTCCTGAGTTAGTCTCATAATTTGAGCAGATTCTTTAAGATCAGACTGAGTGAGCTGATCATTCAGGCTCTGGACCTCAGTACTCAATTTCTTGTTCTCCTCTACCAAGAAGACATTAGTTTCCTGCAGCCTGGAGAAATCAACCATCAATTGATCCAGGCAGATCTGAAGGTTCATTTCTCTGACTGACTCTGAGCTAAGCTCAGGATTTTGACCAGTGTAGGAACCACATACAGAGTTAGATGTTACATCAGAAAAGAGTTCAGGTGACCTCTCCTCAGAACCATCCGAGTCAGTTGCATCCTCAGCGAGCATGGCTCTCCGGTCAGTAAGTCCCTGGCCTCTCTTGGCCCTCCTGTCCTCTCTTTCCCTTGCACTCAGCTTCGGACAATCATACTGATAGTGCCCGCTCTTGTTACAGTTGTAACATGTTGCTTGCTCATCTCCTCTTTCTCTCCTAGGTTCAGGGTTCCTCCTTGAGTCAGGTTCCCTCTGTCTTGATGAGCTTTCAGACTTCCCTGAGTGCTTGTCACTATGAGTACATCTCTGTTCATCTCTACGATCAGGCTTTAGATCTGAATATCTTCTTTCATCGCCACTATCTCTCCTCTGGTCAGTGTTTCTCCTTTACTCATACCTCCTTGAGCTTTGGTGGGTTCTTTCAGGTTTCCTGTCACGTGAGTCCTGATAAAATTTCTTATAATGACCAAACCTGGAATTTAGCTTCTCAAAGCGTCTGGCCATCAGGCTGTATTCCTCAGCAAGCTCTTCCTTGCTCATCTCCATCAGTGACTTTGATGAAGACTCAACAGGTTCAGACCTGGCCTTGAACGCCATATTTTTCTCAGGAGTTTTCTCCTTCTCTTCCTCTTCTGGCTGAACTTTCTTCTTTCTCTTGTTAAGATCAAATTCCAGTGCCTTGAGCTCTGAAAAAAGTAAAGCAGAAATTATGTTACTCATATCTTGAGTGTTCTTAAGCATAATTACATTGTTATCCCATCTCTCAGGAAGGGCATTCAGGATCTTTGAAGCAACATCTCTCTTAGGGACATCCTTGTCCAGCATCACCAACTCATTCATCAACTTGATGAACCTTGACTCCATCTGATCGATAGTCTCATCAGGTAGCATCTCGAACGCCTCGAATGTCTGAATGGCAATGTTTCTCTTGTTCTCCTTTATCTTTTCTGACCCTTCACACATCCTGGTCAGCTCATCCCAAACCTCTTTGTCGTCTTTAAGTTCATCCGCCTCACTGACTCCTCGAAATGCACCGTATGCAAGATGATATTTCTAGCCACATAGTCCGGTCCCACCATCTTGATCTCGTCAGTGGTCATATCCTTCCTTTCCTTAGGGATAGGAACGCCAATTTCAAGATCATCATATCCCCATCCTCTGACGTTAGGAATAGTGATTTTGATAGGTCCTTCCTTGAGAACACGCGGTATTTGGTCATGGATGGCATCAAGATGTGCTTCTAGTCTGAACTTCCAATAGACAAAGTTAGACACAGAGAATTCAGGTAACGAAGCTTCAAGTCTCCTCGAAGTCATGATGATGCAAGTTTTATGAAAAGCAAACTCAGATCTGTTCTGTGACCACCAACAGTTTCTCCTCTGAAACTATTAGTATTCAAAGTCAGTGGTCTTTTGAACCACTGCTCTGATACCACTTGTTGGTCCTGGTACAAGACTAAGGAATACGTGTATGGGGGGAGAGGAATACACGTATACCAATTTTTCAAACTTAAAACCTAACTGAGTCCCCTTTACTCATAGTGATAATAAACTAGGAGCTGATAACACACCTACTGACTACACTTAGTGCGGGTCAGTTGGTTAACTATCAGTTCAAGTTCAGTGCGGAAATGCGTGAACCCTGATAGTTTAAAGTCATGTTTAGTTTGCTTTATGAAAAACTTGTTTACTCAATTCTGAATGGTGATTAGTAGGGCAGTGCTCCTTTTTGAAGATCGGGCTGATTGATTCAGACCTGATAAAACCAAATGCAATGAATGACAATTAATATAGCAAGTAAGCACAATATCAAAGCAGTAAGAACACAGGGAGTTTAACGTGGTTCAGAGACTCAAGCTCCTACGTCCACAGCCTGATTTAACAGGAAATCCATTCAAGGGATTCTTGTTTTTAACGTGCCAAGGTGCACCAAGATCAGCTACCTCACTGACCTATACAAACTCCTCCTACTAACTAGCTTAACATACTACCAACAAACCTAACAAGTAGGGTTTTGGTTTCAGTTTGGATTCCAACTAGGTTGTGATTATCCTTACAAGACAAGGCTATGCTAAGGATTGGATAATCACTCTAAGCTTAAGATTTTGCTAATACGCTCTTGGAATACAGAATAACTCTTAGTAACTAAGAAACACTTGTAAAATTTAACTGGTTTTGAGTGCTTCTTCTAAAGACTGAATGTTTTGAATGCTTGAGAGTTTGAGTAATTTCTGGCTTGGAAATTTCCCGTAACCTTGAATGGGTTCAAGGCCTTCTGTATTTATAGGTGATTTGAAAACTATCCGTTGGAAGAGATAACCTTCTGTTCATCTATGTAGAGTGGCTCAAACGGACATATTTCACATGCATCAGACGTTCTTGCATGGATTAGGTAACTTGTATTTAATGCACCATTTAATGCTTGCCCGTTGAATATGCAGTCTGAAGTCAGTCTTCTGTCAGGTTCCGTACGTGCGAGTCCTTCCCGGATTGGTCCACGTCATCAGGTTGGTGAGAATGTCAGAACTTATTCCTAGGCTTCAGGCTTGTCTTATTAAGTTCTTTTTGTCTCGAGCACAACGGTCTTGTCCTGACGCTGACATTCATTTTGTATTGCTTGGCTCTACTCCAAGTGTTTCCCATAAACTCAGTATCATTCTGTTCCCTTCAGGACTGAGTTAGTAATGACCTCAGGGTCATACTCTTCATCACTGACACTTATTCAGCTAGCTTAGAAGACTGCCATAAGTTCAGGATGGTGCTCTTCGTCTTTAAGCTCTTGGTCTTGATTGTTATCAGTGAGTTCTCCTCTCACTGAGTACCTGTGAAGTGTAAAATGACTAAGTACAAGTCCTAACCAAGACTAGCCTGACAGAAACAGATTAAGGCAAACATCTTTTCAGAGGCTTTGGGATCTTAATCAAAACTAACAATGTCCCAACAAAGAAATTCAATGATATTACTAAGTTTTTGTCTGGCACGTTGTATCCAACTGCAAATCTATTTTATTGGAACTTTTGTGAGATTAAGCTTTTGCTAGGAGAGTGGATTGTTAGCGATGATATCACCACTAATGTATTGAAAGAAGTCAAATATTGCTCTTGATGTGGCTAGTTTTCTTGATCCTAGATTCAAGAAAAAGATCATAGAATATTTCATGAGGAAGTTTCATGGTGAGCTGGCATATCAAGCTAAAACGAAAAAGATAATGAAGATTGTGAGACAACCATATCAACAATATGCTTGTGATACATCAAATGTCCCAATGAGCTCTATTATTGTTGCTAGTCATGGTGAAACTTGTGTAGCAAGTTCTATATTTATGGAAAAAGACAACGATGAATTTGAGAGTTACTTATACATCAGTGGGGGGGCTGATGCAACAACAAATGACTTGGAGAAACACTGCAGTACCTCCATTAAAGGTGCCTAAGTCTGAAATTTTTGATATTTTATCTTGGTGGAAGGTTCATCAACAGGAATACCCTATTCTCTCACGACTTGCTCGTGATGTGTTAGCCATACAAGTGTCAACTGTTGCTTTCGAATCTGCATTCAGTGCCGATGGTCGTGCTATAGATCCATTTCGTAGTCGTTTGGATCCTGATATGGTAGAAGCACTAGTTTGTACTAAGGATTGGATAGCTGCATCCAAACAAGGTTATTTTTTTAACTTCTTGTCATTTTATATTAGAATTATGTATCTATAATCCTCTTATGCATTTTCTTATAAAAATTTCAGGTTCTTAAAAAAATATTGCATCCATTGTTGTTGATCTTGAAGTTTTGGAAACACTTGTTGCAAATATGAGGGATGAGGTTTATCATTATTACTTATTAAATAATAATTAGTTTCCAAGTTAGTTGCAAACTTGAAATACTAACTGCTTATAAAAAAAAATATAGGTTGAAGAAGAAATGGACAATGATAAGGATTGATGAGGATCCGAGAGTTGAGGCCTCCATTTAATGTTCAATAACTATGTTCTTCCCCTATCCCTCTTAAGTTTTTGTTAGGATATAGATTAGATGTTTTGAAGATGTTAAAACAAGAACTTGTAATAGGACTAGTTGAACTTGTTAGTCAGCTACAGATTAGTCTAGGTCTAGAATAGGACTTTGGTTAAGGGGGAAGAAATCTGTGCAGATCAGATGAGGTGACCAGGTGAGAGGTGACCAGATAAGAGGTGACCAGATGAGGTCCAGAGGAGTCTGACCAGAGGAGTCTGACTAGAGGAGTCTGCCAGAGGAGTCTGACCAGAGGAGCCTGACCAGAAGACCTCTCCCAGATGAGGTTCAGAGCAGGAATATCACCAGACCAGACCTGACCAGATGAGACCCCAGACCAGACGAGTCCTGACCAGATAAGGGAGACGGATTAGTTCACCCACATGGAGGCTGCGTGTAATCTGGAGACAAGGAGATTTTGGAGATCATTGATGGAGAAGAAGGCAATCTGAAGAGTCAACTGATGGAGGATTTGATTGATTGTTTGATTGAAGTTAACTAATCAATCAATATAATCAATCTGTGATTGATTATATCCCTTCAATTATGGTTGTTTGAATTTCTAGCTTCCAACGGCTAGTTAATTCTCACAACTATAAATATGAGTGAATGGTGATGAGTTAAAAAAAAGACAAGAGTCGGGCAAGAGCACAAAGCACACGTACTCTCCACTCACTCACCTTGTTCATTCGAATATTATATCTACTCTTTTAGGAGTTCTAGTTGGAATATTACTCAATCTATTCACCTTGAAAGGTTGTTGTAAGTTGTTGTACAAAGGAGCTGGTACTTCCCAATTCCAGCAGTAGTTCGTAAGTTGGTTGGAGAGAAAGTCCCCTTTTGAGAAAGGGAGAGTGGACGTAGGACAAGTTGGTCCGAACCACTATAAATCCCTGGTGTTCTTTACTTTATGGCTTTTAGATTTCTGCATTTATTTTTAGCATTTCTTTAAAGGGTTTTCATTAAAATATCTCAAGTTATTTTGGTGGTCACCAGGGCAGATCTATTTTTTTAAAACCCAAATATTTATTTTTGTAACATGTTTTTGCAGAAATGGGCTCAAAAAGAAGCAGTAAAAGAGATACTAGGAGTTACTCCAAAAGAAGCATCACAAATGAGGAAGAAGAGGTGTCCACTTCTGGTTCATAATCTAATTTTGGACCAGACGAAGAGATATGTCTAGTGATAGACGAGGTATGTAATCGAACTTCCTCTTCTTTTTCATCTTCTTCTTTTTCTGGGCAATCAGAGGAGTTTGATATGCAGAAGATGATATTAGATCTCCAAACTTCTATACAACTTTGTCAAAAGTTGGAAGATGAGAACTCAAAGCTGAAAGCAGAAAATCAGAAGCTTTCACAATGTCTAGGCAACTCAGCTGATCTACCAGCTGAACAAAATCATACATTGGTTGAAGAGTCTTCTGACTTGACAACCAGGTGTACTGAACAAGTTAAGCTGATAGAAAGGTTGGTTGTTGAAAACATTGAGAAAGACAATGAATATAATCTGCTCAAAGCTAAGTTTGATGAACTCTTCCACCAAAACAAAATTGTAAGAGAAAGTGAGGACAAGCTCAAGATGAGAGTGAAGCAGCTGACTACAGCAAGCAATGCTGTGTCAAATATAGCTGCCTTATCTCAAAGAGAGCATGATAAGACAGGTCTTGGTTATACCAAACCTGAATCCTCACATGTTCAGAAAGAAGAACAGCCTAGAAATTTTATTGATAAGGGCAAGAGGTCAGCTGACCAGGCAACTCAGCCTAATGGGCAGATGAGTACTGAAACTCAAAAACCCAAAAGGCAGAAGAGGAATTTTAAGAAGGGTTATACCCAAAATAAAATACCTCAGCCAAGCCAGCGGAGTAGAAGACAGTCTGGATCTTCTCAAAAGAGGCAGAACCAGATGACTCCTACTCACCTACAGAAGACTTTCAAGTCATCTGCCAGACCAGCTGGAACTTTTGATGGTTCTAGCAAGACTTATCCTTATCAACAAAATTTCAAGACTGTTGCATTAAGACAAGTTGTTCCTTCTACTGGACAAGCTCATAAGAGAAGAAGAGCCACTAGAAGAAATAACCATGTCAAAGGTTCTTTTGTTTAGTGTGTTTTTGTGGACTTATATGGAAGAAAGATAAGATCACCTGATCCAAAAAGGGATGATCTATTCTTATGGCTTCCTAAATATTGTGCTAACCCCCCTGGACCCAGAAGGGTACCAAAAACTTGATTGCCTGCAGATACACAAGAAGACCAGCTGATATTTTGCCCCAATATCAGCTGAGCATACCTTGAGGGGGAAGATCAGTTGACCCAGCCTGCTAGATTCTTTATCATGTTATTTTAAATTTTTCCTGTCTTGTTTTATTTAAAGTTCTTCTAGTTTTAACATCATAAAAAAGGGGGAAATTGTTAGGATATAGATTAGATGTTTTGAAGATGTTAAAACAAGAACTTGTAATAGGACTAGATGAACCTGTTAGTCAGCTACAGATTAGTCTAGGTCTAGAATAGGTCTTTGGTTAAGGGGGAAGAAATCTGTGCAGATCAGATGAGGTGACCAGGTGAGAGGTGACCAGATGAGGTCCAGAGGAGTCTGACCAGAGGAGTCTGACTAGAGGAGTCTGCCAGAGGAGTCTGACCAGAGGAGTCTGCCAGAGGAGTCTGACCAGAGGAGTCTGGCCAGAGGAGCCTGACCAGAAGACCTCTCCCAAATGAGGTTCAGAGCAGGAATGTCACCAGACCAGACCTGACCAGATGAGACCCCAAACCATACGAGTCCTGACCAGATGAGGGAGATGGATTAGTTCACCCACATGGAGGCTGCGTGTAATCTGGAGACAAGGAGATTTTGGAGATCATTGATGGAAAAGAAGGCAATCTGAAGAGTCAACTGATGGAGGATTTGATTGATTGTTTGATTGAAGTTAACTAACCAATCAATATAATCAATCTGTGATTGATTATATCCCTCCAATTATGGTTGTTTGAATTTCTAGCTTCCAACGGCTAGTTAATCCTCACAACTATAAATATGAGTGAATAGTGATGAGTTCAAAAAAAAAGACAAGAGTCGGGAAAGAGCACAAAGCACACGAACTCTCCACTCACTCACCTTGTTCATTCGAATATTATATCTACTCTTTTAGGAGTTCTAGTTGGAATATTACTCAACCTATTCACCTTGAAAGGTTGTTGTAAGTTGTTGTACGAAGGAGCTGGTACTTCTTAATTCCAGCAGTAGTTCGTAAGTTTGTTGGAGAGAAAGTCCCCTTTTGAGAAAGGGAGAGTGGACATAGGACAAGTTGGTCCGAACCACTATAAATCCTAGTGTTCTCTACTTTATGCTTTTCAGATTTCTGCATTTATTTTTTGCATTTCTTGTTGGTCCCACTAGTTAGATTGATTGCGGAAGCTTAAGTTAAATGTCTTTCAAATTCTTTTTACAAGAGAACAATAATCAATAGGACAATAAGTAAATGAAAGCAATAAAGAACACAAGATATATAGTGGTTCGGATTTGAATATCCTACGTCCACTCTCCCTTATATCCAAGGGGTCTCACTATCAACCAACTCACTTACTTACTCACTGGAATTGTGAAGTACCAGTTCCTTCTTACAACCTCTTTAGATTTGACTTCAATCTAAAGATCAAACAGCCTACAACCTTATCTGGTAGATGAATAGGTTGAGGTTTCAACAACTCCTTTAGAGTAGATAAATATTATGAACAGTAAGAGTGCTTGGATCAAAAGCTTGGATCAACTTATGCGCGTATGTAGTCTCTCTAGAGCTTTTTCTTGAACTGCACTCTTGTATTTATAGAGGTGATTAGGGCTAGCCGTTGGAGGGCTAATCCAATCAGATCCTCTATATAAGGAAGCCTCAATCAATCAATTCCCTAATTGATTGATTGGGTTGGTGGGATCCTTGGATTGATTATCTTCAAACTTTCCAATCCTGATCTTGTTGACTTGATTTGAATCACCAACGGTCAATAGCTTCCTCTGCCTAACTCTGATTCTCTCCAGAGAAGGCAAGACCAGACACTAGGCAACCTCGGTGTCTTCTGGTCCTAATCTGGTGAACAACCAGAATACTCAGTAGAAACAGGAGATCAAACTGAGCATCTTTTGTTCCACCAGACTCGTCTGGTCTGGACTCGTCTAGTCTGGGGAAGGTCCTCTGCCTCTGGTCAGATCTCATCTGGTGAAGTCTTCTGATGGAGTCCTCTGGTGACTCTTCTGGTGAAGTCTTCTGGTCTGGCAGTTCCCCCTAGACTAAGTCCTAATCTAGATCATCATCAGGCTAACAGGTCCAGATGGTCCTATTACATCTTCTGGTTTGTTTTAACTCATCAAAACTAACAATTTTTATCCTAACAATTTCCCCCTTTTTGATGGAGTTAAAACACTACCAGAACTGATCGCAAAGAAGAATTTAAGCATAAAAACAGTAAAGGATAAGACCTTAGAATAGATCTTATCAGGAAAACAGTTAAGACAACAAGAGGTTGTCTTTTGAACAGAGAAGATATGAATTTCATTGATAATAAGGACAACAGTGATTACAGATTACAATGCAATTCTGGTCATATCTAAGCATATCTTCTGTTTTCCTTGGGTACCAGAAACCAGTCCAAAAATCTATCCTGGACGGCCTTCAACTCTGCAGAAGATGTTGGAGTGAAGTTCACCAACACCTTTGTCTTGTACAGTCTCTTCAGCTCAGCCCAATCAACCTGGTCTCCTGCCATGGGAGTGTTAAGATAAGTGAACTCAGGGGCAGTCACCTCCAGGTTGAACTCAATGGTTGAGTCCATCAATTGCTTGTACAGCTCTGCATCATAAGCTTGCATCCAGGTGTGAAAGGTTTTGTTGATCAGCTCATCATCCTCTGGTGCTGGCCTCTGGATATAGTGTTGGATGAACCAGAGAGTCTTTGCCTCCTTCCATTTCTCAATCAGGGGCACAGGCACAGTAGAGTCAAAAGACCCTTCTGTCCTGAGAGGCAGAATGTTCATCACTTCAATGGGAGCTTTCCTCCTCTGGCTCGAGCCACCTGCACCAGAAGAAGCACCTGCTTCTCTGCTCTTCTTGTTTTGCCTCCTAACATATCTGAGCCTCTGCTCTTCATCTATGTTCTTCCTGATCCTTGCTTGCTTCTCCTCTGGAGTCTCTTCCTTGTATCTCTTTTGAGCTTCTTCAACAACAGTCTCAAGGAAGCTTTTCTTGACTCTCCTGATCTTCCTCTTTGTAGGTCCAGAGATGGAGATTGGATCCTGCTCAGCTTCTGACTCCTCTTCTGCAGCAAGTTGCTTAGCCATGGAAAGAGATTTGAACTCTTCCTTTTTCTTCTTCTGCAACTCAGCCTGGGCCAAAGTGTTCTCCAGCAGGTCCACACGAGCTCCATGGCTGAAGAGAGTTTCATTGGTGGTCTTTGCCAGATCAGTTCTGGCCTTCTCTTCCCCCTTTTAACTTCATCAAGGAGGGGCTCCACTACCTGCCTTATAAGATCAGGCAAGGCAGTGTTGGAGGAAGAGTGAAGATCACGCAACTGTTTGGCCTCCTCCAGGTAGGCTCTTGATTCTGCAACAAGCCTTTCCTGCTTCTCCAACATCTCCTGGAGGGAGTCTTTCAGCTTGGCAGTTTGGATCATCTGGCTTGCCATCTCAACTTTAAGCACAGAGACAGGTCTCATCTGCTCCAGCACGTGCTCCTGGAGCTGCTTCTGGCTGTGCATGACATCCAATTTGACAAAGAGGTCATTGGCCTTGAAAGAAGCTTTAACTTCTGCCAGTGTAGACTTGATCTACTTCAGGAAGATCCTCCTCTCCTGCCTGATTTGATGCTCTATCATAGCAGGGGCCATGTGTTGAATGGCTTTTGAAAAGCGCCCTATCTGCATAATCTGCTCGTTGAAGAATGCTTTCATCTTCTGGAGCACAGCAGGAGACATCTCAAAGTCCTCCTCGTCTGAATATAGCTCTGAAGGGAATGAGAAATGAGGACCAAAGTTGTAAGAGAAGCCCTCTGGAGTGAGCATAACTCCTCTCTGGATAAGGAGAGTTCTGATAAGGATCTTGGCCGCCTCTGGTGTCTCCAACTCTGCTGGGTTTTGTATGTTTGGCTTTTTCTTCAGCTCAATCTCCCACGCAGTGAAGGCAGAGGGAGACATCTCCTCCAGCAGAAGCATGAGATCTTCAACATCTTGGAGTCTGGCCATACTCCAAACCTTGGCATCCGTCAGATCTGCCAGGAGGGGTGAGTGCTCCAACAGAATTGGAAATTGCTCTCTTAGCCAGAGCTGAGCACTCACACTCATACTCTGCCTGATGGGACCCATCTCATTAGAAGAGAAAATAAAGGGTTTGGGCCCAGAGGCAGAGGAGGAAGGTGCTAAGTTAGCAGGCTCAAGTGAAGCTTTCTCATCTTCACTATCATCGCTTGTTAAACAGGTGGGAGAAGGGGGAGGGGCAGGGAATCCCAGAGCCATAGAAATGGTTGGGTCCTGGTCTGTATGGGTTTGGGGAGGGTTAGGATTTTGAGAGGTAGATGTGGAGGGGATGTATTGCTCTGCACCAGAAGAAGGCGGGATCTCTGGTACAGAAGGTGGGATGGGGATTTATGATGTGGAAGTGTTTGGAGGGGGAATTTCTGCACCAGAAGAGGTTGAGGGTACCTCTGGTACAGAAGGTGGGGGAGAGGGGTTTGTGGAAAGATGTGTTTGGGAATTTGGGGGAGAAGGTGTTTGAGTAGGAATGGTAGAGGGAGTATATACTGGGGTGTTTGGGAGACTCTGCTCTGGTGGAAAAATAGGGTTACCAGAGGCAGATGGGGTTTGGGGAATATTATCTGGGGGAGAGGTAGAGGGAGAGACAAGATTAATAGGGGTAGAAGATGGAATGGAAGGGTTTACCTCTGCTGAGTCAACATCAGCAAGTATAACATGCTCTGGAGCAGAGATATCATCCATCATCTGGGAAGCCTCATCAATGGCCTTCTCCAAGGCCTCTCCAAGATCAGATCCAGAGTCAGGATCTTGAAGAATGGCTCTCTTGGCCTTGGATTTCTTCACAAGAGGCTCAGCCTCTTCTTCCTCTTCATCCTCTGATGGCTCATCCACCAGGAGGGTTTTCTTGGCCTTCCTGCTAGTCCTTGACTTCTTAGCAGAGCCCTTCCTGGCCTCCTCAGGCCTCTTCCTCTTGGCCGCTCCAGCCTTCTTAACAGCTTTATCATCATCACCCTTCTTCTTAAGTACTTCAAGAAGGGGAATCTGGTCCTCCTCTGAGGAACCAGAAAAGGCAATGGTTGAGGAACCAGTTGCTTCAGCAGCTTTCTTATGGGTCTTCTGCTTCTGCTGCTGCTTCTGCCCCTTTGCAGGTGAGGGAATAGATTGAATAGGAGGGGCAGGGATGGCTTGCTCTCCATCAGAGTCGGCATGACCATGGAGAGGGCCATCCTTGGAGAAGAGGATCTTGGATTTGTGATAACCATGGCACCAAGATGCTTTCCACTTCTTCTCTGGAAGGAGAGAATCCAGAATTAGAGTCAACTTAGTCCCCAAAGAGACATTTGCAGTGAAGAAGAACTGCAACTCCCCTGGCTTGGAAGGACAATGCTCCTTCTTCACCTTCAGTCTGTTCTTCCTCAACACATCCTAGAAGAACTCCGCCCAATTGCATTGAACACCATCATATAAAGCCCTCATCACACACATTCTGCCGTTGAAAATGGCATCTGTGCTGTGATTCTCACACATAAGCACCTTCACCACAATATCAAAAAGTACCTTGTACTTTTGCCTCAGATGCTTGTCCAAGAAGCCCTTTGTGATAGTCTGGCAGGAAGATCGAGCAAAGATCTTGAAGGAACCAATGATGTCATCCTCTTTGTACGTCAAAGGATCCACTCCCACCGCATAAATGTTCTCGAATAGAGCGCAAAAATCGTGCTTAGAAAACACCAAATCATCTTCATCAATCTTGGAAGAAATGTGATCCGCGTGGATCTTCATACGAACCAACAACTGGGCCGCATATCCGTCAAGAGTACGAAAGTCCTTGGGAACTGTGGAGATCAACTTCTCCACCCCTGCTCTCTGGAGCATCTCCAGAATCGACAGCACGACAGGGTTCTTGGTTGTATAAAAGTCCACCACCATCTCCGTCTTTAGCTTTTTCATCATAAGAACATGATCGAAGTTGCACGGAGGAGCCATTTCTGTGAAAGAGAGAGAGAGAGAAAGAAAATACTTTGCAGAGAGAGGTTAGGGTTTGAAAGTATGGAAACGTGAAAGGACAGATTGAAAGGAAATTTGATTTAAATAGGGTAATACGTGTGGCTTGATTAATAAATGAAGTGTGAACGCTTGTAATTTCAAAATTAATTGAGGAAACAAAATCAATTTTAGCATTGATTGACATTTTGCACAGTGATTAAATCCGATGGCCACGATGAAAGGCGAGATGCAGATTTAATCTGGTGCGTTGGCATAGTCATTGGGACTGGGCATAAAGGGGTTTTGTGGCAGTCAAGAGAAAAAACGAAATGATTGCCTAGGTCCTATACCCTAGTCTTAAATACACTCTGAAGTTGAAACGTTTTGAGTGTACTTACTAATTTGAAAAGTGTATCCCAATGATCAGAGGCCAGAGAAGTAAAGACATACCTATCACCTGATATTGTAACCAGATGATACCACAGCCAGTCTGGTGCTACATCTCCTCTGATGAAGCTCATCTGGTCCAGATCAGAGAAGACTTTGGACATTTCTTGAAGTCGACTCAGCACCTCATCTGGGACAAGTGTCACCTGGTGCATACCTCATCTGGGATAGAACTTCTCTGATATGTCTAATCTGCAGGTATGTTAGTTTAAGAAAAGAAATATATGAAGTAAAGTAACGAAACAAAGTATACTTCTCTGATGTTCTCCCTAAAATAAATCTGTCTCTGGATCCAACAATCCTAACTCAAAAGCTAACTCTCTGAATCTGGTCTCAGCCAAAGGTTTGGTTAAAATATCTGCTCTCTGCTTCTCTGTTGCAATCTTTTCCATCCTTATATCTCCCTTCTCAACATGATCTCTGATAAAGTGATGCCTTATATCAACATGTTTACACCTGGTATGAAGAACTGGATTCTGGGTGATTGCAATTGCACTATTACTATCACAGAAAATAGGAATATCCTTAGCTCTAATCTGGTAATCCCTAAGCTGTTGACTAATCCAGAGAAGTTGTGAACAACAACTCCCTGCAGCCATGTACTCTGCTTCTGTTGTAGATGTAGCAACTGAAGTCTGCTTCTTAGAAAACCAGGATACCATTTTATTCCCTAAAAATTGGCATGTTCCACTTGTAGACTTCCTATCTATTCTGCATCCACCATAGTCTGAATCTGAATACCCACTCAACTCTAAGTTATCATCTGCAGGATACCATAATCCTAAATTCACAGTTCCCTTAAGATATTTCAATATCTTCCTAGCTGCTTCCAAATGACTCTTCTTGGGATTAGCTTGAAATCTGGCGCAAACACCTACGGCAAAAGTAATATCTGGTCTGCTTGCAGTCAGGTACAGAAGAGAACCAATAAGTGCTCTGTACTGAGTCTGGTCCACACTCTCTCCAGACTCATCTGGATCCATGTTAAAATTTGTCATCATAGGAATCTTGGCTGCTTTGCTAGATCCTACTCCAAATTTCTCTAACATCTTTCTGGTGTACTTTGCCTGATTAATAAAAATTCCCTTCTCTGATTGCTTAACCTGCAAACCTAAGAAGTAATTCATTTCTCCCATCATGGACATCTCAAACTGACCCTGCATGAGCTCACCAAACTTCTCACACAGCTTCTTGTTAGGGGATCCAAATATAATGTCATCAACATATATTTGGACCAGAAGGATGTCCTTTCCTTCTTCTTTCCTAAACAGGGTTCTATCAATCTTACCCTTAGTAAAACCATTGTCCAGAAGAAATTGAGATAGAGTGTCATACCATGCTCTGGGTGCCTGCTTCAGCCCATAAAGAGCTTTCTTAAGCTTAAACACCTTGTCACCTTGTTCAAAACCAGGAGGTTTTTCCACATACACTTCCTCAATGAGAATCCCATTAAGAAAGGCAGATTTCACATCCATCTGGCATACTTTGAACTTCATGTGAGCAGCATATGCTAAAAACAACTGATAGCTTCTAGTCTGGCAACAGGAGCAAATGTCTCATCATAGTCTATTCCTTCAGACTGAGAATAGCCCTGGGCCACTAGCCTTGCCTTGTTCCTAGTAATGACATCATTCTTGTTAGGATAAAAATTGTTAGTTTTGATGAGTTAAAACAAACCAGAAGATGTAATAGGACCATCTGGACCTGTTAGCCAGATGAGGATTAGTTAGGACTTAGTCTAGGGGGAACTGCCAGACCAGAAGACTTCACCAGAAGAGTCACCAGAAGACTCTACCAGAGGACTTCACCAGAGGACTCCACCAGAGGACTTCACCAGAGGAGATCAGACCAGAGGCAGAGGACCTTCCCCAGACCAGACGAGTCCGGACCAGACGAGTCTGGTGGAACAAAAGATGCTCAGTTTGATCCCCTTATTCTACTGAGTATTCTGGTTGTTCACCAGATAAGGACCAGAAGACACCGAGGTTACCTGGTGTCTGGTCCTGCCTTCTCTGGAGAGAATCAGAGTTAGGCAATTGGAAGCATTGTTCCGTTGGTGATTAATCAAGTCAAAACAAGATTGGATTGAGAAGATATGAAGACAATCAATCAAGATCTCACCAACCCAATCAATCAATTAGGGAATTGATTGATTGAAGCTTCCATATATAGAGGATCTGATTGGATTAGCCTCCCAATGGCTATGTCCCTAATCCCCTCTATATATACTTGAGTGCAGATCTGGAAAAAGCTCTAGAATCATTCACGCGCATATAGCCATACTAAGCTTTTGATCACTACGCATATTGCACTCACTTTTGTTCTTAATTACTCATCTACTCGTAAGGAGTTTATATACTCAACCTGTTCATCTTGTTAGACAAGGTTGGAGTAAGTTTATCTTTAGATCAACGTTAGATCTAAAGAGTTTGTAAGAAGGTGCTGGTACTTCGGAAATTCCAGTGAGTAAGTTTGTGAGTTGGTTGGTAGTGAGACCCCTTGGTGATAAGGGAGAGTGGACGTAGGATATTTATCCGAACCACTATATATCTTGTGTCATTTATCGCTTTATTTTAATTATTGTTTATTGCTCTCTTACAAAAGATTTTGGAAAGACATTTAAACACAAGCTTCCGCAATTAATCTATCGAGTGGGACCAACAAGTGGTATCAGAGCCCATACAGATCAGGACCCAACCATTGCTATGGCTCTGGGATTCCCTGCCCCTCCTCCCTCCCCAACCTGTTTAACCAGCGATGATAGTGAAGATGAGGAAGCTTCACTTGAGCCTGTTGACTTAGCCCCTTCCTCCTCTGCCTCTGGGCCCAAACCCTTCACTTTCTCATCTGCAGAAATGGGTCCCATTAGGCAGAGTATGAGTGTAAGTGCTCAGCTCTGGCTAAGAGAGCATTTTCCAGTTCTTCTGGAGCACTTACCACTTCTGGCAGAGCTTACTGATGCCAAGGTCTGGAGCAAGGCCAGACTTGAAGATGTGGAGGACCTGGTGCTATTGCTTGAGGAAATGGGTGCCTCCAACTTCACTGCTTGGGAGATTGAGCTGAAGCAGAAGATGAACATTCAGAACCCAGCAGAGCTGGAGACCCCTGGTGCAGCTAAAGTCTTGATTCGCACCCTGCTCATCCAGAGAGGAGTAATGCTCACTCCAGAGGGCCCCACTTACAAGTTTGGTCCTCATTTTGTCTTCCCTCCAGAGCTTTATTCAGACGAGGAGGACTTTGAGATGTCTCCTGCTGTGCTCCAGAAGATGAAGGCTTTCTTCAATGAGCAGATCATGCAGATAGGGCGCTTTTCCAAAGCAATTCAACATATGGCCCCTGCTATGATAGAGCATCAGATTAAGCAAGAGAGGAAAATCTTCCTGAAGCAGATCAAGTCCACTCTGGCAGAAGTTAAAGCTTCATTCAAGGCTAATGGCTTGTTTGTCAAATTAGATGTAATGCACAGCCAGAAGCAGCTCCAGGAGCACGTGATGGAGCAGATGAGGCCAGTCTCTGTGCTCAAAGTGGAGATGGCCAGCCAGATGATTCAAACTGCTAGACTGAAGGACTCCCTCCAGGAGATGTTGGAGAAGCAAGAGAGACTTGTTGCAGAGTCTAAGGCTTACCTGGAGGAGGCCAAGCAGGTTCGTGATCTTTACTCTTCCTCCAACACTGCCTTGCCTGATCTCATAAGGCAGGTAGTGGAGCCCCTCCTTGATGAAGTTAAAAAGGGGGAAGAGAAGGCCAGAACTGATCTGGCGAAGACCACAAATGAGACTCTTTTTAGCCATGGAGCTCGTCTGGACCTGCTGGAGAACACATTGGCCCAGGCTGAGTTGCAGAAGAAGAAGAAAGAAGAGTTGAAATCTCTATCTATGGCTAAACAGCTTGCTGCAGAAGAAGAGTCATCTGAAGCTGAGCAGGATCCCTCTACCATTCCTGGTCCTGCTAAGAGGAAGATTAGAAAAGTTAAGAAGAGTTTCCTTGAATCTGTTGTCGAAGAAGCAGAGAAGAGATACAAGGAAGAGACTCCAGAGGAGAGGCAGGCCAGAATCAGGAAGAACATAGATGAAGAGCAGAGGCTCAGATATGTTAGGAGACAGAACAAGAAGGCCAGAGAAGCTGGTATTCCTTCTGGTGCAGGTGGCTCAGGTCAGAAGAGGAAAGCTCCTGTGGAAGTTATGAACATCTTGCCACTCAGGACAGAAGGGTCTTTTGACTCTACTGTGCCATATCCTCTGATTGAGAGATGGAGAGAAGCCAAGACCCTCTGGTTCATTCAGCATTATATCCAGAGGCCAGCACCAGAAGATGATGAGCTGATCAACAGAACCTTCCATTCTTGGATGCAAGCCTATGATGCAGACTTGTACAAGCAGCTGATGGATTCAACCATTGAGTTCAACCTGGAGGTGACTGCTCCTGAATTTACTTATCTTAACACTCCCATGATTGGGAACCAGGTGGATTGGGCAGAACTGAAGAAGCTTTACAAGACCAAGGTGTTGGTGAATTTCACCCCAACATCTTCTGCAGAGTTGAAGGCCGTCCAGGATAGGTTCCTTGACTGGTTTCTTGTCCCTAAAGAGAACAGAAGATATGCCTAGAATAGGACAATGAACTTCAATGTAATCTGTAATTATTTTGTCCTCTGACTATTAATGAAAAATACATATCTTCTCTGTTCTAAAGACAACTCCTTGTTGTCTTATTATTTGCCTGATGAGATCTATTCTAAGGTCTCATCCCTTTATTGTTTTCTTGCTTAAGTTTTACTTTTGATCAGTTCTGGTAGTGTTTTAACTCCATCAAAAAGGGGGAAATTGTTAGGATAAAAATTGTTAGTTTTGATGAGTTAAAACAAACCAGAAGATGTAATAGGACCATCTGGACCTGTTAGCCAGATGAGGATTAGTTAGGACTTAGTCTAGGGGGAACTGCCAGACCAGAAGACTTCACCAGAAGAGTCACCAGAAGACTCCACCAGAGGACTTCACCAGAGGACTCCACCAGAGGACTTCACCAGAGGAGATCAGACCAGAGGCAGAGGACCTTCCCCAGACCAGACGAGTCCGGACCAGACGAGTCTGGTGGAACAAAAGATGCTCAGTTTGATCCCCTTATTCTACTGAGTATTCTGGTTGTTCACCAGATAAGGACCAGAAGACACCGAGGTTGCCTGGTGTCTGGTCCTGCCTTCTCTGGAGAGAATCAGAGTTAGGCAATTGGAAGCATTGTTCCGTTGGTGATTAATCAAGTCAAAACAAGATTGGATTGAGAAGATATGAAGACAATCAATCAAGATCTCACCAACGCAATCAATCAATTAGGGAATTGATTGATTGAAGCTTCCATATATAGAGGATCTGATTGGATTAGCCTCCCAACGGCTATGTCCCTAATCCCCTCTATATATACTTGAGTGCAGATCTGGAAAAAGCTCTAGAATCATTCATGCGCATATAGCCATACTAAGCTTTTGATCACTACGCATATTGCACTCACTTTTGTTCTTAATTACTCATCTACTCGTAAGGAGTTTATATACTCAACCTGTTCATCTTGTTAGACAAGGTTGGAGTAAGTTTATCTTTAAATCGACGTTAGATCTAAAGAGTTTGTAAGAAGGTGCTGGTACTTCGAAAATTCCAGTGAGTAAGTTTGTGAGTTGGTTGGTAGTGAGACCCCTTGGTGATAAGGGAGAGTGGACGTAGGATATTTATCCGAACCACTATATATCTTGTGTCATTTATCGCTTTATTTTAATTATTGTTTATTGCTCTCTTACAAAAGATTTTGGAAAGACATTTAAACACAAGCTTCCGCAATTAATCTATCGAGTGGGACCAACAATTCTCATCTTTCTTATTCTTGAAAACCCACTTAGTGCCTATCACCTTTTGATGTCTTGGTCTGTCTACCAGCTCCCAAACATCCTGTCTGGTGAATTGATTCAACTCCTCCTGCATAGCAACAATCCAATTTGAATCTTTCAGTGCCTCCTTGATGTTCTTGGGCTCAATCAAGGACACATAGCAACTGAATAAGGCAGCTAAGTTAAGAGTTCTCCTAGTCTGGACACCCTTAGTTGGATCTCCTAAGATCAGGTCATTGGGGTGATCAACCAGGGTCCTCCTTCCCGTGGTCTTGCCTGGTTGATCATCTTCTGCAATACCTTGGTCATTATCACCACCTGCAGAAGAGCTTCCCCCTACAGGAGTTCCAACCTCTTCTGGTTCTACTCCTTGTGAAGGCTTCTGCTTCTGAGAACCAGGAGATGGGTCATCATCTGAATCTGAATCAAGAATAGGTGGATTGACCTTGATTACTCTGGGAGTAGTCTGATTCTGAATCTCATCAGAAGACTTTAAGTCCACCTTGCACTCAAAAGCAGATTCATTAAAAACAACATGAGGTGTTTCCTCCACACAAAGTGAATTCTTATTAAAAACTCTAAAAGCCTTACTGGTGCTGGAATATCCCAAAAATATTCCATCAGCCACTTTGGCATCAAAGGTTCTTAATTTAGATTTCCCATTGTCATGGATGAAACACTTATATCCAAAAACATGAAAATATGAAACAGATGGGGTTTTACCTTTCCATACCTCATATGGAGTTTTATTATGTCTCTGGGTAATTAGGCATCTGTTCTGAGTGTAGCAAGCTATATTAATGGCCTCTGTCCAAAATCTTTGTGGAGTGTTGTATTCTGCCAGAAGTGTTCTTGCAGCTTCTTTGAGAGTCATATTCCTCCTTTCTGCTACTCCATTTTGTTGGGGTGTTCTGGCAGCAGATGTCTCATGAAAAATCCCATGATCCTTGCAGTAATCTGCAATGTGTGAATTCAAAAACTCTGTTCCTTTATCACTTCTGATTATGTCTATGCTCTGGTTCTGCTCATTCTGAATCTGCTTGAAGAACTCTGGCAGCTTAGTGATAGTTTCATTTTTCTTAAACAAGAACACTACCCAAGTGTATCTTGAAAAGTCATCCACTATCACCAAGGTGTACTTCCTTCCACTGAAACTAAGAGGAGAAACAGGTCCATGTGAAGTAGTTGAAGTACTCTGGTTGTGGTTGTGCTCTGGACATCCTTAAAGGAAGTCTTGGGTTGTTTACCCTTCTGGCATGAACCACAAACCTGATTCTTCTTAAACACTTCATTAGGAAGACCTCGAATGAGACCTTTTCTGGCAATCTTGTTCAATGTTTTGAAGTTAAGATGACACAATCTCTTGTGCCAAATCCAGTTGTTCTCTGCAGATCCTTTTGCAACCAGACAAGCATTTCTTGGGCAACTGCTAAAATCTGCAAGATAAATGTTACCCTTCCACAAGCCTATTAGCAAGATATCATTATAATCAGAAGAGAAAACAGTGCATGAATCACTAGAAAACTTCACTGAGTATCCCTTGTCACAGAATTGGGATACTGAAAGCAGATTATGCTTGAGTCCTTCTACATAGTAGACTTCATCTACAGATACTCCATTGAAGGTCAACTTTCCAACTCCTCTGGTGACTCCATAGTTGTTGTCACCAAACATCACTCTTGGTCCATTCAAAGGCTTGAAATCTTGGAGATTATCCTTCTGGAAGGTCATGTGCTTGGAACATCCACTATCAATGTACCAGACATGGTTGCTTGAAAGTCCTTTCTCCAATGGACTCTTATCTACCTGCAGAGAAATCAATTAGGTCCCCTACTAGTGCTGGGTCCTGATTGGTTAGTTGCAGGTTTTATAGGAATCCAAAGATAAAGATCATCCCTTGATGGATGAGGAGATCTTATCTTCCTTCCAAATCTATCTACCAGCACATGTCCTCTGACAATGACATATTGAGCTACTGGTCTGATAAGGACACATATCCTATAAACAGGTCTGGTGTACCTTTTCTCAAATCTGGCCTTTGGAATGGCCTGCCTCAAAGACATGGTCTTAAAGGTCTGGTTGTAAGGGTACATCCTAGAAGAACCATCTCTGGTGTCATAACTTCCCAGATCAGTTGGTTTTCTATAGATGGGTCTGGAAGACCTCCTCTGGTTCTGCGAATTAGACTTGCTCTGGTGGTTATAGTTCCTTTGAGTATACCTATTCTGGAATTGATTCCTCTGAGAAAATTGTCTCTGGGGTACCTGGTGCTGTTGAACATTGTTCCTTCTCTAGTAGTTATTACTCTGATTGGTATTCCCCTTTCTTGAGTGTTTCCTTTGAGGTTCCCTAATCTGGTTAGGTTCCCTTTGAGGATTTCTCTGGGGTCCTCCAATTTGAGTAATTTCTACTCCTTGGGACTCATTGTTCACAGAACCATCAATCTTCAATGGTTCCCCTTGTTGACACTTATTCTCTAGCATCTTCTCTTCCAGAACAGTCAACTCTTCTGGACCATATGTTATGTGATTAACAGAGTGATTCCTTTTCCAATCAGGATTGTGAACCACCTTGTAACCATTACCAGTTAAGTCTTTATCATCCCAGATTTCTACCAATTTACCAGCTCTTACAGACTTGTCTTTATTATAAAGGTATTTATGAGTTTTAGTGGTAATTCCAGAATATCCTAATGCGCTGAGAAGACTCTGATATGATAGATACAACAGATGGTATCTTAGGAGCTTCTCTGGGCATGGGTATCTCCTCTATGTTGTGAGCAACTTGTTTTCCCTTGATAAGAGTCTGGTATTTGGCTCTGAGTTCATTGATCTCATCTTCTTGAGAGTTCTTTTCTTTCATGAGTTGATCTACCAGAGTATCTCTTTCTGTGATCTTATCCTGAAGTTGAGAGACTTCTTTGGAATGATCTTTCATAAGTTCTCTGGTGGATTTATGCTCATGAGAGAGAGATTGAACTTCAGCTCTGAGCCTACCATTTTCTTTCTCAAGTTTTTGACAGAGTTGGACACAATTTTGGAGATCTGATAGCATTTGTTGCATATCAGACTCTCTGGAGTTACCAGATGAATTAGAGGATTCAGTACATTTGGAATTTGATAAGACTAGAGTAGTTTCATTTACCTCAGTGATGTCTGCCATGAGACACACATCATCATCTGATCCGAAATCAGAAGAAGAAGAACTGGAACTAGTATCCTCCTCTTCTGCTTCTGCCAGCAATGCTCTCTTATATGCATATCTCATATCTCTCTTGATCCTTTTCTCTTCTCTTTCCCTAGGAGTGAGTTGAGGACAATCATAACTGTAGTGGCCAGTCTTGTTGCATGTGTAGCAGGCATTGTCTCCTCTGGGACTAGGACTTGACTCTCTCCTCCTCTGATTGTAGTCTGATCTGGCTGGACTACTCTCTCTCCTCTGGTAGTCAGGCCTGCCAGAGCTACCATCCCTCCTTTGATAATCTGATCTCCCAGAGTTGCCAGGGTTGTCATCTCTCCTCCTCTTTGGAGTTCTGAATCTGGTCTCCCTTGAGTCTCCAGATGTCTTCTCCTTCTCTGCAGGCTTGAAGGAACTTTTTCTGTCTCTGGTAGATTCCTTCCAATGCCTTTTGTATCTGCCATATTTTGAACTCATTTTATCTAATTTACGAGTTAGAAGTGCTACCTGCTCCTTGAGGCTCAAGTAATCTGCAGTAGACTCCTTTGGCTTGACATCAGGCTTGATGGTTGAAGAGAATGCAACACCTTTCTGACCAGAAGAGGAAACATCTTCTGTTTGATCCTCCTCTTGAAGATCATACTCATAGGCTTTGAGATCAGACAACAGAAGATGATGATCCAGAGTATTGAGATCCTTGTTGTCCTTGATCACAGTGACTTTAATTCTCCACCTGCTGGTTAGTGAACGCAAGATCTTACTATTAATTACAGAGCTCGACATCAACGGAAATTCGAGGAAGAAGATGAAGATTCATCGCCGGAAATTGTAGAGCGCCGCCGTGAGTGAAGAAGAAAACAAAGCCGATGACGGAAAGTTTGCATTGATCGGAAATTGAATGAGCCTGAGGCCCACTTTCTTGGACCACGTGCACGTCCTAGCTGAGGGAAAAGATTTCTGCGGGACCCACGCGAAAAGGAAAAAGGATCAGCAACTTTAATTCATTAACAAAAGCGCTTTTTCTCATGAAGCTTTGATCGAGCAATACAACACGACCAACATTGAAGTCGTGCAGCCTCCAATTTTAGCAGCTTCGCACATTTTTCAAAGGAACACGCTCGTGCAGTTTTGCACGACCACACCAGGTCGTGCAAGGTCCGAATTATGCCCGTTTTTACCATTTTTAATCTCATTTTCGACCCACTCCTCTCAAGCCCTCATCTCACACTATAAATACCCTCATTTCTCAGATTTTTAGGAAAAGAAACACACATTCCACACACCCCTTTGGGGGCACACACCCCACACACTAGAATAGTTAAATTTCACCTTTCATTTTTATGTTTTTAATTTTCTTTGAATCATTAGAGTAATTTAGCTTAGGATTGGAAGATTTAAGTTCTATTTCAAGTTTTGTAGCTAAATCTCTCCATAGAGGTGACTTCTTTCCATTTTAATGCAATTTTATTTCTATTTAGCTATGTGTTTATTATTTTGTTCTTGTTTAGCTATGGTTTTTCATTTTGAAACCATGAGCTAATTGTTTTGATGCTTGGGATGTTAAATACCATGTGAAATCTTGAGTTGGGATTGCTCTTTGTCTATTCTATGTTGATATTTGGATTTTGCTTCTAATTATGGATTTTTATTGAGCTTTGATTGTTGATCTCTTGTAGCTTGTTTTTCGAGGCATGTTTAGCGTAGACGAGAGTTACATGAACATGATTAGATGAATGAGTGTGAGATTTATGATTGAATGCGTCTATTTTGTGTTTGATTCGTCGAGAGAGAGTTAATCGCAAAGAACCCCATCATTAGACATCAATTGATTGGATGGTTGTTTAGGTAATTGGTGAGGTTTCCTAGTAAATCCAAATTGATGCATAGAATTGACTTGACAATCCTACTTGAGTTTCACTAGGTTGAAGATATCCTAAGCATCACAACCTTCTTATGCCTTGAATAGTGGAAGTTATGTGAGCATTAGGTTTGGGTTGTTGATCTATGTCTAATTTTGATTGTTTGTGGAATTATATCCTTATTGATTGGAATTTAGCTTTGCTCTAAGCATGAATTGTTCATATTGATGTGTGAATTCACTTTAGTGTAGACGAGAGTTACATTGATTTGATGAAACCTTCGTGTATGGGCAAAGAGTGCTTAGATGCGTGTATCTCGTGCTAACTCGTCGAGAGAGAGTTAGAACGTAGGATACCGTCAATAAGCCTTAAACATTTGATAGTCTGTTGAATGTTTAGGTGAAGTGTTTCTTGTTATAATCCATGAACAATTAAGATTTTGGCATAAGTCAATGTTTGAACCTAAGGATCACATAACGGAAACCATTTAGGGCATATCAATCCCCTTGCACTTCGTCTCGGAGTTAGATAGATTTTTATTTCTTGCTTGTTAGTTCGCTTGTTTAATTTTCTTGTTTAGTAGCGTAGTTAATCCCGATCTTGTCCTTTTATTTTCCTTGCATTTCAACGTGAATCGACTTAGTTAACCACTTGCTTCCTTTGGGTTCGATAATTTTATTACTTGGTCAATTGCCTAACTATAACAACGATCTCGTACACTTGCGAGTGAGTTCAAATTTGTGCTTTAACGAATTTGGCAATCAAGTTTTTGGCGCCGTTGTCGGGGAAGCAATGTGTTGATAGCTAGTTTTGATTCTAGTTGAGTGTTTTTTCTTGTTTTTGTTTGTTTTTGTTATGTTTTATACTTGCTTTCTTTTGTAGGTGTGCACTTCACTTTTGTAGGAGGTTTTGAGCCTCGACTTTTAGCCACCGAAAGAAGAGAGTATTGAGAAGAGCTTAAGTGAAAAGATGGATGGATATGATCCGTATGCATGGAATCAAGGCTATAACCAAAATGCTATGACTTATCCTCCACATTCTCCATCATATCCATATCCCGATCTATATGAATATCCACTACCTCTCCCACAATATCTCCATCCTTATCCATACCCATATTCGTATCCTTATCCCTCTCAACCTCAAAAACTACAAATTCCCCTACCACAATTCAATCCTCGACAAGCCTATGAGCCTTTCATGTCTTCTTTACCTAAAGAAATACAAAGGAGATTTGTCATTACATTGGAAAATCTAACCGAAGAGGAAATATGTGAAGGCGTAGACTATGACCTTCTTTTGTTGGGGATATTTGAAATGGTAGCAGAAGAGAAAAGAGAAAAGGAAGAGAATGAAGAGGAGGAAAAGGATGAACAAGAAGAGGATGATGAGAGAGAAGTAGAAAAAGAGGACCCAAGCGATGAGATAAGTGAAAGTGACGATTCAATGGTCAAGATAGATGAAGAAGAATGTCCCTTGGTGGACAAGAGTGACAACGAGCAAGAGGAACAAGAAGCATTGAAGGAAGAATTGAAGACCAAAATGAGCATTTCTAAACCCTTAAACTCTTCAATTTGTACTTTTAATGATATTGTTTCTATTGATTTCATTTTACCTCTTGTTAAATTTGACTATAAGAAGGAAGTGATGAAAAACTTGGGCATCCTTGAACAAAAAAAGAAAGAAGTGGATATGGAGGGTGGTGAAGGAACAAGAGGAAAGACCATTCTTGAAAAGATGTGAGAGGAAGATGGATGATTGGTCTACTTTTCATGAGCGCCTCCATGCTTTTGAAGCTCAAAGATTAAAGTATAATGGCAAGGAGGACCGATATCCTTGGCCATTCCGATGAGGAGAAGTTTGAATTTCATTAATAAGTCCGGCAAAGGACATTAAACCTAGCGCTTAATGGGAGGCAACCCATTTTTACTTGCTTTCTTTTATTTTTGCCTTGTTCTTTTAATTTTGTTTCGTGCTTTATTTTGTCTAGGTGTTGGGGTCGTGTGTTGAGGCTCGGTGAAGATTTTGAGCTTTATAGAAAGATACGTGCTTGAGGGAAACTTTAGGAAACCGTGAGCATACTCATGGAGCTTAACGTGAGGTGATAGTGTCTTGAAGAAGAAGAAAGTGCTTGGTGCTAATTGGAGGTAGTATACCCCAAACTTAGAATTGCTTAGCAATGTCTAAGTTTGGGGGAGTTATTTATCTTGGTTTTCATACTTTACATTGCACTGGCGCACTAGAGGCTTCACTTGTACATTGCACAGGCCCACGCCTCATTTTTTAGTGTTTTGCTTATTCGAGTACTTGGCATGGTTTGATGAGCTTAAGTGTTGAATTTTTGAGTGGCTTGTTTTATGTGATGAATTGCTTGGTGAGTAGTTGGTTGCAAATCTCATTGTGACACTATTTTTCCAAACTTTTAATTGCTTAGCAATGAAAAAGTTTGGGAGGGTATGTTCGTTTTACAATTCTATTGGCATCAACTTACTTCACTCAATTTTAAAAAATTTGTGCTTAATTGTGGACTTATTGTATATCTTTGAGTACATTTTTCGGGAGTTGAGATTGTTTGGCTTTGTGTTGGAGAATTAATTGATGGTGATTGTTTGGTTTTTGAGATTTAGTTGAGCTTGATGGTATAGATTGAGACTTGCTTGTTTACTTGTTTATGTGACGATTGTGCTTGATTTTGTGCTCGATCCATGATTAGACAAGCCTGTGAGCTTTAGAGCCTTTAGACTTGAATACATTTTGGTCTAATTTCTTTCTTGTGAGTATCGTTCATGCTTGTGTGCTCTAGAACTTGCCAATTGTCTTGTTTGAGGCTACATTAATTGTGAAATCTTTGAAAGTGATATGAGGCCATCTTTGATTTGAATAGTCACTTAGCCAAATTTTCAATACCAAATGAAATTTTCCGTAGTTAGCCCTTTTGAGCCTATTGGCCTATTTTTTTTGGCAACCTACAATTTTAGCCTAATTATCCTTTTTGTGAGCCTATTTTTTTCCTATAAGCTAGTGGAGCTTGAATGGGGGTAGTGAGGTTGAATTGAGCTTAAATTTGAATTTGGCAGATGAATTTGTGTGAGAGTGAAAAGAGTGAAAAAGAGAAAAAGATGAGTTGAAAAATTGTACAAGAAAAGATTGAGTGGATTTGTAAAAAGAAAAATTGTGAAGAAACTCTCCATTGTATAAATATTTGGTAGAGTTTCAAGTTCAAAAGAGGTGTTTGATGGTTGATGGTGAAGAATGTGCTTAAAAGAGCACAAGTGAATTGTTGGAGTATGAGTTTTTGAGTTGTGATCGGCCAATTGCAACTTTGTCTTGAGATTTTTGAGATGTGTCTATGCGTCTTTATTCCTTGCTCCACTAGTTCACTAGTCACTTTATCCAAATTTTCCCCACCTTGACCAAAGAGCCCAACATTACAACCAAATGCAAAGTCCTCATTGATTCTTGGATTGATCACTTAGCAAGTGGTGGAGAACTTAGATGTTTGGCAAGCCTATGGTAGTGCACTTGTGTGAATTGATTGTTGAGAGCATATATTCCTTGATACACTTTTGAGTGATGAGTGATACACTTACTTGAGAGGGAATTGTGGATTAAGCCTTGATCTTGCATTGATTTTAACATGACTTGTGAATTTGCTAGTTGATATTTGTACTTAGAGGCTTGACTAGATTGAAGGAGCTTGATAATTGCTACTTAATTTTTTTGACACTCATTTCTTCGCAATCCTCCCACTTGTTCTTTATTTTCTTTCGTTGCTCGGGGACGAGCAACACTTTAAGTTTGGGGGTGTTGATTAGTGTGAGTTTTACTTGAAATTCGTGTACTAAAATTACTTAATTGGATAGGATTTCATGCATTTTTCATACTAAAATTATCTTATTGTGTTTAATAATCGAGAAAGGCATTTGTGTGTATTTTTGCAGAAAATTGAGATTTTTAGAAGCAAACACGTGCCTCTAATTTTGAGAAAATAATCGAGAAAAGAATGAGTCGAGAAGGGATTTAAATCGAGAGGAGGATAAGAGTAAATTGGGCTTGATAATTTATTTTGGAGCCCATTCGTAGTTGGGCCGTCCCATGTATTGATTAAAAGCCCATTTGCTTGTTAATGTGTGAGAAGGAATTGCTAAGGTAGCATATCACGGGAATTAGAAAGCAAAAGGAAATAAACAAGGCAGTGGGTCCCGCAACTATTCTTGGAAAAGTCAAAGATGATTTTCAAATTTGGAAACCCACCTCCAGTATTTCATTCGAAGAAAGAGAAAGGAAGGAAATTATCAACAATCTTCATCTTTATTACCTGCTATTATTCGTGGAGAGAGAAAGTTATTGTTGGCCGAAATTCTTGCACCATTCGCCGGAGTTGCAGCAGAAGCCACCGGAAAGAAGAGCTCGACGCCGGAAAAGCCCAGACACGCACCGGAGCGCGGAAAGCAAGGAAAGCCGCGACTGAAAAAGCTTCACCACCGCCACGTTTCGATTCGCTGGAGAACAAAGCAAATCCCTCGCCGGAAAAGCCAACTCGCACCGGAGAAGCCATAGAAGCCGGAATTGAAGCTCTTGTTACCGGAAATTGCACAAAAATCAAAGATATTCTCCGGGAATTCGAGCTCGTACCAGAAGCTCCGTGCATTAGTGGATATCCCACGCCCTGGCCAGAAATTACAGAGCTCGACATCCACGGAAATTCGAGGAAGAAGATGAAGATTCATCGCCGGAAATTGTAGAGCGCCGCCGTGAGTGAAGAAGAAAACAAAGCCGATGACGGAAAGTTTGCATTGATCGGAAATTGAATGAGCCTGAGGCCCACTTTCTTGGACCACGTGCACGTCCTAGTGTTGAATTTATGTATAAATGGAAGTGAACATTGAAGAAGAAGCTAAAGTGTTATTCAATCAATCTGGAAATGGAGAGTACATCAGTTTATATAGAGCTATGAGCTGTAACCATCTAACTAACTAATGTGAATATCTTGTGCATCTAACTAACTAACAGAATTTGCATGGCTTATATGTGGCTAACAATCATAACTAAGTAACTCGTGCTGTGCATGTGCATGCTAACAAACTCAACAAACTAACTAAGCATGAGTATAATCCAAAACCCCCCGTCAAGGTGGACATGGACTGATAGAAGTCATGTTCAGCTTGTCTTTGAATTTGAGTAAAGAACACTTGGGCAAAACTTTGGTGAAAAGATCAGCAAGCTGCTCCGTAGTATGAACGTGGTGAAGTCGGAGGAAACCATCCTTGTGAAGATTCCGAACTAGATGACAATCAATTTCGATATGTTTAGTTCGTTCGTGAAAAACAGGATTCTCAGTAATGTGAATGGCTGCTTGATTATCACAAGCAAGAGAGACAGGAAATGTAACATCGAGTTGTAGATCTGTAGCAATATAAGTGATCCATTTGAGCTCCATAGCTGTGGTAGTAATGGCACGATATTCGGCTTCGGCTGATGATCTAGAAACTGTGGACTGTTTCTTTGATTTCCATGAAATGAGGGATGAGCCTAGAAATATGCAATAACCAGTAACAGATATCCTCATATCAAGGCAACTCCCCCAATCCGCATCACAATATCCTGAGATATGGAGAGGCTGTGAAGACGGATAGAACAAACCAAGAGTAGGGGTACCTTTTAAGTATTTTAGTAGATGAAGCATAAGATCCCAATGGGAAGTTCTTGGTGAATTGACGAATTGACTAAGTTGCTGGACACAAAATGTGATATCTGGCCTTGTGAAACCAAGGTAAAGAAGGCGACCTACAATCTGCCTGTACCTTTCTGGTTGAGGAAGAGGAGTACCATCAAATTTAGACAAACGAGCACCTTGAGGAAATGGAGTAGGAACCGGTTTACACTCACCCAACTTAGAGTCTGTGATCAGATCAAGAATATATTTCTTTTGAGTCAATGATGTGCCTGAATCACCCCGAGCAATTTCTATTCCCAAGAAATATTTTGCAAAACCAAGGTCTTTGATAGTGAAGACTTTGTGAAGATGTTGTTTGAGAGCTGTGATATCCTGTAAGTTAGCTCCTGTAATGAGGACATCATCGACATATACCAATAAGGCAAGAAAGGTGGAAGAAGAACCCATGGTGAAAAGGCAATGATCAGCAGATGACTGTGTAAAACCATAGTTAACAAGTGTAGAGCAAAACTCTGAATTCCATTCTCTAGAGGCTTGCTTAAGCCCATATAGACTTCGTTTCAGCTTACAAACAAGACCAGGGGAACATTTATAACCTGGAGGGGGATCCATATACACTTCATCATGCAGAAAACCATGAAGGAATGCATTATTAATGTCAAGTTGACATATAGGCCAACATTGAGCAGTGGCTAAAGCAATCAAAAACCTTACAGTGACTGGTTTTGCTACTGGGGAGAAACTTTCATCATAATATATGCCATGTATTTGATGAAAACCCTTTGCAACAAGTCTTGCTTTATGTCTTTCAACTGTACCATCAGGATTAAGCTTGAGTTTAAACACCCATTTGCATCCAATTGTCTTTTTATCTCTAGGCAAGGGAACTAGATCCCAAGTATTGTTCACTTCCAGAGCATTCAATTCATGTTGCATAGCAGATTCCCATTGAGGGTGACCCACAGCTTGATGATAAGAATAAGGCTCTTGTGAACTAGATATATTGTTAGTAAATGAGGTGTAAGCATGGTCAAAGTGAAAGGAATGTTTGTCAAAGAGGTTATGAGAAGGAAAAGTACCTGAGTGAAGGCAATTGGTGGACAGTAGATCAGTAGCTCCTGTTAACACAAAATCATTCAACCAAGATGGTTTAGAAGTATTTCTGGTGGATTTTCGAATGGGTGGTGTGTGATGAGTATCATCACTATGTATGGAAGAAGTAGGAGGAGAAGCAGTATTTGTATGTATGGGTGGTGAACAATGGATAGAATCAGTATGTATGGGAGATGTAGGAGGAGAAATAGGATATGAATGTATGGTAGGAATGTCAGGATTATGTGGAGGGTGTGTATCAAGATCATCATCATAAACAAAATGCATAAAGAGAGGTGTATGTAGGGTTTGAACAGGCTTTGAATGAAAGGGGTATATATGCTCATAAAACTGTACATCTCTTGAACCAAATATAGAGTGATTAGACAGGTCATACAGTCTGTAGGCTTTTTGTGTTGCCATATATCCCAGCATGACACATTTAGATGCTCTTGGAGTGAATTTGGTCTTTTGGGGTAATGTGTTTGTAGAAAAACAAAGGCATCCAAAGGTTCTTAGGATAGAGTAATCTGGGAGTTTGTTGTACAACATCTCATAAGGAGATTTCCAAGATAAAAGGGCACTGGGAATGAGATTTAGTAAGTGAGTAGCAGTGAGAATTGAGTATGGCCAGAGTTTCATAGGTAGTTTTGACTCAAACATTAGAGCCCTGGCAATATTTAGTATGTGTGTGTTTTCTTTCTACCACACCATTCTGTTGTGGTGTATAGACACAGCTAGTTTGGTGAGCAATACCAAGATTTCTGAAAAGTGATTGTATATCATGGCCAAGGAATTCAGAACCATTATCTGTTCTGATGCACTTAACAAGTGTGGTATACTGAGTTTGGATCATTTTGATGAAGGTATGAAGGGTCATCAAAGTGTCAGATTTATGTTTCATTAAAAAGGTCCAAGTGGATCTTGTAAAATCATCAACCACAGTTAAGAAGTATGGAGTATTTGTGACTGATGGATAAGAGTATGGTCCCCAAATATCAATGTGTAACAGATCAAAGGCATGAGAAGTACTGATACAACTGGTATTGAAAGAAAGCCTTGATTGTTTGGCAAGATGACAGGTTGAACATGGATGTAAGGATGAATCACTCATTTTATTGATAGATGGATAAAAGCACAGATGCTTAAGTACAGAAAAAGAAGTGTGGCCTAATCTCCTGTGCCAGACATCAAGAGAAGAGACTTTACAAGACAATGCAGTAGGTAAAGTAGTAGAAGAATTGATAATAGAAGCATTAGCAAGTGAAGCAGATCTGTCAAAAGAAGATGGTGTAAGAACATAGAGTTTCCCAATCAACTGTCCAGTAGCAATCACCTTTCTACTCAGTTGGTCCTGCATCTCACATTTGGAAGAGGAGAACAAGCATTTCAGATTAGAATGAGATAATAAATGTGAGATGGAGAGCAGGTTATATTTGAATGTGGGTACATATAATACATCAAGGAGGATTAAGGTGGTGTGTAGAGTAATGTGGCCATATTGTGTTACTGTGATAGTTCTTCCATCAGGTAGGTAAATAGAAATATGTTCAGATAATGGTTTCAAGCCTGATGTGAAGAGAGATTTGTCATAAGACATATGCCTACTTGCACCTGTATCTAGTATCCAATTACCAGTATTCTTAGCATCAAGTGTAGATAAACACCAATGAGAATTACCTGCGAAGTTCACCACATTTGCAAAAGAAGAATCAGGAGAAGCTGTGGAAGGCTTATCTGAGTGAGCAGTAAAGTATTTTGCAAGTTCCTGTTGTATGATCCTTAATATATCATCAGAATTTCCCCCAGTCCCAATAGAGTCTCCGGAATAATTTGCAACGGCCTTTTTCATATTCCTTTTTGCTTATCATACCAATCTGGATAACCGTGTAGTTTGAAGCATTGAGAAGCTTCATGTCTCTTTGCACCACAATGAGAACAGACCAATTTTTCTTTATCTTCCTTAGATCTGTAGGGCTGAGCAGGAGAAGCAGATTTGTTCCAAGAAGGTGCATTTGATCTATTTCCTTTTGCCTTGCTAAAAAGCACAGGAGTATCTTCAATAGCTTCAATTCTTTTCTGTTGCTCGAGCCTTTGAATGGTAGACTAGGCTTTGTTGAGTGTAGGTAAAGGATCCAACATGAGGAGCTGATTCCTAGATGCCTCATATTCTGAGCTCAGTCCCATGAGGAATTGAATCAAGCGGTTATTCATCTCTTTGTCATTGATTTGCTTATCAATTTGACAAACACAATTTCCACAAGTACATCCTTGGATGCTGGAAAATTCATCAAGCTCATCCCAGAGTTTTTGCATTTTGCCAAAGAATACTTGCAAGGAATCATGACCTTGCTTCAAATGGTATACACTTTGTTGCAGCTGAAAGAGTTTCGTACCATTAGTGACATCGAAACGCTCACAAATATTAAGCCAGAGTTGTCGAGCAGATTTACAAGAGATAAATGATTCCACCAGATCTTTGGACATGGCACCAATGATCCAAGATGAAACCATGCAGTCAGCACGTTTCCAAGAGTGAAATTCATTAGAGGATCTATCCGAAGGAGGTAACACAGAACCATCAATGTATCCAATCTTTGCCTTAGCACCAAGGGCAAGATAAACAGCCTTGCTCCACAAAACGAAATTGGTCTCGGTGAGAGTAATGGAGATAAGTTTCATACCAGGGGAATCATTCATATGGAAGTGGCTTGGATCTATCGAACCAGAAGAATCAGAAGAATAAGAGTTCAAAGCCGGCCAAGCGGCTGAATCACGACGCAATGCCATGGCGGCCTCCAAAAAAAATCAAGCCCTAGATACCATGTTGAATTTATGTATAAATGGAAGTGAACATTGAAGAAGAAGCTAAAGTATTATTCAATCAATCTGGAAATGGAGAGTACATCAGTTTATATAGAGCTATGAGTTGTAACCGTCTAACTAACTAATGTGAATATTTTGTGCATCTAACTAACTAACAGAATCTGCATGGCTTATATGTGGCTAATAATCATAACTAACTAACTCGTGTTGTGCATGTGCATGCTAGCAAACTCAACAAACTAACTAAGCATGAGTATAATCCAACACCTAGCTGAGGGAAAAGATTTCTGCGGGACCCACGCGAAAAGGAAAAAGGATCAGCAACTTTAATTCATTAACAAAAGCGCTTTTTCTCATGAAGCTTTGATCGAGCAATACAACACGACCAACATTGAAGTCGTGCAGCCTCCAATTTTAGCAGCTTCGCACATTTTTCAAAGGAACACGCTCGTGCAGTTTTGCACGACCACACCAGGTCGTGCAAGGTCCGAATTATGCCCGTTTTTAACATTTTTAATCTCATTTTCGACCCACTCATCTCAAGCCCTCATCTCACACTATAAATACCCTCATTTCTCAGATTTTTAGGAAAAGAAACACACAGAAACACACATTCCACACACCCCTTTGGGGGCACACACCCCACACACTAGAATAGTTAAATTTCACCTTTCATTTTTAGGTTTTTTATTTTCTTTGAATCATTAGAGTAATTTAGCTTAGGATTGGAAGATTTAAGTTCTATTTCAAGTTTTGTAGCTAAATCTCTCCATAGAGGTGACTTCTTTCCATTTTAATGCAATTTTATTTCTATTTAGCTATGTGTTTATTATTTTGTTCTTGTTTAGCTATGGTTTTTCATTTTGAAACCATGAGCTAATTGTTTTGATGCTTGGGATGTTAGATACCATGTGAAATCTTGAGTTGGGATTGCTCTTTGTCTATTCTATGTTGATATTTGGATTTTGCTTCTAATTATGGATTTTTATTGAGCTTTGATTGTTGATCTCTTGTAGCTTGTTTTTCGAGGCATGTTTAGCGTAGACGAGAGTTACATGAACATGATTAGATGAATGAGTGTGAGATTTATGATTGAATGCGTCTATTTTGTGTTTGATTCGTCGAGAGAGAGTTAATCGCAAAGAACCCCATCATTAGACATCAATTGCTTGGATGGTTGTTTAGGTAATTGGTGAGGTTTCCTAGTAAATCCAAATTGATGCATAGAATTGGCTTGACAATCCTACTTGAGTTTCACTAGGTTGAAGATATCCTAAGCATCACAACCTTCTTATGCCTTGAATAGTGGAAGTTATGTGAGCATTAGGTTTGGGTTGTTGATTTATGTCTAATTTTGATTGTTTGTGGAATTATATCCTTATTGATTGGAATTTAGCTTTGCTCTAAGCATGAATTGTTCATATTGATGTGTGAATTCACTTTAGTGTAGACGAGAGTTACATTGATTTGATGAAACCTTCGTGTATGGGCAAAGAGTGCTTAGATGCGTGTATCTCGTGCTAACTCGTCGAGAGAGAGTTAGAACGTAGGATACCGTCAATAAGCCTTAAACATTTGATAGTCTGTTGAATGTTTAGGTGAAGTGTTTCTTGTTATAATCCACGAACAATTAAGATTTTGGCATAAGTCAATGTTTGAACCTAAGGATCACATAACGGAAACCATTTAGGGCATATCAATCCCCTTGCACTTCGTCTCGGAGTTAGATAGATTTTTATTTCTTGCTTGTTAGTTCGCTTGTTTAATTTTCTTGTTTAGTAACGTAGTTAATCCCGATCTTGTCCTTTTATTTTCCTTGCATTTCAACGTGAATCGACTTAGTTAACCACTTGCTTCCTTTGGGTTCGATAATTTTATTACTTGGTCAATTGCCTAACTATAACAACGATCTTGTACACTTGCGAGTGAGTTCAAATTTGTGCTTTAACGAATTTGGCAATCAGTAAACAACCCAAGACCTCCTTTAAGGATGTCCAGAGCACAACCACAACCAGAGTACTTCAACTACTTCACATGGACCTGTTTGGACCTGTTTCTCCTCTTAGTTTCAGTGGAAGGAAGTACACCTTGGTGATAGTAGATGACTTTTCAAGATACACTTGGGTAGTGTTCTTGTTTAAGAAAAATGAAACTATCACTAAGCTGCCAGAATTCTTCAAGCATATTCAGAATGAGCAGAACCAAAGCATAGTCAGGATCAGAAGTGACAAAGGGACAGAGTTTCTGAATTCACACATTTCACAAAGGGAATTTTAACAAGATTTTGTTTACCTTGGACCTGTAAAAATGGTCTTTGTCTCCATTTGGGTGTTGACCTTTACTAATTTAATAAATTATTTAGTGTGAGAATACCCAATACAAAATAGAACAAATTAAATATTATTAAGACCAAATTTACTCAGGACTCTATTAAGTCTTGAGTATAAGTTCATAATTAAGAGCGTGTAATAGTATAAAATAAGAAAAGAACAAATAACCAATAAGAAATGGAGATCTCAAACGTGGTAAAACGATAAACACAGTAGTATTAATTGGGTAACTCAAATTTCTGGACAAAAGTTCATTGGGTAAGTCAAATTTATGTCTAGTATAGTACCACACCCAAAAATTATTATTTAGTATAATAGTAAATATACTCGAATAGTATAAAGGCTATATTTTGTTAGTATAATGGGTTAATAAATTGTAATGTGGTCATATAGTAGGCCCAGAGAATGAATATATTTGGACCTAACTAGGCCCAATGCAATTCCAAGATAAAAATCAGTTTTGAAAACGTTAATTAAACCTAATGTAATAATCAAAATAGTATAAAAACTAACCATTTAGTAAAAAGTACTAAATAAGTCATTAATGGGCTGCAAAGATTGATTGATCAAGATTAGTAAATGAGTCTAATACAGGCAAATCGCATAATTTTATCTGGATATACAAAATATTATTCCCATTAAACGATTAAAAAAATAGTTCTTAATTATTTAAGATTCATAGAATTGTATAAAGTGTTTGGTATTAAGACAAAGACATCGTAACTACATTTTCTTAAATTATATCTATAGAGATTTAATATTTTGATTTATTTTAAATCTACACAATTTAATAAAAAATTTGCAAAATTAGGAATATAAATTTGAAATATATTCCAAAGTATACGTTCATAATTGAGAATTTGTCATCCTATAATGTGAAAAGAACAATAAAGGTCAAAAAATAAGAATTTTGAAAGTGGTAAAACGATAAATGATTAGTGTGATTTTTGCTAGAAATTTATGTACTTTAATTGCTTAATTAGATAGGATTTCATTCATTTTTATACTTAAATTGACTCATTTGTGTTTAATTGTCGAGAAAGGTATTTGTGATTTATTTTGCAGAAAATTCGTATTTTTGGATTCAAAAACGTGCTTAATGAAGTCGAGAAGAAGACAAGAAATTGAGATGGGATCGATTTAGATTTTAATCCATGGAAGTCGGCCCATTTGCACATAAAAAAAAAAGAGCTCATTAATTAAATTACAAATCCCATTTTGACGGCCCAAGTTGAGGAAATAATTGCAATGGCTCATGTGCTATTTTAACTGAGAATAAGAATGAACAGCAACAATATCACGTGACTTGCTTAGAGAAAAAAAAAAAAAGAAAGCACGCGGGTCCCACTACCTTTTCTAAGAAAGTAAAGGTCAAAGCTGCATTTTTAAATTAGAAACCCACGTCTACCACTTCCAGCTTACGAAGTGAGAGAAAGAACCGAGCCCGCCTGGAATTCAAAACGGAATTTAAGAGCCTCGCACCTGGAAAGCTTCTTGCAGGAAAAGCCAAGTCGGAAGCCACCATTGTCGCTGCTATTCGCACGCCTGGAAGAACAAATTGCCGCCGGAAAAGCCAAGTTCACGACCGGAAAGAATGGAGGTTCGCCCGGAAATGGGAGCTCAACATCGGAATTTGCAGCGCATCAATGGAGAAACGGGTTCGAGACGACATCGTTTCCGGAAACAAAGTCACTCGACGTGGGAGAAGAAAGACTCGGCCGAGTAAGATGATTTTAAGCCGAGTGAAAGTTTCTGGAAGAAACACTCACACAAATTGCATTGGAAAGTGGGTGTATTGAGTAAAAGGGTTACTGTATTGAGGCGAGTTAGAACTGAGTTCAAACCGAGTTCCACTGAGTCAGACCGAGTTATGGGCGAGTCAGGGCTGAGTCGACCGAGTTCATGCCTATTTTGACCGAGTTTGACAGGGTCAAGAGCGAGTCAACTCGTCAGTTACTTAAAAAGGTGCGAAAATCATCATTTCTTAGGGATCTAATTGCAATTTCATCATAATCTCCTAATCTCACTCTATAAATACCCCAAGCATCAGAGTTATAATAAAAAAAAGAATCATCATTTACGGAAATTATCAACACAATAGAGCTCTCATCCCCTAGATTAAATTTCTTTTCATTTTTCTTTTTTATTTCCTTTTAATTTCTTCATAGATTAGATTAGGTTTATCTTTCAATTAGTGATTGTTTACATTCAAGCAAGGATTGAAGAACACTGCAGAGTTTAATTTTCATTCCATCATGAGAGGTGATATCATTCCACTACTAATTTCATTTCAATTGCAGTTTATTTTGATTTTTATGAGTTTAATTGCTTGTTTAGCTTCCTTAGACATGAATGTCTCTTCTAGAACCATGAGATAAGTCTTCTATGCTTTGGATGATTTAGATAATGTGATTATTGAGGTTTTTGGTTTGATTTGTGCCTTGATTATGATGATTTGAATGATTAGATTCCTTGATTGTGGATTACTTGAGCTTTGATGATTTGTTTCTAATAGATTATGCATTATATTTGGATTGGCAACATGCGAGAGTCTATGATGCATGGATTCTTCTAAAAATATCACAATGCAGTATCGGATTCGCACACGCCCCCTAAAAGGGGTGAGATTCTTGAATCCGCGAATCAGATTCTCCACGTGGCGAATCCGACTACCACGTGGCGAATTCACTAACGGATACTCGAATCCTCTTTGCGTATCCTACTTATTAAGCATTAAATGTGTTATTATAATTGAATTTTATTATATAATATAATTTAAATTAACAATGTAACACTTGTTTTATATTGTAATCACTGTTATAACTTATATATTAGGCTAATTGAATTTAAATTGATTTTTGGTTACTTAATTATATTAAATTATTGAATATGTTTAAGTTTTGGGTCAGAGAAAATGTGAATTATATACATTCGATTTACAAAATTTTAAAATATATTTAATTTTTTAGGTTTTATATATAATAAAATATAAATAAATACACGTATCCTTGACGAATCGCACCCTAAATTTTTTGAAAATTCGTATCCCCGAACCCGTATCGTATCGCCCCCGCACTCCCGCACCCGCACCTGTGCAACATAGGCGAGAGTTGAGCTAGTAAGTTCTTAATTATAAGTTCTTAAATAGTATAGTGTAAAATATATGCAGAAAAGTATTTTCTTTTATGTATATAGTATAAACTAATATAATGATAGTACAAAACATATACGGAGAAAAATAAGATGAATATGTTAGTATAATGGAAAATTGTGTCAATGTAATTAAAATATTGACTTTTTTTTTATCTAAGTAAAATACGAACTTTATACTAAAACCTATGTTGCACGGGTGCGGGTGCGGGGTGCGGGAGCGATACGACACGGGTGCGGGGATACGGAGTTTTTCAAAAACTTTAGGATACGATTCGGCAAGGATACGTCTATTTAAATTTATTTTTATTATATATAATACATGTAATAAATTTAAAATATAGAAAAAATTTATCTAAATATGCAACAATTAAATATTAAATATAATTAACTTACACAAGTCATAATAAAAATTTCAATCTACATATTTATACAATGACCAACTCACATAAACATCATTATCACTTGTCATAACCATTATCTCTAGAAAATTGAATAATTACTAAAAAATTAGAAAGCATATATATTTTAGAAATTTCTCCAAATTATTTAATTACATAAGAATTAAGAAATTGAAATACTTGGTTGGATGATGTGTTATTTGATTTGTTTGTTGACTAATATATTTAATTATTTATATTTTAATATTAAATTTAAAAAAAAATTACAAAAATTAATAAATTTTGCAATATTTTATCCGATTCGCATATCCCCCACGTATCCCCCGCGTATCCTTGGAGGGGGATATGCGTATCCAACTTAAAAAAAATTAAAAAAAAATCGGATACGCCACGTGGCGTATCGGGTGCGAATCCGACGTGAATCGCACCCGCACCCGTATCCCCCGCGTATCCGATACTGCATACCCCCAAAATTTGAAGAATCCGTGCAACATAGACTAAAACTAATTATCCTATAAATCATATGGTGCAATTTACTAATTAGAAATCTAAATTAAATCACATATGTTTAATATGTTTGCCTAATCTTCAAGTTAATTCATAACAATCATACCAATGTTCAGCTATATTAGATTGTCTAAGTTCCAAATACCATAAAATCAAACACCATTCTCTAAAAACAGTGGATATTAAAACAACAAATTCAGATAATCAAACATTTTGTGCTGCCTTTTGTGCAGCAATTTTCACACTAATGGGATCCAAAAACCACTCTGTCATCTTCATCCGGTATTCCGCAGCATCACAAACAGACCACTCTTTTATCTCACTTTTTCTACCAGATATTACAACCTCCATGTTGTAACAGACAGCTATGCCGCAATCTAGTGTTCCAGGTGCTTGTTGAATGCATTTTTCCGCGGTGGCCTTCTCTGAATGTGTAGATGTTATTAACAACTGATCTGGTCTAGTTTTTTTAAATATGTTTCTCAGTGCCTTCTCAACGTACTCAACCTAAAACAAAGTGAGATCAACATAAATGACAAAGTGAGATCAACATAAATGAATAGGGTGGTAGAGTAATTAATTAACTAACCACTTTATTTGATCTTTCCAAATGAATATCTTTTGTATCTTTAGTTTTGGGAGATATTGAATTGAAAAAACTTCATTTGCATGTTGATAAGGACAACATCAACAAAGTCCAGTGATCACCACCTACTTTTGATTCACCGAGTAATGGAGTTGTGAGAAGTGGAAACTGTTGGTGATCAAATTTAATCGTGGGGATTAATGGTTGTTTTAATTCGGTTTAGGATCACCAAACAAGAACATGTGATTGATTACCACCGTAAATGATAAATTGAAGGTTCGGGTTGTAAAATCGTAAATATGAGAGTCGAATCCGTATTTATTTCGTATGTGTGCATGTTTAGGTGTGTTTGTGTGTGTTTTGGGAGTATTTGTGAATTTGAACTTGTATCTCAGCTGGAGAGCAACTATTTATAGAGACCACCAAGTAGGTGGTGTACAAGACTCTTGAACTTCCTAGCTTGCATGCAAGACAAGTGTCCTTTGACCTTGCTTGACCTTATCTAGGCTGAAACTTAGTTATAAAGTCTTCTTTGGCCTTATCTCGGACTCATTATTGTTCGTCTTGGTTGGCTTGGTGGGTCTAAATTGTTCTTTTGGTAAATGTTGTTCACCTCTTGAGGTTGCGGTTCGGAAGTAGTTCGCTTTCATGCTCTGTACAGGCAGGCTTCCGGGATCTTGGTCCTTTGTTCGTCACCATACACCTCTTAGGCTGGTAGATGCATCACCTCCTGACAACGTTGCTCGTCATTAGTGACCTGATGTAGGGTCCATATTTAGCTTTGGGCCCCAGGACCTGTTCGCCAGTATGTTGTTCGTCGAGGGAGTTGTTCGTCGTTTAATACACCTCCTGAATTAATTTATGCACTCCCCTTTGATTTTCTTTGTTAATCATTTCTAATTTGGATATGATGCTTTGTAATCTTCATTTGGGCTTTAATTACTGTTCACCAAATAGTGATTGATGTTTGCCCATCAACAATTGCCCCCTATCCTGACTAGATGTTGCTTCGGACGAGCAACTTTGTGGCGAGCAACTGTAGTTAAGATATCGTCTTGGTAAATATTTGGACGAACAGTCTCCCATTGGCGAGCAACTTTGTGGCCACCGTTTCGTCTTCCCACGATCTGGGAGTTATCCAATGAGGACGTGGGCGGCATGATTATGCGCCGCCCACGCGCGACCAGGCCCGAGGTCACGCGCCTCTTTATTTGCATATGGGTCCTTCAACTTCTATTCTTGCACGAAATTGACCCGTTTTCTTTCAATTTGTTCCAACTTTTTGGGGAAATTATGGGTTTTACCCCGTTTTCTTGCCTGGGTATAAAAACGAGTGGAAAATGAAAATTTTCCCACTCATCACCCTTGCTACAGAAACTCCGGCGAATTCCACCATCTCCGGCGATCTTCAAGCTTTTTCGGCACTGATTCTTCAAATTTTGGCTTCTAATCTCCTTTTAAGGTAGTTATTTCTCTTATTTATCTATTCTTGTTTCTTAATTTCTTCTTTTTTTCCAAAACTTGCATCACCACCACTATGTGAGAATTTGCACAGCCATTGTCCGTAAAAAACCGCCATCAGAAACCTTAAATACACCTCTAAAACCCCATTTCTTCATTTTTAAACCCATGTCCTCCCATTCGAGAAATCAAAATTCCGAGGAGAGTTTGGACCCCCTCTTTTCGATCGTTCCATTTGAAGGGCAGCCGCCGTTTGAGGTTTCCTCGGAAACACACCCTGACGTAGATTCCGTGGTTCGATTGGTGGAAGATACTGGTGCTTACCCATCCGGCGAAGAAATTGGGGAGGCCGCGAGCAATACTTCAGACGAGGATTCCTCAACTTTAGAATTCGAGGAAGATCCGGAGTTTGACGAGCTCTCCCGTGAATTCTTGGAGGGGATAGGATTCCCAGGCCCTAAAATGCTCGAAAATGAGATCCCCTCGGGTGTTGTTCGCCCATTTGAATAGAGAGCATATTCCGCTGAATACGCGAATAACTTTCCCTGCCCTCAACGTCAAGTATTAGACTTGGTAAAGACCGACTATCAGGCGAGCAGGATCCGGAGTGTTGTTCGCAAGGATGAACTCAACCTTATTCGGGAGGCATACCAAATCCCGTATGATATACACATGTGGGCTCCGAAGAGAAATAAAAGGGTTGATCGGCCTCCACCAGGATGTACGGCGATCAACATCGATACCTTAATCGTTGGGCTAAAGTTGCCATTGCCCCCGGTTGTTGGTCATTTTCTGGAGGCGACCAACCTGGCCATCACTCAGATAATATCAATAGGGTGGATGAACTTGCTCCGCATCATGGGTTTGTTCGCCCTGGAGGGGTACGTTGACTACATTACTACTGAAGAGGTCAACTACCTGATGACGATCACAAAATGTCCAAGGGGCGAGGAGGGCTATTATTATTTGAAGGCCCGGACTGGACTCAAACTTGTTGAAGGAGTGTCGAACAAAATCAGAAACTGGAAAGAGCACTTCTTCTTCATCGGGGCGATTGACGAGCATCTTCTGATCCACACGGTGGTGCTGGGCGCATATACTCTCCCACCACTTATGGGAAGATCAAACGTAAGCTTGTACTTGTTCGCCTTTGGATTAAGTTCTAATTTAACTTTTCTTGTTTGCTCGCAGGTCCCCGGTTGCTCAAGTGGAATTCATAAGAATAAGAGATTGGCTCTGAATTCCTCTTCACCTCATGTTTGGTCGCCCTCCGAGACAGATCCGAGAGGACCATTGAGTACGTGAACAGAGAGAAGTGTAAAAAAGTTGTCCGTCTGTTCATGTACCCCCACGACCTAGAGGCTCAAGCTGAGGTGCCCCCAGGTATGAAAAATTCCTAACTTTCCAGTACAACATTATTCGCCGGTTGCTCTCTAAACTTGCTCGTCTAACATACTTTATTTTCTCTTCTTTTTCTTAGCCGAGCAAGTTACAGTCGCCGTTCCTCCCTGTTTTGGACTCCTTGAGCAAAGAGTTCACGAGATGCCTCCTCCCAAGGGACGGAAAGTGAAAGGAGATCCGCCCTCCAAAGTGTTGGCGATGACAAACAAGTCTGAGGGGACCAAAGTTGCTCGCCAGGCTGTGCCCCCCTCCAACCTTCCACCATCTCCTCCTCCTGCCTTATCACCTCGAGGAGCCAAACGCCTGAAGATGGACGACGGGTCTTCAGTGGCGCAACTGATCTCTGCCGGCAATAAGGGAAAAGAAAAGGTGGAGAAAAGTCATGCTCGCCCCCACTCTGAAGAAGAAGCTGCTCACCTCACTTCTATTGAACTGGTTGAAAAGGCGAGCAAGGCGGGAAAAGAAGTTTCCCCCTTCCGAGGTCCGGAAGATATTACCCACCTTGGCTGGGATGAGAAAAAATTTCTTGAGTAAGTTCTTCCTGTCTTTGCCGAACAAGTTTCGTCATTTTGCGAAATATTTCTTATTGTTTCTTATATACTTGTTCGCAGATACCGGGCCGACGACTACCCAGGGCGAGCAAACCCTGTTCACCAGTATGCATGCTCTAAAACTCCGGTGAACATCAGGGAGATTCCGGGCGAACATGTCCGCAGAGCCACCGAGCTGATAGCCCGGGCATGGACCAGACCCATGGAGAAAACTATCTCCATGCAGGGAGTGGCGGACAACTTTCATCTCTCTATGATGCAACATGCCAATGCACTCATCACGGCCCAAAAGGGGATGGCTCAGCTTACCGATCTGGAAGAAGCTGGTTGTCGTTATGCCGCTACTACTCGGCAGTTGACCGAAGAAAAAGATGGTTTGGTCAACCAGTACGAGGCCAAACTTGCTCGTCTCAACAACCAGCTCAAAATCACCGACGACATCAATAAGAAATATATCGAAGACTATCAACAGTTGTCGGCCGAGCTTAAGAGCAAGGATGCTGAGCTCAAGGAGCAAAAGAAGAGAGTGGCTGCTGCCGAGCAGAAATTGGCTGAGGCCGAGGCTGAAGTTGCTCGGCTCAATGAGGCGATGGGGGGAATGCTGACTCGAGAGGAGATGGAGTTCGAGTTGCAAAATCGATCCGGACCATCACAATCTTGGGTACATCTGTGCCTACGCTGATTGCATCCGTTTTATACATGCATATGAGAATTCGGATTTAGTCGACGAGATGGGAAGGGATTTGTCAAAGTTCATCGAGCATTATCCTCCTCCGAACAACATCGAACTCCAGCTGGGGGACATGATTGACTACGGGGTTAAGATTGACAAACTTGACCCTAGCATCATTGTTACTCGTCCTCCAGCCCCAGCAGATGAAGGCGAGCAAGCTGCCCACGACGAGCAGATTGCCAATGACGAGTAAGCTGCTCAGGAGCGAGAACAAAAAGCGGTTGAGGACCTGGCCAGAGATATGATTGTTGATCCTCCCGTCGACCAAACTCCAGATCCTCCTCAGGGCGAGCAACATTAGGATTAGGACTTAGAATTTCTCAATATTTCCTCTTGTAATAGTTGCTCGTCTTTTTTGTAGTACATTTTCTTATTACACTGTACTATTTTTTAGGCTTAAAGTCTTTTATTAATGAATGTCTTTTTGTTCGCTCATTTTCTTTTTATATGTTAATTGCCTTTACATTTTTGTTCAATGATTTTGCAATTATAACATATAATGTTGGGCTTTGTTCGATTTGAACTTTACCTTTTAATAGAATATGGGTTTAGCCTTAGGTTCTGTTCATCTTAAAAAACGAACAACCTTTAAGTGGCCTTGGTCCTTAAAAATGGACTTGTACCTTGAGCTTTGGACTTATCTTCCAATGAACAACCATATTTACATCGTGAAAAATTACAAGTGTTGTAAGACTATTCATCATTAACATATACAATCTGACGAACCACTTTGAACACCAACTAAAACATGCTCGCTTATAATATTTTTGCCGAGCAACTTTATCTAAAATCAAAAGATGAACTAGCACCAGACTATACAATGTGCCGAAAAACCTTTCGTTCTATACTTAACAAAATTTTCAAAAAATTAGGCAAGTTTTTTATTCATTTGGTTCACTTGCCCCCCCAAGACATTTGTTCGCCCAACAATTGAACTTGTTCGACTTATTGATAGTACTTCATTAGATGTACAACATTCCAGGAGTATTGGGTCGGCTTGCCTTCCATATCTTCGATATCGTATACACCATTAAGGAATTTGTCTGTTATACGATACGGGCCCTCCCAAGTTGGTCCCAATACACCTAGAGGTTGGGCGAGCAACTTTCTTAGAACCGAATCTCCAACTCTGAATTCCCTGATTTTAACATGGGAATTATAGTAGCGTTCTGCTCGCTGCTTATAGGTAGCATTTTTTAGCTCGACATTTACTCTTTTTTCCTCGAGCAAATCCATTTCCGTATCTAGAGCAGAGTTATTCGCTTGTTCATCAAAGTTGGTCGTCCTGATTGTGTTGGTCTTTAATTCAATTGGTATAACAACTTCTGTTCCGAAAGCCATTGCAAAAGGTGTTTTTTCGGTGCTTGACCTGGGAGAAACTCTATACGCCCACAAGACTTTTTGGGAGTTCTTCAGACCAACTACTTTTGCTCTCCGCCAATCGTACTTTTAACGTATGCTTGATAATCTTATTAACAGCTTCGACTTGTCCATTTGATTAGGGATGATAGGGAGTAGAATAGTGTTTTTTGATCCCCCCATTTCGTACAGAAATCTCTCAACTCTTTCCCATCAAACTGCGGACCATTGTCTGTCACAATGGTTTGTGGAACCCCAAAACGACAGACAATGTTCTTCCATATGAAGTTGATCATCTTTTGTTGCGTAATTTTTACCATGGCCTCTGCTTCTGCCCATTTTGTATAATAATCGACTGCCACGACGGCGAATCGAACATTTCCAACTCCTGCTGGGAAGGGACCAATAATGTCCATCCCCACCTTGCAAATGGCCATGGGCTGTAAATCGATACAAGCTCCTTAGTCGGGGTATGAATGTTCGGGGTAAAAATCTAACATTGATGACAAGTTTTTGCTTTCTTGATTGCGTCCTGACGTAAAGTCGGTCAATAATAACCTTGTCTGATAGTTTTGTATGCCAAAGCTTGCCCCCCAGTGTGATTTCCACATACTCCAGCATGTATTTCTTCGAGTACTGCTCGTCCTTGCCCCCTAGGCAAACATTGAGAAGTGGAATTGATATTCCCCTTTTGTAAAGCTGCTCGCCTACCAGAGTATATCTGGTGGCTTGCTTTGTTAGCTTGGCAGCTTCAAAAGAGTTGTTTGGTTTTTCTCCACTTTTCAAATATTTGACTATGTTTGTTCTCCAATCTTCTTCTTCACTTGATTGTTCGTTTAGTTGGTTGACATTATAACTTATCGTTGATGGGTCGTTCATCTTTGTGATTATAATGTCTGCCAACTCTGCAGGCCCTTCGCTTGTTGCTAGCCGGACCAATGCATCTGTCTGAGTGTTGCTTGTCCTTGGAATTTGTTCAATGAAGACTTGATCCAGTAGGGACATTAGGTGAGCAATAATCCGCTGAAACTCGATCATGTGATCGTCTTTCACTTCATACTCACCTCGGACTTGATTCACGATCAATTGTGAATCGCCGAATATTTGCAAATGTCTAACACCTACTGCAAGGGATAAGTGGAGACCAGCAATAAGAGCTTCATATTCAGCTTCGTTGTTGGTAGCCATGAAACCGAATCTGATTATCGAGGTGAACACTTGTCTGACAGGGCTAATTAGGACCACTCCTACCCCCGAGGCCATGTTGGTTGAAGATCCATCGACATAGAGATGTCAGGGATGATCTAGTCCTCTCGTTGGATCTGGTGGGAAAGTTAGTTCGACAATAAAGTCGGCTAAAGCTTGTCCTTTGATCGCTGTTCGAGGAGCATAGGTCACCCCAAACTGGCTAATCTCTAGTGACCATCTTAATAGACGACCAGCTGTGTCTGGGCGATGGAGAATTTGTCTGAGTGGGAAAGTTGTTAGCACCTCAACTTGATGGTCGAAGAAGTATGGTCGTAACTTTCTCACACTCATAACAAATGCATACGCCAGCTTTTCAGTTGGGGAATATTTGATCTCCGCCTCGTGTAAAGCTTGGCTGACGTAGTAGATTGGTTGATGAAATTTGCCGTCCTCCCGTACCAGAACAGAGCTGATTGCCACTTCTGACGCTGCCAAATACAAATATAGCTTTTCACCTGGGATGGGCTTTGATAGAATTTTAACATCTCCCAGGTATTCTTTAAGTTGGTCGAATGCCTTTTGACAGTTGTTAGTCCACGTAAACTTTCCATTCTTGATGGCCTCGAAGAATGGACGGCACTTGTCTCCTGATCGGGATATGAACCGGTTCAATGCTGCTAGGCATCCTGTGAGCCTTTGCACCTCTTTTACTGAACGTGGTGGTTGCATATCCACGATGGTCTTGACTTTTGTTGGATTGGCCTCAATTCCTCGTTGACTAACAAGATGCCCCAGGAACTTCCCCGAATGAACTCCAAAGCTGCTTTTCTTTGGATACAACTTCATGTTGTAGTGTCGAAGGGTTTCAAACACCTGGGTTAAATGTTGGAGATGATCTTCCTTTCGGGGATTTTTTACCACGATATCGTCTACGTAGACTTCTACGGTATCTCCAATTTGTTCATCGAACATCTTGTTCATCAACCTCTGATATGTTGCTCCTGCGTTGATGAGGCTGAATGACATTCTTTTCCAACACAGCAAGTTTTTGTTCGTATAAAATGTTGTGTTTTCTTGATCGTCTAGATGCATTGGGATTTGATGGTATCCGGCAAAGGCATCCATGAATGTTAACATCTCGTGACCCGCAGTGCTGTCCACCAATTGATCAATATGTGGGAGAGGAAAGTTGTCCTTCGGGCATGCTACATTCAGATCTGTAAAATCTATGCATAACCTCCAGGTTCCGTTTGGCTTTCACACAAGGACTGGGTTTGCTACCCATTGTGGACAAAGGGCCTGACGGATTAGATCGTTGTCTAACAACTTCTTCACCTCTTCATTCAAAGTTTGATACTTGTCTGGGCCGTACTTTCTTCGTTTTTGATGGACTGGCCTTTTTGCTTGATTGATATTAAGCTTGTGGCAAGCATGCTTTGGATCTATTCCCACCATGTCTGCATGAGACCAAGCAAAAACATCTAGATTCTTACTGAAGAACTCTTTCATTCGGGATCTGTAAGGCTCGGAGAGCTCAGATCCTATATACAATTCAAGATCTTCATTCCCAGGATTAACTTTGAACGCCTCCAGTTCCTAGACTGGAGTTGCTCGTCATTTTTGTCCTTTCCAACGAGGATCAAGTATTGGTCCCTCAGGGTTGAAATCATTTTCGATGTTCATGGGCTCTGCTCCCAGGAGGGTTTCTAGATCATCTGCTGGTTCTGACCCATTGTTGTTAGTCAGCATCCGGCCCTCCAAGTCATCTGTTGTATGTTGCTCGTCACCACCCCTATGTGTTCGTCAAATTAGAGTTCCCCATGGGTGGTGACGAGTTGTTCGTCCAACACTTGCTCGTCAGGAGGCTGCTCGCCAGTATCCATATGGTCCTCTTCCATGTCCATCATGTTCTCCAGCACTGATGGTTCACCAACTGGGTAGCTGGTGGTGGCTTCCATCATGGATACTTGTGCCTGTTTTGCTTGCAATTGTAGGAGACATTCACGAGCTTTTCTTTGGTCTCCCTTTATTGAGCCTGCTCCACTTGCTGTTGGGAACTTCATGCAATAGTGGTAAGTTGAACATGCAGCTTTAAACTCATTTAAAAAAGGTCGACCAAGAAACCCGTTGTAAGTCGATTCTTGATCTACCACCAAGAAATCTATCATTCTTGTAATATTTTTCTCGGGTTCCTCGACCGTTACAAGCTGAATGGACAACCTAATCTCCCCTAGCGGGACTGTTACAGCATTTCCGAAGCCTAAGATTTTGTGATTTGAATCTCGTATGTAGCCCGAATAATCTCCAAGTTGATCGAGCGTCTTTTTGAAAAGGATGTTGGTGTAGGCTCCAGTGTCCACCAATAATCTATGTACTCTGGTCCCCATGATCCTTGCACAAATTACGAGCGAATCATTGTGTGGAGTCAAAATCCCGTCCAAATCCTTCTCTGTGAAGACTAGTTCAGATGTTTGTAGGACGGATGAATTGATCCCCATTTCTTGTACTTGGTCGATCGCTCGTAATTCGGCTTTTCTTTTCCGGTTGGAAATTGGTGATCGTCCATCAGAACATCCTCCCGCAGGTCCTGAGGGTTCCATCATGTATAGATCCTCTAATGGACGAGCAGCAACGGTAGGAACTGGTCGCTCGGGTTTATTATTTTGTGGAGGTTGATCGTCAATTTCATCCCCCGGGCTGCTCTCCCGGCCCCTCTTTCCAGGTTACCTTTTGACGAAGTCGGAGAGCTTTCCCTCCTCGTAGAATTGCCAGAGTTGCTTGAGAAAATCTCTACACTCACTAGTAAAATGCCCCACACTTTGATGGTAGGTGCAATACTTGTTAGGGTTGAGTTTGCCAGTTTCTTGGTGAATCCTTCGGGGAGGGGAGAGCAACTCTTTCTCCTTTATATTGTCGTACACAGTATCATGGATACTGTTAGCACTTGATTTAGCTTTTCCTTCAGCTCCGTCCCTTCGGTAAATGCCTTCATATTTTTAGGGACCCCGATAGCCTGTTTCGTCGGGTTTCTTTCTCCTTGGGATCAGCCTTGTTGTCTCCCAAGTTTGCTTGCAGGGCTTCGTGCATGGAAATGAATATGCCGGCTTGGTTTCTAAATTCGGCATAGATTTTCAGGCACTTCAGACGTACCTCCTTCCATAATTCAGATCCTTTCTTTAACCCGGCCATGATGGCTACAATTTTTGTATCTTTGCTAATTGGCTCCCCTTCTAACAGCACTTTGTCGAATCTTTCCATAAATTCCATGTCTGACTCATCGTCATTTTACTTTAAGTCCGACAACCGGTATTTTTGGGATAGATACGACCCAGCAGTTGAGAAGTGGGAGAGGAACTCTCGACTCAGTTGAGCAAACGAGTGGATTGATGTTGGTGGCATTGCAGAAAACCACTTGTGTACTCTGTCCCCCAAAGTCAAGGGGAAATTCCGGCATTGGGTGGCATCACTGGCTCCCACATAAATCATGTAATCTGAATATTTCGTTAAATGGACTCGGGGATCAGCAATGCCTTCGTATTGTATGCTTGCCAGAAATTGTATCTTCTTCTGGATCGGGGCCTTCAGTATGATGGATGACAAATGAGACGATGGCATGTTGGTCGTCCCCATCCCTCTTTGTTGGTCAAGTTGCCCCTGCATGCTCTCCACATCCTTTCTTAGGCTAGATAATTCCTCAAGAGATGCCCCCTGACTTGGAGGTTGTTCGGCGAGCAAAGGCACTGACCTTTCTGCTTGTCGCAGTCCCTCACTTGGAGCGGGCATTTCATGAAGTTGTTTCCTAGGGTTGCTCGTCGCATTTGGCCCTAAGCGCCTAAAGGTTGACTGAGATAGTCTTTCGTGCACTGATGGACAAGTTTGCTTAAAAGTTGCTCGCCCATCTCCTACTCTCTGGCGAGCAACTTATTTTTGAAGTTGAGGTTGGCCAAGTCTGTCCTGTGCACTGGAATGAGTTGTCCCATGGCTGGAAATTATTGTTCGCCCATGGGCAGGTTCAGCTTGTCCTTCCGCTTGGTCGACTATTTTAGCTTTGCCCTTGTCCCTTCGATTCTGGGCACTATTAACCTCATGTTGTTCGTCGCGAACAGACCGTGCCCTTACTACTTCCAGTTGGTGAGACCTAAACCTTGCTTGTGAAGGTCTATGTTGTTGCTGTTGCTTCTGAATTGCCTGGAGATCAGCTATGGTTTTGGCCAATTCCTGGGGGTCTTTAGCCAATGCCTCTAAATCTGGAGGCATTACACGGGCTGCAGCTGAAGATTGAACTTTGTTCGCATGCCATGGGTCACGGTCCTGACGATCAGTGGATCAGACCCGGGTTGGAGAGACTCTCATCGAGGGATGTGAAATCCTTGTTTCCTTGGATTGAGGCATCCTGATTTGAATTATCTTCTCAATCTTTAAGTCTTCAAATTTAATATTGAAGAACACCAAGAACACTTTTGTTTGAATCTTCAAGAATTTCTTGAGAATTTCTTCAAATCTTCAAGTTTTTAAACTTGAAGGTCTTGATTAATCACACTTAACCGAAGGTTCGGACCCTCCTTCTAGCGCCAATTTGTTGGTGATCAAATTTAATCGTGGGGATTAATGGTTGTTTTAATTCGGTTTAGGATCACCAAATAAGAACGTATGATTGATTACCACCGTAAATGATAAATCGAAGGTTCGGGTTGTAAAATCGTAAATACGAGAGTCGAATCCGTATTTATTTTGTATGTGTACACGTTTAGGTGTGTTTGTGTGTGTTTTGGGAGTATTTATGAATTTGAACTTGTATTTCTCAGCTGGAGAGCAACTATTTATAGAGACCACCAAGTAGGTGGTGTACAAGACTCTTGGACTTCCTAGCTTGCATGCAAGACAAGTGTCATTTGACCTTGCTTGACCTTATCTAGGCTGAAACTTAGTTATAAAGTCTTCTTTGGTCATATCTCGGACTCATTGTTGTTCGTCTTGGTTGGCTTGGTGGGTCTAAATTGTTCTTTTGGTAAATGTTGTTCGCCTCTTAAGGTTGCGGTTCAGAAGTTGTTCGCCTTCATGCTCTGTACATGCAGGCTTTCGGGATCTTGGTCCTTTGTTCGTCACCATACACCTCTTAGGCTGGTAGATGCATCACCTCCTGACAACGTTGCTCGTCATTAGTGACCTAATGTAGGGTCCATATTTGGCTTCGGTCCCCAGGACTTGTTTGTCAGTATGTTGTTCATCGAGGGAGTTGTTCGTCGTTTAATACACCCCCTAAATTAATTTATGCACTCCCCTTTAATTTTCTTTGTTAATCATTTCTAATTTGGATATGATGCTTTGTAATCTCCATTTGGGCTTTAATTACTGTTCGCCAAATAGTGATTGATGTTCGCCCATCAACAGAAACAATAACACATCGTTGATCCCGACAGTCTCCAGTTTCTTATCAACAAAATGCCTCAAATTCTTACCAACGACCCCTTTGAACTGTGAGATGAAACGCTAATAGAAATGGGTAATAAGTAGATGCTTGATAGAAACAACTCTTAAGTACTATAAGTTAGGTATAAACATCCAGTTTATAAAAATCTTATCCAACATGTGTCAGAGAAGATATGAACACCTTTTGCCATTTCATTTTTTTGCATGTATTTTGACTGTAAAATCTCCCCCCATGAGTCAATGACCTAAAATGAACAAATTTATAAACAAATATAAGAAAAATGGTGTATATATGTGTGGTCAATCAATGCAAAAAGATCATTAACAGTATTTTATACCCCTAATGAAAGACTCTCATGATGAAGTATTGAAACAACATCTTTCAAATAAACAATTGACTCTGGGTTTTTACCAACCCATGACTTGAACCTGTACAAATACATATTGAATACATGAGTGTTAATTAACCAAATAAATAAATTAATATTAAGAAACATATTCAATATAAAATATTACTGTAATAAACTTAGTTAATGTTTAACTTACATTTCTCCACCAATTCCCCAACATTCTTGAATTGTATCCTTGATTTCCTTTGTGGATATTTTAACAGCAGTCTTTGATACATAAAATCTAAAATGCCCATGCCCACGTTTATGTTTTCCTACAACCTTCACCAATTCACTACTATTTGGTGGCGGGGTAACCTCAATCTTCTTTCTATCTGCCTTTTTTTTGTCCTTTCCCTTACCCTTCTAGCTAGTATACTTGGATCATCATCCTTTTTTGTTCTGTCTTGTTTTGTTACTGGAGTTCTTTCAACATTAGGTTCTGGAATTTGAGTGTGTTCTTGAGAACAAGTTTTGAAAGCATCAACTATATCTAATTGTCTTAGAGTGTCTTCAAGATCATTCTTCAAATACACCAATTTTGCATTCTTCTTTTTAGTCAAAGATAATTCAGCCAAAACATCTAACCTTTCTATGTTGTCGGGGTTCTCCAGAATCCGAGTTCCTCCACTGCCTTTATTTGCTTCCTAAGGACTTCAACTTCTTCCCGGAGACATTCATTCTCCCTGATTTTGATCCTTAATTCCTCCTTCTTTTCCTCCAGTAACCGTCAAATCTCTTCATTATCTTGTTCTTTTTTCTTTAATTGCTCTTTATTTTCTTCAACCAGTATGCTAAACTCCTCTTCATATTTTCTTCTCATCTCAGCTAACCCATCTTCTTTTTCTTTGATTAGTTTTCTGGAGAACTCTAACTCTGAGCTTAAACTATAATCCCTCTTTTTTTCTTCATCAACTGACAAACTTCCCTTATTTGCACCACTGTATTCCTCATTGACACCTTTAGCAATCATCATTATATTCTTTACCGGCAACTCATGTTCTATTTCCAATTGATCAACCGGCTTACAAACATTATAAGTGAATTCCGACCCTTTAATAAAACTACATCTACCTCTCATTGAAAGTCCACCCTCTTCCCTTTGTATTTATATAGGTGTTTCTTGAACAGTTTCCTCCATATCATTTAAAGGGTTGCTGACAGGAATGTTCGAAGCAAGAGGCTCAACAAATTCATCCGTACCTCTATTGACTTCCAAATTTGTACTGGATGAAAATAAATTAACAATTCGCCCCACTCCTTCATCACTAGAGGAAGTGTACTGTGCCCCTAAAGTTAAATCTCCAGAAGAATCACTCGTAGTTTCATCACCCCCATCAGTTGAAACTTTCTCGACCCCACCCGTGGTCCAGTATGAATCTAAAGTTCGTACAACTTCCTTCTCATTTGCAGTAGGTTTTAGAGAAGATCTCCGAATCTAATGTTTGGAAGAAAAATTGAAATAAATACTATAGAGCAGTATTGAACAGTCTAGTATTATTAAAATTAACTATATGATCTACTAATAAAAGTATATTTTCCAATTAATACTAACCGATAAAATATACATACAATTCTAAGATACAAAAATAAATATATTAATATGCACTTTCAAACAATACTAAAAGGCCATAATAGATCCGAATAATGCACTTACGTATCTTGTATCCAGCTGTAGTAGATTCACTCTTGCCAACTTGTTCTTCATCTTTGACAAATCCCAATTTAAAATCCTTGGGAATAATTTTTCTTCGTTGTGCTCAAATAGTCTTGTGTGTTCACACAGCGAAAACTGCATATAAATCAATAAACAGAAATATAGTTATTCTACCTATCTTACAGTGTATATTCTTTGGTTTTAATATAAGTAGGTTGTATGAATACAAAACTTACCGGAAGTAAAATGGCACATCCACCAATAATCATGTTCTCACTTTTTCTTATTTGATCAATTAACACTTGAACAACCAAAATACTCCAATGATACGTATGTATGTCATCCATTCTCTCCAAATATACAGCGCAATGCCAAGGAACAGAAGAATTTCTTCGGTGAACAAGTAAGGAACCCAACAAATATAAATGCAATAATCTTGCTACATCACAATGAGATGTCTCATCTCCAATGCTAATTGTTTCCAAAAGTTTTTTATACAAGATTTTCTTTGTCAGTACATAAGTACTCTTAGTACTTCTAATTTTCTGTCCAAAGCAACTTTTCACCCATGGTGGATCCTCATATTCATTCAACTTTAAAGGAATTTGCCTAGAACCATCTCTAATACCCATAATAAGCATAACATCCAGACTGGATATTTTAAATCTCTCCCCACCCACCATAAAACTATTTGTAGATCTATCAAATGTCCTCAAAATTTTCCTAATCACATCCTCATTTTTGTACCACGCTTTCTTAATAATTTTGTAGTTCACACAAATCATTGCATTAAATAGGATCCAAAATGGTGTCCTATGTATCTCCCTAATATGACTATCATTTAACCGGAGTTTTTGCAATTCCTTTGTACAGGTTACCAAATTGCTTCTGTAATAAGTAACCCTCTCTTTCAACTTTACGCTTCCTAAAAAAGGCATAATTTTCAAAGTTAATGTTAGTTTAAATCTAGTCAAATGAAAATTTCTTTATTAGGTTATAGTATGCATATACTTTTTCTTACTGTAATTTTTAATTGATTATACTAAGAGTGTATAAAAATCACCACTAACCGAAATCGTTTCTTGGTATTTTATCATCTCCATCACTACCATCTGATGTTGACACGTCTAAAAAAGCATCCTTGCACAATCCCCCATTTTTAGATTTTGGATCTAACAAAAAATAATTGATTTTTGTTAGTAATCCCAAAAGATCTATCAGAAGATGTAAAATATTAAATGAAATACCTTCAGTACTTATCTTTTTTGTACTTCCTTTTCTTGTTTTTCTTCTCCTTTTTACACAGTCCAAACTATTATCATCTGTGACGTAGTAGCAATACACATATCTTTATCAAAATTAATCAATCAAAATAAGCCCCCCCAAAAAAAATGTTAAGTATCAGCTCAATCATAACTTAATACCTGATGCAGATGACTCCATTTCTGCAACCATTTTACCTTTTCCTAAAAGTTATAAAACAGTAATATAATTTTGATAAACAAGTATATATTTTCAGCAAAATTATATGGTTGTCAATATAATTATCATACCTTTGTGTTTTTTATTAAAATTCATGCGAATATACAGCAAATGTTGGAAACATACAAACAAACAAACAAACAAGGTAGTATAAATCCCCTCTCTCTGTTGCAAACATATTAGATAGGTCTATACACCCCTCTCTTAGAATTTCATAACCATGTCTACCTTCTAATAAATTGTACTAATGTAACAAAAAAAAACCTAAAAAGCCACTATCTCTGTTGCCAAATTACTTCTGTAATTTAATATAACATATTTTCCCCAAAAAAAAAAAACCTATATAACATGCAATACAAAATATATAAATAAATTACTTTAGTTAAGATATTTGTACCGTTTAAAGAAAAAACATACTTCATTAAAAAAATTCTAAGTTTTCCCCAGATAGAAACATTTGCATCATTTATACATAAATTAACATCCATATTTAATTAGAAGTTCAAACTTTATATGTACCTTTGTCAATAGGACATAGTGTATCTATTTTCCTCTTTAGCTTTTGACGCATTTTGCATCACTCTCCGTCAACTGATGCATCAATTCCCAATCCATTTTTTCTTTCTCAAACTCGATTCTGTGATAAAAAAAAACATAACATTTTATTCAAAAATTAAAACAAAACCCTAAAAGTACAATAACATTATCTGTCTTCCTTTATAAGTTAGGGATTCGGTGCTCTAAATAATTAAATATAAATATATCCCAAAAGATAAAACAGTATTAATATATACCAAAATTGCAACACAGATTCTGGGCAAATGAATTCTTGTTGAAGGAATGCATGTTAGGAGATTTGTATATTTGTATATAGTTTGTCCCACATTGTTTGTGTATAGCAATTAGCTCAGTGTAATTTGTATAAATATCTTCTCTTGATATATTTATAAATGTTCAGAAATTATATCATCTCTACATGGTAACCAGAGCCTAATTGGCAAAAGCCACGCTTTCTCGATCCTCCTTCTTTTTTTTTTTTTTCTCGGGTGGCCCATTTCCCCTCCCTAGACCATCTCAACTTTGCTGGCCCAGTACCCAGGCCCAGTGCCCAGGCCCATCGCCTCTGTTCCGAGACGCCGACGCCGCTCCAGCCCTCTGCGCCACTGCGCCTCCCCACGGCAGCACCAAACCGCCTCTTTGCCGCTGTGAAGCACCGCCACTGTGTCCGCCCGGAACCGCGACACCGCCTCTTGTTTGGCCATACGCCTTGTCCGCTGCCACCTACATAATTAACCGTCTCCCTAAAGTCAACCTATCCATGCTATCCTCATATGAAAAACTCTTTGGTCACCCTCCACATATCTCCAAACTCCGGGTCTTTGGTTGTCTATGTTATCCTTGGCTCCGTCCATATTCTTCTCACAAACTGGACCCTCGCTCATCTCCTTGTGTCTTTATGGGTTACTCTCTTACGCAGAGTGCCTATATATGTCTTGATCCTACTACCCAGCGCCTTTACGTCTCTTGTCATGTTGACTTTGTTGAACATGAATTTCCCTTCACTAGGCTCTCTGCTCCTCACTCTTCCTCCGACTCCAACATCACACCACTCGTTTCTGTTATTCCCGTTCCTCCTCCCGTTCTCTCTATAAACACTACGCCCTCTCCACCACCTTCCTCATCACCTCCTGATCCTCCACCGGTGTTGCATGTACCTACTCAGTCGACCTCTGATCCTTCTCCTAGTATGGCTCCATCACCAACTCCGCTGGTATCTCAGCACCCTATGGTTACTAGGCTGCGCAACAACATTGTGAAACCCAATCCGAGGTACTGTATTCTCGCTTCTCATTCTGATGATATTGAGCCTACCACTGTATCACAGGCACTTGCGGTCCCTAGGTGGAGGGATGCTATGTCTACTGAATTTAATGCCTTGCTCAGGAATGGTACTTGGGATCTTGTCCCTCCTGATCCTTCCCAGAATGTCGTTGGGTGCAAATGGGTCTTTCGAATCAAACACAGTCCTGATGGTTCGATTGATAAATTCAAAGCTCGCCTTGTTGCTAAAGGCTTTCATCAACGCCCCGGTGTTGATTACTCTGAGACCTTCAGTCCTGTTGTCAAGCCGGCCACTGTCCGTCTTGTTCTCAGTCTTGCAGTTTCTCAGGATTGGCCCCTTCGTCAGTTTGATGTGAACAATACTTTTCTTCATGGCTCTCTTCCCGATGAAGTATACATGGCTCAACCTCCAAGCTTCGCTGACAAAAATTATCCCTCATATGTCTGCAAGCTTCACAAATCCATCTACGGTCTCAAACAGGCCCCTCGTACTTGGTACAATGCCCTTTGGCAGTTTCTGGCCTCGGTTGGCTTTACTCATGCTCGTTCTGATGAGTCTCTCTTTGTGTACTCTCATGGCAGTACACTGGCATATTTTTTGGTCTATGTTGATGACCTGATTCTCACCGGCAATGACTCCACCTTCCTCAATCATATTGTCTCAGCTTTGGCATCAACCTTCTCTGTTAAAGACCTTGGTGATCTCTCGTACTTCCTTGGGGTGGAGGTACTTCGTTCTTCATCGACATGTGTTCTTCTTCAACGGAAGTACATCACTGATCTGCTTGCCAAACACAACATGCTTGACTCTAAGCCGGTTCAAACACCACTTGCTCCTGGTATAACTCTCTCGCTACATGACGGCGTTGCACCTGCCGATGCAACCTTGTACAGACAGGTTCTTGGTTGTCTTCAATATCTGCTCCTTACTCGTCCGGATATTGCCTTTGCTGTCAATAAGCTCTCTCAATTCATGCATGCTCCCACTGTCACACACTGGGGAGCTGTCAAGCGACTACTTCGTTATCTCAATGGCACTCGACACTTAGGTCTCACACTTCGTCGGGATTCGCCCATCTCCCTTCATTGTTTCACAGATGCTGATTGGGCTGGTGATTGTGATGACCGCACCTCGACTGGGGCTTACATTGTTTTCCTTGGTGCTAATCCTATTTCTTGGAGCTCCAAGAAACAACGATCGGTCGCTCGTTCTTCTACCGAGGCTGAGTATCGATCCATTGCGTCTGCTGCTGCTGAGGTTCAGTGGATGCGCTCCATTCTCAGTGAACTCAAGGTTGTCCTACCCTCTTCGCCCGTTATTTACAGTGACAACATTGGGGCTACCTATCTCTGCTCGAACCCGGTATTTCACTCTCGCATGAAACACATTGCTATTGATTACCACTTTGTTCGGGATCTTGTTCAACGCTCCTTGCTTCGTGTTTCTCATGTCTCCTCCGCTGATCAACTTGCTGATGCTCTCACCAAGCCTCTTTCACGTGCTCGGTTATCTCTACTTATGTCCAAGATTGGTGTCACTCAACGTGCCCCATCTTGAGGGAGGATGTTAGGAGATTTGTATATTTGTATATAGTTTGTCCCACATTGTTTGTGTATAGCAATTAGCTCAGTGTAATTTGTATAAATATCTTCTCTTGATATATTTATAAATGTTCAGAAATTATATCATCTCTACAATGCATCTCTCTGATATTTTACTTTTCGAAAGTTGTGTTCTTGACGAAATTCTCAAATGAATAATTTTAGGAAAAAAACTAGATATTAGATAAAAAAAAAAAAAAAGGGGTAGTAACATAGAACCCCATTTGTAAGATCCTAATTGCATTTACCCACACCAAATTTCCTACATTTCAAGACACCCCAAAAGGTGGGGTCCATGGCCCAAAACCACTCTTCCACCTTCATTTGACATGACATCAAAAAAGGCAATTTGTCTCAAATTTTTTTATATTTTTTATTAACCCAAGAAATTTAAATATAAACAGAATAATCTCAAGCTTTCGATTTCAGCATTTCACAAATTCACAAATTCAAAAATTTGTACTTCCTTACATCGGGATTTCAAAACCCAATCTCAAGCTTCCGATTTTGCAAATAATCTGGTGTCGTCGCATTTGGATTACAGGTGAGATGCTCTCTCTGCTGCTCTAATGCACTGTCTGCATTTGGCTTTGATTTCGAACATAAATGGAATTCCTCCAGCTTAGGGTTCGAATTTTTCTTTAAATACAAATGTTGAGTTCCCCATTTCTCCATATATAACGAAATTGAATTTTCTTTCTGTTGATTGTACTGTATTACAGAACCATGGGTCGCAAAGGTGGGAAAGTATCTGAAGATGACGATGATTATGATAGCCATTCTGAAGACGTATCTACTGTTACGAAGAGGAGGAAGAATAGTTTGGATAGAGACGAAGGACGGTTTGAAAAGGGTAAAAATAAAAAGGGTAAAAATGAAAAAAATACTTACATGCTCTGATTAATTTTTTATTACACGTATTAATCCACATTTACTTAATGGGGATAGTTTCTAAGAGATCAAAAGGTGGCTGTAGGAATGAAGTTATCAGAAAAAAGAAAGGTTAGTTTTAGTTTTCTTTTTTTGGGCATAAGTTAAATATTGCATAATTAATGTGTTTTAATGTGTTTTAATATGATTAATGTTTAGAAATATCTTTATTGTGTTTTACATGCAGGAAAGAAGGTACTCAGATATGTGTACACATCTGAGGAGGGTAATTTATATTTTCAACAGAAATATGTTTTTGTCAGATTATTTTGTGTGCAAATGTTGGTATTAAGTTACATATTAATTTTTGGCTGTGTGTAGAGTCTGATAGAACAGTTGTCATTAGAAGAAGAAGTGGGAAGAAAAAGATTGTTGGTATAGGTAATTTCTGTTAAGATTTTATCAATGATGTAATTTGATTATCGTAGTGTAAAGATTATGAACCCTTTTTTTGGCGAAGATGATGGAAAATTAGGTTCAAAAAGAGGAAGAAGTAGGAGAAGAAAGTTGGACCTAGACACAAATTCTGAGACAGGTATTGCCTGGAGTAAGTATAATTGTTTAATTTGGCTTTAATTTTCCTATGTAGTTTATACAAAATAAAATGTATTCATTTTCTTGGGCTAGAAAAGGGCAGCGAATGTGGTCGTATGAGAGGTCATTCAAGAAAGAAGGTCATTGAGTCCGGTATGTCAAGTTTTAAATGTGTGTTTATCATCAATTTCTGTGTCTATGAAATTTCTGTGTATATGAAATTTCTGTTTTGGGCATTTACAACAGAAGCTTCTAGCCCAGCGCTGAAGAGGAGACGGCGTGGTGCAACTAACATGCCTAGTGATAGGCAGACGTGCAGTAGGCGAGTAGTTTATGTAGAATCATCTGAAGATGATTCAGATGAGGGCTTCAATAAGGAAGGTATGATAAAAGAACATGGTTAAGCCTTTGATACTATGTGTTGTGGTTTAAATAGTTTATCCATTTGATGTGATTGAGTTTTGTTGGTTTGTTTAGTTAGGGGAAATAAAAGGAGGCCTGCTAGTGCTGCAGAAAGTGAAGATTTTGCTTGCACTCATCAAGGTATTTAAATGGTGTTTAAATATTTATGATAGTGTGATAGTAAATAGAATTGTTTTAATTTGAATTTTAAATTTGGTCAGAACGTAAAAAACGGAAGGCTAAAGGGAAGGCCAAATGTGTAGATGAGAAGTTTGACGAGGATGAAGTAGAAAAAGGGAAAATGAAACAGAGTGAATATCTGGCCAGGCCACTAAATGCATTTGGTAAGTTGATATGAACAGAATATGCAGAAAAAAACTACCGATATTCAGTTTGTGAATAGTATAATGCATTTATTTTTTGTTGATATTCAACCAAGTATTCAATTTTTTTTGTCTGATATGCAACTTGTCTGTTGGTTTTATTAGAATTTTGCTGAAAAGCTTTTATGTTTATTATGCTGGATATATTCTTTACAGGGGGTGTGTCTGTTGCTAAGAAAGAAACAAGTTACAGATCAAATTTACGCACGATGATCAAAGAGCTAAATGCATTAGAGTTTGATGAGCGTCAAATTGAGAAGATTAAACTGACCCCTTTCTGGTACCTCTTCGAATCAGTTTATACAAGGAATCATGTCCTTATGCTGAGCAGATGCAAAAAATACGAGGCTGACATTCGTAAGATACTACGTGCTTTTGACTTTGACTCTGATTGTTTCATTCTGGGCGGAAGGAGGGTGCCTCTTACAAGTACAGATGTGCACCTGATATTTGGAATTAGCTGTGGTTCAGATGATATAAGTCTGACTGGGATCGAATACCCAACCCCTGAGTGGATAACCAGGCTGTTTGCAGAAGAGCTAAAGAAGACGAAAAATAACAATTTAGTAATGTACAAAAGCTTAATATACACGAAGCTGAGGACAGTAATGAAGAGGACTGACGAAGAGAGTTACGATGATGTTGCACGGTTGGTTCATTGCTATATGATGGTTGTGTTCCTTTGTCCCAACAAGAGTGGTGCTATACAATCTCACATGCTTGTATACCTGGAAAAATTTGAGGAAATCTGGCGGTATGACTGGAGTAGCTATATTGTCAATTACTTTAAGACCCAGATCAGGGGCAGCACCAAGATTAAACCAGGTGGTTGTGCTTTGATTCTACCGGTATGTAATTTAAAATTAATTATTTTCATTCTAAAAATGTATTTCAAAATTGATTAATTAATTATTTTTCTATAATGTTTTTACAACTTTTGCATGTAAGTATTGGTTCTGTGAGCACACAAAATTGGTGCCAATAAACAAGCCAGTGAGGTTTCCCAGGTTCCTAAATTGGGATACAGCAGATGCGCACAATGCAATCGAAAGGTTGAGGCTGTCGAAGATAGATAAGGTAAATAAATAAGAAAGAACACTTTCATATTTAAAAAATAGAGCCAATTTTTTTAAGAAGAAATTGTTAAAATATGATATATTAAATTTGGTGCAGGTTGAGAATATGATTCTGCGTCCAACTTCTGCTGAACGAGTGAAGCTGATGAGTGTTGTGAAACTGCGGGGGGAGAATCTAACGAACAATTTGACATCAGAAAATACGTACAAGACTTCAAGTGACGAAGATGATGGACCAAGTCCGACCACTATTGGAGTTTGCATGGAAGACGTAGATCCAGGGGGAAAGGATGATTCAGTTAATCATGATGAGGAAGAAACTCAAGTGAACAACTGTAACGTTGGTAAATTTTCGAATGATATGGGTGAACCATCTTGGAGTGTTGGATTGACTCAATACTCCACCCCCCAGGATGTGGCAGATGCGAATATCCAAAATGTTCTGAATGATTTGGGCAAATCATGTAATGAAGAAAATGAAGAAGAGATATCTAGATTATTGGGGGAGGTTGAGAATTTGCGCAAAGAAATGGAAGTTAAGCAGAATTTATTTAATGAGGAGCTTAGGATAAAGGATGATTGCATAAGTTTGTTACGTTCTGATAATGAGGAACTGTCCAAAAAGTTGGATGTGGAAGTAGGAAAAATGCGTAAAGAAATCGATGATAAGAATGTTTGGTTTACTGAGGAACTGGAAAAGAGAGATGATTTTATTAGGGTGTTGAGAGCTGAAAATAATGAACTGAATAAACGGCTTGATATGGCTACAAGTACTAATCCTGCTCCGCAAACGTACAATGGGATTGTTGCGGATGATCATGGTGGCAGATGTGATGACGATAAGGAAACGCGAGAAGCTGGTTTGATACACCACTCAAATGTACAGAGTGATGATGTAGAGCATAGGACTGCGTTCAGTGACGTTGGACATGTTGAGGTGGTTGATGAAGATTTGAGAATTGGTAGTTTGAATGTGAGTGAGGCTACAAATGACACACCCATATACAATAACCCAGAGGCAGTAACAAATGTTGGTTGTGGTGGGAAAGAGAATAGCATTACTGATTGCGTGGCTCCTGTTGATGATAGTGTGCCTAGTGCAACACAGATTTTCCAAAATCCGGATTCTTTAGCTGAGATTGACGCGATCGAGATGAGTTACGAGCTAAAAAAAAAGGTAGTCAGGAGGACTGTCCAAAAAAAAGAATAAAAAGTGTGAGGGCGGCAATTTGGAAATTGTTGAATATGTGGAACAGAAAAGGACACCAACAGCAAGGGCATTTAGGATGGGCCGTTATGCAACCCCTAGTTCAATGTGCTTGCGGGTGAAGGAGAGAACGCTGAATGATGATAGAAAAGCTGTTGAAACAACGCCTCAAATGAACACGGTACAATTGGTGGATCTGGTTGAGGATGATCAAGCGGATGAAAATAACGAGGGTCATAGAGATTTCAGACACTTCAGATGGAACAAGCAGTGCATGGCTGTGAAAAAATTAGACATGGGGCACTGTAACGAGATCGAGTACCATATGCAGACAGAAGGATTGAGGTGTGTGTCAATTTCCTGAATTTATTACCTGACTTAATTTTGGAAAATTTTGTTAAGTTGTTAGCGAATTTAATTAATTATTTTTTTCCAATATTTATTAAGTTATGCAATTTGGGTTGGATTGCAACCGCTTGCTCAAGTAACTGTGGGAGATATAGTCGATATTCTGCACGATAAAAGCTACAGGGGATCGGTATGTACTTATATGAAATCTTAATCTGGAATTTTATACTTATGTGAAGATTCCATAATGTATGTGACAGGTCATAGATGCGTGGGGGGAATTGCTGCTGCATAAGTACAGCAAAATAAACCAAAAAGCCGAATCAACTGCTGTTTTCACATCTCAGTGCTGGGTAAGGCGTTTTTGGGGTCAATTAGTAATTGCATTATATATGTGTTGTTATAAATTGTATTGTATTGTTATAAATTGATGTATTTTTTTACTTTTTTGTCTGGTGCGGAATGAAGGATCTGATCAAAGGGGGGCACAAAAGGAACTCAAGTACACTGAAATCTCTAGTTGATGATCATATAGAAGAATGCCTTGATAAAGAGATTTTTCTGTTCCCTATGATTGCTAGTGACACAGATACTTCGAGTAGGAGAGTAGAATTCCATTGGACACTGCTGAAGTTTAATCTAAAGAAGGCAGAATGGAAATTCTATAATTCAGTTAAAACAAGAACGGGGCTGACTACAGACCACCACTTAACTTCCTCTTATGCTGTGGTTAGTACATATAAGGTTTTAATGGAAACTATTATTAACAAAAAAATATCCTAATAAGAGTGGGCCAATTGTTTTTTGATGGATCAGGTCCGATATGTTCACAAAAAAGTCCGTGATGCGTATAAGAAAAGTAGAAGGGATCACCCTTACCTGATGAAGCAGCTCAACTTGCCGCATGCTGATGATTGTGTTCAACAGACTTCTGGTTCGGTAGATTGCGGGGTTATAGTTTGCAGTCTAATGGAAAGTTTTATTCAGAGGAAGAGTACGAAGAAGGGTGATTTTACTAGCACATCGTCGAGTAATTATCGGGGCAAGATGGTTAAGTGGTTCCTTGACCCGGAAAATGTTTTAATTTGAATTTAAACTAAGTAGGTGGATATAAGCATGATTAGGAATTTGTGTGATTGTCTTTTGGATTGATGAACACAGTTTTTGGGATAGCTCTGAAATTGAAGAGCATATATTTTGTTTCAGTTGCCTGTGTAAAAAGGTCTGAATTAGTGACCCTTGTTAGGCAACTTTTTTGTTTTTGGACGTATGCCATAGTCAGGTTTATTAATTCAAAAATTGTATATTTTTGTCAATTAAACTATGGTTTGCATATGTTAAGTAAATTGTAGATATTTTTGTACTATATATTAATGCTACGTCCCTGCATATAAGTTAATGACCACTATATATTAGGTGATACACCTAGGGCAATTCGAGCCCAATTAGTATAAGAAAAATGCTGGAATATAATCAGTAGTTGGATAGCGGTTGAAAAATATCATAATCAAAAAGTTGGATAAATATGTTGAATATTTAAAATGATATATTGCATTTTGGAGTGAAGATTACAATTGGTGAGCTGGTAATAACTGAATATGCAGAAAAAAGTTGCAGATATTCACATTTCGAATAGTAATATGCAATTAAATTTCATTGGTATTCAACCACATATGCATTTTTTTGTTGTCTGATATGCAACTTGTGTATTGGTTTTTATTAGAATTTTGGGCCCATTTTGGGCGACTTTGATTTCCAAAAAGGAAGCGGCCCACATAGTTTGGACACCCCTTTCTGAATTGAGCTCATACCAAAATAACTCTTCTAGGGGATTTTAAGCCCATTTCATATGACTTGGTATTTATATTAATTGAGTCCAAATTAAATAAAAGTTAAAGATATTCAGATTTGGCCCACATAATTTGGTCTTTTATCAGTCACCCCCACGCACCACCACCACCACACCAAAAAAAAGTTATAGATATTCAGATTTGGCCAACATAATTTGGAAAACCCTTTTCCGATTTGGGCCGATTTTATGTATGTTAAAATGGTTGGTTTTTTTAAATATTAGAGTTCAAAAAATAGCATGAATTGATAAATATTTAAAATAATATGTGCTCCAACAAATGATTGAATATAGGTTTTAAAAATAATTTTGGGGTTAATTTAATGTTAAGATTTAATTTTTTAGAGAAGGATGATTGAAATAGGACTTGGAATTAAATTAAGGCGGACACAATGAATTAAGAAAGCTGATTCTACAATAAAATTATGAGCCCATGCCAACAAAAGTCTTCTAGTGGATTTTAAGCACATTTTCACATGACTTGGTATTTATATTGAATGGGTCCAGATTAAATAAAAGTCCAATTCATATGGGCCAAACTGGTTCGCCTTTAATTAGTTGGCCTTCGAAGATTACAATTGGTGAAGCTGGTAATAACTGAATATGCAAAACAAAGTTAAAGATATTCAGATTTGGAATAGTAATGTGCAATTAATTTTCGTTAGTATTCAACCACGTATGCATTTTTTGTAGTCTGGTATGCAACTTGTGTATTGGTTTTTTATTAGAATTTCAGGGCCCATTTTGGGCGACATTGATTTCCAAAAAGGAGGCGGCCCACATAATTTGGGCCCATTTTCCGATTTGGGCCCATTTTTTGTATATGTTAAAAATTGTTGGTTTTTTGTTGAATAGTTGGGCCCAATTTGGGCGACATATACTAAATATTAGAGTTTAAAAAATAATATGTGCTCCAACAAATGATTGAATATAGGTTTTAAAAATAATTTTGATTTAATTTAATGTTATGATTTAATTATTTTGAGAAGGCTGATTGAAATAGGACTTGGAATTAAATTAAAGCAGACACAATTAATTAAGAAGGCTGATTCTGCAATAAATATGAGCCACATACCAAAAAAACTCTCCTAACGGATTTTAAGCCCAAAAATAAATAAAAGCCCAATTCATATGGGCCAGATTAGTTGACCTTTAATCAGTCGCCCCCCCACGCACCACCACAACAACCCCCTCCCCCCCCCCCCCCCCCCCCCAAAAAAAAAAAAATTAGCATGGATTGATGAATATTCAAAATAATATGTGCTCCAACAAATGATTGAATATAGGTTTTAAAAATAATATTGGCCTTAATTTAATGTTAAGATTTAATTATTTTGAGAGGACTGGTTAAAATATGACTTGGAATTAAATTAGGAAAGATGGTTCTACAATAAAAATGAGTCCATACCAAAAATACTCTTCTAGTGGATTTTAGGGCCATTTCACATGACTTGATATTTATATTAATTGAGTCCAAATTAAATAAAAGCCCAATTCATATGGGCCAAATTAGTTGGCCTTTTAATTAGTTGGTCTTCGAATATTACAATTGATAAGCTGGTAATAACTGAATATGCAAAAAAAAGTTACAGATATTCAGATTTGGAATAGTAATATGCAATTAATTTTCGTTAGTATTCAACCACGTTTGCATTTTTTTTTAGACTGGAATGCAACTTGTGTATTGGTTTTATTAGAATTTTGGACCCATTTTGGGCGACAGTGATTTCCAAAAGGGAGGCGACCCACATAATTTTGAACCCCTTTTTTCCGATTTGGGCCCATTTTGGTTTTTGTTGAATAGTTGGGCCCAATTTGGGCAACATATACTAAATATTAGAGTTTAAAAAATAGTGTGAATTGATGAATGTTCAAAATAAATATGTGCTTCAACAAATGATTGAATATATGTTTTAAAAATAATTTTGGGCTTAATTTAATGTTATGATTTAATTATTTTGAGAAGGCTGATTGAAATAGGACTTGGAATTAAATACTCTCCTAGAGGATTTTAAGCCCAATTTACATGACTAGATATTTATATTAATTGAATCCAAAATAAATAAAAAGCCCAATTCAGATTTAGCAAAGCCCCATTCGTATGGACCAAATTAGTTGTCCTTTAATAGGTCACCCCCCACGCACAACCACACCCCCCCTTGTCTAGAAAAATTGGGCCTAATATAACAGTTGTGTCCTAATAAAAATCTTAGGCCCCAGCTGTAAGTATACGGTTTTGGCGCGCGTTCTGTGTCATTAATAATAATATAAAATGCAGAAAAAATAAAAAATATGACTCTTGGTTTGCCATCCTTTGGAGGGGACACAGAACGTCGCGTCTACTTTTTTCTTTAAAATTATTAGACTAAACGCTTCGACATTCATACATTCACCAATTCTTACACAATCTGGACTAAAAAAATGGCTCGTTTAGGAAGAACATTGTTAACTGATTTGCCAGGGGAACTGTTGACGATGATATTGATTAGGCTACCAGCAAAGGTCCTCGGGATTTGCAAGTGCGTGAACAGGGGTTTGTTGGGGGTTATTGAAGATAGGCGATTTGGAAGGAGCCATTTGGAGAGTATGGTAGATCAGAATAGATGTGTATTCTTACGGGTTACAGGGTTGGGGAATATGCCGTTGATATACGAAAAAATGTCGACTGGGGAACAGGGATACTACAGAGTTAGTTCTGAGAAAGACCCTAGGCTAATTTATATGGCGTCCTATGGTGAGTTTTCTGTGGGATGCACGCGTCGAGATAATTTGTATGTTTATAATCCAACTACAAGGAAAGCATTGCTCATTCCATCGGAGACGATTGAGTTCCCAACGCGATCTGATAAAGCTTGGGTTTCGTATGGAATGGGGTTTTCATCGTTGTCGAATGACTACAAGATAGTCCGCCTTACTATGTTCCCGTTTCCAACCTTCGAAATAGAGGTTAAAATGTGGTCGTCCTCATCACGAAATTGGATTAAGATGCCGGCATTTCCGTATAGTGGATATCTGCCAAGGCCGGGTGTCTTTGTTGCGGGGCATATTCATTGGCAGGTATGGAACAATGATAGGGGGTTTATTGTTGGTTTGAATTTAGATACACACGAGTATAGGGTGATGAATGTGCCAGATGATTCAATTAGAAATGGGAGGGGTTGTGATATTGCTGCTCTGTCGGATGAGAAATTGGTTCTGTTTAGATTGTTTTACTCCAGACATGATGTGGCTAACATGTGGATACTTGAGGATTATGGGAATGAGCAATCTTGGAGAGGTTTCAAGATAAGCTTGGACAGTGAGCTTGACAATGGCCAAAACTCCTTGCGAGTTCGGCCAGTTTGTGCTTTGAAGCCATGGTCTTGGAAGATACTTTGTCATGTATATCCCATTAGTGTATTTTTGGTGTATGATACCAAATTGGAAGAGTGGTCAGTCTCAAATGATTACACACTTCCTTATGGTGCACTTATTAAACTAGTGGTTAGGGAAAGCATGACATCCCCTTTAGAAATTGTGTAGGAATAGAATATATGTATTTTGTGGGGATATGATTGTAATTTATAATAGATATATTAGTCTAATGTTTTTGACCGGCTATTGTGATGAATTTTTTGGAAATATTAAGGGAAAATTACTTTTTTTATCCTATAACTTTACCATTTTTTTTTCGTCCTGCTGACTTTCAAATTTTGACTAAAATAAAAAAGTGGTAAAGTCGCAGGACTAAAATCAAATTTTGAAAGTTAGCGGGACGAAAATAAAAAAGAGGTAAAGTTACAGGACGAAAAAAATTATTTTCCCAAATATTAATGACTAAGATTAATCTTTTTTGTGATGGGAGAATTTTATAAACAAATTATAAGTTCTGCTATAGCAACAATAAATTGGGCCGCTTTAAAAAAATAATTAAAAAGGAAGGCAAACTGTGGGCTTCGGTATTGGGCCCCTTGCAGGTATGTCCCCAAGAAAATGCATATAATAAACATTTTATGCAAAGAACTTCCATTAAAATGCAATATTAGATTATTTGAATAATATCCCAAAAAAATTGAATATTGATCGAAATTATTTGGAATTTGTGTGTTGTTTTTTGAATATTATTGATATTACGAATTTTTTTAATTAATTATTCAGTTGCTTGAGATTTGAATCTGCTTCAATATTTTTTGGTTGATAATGTTTATATGAAAACACGTATATAACCTATTATAATTGTATGAGATTTAAATCTGCTCAATTATTTATATTAAAAATTCATATAAAATGTACTATAAATTATTTCACAGTTGCCCCAGCTAGAATTAATAGGGCTGCATCAAATAGGAGCCCATTTAAACATTACAAAAAAATGAATTCTTTTAAAAATAGAAGCCCATTATATATTCCTTTGAAAAATAACCGTTTCACACTATATGACCGTTAGCCTGTAGCCGTTACACAGTGCCCCCAGGCGTGGCTTAGTCCCCCCACCAAACTATTATATAAATCACTCAATCCATACACGGTTGAGTGCATACCAAAACAATCCAAATTTTGAATACACTGAACAAAATACAAATAAATTGCATCATACATCTTCGCCGGGGGGGGGGGGGGGGATGTCGCAAGCAAGCTGCTACAATACGGCACAGTCGTATCCTCGGTACGCACGTTCATATTGCCAAAGGTACCGTAGCCCAGCAATGATCAAAGTGTCCGAGACACCAAATAACCCGGGGAGGTTATACTACTCTTGCGGACTACATGGATGGTCACATTGGTGTATGCCATTAGATGAAGTTACTTCACAAATTGTAGACGATGCTACCTCAGGGAGAACGGGGTAGAGATTGGAGCACAACTGTGGCAAGCAGCCCCGTCAAACGCAACCCAAAACGTCTCTATAACAACAGTGTTAATTGCAAATGGTATAACATTTGCAGCTATACTTTTAATTGTTAGTGTATTTGCAGCCACATTATGGTAAAAAATATTAGAAGCTTAGCAAAAGGGATAAAGTGGCAAGCAAAACTCTATATTTTGTCAGGAATTTTGCTAGTTTAATTTTTGTGATTATAATGATTTAAGTTTATGTTCTTACCAGATTACATAGCAAAAGGCCTCATAGTAAAATTATGAATACTACATCATAACAACACCGTGTAAAAACGTCAAAGAAATTTCATTATGCCAAAATATATAGTGTTACAAAAATAAATGCTCATAAGCAAGCAGCTATTGGCACCCAACAAAATAGTGTTCTAAAAAAGTATACAATAGTGCACAGGACATTCCCTCCCCCCCCCCCCCCTAGCACTCAAAAATAAAAAACAGCTGATAGAAATTACACCCTAGCAAAACTATAGACACATCTTAACAAAATGTGCATTGGAGTTTGGCTAGACTGACCTGAATATAGAGTTCACTAGAAGATACATATCAAAAGACACCAATATTGGTAACCCCTCTATCCACACCAGAGACAGAAGGGGGCTAACAAAGGCAAAAAAAAAAAAAAAAAGTTGAAAATGTTATTCAGGTTTGCCCTAGGCGTGCTGATTCAAATTTCACATAATTTATATTTGGTTGGAAACGAAGAATACCTGAAAGGCTAGTCCTAAACCTGGTGGGTGTTTGAAGTCTTCCTCCTCTTCCCATGTTCGCCATATGAGGGATTTCTCTTCATTTTCGGGCGACCAGGTTGACGCTTTAGAACAGGAGGAAGAATCTTTTTATCGTCAACTATATTCTGCAACTCATACTTCAGGGTTTGCGGGATTGAATGAATATCTTCTTTATAGCAGTTCCTGTATGAGCTAGTGAAGAAGGTCGGGTCAACGTAATCACTGATATCATTTGCTTTCCTACTCAAAACTGCTACAGCATGTGAGCAAGGAAAGCCGGCTAGTTGCCATTGAAAACACGAGCAAGTCTTCGAATACAGATTGACAACAGCAGATACATCGGATTTAACATGAAACTCGTTATTGGAGCACTGAGCTATAGACCAAGTCTTGCCATCTTGTAGGAGATCATTCCATAGGGCATGTTTCTTTGAAACCAAGAGCTCATTCCAGTTTTCAGTTCGGTTCGCCTTTCAACAAACCAGCGGCTGAGTTCGCTGCGAATGTAATCTATCATATGAGTGATTGGGAGAGACCGACCATTTAGAATCCAATTGTTAAAAGACTCTGCCGCGTTTGACGTCATCTCCCCATAACGCTGAATTAGTGGGGAAAATGCAACAGCCCACTTCCTTACAGGGAGTTGGTCCAGAAAATCTACAGCAATATCTCCACCTAATTCTTTAAACTTGGCAACGCATTCATGGAAAAGACGTTCGTTTGGAGCATAAGCACATGCCTTGAAGAGTTTGCCCAATTCAGATTTCCTAGACTTTGTCCATCCAGTAGAGAAACGACCCTTGAGATTAAGGAGGAGATGGTACAAACAGAAAAAGTAAATAGGGTCCTAAAAAACATCATTAAATGCAGACAATAAACCCAAATTCCGATCAGAAACATAACATATAACCTGGTCGTGTTTAAGAAAATCGCGGAGCTTGCATAGAAACCACGACCAATTGTCTATATTTTCAGCTGATACAATCGCAAATGCGACGGGGAATAAGCCTGTATCATCGAAAAATCTAGTGAAAAAAACCATTAACAATATGCCTTGTGATTGAGGTATATCATTGCCGAGTCTGAGAAAAATGGAAGATATATGGTAGATTCTTTCGGAAAAACAAAACAAAACTGACTTACATCACACGTATATGAATCTTGGCTACATTTGAGAGGTTAACAAATGTATAATTTCTCCAGAACAATATAAAAATAAAAACAGTTATCAAATCATTTTGAAAATACAGACATGGAAAGATATAAAATGCAGCTAAATGTATTGACTTATTACCATTGTTGCCATTCTTTGCGGTGGCAGACAGCAGGGTACCTTTGGCGCGCCCCTTCAGGAATGTCCCGTCAACGAACAGGATAGGGCGACAACTCCTAAACCCATCAATGCATGCCTTAAATGCGAAAAAAACTCTTTCAAATGACCCTGAGGTCTCGTGGGACTCTAGGGAAACAACACTGCCAGGGTTAGTTCTCTCCACAGCAGCACAGTACCACCGAAGCTGGTCGTAGGAGTCTTGATATGTTCCGTATATATGATCCTTAGCAGCTTCAACCGTGCGCCATGCCTTGTGGTATGAAATATGAAAACCATAGTCATTCTTTATTTTGTCCAGTACTTCCCTTCCACTTAGAGATCTGTCATCTTTAAAGGATTCCCAGAAGAACTTCCCCATTATTTTAGGACCTAGTCTCTCAGCCTTAACATTACCCATCTTCCCAATACACTTATGAGTCAATTTAGCTTTATAGATTTCATAATCACCCACAACAGACAGCAATCTAACCCTTATAAACCAATCACAACCTTGAGACTCATTTTCACAACAAACTACCCACTTATATTGGACATCATTCTTGATGAACTTGAAACTAAATTTCATTTGAGATGAGTACTTAATGATGGCCTCCTTAAAACCTACTTTCCCACCTGGGAATATAGTCCCCATCCCATCCTTCAGTAAATTGGCCCACGCATCAGCTAAATAAGACTTCTTTTCCAACCTAGGACACACATCATACCTAGGTATATTATGTACATCATCATCCGTTTGCTCTAAGTTCTGGCTTGAACAATCTAAAGAGGTATTTGGACTTTGAGTTTGCATAGAATTGTTCGAAACATGATTAATCGTTGTGGGGGATTCTTGATCACTAGTGGAAATATTAACAGATACAAACCTAGATGACTCAACGTCAGCAATAGTAAAAATATTACGCATATCATCTTCACATTCAAGAATACAATTGGTGAAGTTCCCAATTGAACACCTCATACTAAAAGATTGAAAGAGTAACTTATCCCATTTAACCATAACCTGGCCCCTGAATTCAGCATAACCGCAACTCCTCGAGATCGAAAAAAGCTTCAGCTCCCCCCTGTAATTAGTCGCGAATATTATGGTATCAGACATATATTGCGGACAAAAAAGGCAATTGAGGAATATGAATTAGGGCAGAAATTATAGAAATTATGGAGGAAACAATGAAAGACGAAGCTTAGAAGATCTTACAATGAAGTATCAGCTGCGATGAAATATAGCTTGAATTTGTAATTTGAATTCACACAGTACATGTTTGTCAGCCGAGAAGTGACAATCGGAGGCGATGCAGAGAGGAGAAACGTCGGCGGTGAGGAGATGAGAGAGAGAGCTGAGGGAAAATCAAATGCTTTAAAAAATGGTTGGTGGGCCCCATCCCAAAAGAAGAAAATTGTGGTGTTGTGAAATAAAATGGGGTTCCATGTAATGAAGGGAAATTTGGGTTGTTTAATGCAATTATGATCCAAAAAATGGGCCTTGAGGCAATTATTTCTAAAAAAAATAAAAACGTAGCCTGAATTGATTGTTTTTTAGTCCGACTGATTTGACAAATACTGTGTAATTGCAGACGAGAGTTAATGGAGGGGAATTAGAAAAGTAAGGTTATTATTGTCTTTTTAACATAAAAACTAACCACACTGCAATTTAGAAAAGGTAGTATAATTATATGCTATTTTATCTTACAAAACTAACCCAACTGTGTCTGTAAGTGCCCTTATAATATTATCTCATAATCCCAATATATCAATACTAATAATATTATTATTAATACTCAATAATTAAAATATCAATAAAATAATTTTATTTAGTAAAATTATAAGTAGTAATAAAAATAATAATAACCAATTTCAACAATAATAATAATAATATTAATATAAGAATTTCAATAATAATAATATAATCATTTTCAACGATAATATTATATTTCTACAGTATATATAATAATTACATAATTACTACTTATATATTAATAAAAATATAAATAATATTATTTGATTATAAAAATGATCGTAAATAAAGATAAATAATAGTACAATAAAAAAAATATGTCATAATTGCAAAAATAAATAATATTAACTAATAATTCCAACAATAATTATTTTATTAATTTTATTATTAAATAATAGTAATATAATGTTATTTTTTATAATTATAAGGATTACTAAAAATTTATTTAATAATTTATTTTTATAAATAATATTGGTATTATGAATATATGTAAACATTAAAACAATCATTATTAATATTATTATTAAATATTAATTATTTCAACAACCAATAACAATAATAATTTTATATAGTTACACAAAATAAATATATTTCATTCCTAATTCATACCAATCATAAGAATGACCATTCTCACGTCATTCTATTCAGGCCTCCATTTCATTCATGAGTTCATTTCATTCAGTTGTTATTCCATTCAGGCATAACAAGCATACCCTTATATATTTTTTTAACAATGTTCCTAATAAATAGATGGATAATAAGTGATGATAGAGTGTATATTATATGTGTCAAAATATTATATGAAAGTAATTTATAATAAGCTTAAATGAATTTGTTTTAAAATATCGAATATTTGACTAGAAGTATCGATAATCTCATCAAGAGTATCATTAATCTGTATCAGCAATATTATATTGTAATTACTATAAATTTTCTTGAACTCAAATTAATGATAATCCTGGTGAGATTATCGATACTTCTAATTAAATAATCGATACTTTAAAACAGTTTCATGATAAATTTATCATAAAGAATTTTCATATAGAATCTCATTATATTAAGGAAAAATTGTTTTTTTTTTCATCCTGTAACTTTACCAATTTTTTATTTTAGTCCTATCAACTTTTGAATTTTGATTTTCGTTTTATAACTTACAAATCATTTTGTTTTTTGCCATATGACTTGGTATAGCAGGTAATGCAGCCGGTAAAAGTGAGGTGGAGTATATTCTTTTATTTAAAAAACCAAGTGGAAAAGTTTATATGATGTGGATTTTTTTTTTAATTATTTTGCACAAAGACCATCTCAATTCTCACGAAACTCAGTAGCCGGCCCCAACCTCTCTCTCCTCTTCAAATTTTTTTCACCCAAAAGCAACGCCATTAACTTTCGTCGATCTCGATCTGCTCTCCAATCTCTCTGTAGTATGGCCTGTTCGTCGACCAGATAATATCGGCGCCTCGGCGGTCGCCGTCGTTGTATTAGATCCCGATTTGTGAAGATCGAGACCTGACCGCGGACCCAATGCAGTGACAAGGGGTACAACTGTACCCCCATTTCATTTTTTTTTTTTACAGTATATATACGTAACATATTTATTTTATTTAGGTTTAGATGATTTTTCATACCTTTCCGTGAGTGTTGTTGACATTTTGAGAAACCTGGGCCATATTTGATATTATATGGTCCATTTGATATTATATGGTCCATTCACTCGGGTAAATTATTTTAGTTGTATTGGGCTTCTTTCTTTCCAATACTTTTGGCCCTTAAATTTATTTGACCAGACTAATTATTTTGTTTGTTCTTTTATTGAATATTTTATGATATTTTATTATTTGCATATTCAACTTAAGCGTATGCACTTTAAATATAAAATAGAGTATGCATACTGTAAAATATGTTTATACATGTACCATTTTATAATATTTTTAGTTCAAGTTAAACAAATCATACATTCATACTTTTTAGTGAGAACGATTTATACTTCAAAAGTAATACCTTTAAATGAAAAAAAATACTCTTTAATTAAAAAAATTATACCCTTCAAAATGATTAACGTATTAATTAGTTTCATTATACACTTTGCCTGTAAACTAATTTTTTTTTAAATATCTATCGTACCCCCAATTTGAAAATTTTGGGTCCGCCGCGGACAAAGTCAGATCTTGTTATTTGGCCATATTTGTGAGCGAGTCCAAATTGGAGTTTAGATAATTAATTCCATTTTAAAAGAAAAAAAATTGGGATTTTTTGTTCCTCTAAATAGATCTGGGTTTCGGTGAATCAGTGATGTTCAATTTTTTTCCGGCTCTGTTCATCAATCTATTGGTGATGATGAGGATTTTCAGTTTCCAGAATAAAATTTCAGGGAAAGTAGTATTGTGGAACTCAATTTTGAGTTCACCGGATTTGTTCTAATATACATCTGCTGCATTTTCAATTATTATGAATTGGGGGTGGGGGTGGGGGTGGGGGTGGGGGTGGGGGTGGGGGTGGGGTTGGGTTGGGGTCTTACCATTATTGTGGAAGAAGACACAGGTCACGGGAATGGTGGGTGGAGATGACACAGTGGAAAATAATAAAAGAAAAAAAAATAAGAAAGGTGATAAGAGTAAGGCCACGTTATTTAAAGTGATCCACTTGTTTTTTTAATAAAAAAAAATAAATGCCACATCACTTTTACAGTTATATTTCCTGCAATTAGGGGTGGAAGTAGGCCAAGCCGAGCTAGGCTTTTCGTTGGACAGCCTGGGTCTGCTATTTAATCTTTGGGCCTAAGTCTGGCCTGTTATCTGTCATAGGCTTTTTTCAAAGTCTTAGCCTGACCTTTTTAATAAATAGGCCTGACCTGAAAGCCTTTTGGGGGCCCTTTTAATCATGTTTACAAAATTATATTCAATAATTATATTATTATTAAATCATAACAATTAACTCTTTAAATCTTAAAATGAAGAATAAAAATAATTTACCAAAGGATTATCTAATAACTAGAGTGTACCCACGCGAATTTCGCGTACTGAAAAAATGTATTATATTTATTTTCTGTAGACATTTAATATAAGGGTATTTTTGTTTAAAAAATTTCGAGGTATATACAATAAATTATGAGGTTTGTTTAGCTGTGGCCCGTGCCCTTCACTAAACCCTATAGGTATATCCTACAAACTAAATAATTAAAAAAAACATCAAAATTCACATAAATTAATAACAATTATGGAATAACATTACTTAAACTAATAATTTAATAATAATCAATTTCCATTTCAATATTGTATAATTTATAAATTAATCAACATTTTTAGTTATTGGGAGTATACGGTAAGAAATTAATTTATATAAGAAACAATACAAAATTTGAAGTAAACTTTAACGTTACAAATACCTGTTCATCGATCAAAATGAGTTCCAGGTAGAACTTGTCTCTATTAAAATCTTTAAAAAATATTGTCCAACTTTTTCAATCCTAACTTTAACGGACAATATTTGGCTCTCACTCTTGATATTAGAAATCAAAGAAAATTGAGGTGTCATACTCTTGAAATCTAAAATGAGATTTAAATTACAACAATTAAACCATCATAATTATTCAGATAAAAATATATGTTATAGTTAAATATATTATTTTTGCACATGAAGAATATTTAAACTAAACGATGTAGAGCATAAACCAACAATCATTATTACATTCATATTGATATTGATATTTAAATCTAATCAAAATTGTGAGCACTTAAAATGATGAATTTAATTATAAAATAAATATACTAATAACATTAGATATATAACTAACCAAAAATTGATGGGAGAAATCTCAGGAAAAGAGTGGAACAAATGAAACTTTGATGTGAAAAATGAAATACAATATGCTCTTATTTATAATAAAAAAAAATGCAATATTATATCTTGTCCATAATAAAAATATATCACATAAGAATATTCTTTGGAATATATAACTATATACCTTTTATTTTAGGAAAAAATAATCGATCATTATATTATACTATATATGCTAACTCAAACTTAGAAATGATAAATTTAGATTCATTCAATAAGTAGATCATATTTAATTACATTAAGGTTTGGAAAAAATACGATTTATAATAAATTCTAAAAATAACTAAATAAGAAAATGGAAAAAATATATATTTGCATTAATTATGCAGATATAAATTAATGGTTTAGATTTAATGATATAGAACGAAGGGTCGAGATTAAAAGTTAATCAACTTTTAATGAGAGCACAGTATTTCAAAATGGAGAGATTTGAGACATGCCATATCAGCCTAAGAATAAGGTGGTGTTGACACATCATCTTGGAGAGGTTTGAAAATATATTATTATAAGATAGCAAAATAACAAATTCAAATAATATTTTAATTTATATTTAGCAATATTCTTACATATATATATATATATATATATACTAGTGCTAAACCCGCGATTATCGCGGAACTGTATATAAAATTTATGGTAAAGTTATTAATTAATTTATTTTAAGTATTATAAATGTGGTTACTATTATTATTTTAATTATTCAATATTTTTATTGTATTTTTTAAAATGTTAGCTAATAATAAATAATTCTATTTCAATGACAATAAACTATAAATTCATGACATCTATTATTGATCAAATGTTTAGAAAATAATGCTTACAAATTGCGGAAAATCTATCTATAAACAACATTTGTGGTGTATTTGGAAGGATTTCCTTTAGAATTAAGTGACAAAATCTTCAATCTTCTACTCGAACTAACTCCGGATACTGCAACATAAAGTTGACCATGAGTGAAAACAGGCCTGGGAAGATACAATCCAACAGTAGAAAGCGATTGCCCTTAAATTTTATTTATTTTCATGACAAAACACAGTAGAATTGGAAATTGTCACCTTGTAAAATATACCGGCATTGTAGGATAAAAAATTTGTCAATGTAATTCTTGAAATGAAGACTTTATTTCCAATATTCCTTCCAAATATTATTTCAGTCTAGAGAATGTGGTTATCAAGTTTTGTGACGATCAATCTTGTTCCATTGCACAAATCGGATTTGTGATCAATACTTCTTAGTAACACTATAGACACTCCTCCTTTCAAGATCAGACGGTGATTTGACATTCCAGAACACCTAACAAAATTTAAAAATTTAACTATAACCATCTGTCCATTACCTCCTTCTCGAAATTTAGAGACACAAATATTGTCTGAGCTTAAGTATACTTTAGTATCACCCGAAATCAGATAAATTTCAATGAGTAGGTGCAAGTATTGCTTTATCCTCAAAGTATTTATGTGTCCTTAAATTATCAATCAAGGATGGATAAATATTTTTTATTATAGATGCAATTGGAGCAACAACATCACAAATTAAATTATCTTTCAGAATCTTAATCTCAGTGACATCATCTTGCCTATTTCTAATTTTCTCATCACCAACTTTCAAATTCCACCTTGAGAAGTTAACAATATCATCATCATTTGAGGACGTATTGAGATCAGAACGTTGTAATCTCATGTTCTTCGTCAATCTTAAATTCTTAATATTGAAAACAAATAAGATGTATTTAGTTTTTCAATAATAATTTTTTTTAAAAATATTATCATTTAATAAAAGATGTATAAAATACCTTGCAATGATTACACAAATATGAAGCATTGATAGTTGAGTGCACAATATCCTCTCGACTTCCTTTGGGTATAACATGGAGTCTCTTTCTGAAATCTCTTCCAAGCACAATGATTTTACCACCAAAAGACATATCACTCATGGTTCCATCTAGAGATCTAACAATATCCCTCAAATTTCTATCCAAAGCTAAATCTGTTAATCGTTGGTGTCTCATCTCATATAATAAGCTTTGTCTTCAATAATAGTTAGGACAAATGTGTCCCCAGCTTTATGTTACACGTGAAGGTCTCATCAATATTAAGCGGTATAACAAATCTTGAATGAGCAGTACGTCCGTCGGACAGAAGAGTGATGTTATTCCACTTGATGCAACATTAAGAACTATATTGTCTTCTGAACGTATTGCTGCGGAGATCGTTCTCCAAATGAATATTTTTCCAGTTCCACCATATCCGTATAAAAAAAAAAGACTCTTCCTTTTTGCAACCAAACAACTTCAAGTATTTCACTAACCACAAATTTTTGTTCTTGAGTTAGAGTTGAACTTAACTTGTCATATTCTTCTCTTTGTTCAGGCCGATCGTAATTCAATTCTTGTTATTTACTACATCTTTCTCAAACTCAAAATCTGGTACTGACATTGATGTAAATCTACTCAAAGTGGATCCATTCATCTGCAGTAGCTTATCAATTTTAATTAAAGCCAACTTGTTCAACTTTTCACTGTTAAGTTATAAATCTAAAAAAAAATTTACAAAAAAATATAATTGTAAATTATTTTTACAATCTAAATCAATTATTGTTTTTAAAGATGTTATACCTGTAATATTCAATGTTCATCTTCTTTTATAGAGTATATCATCTGGCATACACTCCCACGTCTTTTCAAACACGGTTTCTGAAGAGTTCATTGAAGATGACATGAGAAGAATAATGAATAAGTTCCTCACGTGATAAGCGCTTGTCCAATAACTTGCCTCTGTTATCCCATCAATGTACTCAAGATCATCATCCAGCAATCTCATTGAATAGCAAGCATCCTTAAAGGTAACATACACAATATCACCAATGGTTCGTATCATCTCAAAAGATGTTGATTCGTTACTATAAGACAATAAGAGATACAAATAATACTCTTCACCAGCCCCCAATAGAACACTGTATAGTCTTCCCAGAGAAAATCTATTGTACTTTCTCTTTTCCCACTGATATTATTTTCTACCCCAAACATACATCTTTGGAAATTCCAGATAAGTCAGCTTCTTTGCATCCTCATCATCAGTTTTATTTTTATCCATCCACGCCAAGAACATTGATTTACTTGAAGATGGTCTTTCGAGTACATCATCAATGTAATCTTCATCTCGAAAAATAACTCTATGTTGATTAGGAAGATGGAAATCCAATCTCATAACCGTTGGATACCTATAATGTATATCGAACTGAAGAGTTCTCCAAACTGCTTCACACGGAGATATGTATCTACAGTTTACGAAATTTTCCACTTCACCTTTTGATTTTTATTCACCTTTAGTGGCCCCTTTCTTCTCCACATTAGCTATAACCCATCGACTCCTTTATTGATATATTTGAACAAATACTTGATGAATTTATACCTATTGCACCACTCAACATTTATATTACCTTGATACCTTCGCAACAATATTGGACTGTAAAGAACTACATAACGGTTATCCAAATGAACAATTCTTTTATCAACAACGACCCCTGTACTTCTTCTTCTGTACAGTGGGAAACCTTCGTCATCAACATATGTAAACTCATTATAACTCTTTGGGAAATTCTTTGAGCAAATGTTATTAACCATGCAAGGAAAATTTATTTTCACCAATCCACAGGGTTAGTGAATCATGTAGTCACTTACCAAATCATACAAAATACATCATCATCTTTATCTAGTATTTCTACAGATATGATACGGTCAACATCCTTCGGATTTGGAATTTTGTTTTCATGGTTTAGAAACAAAAGAATTTGAGCATGTAACAATCCTCTTTTCTGAAATTCCACTGAGTATAACACTACAGATTGAAAATATTTGAATCAAGTTATATACTAAAATAATTTAATAGAAATATAAAGTTATTTTATTCATGAAAGATAAATATTATGGAGCTAAAAATTTAATAAATATAAAAGGATAAACTTACATGCATCAATTTTTTCAAATATTTGAAGTTCCTTAAACTCTTTCACAATACGATCAAGTTTCATCTTAAACATTCTGTAGAGAATATATGGCCTATCAACAGATTCAAGACCTTTCTCATTTAAGAATATTGTAATCTGGGGCCATTTTAGATTGCAAGTAATTGTGATAAATAAATCTGGGTAAGAAAAACACTTGCAAAGTGTCATGACATCTTGAAAATTTTGAATCATATACCTAGGTCTGTCTGTGAAGGATGCACACATTATTCTTTTACCCGTAGAAGATGGATCCACATCACCTCTATCAACTGCAGTTTTCATATCATTCACTCTGCTAGACCTCAATTTAACTTGATTAAATTTTATAAATAACAACCTTTCCGACTCAATCATAGTATATGAATCCACCAAAAATTGCTAAGTCTCTTAGATAGGAATAAAGTTTGTTTCATTATTATGCTCGTGTATCCTAAACGAAAAGAATTCTCGCATTGTTAGTCTGATTTTTTTTCTTGTTGTAAAACCAACATCATTATGAACCACATCAATCCTATAAACATCCTCGTCATACAAGAACAATAAATGATATTGTAATGGAACATAAGATGGATGTAATTCACTTATTCTTTACAATTCACCGCTACGGGTCTTTTAATATCACATCTCTTTTTTCCATAGCTGCATCATGTCCCCTGGAATAAGAGCTACAACTTCAGAAACAGTAGGAAGGTTATAAACTCTTCCAACTTGACTCCTTCTTTCTAGCAAATTTAATCACAAATTTGGCTCACCTCCAGACATAATACTTTTCCTTGTGAAATTGCATTGCAAATGGATTGAAAGTATCCACCATCCTCTTACGTTCACCAACAATACTATCATTCAGTTTATCCTTCAATCTCCTCAAGTACAAATAAAATAATTGAATTGATTAAAAAAATTAATTATAATTATTATATTTTATAATTCGTTCAACTAAAATAATACAAAATATAAAATATATAGTAAGAATCAGACTCATCACAATGCGAGAATTTTTTTCCTTTATTGATTCTCATTTCGTCTAAATCTTCTAATTTTTTTGGTGAATCTATACATCTCAATATATTGTTTATATTTTTCTTTTGTAGGATAAGAATCTATACATCTCAAGGTATTGTAAATTTCATCAATTCATCTTTCGTGTGAATCCGTATTTCTTTTTTGCAGGATACGAATCTATAATTGTCAAGGTATTTATATTTTATTTTATGTTTTTTATCATTTAATTGTATTAATTTAATCCGCATCTTTTGCTTAATCTCTTTTACTAATGATTATTTCAATGTATATTATTATAATTCTTTAAATAATAATTTTTATGTTTATTTATATTTCTATAAATAATAATATTTATGTTGATTATAATTTAATTTGAATGTTATAGATACATCAAAATATACCTTTGATATTTTCAATTGATTAACAAATCTGTTTTTTTTTAAATCGATAATAATGTAAATTCTTGACTATTTTTTTAATATGATGAAAACTTTCTTAATCATTCTTTATAGATAAAACATAAGCATCGAACCTTGTAGAATAAATTTTAATATGATGAATCATTTCGAAAATAATTTATATTTTTTATATTTTTAATAGTTGAATACTTTCTACTATGTAAAATTCTGATTTTTTTTTTAATTCGAATATTTATTAAATATGTTAATATTGTTGCTCTTAGTTTTTTTTAAAGGAAAAAATGACTCTTTTCAAATTATGTGATTTAATATTGTAAATTCATACATCAATCAATATATAAATTTATCTTAATTATATACATTATTTATTTATATTTATATTAATTTTAAATTTAATTTTATGCTATTATTTTTGTATCATTGAATATAGATTATTTATATTAGGTAAATTTGACTCTTTTATAAAACATGTATTTTAATTAATCTTAATTTATATATTATCTAAATACATCCCATTTTTATGAATATATAAATATAGACTAATTATATTAGGAAAAGTTGACTACTTTTTTATAGTATGATTTAAGTCATATATTTTTTAATTACATAAAATATTAGGTAAATTTGACTCTTTATAAAACATGTGTTTTAATCAATCTCAACTTATAATTTGTCTAAATACACTCTATTTTTATGAATAATTAAATATATATTTCATAGATGTTATAATTTTTTCCTTTCAATTGGATTTCATAGCTTATAAATAATGTTGCATAGTGATATAAAGAGATTCGACCTTTTTTTTAATTAGATGAATGTATATTGTAAGTTGAGAATCTTTGTGAAAATTTTATTATTTTAATATATAAAAGATCACATGACGTAGTATTTTGAAATTTAATATTTTTGAATGTAATTTCGAAATTAGGGACTATATCATCATATTATAATAATCAATTTTTTCTAATATAATTAATCTTTTATCAATAAATTTAAAATTGATGTAAATAAGTAAAGTATATAATTAGTTTAAATTTTATATATTGATTGGTGTATGACTTTATAGTTAAATCACATGTTTTAAAAAGATCAAATTTCCCTAAAAATATTGAAGACATTAAATTATTTTTGAATTTAAAAAACAATTAGAATTGTTATTCAGTTGAATTTATCAAAGGCATATTTTGGTTGTATATATAACATTAAATTCATACACAAAAAATTATTTATTATTAATGAATCATGATCGATTTTTTTTAAAAAAGATATTCACCATCCAAAAATAGTTGAAAAATATTAGTTTGAAGAATACATTATTTACTTATTTTGTTTTTAAAGATACCACTAACCAAAAATTTAGGATTTAGGAATGTAGGATAATATAAAATTACCTAATAAATTATCTTACTAAATTATCATTCAAAATTAGTCAACTTTTCCTAATATATTCAAATTGAAATTTAAAATTGATTAAATAAGTAAAGTTTATAATTATTATAAATTTATATATTGTTCCTAATATAATTATTTCAAATCTAATCTTTTAAAATAATATATAAAGTATATCCATCATCCATATTTGTTAAAGATCTGAATAATTAATATTTTATAAAGAGTCTAATATATATTCCTAAAATATTTGAATATTCGTATATTTGATATATTCCTAATATTCGTATAATTAATTATTCTAATATATATTCGTATATTTGATATATTCGTATATTTTTTAAAATATTCGTATAATTAATTAAAATATTTGAATATTTGTATATTTAATTATTCCTAATATATATTCGTATAATTATTACATAAGATATTAGGTATTATTTGAATATTAGTATAATTAATATTTTCGAATTACATAATATATTTCGAAAGATATATTCATCATCATCCAAATTTGAACGATTCTTCATCATTATAGAATTAAATAAAAATAAAAATTATAACTTCTCATAAAGAACATTATTTATAGAATTTTAAATAATACATTGAATAGTAATTAATACATTATAATGTTAAAAAAATCTAATTTTTAACATATAATCAATGATTCTTCATCTTCACAATAAAATTGATCTTCCACTTCGTCTTCATATGAAAAATTGATCATCCACTTCATCTTCATTGTTGATGTTCAATCCTAAATATATAATTAAAAAAATCACACAATAATTATTTTCATACGAATAAAATAAAATTAAACAATAATTAATATAAAAAACAAAAATCAAATAATTAGTAAATAGAGTAAATACCTTTAGACACATAGAAATTTATATTTCTCCAAATCACCAAAAAAAAAAGTGAGTTTAAGGAAATGATCATTGGTAGAAAAGATTAGACAAAATATGAAGATTAAATTCATAAACCAAATCTATAAAATAAAATAGAAAACAAAAAGTAAATACCTTAAGATGAAGATCCTGCAAAAAAAAAAAAAAAATAGGCAAAAACTTGTGTGAGACCGTCTCATAATATGAGACCGATCAAATTAAAAAAGTGATAGGATTATCATAAAATGTGATAATATTTTTAAGGGTTAATTGCAAAAAAAATCACGAACTTTATAGTCTTTATCAATTACAACATGAACTTTTAAAGTTTGCAATTTGATACACGAACTAATTTATTATTGCAATTCGATACATGGTGTAAATTTCTGGGGATACTCTATACATGTTGTAATTTTTTTTGCAATACTAACGCTCTGTAGCAGCCGAAGCTGCCACAAAAAATACGTCACACGCTATATCAAATGTCAAATCTAAAAGAGTTTTTCTTTTTCTTTTTTTTTTTTAATTTCAAAACATTTTTTTTATAAGAGAATTGCTCAAACACAGTTTAATAATATTAAAAGATAGTAAAAAAAAAAATTTATAGTATCTGTATAAGTTTGTATGACGTGAGACATTTTTTCTACATAAACTAGACAACACAAAAAATTATAATCAATTATTATACGTGTTTGAGCAATATATTTAAAAAAAACTTTTTGAAATATTAAAATAAATAAAATTTTACAGATTTGACATCTGACATGGCATGTGACGCGTCTATGGTATCGGCTTCGGCTGCCACGTAAGCGTACATATCGCCGAAAATTTACATTATGTATCGAATTGCAATAATAAATTAGTTCGTGCATTGAATTGCAAACTTTAAAAGTTCATGTTGTAATTGATAAAGACAACAAAGTTCGTGATTTGTTTTGTAATTAACCCTATTTTTAAAGAAAAGTGATAAGTCACTTTTAATAAAAAATATTATCACTTTTTGTTTAAACCTTATCACTTTTTAAAAGTGACAACTTTTTAATTAACAAGTGACACATTTTAAATTAAAAGTGGATCAAATATTATTGGTCTCATACTATGAGACGGTCTCATACAAGAATTACTCAAAAAAATATTAAGATTGAATATATTGGGATGAACATCCTGCAAGAAAAGAAAAACATGAAGATTTAGATGAAAAGAAATATAATATAAAACTTCATAGCAAAATTGAAAAGAAGATGAAGAAGAAGAATTGGAATAGGATTTGGAGAAATTATTGTAATTGATTTTTGGTTGTGTGAGATACATGGTATATATAGAGGAAATGTGAAAAAATCAATAGTCAAGATTAGATTAGATATTAAGATTCAATGGCTGAAAATAGTTTTAAAAGTCAATGAATTGGGTGAATGAGAGGAGAGTGTTTTTAAAATAGAGGCTTGAGAGCTTGCCACATAGGATTCCAAAACTTTGTCTTTATAATATACTAGTACTAAACCCGCGAAAATTCGCGGACTTGAAATAAACTTTTTTTTTTTAAAATCTGTTAAACTTTGTTGAATTTTTTGTGTTTAAAATATTTTTAGCAACCTAAAAATCTATTACACGTGATACTATTACTTTTAAATTGTAATATGAAAAAATAAATTGTAAATGAAAACATATAAAACGTTAATGAAATCACAAAATATTGCATTTAAAAATTGTAAAAAAACTAAATAGAAAATTAAATTTAAGTATAATGTTTTATCAATGATATTACTCAACTGCATCTATTCTATTCCTGACTTCGATTTCGGTGTCGTGGATGTATAATTGGGAGAATTTTGGCTTGTTCCCAAATTGAGGCAACAAACTTCTTATTTTAGGGTAATTGACTTCACGTTATCTATAGACATACGGTGCACTACCATTGTTTATCGTATCATCAACCTTACCGCACTTGAATATAAAACTGTCCATAATATCATAGGCTTGAATGTACTTGGGATTCAAAGTTTACCCAATATTGTATTATAGTTAAGATAATTATTTATACTTAAAAAAAGAATAAAAAATAAATTACATGAAATCATTACCATCCTAAAAATTGGTATTTCTTGTTGTATTATATTTTGCGCAGCAATACTTCTCCCACAAAACCTATAATATATATATATATATATATATATATATATATATATATATATATGTATATATACACACACACACACTTAAAATCATATAATATAAATTATAGTGCTAAACCTGCGAAAATCGCGAACTGGAAGTAAACTTTTATGTAAAATTGTTGAATTTTAATGTAATTTGTTTGTTTAATTTTTTTTAGTAACCTAAACATTTATAATACGCAGTACCATTATTTTAAATTGTAATATGAATTTGAAAAATAGTACTTAAAAAGCATATAAAACGTCCTTGAATTCACAAATTTAATTATTATGTAAAAAAATATTGCAATCAGGTACATGCATTGATTTGAATCTGTCATTTATCTGCAATAGTTACCTAAGCTCAACTAAGGCGCAATTCTTCAACTCCTCATTACTTAGACGCAAATATGAGAAAAAAAATGTTAGACTTATTTTTAAGAACATCATATAAATATATTTTTATTAATTTGGTTATCTAATTATTAATTATTTATTTTTGGAAAATATATTAACGTTTTTTGGCATATCGTAATCGAATTTTATTTGACCCATATATTATAAAATTTGGCTTAAATTGGATAAAATAAAAAAGAGTATCCTAGTTTTGCAAGTTTCTAAAGATATTGTCCTAATTTTGCAAGTTCGTAAAGATATTATCTTAATCTTGCAAGCTTGTAAAAATGGTGTTTTAATTGAACAAATACTTATAAAAATAGTGTCCTATATTAAATAACAAATTTTCCGTTATAGCTAATTTAGTTGATGGTAACTAAATGTATTATTTTAATTTAAAGAACATTAATTGGTTAAAGTAAAGTGTATCTAAAAATAATTATAAAATAGTTCATGTATGAAATAATTTAATTCCAAAATATACACTTAATACTAATATTTTAATGTTAAAACACGTAATACCAAGATGAGGTTAATCATGTTTCTATTCTATCATCAATATTATCTGAACTATGAACTGAATTGTATATAATAAATCATACCTTATAATTTATAACTAAATTAACTCATATAAGCAAGAAACAATTTTTTTTGCAAGTTCGTAAATATAATTTCTCATTTGCGCGCCGTAAAGATAGTGTCCTATTTTTACAAATAATCATAAGGTAGTATCTTAAAATAAATAAATTTCCTATATAACCAATATATTTTAGAAAAGCAAGATTTAAAAATTAAAAAAATAGGGTCAATTTGTTTTGTCTTTTAATAAACTTTTTAATATGTGAACACTATCAAAATCAATTGATGTTCAAAATTTAAAGGACTATAAAATTAATGGATGGAACAAAATTGCAAAAAAAAAAACGACCAAAAAGTTACAAAAAATTGTAAAAAGTTTGATACCATGATTCTGTTATCTAATATATATATATGTATGTAAAAGTTAGAGGACCATAATATTAATGGATGGAAGAAAATTATATATATATATATATATATTAAAAAATTAAGAACAAAAAATAAATGTGGACCAAAGCTATAATCCTGTTTGTACATATATTTTTATTGTAACTCGAATACTATTCTTACAGACTGACATCACATCACAAAATCATCAACAAAGTATAGACGACACTCAACTTAAACCACATCACGTAAATAAAAAATATAAATACACAAATATAAAAATATAGACAGATATATGCAAAAGACCGGGAAAAACTAAATTTTTTGTCCTATGAGAACAGTCGGTTTGCAACAATGGTGCTTTTTTTTTTATTTCATGGCCCGTGATATTTTCCAAAATTGGTCTCATAAATAATTATAGGTAAGTCCCAAAAGAATGCATAATTTGCAATTTTGGTCCAAAAAAATTCTATCTTCAATCAAATGTCTACAAATTTGCGCAAAAAAAAAAAAGGGCCAGAAGCTGAAATTAGTACACCAAATTTATTACATATTTGTACATATACTTCCATTATAACTCGACTACTATCCGCACAAACTGATGTCATACCAAAAAAATCACTTACAAATTATAGACGACACCAAGTTAGACAACATCACGCAAATAAAAAAAGTACAAATCTCCAAATATAAAGATAGACACGGATATACGAATCTTAATGCGAAAATCTTAAATTTTGGTCCAATGAGAATAGGCGGTTCACAATAATGGTCCTTCTTTAGATATCTTAGGTCCAATAGTTTTTTTTTTTTTTTCAAAATTTGGTCCCATAAGTAGTTGTAGTGAAGTCTTAAAAGAATGCATAAGTTGCAATTATGGTCACAAAAAATTGTAGCCTCAATCAGTAAAATTAATGTATGACAACAAATCTGAAAAAAAAATACATACATAGAAAAATAAAAGGTAAAAAAAGGAATGTGGACAAAAATTATTACATATTTGTACATATAAGTCCATCATAACTCGACCATTATTTGCATATATTGACCTCATATCAAAAAACCACAGATAAAGTATAGAGAGCACTCAAGGTAAACAATATCACGCAAAGAAAAATATAAATCTCCAAGTGTAAAGACAGAGACGGGTATATGAATATATGAATCTTAACTCAATTATATTTTTTGTTTTGGTCCTGTGAGAACAGACGATCTGCAACAATGGTCCTTCTTTAGAGATTTTAGGTCCCGTAGTTTTTTCAAATTTGGTCCCATAAATAATTACAGTTAAGTACCAGAAGGATGCATAAGTTACATTATTATCCTATAGATATTTTAGAAATATTTCAAAAACATGAGAGAAGTTTTTATAATACAAAGAATTTAGGATTAATTTCACAATTATTAACACAACAATTTTTAGAATTTTAGTCTTCCACTTTAAAAACTCAGCGCATATTTTTAGGAATATCCTATAGGACTATTTTAAAAACCTACAATTTAATTTGTGCAATAAATTTTATCACGATATTAGGAGCAAGATTAGTTGTATTTTTTCTGCCATGAACCCAAATATATATGATCTTCACAATAATTGGTTGAGAACCAATCGTAATCATACAAAATTATTTGCAATGTTTACTTTAATACCAAAATAATCCGCGCACAAAAAATTATACAATTCTTTCACCACCTATCAAAGATTTTAGTAAAGTAGAATCGACCACACTATTGGTCCCATATGAATGAATCCATTTTTAAAATGATCCTTTATAAAACACATTTAATCCTATATATTTTTTACACAATTCTACTTTGGTGTGAAATGCACTTCACCACAACAATATGGCTAGAAATTTTCAACACCTAAAAAATAATTTGCCTACGAAAATTACATAGACAAATTGTGTTGTATGTAAATTTTTGTAGACAAATCAATTTCGGTAGGCAAGGTGTGTCTAATTTGAGAATTGTAGATGCTTTCACAATTAGAAAATTCCGCGGACAAATCGTAGGCAACTATTAGCACGGTTTTTTTTTTTTTTTTGGAGGATTTTTTTTAATATTTAGGTAATTTTAATTTCATACAGTAAAGTAGAATCGACCACACTATTGGTACCATATGAATGAATCCATTTCAAAATGATCCTTTATAAAACATATGTAATCCCATATATTTCAACAATTATTAGCACGATTAAAATATTTTTTTTTTGTGCGAAATTTTTTAATATTTAGGCAAATTTAATTTTATAAGCAAATCATTAAACTTTTTGTATTCTAATTAAATGCAAGAAAGTAATTTTTACCAATGATGGGTCATATATTCAAGACCAACGTCATCCAAAGGGTATGTTGCAGAGGACAAGAAAAAAAAAGAGGATTAAAATAAAATAAAAAAGTAAAAAGTAAAAATTAGAGGACCAAAAAAAATTTTGATACATCACACACAAATTTCGTCCACATTCGTTAAAAAATAGGAATGATAATAATCAGGAGACTTAAACTCAATTATTTTTTAATAAAATCAATCATTATGTAGCATTCAAAATTAAATTGAATTTAACATTCCAAATAATAGAAATACTTAATAATTATGAGCCTTTAAAACAATTCATTCAGTTAAAATTTCGGTAGGCAAGGTGTGTCTAGTTTGAGAATTGTAGATGCTTCCACAATTAAAAAATTCCGCATACAAATCGTAGGCAATTATTAGCACAATTTTTTTTAGAGGATTTTTTTAATATTTAGGTAATTTTAATTTCGTACAGTAAAGTAGAATGGACCATACTATTGGTCCCATATGAATGAATCCATTTCAAAATGATCCTTTATAAAACACATTTAATCACATATATTTCAACAATTATTAGCACGATTTTTTTTTTTTTTTTGTGGGATTTTTTTTAATATTTAGGCAAATTTAATTTCATAGGCAAATCATTACACTTTTTGTATTTTAATTAAATGCAAGGAAGTAATTTTTACCAATGATGGGGTAATATATTCAAGATCAACGTCATCCAAAGGGTATGTTACAGAGGACCAGAAAAAAAATAGAGGATTAAAACAAAATAAAAAAGTAAAAATTAGAGGACCAAAAAAAATCTGGATACATCACACACAAATTTCGTCCACATGCGTTAAAAAATAGGAATGATAATAATCAGGAGACTTAAACTCAATTATTCAGACGGACATCTACCTCCATGGTGCAAACTCAATTATTCAGACTTAAACTCAATTATTCAGACTTAGTACAAACAAAGCTAAAAATTTTCAGACGGACGTCTACCTCCATGGTGCACACACTATTTGTAACATACATGGTCTTCTTTTCCATTCCATTGAAGAGGCTGTAAACGATGCTGCATATAGAGGAATTAAGTACCTGAAAGATCTTCATTCTATTCAAATTGTAGATGTTACATCCTATTAGCATCAAACGTTGTAACAATATATTTTAAAGCACTGAACTTTTTCTACCAAGGGAAAAAAAAGTTGTTCGGTGTCTGAATAAAAAATAATAAATGAATTTTGTTGAATGTAATGGAGGAGTCTACAAATTAAATTGATTTAATAATTTAAGTAATAGAAATGCTTAATAACTATTACAGTTTTAAACAATTAATTGAGCTTCATAAAATTTATGAATCGTTCCAATTAAAAAAAAGGAATAAAAAATATCAAATGGATCAATTATAACCATTATCATTTGCAAGTATGAACACGTACAAATTTGGTGGACAAGCCCTCGATGCCAGTTTTTTTTTTTTTAAAAAGGACCAATTTCGCAAAATTTATTTAAAACTTATATTAACTCGGATCTAACTACCCAACCATTAAGAATAATTAATAAGTACTAATCTTTAAAACAAATAATGGACACCTTTATTGTTCAAACTAATTAAATGTATATTAAAGATACAATGCATCAGAAAAGTTGGGGTACACTTAGACAAACATGAAAGGAATATAAAAAAAAAAAGGATTAATTTTTAAATCATGAACACAACCACTTTCACTGAGAGATACATGCAACAATTAGGGCAATTAGGCTATATGGTATTGATTACAAATTTAATTACATTAAATGTCATATTAATTTATTAAAAAGTTAAAGGACCATTTATTAAAATATTAAGGCAACCATAGTCATCTAAAAATATAAGCCACAATCAGGACGACTAAGGTATATAATTTTTAATTAACTAATTCCATACATTTTTAAATCGAATTAAAGGCATTGATGAATATTTTAAAAAAAAAATTAAAGTTTCAATTACTGCATTTACTGCAATGCCTTTATGTGGTATGAGGTTCCGCCTAAATTCCCGTCGTGTTGTAGTAATGGAAAGATACGTATTCCATTGATGAAGCCGCCATACCACATTCACTAAAACATTCACGCAACATTTAGGGCATTTAGGTTATATGGTATTGATTATAAATTTAATTACAATAAATATCATATTAAATGTGTTATTAATTAAATTTAAATATCCCAATAATTGTAGTTGAAGAGATAAATATCCTTGAATCCAATTTATGTCAGAATCAAGTCATATTGAATTTAAAATTTAAAAAATAAAAAATTAAAGGACCAATTATTAAATTATGAAAGCAACCATATTTATTTTAAGACATACGTCGAGATTTCTATCGTCGATCAACTCATACTGAATTTAAGACCAATGACGTAAAAATTAACAAAGAAAAAATTAAAGGACCAATTATTAAGATATGAAAGCAACCATATTCATTTACAAAACATACGCCATAATTAGGACAATTATAATTAAGAAATTCCATGTTTGAGAATACATTCTTAGATTAATTCCATAAAATATGTAATTAGGTGTGTTTAAATATTTCAATAAATATAATTGAAGAGATAAATATCCTTGGATCAAATTTACATAAAAATCAACTCATCGAATTTAAGAACAATGAAGTAATGCCATATAGGACCAATTTCGAAATTAGGCGTTTTATGTTATTTATTTTAATTATATGTGTCATCAAATATGTCTAAATATCCCAAATAATCGTGGTTGAATAGACCAATGTCCTTGAATCCAATCGAGATAAAATTCAACCCAAAACAAATTGAAGGCCTCGACGACATATTTTTTAAAATAAAAATAAAAATAAAGGATCAATTTATTAATCATGACATCAACCACATTTAATTACATTAAATGTCGTATTAATTTATTAAAAAGTTAAAGGACCATTTATTAATATTAAGGCAACCATAGTCATCTAAAAATATAAGCCACAATCAGGACGACTAAGGTATATTGCACATCAAATTAAATTAAATATCGTATTAATTTTTAATTAACTAATTCCATACATTTTTAAATCGAATTAAAGGCATTGATGCATATTTAAAAAAAAAATTAAAGTTTCAATTAAATATCATATTAATTAATAATTAAGAAATTCCATATATGAGAGTACATTCTTAGATTAATTCTACTAAATGTGTAATTAATTATGTTTAAATATCCCAATAAATTTAGTTTAAGAGATAAATATCCCTGAATTTAAGACGAATGACGTAAAAATTAACAAAGAAAAAATTAAAGGACCAATTATTAAAATATGAAAGCAACCATATTCATTTACAAACATACGCCACAATTAGGAAACTTAGAATTAAGAAATTCCATGCTTGAGAGTACATTCTTAGATTAAATTCATTAAATATGTAATTAGGTGTGTTTAAATATTTCAATAAATGTAGTTGAAGAGATAAATATCCTTGGATCAAATTTACATAGAAATCAACTCATATCCCAAATAATCGTGGTTGAATAGACCAATGCCCTTGAATCCAATCGAGATGAAATTCAACCCAAACAAATTGAAGGCCTCGAGGACATAATTTTTCTAAAAAAAAAAAATAAAGGATCAATTTATTAAAATATTAAGGCAACCATAGTCATCTAAAAATATAAGCCACAATCAGGACGACTAAGGTATATAATTTTTAATTAACTAATTCCATACATTTTTAAATCGAATTAAAGGCATTGATGAATATTTTTAAAAAAAAATTAAAGTTTCAATTACTGCATTTACTGCAATGCCTTTATGTGGTATGAGGTTCCGCCTAAATTCACGTCGTGTTGTAGTAATGGAAAGATACGTATTCCATTGATGAAGCCGCCATACCACATTCACTAAAACATTCACGCAACATTTAGGGCATTTAGGTTATATGGTATTGATTATAAATTTAATTACAATAAATATCATATTAAATGTGTTATTAATTAAATTTAAATATCCCAATAATTGTAGTTGAAGAGATAAATATCCTTGAATCCAATTTATGTCAGAATCAAGTCATATTGAATTTAAAATTTAAAAAATAAAAAATTAAAGGACCAATTATTAAATTATGAAAGCAACCATATTTATTTTAAGACATACGTCGAGATTTCTATCGTCGATCAACTCATACTGAATTTAAGACCAATGACGTAAAAATTAACAAAGAAAAAATTAAAGGACCAATTATTAAGATATGAAAGCAACCATATTCATTTACAAACATACGCCATAATTAGGACAATTATAATTAAGAAATTCCATGTTTGAGAATACATTCTTAGATTAATTCCATAAAATATGTAATTAGGTGTGTTTAAATATTTCAATAAATATAATTGAAGAGATAAATATCCTTGGATCAAATTTACATAAAAATCAACTCATCGAATTTAAGAACAATGAAGTAATGCCATATAGGACCAATTTCGAAATTAGGCGTTTTATGTTATTTATTTTAATTATATGTGTCATCAAATATGTCTAAATATCCCAAATAATCGTGGTTGAATAGACCAATGTCCTTGAATCCAATCGAGATAAAATTCAACCCAAAACAAATTGAAGGCCTCGACGACATATTTTTTAAAATAAAAATAAAAATAAAGGATCAATTTATTAATCATGACATCAACCACATTTAATTACATTAAATGTCGTATTAAATTATTAAAAAGTTAAAGGACCATTTATTAATATTAAGGCAACCATAGTCATCTAAAAATATAAGCCACAATCAGGACGACTAAGGTATATTGCACATCAAATTAAATTAAATATCGTATTAATTTTTAATTAACTAATTCCATACATTTTTAAATCGAATTAAAGGCATTGATGCATATTTAAAAAAAAATTAAAGTTTCAATTAAATATCATATTAATTAATAATTAAGAAATTCCATATATGAGAGTACATTCTTAGATTAATTCTACTAAATGTGTAATTAATTATGTTTAAATATCCCAATAAATTTAGTTTAAGAGATAAATATCCCTGAATTTAAGACGAATGACGTAAAAATTAACAAAGAAAAAATTAAAGGACCAATTATTAAAATATGAAAGCAACCATATTCATTTACAAACATACGCCACAATTAGGAAACTTAGAATTAAGAAATTCCATGCTTGAGAGTACATTCTTAGATTAAATTCATTAAATATGTAATTAGGTGTGTTTAAATATTTCAATAAATGTAGTTGAAGAGATAAATATCCTTGGATCAAATTTACATAGAAATCAACTCATATCCCAAATAATCGTGGTTGAATAGACCAATGCCCTTGAATCCAATCGAGATGAAATTCAACCCAAACAAATTGAAGGCCTCGAGGACATAATTTTTCTAAAAATAAAAAATAAAGGATCAATTTATAAATCATGACATCAACCACATTCACTAAAATATACACGCAACATTTAGGGCATTCAGGTTATATGATATTGATTATAAATTTAATTACAATAAATATCATATTAATTAATAATTAAGAAATTACATATATGAGAGTATATTCTTATATTAATTCTACTAAATGTGTAATTAATTATGTTTAAATATCCCAATAAATGTAGTTTAAGAGATAAATATCCCTGAATCCAATTTACGTAAAAATCAACTCATACTGAATTTAAGACCAATGACGTAAAAATTAACAAAGAAAAAATTAAAGGACCAATTATTAAGATATGAAAGCAACCATATTCATTTACAAACATACGCCATAATTAGGACAATTATAATTAAGAAATTCCACGTTTGAGAATACATTCTTAGATTAATTCCATAAAATATGTAATTAGATGTGTTTAAATATTTCAATAAATATAATTGAAGAGATAAATATCCTTGGATCAAATTTACATAAAAATCAACTCATCGAATTTAAGAACAATGAAGTAATGCCATATAGGACCAATTTCGAAATTAGGCATTTTATGTTATTTATTTTAATTATATGTGTCATCAAATATGTCTAAATATCCCAAATAATCGTGGTTGAATAGACCAATGTCCTTGAATCCAATCGAGATAAAATTCAACCCAAAACAAATTGAAGGCCTCGACGACATAATTTTTAAAATAAAAATAAAAATAAAGGATCAATTTTTAAATCATGACATCAACCACATTCACTTAAACATACACGCAACATTTAGGGCATTTAGGTTATATGGTATTGATTAGAAATTTAATTACATTAAATATCATATTAATTCATAATTAAGAATTTACATGCATGAGAGGACATTCTTAGATTAATTCTACTAAATGTGTTATTAATTAAATTTAAATATCCCAATAATTGTAGTTGAAGAGATAAATATCCTTGAATCCAATTTACGTCAGAATCAACTCATATTGAATTTAAGGCCAATGACGCGAAAATGAATAGACAAAGGACTTGATGCTATAATTTAAAATTTAAAAAAAAAAAATTAAAGGACCAATTATTAAAATATGAAAGCAACCATATTCATTTCAAAACATACGCCACAAGTAGTACAATTAAATTATACTGCACATTTAATTAAATTAAGTATCATATTAATTTTTAATTAACAAATTCATTGCATTATAATATATATTTTTATATTAATTACCTTGCAATGAACACAGGAAGCCATGGCATGAAGCCACAAAAGGAAAAAAAACAAAACAGTCCTTAATTCACAACGAAAAATATATAGGCAAATACATTGACCATGCGCATCACATTACATTCCAATTTTAAAACCATTACCGTGAAATCACTCGACCATCAAATTTCACAACGAAATCAATAGCGTCGAATTGATCAGAGTCGGCAGAATACTTGCAGCCATTGCCGTGAACGAATTGAAAAAAAATACTAAAGCACCGATCCCAAAGCCAATGCCGTGAACGAAATCGGAAAAGATATAGGCAAATACATTGACCATGTACATCAGTTTACATACCAATTTTAAAACCATTACCGTGAACTCATTCGACCAACAAATTTCACAACGAAATCAATAGCGTCGAATTGATCGGAGTCGGCAAAATACTTGCAGCCATTGCCGTGAACGAATCCCAAAGTCATTGCCGTGAACGAAATCAGAAAAGATATAGGCAAATACATTGACCATGTGCATCAGATTACAGACCAATTTTAAAACCATTACCGTCAACTCATTCGACCAACAAATTTCACAACAAAAACAATACCGTCGAATTGATCAGAGTCGGCAAAATGCTTGCAGCCATTGCCGTGAACGAATGAAAAAAATACTAAAGCAACGATCCCAAAGACATTGCCGTGAACGAAATCGGAAGACACATTACATAACGAAATCAAGAGTGCCGAATGGATCATAATCAAACAGGACCTATCTCGAAAGGAACACGAAATAAATTTTGTGCCAGCGATGGTACGCTAACAATATAAAGATACAATATTCATGGGCTAAAATTAAATAAGAATATTTCATTAACATTCGAATAGGAATACAAGATCTTACATCCACGTTCAACGGAAATATATGCCCAACAACCAACGTCACGATACAAAGGAATAAGAAGAATGGAAAAAAAACAAAAAACAAAACGATATGACCGACCAACTAATCACCCTACATCGCCAAGCCGGAATAACCTCGGCACGTCACTGAGAAAAAATGTATATAAAAGAGGAGATTGGAGTCGAGGGTAGGAAAAAATGAATGACAAAGGCACAAATTTATAGAAAAGAAAACCAACGATCTACGACCGAGATTAATCATAAAACGAATCAACGGCCACAAAAGTTGGACACCTAAAACAAACATGGAGCATAGGATGTTGGAATGGGTGAAAACTAAGGATGCCACATAGGCAAAGTTTGTTTTACAAATATAAAGGATTTGATTAAGATATATACATATATATATAATATTTATTATAATATATTATATTATGTATGTATTGTATTATTATATTATATATATATATATATATTAATATAGTTAAATAGGCCGATCTGTTGGGCTTAAAAGGCTTACAAAAAAGCTCAAGTCTGACCTATTTAAATAAATAGGCTTTTAAAAAAGCCCGTGCCTAGCTCAATTGTTAAACGAGCCGGGTTAGGCTTTAGGTAGGCCGAGCCGTAAGCCTCTGTCGGGTAGTCTGGCCTATTCCCACCCCTACCTGCAATAATAGGTTGAAGGACTAAAAAACAAAATGATTAGTAAGTTACATAACGAAAATCAAAATTCAAAAGTCTATAGGACTAAAATAAAACACCGGTAAAGTTACGGGACGAAGAAAACAATTTTCCCTTATATTAAACCCACAATTTGCCCAGTTAAACACAGCATAGCTAGCAGCCTAGCAATGTCTTCCACCGATAATGCGCCGCCCACGCCCGATATCTCTGACCCTTATTCTTCCGTCTTCGGAATCATAAAAAACCCCGACGGTTCCTTCACGCGCGTACCGGAATTCGTTCCCAACACCGCCGCTTCTTCCGATCCCACAAATTCAACCCCAGTTTTCACCAAAGACACCCCAATCAATCCACACACCAACACCTGGGCGCGTCTCTACCTCCCCCGCCCCCCGCCGCCGCCGTCCACCAAACTCCCCCTAATAGTTTTCCTCCATGGCGGAGGCTTCGTCATCGCCAGCGCCGCCTCATCCTTCTTCCAAAATTTCTGCAACAAAATCGTCCTCCAGATCCCCGCCTTAATGGTCTCAATCGAGTACCGCCTCGCCCCGGAGCACCGCCTCCCCGCCGCCTACGACGACGGCTTCGAAGCCCTGCACTGGCTCAGCACCGCCGCCGACGATTGGCTCTCCAACCACGCCGATTTCTCAAAATGCTTCATCCTTGGAAACAGCGCCGGCGGCAACCTAGCGTACCACGTCGGCCTACGTGTCGCATCATCGTCCGTCGATCAGCTGATGCCGCTGAAGATCCGAGGGTTGATCTTGCACCAACCGTTTTTCGGCGGGGTCAATCGGACGTCGTCGGAGATGAGATCGGTTAACGATAAGGTGGTCCCACTACATAGGATTGATATAACTTGGGGCCTAGCGCTGCCCGACGGTGCTGACCGTGATCACGAGTATTGTAATCCGACGGTCAGGGGCATTGAAGAAGAGGTTGTGGATAAGATTAAGGCAGCCGGGTGGAAGTTTCTGGTAACGGGTTATGAAGGTGACCCGTTTGTGGATCGGCAGACTGAAGTGGTGAAAATGTTGAAGGACAAGGGTATTGATGTAATTGAACATTTTGGAGCCGGAGCATGCCATGGAATTGAGTTCTATGATGACTCGTATACTGATATTTTCGTAGATGTTTTAAAGAAATTTATTCTTACTTTTTAAGCGCTTCTTGTGTTACTATTTCACTAGCATTTCCCCAAGGATTTAATATTATAAATTTTAAATATAACATTGTATAATGAATGAATTATAAAAAAAAGAGTTTAAAAAAATTTATTTTATCTATTAATTATGTAAAATTATATTGCATATATGTGAGTTTTATAATTATTTAATTGTATACTAAATTTATAACAAATACTAAAATTCATAAAATTATTTAAATATTTTAAAAAATTATATAGTCTAAATACAAATTATTTAAATTCGATCAATTATATAGTTAAAGTCTATGCTTTTTTTTTTTATATGTGCAATATATATGTTAAATTAAAAATGTTTAAAAGACAATTTAATTTGATATATAGTATGTTGAAAATAGATTTAAAATTAAAAACTTAAAATTTTTAAAATTATTGGTGCAAAGTAAAATAGAAAAGAAATTGTTAAAATGAATTTACTCACTTTAGTGGAGAGTGGGATTTACTATTACACTATAAAACAAGTGCATTTCACTTGCTCCAATAAATATAACTTTTTCTCACTCCTCACTTCTATTTATTTATATATATATATATGTATGAGTGAGTTATTAGTGGAAAGTAGTAAGAGAAGTAAAAAAGAGTAAAAATGTAGAGATAATGGTAAAGAACATACTACCTTTTTCTCACTAATGTCCGCAGAAATTGTTTGGCACATAGATTAAGAAAAAAAAATATATATATATATATGTGTGTGTATAGAGTGAAATTGGTTCATACATGAATTATTAAAGAGTATTAGTTGTTTTTACGGAAGAGTATTATTTGTTTTCACTGAACAACTAAGATTTTTCAGTGTAAACCAGTAATACTCTTCAGTTAAAACAACTAAGATTCTTTAGTGAAAACAATTAATATCCTTCAATGATTCATATATGAACCATTTTTACTTTATACTTTATCAAAAAAAAAATGTAATTAGTAGATGTGGAGAGCGAAAATATTTCCATTTTGAGGTAAGAAAATTTTGGAGGATAAATTAATACTCCCTCCGTTCCAATTTTGTTTTTCAATTTGACTTTACACGAAGTTTAATACGAGAGTTGAAATATAGTAATTAAATGAATAAAGTAACCTTGAGAATGGTGAATGGTGAATGATGAATAAAGTAGTATTTAAATGAATTAAGTAGTTGAATTGTGGAGGTGAAATTTAAAAAGGTGAATCACTTTATTATTATTTTAGGCATGGAAAAATAAAATTGGGACAAACATTTTTAATAAATGGGAAAATAAAACTGGGACGGAGGGAGTAAAAAATATGTATAACTTTTCTGGAACAAAAATAATACTCTCTCTGTCCCCTCTTAAACTTCACACTTTCCTATTTGGGACGTCCCACAATAAATTTCACACCTCAAATAAGAAAATAAAACACACTCACAATACCTACTTTAATTCAAAATATTCTTCACTCATTGGTTGAAAAAATCAATAAAACAGTTTTTCTTAAAATCTGTGCCACCCAACCTATAAAGTTTAAGAGGGGACGGAGGGAGTAGTATTTTATTGAATAAATTTTTTAATAAAGAAAATATTAAACTTAATAAGGACCAAGGGAATATACTGAGAGAGAGTATATATGAGACTATGAGTATATATTAATCTCTCAGTGTCACTTCCCCTAATAAAATATTTGTTTGTTAATATATGGTAGATTAACATGTTGACTTTTGTAAAGGAGTAATTGTGAAAAATAAAATGAAGTTTTTTTTTAAAAAAAAATTGTTTATTAATGAATGGAATGTTGTTTTTGTTATTTATAAAAAAATAAACTTTGGAATGGTCAAAAAAGGAAAGTAGAAAACATACTCGAAATAATAGAGAATCATGCTAGTTTTTTTATGCACCAAAATGCATAAGATACACTTGAATTTTAAGTCTAATTTTAAATCAATCTTGACTTATCAAAGCTCATTAGGTAAATTGACCTTTAAAAAGTCAAAATTAATTTAAGATTAGACTCAAAATCCAAGCGCACACAAAAATCACCCTTTATAGTATTTCATATTGTCTTATGCATCAGATTCTGAAAAGAGCAAGATATTTTTCATGCTAAATAATGGCTCATTAGATCGAAAGTTGGAGACCACGTAATTCAAAAAAGAGCAACGTAGACACTGCGGAGGAGCCTGTGATTGCATTTAAGAATTGCTAGAATATTTGACTTGATCGAAAAGTTTATACTTGAACATGTGAGAATAATTTGTTTACAAGAATATGCTTTTAGATATAATCACAATTTCACTTCAAAGTTAAATATGAAATGATGATGTCTACGACAAACATAATTATCACTAACCCAATTTGCACCCCTTACCAAATCAACCAAACAAATGTTGATTTTACTTTTTCGTAGCTTATCAAAGTATACTACTAAAACGCCTTTACATTCATTCCCGAATTGAATATGGATCCTCAAGAAAAATTGTATATTTCAATGTTAACCCCAATATTTGATAACGCTAAAATCCAATCAAATGACTTCAAATGATAAAATGATAACCATTTTACAGAAATAACACCTTATAACATGAAACCACACCTGTTGACATGAAAAATCACACCAAAAATTATGCAAGGTTCCATTTTAGATTATATATAATCCTCAGCTAGTTCACATTGTCCACCACAAATCAAGAGTGTTCTCTCATATATATATATATATATATATATATCATGGAAAACAGATGTAAAAAAGGCTATTATATCTGGTATGGAAATAGACATGAGCCAAAACAGTGCTCTTTTCTATTGTGTCCCTTCCATTCTAAAAGATATAGGTGATTTACAAAATTTAAAACTTGGAATTCAATCTAAAGGATATGAAAATTATGATGGAAATAATCTTGTAATTAGTATAGGAGTATTAGGAAAAGCTAATAACCGATCAGGAATGAAATTTAAAATAAATATTGATGGAATTGTTAAAAATATGGTCAGTAAAAGCATTCAAATGATTGACCCAATAAAAGTTGATCCTGAAGAATTAGCAGGATTAGAATGGAATCTAAACCAATATAAAGAAGAATCAAAACAAGTTCTTATTCCCCAAGGAAGTATTATTTATGAAAATTCTGAAAATACTAGCTTAAAATTTACGGAATATAATAAAACTGAATATGAAGAATTAGAATCTGAAGTCAGCTATATGAATGTTACATATGAAACCGATTCTGAACCTATTTATGATACTGAAAATGAATATGAAAAAGACTATGATCAAATTAATCTTATTGGATTCTGTAAATTTGAAGAAAACGAAGATAATATTGAAACTAGTTTTAAAATAGAAGAAAATGAAGATAATATTGAAACTGGTTTTAAAATAGAAGAAACAAAAAATTTTATAGAACAAATCATTAATAAAAACTTTAACGATTTAAATATTCAAGAACAAGTTGACGATATGCTAATCGAATGTATGACTGATCTTGGTTTAACATATGAAGAAGCATATACAACTTTAGAGAAATATTTTAATCTTCCTTTAGTTTCAAGCATTGCAAATGGAGAAACAATGATAAAAGATTTTTATAAAAACGAATCTAATTTTATGGAATATGAATTAACCCCTTCTAAAAGACCAAAACCTGAATTTGTCCATCCTCGTCAAACTTCTATTGAAAATACAGGAAGACAATCTTAGAAACCTGCTTCATTACAATATGAAGGAGAATCAAAATTTAAAAGTAAAGGAGGTCGAATGCCTATTGGAAAATTATATAGTTCAGAAATGCTACCAATAGAACAGCAAAGTCCACAGCTTTGGCCAGATGAAATTTTAATCTGGGAACAAAATGTAGTCCGAAATTGGGAAACTAATAAAAAAGATAATATTGATATGTTCGCATATCTCGAAACAACTTTAGGACCAATTGCTCTAGGAATATGACAATCTAAGAAAGACAAAAGTCCTGAAGAAATTAATAGAATTAAATCATTAGGAGATAATCCTTATAATTTCACAAGTCAAATAAGAATTCTGCTCTTAGGAGTTGACCCTTCTAAAGAAAATACCTTTATACAAGATACTGCTATAAGAAATCTTGAACAGTTAAGTATTTCAGACTTTAAATACATTAAAGAATTTTCTACAGATTTTGCGCGTTTAATCTCTCAAACTGGAAAAGCAATGGAAGATGAATTATGTGGTAAATATTTCATAAAACTTCCTGGTGATTTAGGAAGAACCATTCATGAAGGATGGAAAAATCTTAATAATATTCCCAACCTAGGAATTGGACCTAGAATAACTTACACTTTTAATCAATTAGAAAATAAGTGTAAAGAGGCTACTATGAATGAGCAAATTAAAAGACAAGCTTGGGCTTTCTGTAAAACTGCTGTCTATACACCTCAAGCCTATGGCTATTATGATAATCCAAAAAAGCAAAAATATCTTCAAAAAAGCAGAACCTTTGATAAAAATAATAAAAATTATAATAAAAATCATTATTTAAGAAGACCTCAAAAAAGAAACGGTCGCTGTTTTATTTGTGGTGATCTAAATCATCTAGCAAATAGATGTCCTGAGAAAAATAAAAATCATAAAAACATTGAAAGATCTAATCTTCTTGAACAAATTGGACAATACGATTTTGAAGAAATATTATCTGATTCTGATAACAATTCTGTTTACAGTATTATAAGTGATGACAAAGAAATTTCTAAAGTAACTTATACTTACATGAATACAGAATTCGAAAATGAATGTATACATGAATGGATAAAAGGTAAAGGAAATAATCATATAAGTTGCTTTATTTGCAGTTTATTTCCTGCTATAGATAGAAGATATCAATGCAATAAATGCTTTAAGGAAATATGTTTTTTATGCATAAAAAATAAATTTAATATAGAAACAGAACTAAAAGGAAAAATTATTCAAAATACTGATTTTTATAAAGAACGACTAGAAAAACACGAGTTAGCAATTGAATTGCTTAATCAAAAATATTTTCAATTAGATTCAAATCAAAATATAAAATATAATTTTCTTGAGCACAGAATAATACAATTAGAAAAAGAATCTAAAGGAAAGTCAATAATGATTGAAAATACTGAAAATAGCAATTTATCCGAATTAATAACAGACACTGTTTTAATAAATAATAATTTTAGTAACGAAAGCATTAATAAAGGAATAGCCAATTTAATTACCCTTCAATGTAGAGTTTGGCTAGACCAAAATAATTATGTTAATCTTGCAGCACTTCTTGATACAGGAAGTTCTAAAAGTATGATAGGATATGATCTCATTCCCCAAAAATATCATAAACTTATAGGTTATAATCTTGAAACAAAAACAGTTGAAAATAGGATAATGAAAATTACTCATAACGTCGAAGCACTAGGAATACAATTTTTAGATTTTGCTGGAAACTATAGTTTTCGATATGAATTACCACAAATTCTCATAAATCCAAAAGAAATAAAATCTCAAGACTTCCTTCTAGGATTAAATTTTATAACAAGTTTAAATGGAAGCATAACTATTGCTAAAAATCATATAACATTATCTAAACAAGTTTATAGTTTTCCAACAAATAGATATTCCCAAGCATCAGAGTTTGCTCAAAAGCGTGGTGGACTTGGTCAGTTAGATTTTTTGAAAGAAAACAAAAATGAAAAACGATTAAATTTCATAGAAAATGAAGCTTTATACTACTTAGGAAATTTTTTAAGTCATGAATTTGAAAAAGGACCTGATATCATGAAAAGTATTAATTATCCTATAATTCAAAAACTTGAAAAAATTGGACTAATTGGAGAAGATATAACAAAGTCAAAAGTTAATTATATCTGTAAAATTAAATTAAAAAATCCTGATATAAAAATTGTCACTTCTAATATAGAATATAGTCCTTTAGATAAACAAGAATTCAAAAAACAAATTCCTGAAATGATAAAACAAGGATTAATTAGAAAATTTGTTAGTCCACATAGAACTGCAGCTTTTATTGTTCGAAATCATTCTGAAATAAAAAGAGGAAAGGCTCGAATAATATATAATTATAAAAGACTAAATGACAATACCATAGACGATGGTTATAATATTCCAAACAAAGATGGATTAATAGGACTTATTCAAACTAGAATTTTTTTTAGTAAATTTGATTTAAAATCAGGATTCAATCAATTAAAGCTAGAAGAGAATTTCAAACCATGGACTGCTTTTACTTGCTCTGAAGGGCATTTTGAATGGAACGTCCTTAGCTTTGGTTTAAAAAATGCTCCATCCATTTTCAAAGATTTATGGATAATATTTTTCTAAAATATGATTTCTGTCTTGTCTACATTGACGATATACTTGTAGCGAGTAATAGCCTAAATGAACATGAAAAACATTTAAAAATTATTTTTGATGAAATTCATAATAATGGTATAGTTGTGTCAAAAAAAGAAAATGGAACTTTTTAGAAGAAAAAATTCATTCTTAGGATTTGAAATTGGAAATGGGAAAATTGAACTGCAACCTCATATTGCAAATAAATTACTAGACTTCCCCGATAAGCTTGATGGTCTAAAGCAAATACAGGCTTTTTTAGGACTTCTTAATTACGCCCGAAAATTCATTCCAAATCTTAGTAAACTAGCTGGACCCTTATATAGTAAAATTACTAAAAATGGGCAAAAACATTTTAATAAAGAAGATATTATTCTAGTCCAAAAAATTAAAAACGCTATTAAAAATATTAGACCTCTAGAACTACCCTTGCTTTCCGATTATATAATTATTGAATGTGATGGATCTAAAGAAGGATGGGGAGCCGTCCTCCTCTGTAAACCAAATAAATATTCTGCAAAAACTGAAGAAAGAATTGCCGGATATTCTAGTGGAAACTTTGGAAAAATCGGAAAAAATTGGGCTTCTTTAGATTTTGAAATACAAGCTTTAATAAATGCTCTAGACAAATTCAAAATTTATTTGCAAAAAGAATTTACAGTCAGAACAGACTGTGAAGCTATTGTTAAATTTTTTAAAAATAAAAATAGTAAGAAAATTAACAGAACAAGGTGGGTTAATCTTCAAAATCTAATCCAAGGAAATGGTTATTCTATTAATTTTGAACATATAAAAGGAAAAAAATAATAATCTAGCTGATCTATTGTCACGAAATATTTCTAAATTTTTGAATGCAGGACATGGAGCGAAGACTCCTTAAACCAAAAGGAAAAGAGAAGCTCTCAACAGACTCTAAAGTTGTAAAGAAATAAAAATCCAAAGAATCTACATCAGCCATGGAAATAGATGATGAAAATCAAGAAATTTCCAAAGAAATCTTCTTTGGAAGTGTTCCTCTAAAACAATATTTTGACCCATTACAAAAATTCAGAACTCTTGTCAAAGTTAATCAACAGCAGCAATGTTTGCTTGATAATATTTGGCATCTCCAAACCCCTCCACAAGCTTTAACTTTCAAATTTCAAGTCCTGAATGCATTATGTGCATACTTCGGACAAATTGAAAGTCAAAATTTTTCTAAAATAAAATCCCCTTATAAATCTCCTTTTAAATATTATGTTATTTACAGGGGAATAAAAACTGGCATTTTTAACAATTACAATTCAGTAAGAAGGTATACCCTTATTGCTGATCCAGTTTTTAAAGGTTTTGAAACATTCGGTGAAGCTATTGAAAGTGCAAGAGAAGTTTTAGGTCTCAATTTTTATATTGAACCTGAACAGGTTAAAACCTTTTCTGAAATTATAAAATCTAAACCAGATGAAATTATACAATCTCAACAAGAAAAAATAAAAACTCTTGAATTACAGGTTATCGATCTTCAAAGGCAACTAGTTCAGAAAGAACTAGAGACAAAAAATTCTCAGTACCAGTTGTTCGAAGAAACTATCAAAACTATGGAAAAAATGATCCAAAAGCTCAATAAAGATCTAAATCAAGGTAAGATTGAAAAAGAAGCCTCTATTTCAGAAGCCTCTAAAAATCAAAATCGAACTCTTGAGAAGTTTAAAGCCAGATTAATCGACATCCCATGGATCGAAGTTATGAAACCAGTTCTTGAGAGAATTCCAGATATTGAAGAAGTTATTTCTTCAAAAATATTAAAAGATTTTCCAAAACATCTGATTAGTCTTCAAAAAGAAATTCTTGAATTAGGATTTTCTTCCAACTATAAAGATGATTCTAAACCCAGGAGGATAAAATATAAGGGAATCGTTATTAAACAAAGACATTTTCTTGAAAAGAATCTAAATATAAACCAAATCATTACCCAAGTTAAAAATAATGAAGGTTTTTATCGAAATGCCATGCCCGGTTTACTTGTTTTACAAATTAATTTAAATGAAACAAATATGCCTGATGATGAGATTTTAAAGTACTACCATAATGGTATGATTGATTTCTTAGAATTCAAAATTACAGAAAAAATTGAAAATCTTCTAAATTGTTTTGGTGAAAAATTCTTAATTACAGCAGGAAATATTGCCTCTCTTAGTCCAGATGAGAAAGTTTACTACAAAATACTTGCAAGTCTCCCTGAAGTTTCAAAACTATCCTATAGACCAGCAAGAAAGCACATCATTTTAAAAGAAAGATATAGAAATCAGAAGTCTTGCAGTCAAAGAAATTTATGAAATAGGGACTGTTGAAAATGAAATAAAGATTCAAACTTTTCAGTCTTCTAAACATATTCCAAATTTTCCTTGGGAAGATTTTCATTTAGTCGCCGAAGGACATTATTTACAAATTTGGGCTCCTCAAAATTGGAGATTTATTCTACCTTTCTCTGGAGAAGGAGAATTTCTTGATCATCAAAATAATATTCTCAACACTGATGAAAAATATCTGTATACTCAGGATTTTGGCCAAGGTGATACAGATGGTGACGACATCTCAATTGACGAAACGCATAGAGATTTCTAGAAAAAGTCATATAAAACAAAAACGTCAGCCATGACGTATTGTGCAAATAATGTTGTGTAATAGTACATAGTAGCTTCTTTTTTTTTCTTTTTTTTTTGTCGGCCATTGTATTTTTGGCCAATCATTTTGCAATGCGTGTTTTATCTTTTTGCTTTCTCCTTCTATATAAGGAGAACTCTTTCATTGTAAAAAAACCACCACAATCATCAATAAATTTTCAGCTTCCACTATAACTATGCTCGCTTAATTTTTCTTTCCAATTCTTAGTACCAGTCAACAAACACCCCTAGCCCTAAAAATATCTCTGTATATTCCTGTTCTCGCTGCTCACTCTGTGGCCAAACTTCATTTCTGTAAGTATGATCTTCCTCCTCTCTTTAGAATATCGTTTTTATAAAACCTTATTATATTGTTTTAATTTAGTAATCCGTTGTTTTTATCTTATGTCTTTAGGCTGTATTGATATCTTGTTTCTTTCACTTTATATTTGTTATTATTTTGTTGTATCCTTCTGCTTATTTTTATGGTTGATGTGTTCTTTGTTCTTCCTTGTTTTGTTTTGTCTTTCTGTTTTGTCTCTTTCTGTTTTGTCTTCCCCCATAAATTATATATATATATATATATATATATATATATATTTTATTGGTAAATGTTAGTAGTTAGAAGTTAGTTCACCAAGCTCCCAAGCACTCCAAGAAATCTCCAAGCCACCTTATAACTCCCTTAATTCGTTCTCAGAGAAAATCGAATTGGATTCCTCACTCTAGTGAGTGATCCAGTGGCCAGGTGGGCTAAGCCACCTGGTTTCACACACGGTTAAGGTGAAATCTATTTAATTGTTCAACAAGGACTTATTAGCTAGAATCATAAATCAACGTCAAAAACATGATTCACAGTCATATAGCAAAATTTCAACTCCAACAACAACACACACATGGACAATGCAACTTAATGTTCAAGGAGATTCAGTTCAATGTTCTATCTATCGAGGAACAAAACTAACTAAAATTGTTTAGATGTCGAGATTTACAGAAAGACAACAAAAATATAAGAGAAGAGTGCAGGAACAAGGAACAAAGAACAAAGAACAAGCACATATCTGTACATTGCTTGGAGTCGCCATACATATTTAAACGGGAGGTATGTTGGCAAAGGAGAAACCTTTGTACCCCTTGTATGCATAGTAGGCGATCCGCGTGTAATAAAATCCGGGAAGGAATAGCATTCCACCCAGTATAGCAAATAATGTCCCTGCAGTTCAGCATTGGATCAAAACAAATTGTTAATGAGGGAAGTATCGAGGGATAAAAGGTAAAATGAAATTAATAAAACAAAAAGTTTCTCATTCAGTACAATGATAAACTATACTGTGCCAAAGCTATTCTTCAACTCTTAGATTAAACATAAATTAAGAAGTTCGTCTGAAGTCCCTCCATCGACAACAGAGTAGGGTGCAAAAAAGATAACGGCACAGCACCACAGTAGCAAAAGAAAGAAAGCAGCAAAGGCTTCTTGCCATATAGATTATCTGCTAATTGATAGGGTGAAAAGAATTTCGTTCCAACAATTTAATAGTAATCATGAATTCAGTGTATTTGACATTTTTCTTTCAAAATATATGCAGATTTCTCACCTCATCAGTGTAACCAAAAAAAGAAACTTATCCATTAGATCATCATAGATCAATTTCTAGATTCTACCCCTTAAACTAATGAAATCTTGCTTCCACATTTACTTATAGCATTTCCATATCTCTAAATTAAAAGATAACCTACTTTGAAAAACTTCTACAAAGCATGGGGTGCCTAATAAATGAACCAAACTATCAGCAGTTAATAGCAAATCCATACCACATTGTATTAAACTAACATCGATTTAAGCAATGAGAACAAATTCATTTAATTGTGATGAATGAGCTTTTATCATAAATAAAAACATTTATAGATATTGTGCTCGTGCAATGAGGATAAAGGAAGTACCAACACTTTAATTACAAGATCTCTATCACCATTGTTGATTTTAGTAAAAATCTATTCTGAATCACTATAAAATTTTGAGGAACTAGCTACAAAAATCATCAATTCAGAAGCAAACATGCCCTAATTCTTTTAACGATTAAAGCTCATAATTAAGTAATTAAGCACCCAAAACCCCCAATTAATACTCAATAATACGAACAAACAACTAAACCCACTCGCGACCGAGATAAACCCAGAAACCCTCAGCATACACCCTTCAACAAATCCATAATCCCAGCCAACAAGGAGGCAAAAGATGCAGAGAAGGGTAATATGGTAAATTTCGAGAAATAATTACCGTGAGTGCGGTCGCCGCCGACTTTATTGACGGCCATGAGGATGCCGAGGACAATTCCGACGGCGCCGACTACGAGTAGCGCGACGGCGAGAGCGATCTCCTTGATTGGGGGCTTGTTACTGACGCTGTAAGAGGTTTCCATCATGATATCCTCGTCAGATATCGAGAAGGCGTGATCCACGTACGCCATTGATTATTTATACAGATTTCTTATTGGGGTTTAATACTTGTCCTTCAACTTTTTCCTTGCCGGATTCGAAACTGAAACAAAATAGGCAGGGAAAACGGGAAATCTGAGAGAAGGAGAGATGCTTAGCTTAAGAAGAAGCCGTGGAATGGTGATTTTACTGGAAGGATGAAAAACCGTGGACTATACGCTGCAGTAAAGAAGAAGGGTTTGTTTTGATTTATTAGAGTGAGACTTTTCAAATACTAGTATGTTGGATGGCCACGCTTAATAACACCCGAATTTTTACTCTTTAAACCTGAAATATTTATTTTACTAAAATAGTATAATGTAATTAGACTATTATACTCTTTACCACTTAAATTTTATTAAAATATAAAATTTAATTTTGCTCAATACACCCAATTCAATATTTTTTCTTGTTGATAGTGACTTTTTTTTTCTTCCACACTCAAACTCTTTCTTCTTCATTCTTCACTCAACCACTTAAATCAATACTCATGAAAAAAGTTATGGAGGAAGAACACACTTCGAAAAAAACATGTAATATAAAATTTCTGAGTTTATTGTTCTGTATGGTATGTGTTATGGTATAAATTTATTTAAAGAAGAATATTTAGGGTTTAAAAGTTGTATTACTTGAATTACGGTCACGGTTTTGAGGTTTAAAAATTCTGAAAATCGCGCATGTTTGGCAAACCAGAGCCGAACATTTATCATTATGTTTGGCCAGAGTTGGTCAAATGCAATGATAAATGTTCGATCAATGTTGGTCAAACATTTTGAATAAAGTTCGGCCACTGTTGGCCAAACATTATGAACAAAGTTCGGCCACTGTTAGCCAAACATTATGAACAATGTTCGGCCACTGTTAGCCAAACATTCTTGTTCCAGTCTTCTGTGTGCGTGAGTGCTCTGCGTTTTGAGTGTGGATGCGTGAGTTTGCTCTATGTTTTGGGTGTGGGTGCGTGAGTGCTCTGCGTTTTGAGTGTGGGGTTTTTTTTTTGATTTGGGTGTGTGAGTTTATTTTAGAATTTAGGATTTGGGTGTATGAAAATATTGAAATTTAAGTTGAGGGGTAAAATAGACAATATATTATAGGTGTTTTGAGTAAAATAAAAATATAAGCTCGGATGTAAAGAGCAACGGGTGTGATGAGCAAAAGTCCAGGTGTTATCAGCCGCGGCCATGTTGGATTTCCTCAAAATTTCTAACTTATAAAATTTGATGAAAAATCAAAAGTTTATTCAAGGCAAAAAATTTGTGGCGATGGGTAAAACGATTTACAATCTAACACAATTTCGAAAATATAATGAACCCATTAGAAAAACATTTAGGAAGCAGCTTCTAAAATCTTATCATCTTTTATAGTAAAAATAGAGATGTACTCTTTTTATTTTGTCATTTTCTTCAAAATTTACACGAAATTAAGTGATGAAATTTTATTTTCATTAAGTTATATGAGAAAGGCATAACGTAGTTTGTCAAGGTGGTTGTTAGGTCATATTTCCAACTTCCATTTTAAATTGAAATAAATACAAAAGTAGAAATGAATCAAAGTGGAGCAATTTGTATCTTAAAAGAAGAAGTTAAATGCTTGTACAAAGAACTGAAAAAAAATACTCAATTTAATATTTAATTTTAACTATTTAAAATCCATTAATAATCCAATTTTAACTTAAATTTACAATTGAATTTAAAATTTAAGTGTTCAGTTGGTGCATAATATGCAATTGGTGCATATTAGAATTTGTGTTGAAAGAATTTCATTGTATCTAAAAATTTAATTTATAAAATAGTGTGAAATTAAATAATTTATTAAAATGTCGTGTACTGAGTCCAGATGGAAGCAAGCGTTTGAAGTACCACCGTGTTGGCATGACTAATTGTTGGGCTTCGGCTTTTATTTTAGTTACATAGTTTTTGGGCTTAATATTTTTTTAGTGCGCAAGTCCATTTGCTTTATTTATGGTGCTGTTTTGTTAGTACCCGTTTGGTAGGTCCGATGGAAAAAGAGCTTAAGATAGAGAATGAATTGTGTTTTAAGGGTAAAATGTATTTGATAGTGTTTGGTATAGTATAATGTATTTAATATGGATATTTGGTAGGATATAATTAAAATGATATGTTTTCAAGAAATTTGGTTGGTAGCAGATATAATTCATAAGAAAACGTTGAAATTACTATAGTACTTTTCTATTGAAATATGCAAAATCGCATATCCACATAAATCTTCCATGGAAATCTACAATTTCCAACAATACAAGAACAATTTAGCACAAAAAAAAAAAAAAAAAACTAAAAAATTTAGGAATTGAAAATCTAAAATGGATCATACTTGATAAATTGAACACCCTCAAACTTAAACACTAAAGAACAATTCAATTCCTATCAATAAATCGAACCCAAAACACCAAATCTGCAAAACAAAATCCAAATTACTTAACCAACATCTACAATTTTTGCTGCAAATTTCAGAATTTCAAAACAAAATAAAAAGACGGGAATGGCAATAGAGCCCTAACCTGCAATTTTTGCTGAAAATTTCAGAATTTCACAACAGAAGAAGACGAGAATGGCAACAGAGCCCTAACCTGCAAATTTTACTGAAAATATCAGAATTTCTCAAACAAAAATGAAGAAGATGGGATGGCGACGGAGCCCTAACCGACAAAGCTTGGAGGGGGTGTGCGAACTGGCGAGCGTGCGACGATGGAAAAATATAGCTTGGAGAGGGGTGCCCGATAGTGTAGTTGAAGAGGACGAAGAAGGGGATAAGGTTATTATCGAAATTTTTATAACTTATCTACCATTGTGTTGAATCTGAAAAGAAATTGGAGGGGGTGTGCCCGATGGGGTAGATGAAGAGGTACAGTAAACAACAAGAAACGTTTACCTGGCCGTGCCTTTTCTCGGGCACGGCTGAAACCTTTTAGATCCTACCAAACTAGTACAAAGGTCTTAAACGGTTTTTTTTCAGGGGCTTATCTCGGCTATTAGTTTAAATAGGGTAAGAAACAAGTAATGAAAAGAGCAAAAAAGAGTTCAGTCTCTCATCTTTCTTCCTTCTATTCTTTCAGTCTTTCTCTCTCTCTTATCTCTCTAAAAAAAAATTCTAATTCTTCTCAAATTTCGCTCATTTTTCAATCAATCTTCTCTTCCCTTTCCATTAAATTAGTATGTTCATGACAAATTGTATCTCAAAGCAGTAGATCTTCGGCCTTGGCGGATGAATCACGATTCATGGAGTTTTTGGAAGCAACAAACTTGAATTTTCAAGAGCAAAATTATGGAATCAACGTTTATGAGATGCAATATCAACGAATGGGCATGAAGAAATCGGGTAATGCGTGCTGCTACAATTTTAGAAACATAAAAGATAGTCAAGTTATGAACCCTCTACTAAAAATTGATTTCTCCAATTTTGATGGCACCAGCCCTCGAGCTTGGATCATAAAAAACAATAGTTACTTTGAGATATTCCCTAACATTCCTAATTCACAAAGAATTACACTAGCTTCTAGGAATTTTGAAGGAAAAGCCTTACAGTGGTTTCAGAACTTCAATCCCAACCACTATGTTATATCTTGGGCCCAATTTTTGGAAATTGTTTCTACTAGATTTGAGGATTATAAGGAATTCAAAATTTTCAAGGAGTTCAACACACTTAAATACACTGGTTCTTATGTAGAATATGTGGACAAATTTGATGAGTTTAAATCATGTATTCTGTTGTTGAACAATGAAGATTATTCTGAGAAGTATTTTATAGCTAGTTTCATTAATGGGTTGAGTGAGGAACTACAATCTTTCATAAATATGTTCACCCCAAGTACCTTGAAGGAAACTGTGGATTTAGGGAAAATGCTAGTTCATTCGATAAAAACCGCTAAGAAAGTCAGAACCACTACTACAACTTCTATACAATCTTTTCACTCCCTTGAATTTTTGAAGGCAGGACATTTATTGCAAGTTGTTCGTTACGAGAAACATGGAAATGGGCCTTCTCTAACCTCCTACCTTCCTATTTATGCGAAAATAACTCATGGTTTGGTCAATATTTTTTGTCAAATGATAGATTCAGATGGTGTTAAGGATAAATTTTACAATAAAAAATCATTATGTGTTGATGGTGTTGGTTTAAGTTGTTATGTTTACACTGGATACATGAAAATGTTCAAGATTATTTGAGAGTTTAGGATGAAATTCCAAGTGTTATTGGCATTCTATGTAAGCGAAGGATTTGATCCGGGTGGCATATCATATTAGCATGCCCCTACTCCCTCACTATTGAGAAATATACAACTAATTTTGGAATATATAAGAGTGGGAGCATTGTAACTCAGGAGAAGCAGCCTAAGGTTTTAAACTATAATTTTTTGAAGAAAAGAAGGTTAGCTAGTGAATGTAGAAAACATCTCTTGAATGATGTTCCTGCCATAGTAGCTGGGAAATTGTTGTTTGAGTTGTTAGGACTGTCAGTGGGAGATCCTTGTAATATAGAAGAAAATCCTCCGGTTGTTATACGATTTTGGTGAGCACAAAAGATTTTGTTAACTGTAGTTAATGTTAAAGGATCTTCATTGAACATCAATATGTTGTTGGAGTTATACGTGAAAGTATGATTTTACTTCGTATAACTCATGTATTCAACACTTTGTTTTATGAGAATAATTCTTTTATCACATTTGCTTTGAATATGAACGAATGTTAAATATTTATTGCAACTCGTTCAATATATATAGTATGTGTTACATTGTAGTTAATGTGGTGATATCAGATCATGGAAGATCACATTGACAGTTTCCTTGTAACTAAACGTACAAATTTATTGCCCAGGAGGAATTGAACAATCCACCGTGAAAGGTCGATGTGTATTTCTCAGATTGGCCTGTCTTGACCAAGAGATTGCACTAGCACATTTTGTATGTGTTGAAGAGGACCTACATCGAGGATAAATTCTTTTGTTCTGAAATGTGAAGAATTAGACCTCAGTGGTTATTGATTTATTAATCTCCGTCACTTAAATAGGACCATGTGTGATTAATAGTTATTGATTTGATTCATATTGGGTGAGAAATATTGTGACTTTGAACCTTGTGTTTGGGCAGTAATATTAATCATACGACGGTTGCTAAGGTTTAATACAGAGAAACGTGTGCGAGTATGACTCGTATGATTTGTCCCCTTGGTGGACTCAGAAGTTTTATCGTACTAAATCTTGCAAGTGAAGAATTAGTTTCTTCGGTATGGATAATAATGTTGAGTTGTCTTTACTCCAAGATAAAAGATATTAATTAATTTAGAGTTATTCAGAAGCTCAATTAATTAATGGACTAAATAATCTTAAACACGGGAAATAATAACCGGGAGCCCATATTATCGTAATATGGATTAAGATGGATGGTGCAATATTAATTTATTAGTAGTACTAATTAATATTAATGGGCTGAATAATATTGGGGCTCAATATTGTAATTCAGTAACTCATTGGAAGTCCAATCTTAATTCTCCTAAAGGCCCCTCAAGTAGCCCAATAAGTAGTCCGATCATAATAAGGTGATTAAAATAAAAAAAAATTATTATTGCTGATTTTTTTTATTAATTTCAAAAATTATGATAAGAGAGAGGAAAAGATTTTGTTGATTTTTTTGGAAATATATTATGGAAGATATGTATTCTTGGAATACAAGAGTATCTTATAAATTCAAGAAAATCCAAATCTAGTGATTTTAATCTCCATATTTTTGAAAATTATATGTATAGAATAGAAGATGAGATTTTTGTGGAATATTTTATGGAGAAAAGAATATATGGGATATATTCAAGATTTCTTGGAGGCCGAGAAAAAGATTTTTTCCTCTATATTCTCAAGCATAAAATCGGCCACCCCATATCTATATATAGGGGATGATTATTTTCATCTTCAATTTACAGTTACACAATTTCATGAGTTGGAAAAATCAAGAGCAAAAATATTTTCTTTCTTCCTTGTTATTTAAAATTGTTTGTGAGCGCTTCCCATCGGCGAACGAATAAGGAGAAAGGGAATACTTGAGAAGGTTTTTACGGTTGATAGGTGACTTGGTCGGAGTTTTTCAAAAAATATTTTCCTACTCCCCCGCAAGAGTATGGGATCGTCGTAGTAGTGAAAGTAGACCTGGACCAAGTAGTTATCGAACCCAAAGGATTTAGGAATGCAGTGGAGCCCCAAAGTTGTGCGTCGACATAGAACTATAGTGACGAGCAAGTTCGCATATGAAAATTAAACTAAGAGAAAATTAAATCTAGAAAGCAAGTTAACAATTAAACTAACTTTCAATTAAGAAAGTGCAAGAGAGAGAAATGATTCAAGTGTCTTCCTTATGACGGAATCAAGGCTATGTACGTTAATCTCACTTTTCTTATGATATTTTGTTGGTTCTAACTAAGAGCTATCACTAATGTATTGAATACCGATCCCTTTTGAGACTTGGGTGATCAATTGAGCTAACTAGCACCTAATTAGCTACCAAAAGCACCTAAGATAGTGAAGGACTTGAAGCACACGATGTTCTCCCAGTATTCTCCCTTCACTAAGCACCTAAACCCTTGAATTTAAGCACCTAGTGTCTAGTGATGGTGGTCTAGCCGTCTACCCTCTCTCGATGTAATAGACTGCTAATTAAATCCAATTAACTAATCAAATTCCTCACCACAAGTTCGATTAACCCATACCCAACTCTCGTTGTAGCACGAATTAACCTAACAAGAGCTACTAAACCTAATCAGTTAATCTAATCAAGATAAACACATCAATAGAAGCAATCGAACCAACTCAATAGCACAATCCAAGTTAAATTAACATCATAACACTAATTCCATCATAATTCAAACACCCAAAGCATTTGGGGATTAGCCCATGGCTAATCTAACAAAATCCAAGTATAAACAAACTAAAGAAAGCAATAAACTCATGGACATCATCATAATAAAATTGCAATAAACCATAAATGACAAAATTATGCTAATTAATTGAAAGATAAATGATAGAAGTCGCCTCAATGGAATGATTACAACTAGAAATTGAAATTTGTTCTTCAAATCCTAAGCTAAATTACTCTAAAACTTGAAAGAAAATAAAAATCTAAGAATGAGGGTGAAATAAAACTAAATTGGTGTGTGGGGTGTGTGTCCCCTAAGGGAGTGTGTGGTATTGTGTGATCCCCTCTCTAAAATCTGAGAAAATGGTATATATAGTGCGGGAATGAGGGCTTGAGACGAAATTGCATTTTAGTCCCCCAAAAGTTGAAATTTTAGATTTTTCGTGAGCAGAGGAGGTCCGTCTCGGCCGGTACGAAAGGTCCCAAACCGGTATTTTGATGCTGAGGCCCCTGGTCTCGGTTTGGAGGATATGTCCCGGTTGAGATGAATGTTGCAAACCGGTATTTCATTGCCGTAGCCAAAATCTCGGTTAATGCCCTAGTGTCCCAGGTATTTCATTTCCGTAGCCAAAATCTCGGTTAATGCCCTAGTGTCCCGGCCGAGATGAATGTTGCAAACCGGTACGAACTCAATTTTTGGCTTGTTTTACTTCATCTTTGCTTTCCATCTTGTATTATGACTTGATTCTTCTTCCTTTGAATGTCCTTGCTCGACTCATCTTTAGTTTTTCCCATATTTCACTCATTTTCCTACACAAAAATAGCAAAACACACTTTTCTCGACTATTAATCACAAACAACTAAATTAATGTCAATAATCACACGAAATTCAATAAAATAGGCAAAATAAATGCACGGATTTCGAGCAATTCTCACACTAATCACCCCCCAAACTTAAAGTGTTGCTCGTCCCTGAGCAATGAAAGAAAATAGAACAAGTGGGAGGATTGCGAAGAAGTGAGTGTCAAAGAGAATAGTAGCAATTGTCAAGTTCTTTCAATTTAGTCAAACCTTTAAGTACCAAAAATCAACTAGCAAGTTCACAAGTCATGTTCAAATCAATGCAAAATCAAGTGCTCAATCCACAATTTCCTCTCAAGAAAGTGTTTCACTCATCACTCAAAAGTGTATCAAGGAATGTATGCTCCCAACAATCAATTCACACAAGTGCACTACCATAGGCTTGCCAATCATCTAAATTCTCCACCACTTGCTAAGTGATCAATCCAAAAATCAATGAGGACTTTACATTTGGTTGTAATGTTGGGCTCTTTGGTCAAGGTGGAAAAATTTGGAAATAGTGACTCATAAACTAGTGGAGCGAGAGGTCAAAATGCCTATAGGAACATCTATACACTCTCAAGAGAAAATTGCAAGTGATCAAGTTGCAACTCAAAATCTCAAACTCCAACAATCTACTTGTCCCATTTTAAGCACATTCTTCACCATCAACCATCAAACACCTTTCGAATTTGAAACTCAACCAAATAGCTATACAAGAGAGTTTCTTCTCATTTTTTTTTCTTTTCACAACCAACTCATTCTTTTTTCTTGTACAATTTCTCACTCATATTTTTCTCTTTTTTTTCACTCTTTTCACTTTCACACAAACTCATCCACCAAATTCACATCAAAGCTCAACTCAACTTCATTATCCAAATTCTAGCTCCACTAGCTCATAGGAAAAATTAGGTTCACAAGAAGGGATAATTAGGCTAAATTTGTAGGTTGCCAAGAAAATAGGTCAATAGGCTCAAAAGGGCTAACTACGAAAAAATTTCATTTGGTATGGAATATTTGGCTAAGTGACTTTTCAAATCAAAGATGGTTTCATATCACTTTCAAAAATTTCACACTTAATGTAGCCTCAAACAAGACAATAGGCAAGTTCTAGGGCACACAAGCATGAACGATACTCACAAGAAAGAAATTAGACCAAAATATATGCAAGTCTAAAGGCTCTAAAGCTCACGGGCTTGTCTAATCATGGATCGAGCACAAAATCAAGCATAATCGTCACATAAACGAGTAAGCAAGCAAGTCTCAATCAATACCATCAAGCTCAACTAAATCTAAAAAAACAAACAATCACCATCAATTGATTCTCCAACACAAAACCACACAATCTTAAACCCCAAATATATACTAAAAAATATTCAATAAGCCCACAATTAAGCACAAATTTTTCAAAATTGAGCGAAGTAAGTTGGTGCAAATAGAATTGTAAAACGAACATACCCCCCAAACTTTTTCATTGCTAAGCAATTAAAAGTTTGGAAAAATAGTGCCACAATGAGATTTGCAACCAACTACTCACCAAGCAATTCTCCATATTAAGCAAGCCACTAAAAAATTCGACAATTCAAAGCATCTCGAAACCCCTTATAAAGCATCTCACCCTCAAATCTCAACACGTATAGCAAATACTCGAATAAGCAAAACTCTACAAAAATGAGGCGTGCGCCTGTGCAATGTACAAGTGAAGCCTCGAGTGCGCCGGTGCAATGTAAAATATGAAAAACCAAAATAAATACCCCCCAAACTTAGACATTGTTAAGTAATTCTAAGTTTGGGGCATACTACCTCCAATTTGTACCAAGCACATTCTTCTTCTTCAAGACACGATCACCTCACTTTAACCTCCTTGAGTATGCTCACATTTTTCTATCAAGCACGCCTCTTGAAAAACATCACATCCTCGAGCCTTCATATGTCAAGACAAAACTCATGTACAAGTATATGTAAGCAATTAAATCCAAAATTCTCAAAGAAAAATGATAACCAATAAGCTCTAATAAACGGGGGTGCACCGGTGCAATGTAAAAATTATGCATAAAAAGACGAACACCCCCCAAACATAGACTTTGCATAGCACGTCTAAGTTTAGGAAGAATTGTTTGTACCTAAAGTTTCCCTCAAGTACGTGTCTTTCCATAGAGCTCGAAATCCTAACTGAGCCTCAAAACACGACCCCAATACCTAGACGAAACAAAAACAAAAGCAAAATTAAAAGAACAAGGCAAAAATAAAAGAAAGCAAGTAAAAATGGGTTGCCTCCCATTAAGCGCTAGGTTTAATGTCCTATGCCGGACTTATTAATGGAATTCAAACTTCTTCTCGTCGAAATGGCCATGGATATTTGTCATTCTTCCCATTATATCTCAATCTTTGAGCTTCAAGATCATGGAGTCTCTCACGAAAAGTATACCAATCACCCATATCCTTCTTGCACAACTTCTTCTCAATTAAACTTTCCATCTTCTCTTTCCACTCTTTTCTTCTTTTTCCAAGAATGTCCAAGTTTTTCTCAACTTATTTCCTATGATTAAAAGTCTCAAGAGGTAAAACGAAATCAATAGAAACATTACTATCATGTAAAGTGCAAACTGAAAAGTTTAAAGGTTTAGAAATGCTCATTTCACTCTTCAACTCTTCTTTCGATGTTTCGTGATTTTCTTGCTCAAGGTTGCTCAAGTCCATCAATGGACATTTCTCTTGATCACTTTCGACAATGGAATTGTCGCCTTCATCCTTCTCTTCACTTGGGTCTTTCTCTTCTCTTTCTTCTTCTTCTTTCTAATCTTCTTCATCCTTATCTCCTTGATCAAATTCGTTCTCAACTTCTAATTCCTCATCTTCTTATTGAAATTCACCATCCACATCCTCTTCTATTCTTTCCTCTCCACCCTCTTTTTCCAATTCTTTTTCTGTCTCTTCCTCATATTTTTCTCCAACTTCCTCTTCCTCTTCTCCTAATACGTTTTCCAAGAAGATGACAAATTTCTCCCAATGAGATTTGAACAATTCAAACCTTACATTCATCATATCACTTTCTTCCATTTCTTTCAACACGGCTACAAACAACTCTTTGAATCGGAGTCGGTTTTCTTTGGATAAGTAAGACACGGTCTCGTCATACCATTGTAGATATTGACATTCATAGCTTGAGTCAGCATAAGACCAAGTCTCGTTGTTTCTCCACTCTTGATAACGAGATGAAGCTTGTTGCATTTGAGGATTGTACTCGAAACTCTTCCCATTGTTGTGGCCATCTACTTGTTGTTGTAGTGAATAAGGATAGGGGTATGAGTTTGAGTATTGTGGAGGAGGGTAATATGGATATTGTGGATATTGATGATATGGAGAAGATTGTTGGTAGGGTTGTTGTGGTGGATACGGGTATGGGTAAGGGTGAGGATCCGGAGGATAAACCGGGTTAGATTGGTAATGACCCGTCTTCAACAAATTTATTTGATATGCATCCATCTTCTCCTTTCAAAGCACACCTACAAAAATTAGAAGTATCAAATTCTAACAAAAATAAAGCAATAAAATATCACTAATAGTACCACTCAACTAACCCTAAGTCCCACCTAAGGCACTCAACTAAATCCCCGGCAACGACGCCATTGACTTGGTTGGAGTTTTCGAAAAATATTTTCCTACTCCCCCGCAAGAGTACGAGATCGTCGTAGTAGTGAAAGTAGACTTGGACCAAGTAGTTATCGAACCCAAAGGATTTAGGAATGCAGTGGAGCCTCAAAGTTGTGCGTCGACATGGTACTATAGTGACGAGCAAGTTCGCATATGAAAATTAAACTAAGAGAAAATTAAATCTAGAAAGCAAGTTAACAATTAAACTAACTTTCAATTAAGAAAGTGCAAGAGAGAGAAATGCTTCAAGTGCCTTCCTTATGACGGAATCAAGGCTACGTACGTTAATATCGCTTTTCTTATGATATTTTGTTGGTTCTAACTAAGAGCTATCACTAATGTATTGAATACCGATCCCTTTTGAGGCTTGAGTGATCAATTGAGCTAACTAGCACCTAATTAGCTACCAAAAGCACCTAAGATAGTGAATGACTTGAAGCACACGATGTTCTCCAAGTATTCCCCCTTCACTAAGCACCTAAACCCTTGAATTTAAGCACCTAGTGTCTAGTGATGGTGGTCTAGCCGTCTACCCTCTCTCGATGTAATAGACTACTAATTGAATCCAATTAACTAATCAAATTCCTCACCACAAGTTCGATTAACCCATACCCAACTCTTGTTGTAGCACGAATTAACCTAACAAGAGCTACTAAACATAATCAATTAATCTAATCAAGATAAACACATCAATAGAAGCAATCGAACCAACTCAATAGCACAATCAAGTTAAATTAACATCATAATACTAATTCCATCATAATTCAAACACCCAAAGCATTTTGGGATTAGCCCATGGCTAATCTAACAAAACCCAAGTATAAAAAAACTAAAGAAAGTAATAAACACATGAAAATCATCATAATAAAATTACAATAAACCATAAATGACAAAATTATGCTAATTAATTGAAAGATAAAGGATAGAAGTCACCTCAATGGAGTGATTACAACTAGAAATTGAAATTTGTTCTTCAAATTCTAAGCTAAATTACTGTAAAACTTGAAAGAAAATAAAAATCTAAAAATGAAGGTGAAATAAAACTAAATTGGTGTGTGGGATGTGTGTATCCTAAGGGAGTGTGTGGTATTGTGTGATCTCCTCTCTTAAAATCTGAGAAAATGGTATATATAGTGTGAGAATGAGGGCTTGAGACGAAATTGCATTTTAGTCCCCCGAAAGTTGAAATTTCAGATTTTTCGTGAGCAGAGGAGGTCCGTCTCGGTTTGGAGGATATGTCTCGGCCGGTACGAAAGGTCCCAAACCGGTATTTTGATGCTGAGGCCCCTGGTCTCGGTTTGGAGGATATGTCTCGGCCGAGATGAATGTTGCAAACCGGTATTTCATTGCGTAGCCAAAATCTCGGTTAATGCCCTAGTGTCTCGGCCGAGATGAATGTTGCAAACCTGTACGAACTCAATTTTTGGCTTGTTTTGCTTCCTCTTTGCTTTCCATCTTGTATTATGACTTGATTCTTTTTCCTTTGAATGTCCTTGCTCGACTCATCTTTAGTCTTTGCCATATTTCACTCATTTTCCTACACAAAAATAGCAAAACACACTTTTCTCGACTATTAATCACAAATAACTAAATTAATGTCAATAATCACACGAAATCCAATAAAATAGACAAAATAAATGCACGAATTTTGAGCATTTCTCACACTAATCAATAGGATCGTTACGCTTGTCCCGTTGATCTCGATTGGACGTCGCTTCAAGAGGTATGTTTTACATGAAATTCTTAGTTTTTCCGCCGTAGAATTTTATGTGTTTATATTCATATGCATGTAAATTTATTGTTGACATAATTATTATATGAATTAATTTAGGATTAATTTATGCTAGTAATAATTAGATTTAAATTCATATTTAAATTTCATCCCGAATAGATCCGGCACCCCAAATTCACCAACATATGTTTGATGTTTTAGATGTTCAAGACTAGGGGTAGTAATATGCATGCCACAAACCCATGAGGTGATGGTCTTGCTCGTTGGTCGTCTTGCCCATTGGAGCAGAATATAGAATTGAGAGGAGAAAAATGGCTAAATATTATGTTGGAGAGAAAATTTGCAAAATGATTCTGGAGTATCACCTGCAAATGATTCACATATATCTTCAGCAAGAAAAAAACTTTTCAACAGCGGCTCATTGCCTGGTTTAACTCCTAGCAAATGGATGCATTTCAACAGTGTCTTATTATCTGGTTTAACTTCAATCTTACTGATGCAACTTGGGATGATGAAAATACTTGCAACAAAAATACGACTATGGAGCCTTGGGGACAAGGCTCATTCAAGGAGGGGGTATTATCATGTATAGAGTACAGATGGAAGCAAGCATTTGAAGTACCAAAGTGTTGGCTGACTAATTGTTGGGCTTGGACCATTTTATTTTATGGGGCACTTACACTAGGGTACAAAAATTGGACCCTAAGAGCAAGTAGCAACACCACCTTTTGCAAAAGAACAATACACTACAATAAGACATTTATGCCCTTATTTTTTTCCCGGCAGATCACTGTTTGATTGGACAGCAGGTTTAACCTCTCCAGCTACTCCCTTTGTATACCCAGCTACTCCATTTCCAGCTCATAAAATTTGTATACCCATCCACGCAAACTAAAAATTTGAAATCCCATTAGCAAATTTTTTCGGCTCTAATTTCCAAAAAGGCCGAAGACGGAGAGGAGGTGGCTGGCTGTCAACCAAGGCGGCGTTGAGTTCAGGGGCACTGTTCATCGGCGGACATACTCTGTGAGAGTTAGTACATTTCCCCCCTAGTTAGATGTTTGTTCTATACGAATGAAACTGAGATTGTTTGAAGAACTAGGGGAGTTGTTTTTTCTGTGAAAATGTGTATTGTGTTAAGGAGGAACCTTGTATGTGGCATGGGCATGCTTTCTTTGTAGATAGAAATTCGATTTTTCCCACAAATTCCGGCATGTGTGAAGGTTTGTTTGTGAAATAGGGTTAACTGTTGGTATAATTAGAAACTGCGTAGTCTGTAATGGAGCAACCTGTGGTAATTTTTTGAAAGTTGATCTTTAATTTGTTTTTATTTTTTTGGGCAGATTCAGCCCGGTTTGGTATCGGATGGGCATGGTTGGAAAGCGAAGGCTTGTGTTGCTTAGTGATTCCGAGGAGGAGGACGGGGTGAAAAAACACGCATTTAGTTCGCCGCCAAAGCGAATAGATCCCGTAGGTAATGTCGATATCGAGGCCCTAGTACCAAAATAATAAAATTACTGACACTTTGTTGTTAGTTTTGAGATTTATCCGCCATTATTGGGTATGGTTTATATTTACTGAGGTTGTTGTTTAATTTTTTTTTTGTTTAGATATGTGAAATTGTGTACCACAATTCTGATGATAGTTAGTACCATAGATGTTCTTGTGTACCGATGAATGGTTTTGCGGGTTTAAGCATTGTTGTTGTTGTGTAAATAGGTGGAGGGGGTGTAGATCACGTACCTGGTCATAGTGCCGCCAGTGGCAAGTTAGAGGATCTAAAAAATGATAGTAAAACGAGTAAGATCTATGTGTATTGGTCAGCGCAATAGTTATGTTTGCTAGTTTTGTTTTGGTGACATGGTATAACTTTGTGTAGAGGAAAGAAAAAAAAGGGATGGGGAGCGGCAATGCAAAGAAAACAAGGCCAAAAAAGAAGAGCCGGAGGAAGAACAAATGTGGTACGAGAACGCTATTTTATTTGTTTAATGGTTGGTAATGTAGTGTGAGGAATGTCCTTACTTTTTACTAGTGTGCAGACGTTGACACAATAGATTTGCTACTGGATGCGTCGACCTCGGATTCTGAAGACAGTGGTACTGATTAATGGAAATTGTAAAATGAATCTGTTGGATGTTTTGTTTCCATATACTAAAGAGGTGGTGCTTTTTGTTATGTCACATAGGGAAAAATGGTCTTGGGCGAAGATGTACATTGTACCGCATCAACTTGGTTACATGTATGAAGGAAATCCAGAGCCTAGAGTTTACAGATGAACACTTGAGGGAGGTAGAGAAGACACCCTTCCTGTTGCTGTTCCGGGCACTCCGAGAAGTTGATCCAGAGACATACAAAGATGCGTGGTGGAAATATGAAGATGATGTAAAACAGATTTTGAAGGCATTTGATCGAAAGTCGAAGAAATTCTCTTTGGGAGGTATGCTAGTAGGGATTTCACGAGAAGACGTTCAGTTAATATTGGGAGTGGCTGGGGGAACAAGGGTTCCAGTTAAGTTAACTGATTATTCATCGCCGAGGTGGGTGAAGCGTGCATTCGGTGATCTAGGGAAAAAAAGACTGGAGAAAATGTGTTGAAGAAAAAATAGATTTTTGACAAGCTTGTGGAGGTTGTTAATGCACCGACTAGGAGGTACCCACCATCCGATGTTGCGAGGCTTGTGGTTTTGTACCTCCTTGCATCGTTGCTCACGCCTAGGAGAAATTCATCTGTTCCACGCTATTACACAGCGTTCCTTGAGAAAGTATCTGAGATTCGAACGTACGATTGGTGCAAGTTGATTGCAGATATACTGGTTGAACAAATCTCAACAAGCAAGAATGCGCGGGTAGCTGGGTGCGCCATGCTATTGCCGGTATGAATTAAAACTAGTAAATGTACTTGGTAATGAATATTGTTGTATGTTCTAATTGTGTCTCTATAATTTGTGTGCTGAAGTTTTGGTTATGTGAACATACGCACCTTATTTCTTCAACACTGGATAGTACATTCCCACGAATGATGAAGTGAGATCTCGGGCTGCTCCATAGGAAGCTGGCCAAGACAAAAATTGAAGAACTGAAGAGCAGGATGGTAAGTTATATTTTGCTGTATGTTTATAGATTATATGTATCTCTCTGGATTTGTAGATTTAATAAATGTATAATTGTGATGGTACATGGAGCAGGTGCGGAGGGTAGTACTCAAAGCAACAACGAAAGAGAAGGACGTGCTGAGGGGTGTAAAGGCAGATTGGGCGAGAGAGATTGGCGCGGAGAATGATGTTGATGTAAGCTCGTCGGAGGGTGAGAGTGAATCGGGGAAGGTTTCTGGTGAAGGCTATGAAAATCAAGGCAATGGGAGTGGGAGCCCTGATGTGGTGCAGGACCCTAACAGAGCTATAGTGGTGTATGTGAGAGGGAAGCGGGTTGAGAAGAAGCAGACAGGGAATGAAGGTAGTGTTACGGGGGGAGTAAGGCATGGCAAGAGAAACAGTTCTGGAAATGATATCCAGTCACCTAGTTATGAGAATGAAGAGAACGGTAATGTGAGAATGGTAAACCAAGTGAATCAGTCGGATTTGTGCAAAGTGGGAGATATGGGTGGTACGCCTGTTGACAGTGAAATTAGAAATTGCAAATCTGGAGAAATATCGGGAGGCGGTTTACTGTCTGAAGATTCAGGTTTGGGAAAGAGCAGATGTGTGTTGGGTCTTGACGAATTGGAGGTTGATACGCCAGTGCCTAATATAGTGTTAGATGGAGGCATTGACGTATATGAGACAATGGAAGCAAACATTGATGGTCCATGTGGTAATGGTAAAGTGGACTGTTGCCCCGATGACGAGATACAACGGGTCAGGGAAGAATTAGAAGCGAAGGATGCATAGATTAAACGCAAAGAAGCTGAGATTGCGGTGTTGCAGCAGCAGTTGATGGAACTTAGTTCACGGTTCGACAGTGTTGGTGAACTAACAGCCACACAGATATTGGAAGATCCACTAACGATTCAACATATAGACACAGTTACGGAGTTGTCGATGAAGCAGAAAGAGAATGATGTGTTGACTGCAAGGAACGAAGACCTGGAGAGAACCCTTAAAAGTATATCGAACACTGGGGTATGCACACCAGTTGTTAAAAAGAAAAAAAGATCGAAAAGAGGAATCGGTCCAAGCACGCTAACTAGAAATGTAAAAGCAAGGACTGTGAATGAAGAACGAAAGGCTCTGCCAATCACACCCCAACCAAGCACCGCAGAAATAGAAAAATTCTTACAGGATGGTGCACCAGTCACAGGACTAAGGCGGGACAAAGTGTACGGGGCTGTGCGTCGGACATCGGACGATATAAGGAGGACAATTGAGGATGGATGGAGGGAGAATAAGGACAAGTAAGTGCGCTAATTAGTTGTGTTATGAAGATGTTATATTTTAGTAAAAGCGGTAACAGTGTTGGTAAATATTTTTTGTTTGTGCAGGTTTGTCGTATGGTGTGGGAGGGGACCGATATCAACGGTCCTTTTGGGTGATTTGTTGGATGTACTACATCACAAGCGGTTATCGAATGCGGTAATAAAAAATGCATTAGTATAGTAACCTGTTGTTATTCATGTGCGCATGTTATAAGAATGTTTCCGATTTTATGTAGATTGTAGACTCATGGTCTGAGATCGTTATGGCAAAGATTGGGGCAAAGTACCAATGGGCAAAAAGGGTGCATGTGATGTCAACAATGTGTTGGGTGGGTTGAAAACTAGTATTTGTGTTTAGTAATTTATAGTTTTTTTTTTTTGTTCACAACGCATGGCATTATGTAGTAACTGTAGTTTTTGCAGAGATTCATTTCTAGGCACAAGAAGAATACCGTAGACAAAAACCTTAAGGCATATGTTGATGATCAACTTGACGAAGTAGGGTTTGAATCTGTGCTTCTTTTCCCTTTGCTAACCGATAACGGTAGATCAGAGGGAGCCGATCACTGGACACTTTTGAAAATGGATTTGAAAGAGTGCAAGTGGACGTTTTTCAACTCCATGCCACCTCGTACTGCTAACGCTAAGGATGTTCACCTGGAAAGGTCAATTAAAGTGGTAAGTAAGTTGGTGTGGCTTTATAGTGAATGCACTTGTTTAATTGAAGTTGAAAATTCATGTTGTGCTCTGTATCTAGGTTTTGTACGTGATTAAGTACCTTAAGAGTACATGGAAGGCATCCAACCCGGGGCATGCACTATTCAAGACGAAGCAGGAAAAACCAATCCCTATTCCTTGTTTGGAGCAAGAGGCTGAGTCAGTGGACTGTGGGGTTATTGTGTGCAGTAACATCGAGAATGAAATACTACAGCAGGATAGCGTGGCGAAGAAGTTCACGGCAAAGGATTCGGCTGGTTACAGGAAGAAAATGGCTGAATGGTTTATCGATCCAGTGAGTGTGGTCGTCTGCACGCCATGACAATCTTTTGGGGATGTGTACTTTAATGCAATTTGAGACTAAGTGGGGGATTGATGAATGTGTTTAAGTGAATAGACTTATATATATAGTAGACAGGGTATTGGACTTCTGATGTTTAAGTGGACATGGTTATATTGAGTCTTATGAGGTTTATTGTCAGTTCTGCTACAAATCTGCATGCAAACTAGTTTATGTATATTTAATGTTGGTAAAAATTCAGATGCAAAAAATGTGTGGTATTGTCATATGGTTAATTAGTCCATTGGAAGAAGAGGGCATGATAATTGGTGTTTTATGTTTTATTAAATTTTACGGGTTAATCTAGGTTGGTATGTGTTCTTGGGGGGGGGGGGACTGAAAAATTCCTGATGAAATAACTAATTTTAGGTTTATCGAAATAAGAAAATAAATGAAGTGTGTTATTGTAAAAAACATGCCATGTTTAAATTGGTACTTGTAGTATATGTAAAAGCACATGACTAATTATTTTTCCAGTGGACTTCAAATTAAAAAAAAAAAAAAAAATTAGGTAGTGTCTCCCAAAGATAAATACCGAAATGATACCCCACCAAAATAAAAAATCGAAAAAAATTGACACAGTAAACCAAGATTGAATGGTTTTATCAAGATGTACCGTGTAATGTAGATTGGTATGCCTGAAAAATTCCACATGCTAGATATCTGATTTTAGTTTTATCAAAAGAATGCAAATAGAATACCGTGTCTAACGTTTTAAAAAATATAGCATGTTTAGATGGTTAATGGTATTTATATACAACGTAATTGCCTCATAAAAAAATCGCTTGGGACATCTAAAATACGGTGGGTACGTGAGGTATATTGTCAAAAAAGAAAAAAAAAATTGATTGGTACTGTATTATATGACAATGTTCAAAGTATTAATTTAAGTAAAGTTAAATTTAAAAAAATACTAGTGTTATTTATTTCAAATTAAAAAATAAACAATCATAGGGTTTCCATGGTTTTTAAATTTTTTAATCAATTTAATTTGGGGTAAATGGTACAAAATGATGATAAACCCTCCAGCGAGGCGTGTACCATACGGATTAGATGTTTGATAAGTCTTTGATACACAGCCTTTGAGATGGCCTTGGGTATACAGGCCAAAAACGAACGGGAGGGATCACAAACCCAAATCTAATTAAACACGTGGCAAAATCCCGCGAAATGGACGTACATACTGATCAATCGGCGCCATAGCCTCCTACTGGAAAAAGGTATTCGAAATTGTTTGGTTCGAATACCAATAGACGCAACTGGCTGGAATGACGAGACGCTATACTGTGCCAAAAAGTTGCGACCGATGGGCGCGTGTTCTTATATACACCTTTACCTCATTCCTAATGCCCTTCACACCATATAGTTTTACTACACACATATCTTCCTGGGAAAATGTCTCGCCGGAGAGTGGTTTTGTCACCGGAGGTGGGTGGTACTGTTTTTCCGGAGGAAATCATGGTTGAGATACTGTCGAAGATGGACGTGAAGCCGTTGTCGCGGTTCAAATTAGTGAATCGGAGATGGGAAAACCTGTTAAGCTCGAGGTTCTTCATCATGAAAAAGCACCTTGTAGAGATGAAGAAGAAGAACAACGTGGGCTTTGTTCTTCAAATGCAGTATGGATACTATCCACTTGGATACGAGAAGACGCCACCTGGTGTACCTTTGAGGAGGTCTCTCCTGGATGGTGACCCGGATGTGGATTTCCTAGCAAGTTGCAATGGGATGGTGGTCTACTGCAATTTGTCGGATGAGTTCTTCATCTGGAATCCAGTAACTGATGAAAATGCTAGGATCCCAACTACGACCATCGACTTCACTATGGCTTCTGTGGGAGCCTCTGTTTTCTTTGGTCTTGGGTATGATGTGGGGACTGATGAATACAAGCTGATGAGGATAGCGGTGTTTAGTGCCTCCGCCTTTGAAAATGAGGTAAAGGTGTTGTTGTTTCGAACTATGGAATGGAGGAGGGTAGGTGACTTTCCGTGGGAGTGCCCGGTGGCCAATCCCGGTGTATTTGCTGGTGGGTGCTTGAATTTCCTGGTAACCGAACCAAATAAGCTGCTGGGAATTGCAACGTTCAACTGCTCGACGGAGGAATATGGATTCATTCAACTGCCTCAACGCCTCGAGAGCTTGCAATATTATGCGGAGCTGACCGCGATTGATGATGATCGCATTGTACTTTACTCGAGCATGTGTATGTCATTCAATCTGTTTGAGATGTGGATCATGGAGAAGCATATGGAGCCAGATTCCTGGAGGCGCATAGTGTTCTCCGCCAACTGCCCCATAATTGCAAATGGCATGGTGATCAGTCCTCAACCGCTCCGACTACTCAAAACTGAAAACGAGAAGATCCTCATGAGGGTGGAACCAATGGGGATTATTATAATCTATGACATGGTGCGTGGAACATATGCACTGTTGGATGGGCCCGTGGCTGGGGCGGAATATTTCACTGTGTTCCCGTATGTCCAAAGTCTGGAGTCGCCGAGCACGTTGGTGGGATGATGTGATGCGTGTAGCAGGTTGATCAACCGTGAGAAACTTTTAACTTAGTAGGTGGTGTAAGTTTTACTAGGGTGATCGACCGAGTTTGTGTTTTGATTTAGTTTGTAGGTCCATGGTTATTATGTTGGGATTTGGAAGGACCTTATTTTGTGCTACAAGTAGATTGACGAATGTGTAAGTGTAGTAGTTAAGTTTTAACGTGTTTTGTATTTTGTGATTGACTGGTTGTTGCCAGATTATGTGCTCAATGGAAATCCTTCTCGTGCTTGTTGTTACGTGAATCGCATTCCAGAACTTGAATGAAGTATAGATTGAAGGGAAAATGATAAGCTTCGAATACTACAATGATAATAATATACTATAGATATAAAATACAACCCTTGGGAATACCGTATACCGTTGGACAAATATTATACTACTATTGAAAGCTTATATTTCAAAATACCACAACCCCTATAGTATACCAGATCTGCAAGATTTAAAGGGTTTATACTACTGTGGGCAGGTGTTTTATGTATGTAACAATGAGGAGATGTGTAATGGTGATTTGTGCGTCAAGTATAGTGCATCAGGAGTAGGTTAATTTAGTTTGTGTACAACTATTGCAGTTCCTTGAAAATACTAAAAATGTACTGCGAGACAGGATGTTAGAATTTGGAGTTTCATCTACAGAAACAGTTTACTAATGTGTAATATGTAAACTATTATGTTATAGATATACCATCAAGGTACTTATATACCGTTGAGTAAATAGTGGAATGGAAAAATACCTATGTATTATTAGTATACCATCGAGAAAAAAATTAGTGTACTGCTTTAGGAAACAGTTACTCCCGGAGATGAATGAAAGTTGACGGTACAAGAACAGTATAACGCCACCTTGAGAGGGGTATGTAAAACAATTTGGTCAATCTTGTAACACATAGGTTGGGGGGAAATTAAAGATATTATAACTCTGGAAATCGGTGTTCTGAAACACAATATTTAGGTTGATCAGGTTTGTGGAATTTGAAAAGTGTTGTAAAAAAAATCGACGTAACGTAACGGTATTTTTAAATAAAGATGCTAATGGACATTGTGGGTGAACAGTTGATATCATATTTCACGTTAACTTATACGATTACAACAAATATTTTTTAAAAATTGTAAGGGCCTATTTAATAATAAAAAATTAATATAATGAATTAAAGAGGCAGTTGGCATGCCTGGAACAGGATATATCAATATGCAATCCCCCCCCCCCCCCCAAAAAAAAAGGTGACCGTTGGAGCCTAGTAACTATCATGGCCAAGAGAATACCGTTGGGTTTGGGTTATAAATAGAGCAAACCCCAAACACATTCGGTAAGCTTGAAAAACAGAGCTGGGGATTTGCAAGAAGGACGTGATGTCAAGCTCAAGTCAGGCAACGGGTGTTGCGTCGTATCCCCGATACGAGAGGTCGATCTGTAGGGAGTGTGGGCGCGCTACATGGATACGAATCAGCAACACACAAAGAAATCCCGGGAGACTGTATTACCACTGTGAAGAACATGGTTTTTCACATTGGTGCATGCCCTGCCAGTGGGCCGAAAGAGATGAAGTACGCGATGGTCAGTTCCGTCATGCAGGATGTAGAAGAATCGTGTACGAAATCAGTCTGCCAACGCTGCTCTTTGCGAATGCGCTAACAATTTGTGCGGTGCTATTTCTGGCATCCATTGTAAAATAAAAACGCCTCGTGAAAAACGATGGCTATCTTGGTGTTAGACGATACTATGAAAATATTGTTTTCCTTACCTATAAATCTAGCAAAATAAAGTCGTATTCAATGGTATAACTCAAAAACATCGTAGCATGAGAATACATAACCGTACATGTAATGAGTTGATAACCACCTTTTGCATCCAAGTAGATAAGTAACTATCTAAAACACTGGGCACAATTGTGTGATAAATCAAAAAACAGATTGTTGACAAGGTTTTTGTACACAATGTACACACAAAAAGTTAGTTGTGCACCTTCTTTTTCTTCCTGTGCTTTACATGCTCCCCGTATGAAGTATTTCGGGATTTCTTGGGGCGGCCTGGCATGCGATTAAGAAGGGGTGGCAGGATCTTGAGTGTGCTACCAGTTGGAGACGATGCGTATCTTTCACTGTCCGGTATAGGGTGGATCTCATATGCGTAACATTCTTTATATGATGATGACAGGAAACAGTCCTCGACATATGCAGACACGGCTGGGCCGTGATAGTTAATAACGGCAGTTGCGTGAGGGCATGGGAAACCAGACAATTGCCATTTGGAACATGAGCAAGTTCTGGCTTCGATGTCAACACAAGTCGTGGGTGATGAATGGACCTCGAATTTGGCTTGTGTGCGCTGCAGTACCTTCCATGAACAGGATATACCTGAGCCACTCTTCCATAGCTTGTCCTTCCTGGGGCATAGCAAACTGGACCAAGCACTGCTTCTAGACCGTCGCTCAAAGAACCAACGGCTAGTCGCTGAAAACGAAATGGACCAGAATTCAAAATTGTGAAATCCTATAGATAATGCAAACATGTTACCAATCCAAACCAAAACCTGAGCGAATGTGATCCAACATGTTGGTAATAGGAAGACCACATGAATCCTTGATCCAAGAATTGATCGACTCAGCTGCGTTTGATGTCATCTCCCCATATCTTGTGATCTCCGGTGAGTATGAGACTGCCCACTTCTCAAAAGGCGTCTGAGATAACCAGTCGACAGCCAACGAACCTCCGGCAGCCTTAAATAGATCAAGCTGCTGCTCAAATATACGCTTATCCGGTGCGTAAGCACATGACTTGAACAATTGAAGTAGATTTCCACGTTTTGAATTCTTAGACCCACCACCAAATCTCCCTTTAAGATTGGTTAGTAAATGAAACAAGCAGAAGAAGTGCAATGGTTTATCAAATACAATAGGGAAGACAGCCATTAGGCCGCAGTTCCTATCAGATACATAGAATATTTCTTTGGTATGCACGCAGACAGAGCGCACTTTCCTCAGAAACCATACCCAATTGTTCGTGTTCTCGGCGGAAACAACAGCGAATGCAACAGGGAAAAGCCCTGGGAAGAGTTAAACAAACGACAAGTAACAGTTTTCGTATCATGATAAAATCCGTGGAAAGTAGGAAATGGTGCAAACAGAAAGGGTGTGTACCATTGTTTCCATCCTTTGAGGTGGCGGTGAGGAGGATTCCTTTAGCGCGTCCATACATAAACGTTCCGTCGATGAACAACATGGGACGACAACTCTTGAAACCTTGAATGCAAGCATTGAATGATAAGAACAAACCTTCAAAATGCTGGGTCTCAAGGTTGATCTCTAAGTCAGCCACACTACCTATTAAAAATAAGAAAGAATTAGAAAGAGTATCATAGGAAACATAGGAGAGGTAGAAACACCAAACATATTTTAACAGAAAAGTGTTAATAGGATCAGCTTGATACCCGGGTTTGTTCGCTTAACGGCCTCACAATACCAACGAAGTTGGTCATAAGAATCAGCGTACGTACCAAAAATCTGATCCCGAGCCTGTTCGGCGGTACGCCATCCTTTATAGTATGGAATAGTTATACCATAGTTAAGTTGGAGAATATCAACGATTCTTTTACCGCTTATGTTGGGATTATCTCTAACTTCGTGAAGTATAAGCTTCCCAATTATCTTGGGGCTGAGCCGAGCATGGTGTCGAGAGATACCCCTACCAAGACACTTGTGGCTAAAGTGGCCACTGTATATCTCAAAGTTCAGAGTAATGTCTTGGGATTTAGCCTTAATGAACCATTCACATTGACAAGTTCCAAACTCACTGCACCGAACATGTATATAATCAGAATAATTACGCACAAATATGAAATTATACCCCAATATTGCAGAGTGTTTGATTAGTTCCGTTCTAAACCTATCAGCTCCTCCACCAAACACTGACCCCACGCCGTCCTTAAAAATGTCACCCCACATATCGGACAACAAAGGTTGTTCCGCGATGGCGGGGCAAATGTCATAGCTTGGTAAAGAGCCCATATCTGTAAACTCGTCATATTGACCATCAGTACGAAACACCTTAGAAATTCTAAATGGCAGCTTGGTCTGTCGATAACGCTTCTGTTTTAATACGGGGTCTGCGTGTTTCTGTGAGATACTATGAACATGATCATGAGCACATAAGTCATCATCAAAATCTATGGATTCATCATTCAAACTTCCTATCGGATTGGGGTTACATTGTTTAGTGGACAAATTGGCACTACTACTACTTCCAACAAATACTGTACCATGATTCACGCACACTTCCACAACAACAATTTTCTGATTGGTCAGTTGACACAATAACACCATATTCCTTATATCATCGTCTGAGCTCAAATCACAATTAACAACAGACCCAGCTGAGTACCTGAATGAGGTATATTCTGGTTGCAAATCGGGCCACATACCGAAGACGGTGAGAGAAAATACAGAGAACAATTATCCCACGACAACATTGAGTATCTTGGACTCCGTCTTGTGGGTGACCGTGCAGAGCAAGTCGGAAGACATCTCCGACGAATAATCAACTCTGGGCTACCATGTTGGGGCGAAATGATAAAGAGTATAATTGCCCCTTCTTGAGAATTTGTAAAATGAATTTTGAATTTTGAATGAGGAATGAACAGTTAAGCTACTAAAAAGCCAGCTAAGGGGTCTGCAATACGCCGAATTAGACAGATGAAAAAGTATTACAATATTGAATGAGTACAATGTCGAATCAGTATCATGCTGCCAGCTAATGTACTAGGAAGTAATAAAATGTACTACAATGTTATAATGGAAAGTGACAATACTCTGTTGCTATTATGACCATTTTAGTGTATTAGGTTGTAATTTTCCCTTATTTTATTTATATACATAGTTTCTGGACTTTATTTTATTTAGTGCTTAGGCCCATTTGCTTTATTTATGGTGTTGTCCTGTTAGGACTAATTTGGTAGGTGAGATGAGAAAAGAAGGTAAGAAAAAATGAAAAAAGAAAAATGGTGGGACCCTTAAGATAAAGTGAGAAAATATATTTAATATGGTGTTCGATAAATGTTAATTAAAATCATGTGAATTTTAATAATTTGTTTGGTGGGGAATATAAGTGATGTGAAAATGGTAAAAATACTATTATACCCTTCTATAAATATTATATTTCATTTATTTCAGTTTTAATTAATCAATCTTGAACATTAAAAATCCTCATATTAACCGGAAAACTTTCGTTTATCATAATACAAAAATTATATTTTACCAAATCAAAATTTCTTGACCCAGTTAATGACGGTTCACAAAAGTTTCATTAAATTTGGGATATCGGAAATGATCACATGCCCACCGGTGGGCACAAACTAATATACCCACCGCAAATGTGATAACGACACATAAACAAAAAAAATATATCAATTAAAATTATAGTGGACCCACTGCTTATGTGTTATTATCACATTCGTGGTGGGTATATTAGTTGCATTCTTAACCCCCCCTTTAGAAATAAGACTTATTGAGCGAATCATATGAATGAGATTATTTATTGGAGATTGTTTTTGGCAAAATTTGAATTTATAGTGTGAGCTTAAAAACTTTAATACTACAAAAGATTATTTTATTTAAAAGTCCGATCTTAGAGAGATATGAAAGTTATTCATTTAACTTGATTTTCTCTCACAAAGAATTATATGGTTGAAATTTGTTGGGTTTCAGTAATCTTTATGGTATGATATTTAACCTCAAGTTGTAGACTTCTTGGTTGTTCATATACAAGACATTTCTATTTGATTATTAAAAGAAAAATTTATTCTCCCTTTAAAAAGTGATTCAACTCCAGTGTTCCTAACTTATTAACTTAAAACAAATCATTTATATAAAATTAATTTTTTTTTTCACTTTTTACGTTTATCACATCAAATAAGAATATAAACTAGTACTATTTGCAAATTATAAATAAAAATTCAAATGATATTCTTACAAAATATTTAAATGGGCGAGACTACAAGAGAAAATAGAAAAGATAGGCGAGTGGGGTTTGAGCTTTGTTGAAACTAAAGGGATCAATAATGAGCGGCCCAAATTAAATTTGATTAAATAGGTTGATCAAATTTTAAAAATCATTGCACTTCATAGTTAAGTTGAGCTTTATAAGAAGAATTATGGTATAATTTAATGGGTCAGTTACATTTTGGTTCACTTCTTGGATGTTAATCAGTGTTTGGTTCACAATTTTGAAACAAAGGCAAAAGAGTTCACTTGGTTGGTAGGGCCCTCCCATTTTTCATCACATGCAATACCATTCCCCTTCTCTTCCACTTTTTTGATTTGACCGGCCCCATCCCCCTTCATTTCTTTTATTTGATTTTTCTATTTTTCTTTATTTTCTTTTATTTGATTTTTCTATTTTTCTTTATTTATTTCCTAATTTACTCATTAATTTTTTTTTTAAATTCCTTAAACTATTTTTTATATTGTATTTTTTAAATGGCTTTCGCTTTTAAAACAAGACATTTTGAACACAGTTTTTGAATATTCTCAAATATTTTTTTATTTTTTTATATTTTTTACAATATCAATTTTTTCAAATGCAATTTTTTAACACAACTTTTGAACAGACATTTAACACAAATATACTTTACACATATATTTTGAACAAACATTTAACACATATATACTTTGAATAAGATTTTTGAACAAATATTTATTGCGGATATGCTTTGAACATATATTTTGAACAACATAAAATTAATTCTTTTATTAATTGTGCTGCATCCATATTTCATCAATTGCATATTTAAAATTAAAAAATTACATATTTGAATTTTGAATTTTTACAGATTCATAACTAAAATTACATATTTATGCCTATCTGCAGAAATAGTGGGCAAAAATATAAAATTGCAGAATCAATCTTCTGTTCTTCATCTTCACGCTGCCTTCATCTGAATTCTTCTCCACAATATCTTTAAAAAAAAAAAAACAGTTTCAATGAGATTTCAACTACACAATTAACACATCAATAATACTAATAAACAGAACAAACACAAATCAATACTCTCCTAATACAATTCAACCTATGATTCTCACTTCTTACCACTAACACACGCACACACCCCCAAATCAGCAACACCCCATCTACACAAAAAAATCCCAAAAAAATCCCACACAACTCATCTGCATAAAAAATCCCCACAAAAATTCCCACACAACCCATCTTCACAAAAATTGCTCACAACCACACACGAGCGAGCGGATTGGGGGTCGAAAAATTAACAAATCAGAAAAAGTAAGATATCGGAAAAAGCAATAGAACACAAAATAACAGATCGGAAAATTTTACTCACCATTTCTTCGTTTCCAGATCGCGCACTCCAGATCAATTCGGCGCCGCCTCCGCCGTAGTTCGGCACCAGTCCGGCGACAGAAGTCATGATGTTGAGCAGATCGGCGGCTTCCGTGTGAGGCGGCGAGGAACGACGTCGTTTGACTCCCGATATGATCCCGTTTAGATCCGGCGCCGCCTCCTATGTTCTCTTTCTCGCCACCGTCGTTCGATCTACACAACTCTCCTCCATCCGGCTGTTGATCTGTGATGGGGTCGCCAGATCTGTGAACTACCGAGCACGGAGATCGCAGCATCTTCAAGGAATGAGAGACTGGTGTGAGAAGGGGGGGGGGGAGGACGGCGCTTTGCGGTGGAGATGGGCGGCGGAAGGCGATTGGGAGAGAGAGAAAGAGGAGTTGGTTTAGAGAGAGAGAGTGAGGAGGAAAGAGAATGTGCTGAGTGATAAATGGGGTGGGAGGACGAGGCTTCCAAAGAAAATGAGAGGGGGTGCAGCATGTGGGAGTGGGGGTCCCACTTTTAAACCAAACTGATATTTTTATAAAGTCAGTGAACCAATTTGGTTTTTTGGTCTATACGTAGAACTTATATGTAATTGTTCCTAATTTAATTCATTAATTATAGAAAAGACTTCACTTTGGAAAGATAAATGAGAATATTACATATAGGTTCTACATATAGAGCAAAAAACCAAATTGGTTCCATATCTTTTATAAAATAGCAGTTTGGTTTAAAAGTGGACCCCCCTCCCCACCCACATGATGCACGCTCCCCCCCCCCCCCCCTTTATCCGGAAGCTTTGTCCTCTAGCCCATTTCTCACACACACACTCTCTCTAAACCACCCCTCTCTCTCCCAACCTCCTTCCGCCGCCCATCCCCATCCCACCCCATAGCGTCCCACGCCCCTCTCACACCAGTTTCTCTCGTTCCTTGAAGATGTCGCACCTCTGTGCTCTGCCGTTCACAAATCCGGCTACCCCATCACAGTTCAATAGCCGAATAGAGAGGGAGAGTTGGGTAGGACGAATGACGGTGGCGGAAAGAGTGCGTAGGAGGCGGCGTCGGATCTAAATGTAATCGAGTCGGGAGTCAGACGGTTACCGGTTCTCGCCGCCGCTTCACATGGAAATCGTCGATCTGCTCAACACCGTCGCTTCCGTCGCTCAACCTTCGGATTTTACATCGGTAAAGGTAAAATTAGGGAAATTGCTCATTTCTCTCTCCTAATACAAGGTAAAATTTTCCGATCTATTATGTTGTTGCTTTCTCCGATCTCTTGTTTTTTCTGCACAATAATTTGTTGCTTTTTTCCGATCTATTGAATCGATCTCCTGCCCCCATCCGCCGCGTGTGTGTGGTTGTGAGCGATTATTGTGCAGATGGGTTTTTGTTGGACGATAGGAAGATATATTGTGTAGTTGAAATCTCATTGAAACTGTTTATTTTTTATTTTTTTATGATAGGAAGATATTGGGGAGAAGAATTCAGATAAAGGCAATGAGAAGATCAAGAACCGAAGATTGATACTGCAATTTTATATTTGTGTCCACTATTTTTGCAAATAGACATAAATATGTCATTTTAGTTATTCATGAATTTGTCAATTCAAAATTTAAATATGTAATTTTTGAATTTTAGATATGATAATTCAAAATTCAAATATGTAATTTTTGAATTTTAGATATGATATTGATGAAACATGGGATGCAGCAGAATTAATAAAAAATTAAATTTATTTGTTCAAAATTCATGTTTAAAGCATATCTGTGATAAATATCTGTTCAAAAGTCATGTTCAAGATATCTCTGTGTTAAATGTTTGTTCAAAATATATGTGCAAAATATAATTGTGAGATTTCGAATGAGAAAGTTTATGTGAATATAATAATATTTTATTTAATAAAATTGAACAAAAATAAAAAAAAAATAGTTTTTTTTTAAAATAAAAGACAAATTTGAAATTAGTCTTCAAAAATCGTGTTCAAAATGTCATGCAAAATCTCTTTTGCGTAAAAAATGCTCAGAATATATATATAAAAAATTAATAGAAATAAAAATAGAAAAAAAGAAGAAAGTCAAATAAAATAAATGGAGGGGAATGGGGATGGGATGGGATGGCCGGTCAAATAAAAAAAAGTGGAGGGGGAAGGGGATGGTCTCTGCGCATACATGTGATGGAAAAGGGGAGGGGTCCTACCAAAATGAACTCTTTTGTATTTACTGGAAAATAGTGAACCAAACATTAATTAATATTAGAGGAGTGAACCTGGATGTAACTGACCCAAATTACAATTTGATACTTAACTTTATTTGGTCCATGTAATTGATCCACAAATTAACACTCCTCCCTTTCAAATTTCAACAATATTAATGTATCATACACAATTTATATTCCATCTTATCTAATGGCGAATCCACACAAAACTTACTCTTCCATTAGATGTCAATCGAATCATTAACACATCGCTCCCTCTAGCAGTTAATATTGATAAAGTGGTGTGGCACTATGCTCGAGAAGGAAAATACACAGTTAAGACTGCGTACGATCTTGCTGCCTCACTTACAGCATATCCGAACAATAAAGTGGAAGGTGATTGGAGTGCAATGTGGAAATTGAATGTACCTCTGAAAGTGAAGGATTTCATATGGAGATCAGGTAGAGATTGTCTTCCCAACAAAGTTAATTTGCACAAAAAAAGAGTGGTTGATGATCAATTATATGTTCAATGTGGTGTTGATCTTGAAACAAATGGACATTTATTTGTATCATGCCCATATGCAAGAAATTGTTGGTTAGTGGCAGGTCTATTATCCAAACTAGAGGAGAAAGTGATGCAAGTAGAGGGGTTCCTAGAATGGATTTTTGCGATGCTGGAGAGCCCTATAAGATCAGTTTCTGCGAGTTTTGGAATGATGCTCTGGCAAATATGGAGAGAAAGAAATCAAAAGTTATGGGATGGAAGATGTAGTACACTTGCTGAAGATGTTCATTTCTCTGCCGCCTATTGGTTAGAGTGGAAGAATGCAAAGGTATGTAGTAAGCAATCCTTGATCTCAAGAAGAACTAAACAACAGGAAAGATGTGAAGCTTGGCACAGGCCTCCTATAGGCAAATGGAAATTAAATGTTGATGCAACTTTTTTTAATGATACGATGCAAACAAGAGTTGGTATGGTTCTCAGAGACTATTCAGAGAATTTTATTGCTGGAAAAACCATGGTAGCTCAAGGTAGCATGGATGTTGAGGTGGGAGAGGCGATGAGTTTTTTTCGAAGAGTTTGGAGTTGGATTACATTATTGTTTAGGGGGACGCAAAGATTGTGGTGGATGCTATCAATAATACAAGTACACTTATTTCTGTTTTTGGAGATTATGTTAATGCTTGTAAGACTTTATTATTAAATTTTGCAAATGTTGTTATTACTTTCGCAAAAAGGAGTGCTAATCAAATGGCACACGAATTTGCTAGGGCTTCTCGGTCTATAGATAGTCTTTTTTGTTGGGTTGACCCACCAACTTTTGTGGTAGGGCTGCCTAATATTATTTGTTCTTGTAATAAAGTGAGCTAATCTTCTTGGACAATATATATATATATATATATATATATATATATATATATATATATACACTAAATAAATTACTACGAACCAACAATATAAAACTCGGCTTGAAATTTGATTTCCTAACGTTTTTCTGTATACGCCCGCCATATTTAAATTTAGATAGTCGGATGGCTTGGATGAGTTTGTTAAAAAAAAAAACAATATTATTATTATCTACTATAAAATACAAATTTGTATAAAACCATTCCATTCCATTTACTATATATTATACTAATTCATGAATTTTATGTAGGTTCAATCTAATCATATTTTAAAGCACAAATATTAGCATGCACCCAAATGGATTTTATGCACATGAATTTTAAATTCAATTTTGATATAATTAAAAAATATAATGGGGTATTGTTGATTATTGCTCTTAATATTACCGATTATTGTCTGAGGTATTATTGATTATTGCTTGAATTATTGTTAATTCAAAAACACACAATTTACATGGAAGTGTGTGTTTTTCATAAGGGTGCGACTATTTACACCACAAATTTACTTAGTATATACACTCTTAAGTTAACTCACCATATACTTTAGCTACATTTTTTTTAATACACCTCCTTAAGATTTACAACTATAACTCTATTTATTATTTACACCACTCAACTAAATATATACATACCCACCAATTTAATTTGTAATTTATTTTAAAATAATTGCATACCTCACCCTTAGTTTCGTTGTTCCCCCTCCTAAACAACCCTCGTATCCCCCGCCCCAGAGAAAAATTTGTAAACCACATCCCAACCCAAAACCACTATTCATCTTATTCCTCTTTCTTTTATTTTTTTTCAATGTTCTCAGCCTCACACCCCCTCCCCCGACCATATGAAAATGACCCATTTAATTTCTTTACACCTGCAAATGAATTAATAGAGGAAAAATATTAATATTATTTAATATTGTATTTATATTATTTATACTTATCTGATAATATTTTTTTTTATTATATCAATGGTTTTAATGTTTGTAAAAGAGCACTTGTGTGGGCAAAAAAATAGCAAATTTGTATGTTTGTACGTGTTTTTGAAATTTTATGTGAATTTAAAAAGTATGAGTATATAATAAATAATATTTATTTTATTATATAAGGGTATTTTAGTATTTTTATTAATAATATTTAAAAAAAAAAGAGATGAATGGACAAAATATTTTTGTGTGGATAAATGGCTACTTTTCATAATTTTTGTTATGGAGTTTTTAAATTTCAAACGCATTCTTTTTTTTACTCGTGCATAACTCAAATACCGTTTTAAACAGAAAAAATAACACAAAAACTCCCTCCCACCATAGTAACTTTTTTTCCTTTCCTTCATAATTATACATTAAAAAACGCAAATTCCACTAATGTACAATTTAATGAAAATGCATACCAAAAAATAATTAAAGACAAGTGTTTAAAGAAAATGAAAAGTTATGTAAATTATTTGGCTTGAGGTGCATTCCATCACGAGTAAATTGTTTGTGTTTAAGAATCATGTCAAATATGCATTCGATGTACAATAAAACCAGTTGGAAAATCCTCGCATAGATGTTGATTGAATATTTCTTAATTTCCAATTTTTATATTGTTTAAGTATTTTATATTTGATGAATTCTTGCCGCCCGGTACAGGACATATGGAGGGCTATCTCTTTAACTACAAGAAGCTGCAACTCTTTGAATTGTTTTCGACGATCCCACGCTTTCCATCGTCGATTATATCAATAACCATAGAAACACTCAAAACAAGAAAGATTGCGCAAAACCAAACAAAATACATAAAACTGCACTTGCAGATTCCATTCGGCTGCATGTAGCGCCCAGTTTCTGCATGAGCTGTGAAACAAAGAAAGAAAGGAAGGATTTTGTTTTGCTTCTTTTTTGATGAACAATGACCCGTTTTTCATTTGAAGGTAAGGATCCTAACTGGGTATTTTTCCATTTCTTGTCTCAATAGCTGAAAACATAGAGTTATTGGCTACTGATATTCGTTTCCCTGTTTGTATCTTGATAATTTAAGTGGTGTAATTGTTTGATGATCTGGGTTCTGGAAATTGCCTTCAAAGTGTTTGATAAATTGTCTCAAAGAAACCGAAAGTAGATATCGGTGATTTTTCTTTTCTTTTTTTTATGTAATCTTCAAAACTGATGGAGGTATAAATCTAATGTGTGCAACAGTATGGTTTTGATTTGTAGAAATCGAGTTTCTAGTCTTCATATTTCCACTAGTATTAGTTACATGTGTTTATATCATTATATGGAATGCTTGTATTATTCAAATCAAGAAGCATCTACATTGAAAACTGGTTGTATTATAATGAAGTTTTACTCATTATTGAAAAGATTGTCATTTGAAATTCGAAAATCAATGCAGTGAGCTCTCCTCCACCAGCCTCGCTTGCTATTGAGAGTTCCACGTCTTCACACCCTTCGCCAGCTCTGCTCTTTTTCCTAGGCGGAATAATATTACTCCTCACTGTGCTGATCCTGATATTTGTCTTCCGTAAAGTGATTAAACCGGCAAAATTGAGAGCGCTCGTTGCTCGCTCAGTGCAGCAACCACTACCAGGTTATACCTTTGATGAAGTTAGGAGATCTGTGAATAATCAATGGATTCATGGCCTAATCTTAGTGATTCTGATTCTATTGCAGTAACAAAAGATATACTAAGTGGAAATCTTCGTACAATAATCCATTTCAACTTCCAAACATTGAAGAAGGCAACAAAGAATTTCAACCAGAGTAATCTGCTCGGAAGAGGCGGATTTGGGCCCGTCTACTTGGTAATTTAAGAAACGTGTATTTATGGCATGCTTTCTCCCTTCGTTGATGTAAATGAAGTGTATTTTCACTAAAAAAAAATCTGTTGTTTTACTAAAAGGTGATAGTTGTGTACCAGTTGAGTCATCTCTCTCAGCCTCTCGTTTTAGCATGCATATTTTGAGTTCAGTTAGAAGAACTTAATAAATGGTTGCTTTTGGTGTTCCAACATCTATTTTCTTTCAACTTTTTTGAAGGGGAAGTTGGATGATGGAAGGTTAGTGGCGGTAAAAAAGCTGGCCGTTGATAGATCTCAGCAAGGAGAATCGGAATTTCTTGCTGAAGTGAAGATGATCACAAGTATACAACACAAGAATCTGGTCCGCCTTCTAGGTTGCTGCTCGGAAAGAGCTCAACGACTGCTCGTGTATGAATACATGAAGAATCGGAGTTTAGACGCTATCATTTATGGTATACTTCTTTATCTTTCTTTTTTTACTCAGAAACACTTTATATCCTGTAATTAAACTGTCAAGAAAGGAAGCGTTTCATGGTATAAAATAATCTTAAGTGACTCTTGAATCCTTGTTTCTTATAACATGTGTGATCAATGCAGGGAAAAATGAAATAAATTTAAGCTGGGCCACTCGATTTCAAATAATACTCGGGATTGCTCGAGGATTGCAATATCTGCATGAGGATTCGCATGTCAGAATCGTACACAGGGATATTAAAGCGAGTAACATTCTCCTTGACGAAAAATTTCAACCTAGGATTGGAGATTTTGGCCTGGCCAGGTTTTTCCCTGAAGATCAAGCTTATCTCAGCACTACATTTGCTGGAACCTTGTAAGTTCTCTATATTTATTTAAGCATAAGGCAATCTAGTCTTCTGATTACTTGTTTGATGTTTCCACTTGGATAACAATTAACAATTAGTGAAGAATTAGTAGATATTATGTTATATAGGCATGAGTCAGTTAATATGATCCTAAAATATTGTAATTGGGTAATCTTTTTGCCCAAGTATGTTGCTATTTTTGGTTGAAAATAAATAAGGGAAGCAATGTAAGGTAAATTGCCAATTGTATACAAAGAAGCAATGAGTCAGTTAGAATATTCATATATATATTCTACCATTAAAATACCTTACTCCTAGTGATGCAATCCCACTATCAGCATATTCCACAGTCTTACTTTTAGTAACCATTATAAATAAGAATTTAGGACTCATTGCAATTTCTTTTCCACAGAGGCTATACTGCACCAGAGTACGCCATCAGAGGGGAGCTCTCTGAAAAGGCAGATATATACAGCTTTGGGGTCCTGGTGCTTGAAATTATTTGCAGCAGGAAAAATACCGACCTTAATCTGCCATCAGAAATGCAGTACCTTCCTGAATATGTAGGCTTCTAAATCTTTCCTCAATTCCTCACTCTCCGATCAACAATAAAAAGGCAAAAATAAAATTGCACCAGCTGCATTGTGCAACTGGTGCAATTTTGAGTCATTTCACAAAAAACTGATTTATATAATGAGAAATACTAGTTCATTTGAAGAAAAGTATTAGTTTATACAATAGAAAATATTGTATGAGCTGAAAAGTATTAGCACTTTTTCAATATACAATATGAGCTAATACTTTTCTTCATACGAACTAATACTTTTTTACCTTGTTTTTTCTGTGATTAGCGAAAAAATATAAAAAAAAACAGCTTGGTTGAATTTTTTTAGCCGAAATTGCACTGGAGCGTATAAGTGCTACTCCCGTAAAAAAAACTCACCTGTATACTTTGTTTGATGCAAATACCACAAGGCCTGGAAGCTGTACGAGAGGTCGATGTTGGTTGATCTCATAGATCCAAGGATGCGCGAAGATTTCTTAAACAAGAAGGATATCTTGCAGACAACTCATGTAGCTTTCTTATGCCTTCAACCTCTGGCCAATCAAAGGCCGCCAATGTCCGACATTGTAGCCATGCTAACATGCAAAGTTGAAATGGATACAGCGCCTGCTAGACCAGCATTCTTGGAACGAAAGAAAAAACACGATGAGAAGATTTTATGGGATTCTATATCAGAACCGTACCCTTCTCCACTAAGAAGCGATTCTCCATCCTTCCCTCGCCATCTAAAGTAAGGATTGCTACAAAGTTCGCTCATTCCTTTTGTTGTTCCACATTGGATGACAAATTTTGGATTCTTTATATGTTCATTTAGTAATTTATTACTATATTTAGAACATTTGAGTTGTGGTTGGTAGATAAATAAAGTTGATAAAGTTTTATGTGATCATAATCATGCCATGATAAAATCATGTAGTTTCATACAGTGAGAGAGTTATGAGATACTGAAAAAACTTAATTTATAGTTGATCAAGATCATCTGTTCTACTTTTTGTGTATTGGACATAGTAATTGATTAGGTATATTTATTTGTACTCCCTTTTGCACGTGGGAAGGACCACATATTAAATTCAGCTGAAAAAAGTCACAGTCCCAGCAGAAGAAAAAACTGAGTCAAAACAGAAACTTTTTCTCTTCAATCAAGGCTCTTTAAGTCATGTAGACACTGTCCAATATAGTCTCAGCAGATTAATGTTTTCCATATTAAGTAGAATGGTGATTCAATTCTTACACATATATACACACATATTTATATATAGATATATTAAAAGAGCGGATGCTAGCTTATATGGACATGTTTATTTTACCAGTTAAGTGATATATAACTATTTCTTTTCTGAGGTGAATGTTTTTTTAGTCCAAAAAAACTAAGTATACCCTTGTGTAACAGAAATTTGACAATTAAATTTAACATGAAAACTAAATTGTATAGAATAATTTTCTAGGGGTGGCGTTGACATGTGAGGTGGAAAGGAGAAGTCCATAGAACTGAAAGCTTGAAACATCATTTGAAAGTGACTTTTTATGATAAGAAAAGGGACAAACTGGTCTTTGCATGCATGAGATGGGATAGGTGATTTTGCTGCAACCCCACCCACCCCCATCCACTTTAGAGTTATGAATATTTTGCCTTCTCTTCTCTACTTTTTTGGTTGGGAAACAAATGAACCAACAGCATTAAATTTTGCTGTGCTGCAGCAATGAATTTAATATCATTGCCCATATTAGGGTAATTGTGGTAACGAATCAAAACTATCTCTTAGAGGAATTCATAATATTATTTTTATCTGTCTTGTTTTACTTGGATTTAACAAATAAGATAAATGAATCAAGAACATTATATATTTTTACAGAATTTTAAAGGTATTAACATATTGTGTGGGAAATTAGCCTGTTTGGATCCTTTGTTATAAAATTGTGTTTCGTCTTTTGCTCCATTGAAATCAGTGAAGGAGCTAGAAGTTTTCTTTCATAAAAAGGCTACTAATTGAGTATGCATATATTGAATATTAATGTGCAGAATAATTTGGAAATCAAAGAGTAAATTTAGGGCTTTCTGGGAAAAGAAAGAAAAAAAATTGAGTATAGCTACAACATACATGACATAACTAGTGATAAGGGTGACAAAGGTTCATGTCCTTTTCCCAAAAATAATAATAATAACAATTAAAAAATTCTTGGCACCTTTCTTCATCAATAGATACAACAAATTTATATTATATCCTTCTCTGCTATATTTTACATATGATATGGCCTCAACAAATAGCAATGATTACCAGAAATCATCATTTTCTGGCATTATCATCACTCACCTAACATACATAATTACTTGATCCTATCAAGAACTATCCAAGAACTCTAAAAACTTCAAAGCGTAAGAGAAACAGAAAGATCAAGAGAGGGAGAGAGTAGATGGTATAATGCCATCTCTTCTACCTGTTGTGCAAGGGGTTCGATCCAGTAGGAACGCGACGCTTGTCTTCGTCTTCGTTCCTGCTCGACGAATACTTGGCAAAATGCATCCTCATTGAGTTGCTCTCTCTTGCAAAACTTGCCATTTTCTTACTATCAGTTGGAGAGAGAGCCATCTCTTTAGCCATTGGTGTTGCACTCATTACCAGAATCTGATGGTGAACAAAAACAAGCATGAGCACACAAATTCTGAGTCTAAAAAAGTTCATGCTTCAGAATTATATGAGGTCTCAACAATGGTTTATAGCAGAGATACTTTGAAAGTGACCAAGTATTTGTGGGGTGGGGTGGGGTGGGGGGTGAGGCAAAGGTAACAAGTATTTGCTGGTTTTAAGGCATTTACTATATATACAGTGGAATTGTGATGCATCAACATCTACATACCAGAGGTCCTCACCAAACTGCATTTATTGCTTTTGAATTAAACCCATTGAATATGTGTAAAGAAAGAAGCACCTGGGATTTAAGTTAAACAAATTGAGAGAAATGGAAAAAATGCTCCATTCCAATTTCCCCCCTTCTGCTGGTTGCTGAATTATCATCCATATATATATGTGTAGCAGTGTCTGACATTGAAGGAATTTAATGACAAATTAAGCTTTTTTCCCTTCTCTATTTATATATATATGTGTATTTAACTTCAATTGTTCTCGCGGTTGGTTACGAGCTCAATAAAGGGGGCGGTGGTACTACACCACTGCACAATATGGTCAAAGTATAATGTAAATCAGTTTCTGTGTGAAATTTACTTGTATTTTTTAAAAGTATTAGTTAATTTATTAAAAATATTAATTTGATAGTAATATTGTATGTATAGTTTTGAGTTACATGGTAAAATTAATTTACAAAAGAATTACTCAAAAATACTAGGACTGAACTACATATCTTAAAAATGAGTAAGTCTCTTGTGCATTAGGTGTACCGTGCAACTCAAATGCATTTTTTAAAAAGTTGTTCATATTATCACTGAAAAGGTACTCTTGTTATTACTAAAAAATAATCCCTTTTACAATTTAATATGGATAACTTTTCAATAATTATAGAGACAATTTTTAAAAAATACATTTGAATTGCACCCGATATATATAAGACTATACTCTTAAAAATAGGATCAAATTTAAAATTTTAAAAATAAGATACTAGAATTGAACTACTAATATTATTCTCTATCTACTAAAATTATAAAGGGAAATATGGCAATATATACACTTTTAAATTTTCATTTGGAAAAATGACACAAACGTTTATTTTTTAAAATGCTCCACGCAACTCCCTGCACGGTCCTTGTGCAATCTTTTTCAATGGCATTTTTAAAATTTAAAAAAAAATTGGGAGACATTTTTCCAAATGAAAATTTGAAAGTATATCCCAATTATAAGTCTTTTATCCATCCAATGTATTGTGCATTTTAAAATAGTTACTCCCGTTTTAACTGAAAAGTTATTATTGTTTTCATTGAAAAGTTAAAGTAATAAAACAAAAGTGACTGTTTTAAAATTCACTTGAATTACATGGTACACCCAATGCATATAAGACTAAGACCCAATTTTTTTTCAAATTATTAGTAAACAACTAACATTCTTACCACCACAAAAAAACTATTAAATTAAAGAGGGTATTGAAGAGAGAATTGAGTTTAAAGAGGGTATTGAAGAGAGAAAAATTATCTCTTCAAAGTGCTAGTCGCGAATAGTTGGACGAGGAAAAATGTGGTTCCTCGAAATTAATAAGGTATTGAAGAGGAATTTTACGTGGGACCGGACAAGGGAAAAATTCCCTTAAGAAATATTCCATCGGCTGAACCCTCGCACGTGTCGAGGGAACAGCTCGCTCAGCCTTGGTCCGAAAAAATTGAATTACCCACGACCTCTAGCCCCAAGCCTCCCTCGCGGAACCGCTATGCCACAAGCCACCTTACTAACCTGTACGGACAAAGTCATTTTTGTCCCCTAGTGGGGGTTGGAATTGGGCGAAATTTCGCCCCAAGGAGGATTCGAACACGCGACCTTGACTTGAAGCGAATTACACTAGCTTTCTACTAGTAGCTTCCCCGCAAGAGTACGGGTTCACTGTAGTATAAGTACGTATAATGACCAAGTAGTATCGAACCCAAGGGATGGAGTGTATGCGAATAGATCCCTGAAGATCTACGCGTCGTAGTTAATAAGAGTGTATGTTTGGGGATTGAAAATTATTAAATCTAAACTATTCTACTCTACTAATGCAAAAGAAAGAAATGAGTTAATTATCTAAGGGTTTTGTCTCAAATATAAAAGGGTGATGCTCGGGATAGGAATTCCTACGTATACTAACGGAGCAGGTACATAATCAGAATAACTGTGACACACAAGAAATAACCTAAGTCTAAGAATGCAAGGTGAAAGCTCAAGATTCTAAACCCTAATACTTTACCCTAACACTCGACTTCACTAATCTACTAACAAGTTAATAGATTGTGCTTAATTAATGAGACCCTAATTTAACTAAGGTGATGCGGTCGTCCTCCTTCGCTAAACCGGTAAATGAATTAACTCTTTCTAAACCTTCTCGTTAAGACTACTAATTGTTATTGAGTGATGCGGTCGTCCTCTCTCTAACACTTTCGTACTAAATTCAAAGGAAAAGTTAAGATTAATTATAAGAATTCATTAACTAAGAGAATTAAAACTAACGTCACGAATTACCCTAATTACGTACCCACATCCTACTTCTACGAGTTCATCCTACCCTAAGCATACAAAGGTTTTAGCCAGACATGGCTTTAACAAATATAAAAGCAATAGAAGAAACAACGAACATAAACATAATGAATTGAACGAAGAAAATAAGAAACATGAACTAGGGTTTTAAAAGAAAATAAATACTAAGAACTGAAATTTAATTAACTAAAACGAAGTTTCAAAGCGTTTAAAGTAACCAAGCTAATGAAAAGAACTAAGAAACGAAAAGAAACTAAGAATTCGTATGAAAAACCTCAACAAAACGTAAATAAAGCTTGTCCGTTCTTCTCTTCTTCCTCTCTCTAAAAACTAAATCTAAAAGTTATTTCTAAAGTTAGGGGATCCTTCAAAACGTGTTTGGAAGAGGTATATATAGGCCCCGGGTCGATTCTTGAACTCGTGGGCCGAAAAACAAAATTTGGCATTTAAGCCTCGGAGGCGCTTGAGCTGTCCCGGTCGAGCGGGGCGCTCGAGCCTTTGTGGTCGAATGAATCAGTAGGTCGAACGGGGCGCTCGACCTTATTTGGTCGAATGGTTCTATAGGTCGAATGAGGCGCTCGAGCTGTGCCCCTCGAGCGTCAAAAACTCTCTGTAAGTTTGGAGCGCTCGACCTACGTTGCTCGAGCGAGGTGCTCGAGTGATTGTGCTCGAATGGCCCTTCCTTCCTTGCAACTAACACTTTTCTTTCCACGTACTAATACCAATCGTATTTCTTCGATATCTTCTCATCCGGGCATCCGTTTGAGTCGATTCAAAGTCCTACGAACTCCGTTTTTCGTCCTCGATTCACCTATGAGTATCAAAGAGACAAATTCATCAATGTATAGAAATAGTACTCATTTGGCTCTAAAAACTCAATAAAATCGGCCAAAACTAGGGCGTTTCTAGCTACGAATCATGACAATTTCACGCCTAATCAACCCCCCCAAACTTACCGTATTGCTTGTCCTCAAGCAATGAAATAATAAGTCAAGTGAAATTGTTAAGAATGAGTCAAAGAATCAAATCATGCAAGCAAATGAACTCGAGCTTCAAAAATCAATCACCCGTATACTCACTCACTTTCCTTTATCATACTCATGCAACAACAACAAGAACCACCAAGATCAAACATGGATGTGCACTCAACGATGTGTTTCGCTCCCTCATAAGTGTATATCAATGATTAAGGGACTCACTCACACAATCAATCACACAAATTGGCAGTCATAGGCTTGTAAGTGCTCTTAACTCCGACCATACTCTAGAAATCAATGCCGAATCAAAAAGGACTTTCTCAAGGTTGTATTGTAGGCTCTTTGGACAGGTGGGATAACAATATGGTAAAGTGACTAAAGTGAATGGAGAATAGAAAATCAAACTTTGGCACTTCGAGATTAGGAACATAATACTTCAAACATTTTTCAATCAACACTCTTTCAATTCCACTACTCTCAACACTTCAATCTTTTTTTTCTTTCTAACTCCTTTCACTTTTTTTTTTCAATCACTTTTTTTTCTTTTTCGCACAACACATGAGCTCATTTCTTTCTTTTGCTCATTCTCAACTTTTTTCTTTTTTTTTTCCACATCTCATAACTTTATCACACCTTCTTCTCATATTCACTCAACAAACAACCTTTTCCTTGTTCAACTCAATTCACTCCCTTCACATTCACACTTTCCTATTCTCCACTCAAATTGGGAAAAAAAGGCTTAGGAATTGGAATAGTGTTCATATGTGCTAGCAAATAAAATAGGCTTTAGGCTCAAATGGGCTAACAAGGGATCAATGTCATTGGTAAGGAAAATTTTGGCTAAGTGACTCAATTAAATCAAAGATGGCCTAAGATCCTATTCGGCATATCAAACTAGATACAATCAAGAAGCAAGAGCACATGCAAGTTCTAGCATCCTCTACGGTGACGATCCACTCACAAACGAAGAGATTAATTCATGCATCAAAATCTCATAAGGCTCAAATCTCACGGCTTTCACATCCATGCTAGTCTAGTGCATTCTCACAATCATCACACAAGCACTCAGAAGGAAAATTTGTAAGCATACGGGTTCTCTCTCAAATCAACTCTAACTCGAACACTCACACAATAAACTCCTAACTAATCCTCACAACTCAACTCTACTCATCACGTCATACTCAAAGATAGCAATCAACAAGTAGAAGGTAGTTGATAGGCATGAAATATGCAATAGCGAGTCAAATCAAAATCACCCCAAGGAGTATCTCAACAATCCAATAATCAATCAAACTCAACTAAAAAATAAGGGCGTGCATGCATGTGCAATGTAACAAGAAACATACAAAAAAACTCCACCCCCCCAAACTTCGACCTTGCTAGAGGTCTAAGTTTGGGGTTGTGGGTTACCTCAACCAAATAATTCACTTTCTCTCAATAGCTTTGCACACTCCCTTGTCTCAAGTTGGTTCCTTCAATCTCCACTTCTTTGGCATTCCATGATACCTTTACTCCTTTAGAGACAAGCCTACAAAATAAAACTCTCAAGTACGAGGTTAAACATACGACTCAAAATAACTCCCTAAAAAAAAACTCAAAGCAAATAAAAAAATAATGGGTTGCCTCCCATTCAGCGCTATTTTTAAGGTCCTCATGCCGGACCAAGCTCAAAGGAGCTTATGGGACATGATACTAAAAAATACCTCCCTTACTCTCATAAGAGAAGTGCTTGCATTCCTTTCCTTGATGCCCCACCATCATGAACTCCTTTGCTTCCTTCTCATCCTCAAGTGTTATGGGTCTCAACTCCTTCTCACCTTTATCTGGAGTAGTCTTACCAAACAGGTTCTTGAATTTGGACTTTTTCTGCTTAACTCCTCCTTTCCCTTCCAACTGGATCATGTCCCTTACTCTCATAAGAGTGGTGCTTGCATGTATTTCCTTGGTGTCCCTCCATCATGAGCTATTTTGCTCTCTTCTCATTCCCAAGTGTTCTGGGTCTCAACTCCTTCTTTCCTTTATCTGGAGGAGTCTTACTAAACAATTTCTTGAATTTTGACTTCTTCTTCTTAACTCCTCATTTTCCCTCTAACTGGACCACGTCCACTTTCTTCACTTCTTCATCCTTCAACTTCTTCACTTTATCCCTATCAACATAATCAAGATCATAATGCTCATGGGTTAAATAATCAAGTGAAGGACTAACAAAATCAGGAATATGAGAAGGATTAGAGATAGAAGGCGTGTCTTCAACACGAGGATCAATGGCATCCATGCAATACAAACTCTCATCCTCCTTCGGGTGCTTCATGGCTTCATATAGGGAGATCTTCACTTCTTGATCATCAACCTTCAATGTAATCTTCCCATTTGCCACGTCTAGCACCATCCCCGCCGTTGCTAAGAACTGTCTTCCCAAGATCAGGGGCACGTGCTCATCGTCCTCCATCTCTAGCACTACAAAGTCGGCTGAAAAAATGTGATCTCCAACTCTCACTAGGACGTCTTCAACCACACCTTGAGGTCTAGTAATAGACCGGTCGGCAAGTTGAAACGTCATCATTGTGGGTTGAAGTTCACCACCTTCCAACTTCTTGAAAAGCGACAGGGGCATCAAATTAATGCTCGCTCCGAGGTCGCACAACGCTCCCTTCTTGATCCCGTTCCCAATATCACAAAGAATGGTGAAGCTCCCGGGATCCTTCAGCTTCGGTGGAAGCGCCTTGTGCACTAGTGCACTCACTTCGTGGTTCAATTGCACCAACTTCGGCTCATCCACTCTTCGTCTCTTCGCTATCAAGTCCTTTAGGAACTTGACATAATTTGGCATCTGTTCCAAAGCATCATAAAAAGGAATATTAATATGCAATTGTTTAAAAACATCAAGAAATTTTGCAAATTTTTCATCAAGCTTCTTTTTCATGAAGCGATGTGGATACGGGACTGGTATCACAGATTTGGGTACCCCCCCATTCATCTCTTTCTGTTTCTTTCACTTTATCCCTTGCTTCATTTGCCTTTTTCCACTTAGGAACTCTCTCAATCTCCTCACTTTCCTTGCCCTTCTGGAACTCATCCATATCTTTATGCTTCTCAATCCTTTCACTTTCAATCCCCTTCTCAACAGTAACACCTCCATCTTTCTTGTGTTCTCTTTCCCCCATCTCAGCTTGAGGCGTCTCAGAATCAGCAGGCATCTGAGGACCTTCATAGTTGGTTCCACTTCTAAGCTGGATCGCCTTGCAATGCTCTTTCGGGTTCTCCTCTGGCATGGAAGGATATTTTCCCGGCTCTCTATTCAACGACTTTGCAATCTGGCTCATCTGGAACTCTATAGAAGTGAACCTTCGATTGTTCTCTTGTTGAGTTCTAGTCCACTCAACGTTCATCTTCTGGAGCTCTTGGTCACGTTGATCACCCTTTTTATGCAACTCTTTCACATCGTACTCCAAGGAGGACAATCGCTTGCTCCCTTCCTCCATCTTCTGAAGAATAGCTCTCAACATCTCCTCGGTTGATGCACCGCCTTCTCCACCAGGAGGTTTAGACCCCGGATCAACACCTGCAGGAACAGTAATACCAGCTTTTGGGTTAGCATAAGAAAAGTTCTCATTCTTCCTCCATGTGTTTTGAGGAGGCTGCTGGCCTCCTTGAACTCCTTGTGTGTTCCTCCATTGATTTTGAGGCGGCTGTGGCCCTGGAGGTGCAAATGGCTGACCATAAGAAGGTCTTCCAAACTGATTTCCACCTTGGTAGCCATTCTGATTGTAATACGGACCTCCCATGTAATTGGATACCTCTTGTTGTCCACTTGGCTGGTCTACTCTATCATTCTCTGCTGCATGCTCTCCAACCAAATTCTTCCCCAACTCGAGGTTGTTGATCTTTTCCATAATGGCCATCAACAGCCTTCTCGTTCCTTCACCCTCTTTCTCCTCCAACTTACACACTCTCTGAAACTCCGGATCCTCGTTCCATGCACCGGCATTCGTGACAATGTTGTCCACGATCTCTCTACATCTCTCTATCCATTGGTTCAGAAAAGCTCCACTCGTACATGCATCTAAATGGGCTTGGCCAGCCTTGCTGGCTCCACTATAGAAGAACGCCATAATATCTCCCTCATTATACCCATGTTGTGGGCACTCGATCAACATATTTGAATATCTCTCCCACGCTTGGCGTAAATCCTCTCCTTGCTTCTGGCGGAAGGAAGAGATCTCAATCCTTGCTTTAATCGTTCTGGATGGAGGGTAGAATCGCTCGAGGAACAGACGCTGGAGCTCAGCCCAAGTGGTAATACCTCCCCGTGGGAGCGTATTATCGTACCACTCCTTAGCTATTCCCATCAATGAGAATGAGAACAGCCTAAGCCTCTTGGCATCTTCAGACATGCCATTGTAATTGAATGTGGAGGCTATCATGAGAAAACTCCTCAGGTGAGTGTGAGGATTCTCCTTTCCGATCACCCCCTTGAACTGATTCTCGGTCAGCAGCTTTAGAATTCCTGGGGAAATCGAGAAGTTATTTGCCTCAACAGGAGGCAACGCTACTCCATCATAGTACCGTTGCGGCTGCGCAGCAAACCTCCCTCGAATAGCCATATTGTGATCTGCGTTCTGGGGCACAGGCTGAGGAGCAACAGGTGGTGCTGGTACTTGTTGAACTGGAGGTGGTTGGTTGTAAACAGGAGGTGGATGATATGGGTATGGTGGATAAGGGTATGGTGGGTATGGGTAATGTTGGTATACTGGGTTGTTGAAAGAGTTATTTGGGTTTTGTGGGTAAGCAGGGTTGTTTAGAGGATTATGGACAAAATTCTGAGCTGGATTGATAACGTTTTGTGCACCCGGGTTTTGGCTCTGACTATCCCCTAACGGATCTTGGTTCTTACTGGTGTTGCCATCAGTTCCGTCAACCCGGTTCAACCCCTGGTTAAACTCATTCTCGGCATCTTCCAACTCATTAGTGATGTCCATTGGTTCTTTCCCTAAGTCGGCAGCGTTCATCCTCCTCAAGAAAGCTCGGTTCCTTCTAGCTATTGTCTCAGGGTCCAACGGTATTCTCTCTTCGCTCGTATTGCCTTGTGAGTGTGTTTTCATAAACCTGACACACTAGCAGAAGGATCAAAATGCAACTGCCGAATAAATAAAAATAAAAATAAAATAGAAAAGAAAGCACCCACTACTAACTACTAAGCTATCGACAAGTCCTATTCAAAAAGCATACAACGCCATCCCCGGCAACGGCGCCATTGACTTGAAGCGAATTACACTAGCTTTCTACTAGTAGCTTCCCCGCAAGAGTACGGGTTCACTGTAGTATAAGTACGTATAATGACCAAGTAGTATCGAACCCAAGGGATGGAGTGTATGCGAATAGATCCCTGAAGATCTACGCGTCGTAGTTAATAAGAGTGTATGTTTGGGGATTGAAAATTATTAAATCTAAACTATTCTACTCTACTAATGCAAAAGAAAGAAATGAGTTAATTATCTAAGGGTTTTGTCTCAAATATAAAAGGGTGATGTTCGGGATAGGAATTCCTACGTATACTAACGGAGCAGGTACATAATCAGAATAACTGTGACACACAAGAATTTACCTAAGTCTAAGAATGCAAGGTGAAAGCTCAAGATTCTAAACCCTAATACTTTACCCTAACACTCGACTTCACTAATCTACTAACAAGTTAATAGATTGTGCTTAATTAATGAGATCCTAATTTAACTAAGGTGATGCGGTCGTCCTCCTTCGCTAAACCGATAAATGAATTAACTCTTTCTAAACCTTCTCGTTAAGACTACTAATTGTTATTGAGTGATGCGGTCGTCCTCTCTCTAACACTTTCGTACTAAATTCAAAGGAAAAGTTAAGATTAATTATAAGAATTCATTAACTAAGAGAATTAAAACTAACGTCACGAATTACCCTAATTACGTACCCACATCCTACTTCTACGAGTTCATCCTACCCTAAGCATACAAAGGTTTTAGCCGGACATGGCTTTAACAAACATAAAAGTAATAGAAGAAACAACGAACATAAACATAATGAATTGAACGAAGAAAATAAGAAACATGAACTAGGGTTTTAAAAGAAAATAAATACTAAGAACTGAAATTTAATTAACTAAAACGAAGTTTCAAAGCGTTTAAAGTAACCAAGCTAATGAAAATAACTAAGAAACGAAAAGAAACTAAGAATTCGTATGAAAAACCTCAACAAAACGTAAATAAAGCTTGCTCGTTCTTCTCTTCTTCCTCTCTCTAAAAACTAAATCTAAAAGTTATTTCTAAAGTCCGGGGATCCTTCAAAACGTGTTTGGAAGAGGTATATATAGGCCCCGGGTCGATTCTTGAACTCGTGGGCCGAAAAACGAAATTTGGCATTTAAGCCTCGGAGGCGCTCGAGCTGTCCCGGTCGAGCGGGGCGCTCGAGCCTTTGTGGTCGAATGAATCAGTAGGTCGAACGGGGCACTCGGCCTTGTTTGGTCGAATAGTTCTATAGGTCGAATGAGGTGCTCGAGCTGTGCCCCTTGAGCGGCAAAAACTCTCTATAAGTTTGGAGCGCTCGACCTACGTTGCTCGAGCGAGGTGCTCGAGTGATTGTGCTCGAATGGCCCTTCCTTCCTTGCAACTAACACTTTTCTTTCCACGTACTAATACCAATCGTATTTCTTCGATATCTTCTCATCCGGGCATCCGTTTGAGTCGATTCAAAGTCCTACGAACTCCGTTTTTCGTCCTCGATTCACCTATGAGTATCAAAGAGACAAATTCATCAATGTATAGAAATAGTACTCATTTGGCTCTAAAAACTCAATAAAATCGGTCAAAACTAGGGCGTTTCTAGCTACGAATCATGACAATTTCACGCCTAATCAGACCTCCATATTTGCGGAGGTCTTACGTGTTTTTCCATGCCGTTTGGGCATTGCCTTTTATTCTTTACAAAAATCTTTCTAAACATATTTATATTATAAAAGTGGGGGTTCGGAAGTTAAGTCTGTGATCATATTGCGGTACGAGCTAGATCTTACTGTCTCATGATTAGGCGTGAAATTGTTATGTTTTGGTGCCCGATTTGCCCATGTTTTGAGTGTTTTTATGAGTATTTGGAGTCATTTGAGTATTATTTTTATAAACTGATGAATTTGTCTCTTTGATGCTCATAGATGGATAGAGCGCGAAAAGAGGAGTTTGTAGGACTTTGAATCGGCCAAAATGGACTCCCGGTTGAGAAGTTATGAAGGTTTTACGAACATGTGTACAGCCAGCGGTCGAGCGCCACCGCTCGACCGGAAGAACCACTCGACCACCATAGCTCGAGCGCTAGCGCTCGAGCTGCACCAGCACTCGAGCGTTTTTGCATGTTTTTGGCCCAAAATCGCCCAAATTCATCCCAAAGCCTATATATACCCCTTCCAAGCATATTTTCACATAAGAAGACATATCTACACATATTTACACTCGTTTTTCGAAGGAGAAAGCTTGGGAAGGAGTTTTGAAGAATTTTATACGTTGTAATCGAGGTTTTAATTTACGAATTCTTAGTTTTAGTATTTCTTTTGAACATATTAGATTAATTCTTTCTTTCTTTACTCTTTGAGACGATTAAACCTAGTTTTTCAGATTTATATAGATTTCTTTGGAGACTTTAATTTGTTCTTTCGTTTATGTTCTTGATTTTATTAGTTAATTCAATTATGCATATGTTTATTGTTCTTGTGATTGCTTTGATTATTCAAACCACCATGTTAGGCTAGAACCCTTGCATGCTTGGGGTAGGATGAACTCGTAGAAGTAGGTTGTGGGTACGTAATTAGGGTAATTTGTGACGTTAGGTTTTAATTCTCTTAATTAATGAATTCTTAAAATTAATCTTAACTTTACTTTTGAATTTCGTTCAAAAAGTGTTAGGGAGAGGACGACCGCATCACTCTTTAACAACTAGTAGACTTAACTAGAGGGTTTAGAAGGGGTTGATTAATTTGTCGGTTTAGCTATGGAGGACGGCCGCATCACCATTAGTTAAATGAGGGCCTCTTTAATTAAGCACGATCTATTAACTTGTTAGTGGATTAGTGAAGTCGAATGTTAGGATAAAGTATTAGGGTTTAAAATCTTGATCTTTCATCTTGCATTCTTTTACTTAGGTTATTTCTTGCGCGTCACGGTTATTTTGATTATGTACCTGCTCCGTTAGTATACGTAGGGATTCCTATCCTAAGCATCACCATCACATACTTGCATACAAATCTTAACTTCTTAGTTTAATTTTCTGTTAGCATTCGTAGGATAGTTTAGTTTATTTTAATTAATTTTCTCAAAAATCCAAAAACATTTCACTCATATTAACTACGACGCATAGATCTTCAGGGATCTATTTGCATACACACTTTCCCTTGGGTTCGATAATACTTGGTCGCTATACTTGCCAATACTACAGTGAAACCGTACTCTTGCGGGGAAGCTACTAGTAGAAGCTGGTATTTTCGGTTCAAGTCAATGGCGCCGTTGTCGGGGATGGCGTTGTATGTCTTTTGAATAGGACTTGTAGATAGCTTAGTAGTTAGTAGTGAGTGTTTTATTTTCAGTTTTATTTTTATTTTTATTCATTCGGCAGTTGCATTTTGATCCTTCTGCTAGTGTGTCAGGTATATGAAAACACGCTCTCAAGGCAATACGAGCGAAGAGAGAATACCGTTGGACCCTGAGACGATAGCTAGAAGGAACCGAGCTTTCTTGAGAAGAATGAACACTGCCGGAGGAGGGAAAGTGTCAATGGACATTACTAATGAGTTGGATGAGGTCTAGAATGAGTTTAACCAGACATTGAACCGGGTTAACGGCATTGGAGGAAGTGGTAGTCAAAACTAAGATCCGTCAATAGAAAGCCAAAGCCAAAACCCGGGTACTCAGAATCAAAATAGTCCAGCTCATAACATTGTTCAAAACCCTCATAACAACCCTGCTTACCCATATCCTAACTTACCACAAAACAACTTACCTTATCCACCTTACCCATACCCACCTTATCTGTATCCACCATACCCGTATCCTCCACCTCCTGTTTACAACCAACCACCAGCTTATCAACCACCACCACCCCAACAAGTACCCGTACCAGCTGCTAATCCTCAACACGTTCCTCAGAACGCAGATCAGAATATGGCTATTCGAGGAAGATTTGCGGCACAGCCACAACAGTACTATGATGGAGTGGTATTACCTCCAGTGGAGGCAAATAACTTCTCGATTTCCCTGGGAATTCTAAAGCTGCTTACAGAGAACCAGTTCAAGGGGGTGATCGGGAAGGAGAATCCTCATACTCATCTGAGGAGTTTTCTAATGATAGCCCCCACTTTCAATTACAATGGCATGTCTGAAGATGCCAAGAGGCTTAGGTTGTTCTCATTCTCATTGACGGGAATAGCTAAAGAGTGGTACGATAATACGCTTCCACGGGGAGGTATTACCACTTGGGCCGAGCTCGAGCGTCTGTTCCTCGAGCGATTCTACCCTCCATCCAGAACGGTCAAAGCAAGGATTGAGATCTCTTCCTTCCGCCAGAAGCAAGGAGAGGACCTACGTCAAGCGTGGGAGAGATACTCAAATATGTTGATAGAGTGCCCGCAGCACGGGTACAATGAGGGAGATGTCATGGCATTTTTCTATAGTGGTGCCAACAAGGCTAGGCAAGACCATCTAGACGTCTGTGCTAGTGGATCATTCCTGAATCAAGGAATAGTGAGGTGTAGAGAGATCGTGGACAACATTGTCACGAATGTCGGGGATTGGAATGTGGACGCAGATTTCCAGAGAGTTCATCAGGTTGAGGAAGGTGAAGGAACGAGAAGGTTGTTGATGGCCATGATGGAAAAGATTAACAACCTTGAGTTGGGGAAGAATATGGTTGGAGGGAATGCAGCAGAGAATGAGCAAGAGGACAAGCCCACAATTCAGCAAGAAGTAGTCAATTATATGGGAGGTCCTTATTACAATCAGAATGGGTATTCACAAGGTGGAAATTTTCAAGGAAGGTCTTCTTATGGCCAACCATTTGTACCTCCAGGTCCACAGCCGCCTCAAATTCAATGGAGGAACACACAAGGGTACCAAGGAGGCCAGCAGCTTTCTCAGAACCAATGGAGGAAGAACGAGAATTTTTCATATGCTAACCCGAAGGCGGGTATTACAGTTCCTGCAGGTGTTGATCCGGGTTCTAAACCTCTGGGTGGAGAAGGCGGTGCCTTAACTGAGGTGATGTTGAGAGCTATCCTTCAGAAGGCGGAGGAAGGAAGTAAACGTTTATCATATTTGGAGTACGATGTGAAAGATCTGCATAAGAAAGTTGATCAACGTGATCAAGACCTCCAAAAGAGAGATGTAGAGCTGAATCGAATTCAGCAAGAGAACAACCGAAGGTTCACTTCCATAGAGTTCCAGATGAGCTAGATTGCAAAGTCATTGAATAGAGAGCTTGACAAATACCCTTCAATGCCTGAGGGTAATCCTAAAGAGCATTGTAAGGCTATCCAGCTTAGAAGTGGGACCAATTATGAAGGTCCCCAGGTGCCTGCTGACTCTGAGACGCCCCCAAGGAGATGTTGAGATAGAAGAAAAAGAGCCTGAGGCAGATAGAGATGAGATTGAGGAGATATGAGTTGAGAAGAAGATTGAGGGTGAAAGCACTCAAGCGAGCAAAGAGTTTGAAAAGGAAGACATTGAGAATAGTGAGAGAGTTCCTAAGTGGAAAAAGGCAAAGGAAGCAAGGGAGAAAGTGAAAGAGACCGAGAGAGATGAATGGGGGGTACCCAAATCTGTGATACCCGTCCCATATCCACAACGCTTCATAAAAAAAAATCTTGATGAGAAATTCGTTAAATTCCTTGATGTGTTTAAACAATTGCATATTAATATCCCTTTTTATGATGCTTTGGAACAGATGCCCAACTATGCAAAGTTTCTGAAGGACTTGATCGCGAAAAGACGACGAGTGGATGAGCCGAAGTTGGTGCAGTTGAACCATGAGGTGAGTGCATTAGTGCACAAGGCGCTTCCTCCAAAGCTGAAGGATCCCGGGAGCTTTACCATCTTATGTGACATTGGGAACGAGATCAAGAAAGGAGCGCTATGTGATTTAGGGGCGAGCATAAATCTTATGCCCTTGTCGCTTTTCAAGAAGTTGGAAGGTGGAGAACTTCAACCGACAATGATGACGCTCCAGCTTGCCGATCGGTCTACTACTCGACCTTAAGGTGTGGTTGAAGACGTCCTCGTGAGAGTTGGAGATCACATTTTTCCAGCCAACTTTGTAGTGCTTGAAATGGAGGAAGATGAGCACGTACCTCTGATCTTGGGAAGACTGTTCTTAGCAACGGCCGGGATGGTGCTAGACGTGGCAAATGAGAAGATTACGTTGAAAGTTGATGATCAAGAAGTGAAGATTTCCCTGTATGAGGCCATGAAGTACCCGAAGGAGGATGAGAGTTTGTATTGCATGGATGCCATTGATCCTAGTGTTGAAGACCCACCTCCTATCCCTAATCCTCCTTTTATTTATGAGCTTGATAATCCTTCACCTGTTGATTTAACCCAAGAGCATTATGATCTGATTTATTTTGATAGGGATAAAGAGAAGAAATTGAAGGATGAAGAAGTGAAAAAGGTGGATGTGGTCCAGCTTAAGGGGAAGGGAGGAGTTAAGAAGAAAAAGTTCAAGCGCAAGAAATTGTTTAGTAAGACTCCTCCAGATGAAGGTGAGAAGGAGTTGAGACCCATACCACTTGGGGATGAGAAGGAAGCAAAGGAGCTCATGATGGAGGGGCATCAAGGAAAGGAAGTCAACCACCACTCTTATGAGAGTAAGAGAGGTAAATTTGAGTATGATGTCCCATAAGCTCCTATGAGCTTGGTCCGGCATGAGGACCTTAAAAATAGCGTTGCGTGGGAGGCAACCCACTTTTATTTATTTTTAGTGTTTTATTATGTTATTAGGATATTGTTGAGTCGTACGTTTAACCTCGTACTTGAGAGTTTATTTTGTAGGCTTGTCTCGAAGGAGTGTCAAATAAGTGGAGATTGAAGGAACTCAAGCAAGGGAGTGTGCAACGTTGTTGAGAGAAACTAAATTGCTTGGTTGAGGTAACCCACAACCCCAAACTTAGACCTCTTCGCAAGGTCGAAGTTTGGGGGGTGGAGTTTTTTTTTTATGTTTCTTGTTACATTGCACCGGAGCACCCCTTATCTTTGAATGTGTTTGGTTATTTGGTGCCTTGAGATGCTCCTTGGGGTGATTTTGATTTGATTCGCTATTGCATCTTTCATGCCTATCAATCAACTTATGCTTGTTGATTGCTATCTTTGAGTATGATTTGATGAGAAGAGTTGAGTTGTGAGGTTGAGTTAGGAATTCTCTTGTGTGAGTGTTTGAGTTAGAGTTGATTTGAGAAAGAACTAGTATGCTTGTAAATTTTTCCTCTGAGTATTTGTGTGATGAGAGCGAGAATTCACTAGGACTAGCATGGATGTGAAAGCTGTGAGATTTGAGCCTTATGAGATTTTGATGCATTACTTGATCTCTTCGTTTGTGAGTGGATCGTTACCTTAGAGGATGCTAGAACTTGTGTGTGCCCTTGTTTCTTGATTGTGTCTAGTTTGATATGCCGAATGTGATATTAGGCAATCTTTGTTTTGATTGAGTCACTTAGCCTAAATTTTCCTTACCATGGATATTTGTCCCTTGTTAGCCCCTTTGAGCCTTAAGCCTATTTCATTGGCTAGCATATATGAACACTATTCCAATTTCTAAGCCTTCTTGTCCTAATTTGAGTGGAGAATAGGAAAAGTGTGAATGTTGAAGGGATTGATTTGAGTTGAGAAAAGGAATTATGATGGTTGAGTGGTGATAAAATAAGGGTGTGAATGGGATTTGAGTTGTGGGAAAGAAACAAAAATGGAGAATGAGCAAAAGAAAAAAAAAGCTCATGTGTTTGTGAAAAAAAAAAGTGAAGTGATTGAGAAAAGTGAAAAAAAAAATAAGAAAGAAAAAAATTGAAGTGTTGAGAGTGTTGGAATTGAAAGTGTGTTTATTGAATATGTTGAAGAAGTCTGTTTCTAATCTCGAAGTGCGAAAGTTTGATGTTCTATTCTCCATTCACTTGAGTCACTTACCCAAATTGATATCCCACCTGTCCCAAGAGCCTACATTACAACCTTGAGAAAAGTCCTTTTTGATTCGGCATTGATTTCTAGAGTATGGTCGGAGTTAAGAGTGTTTACAAGTCTATGGCTGCCAATATGAGTGATTGATTGTTTGAGTGAGTCCCTTTATCATTGATATACACTTGTGAGGGAGTGAAATACATCGTTGAGTGCACATCCATGTTTGATCTTGGTGTTTCTTGTTGTTGTTGCATGAGTATGATGAAGGAAGGTGAGTGAGTATACTTGTGATTGATCTTTGAAGCTCGAGTTCATTTGCTTGCATGATTTGATTCTTTGACTCATTCCTAACAATTTCACTTGACTTATTATTTCATTGTTTGAGGACAAGCAATATGGTAAGTTTGGGGGGGGGGGGGGTTGATTAGGCATGAAATTGTTATGTTTTGGTGCCCGATTTGCCCATATTTTGAGTATTTTTTATGAGTGTTTGGAGTCATTTGAGTATTATTTTTATAAACTGATGAATTTGTCTCTTTGATGCTCATAGATGGATAGAGGGCGAAAAGAGGAGTTCGTAGGACTTTGAATCGGCTAAAACGGACTCCCGGTTGAGAAGTTATGAAGGTTTTACGAACATGTGTACAGTCAGCGATCGAGCGCGGTGGCGCTCGACCGGAAGAACCACTCGACCACCATAGCTCGAGCGCTAGCGCTCGAGCTGCACCAGCACTCGAGCGTTTTTGCATGTTTTTGGCCCAAAATCGCCCAAATTCATCCCAAAGCCTATATATACCCCTTCCAAGCATATTTTCACATAAGAACGCATATCTACACATATTTACACTCGTTTTTCGAAGGAGAAAGCTTGGGAAGGAGTTTTGAAGTATTTTATACGTTGTAATCGAGGTTTTAATTTACGAATTCTTAGTTTTAGTATTTCTTTTGAACGTATTAGATTAATTCTTTCTTTCTTTACTCTTTGAGACGATTAAACCTAGTTTTTTAGATTTATATAAATTTCTCTGGAGACTTTAATTTGTTCTTTCGTTTATGTTCTTGATTTTATTAGTTAATTCAATTATGCATATGTTTATTGTTCTTGTGATTGCTTTGATTATTCAAACCACCATGTTAGGCTAGAACCCTTGCATGCTTGGGGTAGGATAAACTCGTAGAAGTAGGTTGTGGGTACGTAATTAGGGTAATTCGTGACGTTAGGTTTTAATTTTCTTAATTAATGAATTCTTAAAATTAATCTTAACTTTACTTTTGAATTTCGTTCGAAAAGTGTTAGGGAGAGGACGACCGCATCACTCTTTAACAACTAGTAGACTTAACTAGAGGGTTTAGGAGTGGTTGATTAATTTGCCGGTTTAGCTATGGAGGACGGCCGCATCACCATTAGTTAAATGAAGGTCTCTTTAATTAAGCACGATCTATTAACTTGTTAGTGGATTACTGAAGTCGAATGTTAGGATAAAGTATTAGGGTTTAAAATCTTGAGCTTTCATCTTGCATTCTTTTACTTAGGTTATTTCTTGCGCGTCACTGTTATTTTGATTATGTACCTGCTCCGTTAGTATACGTAGGGATTCCTATCCTAAGCATCACCATCACATACTTGCATACAAATCTTAAATTCTTAGTTTAATTTTCTGTTAGCATTCGTAGGATAGTTTAGTTTATTTTAATTAATTTTCTCAAAAATCCAAAAACATTTCACTCATATTAACTACGACACATAGATCTTCAGGGATCTATTTGCATACACACTTTCCCTTGGGTTCGATAATACTTGGTCGCTATACTTGCCAATACTACAGTGAACCCGTACTCTTGCAGGGAAGCTACTAGTAGAAGCTGGTATTTTCGGTTCAAGTCATCTCATCAACCGGCCTGTATGAAGCCGACGCCTAATCATTGTATTGGTGTGCAATTTGACCCCAATTTTTCTCACCGTGAAAAACTCAATTGTAATAATTTGGCATAAAATAATTTCTATATAAATGAGCTTTCACGTTATCGGGGTACTAAAACGTCTTATTCTTACATCTAAATTTATTGTAGGGACACCTAATCTTTCCTCGATTAATTCAATTAGGGTTATTAGTGACGAAGTCTACGAATGAATCGAGTCCACTGATAAATTCAGGAGCTATCATGTCATTAATCGATCTTGGTCCATACATCCAACGTAAACGACTTGAATAATCCATATCAATTTGTTTCATATTAATGGATTAATACTCAAAACCCTAGCAATAATTAATAATTTCTATTCTCCTATTAATTAATTATTATTTTCTAAAAAAATCGACAGAGTTTCGTTTAGTTTTTTCGTATTCACCAATTAATCAAAATTCCTACGTGCATCCATTTTCGACTTAATTAATTAGACAAACTCTCATATGCACTAAGTGCACGGTGCACTCACTCAACCGTTGACCATGTTTATACTAAAAAGTTTGTTTCAATTACACTAATAAGTGTGGCTGGATTACACTAAAAAGTTTACACTAAAAACTGATTTTCAGTGTAACTTTTCAGTGTAATCCAACCACACTTTTCAGTGTAATTGAAAAAAAAATTTAGTGTAAACAGAGTCAACTGTTGAGTGGGTGCACCATACACTAAGTGCACTAGAGAGTTACTCAATTAATTAATCAAGGCGGAATACACACATTCTACAACAAACAATAAACAATATCGATCCCTCCTTCCATCCAACGTATTAACCAATTTTACACATATTATTATAATTAAATTAGCTATAATATTGCACATCAAAACAACTAATACTAAATAATTAAAAAAATTAATTAGGCTCTTCTTCTTCTTCCTACATGCATGTATTAATAACTAACTAAATTAATTAAATTAAATATATAACAAAATATTAAATTAATTAAACATTACACTAATTAATATTATTAAATAGCTAGCTATATGTATAAACATATATATACTATTTAAACAAACTAATACTAATTAAATTAAATAAACTACATGCCATATCTTCTACCTAAACATTTGCATGCATGAATTTTTATACATATTCTAAAACGTATGCATATTAAATCGATAGAAACGAAAAAATTTACCCTAGAAACGTTCACATGAATGTGTAGAACAAAGTCTGACTAGTTGCTTTGAGAAATTCCGGCGTTCGCAGTGGCGGCAGTAGCCGGCAACAGCGGCGAAATGGCAAGTGACTCTTTCAAATTTAGATTTGATGAAGAAGTGGTAGATGGGAGTATTAAACTCCACTTGGGCGAGGGATTAAACGAGGAAATTGCCCTCATTCACCTCAACACAGATTCCCACGCCAGACCCTACGTCTGCAAACCTGAGCACGCGCAGGATTCCCTTCCGCGAGGGAAGTAAACCCTCATCCAACAACTAAAGTATATTAGCCAAGGGAATTTCCCCCTTCACTTGCCGAGGGGGAACAGACCCTCGTGACCTTGTCAGGCCAGCTAGTGGTTGAGGGTTTAAACCCTCGTGAAGTACGATAGCTACAATACCCTCGTGAATTCGCTTAAAAATTTGTCTTGGGCCCATGTTTCGGTCGTCAATTCCCTCTTTATACACGAGGAATTTTCTTCCCTTGTGTACTCGCTCGTTTATTGAGAACACTTTTTTTTATCTCTCTTTAAGGACTAGGACTAATTTTCACTCTTTAAAAACCTTCTTTAAATAAGATTTTTTGCAGTGTACGAACGAAATTTAAATTTATACATTGCTCATTAATTGTTCTTGATATGAGATTTTTGTAGTGAAATATTAATATTTTAAATATATAAGTTTTCGAAGTATCTTATGAGTTCATTTTTTTAAGCTAAAATTAAGAAATTCTACCAAGTCCGGTTTAAGGGTCGTCTCATACATGACATGTTTAATATAACAAAATTTTGCATATTTTAGTATATTTAAAATTTTAAAATATTATAAAATACGAAAAATATCATGTTTTTTTGTGTTACTTCTTCATTCGAAGGCTTGGAGGGTAGGGAGGCGTAATCACATTAATAAGAGATTAGTACTATCTTTATACAGAATTGGGAAAAAGGCGACAAATTTAATTAGGTAATGTCTGAGAATTAAAAAGAAAAGTTCTAAATAAATTTTTTTTGTATCCCATCATTGAATTCATTTGATGACATCAACTGTGTCGGCAAAAAACCCAATTGTTCAAGTCGTAGTCTAGCTAAGCTTACTTTAAGACAATACAATTAATTTAAATGTTCGCCAAAGTGTTGTGATATAGTATTTAATTTAATATGTGAATTAATATATAATGAAAAAGAGAGTTAGTTCAAAATTTTGATGGTTGTGAGACGAGTATAATGAAAGAGATTTTGTATTTGAAAGATAATGATAGTAAGAATAACTCTCTTCCACACTCAAATACACTATGCATTCAAGTATAATTTAAAAAAATATTAATTATTTTTTACCTAATAATTATAAATAATAGTTGTTTGCATTGAACCATTATAATTCAATAAAATGACTGATACTATTTAAAAATATGTCTCATCTCATATACTTGATACTTTTCATTTATTTGATACGAAATAGTGCTGAAGTTTTAATTATGACAAAATATAGAGTGAAAATGGTTAGTATATGAACCATTGAAGAGTATTAGTGGTTTTCAATAAAACATATTAGTTGTTTTCATTGAAGGATATTCGTTGTTCTCGCTGAAGAGTATTAGTTGTTTACTGAAAATAAACTAAGACTCTTTAGTAATAACAATTAATATTCTTCAATGAAAATAATTAATACTCTTTAGTTAAAACAAATACTACCATTTCGTATAAAAAAAAATACCATTCAATAATTCATATATAAATTAATATTAATTTATACATCCTCTTTAATTATATGTTACTAAGGTGTATTCGTGTAGTCTGCCCAATTTTCTTAAGCAAACGTACACTTATATTATGTAGGATATTCTAGAAACTATTTAAATAATTATTAAATGGCTTATTTGTGTGAAAAATAGTGAAGGTCCTAGGAAACATTTCACGTTTTCTAAATTAAAATGATCCTCACCATTTATTCGGGAGGTGAACTTCTATATGTAGGAATAGAAAATTCATTAAATCATTTAAGACATGTAAGTATATATATGTAAAAAGAATTCAAGCTCTCTTATACACTTTAATTATCTGTTTAATTTCACTTAAAACAAGTTAGAAATATGTAATTCATTATAATGTAAATAAAGTAAAAAATTTATGTTGATTAATAATTTTTTAATGAAATCTTGATTAATAAATCATAATAACAACTAAAAATATGTTATGAAACAATTTGAATGTCCTAGAAGTTACAAGATATTATAGGGAGTTACATGTCCATGGAGGTTACAAGCAATAATTTAGGATTATCATAATGTCCTAATAGCAATGATTTAGGATTATCATAATGTCCTAATAAATTGTCATTATAATATTCATACATGGCTCTACTATAAATAGGGACCATGAAACCTTCATTGTATACCAACAAGAAGTTGAATAAAATCATTCTCTCTACATATTGTTCTCTCTTCACTTTTGCACTCTCTATAGTATTCATATTTCTATTAATTTTATAACACGTTATCAGCACGATTCTTTACCTTGAGCATAGTTGAAGATATTTGGGCAAGTTCAAGTATCATACACTATTCTTGAGGTAATATTTTATTTGTCAATTTGTTCTTCCATTATGGCTAACCTCACAAAGTTAGAATTTGCAACTCTAGATATCACCGGAAAAAATTATTTATCGTGGATTCTAGATGTTGAAATTCATCTTGAGGCAAGAGGTCTTGGAGAAACTATTATTGATAATAATAATGTATCAAATCAAGACCGTGCAAAAGCAATGATCTTCCTTCGTCATCATTTGGATGAAGGATTAAAGAATGAATATTTAACTGTGAAATATCCACTAGTTTTGTGGAAAGATTTAAAAGAAAGATACGACCACCTGAAGATGGTCGTCCTTCCAAAAGCCCGGTATGATTGGCTCCACTTACGTCTACAAGATTTTAAAACTGTTAATGAATATAATTCGGCTATGTTCCGAATTACTTCTCAATTAAAATTATGTGGAGAAACAATAACTGATAATGATATGCTTGAGAAGACATTCTTGACTTTTCATGTCTCGAATTTGCTCTTGCAGCAGCAATATCGAGAAAAAGGGTTTAAAAAATATTTTGAATTAATTGCCTGTCTTCTTTTGGCTGAACAAAATAATAAATTATTATTGAAAAATTACGAGTCCCGACCCACTGGTTCTAGTCCATTCCCTGAAGCGAATGCGACTCAATCCAAAATTGTGGACGTGGTCGTGGTCGTGGTCGTGGACGTGGTGGAAGTCGAGGATGTGGTCATTTTCGTGGTCGCGGTCGTGGTAGATTTACTCCATATAATACCCACCGTGATCGTGACAAAAAGCAAACTGTCTCCCAGAAGAGAGACAATGGTGAAAAGAAGAAATATGAGGAATATTGTCACCGGTGTGGAATGGAAGGTCATTGGTCCCGTATATGTCGAACAACGGATCATCTTGTTGAGCTTTATCAAGCCTCTTTGAAAAATAAAGGAAAAAATGTTGAAACAAATTTTGTTGATGAGAATGTTGCTTTCAATGGTGATGATGTTGCTATGACTCATCTTGATGTAGCTGATTTCTTTAATGATATTAACTAAGCATATGATATATGTATTTTCATTATGAATAAAATATTTATATATTTGCATCTTTCATTAATTTTAATTTCTAATTTATGTTTTATTTTTCTATTTTTCATGAAGAAGCATTGGATGTCAAACATTTGGGAATGGATTTAGATGGTGATATTTGTCTAATTGATAGTGCTACTACACACACTATACTTCAAAATGAAAAATATTTTTCTCATTTACAAAAGGGGGAGACAAATGTTAATACCATAAGTGGTAGTACAAATTTGATTGATGGCTCCGGAAGAGCCACAATTTTTCTCCCTAAAGGGACCAAACTTGTTATACATAATGCACTACTGTCTCCCAAGTCTCGAAGAAATTTACTAAGTTTTAAAGATATCCGCAGAAATGGGTATCATGTCGAGACTTTAAATGAGAAAAACCATGAATGTTTATTGATAACACAAGTGGTTTCTGAAAAGAAATGTGTGTTAGAGAAGTTGTATTCACTCTCTTCTGGCCTATATTATACGAAAATAAATACAACTGAAATATATCACCTAATAGACCAGAAGTCTATCACTCCCAAAGATTATATGGTTTGGCATGATCGTCTTGGACATCCTGGTTCCACAATGATGAGACGAATAATTGAAAATTCACATGGCCATCCATTGAAAAATATAAAGATGTTGAATTCCAATGAATTCTCATGTGTTGCTTGCTCACAAGGAAAATTAATTGTGAGACATTCACCAACTAAAGTTGGGATTGAATCCCCTGTATTTCTAGAACGAATTCAAGGAGATATATGTGGGCCTGTAGATCCACCATGTGGACCATTTCGATATTTTATGGTGCTAATTGATGCATCTACAAGATGGTCACATGTATGTTTATTATCATCTCGCAACCTGGCATTTGCGAGATTGCTTGCTCAAATAATTAAATTACGAGCACAATTTCCAGATCATCCAATTAAGAAAATTCGTCTAGACAATGCTGGTGAATATTCATCACATATTTTCTATGATTATTGCATGTCAATTGGAATAAGTGTTGAACATCATGTAGCTCATGTTCATACACAAAATGGTCTAGCTGAATCATTTATCAAAAGATTACAATTAATCTCTAGACCATTATTAATGAAATCAAAACTTCCTTTGCATGCATGGGGACATGTTATATTACATGCAACAACACTTGTCAGAATTCGGCCGACAAGTAATAATAATTTTTGTCCCCTACAATTAGCTTTTGGCTATGAGCCCAATATATCACATTTGAGAGTCTTTGGGTGTGCGGTTTATGTTCCTATTGCACCGCCTCAACGTACTAAATTGGGCCCCCAACGAAGATTGGGAATATATGTCGGGTACGAATCACCTTCTATAATAAAATATATTGAACCATCTACAGGTGATTTGTTCACTGCACGATTTGCAGATTGTCATTTTGATGAATCTCATTTCCCGACATTAGGGGGAGGTAAGGACCAACCGAAGAATGAGATTAATTGGAAAATAAACATGGATTTCTTTGATCCTCGAACAAAAGAATGTGAACTTGAAGTTCAAAGAATTATACACTTGCAGAAAATTGCAAATCAATTACCGGATGCATTTAGTGACTCCAAAAGAGTTACTAAGTCACATATTCCTGCAGAAAATATTCCGGTTAAGATTGATGTCCCTGAAGGACAAATAACAAGTGCTAATGAGTCTAAAGCACGCCTGAAGCGTGGTAGACCTCTTGGTTCCAAAGATAAAAATCCTCGAAAGAAAAGAGGATTAAATAAAAGTGATGAGTCAATAGATAATGAAGGATTCACACGTAGTGATAAAATTATACTTCCTGAAAAGGTTGCTTCTGAAGATATTGCTCCCGAAGAGCAAGATTCTGAAGAGAATGAGGTTATTGAAGCCTCAATAAATTTTGTCACTATGGGAAAAAGTTGGAACCGAAGAGAAACAATAATTGATGATATTTTTGCATATAATGTAGCACTTGATATTATGGAAGAAAATGAGGATCATGAGCCAATATCGGTTGATGAATGTCGGCGTAGAAATGATTGGTCAAAATGGAAAGATGCAATCCAATCTGAATTGGATTCACTGGCGAAAAGAAAAGTATTTGGACCTATAGTCCAAACACCAGAAGGTATAAAGCTAGTAGGATACAAATGGGTATTCGTGCGAAAAAGAAATGAGAAAAATGAAATTGTGAGATACAAAGCACGATTGGTAGCCCAAGGTTTTTCACAAAGACCTGGATTTGATTATGATGAAACATACTCCCCTGTAATGGATGCGAACACATTCAGGTATCTTGTAAGTTTTACCGTGCATGAAAAACTTGACATGCGCTTGATGGATGTCGTCACTGCATATTTGTATGGTAATCTTAAAAAAGATATCTATATGAAAATCCCTGAAGGATTTAACATGCCTGAAGCGTGTAAATCAGTTCCAAAGGAAATGTGTTCTATCAAACTGCAAAGATCTTTGTATGGACTCAAACAATCTGGACTTATGTGGTATAATCGGCTTACTGAATGTTTAGTTAAAGAAGGTTATACCAATGACCTAATATGTCCATGTGTGTTCATAAAGAAAGATGGGTCAAATTTTGTGATAATTGCAGTATATGTCGATGATCTCAATTTGATTGGAACTCCTGAAGAGCTCCAAAAGGCAGTTTCATATTTGAAGAAAGAATTTGAGATCAAAGATTTTGGACAAACTAAATTTTGTCTTGGTTTGCAAATTGAACATTTAGAAGGTGGGATTTTGGTTCACCAAACTGCTTATACCCAGAAGGTATTAAAGCGGTTTTACATGGAAAATGCACATCCATTAAGTACCCCAATGGTCGTTCGGTCTCTTGATCCTAATAAGGACCCTTTTAGACCGCGAGATGAAGATGAAGAGATTCTTGGTCCTGAAGTACCACATCTCAGTGCCATTGGTGCACTAATGTATCTTGCTAATTGTATTAGACCGGATATATCATTTGCAGTAAATTTATTAGCAAGATTTAGTTCATCTCCTACACGACGACATTGGAATGGTATAAAGCATATTTTCCGCTATCTCCAAGGAACAATTGATCTTGGATTATTTTACTCAAATAAATCTCGACCTGAATTGCTTGGTTATGCTGATGCTGGGTATTTATCTGACCCACATAAAGCAAGGTAACAGGATATGTATTTACATGTGGTGGTACTGCAATTTCATGGCGATCTACCAAGCAATCGCTTGCTGCCACCTCTTCAAATCATGCTGAAATTATAGCAATTCATGAGGCCAGTCGAGAATGTGTTTGGCTAAGATCAATGACCAGTTATATCCGGAAAAATTGTGGATTGTCACTTGATAATAAAAATCCTCCAACTGTATTGTTTGAAGACAATGCAGCTTGTATAGCTCAACTGAAAGGAGATATATTAAAGGAGATAGAACCAAACATATTTCACCAAAATTCTTTTTTACTCATGAGTTGCAAAAGAATGGTGAAATTGATGTGCAACAAATCCGATCAAGTGATAATTTAGCAGATTTATTTACCAAGGCATTACCGACTGCTACCTTTGAAAAATTGGTGAAATGTATTGGCATGCGTCGATTAAAGGATTTTAAATAAAGTCTGAATCAGGGGGAGTATTGATACACTAAGTAATATGTACTTTTTCCTTACTTGGGTTTTTGTCCCATTGGGTTTGTTTTCCCTTGTAAGGTTTTTAACAAGATAAGTTTGTATAACGACGGACATCCAAGGGGGAGTGTTACGAAATAATTTGAATGTCCTAGAAGTTACAAGATATTATAGGGAGTTACATGTCGATGGAGGTTACAAGCATTAATTTAGGATTATCATAATGTCCTAATAGCAATGATTTAGGATTATCATAATGTCCTAATAAATTGTCATTATGATATTCATACATGGCTCCACTATAAATAGGGACCATGAAACCTTCATTGTATACCAACAAGAAGTTGAATAAAATCATTCTCTCTACATATTGTTCTCTCTTCACTTTTGCACTCTCTATAGTATTCATATTTCTATTAATTTTATAACAAAATATAATTTCTTTGTTTTTGATGGGGAATAATTTTTCAGTTCATTTGACGGTTCATTGTTAAAGTAACAAGACCGTGATATGGAATTTTATTATGGGTTAGTTGCAAAAAGTTAATGAATTTTATAGTCTTTATTAACTACAACACGAACTTTTAAAGTTTACAATTCAATATATGGATTAATTTATTGTTACAATTGGATACATTATGTAAATTTCCAGTGACACTTATGCTTACGTGGCAGTCGGAGCCGTTACCAAAGACATCTCACACACCACAAATGATATTAATTATTTTATTAAAGAGTATTGAATGAAAGTTATTAATTGTTTTATTAAAAAAATCTTAGTTATTTTACTATAAAGTATTAGTTGTAAACCTTTTTTATGGTAAAACTAATTCACATGAGATTAAATCACTTAAATAACTAGTTCTTTTGAGGACTTTTAGTTATAAAGAAAGCATTTGACATGGCGTGTGACATGTCTTTAATGGCGGCTCCATTTGCCATATATGTAAACATAAGTATTACTGAAAATTTACACCGTGTATCAAATTGTAACCGTAGATTAGTTTGTATATCGAATTGCAAACTTTAAAAATTTATGTTGTAATTGATAATGATTATAAAGTCATGAATTATTTTGCAATTAATCATTTTATTATTAAAGTTAAACGATAATATAAACTATTAATATTGCATTCATAAAGTATAATTATTAGTAATAATATAAGATCAGGGATAAGCCGATAAGAGGCATTTTATGAATTTAAACAAAATTTTTAAAAAAAGAAAATAAGACAGCCAGTTTACGGAATGGAAGAAAGAGACAAACCTCATCCCTAATAAACCAATAATTTTTATTATTTTTTTGCTTAAATTTTTTTAATTAATTTCGCAGATAAATATTATGTTGTGACCATATTTATCACGAGAACAAATACGTCCAACTGTTTTGTATGGTCATCATCCGAAAAGATCGTCCCTCATACACCTATCATAATGGAAGATACACCCAAATATAGTAGACCAAAGAACTTAGGGGTAACAGACCATCTAAGGAGTAGGTCGGCCACCCCCTGGTTAATTACCCACATCTTTCATATACTCAAGTGGCTAGTAAATACACTTGATTTTGTAGGATCACCTAACAAACATTGGAGACTTGGCAATAAAGGCACCAACTCATCCTTGGACGATCAGATAAGAGAATCATCTAGGTGTCAAGCTGCCGGGAATAACCGCACTCCAGTACCAATCAAGCTATCAAGCCCTCATTGGTTCGTACACCTGCAGGCAACGTCAATACGGAGGACAGAGCACTGTTGCAGGGTCTAAATTCCTATTTGTACCCCTTGTATACTATATGTAGAGCTATTAAAAGCTCCCAAAAGAATAGTGAATACACACAAAAAATCATTAAGGCCAGGGCCCAAAAACCCTGACAAACTCTCTTACATTTATCGCCTTTTACTTTCTGCAAACATTCATAGCTAATCATTAATATCTGATATCATCCATGACATTTGTGAGCTCAACAAAGCATTTTTTTTTATGTTTTTACCTATTATTAGCCACCTAAAATTCCACTCATTTCCACAGACATTTAGGCAAACAACATATTAAGTTACTCCCTTTTCATGTAATTATAAAAGTCTATCAAACACAATGCACTATCAACTAAGGTCAATGTCATATATGCATATATTACTATACATCATAATTGATTTATGAAGTGTGAGCAAGTTTGAGTGAATATATATATATATATATATATATTTATTTATTTAAAAAATGAACTCCCCTTAAAATGTGAATAACAAATGCTCAAACACATAATTATACCCAATTTCTTAGACAGAAAAAAAAAATACTTGAACTTGAGCAATTTTTGTTAAGATAAAATTTTGTACTTAAATGTTCTGAAGATGTTAAAACAAAATGTAATAGAACCAGTTGAATCTGTTAGTCAACTGAAAAATAGTATTGATCTAAAATAGGACTTAGTTTAAGGAAACTTAAGCAAAACCAGAAGAGTCGACCAAAAGAGTTACCAGAAGACCCCAAACTAGAAGATACCCGAAGACCAATTTATTCAGCTTAGAAGCTAAGGCATCAAGCCAACTTATTTTTTGGAGTTAAACCAGACCAGAACCAGACAAGGATGAAGAAGAAGTCAGAAGACTATGCAATATTAGTTCACCTTAGTGACTAATCAATCAAGCATAGATTTGTTGTTGATTGAGGATATGATTAAAGATCAGATTTACAAAGAAGTCAATCTTAGTTTGAAATTCAAAGATCTCACCAACCAAATCAATCAAGGAGAGATTGATTGTCTGACTTTATATATATATGGATTGATTAACTAACTCTCCAACGACTAAGTCTTCTTTCACCCCTATAAATACGAGAGTTGGGAATGAAGAAAATATAAGAGACATACGCGCGAGAAACACCAAGTTCATATCACAATCAAGCATTCCCACACTCACAAATACATTCAAGCCAATCTACTCATACAAGAGTTACGTTGGAAATTTACGCAATCTATCCACATTGAATGATTATTGTAAGAAGGTTTAGAACAAATTGTTTGAAAGCTTATTGTAGAAAGGTGCTGGTACTTGTCAATTCTAGTAGTTGGTAAGTGAGTGAGATCCCTTGAGGATTGTTGATGATGGATTCTAATCACTTGGATTAATGACTGTTTTAATTGTTAATTTGACCACCATACAGTTACGTGTGATTGATTACTACCGTAAATAGTAAATACGATAGATCGGGATTAAGAAATTGTAAATACGAGTATTAATTTCGTATGTATGTGTAGATTTAGGTGTATGAGTGTGTCTAGGCAAAGTTTGGATGTATTTGTAAATTTAGACTTGGTTTTATTCATGAAAATTTAGAGTTTTTGTACAAGTCCTCCAAGTAGGAGGTGTAATGACCTTTGCTCTCCCATGTGTGACATGTGGAGAGTTGACTATTTGACCTTATCTAAACTAATTTCTATCCTCTAATACGGATTAGCTCGTATTAGAGAGCAGTTCATCTCTTTGGACTTGTCCTTGAGGAATTATTAGCTTGATCTTGGTGGTCGAATTATCTTCTACCTTGACATTTTGGCTAGAGTAGCTCGCCAGAGTCTTATTTGGATTCGGATGGTCTTTGCTTTGATGTATCTCGACTAGGTAAAGTAGCCTGCCTAGCTGGAGTAGCTCGTCTGACTATTCCAACTCGGTCTGGCTTGACTTAACTTGATCTTGCTTCTTGAAGGATTAATTATCCTAAACATGTTCGCCTTAGATGAAATGTAGCTCGCCTATCAACAATTGCCCCCTAGACTGCCTTTATGTTGCGAGGTAAGAGGCGAACTGCTAAAGGGTTGGCTATAATCTTGAGCCTCTTGGTCGGGCTGTATCACTAGCGGTGAATTGCTTTTCCTTGGGTGGACTGCCTTGACTTGGGCGGACCGTACTGGACGAGCTGTATTGGACGGGCGACGGTTGAGATACCGAGTTGCCTAGCACGTCCTGAGGCGTGATGTGGGCGGCATGATTGCCGCCACCCACGCGCGCATTATCCCGAGGCGACGTGCCCTCCAATAATTTTGGAGTAGGGCTGCACTCGCTCAATAATTACTCGTTGGTCCTCAAGTTTTTCACCCTTTTCATAAAATACCCCGTTTTTGCCCACTATAAAAGGGCAAATTCTTCATTTTTTACATTTTTCTATCGATTTCTCAGCGCTATAAACCCTTACTCCATTTCTTTCAAATTTTTGGCAATCGTTTCTTCATCTCCGGCACCGTTTCTTCCGATCCAAGGTTTAAAGGTAATAATTTCTTGTGTTTTCTCTTCTTTTTTCTTCAATTTTATCTTCGTGTGGTTGAAATCCTCGAACTCCGCCGCTAAATCACTCAATCGCCGCCGCCTCTTCAAATTCCCACCGGAATCCGCCATTGACGACTGCCCTAAGCTTTCTTTATCCATTTTTTTCAAAAATATACTCTCAAATGTCCTCTAACTCACGAACCGAGTTAAATCCTCCTCGGAATCCTGGAAAACGCCCAATCGTAGAAAGCTCAAACCCTATTTCGACTGTGAACGTAGATTCGGACCCGGAGGTGACCTCTGTCGTTCGATCTGTTGAATCGGGAGCTCGCCCTTCAAAGGAGAAAATTGCCGAGGTGAATCCAGCCCGCGAGGTTGTAGAAGAGACCAGCACGGACCTCTATTCCGAGGAGAAAGGCGAGGTCGAGGTGCAACAACCTGCCCCCGTAGACAAGGTAACCTGGGAATTTCTGTCAAGCATAGATTACCCCATGCCGAACCCGATCAAGCACCAGATCCCAGTCGCAGTAGCTCGCCAAGTTGACTGGGATGCCTACGAGATGGAGTACTCCACTCGTTTTCCCATTCCATCTCGCGGGAAGCTAAAGCTCAAGATTAACAACTTCACGGCGAGCTACATTATCTCATCAATCACTGAGGACGATCTACCCAAAATCAGGAGGGACTACAAGATCCCTTTTGATGTCCATATGTACACGCTGTTAGCGGATGACCGAGCAGATCGACCACCTCGCGGGCTCACGACGATCAACCTTGCAATCCTCAAGGTCGAAGTCACTCTTCCCCCCCACCCCCTGATCGGTCGTTTCTTGGAGCAAACAAACCTGGCGATCAGTCAGTTGACTCCAGTGGGGTGGATGAATTTGATGTCCCTCATGGTGTTGTGCGCCCTAGAGGGGTATCCTAACAAGCTCTCCGCGGACGAGGTAAATTACCTCATGGCGCTCACTGTTTGTATTGGGGACGAGGCGGGCTAGTACTACCTTAAGGCTCGCCCTGGCCTTAAGGTAGTTGAAGACGTCCCCGGAAAGGTGAAGGACTGGAAACATGACTTGTTCTACATCGGGGGCGACTGGAAGGCCTCAACTCGCCCTTATAGTGGAGTTGAGCGGATTAACACTCCGGCGGAGTTTGGGATTCTCAAGCGTGAGTTTTGCTTCTTCGTTTTATTTGAAAAAGTAAGACTAATTTTAATCTCTCTAATTTTGTTTCAGGTCCCAAAATTTTTAAGTGGAGGAGTGCTAAGGACGAAGCCGACGACCTATTCCTGTTTGTCGTGAGCCCGATCTCTCTAAGGAACTGAGCTGATCGAACCGTACAACATCTTTGCTTGGAATCCACGCGCAGAGTAGCTCGCCTTACTACTTATCCACACCACTTAGAGGTGCAGACCGAGGTCCCTTAGGGTAAACTTTCTTTCACTCGACGAACTACTCTAGCTTTAATTCTTTGTATTGGATATATCTAACATTGCTTGTTCGACCCTTACAGACCAGCTCATCGCCATTGTCGTCGCCCCCCCTCCCCTGCATTCCACGAGCTCGACCAACTCGTCTGGAATATGCCGACCAGGAGAGGGCGAAAGAAGGGTGACCCGATCTCGAAGATGATTGCATTGACGACCAAACCGAAGGGAGATGCCCGCCAGAAGGGTGCATCGGGCTTATCCAAGCAGCCTACCCCAGTGACCAGTCCGCCGGCGGCAGATGCCAAAAAGAAAAGGCTCCAATGTGGTGATGACGCTCCCATCACCGAAGGCGAGCGAGCTCCCAAAAAGAGCAAGAGGCCCCAGGATAGTGGGGCTACTGCAGCTCGCTCGGCCGAGCCGGAGTCTGGTCGGACTCCCTCAGCGGAGCATCTTATGGAGCAACAGGTGATCACCGTCTCTCAAGAGAGGAGGGCGGAACACCCTGATGATGCGACCTACCTTGGTTGTGATGCAGGTCGCTATGATGCGTAAGTATTTTTGCTTTACTTCCTTTTTTTAAATATGTTTTTTTGTAGTTATCAACCTAATCAATTCCTGGTCGATCCAACATGGTGCACCAATATCCCGTGGGGCCTGCGTCTTCACTGCCTCCTCCAAGGACTTGGTCCAAGAACGAGAAACTTTGCCTACACACACTCATACACCTAAATCTACACACACATACTAATTAAATACGAAATCAATACTCGTATTTACAATTTCTTAATCCCGATCTATCGTATATACTATTTACAGTAGTAACCAATCACACGTAATTGTATGGTGATCTAATTAACGATTAAAAACAGTCACTAATCCAAATAATTAGAATCGATCATCAACAAGGATAAGAGAGAGTGAACGTAGAATTTGTTAACATTCAAACCACTATCAAAATTTTGTGCCTTTAAATTCCAAGTTCTACATTCTTAGTTTTCAGACTTGCATATATAAAACATATTTGCATAAAAGAATTTTCACATTTTTTTCATCAGTAAAACTTCTTTTTTTTATCAAAATTGACAGAATATATAGGCATGAGTGATACCTTATACTCATTTTTTTATTATGTTCACTTAACCAAATAACACTATTAAATAGGATTTAAATTAGAGCGTGCTTAAAAATATTTCCAAATTTAAAAACCTGGTTTTGTACAAATCAGAAGAAGACTCTGATCAGAAGACAGAAGATATCAAGTCTTCTGGTAGCTAAATTTTTTTAAAATTTGTTTTTTGGCCTTGGAAGTTTATTCAACCCCATCTAAACTCCCAAGAGTTCTTCCAAAAGTACCTTGTGGGATCAAATGAAATATCTGATTGATTCTACAAGGTACGTAAGAATGGTATTTAACGGGAATAATATAGAGCCCACTCGTGGGCACACAAATTGTGTCCACCTCTTACGTGGCAATGCCACATAATATACATTCTTTTTCTTTTTATCTATATCCTATTTTTATTTTAGATTTGATTAAATCCAATTTTTATACCAAAATCTTATATTTTAGTTTTCTTTCCATAAATATAGGTATGACTGATTTTTTTTTCTTTTTGAAAAATATTAAAACCGAACATTACAAAATAAATTTGGAAATTATTTGAAAATATATATAATTATAAACGAAAATTATTTCACAATTTTTGAAAACTTGGTCTGAAAAATAAAATCACTAAAAAAATATAAAAAAATTTAAATCACAAATAATGTTTAAAAAATTATGTAATAATTATAAAATTGAGAATAATATATTTATAGTACTGCAGTTGCACTTAATGATAGTATTATTAAAATATTAATTGAAAATTATGGCAAACACGAATGTACACCATTAAACACTATTAATAATTATAAATCCAATAAATTAATCTCAAGTCCAATAAATCTCATAAATGAAATGTGTGGTGGCATTACTCGTGGTTAGTGGTGCTGAAAAATATGTAATGAGTGGGGTTTTCAATTAATTTGTAAAAGAATTTGATTCAATTTTTATTTAAAAAAAATTGTGTTTAATATTATAATTATATATATATATATATATATATATATATATATATATATATATATATATAATTTTAATGATAGGTTTTCAAAATAAGTTTCTTACATTTATAAATTATTTCCAGATTTATTTAATCTTTAGATTTTATTTTATAATTTTTGGTTAAAAAACTTTTAAAAAATAAAGGTAACTCATACATATTTCACGGAGTATAAGATTTTTTCTATAGGATTTGGATATAATCAAATTTAAAATAATAGATATAGATTAAAGAAAAGGAATAAATATTACGTGGCATTGCCACGTAAGCGGTGGACAAAATATTTGTGCCCACATGTAGGCTCTATATCATTCCTATGGTATTTAATTGTCAGACTTTATAGGATTAAAATATGAAAAATATTAATTACTTATTTTTTATACAATTGTTGGTTAAATGTTAAGTACGATGTATGACTCTAATATCCTATAGAAAATTAAATGAATAATTTAGATGATAAAATGAAAGCAAATAAATATGTTGATAAAAACACTTCCTCCATCCCGAAGAATGCTTCACACTTACTATTATCTCGTGTTTTAGCGAGCAATTTTTTTATTAATATTTAAAATAATAAATTAATTTTTAAGGAGACATATAATAGAAGAGAGATATCGTACCTATTCTTAAAAATCACTTTATCATTACAATTTGTTCGCTAAAACAAGAAAAAAAAGGGTAGTGTGAAGAGTTTTGTGGGACGAAGGAGTAGGGCTTTGTTTGCAAAAAAATCTAACAACTTATAATCACTTATTTTACTTTTTTGAATCATTTGATAGTGTTTTGTATCTCTTTTATTAGATTAAATAAGTTGTGAAAGCTATAATTTAAAAGTTAGCAATGAGGTGCTTTTGTCAGATTATAAGCTTAACTTTTATACTATCAACTTTTATTTTTTCAAATATTATTAATTTTTCTTCGATTATTTTACAAACACTATCAACATTAACTATTAAGTATTTTTTTTCATAATCTCTAATTTTAATCCATTCTTCAAAAGTATAATCTCTCGCAAATACTCACTGAGAAATACTTGAAAACAATAATTGCTTCTCTGGGAGTAGAGCTGTCAAAGTGGGTTGGGCCCGTTGGGCCGGCCCGCCCCGCCATACTTAAAATGAGGGTTGTGTTAGATATTTTTTAGCCCATTTGGAAGGGGCCTAAATGGGCTGACCCGTTTGGATCGCGGGCTTTTGCAGGTTGGGGCGAGCCGGTCCGCCTTAAAAAAAGTTTTAAAATAAAATAAATTTTATATATTTTTTTGTACATTGTCAACTATTATAATATTATTTTTAGGGTTATTTTGTAATAATTATGTTCATAGATGATGAATTTGAATTGTAGGAGTCTATTCTTATAAATTATTATAGTAATATATTATGAACTTCAATTTGTAGAAAATTATTTTTCTAATTAAAGATAATAAATTTAATTTGTAAAATAAATTTAATTTTAATATTTTTATAATGATAGTTATCAAGATAAATTGTTTGATTATATTTGATTTTGATAAATTTTATATATTAGAGCTTTTAAATTATATATTTTAAACTTTTAAAAACTAAAAAATATATTAAAAAATTAAAAGTGGGTCAGCCCGCTAATAAGTGGGTTGAGTTGAGATTTTGCAGCCCGCCAAAATTTTGGCCCGCTCCGCATCGCCCCGTTAAAAAGCGGGCTTTTACGGGTTTTAGCTCGCCCTGCCCTGCTGACTCGTTTTGATAGTTTTGTCTGGGAGTATTAAAATTTACTAATTTTCAAACACTAAAGTAAAACGAAAATAAATGAATTAGCAGAATCTACGATTTTATACGTACTCCTGTAAAGACAATGAAAGCCTTAAGATGCGCTTTTAAATAATGGTAAGAAACTTAAAACTAACCAGAATTTTGTGGTCTACACTTATGCACCGACAAATGCCTTAAGATGCGCTTTTAAAATAATTGTAAGAAACTAAAAAAAAAAAAGTAAGTAGAATTTATGTTCCACACTCAACTGCATGCACCTTTATATTTGTCTCACTTCATTTTCAAAGCTATGCATATTAAAAAGACAAATTATTATCTAAACATTATTCACCGTAGGCTACTTATATTATTAATTATAATCTTATTATAATATATTTCCAAAACTCTCCAAGGTGATATGTAACACAACTTTATTCTAAGGATGAGATGACATTCTCAAATCTCTTCATTTCGAAATACTGCGCTTTCATTAAAAGTTGGTTTAAGTTTTGATTTCAACCATTCATTTTACATCATTACATCTAAACCATTAATTTGTAACTAGGGTTAATATAATTATTTATCATTTTCATTCGCTCATAAGCCGTCTCTCTCTCCTCTTCTATCTCTCTCACATCGCCATACTCTTCTTCGATCTTTTTCACAGCGCCGCTTCCGCCCCCTCTCCAATCAGCGTGGACCAGCCGTGGATGTCAGGTTATAATTTTCTCTGTTATTTTTGCCTTTTCATTTCTACTCATCTCACGGTTCATTTTCTCAATTTTTTCATTTTCTAACGCCCTTACGGCGCCGACTTCCCTGCCGCTGCCTGCCATGACTCCGCCCCAGTCTTATTCTCTGCACACGCCGCCTCATTTCCAGAATCTTCCAAATGTTAGGTTTTTTTTTTTAATTCATGATTTTTTGCGAAATTATCTTCAGTATTAAGTTTTCTTAGTGTATTAAGTCCTTTCTCCGCCCAGCACAACGCCGTGCAAGGTATGTAGGTGTCGCCTCGCTGCTCTACTCAACCGCATCAGATACCGCGGCCTTGAACCGAATGTATGATACTGATTTTTTTATAGTATTTTTCTTGGTCTTAGGTTTTTTTTTTCTTCTCATCTCCTTCTTTAGTTTTTGACATCCTTCATTGAACAGTCTCGGCTCCGCCGCCATATCCTATAAGATGTAAAACAAATATTTTTTCCACAGTTCAACGATTTTCTGACTTAGATATTTTTGCAATTTATTTTTGCAAAATATTTATATATGCTAATTTTTGTAAGAGGATATTGAAATATTTTGCAAAAGATATTGTCACGTAAAAGATGACAAGATTCCCAAAGAATCTTGCCATCCAATACCATATCTCATCATGGATTATAGATTGTAACATTATTTTTTTTTGGACAAAATTTTACTATCCAAAAGATATTGTCATTGAAATAGCATATTATTCCCAATTTTTTTTGCCATTAAATGCAATATCTTACCATGTATAATACAATAATAGATATTTTTGGAATAAATATTTTTACAAAATATTTATATATGCGAATTTTCTAAGAGGATATTGAAATATTTTGCAAAAAATATTGTCACGTAAAAGATGGCAAGATTTCCAAATAATCTTGTCATCCAATACTATATTTTACCATGGATAATAGATTATAACATTAATTTTTTATTTTTTTTGGACAAAATTTTACTACAAAAAAAAAATTGTCACTGAAATAACACATTATTTCCAAAAAATTTGTCATGATATACAATATGTTACCATGTATAATACTATGATACTGAAAGTTAGCAATTTTTTTTTAAGATTTTCAATTTTTTTAATATATTTTTTTTCAAAATACATGTATACATGAAATGTTTAGGAAGGAATTGAATTTTATTTAAATAATTCGAATTGACGTTTAATATTATATCAAAATTACAAGATATTTAAAATAAAAAATATTTATACTTATAATTTGAAAATAAAAATAACATTTTTTTCAAGTCCGCGAAATTCGCCGGGATACGCACTAGTAATTAATATTTACTCCGTCCCTCAATTTGTATAATATTTACTAATCTATTCTTCAAAATCATTTTATCATTTATATACCCTTCGAACATCTCAATATTACACTATATATCATTACTTTTTATACACTAATCTACTTTTATTTTGAAATGACAAAACTACCATAAAGAAATCACTTTATCTACTTTAAATTAATAAACAACTCTTATATTACATTCGGTGCAACCAGCAAATGTCGCACGAATTCAGAGACGAAGGGAGTACTATTATTTATAAGAGCTAATATTATAAATAGTGTTGTACGATCATACGTAATACTTCTTTCATCCAAAAGTTAACTGTTAATTGATTGTTTATCACTCTAAATTAAATTGAGTTTAATTAATCGATATAGATAGCATGAAATGCAAATATACTAATTTAAAAAATATATAATTATAAAATTATTATATATTGTCATTTAAAAAAAGATCGATTGAACTGGTGATTTAACAAATAAGTATGGGGATGAGGGAGTGCCTTGTCTTTGCCAAAATATTTGAACTTTTCGAGGTGTAAAGGAAAATAGACAAAACACATAGGAGGCAAATGCAAATAAATAATTGCTCCAAATAGTTAATTACCCCTTAATCATCGTATTATTTTATTGAGAAACAAAATCAACGACTCTTTTCAGAAGAAAAAAGAAACTAAATCAGGAAATTGGAATTGAAATCTGAACCCAGAACATGCCTTTCTTCCTCACATGGCAATTTCTTCTTCATCTACCTTTCCCAAAAAGATTAACCGCTACAAGCTCTCCACACTCTCTGTGTTGCTCATCTTCATCTTGTGCATATTCCTCTTTAACAAAAGAGCCCTCGACCGTACACTCTCTCAAAACACAAATCGCATCATCCTTTCTCCCCCAAGATCCGCAGAGTTTCTCGGCGATTTGAGGGACCCCGTTTCTTCACTGTCTAATGTTGATGACAATGTTGCAAGTTCTTCCGAATCATCAGAGCCTGAGTCCCGAGAAGAGGGCAAAGAGGAAAACGTTTCGTCAGAGTCCGATTTTGATGATAAAACTACTCGAGAAAACAATGAGCCCGAGTCTCATGATAATTTAGGTGAAAAAAATGGCGAGCCCGAGTCATCAAATGAGGACAAAGTATCTTCCCTATTGTCGGCGCCTGAGTCTCAGGAAGGAAGTAAGGAAGAGCGCGTTTCGTTAACGCCTAATCTTAATGAAAAAACTACCCAGGTTATCGAAATGCCTAAAAACCCATCGGATTCTGAATCTGGGGATAATTTAGGTGAAAGAAATGGTGAATCCATTTCATCAGATGAGGAACAAGCAGTACCCATTTCGTTGGAATCTGAGAAAACCGGAGAAAAATCAGAACATAGTGGCGTCGAGGAGAGATCTCAGGGCGATTCCGATGAAAGAGCTGATGATCCGACCTCATCGAATGAGGAGTCATCCGTTCCCATTTCATCGAATTCCGATGTTGATGAAAATACAGAGGAAAAACCAGAAGTCGAGGAGAGGTCTATTGAGGAGACTCCTTCATCAGATGCTAAAATTGGCGGCGTTATCGACCATGCAATGGTGGAAAAGCTGCGGAATTGTGATATTTACAAAGGGACATGGGTGAAGGATGATGGCTATCCACTTTATAAACCAGGGGCTTGCCCTTATGTCGACGACGGTTTCGAATGTCGGGGTAATGGGAGGCCTGATTCTGGGTACACACAGTGGAGATGGAAACCAGATGAATGTGATCTTCCCAGGTTTGTTTTCTGAGTCTGCATTTGTTCTTTTCTGGGAACTAGTCAATTGAACTTTTGGTGATATATCCTTGGTTATGGTTTGTTATCAATGTTTGATTGATGATGTATGGTGGTTTATGTTGCTGGACGTCTCTGTTTGCATTTAATATGATGATTTGCTTAATCTAGTAAGGAGGGAGTCAAATATGCAGTCTTATAGTAGTATGGCCACGTGGACCTTGTTCAATTGCTATCCTGTATAGTCGAGCTTTACACGTAATAGTTGAGTGTAAAAATTGCCTTCTCAGGCATCCCTGATTTAGTAAATATGACTGAAAATGAAGGTACTCACTCATCTTCAACTTGGCTGTTTCAGTTAAATGCTGAAGATTCGAAATTAAGATAGAATTTCTAAGAACCAGTAATCATAGGTACATGTGTGGAGGGGAATCGGGTCTATGCTCTATCCGTTTTAAAATTTTAATCGAATTGATACCCGAGTTTTCTGGCCGTCTTGTTTTAGTTCATTGCATTTGATTTCTAAACAGATAGATTCTAGGAAAAGGAAATATTTGTTTTTTTACTAAAAACCCAGAACCTATTCTTCACAGTGATGCCAAGAGGTGTTGTAATTTCAGAAAAGATTAGTTGAGCTGAGAGTGCTATCTTGAGGTGAACAAATGTGAGACTTTTCTGTATATTTGGTATATTATCCACTTGAGAGTTTCAACATGAGCTAAAAATAATGTTTTGGAATTTCCAGTTGGTGCATATTTTGTGCATTGAGATGGACTTATTGCTCAATCACTCTCAAAAGTTCTATCTTCCTTGGAGTACAACGTATTCGAGCAAAGCCCCTGGGTATGCACTAATGGCAGTTTTTTTTTTCACAAATCACAATGGTTTTCAAGGCCAAAAGAGGTTGACAAAACACCTTCCCGGATATCCTCAATCTAGTTAGAACTGATGCTAATGTTTACGTTGCCACCTAGATGTTAACAGTTGCAGGTGTCTAACGATTTGAAAGTATAACTCCCATCTTGAATGTGACACCAAAGGGAGTGAAAACTAGCCCCATCTGTTTCCATTTTTTGGTCATAGGTTAGCCCAGAACAAGAGCAGCTTCGTTAAAGTATATTGGTATTCTCTACCAATATAAGGGTCGCTCATGGATCCTTGATATCTTTATCACGGATTTTCAACTCTTAGTTTTTATATTCCTGTCAAATAGTTCTTAATTTGATCAATGCTTTCCATTGACAGTGGTTCCTCAAATCATTATCCATGTTTTTCTAATTGATGTGGATGTATTGAAAACATATTAACCGGATCTTTCAATGACTTATTAGTCTATATACCGTTTGTGTAGGTTTAACGCTACAGACTTTTTGGTGAGACTGAGAGGAAAGAGGCTTATGCTGGTAGGAGACTCTATGAACCGAAACCAGTTCGAATCTCTCTTATGTCTTCTACGTGAAGGTCTTGCAGATAAAAGCAGGATGTATGAAACCCATGGGTATAAAATATCAAAAGGGAGAGGATACTTTATTTTCAAATTCAAGGTAATTCCATGTAATCATTTTGTGTTTCCTGAATTCGTACTTCATCACATGTTTTGAAACAATCACGGCCATTGAACTGTTCATGCAGGATTATGACTGCACAGTGGAATTTGTGCGGTCCCATTTCCTCGTTAGGGAAGGAGTTCGTATCAATGGACAAGGAAATTCCAATCCAACTTTGTCTATTGATCGCATTGACAAGACAGCAAATCGTTGGCTGAGGGCAGATATTCTCGTGTTTAACACGGGGCACTGGTGGACCCATGGGAAGACAGCTAGAGGGTGTGTGAGTTATATGTTTATTTTCATTCCTAATACTGTGTTAATCTTTGGGGCATGCGGTTCAAAAATTTCAAAGGGAATGATTATAAGAAACATTGAATAGGGAATTACAGTGAGAATGATGGTTATATTGTTATTGTTTTGCTCTAATATCTTGGAATAAATTGGGACAAAGAAATGATATATAGTGTAGTGATCGATGAGCAATGATTATAGGAGGGTAGGTAGTTAATCACAACGGGATAGTGATTAACGTTTTTTTGAGTCTCATTACCATGTACGAAGTACATTTATTCATGTTTATTTTCATTTCCATTCTCATTTGATGAATTTTGAACCAAACGCACCCCTACATATAATTTGCTTAAAACTTATTTGAAATGTTCTTGCAGAAAAAACTACTATAAAGAAGGTGATCATATCTATCCTCGCTTTGATGCTGTGGAAGCATATAGGCGAGCCATCACAACCTGGGCTACATGGGTTAAAAGGAACATGAAACGGAAAAAGTTGGTTATTTATCGCGGCTACTCATCTGCTCATTTCAGGTAGCATTTTTCATACTCTCCCATCTGATCAAGAAACACATATACTCCGTCCGATCTATTTTAACTGCCGTTTAAGGGTGTTTCTCAAGATTTAAGAAAGTCATTAAATAACAATACATATATGTATTGTGTGACATTTTTTACCCTTTTGTTTACTTGCATGGAGTAAATTTGCTTTAGTTAATGCATACTATTACAAAAAACAAGTAGGAGGGCAAAATGGGAGCATCATATCTAATTCTCTTAGATTAGTGCAAAATGACAATTATTTTTGAGTAAAAAATTCTTCTCTAGAAAGACAGTCAAAATGGGTCGTAGGGAGTGGGCAAAAAATAAAGTATGTTTCTTACACTTCATGTATATATAATATATATTAGAGGTGGAGAATGGGATTCTGGTGGATCATGCAACGGAGAGACGGAACCTGTAGTACGGGGAACTATTCTCGACAGCTATCCCCTGAAAATGACAATCGTCGAAGAAGTCCTCAGGGAAACACAGGTGCCTGTGGTGCTGCTGAATGTGACACGTTTAACCAATTTTCGTAAGGATGGACACCCTTCAATTTATGGAAAGAACGTCACTCGTTTGAAAAAGGTCTCTACGAGAAGGCAAGATTGTAGCCACTGGTGTCTTCCTGGAGTACCTGATGCTTGGAATGAGCTAATATATGCCACTTTGGTTGCTAAACAATCTTAGTCCCACTTGTATCCATCCGTTTCACACGAAATCTGTACAATTTTGTGTGTATATTGCTCGAAATTAAACTGTAATTTTTGAGTCACCTGAAAGCATGTATACCGTTCTGTTTTGTTTAGTAGGAAGAGAAGCTGATGTCTAGATTCACAAGGCCATTTTTATAGAACTTGTTAGTTGTAATCACAGAAGAGCACATTTCTTTCTGGTTTTTATTACACCAAAATACCAGTTATATACTATGGCTTAATTGGTTTGAAATTTATCTAAATTCAGAATTTAACGTTGTTATAAGATGTTGGGGCTAAACAACCAGTACTGATTCATTAAACTTTTGTGGCATGCCTTTTTCTTTTGATACCATATACATAAATAATTAAAGGTAGAGAGAAATATGAATGTGTTAGCTAGAAATAGGAAAATAATATTTCTGGAAGTTTGAAAATATGAGAGAGAAAAGAATGTAGATGCATGATGGGAAGGATTAGAAAGTGAAAGGAGGAGATGGGTAAAAAGTAGGGGTAAGGGCATGCGCAGTAAAATTGCATTATTAAGTCTAACTATCTAAACCCAACGTGACTGGTTTCCTCGATTGGTGGTCCCCACTTTATTCACTGCGAGCGACAACTCCTTTTTGTGTTTTTTCAAAATCCACCCAGCCGCATAAGGGCTACCCACACCAAACAATTTCTTTTATTTTATTCTATTTTGTCATCTTCATACCCCTCACTGAAGCAGTGGACATAAATCCCTATTGAAGGAAATATATTATATCTATTTTTCTAAATACATAATCACACATTCACGAGGAATGTAACTAAATCAAACCATTGCGTACATTATTCTAAACTCAGCTTGAAAAATATTTTTTCGAGCTAGTTTAATAAAGCTCGTAAACTTAAATAAACAAACACAAATTCAATATTACTCGATTAATTATCTCGTAAACAAAGTCAGTAAATTTGTGAACTAATTGATAAAAATTATAATGAGAAGTTTGATTTTAATATATATTATATAATCTTTACACTGTAAAATTAGCAGATATAATTTTTAAGAATATAATTTTATTTTTATAATTAATTGATGAATAATTTAACTCAGAACAAATTTATTAAGCTCGTTTAGGATCATTTAGGCTTGATTAAACTAAAAGAAATCGTGAATATATTAAGCTCGAACTCGAATCAATAATTAACAAATTAAATTCAAATAGGAATGACAAAGGAGCAGGGTAGAGTAGTTCTGCCCGCACATATCCCTAGTCTCCCCGTCCAGCACAGGGCAAGTCCGCTCCTTCCTCACCCTATTTTCCTTTTAAAAAAAATATATATATATATATACAAACATATTTTTAAATATAAGCAAATGCGTATTTTTATATTGAACAAATTTTGCATCATAATATAACTCAATTTAATAAAAAAAAAAAATCAAATTCTCAATTAAAAATAAATATAATCATCAAAGCTACAAATTATATACTTCCTTCGCCCCAAATTTATTTTCACACTTTCATTATTCGTCTAAGCACAACGTATAAATACAACCTTACTTGCAATGAACGAACAGTGAAGGTGAAAAAATAAAGTGGGATGGTAGAAGTATTTATAAATGACTGAGGAGTACATATATAAGTATTTATATTAGATAGATTGCGTGGCATATCGGGGGAATATGCATACCTATATCCGATTTGTTCTGCATGTGGGCGGGGTCCATTTCCAGAACAAGGTGAGATTGACTTGATCCAATTGGAGCGGGGTGGGCCGGGACAGCTTTGGAGCGGATCGTTTTGCCATTCCTTAGCTCAAACATTATAAGGTTCTTTTCACTTATGCTCAATTACATCCCTACATAAGAGTAATACACAATGATACTCCATCGGCCCTTTTTTAATTGTCCCACTTTATCTAATATGATGTCTCTTTTTAATTGTCACTCAACTAGTATCAATGCATTTTTTATCTACTTTTTATAATAACGACTCTAATAAATTGTAAAGTTAATTATCATTTTGTAATAAAATGAATAATAAATAAAGGTGTAAGTGATTTTTGATATTTTAATAAATAAATTTTTTAATTTGTGTGAATGTATAAAATGAGATCGATAATAAAAGAGATGAGGGAATAATTTTTTTTAACAAATTGATAAATTTTTATGAATCCGTTAATCATCATTTAATAATTAAATATATCGGTGTATAAAACCTTTTGCGCACTTAATAAACGGTAACGTTGGTTTTTTTCTATTTTGAGGGGTGGGGTAGATCATTGATGAGAATGATTATCATCGAACTTTATAATAATAAATAAAATAGGTTGCTTCCATTTACTCACGGAATATATTCAAACGGGGTCTCATTCTCTCTCTCAATCTCGCCGCAAAATCCTCTCTCTCTCTCTAAATCTGCGAATTACAAAGATTTTGTCTTATATTTGGGCTCGCAGGTGAGCGAGGGTTGAAGATATACCTCCTGAAAATGTATATTTTCGTCTTGCTCATAGAGTGACCTATATACATCACTTCCCACACACTTTTTGAGGAATGCGCAACAACTAGTTTCTGAATCAGCAAAAGTACAGAGAAATGTTGGGCTTTCTGCTCAGAAAAGATGTCAGGAAAATTCTCAAGCGCAAGGATAGCGACGCTGGTGAAAGAGGTCCATCTTCTCACTTCTTTTCTTTTATTTTTCTCTTTCCTTATTTGGAGTTTAATTGGGCGGTTACGATTTCTAAAATGCTTTACTAGGTCACAGCTTTACTCAACGAATTGGAAATGCCATTTTACTTCTGACAGTGTAGTATACTTCTTTAAGCAATCGCCGACTATGATTCCGGAGATGAGCGAAAATTAGAGGGGGAGAGAGAGGGAAAGAGATTAATTGGTTGAAATCTTTGATTTTGCCAGTATATAGGATTAACTAAAGTTCTATGGTTCTTCTGCTTTTTCTTCCTTATAGTGTTAATTGGGGGTTTAAAAGGTCGCCGAGATTGGATTTTGATTTCTAACGAGATTGGAGTTTTTTGTTCACAACATAAATGTATACCATCTACTAGTTTATGTAAAGAACTTTTCATTAAAATAAAGCCCTCATTGTTGAAGCAATTTGTTATAGAGTGATAGATAAATTGCTGAAGTGAAGTCAGAAGGGAGATACACCTTGTGTCAGCATAATATTTTGGAGACGCAGTGTTATTGGGAGGCTTTTATAATTAAAGTATACCTTAACCTTAATCCTCTTATTTCTCAGAGCCACTAATTTTACATTCTTAATTTGAGTATTAATAGGGTCAGTTGATCGGAATTATAATAAATTTTTTAAATAATTAAAATCAGTATAAGAAGCACTTAGAAAAGCTATGGATATGATGCATTTTCCATCATTTCACAGTTTGAGGGCCTTGAGGCTTGACTTTTCTGGTTCTTCATGTTTTTTTGTTTTTTCCATTTGTACTATTGCCTTGTAAAATTTCATTTGTAATGCAGTTCTAGTTTTGTAGGTTAGACTACCATCGTCTGTTGTGATTTGGCCTGCATTATAACTTCTTTGTTTTGCTATGTATTGGAAACTAAATCTTGCTGTAAGCTTATTCCACTTCAACTAACCATCCAAACCATAAACATGATTTGCCAAGAACTGTAAATAATTTTTGGTTCATCTTGTAATTATAATGGTGACATTTCGTGGTTATATTCATGCGGTTCCAAATATATAGAATCCGTATTTATCGTTTGTTGTTTGGCCTCTTTTTTCTTACCACAGTGTTGTCTTAAATTCATTGTTTTTCTTACCATGAATTAGTATATTTGCACATCACCTTATGTATTCCTATCTTCTTTTAGGTAGAGCCTTGGAGGAATTACGCTCGTCTATGTTTAGCAAATTCCGGTCAATCAGTGGGTCCAAGCGTCAACAACAATCACTATGGGGACCCACTATTGCTCTTACGTTTAATTTTTTGGTTTCTGTTAGTATTATATTGATGAACAAACTGGTAAGCCACAGAACTTTTTACTTGCTCTCGTACTCTATGAATATGTGATGATTAAGGCTTTATCCTGTTTTTTTTGCAGGTACTTGTCAATGTTGGATTTAATTATCCTATTTTCTTGACTTTTATCCACTATGTAGTCAGTTGGTTGATAATGGCACTTTTGAAAACTCTGTCAATTCTCTCTTTATCACCTCCACCAAAGGCAGCAAAATATTCTACTTTGTTTTCTCTTGGTATAGTTATGTCACTATCCACTGGTCTTGCAAATGTTAGCTTGAAATATAACAGGTGAGACATTACCCTCCCCATTGTTTTTGCTCATTATTATGTGGCTATATGTAGTTCTAAAATTCTGCAGACGTCTTTCTTCAGTGTTGGATTTTATCAGATGGCTAAGATTGCAGTGACCCCCGCAATTGTTTTAGCTGAGTTCATTCTCTTCAGGAAAAAAATTTCAAAGTTAAAGGTGACCATCTATTTGGAAAATTTATAATTTTTCTGAATGTAAATAGTAGGGTACTCACTATGTTGTTTCTAGGTACTTGCTCTTACTGTAGTATCAGCTGGTGTTGCTGTTGCTACCGTAACCGATATTCAGTTCCATTTTTTCGGTGCTTGCATAGCAGTAGCATGGATTATACCAAGTGCAGTTAATAAAATATTATGGTCTAATCTCCAACAACAGGACAACTGGACTGCTCTTGCGTAAGTAGTGTGTTTCTATAGGTTTTTGATCAACAACATATTCTTTGAGCATTCTGTTATTTGCTGATTCAGTCTTTCAGATAATACTGATTGAAAGTTCTTTAACACATGTCTTTTTAACAGACTAATGTGGAAGACGACACCTATTACTTTGTTCTTCCTGGTGATGTTAATGCCATACCTGGACCCTCCAGGTGTACTTTCTTTCGGCTGGAACCTCAATAACTGTGCAGTTATTGGTGGTTCCGCTATACTGGGCTTCTTGCTTCAGTGGTCTGGTGCTCTTGCACTCGGGTATGCTCTTTTCCTATCTCTCCTCTTGGTGGTAGATGCTTAAATGTGTTGTAAATGTATTGAGCAAAAACTTGGGTGTGAGTAGCCGCACCCATTTCAAAATTATACTTTGTTTTACAACACCTTCTGATTTCCGCAGTCAACTTGAAAATATATGGTATTGCAGTAGTTTAGTTGCATCCAATTTTACTATTTTTACAGAGTTAACTTGCTCAAGTCTTTGTATATGCTTATAAAATATTAGTTGGGAAATGTTAACTAGGTTTGGGGTCACTTGATTTGGTGCTGAAAATACAGTATAGAATGGACAATCTGCATAACTTGACTCTTATGAGCTGCAATTCATTTATTCTCGAGGCATATACTTTAAAATTATTCGTATAAATACTCAAATCTTGTGAACACGATTCGTCTATTAGTTAGTATGCTATTTCTTGTGATGAAGACCAAAGCATGAAATGATGTAAGTTAGCAGTCCTCAAATCCAATTGTTGGATATGATCAAAGTATCATAAAGTTCATAGCAGCCTTGTTTGCTCCTTAGTTGAATATGGTGGCTACCCAACATGTTTATGTATGTGTTTGCAAATTTTACTAACAACTTCCTAATCACTTTTTCTCATAACACTGAAAAATTATAGTGTTTGCAAACGCCACCTAAGTATGTTATTGAAAGTAAATTTGATGTTACAATTGTAATTAGTATTGCTTTGACTGCACTCTCTTTAGGGCAACCTCTGCAACCACCCATGTTGTGCTGGGACAGTTCAAAACTTGCGTCATTCTTCTAGGAGGCTTTCTTGTCTTTGGTTCAAATCCTGGAGCAACGAGCATCTGTGGTGCAGCCACTGCTCTTACTGGCATGTCCTTTTACACTTATCTCAACTTGCTATCGAGGCAACAAGCAGCCAAAACTTCATCATGGCAATCTACACTTCCGCTATCAAAATCTAAGCTGAGCAAAGAAAACGATGACATCCATATGGAGGTGGCAGAAAGCTCGCCTAGTTTGGTGGTCGAACAGAGACCATAACTGGTCGGTGAGCCTTATTATTAACCATTTTCTGAATCCCTGTTTTATGTGGGATTCGAATTCCCTTGCTTCTTTGACTTGATTAACAACACTGGTAGCGAACCGTACAAAAATCTGATAATCGTTTCCTACATTTGTTACTTCCTCTGTTACTGATGAACATGAACATCACGGGAGGCTCCGTCCTTAGTTTCAGTTTATATCTGTGAGAAGATAGTGTTGAGATTTCTTGTAAAAACACTAACCTTGTTTTGTCTATAATCAGAAATTGTCATCTTTTTCAATCGTATGAAAAAATTTCATGTAAAGTAGGTAGTACTTTTAAGTGCGTGGATTCGGGCCGGTTGAACCGGTAGTGTATAGCAAGATTGTTTGATTATCTTCCCGGTTCAACTGAAACTGTATGGAATGGTAACTGTATTATAAAGTTACTATGAAGTTGTAGGGGTAGGGTGAATACTGTCATTTTATATATATATAAATATATTTTGAATATGTATGACTTGTATTGGGAAGAAAAATAGCATACGGAAGGCAGTCTTAAATTTTAATGGAAAAATCAAGAAGCAACTTCCACTATGGAGTCGTTTTGTCCCCCATTTTCTTTCCGATAACATGTTTGTTTTTTTTTTTCTTTTGTAGAAATGAAATTCTCATTCCGCGACATTGACAACTAATTTTTTGCTAAAATGTAATTTGTACGTACAATATGTTTTAGCATTTTATATCATTAAATATAATAGTAAAATAAGTGCATTCAGTAAAATTCCGAATGTTAACAATTGCACTCATTTCTATTTTTATTATAATATCTAATAACTTCATATTGGTATCACATACACTACTATATTGACAATCCTTATATACAAAGATAAGGGTTAATAAAAAAAAAATCAACATATGTATTTTTTTTTTTTTTTGATGAATTTTCTATTACAAAATGAACTTTAAAAATTAATAAAATAGTACATTTTAATTTTTTTTTTTTTTTTAAAAATAACATCAACCAACTTTCTTTTACATGTAATTGCATGGTCACCACTATCATTAGAACCGGAAATTGTTGATAAGGTTGAAATTACGATTGTCACACACTTGATTCACGATGTCAGTGGCAACAGATTGTAAAATAAACGTTACATACATGATGGTCTCGTCAATGCGTACCTAATAAGGCCAATACAAAATAAATATAAAGAAATAAAAGACCGTTGTTGCAATTAAGAATATTCGAAATTTTGTGCTATGATTTTTTTGTTGTTTTCTAAAGTTCATGTTTTAATTAAAAATTCACACAAAATTGATAATTTTTTTATTTTAAAATTAACAATTATTTTAGACAAAATATATTGTGAACAAATTTCACTGTGAAACTTGTTTGCATTTTATGTATTTTTTTTAACAGTATTAGTTGATTTATTAAAATATACATATATAGTTTGATAGTAATAACTTCAAATGAAACAATAAATATCATTTTGAATTGTATGTTAAAACTGATTTGCAAGAGATTTATTCATTATTTTAATTTGTTAAAAAAAATTGAAATCTTATCCGAGCGATAATGTTTCAAAAAGTATTTTATGAAAATAAATATACCAGTTCGGACCGTCTTGCCCAACCCAATTTAGCCCATCAACTCTTAACAACCTGTAAAAAAAATAAGTTGAGATTTTCCAACTTATTTTCTTAACCACCTCCACCTCTAACCTTTCCCCGCCTCCACCCACCTCTACCTCAACATAAAAAAAATATTTATGATAAATTTTTAAAAATCTTATAAATTATAAGTTGTATTAATTAAACACTTAAGTAACTTATAAACTACTTAAAAATAATATCTTATAAACTCTTAAAACAACTTATAAAATGTTTGAACGTATAAGATCTTTCGAATAAGTGTAATCAAATCGGGCTCTTAAATTTCTCTCCCGAGAAATGAGTTATGGCCTTAGCAACATGTCTCAAACCTATTCAGTTGTCATTCCTAAACAAAATCCAAATTCAGAACTAATGAAGACCTGCTCACCAGACGGATCCGACTCGGGTTCAATTCCTAGTTAAAGACTTAAAGTACCCGTTTGTTAATACTTCAACCAAATAGCTACTGCTCTTTCTTTGAGGGGACAACCATTCGAATAAGATCTCTTATTTTAATTTGATATTTTGAATTATTTTTTATATTTTTATGACATGCCAGTGTTAATTGATTATACTATTTATATTATATATTAAAAATAATAGTAAAATAGTAAAGTGATGAAAATCACCTATAACCAATTTCACTTATATTTCCGCAAAAAAAAAAAAAAAAAAAAATGTTGCAACAAATTATAATATTTGAATATCAATAATTTAATATGCATAAATGTTTTTGTATAATTTTATATGGAATTTTTAAAATCCATGCAAATCAATCTAACACTCAATCCAATTAAATATATTTGGCTTCAATTAAAAACAGACTGTCTTGATGAATTTTAATTTGCCCATTTTAGTATGATTATATTTTCATAGTGCGAATTTATACTAGAAACTCCCTCTTATATTGAGAAGACAATATATGACCATTATGAATAAGGAAAGTTGACTACAAAAAGAATGAGTTTATTTAAAAGAAGAAGATTAAAATTAGCATGTACTAGTGTTCTAGAAAAGGTATAGTATCTATAGTATTGAATGATCTTTATGAATCCACATAAATTTCAGTTTTATTAATGTTATAAATTTAGAATTACTACTGCACTACTTCAAAATACACACATATAATAAGAGAAAAATTATGACTTCACAGATTAAAATAATCACCGGTTAATGTGCAAGTTCAAAATATTCTGTGATTATCATCCTTTTATTTAAATTAATTACCGAATACATGAATACAGTAGATATCTGAACACTATTAAATAATAGTACTCCGTATAATCTGAAAAAACTGAATTAATAATATGTATTTACTTCAAATTAATATCTTCTGACTAAGATTACTTAAGATATACTTATACTCTGAACATAACTAAGATATTTTGACGTCAAGAGTCAAATAAGTAGAAATTCACACATATTAAAAAAAAAAAAAAACTATCTCCATCATCCCATAAATACTATCGTTCTATTTTTTTTTACACAAATTAAAAAAAAATCATTATTTAATGTACTTTAAAATTCATACTATATGTTTAGAGTAAGTTGTAAACCAGACACACTCTATACTTTAAGTGTATTCTAAAATAATCTTAGTTATTTTTATTGAAAAATTATAGATGTTTGAACAGTATATCGATCTTGTGTATACAAGACTTTGTCATATTTTTATTAAGATTATTAATTTAATAAACATTTTAAAAGGAAATTATAAACTATGAGTCTATGATTTTAACCGGCGAAAAAAATAAAACTACTTTTATGGTACTTTCCAACATGCCAGATGGGGAAATACTCTGAGAATCAAATGGTAATATGTTTGTTTGCCCCCTTCCAAGACAATGTCTCACATGCTACTACCATTTTAATACGTTATTAATTAGATGCCAAATTAAAATTTGCAGCAAAAATCGATTAATTAAATAAAATGTTTGTTGGACGATCGAATGCCTTGAAGTAGGCTTAACGATTCCCAAAGTACAATTAATCTCAACCTTAATTTATTTATATTGAAAGCATCCACATGCATGAAAGGATAATTAGACGTCATCCATGATTAAATTTGTCAGATATAGAACATTGTGATAATTGAGAGCAAAACCAAATAAATAACCCGAAATAAATCCATTCAAATCAAATTCAACTCAATATTTCTTGTTTGACCTCCGCGTAACAAGATCTTGTCTTCAATTAAAAATTAACAGGAATAACACAAAAGGTATCTTTAGCAAGCATTTCCGTCAGAAATAAGATTTTATTGTCTAAACGTAATAGATTCGTAATTCAGCCGCGACCCAGTGAATAATTCTCAATATACATAATAATAATAATAATAATAATAATAATAATAATAATAAGATTCGACGAAACAACAAATTGAAATAGAGAATTCTAAACTGATCACTATTAATTATAGTATTAAAAAGAAGATGAATTAATCTATCATCCAAAATATCTATCAAAGTTCCACTAAAATACTACTTATTAATTTCTTTCTAAAAACAAGGAAAAAGAATTAAAATTGACGAAGAAATATTGAAATAAAAAAAGGTGACCAAGAGGAAGATGCACATGCAAGGTGGCATGTGGTTTCCAAGTTGTATACACTGATTCCAATGGAAGATAATTAATTAATATGATCCCTGCATGCATGCATGCTTGCTTTACTCCAATCATCTTTCATTAATTTATCCCTTCTCCTTGGATTCATCAATCCCACCTTTTTCTATATATTCTGCTCTGCCAAACACGACTTACACTCCCAGAAGCACATAGTATAGAATTGTTATGGGCAAAGCAATCAGCATCCCGAAAATAACCCTGCAGTCACAGTTTCAATGATCATAATCAATTACATATTAGTAGGTGTAAAAAGTGTGTTTGTGTCATTTTGTAGGAGTGAAAACTTACGCAGTGCTAAGTATGTCTGGATGGACATTGTATTCTTTAGCAAAAACGAAGGGAACAATTCCCTGTGGAAGTGCAGCCTGTCTCCAAAGATATACAAAATTAAAATCTGTTTTTCTTGAAATTTAAAATTCAGGATTTCGTATTTACATTAGAAAAGAAAAAGTAGAAACAATCTTACGTTTGACCGTTTTATAGAATTTATTTGAATGTATATTTGACCCACTAACCCAACTCAACCTCTTCATTCTCTTAATAATATTGGTTAGAATAAATTTTGTGTGAAACCTACCTACAATTTGGGTATAGCTTTTTTTACTTTAGAAAAATGAGTATTACCGTCTCACACATTTTTTTTTTCTTTTGGTTAAATAGAGTTTCTTTCTTATTATGTAAGATTGTCTCGTATAAAAAATTAGTATTATTTTGAAACTAAATTATTAAAATTAACCTGAACAATGGCTATATGCAAAAGAACTCCTCGAAGGCCAATAGCAATGGAAGTTGCAGCAATGACAGCAGGCCCTGTTAAGAATCTCACAGCCATTGAAAACGTTGCAACTGATTTCCCACAGGCTATGATCTTTGGTTGCAAAGCCATGAATAAACCTGCAAAAATAATTGCAATTAATTGTTAAAAAAAGTATTTTCATATACTATTAAATTGTAATTTCATTCATTTTCTGGGGTTATGAATTACCAAGACTGAACATAGCCATCCCAAGACCTGCGTCAGATAAAATCGAAATCGAGCCTTTCATAATTGATGGCATTTCAATATTCCACCTGCATAAATAATTAAACAAAAGTTCACATATTTTGTTGCTTTAATTTTTGGGAAGAAGAAATTAAAACAGACCTGAATGACACCAGAGACCAAATGAGGCCAAGAAGACTGGAATAAGTGTTGGGATTTCTGATGAGTTTTCTCCACACCATGATGAGTATAAGCCTAGTCATCACACTTGCCGGGGGCATTTGCGTCTTTTTCTCCATGACTTCTTCACCATCATTCACGTCAAATTTCTTCTGCGAGTATGGCGATGCATTCGCTGGAAACTTTGCCGCATCTTCAATTTCGATCTCCTTTTGATCCCCATTCATTTTTCTAGCCGGGCTTCCATTTTCTGTTCAATCAAAATTCGATATAACAAAATTGACGGGAAAGATCCTTAACTAGTGACAAAATGTATACATACCTCTTGAAGGAAGAGAAGGAACAGAGTTGTCATCAATGGAGGCGAAATCAGAGGAGGCAGCTTTATTAACAGCGTTTCTCATATTAGCCTCCGAAACAGGGGAGGCGCTGGAGCTCCAAACAAACATATGAAGCTCCTTTGCGCCTCCACTCTCCTTCCTCCTTGGATTCGAAAACATCGGATTCGGAGGCGGATAAGACGGGGGCGGAAGCTCTCCACTCATACTCCGCCCCGTCGCCGTCTTCTTCCTCCCAATCTTCATCATCTCCTCATCAAAATTCGAGGTTCGTGGCGTAACCCCCTTGGATGATTGCACCGAAAACACCTCCCCACCCAAGCTATTGGTGTACCCGTGCTTCGGGCTCGCGGCCTTACTATTAAACATGGCGTAGAAATCTGTTTGATTAAAGCTCGAAGCCCGCGGAGTGGGCTCCCTGGATGATTGCACGGAGTAAATCTCAACCCCGGTCAAATTGGAGGCCCGCGGTGTAATCCCGCTCGAATGTAAGCCCTTGTTGTAGGAAGAAATCATGGACGCAGTCGTTGACCTCTTGACGACGACGTGGAGCTTCCCGTCGTCGCCAACCTCAGCGTCCGCCTGCAAGGGCTCGCGGCCGTTGAGGGAGAGGACGTCTGATTCCACGCGGAAGGAAGTGATCGAGCCGGCAGTTTCGGGGAACTGGTCGGTGATGAGGAGCTTGGCGCCCCTGTACTCGAACAGGAAGAGCATGAGAGTGTACCATACCACGCTCTGCATAACAACGATCTGGACCATCAGGTCGCCAGAGTGGTCACCATACATGGCCCTCAGGAGGGGGATTCCCATGACCAATGTGTTGGGCAGGGTGGAGAGGGAGAAGAGGGTGATTAGCCACTCGAGGCTGCCGTTTTTGCTGAAGGTGTGCCAGAGGAAGAGGGCGGTCAGGATGACCACTTTCTGGAGGGAATCCGCGGCGATGAAGTGGTAGTTCATGGCGTAGATGTTGTTGGTGGAGATGAAGTGAAAGCCCAGGAGGGGGACGGCGAAGACGGCCACGAAGCGGTTGATGCCGGAGCATTGGTCCGGGGTGAAGATCTTCCACCAGCGGACGGAGGCGAAGGCCAGCATCATGGCCACGTAGAGGGGGATGATGGCGGCCAGGACATCGTAGATGTCTTTTCCGGTGATCATTGCGAAGTTTGAAAGGGAAGGGGAATTGGGAGCAGGGGATGTGGGATTTGTAGGAGATTGATTGCAAGGGAAAGGAGGTGGAAGTTGAAAGACAACCACAGTTCCTAATCACATGGAACTGGGGGGAAATTGATAGTTTAATAAGCTGCTTAATTCGCTGTAACTTGTATATTATCTATGTGCATGTGTTGTGTAAATCAAACTTTGCTGCTAAGAAACTGCATTTTCACACTGCGGTCAAAACAAAATATATGGGTCTGCCATAAAATGATAGAATGAGGTATAAATTGGGTATGATGGATTAACACTTCAGTAGGGGCGGATGTTAATTTGTGTAGACCCATGCTATAAAACGGTGCCATTTCTTTGCCTTAGAATTATAAAAGTAAGAAAATACATGCAAGAATACGATTTCTCATGCAATAATTATAGTATTAGGATAAGTTGTCGTAAGCAATTGCATGGCTTCTTTGGGTTGTTATTGGGAATTGGCTACACTTTTGACTATTTTTGTTCAGGGTAGGATTAATTTCTTGTTGCAAGTGTTATGTGTAATCAACATCTTCAGAGAAACTTGTGAAGATTGTGCATCTGCAGTTTCCTATTGAGTAGCTATCAGTATTTTGGTAAGGCAAAATTTTATTCGAAAATAGCCATGATAAATTTATCATGAAATTAATTTAAAATATCGAATATTTGATAAAAAATATTTGTAATCTCATCAGGCGTATAAAAAAAATCGGGGTTATTGTTATATTATAATTGTTGTAAATTTTTTTCATGACTCTAACTTTTAATACTCTTGATGGAATTATAGATACCCTTGATCAAATATTCGATACTTTAAAATAATTTCATGATAAGTTTATCACGAACCGTTTTCATACAAAACCTTTTTTTTTTCTTTTGAAAAATTGACAACAATTGAATTAGTATAAGAAATTTTGTGAAAACTTTTAGGGGGTGTATAGTTCATAATTCAGAATAATATTTGAAGTGAATATAATATAATTTTAGTGGTTACTCAAAATAAAAAAAAGTTTCATATTTACATTCATACAAAATAATGAAATGAGCCGCAATTAAAGTTATTTGGTTGATATGGAAATAGAGGAATAATGTTGTTTTTAGGGTTTGATTGTTTAAAAAAAATTGTTTGATGATCTCAAGACTTGATCGTGGAGTTGGTTCATTGTAAGAGATTCAATTTGTTCAAATTTTAGGTTTAGCGATTAGATTGCTGATTCAAAAATGATGTTAGGATGTTAACTTTGTAAATCCGGTAGGTGGTTGGGTATTCTTTATGTCCTAGCCATTGTTTTAATTTCTTATAAAATTTAATTATTTTTAGAAAAAAATAACAATGTAGGGCATAATCATTTCTTTTCCACCATACCAATTTTTTTTGTTGTAATTCATCAAGATATGATAATTCTTATTACTATTAAAAGATCCCACTAGTACTCTTCCCGTCAACTTTGCAGCTAGCAAAGTATGAATCTGTATAATCTTTCAGTTCAATTCCACCCTATTTAAAATTCCATAATCCAAGATTTTAGATATATTTGATGTACTTAATGATCTTTTTCATCGCATTCAAATGTGATTCTTTGGGATTAGCATGAAATCTAGCACAAACACCTACAACAAACATAATGTCAGGTTTGCTAGCTGTCAGGTATAGCAATGATCCAATTAATCTTCTGTACATAGTAACATCTATACTTTTTCCAGCTTCATCTTTGTCTAACAAAGTTGATGGTGACATAGGAATATGTGTAGGCTTAGAATAACTCATTCCAAACTTTTTGACAAGTTCTTGAGTATACTTAGCCTGATTTATGAAAATTCCTTTGTCCATCCGTTCTACTTGCAATTCTAGAAAGAAATTCAAATCTCCCATCATACTCATTTCAAACTTGTCTCTCATGAGATGTGAGAATTTCTTACATAGGTCTTCATTGGTTGATCCAAATATGATATCATCAACATAGATATGTACCAATAAGATATCTTCACCATATTTGAGTCTAAATAGTGTCTTATCCATAATACCTTTCTTGAAACAATTCTTGATTAAATGATCACATAGGGTATCATAACATGCTCTTGGAGCTTCATTTAGTCCATATAAAGCTTTTCTCAATCTGTACACTTTATCTCCATCTGTAGAGTCTTCAAATCTTGGTGGTTGCTCTACATAAACTTCTTATGTGAGTAATCCATTAAAAAAATGCACTCTTAACATCCATTTGATATACTGTGAACTTCATGTGTGCAGCATAGACAAAAAATATACTTATTGGCTCAAGCCTAGCAACTGCTACAAATGATTCATCAAAATCAATCCCTTTAGCTTGATAATATCATTGTGTTACTAGCTAGCTTTGTTCCTGTAACCACTCCTTCCTCATCGAGCCTATTCTTAAAAACTCATCTAGTACCAATGACTTTTTGGTAACTAGGTCTAGAAACAAGTTCCCAGACTTGATTTCTCTCAAAATCGTTCAATTCTTCTTGCATAGCCATTATCTAGTTTACATCCTTCAATGCTTCCTGTATGTTGGATGGTTCTGTTTTAGGTAAGAAACTAGCAAACATAGCTTCATGTTGTTGTCTTCTAGTCTTTACTTTGTTTGTCACATTGTCAATCACTTGATCAGGAGGATGGTCTTTTAACCATTTCATTTCTAATGGATCATGATTAATATTTTGTTCAGCTGTAGGTTCATTAATTGAAGAGTCATTGAATCTTTCTGTTAATTCTCAACTGATTGAACATCATCTTGATTAGATTGAAATATTTCATTGGATTGTGGCTCTTTGCTTGGTAATTCTGTAATTAATTCTCCTTTGCCTTGGTCAGTTAATTCTACAGGAATTTCAACACTGACATATGGTTGTAGAGTCTTAACTGTAGAATTGTTCAATTTCTGTAAATCCTTAATGATCTTCATATTTTCTCCACTGGTATTGTGTGGTTCATCAAACATAACATGTGTAGATTCTTCCACAAGCATAGTCCTCTTATTAAATACTCTGAATGCTTTGCTTACTAATGAATATCCTAGAAAGAGACCTTCATCTGATTTTGGATCAAATGTCTTTAAGTAGTCTTTCACATTATTCAGAATGTAGCATTTACATCCAAATATATGAAAATAAGATATACTAGGACTAAATCATTTCCATAATTCATAGGGGGTCTCCAAGTGTTCTTTATTGATCAAGCATCTATTCTGTGTATAGCAGGTTGTATTAGTTGTTTTAGCCCAAAACCTTTTAGTTAGATAAGCTTCCACAAGCACTGTTCTTGCAGCTTCTTTCAATGTTCTGTTCTTCCTTTCAGCTACACCATTTTGTTGAGGTGATCTTGCAGCTGAATATTCATGATGAATTCCATGTAATGAACATAATTCTTCAATGATTTGATTTGTGAATTAAGTTCCGCTATCAGATCTTATTTTCACTATCTTCAAACCTTTCTCATTTTGGATTTTCTTCATCAATTCTGGTAGTCTCTGTAGAGTTTCACTCCTCTTCTTAGGAACACAATCTAAGTGAATCTTGATTAATCATCTACAACCACAAGAGTATATTTCTTTCCACTCAAACTTACTGGTTCTATGGGTCCAAATAGATCCACGTGAAGCAGTTCTAAAATGTTATTCGAGCCTTCAAAAGTCTTCTTTGTTTGCTTGCTCTTTTGACATACATCACAACGATGATCTTTCTTGAAGCTAGTCTCAGGTAAGCCTTTTACAAGTTTATTCTTAACAAGATCATTCATGGTTTTGAAATTGATGTGATTCAATCTCTTGTGCCATAACCAACTTACTTCTGTAGAATTGTTTGCTATGAAACAAACAGGATCTTCAGCTAAGTTCCATTCAACTATATAAACATTCCCTTTCCTTGTTCCAAGTAGCTTAACATGTTTGGTGTCTGCATTTTTAATCATACATAAGTGTGGTGTAAAGTCTACAATGTAGCCTTTGTCATATAATTGACTTACACTCAGTAAATTATGCTTTAATCCCTCAACAAGATATCATCATTTATATGCACATTTCCTCTTCTTATTGAACCAGAACCTTTGGCAGTTCCACTGACATTATCAGCAAAAACTACTCCAGGTCCATTTAGTTCTCTAAGATTAGCTAGTGCATCTTTATTTCCAGTCATATTGTCTTGCACAACCACTGTCAATGTACCAAATTTTCCTTTTGTGTGGTTGTCAAATGTCCTTGCAAGTTATCAAATGTTAGTGTTTAGGAATCCAAATATTAGGATCTCATTCAGTGACATTTTGAACCACCCAAGTTTGTTTGGCAAATGTGGGTTTCTTGCCTAACTTTCTTGGTCCTCATTTTCCTTGAGTAATTGTTCTAATAGTTGAGGGTTTCTTTCAACTTCAGAAGTGATTAAAATTCTCCTTTGTTTTGAAGTCTACTGTCATTTCTGGCTGTGAACTTGTCATCTGTAGAGTTTGACTAGAAATCTCTTCTTTACAGATAGTTGTGATTTTCTCAAGATATTTGTCAATCTTATCTTCCATATGGGTGTCTGATCTTCCATAGATGATATCAATTATCATCTTTTGCTTTTCTTCAGATAAATTCCTGATCATTCTTTGAACAACAGGTTGTTCAAGCTTTTGAGTAAGTATACCTTCCTTTTCAATTTCTTGTTGTTTCTTAACAAACACTGGTACTGAATCTTCTAAATAATCCTTCCAATCACAAAGATTATAACCAATGCCTGTTAAATCCCCTGAAGGTCTTTGTTGCAGTAACATCTCCTTCAGTTTTCTTGAAGATTTTCCAAAGTATTCAAGTTTCCTATTAAAGTAGTCTCTTTCTAATTCTAGTTCAACGATCCTTCTATTATGTTCTTCTCTTCAATCTCTTTCTTATAGTCAATGCAATATGCAAGTCTATAGGTGGTTTCATCAAATAGTTTCTCATGACTTATCTTTAGGTAACCAAGTTCCTCTTGCAGATCATTCATCATAGATAACTTGTTTTCAACTTCTTCAGTTTTTACAAGCAATTCTTTGATCCTTTGTTTGAATTCTTGATTTTCTACCTTCAGATCTTCATGATCACCCTTGATGTTTAGCAGTTCATCAAATACCTTTTGGAGCATGTGAATCATATCACTGGAAGAATCCTCTTACCAGTTTAAAGAACTTGATGAGGATTGTACCTCTTCAGCCTTGGCCATTAAAAATATTAGAGCTTCATTGTCTTCTGAATCTGTAGAATCACACTATACAACTGACTTTGAAGAAGAGGACCTGTCTTCCTAGTTTTTATCAAAACTTAGATAGTAGTGCCCTGATTCTTTCCTTGTCAAGCTTTCTTCGTTTCTCCAATCTTGTAGTTTTCTCCTCTGCTGCGTACTTCTTGGCCTCTAGATATAGACAATCCTTGTTAAAGTGTCTTGGTTTCCTGCAGTTATAACACAGATAGGTTGGTTTAGTAAAATTTTACTTATTACCCTTACCTTATGTAGATTGCTTTGTTGGATTCTTCTTCCAGTTTGCTCTCCTTACAAACTCTTGAACTGCTTTATAAGTAAGGCCATCTCTTTACTCTCATCTTGAGAATCTGCAGCCGGGGGAGAGTCTGTAGCTACTAAGGCTGTAACCTTTGAAATTTATAAGTCTTTGTCTTTTCTCCTGTCAATATCAAACTCATAGCTTTCAGGTCTAGAAAATATTTCAAATGTAGATATTTTAGAAAGATCCTTTGATTCTCTCATAGCCACAACTTTCATGTCCCACTCAGATGGTAATGCTCTTAGAACTTTCATGTTCTTTTCTCTCTATGAGTACTCTTTGCCAAGTAGTTCAAGTTCATTGGGTATTTCAATGAATCTTGAGTCAAACTTTTCAAGAGTTTCTCCATATTTCATCTTGAAATTCTCAAATTTTTGGACAACTATCATGAGCATGTTCTCTTTAATTTGATCTATTCCTTCACATATCATCTCAAGTTTCTCCCATATTTCCTTTGCAGTCTTGCAACTTTTGATTTTGCTAAACACAATTTTATCAAGTGAATGATAAATAATGTTTCTTGCAACATTGTCAAGATTTGCTCTTCTCTTGTCATCTTCAGTCCAATCTCTCTTTAGCTTTGGTATTATCTGTGTAAGTCCAGCAGTTTGTTCTCCAGTAGTGTTGACTTTTTCAATGACAGTGGATCCATCTTCAATGATAGACCACATCTCATCATTCATAGCAAACAAATGAGATTGCATTCTAATCTTCTAGTCACCGTACTCATTTGTAGAAAACATAGGTACTTTAGATTTCATCATTTTAGGTGCCAAGGAAGTATGCAGTTTTTTTTTAAAAACAATTTTAATGGATCTGGCTTTAAAGAAACTGGTCAAAGCAGTGGCAAGCCATATGCAGCGGAATAAATGTGTGTGTATGTGTGTGTGTTAATGAAAAACCAATTTAAACTAGAGTATGCAACTGAATGATTTTGCCAATCTACAACTATACCTTTACTCAATTTTCAATTCTTATAGTTTTATGCACTTCCTTTGAAAGTAACGATGAATGTAACTTAATTAGAGTATGCAAAGCAAGAATATAAGTACAGAAAGTGTTGGGAAATTGTATTGATATGAGTTTTGATTAAGATGCCAAAATGTTCTCCCTAAGATAATGTAAGTAAATTATTCAGTAAAGTTCGACTAGAGTTAGTCAGTTCACTTGTTAGGGAATTGGGTACATTTACTAATTTCAGAAGTGTATATTTTTCACTAAAGTGAAGTCCACTGAAGAGGTGAAGTCTACTGAAGTTAAAGTAAATCGAAGAAGTTACCTGAAGCACGTATGTTTTCTAAGTACATTTATGCTAAGGGAAGTACCATCAATAGAGGTACTGGAAGTCTACTGATGAAGACTAACAAAACATTTAAGGCAAAACATATTTAAGGCTGTTAGTTATTCTGGTTGGGACACAAGGCAAAAGGAATGTCAGTAAGGTTACAATAAATGAAGGAATAAGAAGGTTCCTTCAGTCGAGTTATACCTTAAACCCAGACAAGCTCTGCACAAGTTGACTGTTCAGTCCAATGGAAAGATGACACGTAGGTGTACTTTACTGATAGTCGACCTGCGCAGACTGATAAACACCAAAAGTCAAGCCTTACCTTTTGCAGAGAGTTGGTTGCATGCAAAGACTTCCAAGCCAATTATTGATGCGACATAAAGCAAAAAAGAGCCGTTTGAGCCAATCAGATACAAAAGACTTACTTGGGAAGATTCAAACTCCAACGGGAAGATTTTCAAGAAGTCTATTGTTGATGTTAGGTCAATGTTGTCAAGATTGTTACAACATTTTCCGCAACATCATAATTCGCCCTTTCTCCTAACACTAACTTAGAATGTTGCAATGTTGTCTTTAATGTCTAAACATGCAGAATGAAGACGTGGCGGTTACCAGGTCAAACAGTTGCAGTTTAGAGTGAGTTACTTGAAGCTACAACATGGGCGGTTATCAAGATCATGAAGACTTAGTAATGGGCGGTTCTACATCATGGGAAACCATGATTTTATGTGTTCACATGCAAGATACAAATTCTATAAATACCACACGCATGAGACATTTTCAAGTGAAGAGTTCGAGATATCTACTTTACATTTAGAGTGTAGCTATTTCGAATTACTCCTTTGTTATTTTAGAAGTATTTTATTTTGACCTTTGAGTAGGTTCTTTGGTTTACACTTTTAGAATTATAGGTTGTTGATTGTATACCTAGGGTATATGATCTTGATGTAAATTCCTATAGTTGGTTTTTACTTTGTCTTCGTATCACTACTCGTTATAGTGAAGTTTTGCCATGAGGCATCATAGATTATTCAATAATAATCTATGATAAAGTTTTGATATCCCATTTACAAATTTTATATTCTGTTTTTCAAAGTCTTCCGCTGTGTATGTTGTCATTTATGTTTCAACACCTTCAACAACATTCTGGAAAAACACCTGTACACACCCACCAATTGGCACCAGAGCCATAACTAGATATACTTAGTTAGATCCTTTGTCTTTAAGTGTGTAAATTTCGTTTGCAATTGAATATCCCCTTACCCCCGCTTTAAAACCTCCGATTCTAGATGGATCGAATTACGCATATTGGAAACCTAAGATGCAAATGTACATTAAATCCCTTGATGAACGAGCTTGGAGGAGTATTCTGTTAGGGTGGACTCCACCTAGAACTCCAGCCGATGAGGATAACGAAGAACGAGTCAAACATGAACTGGATTGGACCAATGATGAAGTAACCTTGACCAGTTACAATTCGAAAGCTTTGAACGCTATTTTTACATCAGTTGATGTATCTTTGTTCAAACTGATTTCAAATTGTATATCTGCAAAGGATTCTTGGGATCGTTTGCAAGAGCATTGTGAAGGATCTGGGAGTGTTCGTAGAACAAAGCTACGAATGCTAGGCACCAAGTTTGAAAATCTCAAGATGAGAGAAGATGAAACTATCTCTGCTTATAATGAAAGACTTTCTGAGATTGCTAATGAATCTCACTCTCTAGGTGATCCAATTTTGAATACCAGGTTAGTCCATAAAATACTAAGAACTGTTCCAAAATGTTTTGATGCTAAAATATGTGCTATAGAAGAAGCTAAGGATACAGATAATATAAGTCAAAATGAATTGATAAGTATTATGAAAACCTATGAAATGAACCTTGATCAAAAGAATGAGTCTTCTGATAAAAAGGTATCTATTTTCAAAGGTGAAACATCTTCAAAAATTGAAAAAACATTCATTCGTAACTGAAGTTGATTCTGATTCTGAATGTGTTGATTTATGTGATGACAATTCTGAGGACATTGTTTTTCTAACAAATCAGTTTAAGTCTTTTTTAAAGAACAGGGCTAATAGGTTAAAAGGCAATATTCAACCAAAAGTAGAAATCAATAATAATCAACAAATGCCTGAAAGAAGAAATAGGTTTAATCAAAACAAAAGACCAGGTAGTAGTAGTAGCAAACCGAGATATGATCTTGAGTATAGCAAGTCAGTAAGATGTGATGCATGTACTGGTTTTGGTCATTATGCAAATGAATGTGTCAACACTTTGCTGAAAAAAAAAACTGAACTTTAATGCTACTTTGAGTGATGAATCAGAGGATGAAAATGAGTCTGAGAAAAATGAAGAATGTGCTTTCTCTGCTAGATGTGTATATGATGATACTTTTGATGATCATCTGGATGATTACTACACAGATGTTGACACAAATATTCCATCATTAGTCAATATATCTGGTAATAGCAGTCCAGATGTGAGCTGTTTCTCAAGTTCTTTTGTGGAGACAGGTACTTCCTCACTAGTTAAAACTGGTTGCATCTTATGTCAAGATAACATCAAGGAGAATGAGTCACAATCACAGATTCTTAAGTCAATGACTCTAGAAAATTCTGAATTGAGAGAATCCTTAATTAAGCTCGAAGTAATTCTCACAAGGAAGGATATGGAACTTGAGAAGCTGAAAGAAGAGCTTAGAGGTTCAACCTTGAACTTCAAAAAATTCACCAAAGGCACTGAAAGTCTGGACAATGCCTTGGTACTTGGTAATTCTGGTAGAAAAGATCTTGGATATGTTGGTTTGTCTGATAAGTCTAAAGTTAGTAATGAACCTGTTAAATTTGTAAAATCAGGAGCGGATTCCATAAACACTCCCGACTCTACACATAAATTGTTTGGAAAAACAAGTGATTTTTATGTCATTACTGCTATAAAAAGGGGCATATTAAGCCTTATTCCTGGAAATTGAAAAGAGATTGTAATGCTAAATCCGTGTCACCAAATTTGTCACCTCATTTAAAAGAACATGTTTTAAAAATGAACTGAGTCAGTAAGTCTAAAAGTTGTAATGTCGTGTATGCTTCTTTAAAAGCCCATGCACCCGGTACGTGGTATTTTGACAGTGGTAGTTCTAGACATATGACTGACAATATTGATTTTTTAACGGATTATAGACTAGATGTTGATGGTCATGTAATTTTTTGAGGTGGTACTCGTAGTGCAGTCATAGGTAAGGGTACTTTGAATGTTCCAGGATTCCCTAAACTGACTAATGTGTTGCATGTTGATGGATTGATAGCAAATCTGATTAGTATAAGTCAATTATGTGATGATGGCCTACATGTTGATTTTAATAAGGATTCATGCTATGTGAAAAATGGTAAAGGCGAATGTCTTATGATTGGCCATAGATCTGTGGATAATTGCTATGTAATTGATACCCCAAAAATGTGTAACAACGTGAAATCAGATGAGAGCTTTCTGTGACATAAAAAATTAGGACATACACACTATCAAAATATATTGAAATTAATTAAGACAGGAGTGTTAAATGGGCTTCCAAAATTACAGTTGAACATGTCAAGAGTGTGTGGTCCATGTCAAAAAGGTAAGCAAGTCAGAATGTCACATAAATTGTTGACACATTGTTCTACACATAATTGTTTTGAACTCCTTCATATGGATCTAATGGGTCCAATGGAAACTGAAAGTATATGTGGGAAAAGATATTCTTTTGTGTTGGTTGATGACTATTCAAGATACACCTGGATTGAATTTTTTAAGGAAAAATATGAAACCTTCTCTGTATTTAAAAATCTGTATAAGAAATTCAAAAATATTTTCAATTCAAAGATCAAGAAAATCAGATCTGATCATGGAAGAGAATTTGAAAATAGTGACTTTTCAAAATTCCGTGAAGACAAAGATATCTTACAAGAATTTTCCTCACCAAAAACACCACAACAAAATGGTGTTGTTGAAAGAAAGAATATGACTTTACAAGAAATGGCTAGGGTCATGCTAGTATCAAGTTTCTTTCAAAAAGATTTTGGGTTGAAGCTCTTAACACTGCTTGTCATATTTCTAACAGAGTCTATTTAAGATCAGGAACCACAAAAACTTCTTACGAGTTACTGAATAACAAAAAACCAAATGTTAAGTATTTTCATGTGTTTGGTTGTGTATATTATATTCTAAATGACAGAGAACAGTTGCACAAGTTTGATTCAAAAAGTGATACAGGATTCTTTCTTGGTTATTCTAGAAATAGCAAAGCATATAGAATTTATAATTTAAGGACTGATACTGTGCAAGAATCCATTAATGTGGTTTTTGATGATAATGCTAGTCTTGCAGGTCCAACCATTGAGGATGATGTTACTGGACTTATTGATGTACCAATGAATTCTTCAGATTCTGGTCAGAGTAAAGATGTTGTTCAAAATATTCCAACAACTAAAACAACATCTGAAAAATCAGAATGTCCTGAGAATTCATTTGAGTACAATAAGGTTCCATCTACTAGAATAATTAAAGATCATCCCGCAGAACAAATTATTGAAGAAAAACATTCTGGTGTTCAGACAAGAAGAAGAATGGGTATTGTAAGCAATCTGGTAAGAACTATCTGTATGTCTTCCATCTGCAACAAGGTAAATTATGAGTGTTATCATTCTTTAATTGAGCCTAAACACGTTATTGAAGCTTTGAAAGATGAGAATTGGATAAATGCTATGCATGAGGAACTAAATCAGTTTGAAAGGAATAATGTGTGGACTTTAGTACCTAGACCAGAACATACAAATGTCATAGGCACTAAATGGATCTTTAAAAACAAAACTGATGAATCCGGGAACATTGTTAGAAATAAAGCTAGATTAGTGGCCCAGGGATACACTCAGGTAGAAGGAATTGATTTTGATAAAACTTTTGCTCCAGTTGCTAGAATTGAATCTATAAGATTATTACTTGCAATTGCATGTTTTCTGGACATTAAGTTGCATCAAATGGATGTTAAAGCTGCTTATCTGAATGAAATTTTGATTGAAGAAGCCTATGTAGAACAACCAAAAGGATTTGAAAATCCTGACTTCCCAGACTATGTGTATAAATTGAACAAAGCCTTATATGGTCTTAAACAAGCTCCTAGAGCTTGGTATGGTAGGTTAACAAATTTTCTTGTTAATTTTGGTTTCATTAGAGGAGAGGCTGATAGGATCTTATTTATCAAACAAACTGAGAATGACATCATGATTGCCCAAATCTATGTTGATGATATTGTGTTTGGTTCAACAAGTGATAAAATGATTGATCTTTTTGTTAAAGAAATGACAACCACTTTCGAAATGTCAATGGTTGGAGACTTAAATTTTTTCTTAGGTCTTCAGACTAAACAGAACAAAGATGGTGTATTCTTTTCACAAAGCAAGTATGTAAAGAATCTTGTTAAGAGGTTTGGACTTGAAACTGCAAAACCAATGAGAACCCCTATGGGTTCAACACAAAAACTGTGTAAGGACACTTCAGGACAATGTGTTGATCCAACTCTATATAGATCTATGATAGGTAGTTTACTTTACTTAACCTCAAGTAGACCAGACATCATGTTTAGTGTATGTTTGTGTGCTAGATATCAGGCTAATCCTAAAGAATCACACATGTATGCTGTAAAAAGAATCATTAAATATGTTGCAGGAATTGTGATCTAGGAATCTGGTATGGTAAGGACACTTATTGTACATTAATCGGTTATAGTGATGCAGATTGGGCCGGAGATAGTGATGACAGGAAGAATACAAGTGGAGGTTGTTTCTATATGAGAAACAATCTTATCTCATGGCACAGTAGGAAACATAACTGTGTTTCTCAATCCACTGCTGAATCTGAATACATTGCAGCAGGGAGTTGTTGTACTCAATTACTTTGGCTAAAGAAAATGTTTGATGACTATGGTTTGAACAGTGATATACTAACTATATATTGTGACAATACAAGTGCTATTAATATATCAAAGAATCCTGTACAACATTCTTTGACAAAACATATAAGCATTAGGCATCATTTTATTAGGGATCTTCTTGAAAAAGAAATAGTGAAATTAGAATATATCTCCACAGAAAAACAACTTGCAGATATATTCACTAAAACTCTTGATTTTGAGAGGTTTTCTTCACTTAGAAAATATCTTGGCTTATGTTCTCTCGGAATAAAATAGTTCTTTGTTGTGAAGTATGTAGCAACATTATTCACAATATTAGAAAAATCTCAGTAAATTTTTCTAAGTATACATTCTATTTAAATCTTGATAATTCGTACCTATTGATAGTTGTTTGAATTTGAAAATGAGATTATTTTTGTTGTCACATATCTTTATGTGTTGAAGTTTTTTTTAAAAATATCACAAATAAGATACTTTAATCACTGAGTAACTATGGGACACGGAGCTCGCTACTACGATGTACTCTTTTAAAAAGGTGATTAATATGTATCAATTTGTTCATAAATCCACTGAGTAACTATGGGGTACGGAGCTCGCAACTACGATGTTCTCTTTTCAAAAGGTGGATCAATGTGAAATCTTGTGATAAATGTGCTTGATTGATAAAACAATCCAATGTTGATTGTGTTATTGAAATGTTAAGATATGTGTTCTAACAAAAATAGTAACATCTGAGAATTCGAATTACTTATTGATTTATATGAATTAATTGATTTTTGAATAGGATAAATATTGAGGGAATATATTGAGAATATTCTACAGTATTTATTCAAATTCAGTCTTAGCATAAATAAAAATAGTGGGTAATATATTTTTATAATTTCTTTTTCATATATTCATATCACAACACTTCTCACACCACGTTCGAACAGTTTACGGGGGAGGTTCTAAAAAACCACCTCATAATGCACAACACAAAGTGGGGTATATGTGATAACTTCCATATTTTCTTCTATATAAGATCTCTTAATTCAATGCTAGTTCTGAGTACTTATAAGCTTATATCGAGTCGTGTTCTACAAATTCCTGAAGGTATTTTTGATAGAAACCTCTAGTATCACTCACAATATTATTTAGTATTATCTTTCTCAGCCTATAAGATGTGTATATGTGTAAAATTACTGAATATTTTTTTCATTAGTTTTTTTAATCAAATTTCTAAATTCTTTTGCAGGATATAATGACATCTCGAAGCAACCTTGCATCTTCTCCTCATTCCCCAAAGTTTCCTGCATCTTCTTCCACATCCGAAAACCCTCTCAATTCACCAGCTTCAATGGCCTCGAAAACCGATTCCCAGAATGTTGTTGCTAATGTTGGCACCTCTCCGCCAACATCCCCTTCAATTACTATCGGTTCTTTCAAAATACAACTCTCTTAAAATGTCAACCCTTCATCTTCGATTCCAAACCCTACTTCCGTGAAGGACACAATTGATGTACCTTCATCCTCTGTTCAACCTACTACAAATGTGGCTGACTATCTTGATCCTAATCCTATCTCCATAAATTTCAGTTTAGGAACACCATTTGAACAAATCGCTGCTACCTATCAAGTTCTAAAGCTTAAGACTCAACACCCTAAAATACTACTTGGTGATGAAGAGATGGATCTTTCTGAGCTTGAAAGGATGTGTAATCCTCAGCAAATAACTCCAGAAGCTGATGATCAAGGAACTGAAGCTGAACCTGCATTGGAAACCCAACCTGAATCATCAAATGACACCGAAGGTCTGGGAGAAAGAATTAGAAATGCTTGGAAAAAGAGAAAAACAAATCAGTCAAAGAAAGGAGGAAAAAGAAGGAGATCTTACAGAACCATGGGAAGAAAGGTAGATTATGCTGAAACAAAAAGGAAAGGAAAGAAGGAGGACCCTTCAAAGCCGATTCTGATAGATGAAAGCTCAGAAGAAACAGCTACAGGTCCTAATGTAACTGAAATAGAAGAGGTACAATTTGGACCCACTCAAGTGCCAGATTCTGATTCCGAAATGAATGTGTCCATTGCACAAGTAAGAAAGAGAAGTAAGGCAAAAAAGAAAACTGTTCCTATGCCAACTGTTGCTGAAAGAGAACCTGTTGTTGCCGAAGATGTGTCATCACCTATGGCAACATCTGAAGAATCTGAACCAGAACAGGAGAAAGAAGAAGAAGAGAAGACTTCTGAGCCTGAATCCAATGATCCCACTCCGAGTGAAATTGATGCCAGTGCAAAGGTACTATCTGATCACACTTCTAGTGAAGAAGAAGAATATAATGATATGAAAAGTGATAAGTATAGAAAAATTCGCACTAGGATACTTGTGGGAGAAAAGGTAGTCAAAATGACTGATTTTAGAGAGCAGAATTTGGTTGAATATTTTAGGGAAAGATCACTGTTGTATGCTCTTGAATTTGCTACACCCTATATTGTAGAATGGATTTATGAATTTTACACAAATCTGAGAGAGAGTTTGGGTAAAACAAATTCTAAGCATTATGGTATTGTTTGGTTTAGAGGAGCTAAACTCAGGATTACACCCAAGTTAATCAACCTGTTTTTGAAAACTAGGAGTATGATTGAAGAACCTGTTGATGACATGGATGAGGTAATTAAGGTCATAACTGGTGGGCAGATTAAAGTTTGGGAAAAAAGATTGAGTAGCTCTAAGTTGACCAGCTTGTATTCTGTTCTTCATAAACTATGTGTGTACAACTGGTTGTCATCCTCAAACACTACAGTCTTGACTAAGGAACAAGTAATCTTAATGTATAAGATTGGACATCTGAAGAAGTTTAACCTTGGACAAACTATCTTTAATAATGTCTTATCATATACTGGAGACATTACTGGTAAAGGACTACTACCTTATCCCAATCTTATATACAAGATGCTTGAAAACAAAGAATTTGAGAGAAATCCAAGAGAAGAGACAATCGGTGGCTTTACTGCAAGTTTTTGGATCTCCAATGTGCTGCTCACAGGACCTAGGGTGATTAACTTACCTTAACATGAACCAGCTGAAGAACATCAAGAACATGAAACTTATGAAACCGCTAATGCCGCTGAGAATGTTGGCAATACTTCTGCCAACATTCCCCTCAATGCTACAATCACATCAGTTTCTTTAACTCCAAATTATATTACTAAACAAATTGAGACCTTGCAGACAACCATCACAAACATGCAGTCAATCATTCAAGATATGAAGAACCAGAAGGCTTTCTGGGAGTTGCTGCTTTCTACTCCAACAGGGAGAGTAGGACCTGATGTAGCAGCTACTGCATCTGGTGCTTCTGATGATGGTGGTTTGAACTCAGGGGGAGTCAAAGTTGATGGTGGTGCCAGTACCAGTGGTGTACGAATTGAAGAAGTTCCTGATGATGATGTTGCTGTTCCAGCTGTTGAACCTGTTGCCGAAAAGGATGATGATGAAGACCTAGAGACACTTTATGGTGATCTAGGTGGAAACCAAGAAAGAGCTTAGAATTCAAGGAAGAATGAAGATAGAGGGAGTTCGTGCAGACTATGAAGATGCAGCTGACTTATGAAGATCAACCCAATCCTCTCTCTACTTCACATATTCATACCTTGAGATTCAAAAGCTCTGTAGTTTTGTCAAATACTGTTTTAGTTTTTTCTGTTAGTCTAACTGTTAGTTTTTGTTGCTGTTTTTGTGTAGACTAGTGTGGTAACACTTAGTTTGTTTAGTGTTTGTGCAGTTTGTTTTAAGTATTCAGTTTGTGCTTAGTGTGTTATTTATTTTTAATTCCAGTTTGATTACTTTAATTTGGTTTTAGCAATTAAATATCTTTATTTTGATGTTTAGTTGTATTTCTGACTTAACACATTTTACTGCATGTTTATAACATCAGGTGTGTTGTAGTAGAAAGACCAAATTGGAGGAGATTGTTGATGTTAGGTCAATGTTGTCAAGATTGTTACAACATTTTCCGCAACATCAGAATTCACCCTTTCTCCTAACACTAACTTCGAATGTTGCAATGTTATCTTTAATGTCTAAACATGCAGAATGAAGACATGGCGATTACCAGGTCAAACAGTTGCAGTTTAGAGTGAGTTACTTGAAGCCACAACATGGACGGTTATCAAGATCATGGAGACTTAGTAATGGACAGTTCTACATCATGGGAAACCATGATTTTGTGTGTTCACATGCAAGATACAAATTCTATAAATACCACACACATGACACATTTTCAAGTGAAGAGTTCGAGATATCTACTTTACATTTAGAGTGTAGCTATTTCGAATTACTCCTTTGTTATTTTAGAAGTGTTTTATTTCGACCTTTGAGTAGGTTCTTTGGTTTACACTTTTAGAATTATAGACTGTTGATTGTATACCTAGGGTATATGATCTTGATGTAAATTCCTATAGTTGGTTTTTACTTTGTCTTTGTATCACTACTCGTTATAGTGAAGTTTCGCCATAAGACATCATAGATTATTCAATAATAATCTATGATAAAGTTTTGATATCCCGTTTATAAATTTTATATTCTTCCACTGTGTATGTTGTCATTTATATTTCAACACCTTCAACAACATTCTGGAAAAACACCTGTACACACCCACCATCTATAAATACAGAAGGACATTCTCATTGTCATGCACGGGAAAACTTCAAAGATATACGCATTCTCTGCACTCACAAATGCACAATCGAAGCACTCGAAATCACTCCTAAATAACAACATATATATAGTGGTTCAGAGGTGGTGTAATCCTCCTATATCCATTGTTACACCCTTTGGTGCTAAATTAACTATGCAAGTCAAATCTTGCAATCATTTAGATGATTTTTACTCAGCTGTACTTCCCCCTAAGAACTAGACCTCTCACTAAGACTTGTCTAAACTTAGTTAAAAATACAAGATCACTCAGAATGTCACTCACTAAGATACACCTAACAACTCACAAAGAAAAATATATATCTACACAAAGGTAGATTTACAAGGGGATTTTTCTGTGTGGAACAACAACTTATAAACTAAATAATAACCCTAGCAACCTAGTCCTAAAATTCTAACAATAAACTCAGTAGACTCCCTGGTAGCTATAGGATTGTTGTGTAGTGTGCTTGATTGCTTGTGTGTTGTTGTCTCCTCTGAAGTATCTCTCATATTTTTAGGAGTCTTGAGGTGGTTCTGAGTCGTTGGAGGGCTTTGAAATTTGAAATTGGGTCTCCTCCAGCTTTAACTTCAGCCAATTAAGGCTTCATGTCTTGTTCTATAGTCCTTGTTGTAGTACAATTATCTTGTGTCTACTAGCTATAATCACTATAAGCCTTGCGTTTACTAGCTATAATTAACCTACCTTAATGTTCTGAAGTTATTTAAATATTGTGAGTGAGTGTACAGAGAGTACTACACTTAAATAGGTTTGATTTAACAAAACAGAAACACAAGTCTTCAGCTGTAACTTTGATTCTGCAGTTAGCTCAAACTCTTCAGCTGTAGACTTTGTCTTTGAACTCTTCAGTTGTGGACTTCTCTAACCCTTCGGCTATATACTTAGAAAAATTCTAAGTTTTTCTTTTCTTTAATTCTTGAAATGTTAGTATCCACAAAATATAATACATTGAATAGTTTGAAATCATCAAAATCACATAGAGAGATTCTTAGGATAAAAATATCCTAACATATGCATTGTTTACCAATTCAATATTAAATGAACCTATGTTTGCTTTCTTTATTCAATAGAAGTGAGTAGTATTGTTGCTTTTGCATTACATTCTCAACCTGGTGTGCTCTAAAGTGCTCAACCAAGTTCGATGAACTATTGTAACTTCATTATTAATTAGGTCTTACACTTCTTTAAAAAAATAGTTCTTATGTTATGAGTGAAATTTTCATTTATTTATACTATTATATTTATAAAAAAATGCCACCACGGATCGTGTGGTGTGAAATTTTCTTATATTTTATTTTGCTTATGGAATTTGGGTGTAAATTAAATTTCTGGTATTAGTGTTTTTTTTTCCATTGAATTCATTTCAAAACACAATGAATCTAAGTTTTGGAATTGAATTCAATTCAACAATGAAGCAATTTAGCTTGTGGACTTCTTTAAAGTCTTAATTTAATAATAAATATTTTGGAGACCGTCTCATAGTGTGAGTCCGATCAAATTATAAAAATATTCTTAATGAGACGTGATAATTCACTTTTAGCAAAAATATTAGAACATGTCTTGTACAAGGCTGCCTCATAACATGGGACAATTGAATGATTGAATTTTTTTGGGCATGATGCATTAACATTTTTATAAGAGTGGGTGTTAACTATCTCGTCCTATGAGATGATCTCACACTATCTATTACCAAAATATTATTATTTTTCGTTAAATTTTTTATCACTTTTTAATTAACAAATTACACAATTTATGTTAAAAATGTTAATTAGTATTGATTTCATAGTATAAGATGAGATGGTTTCGCACAAAAACCAATCAATGTTAGAAGCTTTAAATTAAAAGCCCAATTCTTTTGCAACCATATAATATTGGGTCCGACTAAACCTCTCCATACATTATTGATACTCTTTCGGATTAATGCACCAACCCTAAATTTTAAATATTTATTCATACACACCCCATAAATTTCCAGCATTATCCTTTACCCTTTACATTCTCTCTTTCAAATTAATTACCAAAGTAATACACACCCCTCCAAAAATTCTGTAACACTTGCCTACAAGAATGAAGAAGAGTGAAAGGTGCAAGCCATCGACAACGACAATGATAAAAAAATATTCCGCACAACGGCAGAGGTGAAGACGTAGAAGATAGAAGTTTTCGTTTATGAAAACTAAATTCTGAAAGAAAAACTTAATGAATATAAACAAGAATAAACTGTTAAAATAATTTTGGCAAGTGTGATTCCAAATATAATGAAGATTTTCGTAAATATTTTACCAAAAAAGAATAATATTTTGGAAGAATCTAACTGAAATATGAACATAATTTCGGTTTTTGCAAAACACTTAATAATTTCGGCTACTTTTTTCCTAAATAATGCAAAATTTTCAGCAAACCGGGTTGGAAATTTGCTTGGCGAAAAATTTGAAAAAAATGCGCGAATGACAATCATATAACTTCCAACTTCGTTATATGCGCAAAATTCCAACATTTCGTGCACAAAAATATTCAATATTAATAATAAATAATATTTAACATTCAAAACTAGGGTTTATGAATATGTGAAATAAGGAATAAAGAAAAGCATACATATGTATTTTTTAAACTCTTCCCTTTTCTCCAGATTATCACTGAAAAACATGAAATAATCGTTGTGGTGCTATCTGATCGTGCTTTGGTGGTGACAATGTGAATGTGTGTTTTTCACGATGAAGATGATGAATCTTTGGCTGCTAACGTGAACCATAAAAAATAAATATATGAGGGGTGTGTATGAAGTATTAGTTGTTTTGTTTTTTAATTATCAAGGTTATATATGTAACATATTTGATCCTACGCCCACCGGTGAACACAAACTTATATGCCCACCGCGAATGTGATAATGACACATAAGCAAATTTAAGTAATCAACTAAAATAATAGTAGAGCCCCTGCTTGTGTGCTATTTTTACATTCACGGTGGGATATAAGTTTGTGCCCACCGATGGGCATAGGATCATTTTCGTTATGCGTATTATAATAATTCTAATATATTAATGAAATAATAAATGAGGTGTATCAATAATGTATGGAGGGGTAGGTAACCGGACCCTTTAATATTATTACCCCAATTTATCTCAAGAACTAACCCTAACCCTTTCTCCAGTATATGTCCTTGTCTCTCTCTTTCATCGGCTCCAGTTAATCTTCGTTCTTAATATGTATGCGTGCCCGCGCGCGCGCAACACACATATATAAATCTCTCCATTGATATGCTTTATTGTTGCTGAATGCATTTTCCTATCTGTTTTATTTGCTTTGTGTTTCGTTTTCAGTATATATATATACACATTTCAATCTCCTCATGAAATCCTGCTTTTTTGTTGTTGAACGTATTTTTTTTATTTGTTTGATTTGTTTTTGTTTCCTTCTGTGTCTCACTTTTATGATTGTATGAATTAAATTTGTCCATTATTAAGATATGCACCTAATTGTACAAACAATTGTGTTGTTTTTTAATAACTTTCTCCACCTCACATTACCATGATTTCTTCAAAGAAAAACCTGATCCGATGCTCATCTAATATTAGCTAAAATATAAGATCTACCATATATTAATTCTAAATTTTAGATCTAATAAAGTTTTTGGACTTGAGCTAAAATATAGGGCATTAGTAGAGAAATTAACTTATTTATGATGTGATATTAGAAAATATATCAAATTAACTAGTTTAGGATGTGATATTAGAAGTTTTTGGTTGCTTAGTCTACGTTTGGTTTTTGGCTCCTTGGCTCATGGAGCCAAGAAAGTAGACTAAGCCACTAATATTAAATAAGTAAACTTTACCAACAATTCTTGTTTTTTCCTTTCTACTTTATATCCATGACTACCATAATAAATTACTAATATCACAACAAAAACTAGTTAATTTAACTACCAATGCCCTCTATTTCAGCTCAAGTTCAAAAACTTTAGTTGATCTAAAACTTCAGAATTAATATATGGTGGATTTGGTATTTTAGCTAATATTAGACGAGCAGTTGATCGGTTTTATCTTTGAAGAAACCAGAGTAATATGAGGTGGAAAAAGTCATTAAAAATGTGACCACTGTTTGTTCATTAAGTGCATATTGACTTGAACGCAAAATAATAGCTTGACTAGTAGTTACCCCACAAGAGTATGTGATCACTGTAGTATGGGAGAGTATAGGGACCAAGTAGTATCGAACCCAAGGGAAAGTTTGTATGCGAATAAATCCCTGGAAATGTACATTTTGTAGCTAATATGAATGCAATGTTTGGTTTATGCTAATGCTCCTAACTATTTTCTACTAATTATATGCTAATAATGAAATTAAAACTATACTAACTTTGGTTGAAGTGCAGATATGAGATGGTGATACTCGGGATAGGAATTCCTACGTATACTAATGGAGTTGGTACGATAACTAAAATAATCGTGATGTGCAAGTTATAATCCTAAGTGTACTAAAACTAGGCAATCAACTTCCCTAATCTAGCACAAGATTGAACGACTAAAAGCTCAAGAATTAACCCTAATACTTCGTCCTATCAACCTACTTCACTAATCCAATAATTAGATTATACGGATTGTGCTTAATTATTGAGACCCTAATTTAACTAAGGTGATGCGGCCGTCCTCCCTAGATAAACCGGTAGATTATAAACTCCTTCAAAAAACCCCACCTTAAGCCTATTCGTTATTAAAGAATGACGCGGCAATTCCAAGATAATTCTAGGGTTTATTAGAAATATTCAATAATTAAGAGAATCAAAACTATACATCACAAATTATCCTAATTACGTACCAACATCCTACTTCTACGAGTTCATCATATCCTAAGCATGCAAGAGTTCTACCCTAATATGATGATTTCGAGAATAAAAGCAATAACAAGATCGATAATCATATGCATAATTAAATTGACGAAAGAATTCAAGAACATAAACGAAAGATGAAATTAATAAATTCAAGTCTCAAAATATTATCTATAAAAAATATGAGAAATCTAGGTTTACTCGTCTCAAGTACTCAAGAAAACAAGAATAAAAGGAAATTCGTTTGAAGAAATAATTAAACTAAGAATTCGTATGCTAAAAACCTCGATTACACGATGCAAAACCTTTCTAAAACTCTCCAAACTCACTTCCAAGCTCTTCTCCTTAAAAAACTATGTCTAAATATGTGATGGTCTCTAAAAATAAGCTTGGAAGGGGTATATATAGTGCATGGGCCGAATTTGGGTTTAAAAGGCCGTCAGCGCTCGACCAGATCATCCCTCGAGCGGTTCACTCCTCCAGCGTCCACACAATGCTCGACCTTGATGTACTCGAGCGCCTAGCGCTCGAGATAGGTCCACTCGAGTGCCTCGATTCAACAGCGTGACATGGCCGCTCGACCCTCATTTACTCGAGCGCCTAGTGCTCGAGCTAGGCTCACTCGAGCGGTTCTGACTTCCAGGGAACTTGGGGCGCTTGAGCTAGGATGCTTGAGCACTAAGTGCTTGACCTCCTAGCACTCGAGTGCTTTCTCCTTTTGAGCTAAGTAACACTTTTCTTCGCACGAACTAATACTTTTCGTATTTCTTCAATATCTTCTCATCCGGGAGTCCGTTTGAGTCGATTTAAAGTCCTACGAACTCCATTTTTCGCCCTCTTTCCTAATATGAGCATCAAAGAGATAAATTAATTAGTTTATGAAAATAATACTTAAATAACTCTAAATACTCATCAAATACGCTCAAAACACGGACTAATCGGGCTACAAAACATCACAATTTCACGCCTAATCACATATCCTAATAATGGATAAAAAAAATCATACATTAATAGAGTTAAAGTACAAAATAAAACAAAAGACAAACAAAACAAATAAAAAAATACATTCAACAACAAAAAAACAGGATCCATGGGGGGATTAAAATGTATATATACATATACATACTGAGAACGAAACAAAAAGCAAACAAAACAAATATGATAATACATTCAGCAACAAAAAGCAAATAAAACAAATAAGATAATACATATATATTATGAATGATTATTACCTGGATCTGATGAAAGAGAGAAACTGGGATTGATACTGGAGAATTGAATTAGGGTTTTTATCTTTACTAATTCTTGAGATAAATTGGAGTAAATATATTAAATAACTACAAATAAATTGAGCTTTTATCTTAGGGCTTCTAACATTGATTGGTTTATTATCATTTCATACTATGAGACCAATACTAATTGACTTACTTTTAACTTAAAATGTGATAAAAATTTAACAAAAAACATAATGCTTTGATAATAGGAATAATTGTTAATTTGTGTTATCTCAAGTTATGAGAAAGTCTCACAGTATAACCAAAATATATATCATTTTTTGTTAAATGTTTATCATTTTTTAATTTACAAGCGACATATTTTAAGTTAAAAGTGAGACAATTACTATCGGTCTCATAGTATTAGATGTGGCGGTGTCACACAAGAACCAATCAAAGTTAAATGCCCTAAACCCTCTGTTATTCTCATTTAATATATATCCCATTTTCACACAAGAATCAATCAAAGTTTAAAGCCTATCATTGAAAAAAGAACATAAAATATAAAATTTTGTTCTAAAATTGCTTGTTTTAACTTTATTGTTTTTTTTATCATGAAAAAATTACAAACTATAAAGAATTTCAAGTGTTGACAACTTATTCATGACTTTCACCAATTCTTTTTAACAACAATACCGATTTCAATTTTTTTTACAAGTTACCAAAATTACACACATCTTTAACACTTCTATTAAAATTGTAGAAAAAAACACTAAACTTAATTTGTAAACTAAGTTTAATTCCAATATATTAATTACTAAATTTAATTTGTTAACTAAGTTTAATATATAATCCCCCCACTTTCGGGGAAATATGGCTGATGAAGAAGTATACGTCCCTCATTCTTTTATTTCCTATACATTCAACATTAATACTTGCAAGGGAAAACTCGATAACGAATGTAACGGTAAATTTATTTGTAATATATTTATCGTAAGCATTACAGATGACGCTCAATATAATGGTGATAGAAACCATTTGTAATGATTACGATAAATATATTACAAAAAAATTTATAAATATGCTCCTCACTGCATATTTATCAATGGTGATAGAAACTATTTGATATATGAGGAGCTAAGAGAATCACTGCAAGATGTAGTGGCGTTTGCAGGATCGATCTACCAGTATTATATTCCTAATCCTAAAAATGATGAAGAAGTCACTGGTTTTACCTTACATCCGATATTTAGGTCTCTATTGAAACAACTGTACGCCTTTATAGCAGATCAACATCGGGCGGGATTTTCTCTAACGGAGTTCACGTTGGCCAATCTTCATACAAAAACCACCATGCATAGACGGCCCTTTGTTTAAAGGTGGTCGGAGTTGGTGTTGCCCCAATAAGTTAAGATTCCAAAACCCGAGATTTCAAAGGAGTAAAGAAAGTGATCCGAGAGCTTGTCGCTCGTCGGATTTCTCTACCTGCATTACAGAATATATTTTTAATGACGGACAAGGCGTCAGAGGCTAACCATTTGATTTTTGAGAAGCTTCTTGTCAACCATCTCACGGTTGTTCCTCATTTTCCTATACAAATGTGATTAGAATATACAAAAGATTACTGAACATGTTTTGGATGAAATGACGAAGTGCAAATATTGGAACCTTCTTTTCCGTCAAAGTTGCTATGAATATGTGAAGACATTTTTCAAGAATCATCCCGACTATGTGACATCAAAGCCACTCCGAGAAGCGAAAAAATCCTTCATTAAATTCTTGCCCAACATGTTGGCACATCTGCAAATGAAATGTATTAATATTAAATGTATTAACACTAAACATAATTTGTTAACTAAGTTTAACTTAATTAAGTTTAGAGACACTCTCTTATGAAATATTTTATATGTAAAATATACCTAAAATAGATAAATATTAAAAAAAATTGCGGGTCAGGTCGCTCCATGTCAAAATTCGAGGATCATAAGCGGGTCAAACTGATTTTAAAAAAAATTGCTCAAAGCTTATTTCAAGATTTTCGCTCGCAGGTTATGCTACTATATGAGCAAATGTGTATTACTGTAAGGCATAATGTGTGTTACCAGTCCTTAAAAAATAGATTTTTGTACTTTAAAATAACAATAAAGAAAAATATATATTTTTACAAGAACAAATATGTGTTATTAAATATATTCCTCATCCCTTTAATCTAGATTTATTGTTTCATACATTAACACACATTTGCTCCAACAATAACATACATTTACTCTAATATTACACACTTTGATCCAACATTAACACACATTTGCAATAACACACATTTAATCTAACATAAACAAATTTGCTCCACTAGTAACACACATTTTTTTGTAACATTAACACTCATTTGCTCCAATAGTAACACATATTTGTAGTAGCACACATTTTTTGTAACATTAACACATATATTTACACTAACATTAATACACATTTACTCCAATAATAACATATATTTATAGTAACACACATTCACTCTAATATTAACACACATTTGCAGTAACACATATTTACTCTATCATCAACACACATTTACTTCATCAGTGATACACATTTGCTCCAAAATTAACACACATTTACTTCAAAAGTAACACACATTTGCTTTTACAGTAACATATGATTGTCCTTATGGTAACACCACCTAGGAGGATGCTTTTATGTATTTGTGTAAATGCATCTTTATTCATTAAGTAAGACATTCATGTTATAATAGTAATACACTTTTCACTACCTTACATGTGTTATTGTATGAAAAATTAATAATTTTTGTAAAAATAATTAAATATTTGTGAAAACCAATATTTGAATAGATAGTAACATACATTTTGTTCTTTTATTATATGGAAAAATATTTATTTCAATAAAAATACAAAAAAATTGGTGAAAAAATAACATTAGTGTAATAGTAACTCACATTATGCCCTTCAGTAGCATGCATTTTCTCACATAGTAACACAAAATGGGAACGAAAATACTGGAACTATACTTGCATGAGAATTTTAGAAAAATCCACCAGACCCGACCCGACCAAGATTGGCGAATTTTTTAAATATGGGTTATTCTACGGGTCTCATATCCATAAAATATTTCATGTAACAATTTGTCTTAAGTTTAATAAGCTAGTATTAATGTTGAATGTATAGAAATAAAAAGAATGAACGAGATATACTTCTTCATCAGCCATGTTGCAATGCATTAAAACAAACATTTCCTGGACATCCTACATCTTCATCATTCTTATCCACCAAATATATCATCAACATCAATTAGTAATCTTTCAGTAATAAGTTAGCTAAAACTACATATTATTAAGCGTCAACACATGTTCAATTTCATTAACTTCCCTCAATTGATCGTTATATAAATTATATTTTATAGAAATAAAAAGGTAAAAATGGGCGGGAAAATTGGTAGCTATTTTTTGTAGGACTTTGTTGTTTATATATATATAATATAGATAAATGAATTTTAACTTTTTATAATATTTTTCTGCATCTACTTTTGTACATTTTGCACTTGCGAAGGTTATTTATGGTGATATGTTCATGAGTGGATACCATCCATTTATTGCATCTAGGCAACACATGTATGATGGGGTGTATGTCGTTAATGAATAAAATGAGCGATCTTATAACACCCATTTTGTGAATGTGATCAACTATGTAATGGATAACGGGATCTTCACTGAAGACCAATATCCATGAATTGGTGAAGATGGAGTTTTATATTTTCCGAATTTTGACACGGTAAAATTAATTTAGTTTAGTTTAATTTGATATTTGTAAATGTGATTTTAATTTTGTTTCTTTAAAAAATATAGTTCTCAAAGATCTATATCTTAAACTATGAAGTGGTGTCAGGTCGTGAGATTCCATCACAGCTGCATGTGCACCCTGCGCTTGTTTCCATGATCTTCCTTACTCCGAGCATTAAGGATTGGGTAAGTGTCAAATTTTTTATATATTTAACTTAAATTATTGTTAAATTTTGAAGTTTTTTTTAGTAGGATGGAATTGGGGTTTATTCCTTGTTAGGATAAAATTTACATAGTTTTGATGAGTTAAAACAAATCAGAAGATGCAATAGGACCATCTGGACCTGTTAGCCAGATGAGGAAATAGATTAGGACTTAGTCTAGGGGGAACTGTCAGACCAAAAGACTTCACCAGAAGACCCTAGCAGAGGACTTCACCAGAGGACTCCACCAGAAGACTTCATCAGAAGAGACTGACCAGAGGCAGAGGACCTTCCCCAGACCAGACGAGTCCGGACCAGACGAGTCTGGTGAAACAAAAGATGCTCAGAATCATCTCCTGATTCTACTGAGTATTCTGTTTTTTGACCGATTCTAGACTAGAAGACATCGAAGTTGCCTGGTGTCTGGTCCTGCCTTCTCTGGAAGAATCAGAGTTAGGCATTGGAAGCTTTTGACCGTTGGTGTTTCAAATCAAGTCAAACAAGATTGGATTGGAAAGTATTTGAAGTCAATCAATCCAAGGATCTCACCAACCCAATCAATCAATTAGGGAATTGATTGATTGTAAACTTCCTTAATTAGAGATCTGATTAGATTAGCTCTCCAACGGCTAAACCCTAATCACCTCTATAAATACAAGAGTGCAGTTTCAAAGAAAGGCTCTAGAGAGATCTCACGCGCACGAAGTCATATCGAAGTCTTAGTTCTTATCACGCTTAAAGCACTCTTATCTTATTCATACATTCTATTCACTCATTAAGGAGTAGTTGGATCTCAACCTGTTCATCTATTAAGAAAAGGTTGAAGGTTGTAAGCTTTAGATCGAAGTTAGATCTAAAGGTTGTTGTAAGAAGGGACTGGTACTTCTAAATTCCAGTACGTTGTAGGTTGGTTGGTTAGTAAGGCCCCTTTGATAAAAAAGGAGAGTGGACGTAGGATCTTTCAAATCCTAACCACTATATATCTTGTCCATTTACTGCTTTCTTTATATTATCTTATTCAACTGCTCTTATAAAAGATTTTGTTAAGACTTTACTTTAAAGCTTCCGCAATTAATCTATCGAGTGGGACCAACAAGTGGTATCAGAGCAGTGTGTCCAAGACCACTGCTTTGAAAAGCTTTTGGTGGTCACCGGGTAGATCCATTGCTCTTTGATTATTCTTTGTTATTCTTGCTATATTCTCTTTAAAATCCTTTTAGAAAAATATCTTCAAAATCTTCTTACAAGAGCCATATGTTGCCAGAATTCTCTTTCGAGGATTATAGCCACTGGAGCTTCATGATGAGTAATCATCTTAGAGCTATACACCACCGCATGTTAGATGTGGTAGAAAGTGGCCCCATACAATTTTACTGTTGATGATGGCAGGTCTGAGTCCAAGGAAGAAAGCAGCGGAGCTGCAGAGGAGAGAACCGGTGAACGAGTTGCGAGACAAAAGATATTAAAGAAAAGGGATGAGCTTAACAATGTTGAGCGGAAATTATACAACCTGGACCAGGTGGCAAGGACAGAGATCATAAATACTCTCACAAAGGAGGTGATTGAAAAGGTCAGAACATGTGCCACGGCCAAGGAGATGTGGGACAAGTTGGCATTGCTCTGTGAGGGAACAGAGAAGATCAAAGACAACAAGCTCCAGGCTGTTCAACACTCATTTGACACTTTCAAAATGAAACCAGATGAGACAATAGACCAGCTGGATATGCGTCTTACCAATCTCCTCAATAAGGATAGTGCCTTAGGTAAGACCTATTCTGAGAAAGAAATCAATAATAAAATATTACGATCACTAACCAGCAGGTGGAGAATCAAAGTCACCGTGATTAAAGACAACAAAGATCTCAACACTCTGGATCATCATCTTCTGTTGTTTGATCTCAAAGCATATGAATATGATCTTCAAGAGGAGGATCAAACAGAAGAGGTTTCCTCTTTTGGTCATAAAAGAGTTACTTTCTCCTCAACTATCAAGTCAGATGACAAGCCAAAGGAGTCTGCTGCATATGACATGAGCCTCAAGGAGCAGGTAGCCCTCCTAACCCGTAAACTTGATAAAATGAGTTCAAAATATGGCAGGTACAATGGAAGGAATCTACCAGAGACAGGAAGAGTTCCTTCAAGCCTGCAGATAAGGAAAAGACATCTGGAGACTCAAGGGAGACCAGATTCAGAACTCCAGAGAGGAGGAGAGATGGTAGCTCTGGCAGATCAGATTACCAGAGGAGAGATAGAAGTTCTGGCAGACCTGACTACCAGAGAAGAGAGAGTAGTCCAGCCAGATCAGAGTACAACCAGAGGAGGAGAGATCCAAGTCCTAGTCCCAGAGGTGACAACACATGTTATACTTGGAACAAGCCAGACTACTACAGCTATGATTGTCCTCAGCTAACTCCTAGGGAAAGAGAAGAGAAAAGACTCAAGAGAGATAGGAGATATGCAGACAAGAGAGCACTACTGGCAGAAGCAGAGGAAGAAGATACCAGTTCAAGTTTTTCTTCTTCTTCTGATTTCGGATCTGATGATGATGTGTGTCTTATGGCAGACATCACTGAGTTACATGAAACTACCTTATGCTTATCTATTTCCAAATATACTGAATCCTCTCATTCATCTGGTGCTTCCAGAGAGTCTGATATGCAGCAAATGCTATCAGATATCCAAAATTGTGTTCAATTATGCCAAAAACTTGAGAAAGAAAATGGTAGGCTCAGAGCTGAAGTTCAATCTTTATCCAATGAGCAAAAATCTACCAGAGAACTCATGAAAGACCATTCCAGAGAAGTCTCTGAAATTCAGGAAAAGGTCACAGAAAGAGATACCCTGGTAGACCAGCTCATGAAAGAAAAGAACTCTCAGGAATGAGTTCAATGAACTTAGAGCCAAATACCAGACTCTTATCAAGGGAAAATAGATTGAACAAACCATTGAGGAGATACCTATTCACAGAGAAGCTCAAAAGATTCCAACTGTTGTATATATTATAACAGAGTCTTCTCAGCGCATAAATGATAAGAGTGGTTTGGGATATTCTGGAATTGTAAAAAGATCCCATAAATATCACTTTAACAAAAACATGTCTGTAAGATCTGGTGAGTTTGTTGAAATCTGGGATGAAAAAGACTCCACTGGTAATGGCTACAAAGTAGTTCACAATCCTGTTTGGAAAATGAACTACTCTGATAATCATCTAGAATATAGTCCAGAAGAGTTAACTGAACTGGAAGAGAAAATTCTAGAGACTAAACGTCTAAATGGGGAACCAATGATAATTGAAGGTTCTGTTCTCCTAAAACCTCAAAGAGTAAGATCTAATCAGATGAGAGGACCTCAGAGGAATCCTCAAAGAGTTGAACCTAAGCAGATTAGGGGATCTCAGAGGAGACACTCAAGAAGGGGGAATCTCAACCAGAATAGGAATACTCAGAGAAGAAATTTTGGACAATAAAACTATCATCAGAACCAGGGACCCCAGAGACGGTTATCTCAGAAAAGTCAATTCCAGAACAGATACACTCAGAGGAACTATAATTACCAGAGAAGGTCTAGTTTTCATCAGAACAAGAGACCCATTTATAGAAAACCAACTGATCTGGGTGGTTATGACACCAGAGATGGTTCTTCTAGTATGTATCCTTACAACCAGACCTTTAAGACCATGTCTTTGAAGCAGGCCATTCCAAGGGCCAGATTTGAGGTGAGATACACCAGACCTGTGTATAGGAAAGGTGTTCTTATCAGACCAGTAACTCAATATGTAATTGTCAGAGGACATGTACTGGTAGATAGATTTGGAAGAAAGATAAGATCTCCTCATCCAGCAAGGGATGATCTTTATCTTTGGATTCCTACAAAACCTGCAACTAACCAATCAGGACACAGCTCTAGTAGGGGACCTAATTGATCGCTCTACAGGAGAATAAGAGCCCATTGGAGAGAGGATACTCAAGCAACCATGTCTGGTACATTGATAGTGGATGTTCCAAGCACATGACATTCCAGAAAGATCATCTCCAGGATTTCAAGCCACTGAATGGGCCAAGAGTGATGTTTGGTGACAACAACTATGGAGTCACCAGAGGCGTTGGAAAATTGACCTTTAATGATGTATCTGTAGATGAAGTCTACTACGTTGAAGGACTCAAGCATAATCTACTTTCAGTATCCCAATTATGTGACAAGAGATACTCAGTGAAGTTTTCTAGTGATTCACTAAGGAGGATTAGTTCAAGGCATCGTGTCCACTAAGCCACCGGTATACCCGATGGTGCCGGGCTATGGAAAGTTCAAAGTCATTGGCTACTTATCCGGAAGCAATGAGGTCTCAAACGAGCTGAACGATCAAGCCTGACTCTGTATAGGTGCAATTCTCACTCATGTGGGGGATTATTGGAAATTGGTTAAACAAAAGGGTTTATACCCTGACTTTGACTAATTTTTTTAGGAATGAAAACGTTAATTTTTGGGAAAAAAAATTAACGAGGTTGTTCTACTCACGGAGTAGATGAACGTGGTATATTTAATATCTCAAAACCGATTTCCGGTGAGTGAGAAATTAATTTGGGAAGTTGGATAATTATTCATGTGTGTTAAATAGTCTCATGGGAATGAAAAGCTTGAGTTTCATCCCACATTGGAAACTTACAAGAAGTGTTCCTTGGATATAGGAAGGAAAATGTTCATATTCTTCAACTTGGTACATGGGGACCCTAACCATGGACCACACACGCGCGCGCGCGCCCTGCCCAAGCCCGGGTCCGTGGGTCGTAGTTCTTGGTTTTTGGGCTTTGGGGCCTACCTATATTTTTAGAGTACCAAAAATATGAAAAGGTCCAATACCTTTTTGGGCCGAACCAGTTTGGGTGGCCCATCGGATTTGGGTCGGCCCACGAACATGATTAATACACTCGAGTAATGATTAATACACTCCATATTTCGAATTTGATTTTAAATTGAAATATTTGATGGAATATTCTGTTCTTGCTTCCCAAGAAAGAGATAACATCTCTATCCACTGATTTCGTGGTCAGCCCACGATTTTCTCAACCGATCGTCCTCATCTGCAGTGCAAATTTTCGCCTATATATACCACTTCATATTCGGACTTTCCTACTCACCTTTCAGCCTACGAATCCTAGATTTTAGGAAGCCTTTCGCATATACTTATTTCGTTCAGTTCGAAATTTTGATTTCGTTCGTCGAGAGTTTATACACGGTGGTGCTGCCGGTGTAAACTGTTAAACCGTTTTACCTTTGGAGACTCATACGCACGATACCGTAAGCACTATACGGGGCATATTCAGTCTTGCGGGAAAAGGATTTTCCTTGACTCGGTTTTTCATACGAATTCATTTCGTATTTACTTTGTTCGTGCAGTGTTCGAGACACACCCTCTCACAAACAATAATTAATATTATTGGTCTCCCCCTCTTCCAAATGAGAAACACATTTTCTATATTTCAACATGATATGTAGAAACACAGTCAATTAGATAAATAAAAAATACAAAATTCATAATTCATAAATTTCATAATGAAAATATGAAATATGAATAAGGGGTTCATTATATATTTATTTGATATCTTCAAAGAAAAATTATATCAAGATGAAACATACCTTCATCATCACCACACAAACATTATATTATCAAACGTGATCCATCCTTCTTTTCAGGGATGCTTAATAATGTTTAACAAGATAATTCGGTATCCGATATATACTAGATCAACGACCTTCCGTGCCATATTAGTGACATTATTATTCATACTTTTTCTTTTCTCCACAGTCTCTCTTCTGGGAGACATTTTATTTATTGTGACGATCATGATTATTAATATTATATGAGATATATCTATCACGACCATATCTATAATTATTATGGTCACACCCATGGCTTCATATACGCCCACAACCATGTCCGAAATTTGGAAATTGAGTCACATTCGCTTCAGGGAATGGACTAACACTAGTATGTTGGGTCTCATTATTTTTCATCAAAAATTCATTTTTATTTTTGTTGTTCGGCCAAAAGAAGACAACCAATTAATTCTAAATATTTCTTAAACCCTCCTTACCTCGATATTGCTGCTGCAGGAACATATTCGAGATATGAAAATAGTCTTTCTCAAGCATATCATCATCGGTATGTTTTCACCACACAACTTTAATTAAGAAGTAATTATGACTAAATTATATTTATTAAAATAATTAAAATTTTGAAGCCATAGGTGAGGCCAATCACACCGGGCTTTTGGAAGGACGACCATCTTTAGGTGATCGTATTTTTCTTTTTGATCTATCCACTATGGACGTCCAAATAAATACAATAACTCGAGTAAATAACATTCAACATGATAACCAAAATAAATTGGAGGTGACATTTAATAGAGCCACATTTGGTAATAATTTGTAATAATTTTCAGTTTATCACATTAGAAGGACAAACATATCAGTCTATTGTGATTGAAAAGTTTAATACAGGGAATTGCACTTAACAGAAAACTAGGAATTACTCAAGCTAATAATTTTTTTCTTAGTTACGTGCATAAAATAAATTTAACTAATTTATTTAAAATAAATTAAAAGTACGCCACTAATTAGTAATCATGTGGTGAACAAATTTATACAGTTACCCACAATTATGTGGCATTATATAAAGTCAATTAGTGACACTTAAAAAAATTAAATTAATAACACAAACATAAGGCATCTACTTATCACTTTTAATTCTCAATTCAATTTATTTCATTCCTATATACTGAAATAAAATCACCATGGAAAAGTTGAGTAATTCTTTCTTTTTAAAGAGTCAATTTCTTTCACATTAGTGATGATTACATAATAATGAATAACAATCCAACTTATTGTAACTATTCTTCAAAAGCACTATCTTTTTACTGGGGATGAATAGTTGAATCAGATATAAAAAAAATGAAATACCAAAAGTATTAAATATATAAGTAATAGTTGTTTGTCTTTATAGATCATAGTAAAATTTAAATACTAATTATCATTTATCACATGAATCACACACAATGCCGACAACAATACACAAATAATGTAGAAAATTTACACCTAGTTTAATACACATAAACTAGATGCAAATCCACACACACGACAATACTTAGATAGGTATACATACATAATACATAGGTGGTCCAAGTAGAGGACTCCAAATTTTCATAGAATTCATGAATAATTAATTCTTAGATCATAAAATAGCAATACGAACATTATCACAACTAAACTATTATGAATAATCAATAAAAGTTACTACCTTGACAATCTTCTCCAAAACTTAATCTCAAGTTGTGTAAGCACACACACACACACACACACACACATATATATATAATAAGCAGTCAATAGAGGGTGACATAAATATTGTAGCAAAAGAGAGAATATACCGTTCCTTCGATAAAAAGTTGAACCTGATTCGGGAAAAGAGTGCTAGGAAAAATTGTAGAGCACCCGTGCTGATAACGTGTTGGAAATAAATAAAATAAGAAGAGAAAACAAGATGGCAATGTAGAGTGAAATATTGTAGGGAGAAATTGTATTATATTGATCAACTTTTCATACTTACAAAATGAAGGTGACATCATCTATTTATATATATACATGCATGGATCCTTCTAGGATCCTTTGGAGTCCAATTGCATAAATGCAATAATATTGAGAAAGCAAAAAGGCACCCCCATAATTCATGCAATTATTTGAGTAATCAAAAGGACATCCATTATTTTATTATTTCATGACACAAATAAATTAGTCCGACAATATCCCTATAATACCCTTACTTTTTCTATTTTTTCAATAAAATACTAATTTTTATCAAATTTTGTGCTCAACAGTAATGAGAAAAAATTTCGTGGACGGAAGGAGTATAATTTTTAATAAAAATTAAAAAAAGGGTGGAGCCGGTCCGACTCGTTAGCTCGCGAGTTAGGTTGGGCTGGGTTGAACTAAAATTTTATAGACCCGACGTGTAAATGGGTCGGACCGCCCCGGCCCGTGAACAGGGTTTGGTCCGACGGGCCGGGACAGGCGGCCCATTTTGCCATCTCTGCTCACATCAGGTGTCAGCAAGTTTGTCATACTTTTTTAGTCATTCTGTTGCACTATTGTACTCGGAGGTACAAGACAAGTTGAGATTAAATGACTAAGTAATTTAAAATTGGGCCTTGGTATTTTCACAATAAATAGGCTTCATTTGACTTTATTTGGCCCAAATGAAGGACAAGGTTATATACCATCCTATCTTTTATTAATATACCCCACTATAAAGGGTTCGAAATAATAACTCGAAATTTTTATGAAAATGCCAAAAAAAAAAAAAAAATACTAAACATATTACTTCCGTCCCAAGACTTTCGTCACACTACCTTTATTTTCGTGTATTAGCGAACGAGTTGTTTATTATAATATTTGAAATGATAAAGTGTCTTTTTAAAAGTGGTATGATAGATCTATCTCTCCTCTATCATAAAGTGACTTAAAAATTACTTTATCATTTCAAATACTAATAAAAAACCTCACTCGCTAAAACACGTAAAAACAGTAAACATGAAGAAAAATGTGGAATGGAGGGAGTATGAATTTTCGGAAAAAAAAAATTCCAAAAATTGTTACATTTTTCGAAATAAATTGCGAACAGTTTTTTGGGTGGGATGTATTCACAAAATATGGGAATGTATTTAATGTGAGCCCCAAATGAATCCAGTCTTGTATGGGCTTACAAGACCCGTAAGTACACGTAAAAAACAGTAAACATGAAGAAAAATGTGGAATGGAGGGAGTATGAATTTTCGCAAAAAAAAATTCCAAAAATTGTTACATTTTTCGAAATAAATTGCGAATAGTTTTTTGGGTGGGATGTATTCACGAAATATGGGAATGTATTTAATGTGAGCCCCAAATGAATCCAGTCTTGTATGGGCTTACAAGACCCGTAAGTACACCTGTGTAATTCTAGAATATTTTTTTATGGCCAAAGTTATATACAGTTCTATTTTTTATTAATACATCCCACTAGAAGTTGTTCGGAAAATTAATCCGAAAATTTTGACAATTTTCTGAAAAAAAAAATCGAAAATGCAAAAAGAAAAAATTCTAAACATATGAATTTTCGAAAAAAATTCCGAAATTTTTTTACATTTTTGAAAAAAAAAATTCCGAACAACTTTTTGAGTGGAGTGTATTCACAAAACATATGACTGCATTTAACCTATGTCATATTTTATTTAATAGTCTATTCTTTTTATTCCTGAATCTTCAAAACATGTCCAGCTTTATTATTATTTGTAAAATTTAGTTCTAAAATAATATTTTCAGTTTCTGAAACAATATATTCAGAATCAATTATATTCTTATGTTTTATTATTTAATTCTAAGTACTACTCCCATTGTCCCAATATAAGTTTCTCACTTTTAGTTTTTAGTCGTTTCATAATAAAAAATTTCTTTTATAAATAATAAAAAGCAGCACTACATATATTAATAAATAAACACCTTAAATAACTATTTTTTTACTTTTCACAACACTACAATAAAACTGATTTTTAGTGACAATGATCTTGGCATGGTCTATCACTATAGGTTTTCTAGTTAAATATATTTAATGACAAAAAATAATATTTAATGATAGAATTTAGTCATGAAAGATTATTTTTTGTTATTAAAGATTTTTAATTAGAGAAATTATAATGACATAATTACTACATTAAATATCAATTTTCTTGTAGTGCAACTACCCCTTACTTTGTACAAAAGTCAAATGTTGGTCCACCACATATTAATAAATAGATATTTTTAGAATTAATTGCCCTCTAGTACACAAGTTTAACAATTTTTCACTTCCCCTTCAATTCACAAATTTAATTTATATTAGGTACAATTCATTTAATTTAACTACATTTAATACTCTCTCTCCTCTCCCATCTTCTCTCTTACTTTAATTCAAATCTACCCTTCTCTCCTCTATTATTTCTATCGGCTCTCTCTCTCTCATCTCATAATTCACACCTCAAAAAGATCCCAGAGGTTTCTCTCTCCTCTCTCCCTCTAAAAAATGTCCCTCTCTCTCTCTCTATCCGTGAAAGTCGGTCTACAGTTTCCAGTAGGCAGGATCGGACGGTATCTGAAGCAGGGCCATTACGCCCAGGGTGTGGGCACTGGCGCGCCGCTTTACTTGGCGGCGGTGCTCGAGTACCTTGCTGCAGAGGTGCTTCACGCCAACTGAAATTAGAGCTATTGTTCCTGTTCTGGCGTTGAATTGAGATAGGGATTTCGACCTAGGGTTTATGTTTTCGAATTAGGGTTTGAATGAATTGAAAGAATTAGGTTTTCTAATTGATTTTGAATGTGATTAGGTTTTGGAATTGGCTGGAAATTGGGCGAGAAACAACAAAAAGAACAGGATAACTCCGAGGCACGTGCTTCTGGCGGTGAGGAACGACGAGGTGCTCGGAAAGCTTCTCACCGGAGTAACAATCGCCGAAAAAAGTTACAGATTCACTTCCAAAATCGTCTCAAGTTGCAAACCGCTCCAATGGACCTCCTTATCTTCAGTCAATGGACAGTGATGATGGAATCTCATGCAAAGGCTTTATGCTCTTACCTTTCATTTACTCATCTAGAAATAAAAAGGGATTTGTTATGAGTCACCTGCTAATTGCCTTATGACTCTTTTATCTTTGAGAGTTGAATTGCCTACATAGACAATTGGATGCTTCAGTAGGATGTAGCAGATGCACGCTTCTTGATAAGATCATGTTAATTAATGAGAGAATTAACCTTATTAGATCAAACTAATTTTAGTTTTTCTTAAGAAAGCTATGTATGAGTTTTCATTCATTTAACATTTTCCAACAAGTCAAATGCATCTGCAACTCTATATCAGTAAATCAGACCCTTAACTCATGTAAAATAAAAGGCCATTTGCTACTTCCCATATTAAAAATAGTGGGTCTGGTTGTGCAGTTGGATCCACCTTCTAAAATTGGCATTGTGGTTTCTATTCCATGTTGTATCCTGAAATTCACTTACCACTAGTAAAGCATTAAACCAGGTGGCTTAGCCCACCTGGCCACCGGGTTCTTCACTCTAGTGAGTGACCTGGGTTCGATTCCCTTTGGGAACGAATTGGGAGGGAGTTATAAGGTAGGCTTGGAGATTTCTGGGAGTGTATGGAGACTTGGTGAACTAATCTAACTACTAACAACTAACATTTACCGATCAAAAAAAAAAAAAAAAACTAGTAAAGCATTTGCTGGTCAACTGTTCTTTTTGTTTGCTAAAATATTCTTGCCCGATGCTTTCTTGATAGTTAAATTTGTGAAAAACTTTCTCAAATAATTTCAAATATAGAATTTGGTCTTGGCTTTGTTTCATGCTCAATGTTTTCTTTTATATATAAATTTAATTAGGCATCACTCTACTATGTCAAAGTTTGTTATTCCCAATTATCCTAATGAGGTGTTAACACACTAGTATTGTATTTTATAGCAATTTATGACTGTTGTTCTTATCGCATGTTAGTATATTGAGTACTTCAAAAAATTGTGAATTCAGCTATAGGTGGCCCTGTTGGACAGCTTCTTGAGCAAAATGCTAAGGCCTTGGATCAAATTTGCACCAACTTCCAGACTTGCAAGGTACTTGTAGCTATGATGTCTTCAAATGATTTGAAGGCAGAGGTAGTATCTGATCATAGGGAGATGTTTTTGTGATTGATACCCCTTTTCTTGTGTGGTTTCTTAGCAGTATGTTCTATATCATGTTTTTTTAGCAATATACGTGTATACACTCATAACATTGTTAATAAAGCATTAAAGATAGAAATTTGCAGTGGCATATGGTTGTCTAGCTCATATTTGGTCATTGAAGGTTTGTTTTGTTCCTCTTTGTGACTGGGGATCTCTTGGCTGTGGGAAGATTTTTCCTATTTTTCTGCTAGGCAAGCATGGCGAAACTGGGTGTCATGCCACCTGAAGAAGCAATGGAGAAGTATATTGACATTGTTACTGAGTTATATCCTACTTGGCTCGCTGGTTATGCCATTTTGAATTTAGAATCTTTGGAATTTCAGATTTTTTTGTTCCTTGTTTTCAGATTTTAATATGTAAAATTTCATAGTTAAAGTATAATTGTAATATACTTCACTCTGAAATTATCTATTGTTCCTTGTTTTCAGATTTTAATGTGTAAGATTTCATAGTTAAAGAATAATTGTAGTATACTTCATTCTGAAATGAGCTAATTGAGAGTTGATATATACTTTTCGACACATATTAGTGCATAAAATTTGTTGAATTTTGAGTGAAGAAATGTAGATACTCTCTCTCTCTCTCTCTCTCTCTATATATATATATATATATATATATATATATAATCAACATAATCCACTACTTGGCCTGTGGGAATGTTGATTTTGGATAATCTTTTGTTAGTATATTTTTTTATTGTATAGTATATTGAATATAACCATAATATACTCAACATAACAATGGTATATAAAATTACACTATAATATATTTTTTTAATTGTATAGTATATTGAATATAACCATAGTATACTCAGCATAACAATGGTACATAAAATTACACTGTGGTACACTAAAAAACAGTGTAGTATATATATATACCGATAAAGTTGTTGCAGTGTCAAATCAATATCAGTGAATAGTGTAAAGTGTCAGTGAACAATGTAACGTGCCAGTTACTGTTCACGAATTACACCACACTACATTGTAGTTCTTGTAAACAAATAAAGTGTTTATTACTTTTACTTAATAAAAGTCTATAGAGTGTATCTCTATGTTACTCCCCCATATTTTTATCATGGAAAAAAACTTGTGTGAGACAGTACGGTGAGGTATTCGCAAATTAGGATAAATTAAAACTCATTCTTCTAATGTGTTAATGCGTCATGCAATTTATGCTTCGTTTCACTGTGAAACGGTCTTACTCAAGACTTGTTCTTTTATTATAGATTTGCAGATTTAATTAGTATTTATTTAATATTTCAAATTCGATAATTTTTTTATATTATTTTAAATAGTAATAGTAATTTTATTATAATATGTTGCAAATTTTCTGGATCAATATTGCCACTTACAAAAGTTGGGCGAAAATTGCAATTGGAATAAAGTTAATGCCACATCCACGCGATTGGTCTTAAAAACGTGCAATTATTGCTACTGTTATTAATATATGTAACATTAGTAATTGAACGGAAAATGTTATTCGAGCTGATGCCTGATGAGATTTTTTTTTTTTTCATGATTTCAAAGTTAGTGGCTACATTTTTCAACTTCCCATGTACTTTTAACTTAAAAAAATAAATAAAAGAAAATTGCACACTGAGAGGTGTTATCTCTAAATCTGGTAAATATCTTTCTAATCATATGAAAGTGTGAAGTTTGAAGATCCGTTCTTGACCCCTAACAGCTGGAAAAGCCAAGAGAGTTGACAGTTATTCGGTTACGAATGGTAGTTACGCAAAGCTGTTACAGTTACAAGTGTCATCTGGTGCCAACTTCAAGAGGTCATAACTTCCTAACTGCTTGGAGGTTATAACTGACTCGAGTTGCAAGATGAAGAGCACGTGGCAGGCTATCACTCTCAACTCATAACTGCTCAAGGTTGTCTCAGTTGCTGATATATAAACTAGCTCATTGTTAGGTGAAGAGCAGATTTCAACTTGTTAGCTAGAGTGATATTTTGAGTGCTAGATTCTACTTTCTTAGCTTATACTCTGGAGGATATCATTGTAGTTCTGTAATCTCTTCTTCAACATAGTGAAAGGCCTCACAAAGTGGATGTAGATCTATTGGATCGAACCACTATAAATTTCTGAGTCTTGTGCTTTGAACTCTACTGAAATTCTTATCAGTTGAGTTACTTTCGGTTTTGAACTCCTCTGATAGCTCTTAAGGTCTACTGATCTTAAGGTCCACTGATTCTAAAAGTCTACTGATCTTGTTTAAAGTCTACTGATCTTGTTTAATCAACCCTATTCAAGAGTGTATTCTAGCTCTCGAAACCTGACAAATTGGCGCCGTCTGTGGAAAGAAGCTAAACAAGGCAAGAAGCAAGGATGAGTAGCTCCACAAAGTTTGACATTGAAAAGTTCTCTGGTAAATCTGACTTTGGGCTTTGGAGAATCAAGATGAAGGCCCTTCTGGTTCAGCAAGGATTGGCTGAAGCCATTGAAGAACCTGGAAAACCCGAGGAAGAAGAAACGAGTAAGAAAGTGGCAGAAAGGGCCAAGATCAGAGAAAAGGCACACAGTACTATCATTCTGTGCCTTGGTGATAAAGTTCTGAGGGAGGTTGCTAAGGAGAAAACTGCAAAGGAGGTCTGGGACAAGCTTTCAAGCTTGTACATGGTGAAGACCTTGGCCAACAGGTTGTACATGAAGCAGAAACTCTATGCATTCAAGATGGCAGATGACAAACCCATCCTGGAGCAGTTGGATGATTTCAATAAAATTCTGGATGACTTAGAGAATATTGAAATCATGCTGGAAGAGGAGGATAAGGCTCTTATCCTGTTAAGTGCTTTACCAAAGTCTTATGAAAACCTGAAGGACACTATACTATTTGGAAGGCAAGATACAATTAGTCTTGAAGATGTGCAGTTGGCCCTTAAGTCTAAGGAACTGCAGAAAACATCTGAAGCTAGTAGTAGTTCCAAGGTGAATGAGAGTCTGACAGTGAAGGAAAACCATTCAAAGAAGAACTTCAAGAAATGGCCTAAAGATAAAGGCAAGAAACCTGAGAAGAAATCATCAGAAACCTCTAATGATGGAGAAGGCAGGAAGTGTTATCACTGCCATGAGACAGGACATTTCAAGAGAAACTGCCCTAAGTGGAAGAAGTCATCAAAGTTTAAAGGAGTTGCTGAATCGGGGAAGGACAAGAAACAAGCAAATCAAGCAGTAGAAACTGAAGACTCCACAAGCTTTGAACTAGCTGAAGTACTTTCCATCACCACATCAGAGGAGAAGAATGAGTGGATTCTGGATTCAGGTTGTTCATTTCACATGTGTCCTGTGAAGGAATGGTTCACTGAGTTCAAACACCAGAATGGTGGATCAGTCTTGCTTGGAAATGACCACACCTGTAAAGTAAGAGGAACTGGCTCTGTAAACTTGAAGATGTTTGATGGAGCTGTCAGAACTCTGAGAAATGTGAGGTATGTACCTGATCTTAGAAGGAATCTCATATCTCTTGGCATGTTAGATAACATGGGGTACAAGTTTACTTCTGAAAATGGGGAATTAGTAGTTACCAGAGATAATCATACTGTTATGAAAGGAACTAGAAGGAATGATCTCTATTTCTTACTGGGAAAGATTGTTACTGGTGGTACTAATTCTGTAAATGAAAAGGACAACACACTGTTGTGGCACAACAGGCTAGCTCATGTGAGTGAAAAGGGCTTGCAAGAGTTAGCCAAACAAGATCTCCTAGGTGGAGACAGAATCTCAAAGATAAATATATGTGAACACTGCATATATGGGAAGTCTAAGAGGATGAAATTCAGCACTGCTTCTCATACCACAAAAGGAATCCTTGACTATGTACACTCAGACTTGTGGGGACCATCAAAGAATCCCACAAGGAATGGAGGAAGATACTTCATTACCTTCATAGATGATTACTCGAGGAAGGTATGGATATCTGTATTGAAAACTAAATCTGAAGCATTCAGTAGTTTCAAGAATTGGTTAGCTGAGGTGGAGAACATCAGTGGAAAGAAGTTAAAAGTTCTAAGAACTGACAACGGGTTGGAGTATCTATCTGAAGAATTCACAACTTTCTGCAAGGAGAGAGGCATTGTAAGGCACAGAACTGTACCTGGAACTCCTCAACAAAATGGAGTTGCTGAGAGGATGAATCAAACCTTGCTAGAAAGAGTGAGGTGTATGTTGAGTAGCTCTGGATTACCCAAGTCTTTCTGGGGAGAAGTGGTAACTACAGCAGCTTATCTCATAAATAGAAGTCCATCTACTCCACTGAAGTTCAAGACACCAGAGGAAACCTGGTCAGGACACAAACCTGACTTCTCCAACTTAAGAGTCTATGGATGCAAGGCCTTTGCTCATATAAGGCAAGACAAGCTGGAACCAAGAGCTCTCAAGTGTGTACTGATTGGATATCCAACAGGGGTAAAGGGATACAAATTGTGGTGCATTGAGAAGGGAAGTGAAAGGTGTATCATAAGCAGAGATGTAACCTTTGATGAAAACTGCTTACCTCTCAAGGTGACTGAAAATGTAGGCTCTGGAGAGACTCAAGATAGTACTACACATCTTGAGGTGGAGCCACAGGATATAAGAAACTATGCTCATGAGAATCAAGGTGATCATGAGAGTGATCAAGGCAGTGAGACTGAGTACCAGGATTATCAATTAGCAAGGGACAGAGTCAGGAGACAGACTCATCCACCACAGAGATTTGGACATGCTGATGTAATCTCATATGCACTGTATGTTGCTCAAGATGTGGTGCAACAGGAACCTAAGACTTATACACAGGCTATTAGCTGCAGTGAAAGAGATAAATGGATTGTGGCTATGGAGCAGGAGTTACTTTCTCTTGAGAAGAACCAAACTTGGGAGATAGTGGATAAACCTGTGAATAAGAAACTAGTTGGGTGCAAATGGATATACAGAAAGAAAGTAGAAGCTATGAAAGGGGGATCCATAAGATACAAAGCAAGGCTTGTAGCAAAGGGCTTTACTCAGAAAGAAGGGGTGGATTTTAATGAGATATTCTCCCCAGTAGTGAAGCATTGCAGCATAAGGATTCTTTTGGCCTTAGTAGCTCAATATAATCTGGAGTTACACCAGATGGATGTCACCACAGCATTTCTTCATGGAAAGATAGATAAACCCATCCATATGAAAATTCCTGAGGGAGTGAACATACCTGATTCTGCTAACAAGGTTTGTTTGATTAAGAAGTCACTATATGGACTTAAGCAAAGTCCAAGACAGTGGTATCTCAGGTTTGATGAGTTTATCACATCGGTAGGGTTCACAAGGAGCAAGTATGACAGCTGTGTTTATTTCAAGGATGGTCTCAGATTGAAGACTTACTTACTGCTCTATGTGGATGATATGCTTATAGCAAGTGAAGATGAAGAAGGAATTAACAAGGTTAAGGAACTGCTCAAATCAGAGTTTGAAATGAAAGATCTTGGGATAGCAAAGGTGATTCTGGGAATGGAAATAAAGAGGGACATGAATACCATTCATCTCAATCAAAGCTCATACTTGAAGAAGGTGCTTGACAGGTTCAGAATGAATCAAGCTAAACCAGTAACAACTCCCCTTGGACAGCATATAAAGCTGTCAATTCAGCAAAGTCCGAAGGATATCAAAGAAAGATCTCATATGAGTAAGGTTCCCTATGCAAACTCAGTGGGAAGCTTAATGTATTCCATGGTATGCTGCAGACCTGATCTTACTCACTCTATGAGTGTAGTTAGTAGATGCATGAGTGATCCTGGAATAGGACACTGGGAAGCTGTGAAGTGGATTATGAGGTACATTGTTAGCTCAGTTGAAAAGGGATTGAAGTTTCAGAAGTGCACAGGAAATGTAGAAGCATTAGTTGGATATGTTGACTCAGATTATGCAGCTAATGTTGATACTAGGAAGTCCTTAACTGGATATGTGTTCACTTTGTTTGGAACAGCAGTGTCTTGGAGATCAACACACCAGTCAAATGTTGCTCTATCCACTACGGAAGCTGAGTTTGTAGCACTTACAGAGGCTGTTAAAGAAAGTCTTTGGTTAAAAGGGATTCTGAAGGAGTTGGGACTTTATCAGAGAAAGGTCACAGTGTATTGTGACAATCAGAGTGCCATACATTTGGCAAAACATCAAGGCTACCATGAAAGAACAAAACACATTGATGTAAAGTACTACTTTGTACGGGATATGGTAGAGAAAGAGATGGTGCATGTAGCTAAAATAGCTACTGAAGACAATCCTGCAGATGGATTCACAAAGGCATTGCCTAAGGCAAAGTTTGAACTTTGTCTCAGGCTTATTGGAATGCATTAAAGCATTGGTTGGTGCTGCTCTTGAGGGAGCAGTGGTGAGGGTCTTTTGTTAAAGGTGCTATTGTTGATTTAGAGCTAAAGGTGGAGATTTGAGAGGTGTTATCTCTAAATCTGGTAAATATCTTTCTAATCATATGAAAGTGTGAAGTTTGAAGATCCGTTCTTGACCCCTAACAGCTGGAAAAGCCAAGAGAGTTGACAGTTATTCGGTTACGAATGGTAGTTACGCAAAGCTGTTACAGTTACAAGTGTCATCTGGTGCCAACTTCAAGAGGTCATAACTTCCTAACTGCTTGGAGGTTATAACTGACTCGAGTTGCAAGATGAAGAGCACGTGGCAGGCTATCACTCTCAACTCATAACTGCTCAAGGTTGTCTCAGTTGCTGATATATAAACTAGCTCATTGTTAGGTGAAGAGCAGATTTCAACTTGTTAGCTAGAGTGATATTTTGAGTGCTAGATTCTACTTTCTTAGCTTATACTCTGGAGGATATCATTGTAGTTCTGTAATCTCTTCTTCAACATAGTGAAAGGCCTCACAAAGTGGATGTAGATCTATTGGATCGAACCACTATAAATTTCTGAGTCTTGTGCTTTGAACTCTACTGAAATTCTTATCAGTTGAGTTACTTTCGGTTTTGAACTCCTCTGATAGCTCTTAAGGTCTACTGATCTTAAGGTCCACTGATTCTAAAAGTCTACTGATCTTGTTTAAAGTCTACTGATCTTGTTTAATCAACCCTATTCAAGAGTGTATTCTAGCTCTCGAAACTTGACACACACAATCAATACTACCATTTCCAACAGTATAATATAGAGCCAAAATTAATATTATAATTCACAATCAACTTGTAACATACATATAATTTTCGGGGGGGTTGGGGGGGGGGGGGGGGGGGGAATGGAGGGGAACGACGCATTGAAAATGAGTTTACCATAATCTAGAGAGAGTCAAATAAAAACAATTAAGTGCATTAAACATAAACCTCTTCTGACTTCTTGTAGTGTACTGCATATATATGTATTAATTGCCCATACTTTTATTATTTTTTCTCAATTCTTTCATGTTTAATTGAAATTTAAGGTGAATTTCAAATTTATTTGCAAACAATGTAAACAGTCGAAAAGATCATCACAACGAAGTATACCTGCATGCGATAATATCATATCATGAAATTCTTACATATTTTTAAGATACTCTTGAAATTTAAACACTTCAAAAACTTATAGGAGTATCATATCTCATACAAGTTTCAATGCAATATAAAGTGTTGAAATTTGAAGTCTTTAAGGCTACGTTTATTTCATAATTTTAGGTGTGCGGTGGAAGTTATGACTTTAAGACCATCGAATGTAGAATTCCTAATAAATAGTACGTATGTGTTTGTTTTGAGATTTTGGTATGTTGAGATTTTATTTTATGTCAAATCATTGGTTAATTTAGTGATTGATATTGTAGTATAATAGTTTAAGTACGAAAGAGAATGAATCACTAGTACAGATTTGGCTTTAGAAAGCGGTTATTTTCGCCCTTAGACAGCGGTTATAAAGGCTGTCTAAGTGACAGTTATCTAAGCTCAGAAACACTTAGACAGCGGTTCAAAACCGCTGTCTAAAGTAACCACTTAGATAGCGGTTAAAAACCGCTGTCTAAAGTAACCACTTAGACAGCGGTTAAAAACTGCTCTCCAAAGTAAATACTTAGATAGCGGTTATTAACCGCTGTCTATTATATATATATATATATTTTTTTTTTAATTTACCCGATTTTTTTTATATAATTTTTTATATATAATTTTTTTATGATTTTTTTAATATAATTTTTTATATATAATTTTTTTATATTTTCATAATCATGTTTATACAAAATTACCAAAATCTATACTAATATTTATAAGTCCAACACCAAAATATCAAATAAATAAACATACACATCAATTAAAAACATGAAATATATATCATTACAAATTAATATATAAGTTACATGCAACCAAAAGTTAATAATGTTATGGAATACAAGAATCGATTGTAAAAATATTCCGTTCCAATCAATTTTTCATTTGTCCAAGTTGAAGTTGTAGATCATCTATGTTGTGCGAACATATCAAGATCCACACATCGTCGGAAAATAGTAACATCCTGTTTCAAGAAAAAAAAATCATCAAAGAAATGAAAAGAAAAGTCGAACGATTCATTCTTTAAACATGAAAATACTAGTATTTCTACCGAAAATCTCTAGAAAATACTAAAAGGTTTTTCAGTTCGTTTTTTGAAAAAAACTAAGAAATTATAGGAGGTCGAAATTCGTGGCTACCAATTTTAGGAAACTTGCCGCTCCAGATCCACCCATATTCCAACACAGAGTAACACAAGATCAAAAAGAAATTCACTCCATCTAAAAAAAATTTGTGGCTACTAATTAACTTTCACTCCATTTAAAAGAAATTCACAAACACATAAACACACAGTTACATATATAGTTCAAAAAAAGAAACTACTAACCGAAAACAGTTGAGCAATAGCTGAAGCAATTGAAATTAACTTATGATTGGAGGAGTGGACATCTTATACACCACAATAATTTTATGTCGCGGTTTGGTTCTCAATTATTCTATGTTTATTAATTAATTTCTTATCATAGTCTACTTAGTAAAAAAACCTGTATACGAAACTAAGTTAAGAAATAGATTAAATTAGATATAGTCGCTAGTTGAAACCAAAAGCTCATAGTTGCCGCAAATTTAATATAAAATATTGGAAAAAAAGTTAAAAACCTATGAGCAAAATTGGAACATTTCTTAGCACAATTTCAGTCTAAGAATTACCTTGGATGAGTAGCCCCCAATAATATGTTTTTGCCCATATTTTCTTCAATTAAATCCATCATCAACCTCACTCAATCTGGCAAAATTGTTTCTGTAAATCCACGAAAAATAAAAGAAACCCAGATCTCAAATCAATCCAAATGCAAAAGGAAGTTTCGATAACAGAGAGGGAGATGAATGTCACCTTTTCTTGACCACAGCTTGAGAGAGTCAATCCTTGGAAAATTGGAGGTCAGAAACATGACTTGTGGGAGTATCCTGAATCTATACACATAACAGCTGTTAATGAATACTATGCACACAAATACACGAAGCCAAGTATATCCCAAATAACAAGAAAAAAAACAAGCATTATACATAGTAAAATGAATGTCCTATACTCCATGAAATTGAAATGCAAAAGTTGATTTGGGAGGACAGAAGCACTCACACTGGGTGGAGCAAAAGAGAGATACGAGCAGGTCCTCGATTTCGTCCTCATCAAACGACCCTCTTCCTTCGACTTTGAAGGAGCTTGGTACGCACTCTCTCTCCCTGTTTCTCTCTCATCGATCACTATCCGCTAATCGTATGATTAATTGCAGGTTGTTCAACCATGGGATCGAAATCCTTCTTCTCCAGGCAGCAGGGAATAATGTACCAGGTGAAAAAAAAGGGAAGATCAACCCTAAAGACAACCACATTTCGTCCCAGTGCACGGATATGAACCTAATTATCAAACAATTGGAAGAAATAAAGATCGAATACGTGATGCCTTTCGTTACGGGAGGTGGAATAATGGTGGATCAATTGTTCTTCCATGATCCAAACGGTTACATGATCGAAATCTGCAACTGGCAGAATATTCCAATTCTTCCACTTTCCTCCTCCTGCCCAATTAAAAAGAATATGCCAAATCTCACCGCACCGACATCCTCTTTCCTCAGAAATTACTATTTAATTTCTGCTAAATATCAGAATATGCACATTAATTGTAACATTAGGATCAATTTATACACTCTTTAGAATCAAACATGAAATTGACACGTTCAAAAGACAAACTATAACCAATATATCGGTAAATGCAAATAGTTTTTTCTCGATTCAGTAAGATAGGACCTAGGGTTTAGAAAATCCAGAATAAACAGCGAAAATCTATGAAGAAAAGGAAGGTAACGTGAGACGAGAGACGAGAGAGAAAGGGAGAGTAAGTATCAAACCTGGAGGCAGCGTCGCGGCGGGAGAGGCGGCTTCGCGGCGGTGCTATGGTCGACGGTCTACGGCGGCGGCGCTAGGAGGGAGCGGCCGTGAGAGGCTGCTCTGTGGTGTTGTGCGAAGGGGCGGCGGTCGTTCGAAGAGATGGGCGACAGCGGCGGCATGTCGACGGGAGGGAGGACGGCGGCGAAGGGAGTATATACGCGTAGGTCCTTAATTTTGGAAGGGAGAGATAGCGTATGAAATAGATTAAATCTCTTATTAATTGAAACCCCCTCATAGAGTGCGGTTGTGAACCGCTCTCTAAGTGTACACTTGGAGAGCGGTTAACAATCGCTGTCCAAAGTCACAAACAAAGCGGTTTTTAACCGCTATCCAAAGAAATCTTGGATAGCGGTTATAAACCGCTGTCTAAGCTTTTTTCTTTTCTTTTTTAATAATTATTAAATAACCGCTGTCCAAAGCTTAACTTGGACAGCGGTTATCGAAAAGAGCTATGCAAGTACAGCTATCCAAGTCCAAAAATGTAGTAGTGAATGAGTGAAAGAAAAGTGATTATATGAGTAACAATTGAATTTAGTGAGAAAAGAGAATAGTAGACTTATAGATATTTCAGGTGTGGATGAGTAAGAGTTTTGAAAATTTGATTTTAAATCTCTAACTTGAAAGGAACGAAAGTCGGAAAATTTCAATCTCATCCGATTGAATCCAAGAACAAAAGCAGCCTAGCTTTTATGATTCAAAATATATTTTCTCTACCAATGTACCTCCACATTCCAATAAAATAGAGATTACGTAAGTTGGAATAATTAGTACAAGTAAGTGTTAATTAATTATATAAAATTATTCTAGAGGTTTGGCATAATTACAAAGTTACTATTATTTCTAAAATTATAAGTGACACTGAGCTGTATGATCCTAATGTACGATCTGTACATCCTAATGATGATATCTAGTATGAGGAATTTGAAAAATGAGGACAAATATTAATTGAGATATTTATAATCTATAAAGTTAGAGGCATAATTTCTGTAAATAGGCTAATTAAATTTCGGAGTAAATTTTATTAATTATTAACAATGAAAGATATATTGTATTCGTCTGAATTTTTAGGGGTGTGGGATAAAAAGCTTTTATAGAAACTTCCGACTCATAGTTTGGCACATCTCATCTCATAATTGTACTTATAGTTCCTATATTTGCAAATTAATTGTTTTCTTATTTAATCGCAAGCAAAATGTAAATTTAGTTTACATGAGCCATATACCTAACTAATAGTGCAATTCGATGGAATTAGAAGTTAAATTTTCAATATAATAATCAACAAATAATAATAATAATATATAATCTCCTTAAGTAGGGATCCCAACGTCATTTTTTTTTCTTTTTGGAATTAATTATTAAGGAATGTATGCTAATGATCAATATATATATATATATATATGTCATTCCATCAACTCCCAAATAAAGCAATTTTTCGTCGTTAATTGAGCACAGTAAAATTAGATATGAAACACTGTTCATGCCCTTCTTCTCACGGGCGTCAATGAGGCCCAAATAATTCTTTAAACCTATTTGTTCCCTAATCCCTCTATATTGAGCTATTTTTTATATAATTTGAGCTGAAACCTTTTATTAATTGTACTTTGTAGCTAGGCTTAACTTAATATATACATGATTATATGCGTCTTCATTTTCCTTAATTTTAGATAATACATAGTGTTCGTATATAGATCGGGGCCAAGAATACATAACTCTAATTTTAACTAATGATAGGAAATACAATCTTATCCTAAATTATACTATACATATATAAACTCTAATTTTAACTAATGATAGGAAATACAATCTTATCCTAAATTATACTATACATATATACGGGGAGTAAATTTCTGATAAACCAGTTTTACTATGCAACTTAAAATGATATTATTTTTTTATTATATAATATTACCATCAAATTGATATTACCTTCGTCTCGTCATAAATTATATAAAAAGAACATCCCCACCAAAACTACACATTTCTTTAAATTGTAAAGATGGGTCCATGGTCAAGTGTTGGTAGCTCAAGTGGTTGAGGCCACCACCTAAGACCCAGAGGTTTTGGGTTCGAGACACGGAGAGGGAATTTATTTCCCTCTTGTGGTGGGGTGGTTGTTCCCCTATTGTGGTGGGGTGGTGTTCCCCTCTTGTGGTGGTTGCGGTTCCGGCTGCAGTGCGGTTGTGGTTCGGAGTTGCGGGTTCGGGTGGTCCCCCTCTTGTGGTGATTGTGGTTCCGGTCTACAGCGAGATGTAAAGATATTGCCATGTACCCGGTGGTCGAAGGAACTATTGTAATTGATTACCTTTCAAAAAAAAAAAAAATGTGTCCATGCATCTCTCTCTTCATTTCTCTCTCTATACCTTTATTCACAATTTAACACAACATTACGCAATTAATACTGTGTTCTTAATTTAAAATTTGTGCAAAAAGAAAATGGATAATGTACAATGGGATGGAGGGAATATATTTTAATAAAATAACTAATACTCTCCTATTCCAAATCCTACTTTTATTTTCGGATCGTCTCACAATAAGTTTTCTTTTTCACAAATAGGAAAAATATCATCATATGTTAATAAACTAATACTTTTTTAAACAATTATTATTTTACTTTTCACAACTATCAATTACATTTTACGAAAGTCATGTAAAAATAATTATATCTTATAAAAGTCAACATGTTGGTCACTATATATTGATAAATAAATACTTTATTAAATAAAACAACTAAAAGAAAGGAGAAAAACGTACTTGAGGACAAAGGTAAGTACTATTTAAAAGTACGCATAAATCCAAACAAGATTGTGAAATCGATTCACAATACTACAAATACGGTTGTGCTTATATTGAGGCCGATGAGTCGGTCGACTTAAGCCGGATTTTTTGTGAATTAATTATAATTTTTTAATAATATACTCACTACATCCCACAAATTTATTCACTTTTCTTCTTTGTTTGTCCCTTTAATCTATTCTCATTTTTTCTTTGTAAATAATTATTTTATTATTACTCTTACAAACAATTACTTTATAAATAAATGTACCCCAATAATACATTTACCTCTTTAGGATGCTTATATTCTTATTTTTAATTTTTAATTGAAGAGCAAAGTCATATACTTAATAATATATATAAGTTTTTTTACCGTCGTATATTTATATATAATCCTATTTTACAATTCAAAAGGGCATAGTATAATGTGAACAAGTTCTATCATATATAAAACCATTGCATTTTGTGTGTGTTTTTAAGAGTATTAGTTGTTTCATTAAAATGTATTAGTTTTATAGTAATATTGTATAATGAAAACAACTAACACCGTTTTAAGTTGCATGGTGAAATCGGTTTATAAACTTATAATTTTCTAATTAATCTAGTCACACAGAGGTTGTAGCATACAATATTCATCACTTTAATTCAAGCATAAAAATGCTTTCTTTGTATCATATAATATTTAATGTTATAGCATTTAAAATTTTATTTATCGATCTGAGTATACGTACGTATTTTAGAGGATAATATACCCTCTATTTCCAGCAATTCATTCAACAAAAGAATAGGATTAATGGTTTGAGGGGGTTACAATTCAACCTTACAATAATTAACTAACCATTTTGACTAGCTTTCTTCTCAATTTTAATAAAAAAAAAATTAATTACAATAAAATGCAATATTCATCCCTAAATGCTTGCAAGACCCCATAAATAAAGTCTTCAATTTTCGTGGCGAAATTAAACAGTAAGTCAACAATGAAGGTAACAGTGGCCATGGTTACTTTTCATTTTTTCTTTAATATATTTTTGGTTTCCTCCTAGGAGTCACAGTTCTAACGCATGCCATTATTATTGCCCTATATTTTTCTTTTGACATTGATAATCACTTCAACAGTAATTACATAATTAAAAATGTGATTAATATCCCTTTTACCCAATATATAGTTTTGTTGTTTTACATCACCCCTTTATAACAGTATAAATAAATGTCCTAACTAGACCTTCCTAATTCATTGACAAAAATTCTCACCACCTCAAAAATGGATGCAAATAGTGAGATTTGCCTCGGCTTGGGCTTGAGCTTGACTGAATCCTATCCGAAGAGGGAAATCACGCCGAAGAAGAATAAACGCGTCGTTTTTCTCGATCTTTCGATCCCCACTCATCCATACGATCATCAGCTGATCAACTCGAGCTCGAAAACTATTCGAGAAGACCAGAAACAACAAGGTAGCATCAATAGCTTTTCCAATGGGAGCAAAGATGATGATGACGTCAATTTTTCGATGAATTTTAGTAGAAAGAAATTAAGGCTTACTAGAGATCAAACAACCTTGCTTGAAGACAGTTTCAAACAACATACTACCCTAAATACGGTACGTGTATTTATATATTAAACAATTATGTTTTTATTCATAATTTGTGCTTTTTTTTCTTTTTTTTTTAATGTGTGGACAAAAAAATTGGATTTTTGTAGGCGCAAAAACAAACGCTTGCCGAGAAATTGAATCTCAAACCTAGACAAGTTGAAGTTTGGTTTCAAAACAGAAGAGCAAGGTGACAATTAATTTTTTTGATTTCATACATAACATATATAATAAGTACTATATAAATTTAAATATTTTTAATGCAGGACTAAATTAAAGCAAACCGAGGTAGAGTGCGAGTTCCTAAAGAAAAATTGCGAGAGATTAAGCGAGGAAAATCGAAGATTGAAAAAAGAATTGTTAGAGCTACGATCATCGGTGAAGGCGGATAAATCGCCGCCGCAGCTGCCGTTTTTGCATCAAAGTCCGAAGGCGGTGACGGCGGCGGGGGCACGAGAGAAAAATGGGACAGGTAGGGGCGGCGGAGAAGCGGCTGCGGGAGGCGTTATAGAGGTGGTCCATGAAACCTAAATGAAGCTAATGATCAGCGGAAACGGCTTGACTAGGTAGGGGTGGTAGGATGAGGAAAAGAAACAGAAATTGTCACACTTTGTATATTTTTGGTAATGATTATTATACCAAATTTAATAAAATTTATATGTTATGAAAGATCGTATTCGTGGCTCACCCTAGTGTGTGTGTACGTCTACTGCTCAATAATTTTTTGAGGACTTTAATTGAGATTATTTATTGTTATTACTGTTGCCATTAAAAAATGATGTCATGGAGTCGAGCTAGATAATGAGTATTGCCCTCTTCAAAATATTACTTTCTCCCGAGGCTCATGATATGCATTTCATGTACATATAACATATTCATTATTTTTATTACGTTTCAATTAAAATAGTGTTAGGTTCCTTTTTACCTTTCTAGTCAAATTTAGTGTCGATTTATATATACTAGATTTATACCCGTACGATGTTGGAGTGTGGAGGCTGAATGTACTGTACACTTGGGCCCAAGAAAGTGGGCCAAAAAATGGGCCCAATTTAGTGCCGAATTTTTGGGCCCATTTTTTGGCCCACTTTCTTCGGCCCTAATTTTAGGGTTAGGGTTCGTTTGTTATACATACACGTTTTCTCCTTGTATTCGGTATCAGAAAAAATAGTGAAAAACCCTGGCTTGACATCGCCCCCAGACGTAGTCGTGAGACGAACTGGGTAAACAAATCTCGTGTTCTATTTCGTGATTGCGTGCGTGAGTTTATTCCTAACAACTGGTATCTAGAGCCTCGGGTTTGGAGGGAGCAGTCACGATGAGCGACGAAAAGTTTTCAGGACGAATTTTGGGTTTTGGAAGATGCAGATCGAGGATTATCTCTACGGTAAAGATTTGTATGTGCCCCTAGAGGAGGAGGTAAAACCCGAAAAAATGGAACAAAAGGAGTGGAATATGTTGAATAGAAAGGCGATGAGTGTGATACGTTTATCGTTGTCGATGAACGTAGCCTACCACACGACTAAAGCCAAGTCCGCAAAGGAGATGTTGTAGGTCTTGGAGCAGATATATCAGAAGCCCACAACCGCGAACAAGGTTCATCTGATCAGACGGTTGTTCAACTTCAGGATGTCGGAGAGCACACCTGTGCAGCAACACCTGAACGAGTTCAACATGATCATTGGGCAATTGAACTCAGTTGAGATCGACTTCAGTGATAAGGTACTTGCTTTAGTTATGTTATCTTCTCTGCCAGATAGTTGGGCTGCTACTGTAACAGCAGTTAGCGCTTCATCCGCGAAGTCCAAGTTGACGCTTGATGAAGTGAGGGATCTAATGATTAGTGAGGAGGTTCGCAGAAAAGATTCCGGATCCACCTCAGGGTCGGCGTTAAACACGGAGGAAAGAGGCAGATCGAAGAATAGGCAGAATCGTGGTAGATCAAAGTCTAGAGGGAAGAGTCAATCCAAGAAAGGGAAAGACTCGATCCAATGCTGGAATTGTGAGGAGTTTGGTCACTACAAGAACCAGTGTACAGCACCCAAGAAAAATAAAAAGGGGCAGAACGAGAAGAAGACAGTAGACGCAACCACGGATGAGATTGGAGATGTGTTGGTCTTGAGTGTTAGTAGTCCGCTGGAATCATGGGTGTTGGATTCTGGAGCATCATTCCATTCATGTAGTGATGCTGAAATCATGGAGAACTATGTGTCTGGCGAATTCGGACAAGTGTACCTTGCTGATGATGAGTCCCTGAAGATTGTGGGAAAAGGAGATGTCCGGGTATCTACACCAAATAGATCGATGTTGAAGTTAAATGGTGTGAGGCACATTCCAGGATTGAAGAGAAACTTGCTTTCAATCGGGCAGCTTGATGTAGAGGGATATTCAGTTACTTTCGGCAGCAACAGCTGGAAGATCAGCAAAGGAGCCATGATTGTAGCTCGGGGAAAAAAGGAAGGTACGTTGTATATGACAACTAATTCCAAAGATTGCATTGATCTTGCAGGAGCTACAACCGATGTTGATTTGTGGCATTGTCGGTTGGGTCACATGAGTGAGAAGGGGATGAAGGTAATGTGTTCGAAAGGGAGACTTCCAGGGTTGAAATCTGTTGAAGTTGGCCTATGTGAGGACTGTGTTTTCGGGAAATAAAGAAGGGTGAGTTTCTCGAGAGGTGGCAGAACCTTGAAGGCCGAAAAGCTGGAGCTGGTTCATAGCGATCTATGGGGACCAGCTCCCGTGAGGTCCCTTGGTGGTTCGGAGTATTACATGACATTCATCGATGATTCCACTTGGAAGGTATGGGTTTATTTTTTAAAAAATAAAGCTGATGCGTTTGATACCTTCAGGAAGTGGAAAGCCCTTGTAGAGAACGAAACAGGCCTGAAAGTGAAGTGTCTCCGTTCTGACAATGGAGGTGAATATGAACTTCGTGAGTTCAAGAAGTATTGTGCTGAGAATGGGATTCGCATGGAGAAGACTGTGAGAGGAACTCCTCAGGAGAATGGAGTGGCAGGGCGAATGAACAGAACGTTGAATGAGCGAGCCAGATGCATGAGGTTGAAGAGTGGACTACCTAAGACGTTTTGGGCAGATGCAGTAAGCACATCAGCATACCTGATTAATAGAGGTCCTTCAGTTCCGCTGGAGAACAAAATACCTGAGGAAGAATGGACAGGAAAAGAGGTAAAATTGTCCCACTTGCGTGTCTTTGGTTGTATTGCTTATGCTCATGTTAGTTCTGTTGATAGAAGTAAGTTAGATGCTAAATCTGTTAAGTGTACGTTCATTGGTTATGGTGGTGATGAGTTCGGTTATAGATTATGGGATGAGAATAACCGAAAGATTATTCGCAGTAGAGATGTGGTTTTCAATGAACAGGTTATGTACAAGGACAGATTGGAGGCATCAGATTCTGGCAAGATTGATACCCGAAAGGTCGAGTTAGACATCTCAAACTCGAGTGGGAGTAAGGAGAGCCAGAATGAAGAAGAGGTTCTTATTGAAGAACCAAGGACCCCACCACTAGAGAATCCGCTGCAGAGACCAGCTAGAGAGCGATGTGCACCTGATAGGTATTCGCCCTCTAACTACTACTTGTTACTTACTGATGGTGGTGAACCTGAATGTTATGCAGAGGCAGAGCAGGTTGTAGATAAACGGAAATGAAGAGTTGCTATGGATGATGAGTTAGCATCTCTTCTGGTGAACGGCACTTGGGAGCTTGTTGAGCTCCCAAAAGGCAAGAAGGTTTTGCACTGCAAGTGGGTCTATCGAATCAAGAATGAAGCTGATGGGAGCAAATGTTACAAAGCCCGGCTGGTTGTCAAAGGGTTTGAGCAGCGATATATTGTTGATTATACTGATGTTTTTACTCATGTTGTGAAATTGACCACTATTCGAATGGTGTTGAGTATGGTAGCTGCAGAGAACTTGTTGTTACAACAGATGGATGTGAAGACGACATTCCTTCACGGTGACTTGGTGCATGAGTTGTATATGACACAGCCTGAGGGGTTCGTAGTGAAGGGAAAGGAGAAACTTGTGTGCAAGTTGAAGAAGAGCTTGTATGGCTTGAACCAAGCTCCCTATCAGTGGTACAAAAAGTTTGACAGTTTCATGATGGAGATTGGTTACCTGAGATGCCACACTGATCATTGTTGTTGTTGGGAAAATATAACTCCAACAGTTGTTACTACAAGAGGTTTGACAATGGCTTTCTTATTCTCTTGCTATATGTTGATGATATGTTGATTGTAGGAGCTGATGCAAGTGAAGTGAATAAGTTGAAGGAGCAATTGTCAGAACGGTTTTCTATGAAGGATCTTGGAGAGGCAAAACAGATTTTGGGCATGAGAATTGAGCGTGATAAGGTGACGGAAAATGTGTATCTTTCACAGTCGAATTATATTCAGAAGATCTTGGAAAGATTTAACATGACGGAGTCGAAGCCCGTGAGTGTCCCCTTGGGCAGTCACTCCAAGCTTTCCAGGAAGGAGTCGCCAAAGAGTAAGGAGGAACGTGTCCAAATGATGAAAGTATCATATGCTTCAGCAATTGGCAGCATCATGTATGTCATGGTGTGTACAAGACCAGATATTGCTCATGCAGTGGGAGTAGTGAGCCGATTCATGGGTGATCCGGGCGAGCAACATTGGGAAGCGGTAAAGTGGGTCCTACGTTACTTGAGAGGTACCACAGACAAGGCCTTGTGTTTCAATGGCAAGAGTATGGAGTTGGTGGTTATGTGGATGCAGACTTAGCATCAAATGATCTTGATGGAAGAAGAAGTACAACTGGGTATGTTTTTACTTATGGTGGTACTGCTATATCTTGGACTTCTAAGTTGCAGAAGATTGTTGCATTGTCCACTACGGAGACAGAGTATGTAGCTGTGACAGAGGCAAGTAAGGAGATGGTGTGGTTGCAGAATTTCTTGGGTGAACTTAGGAAGGAGCATGGGAATAACACTCTTTTCTGTGATAGTCAAAGTGCTATATTTCTGGCGAAGAATCCGGCGTTTCACTCAAGGACAAAGCATATTGAGTTGAAGTATCACTACATTCGTCACCTTTTGGAGAAGAAGGTCTTGCAGCTTATGAAGATACTAGGAAGTGAGAATCCAGCAGACATGTTTACTAAGGTGGTGACCTTAGAGAAATTGAAGCTGTGCAAAACTTCAATTGGCCTTGGAACTTGAAGATAAGGCTTGGCGATGCCAGGTGGATGAGGGAGGAGAGACAAGAAGATATGGTTACATGGAGAATTCAGTCTCCAAGTGGGAGATTGTTGGAGTGTGGAGGCTGAATGGACTGTACACTTTTGGCCCACTTTCTTCGGTCCTAATTTTAGGGTTAGGGTTCGTTTGTTATATATACATGTTTTCTCCTTGTATTCGGTATCAGAAAAATAGTGAAAAACCCTGGCTTGGCATCGCCCCCAGACGTAGTCGTGAGACGAACTGGGTAAACAAATCTCGTGTTCTATTTCGTGATTGCGTGCGTGAGTTTATTCCTAACATACGATGCATGGCCTGAAATTTTAATTGAAATTGGAGAGTTTAAAAAATGAACATGTATCGAATGATGGAAGAAAATTATACTTCCCCTATTACGATTTAGATTATCAATGTCAAAGAGTATAGGTTTTAATAAAAAAGTTGTTCATTAGTGTTAAAAAGTATAAGGTTGAGGGTTTATTAGTTAGTCTTTTTTATTGAAGGGTGTTTAGTTCATTGATAAAAAAAATATATTGAAAAATGTAGTGCAATAAGATATAAATAACCGATGTTTGGAAGTGATTGATTTTAGAGAGTAAAATTATTTTTTCGTAATTTGGAATAATCTAAATTATAACAGAGGGATAGATAGTTCACAAATTCATAATTAGAAAAAAAAGTTAGGATATTGTTAATTAGTGCTTAGGGTATTGTTGCTTATTGTTTGTAATATTACCGATTATTACTTGGGGTTTTGTTGTTTATTGCTTGGAATATTGTTGAATACTGTTTGGAGTATTGTTAATTATTTTTTAAGGTATTATTGATTCAAAACATACAGCAAAAACCGAACTATGAGTTTTTTACCATTAATTTTCAAAATCATGTACATGCATGTCATGCTTGAATGCAATTATTATCCTAATATAATTGTTATTTATCATTGTATTGACTTTGAATTTTGAAATGTAAATTATACGGTTACATCACAATATAAAACATGTAACTGATTCACATAATCAAAACTTAAAATATTATAAATTCTGAAATTTTTTTTTTTTTATATACACACAACATTTGTTGTAGTATAGTGATCCTCTGAAATTCTGACATGAGTTTAATTTAGTTCTTGAACGATTTAAATACTGCAATGTACAATTATGCGTGAATTATTACAAAGTTAAGCTTTATTGTCTTTGGACATGGTCTTTGACTGATCTCCAATTAGCCTGTCATTTTCTGCAACTAAAGAATTATGATATTTTAGTTGAAAAAACACAAAGGACATGATATGTTTACAATATATAGTTACATTTTAGAATATATACTCCATCCATTCGATTTTAATAGATATAATTTTTTTTTTCTGTCGATTCAATTTTAATAGGCATAGATTAACATATTTTATCTCCACCCTTCAAATATCTCTTTAATTACTCAAAATGCCATTAGCTTTATTCATCGAAATATATTATATTTATAAATAAACCTCACAATAACTTATAATATTCTCCAAACATAATTACTTTATTAATATTCTACTAATATTTATTAAAACTCATGATAAAAACTTTATGTTTATGTATATTGAATGGAGGAATATAATTTTGTATTGATAAACAAATATTAACACACGATGCAGAATGACATAAGTAGTCCTCTATTATACTAATAGGGAGTTGGTCTTGCTTATTTGTCATTATATGGTTGATTTTGCATACGTGTCGTCATGTGGTTGATTCTGCATACGTGGCATATGCTTATGTGTCATATATATCCTACGTGACATGCTTGTGAAAATCCTACGTGTCAATATTATGCTTATGTGTCATTATATAATAAAGAGTCTAATTTAAAAATGAAAATTTATGCAAATTCATGGATTCGAACATAGGACCACTTGAATACAACTTATGACTTTAACCAACTAAACTAAACTATGAATATATACAAATTTGAAATATCTATTGTATATAACTTGAGGCTATAAAAATATACTAAATTGAATTGATCAATTATATTTAAAACTCAAATTATATGAAACTTTAATGTTTAATTATTTTATTTTTATTGTCTCACTATATTTAAGGATTTCCAATTTAGAAATTCATAATTTGTTAAAATAAATTAATATTGGAATTAAATATATTAATTAATTTTGAATTTTTTATCGATTAAATGATTGATTGAATTTTTTAAAAATAAAAAAAATTAACATTTAACTGATAAATTTTTATTGTCTTGAAAACACAGTGCACCAAAATTTAATTATTTAATTTTTTTTTAATCTCAAAACAAATTTAATATATCATTATATTGACTTAAATGTGTTTAACATGTGACATTATTTTGGATATATTTATTATATAATATAACTACATTAATTTTATGGTGAATAAATTTATAATGTTATTGTATATGTAATGCATAATGTATAATCAATTTTTTTACGAATATCCCGCGTAATACGCGGGACACTAATCTAGTTTATTCTAATCATATAAACCTTCAATTAATTCAAATTACTCATTCATCAATAACGTTTGTAAAGTAGTATTATACTTATAGTATTTTCTAATATAATTTTTAATACAGTGAAATATTATTGCGTTGTTGATGATAAAATATATAAGTCAGTTCTTGTACGTTGCATTACAAAAATATTCAATTATAACAACATTTCTTTTATTATTATTGTGAATTATATATAAAGAATTTCATTTAACATTTATGATTGAATAAATAAATGTATCACATACTTATCTAAATTAATTTAGTCATTCGATAATACTAAAAAATATATTACAAGTTTTAATTTTAGACAATTAAGAGTAATTTCAAGAAAAGAAATGAAATTTAATTGTATATATAAAGCCAAATGAATTTATACTACACAGTTACACTACTTAACAATTAATATCTTTGCAAAAGTGTTCTGTCAAAAAGGGAGAAACAAAAAAAAAAAAAAAAAAAAACATATCTTTACACAAGTGACAAGACCACAAATTTAAATGTTGCAACCAAATATGCTTTTAAAAACTCAAAATAACAGCATAAACTATCTAGAATAAACACACACTAAAACACACACCAATTCTCACCCTAATCCATGCATGCGCCTTTAGTCGGTTTCCCTTCTTTCCAAGAGCATTATTCATTTCCGGCAAGAACTTGCAGAGAGCCGTTTGTTTTACATCTTGCATTGTTGCACTATTTTCTTGCAGCGAGGCATTTATTTTAACGTTTGCACTATTTTCTCTTGTTTTACCATAAGTTATGGTATTAGTTGGAAATAGAGTAACAGAGAGATAAATGAAAAACAAATTCTTTGAAAAGATTTGAAGCGGTTAATTTCTTTGAGAAGCCAAATATGATAAAATGCAGAAACAATAAAATAATTGAGAAGTGCGCTGTTACTTAAATTTTATTGGACAATTGCTTTCACAGCACAAAGAAAGAAAAAAAAAATTGATGGGAGTATATAGATATATGTGCCAATACAATGAAGTCTGGCTTCTCATTTACCGGACACAATAGTCACGCAAAGGAAGAGACAAAATAAAATAATAATTTTCCAGAAATAGAAGTTGCAAATGGGCAGGAAAGTCGAACAGTTATTTTTGGCAGGACTATTCTGTTAAATTCTATATCACATTTCAGTCAAAACAAGTGTTATGTTTATATATTAGTCTACACTTTTAGTTAAATTCTATATCACGTTTCAGTCAAAATAAGTGTTATGTTTATTGAGCTTCAAACAATGTCTCATATTGGATAAACAAGGGAGAATCGTGAAGTATATAAGGATGGATAAGTATTTCCATTTAATATGAGACCTTTTGGAGGATGCCCAAAAATTAATTCGATTGAGACTCGGTCCAAAGCGGGCAATGTAATATCAATGCGGAAATTTTGAGGTCCATCCCTGATTCAACAGTGGTATTAGAATCCCGGCCCCAAACGAATCGATGGGGAGAGACTCCCCGGTGCTAAACAAAAAAAAATGTGAGCATGGTGAAACGACAAATCAAGTTGACTTAGATGGAGCGGAGTCGTTCGAGGGAGGTCTTTATTTGAAGGGAGGAGAGTTGCTGGGCCTGGGGTATATACAAATTAACAAATATCTCTATAGGTATGAGATTTCGGAGGATGCCCAAAAATAAATACGTGCGAATTCGACCCAAAGCGGATAAAAATATTTATTCGGGAACCAACAATGCTCACTTCTGGTTCTATTACTTTATTGAACCATATTTTGTGTGACTAGAATTTTTCTTTTAAAAGTAATAATGTAATGGTGAAATGTTATACTTTGTCCTAAAAAATTGTGTTTATTTATTTTGGACAAATATTATGAAAATATGAATGAAGTAGATAAAATAAGAATATTTTAAAATATTGTGTGGTTTATATTTATGAATTAAGTGGTTATTTTTTTAGTATAAAATCAATGGCATGTTAAATAATTAAGTGATGGTTTGCATGGTGAAGCAAAAAAGATTATTGACAAAAACATAGTAGTCACACTTTTGATGGATAGAGAGAATTCTTTTTAAAAATAATATTGAAAAGTATTTATTTTTAATATAAGTATCAAATATATATATATATATATATCATTTTTATATTATAAATATTGATTTTAATTGAAAAATGCTACCCCCTCCATCAAAAAAAGTATGGTCATTTACTTTTGATAAATTTTAAGAAAATAAAGATTAAGTAGATAAAGTAATAATATTTTGAGGTACCGTGTGGTTCATTTATGAACTAAGTAGCTGTATGTAAGTTTAAAATCAATGATATGTGAAGTAATTAATTGATGATTGAATAATAAAAATAAAATTATTGAAAATAATAGAATATCACACTTTTGGCAGATGGAGTAGTACCTTTTTTTCCATGGAATACATCTCATAAAATGATCTCATTCAAAGTATTTTTTTTTTTTATATGCGTAATTATAAATGATATCTCACACGGAAAAATTATATATTTAGGACAAAATTTTATAAGCGTTTGTAAAAATAGAACACAATCTTTATCAAATTTAGACAAAATAAAACCCGAATATGATGTGTCTTCCACCCCAATGCCAAATCAATCAATTACCAATAGGGCGCTACTATTCACCCACATGAAAATGCTTTGTTCACCCACCTCTTTTAAAATATATATATATATATATATATATATATATGTTTAATATAAATACTAATATACCATTTATAAAAAAAAATAAACATTATGGACCCGTTTGGTAGGGGTTATTAGTGAGTGTTAGATACACTAACACTTCTAATATGATGTTTGGTAAATTGTACGTATAAACATTTGGGCCCTTTAAAAAGTGAAGGCCCGGTTTCCACTGTACTATGTTCTAGTGTTTATGCATCACATGTCAATAGGTAGTATTTATAAAACTGCAAGGAATTATAAAAAAAAAAAATCTCACTTTAATCCCTATGACATCGTTAATTTAAAGAAAAGTTTCGATCAAATTCAGAATACAAGGCAGTTTCATAACCACCAAAAAAACCATAAAAATGTGAAGACCCGATGCATTCCATGGAGTGAAGATCATGAAGTTCTATGGAGTGGGGAACAATCACAGAGAAATTGTGCTGAAATCTAGAGGAGGAAATTTAGGTTGGATTATTTTGACAAATGGATTGAAAAATTTCCCACACTGGGTGTTCTGATTCATTTGTTAACCAAAATGGTTTCATACTTAACTTTCTTATTCGCAATATATGGATTCAAATTCAGTTTTTGGTTTTTGATCTTTTGTTGCCAAAAATTGATTAGCCTTTTAGTTTTTCCCCTTTTCTCAGGATCTTCTTCAATCGGATTAGACTGGGTTTTGAGGATTTATTTGATGTTCAAAAAATGAATGGGGAGAGAAGCTTCTCCTTCACTCTACTTTCGTTCGATTATTCACAGTGGGTTTTTTTTAATTTTCAATAACTGCCTCACACAATCTACATGGACATTTGTTTCAATTTGACTGTTTCAGCATATTATTTATGCAGAAATCACAAGGATTACTAACTATTTCTTGGTATTTTTCATGTTATTGTTAAATTTGCTGATCTTTCTGGGCGTTAATTTTGCCTCTCTCCATATAAAAGTGTCTCGTCTCAATTTTACGATTACATTTGGAAGGATGGTTTTTTTTAAAAAAAAAAAAATTGAGAATAGTTATTAACGATGGTAAAAATGTAAATAGTGTTTAGAGTGTTGAGGGTAAAAACGACTTTCTCAAGTTTATCAACAAATTTAAAAAGACTAGCAAATGAATTATAGAATGTACCACTTTGTATACCAAACAACATATATATACATAAAACTTGTCTAATAAATCAAAGTTTAAACTATCATATCTTAACATATACATGCTACCAAACGAGTCCTATATTTATTAAACACTCATGCTTTCAACACTATCCCCATAATCACATAATTTTTTTTATTCTTTCACACACAGTTGCACCATTAAAAAAAAAAGCATAATCCTAAAAGTATAAATTATAAAGACACAATTTAAATGAGATTAAATTATTTTTGTTTATCTATAAATTGGTACACCATAAAAATAAAAGGAATTGCGGTTTTTTTTAAACTGCAAGAAGCGGTGGCTCAATTAAAATAATTGTTGATGTGTTATTTTTTTTTAATTTTAAATTGATGAGTGTGTATAAATAATAAATGATGTAAATATTATATTAAGGTTATAGTTGTAAATTTTAAGGGGGTGTATTAAGAAAAAATAAAAAAATAAGCAATATACATGGTGGGTTAATTTAGTAGTGGGTGAACAAAGTATTATCGTGTGTGTTAATAGCCGTGCCCCTACCAATAATACTAATTCAAAATAAATTTAAATTAATTATAAAAAAAATTAAAAAAATATTTTTTTAAGTTATAAAAAACCTGATTATAATATTTTTTAATTTATATAGATTTACTAAAAAAGTTGGTTTTTTATAACTTAAAATATTTAATTATCAAATATTTCTTTTCAATTAATTTTATTGTTAATTAGCTGATTTGGCGCTGAGGTGAAAGACGCGTCATATTCGAACTTTATTTGAGCTGCATTTTATAAAAATTGACCTAAATTTGTCAATTAAGAGAATATCCTATACAAATTGGTAAACGCCTATGAAATACTGTCCTAAAAATGTTGTTTTTCTTATTTTATACTATGTCACGAATACATGAACTATGTAGTGCATGCTCTAATTAGATACACAGGTGATTTATTTATAAAAAATAAAACCGCAGACTAAAATCTTGAAATGGTAAAATCGACACGATTATATAAACGTAAGATTTGGTGATGATTGGCAGATATATACAAAACAAATCGCTATTAATCAAGAATTATATTTTTTATATAATATACGTGGCATAATTAAGTAGACGCATTTTTGGTATAGACACACAACACGAATATAATCTAAGTTATACACACCATGTACTCCCTTTGTCCAAAAAAAAATAATTATTATTATTTTATTTATCTGTCCACAAAAAATAATCTTGTTTTTTAAAATGAAAATAACAAATTTTATCTATATTTTTCAACATACACACATAATCTTTTTATAATAATTTATTTTATATTTAATTTAATATAATATTCTTACTTTTTATATATTATATCTATTTTTTTAATAACCATAAAAATAATAATAAATCTATTATTTATAGACAGATGAATTATTTCAATCATTTATCTAAGATATTTAATGGTGATGCCAACTTATATTTCATGTCCTTTGTGCGACATTTGGAGTTGTGATTGATTGATTGGAAAGTCATGTCTAAACGTCAGCGAACGTGACAAACATAAGTCTGAAATTTCTCTAAATTTATAGAAGGACCTTCGTCAATTTGATTCGTTTTGGGGTAAAATCTGCTGGGTCCACACTAGCTAGCATGATTTAAGCAAAATTTCATTTTACTTTTCTTTCTTTATCAAATTTATTTTGATATGTAGTTATTCCAGAATATTCAAATATAGAAATGATGTGTCTAAATTACTACTCCTTCCGTTCCGGTCTAAGTGTCCCATTTTTTTTGTTGAATGGTTTAAGAAAGTGTATTTGTTTATTAATATATGGTGAAAAAGTAATGAATAGTGTTGAAAAGTAATGAATCATGTTTAATAAAGTAATGAATAATGTTGAAAAGTGGATTGAATGAGTGACATTTTTTGTAATATTGTGTGAATTTGAAGGTTAAAGTTTGTATGTAGTAGAGTGTTGTTTTTTCCATTTATGGAATGAGACACTTAGTGTGGGACAACCAAAAAAGGAAAGTGGGACACTTAGAGTGGGACGGAGGGAGTACTACTTTTAGATAATATACCTTGTCTTGTTTAAATTTTTTACTCCCTCATTTTTACATTTTTGTATATCCTACTATATACTTTGCATTCCTTTTTTACAAACTACTACCTCCGTCCCAATTTAGATTACCCATTTCTAAATGACACGGTTTTTAAAAAAAGAGTTACTTATTAATATTTTTGAGTATAAAGTAGTTTTTTAGGAATTGTTTATTAATATTTTTTAATATAAAGTAGCTTTTTGAAGGTTGAGTTTGAAAAAGTGGTGTTGCTTTTTGCCATTTTAGGAAATGAGTAAACAAAAAAAAAATTTCCTTTTCGGGGCTTTTGGGTAAACAAAATTGGGACGGAGGGAGTATTTTTTTTTTTTTTTTTTTTCCTGTATTCAGTTTTCATTATTGTTTGTATTAATACATTACTTTTCTCTTTTTCCACTACATCACTATTATGGATTAAATTCCTTCTGTCGGTGATTTGGACTACTCAGAGTGAATCTGAAAATTATTTTATTTGTTATCCATTTTCACTACTTGAATTGTCTTTCGTGGGAACTAAAGCTGTCAAAATGGACCAACCTGCCTCTCTGGGTTGAGCTGAGGTTTTACAAAGCCCACTAATGATTTTAAGTGTTTATTCGGTGAGCACGGTTATTAGCACTAGCCTCTTTGTTAAATACCCTACCCGGATGAATACACTATCTATTTTTCCAAAAAATTGAAACATTTTCGGCAAAAAATTCCGAAAATAAGCATAAAATTCGAATTTTTTTTCCGAAATATTGTGAATTTAGTTATTTTCGGCAAAAAAAGTTCGAAAAAATGAAAAAAATTCGAAAAAATAGTGTATTCATCCGGTAGTGTTTTTAACAAAGGGGCTAGTGCGAATAACCTGCGCCTTATTCGGGGAATAAACCCGACCTTGTGTCAACAAGGCCATTGGAGATGATGATGTTAAAAATGTAATAATTATTTTGTTAAGAAAACATATGAATGGAGATAGTTTGGCGTGAGAAAGGGGAAAGTTAAAATAAGCATTGTTTAATTAAACCAGTGAATTTAACTAAAGATCGTCTTGTGACGAATTCTAAATCGTTGAGAATATAAGACCAACACTTATAGCATATTGAAAAAAAGATACACATAATATTTTTGGTAAAAAATATATATTTGCTGATTTTTTTTTCCATATAAACCAATATTTTCTACATTTACAAGTTACTAATATGCATCATACAAACTAGTACATAGCATACAACAAATGCTAATTTTCTGCATACATCTGATATTTTCGACCTACGTACAACACAAACTAATTATTTATCACATAAATTAATATTTCTTCAGTATATAAACGGATAATTTTAGAGACCCATTCAAGAATGAGAAAATACCATTGTACTTGGATTGAATCTCGAGGAATCAGTACTATCATCATCAATAAAAAGTGCATTCGATTTTAGCAACAAAAAACCTCGCATTTGGTAATATATTCCACAGAATTAAATATGTAGAACTAATAAAAGCAAAGGGAGGAAAAAGAAGAAAAGAAATGTAATGGGTAGAATCAATGTAATTAAGAAATAATGGGCCGTTAGGGTATGCAGCCTTTTTTTTAGTACTCCAATAAATTCCATTAAAATTATATACAAAAAGAAAAGGAAAACCTGGAATGCACGACCATCTTCTGGACAAAAGAGCACAGCCACTAACGCATATCCTCTGTTTTAAAAGCGGAAGCGGAAGTTGACCCGGACTGCCTGACATTCCTGGTCGGACCGGGTCTGATCGGGTCCGACCGTTTTTAAAGCGGTTAAACCGGTATGATGTCATAAATACATAATATATAATTAAATATATAATTATATGAAAATTTATTATTAATTAAACTTTTGAATTATTAAATCCTAAATTCAACTAAAATTAAGTGGGCCTAACTAAATCTAAATATGATTAGGCCTTGTGGTTTGGCAATCTTTTATAAAGCCTAATACAGTAACTTGTATAAAGCCCAATTATTCATTAAAAAAAATATTGTACTAACCCTATTAGTACAACCGCTTTCCCAATCCTCAGCCACTCATCTTCTACACGGTAGCACTCTATTCTCAATTCCCCATACTCCCACAATCCTGAATAATGAGAGTAACAGAGTGATATAAGACATTGTTCAATTGTTCTCAACCTCACAACTCACAAGGGAAGAGTCCGCCTAGAAAGATTGAAACGTCCACGCCGGAAGAACAGTAATTGCAGCCGCCGATTAACTTTTCAAGAACTTTTTTTTTTAAATTTAACAGCGAAGCGGCGGTTGACCGGTTCAACCGGTGACCGGTTCTTACCGCTTTTCACAGTTTTAAGCGGTTCGTGGGCAGTTCGATCATCGAGCGGTCCAATGCCTCGAAGCGGACCGGTAGCCTATCCGAGTAGCGGTCGGACCGGTCGGACCGGCCGGTCCGATCCGCTTTTTAAAACATAGCGCATATCAAGTCATCGATTATTACAAGTCTGCAATTTCTTAATGTGACCAAACCCATTACAACAAATTAGTTTAAGCCGTGGGTCCTATTGCTCGACCCATTTAGAAAGTGGGTCAAAATATGCTCCCTATAATTAGTGGCTTACATAAAGATCAAAATTTAAAATAAATAAATGTTTTGAGGGAGACCGATGCAAAAGAGAAAAAAAGTACAGGAACCTACTAATGGTTACAAGTAAAGCAAGGGCCTAATTCTAGAAAACCTCAAATTTCAAGGACCCAAATATAAAATTTCCTATTTTAAGAGACATATATGATATATCCTTCCCTTTAGATATGGCTATTCCTTATTATCAAATTGTTAGTTTGGCAATTTCAAATTTAAAAGAAGTGCACTCTCCTCCTATGATGTCTTAACAACTTCAAATCTTGAGACATTTTTTTTAAACTCCAAGGAACGATTAATCCAGGGGACCCATAACCTACCATTTACTAGCATGAGGACCCTTTTCAAGCAAACCATATGATCGTGTCGATGGACATTCTTAGTCTAAGATCTCGAATATTCATGTAACATATGGCAAATGTGTAAATGATAGAGCAAAAGTCTATACAGAGTATAGCATGTGACGAAATCCAAACTTCTTTAAAGACTAATCCCTATCTTTTAGTGCACTAAGCAAAGCATCAGAGAAATACTACATATAAAAGCATTAATTCATTTCGATATACCTATAAAGCACGAGAGTAAGGTAGAAAGCAATGAACACACAGCAAAGTGAATGTTTTCCAGCTATTCAATGTTTTACACTGTGGTTGTCATAAGTAAATGTTAAAATATTACTGTCTCAAAGATCTTCCTTACCTTCAGTATCGATGCCTAAAAGTTCTTCAAGTTCTCCATTTTCGTAAGCTTCGAGTGTATCTGCAACCAGTTCACATGATTTTGTTAACAGGACTGGTAATCTAGCTATAAAGGAAAGAAAACAAACATGGAAGTGAGAATCAAGGTACCATCAGCGCCTCCAAGATGTTTTCCATTTATAAAAACCTGTGGTACAGTTCGTCTCCCTACAATCTTGGCCATAGCATCTTGAATGTCTCCACCATCCTCTGCAAACAAAAAACAGGCATGGGTAAGTATAAACTAATTTTACACAAAACAAGCGCGCACACACTGAGTGGCTGGGGGCTTTGCTTCAGATTCGTTCAATTAGAAAGTGTGAGGCTATGATACATCAACTTTCAGAAGTTCAAGCATTTTGCATCAAGACCCCATATACGACTCTTTTCTTTTACAAGAACTCAATATTTTGGCTTTTCGTCTAATTATAAAGAGGAAGTATGGATTTGAAAATTTGACAAGAGCGTGATCTGATGCAGTTAACCAAGTTAAAGAGTAAAGATTTTGGAATGATAAGGGTGAACTTAAACCAGGCAAAAAACCAATTGGAATTATACCAAGCAGCCAATGTTATCTTTCATATTCATGAAGTGCTAATATTGGGGATTGTAAGAAATAAAAGGAGAGCTTATGAACAACAAACCTCTCTCATCAAGTTCAACAACAAATGGCTCCTGGTTCAACTGTTTGAATACGGCTTTTGCCTTTCGACAGTATCTACATGTCAATACAAAAACAGAAAGCAATAATAATAAGCCTGTGCTCAAGAGAGATGTGCTTTTAAAGTACAATGACTAAAATTTACATCAAAGCTTGAGTAGCCAACATGAGTAGTGTTTGAAGATTAAAGTTAAAAAACATAAGCAGTTAGGTACATCACTCTTGAATAAAACATAGTTTTCAGTTTACACTCCCTGTTACCAGTTAACTACCCATGGTCCAAGTAAACTGAAAGCACTATGCTAATTTTTTCAATGACCAATTCCATAAGTTCCATCCAAAATTTAATTACAAATATGCAATTCATAAAATGAAAATTAACAAACAATATATTTGTAGTAATGAACATGCAATTATGTGAGTACTTATTTCAAACAAAGAGAAACATTCATATGTGGCATGAGTTTACATTCTCTTCCTTCATATGCATTAGCTAATTGCTACCCGTAAGTACTACTCCCTTTGTCCAGGATTAAGTTTCTCACTTTTCTTTACGGGTAGCTTCTCATTCCATAAATTGCAAAAACAACACTCCACTGCACATAATCTTAAACCTCCAAATTCACACAATATTACCAAAAATGTCACTCATTCATTCATTTTTTAGCAATATTCATTACTTTAATCTAAAAGTAAACATGTGGTTCACCATATATTAATAAATAATATGTTTTCTTAAGAAAAAAAAAATTATGGAAAACTTAGTAAGGGACGAAGGGAGTATTCTAGTTAAATTCCCCCAACTAGTATTCAAATGAAGGCAACAGAAAGTCATTTCAAAATTACGTGCACACCACTAATACTATTGTTTGTTAAACATAAAAAACCAATACTATTGTTCTAAGATTTAATATTAATATTTGTAAGATCTAATACTATTGGCGAGTTTTATAAGATTACATAATACCTTCTCAAGAAACTATTTCAAATCACTCTAAAAAAAAAAAAAAAAAAAACACTATTTCAAATCACCACAAACCAAACAGCATAAATTAACAGTTGTATATCAATTACTCCTAATATAATCAAACCCCTAACATAAAATGTCAATCTTTCAAGTTTTCAACATCATATGACAACAAAGAAAGCAAAAAAAAAAATTAGGGCTAGAGAAAAAAAAAAAAAAAAAAAGTAAATACAGGAAACATCAGTAAAATCAAAATAGTTACGGGCAGTAAGATTTGGAGAAGATAACTATGGGATGAGATTTGATGGTGTTCTTGACAAAAGCAGATGGGGATTTGGGCTTTGCTTCAACGCATCCAGAGTAGGACACCAGCAAAAGGGTAACTAGTAATATGAATACCGAGATGACTTGCACCGGCGACCGTACATTTCCTGAGCTTGCAGAAGGTGTCGCCATTTTCCGATGCAATCAGAGCTGAATCGCGAATCGTATTTAAGATCAGATCTTTATGTATCAGATTCGGAAAATATCGGTGGGGGTTCTACCGTTCTAGGCTCGTAGCTGTAACTTTTTCTTCTTAACTTATTTTTGTTAGATCTGCGTGCGTGTTTTTCTTTTCTCTATTTATTTAAAATAAATAAATAAGGAGTGATTTTTGTGTGCACTCAATTGAATAATATATTTCAAATTAATTTTGATCTTTCAAAATCCAATTTATTTAATAAGTTTTGAAAAATTAAAAATATTTAAAATTTGACTCAATATTTTTTTACAAAAGGAATAAAAAATTTCTCTTAAATTGTGTTTGGTTGAAAGAGAGGAGTGGGAAAGTATATCACTTTGATAGTAAAGAATTCCTCACTTTAAGGAATTCATTTCTCTAAATCAAACACCTCCTTAGGAGGTGTTTGGTATAATACAAGATAATAACAAACGGGATGGAAAGGATAGGCCTATGAGGGTGAAGAATGAAATTCATAGTTAGAGGTGGCGAAACGGGCTGTCCGGTCCGTCGAGCCAAGCTATGTTCACGGGCTGGGTCGGGCTGTGCCATTTGCAGTCGGGCCTCTAAAATTGAGCCCAGCCCAGCCCACTCTAGCCCACGGGCTAACAGGCCGGTCCGGCCCAACCCATTAATTTTTTTTTTAAATTATTATTCTATATTGCCTAGTAATTAAAATGTCATCCAAAATAAGCATCAACTATTAAAATAAAAATACACTTATAATTATATTTGCCTCATAAAAAACTGTGTTGCATCGGCTATTTGCCCTTCTGTAACCTCCTATTAATTTAGCTACCAAAAGTGGCCAGTAACTCAATTATTCATAGAAAAATTATCATATCACTAGACTTATATAAACAATAAATTATAAAACTAAAACATACCTGAGGAGGGTGAAGGGGTCGACTGTCTGTGCCGAGATCTGAGACCGAGAGAAAGGGCTGCCGCGTCGTGGGGCTGAGAGAGAGACGTCGTCGTCGTGAGGCTGAGAGAGGGTCGCCGACGTGAGAGAGAGATAGAGTGAGCGAGCAAGGTCTGTGAGGCACCGCGACCCGCGAGGTCCCTGTGAGAGTGAGAGAGAGAGAGAGAGCAGCGCGCGAGGTCTATAAGGCCTCGACGCCGCTTCTACGTGGAGCGTGCGTGAGCGAAAGGGACAGTGAAGGTGAACTGAAGACGGGGAAAGTGAAAAGTGGAAAACCCTACCTAGCAAACAATTGGATTCACAGGCCTTTAATTTTGGATTTGATAAATTAATTTTTTTAATTAAAATATGGTCAGGCCTATTGGGCCGCCCATGGCCGGTCAGGCCAAAACGGCCAATTTTTTGGGCCATAATAAAATCGGCCCAGCCCAGCCCAAACCTCGGGTCGGTCCGTCGGGCCTGACCAAATTTGTCAGATCTATTCATAGTCCTCATTTAGGTGAAGAATAGTTGATTGTCCAAAATAGGAATTCATTCTATTCCTCATTCTATACCAAACATATAAATTCAATTTCATACTCATTTCTTAGTGTCTGAAGTGCACAACCAAAAACACTCCCTAAGTTTTATTACATTCCTCATTTTTTACTTTGATACCCTTCTTACTAAACACCCCCCAAACATTAGCATAAGATATGCCTTGTTAATTAGATCTTTAAATTACATTCACAAATTTCAGGAGAGGCTAATGGATGGAAATACCTTCAAAATATCCCCAAAAATTGCTTAAGTCATATTTTGCAATAAAATGTAACTTCGATACCTACCCTTTAAAATTTGAAATTTGGGTCATCGAAGTGTAATCAGTAGCAAACATAAGTCATGTTTTTGCAATTTATTTTTTTCTTTATGTCAATAATCATTTTAGTTCATCTTTCAATCACCACTTAATTACTCAAAATGCCATTGATTTTACAATCACAAATAACCACTTTATTCATAATTGAACATCACAATAGTCTTACTTTATTTATTTTTTCTTAAAATGCGTGCCCAAATAAATGAACATAGTTTTCATGGAAAGAGGTAGCATAACTCAATTATATTTTTAAAGAGTAATTTGCACTTTTGGTCCCATTGGACATGTAATGTTTTACTTTCAGTCCCACCCAAAACACTTTTAGTCCCATAGGAATATTTTTTGGCACTTTTGGTCCCATATGAATATTTTTTGGCACTTTTAGTCCCAAACGTTCCAAAACTTGCAAAATTAGTCCCAAAGTTAACGGACACTTAACGGACTTGCACTTTTGGTCCTATAGGATAGGATATACTTGCAGATTTGGTCCCATAGGATTAAAAAATTCACATTTTTTACCTTTTTTTTTTACCAAAATAACTTTATAAAAAGAAATATAATTACAATATATATGCAAATTTATTTTTATTTTAAAATATATATATACATATACAATAATATATATATATATATATATATATTATATTTTAATAAAAAAATTAATTAGAATTATTTAATCTATATTAATTATTTTAAAATTAGAATTTCTTTTTTAACTTTTGTGCCATTTTTTTAATAATAATAATAATTTTCTCAACATCTTATTTAATTATTAGTTCACTAATAATCCCCTATAAAAATCTCTAAACTATATATAATTTCACTAACGATTACACACAAGAACATCTTTCTTTTATTTCATTCCTAAAATTTAACAATGCACCCACATAAAAATTATATTATCCATTTTTTTGCCAATTTTTCAATAATAATAATTTACCCTATGTTTTATTTAATTAAAAAACAAATAAATAGTTCTTTAAAAAATAGAAAATTTTAATTTTTGTATTTAATTTAATTTGTATTTAATTTAATTTTTAATAAGGTTTTTAACATGTACAAAAATTGCTACGTTATAAAAAATATTTATAAATTGGTATGTTATAAAAATTGGTACGTTGATATCATTCAAAATTTGGTACGTATTAAATAAAATAAAAAAAATTTGTACGAAAATTGGTATTAACATGTACAAAAATCTTCGCTATGTTATAAATACCGAACCGTACAAAAATTGGTACTAACATTTACTGAAATTTTGGTTCGAATACGGACACTCTTATTCTAAATTATCTAAATTTTTCTATGGTTGAGTCTATGGAAAATTGAAAGGTGAAGTCTGTGGAGGATTTTTCTAACTTTGTGGTATGCAAATTATTTTGAAATGTTCGAATAAGAAAATGTGCAAGTTATTATGGGACTGAGTGAGTAATATTTTTGTAAAAATTATAATAATTTTTATTTATTATATATCTAAAAATTACAATAATCAATAAAACCTTATTAAAAATTAAATTGAATTAGATTAAAATAATGTTAAATTATTCTAATTTTAAAAATAAATATTTATTTGTTTTTTAATTAAATAAAACATAGGGTAAATTATTATTGTTGAAAAATCGGTATAAAAATGGACAATATAGTTTTTATGTGGGTGCATTGTTAAATTTTAGGAATGAAACAAATTAAAAGAAAGATGTTCTTGTGTGTAATCGTTAGTGAAATTATATGTAATTTAGAGAATTTTATAGGTGATAATTAGTGAACTATTAATTAAATAAGATGTGGAAAAATTATTAATATTATTATTTAAAAGATGGCACAAAAGTTAAAAAACAATTGTTCTAATTTTAAAATAATTAATATAGATTAAATTATTCTAATTAATTTTTTTATTAAAATATAATATATATATATATTATTGTATATGTATATATATATTTTAAAATAAAAATAAATTTGCATATATATTGTAATTATATTTCTTTTTATAAAGTTATTTTGGTAAAAAAAAAGGTAAAAAATGTGAATTTTTTAATCCTATGGGACCAAATCTGCAAGTGTATCCTATCCCATGGGACCAAAAGTGCAAGTCCGTTAAGTGTCCGTTAAATGTCCGTTAACTTTGGGACTAATTTTGCAAGTTTTGGAACGTTTGGGACTAAAAGTGCCAAAAAATATTCATATGGGACCAAAAGTGCCAAAAAATATTCCTATGGGACCAAAAGTGTTTTGGGTGGGACTGAAAGTAAAACATTACATGTCCAATGGGACCAAAAGTGCAAATTACTCTATTTTTAAATGATATTTGATGTGACTATATTCATCCGTGTACGACGAGATCGAGATATGAAGTTGTCAAGACGATATCATACATTCATCTTGAGGGCCGATTTTAGTCATAGAGAGATGTGAAGCGCCAGATCAAACAGGGCCCCTTGCTCGAAGTCTCAACAAAGGGATCGAAGTCAACGTCGGGCAAAGATCTCGGCGAAGAGACCATGAACGAGGTTGTCACGGACAATCCATCGCTCCACCCAAGGAAAGGACCACATCTATGCCGAGGACGAGGTAACGCCACGTATTCGATCTTATCCAAAAGGGGTTGTGTCAGATACCATCACAGACAATCATTACATAATAGGACGGTCAATAGTGAATTAGCACCTACCCCAATCAGACAAACCATACTTGTGGTAAGAAATCTCACGATCTCTGGGGATAGTACAACACACTTTACACGTGTCCACATCATATTGGGCCGAGCTCACCTACTCAAAGGATCTCGGCCCAACTTCGAAACTAGGGTCAGCCCAAGCATTAAATGTTGGGTTTCCCAGATAGCTTTAGGGCAGCCCAAGGGTATTATAAATACAAGCTCATTGACATTTAATAAAGTATCATCAACCTTAAAGTTCAAGCCTACACAAGGACTTGACAAATCTCTTTGCAATTATTGCTTCTTGTTCTTCATTTATTATCAAAATCGTCATAGCAATTAGTGTACACTCAAATTATATTATTATAGTTGTTAGTCATCCAAAACCACATCAAAACTGTATTAGATACATATTTTAGGTAACAATAATATTATACTAGTTATTTTGCTAAAATGTTAGTTGGTCAGTATTAAATATTTTTACGAACAAAATTGTTTGATTTTATTAAACAATATTAATTGTACATCAGTAAATATTCATTAAACAATGCAATTAGTGTCCGCAAGTGTTTATAAAATTTTACATAACACATCCAATTAAATTATATTACACACTTAAATTAAAATTTTAAAGTAATCCACTTATATTTTATAATATATACTTTTCCATCCCCCCACCCCCACGCTATCCATTTAAGAATGACACATATTTTAAAAAATATATAGTATTAGATGTAGATGTGGGTGTTGAGATATAATGTAAAAGTGCCAAATTTTAACAAAAATAAAAATTGGTAACTTAAGTTAGGACGTCTATTTTAGTAAAATGAGTAGCTTAAAAATGGACATAGGGAATATATTATAACCTTAAGGATAGACGTAGGTGGTATAAGCTTGTGATTTAGAAGTATACTCCTCTCTAGGTCTCAGGTTCAAATCCCCCAGGTCGAAATGGTCATCTGAAATAAATTAATTATTATGAGTATGTATAGAATGAAATTGGTTCATACATTAATCATTGAAAGATATTAGTTATTTTAACTAGAGAGTATTAGTTATTTTCACTCTATACTTGTCAGTTATTATTATTATTATTATAATAACAATAATAATAATAGTAACAAAGGTAGTAGGTTTTATATGTAAATGGTTCATGATAAGTTTATCATGAAACTATTTTCAAATAATACTTTGCCTAACAAAGGAGTTTGTGAAGATGTAAAGTTTGAGTCCATTTTTTTATTTTTAAATTGTATGTTGCATTTCATTAAAAAATAATTACTCTATCCATTCTATGATTACTTTCATACGAAAGTGATCACACATATTATGATTTGGATAAATTTAAAAACAAATAATTGAGTTTCAAATTCTTCAATCCAAATACAAGCTAACTTATTTGGATAGACCGACTAGAAGATATGTCTGTTTGATATTTTCTACAGCAGATGTGAGATGTTATGTTCTCCGCCTTTTATATTCTGGGATTTCACACAAGGACAAATTTAAGGGTGGGTATAGGGATGTCGCCCCCCTTAGGATTTAGAATTTTTCTTATTATATATATGTAGAAATTTTTATTTATATCTTTAATTTGCATAATTTTGCCTCCCTTGTTTTATAAAATCTCGCCTTCCCCCTGTTGATAAGTGAACAGCCAAGCAACGAGATTAAAGTAAAAAAAATATTAAAATAATAAAATTGGGAGGTCATTAAGAGTAAAAATAAAAAAGGATGAGCAGCAGGGAAGAATGCACTAGGGGGCGAGCAGTTGGGTCAAATGACCGGGTTAGAGGAGGCGAGCAGCTGGTCATCTAAGCATAAAAAGAGAGGCGACCAACTTGGCCAAGGAGAAGAAAAGAGAAGAAATAAGAAGAGGCGAACAGGCGAGCAGGAAGGAACCTCGGAAGATCATCAGAAATCCCAATAATTAGGCATTACATTAGGAACAAACAAGTGTTTTAACACTTGTCATTGTGTAAATATGTAATAGCTTAAGGATATAACAAGTGTCTTAACACTTGTCACATTGTGAATGAAAGTGATTAAGGAGGTGACACCTCCTACTTGCTTGTACCACTATATATACCTCTTCATGGGATAATGAAGGGGGGTTCATTAATTCAAAACAAGACCAAACTCTTGCCAAATTTCTCCTCAAATCTTCCTTACAAAAACTTAGTTTTATTCTTCGATTTAATCCTTGTTTGATGATCTTCTTAGCATAAAAACAGCCACTAATCATCTAATCCAAGCCAATATCATCAACAATTGGCGCTAGAAGAAGGGTCCGAACCTCCGAGTGGTTGAAGATTTGAAGAATTCTTGTGAAAAGTCACCGGAATCTGTAAAAATCCGGCAAAAGGGTCGCCGGAAACTGGGTTTGGAAGTGTTGGCTGGTATTTGTGAAGTGCTTTGTTTGGAGATTTAAAGACTTGAATGCATGCATGTATGAACAAGGGTTGTAACAAGCCAAATTCATACATGCAAGGCTAGGTGTTTCTAAATCAACACTCATAAAACACAGCTCTTTTGTCAAGAAGTACATCACATTTGATAAATGACGAGACCACACGAGATGCAATCATCAAGTTCTCATCCGTCGAACAAGTCACGAACAAGGGTATCGTCGACGGGTGAACATGCAAGAACGGTGCGAGCGACATCCCGAAGGAATGTACAAGTCACAATCGATACCCTTCCCCTGGAAGTGGAGGCTTTGGCTCAAAACCCGGAAGAATTGGTGAAAACGATTGTCGTCTTACAATCGTTACAAAGATGACAAGAGGCTGCAGGACTATCAAAGACCCGGGAGGCGAGCAACCAGGCAACAGGGCAAAGGCCATCCAAAGCCCCGGAGGCGAGCAACCGGGCAACTGAAAGAAGAACCAAACACCGAGTAGATATAAGAATGGATGAGGTTGATAGTGAACAAGCAAGGAGAGCCAAGGGCAAAACCCCAATAAGTGAACGACTTGGGAGTCGAGGATAGTCCACTCCGGGGACAGGCGAGGAGTCGAGCAGCGGGGGGACAAAAAGTGTGAGCCACTCTCACACAAGAGGAAGAACAAATAACCATGAGGGGCATAGGAAAGAGACTCACCAGAGGAGCGAAGAACGAGCACACGAGCAAGCACACCCTGTTGCTCGCCCCTCAGTTCATGAGAGGCTGAGAAGGTCAGCCTTTGACGTTTGGGTCCCAACGGAGCTAACAACATTGCTAAGCACGTCACACAGGAGAAACGTCCCGTTAGCAATGGACTGCATCATGGATAGGTCATCGAACCCAACCATGACGAACAGCCTTCTAATGGAAAAACATCTTCGGATGAGTGGCAAGCTTGAAAAAAGCGGTGGAAGAGATGCAGAAACAGTTGGAAGCCCAAAAAGACGTTGGATCGACAATATTGTCGTCATCACCCTTGTCCCCAGCTATTCTAAATGCACCAGTTCAGAAAAAAATACAATTCCCGGTCATTAGTTTATATGAGGGGAATTCAGATCCAAAGGTGCATCTATCAAAATATACCGATTACATGATATCAGTAAGAGCATCAGATGCAACACAGTGTCGCAACTTCCCGTTGACCTTGGGTGATGGCCCTCATAGATAGTTCTCCGCACTTGCCCCTGGCTCTATAGACTCGTTCATGCAACTCAACAAGGAATTCCTATCACACTTTTCAACAGTCGGATCTTATCTCACACAAAGACACAGACTCGCAGATTTGAAACAAGGAGATGAAGAGTCCGATAGAGCTTTCCTTGAAAGGTTTGATAAAGTCCTGCTGGAAGGAGAGATGGTGAGTGAAGACACCAAAATTGTGGCAGTGATGGCAGGACTCAAGAAAGGAACGGACCTATGGAAAGAAATGCACCTGGCTTTCCCTAAAACTTACTCTGAATTCAGGCATAAAGCCAGTGTGTACATCTCAATGCAAGAGACTCTACAAAAAGAGTTAGGTGACAAGGCTGACACCAAGAAATCAGGGAAGAAGTCGGGAGGAGAGTACAAGGCTCCCAAGAACATGAAAGCTTTCAGTGAAGGAACTGAGTTAAAGGAGAAGTTGAACCATGTCCTATCTACATCGATAGAAGCCGTATATAACAACGTGAAGGATAAGGATATGCTATCGGAACCCCGAAAAATACATCAAGAACGAGGAAAGCTGAATCCCAACAAATACTGCGCATACCACCAAAACATAGGCCATTTCACGAGTGAATGTCGCGATCTCTTGAAACAACTATGGAGATTTTATGAAGAATGGAGGTTATCAGAATTCGTGAAGAGGCAACCGGGCAAGAGGCCCAGAATGACAGTGCCATCCAGCTCGGAGGAAGATGAAGGGGACGAGCAGCCGAGCAGGATGGACAAAAAGGGTAAGAAGGTATTCACGGCACCGGCGGAACCAGCCCGGGAAATCTTAATGCTTGAATCAGCCGGACCAGTAGGAGGTTGCTCAGATGGAAGACCTCCGATGTTCAAGAGAAAAATGAAAGCTGACTTGAGAGCAGTAGCTCAAGTCAGAGAAGTTGGAGTGAACCAAGCAACCAAAAAGACGGGAGAATTGGTGTTTTCCGAAAAAGATTTGGATGGGATACTCACTCCACACAACGATTCACTAATCATACGTGCCAACATCATGGGGGTCCGAGTCCACCGTCTGTTTGTGGAGGTTATGCATCGACTTCACCGATCTGAATGCCGTTTGCTCTAATGACAACTTCCCACTGCCTCACATTGATCAGTTGGTGGACAACACGGCAGGACACGAACTCCTCACCTTCATGGATGCATTCGCCGGGTATCACCAAATTCCAATGCACCCCGACGACCAGGAACACACAACGTTCTACACCAACAAAAACTTATTGTGATGGAAAAGAATGTCGTTCGGGCTAATTAACATAGGAGCCACATATCAAAGACTCGTCAATAAAATGTTCGATGAACACATTGGAAAAATAATGGAAGTGTACATGGACGACATAGTCGTAAAAAGCCCGAGAAAGGAAGATCATTTGGAACACCTGACACAAGCATTCGAGATACTCCGAGCATACAACATGAAACTAAATCCAAAGAAAAGCAGCTTCGGAGTTCACTTAGGGAAGTTCCTTGGGCACCTGGTCAGTCAGCGGGGCATTAAGGTGAATCCATCAAAGGTCAAAGCAATCATGGACATGCAGCCACCAAGGTCAGTCAAGGAGGTCCAGCGACTAACCGGATGCTTAGCAGCATTAAATAGATTTATTTCAAGATCCGGTGATAAGTGTCGACCTTTCTTTGACGCTATCAAGAAAGGACAGTTCCAGTGGACAACCAGCTGTCAACAGGCATTCGAGCAGCTAAAGGAGTATCTTAGCGACACACAGATTCTATCAAAGCCTGTCTCATAGGAGAAATTGTATCTATACCTAGTTGCGTCAGAAGTGGCCATCAGTTCAGTCTTAGTTCGGGCGGAAGGAAAGTTTCACTTGTCAATCTACTACGTAAGTCAGGCCTTACATGAAGCACAAATCAAATATTCGCCCGTAGAAAAATTGGTCTACGCACTGGTGATGAGCGTGAGAAAGCTAAGGTCATACTTCTTTGATCATCAAGTGGAGGTTTTAACAACATTCCCACTGAGGCAGATTCTGCAAAGGCCTGACTCTGCTGGTCGCCTCCTCAAGTGGTCACTTGAAATAAGCCAGTTTGGGATATCTTATACACCTCGAACAGCGATCTAGGGACAAGCGTTAGCCGACTTCATAGTTAAGTTAACCTTCCCTCAAGATCCGACGAGAGGTCATAATCATCCATAACACATGTACGTGGACGGATCGTCAAATAACACAGCAGTGGGAGCCGGGATAGTGCTGATCAGTCCAGATAGGCAAGTGTTCACTTCAGCGGTCAGGTTTGAATTCATGGCAACAAACAACAAAGATGAATACGAAGCGCTGATAGCCGGACTACGACTGGCTCTAGCTGTGGGGGTTTGAAGGGTATAAATTTATGGAGATTTCCAACTGATAGTCAACCAAGTCCGTGGGGAGTACGAAGCTAAAGATGAAAACATGGCCTTGTATCAAAAACTTGTTGCTTACCTGGCTTCACTCTTCGAGCAAATTTATATTGAACAGGTGCCAAGGGACAACAACGCACAAGTAGATGTACTTGCTCGCTTGGCTACTAGCATGGGACCAGCAGAACTTTCACAAGCCTCCATAACAAAGATTTCTCACCCGTCCACCAGTGACTACAAAATCAGTCAAGTCGAAGAAGAATTGACAGAGGAAGATTGGAGAACACCGATATACAGGTATCTCAAAGACAGCAAAGTGCCCGAAGACCCGCAAGAAGCAGCCAAGATAGCCAAACGAGCAGCAAGATTCACTATAATGGATAACCAACTTTACAAAAGAGGATTTTCACTGCCCCTACTGAAATGTTTGGCAAGGGGGCAAGGCCAGGAAGTGTTGAAAGAAATACACGAAGGTGTATGTGGAAACCACGCAGGAGGGCGAGCATTGGCGTACAAGACAGTAAGATAAGGATACTATTGGCCAACTCTGTTACAATACACAATCAAAGTTGCAAAAACATACCACAGGTGCCAGCTGTTCGCCCCTAGCATACACAAGCCGCCAACAGAACTGATCACAGTAAATAGTCCATGGCCATTTGCAAAGTGGGGGATAGACATCATAGGACCTTTCCCAACGGGAAAGTGGAATGTAAGATTTGCAGTAGTGGTCGTGGACTATTACACAAAATGGGTCGAAGCCGAAGCACTGGTAACAATAACCCAAGAAAGATGATCAATTTTATCTGGAAAAATATAGTGTGCCGGTTTGGAGTTCCGCAAGCAATACTGGCGGATAATGGAAAGCAGTTCGAAGGAAAAAAGATAAGAGACTTCTGCAAAAAATGGGGTATCAAGAAACATTTTTCAACACCCTACCACCCTCAGTCTAATGGCCAAGTCAAGGCTGTTAACAAGATAATCAAGCATATCCTAAAAATCCTACTGATAGACAAGAAAGGCAAATGGTCAGAAGAACTGCCAGAGGTACTTTGGGCGTATAGGATATCACATAGAACAAGCACCGGAGAAACACCATTTACTATGGCATTCAGTACCGAAGCAGTTATACCTATAGAACTCAAAATACCAACTGAAAGAGTAGCTGAGTTCGATGAGCAGTTAAACAATAAGGCATTGGCTGCAGAAATGGATCTGATCGATGAAAAAAGAATCTCAGCAGAAATAAAGAATGAAATATACAAGAGAAGAATAGCAAAATATTACAATTCTCAAGTAAAAATCAGAGAATTTGAAGTTGGAGATCTGGTGCTCCGAAAAGTTCTAGCACCACCACCAGAAGTATTTGGACCAACTTGGGAGGGCCCATTCAGGGTAACCCACAAATGGTACAACGACACATATGATCTTGAAGACGTGGAAGGCAACTCGGCCCAATACACCTGGAATGCAGCTTTATTGAAAAAGTATTATCAGTAGTCAAAAAACCAGTGTAAAGTTCTTTTTTACGTTGATTATGTTGAAATAATATAAGTTATTTGAGATTATTTGTATTTGTAAGTTTAGTAAAATTTTCTAAATTTTCGGAGGAAAATATGTAAGTAGGAATGATCGTTCGTTGTATTACGCGTTTAAATAGACAAGAAGGCATCAAAGCCCGGTTGTTCGCCTAAGGAGAAAAGCTGCTCGCCAAAGACAGTCAAGTGTCATAACACAAGTTCAAAAGGAGGCGAGCAGAAGGGCTCCTAAGTCACTAAAGCCCAACTAATCGCCCCCATAATACAAAGTTGCTCGGCCCAAAGCTAAATACACTTAAGCACAATCATAGCGAGTGGTGAGCAACAGGGTATGAAGGGAAATATGAGGGTCAAGTTCTTAAAGAACCAACAAGACCCGTACATGATCAACATACACAAGTTTGCAAGGGAAAGTATTTCACTTTCAATCAAAGAAAGAAATACTTAAGCAAAAATAAATGAAAGGCGAACAAGTAAAAAGTACGATTTCATTAAAAGATTTCCGATAAAGATACAAAGAAAGAAAGGTTACATCATCCTAACACATCAGCTAAAAAAGAGAAATTAAGTAAGAAGGCTTCAAGCTTTAGGAGCTGGAGAAGCTGGTGGAGCCGAAGGATCTTCAGTGGTAGGAGGCGAAGGAACATCCGGGTTGGTCGCCACCGGGACTTGCTGCTTGCCTACCGCAGCAGAGGTGCCCACTTCACCTAAAGGGTCTGGAAAGAGAGGATCTAAAGCATCAAAGACTGTGGCATCTTTATCCACTTCCTCAGCCCTCTCCTTCGGGGCAACCACTCGGACATCATCTTTAAAGATGTCCAAATTCACCCCCATCTCTCCCAAATCGGCCACAGGAATGTCAAAACCAGGAGCTGGAGGATTCTCGACGACATAGTTCGAGAAGTCCTTAACAGTACAAGTCATCACATCAAGACTGTTGTCCAAGGCATACTTCACGGACCTCACACAGTCCGCATACACACAGATGTAACCGAGGTTGGTGTTATCGGTTACATCCTGCACGTACGTGGTGTAGGATATGGCACGCTTCTTTTCCTTCTCCAACCGGTCGACATGGACCTTCAGAGACTCGACCCGCTCTACCAAGCCCACTCGCTCTGTCTCCAGAATTTACAAGCGGTCGGTGGCAACCCCCAAGTCCAACTTCAGCTTTTCAGAGGCATTAGAAGCCACCTTCTCTCGATCCTCAGAGGCCCTCAAACTCTTCTCCCAGGAGAGCTTAGTCTTCTCAAATTCAGCCTTCAGCTTGACCAGCTCATCCTCCTCCCTTTTTAGCTGAGCGTCCTTGTCTGCCTCAAGCTGCTCTATCCTTCGTCCCAGGCACCGGTTCATCCGCTCAAGCTCGATAGCTTGGTCAAGAACCATCTGAGCTGAGATGACCTGGTAACTTGCGTTGTAGCTCAAAAGACGGGCGTTATCGCTCAAACTCTGGCTTTGAAGAATCTCTTCACCTGTTTTCGTCCAAGAGCGAGGGACAAGCTCCATTGCCCGCCGGACATGAGAATCCTTTATCTCGTGATAAGCAGGAGCAGACTTGGCGTAGCTAAGTTGGTGGAGTACCTTAGCTCGCCCAGGGTAGTCATCCTTCCTGTACCTACATAAAAAAAAGTTAGTCAACAAACGGGAAGGGAGCGAACAGCCGGGCAAAGGGGATAATACTTACTCCCTCATTTTGACTGGGTCATAACCCAGATAGGAGTGATCCGGCGAGGAGCTCCTCCCTCGCGTAGTAATCATTGCACCCACCACTTGTTGCTCGGTTACCTCCTCCACAGGAGAGGATCGAGCAACAAACTTGCTCGCTTGGACCTGGCCCTGGCCCCTTACTCGCTTTGAGCGGTCATCATCCTTCCGACGGGTCGTCTCTTTCATTAGCTTCTTCTTCCCCTAGGTGTCTTTAGGAGACGAGGAGCGGGGAGGGAGGCGAGGAGTAGGGGCAGGCCCCGGGGGAGCTTCTTCTTCATCATGTGCCTCCGCCCTCAACTTGATCAAAGAAGTGCATGGATCAAACTTTTTCTTTTTTTTAGGGTTGATTGGCCGCCATTTATTTGACTCGGCGAGCAAGGAGATGGTAGCTCTCTGGGATTTGAGGGATGGCTACTGTTACCCTTTGAGCTAAAAAATAAAACAAAATTAAATTAGACAAGTAGCAGGTCGGAGGCGACCAACAGGTCATAGGCGACCAGGTGACCAAAAAGCTATAAAAGTAAAATACGTAAACAAAACTACCTTTAGGAGCGTCGGCCTGAGCCTCCAAGTGATGAGCACTTATGGTGACGAGAGCAAGCTTTCGACAATGTGCCTTGGAGAGATGTCCGATGCTACGATCCTTCACGTCCCGTAAAGAGATCAAGGCAATGACGTACAAGAACTCTTCACTCAGTTTAGGATGTCCCAAATTTAGAATACGCGGACCTGCAAAACAAAAAGAAAAAAGATTAAAATTAGTTCACCCTGGGTGTAATAAACCAAAAGGTGAAACCTACACCGAACTTCTCCGAAATGTGTAGGGGAGTTTATACGCCCGGGTCCTCCCGCAAAATCATAGGACGCCCGCCAGTCGCCACCAATGAAAAAGAATTGTTTGTGCCAACTCTTTACTTTGTTGGGCACCCCCTCGATCAGTTTTACGCCGCTACGAGCCTTGATATAATACCATCCCAACTCGTCCTCGTTAGCAGTTGAAGAGATAGTCAGGGCATAATGTATCTCCACGGTACTGATTTTGTTTTTGTAACTCTCAAGCTCAAAAAGGGTTATGAAGGCCAACAGGTTACTCCATCCATTTGGAGTAATTTGAGTAATGGCCAAGTTGGTGTCTTCAAGGAATCGCCCGATTATCGGATGAAGGAAAAAGGGGAACCCTGTATTGAGGACATCCAGATTGATGGCAGTGCATCCAGGGGGCGGGTTATCAGCTGCCTCCCCTTTCCGTGGAGCGTATAGGTGAATGTCATACGGGATGCGGTAAGAAGAGCGAATCCAGGCCAAATCATCTTCTGTAACTACACTCGCTACTCTACCCACCGTATACAGGGATTCCCAAGCTTCCATAATAACCCTTGGGGGAGTGGGGAAGGTGTTATGGTACCGGTTGGTGTAATCGATCCACTCTTGCCTTCGAACAACCGCTTCGGCTATCAGGGACTCAGGAGTTGGTTTAGAAATGGGAAAATTAATCTCACACAGAAATTCCCAAGTCACACCCAGCTGGTCGCCTCCTGAGAAGGGCCACCTGATCGCTGGGGACCTGTTGCCCGCTGCTCGCTCTCGTTTCTCCAGGAATGCTCATCTCTTCGATCTCGGTGGCGACCTCGGCAGAATCCTCACCCAAATCTGAGGAAGTACCCTCTCTTGGCGAGGAGCGAGCAACAGGGGCGTGGACATCCTGCTCGCCCGAGCTATCTATGGTGTAGAAATCATCCACGGAGCGAACAACAGAGCTCGCCTCTAAACCCGTATCTTCGTCAATGAGCAAGGTCTGTGGATTTCGGGCAATCGCTTAACGAAGCGAGCGGCGAGGAGTGGGGGATGACTATTCATCTTCCATTGGCCGTTTTCCAGGATTCCGGCCAACAAGTTCAATGTAGGGCATATTGCTTGAGGAGGGGGATGCCATCTATGAAATTTCAATTGGTTTAGGGAAATAAAAGCACGGCGGCGCCAATGGCATCGCAATGACAGAAAATAGGGCGTGACGGCAGCACTACGGTGGCGACACGGCGGCGAGGCGGTGGAAGTATAGGAAATCGGTAGTAATCGCGAAAAAAGAAGGAAATCGAAAAATAAAATGCAAGAAATTGAAGTGAAAAAGCAAAAGAAACTAAAAAATCACCTTCAATTCGAGTGAAATCGACTGGAATTCGAAGAAATTAAGAAAGCAAAGCTTCGAATAAGCAACAATGAAGGTTTCGTGTGTGAGGAATCGAAGAAAAGAAGAAAAAATGAAGAGAGGACTATTTATAAGAGAGGATCCGGGGTCAAAATTGAAAGTTTCAAAGAAAAGAAGCCCCTATATGCAAAAAGAAAAGTACACGCGTGGGCGGCAGTGATGTCACCAACTGCCCATATCGTCTCGTATCCCGCGCCTCGGGAAACAAAAAGTCACGAGTTCAAAGGTCGCTCCCCATTGGTCGCTCCTAAAGTTCCCCCCCAAAAAAATTCGAATCCCTGTTGTTCGCCTCCTGTCAATCATAAAATACGAAATCCCTGTTGTTCGCCTCTTATCATAAAGGTGTAACCCAGCTTATAGTTTGACATAAAAGGATAAAAAAATTCATCCTAATGTGTCAAACTAGAGGGCATTGTTGATAGGTGAACAGCCGAGCAACGAGATTAAAGTAAAAAAAATTAAAATAATAAAATTGGGAGGTCATTAAGAGTAAAAATAAAAAAGGACGAGCAGCAGGGAAGAATGCATTAGGGGGCGAGCAGTTGGGTCAAATGACCAGGTTAGAGGAGGCGAGCAGCTGGTCATCTAAGCATAAAAAGAGAGGCGACCAACTTGGCCAAGGAGAAGAAAAGAGAAGAAATAAGAAGAGACGAACAGGCGAGCAGGAGGAAACCTCGGAAGATCATCAGAAATCCCAATAATTAGGCATTACATTAAGAACAAACAAGTGTTTTAACACTTATCATTGTGTAAATATGTAATAGCTTAAGGATATAACAAGTGTCTTAACACTTGTCACATTGTGAATGAAAGTGATTAAGGAGGTGACACCTCCTACTTGCTTGTACCACTATATATACCCCTTCATGGGATAATGAAGGGGAGTTCATTAATTCAAAACAAGACCAAACTCTTGCCAAATTTCTCCTCAAATCTTCCTTACAAAAACTTAGTTTTATTCTTCAATTTAATCCTTGTTTGATGATCTTCTTAGCATAAAAACAACCACTAATCATCTAATCCAAGCCAAGATCATCAACACCTCCCCCCCCCCCCTCCCCTTTTTTAATATTCATTGTGATATTTTATATGTTTTAATTGCAAGATATCACATTATCTATTGTGTATATAAATTGGATTGAAAATTATCTTTGTTAGTGAATTATAAATATGTATAAATTCTTAATTTATTATATTACTGAATAGTAGGTACATTTTTCAATTTTATGAATTTCAAATAAATGGAGTAAGTAAACCTATTTTGTATTTATGATAGTTTAAATTTCAATGTGTAGTTTTTTTTTTATGTCTCATGTTATTTCACTATTAATTTCAAGAGATATTTTATACTATTAAATCATGGGTAACAAAAAGATTGAATTTTTTTCAAGAAAAGAGGTCCAAAAAACAATAATGATGCCCAAATTCCAAAATCTTCTACTCCTAATGTTAATGGTGAAACAACAGATGTTGATTCTTTGCAAATATGTGAGCGCTTGCATAAGGCTCCTAGAGTTGAAGAAAGTTTTGGAAATTCCGCATTGGAGCGTGATTCGGGATGACAGAAATTAATTTTGGAGTATCCTCCTAATCAACAAGATCAGATTTGTCGAGGTTACATTATGTTTGGGCCATATCAACTCATTCCTAAAAAAATTGCTAAAAATGTTGATAAGAATGGGCATAGATTTTTACAACTTATTCTCAAATTGGCTTGAGTTTTCCCCAACCAAAAATGTTTTTTTCTTCTTACCATGTTTTCTTTTTAACAAACCACACGGTCATCATGAAACGTTTACAATTGAGGGATTTTGGTCATGGAAGAAAGTTAACGAAGGATCTAATTGCTCTTTTATCACTCATGTGGGCACAGAGGCAAATTCTTTACATAAAAATTCAGTGTAATGTTTTCTTGATCTTGAGGATTCTTTGCAACATACCGAGAGAGTTATTGAGAAGCAAACATCAGCACAAGTTGCAAGAAGTCGATTACAAGTTAAGGTGTTTTTAGATGTTGTCAAGTGACTCAAATTTCAAAGTTGTAACTTCAGGGGGAGAGATGAAATTGATGAATCAAGAAATCGAGGTAATTTTCTTGAATTGACAAAACTCGTAGCATCTTACAATGAGGAAGTAGGGGTGGTTGTCTTAGAGAATGATCCAAACAATGCATTATATGTTTGTCCCACTGTTCAAAAAGAGATTCTCTTGGTTGTTGCAACTAAAGTCCAAAACCATATAAGAGAAGAGATTGGTGATGCAAAATTGTGTATACTAGAGGATGAATCTCGTGACAAGTCAAAAAAGAACAAATGACAATTGTATTGAGATTTGTGGATCGAAAATGTTTCATATGAGAAAGATTCTTTGATGTAGTTCATGTAAAGGAGACTACGTCATTAGCTTTGGAGAAAGCAACTTCCAAGGTCCTTTCACACTATTGTCTTAATGTGAAGGACATACGAGGTCAAGAATATGATGGTGCGAGTAATTTGAGTGGTGGGTGTACGGTATTGCAAGCTTTAGTTGCCAAAAAAATTCATATGCATACTATGTTCGTTGTCTTGCTCACCAACTTCAGATAGCTTTAGTCACTACATCCAAGGAGGCTATCACGGTTAGTCAATTCTTTTTATATTTAACTACTATTATCAACTTGGTTTCTTGTTTGAGCATAAGACATAATCAGTTATGAGACACTGAAGCATCATATATTGAAGATTTGATAAGTGCTGGTGAAATTGAGACCGTCAAAGGGAAAAATTAAGTTGACATACTTCAACATCCAGGAGATACTCGATGGGGTTCTCATTTAACTTGTGTTTGTAGCTTGATAAGAATGTTTAATTCCATCTATGTTGTACTACAAGACATAATTAAAACTGAGAATCTAACTCAAAAAAATGAAGACGATGAAATATATGATGTGATGACATCATTTATCTCACACTTTGTGATTGAAGTGATTGGAATTACTGATGATTTGAGTCAAGTTTTGCAACACAAATCTCAAGATATAATAAATGTGATGCAATTGGTGTCTTCAACAAAAGCACTTCTTAAAAAATATAGAGAAAACATATGAGATTCTTTATTTAAGAAAATGGATTTTTTTGTGTTAAACATGATGTAAAGATTCTGAAATTGAGTGCCCTATACAAAGCAGGTCGGGGTCGACCTCGTCTTCAAGAAGATAATTTAACAATTGAGCATGACTACAAGTTTGGTTTATTCAACTTTGTTGTGGATATGTTAATTAAAGCAATGAATTTTCACTTCAACGATGATATTACAAAGTTAATTGTCTTTAGCTCAGCCTTGGATCCATAGGATGGTTATAAATCTTTTCGAGTTGAAGATAAATCCAAGCTTGTGCATACCTTTTATCCAGTTGACTTTACAACACCATAAAAGGACCACTTGAAAAATCAATTGTTGCATTTTGAAATGGATGCTTGTGTAAACCCAATGTTGCAAGTATCAACAATTACAGAGATATATCAAATGTTGACAGAGACACAAAAGTCTACAGTTTGTCCTCTTGTTGATAGAATTACTCGTCTCATCCTAACTCTTTCAGTATCAACAACAACAACAGAATGAGCATTTTCAGTTATGAAGATTGTGAAGACGCGACTTCAAAACAAAATGGAGGATGATTTTCTTTCAACCTACTTGATCACAAATATTGAGAGAGAGGTAGCTCGTGAATTTTCGATAGATTCTATCAACGATGATTTCAATCTCTTGAAAACTTGTAGAGTACAATTTAAGATGCACAACTTTGTAATATAGATTATGATTTATATTTGTACATCTTTTTGCGGAGGTTCATGTTAATATACACTTTTTAGTGTTTTTAGGTATTAATATTAATTCTTACATCACGAATTATTTTATGTATGCTACTTTTTAAATGTTATACTCCCTCCGTCCACTAAAAGTATGCATTTTTTCTGCACGTGGTTTAATACGATATGTCGAAGGGTATTTTGGAGTTTTGAAGAGTCAATTTATGAATAAAGTGATTGTTTATGGTAAGTATGCATAACATATGTTCCATAAACAATCACTTTATTCATAAATGGACCTCACAAGACTCCTAAATACCTTCCGACATTCTGCATTAAACCACGTGCAGAAAAATATGCATATTTTAGCTGACAAATGGAGTATGATATTAGAACTTTTTTTTTTTGCCCTCCTTGGGACGAAACCCGGATACATCCCTAATTTCACAATAGTATTTCAAAATCCAACTCACATTCACATGTAAAAATATTTACTTGCACTTATGCACTTGATTTAACATAGAAAATTCCAAAAAAAAAAGTATAATATATTACATTTTCACTCTTACAAATTTGATTTGACATAAAATTTCTCCAATAATTATATAATAATATCACATCCTCCACTCTCATATGCCCCCTCCATCTAATGTTAGTAAGTAATATTTTTTTAATGTGATATGTTGGAGGGTCTTATGGGGTATTCTGAAGTCCTTTTTTTATTGTTGTTACCCTAAATGTGTATCTTAATACAAATTTTATGTGGCTTTGTCGGCTAACAATTATATGAAAATGATTGGATTGGACATTAATTGTTGTGGAGATCTTGATAATAAATGAAGAACAATAAGTAATATATGCAAAGAGATTTGTTAAGTTCTTGTGTAGACTTGAGCTTTAATAATGGTGATCATTTATTAAATGCTAAGAGTTTTGAATTTATAGCCCAAGGGTAGCCCTAAATCTACCTGGGCTGTCCAGCATTTAATGCTTGGGTTGACCCTAGTTTCGAAGTTGGGCCGAGACCCCTTAAGTAGGTGGACTCGGCCCAATATAAATGTGACAAATGCAGAGTGAGTTGTACTTCGTCCCCAAATCGTGGGATTTAGTACCATAAGTATGGCCTGTAGACTGGAGTTGTTGACGATTCACTGTTCTTCATCCCTAAAATGGAATGATTGTCTGGGAAACGTCTGACACTGGCTTTCCAGGATAAGATCGAATATGTGGCCTCCTCGTCATCCTTGATACCGAGGAAGGTGGTCGTAGTCTAAACCGTCCTTGGGATAACATCTTCTAAAGGGTTTCGGGGTCGGTCGTCTGAGAAGACCTCGGCCTGAATCGTTCATACGACGAGGAAGGAATTAGCATGCCGATGTCGGGGTCCGACTTTGGCTTGAGATAAGTTTCTCGTCACAAATGTGTATCTCCGCAAAGTCTCGGCTCCTAGTTAGAGGATCTTGTAGGCCATGGCTTGTCGAGGCCTGAACCGTCATTTTGACCTCATCCCCATCCACTACAAAAAAAGGTTCATTTAAAAGGGGTTTTAAAGAGGAAATAAAAAACCCTCGCCGTTAAATAGGGTTTTAAAGAGGGAACGTGTTTTTGTAATTTAAAAAGGGATTCACCATGGGAAAAATCCCACGTTAAAGGACGAGGGGTTTAACAAGGGATCACGCTCATCAAAAAAGTTCATGAGGGATAGATCCCTCGCCATAAAGCTAATGTCATTTCACGAGGGAACTTTTCCCTCGCCACGCTATGGTTGTCAATGGACGAGGGAATTGATTCCCTCTCCTTCTGTAAATTTCAATTCACGAGCAGTTTATGCATATACCAATTAGTAAATTATATATATTAGTACATGTATATATCAATTAGTATATATAATCATCAATTAATAAATTATATACGTATATATATATATATATATATATATATCAATTATTATATATAAACATGCAGCATTTTGGTAATTTCCCTCATTCAAGTGCAAATGGCAGCATAAGTATATATTAGTATTAGGTAATTAATTTGTGGAAATTAATTAATTAATTTTGTTATAATACATACATGCATGTAGGTATAAGATCGATTAGTTAATTAATTTTTTTAAGTAATTAGTTGTCATACTTGTGTAGTATTATAATTAGTGGACATTATATATATTAGATTAATTATGGAAATGAATTTGAATTATATTTTATGAAAAGAATTATACATGTTGAGTGGAAGGAGTGGTGATCGATGATGGATAATTATTTTTTGTTGTAGAATATGTGCGTCCCTGATTAGGCGTGAAATTGTTATGTTTTGTAGCCCGATTAGTCTATATTTTGAGTGTTTTTTTATGAGTATTTAAAGTTATTTGAGCTACATTTTCATAAACTCATCAATTTTTCTCTTTGATGCTCATATTAGGAAAGAGGGCAAAAACGAAGTTCGTAGGACTTTGAATCGACTCAAACGGACTCCCGGATGAGAAGATATTGAAGAAATACGAAAATTATTAGTTCGTACGAAAAAAGTATCACTTGACTCAAAAGGAAGAAGCATTTGAGCAAGGGGAGCTCGAGCACCAAGTGCTCAAGCACTAGGGCTCGAGCGCCCCCCAAACGCTGTGGTCAAGAACCGCTCGAGCTAGAAGTGCTCGAGCAGAATCCGCTCAAATGAAATCAAGTCGAGCGCCCCTATTGTGTTGTGGTCGAAGGCCGCTCGAGTGAGCCATGCTCGAGCGGTATCCACTTGAGTGAAGTGAAGTCGAGTGCACATTGTGCGCTATGGTGTTGAGCCGCTCGAGTGGGGCTACTAGAGCGCTAGGCGCTCGAGTTAAGGCACTGCTCGAGCACTTTCGGCCAACTTCGGCCCATTACCCTATATATACCCTTCCAAGCCTATTTTTACACATCAACACATACTTAGATATATTTTTTGGAGGAGAAGAGTTTGGGAAGGAGTTTGAGAGTTTTTAGCAAGGTTTTTCAACGTGTAAAAGAGGTTTTTAGCATACGAATTCTCTAGTTTAATTACTTCTTTGAACAGATTTTCTTTATTCTTGTTTTCTTGAGTACTTGAGATTATTAAACCTAGTTTTCTAGATTTTCTTAGAAATTATTTTGGGACTTGAATTTATTGATTTCATCTTTAGTTTATATTCTTGAATTCTTTCGTCAATTTAATTATACTTATGGTCATCGATCTCGTTATTGCTTTTATTCTTGAAGCCACCATGCTAGGCTAGAACTCTTGTATGCTTAGGATATGATGAACTCGTAGAATGTGAATGTTGGTACGTAATTAGGATAATTTGTGATGTATAGTTTTAGTTCTCTTAATTATTGAATATTTCTAATAAATCCTACAATAATCTTGAAATTAAGCACGAAAATTGTTAGAGAGAAGACGACCGCATCACTCTTTAATAATGAATAGGCTTAAGGAGAGGATTTTTGAAGGGGTTTATAATCTACCGGTCTATCTAGGGAGGACGGCCGCATCACCTTAGTTAAATTAGAGCATCAATAATTAAGCACAATTCATATAATTTAATTAGTGGATTAGTGAAGTAGGTTGATAGAACTAAGTATTAGGATTAATTTTTTAGCTTTTTGTTGTAAATCTAGAAGATTTATTATACCAAATCTAGAAGATTTGATGTAGACATTACTAATGGACTAATAACCCAATGGGCTTTAGGGTTTTAGACTAGGTCTTTACTCTTATAAATAAATCATTGTACTCAGAATTGTATACACTCATACACAAGAATATTAGTGAAACTCCTGGCTTGGTACGCCCCCAGACGTAGTCGTTATCGACGAACTGGGTGAACAAATCTCGCGCCTTTATTTACGCTCTCGATTTACAACACGTTATCAGCACGAGACTCTGCCCGAGACTAACCGGTATGATCTAAATTAATTTTCTCCAAAGCATGTGAATTAATTGTCGTATCTAATTATTTGATCCATGTGTATTATGTTTTTATATGCACGTGAATTATTGCATCGTTTTTAAATCGTACTTGCAATTAATGGGATTGAATTGTTTTTGAAAAAAAATAATAATTTGAACCGACGAGCGCCCGGTCGCTGCCCGTCGACCGTCGCCCAAGGCTGAATGGCCGCCGCTGGGCGGCGCCGCCCAATGACCACCCTCGCGCCGCTGCGACCTAGGAGCGCCGCCTCATGCGCGTGGCTCCGGGCTGTTGAGCGTGCCACCGCACGCGCCTCCGCGTGCCGCCCTGGGTCGGCGCCGCCCCCGTGCAGCCACCGCGAGTCACGCTAGGCCGACACCGCCTCCGCATGCCATCGCGCGCCGCTCGAGGCCGTGCGCCGCCTTCGCACTCAACCGCACTATGTTAATGGCCGCCGCATCGTGAAACGCCACCAATCGTGCCTGTAGGTCGCGATCGCCAGCGGCCGTCGCATCCACGGACCCCGATCGCCCTCCGCAGTCGCGCCTGTAGGTCGCGACTGGCCGACAATTTTTGCACACACGCGCTGACTCTGCCGCCTGTCGCGTGCACCCCCGCGCACCCATCGTCGTGCCCGTCGTCGTACATGGTAGCGTGCCTCTGGGAACCCGTGGAACCCTAGCCCTTTTAGGCTCGTTTTGGGCCTCATACGTTTTATTTAGGGCATCTCATAATTCTTGATTATTTTATTTCATTATGCACTAAAAATAATTTATCAAATTTCGTTACTATACTTGAAAGATTTTTAAAGTAATAATTCTTTCATGTTAATTGAGCCCAAAATTTTTGGAATTAATTTCAAGTATTACTGTATTAGTTCTCGATAAAATTGTCTTATATGCTTAATTGGTTCATGTGCATGCCTTTTTATGATTTGATTATCTTGCATGCATTATTACTCTTGCACATAGTTTATTATTCATAGTCCGCATATATTGTCCGGGTAGGCAGCGCCCGGTACTTATCGGACCGTAATTTATATTTTGGATAGACGACGCCCAATTCTTGCTTCTATGTGCTCTAGAATAATCAAATAAATCTTTATTTCTCCGTTGTCAATAAATTTGGTCACACCCCTTACCATGTCACTTTAATAATTGTAGTGAATTATGGTTGATATAACTATGAAAGAATTCGATGAGCTCGCTCTCGATGTTAACAACTACCTGACATGGACGCTAGATGTCGAGATCCATCTAGCCTCGAATAGGTTGAGCGAAACCATTGTCGAAGGTTCAAAATCCACTAACGCCTAGAAGGCGAAAGCGTTGATTTTCCTTAGGAACCACATGAATAAGGGTCTGAAAAATGAATACCTAACTTAAAAGGACCCCAGAAAGTTGTGGAAGTCTCTGAAGGACCGTTTCCAACAATAAAGTGACATACTCCCCCCTTCGGCACACTACGAGTGGTTGAACATCCGTTACCAAGACCTTAAGTCTATAACGGAGCACAACTCTGCTTTGCAGCGTATTGTAACCAGCTTGATCCAGAACTTTGTATCAACATTCCACGCTAGCAACTCCGTACTCCAGCAGCAGTGTAGAGCCAAACATGTGATTGGTCGCAACCGTGGAAGGGGGAGAGAGAGTAAGAAGTTCTAGACTAAAGGCCGAGGTCGTAGTTCATCCGGTGGTCACAGAACCTCGAATTTCGCTCCACAAAAACCTAGCTCTCAAGGCATGATTGAGCAGTCCTGCTACAGATGTGGATGCAAAGGCCATTGGTCTCGCACGTGTCGTACTCCCAAGCACTTGGTTGAGACTTATCTAATAATGCAAAAGGACGACAAGGGGAAGGCTCCCATGGTTGAACCTCACGATGACAGTCTGCCTGAAGTAGAATTTGACCAAGACAACGATGATCTCTTGAGCCCGTAACTCGAAATTTATGAGACAATGAGTGATTTGCGTATTTGATTATTTTAGTACCTTGTTTTAGATAAAACAATTTATGTCTTTTTGGATCCTTTCTTTCTGATATTTTATTTTATTTTATGGATGATATTATTATTTCAGCTTTGATGTGTTTACCTTAAATCGTTGTCCATTAAATTTATTTGGATATTGTTGTTCTTATACATGGCTTGTAAACATATCAGCTATTAGGTTTGGGTTTTTTCCTCTGGCATGATGGATGCATATAGTGATTTATGTTTGGTAGATAGTGCCACCACACATACAATCTTAAGAGATATGAAGTATTTTCATAACTTGGTAGAACGTAAGGTGAGTATAACTACAATAGCTAATGATAGTATGTTGATAGTGGGCTCCAGAAGAGCTTCCATTGTCCTCCCCATGGGTACCGAACTCATAATCGATAATACTTTATTATTTCCACAATCTAAGCGTACCCTGCTCAGTTTTAAAGATATAAGAACTAATGGCTATCACATCGAAACTAAAACTGAGAATAATAACGAATACCTTTTGATGACTATTACTCGAGGTAGCCGTAAACAAGTTATAGAAAAACTTCCTTCCATCTCCTCCGGATTGTACTATTCCTACATCCGGTCGTCTAATCTCCATCTAGCTATGAGTATGAAATTTCATGACCCGAACTCTTTTAAATTATGGCATCAGCGGTTAGGTCATCTAGGACAAACTATGATACGTAGAATTCTATCTAATTCAATTGGTCATAATATTTCGAATAATAGAATCTCTCCTGTTGATGAATTTATTTGTGATGCATGTTCTAGGGATAAGTTAATAGTGCACCCGTCGCGTACTAAGGTTGGACTAGAATCTCCGGTTTTCCTTGAACGAATTCAAGGAGATATTTGCGGACCGATTCACCCAGCATCAGGACCATTTCGATAGTTTATGGTCCTTATTGATGCCTCTACTAGGTGGACATATGTCTGTTTGTTGTCCACCCGCAACCAAGCTTTTGCGAAGCTCATTGCGAAAACTATCGAGCTTAGAGCTCAATTCCCGAATTATCTAATTAAGTCGATTCGCATGGATAATGCTGCTGAGTTTAGCTCAAAGGCCTTTACAAATTACTGCATGGCCCTGGGAATTAAAGTGGAGCATTCGGTCCCCTACGTCCATACCCAAAATGGTCTTGCTGAGGCGTTAATAAAACGTATCAAATTAATCGCGAGACCATTGCTTATGAACTCTAAACTACCCACTTCATGTTGGGGGCATGCAGTCCTACATGCATCGCACTTGATACAAATCCGTCCAACTGCATATAATGATCATTCCTCCTACAGCTAGTGCGTGGGAAAAAACCTAGCATTTCCCATCTTCGTATTTTCGGATGTTCGGTATATGTTCCGATAACATTACCAAAGCGGACCTCTATGGGACCATAAAGGAAACTCGGTATTTATGTCGGATTTGACTCTCCATCCATCGTGAAATACCTCGAGCCTTTGTCCGGGGAGAAATTGACGGCCCGGTTCGCTGATTGCATGTTCGATGAAGATCACTTCCCGGTATTAGGGGGAATCTGAATTCAAAATTGAATTAATGTCGGGAGCTTACGTGGAACGTAAGTGATCTTCAGTATCTAGATCCACGCACTAGTCAATCTGAACTGGAAGTTCAGAAGATCATTAACTTGCAAAATTTAGCAAACAATCTGTCAGACGCATTCACTGACTATAGAGGTGTAACTAAATCGCATATACCTGCAGTAAATGCTCCCCAAAGGGTTGAGGTCCCAAGCAAAACAAGTACTCATGCCCCCACACGCCAGAAGCGTAAAAGACCCCCAAGAGATACTAGTACACCTAAACGAAAAGCTAGCAAAACTGGTCAGCCGAATGTAAAATCTCTAGAAGAGATTCGTCTAGATAACTCAAAGTCTCTAGAAGACGAGTGTCCTAGTGATGAAGCACGTGCACAAAATATTCAATGCACTAGGACCGCGGAACGACCAGACCCAGATACACTGGGAAATGAGAAAGGTCTGGTTAACGTAAACGTTGAAGTCTCTGTGAATTTAATAGATACGGAAGAAACATATAATAGAAATATTACTGTCGTCGACGACACATTTGCAGCGACAATTGCTCTTTCCATTATAAATAATGATCTAAATCCAGAACCCAGAACTATCGCTGAGTACCGGAAGTGCTACGATTGGGTTAAACGGAAAGAGGCAATTGGAGCAGAGCTCGCATCGCTTAACAAAAGATAAGTATTTGGCTCCATTGTTCGTACACCCGCGCGCGCTATTCCTGTAGGATATAAATGGATATTTGTACGAAAATGAAATGGGAATAATACTGTGGAGAGGTATAAAGCGAGGCTTGTAGCTCAAGGGTTTTCGCAGAGACCCGTATTGATTTCGATCAAACTTATTCTCTCGTAATGGTCTCAATAACGTTCCGCTACTTGATATCTTTGACAGTTAAATTAAATCTTCAGATGAGATTGATGGATGTAGTAACCGCATACTTATACGGATCACTAGATGCCGATATTTATATGAAAATCCCTATGCATTTAACATTCCTCAGATGAGGGATGGTGAAAACCGCAGTATGTATAGCATAAAACTGCAGAAGTCTTTGTACGGCCTAAAGCAATCGAGCCTCATGTGGTACAACCGACTTAGTGAATTCCTTCAGAAAAAGAAATACACATTCGATAAAGCTTTCCCATGCGTATTCACGAAGAAATTGCAAAATGGTTTTTGCATCATATCCGTTTATGTTGATGACCTAACATAATCGGAACATGCAAAGAGATTGAAGAAGCCAGTTCAATCTTGAGAGCTGAATTCGAAATGAAAGTCTTGGGTAAAACCAAGTACTGTCTCGGCCTGCAGATCGAGCATCTCCCAAAAAGAATTCTTATACATCAGTCAACCTACGTGAAGAAGGTATTGGAAGATTTCATATGGATAAATCTCTCCCACTTAGCACCCCTATGGTTGTCCAATCCCTCGAAGTGGATGAGGACCCATTTAGGCCAAGAGAAGATTCAGAAGAAATTCTGGGGCCATAAGTTCCTTATCTTAGCGCTGTTGAAGCATTGCTCTATCTCGCAAATTGTACTAGGCTGGACATTGCATTTGCAGTCAATTTGCTTACGAGATATAGCGCTTCTCCTACAAGGAGACATTAGAATGGTGTTAAGCATGTTCTATAGTACCTCCAAGGGTCTCAAGATCTTGGACTGTTTTACCGTAAGAACCAAGACAAAACCTTAGTAGGTTATGCGGATGCTGGCTATTTTTCTGATCCACACAACGCCATATCCCAGTCTGGTTACGTTTTTCTCTGTGGTGGTACCGCGATCTCATGAAGATCGGTTAAACGAACCATGGTTACCACATCTTCAAACCACTCAGATATAATAGCTTTGTTTGAAGCCGCACAAGAATGTGTTTGGTTAAGGTCCTTGGTAAAACACATTGGTGACTCGTGTGGTATCGCTAAAGGCGATACATCCCCCATCATTATATTTGAAGACAACGCAGCTTGCATCGCACAAATGAGTAATTGGTACGTCAAAGGAAACTTGACGAAACATATTTCACCTAAGTTTTTCTACCCATACGAACTCCAGAAGAGTGATGTGATTACCATTCAAAAGATGCAATCTAGTGACAATCTAGCAGATCTGTTCACTAAGTCCTTACCTGCGTCTACTTTTGAAAAGTACATTCGTGGTATTGGGATGCAAAGGCTCAAAGTGTTGTTGTCTTCAGGGGGAGCGGTAACCCCGAAATAAATCTAGAAGATTTGATCTGGAAGATCAATTACATTCCTCCCTAGCTTATTATTTGACCAATACCTAGCACGTGGAGTTTTTATGACAAAAAATTTATGTTATGTCGTAATGTCCAAGGGGGAGTGTTGTAAATCTAGAAGATTTATTATACCAAATCTAGTAGATTTGATGTGGACATTACTAATGGATCAATAACCCAATGAGCTTTAGGGTTTTAGACTAAGTCTTTACTCTTATAAATAGATCATTGTACTCAGAATTGTATACACTCATACCCAAGAATATTAGTGAAACTCGTGGCTTGGTACGCCCCCAGACGTAGTCATTATCGACGAACTACTTTTGAAAAGTACGTTCGTGGTATTGGGATGAAAAGACTCAAAGTGTTGGTGTCTTTAGGGGGAGCGGTAACCCCGAAATAAATCTAGAAGATTTGATCTGGAAGATCAGTTACATTCCTCCCTAACTTATTATTTGGCCGATACCTAGCACGTGGAGTTTTTATGACAAGACATTTATGTTATGTCGTAATGTCCAAGGGGGAGTGTTGTAAATCTAGAAGATTTATTATACCAAATCTAGAAGATTTGATGTGGACATTACTAATGGACCAATAACCCAATGGGCTTTAGGGTTTTAGACTAGGTCTTTACTCTTATAAATAGATCATTGTACTCAGAATTGTTACAACTGTATACACTCATACACAAGAATATTAGTGAAACTCCTGGCTTGGTACGCCCCCAGACGTAGTCGTTATCGACGAACTGAGTGAACAAATCTCGCGCCTTTATTTACGCTCTCGATTTACAACACTTTTATTCTTTCAATCTTGTGCTAGATTAGTGAAGTTGATTACCTAGTTTTAAGTACACTTAGGATTTTAATTTGAACATCACGATTTATTTTAATTATCGTACCAACTCTGTTAGTATACGTAGGAAATCATATCCCGAGCATCACCATCATATTTGCACTTCATATCTGAGTTAGAATAGTTTTCATTTCTTTTCGTTTGATAATTATTAGAATATAGTTTAGGATTAGTTTAAACGAAACATAGCATTCATATTAGCTACGACACGTACATTTCCAGGGATTTATTCGCATACACACTTTTCCTTAGGTTCGATACTACTTGGTCTCTATACTCTCCCATACTACATCAATCCCATACTCTTGTGGGCAACTACTAGTAAAGCTAGTATTTTGTGTTCAAGTCAGTCCCGACTTAATTAATTTTAATTAATAAAGACGGAAATGAATTTTGATTAATTGGGGAATATGAAATAGAATATAAAAAAAATACTTATTTTATAATTTTATTGATCATTTTTAATAAAACGATCGATATGAGTAGGGTTGTTCACGGTACGGACCTAAATGGATATTTGAAAATATTCGTGTCCGTACCAAAGTTCGGTTATTTTAAATTTTGTGTGTCCGTGTCCATACCGAAATTTCGGTACGGTACGGTACGGTACGGATATTTTATTTTTCGGTACGGATAGGAGCGGATTTTCGGTTACAAACGGACCGGGTCGGATCGGTACGGAACGGAGCGGAGAAACAGATTATTAACCTTATTTTTATCATTCTCTCCTTTTTTTAATCATTTAAAATATATATATATTGATGCATGCACACTCACACGATTACTACACAACTTCAACCACAATCAAACATATATCATTACAAGCTCAAATATATCACATTATATGATAATTGATAGTTAAAAAATTAACGCAAATCACCACTAATAGAGTATTTAAAATATAGAATATAAAATATATATTTAAAAAATTCATTTGAAATATCTTGTGAATGAAAAGTGCAATATTAAAATCACGTTGATCGTAATTCCTGACACAGAGTACACCATATCCAAGTTTTTGTAAGAAATTAATATACATGAAAAATAATATTAAAAGAATAAAAAATAATTTAAATCATTTTGATATACACCTAAAAATAAGTTAACGTGTTAAGAACTTAATAAGATAAATAATATCCCCCCCGTCCCAAAGTTGGTTGCTATATATATTATAAAAAAATGTATGTCTCATACTCAATTGCTACATTTATTTTTGGAAGTTTTTTTTTAATATTATATTCTCCATACACTCTTAACTAAAAACATCTATTTTATCACTTTATCACTTTAAATACCAATAAATAATTTTTTTCTTAAAACCTGTGCAAACAGTATTGTAGAAAACAACTATGGGACAGAGGGAGTATAGTGTTTGTATTTTGAAAAGGAGGATAAATTATGATAACGTATAGTTGTACTTGCATTCAATAACATTATAATAATATTTGATAAATAAAAAATATTTATATTTAATGCATATTTAGTTCGGCTATTCAGTTTGGTTCGGTATGGTACAGTCACATTCAGTTTTTCGGTACGGTTAATTTGTTAATATCCAGATCCATACCATAAAAATATTCGGTTCGATTTCGGTACAATTAAAGTTAAAAAATCCACGATTTTTTCAGTTCGGTTCTTTTTTGGTGCGGATTTCAGTACGAGTTCGGTAATCTCCGAACTCCATGAACAACCCTAGATATGAGTGTATATATGTTAGTAAATAGTGAAAAAGAATATAACAAAATGTTTATTTTACAATTTTATTGAATTTTTTAATAAAAACGATAAATATAAGTGTATATATTGATACATTTTAGTAAATAGTGAAAAATAATTTTAATAAATATTTATTTTATAATTATATTTAAAATATTTTAACAAAAACGATCAATGTAATTGTATATATGTATACATATTAGTAAATAGTGAAATAAGATATAAAATGTATTTATTAAATATTTAAATAAAAACGATTAATATAAGTGTATATATATATATGTATATATAGTAAATAGTGAAAAAAATAAAAAAATGTGATAATTTAATTTTATATGTATTTATCATTAAGTAAATAGAATATATAATAAACATTTAAAATTACAAATAAAATAAATAACAAAAAGTGTATGATATAGATATATTTAGAAAAACTAACATAAAAAGTAAATTGCGATGTTCAAACGACATGGCGCAACACACTAGGTCGTCACACACATGGAGGTCGTGTGTTCGAACCTTGTATGGGGCAAAATTTCGCCTAATTCACGCCCGCAAGGTGTCCCAGCGAAACAGGGAATGTGAGCCCTCGTTAAATCTGACACAAAATCCCTCTTTATTTCCCTAGGCCTTTACGAGGGACCATATTTCCCGACCAGCATTTTAAAGAGAGAATATTTCCCTCTTTAAAACCCTTTTTAAGTTCAATTTCCTCTTTAAATTTTTCTTTAATGCACAATCTTTTGTGGTGATCCTTGGGCATCTACCTCGTCCGGGTCGGGATTATTCGTCACACAACATGTATAAACAAACACTTTATTCATATATAAACCTCAAAAACCCCGTAAAACCCTTCAACATGCTACATTAAAAAATAATTGTCCATTACTATTGAACGGAGAGGGTATTCGATTTGACATGAAATTACATTTAACCCTATTCAAAATCTTAAAAAAAAAAAAAAAAAAACTATCATTATCCATCGAAAAGTGTCTAAATTTTACCATTTAAATTTTCACCATCTACCGTAATCTCAAAAACATATATAGCCGACCGAAGGATACCTCAATCGGGTGTTAATAATAGCGAAATGACCAATTGCCAAATGTTAGGTTTGGCCCACTACGGCAATATTCCATATATGAACCATTTATAAGACCCCTTCATTTGAATTTTCTGCTAATGTTGGCTTTCAATATTATTATGATACATCACATCTCCTCCTTGTTAGATATTACATCCAAATTCAATCTTTGAAGTTTATACAAAAAAATTAATTGGATTGCCATATGAAACATTAAAATATTAATAAAATCTATTGATTCAACATAATACATGCTTAATTTTTTTATGAAATTGTGGATTCAACACAAATATCAAATCAAAATGTAAAAGGAAAATCCCAATTTTTTAAATAAAATCATTATATATTAAAACAAATGACAAAGTATAGAATGAAATTGGTTTATATATGAATCATTGAATAGTATTAGTCATTTTTACTGAAGAGTATTACTTACTTACATTGAAGAGTTTTAGTTGTTCAGTGAAAACAAACCAAGACTCTTCAGTAAAAACAACTAACAATCTTTAGTGAAAATAACTAACATCCTTCAATAATTAATGTATGAATCAATTTCACTTTCAACAAAATTAGGCTTGATTATGGGGAGGGAAATCACCAGTGGAGCGATAAATCGCAGGAATATTGTGGCACTGGGGATGAAGAGAATTTATCCCCGGTTAATGGGAAAGGGGATCACACCCCGCAATCCGTGGGGACCCGCTTCATTCCCAAATGAAAATTTATTATATTATATATTAATTATATTATATTATTTAATATTATATATTTATTTTTAATTATTAATTATAATCATTCCTTAATCTTTTTTAATTAATGTTATTTTCATTATATATTTTTAATTAATTTTCACTCTAATGAAAATATTATTAAAAATTGATAAAGATAAACGAGGGAATGAATTATAGGTAGAAATATGAATGGAGAGAAAAAATTCTCCATCTTTGCAGGGACGAGAAGGAAATAATTTCGATTTTGCGGGGATGAGAATCAGTCTCCCGTGCCCCATTTACATTTCTAAAGAGATATCCAAGCAAGTCAAAATCTTAAGCTTACATGATAATATAAATATAAATAAAATTTAAAAAGAAAATATAATATTAATGTTCCATTTTATTTATTTATTATCGTTCTCATATTCTACATCAGTCCTCATAGTCATAGGATATTATCTACATATGTACGAGGGATCAATGTTAAGGTTTTGATGCACGCATATCGAATGAAATATAGTTAGCAGTAATATAAAAATTTGCGTGAAACTGTCTCATAATATAAGACAATATAAATTAATATTAACTCTTGTTAAAATGTTAATGTCTCATGCTCAGTTTATACTCCACACTATCGTCTCATGATATGAAATTGTCTTTACACATAACATATTCAAGAAAGAGTGTATAGAATGAAATTGATTCATATATGAATCATTAAAGAGTATTAATTATTTTCATTAAAGAGTATTAGTTGTCTTCACTAAAAAGTCTTAATTTATTTTCAATAAACAACTAATACTCTTTAGTAAAAACAACTATTATTCTTTAGTGAAAATAACTAATATTTTTTTAATGAAAATGACTAATATCCTTTGATGATTCAAATATAAACTATTTTCACTTTATACTTTGTCTTCAAGAAATTATATGGAGATTGACTAAGATGTGAGAATTTAAGAATTTTCAAACAACTTAAAATAAATTATTTACTTATAATTCTTTAAAATAAACTAAGAGGGGTGTATTGGTTATAGAGTTTGTAAGATTTTTTTAGACTTAAAAAGTCTGGAGGTATTCAATCTAGATTTTAAAAAGTCTTTAAAAATCCTGAGGTATTCAATACGGATTTTAAAAAGTCTTAAAAAATCTTTAGGTATTCAACAGTCTATGGATTTTAATACTCCACGGATTTTCTTAGATTTCCCTTCCAAAATATGAATAGATTTCACTCTTCAAAAACTCTTCTAATAACCAGAGATTTCTACTGATTTTGAAAAGTCTTAAAAAATCTTTAGGTATTCAACAGTCTATGGACTTTCTTTAATTCTTTTCCATTGAGATGTTAACGGGGTGGAGACAGGGGTCATTCCCCATCTCCGTCCCTGCAAAATAATTGGGAATTTTTTTCCCCATCCCCGTCTCACCGGGGATCCCCGTCTCGCGGCGATTCTCCGTTCCCCGCCTACTTATTTTTTTTTATCTCATTTTTAAAATATAAAAAAAATTAATTAAAAATTTTAAATATACACAACAATTACTTTAAGTTGGTGTTAAAAAAATTAATTTAAACAATTTGAAAAACCTCTAATTCTAATATTTTTAATTAACATATATATACTAAAGTGAAAATAATATAATTTGGAACTAATAACATAACATTAAATAAAAAAATGTAATTTTTAATAAATAGTTAATTGAGTAGGAAACTATGAAATATTTATTTGTAATTTACTTTAACATTAAAATTATATATAAATATATTAATTATATAAAAAATAATGCGGCTCCCCGCGGGGAACGAGACGGGAATCCCCCGGACTGATAATACTATCCCGGTCCCCTCCTACGCGGCAAAAAAATTCCCCGTCCCTGTTTGCTTTGGGGATTACCCGCCACGTTGTCAGGTCTACTCTTCAAAAAATATAAATAATTTTTTACTCTCCAAAATCTCTTCTAACATCCTGAGACTTTTAATGAGGGCGAGGTATAACGGTGATGGAAATGAAGATGAAATAATAATGTATTTTTTTAACTAATGTATTTTTTTTTTAATAATTTGGATACTTTTTTTTTATATACAAGTGTGTCCCATATATATTTGCATCAATGGTTCCAGCAGCGGAGTCTATGTAAATCAATAAAAAAAATGTATTCCACAATCCTGTAAAGTCTATGAAAATCCAAATAAATCAATAAAAAAAGTCAGTCAAACTCTAGATGGAGTCTATAGATTTTCTAAATCCACAGACTTTTTAAAATTCAAAAAAATCCCAATTGAATACACCCCTTTAAATCTTGTCTCTCAAAATTAAGAATTTCAAAGTGGACTTCTTAACAGTGTCAAGAAAATATCTTTTCATGGGAACTAATCTTCGCACATGCATTACTCGGCTTTCACACGGCTGGATTCGTTTTATTCTCTATTTCAACGTACACAATCAACATTATGTTATGTAAATCGAAAATCTTGAAATACAAAATAATAGTACTACTATTTACGGTAAATCAACGTGAATAGATCCATTCCACACCCCCACAAGAACTTCTTACTATAATGTATATACACTTATCTGTCTCTTAATAAATTTCATACTCAATTTTCATCTATTCCATAATATTTTTTACATTCATAAAATATAAATAACACTATCATTTTATATTCAATTAAAATTCTTAAAAGAACAACTTGTCAATAATTTTTTTAAAAAAATATGTCACATTAGTTGAGAAGAGACGGACAGAATACTCCTCCAATACAGCAATACTTATGAAGCTGACTACATATATATAAGTAGACTCGGTTTCAATATCCAGTGGATATATATAATATATGCATGCAGAGAGAGAAAGTTAAGACAGAGAGACTATGATCTTTCTTATGTATGATCTTACAAGTGATGAAGCTTCTGTCTTTCAGACAAAGCCCTCCAAACTCTCTACATGTCATTTCTTATTGACTATAATAGTAGTAAGGTAGATCCATTCTGTTAGCAACCTTTGTCTTTTCCTATTTGTATTTTCTTGCACCCCTTTTCATAGAATCTCTCCCTGGAAATAAGAAATAAACTATTCTCCTGTTCCCCCACTCTCTCTCCCCTCATGGCCACTCTCAATTCCTTGTCCTTCTTCTGCTTCTTGATTCTCTTCAACCACCCCCCACTCACAACGCCACTACTCACAGAATTCGACGACGAAAACGGCGTTGCTCCGCCGCCTTCCGCCCCAAGAACCACCACATTCAAGCCCGGGATATTGCCAATTGTGGGAATTCTCACCACCGTATTCTCGATAACCTTCTTATTACTCCTCTACATGAAGCATTGCAAAAGGAGCACCTATAGCAACACTTCCTACCCATACCCATACCCATACCCCTACCCCTACCCTTACCCCCCATCGCGACGAAACTCGGGAATCGACAGGAAAGTGATCGCGTCGCTCCCGTTGTTCCGTTTCTCGTCGCTGCGGGGGCAGAAAGACGGGCTCGAATGCGCCGTGTGTTTGAACAAGTTCGATGCTGATGAGGTGCTCCGTCTCCTGCCCAAATGCAAGCACGCCTTCCACGTCGAATGTATCGATACGTGGCTAGAAGCGCACTCGACATGCCCGCTTTGCCGCTACAGAGTCGACCCCGAGGACGTGCTCCTCATCCTCTACAATCAGATTACGCCACGTAGCAGCGATCCCATCCCTAGAATCTCCGGCCGCCACTCCTCCGCCGGAGAACGAGGCACTTCCCTCCAAATCATCGTAGAAAATCCGGGAAAGGAATCCCGGGGAAGAGTTTCCCTGGACAGCTACCGGAAAACAGGGGGGGATCGGAATCAGGAATTGGAGAGGTGGAAATCATTCAGGAGAAAAGAGGCGGAAAATCAGGGGAGGAGGGCAAAAGCGTCCAGGAAAGACGGGGAGCTGCCGGTGCAGGGGGAAAAGCGGCGCGTGGAGCACCGGATCATAATATCCGGGGGGGCGGCGGAGGGGGAGGGGGGGCGGCGGCGGTGGAGCGACGTGGAGGCGGCGGATTTGCTGTACCTGGGGACGGAGATGCTGCTGGGGGAGGAAGGGAAGAGTGGCAGAGGCGTAATAAATGGGAGAAGTGTGTCGGAAATAACAGGGATGAGTAGGTGCAGGAGCAATAATGGAGGGAAAGAGGAGAGAGAGAGGGTTGTGAAGAGGTGGTTGGCTTGGATTTCACAATCGCAACACCACCAATTTCCAGCTGTACACTCTGCCACTTCTTCTTCATCGCCTTCTTCAATCCTTCTCTAGGGATTTTCACAATTTATTACTCTGTTTTTTTTTCTTTAATTATTATACATTCATTGAATCATTCCAAGAAACATTATCCAAGAGTTAGGTACCCTGTCATTATGTCCATTTCAAGTAGCAGGTTTTAAATACTACCATTTTTACTAGTTACCAAAGATGTCCTTGTATAATTGCTATTGCTATTGCTATTGCTATTGCTATTGCAATGTGAAAGAGACACAACAGTTGATGCGATCTTAATTCAATTCGTGTTGAATTATTGTAGCCTATACTTGAAAAAATAAATAATTTAACACTACCTTACTATTGCTAGTTAGCAAAAATATGAGATCTTAATAAACAAATTGAGTTAATCTGACTATTCTCATCCAAATCTTTTCTTACAGTAGCAAATCTTCACCAGTTCTGTTTACAGAATGACAGAGTGCCAAAATTGAATTTCGTAGACATAAAACTATCATAAAAAAAAAGGAGTCATATAACATTTGATTCCCCTATATCGCTATTTGTATTTCACTCTATCTTTTACCTGCTGGATTATTAATACATGACGACATGGAATATAGGGTTGGTTGATTATTTTTCACCAACTACATGTCATACAATCAAAATGTCAAAACATCAAAACTGATACAGGTGATATCATTTGGTAATACAGACGAACAAACTTAACAAACAATTTTGTTTTTGTAAGATATGAAGAGAGTAAAAAATAATTGAAAAAAAAAAAAAAAGGAGGGACAATATCTGAATTAGATGACAGAGGCCCCTCTCAAGTTGGGCTGTTGCATTTAGTGCCTGGACTACCATCTGACAATCATCAAATCACATGATCAGTAATAAGCTTATAAGCAAGTATTAACGATGAAATTTAAACCGCTAGCAATTTTACCTCTTCCACCAATACCCCACGATAGGGATGGGACCATCCCTTTATTTAAAGGGAATAAATAAATGAAGTTGTTAAACAACTATTAATACATCAAAAAAGGCTTCATGTTTACTCAAGCAAATATAAACAACAGTGATCTTATTAACCACTCCTTGCACTTTGACACCATATCCACACAAAAGATGGAATGGTAGCTGTCTAACACACTATATGTACATGCTTACATGATACGAGATCTTAATATATATTACACTTGAATACTAACGATACAGATGCAACAAACTGCAATAAGCAGCAATTGAATTAGCATACAATCCGGGGTGAATATGCACACTCATCATCGTACCCAAAATGACAGCAGTTGAAAGCAGCACTTCCTGGTTAGTGATACTACAGTGGTCCAGCCAAGGTTTCTTGGGTGGTCACTTTTTGTCCGTGGTTACCCCAACAACGACGTTGCTCACCTAAATATTTTTATGATGGTCTCAGAATAGTGGTTCAGACTGAAGAGGGGAAAAGGTGATAAAAACAAAAAGACCTACCAGTTTTCCACTCTTGTCGACAGACATTGGGTTTTCCACGACAACTGTTTGGCTCTGGGAATTGGGTAATGGCTGCATTAAACCAAATATATATATATATATGTGTGTGTGTGTATAAAGAAAGAAATGAAAGAGACATAACCTTATAAAATATGCCTAAATCATAATGTTATCTTATGATAATCAGAATTCAGAACTCACCGCTGAACCCGAAGGCATTGGTGCTGAAGAGGGAGGTCCGGCTGGTCTATGCATGGGAATTGGGACTCTAACATTTCCCATCTGCAAGTATGGAGATAAATAATGCAATAAGAGGAAAGGAGACTAACTGGTCCAGAAATATGATCTCAAATGCATAAATAAGAAAATTCACAAGCTGCATGAGATTAATTTAGGTACTGAACTAGGACCCAGATGATATTCTTCAAGGGGCCTCAAACTTCCAATAACCTTTAAGATAAATTTGCCAAATAACTTACATTGACATTCGTGATATATTGACAAACAGCACATTTGACAGATGGAGCACCATAGGGATACATGAGTGTTGTGTGACAGTTTCCACAGTTGACGTGAGCAATATTAGGTGCTGCCAAAGGACAGCACAAAACCCAAATAAATATATAATCATGAATCAAATTTGAAGAGCAGAAAAATGACTTAGACATTACATACAAGTACATAATCAAAAAATTATACTGGGAGCCATTTATAGATCTGCACTTGGATTCAACAGTGATAACATATTGCATTCACATGTGCTTTTCATCTGTATTTGTAGACAATGCAATTTTTGTATAACCGACAAATAAATCCAAACTGCACATCCCACAGCACTGTTCAATGCAAAACAAAATGGCCAGTGAGGGCTACAATGGAAAATATTACCCCCTCCGTCCCGGTATAAGCAAACCTGTTTTTCCATCTTGATGTGTCCAACTATAAGTTTCTTATTTTATATTTGGCAAATAACTTCTAAATTTATACATTTACACTTCACTGTTATTTACATCTATTGGCACTCAATTATCCTCACTTTTGCCTAAATGTCTCGCTTTTCATCTCACATCATCACATCACTTGTACTATAATTGTTAGGGGCATTTACATATTGGTTCAAAAAAGTGATAGCACCAATTTGTAATTAGTGATAGCACCAATTTGGAAAGGGTTCTCATGGCTAGCGATGAATGATAAAACAAAATCTCCAAGGTTCACCAAAGGTACTAACCAGTACTGTGTATTCTACATATAACTCATTCATAAGTCATAAACACTGACATCATAACCCATGATCACTACTTTTTCCATTCTCTAATTACCTGGTGCAAGGTTTACTGTGTGACAACAGGAGCATCTTACACTTGTAGCACCACGAGTGTACATCAGCAATGTACGACAGCCTCCACATATTAGTTGAGCCATTTCCATTCCTGTGTATTGATTAGGTGTTAGTTGCATAAACCCTAAAAACTGAAATCAAAATTTCGAAAAACATAATAACGTGCATCACATCCATGCATCAAATATCTGAACCCAAATAACATATTGGGCTTCTCAACATGCGACTCAGAGCCATGCAGAAGTCAAAATGAAAGAGAAAATAGATGGGATGCCAAAGCAAAACTCAACACAGCCCTGATAACTGAACGTAAAACCCATTAAGTCAGGAAGAAACAGGCTGTTAACACATCCTACATAAAGAAAGAAGACACCAATGTCAGAAAAAAGACTAGCTGCCTCATAATAATGTATATGCCACCGTTCCCTAGGATTATGACCAACAAGATACAAAGAGCTTATTTAATACTCCCCCCGTCCCAGTTTTGTTTTCTCATTTGCCAAAAAAGTCCGTCCCAATTTTGTTTTCCCATTCCAAAAATAGAAATAAAGTACATTTACTTTTTTAAACTTCACCATACAATTCAACTACTTTATTCATTTAAATACTACTTTATTCATCATTCACCATTCTCAAGACTACTTTATTCATTTAAATACTACATTTCAACTTTTGCATTAAACTCCGTGTAAAGTCAAACATGAAAACAAAATTGGGACGGGGTGGGGGGGTGGGGGGTGGGGGGTGGGTGGGTGGGTATCATCAAGCAGTTTATGAGTCAAGCAGACCAAACTGGTAGTTAAGAAATATTAGTTCCATTGTCCACGTTCTCACATACTCATCAAACTTCACTTCAAACCTGAAAAGGTGGAAATTTCTTTTCCTTGTAAGTAATGGTTAATTCTGTACAAGCCAGTCATGAACGAGGGCCTAAATAAAGGTTCTTTTGGAAATTGTATAAGTGAAAGCAAAACTCTTCGGGAACCCCCAACATGAAGATGGAGCTATCAGAAGAGAAGAAGGAACATATTGAATGTGAAAGAAACAAGAAATATACAAAATTGTTGACCAACAATAAAACAACAAAAAATCATTTATCCCACTATGTGGGGTTCGCTATATGGCTGATCATACTTCTCCACTGTGCTCGGTCCGAACACATGTTTCATGTATATTAAAGTAAATCATTTTTAATAGTTTCCCATACTAGATTCAATTTTGAGATAATGATGCTGTACTTTCGACGAGCATAGTTGTTGTCCGAATACAAAACAGAATAATAACCACACTGATAATATTTTGTTGTCGCACTAGATGCAAACATGATACACATGATAAAGTACTTATTAAAAAGTAAAAAATTGACGATGACAAAGATGCACTGCTGAGCAACAGTAGTTCATTGCAGCAGAACACAGTAATCACATCTAAGGAGCATTGGAGTGCACTTCTTTCTGTCATGCTGAGGCATTCATGATTTGGACCTTTTGTGCGGAAAGAAGTACTCCCACCCGATATATATAGAACACATGCTCAAGTCTCAACAATATACAAAATCAGAGGATACTATATAGTTTGATGGCTACTTCCACCAGTAACGTCATTCATCTACTAAAATAATTTCTGAAAATGTTGCAACAAGCACTGAGAAAAGTACAAACTGTGGAACAATTAAATTTAATTAATTAAATTTACTCAAAAAATCGAATTCAATCACATACTCACTATTCCTACATAAAGTTCCCAACAAATCAAATTCATAAAATCAGAATACAAAACTATCCGATAAAATGGAGTTCTCTCCGAAAAATGACATAATAGTTCATCATGACTTTCTTCAATTTAAAGCTACCCATTAATATATTCTCTGAAAAAAAAAAAAAAAAAAAAAAAAAGCTCTACACCCCCACCCCAAAAATTAACCTCCATTTTCATTTACGATTGTCTACAATTCCAGTGAAATTAGGTATCCAGAAATAACCTGGAGGGGGGATTGAGGTGACGACATTACATAAGGCGCAACACACACTGGTTGCCCCACTTGGATACATCAGAAGACTCCTACACCCGCTACACACAACCTGGCTCTGCATTCCTCTTCTCACACTACAAAATTTTCATCAAATTCATCAGGAAAATGTTGAATCAAAACAAACTCAAGGAAAACATATATAGAATAAAGTTAGGACCTTACAAGACACCAGAAAAATAATATAAATCAAAACTATATCGACAAATTGGGGCCGATGGATTCACAATTCATCGGCCGATTAGGTTTGAATTTAATTCCGGTAATATTCGGAAAGCCCAATCGAATCGGAATCGGAATCGGAGTCGGAATCGAATCGATTTTTCAAATGGGAAAAAAAGGCGTGTACATCGACATATCCCTTTCAACTTTTCTCACTGGTTTGTGGGGCAATGGTGTTGATGGCCCTTTCATTATGCACTGGATTATATTCATATAATTCATAAATACGTGTATATGTGTGTGTAAAACACATTTTCAGAAAAAATTGCAAACCAATTTTATATGTTTTGGGTTTTGGACCACTAATTATGAGTTTCTGATTTTAATATTACGTTGATTATGACATCATATCACCGCTTATACAATATTTATGATAGTCGATTTTATATGAGTACCTAAATTTAAGGGTTGATTTAAAATAAGACTCAAATTAATAATTATCTCAAATCAAGATTCTATATTTTATTTTTCTTAGAAAGTGTTTGGTTTGTTAAAGGAAATTAAAATTGAGAATTACTTTGATAGATATGAGGATTGAGGAATGATCATTATTATTAAGTTACTTTGTTTGAATATAGGAATAACTATCGATATAATAAAATGTGATTGGTTTCGTAAATTAATTGATAATAAAGACTACCATTAATATTATTTTAATTAAAAATGTTTGAAAATATTATACTTCCTCCATCTCTGACTAAACTTTTCACTTTTCTTTTCGAACCGTTATCCATTAAATTTCTCATTCCATAAAATGACAAAAATAACATCTTATTACATATAAATTTTAACCTTTAAATTCATACAATACTACCAATAGTGTCACTCATTCAATTCATTTTTCAACATTATTCATTACTTTATCTCAAAAGTCAACATGTGGTCCACCATATATTAATAAACAAATACAATTTCTTAAATCAATTAACAAAAAGAAATGGAAAGAAAGTTGGGGGACAGAGGGAGTATATAATAAGAAAAATAATTTTGGATGACTAAAATAATTTTTTAAATATTATAATATGAAAAATTAGGGGGAGTTGCTCTCATTTTTTCCAATATGTTAGAGTTGTGGATTTATACCTTTCATTTTATAGTTTTAGGACATCATATCACTATTCAAGGTTCTGTTTTTTATTCCTCTACTAAACAACCCACTTCCGTTCAATTTACATTCCTTTATTTTAAAGTTGTAAACCAAGAATGCCCTTATATTTTGGACGTCTTTTAAAGTTTTGAGGAATATTTGATGGATAATGTCAATAACATCCAATATTCTCTTCTCTTCCTCTCCTTAGAGTCTCTTTAGTGTGCACGATTGCGGTCCAATTACTTATTAATCTGGGCTAAAAGTTGTTTAGTATTGTTTTTGCTGGCCCACGATAATTCAACAAGCCCTTCAATAAAAATCCGCAAATTGCAATATAAGCTAAACTTTTGAATTTTGGCAAATATATATATAAACTACAAGCTCATACAATTTGATGGACCCCATGTTCAAAATCTGATTCTTACAAAATCTGATACACTATTGACTGATTGATACCTTTTTGCACAGTTCCCGAGGCAAAATTTTGACCAGTAATATTTGTTATTTTCGGGTGTTTATTAATTTTGAACATAAATATAAATTTTATGAACACAAATATAAAAAAAAAATAGTTGAACATAAATGTAAATATTTGAAAATTCTAGCAGGTTCAGATTCAAATTAAAAAACAATCATTTCATTATTAATTTGAGAATTCCAAAAGTATTACATATACAAAATTAGGCACAAATAGCCGAAAAAATTATGAACAGACTAGCTAAAGAAAAATGTGCACAGACGCACATAAATTATGAACAAACGATCTAAAATTATGAACAAATGTTCATAAATTATGAACACAAGACATTTTTTTGTGCTCTGAGTCTCCATATGCCATTTTGTGCTTGAATTTAAAGACACCTTGAACACTGATGTCTGGAACCAAAAAAAAACCCACAACAATTCATTAAAAATCAACAAAGCATACAAATTCACAATTCACAATGATTAATCATCAATGCATGTAATAGTTACAAATTACCTTCGATTTATTTAGACACTATTAGAGAAATGAGACTACCCCTTCAACAAATTAATGAATTTCTCATTGAGAATTTTTTCTATCCAGTAACTAATAAAAAGAGCCTCCTTAATCCTTGTCATATAATCTCTCTAATTAAGATAGATGAGTTGTTAGCTTTAAATATACCAGATAACTTCAAAAATGATAAAAGGCGTCTTCAAGTTTGGGAAAAAAACGTCTCTCATTTAAAAACGTAATTCACCAGAATATGTTCCATTCTGAGTGTATCTTAGAGTAGTTTGAACAATTGTACTAATTATTTTGTGGCTTCAACTGCTCTCTATTTTTGGTAGGCCGTAAACTAGATGATCATACTGGAATTCAAAAGACGGTTCATTGACTTGAAGCGAATATACCATCTTTCTACTAGTAGTTTCCCCGCAAGAGTACGGGTTCACTATAGTATAAGTATGTGTAATGACCAAGTATATCGAATCCAAGGGAAAGTGTGTATGCAAATAGATCCCTGAAGATCTACGCGTCGTAGTTAATATGAGTATATGTTTTTTTGAATTTTTTGGAAGAATTAATTATAACTAAAATAAACTAATCAAACTAAGAATGAAAGAAACGAATTAACTAAGGTTTGTATTCAAAGATGTGATGGTGATGCTCAGGATAGGAATCCCTACGTATACTAACGGAGCAGGTACATAATCAAAATAATTGTGACGCGCAAGAAATAACCTAAGTTAAAAATTGTAAGATAAAAGCTCAAGACTTAATACCCTAATACTTTATCCTAGCAATCGACTTCACTAATCCACTAACGAGTTAATAGATTGTGCTTAATTAACGAGACCCTAATTTAAACTAAGGTGATTCGGTCATCCTCCTTAGATAAACCGGTAGATTAATTAACCCTTTCTAAACCCTTTTATTAAGTCCACTCGTTGTTAAAGAGTGATAAGATCGTCCTCTCTCTAACACTTTTCGAACGAAATTCAAGAATAAAGTTAAGACTAATTTTAAGAATTCATTAATTAAGAGAATTAAAACCCTAACGTCACGAATTACCCTAATTACGTACCCACAACCTACTTCTACGAGTTCATCCTACCCTAAGCATTCAAGGGTTTTAGCCGGACATGGTTTCTACAATAATAAAAGCAATAGAAGAAGTGACGAACATAAACATGATGATTAGAACGAATAAAAGATCAAACATAAACTAGGTTTAAAGAAATACTTGCCAAGAACTGAAATTTAATTAATAAAAATGAAGTTTAAAGTGTTTAACGTAATCGAACTAATGAAACGAAATTGAGAAACGAAAATAAACTAAGAGTTCGTGCTAAAACCTCGATTAAACGTAAAGTAAAGCTTGCTCCTCTCCTTCTCTCCAAAAATGAACTCTAAAAGTAATAATCTATCAAGTGATGTCAAGGTGTCTAGGTCTCCAAGTGTCTATAAAAACGAGCTCGGGACGAGTATATATAAGCATTGGGCCGAATTGGGAACTCGTGGGCCGAAAAACACATCCGAAAGTACGAAATTTGGAAGTTCTCGAGCACACCTGCTCGAGCGGTGGCGCTCGAGCAGTGTAGCTCGAATGGTGCAATCGCTCGAGCGGTGGCGCTCGAGCTGGTCGAATGCTGGAATTTTGGGGCGCTCGAGCAACACGCTCGAGCGCGAGAATTCTTCTGTATGTTTTTTGGCGCTCGAGCAACGTGCTCGAGCGCTAGTGCTCGACCTGAGCCACTCGAGTGACTCCAGAATTTTCCAAAGTAATACTTTTCTTCTTCCGCACTAATACCAATCGTATTTCTTCGATATCTTCTCATCCGAGCATCCGTTTGAGTCGATTCAAAGTCCTACGAACTCCGTTTTTTATTCTCGATTCACCTATAAGCATCAAAGAGACAAATTCATCAATGTATAAAAATATTGCTCAATTGACTCTAAATACTCGCTAAAACCGACCGAAACTAGGGTATTTCTAACGACGAATCATGACAATTTCACGCCTAATCAACCCCCCCCCCAAACTTACCATATTGCTTGTCCTCAAGCAATGAAATAATAAGTCAAGTGAAATTGTTAGGAATGAGTCAAAGAATCAAATCATGCAAGCAAATGAATTCGAGCTTCAAAGATCAATCACAAGTATACTCACTCACCTTCCCTCATCATACTCATGCAATAAAAACAAGAATCATCAAAATCAAACATGGATGTGCACTCAATGATGTGTTTCACTCCCTCACAAGTGTATATCAATGATAAAGGGACTCACTCAAACAATCAATTACACATATCGGCAGCCATAGGCTTGTAAGCACTCTCAACTCCGACCATACTCTAGAAATCAATGCTGAATCAAAAAGGACTTTTCTCAAGGTTGTAATGTAGACTCTTTGGACAGGTGGGATAACAATATATGTGAGTGACTAAAGTGAATGGAGAATAGAAAAATCAAACTTCGGTACTTCGAGATTAGGAACAAACTTCTTCAAACATATTCAATAAACACACTTTCAATTCCAACACTCTCAACACTTCAATTTTTTTTCTTTCTCACTTTTTTCACTTTTCTCAATCACTTCACTTTTTTTTTTCACAAACACATGAGCTCTTTTTTCTTTTGCTCATTCTCAATTTTTTCTTTTTCCCACAACTCAAAACTTCATCACACCTTCTTCTCATACTCACTCAACAAACAACATTTCCCTTTTTCAACTCAATTCAATCCCTTCACATTCACACTTTTCCTATTCTCCACTCAAATTGGGACAAAAAGGCTTAGGAACTGGAAAAGTGTTCATATGTGCTAGCAAATGAAATAGGCTTAAAGCTCAAAGGGGCTAACAAGGGACAAATATCCATGGTAAGGAAAATTTAGGCTAAGTGACTCATTCAAAACAAAGATGGCCTAAAATCACATTCGGCATATCAAACTAGACACAATCAAGAAGCAAGAGCACACACAAGTTCTAGCATCCTCTAAGGTGACGATCCACTCACAAACGAAGAGATTATTTTATGCATCAAAATCTCATAAGGCTCAAATCTCACGGCTTCCACATCCATGCTAGTCCTAGTGAATTCTCACTCTCATCACACAAGCATTCAAAAGGAAAACTCACAAGCATACTAGTTCTTTCTCCAATCAACTCAAACTCAAACACTCACACAATAGAACTCCTAACTCAACCTTACAACTCAACTCTACTCATCAAATCATACTCAAGAATAGCAATCAACAAGCATAAGATGATTGATAGGAATGAAACATGTAGCACATCAAAGCAATAATAGCTCACGGAGAATCTCAAGGTACCAAATAACCAAACTCAACTCAAGAGACGTGTGCGCCTGTGCAATGTAACAATAAAACATATAAAAAATTTCACCCCCCAAACTTCGACCTTGTGAAGAGGTCTAAGTTTGGGGTTGTGGGTTACCTCATCCAAACAATTCAGTTTCTCCTAACAACGCATCACACTCCCTTGCTTGAGTTCCTCCCTTTTGGATAACTCCATGATTCCTCTACTCCTTCGAGACAAGCCTACAAAATAAAACTCTCAAGTACGAGGTTAAAACTTACGATTCAAAAACACCCTAATAACATAAAAACAATGAAAAACAAATAAAAATGGGTTGCCTCCCATTCAGCGCTATTTTTAAGGTCTTCATACCGGACCAAGCTCAAAGGAGCTTATGGGACTTGATACTCAAATTTACCTCCCTTACTCTCATAATAGTGGTGGTTGAATTTCTTTCCTTGTTGTCCCTCCATCATGAGCTCATTTGCTTCCTTCTCAACCTCAAGTGGTATAGGTCTCAACTTCTTCTCACCTTTATCTGGAGGAATCTTACTAAGCAATTTCTTGCGCTTGGACTTTTTCTTCTTAACTTCTCCTTTCCTCTCCAACTGGACCACGTCCTCACCTTTCACTTCTTCATCCTTCAACTTCTTCACTTTATCCCTATCAAAATAATCAAGATCGTAATGCTCATGGGTTAACTCATCAAGTGAAGGACTAACGAAATCATGAGTATGAGAAAGATTAGAGATAGGAGGTGTGTCTTCAACACGAGGATCAATTGCATCCATGCAATAACAACTCTCATCCTCCTTCGGGTACTTCATGGCTTCATATAGGGAAATCATTATCTCTTGATCGTCAACTTTCAACGTGATCTTCCCATTTGCCACATCTAGCACCATCCCGGCCTTTGCTAAGAACGGTCTTCCTAAGATCAAGGGCACGTGCTCATCTTCCTCCATGTCGAGCACTACAAAGTCGGCTGGAAAAATGTGATCCCCAACCTTCACGAGGATGTCTTCAACCATACCTTGAGGTCGAGTAATAGACCGGTCGGCAAGTTGAAGCGTCATCATTGTCGGCTGAAGTTCTCCACCCTCCAACTTCTCGAATAACGACAAAGGCATAAGATTGATGCTCGCCCCAAGGTCGCACAACACACCCTTCTTAACTCCATTCCCGATATCACATAAGATCGTGAAACTCCCGGGATCCTTCAACTTTGGTGGAAGCGCTTTGTGCACTAATGCACTGATGGTCCCGTTTTCGAAGAACAAAATGGGAATTCAGGGGCAAATTTTTTTTTTAAACCTTTCCCTCAGAGAGTTCAGCAAGAGTGAAGAGTTCTCAAGTCACTGCTCTGCTCAGAGGCTGAGCTACCAAGTCAGTGAGAAGGCTTGGAGACTCATGCTCTGAGCAAGGCAGTGACTCGAGAGATTACACTTCAAGTCACTGCTCTGCTTAGAGGCTGAGCTACCAAGTCAGTGTGAAGGCTTGGAGGCTCATGCTCTAAGCAAGGCAGTGACTCGAGATACTGAACTCTCGAGTGCGTAGCCTGAACTGGTCAGTGAGAGGATCCTCCCTGACCTGAATATTTAACCAAAGTTTTCTTTTCAACAATGCTCTCAGTGAGCAGATTTTCACAACACTTTAGTAAATACTTTTAAAGAAACAAACGCTCAGTTTAACGTGGTTCAGAGACTCAAGCTCCTACGTCCACGGCCTGATTTAACAGGAAATCCACTAACTGAGATTCTTGTTTTTAACGTGCCAAGGTGCACTAAGACCAGCTAACCTCACTGATCTATACAACTCCTATTACTAACTTACTAACTGACTTACTCCCAATAAACCTAACTTAGGGTTTTGGTTTCAGTTTAGATTCCAACTAAGTTGAGATTATTTTTACAAGGCAAAGCTATGCTAAGGATTGGATAATCTCTCTAAGCTTAAGATAATGCTAGTTCGCTCTTTGGAATACAGAATAACTCTCAGTAGCTACGAAATACTTGGGAAATTTAGATGGTTCCGAGTGCTTCTTCTAAGGCTGAATGCTTTTGAATGCTTGAGAGTTTGAGTAATTTCTGGCTTGGAAATTTCCCGTAACCTTGAATGAGTTCAAGGCCTTCTGTATTTATAAGTGATTTGAAAAACTATCCGTTGGAGAGATAGCCTTTCTTGCCATCTATGTAGAGTGGCTTCAAACGGACATATCTTCATGCAGCAGCCGTCCTTTGCATGGAATTAGGTAGTCGCATTAAATGCACATTAAATGCTTGCCCGTTGAAAATGCAGTCTAACGTCAGTCTCCTTGTCAGGTTCCGTACGTGCGTGTCCTTCCCGGATTGGTCCACGTCATCAGGTTGGTGAGAATGTCAGAACTTATTCCTGGCTTCAGGCTTGTCTTATTAAGTTTTTTTTGTCTTGAGCTCACCGGTTTTGTCCTAATGCTGACATTCCTTTTGCATTGCTTGGCTCTACTCCAAGTCTTCCCATAAACTCAGTATCATCCTGTTCCCTTCAGGACTGAGTAGTAATGACCTCAGGGTCATACTCTTCATCACTGAGACTTACTCAGCCAGCTTAGAAGACTGCCATAAGTTCAGGATGGTAAACCGTCTTCAGGCTCTAAGTCTTGATCGTCATCAGTAAGTGCTCCTCTTACTGAGTACCTGTGAAATGTAAAATGACTAAGTATAAAACTTAACCAAGACTAGTCTGACAAAGACAAACAAAAGGCAAATCATCTTTTCAGGGGCTTTGGGATCTTAATCAAAACTGACAATGTCCCAACATGCACTCACCTCATGGTTCAGCTGCACCAACTTGGGCTTATCAGCTCTCCTTCTCTTCGCGATCAAGTCCTTCAGGAACTTGACATAATTCGGCATCTGTTCCAAAGCATCATAAAAAGGAATGTTAATATATAGCTTTTTAAATACATCGAGAAATTTAGCAAACTTCTCATCAAGCTTCTTTTTCAAGAAGCGCTGTGGATACGGGACGGGTATCACCGATTTGGATACCCCCCATTCATCACGCTCGGTCTCTTTCACTCTCTCCCTTGCCTCCTTTGCCTTCTTTCACTTGGGAACTCTCTCACTCTTCTCAATGCCTTCCTCCTCAGGCTCTTTGCTCTCATGAGACTCCTCCACATCTTTACTCTTCTGAATGCCTTCACCCTCAACTCCTTTCTCAACTTCCATCTCCTCAATCTCATCTCTATCTGCCTCAGACTCTTTTCCTTCTATCTCCACCTCTCCTTTGGGCATCTCAGAATCAGCAGGCATCTGAGGACCCTCATAGTTGGTCCCACTTCTAAGCTGAATCGCCTTGCAATGCTCTTTCGGATTTCCCTCCGTTATAGAAGGATACTTACCCGGCTCTCTACCCAATGTTTTTACGATCTGGCTCATTTGAAACTCTATCGAAGTGAACCGTCTATTGTTCTCTTGCTGAATTCGATTCAGCTCTACATCTCTTTTCTGGAGTTCTTGATCACGTTGATCATCTTTCTTATGCAACTCTTTAACGTCATACTCCAAAGAGGACAATCTCTTGCTTCCTTCCTCCACCTTCTGAAGGATATCTCTTAACATCTCCTCAGTTGAGGCACCGCCTTCTCCCCCCGGGGGTTTAGAACCTGGGTCAACACCTGAAGGAACTGTAATTCCGGCATTCGGATTAGCATATGAAAAATTCCCGTTCTTCCTCCATGTGTTTTGAGGAGGCTGTTATCCTCCTTGATATCCTTGTGTGTTCCTCCATTGATTTTGAGGTGGCTGCGGACCTGGAGGTACAAATGGTTGGCCATAAGAAGGCCTTCCAAACTGATTTCCACCTTGTGGATACCCCCCTTGTGGATAGTTAGGCCTTCCCATATAGTTGGCCTCTTCTTGCTGACTCGTGGGTGGGTCCATTTTTTCGCTCACTGCTACATTCCCTCCAACCAGATTCTGCCCCATCTCAAGGTTGCTGATCTTCTCCATCATAGCCATCAACAGCTTCCTCGTACCCTCATTCTCCTACAATTTGCACGCTCTCTGAAATTCCGAATCCTCATTCCACGCCCCGGCATTCGTGACAATGTTGTCGACGATTTGTCTGCATCTCGCGATTCCTTGGTTTAGAAAAGCTCCACTGGCACATACATCTAGATGGGCTTGACCAGCCTTGCTAGCTCCACTATAGAAGAATGCCATGATATCTCCCTCATTATACCCGTGCTGCAGGCACTCAATCAACATGTTAGAATATCTCTCCCACGCTTGACGTAAATCCTCTCCTTGCTTCTGGCGGAAGGAAGAAATCTTTATCCTTGCTTTAATCGTTCTCGATGGAGGGTAGAATCGCTCGAGGAACAGACACTCGAGCTTGGCCCATGTGGTTACACCTCCCCGTGGGAGCGTGTTATCGTACCACTCCTTGGCTATTCCCGTCAAAGAGAATGGGAACAGCTTGAGCCTCTTGGCATCTTCAGACATGCCGTTATAATTGAATGTGGACGCTATCATCAGAAAACTCCTCAGATGAGTATGAGGATTCTCCTTCCCAACCTCCCCCTTGAATTGAGTCTCGGTAAGCAGCTTAAGAATTCCTGGGGAAATCTAGAAGTTATTTGCCTCTACAGGAGGCAATGCCACTCCATCATAGTACCTCTGCGGTTGTGCCACGAACCTTTCTCTAATAGCCATGTTCTGATCTGCGTTCTGAGGAACATGCTGAGGATTAGCAGCTGGTATGGGTACTTGTTGGGGTAGTGGTGGTTGATAAGCTGGTGGTTGGTTGTAAACAGGCGGTGGAGGATACGGGTATGGTGGATACGGATAAGGTGGGTATGGGTAAGGATAAGGCAAGTTGTTTTGTGGTAAGTTAGGATGTGGGTAAACAGGGTTGTTCTGAGGATGTTGGACAAGATTATGAGCTGGATTGTTCACGTGCTGTGTACCCGGGTTCTGGCTCTGACTGTCCCCTAACAGATCTTGGTTCTTACTGGAATTGCCTTTAGTGCCGTCAGCCCGGTTCAATGTCTGATTAAACTCATTCTCGACATAGTCCAACTCATTAGTAATTTCCATTGGTTCTTTCCCTCCTCCGGCAGTGTTCATCCTTCTTAAGAAGGCTCGGTTTCTTCTTGCTATTGTCTCAGGGTCCAACGGTAATCTCTCTTCGCTCGTAGCACCTTGTGAGCGCATTTTCATAAACCTGAAACACTAACAAAAGAATAAAAATGCAACTGCCGAATACGTACGAAATAAAACAGAAAAGTAAATCACTCACTACTAATTACTAAGCTATCTAAAAGTCCTATTCAAAAGACATACAACGCCATCCCCGGCAACGGCGCCATTGACTTGAAGCGAATATACCAGCTTTCTACTAGTAGTTTTCCCGCAAGAGTACGGGTTCACTGTAGTATAAGTAAGTATAATGACCAAGTATATCGAACCCAAGGGAAAGTGTGTATGCAAATAGAGTGTATATTTTTTTGGATTTTTTGGAAGAATTAATTATAACTAAAATAAACTAATCAAACTAAGAATGAAAGAAACGAATTAATTAAGGTTTGTATTCAAAGATGTGATGGTGATGCTCAGGATAGGAATCCCTACGTATACTAACGGAGCAGGTACATAATCAAAATAATTGTGACGCGCAAGAAATAACCTAAGTTAAAAATTGTAAGATAAAAGCGCAAGACTTAATACCCTAATACTTTATCCTAGCAATCAACTTCACTAATCCACTAATGAGTTAATAGATTGTGCTTAATTAACGAGACCCTAATTTAAACTAAGGTGATTCGGTCATCCTCCTTAGATAAACCGGTAGATTAATTAACCCTTTCTAAACCCTTTTATTAAGTCCACTCGTTGTTAAAGAGTGATAAGATCGTCCTCTCTCTAACACTTTTCGAACGAAATTCAAGAATAAAGTTAAGACTAATTTTAAGAATTCATTAATTAAGAGAATTAAAACCCTAACGTCACGAATTACCCTAATTACGTACCCACAACCTACTTCTACGAGTTCATCCTACCCTAAGCATGCAAGGGTTTTAGCCGGACATGGTTTCTACAATAATAAAAGCAATAGAAGAAGTGACGAACATAAACATGATGATTAGAACGAATAAAAGATCAAACATAAACTAGGTTTAAAGAAATACTTGCCAAGAACTGAAATTTAATTAATAAAAATGAAGTTTAAAGTGTTTAACGTAATCGAACTAATGAAACGAAATTGAGAAACGAAAATAAACTAAGAGTTCGTGCTAAAACCTTGATTAAACGTAAAGTAAAGCTTGCTCCTCTCCTTCTCTCCAAAAATGAACTCTAAAAGTAATAATCTATCAAGTGATGTCAAGGTGTCTAGGTCTCCAAGTGTCTATAAAAACGAGCTCGGGACGAGTATATATAAGCATTGGGCCGAATTGGGAACTCGTGGGCCGAAAAACACATCCGAAAGTACGAAATTTGGAAGTTCTCGAGCACACCTGCTCGAGCGGTGGCGCTCAAGCAGTGTAGCTCGAATGGTGCAATCGCTCGAGCGGTGGCGCTCGAGCTGGTCGAATGCTGGAATTTTGGGGCGCTCGAGCAACACGCTCGAGCGCGAGAATTCTTCTGTATGTTTTTTGGCGCTCGAGCAACGTGCTCGAGTGCTAGTGCTCGACCTGAGCCACTCGAGTGACTCCAGAATTTTCCAAAGTAATACTTTTCTTCTTCCGCACTAATACCAATCGTATTTCTTCGATATCTTCTCATCCGAGCATCCGTTTGAGTCGATTCAAAGTCCTACGAACTCCGTTTTTTATTCTCGATTCACCTATAAGCATCAAAGAGACAAATTCATCAATGTATAAAAATATTGCTCAATTGACTCTAAATACTCGCTAAAACCGACCAAAACTAGGGTATTTCTAACGACGAATCATGACAATTTCACGCCTAATCAACCCCCCCCCCAAACTTACCATATTGCTTGTCCTCAAGCAATGAAATAATAAGTCAAGTGAAATTGTTAGGAATGAGTCAAAGAATCAAATCATGCAAGCAAATGAATTCGAGCTTCAAAGATCAATCACAAGTATACTCACTCACCTTCCCTCATCATACTCATGCAACAAAAACAAGAATCATCAAAATCAAACATGGATGTGCACTCAATGATGTGTTTCACTCCCTCACAAGTGTATATCAATGATAAAGGGACTCACTCAAACAATCAATTACACATATCGGCAGCCATAGGCTTGTAAGCACTCTCAACTCCGACCATACTCTAGAAATCAATGCTGAATCAAAAAGGACTTTTCTCAAGGTTGTAATGTAGACTCTTTGGACAGGTGGGATAACAATATATGTGAGTGACTAAAGTGAATGGAGAATAGAAAAATCAAACTTCGGTACTTCGAGATTAGGAACAAACTTCTTCAAACATATTCAATAAACACACTTTCAATTCCAACACTCTCAACACTTCAATTTTTTTTCTTTCTCACTTTTTTCACTTTTCTCAATCACTTCACTTTTTTTTTTCACAAACACATGAGCTCTTTTTTCTTTTGCTCATTCTCAATTTTTTCTTTTTCCCACAACTCAAAACTTCATCACACCTTCTTCTCATACTCACTCAACAAACAACATTTCCCTTTTTCAACTCAATTCAATCCCTTCACATTCACACTTTTCCTATTCTCCACTCAAATTGGGACAAAAAGGCTTAGGAACTGGAAAAGTGTTCATATGTGCTAGCAAATGAAATAGGCTTAAAGCTCAAAGGGGCTAACAAGGGACAAATATCCATGGTAAGGAAAATTTAGGCTAAGTGACTCATTCAAAACAAAGATGGCCTAAAATCACATTCGGCATATCAAACTAGACACAATCAAGAAGCAAGAGCACACACAAGTTCTAGCATCCTCTAAGGTGACGATCCACTCACAAACGAAGAGATTATTTTATGCATCAAAATCTCATAAGACTCAAATCTCACGACTTCCACATCCATGCTAGTCCTAGTGAATTCTCACTCTCATCACACAAGCATTCAAAAGGAAAACTCACAAGCATACTAGTTCTTTCTCCAATCAACTCAAACTCAAACACTCACACAATAGAACTCCTAACTCAACCTTACAACTCAGCTCTACTCATCAAATCATACTCAAGAATAGCAATCAACAAGCATAAGATGATTGATAGGAATGAAACATGTAGCACATCAAAGCAATAATAGCTCATGGAGAATCTCAAGGTACCAAATAACCAAACTCAACTCAAGAGACGTGTGCGCCTGTGCAATGTAACAATAAAACATATAAAAAATTTCACCCCCCAAACTTCGACCTTGTGAAGAGGTCTAAGTTTGGGGTTGTGGGTTACCTCATCCAAACAATTCAGTTTCTCCTAACAACGCATCACACTCCCTTACTTGAGTTCCTCCCTTTTGGATAACTCCATGATTCCTCTACTCCTTCGAGACAAGCCTACAAAATAAAACTCTCAAGTACGAGGTTAAAACTTACGATTCAAAAACACCCTAATAACATAAAAACAATGAAAAACAAATAAAAATGGGTTGCCTCCCATTCAGCGCTTACTAAAAGAACAGGTACATAATCAAAATAATTGTGACGCGCAAGAAATAACCTAAGTTAAAAATTGTAAGATGAAAGCTCAAGACCTAATACCCTAATACTTTATCCTAGCAATCGACTACACTAATCCGCTAACGAGTTAATAGATTGTGCTTAATTAACGAGACCCTAATTTAAACTAAGGTGATGCGGTCGTCCTCCTTAGATAAACCGGTAGATTAATTAACCCTTTATAAACCCTTTCATTAAGTCTACTCGTTGTTAAAGAGTGATAAGATCGTCCTCTCTCTAACACTTTTCGAATGAAATTCAAGAATAAAGTTAAGACTAATTTTAAGAATTCATTAATTAAGAGAATTAAAATCCTAACATCACGAATTACCCTAATTACGTACCCATAACCTACTTCTACGAGTTCATCCTACCCTAAGCATGCAAGGGTTTTAGCCGGACATGGTTTCTACAATAATAAAAGCAATAGAAGAAATGACGAACATAAACATGATGATTAGAACGAATAAAAGATCAAACATAAACTAGGGTTTAAAGAAATACTTGCAAAGAACTGAAATTTAATTAATAAAAATGAAGTTTAAAGTGTTTAACATAATCGAACTAATGAAACGAAACTGAGAAACGAAAATAAACTAAGAATTCGTGCTAAAACCTCAATTAAACGTAAAGTAAAGCTTGCTCCTCTCCTTCTCTCCAAAAACGAACTCTAAAAGTAATAATCTATCAAGTGGTGTCAAGGTGTCTAGGTCTTAAAGTGTCTGTAAAAATGAGCTCGGGACGAGTATATATAAGCATTGGGCCGAATCGGGAACTCGTGGGCCAAAAAATGCATCCGGAAGCACGAAATTTGGAAGTGCTCGAGCACACCTGCTCGAGCGGTGGTGCTCGAGCAGTGTAGCTCGAATGGTGCAATCGCTCGAGCGGTGGCGCTCGAGCTGGTCGAATGCTGGAATTTTGGGGCGCTTGAGCAACACGCTCGAGCGGTGGCGCTCGAGCTGCTCGAGCGCGAGAATTCTTCTGTATGTTTTTGGCGCTCAGCAATGTGCTCGAGCGCTAGTGCTCGACCTGAGCCACTCGAGTGACTCCAGAATTTCCCAAAGTAATACTTTTCTTCTTTCGCACTAATACCAATCGTATTTCTTCGATATCTTCTCATCCGGGCATCCGTTTGAGTCGATTCAAAGTCCTATGAACTCCATTTTTCATCCTCGATTCACCTATGAGCATCAAAGAGACAAATTCATCAATGTATAGAAATAATGCTCAATTGACTCTAAATGCTCGCCAAAACATACCAAAACTAGGTTATTTATAACGACGAATCATGACAATTTCACGCCTAATCATTCATCAATTCCATACAAATTTCTCCCATTTAATTGCAAACAAAATTAATGACTATTTCAACCTTTCAACATTCTGAAAACTTAATCAAATTCACATTCAATGGATAAATCTAGAAAAATGTTTGCTGATTCAGAGATCTAAAAATTGGGTTAATTACCTGTACACGGATTCCATATTGTAGATCCCCAACAATTTCAGATAGTAGATTCGAAGCCCACAAAAACCCCTCACCCATGGTTGCTGGATTTTAGAGGGAGAGAGCCGTCGCATATAGAGAGAGAAGAATTTTTTTTGGCCCTCAATCTGATGCCGGAACGATTTAGGGTTTTGATGAAGGCCCTCAATCTGACGCCGCCGCTTCATCGGCCGGTGGTGATGGTCGTGGCTACCCCCGTCGCTTCATCGGCTGGTGATGGTAATGGTCGTGGCTACCCCCGTCCCTTGTTCTCTCCAAATCGTGTCGCCACTCAAAATATGCACGGTGCCACCGCCGTGGATTTCTGGTGCTCCGATGCTGCCGCGGTGGATTTATGGTGCTCCGCCGGTGACTTGAAGCGACTACACTAGCTTCTACTAGTAGCTACCCCGCAAGAGAACGGGTTCACTGTAGTATGGGCAAGTATAGGGACCAAGTATTATCGAACCCAAGGGATGGTGTATATGCGAATAGATCCCTGAAGATCTACGCGTCGTAGTTAATATGAGTGAAATGTTTTTGGATTTTTTGAAAGATTAATTAAAAGACTAAAGTAAACTAATTAAACTAAAGAACGTAAGAAACGAATTAACTAAGGTTGTTTTCTAATGGGAGATGGTGATGCTCAGGTTAGGAATCCCTACGTATACTAACGGAGCAGGTACATAATTAAAATAACCGTGACAAACAAGAATTAACCTAAGTAAAAGAATGCAAGGTGAAAGCTCAAGATTCTAAACCCTAATACTTTACCCTAACACTCGACTTCACTAATCCACTAACAAGTTAATGGATTGTGCTCAATTAATGAGACCCTAATTTAACTAAGGTGATGCGGTCGTCCTCCTTCGCTAAACCGGTAGATGAATTAACCTTTCCTAAACCTTCTCGTTAAGACTACTAATTGTTATCGAGTGATGCGGTCGTCCTCTCTCTAACACTTTCGTACGAAATTCAAAGGTAGAGTTAAGATTAATTATATGAATTCATTAATTAAGAGAATTAAAACTAACGTCACCAATTACCTTAATTACGTACCCACATCCTACTTCTACGAGTTCATCCTAACCCAAGCATGCAAGGGTTTTAGCCGGACATGGTCATAACAAAAATAAAAGCAACAGAAGAAACAACGAATGAAAACATAATGAATTGAATGAAGAAAATACGAAACATGAACTAGGGTTTAAAAAGAAATAAATATGAAGAACTGAAATTGAATTAACTAAAACGAAATTAAAAGCGTTTAAAGGAACGAACTAATGAAAAGAAACTAAGAATTCGTATGAAAAACCTCAACAAAACGTAAAATAAAGCTTGTTCTTCTTCTTCCTCTCCAAAAAACTAAGTCTAAAATTATTTCTAAAGTCGGGGATCCTTCAAAACGTGTTTGGACGAGATATATATAGGCACAGGTCGAAACGGGAGTTAACGGGCCGAAAATACGCATCCGGAGGCAAAAGTATACGGGCGCTCGAGCAAAACGCTCGAGCGGTCCCGCTCGAGCAGTGTAGCTCGAATGGTGCATTCGCTCGAGCGGTCGCGCTCGAGCTGCTCGAGCGCTGAAATGACACTGTTACTTTTGGGCGCTCGAGTGATTCGCTCGAGCGGTGGCGCTCGAGCTGCTCGAGCGCAAGAATGGTTCTGTATGTTTGCGCGCTCGAGTAAGGCGCTCGAGCGGTGGCGCTCGAGCAATGCGCTCGAGTGACCTCTAATCCTCCCAAATGATACTTTTCCTCGTCCGCACTAATACCAATCGTATTTCTTCAATATCTTCTCATCCGGGCATCCGTTTGAGTCGATTCAAAGTCCTACGAACTCCGTTTTTCGTCCTCTATTCACCTATGTGCATCAAAGAGACAAATTTATCAATGTATAGAAATGATGCTCATTTGACTCTAAGCTCCCATCGAAAACACTCAAAACATGAGTAAATGGGGCTCCAAAACATAACAATTTCACGCCTAATCAACCCCCCCAAACTTACCATGTTGCTTGTCCTCAAGCAACGAAATAATAAGTCAAGTGAAATTGTTAGGAATGAATCAAGAATCAAATCATGCAAGTAATTGAACTCGAGCTTTAAAGATCAATCACCCGTATACTCACTCACTTTCTTTTATCGTACTCATGCAACAATAATGAGAAACACCAAGATCAAGCATGGATGTGCACTCAACGATGTGTTTAACTCCCTCACAAGTGTATAACAATGATAAAGGGACTCACTCAATCAATCACTCACACATATTGGCAGCCATAGGCTTGTAAGCACTCTCACCTCCGACCATACTCTAGAAATCAATGCCGAATCAAAAAGGACTTTCAAAAGGTTGTAATGTAGGCTCTTTGGACAGGTGGGATAACAATATGGGTAAAGTGACTCAAGTGAATGGAGAATAGAAATTCAAAACTTCGGTACTTCGATATTAAGAACGAACTACTTCAAACGTATTCAATCAATACACTTTCGCTTTCAATTCTCTCAACACTTCAATTTTTTCTAACTCTTTTCACTTTTTTTTTTTTTTCAATCACTTCATTTTTTTTTTTCGCACAAACACATGAGCTCATTTTTTCTTTTGCTCATTCTCAAATTTTTTGTTCTTTCCCACAACTCAAATCTCATCACTCCTTCTTCTCATATTCACTCAACAAAAAATCTTTTCCTTTTTCAACTCAATTCACTCCCTTCATATTCACACTTTCCTATTCTCCACTCAATTTGGGACAAAAAGGCTTAGGAATTGGAATAGTGTTCATATGTGCTAGCAAATAAAATAGGCTCTAGGCTCAAAGGGGCTAACAAGGGATCAATGTCATTGGTAAGGAAAATTTTGGCTAAGTGACTCAATAAAATCAATGATGGCCTAAGATCACATTCAGCATATCAAACTAGACACAATCTAGAAGCAAGAGCACATGCAAGTTCTAGCATCCTCTAAGGTGACGATCCACTCACAAACGAAGAGATTAATTCATGCATTTAAATCTCGTAAGGCTCAAATCTCACAGCTTTCACATCCATGCTAGTCCTAGTGCATTCTCACTCTCATCACACAAGTACTCAAAAGAAAACTCATAAGCATACAAGTTCTTTCTCAACTCAGCTCAAACTCAAACACTCACACAAGAAAACTCCTAACTCAGCCTCACAATTCACCCTACTCATCAAATCATACTCAAAGATAGCAATCAACAAGCATAAGGTGATTGATAGGCATAAAATATTGAGTAACAAAACAAATTAATAATATCCCAAGGAGCATCTCAAGGCACCAAATAACTAACTCAACTCAAAGATAAGGGGTACTCCGGTGCAATGTAACAAGAAACATAAAAAAAACTCCACCCCCCCAAACTTCGACCTTGCTAGAGGTCTAAGTTTGGGGTGGTGGGTTACCTCAACCGAACAATTCAGTTTCTCTCAATAGCTTTGCACACTCCCTTGTCTCAAGTTGGTTCCTTCAATCTAAATAACTCCATGATACCTTTACTCCTTTAGAGACAAGCCTACAAAATAAAACTCTCAAGTACGAGGTTAAACATACGACTCAACAACATCCTAGTAACATAAAAGGAAAATAACTAAAAACACTCAAAAGCAAATAAAAATGGGTTGCCTCCCATTCAGCGCTATTTTTAAGGTCCTCATGCCGGACCGTGCTCAAAGGAGCTTATGGGACATCATACTCAAATTTACCTCCCTTACTCTCATAAGAGTGGTGTTTGAACTTCTTTCCTTGATGCCCCACCATCATGAGTTCCTTTGCTCTCTTCTCATTCCCAAGTGTTATGGGTCTCAACTCCTTCTTGCCTCTATCTGGAGGAGTCTTACCACACAATTTCTTGAGTTTGGACTTTTTCTTCTTAACTCCTCCTTTCCCTTCTAACTGGACCACGTCCACTTTCTTCACCTCTTCATCCTTCAACTTCTTCACTTTATCCCTATCAACATAATCAAGATCATAACGCTCATGGGTTAAATTATCATTTGAAGAATTATAAAATTCATGAATATGAGAAGAGTTAGGGATATGAGGTGTGTCTTCAACACTAGGATCAATTGCATCCATGCAATACAAGCTCTCATCCTCCCTCGGGTGCTTCATGGCTTCATATAGGGAGATCTTCACTTCTTGATCATCAACCTTCAATGTGATCTTCCCATTTGCCACATCTAGCACCATCCCCGCCGTAGCTAAGAACGGTCTTCCCAAGATCAATGGAACGTGCTCATCTTCCTCCATCTCTAGCACTACAAAGTCGGCTGGAAAGATGTGATCTCCAACTCTCACTAGGACGTCTTCAACAACACCTTGAGGTCGAGTAATAGACCGGTCGGCTAGTTGAAGCGTCATCATTGTGGGTTGAAGTTCACCACCTTCCAACTTCTTGAACAGCGACAACGGCATGAGATTGATGCTTGCCCCGAGGTCGCACAACGCCCCCTTCTTGATCCCGTTCCCAATATCACATAGGATCGTGAAGCTCCCGGGATCCTTCAGCTTTGGTGGAAGCGCCTTGTGCACTAATGCACTCACCTCGTGGTTCAGCTGCACCAACTTCGGCTCATCCACTCGCCGCCTTTTCGCGATCAAGTCCTTCAAAAACTTCGCATAGTGCGGCATCTGTTCCAAAGCATCATAAAAAGGAATATTAATGTGAAGTTGTTTAAAAACATCAAGAAATTTAGCAAATTTTTCATCAAGCTTCTTTTTCATGAAGCGTTGTGGATATGGGACGGGTATCACAGATTTGGGTACCCCCCATTCATCTCTTTCTGTTTCTTTCACTTTCTCCCTTGCTTCCTTTGCCTTCTTCCACTTAGGAACTCTCTCACCCTCCTTACTTTCCTTCCCCTTCTGGGACTCATCCATATCTTTATGCTTCTCAATCCCTTCACTTTCAATCCCCTTCTCAACTTCATCTCCTTTAGGATCAATCTCTTCTTGGGGCGTCTCAGAATCAGCAGGCATTTGGGGACCTTCGTAGTTGGTTCCACTTCTCAGCTGGATCGCCTTGCACTGCTCTTTTGAGTTCCCCTCCGGCATTCTATTCACTGATTTTGCAATCTGGCTCATCTGGAGCTCTAAAGAGGTGAACCTTCGATTGTTCTCTTGTTGAGTTCTAGTCCACTCAACGTTCATCTTCTGGAGCTCTTGATCACGTTGATCACCCTTCTTATGCAACTCCTTCACATCGTACTCCAAGGATGACAACCGCTTGCTCCCTTCCTCCACCTTCTGAAGGATCGCTCTCAACATTTCTTCGGTTGATGCACCGCCTTCTCCACCAGGAGGTTTAGAACCTGGATCAACACCTGCAGGCACAGTAATTCCAGCTTTTGGGTTAGCATAAGAGAAATTCTCATTTTTCCTCCAAGTGTTTTGAGGAGGCTGCTGGCCTCCTTGATACCCTTGTGTGTTCCTCCATTGATTTTGAAGTGGCTGAGGGCCTGGAGGCACAAATGGTTGGCCATAAGAAGGCCTTCCATACTGATTTCCACCTTGGTAGCCATTCTGATTGTAATATGGACCTCCCATGTAAGTGGCTACCTCTTGCTGTCCACTGGGCTGGTCTACTCTCTCATTCTCCACTGCATGCTCTCCACCCAAACTTTTCCCCAACTCAAGGTTGTTGATCTTTTCCATCATGGCCATCAGCAGCCTTCTCGTCCCTTCTCCCTCCTCAACCTGATGCACTCTTTGCAAATCTGCATCCACTCCCCAAGCACCGGCATTCGTGACAATGTTGTCCACGATCTCCCTACATCTCTCTATGCCTTGATTGAGGAATGCTCCGCCCGCACATGCATCTAAATGGGCTTGACCATCCTTTCTGGCACCACTGTAGAAGAATGCCATAATATCCCCCTCATTGTACCCGTGCTGCGGGCACTCTATCAGCATGTTTGAGTATCTCTCCCACGCTTGACGTAGGTCCTCTCCTTGCTTCTGGCGGAAGGAAGAGATCTCAATTCTAGCCTTGATCGTCCTAGATGGAGGGTAGAATCGCTCGAGGAACAGACGCTCGAGCTCGGCCCAAGTGGTAATACCTCCCCGCGGGAGCGTATTATCGTACCACTCCTTGGCTATTCCCGTCAATGAGAATGGGAACAGCCTAAGCCTCTTGGCATCTTCAGACATGCCATTATAATGAAATGTGGAGGCTATCATGAGAAAGCTCCTCAGATGTGTATGAGGATTCTCCTTCCCGATCACTCCTTTGAACTGATTCTCAGTCAGCAGCTTTAAAATCCCCGGTGATATCGAGAAGTTGTTCGCCTCAACAGGAGGCAAAGCCACTCCATCATAGTACCGTTGTGGCTGCGCTGCAAACCTCCCTCTAATCGCCATATTATGATCTACGTTCTGAGGAACGTGTTGAGGATTAGCAGCAGGAACTGGTACTTGTTGGGGTGGTGGTTGGTAAACAGGCGGTTGGTTATAGACTGGTGGTGGATGATATGGATATGGTGGGTAAGGATAAGGTGGGTATGGGTAATGTTGGTATGCTGGGTTGTGGAAAGGGTTATTTGGGTTTTGTGGGTAAGCAGGGTTTTGGTTATGAGGATTATGGACAAGGTTCTGAGCTGGGTTCACTACGTTTTGTGTACCCGGGTTTAGGCTCTGGCTATCCCCCAATGGAATTTGATTCTGGCTACCACTAACTCCAGTGCCTTCAACTCGGTCTACTGCCTGATTGAAATCGTTGGCAGCATCGTCCAACTCATTACTTATATCCATTGGTTCCTTCCCTAAGTCGGCAGCGTTCATCCTTCTCAAGAAGGCTCGGTTCCTTCTAGCTATTGTCTCAGGATCTGCAGGTAATCTCTCTTCGCTCGTATTCCCTTGTGAGCGTGTTCTCATAAACCTGACACACTAGCAGAAGGATCAAAACGCAACTGCCGAATGGATAGAAAAATAAAAATAAAAACAGAAATTAAATCACCCACTACTAACTACTAAGCTATCTACAAGTCCTATTCAAAAAGCATATAACGCCATCCCCGGCAACGGCGCCATTGACTTGAAGCGACTACACTAGCTTCTACTAGTAGCTACCCCGCAAGAGAACGGGTTCACTGTAGTATGGGCAAGTATAGGGACCAAGTATTATCGAACCCAAGGGATGGTGTATATGCGAATAGATCCCTGAAGATCTACGCGTCGTAGTTAATATGAGTGAAATGTTTTTGGATTTTTTGAAAGATTAATTAAAAGACTAAAGTAAACTAATTAAACTAAAGAACGTAAGAAACGAATTAACTAAGGTTGTTTTCTAATGGGAGATGGTGATGCTCAGGTTAGGAATCCCTACGTATACTAACGGAGCAGGTACATAATTAAAATAACCGTGACAAACAAGAATTAACCTAAGTAAAAGAATGCAAGGTGAAAGCTCAAGATTCTAAACCCTAATACTTTACCCTAACACTCGACTTCACTAATCCACTAACAAGTTAATGGATTGTGCTCAATTAATGAGACCCTAATTTAACTAAGGTGATGCGGTCGTCCTCCTTCGCTAAACCGGTAGATGAATTAACCTTTCCTAAACCTTCTCGTTAAGACTACTAATTGTTATCGAGTGATGCGGTCGTCCTCTCTCTAACACTTTCGTACGAAATTCAAAGGTAGAGTTAAGATTAATTATATGAATTCATTAATTAAGAGAATTAAAACTAACGTCACCAATTACCTTAATTACGTACCCACATCCTACTTCTACGAGTTCATCCTAACCCAAGCATGCAAGGGTTTTAGCCGGACATGGTCATAACAAAAATAAAAGCAACAGAAGAAACAACGAATGAAAACATAATGAATTGAATGAAGAAAATACGAAATATGAACTAGGGTTTAAAAAGAAATAAATATGAAGAACTGAAATTGAATTAACTAAAACGAAATTAAAAGCGTTTAAAGGAACGAACTAATGAAAAGAAACTAAGAATTCGTATGAAAAACCTCAACAAAACGTAAAATAAAGCTTGTTCTTCTTCTTCCTCTCCAAAAAACTAAGTCTAAAATTATTTCTAAAGTCGGGGATCCTTCAAAACGTGTTTGGACGAGATATATATAGGCACGGGTCGAAACGGGAGTTAACGGGCCGAAAATACGCATCCGGAGGCAAAAGTATACGGGCGCTCGAGCAAAACGCTCGAGCGGTCCCGCTCGAGCAGTGTAGCTCGAATGGTGCATTCGCTCGAGCGGTCGCGCTCGAGCTGCTCGAGCGCTGAAATGACACTGTTACTTTTGGGCGCTCGAGTGATTCGCTCGAGCGGTGGCGCTCGAGCTGCTCGAGCGCAAGAATGGTTCTGTATGTTTGCGCGCTCGAGTAAGGCGCTCGAGCGGTGGCGCTCGAGCAATGCGCTCGAGTGACCTCTAATCCTCCCAAATGATACTTTTCCTCGTCCGCACTAATACCAATCGTATTTCTTCAATATCTTCTCATCCGGGCATCCGTTTGAGTCGATTCAAAGTCCTACGAACTCCGTTTTTCGTCCTCTATTCACCTATGTGCATCAAAGAGACAAATTTATCAATGTATAGAAATGATGCTCATTTGACTCTAAGCTCCCATCGAAAACACTCAAAACATGAGTAAATGGGGCTCCAAAACATAACAATTTCACGCCTAATCAGCCGGTAAGAGAGGGATGGAGAGGTGGGTGGGTAGATTTGTTTTTTAATTTTGAATGGTGAGAGAAAGAAAGGACACGTTTGATAGAGGAGATAGAGAAATTTTGATTCTTTTTTGAAGAGAGAGAGATGAAGATAGGTATTTAAAGGAGAGAGGGTGTTGAGAGTAAAAAAAATACAGATTACTAGTCAAATATATGAATTTGTGCTATGAGAAAAGTGGTGTTTTAAAGTGCATTTATGGTGCTCAAAATGTAGTCCTATGTGTATTTCTCTAAATAAATTTAAAATACATATAAATATAAAAATGGTTAGACATATTTAAAAAAATTAAAATATTTATTTACATTTATAAAATTCAAGAATTTATAATATATTTATAATAAAAAAACAAAAAAAACTAACCAAATTAAAATATCTCCAAATAAAAAAAATTAAAAACTAAACACTTTCTTAACTAAACAATAAAATAACTCTCTTCTTTGATTTCCAAATTCAAAATCTCCCAAAAATCATTCTGCGATTATCATATCCAACCTTAAAATCATTCTTCATCCTCATTTCTTACCTTCACCATCCGACCCCGCAGCTCTATCCTTTTGACACCGACACACAACATCATCAGACATGAATTAAATTGATTTCTCTTGAACAATTACAATTTCAATCTATTCAGAAATCGAACAAATTTTTTTCCACATTATTTTTAAGATTGGTACCTTCAATATTGCATATCTCTAAACTTTACCTCGAACCAATATCTTGAACTTGAGATTTGCAAGGAATGAGGTGGAGAATGGAGATAGACATGGAGAAGACTATCTACAGAGTTGTCGGATATACTGTATGCTTAGGGATGAAGAAACTAAAGGGATTAGGTGTTAATTTAATTTCTTCAATTAATTATAGGATATTCTAATTGAAGTTGTGATATTTTGAACGTGTATTGTGTACTGGGTTTGAAAATTTTGATATTTTTTTAATTGGAATTTGACTTATAAAATTATTTCAAACGTATTCGAATTATTCATTTAAAAAAATATTAAAATTTAAAAAAAATAAAAACACAAATAAGTAATTTAATTTTAAGAAATATAATTATTCTTTTATATTTAAACTTATTAATAATATAATTTTTTTTAATTTTTTTTAAAAAGAAATTAATGATATGGATGCTTACTAAGATGATGATTGTATATTTATTTGTACACATCAACTTTCAAACAAGGGACAAACTGTCCGAAGTTTATATTACAAACAAATATGAAAGTCATAATTTTTTTTTTTTTTTGCCAAAATTCAAAAGTTTAGCTTATATTGCAATTTGCGGAAAAGTGGTGATTTTATTTGCAATTAAGCCTTATTTTTATAATTATTTTGGAAATAATATTGTTACCAAAATATTGTATGGTTTCTAAAATCTTTCCATTAAATGTAATACTTGCCATTAAGAATAGATTCACCAAAGTTATTAGGGAGAAAATTGTGATATTGAAATAGATTATTAAATTGTAAAATTTAGATATAAATTTCTATATTTTACCGATTTTTATTAGATTATTTGTTTTTTTTTTCAAAATAATAGTAGATGTGAAATTTGTAAGACCAAAACTCAAAATTTTTCTAAAAAAATCCAGCTTCATTTTTAAAAAAAATATTATAGTTATTCTCTTAAAATAATATGTTTTTAAAATAATTATTAATTTCTCAAAATAAAAAGATTAGCAAGAATATTTCTCAAAACAAGTACTCCCTCCGATTCGATTTTAATTTCCACTTTCAAAGTGGCACGAGTTTTAATAAATGAGTTGTTTATTAGTATTTGTGGGTATACAGTAGATTTTTAAAAGGGAAATAGTTGTTTATTAGTATTTTTGGGTATAAAGTTGATAAAGAAGTGACATAAGTGTAAATAAATGATGTTTTTAAGGGGTAGTGTTTGTTTTTTGCTATTTTGGGTAAGTGGAAAAAAAATCTTCCTTTTATGGTAATACGGATAATAAAAATGAATCGGAGGGAGTAATGCCTAACATTTAATTTCATTTTGTAGATTTTTTTTTATATTTTGAAAATAATATTGTGATTGAAATAGTGAATGATTTCTAAATATCTTTCCACCAAATGTAATATATTGTCATTAACAATAGATTCACCAAATTTATTTGAGAGAAAATTCTGCTACCAAAATAGATTATAAAATTATAAAATTTAGATATAAATTTCTATTATTTTGTACCGATATTTTATTAGAAGATTAGCAATTATTTTCTTCAAATTAATGGTAGCTGTGAAATTTGTTAGATCAAACTCGAAATTTTATTTAAAGAAAAAATAAATTACCGATTTATTTTTAAAAAATTTGTTATTCATTCCCTTAAAAAAATAAAAATTTCAAAATAATTATTCATATCTTAAAATAAAAAGATTAACAATAATATTTCTATGAGTTAGTTTGATTTTCTAATATTCTTTTTTATGATTATTATTGGAAATAATATTGTGACCGAAATAATGTACGATTCCTAAAAATCTTTCCACCAAATGTAATATCTTGTTATTAAGAATATTTTTTTTTTCGTCGGGGTCATTAAGAATAGATTAACTAAAGTTATTTGAGAGAAAATTCTGTTAACGAAATAGACTATTAAATTGTAAAGTTTGGATATAAATTTATATTATTTTGTACAATTTTTTAATAGATGATTTTGATTTTTTTTTTTTGAAAAATAATGATAGATGTGATATTTGTAGGATCAAACTTGAACTTTTTCTTAATATATATATATATATATATACCTTTATTTTTTTAAAAAGTTGTTAGTTATTCTCTAAAAAATAATAAGTTTTTTCAGAATAATTATTTATATTTTAAAATAAAAAGATTAGCAAGAATATTTCTATATATAAATAAAATCTAACATGTTTGACAGAATGCTTTGTTTTATTTTCTAATATGCATTTTTATGATTATTTTGGAAATAGTATTGTCACCGAAATATTATTTGATTCCAAAAAATCTTGCCACCAAATTTGTATCTTGCTATTAAATTTGATATTTCTCACCTAATTTTTTTGGGAGAAAATTTTATTATCCAAATGGAATATTAAATTGTAAAATATAGATATGAATTTTCATAGTTTTAATTGATTTTTTTTAGATGATTTAGGAAAAAAATTAGAGGGGGAATTTGAATTTTGTATGTATGAATTGAATTTTTTAGGGGGAAAACTTAAGATATCAATTTTGAATGGTGAAAATAATTTTTTTTTAAATTCCACTTTGAACATATTTTTTATAGTTTGATATTTTTTTTTTTTTGGTATTATAAATATCAACACATTGATTAGTTGTTTCTCCAACAACTTCTGCATAATATTGCATTTTAACTAAGACATCACTTTGGTCAGATATTACTATTAGGTTTGAAATATGTGATTCTATCTTTGAAATTAAAGTTGTTCGTTTGGTGAAGTTGGGCATGGTCATGATATTGAGGGATTTACAAGTTATTGATTAGGCGTGAAATTGTTATGTTTTGGAGCCCAATTTACTCATGTTTTGAGTGTTTTCGATTAGTGCTTAGAGTCAAATGAGCATCATTTCTATACATTGATAAATTTGTCTCTTTGATGCTCATAGGTGAATAGAGGACGAAAAACGGAGTTCGTAGGACTTTGAATCGACTCAAACGGATGCCCGGATGAGAAGATATTGAAGAAATACGATTGGTATTAGTGCGGACGAGGAAAAGTATCATTTGGGAGGATTAGAGGTCACTCGAGCGCATTGCTCGAGCGCCACCGCTCGAGCGCCTTACTCGAGCGCGCAAACATACAGAACCATTCTTGCGCTCGAGCAGCTCGAGCGCCACCGCTCGAGCGAATTACTCGAGCGCCCAAAAGAACAGTGTCATTTCAGCGCTCGAGCAGCTCGAGCGCGACCGCTCGAGCGAATGCACCATTCGAGCTACACTGCTCGAGCGGGACCGCTCGAGCGTTTTGCTCGAGCGCCCCTATACTTTTGCCTCCGGATTCGTATTTTCGGCCCGTTAACTCCCGTTTCGACCCGTACCTATATATATCTCGTCCAAACACGTTTTGAAGGATCCCCAACTTTAGAAATCACTTTTAGACTTAGTTTTTAGAGAGAGGAAGAGGAGAAGAACGAGCAAGCTTTACTTTTACGTTGTTGAGGTTTTTCATACGAATTCTTAGTTTTCTTTTCGTTTCTTAGTTTCTTTTCATTAGCTTGATTACTTTAAACGTTTTAAACTTCGTTTTAGTTAATTAAATTTCAGTTCTTAGAATTATTTTATTTTAAAACCCTAGTTAATGTTTCTTATTTTCTTCGTTCAATTCATTATGTTTTTGTTCGTTGTTTCTTCTATTGCTTTTATTTTTGTTATAACCATGTCCGGCTAAAACCCTTGCATGCTTGGGTTAGGATGAACTCGTAGAAGTAGGATGTGGGTACGTAATTAAGGTAATTGGTGACGTTAGTTTTAATTCTCTTAATTAATGAATTCATATAATTAATCTTAACTCTACCTTTGAATTTCGTACGAAAGTGTTAGAGAGAGGACGACCGCATCACTCAATAACAATTAGTAGTCTTAACGAGAAGGTTTAGGAAAGGTTAATTCATTTACCGGTTTAGCGAAGGAGGACGACCGCATCACCTTAGTTAAATTAGGGTCTCATTAATTGAGCACAATCCATTAACTTGTTAGTGGATTAGTGAAGTCGAGTGTTAGGGTAAAGTATTAGGGTTTAGAATCTTGAGCTTTCACCTTGCATTCTTTTACTTAGGTTAATTCTTGTTTGTCACGATTACTTTGATTATGTACCTGCTCCGTTAGTATACGTAGGGATTCCTATCCTAAGCATCACCATCTTTTATTTGAATCCAACCCTTAGTTAATTCGTTTACTTTAGTAATTTAGTTTACTTAGTTTATTTTAGTCTTTTAATTAATCTTTCAAAAATCCAAAAACATTACACTCATATTAACTACGACGCGTAGATCTTCAGGGATCTATTCGCATATACACCATCCATTGGGTTCGATAATACTTGGTCCCTATACTTGCCCATACTACAGTGAACCCGTTCTCTTGCGGGGTAGCTACTAGTAGAAGCTAGTGTAGTCGCTTCAAGTCAATGGCGCCGTTGCCGGGGATGGCGTTTTATGCTTTTTGAATAGGACTTGTAGATAGCTTAGTAGTTAGTAGTGGGTGATTTTTTTTCTGTTTTTATTTTTATTTCCATTCATTAGGCAGTTGCGTTTTGATCCTTCTGCTAGTGTGTCAGGTTTATGAAAACACGCTCACAAGGCAATACGAGCGAAGAGAGATTACCTGCAGATCCTGAGACAATAGCTAGAAGGAACCGAGCCTTCTTGAGAAGAATGACTACTGCCGCGGGAAACAAAGACAAGATTTCAGATGAACTTGGGGAGTTAGACAAAATAGCTGCAGAGTATACTGTTTTAGTGGAGCAGGCGGTTGGAGTTGAGAGCAGTAACCAGCAAATACCCATAGGGGAACCGCAGAACCAACTCCCAAACCCGCAAAACTCAATCAACTCGGCACAAACACAACCCCAAAACCAGAACCAAAACCCTGCTTACCCACAAAACCCAAATAACCCTTTCCACAACCCAGCATATCAACATTACCCATACCCACCATACCCTTATCCACCATACCCGTATCCTCCACCTCCTGTCTATAACCAACCACCTGTGTACCAACAACCTCCAGTTCAAAACATACCAGCACCACCTGTCGCTCCTCAGCCTGCGCCCCAGAACGCAGATCAGAATATGGCAATTCGGGGCAGGTTCGCGGCACAACCGCAACGGTACTATGATGGAGTGGCTTTGCCTCCTGTTGAGGCGAACAACTTCTCGATATCACCGGGGATTTTAAAGTTGCTCACCGAGAACCAGTTCAAAGGGGTAATCGGGAAGGAGAATCCTCATACACATCTGAGGAGCTTTCTCATGATAGCCTCAACATTCAATTACAATGGCATGTCTGAAGATGCCAAGAGGCTTAGGCTGTTCCCATTCTCATTGACGGGAATAGCCAAGGAGTGGTACGATAATACGCTCCAGCGGGGAGGTATTACCACTTGGGCCGAGCTCGAGCGTCTGTTCCTCGAGCGATTCTACCCTCCATCTAGGACGATCAAGGCTAGAATTGAGATCTCTTCCTTCCGCCAGAAGCAAGGAGAGGACCTACGTCAAGTGTGGGAGAGATACTCAAACATGCTGATAGAGTGCCCGCAGCACGGGTACAACGAGGGAGACATTATGGCATTCTTCTATAGTGGTGCCAGCAAGGATGGTCAAGCCCATTTAGACGCCTGTGCGGGTGGAGCATTCCTGAACCAAGGCATAGAGAGGTGTAGGGAGATCGTGGACAACATTGTCACGAATGCCGGTGCTTGGAGTGGAGATGCAGATTTGCAAAGAGTGCATCAGGTTGAGGAGGGAGAAGGGACGAGAAGGCTGCTGATGGCCATGATGGAGAAGATCAACAACCTCGAGTTGGGGAAAAGTTTGGGTGGAGAGCATGCAGTGGAGAATGAGAGAGTAGACCAGCCCAGTGGACAGCAAGAGGTAGCCAATTACATGGGAGGTTCTTATTACAATCAGAATGGCTACCAAGGTGGAAACCAGTATGGAAGACCTTCTTATGGCCAACCATTTGTGCCTCCAGGCCCTCAGCCACTTCAAAATCAATGGAGGAACACACAAGGGTATCAAGGAGGCCAGCAGCCTCCTCAAAACACTTGGAGGAAAAATGAGAATTTCTCTTATGCTAACCCAAAAGCTGGAATTACTGTGCCTGCAGGTGTTGATCCAGGTTCTAAACCTCCTGGTGGAGAAGGCGGTGCATCAACCGAAGAAATGTTGAGAGCGATCCTTCAGAAGGTGGAGGAAGGGAGCAAGCGGTTGTCATCCTTGGAGTACGATGTGAAGGAGTTGCATAAGAAGGGTGATCAACGTGATCAAGAGCTCCAGAAGATGAACGTTGAGTGGACTAGAACTCAACAAGAGAACAATCGAAGGTTCACCTCTTTAGAGCTCCAGATGAGTCAAATTGCAAAGTCCGTGAATAGAATGCCGGAGGGGAACTCAAAAGAGCAGTGCAAGGCGATCCAGCTGAGAAGTGGAACCAACTACGAAGGTCCTCAGATGCCTGCTGATTCTGAGACGCCCCAAGAAGAGATTGAGCCTAAAGGAGATGAAGTTGAGAAGGGGATTGAAAGTGAAGGAATTGAGAAGAGTGAGAGAGTTTCTAAGTGGAAAAAGGCAAAGGAAGCAAGGGAGAAAGTGAAAGAAACAGAAAGAGATGAATGGGGGGTACCCAAATCTGTGATACCCGTCCCATATCCACAACGCTTCATGAAAAAGAAGCTTGATGAAAAATTTGCTAAATTTCTTGATGTTTTTAAACAACTGCATATTAATATTCCCTTTTATGATGCTTTGGAACAGATGCCGCACTATGCGAAGTTTTTGAAGGACTTGATCGCGAAAAGGCGGCGAGTGGATGAGCCGAAGTTGGTGCAGCTGAACCACGAGGTGAGTGCATTAGTGCACAAGGCGCTTCCACCAAAGCTGAAGGATCCCGGGAGCTTTACGATCCTATGTGACATTGGGAACGGGATCAAGAAGGGAGCGTTGTGCGACCTTGGGGCGAGCATCAATCTCATGCCCTTGTCGCTGTTCAAGAAGTTGGAAGGTGGTGAACTTCAACCCACAATGATGACGCTTCAACTTGCCGATCGGTCTATTACTCGACCTCAAGGTGTTGTTGAAGACGTTCTAGTGAGAGTTGGAGATCACATCTTTCCAGCCGACTTTGTAGTGCTAGAGATGGAGGAAGATGAGCACGTGCCCCTGATCTTGGGAAGACCGTTCTTAGCTACGGCGGGGATGGTGCTAGACGTGGCAAATGGGAAGATTACATTGAAGGTTGATGATCAAGAAGTGAAGATCTCCCTATATGAAGCCATGAAGCACCCGAAGGAGGATGAGAGCTTGTACTGCATGGATGCAATTGATCCTCGTGTTGAAGACACGCATTCTCTCCCTAATCCTTCTCATATTCATGATTTTGCTAGTCCTTCAATTGATAATTTAACCCATGAGCGTTATGATCTTGATTATTTTGATAGGGATGAAGTGAAGAAGTTGAAGGATGAAGAGGTGAAGAAAGTGGACGTGGTCCAGTTAGAAGGGAAAGGAGGAGTTAAGAAGAAAAAGTCCAAACTCAAGAAATTGTTTAGTAAGACTCCTCCAGATAGAGGCAAGAAGGAGTTGAGACCCATAACACTTGGGGATGGGAAGAAAGCAAAGGTACTCATGATGGTGGGGCATCAAGGAAAGAAGTTCAAACACCACTCTTATGAGAGTAAGGGAGGTAAATTTGAGTATGATGTCCCATAAGCTCCTTTGAGCTTGGTCCGGCATGAGGACCTTAAAAATAGCGCTGAATGGGAGGCAACCCATTTTTATTTGCTTTTGAGTGTTTTTTTAGTTATTTTCCTTTTATGTTACTAGGATGTTGTTGAGTCGTATGTTTAACCTCGTACTTGAGAGTTTTATTTTGTAGGCTTGTCTCTAAAGGAGTAAAGGTATCATGGAGTTATTTAGATTGAAGGAACCAACTTGAGACAAGGGAGTGTGCAAAGCTATTGAGAGAAACTGAATTGTTCGGTTGAGGTAACCCACAACCCCAAACTTAGACCTCTAGCAAGGTCGAAGTTTGGGGGGGTGGAGTTTTTTTTTATATGTTTTCTTGTTACATTGCACCGGAGCACCCCTTATCTTTGAGTTGAGTTAGTTATTTGGTGCCTTGAGATGCTCCTTGGGCTATTATTAATTTGTTTTGTTACTCAATATTTTATGCCTATCAATCACCTTATGCTTGTTGATTGCTATCTTTGAGTATGATTTGATGAGTAGGTTGAGTTGTAAGGGGTGAGTTAGAAATTCTTTTGTGTGAGTGTTTGAGTTTGAGCTGATTTGAAAAAAACTTGTATGCTTATGAGTTTTCTTTTGAGTACTTGTGTGATGAGAGTGAGAATGCACTAGGACTAGCATGGATGTGAAAGCTGTGAGATTTGAGCCTTACGAGATTTAAATGCATGATTTAATCTCTTCGTTTGAGAGTGGATCGTCACCTTAGAGGATGCTAGAACTTGCATGTGCTCTTGCTTCTAGATTGTGTCTAGTTTGATATGCCGAATGTGATCTTAGGCCATCTTTGATTTAATTGAGTCACTTAGCCAAAATTTTCCTTACCAATGAAATTGAATCCCTTGTTAGCCCCTTTGAGCCTAAAGCCTATGTTATTTGCTAGCACATATGAACACTATTCCAATTCCTAAGCCTTTTTGTCCCAATTTGAGTGGAGAATAGGAAAGTGTGAATATGAAGGGAGTGAATTGAGTTGAAAAAAGGAAAAGGTTGTATGTTGAGTGAATATGAAAAAGAAGGTGTGATGAAGTTTTGAGATGTGAAAAAAGAACAAAAAATTTGAGAATGAGCAAAAGAGAAAAAAATGAGCTCATGTGTTTGTGCGAAAAAGAAAAAAATGATGAAGTGATTGAAAAAGTGAAGGAGTGAGAAAGATAAAAAAATTGAAGTGTTGAGAGAATTGAAAGCGAAAGTGTAGTGATTGAATATGTTTGAAGTAGTTCGTTCTTAATCTCGAAGTACCGAAGTTTTGAATTTCTATTCTCCATTCACTTGAGTCACTTTACCATATTGTTATCCCACCTGTCCGAAGAGCCTACATTACAACCTTTTGAAAGTCCTTTTTGATTCGGCATTGATTTCTAGAGTACGGTCGAAGTTGAGAGCATTTACAAGCCTATGGCTGCCAATTTGTGTGATTGATTGATTGAGTGAGTCTCTTTATCATTGTTATACACTTGTGAGGGAGTTAAACACATCGTTGAGTGCACATCCATACTTGATCTTGGTGTTTCTCATTATTGTTGCATGAATACGATAAAAGGAATTGAGTGAGTATACGGGTGATTGATCTTTAAAGCTCGAGTTCAATTACTTGCATGATTTGATTCTTGATTCATTCCTAACAATTTCACTTGACTTATTATTTCGTTGCTTGAGGACAAGCAACATGGTAAGTTTGGGGGGGTTGATTAGGCGTGAAATTGTTATGTTTTGGAGCCCAATTTACTCATGTTTTGAGTGTTTTCGATTAGTGCTTAGAGTCAAATGAGCATCATTTCTATACATTGATAAATTTGTCTCTTTGATGCTCATAGGTGAATAGAGGACGAAAAACGGAGTTCGTAGGACTTTGAATCGACTCAAACGGATGCCCGGATGAGAAGATATTGAAGAAATACGATTGGTATTAGTGCGGACGAGGAAAAGTATCATTTGGGAGGATTAGAGGTCACTCGAGCGCATTGCTCGAGCGCCACCGCTCGAGCGCCTTACTCGAGCGCGTAAACATACAGAACCATTCTTGCGCTCGAGCAGCTCGAGCGCCACCGCTCGAGCGAATCACTCGAGCGCCCAAAAGAACAGTGTCATTTCAGCGCTCGAGCAGCTCGAGCGCGACCGCTCGAGCGAATGCACCATTCGAGCTACACTGCTCGAGCGGGACCGCTCGAGCGTTTTGCTCGAGCGCCCCTATACTTTTGCCTCCGGATTCGTATTTTCGGCCCGTTAACTCCCGTTTCGACCCGTACCTATATATATCTCGTCCAAACACGTTTTGAAGGATCCCCAACTTTAGAAATCACTTTTAGACTTAGTTTTTAGAGAGAGGAAGAGGAGAAGAACGAGCAAGCTTTACTTTTACGTTGTTGAGGTTTTTCATACGAATTCTTAGTTTTCTTTTCGTTTCTTAGTTTCTTTTCATTAGCTTGATTACTTTAAACGTTTTAAACTTCGTTTTAGTTAATTAAATTTCAGTTCTTAGAATTATTTTATTTTAAAACCCTAGTTAATGTTTCTTATTTTCTTCGTTCAATTCATTATGTTTTTGTTCGTTGTTTCTTCTATTGCTTTTATTTTTGTTATAACCATGTCCGGCTAAAACCCTTGCATGCTTGGGTTAGGATGAACTCGTAGAAGTAGGATGTGGGTACGTAATTAAGGTAATTGGTGACGTTAGTTTTAATTCTCTTAATTAATGAATTCATATAATTAATCTTAACTCTACCTTTGAATTTCGTACGAAAGTGTTAGAGAGAGGACGACCGCATCACTCAATAACAATTAGTAGTCTTAACGAGAAGGTTTAGGAAAGGTTAATTCATTTACCGGTTTAGCGAAGGAGGACGACCGCATCACCTTAGTTAAATTAGGGTCTCATTAATTGAGCACAATCCATTAACTTGTTAGTGGATTAGTGAAGTCGAGTGTTAGGGTAAAGTATTAGGGTTTAGAATCTTGAGCTTTCACCTTGCATTCTTTTACTTAGGTTAATTCTTGTTTGTCACGATTACTTTGATTATGTACCTGCTCCGTTAGTATACGTAGGGATTCCTATCCTAAGCATCACCATCTTTTATTTGAATCCAACCCTTAGTTAATTCGTTTACTTTAGTAATTTAGTTTACTTAGTTTATTTTAGTCTTTTAATTAATCTTTCAAAAATCCAAAAACATTACACTCATATTAACTACGACGCGTAGATCTTCAGGGATCTATTCGCATATACACCATCCATTGGGTTCGATAATACTTGGTCCCTATACTTGCCCATACTACAGTGAACCCGTTCTCTTGCGGGGTAGCTACTAGTAGAAGCTAGTGTAGTCGCTTCAAGTCAATGGGCATGAGATTGATGCTCGCCCCAAGGTCGCACAACGCCCCCTTCTTGATCCCGTTCCCAATATCACATAGGATCGAATTCGTATAGTGGTAAGTATTCCCGCCTGTCACGCGGGTGACCCGGGTTCGTTCCCCGGCAACGGCGCCATTGACTTGAAGCGACTACACTAGCTTCTACTAGTAGCTACCCCGCAAGAGTACGGGTTCACTGTAGTATGGGCAAGTATAGGGACCAAGTATTATCGAACCCAAGGGATGGTGTATATGCGAATAGATCCCTGAAGATCTACGCGTCGTAGTTAATATGAGTGAAATGTTTTTGGATTTTTGAAAGATTAATTAAAAGACTAAAGTAAACTAATTAAACTAAAGAACGTAAGAAACGAATTAACTAAGGTTGTTTTCTAATGGGAGATGGTGATGCTCAGGTTAGGAATCCCTACGTATACTAACGGAGCAGGTACATAATCAAAATAACCGTGACAAACAAGAATTAACCTAAGTAAAAGAATGCAAGGTGAAAGCTCAAGATTCTAAACCCTAATACTTTACCCTAACACTCGACTTCACTAATCCACTAACAAGTTAATGGATTGTGCTCAATTAATGAGACCCTAATTTAACTAAGGTGATGCGGTCGTCCTCCTTCGCTAAACCGGTAAATGAATTAACCTTTCCTAAACCTTCTCGTTAAGACTACTAATTGTTATCGAGTGATGCGGTCGTCCTCTCTCTAACACTTTCGTACTAAATTTAAAGGTAGAGTTAAGATTAATTATATGAATTCATTAATTAAGAGAATTAAAACTAACGTCACCAATTACCTTAATTACGTACCCACATCCTACTTCTACGAGTTCATCCTAACCCAAGCATGCAAGGGTTTTAGCCGGACATGGTTTTAACAAAACTAAAAGCAATTAAAGAAACAACGAACATAAACATATTGAATTGAACGAAGAAAATAAGAAACATGAACTAGGGTTTTAAAAGAAAATAAATACGAAGAACTGAAATTGAATTGATAAAAACGAAATTTAAACGTGTTCAAAGTAACGAACTAATGAAAAGAAACTAAGAATTGAAAAGAAACTAGAATTCGTATGAAAAACCTCAACAAAACGTAAAATAAAGCTTGCTCGTTCTTCTCCTCTTCAAAAACTAAGTCTAAAAGTATTTCTAAAAGTTGGGGATCCTTCAAAACGTGTTTGGACGAGATATATATAGGTACGGGTCGAAACGGTAGTTAACGGGCCGAAAATACGAATCCGGAGGCAAAAGTATAGGGGCGCTCGAGCAAAACGCTCGAGCGGTCCCGCTCGAGCAGTGTAGCTCGAATGGTGCATTCGCTCGAAGTTATACATTTAATTGTATTTCAAAATATTTTTTGACGATTTATTAATACATATTGATAATTTTTTTAATTGCTACATTACATATTGATAATATTTTTTTAAATGTAATTACATTAATACATATTGATCAAATATCATTTTAAAATTTTTTTTCCACATAATTTTAAAATTCAAACGGGAAATCGGCGTGATGTTGACCGAAAATTTGGCGGGCTGCAAAACCCCTAACCCAATCCACTTATTATTTGATGTGAGTTTAGGCGGACCACCCTATTTTAATTTTTTAATATATTTTAAAATCTTAAATTTAAAAAAATATAATTTAAAATTTATAATGCATAAAATTTATCGGAATCAAATGTAATCAAACAATTTATTTTCATAATTATCATTATAGAAATATTAAAATAATATGTTACAAATAAAGTTCATAATTCATAAATTAAAAATAAGTTTCTACAAATTGAAGTTCACAATATATTAAACCTTAATAATTAATAAAAATAATCTTCTATAATTTATATTCATCATCTATAAAAATAATTTTTACAAAATACCTAAAAATTATATTATATTGGTTAAGAATGTATAAAACAATGGAAAATAAATTTGGAGGTGGGCCGGCCCGACAAAGCCCACCCCTAACCTACCAAAGCTCACGCCCCAAACAGGCCAGCCCATTAAGGCTCGCCTTCAAACGGTCTAAAAAAAAATTCACCTAACCCCCAATTTATGTATAAGGTGCGGGTCAGTCCAACGAGTCCAATTAACTTTGATGGCTCTTAAGGTTGGTGTGTGTATAATGCTTCTCAGAAATATTGACTAAAAGTCAGGGTTGTGTAATGGGATTAGATTGGTAGTTATGAAACTTGAAAATCATACTCTAAAAGCTGAGATCATTTTTTAAATAAATATTCGAAGTAAGGTATATGCACCCCCAAAATGATCCTGACTAATTCGGGGGATACTTTGTCGTTTAAGATTTAAAGGAGATTGTTTTCGGTTCTTTTGTGTTTCGCAATAACTATAAATAAAAGTCAAGGTCAATAATTGTCGACTGTGGGTTTGTATCTTTCCAAACCTGTTTTTACACATGAACAATTACATGGTGTAGCCCCGAGAGTTAAAAGCAAAAAAAAATTATTTACCTTAATTTCAATGGAAGACAATACAAGTATACAACAAATATTGTCTACAGATAAATTTTCAGAAATTTGCAATTCGAAATAATATTGTCTAATATTTTGAGATTGATTGTCTGAATTTTTTAATATTTTTTAAATCTGTTTATTCATTCATATTTAGTAATTTCAGTATTTGTTTATAATTAGAATTTTAATATTATACTAAAATTACTAAATATTTAAAACAAAAACATTAATTATTATAATTTGAATTAATAATAACAATTTTATTTTCAGTACGTGAAATTTGCGGAAGATATCACTGGTCATCAATATATTTAGATCTCAAGTTTGTGATCTAAGGAGTAGATAATGATTCTTTACTCTTTTCCGGAGTAAATGATAGATTCAGGGGACGCTTGGTTAGCTACTCCTCAATGGTAATGGAATAAAATTGAAAATTAGTGTAATTATGATGGTTTATGAGAACAAAATCATCACCTCCTCTTTTAAACAATGTAATGACTACTCCATTTTGATTACCCTATTATCTCCGTATAATCATCCTCCTCAATCACTCCTCTATTCCCCACCAACAATCATTTGTTGTTTACTTCTATTTCAAAATTGAGGCATGACACTAGCAATGTAGTCACAATTGGAACAATTCTTCCCCTAACATATCACTTGTATTATTGGGGCATAGATGGAAAATACATTTTCATTTCCATTACCATTGAAGAGTTGCTAATTAAGCGTCTCCTTAAAGATATTTTGTCAAGGAAGAATAGAGAGATAAATTCTTGAAATATTGAATATCAATCAAACATTATTGAAACCCAAATATGAGAAACTTATTTGAAATGTTTGTCAATCCGAAACTTATTTTAAGACAACCCTTAAATTAAATAACCCTTAAATTCAGGTTTTCATACGAAATCCTTCTATTATGTAGAGTAGTTCTTCTTTGTATCTGTATTCATGTGAACGCTTTTTATAATGTCATTGCTATATGTACATAATATTACTGTTATCTGTATGAAGTGTCACTAATTTTCAAACGACAAGAATGATACTTGAACGAAAAGAGTTGCATGAATTCTAGTATTACAACTGTAGAAAAAAGTATATATAGAAAGTGTTTTGTAAAATTACAAATGACTATAGTTATTTAGAACGACGTGTAGAAGTAATTTGAATGTTTTTAAATTTAATAATTCTATACAAATTAATCGTTTACAATTCATAATTTAAAGAGTAGGTTTTATATGAAAACGTTTCATAATAAGCTTAACATGAAATAGTTTTAGAGTATCATTAATCTCATCAGGAGTATCATTAAACCTGTCAGAGGTATCATTAGTCTGAGTTCAAAAAAATTTAAAACAATTTTCTTGAACTCAGACTAATGATACTCCTGATGAGATTAATGATACTTCCGATAAGATTAATGATACTTTAAAATTGTTACACGATAAGCTTATCATGAACTATTTTCATATAATAGTTTGACTAATTTAAAAGCTTATAAGGTTAAGTCATCTAAGTCAAAATCGAGAAGGTTAATCATTTAGAATTCAAGTCAAAATGAGTATGGATCTATTTAAACTTTTACAAAATACTCCATATCTATTTTATACAAATTTTACAGATACTTTCACTTAAAAAAAAAAAAGAACAATAGGAGTTATATCAACCTAAAATTGGTGCTAAGGTTTAGTTAAAATTTTCTTAGATTCTTCATTTCCTTTATTGAGATATAATAAGAACTTATGTCAGTTCTTTAATTCATCGGGAAATAAAATAAGTCTTAAAGCATATGATTGTTGCTCTAAATATTCATAAAAGTAAAAGGTAAAAAGAAGGGCAAATGCCAAAATAAGTAAAAAATAAAATAAAAAATAATACGGAGTAATATACATTATTGAAGTAAAAAAAATCAATCAACAATCACCAGCTTCTGATACTCCTCCCCAGCTATTGCTTTCTCCATAACAGTTACAGGATCCAAACCTTCCCCCTTTTCCAGAAACACAGTGAGCAAATTCTTGGAATACCCGCTCACAAGCGCCACCCCCTTCTGCTTCTCCAGAACCGGCGTGGCCCTGGAGTGCCTCAAATTCCAAAACACAATTTCGGGCACACATTCCTCCCCATATCCACTCTCCCTAAACTTCCTAACAATTGCCTGGTAGTCCGTCTCCCATGGATTCTCAGACGCTTGATCGAACTCCATATCACTGAAAACAAACAACCTCCTTATTATCTCATCACCCTTCAGTTTCCCATTCACAGCCACTTCAAGTATCAGATCGAACACCTTCTGAAAATCAGTGTTGCCCCCCCAATCCATTTCTCGAACAAACTCTGTTTTCTCTTTCAGGCTATCTCCTTTCACCATATGAAGCTGTGGAGATTCGCTGAAGGTGATGACCTTCCCCTTCCACGGCTCTTGGCTCAGCTCCGATACTAAAACCCCGAGCGCAACCGAAACCTCCATCGGAATCCCATGCATACTCCCCGAGACATCACAAACCGCTAAGCAATTGTTCAACGCCCCCTTCTTCGACACATCATCCACCATTCTCTTCCACTGAAGCTCCGCCACCACACCATCGTGTAACGCAGCGATTATCTCGTGCGGGAGCAGTGCGCCCGCGGCGATCTTCGCCTCCCCCGAGCTCACCTTCTCGAGATACTCGCGAAATCTCTCCTCGTCGTGGTTTAAGAACTTCTCCTTGTAGAATTTCATGGCGACAGACGGCACCCTGTTGTACGGAATGGAGCCCCAGTCGTTGGCTCCTATATACACCTCGGGCAATTCCAACACCTTACGCAGAGGCACCAGCACTTCTTTCCTCAACCGATCCCTCACACGATACGCGTAATGCGCGTCCTCCACGCCGTGGTACTCCGGGTATTCGTCTCTGGGAAACACCTTCTTAGCGATGGTTTCGCACAAGAGCGTCGTTCGATCGAAGGAAGAGTCGAGAGAGGGGCACCACTTCGCAGCGAGACTGATTTTGTTAGTCTCCCCTGAATTCAACAGCTTCAGATCCGATCTCAAGAACAGGGCAAATAGATCAGAGATACGGTCGTGTAAAAACTTGAAATCGGGATCCAGGTTAAACTTCTCCACAACCCGTTTCGCTTGTTCGATCCGCTTCTCTTCACGGGTCGTTTTAGACCGACCCGTTTTCAATAGCCTCCTCGCTTCGCTGGTTATTTTGAAACCACCTTTATCTCCTCTCCCCCGTCTTAACATAGACATATACCTCTCCGACCTCCTCTCTTTCTCCAATTTTCTCCTCTCTGCCGCCGATTTTATCCTCTCTTTATCCGATTTTATGCTCTTCCACTCCGATATCTTATCATGCAACCTCTCTACCTCCGACTTCCTCGTCTCCCACGCCTGTTTCTCCAATTCCCGGGCATCAGCCCCTTCCAGAAGCCGGAAAAGAATTTCCAGCAAATCCTTAAAGTAGCCGAATTCCGCAAGAGAAGCCACGTTGGATGCGAGGGTTTTAGGGTGGTTCTCGTGGAGCCACAACGCCGCGGTGTAAAACCCCTCTTTATCACATTTTCCGGTGCCCCGGACTCCTCGGAGATGGCAAACGAGCTTCAGGGCTTTCAATGGATCGTGATCCCAGGCAAGCTGTAGGAGGTTTCTCAAGGAATCGGGGGGAGTGTCGGGGACAACGTGGAAGAAGAAATCCAAACAGGGATTACCCGTCGATAGGAAAGTTGGGGAAAAGTTTTCAGTTACACCCATTGGCGGTGGCGACGGCGGCGGCATTGCTATGTTGTTGAAATTGGCCACCATTAGGTCTATGAATGGATCGCCACAAGTGGTGGGGGCGGTGCCTTGTGCGGCGGCGGCTGGGGTGGGGGCGGCAGAGTGTTGATGGATTTCTGGTGGTCCAAGGAGAACTGGGGTTGATGATGCCATTGTTTGTGAACGAGGGTTTAGGGAAAATTGAAAAATGTTTTTCTTAGAATTGGAATAGATTTCTCAATTTTCCTATAAAAAAATGGGATATTGAAACTTTGTGATTTCACTCAAATATATATGGAGGTACGGTTACTTGGTGGCTACACCTATTACTTGGTCACTACACAATAACTGTAATTATACTTTTCCTAATTAACGATGTTGAAACTTTAGAAAGATTTCGAGGATGATTTCGAGTATATTTCTTTTTTAACGCAAATATTTGGGACACTATATTAAATTTGTGTGGATTCAGTCAAATATTTAAGGGGTGGCTACTTTGTGGCTACTTTCCTTTTTTTTATTTTTTTTTATTTTTTTATAAAAATGATTTTTTGTTTTTACAAAAAGTGAGTCTTATGGTACACAGTATACTTATATTTTAAAAGAATTTTGTTTATAGCATTTTGAAAAAATATTATGCAAATGATATTTATGGTGAAATTAAATTTATTTAAAGAGTATTAGTAAATTATACTAAAATTATCAATGGATTGCATTACAAGTATCACCTCTAAAAAAAACATTAGTTATTATCACTAAAAATATTAGATGAAGTGATATTAGTTAGATATTCACTCCGTCCACCAATCTTTTACTCACTTTCTTTTTTTGGGTTGTGTCCACCAATCTTTTACACATTCTTTTTTTGGAATTAAACCACATTAAAAAATAAATAAATGTGTTCTACAAAACCCCCACAATTCCCTTACTTTATCTATGTTACTCGGGTTTTTTTTTAGATCAGACACACAATCGAGTTGACTAATATCAGTATTGCTCTATAATTGTATCGCGTATCATCGCACTATATCGCACTGACCTGCTACCTGTTGAGTTCATATATTATTTTTAAATTAATTTTTAAAATTTGATTTTTAATTTTACTATTATATTCTTTTTACTTAAAATTAACATTAATTATTATTATTGTCCAACTATTAATTTAAATATAAAATTCAAATCTTTTAATTACATCTCAAAAAATCACCGTCCCAAACTCACAAAACTCTTTCACTTGAGATCATTGAAACCCTTTGTAAAAAATGCTCTCCCACTGTTACTTCTTTGTTCGACGCCGCCACCGCCGCCCACTCTTGCCACTGTTGATAGGCGAACATAAACCTATGATGGGCGAACAAGGATTAAAACCTTAAAAAGGATTATGAAGAACCACCCTCAAAGCAAAGATGATTAATAAAGAAAATCAAGGTGGGGTGCATGAACCAATCCATGGAGTGTATAAACTGACGAATAACTATACCGGCGAACAGGTCTTAGAACCCGAGACCAGATATGGGCATTCCACCAAGTCACTGATGACGAGCAACATTATAAAAATGGTGTATCTACCAGCTTGAGAGGTGTATGGAAACGAACAAAGGACCCAGATCCCAAAGCCAATCTGTGTAAAACACAAAGGCGAGCAACTTCTAAGCCATGCACCCAAAAGACGAACAACTTTTATGAAAAAACCATTCTGGGTATGCTAAACCGACCTGGACGAACAACAATGAAGTCCGAGATAAGACCAAAGAAGACTTTGTAACTAGGATTCAGCTTAGATAAGGTCAAACTAAGGTCAAATGACACTTGTCAAGCATGCAGGCTTGGGAGACCAAGAGTCATAGACACCTCATGCTTGCTAGTCTCTATAAATAGTTGTTATCTAGCTTAAAAATACAAGTTCAAATTCACAAATATTCCCAAAACACACACTTAAACACCTAAACGCACACATATACGAAATAAATATGATTTCGATTTTCGTATTTACAATTCCACATCCCGAATCTTCGATTTACCATTTACGGTGGTAATCAATCACACGTAATTGATTGGTGGTCTTAAACCGAATTAAAACAGTCACTAATCCTATCGATTAAATTTGATCACCAATAAATTGGCGCTAGAAGGAGGGTCCGAACCTTCGATTCAGTGTGATTAATCAAGAACTTCAAGTTAAAGACTTGAAGATTTGAAGAAAGTTTCAAGAAACACTTGAAGATTCAAATAGAAGTGTTCTTGGTGTTCTTGGTGTTCTTCATCACAAGAACAAAGACAAATTAATTCGAAATGCCTCAATCAAAGGAAACCCAAGCATCACGCTTGTCAAGGAGAGCATCTCCCACCCGAGCTTCGTCGGCCGACCACCAGGATCGTAATCCCAGGCATGCGAACAGATCGCAGCACACTGCCATAACTCATAATCTCCCACCTGAAATGGAGGCCTTACCGAACAACCCTAACGAACTGGCCGAAACCATTGCTGCTCTCCAGGCTCTATAGAGACAGCAAGATCAGAATAGGCCTTCACAAGTGTGGCCTAAGGACAGACCCGTGGAAGTTGTTAGGGCTAGGTCAACTAGGGGCGAACAACATGAAGTGAACAGTGCCCAGACTAGGAGGGATAAAGGCAAAGCTAAGATAGTCAAACCAAGAGAGGGCCAGGCTGAATCTGCTCGTGGGTGAACAACAACGTCGAGCCATGGAACTACCCATTCCAGTGCCCAGGACAGACTTGGCCAACCCCAACAACAAAAAGTTGCTCGCCAGGAAGTTGAGCGTGGACGAGCAACATTTGAGCAACCACGCCCATCGGTTCATGAGAGACTCTCTCAATCTGCCTTCAGGCGTCTAGGGCCAAATGCGGCGAGCAACCCTAGAAAACAGCTCCAGGATTTGCCTACTCCGAGTGAGGGACTGCGACGAGCAGAAAGGTTGGTACCTTTGCTCGCCGAACAGCCTCCAAGTCAGGGGGCATCTTTGGATGAGCTATCAAGTTTAAGAAGGGCAGTGGAGAGCATGCAGGGACAGTTGGACCAACAAAGAGGTGTGGGGACAACCAGTTTGCCATCCTCACCACTATCACCTGTCATTCTGAAAGCCCCGATTCAGAAGAAGGTCCAATTCCCGGTAAGCATACAGTATGACGGTGTTGCTGACCCCAGAGTTCATCTGACAAAGTATTCAGATTATATGGTCTCGGTGGGGGCCAGCGACGCCACTCAATGCCGAAACTTCCCCTTAACTTTAGGGGATCGGGTACACAAGTGGTTTTCGGCGATGCCACCAGCATCTATCCATTCATTCACTCAACTAAGTCGAGAGTTCCTTTCTCATTTCTCAACGGTGGGGTCGTACTTGTCCCAGAAACACCGATTGTCGGACCTAAAACAAAATGACGATGAGTCGGATCGGGCATTCATGGAAAGGTTCGACAAGGTGTTGTTAGAAGGTGAACCCGTCAGCGAGGACACGAAAATCGTTGCCGTTATGGCCGAGTTAAAGAAAGGTTCAAAGCTATGGAAAGAGGTACGTCTGAAGTGCCCAAGAAGTTATGCCGAATTCAGAAATCAAGCCGGCATATTCGTTTCCATGCACGAGGCCCTGCAATCAAACTTGGGGGAGAACAAAGCAGATCCCAAGAAAAATAACAAGAAACCTGGCGTAACAAACTATCGAGTCCCTAAAAACATGAAGGTATTCACTGAAGGGACGGAGCTCAAGGAAAAATTGAATCAAGTGCTAACAGTATCAGTCGATACTGTTTATGAAAACGTGAAGGAGAAGGAGTTGCTCTCCCCTCTACGGAAAATCCGTCAAGACACCGGCAAACTCAACCCTAACAAGTATTGTGCTTACCATCAAAGCGTGGGGCACTTTACGAGTGAATGTAGAGATTTGCTCAAGCAGCTGTGGCGGTTTTACGAGGAGGGCAAACTTTCTGACTTTGTTAAAAGACAACCCGGGAAGAGAGTCCGGGAGAACAACTCTGAAGATGAGGATGATCAACCTCAGAAAAACAATAAACCAGCGCGACCAGTTCCTAACATTCCTGCTCGTCCGTTGGAAGATTTATACATGATGGAACCTGCAGGTCCCGTAGGAGGATGTTCTGATGGACAACCGCCAATCTCCAACCGAAAAAGGAAGGCTGAGTTACGAGCGATCGATCAAGTTCAAGAAATGGGGGTTAAACCGTCTATCATGCAGACAGCCGAATTGACCTTCACCGAAAGTGACTTGGAAGGAATATTAACCCCGCACAACGATTCGCTCGTAATCTGCGCAAAGATTATGGGAACTCGGGTCCACAGATTATTGGTAGACACTAGAGCCTACACCAACATCCTGTTCAAAAAGACGCTCGATCATCTTGGAGATTATTCGGGCTATATCCGGGATTCGACTCATAGAATAGTAGGCTTTGGGAATGCTGTAACAGTCCCATTGGGAATAGTTACCTTAGCAGTACAACTTGTAACGGCCAACGAACCCGAGAAAAATATCACAAGAATGGTTGACTTCCTGGTTGTAGAACAGGATTCAACCTATAACGGGTTTCTTGGTCGACCCTTTTTAAATGAATTCAAAGCTGCGTGTTCCACTTACCACTATTGTTTGAAATTTCCAACAGCAAGTGGAGCAGGCACAATCAAGAGAGATCAAAGAAAAGCCAGGGAATGTCTTCTACAGTTGCAGGCCAAACATGCATTAGTATCCATGGTGTGGGACCATAACTAACTATCCTGCTGATGAACCATCAATACTGGAGAGCATGATGGACATAGAGGAAGACCACATGGATACTGACGAGCAACATCTAGACGAGCAGGTGTTGGACGAACAACTCCTTACCACCCATGAGGAACATCATTCTGACGAACAACAAAAGGGTGGAGACGAGCAACACTCGCCAGGTATTGACTAACAGCAATGAGTCAGAACCAACAGATGATCTAGATCCCCGCCTGGGAGCAGAGCCCATGAACATCGAAAATGATTTCAACCCTGAGGGACCAATACTTGATCCTCGTTGGAAAGGACAAAAACGACGAGCAACTCCAGTTGAAGAACTGGAGGCGTTCAAAGTTAATCCTGAAAATCAGGATCTTGAATTATACATAGGATCTGAGCTCCCTGAGCCTTACAAATCCCGAATGAAAGAGTTCCTCAGCAAAAATCTAGATGTTTTTGCTTGGTCTCATGCAGACATGGTGGGAATAGATCCAAAACATGCTTGCCATAAACTCAACATCAATCAAGTAAAAAGGTCTGTCCATAAAAAACGAAGAAAGTATGGCCCAGACAAGTATCAGGCTTTGAACGAAGAAGTAAGGAAGTTGTTAGACAACAATTTGATCCGACAAGCACTCTGTCCACAATGGGTAGCAAACCCAGTCCTTGTGAGGAAACCAAACGGGACCTGGAGGCTATGCATAGACTTTACAGATCTGAATGCAGCATGCCTGAAGGACAACTTTCCTCTCCCTCACATTGACCAGTTGGTAGACAGCACTGCAGGTCATGAAATGCTAACATTCATGGATGCCTTCGCCGGATACCATCAAATTCCAATGCATCCAGACGATCAAGAAAACACAGTGTTTATACAAATAAAAACTTGTTGTGTTGGAAAAGAATGCCCTTTGGCCTCATCAACGCCGGAGAAACATACCAGAGGTTGGTGAACAAAATGTTCGACGAACAAATTGGAGATACGGTAGAGGTCTATGTAGACGATATCGTAGTCAAAAGCCCCTGAAATGAAGACCATCTTCAACATTTGACCCAGGTGTTTGATATTCTTCGACATTACAATATGAAACTGAACCCGAAGAAGAGCAGTTTTGGAGTACATTCCGGAAAGTTCTTGGGTCATCTTGTTAGTCAACGAGGGATTGAAGCCAATCCAACAAAAGTCAAAGCAATCGTGGATATGCAACCACCGCGTTCAATAAAAGAAGTGCAAAGGCTAACAGGAAGCTTAGCAGCATTAAATCGGTTCATATCCAGATCGGGGGACAAATGCCGTCCATTCTTTGAAGCCATCAAGAAAGGACAGTTCACGTGGACTAACAACTGTCAAAAAATGTTCGACCAACTTAAAGACTACCTGGGAGATGTTAAAATCCTATCAAAGCCCGTCCCAGGAGAAAAGCTATATTTATACTTGACAGCGTCAGAAGTGACCATCAGCTCTGTTCTAGTACGAGAAGATGGCAAATTTCATCAACCTATTTACTACGTCAGCCAAGCTTTACACGATGCAGAGATTAAATACTCTCTAACCGAGAAGCTGGCATACGTATTTCTTATGAGTGTGAAGAAGTTACGACCATACTTTTTTTATCATCAAGTTGAAGTGCTAACAACTTTCCCACTCAGACAAATTCTTTATTGCCCCGACACAACTGGTCGCCTTTTAAAGTGGTCACTAGAGATTAGCCAATTTGGGTAACCTATGCTCCTCGAACAACGATCAAAGGGCAAGTGTTAGCCGACTTTATTGTCGAACTAACCTTCGCACCAGATCCGACAAGAGGACTTGATCACCCCTGACATCTTTACGTTGACGGATCTTCAACCAACATAGCCTCGGGGGCAGGAGTAGTTCTAATCAGTCCAGACAGACAAGTATTCACCTCGGCGATCAAATTCGGTTTCATGGCAACCAACAACGAAGCGGAGTATGAAGCTCTTATTGCCGGTCTCCACCTATCTCTTGCAGTAGGTGTTAGACGGTTACAAATATTCGGTGACTCACAGTTGATTGTGAACCAAGTCCGAGGTGAATACGAGGCGAAAGACGACCATATGATCGAGTATCAGCGAATTGTTGCTTACCTGATGTCTTTATTAGAACAAGTTTTCATTGAACAAATTCCAAGGACAAGCAACACGCAAGCAGATGCGTTGGCCCGACTAGCAACAAGTGAGGGACCAGCAGAGTTGGCAGACATTATAATTACAAAGATGAATGATCCATCAACGAAAAGTTATAATGTCAACCAACTTGATGAACAAGCAAGTGAAGAAGAAGACTGGAGAACATGAATAGTCAAATATTTGAAAAGTGGGAAAAACCAAACAACCCTTTTGAAGCTGCCAAGCTAACAAAACAAGCCGCCAGATATACTCTGGTGGGTGAGCAACTTTACAAAAGGGGAATATCAATCCCACTTCTCAAATGTTTGCCTAGGGGGCAAGGACGAGCAATACTCGAAGAAATACATGCTGGAGTATGCGGAAATCACACTGGGGGGCAAGTCTTGGCATACAAAACTATCAGACAAGGCTACTATTGGCCAACTTTACGTCAAGACACAATTAAGAAAGCAAAGACTTGCCATCAATGTCAAATTTTTGCCCCAAACATTCATACACCGGTCCAACAGCTCGTATCAGTTTATAGCCCGTGGCCATTTGCAAGATGGGGGATGGACATTATTGGTCCCTTCCCAGCAGGAGTTGGAGGTGTTCGATTTGCCGTTGTGGCAGTCGACTATTATACAAAATGGGCAGAAGCAGAGGCCATGGTAAAAATCACGCAGCAGAAAATGATCAACTTCATTTGGAAGAACATTGTCTGTCGTTATGGAGTTCCACAAACCATCGTGACAGACAATGGTCCACAGTTTGATGGAAAAAAGTTGAGAGATTTCTGCATAAAGTGTGGAATAAAAAAACATTACTCTACGCCCTATCATCCCCAATCAAATGGACAAGTCGAGGCCGTAAATAAGATAATCAAGCATACATTGAAAGTACGGCTAGCGGAGAGCAAAAGTAGTTGGTCTGAAGAACTCCCGGAAGTCCTGTGGGCATACAGAGTTTCTCCCAGGTCAAGTACCGGAGAAACACCTTTTGCAATGGCTTTTGGAACAAAAGCTGTAATACCAATTGAGTTAAAGACCAACACATTCAGAATGACCAACTTTGATGAGCAGGCGAACAACTCTGATCTAGCTACTGAAATGGATTTGCTCGAAGAAAAAAGACTGAATGCCGAGCTAAAAAATGCTACCTATAAGCAGGTAGCAGAACGTTATTATAATTCCCATGTTAAAATTAGGGAATTCAAAGTTGGAGATATGGTTCTAAGAAAGTTGCTCGCCCAACCTCCAGGTGTATTGAGACCAACTTGGGAGGGCCCGTATCGTATAACGGAAAAATTCATTAATGGTGTATACGATATCGAAGATATGGAAGGCAAGCCGGCCCAATACTCCTAGAATGTTGTACATCTGAAGAAGTACTATCAATGAGGACGAACAAGTTCTTAACTGGACGAACAAATGTCTTGGGGGGCCAGAACCAAGTGAGGCAAACCAAACCAAAAACTTGCCTAGTTTTTTGGAAATTTTGCTAAGTATAGAATTTAAAGTTGTTCAGCACATTGTATAGTTTAGTGCTGTTTTTATCTTTTTTAATTTTAGACAAAGTTGCTCGGCAAAAAAATATTATAAGCGAGCATATTTTTAGTTAGTGTTCAAAGTTGTTCGTCAGGTTATATATGTTAGTAACGAGCAGTCTTACAACACTTGTAAATTTTTCTAAGTGTAAATATAGTAGTTGTTCGTCAAATGGGAAAAGTCCAAAAGCCCGAGGTACAAGTCCATTTTGAGGACCAAAGCCAATTAAAGGTTGTTCGTTTTTTTAAAATGAACAGAACCTAAGGCTAAACCCTAATTCCATTAAAGGCAAAGTTCAAATTCACAAATATTCCCAAAACACACACTTAAACACCTAAACGCACACATATACGAAATAAATATGATTTCGATTTTCGTATTTACAATTCCACATCCCGAATCTTCGATTTACCATTTACGGTGGTAATCAATCACACGTAATTGATTGGTGGTCTTAAACCGAATTAAAACAGTCACTAATCCTATCGATTAAATTTGATCACCAACAGCCACCACTCCCTTCGGTCTCACCGGCCGTCTCCCCCGCACGGCACTGACGCTTCCGCTAGTTTTAGAGAAAAATAAAGTCGACGGAAAAAAATTGTCCTACCGGGCGCGAAGGACGGCGGTGATAGGGTGGGCTGTGGTTAAGGATGGCGACAATAGAGCGATAGTGGTTAAAGACGACGACACAACAGGTGTGAATGGTGGCAGTAGTCGAGCGCGAAGGATGCTCATAGATCAAGAATGAATATTGCGATCTGATAAAAGAAAATGGCTGTTGCGAAAGATGAAATTGGATGGCCGTGGACAGAGAAGTGTAGCGGCCGAGATGTCCCTTGAAGGAATGGAGATAATCGATGATTTTTAATCATAATTATATGAAGTTTAAAATGTTGATATGATTATGTAATATTTAATCTCATCTATTATTTTTTTATTTTGGTTTGAAAGGGCAAATTAGTACTTTGCAAAATAAAATTTAAGAAATTATATAAAAATAATATATTGATAAGATAACACGACACAACTCAATAGTACTCGATGCAAAACGATATAAAGTTGGATGATTAACTCAACAGGTTGCAGGTTATCAATTTTAAACAATTAAATTTAGATCTGATGGTTTATAGAGCATACCTGATATCAGACAACTCGATAGGGTGACTGATCTAAGAAAACTCATGTTACTCTCTCCATCTCATACTTGTTTGCCACTTTACTATTTGCACAAGTTTTAAGAAAAGAGTTGTTTATTAGTATTTAAAGTGATAAAATGCTAAAATAGATATTTTTTGTTAGGAGTGTATGGAGAATATAATATTAAAAAGTAGTTTTTTTTTGTGTTGCAAAAAATGGATGTAACAAACAAGTACGTGGGGAACTTTTTGGCAATGCAACAAACAAGTATGAGACGAAGGGATGATCTTTTTTCAACAAAATACTAATTTTCATTAAATTTTGTATTCAACAGTAAATAGATAAAAAATTTGTGGATGGAGGGAGTATTAGTTATATCAATATAAGGTTCCTTATTAGTAAAACCCTAAAACCATAAAAAAAAAACTTATTATTGTTTACGATAATAGTTACTGTGAGTATCATTCACACAATACTTTGCCATTTTTATACAAGTAATCATCGGTCGGAAAAGTCAATACGACAGCGTTTTGAAGTCCGAAATTGGAAATTTATGGCAAGGGTGTTGATGTGGCGTCCATATATGCTAATTATATTTGATTTTGTTTTAGGATTTTTAAATATACATGCTATGTAATAAAATTGTAAAAAAAAATCAGAATATAAGTAGCAGACAAAAACACCACATTAACACTCTCGCTGGAAATCACCAACTCGAACTTCAAAGTGACTTCATTTTGCTTTTTACTGCTGATTTGAGACCAAAATTGGACCCTGTAATAGAAATTGTGACTAAATCTATTAAAAAACTAATTTTGGGACAAAATCTATTTTGTTAGAAACTATGGGAGGATTTATAATGTAAAGTCACATTCAACCATACAACTCACTCTTTTTATTACCGGATCATCTCCTCTTTCTCCTTTTCCTCAACCATGTTATCCACCACTTTATCATCTTCATCATTCATAGGACGATTGCGACAATATATGTATGTAACTTTTTATCTTTGTAACTGTAATGCTCGAAATTATTCACTCGTTGAAGCAAGAACACTACAAAAAATGAATGGATTAAAGAGGGTATCTAAAGAGGGAAATAAACCCTCGAGAATAGAGAGGGAGTTCACGAGGGAAAAAACTTGTCGAGTGTTTGGACGAGGGCAAAATTTCCCTCGTTCATGCTGAGGGTATTGACGAGGGATTGGTGGGACCCACGCAGAGTTCACGAGGGAAATAAAACCCTAGAGAAACTCACGAGGGTTTTTTCCCTTGGCTAAATGTCTGACAGGTATCACGAGGGTTTAAACCCTCGTCAATTTGAATCGGCCACTACACGAGGGACCCTAACCCTCGTCTACTTTTTGCAGGTGATGTGACCGGAATACACGAGGGATTCTAACCATTGTCTTCATTTTGCAGGACTTCACGAGGGATTAAAACCCTCGTCTTCTTTGTGCAGGGTGGCAGGGTGGCAGGATTTGACCGTTGACGAGCGTTTATTCCCTCGACAACCCCCTCGTCCAAGTCCTCATATATCAGTCCCTTCCAGTATAACTCTCCGAAGCAAGAAGCAAAAGAAGAGAAGGAGGGAGAAGAGAAGGAGAAGAGAAGGAGAAGCAAAGAGTTCCGGCTGCCACCACTACTACTCCAAAAATACTCCTCCAATTGTCGGACGTGTTGTACATATTATTGTGAACATTTCTACGGTAATTTTTTTTATTTTAATAGGTTAAATTATTTATTTTGAATTTGCATGCAATTAGTGTAAATTATTCTCTATTTAGTGTAAATTATATATATTTAGTGTATTTGTTATTACATTGTGTAGAATTAACTAGCTATAATTAGTGTAAATTACTAGCTATTTAGTGTAAATTAATTAATATAATAATATACCTAGCTACAAAATTAGCTTATAATTAATTTACACCTTAATTAATAAAAATATGCACACATGTATATTAATTATCTTGTTAATTAATTACTAATAATTAACTACTGTAAATTATTTAATTATTAAATTTTGTTAATACTTGTTGCTTATGATATATATATATATATATATGACTAGTTTATTTTGATGAAATAATGTAAATATATATGTTATGGAGCCGGAGGGGTATTGATATTTGTTGACTTATACTTTGTTTGTTGTAGAATATATGTGCGCCCTGACTTGATTAATTATAATTAATTAAGTCAGAAATGGATGCACGTAGGAATTTTGATTAATTGGGTATACGGAAAAATTAAACGAAACTCTGTCGAAATTTGTAGAAAATATTAATAAATTAATTAATAGGAGAATAAAAAAAATATCAATTATAGGGTTTTTAGTATTAATTCATTAATATGAAACATATTGATATGGAATATTCAAGTCGTTTACGTTGGATGTATGGTCCAAGATCGATTAATGGCATGATAGCTCCCGAATTTATTAGTGGACTCGATTCATTCGTAGACTTCGCTACTAGTAACCCGAATTGGATGAATCGAGGAAAAATTAGGTGTCACTGCAACAAATTTAGATGTCGGAACAAGACGTTTCAGTACCCCGATGATGTGAAAGCTCATTTGTATAGAAATGGTTTCATGCCAAATTATTACAATTGGGTTTTTCACGGCGAGGAAAATTGGGGTCAAATTCCACATCAATACATTGATTAGGCATCGGCTTCTCACAGGACGGTTGATGAGACAGCAGGATCTAGCTCGTACCACGATATGGTCACGGACTTAACTTCCGGTCCCCACTTTGGAAATGTGGATGACGAGCCGCCGGTTGAGGAACCCCCTAATCAGTATGCTGCACAGTTTTATGATATGCTTCGTGCAGAGGATCGGGATTTGTATCCTGGATGCGATTCACACTCGCAACTGTCATTCAATGCCCGTATGCTGAACATTAAAACTGAAAACAGACTATCTGAAAGGGGTTATAATCAAATCGTTGACCTGGTTCGTGAGATATGTCCTCCGGATAATTTGGTGCCCAGAAAGTTTTCCGATAGCAAACAGTTGATGGGTGAGATGGGGCTTCCTGTGGAGAGGATTGACTGTTGTGCAGGGAATTGTATGTTATATTGGGGTGCAAACAACGATCTTGAATATTGTAAATTTTGCGGTCAGCCACGGTTCAAACCCGCTAGATGCGATGTGAATGGTCGACTGAAAAAGAAGAGCCCTTTCAAGGAGATGTTCTACTTTCCCATCATCCCTAGACTACAAAGATTGTATCAGTCCAATGCAACTACGAAGGATATGACATGGCATGCAAGTTGCCCTAATAATGATCAGTCTGGTGTTATGCGTCACCCTGCAGACTCGAAGGCTTGGAAACACTTGGACCAGTCGTATCCTGAATTTGCATCAGAAATTCGGAACGTGAGGTTGGGCTTGAGCACCGACGGTTTTCAGCCGTTTGGGCAGTCGGGGAAACAATACTCCTCATGGCCCGTGATACTAACGCCGTACAATCTACCGCCATAGATGTGCATGAAGGATCAATTCATGTTTCTTACGGTTCTGGTGCCTGGTCCAAAAAATCTAAAGGATAAATTGGATGTATTTTTACAACCATTAATCTGTGATTTGATAATTTTATGGGAATATGGAGTGGTAACGTATGATATTGCTACAAAGCAGAATTTTTTGATGCGGGCTGCACTAATCTGGACCATAAGTGACTTTCCAGCCTACTCGATGTTGTCTGGATGGAGCACATCTGGAAGGCTTGCTTGTCCATATTGTGTAGAATACACGGATGCTTTCACTTTGAGGCTCAGTCGAAAGCAGTCGTGGTTTGACAACCATCGTAAGTTCTTACCCAGATATCATCCGTATCGAAGGAACAAGACTACATTCAGAAATAACAAAACAGTTGATGATGATCCACCGCCCATCCGTACAGGTGTTTCGATCCTTGAGGAAATTAATTGGATTGGATTTATGAAAGTTACGGAAGAGGGTGCTGATGCTCACAACAAAGTTCTAGATGAGGGTTGGAAGAAGAAGAGCATTTTCTGGGATTTGCCGTACTGGAGTACGCTGTTGATCCGACACAACTTGGATGTGATGCACATCGAAAAAAATGTGTTTGATAATCTCTTCTACACGGTGATGAATGTGGAAGGGAAAATGAAGGACACAAATAAATCTAGGGATGAGCTCAATGAATACTGTCGTCGACCCTTGTTGCAGAGATGTCCAGATACAGGAAAGTACCCCAAAGCTGCTTATTCACTTGATAAAAGACAGAGAGATATTGTTTGCAAGTGGGTAGATGAATTGAAATTCCCAGATGATTATGTGTCCAACCTGTCTCGTTGCGTAGACTGGAGCAAATTGAAGATGTTTGGGATGAAGAGTCATGATTGTCACGTGTTTATGCAGAGACTGCTTCCAATTGCTTTCCGTGAATTACTGCCGGCCAACATTTAGAAAGCTACCACAGAAATTAGTTTGTTTTTCAAGGAGTTAACATCTAGCTTGATGAAAAATTTGCTAAATTCCTTGATGTGTTTAAACAATTGCATATTAATATTCCTTTTTATGATGCCTTGGAACAGATGCCTAACTTTGCAAAGTTTTTGAAGGACTTGATCGCGAAAAGAAGGCGAGTGGATGAGCCGAAGTTGGTGCAGTTGAACCATGAGGTGAGTGCGTTAGTGCACAAGGCGCTTCCTCCAAAGCTGAAGGATCCCGGGAGCTTCACCATTGTTGGTCCCACTAGTTAGATTGATTGCGGAAACTTAAATTAATATATCTTTCAAATTCTTTTTACAAGAGAGCAACAACTAATAAGAGAATAAGTAAATCGAAAGCAATAAAGAACGCAAGATATATAGTGGTTCGGATTTGAATATCCTACGTCCACTCTCCCTTTTATCCAAGGGGTCTCACTATCAACCAACTCACTTACTTACTCACTGGAATTGTGAAGTACCAGTTCCTTCTTACAACTTCTTTAGATTTGACTTCAATCTAAAGATCCACAACCAACAACCTTATCTGGTAGATGAACAGGTTGAGGTTTCAACAACTCCTTAAGAGTAGATAAATATTATGAACAATAAGAGTGCTAAGAGTGATTATCAAAAGCTTGGATGGACTTATGCGCGTATGTAGTCTCTCTAGAGCTTTTTCTTGAACTGCACTCTTGTATTTATAGAGGGGATTAGGGCTAGCCGTTGGAGGGCTAATCCAATCAGATCCTCTATTTAAGGAAGCCCCAATCAATCAATTCCCTAATTGATTGATTGGGTTGGTGGGATCCTTGGATTGATTATCTTCAGAACTTTCCAATCCTGATCTTGTTGACTTGATTTGAAACACCAACGGTCAATAGCTTCCTCTGCCTAACTCTGATTTTCTCCAGAGAAGGCAAGACCAGACACCAGGCAACCTAGGTGTCTTCTGGTCCTAATCTGGTGAACAACCAGAATACTCAGTAGAGACAAGGGATCAAACTGAGCATCTTTTGTTCTACCAGACTCGTCTGGTCCGGACTCGTCTGGTCTGGGGAAGGTCCTCTGCCTCTGGTCTGATCTCATCTGGTGAAGTCTTCTGGTGACTCTTCTGGTGAAGTCTTCTGGTCTGGCAGTTCCCCCTAGACTAAGTCCTAATCTAGATCATCATCTGGCTAACAGGTCCAGATGGTCCTATTACATTCTCTGGTTTGTTTTAACTCATCAAAACTAACAACTTTTATCCTAACAATTTCCCCCTTTTTGATGGAGTTAAAACACTACCAGAACTGATCAAAAAGTAAGACTTAGGCAAGAAAACATTAAAGGATAAGACCTTAGAATAGATCTTATCAGGCAAACAATTAAGACAACAAGAGGTTGTCTTTTGAACAGAGAAGATATGAATTTCATTAATGATAAAGATAGAATGATTACAAATTACAAGGCAAGTCTGGTCCTAATCTAGGCATATCTTCTGTTATCTTTAGGCACCAGAAACCAGTCCAGAAACCTATCCTGGACGGCCTTCAACTCTGCAGAAGATGTTGGAGTGAAGTTCACCAACACCTTGGTCTTGTACAGTTTCTTCAATTCAGCCCAAACAACTTGATCTCCTGCCATTGGAGTGTTGAGAAAATGGAATTCAGGAGCAGTGACTTCCAGGTTGAACTCAATAGTTGAATCCATCAGCTGCTTGTACAAATCTGCATCATAAGCTTTCATCCAGGAGTGAAAGGTTCTGTTGATGAGAGCATCATCCTCTGGTGGAGGTCTCTGGATGTAATGTTGAATGAACCAGAGAGTCTTGGCTTCTCTCCATTTTTCTATCAAAGGCACAGGAACAGTTGAGTCAAAGGACCCTTCTGTCCTGAGAGGGAGGATGTTCATGATTTCAACAGACCCTTTCCTCTTCTGGCTGGATCCACTAGCACCAGGAGTGATACCAGCTTCTCTGCTCTTCTTATTTTGCCTTCTAACATATCGGAGCCTCTGCTCTTCATCTATGTTCTTCCTTATCCTTGCTTGCCTTTCTTCAGGTGTTTCTTCTCTAAATCTCTTCTCTGCCTCTTCCACTACTTCCTCTAAGAAGCTTTTCTTAACTTTTCTGATCTTCTTCTTAGCAGGTCCAGAGATAGAGACAGGGTCCTGTTCTGCTTCTGACTCTTCTTCTGCAGCAAGCTGCTTAGCCATAGTAAGAGATTTGAGCTCTTCTTTCTTCTTCTTCTGCAACTCTGCTTGAGCCAGTGTGTTCTCTAGCAGATCCAGGCGTGCTCCATGGCTAAAAAGTGTTTCATTGGTGGTTTTCGCCAGATCAGTTCTGGCCTTCTCTTCTCCCTTTTTAACTTCATCAAGGAGGGGCTCCACTACCTGCCTTATAAGATCAGGCAAGGCAGTGTTGGAGGAAGAGTGAAGATCACGCAGCTGCTTTGCCTCCTCCAGGTAGGCTTTCGACTCTGCAACAAGCCTTTTCTGCTTCTCCAACATCTCCTGGAGGGAGTCCTTCAGCTTGGCAGTTTGGATCATCTGGCTAGCCATCTCAACTTTTAGCACAGAGACTGACCTCATCTTCTCCAGCACGTGCTCCTGGAGCTGCTTCTGGCTGTGCATGACATCCAGCTTGACAAAGAGGCCATTGGCTTTGAAAGAAGCTTTAACTTCTGCCAGAGAGGACTTGATCTGCTTCAGGAAGATCCTCCTCTCCTGCCTGATCTGATGCTCTATCATAGCAGGGGCCATGTGCTGAATAGCTTTGGAAAAACGCCCTATCTGCATGATCTGCTCATTGAAGAAGGCTTTCATCTTCTGGAGCACGGCAGGAGACATCTCAAAGTCCTCCTCATCTGAATATAGCTCTAGAGGAAAAGTGAAATGAGGACCAAAGTTGTAAGAGAAGCCCTCTGGCGTGAGCATAACTCCTCTTTGGATCAGGAGAGTTTTGATGAGAACCTTGGCCGCCTCTGGTGTCTCCAACTCTACTGGGTTTTGAATGTTTAACTTCTTCTTCAGTTCAATCTCCCACGCAGTGAAGGCAGAGGGAGACATCTCCTCCAGCAGAAGTATAAGATCTTCAACATCTTGGAGTCTGGCCATACTCCAAAACTTGGCATCCGTCAGATCTGCCAGGAGGGGTGAGTGCTCCAACAGAATTGGAAATTGCTCTCTTAGCCAGAGCTGAGCACTCACACTCATACTCTGCCTGATGGGACCCATCTCATCAGAAGAGAAAATGAAGGGTTTGGGCCCAGAGGCAGAGGAGGAATGTGCTAAGTTAGCAGGCTCAAGTGAAGCTTCCTCATCTTCACTATCATCGCTGGTTAAACAGGTGGGAGAAGGGGGAGGGGCAGGGAATCCCAGAGCCATAGAAATGGTTGGGTCCTGGTCTGTATGAGTTTGGGGAGGGTTAGGATTTTGTGAGGTAGAGGTGGAGGGGATGGGTTGCTCTGCACCAGAAGAAGACGGGATCTCTGGTACAGAAGATGTAGGTGGTATTTGGGATGTGGAAGTGTTTGGAGGGGGGGATCTCTGCACCAGAAGAGGTTGATGGCACCTCTGGTACAGAAGGTGGGGGAGAGGGGTTTGTGGGAAGATGTGTTTGGGAATTTGGGGGAGAAGATGTTTGGGTAGGAATGGTTGAGGGAGTATATACGGGGGTATCTGGGAGAGTCTGCTCTGGTGGAATAATAGGGTTACCAGAAGCAGATGGAGTTTGAGGAAGGTTATCTGGGGGAGAGATAGAGGGTGAAACAAGATTAATAGAGGTAGAAGAGGGAATGGAAGGGTTTACCTCTGCTGAGTCAACATCAGCAGGTACAACATGCTCTGGAACAGAAGCATCCTCCACCATTTGAGAAGCTTCATCAATTGCCTTCTCCAAGGCCTCTCCAAGATCAGAGCCAAAGTCTGAATCTTGAAATATGGCTCTCTTGGCCTTGGATTTCTTCTTAAGAGGTTCAACCTCTTCTTCCTCTGATGGCTCATCCACCAGAAGGGTTTTCTTGGCCTTCCTGCTAGTCTTGGACTTCTTAGCAGAGCCTTTCCTGGCCACCTCTGGCCTCTTCCTCTTGGCTGCTCCAGCCTTCTTAGTAGCCTCAGCTACTTCACCCTTCTTCTTCTTCAGAATATTCAGAAGGGGAATCTGGTCCTCCTCCGAGGAACCAGAGAAGACAACCGTAGAAGAACCAGTTGCTCCAATAGCCTACTTTGAACTCTGCTGCTTCTTCTGCTGCTTCTGCCCCTTAGCAGGTGAGGGTACTGCCTGTAGAGGAGGGGCAGGGATGGCTTCTTCCCCATCAGAATCAGGATGGCCATGAAGGGGACCATCCTTAGAAAATAATACCTTGGACTTGTGGAATCCTCTGCACCAGGATTCCTTCCATCTCTTCTCTGGAAGCAAAGAGTCCAAGATCAGAGTAAGTTTCGTTCCCAACGAAACATTTGCAGTGAAATAGAACTGCATCTCCCCTGGCTTGGAAGGACAAGCCTCCTTGTTCACTTTCACCTTATTCTTCCTCAAGATGCCCCAAAAGAACTCTGCCCAGTTACATTGGACGCCGTCATACAGAGCCCTCATCACACACATTCTTCCATTAAAAATAGCATCCGTGCTGTGATTCTCACACATCAGCACCTTCACCACAATATCAAAAAGTACCTTGTACTGTTGCCTCAGATGTTTGTCCAAGAAACCCTTTGTGATGTTCTGGCAAGAAGAACGAGCAAACAATTTGAAGGAACCCACAATATCATCCTCCTTGTAGGTTAAATGATCCACCCCTTCTGCAGAAATATTTCCAAACAGCGCACAAAAGTCATGCTTGGAAAACACCAAATCCTCCTTGTCAATCTTTGAAGAAATATGGTCTTCATTAATCTTCATTCGTACCAGAAACTGGGCCGCATAACCATCCAGGGTGCGAAAATCTCTGGGGACTGTGGAGATCAACTTTTCAACTCCGGATCTCCTCAATAATTCCAGAATAGCAAGTGCAGACGAGTTCTTGGTGGTGTAGAAGTCGACCACCATTTCCGTTTTCAATTTCTTCATCATCAGAGCATGGTCAAAGTTGCACGGAGGTACCATTTCTGTGAAAGAGAGAGAGAGAGAGAGAGAGCAATACTTTGCAGAGAGAAGTTAGGGTTTGTAAGAATATAGAAACGTGAAAAGATAAATTGAAAAGAAATTTGATTTAAATAGGGCAATACGCGTGGCTTGATTAATAAATGAAGTGTGAACGCGTGTAATAACAAATTTAATTTAGGGAACAAAATCAATTTTTGAATTGATTGACATATTGCACATTGATTAAATCTGATGGCCACGATGAAAGGCGAGATACAGATTTAATCTGGTGCGTTGGCATAGTCATTGGGACTGGGCATAAAGGGGTTTTGTGGCAGTCAAGAGAAAAAGCGAAATGATTGCATAGGCCCTATACCGTAGTCTTAAATACACTCCGAAGTTGAAACGTTTTGAATGTATTTACTAATTTGAAAAGTGTATCCCAATGATCAGAGGCCAGAGAAGTAAAGACATACCTGTCACCTGATATTGTAATCAGATGATACCACAGCAAGTCTGGTGCTAAATCTACTCTGATTCGACTCATCTGGTCCTGGTCAGAGAAGACTTTGGACATTTCTTGAAGTTGACTCAGCACCTCATCTGGGACAAGTGTCACCTGATACATACCTCATCTGGAGATATAACTTCTCTAATATGTCTAATCTGCAGGCATGTTAGCTTGAGAATAAATATATGAAGTAAAGTAAAGAAACAAAGGATACTTCTCTGATGTTCCCCCTAAAACAAATCTGTCTCTGGATCCAACAATCCTAACTCAAAAGCTAGCTCTCTGAATCTGGTCTCAGCCAAAGGCTTAGTTAAGATATCTGCTCTCTGCTTCTCTGTTGCAATCTTTTCCATCCTTATATCTCCCTTCTCAACATGATCTCTGATAAAATGATGCCTTATATCAACATGTTTGCACCTGGTATGAAGAACTGGATTCTGGGTGATTGCAATTGCACTATTACTATCACAGAAAATAGGAATATCCTTAGCTCTAATCTGGTAATCCCTAAGCTGTTGACTAATCCAGAGTAGTTGTGAACAACAGCTCCCTGCAGCCATATACTCTGCTTCTGTTATAGATGTAGCAACCGAAGTCTGCTTCTTAGAACCAAGATACCAATTTATTCCCTAAAAATTGGCATGTTCCACTTGTAGACTTCCTATCTATTCTGCATCCACCATAGTCTGAATCTGAATAACCACTCAACTCTAAGTTATCATCTGCAGGATACCATAATCCTAGGTTCACTGTTCCCTTAAGATATTTCAATATCTTCCTAGCTGCTTCCAAGTGACTCTTCTTGGGATTAGCTTGAAATCTGGCGCAAACTCCTACAGCAAAAGTAATATCTGGTCTGCTTGCAGTCAGGTACAGAAGAGAACCAATAAGTGCTCTGTACTGAGTCTGGTCCACACTCTCTCCAGACTCATCTGGATCCATGTTGAAATTTGTCATCATAGGGATCTTGGCTGCTTTGCTAGATCCTACTCCAAATTTCTCTAACATGTTTCTGGTGTACTTTGCCTGATTAATAAAAATTCCCTTCTCTGATTGCTTAACCTGCAAACCTAAAAAGTAATTCATTTCTCCCATCATGGACATCTCAAACTGACTCTGCATGAGCTCACCAAACTTCTCACACAGCTTCTTGTTAGGGGATCCAAATATAATGTCATCAACATATATTTGGACCAGAAGGATGTCCTTTCCTTCTTCTTTCCTAAACAAGGTTCTATCAATCTTACCCTTAGTAAAACCATTCTCCAGAAGAAATTGAGATAGAGTGTCATACCATGCTCTGGGTGCCTGCTTCAGCCCATAAAGAGCTTTCTTAAGCTTAAACACCTTGTCACCTTGTTCAAAACCAGGAGGTTGTTCCACATACACTTCCTCAGTGAGAATCCCATTAAGAAAGGCAAATTTAACATCCATCTGGTATACTTTGAACTTCATGTGAGCAGCATATGCTAAGAACAATCTGATGGTTTCTAGTATGGCAACATGAGCAAATGTCTCATCATAGTCTATTCCATCAGACTGAGAATAGCCTTGGGCCACTAGCCTTGCCTTTTTCCTAGTAATGACATCATTCTCATCTTTCTTATTCTTGAAAACCCACTTAGTGCCTATCACCTTTTGATGTCTTGGTCTGTCTACCAGCTCCCAAACATCCTGTCTGGTGAATTGATTCAACTCCTCCTGCATAGCAACAATCCAATTTGAATCTTTCAGTGCCTCCTTGATGTTCTTGGGCTCAATCAAGGACACATAGCAACTGAATAAGACAGCTAAGTTAAGAGTTCTCCTAGTCTGGACACCCTTAGTTGGATCTCCTAAGATCAGGTCATTGGGGTGGTCAACCAGGGTCCTCCTTCCCGTGGTCTTGCCTGGTTGATCATCTTCTGTAGTACCTTGGTGATTATCACCACCTTCAGAAGAGCTTCCCCCTACAGGAGTTCCAACCTCTTCTGGTTCTGCTCCTTGTGAAGGCTTCTGCTTCAGAGAACCAGGAGAAGGGTCATCATCTGAATCTGAATCTGAATCAAGAATAGGTGGATTGACTTTGATAACTCTGGGTGTAGTCTGATTCTGGGTCTCATCAGAAGACTTAGAGTCCACCTTGCACTCAAAAGTAGATTCATAAAAAACAACATGAGGTGTTTCCTCCACACAAAGTGAATTCTTATTAAAAACTCTCAAAGCTTTACTAGTGATGGAATATCCTAAAAATATTCCATCAGCCACTTTAGCATCAAAGGTTATTAATTTAGATTTCCCATTTTCATGGATGAAACACTTACATCCAAAAACATGAAAATATGAAACAGATGGGGTTTTACCTTTCCATACCTCATATGGAGTCTTATTATGTCTCTGGGCAATCAGGCACCTGTTCTGAGTATAGCAGGCTATATTAATGGCCTCTGCCCAAAATCTTTGTGGAGTGTTGTATTCTGCCAGAAGTGTTCTTGCAGCTTCTTTGAGAGTCATATTTCTCCTTTCTGCTACTCCATTTTGTTGGGGTGTTCTGGCAGCAGATGTCTCATGAAAAATCCCATGGTCCTTGCAGTAATCTGCAATGTGTGAATTCAAAAACTCTGTCCCTTTATCACTTCTGATTCTGACTATGCTCTGGTTCTGCTCATTCTAAATCTGCTTGAAGAACTCTGGCAGCTTAGTGATAGTTTCATTTTTCTTAAACAAGAACACTACCCAAGTGTATCTTGAAAAGTCATCCACTATCACCAAGGTGTACTTCCTTCCACTGAAACTAAGAGGAGAAACAGGTCCAAACAGGTCCATGTGAAGTAGTTGAAGTACTCTGGTTGTGGTTGTGCTCTGGATATCCTTAAAGGAAGTCTTGGGTTGTTTACCCTTCTGGCATGAACCACAAACCTGATTCTTCTTAAACACTTCATTAGGAAGACCTCGAATGAGACCTTTTCTGGAAATCTTGTTCAGTGTTTTGAAGTTAAGATGACACAATCTCTTTTGCCAAATCCAGCTGTTCTCTGCAGATCCTTTTGCAACCAGGCAAGCATTTCTTGGGCAACTGCTAAAATCTGCAACATAAATGTTACCCTTCCTCAAGCCTATTAGCAAGATATCATTATAATCAGAAGAGAAAACAGTGCATGAATCACTAGAAAACTTCACTGAGTATCCCTTGTCACAGAATTGAGATACTGAAAGCAGATTATGCTTGAGTCCTTCTACATAGTAGACTTCATCTACATATACTCCATTGAAGGTCAACTTTCCAACTCCTCTGGTGACTCCATAGTTATTGTCACCAAACATCACTCTTGGCCCATTTAATGGCTTGAAGTCTTGGAGATTATCCTTCTGGAAGGTCATGTGCTTGGAACATCCACTATCAATGTACCAGACATGGTTGCTTGAAAGTCCTTTCTCCAATGGGCTCTTATCTACCTGCAGAGAAATCAATTAGGTCCCCTACTAGTGCTGAGTCCTGATTGGTTAGTTGCAGGTTTTGTAGGAATCTATAGATAAAGATCATCCCTTGTTGGATGAGGAGATCTTATCTTCCTTCCAAATCTATCTACCAGCACATGTCCTCTGACAATGACATATTGAGCTACTGGTCTGATAAGGACACCTTTCCTATAAATAGGTCTGGTGTACCTTTTCTCAAATCTGGCCTTTGGAATGGCCTGCCTCAAAGACATGGTCTTAAAGGTCTGGTTGTAAGGGTACATCCTAGAAGAACCATGTCTGGTGTCATAACTTCCCAGATCAGTTGGTTTTCTATAGATGGGTCTGGAAGACCTCCTGTGGTTCTGAGAATTAGACCTGCTCTGGTGGTTAAGGGTCCTTTGAGTATACCTATTCTGGAATTGATTCCTCTGAGAAAATTGTCTCTGGGGTACCTGGTGCTGTTGAACATTGTTCCTTCTCTGGTAGTTATTACTCTGATTGGTATTCCCCTTTCTTGAGTGTTTCCTTTGAGGTCCCCTAATCTGGTTAGGTTCCCTTTGAGGATTTCTCTGGGGTCCTCCAATTTTAGTAAGTTCTACTCCTTGGGACTCATTGTTCACAGAACCATCAATCTTCAATGGTTCCCCTTGTTGACACTTATTCTCTAGCATCTTCTCTTCCAGGACAGTCAACTCTTCTGGACCATATGTTATGTGATTAACAGAGTGATTCCTTTTCCAATCAGGATTGTGAACCACCTTGTAACCATTACCAGTTAAGTCTTTTTCATCCCAGATTTCTACCAATTTACCAGCTCTTACAGACTTGTCTTTATTATAAAGGTATTTATGAGTTTTAGTGGTAATTCCAGGATATCCTAAACCACTCTTATCACTAATGCGCTGAGAAGACTCTGATATGATAGATACAACAGATGGCATCTTAGGAGCTTCTCTGGGCATGGGTATCTTCTCTATGTTGTGAGCAACTTGTTTTCCCTTGATAAGAGTCTGGTATTTGGCTCTGAGTTCATTGATCTCATCTTCTTGAGAGTTCTTTTCTTTCATGAGTTGATCTACCAGAGTATCTCTTTCTGTGATCTTATCCTGAAGTTCAGAGACTTCTTTGGAATGATCTTTCATGAGTTCTCTGGTGGATTTATGCTCATGAGAGAGAGATTGAACTTCAGCTCTGAGCCTACCATTCTTTTTCTCAAGTTTTTGACAGAGTTGGACACAATTTTGGAGATCTGATAGCATTTGTTGCATATCAGACTCTCTGGAGTTACCAGATGAATTAGAGGATTCAGTATATTTGGAATTAGATAAGCATAGGGTAGTCTCATTTACCTCAGTGATGTCTTCCATGAGACACACATCATCATCTGATCCAAAGTCAGAAGAAGAACTGGAACTAGTATCCTCCTGCTCTGCTTCTGCCAGCAATGCTCTCTTATCTGCATATCTCCTATCTCTCTTGATCCTTTTCTCTTCTCTTTCCCTAGGAGTGAGTTGAGGACAATCATAACTGTAGTGACCAGTCTTGTTGCATGTGTAGCAGGCATTGTCTCCTCTGGGACTAGGACTTGGCTCTCTCCTCCTATGGTTGTAGTCTGATCTGGCTGGACTACTCTCTCTCCTCTGGTAGTCAGGTCTGCCAGAGCTACCATCCCTCCTCTGATAATCTGATCTCCCAGAGTTGCCAGGGTTGTCATCTCTCCTCCTCTCTGGAGTTCTGAATCTGGTCTCCCTTGAGTCTCCAGATATCTTCTCCTTCTCTGCAGACTTGAAGGAACTCTTCCTGTCTCTGGTAGATTCCTTCCAGTGCCTTTTGTACCTGCCATATTTTGAACTCATTTTATCTAATTTACGAGTTAGAAGTGCTACCTGCTCCTTGAGGCTCAAGTCATCTGCAGTAGACTCCTTTGGCTTGACATCAGGCTTGATAGTTGAAGAGAATGCAACACCTTTCTGACCAGAAGAGGAAACCTCTTCTGTTTGATCCTCCTCTTGAAGATCATACTCATAGGCTTTGAGATCAGACAACAGAAGATGATGATCCAGAGTATTGAGATCCTTGTTGTCCTTGATCACAGTGACTTTAATTCTCCACCTGCTGGTTAGTGAACGCAAGATTTTACTATTAATCTCTTTTTCAGAGTAGGTCTTACCTAAGACACTAGCCTTGTTCAGGAGGTTTGTGAGACGCATGTCCAGCTGGTCAATGGTCTCGTCTGGTTTCATCTTGAAGGTGTCAAACGAGTGTTGAACAGCTTGGAGCTTGTTGTCTTTGATCTTCTCTGTTCCCTCACAGAGAAGTGCAAGTTTGTCCCACATCTCCTTGGCAGTGGCACAAGTTCTGACCTTTTCAATCACCTCTTTAGTAAGTGTGTTGATGATCTCTGTTCTTGCCACCTGGTCCAAGTTGTAGAGCTTTCTTTCATCGTTGTCAAGCTCATCTTTCTTTTTTAGGATTCTTTGCCTGGGGACTCTATCCTCTGCAGTTTTCTGGGCAGCTTCACTAGTTTCTTCTCTGGACTCTGACCTGCCACTATCAATAGGAGTCCAGTAAAATTGAATGGGGCCACTTTCTACCACATCTAACATGCGGTGGTGAATAGCTCCAAGATGATTGCTCATCATGAAGCTCCAGTGGCTGTAATCCTCAAAAGAGAATTCTGGGAGCTTACGGCTCTTGTAAGAAGATTTTGCAGACATTTTGATAAAATTAAGGGAAATAATAAGAACTTGAACAAAAGCACTAAAGAGCAATGGATTTGCCCGGTGACCACCAAAAACTTTTCAAAGCAGTGGTCGTTGGACACACTGCTCTGATACCACTTGTTGGTCCCACTAGTTAGATTGATTGCGGAAGCTTAAGTTAATATGTCTTTCAAATTTCATTTTACAAGAGAGCAACAACTAATAAGAGAATAAGTAAATCGAAAGCAATAAAGAACACAAGATATATAGTGGTTCGGATTTGAATATCCTACGTCCACTCTCCATTTTATCCAAGGGGTCTCACTATCAACCAACTCACTTACTTACTCACTGGAATTGTGAAGTACCAGTTCCTTCTTACAACTTCTTTAGATTTGACTTCAATCTAAAGATCCACAGCCAACAACCTTATCTGGTAGATGAACATGTTGAGGTTTCAACAACTCCTTAAGAGTAGATAAATATTATGAACAATAAGAGTGCTAAGAGTGATTATCAAAAGCTTGGATGGACTTATGCGCGTATGTAGTCTCTCTAGAGCTTTTTCTTGAACTGCACTCTTGTATTTATAGAGGGGATTAGGGCTAGCCGTTGGAGGGCTAATCCAATCAGATCCTCTATTTAAAGAAGCCTTAATCAATCAATTCCCTAATTGATTGATTGGGTTGGTGGGATCCTTGGATTGATTATCTTCAGAACTTTCCAATCCTGATCTTGTTAACTTGATTTGAAACACCAACGGTCAATAGCTTCCTCTGCCTAACTCTGATTTTCTCCAGAGAAGGCAAGACCAGACACCAGGCAACCTAGGTGTCTTCTGGTCCTAATCTGGTGAACAACCAGAATACTCAGTAGAGATAAGGGATCAAACTGAGCATATTTTGTTCTACCAGACTCGTCTGGTCCGGACTCGTCTGGTCTGGGGAAGGTCCTCTGCCTCTGGTCTGATCTCATCTGGTGAAGTCTTCTGGTGACTCTTCTGGTGAAGTCTTCTGGTCTGGCAGTTCCCCCTAGACTAAGTCCTAATCTAGATCATCATCTGGCTAACAGGTCCAGATGGTCCTATTACATCCTCTGGTTTGTTTTAACTCATCAAAACTAACAACTTTTATCCTAACAACCATTCTTTGTGATATCGGGAACAGGATCAAGAATGGAGCATTGTGCGATCTCGGAGCTAGCATTAATTTGATGCCATTGTCGCTTTTCAAGAAGTTGGAAGGTGGTGAACTTCAGCCAACAATGATGACACTTCAACTAGCTGATAGGTCCATCACGAGACCTCAAGGAGTAGTGGAAGACGTGCTCATAAGAGTTGGAGATCACATTTTTCCAGCCGACTTTGTAGTGCTAGAGATGGAGAAAGATGAGCACGTGCCCCTGATCTTGGGAAGACCGTTCTTAGCTACGGCGGGGATGGTGCTAGACGTGGCAAATGGGAAGATTACGTTGAAGGTTGATGATCAAGAAGTGAAGATTTCCCTATATGAAGCCATGAAGCACCCAAAGGAGGATGAGAGCTTGTATTGCATGGATGCAATTGATCCTATTGTTGAAGACACATCTCCTATCCCTAATCCTTCTCATATTTATGAATTTTATAATCCTTCACTTGATGATTTAACCAATGTGCATTATGATCGTGATTATTTTGATAGGGATAAAGTGAAGAAGTCGAAAGAGGAAGAAGTGAAAAAGGTGGACGTGATCCAGTTGGAAGGGAAAGGAGGAGTTAAGAAGAAAAAGTCCAAATTCAAGAAACTGTTTGGTAAGACTCCTCCAGATAAAGGTGAGAAGGAGTTGAGACCCATAGCACTTGGGGATGAGAAGGAAGCAAAAGGGTTCATGATGGTAGGGCATCAAGGAAAGACATGCGAGCACCACTCTTATGAGAGTAAGGGAGGTATTTTTTAGTATGATGTCCCATAAGCTCCTTTGAGCTCGGTCCTGCATGAGGACATTAAAAATAGCGCTGAATGGGAGGTAACCCATTTTTATTTGCTTTTATTTGTTTTTTGGTGTCTTTTTATGTTATTAGGGTGTTGTTGAATCGTAAGTTTTAACCTCGGACTTGAGAGTTTATTTTGTAGGCTTGTTTCAAAAGAAGAGTGGAGTCATGGAGTACTCGAAAGAGAGGAACTCAAGCAAGGGAGTGTTCTACGTTTGAGAGAAACTGAATTGTTTGGTTGAGGTAACCCACAACCCCAAACTTAGACCTCTTCGCAAGGTCGAAGTTTGGGGGGGTGGAGTTTTTTATGTTTCTTGTTACATTGCACCGGAGCACCTCTTTCTTATCTTTGAGAGTGTGTGATTATTTGTTGTCTTGAGATGCTCCTCGGGGTGATTTCGATTTGATTCACTGTTGTATATTTCGTACTTATTGACCCCTTCTACTTATTGGCTGTTATTCTTGAGCATGTTTAATGAGTAGAGTAGATTTGTGGATTTGAGTTAGGGACTCTTTTGTGTGAGTAGTTGAGTTAGAGTGGATTTGAGAGAGAACTAGTATACTTACAAGTTTTCTTTTTGAGTGCTTGTGTGATAAGAGTGAGAATTCACTAGGACTAGCATGGATGTGAAAGCTGTGAGACTTGAGCCTTATGAGATTTTGATATATGAATTAATCTCTTCGTTTGTGAGTGAATCGTCACCTTAGAGGATGCTAGAACTTGTGTGTGCTCTTGCTTCTTGATTGTGTCTAGTTTGATATGCCGAATAGGATCTTAGGTCATCTTTGATTTTATTGAGTCACTTAGCCAAAATTTTCCTTACCAATGACATTGAATCCCTTGTTAGCCCCTTTGAGCTTTAAGCCTATTTTATTTGCTAGCACATATGAACACTATTCCAATTCCTAAGCCTTTTTGTCCAAATTTGAGTGGAGAATAGGAAAAGTGTAAATGTGAAGGGAGTGAATTGAGTTGAAAAAGGAAAATGTTGTTTGTTGAGTGAATATGAGAAGAAGGTGTGATGAAGTTATGAGATGTGGGAAAAAAAAGAGAAAAAAATTGAGAATGAGCAAAAGAAAAAAAATGAGCTCATGTGCGAAAAAGAAAAAAAGTGAAGTGATTGAAAAAAAAGTGAAAGAGTGAGAAAGAAAAAAAAATTGAAGTGTTGAGAGAATTGGAATTGAAAGTTTGTGGATTGAATATGTTTGAAGTAGTCTGTTCCTTATCTCGAAGTACCGAAGTTTGATTTTCTATTCTCCATTCACTTGAGTCACTTTACCATATTGATTCCCACCTGTCCAAAGAGCCTACATTACAACCTTGAGAAAGTCCTTTTTGATTCGGCATTGATTTCTAGAGTATGGTTGAAGTTAAGAGCACTTACAAGCCTATGGCTGCCAATTTGAGTGATTGATTGTTTGAGTGAGTCCCTTGATCATTGATATACACTTGTGAGGGAGCGAAACACATCGTTGAGTGCACATTAATGCTTGATCTTGGTGTTTCTTGTTATTGTTGCATGAGTATGATGAAGGAAAGTGAATGAGTATACGTGTGATTGATCTTTGAAGCTCGAGTTCATTTGCTTGCATGATTGATTCTTTGACTCATTCCTAACAATTTCACTTGACTTATTATTTCGTTGCTTGAGGACAAGCAACATGGTAAGTTTGGGGGGTTGATTAGGCGTGAAATTGTCATGATTCGTCACTTAAAATACCCTGATTTTGGTCAATTTTATCGAGTATTTGGAGTCAATTGAGCATTATTTCTATACATTGATAAATTTGTCTCTTTGATGCTCGTAGGTGAATCGAGGGCGAAGAACGTAGTTCGTAGGACTTTGAATCGACTCAAACGGATGCCCGGATGAGAAGATATCGAAGAAATACGATTGATGTTAGTGTTGAAGAAGAAAAGTGCTACTTGGTGAAAATTTGGGAGCATTCGAGTAACACACTCGAGCACTAGCGCTCGAGCACGTTGCTCGAGCGCCTAAAACGTACAGAAAATTTCAAGCGCTCGAGCGCCCCAAAACATGCAGAGAAGTTTCACCATTCTCGCGCTCGAGCACTTGAGTCATTCGAGCTATACGCTCGAGTGCGACCGCTCGAGCAGGCCTGCTCGAGCACCTTCAATTTTTGCGTTTTCAAAGGCGTTTTTCGGCCCATGAGTTCACGATTCGGCCCGTGGCTTATATATACGCGTCCAAAGCTCGATTTTGAGATATACCGGAGATCACACTTCACGAGATAGTTTGAGAGTTTTAGAGTTCGTTTTTGGAGAGGAAGAAGAGAAGCAAGTTTATGATTACGTTTTTTAGGTTTTCATTACAAATTCGAATTACGATCTTACTTTTTAGTTTCTTTTGGTTATATTTTCGTTCTTGAACACGTTGAGATTCCTTTTCTTGAGTTAATTTAAGTTTATTCTTTTAATTCGTTAAACCCTAGTTTATGTTTGATCTCTTCTTCGTCTTAATTATCATGTTCATGTTCGTTACTTATTTAATTGCTATTATTTACGTTAAACCTATGTCTAGCTAAAACCCTTGCATGCTTGGGGTAGGATGAACTCGTAGAAGTAAGTTGTGGGTATGTAATTAGGATAACTTGTGACGTTAGGTTTTAATTCTCTTGATTAATGAATTCTTAAAATTAATCTTAACTTTACTTTTGAATTTCGTTCGAAAGGTGTTAGAGAGAGAACGACCGTATCACTCTTTAACAACGAGTAGACTTAACTAGAGGGTTTAGAAAGGGTTAATTCATCTACCAGTTTAGCGAAGGAGGACGACCGCATCACCTTAGTTAAATTAGGGTCTCATTAATTAAGCACAATCTATTGACTTGTTAGTGGATTAGTGAAGTCGAGTGTTAGGGGTAAAGTATTAGGGTTTAGAATCTTGAGCTTTCACCTTGCATCCTTTTACTTAGGTTATTTCTTGCGCGTCACAGTTATTTTGATTATGTACCTGCTCCGTTAGTATACCTAGGGATTCCTATCCTAAGCATCACCATCTCTTACTTGAAAACAACCAGTAGTTAATTCGTCTTTTGAGTATTTTAGTTTAATTAGTTTATTTTAGTATTTCAATTAATCTTTTAAAGAAAAAACCCAAAAACATTACACTCATATTAGTTACGACTCGTAGATCTTCAGGGATCTGTTCACATACACTCCATCTCGTGGGATCGATATACTTGGTCGTTATACTTACTCTTACTACAGTGAACCCGTACTCTTGCGGGGAAGCTACTAGTAAAAGCTAGTATATATCGCTTCAAGTCATGCCTCAATTATATGTAGTGTGTTTTTCGAGCAACTGCTGTTTGTTCAACCGAATCTATCAGGTGCTGAAAAAGACGATGTGCTTCAAATGGAATTTGCGTCGTGGTTTGAACAACTTGTAAGTGATATATATGTATAAGTAACTTGTTATTATTAATTTTTATATATAATGAAATATATCGTAAAATTTTAAAATATAGGTGGAGAGAAATCGTATTCAGGATCAGTTTATACGTGCTCTCGCGGGCGGTCCTAGCAGTACTGTCACCACGTACCCTGGGTATTACGTTAATGGTTTCAAATTTCACACACGAGATTATGGTGCCTCTAAAGCAACCATGAACAGTGGAGTTTGCATTAAAGGAACAAACTATGATTTCAATGAAAATGATTTCTATGGGATACTCAAGGAAGTAGTGGTTTTGGAATACCCTGGACTTACTGAAAAAAAAGTTGTTCTGTTCAAATGTCAGTGGTTTGATCCTACTGTACCGAGGGGAACAAAAATACATCCTCAGTATAAACTCGTGGACATTAATCCAAGAGGACGGTACGGTCGTTATGATCCATTCGTGCTTGCAAGTCAAGCTACTCAGGTTTGCTATTGTAAGTATCCCGGTGCATCTGTCCAACCGGGTCGAGAGTGGTGGGCAGTTTGCACCACCAAGGCGCGATCCTTAGTGGAAGTCGATAGAAAGAGTGAACCAGAGCTCCCCCCCTTTCAAGAGGACGATATAATATCTCAGATGAATGTGCAAATAGATGATGATCTTGTCGTTTTGGCTGATTTTGACGCTGCACTAATTGAGGTAGAGAATGAAGAAGAGGAAGAAGGTGAAGAAGATGTTGAAAATGATGAAGAAGATGATGAAAATGATGAAGAAGATGAAGAAGATTGATGAATTGATGAATTTATATTGTTATATATTGTGTACGCTTGATGTATTGATGTGTTTGCTTGTTTTAATTAATTAATGGATTCTGTATTTGTTGTGTTTGTTTGATGTATTGATGTGTTTGCTTGTTTTAACTGTTATGTACATACATATTTTAATTTTACATTGTTACTTAATGTATTAATTGCTATGTATATAGATGGCTGGAGGTAGAAGTATCCGTAACTTGTTCGGTGGCCGGCGCTCGTACACCAGAGTCGGAACAAGAGAGAGAACCGGTACAAGTCTTTTTAGTTGTCCCAACCAAAATATCTTGTACACATGTTATAACTGTACGTAATTGTTAAATACAGATGGAAACATCGGAAACAAATACAGGTCGATGCAGCTTTTGGGGATCCTCCTCCCAAACCGGAAGAGTACCGGTTCCTGATTTGCAGAATCAGAATGAAGAACCAGATATGGTTGAGGATGACCCTGTCGTTCCGGAAACTGCGGAAGAGCTCACCAATCATGCACCTCGTCCGAATCGGCTACGCATCTATACGTATCACAATGTGTATGTTAAATATAACTTTGTCTTTTTTTATTTAATTTTATTAAAATATATATATATATATATATATCAATGTGTGAAACAAAGTTTCTATAGATTGATGCCCTCGAATGCTGTTTCGAGGTTGATTCAGAACATCATGTCCCATCAAATGGAGATGGGCGGTTTCACTTATAAGCTGGTGTCAGAAGGAAGGAGGAAAGAGTGGTGGGAGACATTCCAGGTAATTGTTAATTTTGTTAAGTATGTAGTATTATATGTATGTCTACATTTTTACTTAATTAAAATAAACGTGATTGTATATATTTTCTTCAGAGGGAAACCTACTGGGATCCAACGACGGAAAATACGGTGGTAATTAAAAAGTTGTTCATCCAGAGGTCTAGAGAATGATTCACGGATCTCCTCAGTCTTTGGAAGAGGATCCATCGATGTGAAGGAAAAACCGCTTATCTTCGGTCGGAGGAAGAGGCCCCTCAAAACACAAAGGAGGGGCAAAAGGAGCTGCACAATGGACTGAAGAATACATAAGTAATTAATCTTGCACTACAACATAGGGAGATTTTAATTACTTTATTATACATAACCCGAATTTTTTGGAATACAGGAGAAGAAATATAACCGGCTCCCTACTGAATGGGAAATTGTGCAACATTTCCACAACTGTGGGGAAGGGGAGTACACGTATGGGGGAATTGCTGAAATAAGTGTAAGTGTTTTACATTAACATTAACAATATAAATAACACGTTTATATACTTTTTCATTTACATAATTTTGTATGTCTAGGGCTCCGTGGAGGAACGAGTCTCGCAATTACAGCCTTCAGCGGATGAAGATGAGCGCTTGAACCGATTGAGTCAAGCGTATGCTGAGACAGTGAGGCCAGAACACGGAAAAGTTAGGGGTCTCGGTCAAATGAAGACGATGCGCATACAATCTGGCCCAGGCGGGACATCATCTGGTACACACGTTGGCGGCTATGACCAAAGAGATGTTGATCGCTTGTTGGCTGAAGAGCGCGCGAGATATGAAAGAATGTTGGCGGAGCAACAGAGACAGTATAACGAAAATTTGCGTCAGGAAGTGCACAACCAGATGATGGTGTGGATGCAAGGACATCAGGGAAACCTACCTAGTGGGTTTTCCCAACCAGCTACTTCATATCCTCCTTACCCAGGTTATCCTTCTTATCCTCCCGTCCCTGGTTACGCCCCCTGTCCTCCCACCGGTCCTTCTAGTGGTGTTCCTCTCGTTCCTCCTAGTGGTTTTCCCACCACCCCTTATCCTCAGGCCTCTCCTGCTCGTCCTCCAGCTTCTGGTCCTTCCCCGTCTCGTCGTAATTCCATATCTCCAATTGGATTTGTAGACCTACTTGAAATAGGTGCATATTCTGGTTACCCTCCGAGGGGTAATTATTCTGGAAATGAAAGAGGTGGTGATGATGATGATGATGATGAGAGATAGATGTCATGAATATTTGATCGTGTTTTTGAACTATATATGTTGGTTTAAGATTTTACTGTTTATTTAGATTTAATTGTCTGGATATTTGAGCATGTGTGGATATTTTAATTATTATGTCTGGATATAATTGGAACTATATATGTTGGTTTGTTATTATTATTATTGATTTTAGTGAAAAATAATTTCAAAAATATTTATTTTAAATTTTTATTGATTTAATAAAAAAAACAAACTTTATATGTGTATATGTGTACACATATTAGTAAATAGTGAAAATAAATATATGTGTATTAGTGTACACATAATAGTAAATAGTAAAAATGAATTTAAAAAGTACTTTTATTTTATTTTATTGATTTAAAAAAAAATTAACGATCAATATATGTGTACACACATTAGTAAATAGTAAAAATAAATTAAAAAATATTTATTTTTAAAAACAAAAACAATCAATATATGTGTAATAGTGAAAAATAATTAAAAGATATTTATTTTGAAGTTATATTGATTTTTAATAATATATACAAGTGATAGTTTAATTTTATATGTAATGATAATTTTCATATAAAATATAAAAAACAATTAATATTAAGTAGTATTATATTTAAAATATATAACATAAAATATATTAAACATATATATTACACTTGAAAACATAACAAGTAAATAGCCTTGCCCAAGCGGCACGACGAAACACCCAAGGCCTCCGCATACATGGAGGTCGCGTGTTCGAAACCTAAGGGAGGCGAATTTCGCCTAATATATGCTGAGAGTAAGGTGTGTGGGTGCTAGCCTAGTGGATCCGCGGGGGAGGGTCCGGGCCTGAGGTCGTGGGTTCGAAACCCACGAAAATAAAAAAAATTCGGTTGGGACTACGCGAGGGAATTTCCCTCGCCACGTCAGCCGAGGGAAAATTCCCTCGCCCAATGACAGGTTGTCACGTCAAAGATGAAGAGGGATTTAATTCCCTCGCGCACCTTTCCCGAGGGCATTAAAGAGGGATATTTCCCTCGTGCCCCTTTCCCGTGGGTTTAATTCCCTTGCCTTTTCCGAGGGCTTAGCCGAGGGAAATTTTATCGAGGGATTTTTTCCCTCGTCTGTTCCCCACGCGAAATCCCTCGTTAAAACCCTCTCCATTTTTCGAGGGATTTGTTTTTTCCTCGTGTACAGATTGGCGACGAGCATTTTGGAGAGGGAATAAATCTCTCTTCAATACCCTCTCTATCTTCGATTCCCTCTTTAAAACTCTCTCCAAAACCCTCTTTAAATCAACTCATTTTTGTGGTGGAATTGATACACAATTCGCCACTTCTCCTTGTGTCGATTGACTTCCGAGAATTAGGAGGAAATCAGAGAAATTTCGTTATATTTTACGGTAGACAAGTCCAATTTGGGTTTATATACCGGGTAGAGTTTAGCAATTTTCATCGATTTTATCAAAATTTTCATAGTGTTATATGCGAAACAGACACCCATTGCATATACTATCTACTTTTGAGTAAGTTTGTGCTATCTACTTTTTTTTTATTCGGATGTCCAACAAAGGTGTGTCTCTATAAATAACAACAATGGTTTTATCTTCACTTTTTACTTTATTCATATGAACGCTATAATACCCACTCTTACTTTATCTATTTTATATATATTTTTTAAAAACATGTACCTAAACAATTAGACTCAATTTTAGTGGGCGAAAGAATTATGAATCTAAGTTCCGTACAAATCAACTAACACCGAATCTAATTCCAGTGGTTTTGGGCTAAACAAACCACTGAAGAGTTACAAAATTAAAAAAAAAAAGGATTATTTGATGAAATTTAAACATAACATGAATGGATTTAAAAATTCATAGATTTCAAATAACATTGATTTGCTAAGTATTTAAAATTTTCTCAATTTAAAATAGAGTCAAAGCTAAGTATTTGAAATTCAACCATTTGAATATCTTAGGCAAATTTATGCATATAGGCCAAAAATTATTCAAATTTATTAAAATAGGGAAGTTATAGAATTTGTTGCATAAATAAGGTTGATCGCTCCTACCAGGAGCGATCAACCCACCCCCACTTCCCAGCCCACCTTCTCCCCCTCCCCCCACCAGCACCCCCCTTGATCGCTCCCCATACATGCGATCAAGGGGAACCAATTTTTTTTTTTTTTTTTGCTTTATTTTTAAATATCAATTTTTTTATTTTTGAAAATAAAAAATTAGTACTCCCTTCATCACGCGATTATTTTCACACAACCTTATTTTTTATATTTTAGAAAGTGAATTATTTATTAATAACTAAAATAATAAAATGACTTTTAAGGTTGAGTATGATAGATCTATCTCTTTACCATTATAATGTGACTTAAAAATTACTTTATCATTTTAAATAGTAATAAAAAATTCGTTCACTAAAACACGAGAAAACAATAACTATGAAAGTTGTTGCGGGGCGGAGGGAGTATTTGTTAAGTAATAGATGCAAAATTCTAAAATAATATTTATTTTGGAATGGAAAGAGTAATAATAATTGGGTAACTCTCTCATGCACTTGGTACATGGTAAACTCACTCAACAGTTGAAATTGTTTATATTTTTCATATTTATCAGTATTATATAATATAAATGGTGATAATTCAACTTGAAAAGTATATATTAGGTCAATATATATATATATATAATATTATATATAATACAATATGACCACAATTAAAATTTCTTACTGATATTAAAAGGTAAAATAAATTCATTAATATGTTATAATATCATTTATTTATTTATTTATTTATTTCAACTGAAATGTTAGTTTTATGTTAAATATCTTAAAATATATAATGTATTATTATCATGAAAGTTGGGGTTGTTTACACTAAAAACTGTAGGTTGATTATACTGAAAAGTATGGTTATACTTTTCAGTATAATCAAATCATATTTTTCAGTATAAACAATCTCAATTATTGAGTGAGTGCACCATGCACAAAGTGCACAAGAGAGTTACTCCATTATTATTACTCTTTCCATTCCAAAATAAATGTAATTTTAGAATTTTGTATCTATTACTTAACAAGTACTCCCTCCATCGCCAAACGACTTTCATAGTTATTGTGTTTCTCGTGGTTTAGCGAGCAATTTTTTTATTACTATTTAAAATGATAAAATAATTTTTAAGTCACATTATAATAGTAAAGACATAGATCCATCATACTCTACCTTAAAAGTCATTTTATTATTTTAATTATTAATAAATAATTCGCTTGCTAAAATATAAGAAAAAAAGGTAGTGTGAAAATAATCGAGTGATGAAGAGAATACAACTTTTTTTTTTCAAAATAAAAAAATTGATATTTAAAAAAACAAAAAAAGTTAAAAAAAAAAAGAATTGATTCCCCTTGATCGCATATATGGGAGGCGATCAAGGGAAGGGGAGGGGAGGGGAGGGGAGGGGGTGGGAGAAGGGGGGGTGGGTGGGGGGGTGGGTGGGGGAGGGGTTGATCGCTCATACTAGGAGCGATCAACCCTATTTTTGCAAACTTTCTCCAACTTTCCTGTTTTAATAAATTTAAATTATTTTTTGCCTATATACATAAATTTGCCAATATCTTACCTACACAAGTGAAGTGAATATGGAATGTGGATTTAAAACTCAAAATCCCTCCATCCATCCAAACACAACATAATATGATACTCCCTCTGTCCAATTTTACTAATCCATTTTTTGGGCTGTTAATTTTTGTCATATGTTGAGAGTATTATAGGATATTGTGAGTTCCATTTATAAATAAAGTGATTGTTTATGAAAAATATAATACTTTTATTTTTCATAAACAATCAATTTATTTATAAATAGACCTCACAAGAACTCATAATAAATTCCAACATATGATAATAAAAACAATTAAAAAAATAGGACTATTAAAATTGGATAGAGGAAATATTTATTTTCAATTAAACCTTTGAATATCAATAATATGATATATAGAAAAATCCCTCCATCATTAACTAATCTGTGGAGTGTCAAATGTGAAGTATCTTGTCTGTTGAGCTTGATTCAATAAGAAGCTATGTTGTTAAAGTGTTAGCCGTAGAAGTTAGTCAAATTTGGGGTACCAGAGGAGGAGGACCAGATGAGGATGATCAGAGGAGTCTGACCAGAGTAGTCTGGCAGATGAGCTACCAGAGGAGGTCCATCAGATGAGGAATACCAGAGGAGTCCTATCAGAGGAGGTCTGAACCAGAAGTCATCTGATGTGAGTGACCAGAATCAGACGAGGTCAAGTCATCTGATCCAAAGTTCAAAGACGCGAATTACACCAATTTGAAGCTAGCGCGATGGCGGTTCTAACTGATTCAACTAGAGTGGTTATTGAATTCGTTAGCCAGCTGGATAACTACCTTACATTGAGTTTGTTACAACTGAATCAATTCGTAGGGTTCATCTCAATCTCTGTAAACTATAAAAAGGGACTTCTCAGCTGAGAGAAGGAACACACAATTCTTAGTGAGATCATTATTGAGTGCAAACACAGAGAGTCTGTGAGATTGAGCGATTGTAACTTCCATTATTCCTACTTAGTGAAAAGCTATCCTCTCCGACCCTGTGGACGTAGGAGTATTCATCTCTGAACCACGTAAATCTGGTGTTCTTGTGTGTTTTCAATTTAGTTCTTATTTTATTGCCGTAATTCCGATTCCCTGATTACAAGTTTTTCTTGTGAATCTAAATCGATTAACAAGTGGCGCCGTCTGTGGGAAGCAATGATGGCTTCAACTAAGTTCGACATTGAAAAGTTCACGGGGAAGAACGATTTCAGCTTATGGAAGATTAAGATGAAAGCTCTCCTGGTACACAATGGTTTGTACGAAGCCTTGTTGCCACCGGATCAGGTGGCTTCTGGAACTAATCCGGCGAAGGTGGAGGAGAACAAGAGGAAAGCACACAGTGCACTTATCTTGTGTCTTGGGGATAAACCATTGAGGGAAGTATCGAAGGAGAAAACCGCTCTTGAAGTCTGGAATAAGCTGGAGCAGTTATACCAGACTAAGTCTGTTACGAACAAGTTATACATGAAACAGAAGCTTCAAGTCTTCAAGATGAGTGAAGACAAGAATCTTGGTGATCAGTTGGACGAGTTCAACAGATTGGTGGATGATCTGGAGAGTTTGGATGTTATAATTGATGATGAAGACAAGTCATTGATGTTGTTGAATTCCCTAACTAAGTCTCTGGAAAATTTCAAAGATGTCTTACTATTTGGAAGACAAGATCAGGTGATGTTTGATGACATTCAAACTGCCCTGAAAACCAAGTTTCTACAGATCTAGACAGAAGGAAAGAAGCCTACTGAAGGATTGAATGTTCAATCCAAGAAGAAGAAGGGGTTTCAGTCCAAGAAGAAGGATGGTGGAAAAGGGAATAAGGGTGGGAAGAAATCTGATTTTGTTGAGAAGAGAAAATGTTTCACTTGCCATAAGGAAGGTTATCTGAGAAAGAATTGCCCTGAAAGAAGGAAGAAATACAATCAAGGTGATCAAGATGGAAATGCAGCTGTGGTGGAGGTTGAAGGATATGATAGTGCAGAAGTCTTGATGGTTAGTCATGAGAGACTAAGTCAAGAGTGGGTCCTGGACTCTGGGTGTACTTTTCATATGTGTCCACATGAAGACTGGTTCCTGAATCTTGAGAAGATTGATGGAGGTCTTGTTCTTTTGGGTAATGATGAGAGTTGTAGAGTGCAAGGATCTGGTTCTATCAAGATCAAGATGTTTGATGGAGTTGATAGGATCTTATCTGATGTCAGGTTTGTTCCTGAGTTGAATAGAAATCTTGTTTCTCTGGGTACATTGAATTCTAAGGGCTTTGAGTTCAAGACAGAAAAGAGAGTTTTGTCAATAACCAAATCTGGAAGAATTGTTATGAAGGGTATGATAAAGAATGGTTTGCATACTTTGATTGGAAGGACAGTAACAGGATCAGCTGATGTTACTATGGAGTCTTCTGATGCCAACTTGTGGCACAAGAGATTGACACATGTTGGTGAGAAGGGCCTGGTGGAGTTATCCAAGAAGGGAGCAATCCCTGGGAAGAGGATATGTAAGCTGAAATTCTGTGAGAGGTGTGTTCTGGGGAAATCAAAGAAGCAAGCATACCAGAAGGGGAAGCATACCACCAAGGAGGTTATGGATTACATACATTCTGATGTATGGGGACCAACAAGGGTATCCACTCATGGTGGAGGCAGGTATTTCCTTACCCTTATTGATGATTATTCCAGAAAGGTTTGAGTTTACATTCTTAAACAGAAGAATGATGCCTTCTCTAAGTTCAAAGAATGGTTGATTGAACTTGAGAATAAGAGAGGCATAACTATCAAGCACTTAAGGACTGATAATGGGCTTGAATTCCTATCAGAGGAGTTTCAACAATTTTGTAGGGAGAAGGGTATTACTAGGCATAAAACTGTTCCTTCAAACCCCCAGCAGAATGGTCTAGCTGAGAGAATGAATAGAACTATTCTAGAAAGGGTTAGGTGTATGTTATCTGATGCTCAATTACCTAAGAGTTTTTGGGGTGAAGCTGTTAACACAGCTGTGTATCTCATTAATAAAGTGCCATCATCTGCTATTGATTTTAAAACCCCAGATGAGATCTGGTATGGAAAGATATCAGATTACTCAAAGTTGAAAGTTTTTGGATGCTTAGCTTATGTTCATGTGAAGCAAGATAAACTTGAACCTAGAGCTTTAAAATGTGTTTTCATTGGATATCCAAAGGGTGTTAAAGGGTACAAGTTGTGGTGTCTAGAGCCTGGGAACCAGAAGTGTATTACCAGCAGAGATGTTGTGTTTAATGAATCACAAATGGGATACAAGTCTGGTGGAGGTGATAGAGAGCCATTAGCTGAAGAGATGGATGATGTTATTTCTGAGCCAATTACTCAAGTTGAGGTGGAGCCTAATCATGATAGTGCATCTGGTTCTGAACCAGAGCAAGAATCAGGAGAGAATGAGTCATCAGATGAGGATAATGCACCAGTAGAGGAGGAGGAAGGAGTGCCAGAAGCAGACTTGAGAAATTATAGTTTGACAAGAGACAGAACAAGAAGACAAATTCATCCTCCAGCAAGGTTTGGTCGAGTTGATCTGGTCTCCTATGCACTTGTTACTGCAGAAGCCATAGAGTACCAAGAACCTAAAAGCTACAAGGAAGCCCTTGAGTGTGATGATAGGGAGTCATGGATTACAGCCATGACAGAAGAGATGGAGTCTCTTAAGAAGAATCATACTTGGATTCTTGTTGATAAGCCACCTAGGCAGAAGCTAATCAGTTGTAAATGACTGTTTAAAAGGAAGCTTGAATCTGGTGTGAAGGATCAAGTGAGGTTTAAAGCCAGGTTAGTAGCTAGAGGATTTACTCAAAGGGAAGGAATTGATTACAATGAGGTATTTTCACCTGTGGTTAAGCATTGTTCAATCAGATTACTTCTGAGCAGAGTAGTCCAAGAAGATCTGGAGCTGCAACAACTGGATGTTAAGACAACTTTTCTGCATGGGGATCTTATTGAGAGTTTATACATGCATCAGCCAGAAGGGTTTGTTGAACCAGGGGGAGAAGAAAAGGTGTGTCTACTCAAGAAATCATTGTATGGCCTCAAGCAAAGTCCAAGACAATGACACAAGAAGTTCAATGAAGTTATGCTATCCATTGGGTTTGTAAGGAGCAAGTATGATACTTGTGTATATCTGGAAAGGCAAGGTAGTGATGTGATAGCCTATCTTCTGATTTATATAGATGATATGCTTATTGCTAGTAAGAGTCTTTTGAAGATCCAGAGTATCAAAAGGAAGCTCAGTGCCAGATTTGACATGAAGGACTTGGGAAATACTAAAAGGATTCTTGGAATGGATATTCTTAGGGACAGAGAAGCTGGAAGACTATTCTTATCCCAGAAGAGTTACATTGAGAAGGTCCTGAAGAGGTTCAACATGCATGAGAGTAGGTCTATAACAACTCCTCTGGGCAACAGTTTAAATTATCTAAGGAAATGGAACGTAAGTCTGAAGAAGAAAATTGTTGGGATATGTTTTAGTTTTGATGATTTTCCAAAACAACATGTAATAGGTTTGAGAGCAGTCAGGATAGTATTCTTTATTTCAGGTCAGACTAGGTTAGTTTTTCAGTAGAATAGGTTGTTCAGTTGAGGGGGAACTCAGCAACACAGCCTGAAGATATCAAGATGACACCCAGAAGAACTGACTGAAGTCATGCCTGCAACCTGAACCTGAAGAGAAGCCTGAAGGATGTCCCACTGAGTGTAAACCAGGCTGATCTAAGCTAAGTCAGGTGGACCACTCAGTGAAGAGCATGATCAGGAGGATCAGTGCTGCACCAAGTAGGCCCTGAAGGAGTCAGGCTACTGTGGTCAGGGAAGTTTGTCATTCAGCCTTATGACAAACTTCTTGGAAATGATCTTCAAACAGTCTCTGAAGGACAACTACACTGAAGACGTTCAGTCCACTGAAGATCATCAGTCAGTGAAGGAGGAAACTACCTAAAGTCAGTGGGTCTTAGTCAAACCCACTGAGTCAAAGATCCGTGAATCCAGGCCACGTGGACCAATCAGCACGAGGCATCAACTCTGACACTGACAAAGGCCGAATTCCAAGAAAAGTGGTTGAAACCATTAAATGTTGGATTCAAATGTATCTTCCCTCCAACGGATACATTTGAATCCCCATTATAAATACAAGCTCATAGCTTCATTGTAAGGGTGTGAAAGAAGAAAATAAACACCTACAAGCTGTGAGGGTGTGTTAGTTGTTAGGGAGTCATAAGGAAGTATTACACACCCACGACACTGACCTTTAGGGTTATCACTTATATTCATTGAGTGTCAAGCTTGTAACTCTTAGCTTAGAGAGGTTTTCCTAATCTTAGCTTTAAGGCTAACACATTGTAAAGGAAAACCTCACCTAGTTGGAGAAAACCAAACCAAACTAAACCCTTTCAGAAGATTGTTAGGTTTGTAGTGAGGTGAGGAGAGGCAGCCCAGGGAGTGGCGTGAGTCCAGTTGTAAGTGCACCTTGACACGTTAAAAAACAAGAATCCCAAGTAGTGGATTTCCTGTTAAATCAGGTCGTGGATGTAAGAGCTTGAGTCTCTGAACCACGTTAAACTGAGCGTACTTATCTTTCAAAGTATTTACTAAAGTATTGTGAAAATCAGCTCACTGAGAGCTTTGTTAAGAAAACTTTAGTTAAGCATTTGTCAGGGAGATCCAACTCACTGACTAAATCAGGCAAGACACTCGAGAGTTCAGTCTCTCGAGTCACTGCCTTGTTCAGAGCCTGAGCTGTCAAGTCTCATCACTGACTTGATAGCTATGACTCTGAGCAACGCAGTGACTTGAGTATTCCGTCACTGAACTCAGTCAGGGTGCGGCGCGAAGGTTTAAAAAAAAAAATTGCTCCTGAATTCCCATTTTACCCTTCGAAAACGGGACCATCAAGAAGACTATGATGAAAGTACCTTATGCAAATGGGGTTGGAAGCTTGATGTATGCACTGGTCTGCAGTAGACCAGACTTAGCTTATTCATTGAGTATGGTAAGCAGATACATGTCTAATCCAGGGAAGTTGCATTGGGAAGCTTTGAAATTGATATTCAGATACCTTAAAGGGTCATCTGATTTGGGTTTGATGTTTGAGAGGATGACTGACCAGAAGAGTCCACTAGAAGGATTTGTAGATTCTGATTTTGCTGCTAATCTGGATACCAGAAGATCCTTAACAGAGTATATTTTTACTCTTTACAATACTGTTGTAAGCTGGAGATCTGTTCTGCAGAGTGGAGTTGCTTTATCTACTACAGGAGCAGAGTTTGTTGCAGTGTCTGAGGCTGTTAAGGAGACTTTGTGGTTGAAAGGCATTATCAAGGATTTTGGTATAAACCAAAGGGCTGTGGTCATTCATTGTGATAATCAGAGTGCAGTTCATCTGGTTAAACATCAAGTGTTCCATGAGAGATCAAAGCACATTGATGTGAGGTTGCATTTTGTAAGGGAAATCATTGACAAAGGTGTGGTTCTGATCCAGAAGATATCTACAGAAGATAATGCTGCAGATATGTGTACCAAGTCTTTACCAGGTGCTAAATTCAAGTTCTGTGTTGAATTGGTAAAGATGAGTGTATGAGATGTTCCTTAGTCCCAAGCTGGAGTGTGGAGGAGAGGAAGAGAGGATGGATACTTCTCATCTGAGGTGGAGAACTGTGGAGTGCCAAATGTGAAGTATCTTGTCTGCTGAGCTTGATTCAATAAGAAGCTATGTTGTTAAAGTGTTAGCCGTAGAAATTAGTCAAATTTGGGGTACCAGAGGAGGAGGACCAGATGAGGATGACCAGAGGAGTCTGACCAGAGTAGTCTGACAGATGAGCTACCAGAGGAGGTCCATCAGATGAGGTATACCAGAGGAGTCCTATCAGAGGAGGTCTGGACCAGAAGTCATCTGATGTGAGTGACCAGAATCAGACGAGGTCAAGTCATCTGATCCAAAGTTCAAAGACGCGAATTACACCAAATTGAAGCTAGAGCGATGGCGTTTCTAACTGATTCAACTGGAGTGGTTATTGAATTCGTTAGCCAGCTGGATAACTACCTTACATTGAGTTTGTTACAACTGAATCAATTCGTAGGGTTCATCTCAATCTCTGTAAACTATAAAAAGGGACTTCTCAGCTGAGAGAAGGAACACACAATTCTTAGTGAGATCATTATTGAGTGCAAACACAGAGAGTCTGTGAGATTGAGAGATTGTAACTTTCATTATTCCTACTTAGTGAAAAGCTATCCTCTCCGATCCCGTGGACGTAGAAGTATTCATCTTCGAATCACGTAAATCTGGTGTTCTTGTGTGTTTTCAATTTAGTTCTTATTTTGTTGCCGGAATTCCGATTCCCTGATTACAAGTTTTTCTTGTGAATCTAAATCGATTAACATAATCTATCAATGAAATTAAATAAGATCAAACAGAAGCACACTCTTCATACATGTAATCAATGAGCACCTCAGAAAAGCTGCAAATCATATGCAAATGTTGTGATTATGCTAGCTTCTGTCCATTCATTCATGAGTCACATATTGTGATTTTGATAGATGGAAGAATACGCATAGTATTTTATATCCGCTTGTGTCAATGTTTCTGTACTGCATTGAAGGCTAGCATTCTTCGTAATTTTCATTGAGCAGCTACAGAATTAAGAGAGAGAGAGAGGACCAAACGGTAAATAACTCGCTCTTTACCTAAAAAGATAATGGTTTACAAGCCTGTTGATAAGAAATTCTAGTTCATTTTACTCCTTTTCATCTACAATAGGCCTGTTTGATAATGATTTAGGTTTCATTCTCTCCGTTCAAACCGTGAAATCTATACATATATAATAACAAAATCTTCTGCCAAAAATAAAAACTAATTTTGAATCTTCAATTTGTATTCCCAAATTAGTTAGGAAAAATCTGAAGAGTTATCTAATTGTTTAATTTAATGATGTAATAACTCTTATTATACGTGAAGATTTGAAAAGTTTTTATCATTAAAACCTCGAAAGACTATTTGGAAGCATGATCTTCTCATTTTTCCATGTTAAATATAAGAACCTTAAGCCATATTCCTATTTAATTTACAACTTTTGCAGCTGATTGATACAGAAAGCAAATTAACATGATGGTTACCATTTCAGCAGCAGGTTCTTTTCAAACTAATTTTAAGAATTTTTGGTATTTTAATTTCTATTTAACTATACTAAACTCTTTCTTCCAAGGGTTAATATATATTTCTTTCAAAGGTAAAAATATATATTCAACAAATTTTTCGGTGGGTGAATGAGGTAGATTCTTCCATAACTCTCTGAAGCATCATATTAAAGTGTATCAACTACCTGCATGTTGAATACAACTCATAAGAACTGGGAATGTATCTGAAACAATAGTCAATGATTCAAAGGTATGTAAATAATTAGCAAATTTTCTTTTTCCATTAAAAATAATAAAAAAATTATAAGAAATATAGAACACATTTATTTTTAAAAGGAATAGTATGTATACAGACAATAAAGCTCTTAACCCATTACATACAAAATAATTTTCAATAAGTATATGCATGTGTGTGTCTTAATTTCATTAGCTGTCATTTACATTCAAATTAACTATATTTCTAAATTGGAAAAATCAAGTTGACCCTTTTTAGGAAGTTATATTTGTTGCAAGAGTTATTAAAAATCAATCTCCAACGTATTTTTATTTGATTTAGTAAAGAACAATCATGATTTGAAGCCAGAAATATGACATATTTTAATATACAAATTTTAACGTGCACTTAATTTAAAGCTCAATTTTAACTATGATTTTTTTTTTTAGTTAGGGGTATCACTAATTACTTATTGGGGCATTAATGAATACTTCTTGGGATATCACTGATTATTTCTTGGGGTATTTTTTTTTTTTATCAAAATCCAAATGCACACTATAACTACTCATTTTAATTATGTCTGTGTAGAGGGCAGAGCTCTAATCCAAATTCTCGAAGTCATTGGGCAAAACATAAATACAAAATTTTAGATGAATTCATAATTGATTTTATTTTTATGTATACGAAATATTGCATTAAATCGCACTAGAATATAGATCTATTTTTTCCTACTGGATTTTAATCTATACTCAGGAAAGTAAAAATTAAAATTAAACTTTATTGAATTTACTCATTATAAAAAGAGTTAAGAATCATGAAATACAAAGTCATCGTTGATTGTTTTAGAAGATTTCCCAAAAGTAGATTTTTTTTATTCTTTAGTAGATATATATGTGTAAAACATAATTTAAATTAGATCTAAATAATAAATTATATTGGTAAGAGTTCTAATACGCAAACTTTATCTCTCAGATAAGATCTTGACGCGTTTGTTGTTAAGTATTATCCGTGCAGCTCTCTTCATCATTTCGGAAGTCACATTTGAAGATATACATGTAATTTGATAAATCAATTTTTTTTTCTTTGGGGTTAGTTTACAAATATGTCGAGTTTGTATAATTTGTGTTGAGCAGTGAATGGTATCGAGAGAAAATGGGAATCACATCAATGATTTCAGGATTAGAAATGGGTGAACATTTTTTTATTGTTAAAAGTGCCGCTGGTTTTTTGGGGGCTACGTTTTTTTTTTTTTTTTCCGTGTGTATTGGATTTTGTTTTGACTAATAATTTATTTTATTTTATTTTCGAACTTGTTATCTTTTGGACTGTCCTATATTTAATTTTTCTGTTATGGGCTAAACATTTAATGGACTATTATTCAATATACATGGTTTTCTAATGATGTATTTTTTTATTGATTTTAGATTTATTTGCGTTGGGCCGATTTATTATTTAGACTAAATGAAAATGTTAATAAAATAAACCTCCTTTGTATAATTAATTTTTTTTTCTCACCTTTGTCTAATTAGCTTAGAACTGCTATGGCAAGTAATATACTTTTACCTTTTTTTAAGCTTAAAATTTGTTATAGTTTTAAATAAAAAGGTTATACAAAAACCACTTAAGAGTGAAAATTATTCATATATAAACTACTTTATAATAATTTTTAAGGTAATCAAGAGTATTGCAACCAATTAATACTCTTTAGTTAAATAACTAATACCCTTTGCACCCTTCAACTAATACCCTTCAGTGAAAATAATTAAATCCTCCAAAACTAATCACCTCCAATAAAAACAACTAATACCATTTAGTAAAAATAACTTATACCCTTCAAATGGTTCATGTATGAATCATTTTCACCGTATACTTTGTCAAGATAAAATACTACCTCTGTACCTATAAAGTATGACTTTCTATTTTTTTTTTCAATAAATTTTTTTTCTTCACCATTCAACCATCACTTAATTATTTCGCATGTCATTTATTTTACACTCACACACAACCACTTAACTCATAAATAAATCACACAATACACCACATACTTTTATTTTATATACATTTTCTTAAAACCCGTCAAAAGCAAACGACCATACTTTTAGGGAATAGGGGTACTAATAAGTTTTTAGTATGCATAGAGTGAAATTAGTTTCTACATGAAGCATTGAAGGGTATTAGTTATTTTTATAAAGAGTATTAATTGTTTTCATTGAAGAATTAGTTTATTTTCAGTAAATGCCTAAGACTTTTCAGTGAAAATAACTAATACCCTTATGTGAAAATAACTAATATTCTTTAGTGAAAACTATTAATATCCTTCAATGGTTTATATATGATACGAAATATTTTCACTCTATACTTTGTCATACTTTTTTCAACAAAGTACAACATTTTCAAACTTATTTACTTTGTGATATTTTTTAAGTCATGTTTAATTTATTTTATCTTAAATTTAAATCATAATTTCTGCAATTTTAAAATCAAATAAAATATTGTATCAAACGACATCATACATGAGGGGTCTAAGTCTGTTAATATTTTAAAGGAGAATATGACTGAAATACCAAAATAGAATTTTTTTTCACACATACATGCACATATATAATTATATATATTGTTAATTATAATGATATAATAGCGATTATATTTTAAATAATATCACAGATCGTGCATCGCACGGGTGAAAAACTAGTATATATTAACCACAAAATAGAGAAAGTAGCTGAGAAGTCTTTTGTGCATTAAATGCAAGAACATTTTTAAACTGTTGGGAGTATCTTTTTACTGAATAGTAACAGTTGTTTATACTAAAAAATTACTGACAGTTCAATAATATCAGTTCAGTGTTCAATATAATCAGCCTTAAACTGTTCAGTAGAACAGTTTAAAAATATTCTTAAAAAACCTTTACCATTAAGAAAATGAATGAAGTTGATATTATTCTTATTCTCCTCAACTTACAAAATGTGATTTTGAAGAATCAATAGTTGTCATTCCAAAAGCATAAGCATTAATAAATGAAATAAGATCAAACAGAGGCTAAACTGTGAATGAAGGGGTGAGCATCGTCACGATGAAATTGCAATTTACCGTCCTCGTAAAAGTAATCGCTCCTATAGTCAACCAGAAGCTCAACGCCTCATCAGAAAACCTGTAAATAATAATTAGACCAGGCACGTGAAACAGAATCACCGATTCCTGTATCCTCTCAGCTCTAATCATACCAAGGGTGTCAACCTTACTCATCCCATGCTCAAAATCAAATGTAGTGTGTTTACATATTACCCACTCATCATGCTCAGTCAGCTCCCATACACGGAAGCCACATTGATTATTTTCTTCGAACCACAGTTGAATGTAATGAAAATGTCCATTTGATTCAATGAAGGAAGTGAAAGCAGAATAAAAAAAGTCAAGATTGATGATTCTTTCATCAAAATAATGGTAATATGATAGGTCGCCTTTTCTGAAGAAATAAGCAAAGAGGTTGCAGCGCACCCCACGGGAAAGGATAGGCAGTCCAACAACATAAGGTATAGGCGGTCCGCCGTAGCTCCACTGGTGAGTAGCAGAATTATACACAGAAAAACCCGCCAACAACTTTATAGTACTCTGATATTGAAGGGTCAAAAAGTAGACAAATTTTATTACAGGACTAGATTGATGCATCGTGGTTGGATTGATGACGTGGTAGTAGTTATACTCGATTTTATTTACTTTTATATCTAAGAGCAATAGGCCGTTACAGGATTGCAATATTTCTGCGTACTCGATGTTATGGTATTGGTAGGGGAGCTTATACCGAACTAACCTTTTTGATTGTGGGATCGCATATGAAAAACTGTGACCTGCCCCAGACGCTGAGTATGAGCGAGTGGTGAGTCTCGCGATGGCGGCGGGTGTGGAGGTGAGTGAAGGGCTCGGCTCGCAGGATATGAGGGACTGCCAGCGTTTGCTCACCAATTTGAATCTAACCACATACTTTGCAGGCAATAACACAAGGATTTCGGTCAACAAGTCATCATGAACGTTGATTTTAGCTGCCGACTATGTCAATCTTTTCTTTCTCGAATACTGGAAATGCATATTTTGATTTTGTTATGCATATTTTGATTTTGTTATGATTGATATAAGTTTTATGACAAAGTATAGAGTGAAACAGATTTATACATGAATCATTGAAGGATATTAATTATTGGATTAATTTCTTCAAGCCACATTTTTTGGAATCTAATTGCACCAAACCACCCCAATTTCCCTACATTACTTAGAGCCCCAATTTATTTCAAAGAGACACAATTTTTAACTTTTTAGCTGGGTCCCACTTTTCTCTCTCTTCCTTCCTTTTCTCTCTCCTTCTTTCGCTCTCCCATCAGTCAAATATCATCACCACCCACTATTCATTATCCCCAAATCCTTACCTCTCTCTTCTCTCTCTCTCATCCTTCTCTCTTCCGTCTTCTTCCCCCACCCCACACCACCCACTATTCATTATCCCCCAAATCCTTACCTCTCTCTTCTCTCTCATCCTTCTCTCTTCCGTCTTCTTCCCCCACCCCACCCCACCCCACCCCACCTGCCTCCCACCCGCTTCCTCTCCTCACCTCACCCCCCTTCTCACAGACCCCCACCGCCCCCATCAACCGCCACTTCACCACCACCCCCCGCCTTCTCACCCCACCCACCCCCCATCATTATCCCCTCCATCAGTTAAACCGCCGCTTCACCACCACCACCACCACGAAGTCGTCGTCGCTCATCTACCCCCACCATGACACTATCGACGATGACGCCTGCTCCGATCTATCCCCTAAGCCGCTCCTCCGCTTCGATCCGCCACCCACAGTGCTCCCCCGCTCCGATTCGCCCCCCACCACCACACGGTGCTCCTCTTTCCTCTTCTTCCTTTTTTTGTGCATAATTTAATTTGCATAAGGTTTTAACATATTTGAGAATTTTTTTGGTGTTTGATGTCAGTGGTTGTGTTTTCCAGCTGACTGATTTTTTTTTTATTTGTTTGATGTTAGTATAAATTTGATATGTTGTTAGGACTGAAATTTTGGGAATTTTATTGATTGGTGTTGTTGGGAGCAAAATATTGTTAAATTATTTGGAATATTTGATTTAATAGACTGTTGGATTTAATTGTGGGATATTTTTTTAGGATTTTTGTTGTTGATATTCTTGAATTTTCCCCTGTGTTTGTAGGCTTGGGAGTAACAAAAATGGTGGAGCAAAAAATAAGAAGACAACCTGGGAATCTTGTTTTTTCAGTTATGCAAATAAATTGTTGTATTCTGCAATAGTTGTTGCATTTCTGCAACTAATTTGTTGTATTCTGCAAATTTTCTTTTTTTCATTTCTGCAAATAAATTGTTGTGTTATGCAACCCAATCTGCAAATAAATTGTTGTGTTATGCAACTCAATCTGCAAATAAATTGTTGTGTTATGCAACTCAATCTGCAAATAAATTATTGTGTTATGCAACCCAATCTGCAAATGTTATTTGAATACTGGAAGTGTCCTCATATGGTTTGTTGGATGTAATTTTAGAATTTTTTATATCCTAAATGTTTATTGATAATGTTGTGTTTTTTTTATCTGTGTAAATTTAAAAAAAAAATATGTGGCTGCATTTTAATTAATGGGAATGAAAATTTCCCTGAAAACATGAAATTCAAAAATAAAAATAATAAAAAAGAAAATGAAAATGGGAAAGTAAAAAAAAAAAGAATTTTTGGTTGCATTAATTAAAAGGAATGAATAATGGACAAAATAATAAATGAATTTTTGGATGATAAAGTCAGAGAAAAATAAAAAAAGTCCACCAAAAAATGTGTAAAATTCAAAATTAAAAAAAAAAAATTGAAAAGGGGGCTGTTGGTTTTGTGTCTGACACGCCCAACAAAAAAATGAAATAGCCCACCAAAAGAATTTGAAAAATTCAAAATAAAAAAAATGGAAAAAAAAATAGTCTGTGACACGCCTGCAAAATCAGCAGAAGGGGGGAAAGAGTTTTGGGGCATGGACCCCACAAATTGGGGTGTCTTGAAATGTAGGAAAATTGGTGGGGGTCAATGCAATTAGGCTCTTAGAATTGGGCCTATATGTCACTAACCCTTAATTATTTTTACTAAAGAGTATTAGTTGTAGTTACTGAAGAGTATTACTGATTTACACTAAAGAGTTTTAGTTGTTCAGTGAAAATGAACTAAGACTCTTCAGTGTAAACCAATAGTACTCTTCAATAAAAACAACTAATATTTTTTAGTGAAAACAACTAATACCCTTCAGTAATTCATATATAAACCAATTTCACTCTATACATACTCAAGTTTTTTAATGGTGTTGATTGAGGAGTTTTTCTAGGTTATAAATTTGTTATTGAATAGATTGCGTCAAAATATTGTTGGACTAAAAGAAAATCTCATAAATGTTTTAGTTTTGATTTGAATAACTTGGAACAGATTTCTTCTAGTCAAGTATGATATTAGCTGATTCAAATTTGATCCAATTTCCTCGGGTATCCACTCCACAATATCTCTGCTCAAATTAAGGATATTGTTTAATTCACTTAATCAATTTGTCTATTGTAAATTTACTAGTGTTAAACCCGTGAATTTCGCAGGCATCAAGAAATTTTGTTATATATTTTTTGTTCACAAATACAATAAAAATATCTCCATGAGAAAATAGTTTCGACCAAAATCAAAGATTTCAATAAGTCATGTAAAAATACATCATGAAATATTGTTAGAAATAGCAAAACTCATCCCACGTCAAATAAAAATTCAACAACAAACTATTTCTAAAAATAATGTAGCGAAAAGTATAGCAGCAACAGTCGGACTATTTGGATACAGTGGACCAAAATCAAAGATTTAAATGACCTACATGAAAATACGTCAAAAAATATTGATAGAAATAGTCAAGTTCATTTCATTGTAAATGAAAATCCACCAGTGCATGAAACATAATTATATTTCAGTACCCAAAATTTGGACAATTCAAATTACTTCAAGATCATTATTAAATTGCACATTAAATTTTGTGCCTTAGCATTACTCAACCCAAAAATATAATTAAGCTACTAACCAAGGAAATTAATTATTATTTATATATTATACACAAAAATTATGCGATTAAGTAATAATTTATAAACAGAAATTATACGATTTAGAAATAATTGTAAAAATCTTGCAATATATCGGCGCTAATTCAGAAAATAATTAAAATAGCAATAAAACCGTAATATTATGCATTAAGAACAAAAATATTTATAATTATTATTAGATCATTGATTGAAAAAAAAGGGCGATATGTCCCCCAATTTTATCTATATAAGCGTTAGATGTGGACTCCTCTTCATTCTAAACTGGAATCAAATAACATTCCACTGATCATAATTTTCTCCCTTAGGTATGGATCCTAATATTTTTGTGGTTAATTTCAGGGTAATACTACACAACCTAGCGGTGAAGCTTGGATATCTATGTGCTACATATGATACCTATGATATTAGTACAATAAAGTTAGCATTTTCTAGATGGACGTCTACATCCACGGTGCATACAATGTCTGTCACATCCATGGTTATCTTTTAGACTCCATTGAAGAGGCTGTGAACGATGCTGCATATAGAGGAATTAAGTACCTAGAGGATCTTCATTCTATCAAAGTTGTGGATGTTACATCCTATCAACATCAAATGATGTAGCAATATATTTTAAAGCACTGAACTTTTTATATCACAAAAATATATGTTCGGTGTTTGAATAAAAATTATTATATGAATTCTTATTCTTGTCTTTAACCTAGTTACAACCTAAGTAATATGAATTCCTATGAATACTTTCTCGAGGATGAAAAGAAATAACCAAAATAAAAATACCAACAACGTATTAATAAGCATTATTTCCAAAATAAGGTAGGCGTAAGGTACGGAGGTAACAATCATAACATTGGGATACAATGGTCCGAAATATACACGACATATGCACGCTATAAAAATTACAATCATAACCATCTTATTAAAAAAAAGGTCCCAAGCGAACACAATAATTATAAATTTCTAAAAATCTTTTCTATAAACAATATTCATCGTGTACTTTGAAGGCTTTCCCTCGGAGTCAAGACAAAGAATTCTCAGGCCACTCTTACTCCTAACCCTGGATACTGCTGTTGTATATTTACATAATATAATTATTTGAGAGAACCCTTCGTGAAATGATATAATTTCGGTTAAAGGTTGTAACCATTTGGTTCAACGTGATTATTCGGTGAAGTGACACCATTTTGTGAGTAAGAGTTGCAACCCTTGGGTTTACTGCAGCTCTTGAGTAGAGTTGCAACTTTTCGGTGCAACCCTTGGACATCTATAAATACTTGAGATGTGCATTTGTGACGGATAATCGAATTGAAAATTGAGATTGAGAAATAGAGTTTCTCAATGCACTGAAAAGTCGGGTCTCTCTCTATATATTATTAGCGGAGTCTTATATTTTGAGTTTTATTAAAACACTTGTGATTTCTGCTTCTGAAATTCTTTAGAGTGTAACTATCGAATTTCCGTGAGATATGTTTTGTATCCTGGAAGGTTAATTCCTTGTGAACCATTTACACCGATGTGGGAGGAATTAATACCTTTAAAAATAGCATCATTTTTCGGTGTGCCTAACCTATCAATAAACTCCATTACCCACATATTATACAACAATATACAACAACTGCAACGTACAACTGACCGTGCGTGAAAACGGGCTTTGGCAAGTATAGTCCAACGGTCGAAAGAGATTGACACTGACTTTTGTTAATAGTCAAAGCAAATCACAACAATATGGAGAACTGCCTTCTGGTAAATTTCACAGGCATGGTTGCATCAGAATTGCTCAAAGTAATTCTCGGGATAAAAACTTTTTTTCCAATATTTTTCCCTGATATTATCCCAGCCTCAGTAACATGATTCCCAAGCCTAGTAACTATAAGCCTCGTACCATTACACAAGCCAGATTTTTTTATCAATATTCCTCAAAAGAACAATAGGAACTCACTTCTTCAATACCAATCTATGGCTAGGCATACCACAACACTTCACAGAGTTCAAAAAATCAACCGAAACCAATTCTCCATTACCTCCGGGACAAAACTCAGATTTACAAACACTATCGTAGCTCAAATAAACCCTTGTTTCCCCAGGAATAATAGATATAATTTTCTCGTTGATACAGTCCACATCTCTATGCGTGGGAGCAAGAATGGCTCTATCCTCAAAATACTTGTGTGAACTTAGATTGTTCTCAACGAATGGATAGATACTCCGAATAATAACCATAATAGGATCAACCTCATCATATATGAGATTTTCCAATGAAATCTCAATATCAGCAAACCATCTCTACCGCGACCTAATTTGCCATCACCAACTCTCAAATAACCAATCAAAAAATTCAGCAATCTCACTGTTTCCAGAAATAGAGGATGAACTTCCAACCGCCAACCTCATATTCCTCGTCAGCGTAAGAAACTTAAAACAAAGTGACAAATAAGAGTACAAATCAATGTAGAAATTTTTAATATTATAGATAAGTATATATCATTCACTTTAAATAAAAAATAAGATTACCTTGCAATAATCCCACAAGTATGCCGAATTAATAGTAGAATGGATAACATCTTCCCTACTACCATCCGGTATAACTGGAAGTATTTGCCGAAAATCCCCTCCAAGAACAACAGTCTTTCCCCCAAATGGCAAGTCACTCGCGGATCCATCAGAATTCCTAATAATATCTCGCAACGTGCGATCCAACGGTTCGAAACAAAACCTATTTACCATAGGTGCCTCGTCCCAAATTATCATCTTGACAATTTTCAACAGTTCCGATAAATCTGAACCAGGGAGTACGTGACACGTAGAAGATTCATCAATATTTATGGGAATGATAAATCTGGAATGAGCAGTGCGCCCTCCCGGAAGAAGTAGCGATGCGATCCCACTCGAAGCAACATTCAAGACTACGTGTCCATCACAACGCACAACAGCTGAGAGCGTCTTACAAATATAAATCTTTCCAGTCCCGCCATATCCATATAAAAAGAAAATACCGCCTCTGCAAGTCACAATAGAATCGAGTATCTCATCAAAAATGGATCTCTGTTCATCGGTGAGAAAAGAACTCAAGTTCGTATGCTCGTCCTTAAAAAATACACGGTCATACTGCATCTCTTCATGTATCAGCTTGTTTGTTCCAGCTAATATCGATAGCTCTCTAGGCACAGGCATTGAAGGGTATCTGGATAAACTACTTCCATTTAACTCCAACAATTTCTCAATTTCAATCAGCGTATAATTCTTCAAATCCTCACAGCTAAGAATTAGTTCTGTCCAGAAAAAAATATAACAAAATCAAGAATTGTGCATATAAATTATTTTGAAATACATATACTTAAGTTTATATACCTGGCAAATTCAACACCCTTCTCTGCCTAGACTGTATATCATCGGAAAGACAATCCAATTTTCGCTCAAATACTTTCTTAGGAGAGTTCATAGATGAGGAAAATAGAAAAATGGAGAACAGATTTCTCACGTAATGAGCACTCGCCCAAAAACTTGATTCAATTATTCCATCAATGTACTCCCTGTCATCATCCAGCAGCCCCAAGGAATAACAGGCATCTCTAAAGGTTGGATAGGTAACATCTCCAATAGTGCAAATTTCCTCGTACGACTCGGAGCCCCTACTATGAGGCAGTAGAATACCCAAATAAAATTGTTCACCAGCACCGGGTGGAACATTGACCAATCTACCTAACGCCTTTCTCTTGTCCCTACGCCTCACCCAAGAGATCTTCTGTCTATCCCACACATACTTAGATGGAAACTCAATATACGTGAGACCCTTTGCTTGTGGATCGGTCCTGTTACACTCCATCCATGCTAGAAACTTCGTCTTATGAGCGGCAGGCTTCTGAAGGACATCATCAATGTACTCTTCATCGTCGAAAACCACACTCTGCTCACCAGAGAGGTGAAAGTTCAATCGCACAACCGATGGAAATCTGTACTGCATATCTAATTGAAGGGTTCTCCAAACTGCCTCGTAGGGAGAAATATACCTACAGTTAATGTAACTTTCAATCTCATCTTTATCATTTGAACCAACACACGGAGGAGCACCAGAATCAACTGTTACAGTGACCCTATCAGAACCCTTGTTGATGTATTTGAATAAATACTTGATTGATTTATGTCGATTGCACCATTCAATATTTATATGTCCCCGATATCTCCTCAACAGAATAGGACTGTAGGGCACAACATATCCGTTATCCAGTTCAACATTACTTTTAATAACAGTGCGTCTATCATTCCTACGCCTGTAGAGAGGATACCCATCCTGATCAACCGATGTATTCTCCTGATACTTCTTTGGAAAATGTTTTGTACAATAATTCTCATTCATGCACAGTGAATTTCTATTGGCAAGCCCACAAGGACCATGCATCATATATTCCCCAACCAATTCATGCAACTCCGCATCTTCGTTTTTGTCGGGAATCTCTGCAGATATGATTCGATCAACATCATCTGGATTCAGTATATTATTTTCATGATTCAAGAAAAGAAGAAGGTGAGCATGGGGTAATCCTCTCTTTTGGAATTCCACTGTATAAACGACTGATAAAATTCGTATTAACAATAGAAAAAAATTTGATCAATAAATAACATTTAAATAATACTCATAAAAAAAGTCTATAATTAATCACCATATGTTTAAAATAAAAAATACTAAGAAATAACACATACTTACGTGCATCAACTTTACCAAAAATCTGAAGCTCCTTGAAATCTCTAACAATTCTATCCAATTTCATCTTAAACACGCGACACAATATATCAGGTCTATCGGCCGTACCAAGACCTCTGGTCGACAAATATCTCGTTATTTCTGGCCACTTTGGATTGCAAGTAATAGTAATGAATAGATCAGGATATGAAAAATGCTTGCATATGGCCATGGCATCCTGAAAACTTTATTTCATGTATTTCGGACCACCAGTAAAAGATGAAGGCATTATCCTCTTGCCAGCAGTAGATGGCTCGATACGACCTCCATCAACATCACCGGCCATGTCACAAACTCTACCAGATCTCAGTTTGACATGGTTAAACTTTAGGTAAGACAGTCTTTCAGACTCTATCATTGTGTAGGAATCTACCAAGAATTACTGAAATAATCTCCTCGTCAGAAACAAGAAATTAGACTCGCTAAGCCGCTCATGAATTCTGAATGCAAAAAATTCACTCATAGTCAGCCTTATACACTTCCTAGCATTGGAGCCTGCATCAATATGTACCACATCGAGGCGATAACCATCCTCACTGTAAGGAAACTAGGGATGGGCATCGAATTTCGGGTTTCGGGTACCCGAACTGAACCCGAAAAATTACCTGATCGATTCGGGTAATTTTCTTGAAATTTCGGGTTTCGGGTAACCCGAACCTTAAACTTCGGGTTCGGGTATTGTAATATAACCCGAATCTCCCGAACGGGTACCCAAAATTTTTATTTTTTAAAATTTTAGTATTATATTTTAGTATTGGGTTATGTTATTTATGTACACATAACATAATTTATAACAAATTAAAATGATTATAGACATTTGATTCAATGCACACATGACATAATCTAACATGTTTGTGATCAATTCTTATATTAATTAATTAAGAAAATAAAAAATAAAAAAATGGATAGTTTTTTGGGAATTTCGGGTACCCAAAATTTCGGGACCCGAATTTCGGGTACCCGATCTAATTCGGGTTCGGGTTCGGATAGCATAATATTCTACCCGAAATTTTGGGTACCCAAAATTCGGGTCCCGAACCCAAGAAACCCGAACCGATGCCCACCCCTAAAGGAAACAACAAAGGATACTGGAGCAGAACATACAATGGGTACAACTCGCTTATTCTTAACAATACCCCACTACAAGTCTTAAGAACGACATCCCTTCGCTCGTATACCGTATCCAGATCCCCTGGAATGAGAGCTGCAACTTCCAAAGCAGTTGAAAGATTGTGAGTCCTCTCATCCGTATTCCTTGCATGAACCAGGTTCAACCTAAGAGATGGCTCACGTCCGGACATAATGCTCTCCCTAGCATTTCTAAACTGAACTGAAAATGGATTATATTGATCTATCATCCGCCCCAGCTCTCCAACAATTAAATTGTCCAGCCTTCTGTTCCTCTCAGTGTCCCTAACGCTGCTCGATTTTTTTTCAAATATAAATAAAGTAGATATTAGAAGTCTCATAAATATCACAAAAGAGAAAATACACAAACACAAAACATGATCAGCACAAGTGCAAACAAGATAAATTTCACGATCAAATAAAGAGCAGGCAACAATTAAAAAAAAAAAAATACCTGAGAGCCTTTATTTTATTATCAATCTCGTTCTCAGTATCATAAATATACAGCTGCAAAAACTTCGGCTGTTTCCCGGGAATAGGCAACAAACTCCCAATTTGGTGATAGTTAGCACCATGCATTTTGAACACGTATGGACCTCGACCTCTATTGATTGAACTGTCAACTTTACCGCCCATCGAGGTAAAACTAAACATCATATTATAAGCTCTAATATTTTTGACAAATTGCTTGCTCTTATCATCCTGCATAGAGAGAAGGTTACTGAGTGCATCGGGAGGTGGACGAAGCATTGGCAACTGCACTTTACCATTACTGCAACACGAAGGAAATTTGGAGGATCCTCGTTCTTTTTCTTGGAAGATCTTTCCTCGTACCACATAAATGCATTGCAATGAATACACACATAAGTAGTATCACCAAAGTCCAGGTATCCTGAAAAAAAATATTAATTAAACAAAAGAGATTTGAAAAAATTGACTTATTTAAAAAGACAGTTACCCAAATTGTCGTTAAAACTTCTCGTAGATAATGTACTTCTCGATTCGGACACATCAAAAGTCCAAACACCAGCTGAAAAAGGAGCGAGATATTAATACAAAATAAAATTGATACAGGCGGATAAAAATTAGCATACAATGAAAAAATAATTAATACATATACATACACACGGAAAAAATATAAATAAATATAAAAATTATTCAACGCAACACAATGCTAAAATTACTAACCAAACAACGAAGGCTCCGATTCCGAATTTTAATACCAATAGATGGCTGCGGAGACGATGATGAACCAACGCAGTACACTCCATCGCCACGAATACCACTATAACGGCCACCTTGATCAATATGTGTCTTGCCCTTTTCTATATACACAAAAGAGATAAAGAAAGTAGATAAAAAATAATATAACAAATAATAAAAACAATAAAATCATTTGCAAATTACCTTTGGATGTCAATCTGGGAACATCGTGCACTCGATGGAGCAGTAGAGCCGGGATTAGCCGTATTCCCAATGGCAAAATGAGCTTTAAAATTTCAAACAAAGGAGTGTTATATTTTGATAACATGAATATTCAAGCAAGAACTTCATTCGAAAATCTAATATATTCCTAGATTTTTGAAAAGTTACAAAGAAGAAAGCACAATTAATAATTTAATCCAAATAATTCATATACACAAAATTAAATCACCTAATATGAAAAAGTCTGGATAATTATACAAAAATTTAAATCATCTACACAAGAAATTTCTTTGAATTTATACTCAAGGCTAGACCAAGGTGTTTCAATTAACATATTAGATAAACTCGCAGATTATTACATATATTTTTTACAAAAAAATTCAAACACCACTCACCGGGAATACCAATCATGCGTTTTTCAAAGAGGATAATTTTTCTCAACATTGTTGCACTCTTGGTCTTGATCCTCTCCAAATTTGGATCTACCATGCAAGTATTGTTGATGGACATGATACAAAAATATTTTCATCACGTTCATGAAAAAGATGACGCAAAAAGTATAAAAGTGAATAAAAAATTAAATTAAAAACTCAGCAACTAAATATTTCTTACCTATATATTCCGAGCGACCACGTTTTCTTGAAATTATATTTCTCCTAACCATGCGAGCATGTCTAGCACAAATCACTAATATACAGCAATAGAATTGAATGAATACCAAAACAATAAAACACTAAACATCCATATTGAATAAATTTTACAATCATGAAAAAACATCTATACTAAATAAGCTATACAATCATGAAAACATACCACCATGTGATCTTCTTGCCAAGTCAACACAATGAGATTCTACAAATTTAGAACAAAATACATGTGATTAGGAACTATACATCAATTAATGACAACAATCGGTGTAGCAATAACATTACACGTAAAATAGATCACACAAAATTATCCATGGCATGAACATATAATCTAGCAGATAAGAATGACAATGTGCAAATGTTAAAATACCTCCGGACATTATAAATATTCTGGAGATTGAGTCTATCAAACACAATATACCACGAGCAGTTAAAAAGCAAAAAACCGAACAACTTATAGGGAATAAAAGTGGGACAACGAATGAAAAACTATAATCATATTAAATACAATTAATACGATTAACAACAATAGAGCATTTACCCAAATGATGATATAATAAATTATTCGAATAGGAGGAGTATTAATAGAGATTAATAAAATATGGAAATATTAAAATAATCAATATATATATATATATATATATATATATATATTAAAACAATAAGAGAAATATTTTATGATCTTTAATATATTCGTTCAAGATTTTTTTTTATAACTTGGAGTGAGATTAGATGCGATCATATGAATATTCAATAATAGAAAGTTTGTTAGTTTAACATTTAGACACATAACCAATAGTTTATATCGAAGAATAGATTAGCAACAATGTCTCTTTACAAAACCCACAAACGACAAATTAAGGGATTGCACAATACTCAAAAAACACATCTTAAAATTTGCAATATATAATACAATGAAGCACATTTCGTTATCAATACACTATATTATAGACTTCAATATAGCAAAGAATCTAATATAATGAATGTGTTACACAATGTCCGAAAAGGACACATTTGAACCTGCAATGTTTAATAAAAAGTTACACATTTTGATATTGATACATTATCGCTATAATCTTCACCATATCACATAAACTAATAAAATAATTAGGTTTCACAATTTCCGAAAAACACACCTAAATATACGAAATTGTGATATAATATTTGAAATGTCAATATAAATATCCAGGTACAGACTACCAATATAATTCATCAAAATAAATGATCGGACAATAGATACGGCAAACAAAAAAAAAATGAACCATCTATACTTATAGCATCAAGGAAAAAAGCATCGTCGTTTAAAAACACGAAATAGTAATATATATATTATTAATACGGTAATAGGTCCTTACAATTTAACACAGATCAAATGTCGAAATATATGTTTCGACATTGAAAAATAAAAATCAATAATGGGTCGTATATGAGAACTCCACAAAAACGCACGGCCCTTATTCACTCTAGTGGATATAAACGACAATTTAAATTGGACAATCACACTTTTTCAATCTTCACTTTATGTAGAATCACTAAAGAAGTGTCGTCACACCCAGGATCAAAATCAACACTCAATGGAGATGCACTTGTCCTTTGCTTCTTTTTCCTCTTCAGCTGCGCCTCATCACAATCCTCCTCCTCAATAACATGAACAGTCTCGCTATCAACCTTCTGAAACAAAATATTAAACATAAATTTATGAATATATTATTGGAATCCTGATAAACAAATTGAGAAAAATGCATAGGCAAGAGATATCAAGGATAAACAATAGAGAAAAGTGACTTAACCTGGCCATCCCGATCTTGGCTAAAATCCAGTTGAATATTCTCACGAATAGAAGCATCGGGAAAGACTTCCTTACAAAAATAATAAAAATGACATAAACAACCGAGGAAGAATAGCACGCCAAACATTAATACCGACATAAAATAATTTAAACCAAAATGATACCTTATGCGTTTGGTTCTTCTTCTCAAGTGCGTGTATCAAGCCTTCGTCGCAAGACAGTTTAAAAACAGTATACACGTTATACTTATTCACTAGGTTAAACTTTGAAACGAAGAATCGAAAAACAAATTTTCTCCCAACTAATTCCTCGAGCTCAGTAGGCACCTGGTCCACAACATGTTTCTAAAAAAAGGATCATATATATAAAAATAGCACAATATATAATATATATGCTACATTTTTTTTTTTAAAAAAGGCATCAAACTCATAAAAAAAAACGAAAAATGCTTAAAAATAATAAAAATCATAAAACCTCACCTCTTCCATATCACTCAAGACTTGCACATGAGTTTTACCGATCAATTTTACAACATAGCGATCAAACATCATCACAAATGCAGAGCCAGTATTGTCAGTAATACGAATCACAACCTTGAACCTATGTCATTTTTTTAAATAATTATTTAATCAAGATAGATATACCTAGGACGGACAAAAATTAAAAAAAATAAAAAAATTGATTACTTGGTATCCACATCTTTTGGATTATTATTAACTTTAAACAACTCCATTTGCCATCTCCGAAAGTAACTTTCTTCGAGCAGATTTTGCAAGCATGGTAATACCAATCCGAATTGACGTCAATTTAATCCACAGTTGCGACAACAACAAAATATGTATCCTGTCGCAACAAATAAAAAATATTGAAAAACATAGAATAATTAAATTAAATCGATCATCAACAAACAGAGTATGCCTCTGCAACACGATCAACACCGGATAAATAATCTATATCAATATTATTATCAAATTCCTTGTATGTAGAAGATCGTACTGAGACACCATTACCCACTACAATGGGTGCAGGTATCTCCACACGATTTCCACGGAGACTGAAAAGACATTAAAAAATAAAGATAATAATAAATAATACTCAAACCAAGAATAAGTTAAACTAAAAATAAACAATGTACCGATCGACAAACTCTTTAATTTCAGTAGAGTCACCATTAAATGTAATCCGACTAGCATACATGGAGTTTGAAACGTACTTGACTGGATATTATAAAAAAAATAAGTCATAAAACGATCAAGGTTTTAGCAATATTGACACTAAAAATTAAAGTAATACATATAAGATACATACCTCTATAATGAGGCTGGATCTTTGCACATTCCAATAAATAATAAGATACAGTAATAACACGACCAATATGCACCAAACGTGCAGAGATATCTGTAATGGACGAAATAAAACAATGAGGTTTTTATTTTTTGATTTAATAAAAAAAAAGGCAGACCTCGTAGTATGGAATCATCACCATAATCTTGATCCAAGATTTGCCTAATGGTCACAAAATTAAAACTTGAGCCAAAAATGTTATATTCCAGAGGCTCAATTAATTGCATCGACGAAACAAATTCAAGACTATACATATGATTGGTAAATCTAATAGGCATTGAATTTGCAACAACCGAAATATTTTTTAGAAAAAAATCCTTGGATTCAACCAAACATCTCTCGAACCTAGACACCAAGATACACGGAATAAACCCATGAATCCTATGACACTGCACGTGGAATTAGACATTTGAAAATTAGAACAACATAACTATCACAAAAAAATACATTGCAAAATACATAGACAAATAAAAAAAATACACATATATACACGAATAAGTGTATATAATGTACCTCCGAATCCATCATCAATACAAACATCCCCCACGGCCTTCAGTGACCCAAGAATGTAAAACTCTAATGTGAATTAACATTGTACATAAATCGCATAGACCAAGCAACAACACAGACGCAATTATCCCGAGTAAATATGTATTAGAAAAATAAAAAGATATACAAGTCTCAATGAAAATGTAAGAAGGTTCCAATCAATAGTATATATATAGGCACTCATATAAATATAAACTAATTTAGTAAAACACAAACATATCAATCAAGCATTTACATTTGGCAAAATTCATGAGAATAAAATTAGATCTAATCAGTTTACACTCAACAAATATTAAGTGCATTCCATGTAAAAAATTAAGCACATTTCGAAAAAAAAAAGAATTCTGCAAAAAGAAAAAATATAAAAAAAGGAGTCTGAAATAGAAAATTATATCAATTACGAATAATAAATTAAATATATAATTGAAATTGATATTCGCATATAGAATGAACTCAACGACATAATTATTTTTGAATAAGAATTTCGAACAACGAAATTGGTTAACTAAAGGTCAAATGTTTAGATGAATTAATCTCCATATACTATGATACACGAAGAATTGAAGGAACATAATAGAACAACCAGAATTCTTGTAAATCTTATTCAAATAGTTTAAATCATGTAACATTGTACATATTTTTTTCTATTAAAAAAATCACTATATAGACACGATAAAAAATACAGTAGAACAACAGTAGCTGAATAATATCGAAAAAAAATGTCCAATGCAAAAAACCATGTTTTTTCAATTTTAAAAACCATGTCCCAAATAAACATATAGATGCGTCACGGAAAAGTATCAACACACAAAAAGAAACAGTTTATGTCTGAAAAACAGGACCATAAGGTTTAATACATATCCGAGAATTACACAACAAAATGTATTTCGATATGGGAAATAGAGATCACAGTAACCAGCCACCTAGAGCAAACGGGACGAAACAAAAATAGTGTAATACTTTGTATCGTACCCAAAAACCAAAACCTCACCACAACGAAGACCTAATGACCTAACAACATGAGACCACATGCGGGAAAAATGAATAATAAGTTTATTGCCATTCTTCCCAAAATGCCTGAATTCGTAATGGACAAAGTAAATACGTCCTGTAGAAGTATAACGCAAAGGAATGACCATAGAATCACACCCAAACAGAATGGATGCAGAAGACGGAAGAGCCTGCACATAATTTTTTCTTAAATTAGAATACACATTAACAAATGCTAACATCACACACATGAGTAGCAAAACACAAACACCACAACTTGTATAACTAAATATATAAACTTACCAAACGACTACACCACTCACTGGAATCACAAACAACAGGCACTTCAAAATTTGGAGGCAACCTCTAAAGCTGCATGGAACACAAATTGTCACAAAGGAAGAAAATAAAATATGAATGGAGAAAAATAACAAACAACATTTATACAAACCTCAACCCAGGTGATCGAAGGAGGAGGACGAATTTCACGATCTGGCAAGTGGGATGGATCCTTAAAAGAAAGTTCAAACAAATCTAAGTAGAAAATATATTTAAAAAATAAAATTAAAATATACACAAAAAATAACACAGTTTTTTAATAAAATTAGGATAAATACTAAAAAATTCAATTAAATAAGAGAAAGAGAACAAACCCTCTTCATCTGATAAAAACACCGAGCAACGATCCTTGTAATAGGGCGAAATGCAAAATGTATCAACACCGTTGTACAAAACAGTGATCAATTCTACATCCTGTATAAGAATATCCTTGAAGAAATAGCTCCAGTCACAGGTAAACTCCCAATCATCACGGCCGATATAACACCTACAATAGACAGCTCTACCCGTCGAGGTCTGAATCATACATGTCAGAGGATAACTATCTCCAAATCCACAAGAAAAATCATCCGGAATAACCTGAAAAAACCATAAAAATAGAAAAATGATGAATAAAAATAAAAATAACAAAGCACACAATAACTACAATAAAGTAAATGCATGTACCACTGCATCACCAAAAGGAACAACAAACTCCGAAATATAAGCAACGTCAATCAAATGACCAGCAAAAAAATCATGTTAACAAAAAGGACTATTAATGGATTAAAATTTATTAAAAAATAAAGGACAACGGTCTATCCAAAAGGACGAAAAGAACAGCGAAAGCAACATAGAAAACCAACTAACCATGTACATTATCAAAAGTGGAGTCAGTGATAATAGTACCAACTTGATGAAGCATTCCTCCAACACCAAACTTCTTAACATAGAGTCATTCAGAAAAATGTAGTTGCGAAAAACACAATATATCACCAGGAGCAATATCAAAATAGCCAAGGAGATCATCCCACTCAAGTCCAAAGAAACAAAAAGTAACGCCACAAATCGTTCCAACTCTCACACGCCATTGTTTACCAGAGTTACAAACCAAGTTGACAGATTTCGGAGCATCAGACGTCCACCTATAGAGCTGAACAAACTTGTCGGGAATTGACTTACCATAAAAAAATATATAAAACAAAGACATCACAATTAGCATGTACAATAATATGCATAAAACTTTAAGATTCACGGTCACAAGTAACAATTAATACACCGTCACAAAAAAATTAAAATAAATAGATTGTTGCAAACCATACTTACAAACACTCGTGCAAAGTAAATATGTCAATGGTTTTAATTTAAAATGCATGAAAAAAATTTGCAAGACACGAAAAAAATTGTTACAAAACACTACCATATACAATATTTCAAAATTTTAAATTTCGTCAATAAATTTTCAATACACTACAAAGTGCACTGCTCAAATAAAATAGTATGACTACAAAAGAACGCTAAGGATTTAATTCATTCGATGAGAAATATACCATATTTTCAGGAAAGTTCATCCCTCCAACGGGCACATACTTAAGGAAGAACGAATGAGGGTCAAGTGTAAAAAATATCTCCTTCACAAGCTGCAACGCATCAATGTCCAATGCAATTCTCATTTCTACAATTTGGAAAACAAAAAAAATCAATACATCCGAATTCATTTAAAGAATTCAGAATTGAGAATCAACACATATCAAAACAACTTCGCGAAAAAATTAAAGACTAACCTCGATCCATGCCTCTAAACTCACAAATACCCTACAAATAATTAAAGATTACACACCACTAACATTAGCAAAAAATCCACAGAGAAACATCGAAAAACAAATATGTGAAATTGAGCATGCAAGACTGAAAACGGCCGTGTGCGTCTATGATCGACCCAAAAACACGATCCAAAATTAAAAAACTCAAGCTATGTTCTTTTTGGGTTTTAAAAATCTGGATTTGGATTTTGAAATTCAAAACCCATTTTTGGATTTTAAAATTAGGTTTTTGAAATTCTAATCCTACAACCCTATAAATAACCTATACAACACTCCTTTACTTTTACATAATAAAGTTAAAACCTACCCTACTCAAAACCCAAAAAAAACAAAGATTTTTAAAACCCCATGGATTACAAAAACCTTGGTTTTCAAAAATCGATTTTTAGAAACCACTTAAAACCCAAAAAGAACATAGCCTCATGGATTCATTAATTCTAAACACGATGACGAAATATCTTACCCGATAAAAATCTAGACGAAGATGAACGCAACCAAATAAGGATATTGAGCAACATATATATGGAGATTAAAGTTTTTTTGGTTCCATAACTTATCTTGTGTCCAATTTACGTCCCAAAAAATTTAACTATTCAATTTTGGTCCCATAACTTATTTAGTTGTCCAATTTTGGTCCCAATTTCACCGGAAAAGCCAAAATAACGTCGTTTCATATCACGCGTGACTCACGTTCCGGCCAAAATTGAGGATTTTTGTTGCCTTGACTGTATTTTTTTTAATTAATTATTTTTATTCAATATTTGTTTCCACCTCATTAAATAATTAATAAAATTTATTTTAAATAAGATACCACTCAAAACCAATTCAAACTTACGATTTTTCTAAACCAATTCAAACTCACATTTTCTAAATAAATAATACATAAAATAAGAGAAATTGAATTACCTGAACAAAGAATTAACATCGTCATTTCAAAGGAAGACTCTTAGATACCCTTCTTGAAATCCGATTTCAATCTTCCCTATTTTTTTTTATTTTGAAAATATTGATTTGAATTGGCTTAGTAAATCCGTAAGTTTGAATGGGTAATAAGTTGATATCTTATTTAAAAATTAATTTTATTAATTATTTAATGAGGTGAAAACAAATATTGAATAAAAATAATTAATTAAAAAAAGAAAGAAAAAATACAGTCAGCGCCACGTCAGCATGGACAACATAAATTCCCAATTTTGGCCGGCGCGTGAGCCACACGTGACATAAAACGACGTTGTTTTACTTTTCCGGTGAAATTGGGACCAAAATAGGACAACTAAATAAGTTATGGGACCAAAATTGAATAGTTAATTTTTTTGGGACGTAAATTGGACACAAGATAAGTTATGGGAACAAAAAAACTTATTTCTCAAATATATGAGAAGACAAATTGCAAGTTTTTATAGTCAAAACTATAGAATGATGCACACACAATAAAAATAATAATAAAAATTTTCTCTCTCTAAAATTTCTCTGTCTCTAGCCGTGAGCTAGGGTTCGTCCATCTAAGGCCATCATTCCGCCGGAGGCTTCGAGAGCTGCGCGTGAAGCCTGCCAAATCAATCTCACCAGTTATGGAATGAGACTCTTCCGCTTCTAATCTTTTCCCTCGATTTGTGTAGGGGATTGGTTAGTAAGATATGCCACGCCTGGGATGCGAAGAGACTGGCCGAAATGGCTATAAATTGCCTTTCCTGGGAGTTTCTTGAATCACTCGAAATTTGGAATCAACACTCAATACAGAATACTCATTTCCTACGGTTACCCTATTCTCAAATGGCGAAAAGTTTGAATGTGATTTGGAGCAGATTCTCTCTAGCAGAAGGGGAGAAAGTGGAGGTGGAGATTGATGAAGAAGAGCTGGCAATCCCAAAGAACATGTTGGCGGGGAGATTTGTCATGAAGAAGAATATGGGCTCGGCAGAGTTAGGAACTGCGCTGAGGAAGATATGGAAACTGGAGCATACTATAAAGACATCGCCAATTGAAGAATGCCTTTTCGTTCTGGAGTTTGATAATGGAGAGGAGATGGCTATGGTACTGCGCAGACAGCCATGGAATGTGGGGGGTGCGGTCCTCATACTGAAGAAGTTTACGGGGCAGGAGAGGCCAGCAGAAATAGTGCTGAAGGAGGTACCATTCTGGGTGCAGATCCATAGCTTGCAGCTCTTCTCGATGACGAAGGAGGTGGGAGTAAAGATAGCTAGCGTAATAGGGCCAGTGCTAGAGGTGGAGGGCCCGGATGGAGAATCGAGAATTGGGAAGTGCCTAAGAGCGAGAGTGATGCTAGATGTGAACAAGCCCCTTCTGAGAGGTACCATTACTGTCGTTAGAGGGGAGAGGAAGCTGGTCTACTTCAGGTACGAGAAATTGGGGGACTTCTGCTATCTTTGTGGGAAGCTCAATCACGTGGACAAAGATTTCTCCCTGATGTTTGAAATGGAGGAAAAAGGGGAGAAACCTGAGCAGGAATATGATTCGTGGCTGAGAGCAGAAGGGCAGAAGAGTTTAAAAGCTCAGGATATTGAGAAATCCCTAATGAGAATGAGGGGGAGGACAACAAGGGAAGGAAGAAGGGGGGAAATGGAGAATAGGCTAGCAACAGTGGCGGAAGGGAGGATGAAGGAGGATACGAATATGATAACTGGAGTAATGGGGAAGAATAAGGTGGGGGGAGGACCGAGCTCATCTCGAGTCACTAATTTTGAAGAGTTAATCGGAAAAAATCAATTAAGACTGAGGGAGGAACAGAGTATGGCGCTTGAGATTGCAAAAATCCAATCACCTTCTTCTTTAGCAAACAAGATTTTTGGGAATCTGGAAAAAGGAAAGGAGGTGATGGCGATTGAGAAAAAGGAAATGAAGTTCGAAGTTGGAGGCGGCGGGGGTACAGGCCAGAAGAAGAGGGGCATCAAGCAGTTGACAATAGGGGGATCGAAAGGGGAAAGGAAGAAAGCATAGAACGAGGAGGTGGTGGAGAAAGGAGAAGGAGCCGAAAAAGATGAAGAAGAGGCGGCGGCTGAGGACGCTCAGCCCCGCCTAGGACCATGAAGATCATAGCTTGGAATGCCCGTGGCTTAGGCAACTGCAGGGCATTCCGAAATCTTCAGCGCCTTGTAGCTGAACAAAAGCCTTATGTCCTTTTTGTTATGGAAACCAAAGTAAGTAGTAGTGTTGGAAACCTATGGAAATGTTTGTTGAATTTCTCTTTTGTTTTTGGTGTTGATGCTGTGGGCAAGTCTGGAGGCCTGTTGTTATTTTGGAGTAATGAAATGAATATGTCATTTTTGTCGTACTCTTCGAGCCATATAGATTGTAATTTTATTTGTAACTCCATTGCTTGGAGGTTTACTGGTTTTTATGGTTCCCCTATACCTCAAGAGAGACGGTTTTCTTGGGAATTATTAAGAAAATTGAAGAATTACTGTCATAGTGGGAATAAATGTTGGCTCATTGGGGGAGACTTTAATAAGATCAAGAAGGGAGAGGAAAAAAAAGGGGGGAGGACAAAGACCTTTTTCACAAATGGACTCCTTTAATAAAGTGTTAAACGAGCTGGAAATGAGAGATCTGGGAGCGGAAGGACCAAAATTTACTTGGATAAATAAAAGGATGGGCAAATCGCTTATGAAAGAGAGGCTCGACAGGTTCGTTGGCAATACGAAATGGATGGAGAGGTTCAAAGATTGGGAGGTGAGAAACCTAAGCTTTTATGGTTCAGACCATAGAGCAGTCCAAATCCAATTTTTGGACAAAAGAGAATCTCTGGGCAGAAGCCATAATCTACTATTCCAATTCGAAAATAAGTGGCTCATGGAGGAGGATTTTAAGGAGATAATGAAGGAGGCATGGAAAGTGGATAGAGAAGGAGAAAATCTTCCTTTTAGATTGAGATAATGTGGGGAGAAACTCAAAGGATGGGCAAAGGTGAGAGTAGGGGCCATCCCAAGGAAGATCAGGGAAACAAGGAAGAGGTTGGAAGACATTTGGGACAGTGATGAAAATGAGGTGATAGAGGAGGAAGTTAAGACGTTGGAAATGGAGCTGGAAAAATTGGAAGTACAGGATGAAATCCATTGGCATCAAAGGTCCAGAATATCGTGGATGAAAGCAAGGGATAAAAATACGAGATATTTTCATAGGAGAGCCTCAGATAGAAAGGAAACAAACATGATTAAGGGACTATTTGATAATCAAGGGAAGTGGTGTACTCAAAAGAAGGAGATTGAGGAGATCACAGTGGGCTACTACAAAGACCTTTTCTCATCTCAAGCTCCCTCGGAGGCGGCAATAGGGAAGATTACTCGGGTAGTGCAGCCGGTGGTGACTGATGAGATGAATAGAATATTAAGAACACCCTTTACTGAGGATGAGGTTAGGAAGGCGGTGTTTGATTTAAACCCCAATAAATCCCCGGGGCCGGATGGCTTCCCGGCCGGTTTCTTTCAAAAGTTGTGGGATCTAATCGGAAAAGATATCATGGGCTGCATTCTAAAGGTGCTTAATGGGGGAGAAAGGATTGACACCTGGAACGAAACTGTAATCTCGCAAATCCCGAAGAAAAAGAGGGCTGAGTACTTAAAGGATTACAGACCCATCAGTTTATGCAATATTGTGTACCGTATCCTAGCAAGAACTATCACCAACAGACTGAAACCAATTATGGCAGAAATTATTGATCAAAATCAAAGTGCCTTTGTACCGGGACGTCTTATTACGGACAATGTGATGATTGGTTTTGAATGTCTGCATTAGATTCGGAATAACAGAAGCAAAGTGGGCTATACGGCTATTAAGCTGGACATGTCCAAAGCATACGATAGGGTGGAGTGGAGGTACTTGGAAAGAATCATGGAAAAACTGGGCTTTAATGAAGGATGGATAAATTTAATAATGAGGTGTGTTACTTCAGTTTCGTATGCCTTCAAAGTGAATGGTGCAATTACTGGAAATGTAACTCCTTCAAGAGGTCTGAGACAGGGGGATCCTTTATCCCCTTACTTGTTCCTACTTTGTGCTCAAGGGCTCTCGGCAATGCTGATAGAGTTGAACAACTGCAAGAAGATTAGGGGGGTAGCTGTTGCAAGAGGGAGTCCGGTAATCACGCACCTCTTCTTTGCAGACGATAGCCTTATCCTGTGCAGAGCGGATGTAACACCCCAAAATATTATAAGAATTATTAATGCTTATATGTTATTAATTTTATAATTTATGTATTAAATTTCAATACTAAGATTGATTAATCTCCTAATGTAATTATAATATAATTATATCCTATAATAATAATAATAAAAGGTGTGGTGATAATTTATTTTTACTTAAAAGGAAAAAAAAAACATTTGTGTCGTAGTCATTTGAGTTATTCAAATAACTATGTATTAATAATATTTAAATTTAAAATAAAAAAATAATACTCCCTCCGTCCCAGACGAATTTGCACACTTTCCTTTTTTGGATGTCCCAAACCATTTTGCACACTACCTAAAAAAAACATCGATTTGCGTGCACACTCACATAAATATACACATATTTACCCATATGTCACTACTTTAACACTTTTCTTAATATGTGTGTCATCCCAGGGGTGCAAATTCCCCTGGGACGGAGGGAGTAGTAGTATAAAAGATGAGAAGAAAAGAGGATAATTATGTATACTAATTTTAATTAAAAATAAAATAAAAGACACGGCAGATAAATACGGTAAAATGAGATTCAGATTACTTCGCCTCAAAGCAACAGGTAAGCTTTTCCTTTCTTCTTCTTTATCTTTATTTTCTTTTCATCGACGCCGTGCTCGGTCGCCGGCGTTTATCGGAATTAGTCATACTATATACCGAAATGATCGTATTGACTCGTAGATTCTAGAAATGAAGTTGTTTTATTGTTTCGGCGCTTGTAGCGTCGTGAATTTGTTGTTGAAAGTCCGAAAATTCGGAATATTTTCATATTTTCCTCCGGCCGCCGCTGTCGTTCCGGTGAACGATAGGTGACGAGCCTTATACCATTTTGAAGCCTGTAATGCGTAGATTATAGTTATATTTTCAATTTGTAAAATCACTGTAGGAATCATTTGGAATTTGAATTGGAAATTGACGTTTTAAAACTTAATTTCACTGTAAATTTTGGAATTCTGTTTTCGAATGAAATCACACGTTTTGTTGTTGGAATTGGGTGTAGTAGTAGCTTAGAGGACTATTTTTAGCTGTCAATGGTGAGAAATAGGCGAAACGGCCATGAAATTACAGCTTTGAAGCTTCGGCAGTTGCAGCAATGGCCGTTGCCGATCGACGACGCTTTCCGGTGTTCGATTGTTTTGTATTTTTAGTGGAAAAGGTAGCCGAGATCGTAAGGATTCCAACGGTGTTTTCGGTTTTGCGATCGGAGGTGTAAAACTCCGAATATGACCTATTTGTATAAAAGGTTATAAGTTTAGGGGATGCCAAAGAGAATTAGATTAAGTCCAGGGACCATTTTGCAATTATTAAACTTTTGGTCAAGTTTGACCGGTCAACTGGTCAAAAGTCAAACTTTAGAGAAATTACAATTTTGCCACTCATTTTCAAACGCTCGTAAAATCTTCGTTTTTCATCCGATTCGATCCAAACCAGTGTCAAATTGTTCTAAATTCAAAACCCTACAATTTAGTATTAAAGTTGGGTGAGACAAAACCTGGTAAAAAGACCATTTTACCCCTGGACGGTTACGAGTCCTAAATTCTCGTTTTAATTCCAAATTCTTCGTTTTAAATCCGTTTTAGCTCTAACGAGTTTCATTGTACTTCCAATAAGCCTCTTAACCAATAAGAGCCCTAGAATATATCTTTTGACTATCAGATAAATTAATCAAACTTTAGAAAATGACTAACTTACCCTTCAATCTCTTAATGAAATCTAATGATCATAAAACCTTAGAAAATCACTTATTATAGTTACAATTAGTTAATTATTATTCAGTAGTAGCTCTTTTGAGATATCTAAGCATCTGATATTCATTGTAGGGCCAGAGGAAGGTTGTGAACCATAGAAAGCAGTCGTGCTCCAACACAGTGCATTTCACGCTAAGGTGGGATGATTTCAACTCTTAATGAGTAAATTACACTTTTGGTCCCATTCGTCACAGCATTCCACGATTCTGGTCCCATATTCCACGATTTTGGTCCTAGCCGTAAAAAATCACACATTTTTAGTCCCAATCGTCACGAAAAACTGCAGTTTTGGTCCCAATTTTAACAGCCGTTAGCAGTAGTTAATTTCTCCGTTAGAGACCAAACACTTTTGATCCCAATCATACAAATTTAGTCCCAAAATTAAGAAAAATAACAATTTTAGTACCAAATAATACTTAGAGAAATTTGTATCTATTTTCCATCTATTTCCTATCGAGTTGCATCTAGTACTATCAGTAGTGTCTTATTATTCCACTACTATATTAAATTTAATAATTTAAAAATCTATAATTATTGATTTACAACTTTATCCTTATTTAATGTCTATTAAAAAATCCATCCATTAAAATCTCTAATCTTTTAAAATTCACATTTTTATCCACATTCATCATCCGCGGGAGTTGAAAGCTATTTGCTTTCTGGTGAAACTGTATATTGCACGCACTAAAATATTAATAATGGTGTTTGCAGTCTCCTGCCAATTTTTTTTTTTTAAATCTTTGATTTCATTCTTCAATGAGGTTTCTTGGAATGAAGTTCTTCATCAAACACATTACCGTGTCTTTTAACTTACTAAGAATTTCAATATTACATGGATTAATTTATTGCGAATTATTGATTTTTTTTCTTTTGATTTTAAATCCCAACAATATTCATGGAAATTTAATTTTTCTCATCTTTGAAGGGAATTTCAAATCTAGTTGTTCTTATTGTAAAATAAAGAGCGCAAAAAAGAACACCGATTTGTTTACCCAATTCGTCATGAATGACTACATCTGGGGGCGTACCAAGTCATAAGTTTTCCACTATATTTCTGTGTGTATGTACATGTGTGTATTACAATATTGAGTACAAGTATATATATATATATATATATATATATATCCATGTCTCGTAAAAAAACTCTAGAGCCACATAAGTAATGTCCACATATCAAAACCCTAGAGCCTATATGGCTTCTTGGCCCATAAGTAATGTCCACATCAAATCTTCTGGATTTGGTATATCAAATTTTCTAGATTTACAACACTCCTTCTTGAACATTACGACGTGATGTCCATGTCTCGTAAAAAACTCCATAGACTAGGTTGCCAGAATAAAATATTCAATTGGGGAAAGAGTACAACTATTGATCTTCCGGATCCAATCTTTAGGATCGTTTCAATATTGTTACTCTCACTGAAGACAACAACTTTCTAAGTCTTCGCATCCCAATACCATAAGAATATTCTTCAAAAGTAGAAGTAGGTAGGGGCCTAATGAATTGATCTGTTGGATTGTCACTAGATCGTACCTATTGTATGGTAATTTCGTTACTCTTCTGGAGTTCGTATGGGAAGAAGAATTTCGGGGATATATATTTCGTTAGGTTACTCTTAACGTACCCTTTGTTCATTTGTGCAAAACAAATTGCGTTGTCTTCATCGATGATAGTGGATAATGTATCGTTTAATGGATCTTCATGAGACCACAATATCTCTACAAAGAAAAATATAACCAGTTTGAGATATCATAGAATCTGTTTCACACAATTCCAATGTCTCCTTGTAGGAGAAGCGCTATATCTCGCAAGTATTTTGGGGGATTGTTTATAGGGTTTTGGGGCCATTTTTAAGTGTTTGGAACCACTTTGTGTTGCAATTTCCCTCCAAGTATTATTTGGTACTAAAATTGTTATTTTTCTTAATTTTGGGACTAAATTTGTATGATTGGGACCAAAAGTGTTTGGTCTCTAACGGAGAAATTAACTACTGCTAACGACTGTTAAAATTGGGACTAAAAATGCAATTTTCCGTGACGATTGGGACTAAAAATGTGTGGTTTTTTACGGCTGGGACGAAAATCGTGGAATATGGGACCAAAATCGTGGAATGCTGTGACGAATGGGACCAAAAGTGTAATTTTCTCACTCTTAATTGAGTTTAACATTCAATGTTATGATTGCTATGCTAAAATGTGATATGTGATTGATATATGTCATGGTTATGTAACAAATGTGAAGATTGTATGTATGCTAACTTTCATGTCAAGCCGGGTAATGGCCCGTAAATCTAACTTTCATGCCAAGCCGGGTGATGCCCGTGAATCTAATATGCATACCAAGCCGGGTGATGCCCGTGAATCTAACTTTCATGCCAAGCCAGATGATGCCCGTGAATCTAACATGCATACCAAGCCGGGTGATGCCCGTGATATGATAATACATTCATTCCATGTCTTATTTAATTGTACGGCTAGATGTTTCCGAACCCATTGACCCGGATGGTCCAGGTTACGTCGACACATGGCCCGTATTATGTGAGCAGGAGTTACATTTTCATGTTATGTGTTATTTGCATATGTCTTTTAACAGTGCAATCATTGAGATTGTTTCACCGAGTGTATTTGAGACACTCACCCCTTCCCCTATACATTGTTTCAGATGTCGAGTCTGGTGTGGAAGAATGATGAAGATGCAACACTGTACCTTGTTGAGACATTGTGAAATAAATAAATGTTCTTAGTTTTGCTACTTAAAAAAAAACCGGTCGAGTTTATGTATAATTAGAAATATACTTGTTGAATATGTTGTAACGAAGCATCGTATTTTGCTCTACCACTTCCTATGCATAATTACCGCCTGTGAGCGAAGTTTATTAGTTCGTTTTTCATACATATGTATCCTTGATTTCTGGTTGCTTTAGGGTTATTGTTTTTCAAACTATTTATAGCTTCCGCTTACAAAATACGGATTTGGTTTTGCTAACCCTGAAATTGAAATTATTGATGGTATTTAGTAGCGCCTCAGCCCTAAAGCATCATTATTCGAAAAGCTAAATATCGGGGCGTTACAACGGATCCCAGTGAATGCTCGAATCTGAAAGAGTGTTTGGATGATTATGAAAAGGCTTCGGGACAAATGATAAACTACGAAAAATCTGCTATAACTTTCAGTCAAAAAGTAAGGATGCAAGCAAAGAATAAAATAAAAGACATACTGAAGGTGAAAATGACACAAGGGCATGACATCTATTTGGGGTTGCCGACTTTTTCGATGAGAAATAAGAGGATCCAATTCGCCTACTTAAGGGATAGAATTGCAAGCAAGGTAGAGGCCTGGAAAAACAAGGGCTTCTCGGAGGGAGGGAAAGAAGTCTTAATTAAAGCGATCCTTAATGCTATCCCTACGTACGCTATGTCAAGCTTCCGAATCCCTGCCTCTTTATGCCGCGAGATGGAGACAATTATAGCAGATTTTTGGTGGGGATACAATGACCATGGGAAGAAAATGCATTGGAAAAGCTGGGAGAAATTGAGTGATCCAAAAGTGGAGGGTGGTCTTGGATTCAAAAAGCTCCACAACTTCAATAAGGCACTCTTGGCGAAACAGGTTTGGAGAATGATTATAAACCCGAATACGTTGGTTGCCAAAGTGTTTAAAGCAAGATACTTTAAACATGAGGACATTATGGAGGCGGGTTTGGGTACAAAGCCATCATTTATCTGGCGCTCACTGTGCTGGAGTAGGGATGTTTTAGAGGTGGGACTGAGATGGAGAATCGGGAATGGGAGGAAGGTGAATATTTTTAGAGATGCTTGGGTGCCGGAGTTGGAAGAAGGAAGGATCAAATCGAGAATAGCAAGTGGGTCCAAAGTCGCAAGATTCATCACCTCAAATAATGAGTGGAATGAAGACTTACTGGATAAGGCTTTCCTCTCGTTTGAAAAGGATGCAATCTTGAGAATACCAGTTGGCGGCTTGGAGGTGGTAGATAGCAGATTTTGGAAGCAAAGCCCCAATGGAATATACACGGTGAAGTCTGGGTACGAATCTTACTGCTCGAAAACTGGGAAGAGAGATGAAGAAGGAAGTTATAGCGCCAAAGAAAAAGGGGAAAAATGGTGGAGACAAGTTTGGAGTCTTAAGATACCTCCCAAAGTCAGGATCTTCATATGGAAGCTTCTCAATGATGCAATTCCGGCGGAAGCAAATCTCTTTCATCATCATGTAAAAGTAAACCCAAGGTGTTGGGGTTGCGGATTTGCGAGGGCCGACTCTTTACATGTTATCTTCACCTGCCCCATGGTAAAGAACGTGTGGAAAAGCATTGGGGTGGGGAAGATAATAAAAATGGGGGCTAAATTGGAGATTCGAGACATGATGCAGATGTTGCTGGAGAATGAAATAGGACTGGAAAGGGAGGTAGTTGCAATCACGACATGGGGAATCTGGAAAGAGAGGTGCAGATTGAAAGCGGAAGGAAAGAATGGATTTGGAGATAAAATTCAGATCAACGTCGACTGGGCACTGGTTTTTCTGCAAAATTATCGATGAATGAATGATGTATTTAAAGACTTGGAGGCTTCCACAAGAACAATCAGTCGATTTCTGCCCAAGGACGTGGAGGATAAGGGGAATATAGTGATGATGGACGCTGCATTCGTAGAGGAGAGAAAGGTAGCAGCGACTGGGTATATCATCTTAGACCATCATAACAATTATGTGGTTGCTGGATGTAAAAGAATCCCATTTCCGGAGTCATAGTTGGAAGCGGAGTTGCAGGCTATCCGAGATGGTATTAAAAAATGCGGAGAATGGGGGATGCGGGAGGTGGGAGTGTGGACGGACTCTCTGAATGCAGTGCAAGCAATAGACAAGAAAGAAAAGTGCCTTAGTCAGTTCGATTGGCTGCTGAATGAAATCTGGAAGGAGATGGAAGATGGCTCAGTGGGAGTCATCAACTATATTCCGAGGGAGAAGAATGACAAGGCACATAACATGGAAAAGTTAGCGATCAACTCTCCGTCACCTCAAGATTGGTTCGGAGTAGACATTCCTTTGTGGATTAGGAAATAGATACCCTCTGTGTATTCTGTTTACTTTTTTGTAAGGGTACTTTCCTGTTCAAAAAAAAAAAACTATAGAATGATGCGACTTTGGATGAGTGGAATTGGAATGAGAGAAACGATCATAGACGCACACAGTATGGCATAGGACCAATTATTTCGGACAGAGCAATAATGGAACCAAGTAAAAATATTGATACAAAGCTGCAGTATTCTGATTAATCAATATTGGAAACCCGATTCTGCCAAGATTCGAAAAAGATATTCCAAAATCAAGCTTGGAAATAGGAGAGAATATATTCCAATTATAATGGCATGGCAAAATAAAAATTACCTAGATAAATTAAGACTGATTTTGGGAATAGATGTATTTTGCAACTAATGGACGGAAATATGAGAAATTACCATAAATAAATTGATATATTGCAAGTATGAGAAATTAAATAATAACTTATTTTTTTATTAATTATAATTCTACAAATATTCAATCTTCATCCAAAAAAAAAATGGAGATACAACCCATTATTATTCAAAAGCAATACGATTGCAAATTATAAATTCAATAATAGCTATAATCGACTATCCGGATATTGTATAAGTCTTTCAGGTACTTAATTGCACGAAATGCATCAACATTGGAGGCTTCCTCAGAAGTAGAGCATAAGTCACCGCGAACAACGTGAAATTTGTCAACGGCGTGAAGATAACAAACAGTCTAAAAAACAGAAAAAATGTCAGTTCTAGATTCCTTGGTATCGTACGAAATTGAAGAGAACCCAATCAACAAAAGCAAATTAGAGAGCACGGCTTTAAAATTGATGGTAAAAACAATGAGATTCATGGTAAATGAAATTTCAAAAATAAAAAGTTTGGTATACAAACATATGGTAAAAATTTATAAAGATATTTTTTTTCTTAAGTCGAATTCAAATTTTAAATATTAATAACAATATTAATTAAAAGAGTATCTTGCAAATGAAATGAGCCAATGACGATGCAATATTTGAGAACATGCACTACAAATCAGGGCTTATTTGAGCCTCAAATCAAGTAAAAAATAATAGATAATGACTAACTAATTAAGGATTGAAGGAGTCAAAATAATCCCACAAAATTAGAAAGAATTCTATTTTAAATTAGTAAAAAATTGAATATTGCTAATACTTATCCTAAAAATATAATCCCGATGTGAAAATAGAAAAAAGAATATATATTTTTTACTTTAATTCAAAAACAAATATATAGAACAAAAAAGATGTAAAGATTAACATTATTTTTGCCTTGGGAGAACAATTGAACCAATATTCAGGGCCCATTTATCCCAGGATGTGAACTCAGAGCTCAATTATAGTAACACCAACACTATTATTTTAAAAAATAATACGTAGACGTAAAACGGACGATAGGAAAATAACAACACTATTACTTCCAAAAAATACTGGACCAAATTAATAAAAAGAGAGATTTAAATGCCAAAAATAATTGTATTTTAACTTTTAATAAAATTAAATAGTGCCAATAATTGTACCGTAAATTAATGTTAATATGAAAATAGAAAAAAAAAATGAACATACAATTTTAACTTTAATTAATAAATCAGGGAAAAAATTTAATTAAAAAAAATTACGGACCAATACCGAAATACATATACTCCACTCTCCAAAAGAAATACTATAGAACGTAGGAATATAATCTCAATTTATTATCTACCAAATTCACATGAACGTTAATTGATATAATCAATTTGATTCAAGAACTCCAAATAATAAGGACAATACCACAAATATTATGTCAAAATTAACATTCCTTGTACTCTTGGAGGACAATTGAACCAATATTTAGGACCCAATTAAGCCCAAAAAGGACCCCAGAGATCAAGTATAATAATACAAGCTTTATTATTTTAAAAAATAATATGTAGACATAGAAAGGACTGTTGTTACCGATTTTACCGGATCTAGGTGACGAATTTATGTGGCTATAGGGGTAGTCCCGATTATCGGGTAACAAACATACGAAATAATATGAACACGAAGAACACAAGAATGGGGGAAGAACCGATGGGTTCTTCCCTTGAAGATGGCTTTGGGAGTCCCTCAAGAGGGTCTCCCTTGCCTAGTATTTTATTCATGTGGGGAGAATTTTGTGGGGAGGAGAAAACTAATGAACTCTCCTTTACAATGGGTTGGGGCCTCTATTTATAGAGCCCCAAGCTTCTAACTAAGGAAGTCATCCTAGCCCTTTATTTTAGGGTATTTATTACAGTCGTAGATCTAATAAATAATTATGAAAAGAAATAAATCTAATATTACAATATCTTGTCAGACTTCGATATCTTCAGTGGTGTTGACCCTCGATTTTATCGGGTTGTTTAATGCCGAAATTCTATTGTCGGGGCCCAAACCCCGGTTCCGGTATACCCTGGTTCTGAGATAGTATTTTGGCCAAATATGGGATTATTTGTGCCACAACAATTGCCCCCGAGATCGGGCTTTGACTTTGGTCAGAGTTCGATCTTGATTCGTGCTCCGAACAAATTTTGCTCCTTATTGCAGTTGAGGTTTCCAACGTATGCCCCCGAGCCTGTTGATAAGATAGCTCGGGTGTCCCATGGGGACTTTGGTGGTAGAGACTTTGATGAAAAGATCTTCAGTATTATCTGTGGCTTGGTGTATTTTGAATCGGACTGAGTTAGGCGGGAATCGATCTTCTATCGTGCCCCCGAGTCGTCAGTCTTCAGGTAATCATAATTCGAGGGCTATAGCTTCCTTGCTGTGTAATTATGTGCTCGTACTTCGAGGCTAGGCTCTTCGTACAAGGCTTTTTCTGTGCTCGTACTCGAGGCTAGGCTCTTCGTACGAGACTTTTTCTGTGCTCGTACTCGAGGCTTGGCTCTTCGTACGAGGTTTTTTCTGTGCTCGTACTCGAGGCTTGGCTCTTCGTACGAGGCTTTTTCTGTGCTCGTACTCGAGACTTGGCTCTTCGTACGAGGCTTTTTCTGTGCTCGTACTCGAGGCTAGGCTCTTCGTACGAGGCTTTTTCTGTGCTCGTACTCGAGGCTAGGCTCTTCGTACGAGGCTTTTTCTGTGCTCGTACTCGAGGCTAGGCTCTTCGTACGAGGCTTTTTCTGTGCTCGTACTCGAGGCTTGGCTCTTCGTACGAGGCTTTTTCTGTGCTCGTACTCGAGGCTATGCTCTTCGTACGAGGCTTTTTCTGTGCTCGTACTCGAGGCTTGGCTCTTCGTACGAGGCTTTTTCTGTGCTCGTACTCGAGGCTAGGCTGTTCGTACGAGGCTTTTTCTGTGCTCGTACTCGAGGCTAGGCTCCTGTACGAGGCTTTTTCTATGCTCGTACTCGAGGCTAGGCTCTTCGTACGAGGCTTTTTCTGTGCTCGTACTCGAGGCTAGACTCTTCGTACAAGGCTTTTTCTGTGCTCGTACTCGAGACTTGGCTCTTCGTACGAGGCTTTTTCTGTGCTCGTACTCGAGGCTATGCTCCTCGTACGAGGCTTTTTCTGTGCTCGTACTCGAGGCTAGGCTCTTCGTATGAGGCTTTTTCTGTGCTCGTACTCGAGGCTAGGCTCTTCGTACAAGGCTTTTTCTGTGCTCGTACTCGAGGCTAGGCTCTTCGTACGAGGCTTTTTCTGTTTGCACAGCTGGTGGCACTATGGCCTATGTGATAGGTCGACCGCTTTGGGGCCGGCCTAATTTTTGTACTAAGTGTGGAGGGCCGACCGCTTGGGGGAGAGCCCCCACTTTTGAACTTAGATTTTTTGGGTGGACCGACCGCTTTGGGACCGGCCCATTTGGTACTAAGTGTGGAGGGCCGACCGCTTGAGGGCGGGCCCCCGCTTTTGAACTTAGATTTTTTGGGTGGACCGACCGCTTTGGGGCCGGCCCATTGGTACTAAGTGTGGAAGGCCGACCGCTTGAGGGCGGGCCCCCGCTTTTGAACTTAGATTTTTTGGTTTTTTTGGGATCGAAAAGATCTGAACTAAGTGTGATGTGCTGACCTCGATACGGTCGACACACACTTTTGAACTTAGCTTTTGATTTTGTTCCTGACCGATTGTAATCGGGTGGTCAACGCCGGTGAAGACGGACAAATCATCGCTAATTAAAGCGGAAATCTACGCCGATGAAGGCGGATAAAGAGCGTCGACGCCACGGAGGCGGACGGATCAACGTCTATGAGGGCGGATAAAACACGTCAACGCCTAAGAAGGTGGACGGGATGTCGACGCCACAGAGGCGGACGGATCAACGCCGATGAGGGCGGATAAAACACGTCAACGCCTAAGAAGGCGGACGAGATGTCGACGCCACGGAGGCGGACGGATCAACACCGATGAGGGCGGATAAAACACGTCAACGCCTAAGAAGGCGGACGAGATGTCGACGCCACGGAGGCGGACGGATCAACGCCGATGAGGGCGGATAAAACACGTCAACACCTAAGAAGGCGGACGAGATGTCGACGCCACGGAGGCGGACGGATCAACGCCGATGAGGACGGATAACGCTACTGAATTTTTGAGATTCAATAATTTTGTTTTGGATTATCCAAAATTATCTCCAGATACGGGTACTCATGCCCCCGGCTTTTAATGTATTGTAAATATATTTGAGTTGCAATACATTAAAAGGAAGTAATTGGAGAAAACCTGAATCGGGATGGGCAAAAGGACGGCCCGTAGATTCTTCCAAATTGTTGTAGTAGCTTTGGTTGTTCGTGTAAATTTTCTTGCTTGGTGGAAATTGATTCGGGCTCTTTAAATGATTGGGCCAAAAGAAATTCACAAAGAATCTTCTTATACTTTGCGGCTCAGCGGTTGATCCTCAAATACTAAAGCCCAAAAAGCAATATTTGTTTGCTTGGGGGACCAACTTCTGTTCGGCCCAAAACTTCGATGCCGAAAAAGCTAGATGCCCACACACAGATCCCTTTTCGAGACATCAAACATATCTTCCAATGCCCCTTTCGGTCAATCATTGTTCCCAAGTAGAAGAAATCGCAAAAACAGGACCGATCTCGTCGCCCTCCAATTTCAGAGATCGGTGATTTGGGGCAGATCGGAGCCGGTTATCACGTTAATGACATGCTGGATGGACGATCGCTGCATTGAGTGAATGGATTGGAGTCCGGGGGAGGCGGAAATCGCGCCGTCTTACGGTAACCAGATCGGCAAAGGCGGTCGATCGGGGCCGGTGGCCATGGCGGTCGAGGCCGGCGATGTTAATGGAGGTCGTCTGGTCGTCTATTGAAACTTCGCGTGCGCCAGCGACTGGTTGAGGTTGAGAGCGGCGAATTTGAGATGAGTTAGGCGGTGGCCGGATCCCGGGCAATGGATGTGCCCGGCCTTGGCAGTGGCCGAGGTCGCGTCTGGTTGTGGCCCGGTTCGGCGGGGATCGTAGAGGTTTTCGGAGGAAGTTTCTCGTCCGGTGGAGGCCCAGGTCGGCGGCGGCGAATGGGGCCGAGAGGTCGGCGATTAGTGGGCGAGCGATGGGTGGTTTTGCACGCTGTCGAGGTCGGCGATCGACTGGGATTGCCCGGCGGCGATGGGCTAATGTGCAAAACGGTTACTTGGAGCTGTGCTAAAAAATTTGTGCGAAACGGCCATTGTGGGGACTTGCTCGGCAGTTGTCGAAACGGTTGGTTGATGTGCAGCCAATCTCGACGCGAGAGTGTGGGCATATGCCCGGCTCATGAAAGGAAAACTGGCTGGGACCTCGCGTAAGTCGAGATCGATGCACGAATATATATATATATATATATATATATATATATATATATATATTTTTTTTTTTTTTTTTTTTTTTTACTGTTGCAAATGGATGATCCCCTTTTCTTGCAGACCGGTGAGTGGTGATTTTCTCTTTCTCCCTTTTGTGAAAATTCGAACAGTGCTATAGCCATGGGAGTTGTTTGTTGAATTTCTTGTTCTCCCATGAATGGGTGGAATTTTGCTTTTCGTTGAAAACGGAATGTTTTGGGGTTTTGATTTGATTGTAATTTGGCTTGAGGCAATGGAAATTTCGAGAGGATTGGGGATCTTGGGTTATATTGATATTTTTAGAGAGAGAAAATTTCTAATTTTAGAAAGTGAAAAAATTGTTTGCTGTAATTTTGTAGAGATGAGTTGGCTTGAAGCCATGCGGTAATATATGTATTATTTTCTGGTTTGGTGAATTAGTATTTGATATTATGGAAATCTCTGATGACTATGGATTCAAGGAAAGCTTCAAAAGGAATTTTATTGGAGATGAAATGGCTTGAGGCCGTTGGGATATATTTGTAGGAATTTACTTGATGAATGAATGGATTAGTGTGGGTCTTTCATTTATGGAAAGACTATTTCATTTTCAAGCAAGGGGATTTTGAATTCCTATGTGTAAATTTGGGATATGGGTTCGTAGTTCTTTTTGTAAAGAATCACATAAATGTAGGTTTTTGAGTTCCACCATTGTTGTTTCAAAAAGCTCTGAGAGGATGAAAAACTATAAACAAAAAGATAAGATCCCAAAAAGAAAATCATCATGATGACGTGATTTCTTATACTAGAGATGTAGTGCTAGGACTGATTTATAAAGAATAGGATCTGGTGTAAATATAATTTTTCTGGAAAAGAAAATCTGAAGATTTGAAGATACCTTTCAAGAATGTTGGGTCTTCTTCAAGATTTTCGAGTGATTGGATCTGTAGTAAATTAGGGACGAAAGGACCCTCCTTCTAGCGCCATTTGTTGTTACCGATTTTACCGGATCTAGGTGACGAATTTATGTGGCTATAGGGGTAGTCCCGATTATCGGGTAACAAACATACGAAATAATATGAACACGAAGAACACAAGAATGGGGGAAGAACCGATGGGTTCTTCCCTTGAAGATGGCTTTGGGAGTCCCTCAAGAGGGTCTCCCTTGCCTAGTATTTTATTCATGTGGGGAGAATTTTTTGGGGAGGAGAAAACTAATGAACTCTCCTTTACAATGGGTTGGGGCCTCTATTTATAGAGCCCCAAGCTTCTAACTAAGGAAGTCATCCTAGCCCTTTATTTTAGGGTATTTATTACAGTCGTAGATCTAATAAATAATTATGAAAATAAATAAATCTAATATTTGTCAGACTTCGATATCTTCAGTGGTGTTGACCCTCGATTTTATCGGGTTGTTTAATGCCGAAATCCTATTGTCTCCGGTTCCGGTATACCCCGATTCTGAGATAATATTTTGGCCAAATATGGGATTATTTGTGCCACAACAAGGACCTTTAAGGAAAATACCAACACTATTACTTCCAAAAAATACTATACAAAATTAATAAAAGGAGAGATTTAAATGCCAAAAATAAGTGTATTTTAAATTTGAATAAATTTTAATAGTGCCAATAATTATACCGTAAAACATAGTTAAAAAATGGGGAAAATTACATCAATTAAAAAAAATTAACGGACAGGTTTCGGAATACATATAATCCACTATTTAAAAAAAAAAAATATTAGAGGATGTATGAATAGAATCTCAATTTATTATCTACCAATTTCACATGAACGTTAATTGGTATAATCAATTTGATTCAGGAGCTCCAAATAGACGTAGTAATACCAAGAGATGCAATGCTGAAGTATAGAATGACTAATACAACAATGGCCAGGACACAAAAAGAAAAGATAGGTACAATTATTATTTTAAAAAATAGTGGACCAAAACTTAACTCTAATAATTGTTTTTTAAATTCGAACAAAATACAATAATACCAATAATATCCTATAAAATAGGTGTAGGTATTAAATGAAAACGATTCATAATAAGATTAAGATGAAACTTTTTTAAAGTGCTATTAATCTCATCAATAGCATCGTTAATCTCATAAGAGGTGCCATTAGTATAAATCCAAGAAAAAAAAAAGAAATAACATAAAAAAAGCATGTCAAAATTAAATTATATGCGAGTCTTACAACGACAACTACACCAATCAAAATAATAGATTGGACCGAAATAAGCAGAAAACAAAAATAAGGATGCGAGTCTTTATAAGATAATAGCAATAAATAAGAGTACGATATAATCAAGTTATACACTCCCCACAATAAAAACACGAATGGAATGCAAAGCAACAAAAAAACAATCAACCATCCACACGATCAATAGAAATTGTGAAATACTTATCATCAGATCCAAAACAAATGTTATACCTGACTTGGTCGGAGTTTTTCGAAAAATATTTTCCTACTCCCCCGCAAGAGTACGGGATCGTCGTAGTAGTGAAAGTAGACTTGAACCAAGTAGTTATCGAACTCAAAGGATTTAGGAATGCAGTAGAGCCCTAAAGTTGTGTGTCGAAATGGATTCATAGTGACGAGCAAGTTCGCATATGAAAATTAAACTAAGCGAAAATTAAATCTAGAAAACAAGTAAACAATTAATCTAACTTTCAATCAAGAAAGTGCAAGAGAGAGAAATACTTCGAGTGTCTTCCTTATGACGGAATTAAGGCTACGTACGTTAATCTCGCTTTTCTTATGATATTTTGTTGGTTCTAACTAAGAGCTATCACCATTGTATTGAATATCGATCCCTTTTGAGGCTTGAGTGATCAATTGAACTAATTAGCACCTAATTAGCTACCAAAATCACCTAAGATAGTGAATGACTTGAAGCACGCAATACACTTCAAGTATTCTCCCTTCACTAAGCACCAAAACCCGTAAATTAAAGCACCTAATGTCTATTAATGATGGTCTAGCCATCTACACTCTCTCGATGTAATAGACGACTAATTGAATCCGATTAACTAACCAAATTTCTCACCACAAGTTCGTTTAACCCACACCCAACTCTTGTTGTAGCACGAATTAACCTAACAAGAGCTACTAAACCTAATCAATCAATCTAATCAAGATTAACACATTAATAGAAGCAATCGAACCACCTCAATAGCATAATCAAAGCTCAATTAACATCATAACACTAATTCCATCATAATTCAAACACCCAAAGCATTAGAGGATTAGTCCATGGCTAATCCAACAAAACCCAAGTAATAACAAACTAAAGAAAGCAATAAACTCATGTAAATCATATTAATAAAATAACAATAAACCATAAATGACAAAATTATGCTAATTAATTGAAAGATAAAGGATAGAAGTCACCTCAAGGGAGTGATTACAACTAGAAATTGAAATTTGCTCTTCAAATTCTAAGCTAAATTACTATAAAACTTAAAGAAAATAAAAATTTAAGAATGAAGGTGAAAATAAACTAAACTAGTGTGTGGGGTGTGTGTCCCCTAAGGAGGTGTATGGTGGTGTATTATGCCCTAAAATCTGATGAGAAAAGGTATTTATAGTGTAGGGTGAGGGCTTGAGACGAGTAGGTCGAAAATATGGGTTGAAATTACGAAAATGGGGCAAAAATCGGACCGTGCACGACCAGGCGTGGTCGTGCTACAGTGCGACCGTGCAACTTTGTTAAAAATACGTAGCTTAGTAAACCATGACCTGCACGACCTGGGCAATGTGGTCGAGCTCGGATTGCACGAGCAAAGCTTCAAATGGAAACAAGCTTTTGTTAATTTAATAAAGGTGCTGGAAATCTTTCTTGCTTTTAACTTTGCGTGGGGCCCGCAACATTTTTCTTGCCTTCTTTCTCAGCTAAAATGCAGCACATGGCTCGAAGTGGTGGGCCCCAGCCTTTTTCTCTCTCCACGTATGTTGCTATATTTCCGGCCATGGCGGAGCTTTCCGGCGAATCTCCATTAATGCAAGCAACGCAAGCTTTTCATTTCCCAGCACGAATTCTGGCGACGTGCTTCAATTCGTACGCGGCTGTGCGGCTCCAAATTCCGGCGCGGAAGTGTGGATGCTGCTATTTCCGGTGGTTTCTGACCAATTGTGCAACTCTGCTTCTTCCGATCCCGGCAACAAACATGAATGGCTTGAGCTTCGATAATTCCGGCGACAAGCAGCAACTCAAATTCTTCCATGGCTTTCTCTCTCCACGAATTCTGGTTCAAAGCATTTCCGGTTTGATTCGAATTCCGGCCGAGCTTCAGAGAGGTGGTGGCGGCTTCTTCCGGCGACGCGGTGAGTGGCTCTAATGGCGTGCCAAGCTTGGATTCCGACGCGGCGGCTGCGATTTAATTCCGGTGCGGCTTCCGTTCTTTTGGGCATTGCGGCTTCTGGTATGAGGCTTCGAAGCATCTAAGAAGTTCCAGGCGAGTTGCTGCGAATTTCCGGGCAACAATGGAGATTTCCGGCGCCGAATTTCCGGCCGTTTACTTTTCTTCATTACTTCTCTCTCTCTTCGAATTGATTTTCTTGAAGATGAAAGCCTGCTTTTTCTTTTCTTCTTACTTTCTCACTTCGTAGCAGGCAAGAAAGATGAGGACAAGGGATTTTCAATTTTAAAAGCTCACTTTGACCTTTTCCAATTTTAGAACAGGTGGGACCCACATTATGCTTTCTTTCCTTTTTCCAATTAATTGCAGCAAGTAAATTCCTTTGTGGGCCTCAACAATTTTTCTCCAAATGGGCCGATCACTTAATTAAATGGACAACCAAAATTATTATTTCTTGGCCCAAATAATTATTTCCTCCCATTTTACTTGATTCACTCACGCTCTTTAATTCCATTCTCGATCAATCTCAATAATTACGTATTTGCTCCAAAAATCCCTATTTTATGCAAAATAAATCACAAATACCTTTCTCGACAATTAAGCACAAATAATCAAATTAATGTAAATAATCACACAAAATTCAATAAAACGTGCAAATAAAATGCATGAATTTCGAGCAATTATCACACTAATCAATACCCGTACTGGAGGCGCATGAAATACACAACCTCACACCAGTTCTTGGAAATACGGAGCATCAGCGATCGCCTTTTTTTCTTAACAATAACTCGGAACTCATAGCCAACACTGAATATCTTTCCGCCCAAATTCTCACGCAATGCAATAATCCTGCTGGTATCACCGAAGAGAGAACGTGCAGAAGACGTCAATTTCTAAAAAGCATAAGAAACAAAATTAAAAAAAAAACATGAATTCTATCGCAAAAAAAAAAAAAAATTGATGCATTCAGAAATAAAAGTAGAATCACCAGACGTGTCATCCACTCTGTAGAATCACATCACGTCCAGACAGAAAAGCCAGATGGAATATACGCAAGCTAAACAAACAACAAAAAGAGCAAGCAAGAAAAGTCAAAGCAGTACATAAGCAAGAAAAAAATCATCAAATTAATTAGAGACATAGAATTAAAAAAAACACACTTTAAAAAAAACATACCTCAAATTTAGTGATAGAAGGAGGCGGGGGAGCATTACGCGTAGTAAAATCACAATGCACAACATATGACCAACCATACAGATCTAAATTAGAAGAAAAATGCTAAATTATATAAATAATAAAAGACACATATAAAAAAATTGAAAATGACATAAAACATAAAATTACCTTTAAAACCATGTCCGAAAGACAAGAACACGGAAGAACGATCACCATAGTGTTGTTTACCAAATATATTTTGTTGGGATTGAATGGCTATTTATAAAAGCTTTTGGCAAAAACATCAAATGATTGGGTTCTTAAATGCTAGAATGAATGCTTGAATGAAGAAAAGCAATGAATGCATAAGAACACTAAGAACACCAAGAATTGCCAGGGGTTGTGAGTCTCTGGACTTGAATGAGTATGTGTATAGATTCTACTGAGAGAGATTGAACCCTTTTTACATTACAAAAGTGGGGGTATTTATAGTTTTCTCACTATAGGGGTATTATGGTCATTTCCGGCCTCTCGGGGGACAGGTGCATTAAATGTCTCCTGCCTCTGAGGACGCGCGGGCTCTGGTATGTCAGGGCTTGCAGGTGGCCGGCCACTAGGGAGTTGACGCGTGTCCAAAAAGGACGATTCTCTGGCGAATTTTCTCATTTGGATGGAATATTCTCTGGGTCTCTGGGTACGGAGGCGGCCTTTTTCCCTCTTGGGAGAGGATCTTGCCTGATTCTATCATGTGCTCCGGATCTCTCTTGCCGGCCGGGGGCCTTGAGTGATCGGAGGCCGGCCTCCTGGCGGACAGCGAGGTCGGAGATTGCTCTAGCCGGCCGGTCGCATCCGGGCGATCCTGTTGGACTCCACTGCTCTTGATCGGACCGGTCTGGTCATGGCAGGACTTGAACGTGGCTGGGACGGACGTGGGCGAAGGTCTCAAGCGGGTTTCCGGTCTCGTTCTTGAGGCCGGAAACTCGTGGTCGGAGCCCGCTGAGGTCGGATTCAGGCCGGCCGGGACGGTTCCGGCCTCTGGGTTCCTTGTTGCCATTTCCGATTTTCTTCCGGTCGGATCCAACACGTGGTCTGAAACGGTCACAACAATTGCCCCCCAGATCGTCGCTCAAAGTTAGTGTGGGGCGAGGTGGTCGTTTGCCGTTTTGTGTTGGTGCCGACCTTGGTTTGCCCGGGGTGGTCGGAGACCGGCTTACGGCCTTGCGAAGGCTATAAGGACGTGCGTTGTACACCTAAAAAGGTGCGCATGACGTCAGGCGATGCCTCGGATTACGCGCATTGAAAGCTGTCGTGCGTGACATGATTTGGTCTCCTCGAATCTCGCGCATTTAATGCGTGCAGTGTACGAGACGTCTGACGCCGAAACCGTCTCTTCAAATTCTTGCACCTAGGTCCCTATACCTAGGATTTTATTTCGACATAGGCCCTCGCCCATTTCCTATAAATAGGGGTGTTACCTCATTTCCAAAGGTTTTCACTCTTTGCGATTTTGCTGCAGTTCCTAAGGCAATTTCCGGCGAGCTTCTCACGGCGGCGACGAACTTTGCACGGCGGCGATCGGCGTTTCGAAGGTAATTTCCAACTTTCCGTATCCCAAAACTCGTTTTATTTGTACAATGGTGCGACGGTGGGCTGGTCCTCTGCCTGGGCAAAGGGGCGGCGCTTCCTCCAGTGGCGGCGGTGGTGGCGGAGCTAATCGCCGTTTGTTCGAAGAGGGGGGAAGTTCCCGCGGGGGGAGTGGAGCCTCTCCTTCTCGTCTAGCGGGCTCGATCTGGGCCCACGACGACGACGGTTTGGATGCCCTATTCCCGCACCCGGGACGATCATTATTGGGTGAAGGTGCCCGGGAGGGAGTTCCTTTGGCTACGGAGAGATCCCGGGACGAGGAGGTGGCCCGACCGGTGGAGGAGAGGGATCCATTGGACGACCTCTTGGAGGAAGATGAAGAAGAAAGCGGTCGCGGCGAGGGCGACGACCGGGCCACTAACCAGCTCCTCAAAAATCTCGCGGCCGAGATGATTAAAGAAAGGCTTGGGAGCACGGGGGAGGCCTCGGGATCCGATTCCGAGGAGGTTGAGAGGCCGGCCGCAGTTGGTCGGTGTGTTAGCCAAGATCGGCGAGACCAGGTCAGACAGGCCTTTCGTCTGTGGTCGGAATTCGTGGAGAGGAAGGATGAGGTCGAGCCTCTCTCCTTCGATTACGAGGAGTATCTGGATCATTTCCCGCGCGAGCCGACCGTTCGCGATCCGGCCACTGTTCGGATAGCCGACTTGGAAGAGTCCCGTAGGTGGACCATTGGCCAAGTACAGAGTAAGATGTCCCAGCGCCAACTCGACGAAGCCCGGGCCGGATGGGAGGTACCTCTTGACGTTAATCTCTACGCACCCGAGCCTAATGAACGGGCGGACCAGCCTCCGCGTGGGATGGTGGCCGTAACCCAGGATATGATGGAGGTCGGGCTCCGCTTCCCCCTCCATCCGGCCGTATCGTACCTGTTGAATTACTGGAATCAGGCGCCCATCCAGCTGCTGCCGAACGCCTGAATGATTATAGTGAGCGTCATGACCTTATTCGGCAGGAATCGACTCTACCGGATGCCGACCCCCGGAGAGATGACTTATCTCTATCGGATCCAGAGCGAAAGGAGTGGGACCGGAGAGGTCTACATCCAGACGAAAGGGCAGAAATTGGTGACCGGCCTGCCCAGTAAAGGTCGGAACGATCGAAAGAAATGGTTCTTTGTTGGTGGGGCGTGGAAGACCGGGTATCCGGATGGGACGGAGATTGACGTTCCGACCGACATCCGTCTCAAGAATCCCAGTAAGGAATTTTTAGCTTAAATTTGGATTAAGAGTACTGATCTAATCTTTACCTTTTTTTGCAGGTTATCCTTGCCCTTCCGATCGAGAATTGAACTTTGATTTCGCGGTCGTCAGAGAGCGGATCCTGTCCCTGCCTGCCTCAGAAAGAAACCAGGCCGTCCTCCGGACACGGGAAGCCAGAATTTCCGGCCGGTTCTTCCAGTTTCCTCGTCATATAAAATTGACGGGTAAGTGACCGGGTTCCGATCTGTATTTATATATATATATATATATATATATATATATATATATATATATATATTACATACGTAGGTGACTTGGATTTTGGTCGTTCAGTGCCAGATTTTCCGATCGTCAGGCAGTGCCCCCCTGAGTTTTCCGATTGTTGCCCGGAGATGTTTGCCTTGATGGGAGCTTGTGCGGCAAAGAAAACGGCTAAAGGAGCGAAGAAGAAAAAGGGAACCGGCGTCCGGGCCGGGATCGTGATAGAAGAGCCTCTCCCCCTCCAGTCTGTTCCGGCCGCTGGGGCAGCAGCTGCTGAGATCCCGACCTCTTCTCCGATTACGGGGAAGAAACGGAGTTGGGAGGAGGCCGGGATCGAGGGATCCGGCCAGCATGGGTCGAGTCCGGCCCCGATAGATGTTTCCGACGACACCCCCCTGGGGCCGGGCTGGTCGGAACAGAGACTGCGGCTCGTCTGGAGTCCGTTCTTGGACAAGGGGATGACCGGACCTACTTTAGTTGGGACCCGGTCCGCTTCCAAGCGTAAGTCTTTTTACTTCGACATTCTCACTCATACCATTTCATTTCTATACCTGATCTGACTTTTCACTTGTCCAGGTTGACTCGAAATGACTCCGATCTCCCTCTAATGGTGCTCGATTTCCTCTCCTCTCGTGCCCCGAGTTCAACGGCCGAGATGCCGGATTACATGTGCCGGGCTGCAAATTCCCTCCCCCAGGCGTGGACAAAAGATCTGGCCGACATTGTCGAGCGCCGTCCCCGGCACGCGGGCCGGACTGGGGTCGCGCTGATCAGTCAGGCGGCCATCGTGGTTAACACGATGGAGAACGAGCTCTCCGAGATCTCTCGGTCGCTCCGGAGGACTGAGACCGCCCTGACCCGTGCCCGGGAAGAGAAGTCCGGGCTCGAGAGCGAAGTTGCCAAGCTTAAACAAGAGAGGGATGGTGCGGTCGGGCAGATGGAGGTCGTCCTGAAGGAGAAGGATGATGCTCTGGGCCGGGCGGAGATGGCCTATAAAGCCCTGGAGGATGCTCGGCACCGCGTGTCTGAGATGGAGGACTCCCTCGCCGATCTGCGGTTGGAGGCGCACCGTGCTCGAGGGGATGCAGACCAGGCTGCTGCCCGGCAGGTCGAGGCGGAGAAGGAGCTCCAAAGGAAGAATGATGAACTGGCCGCTGCACTGAGCCGACCGGCTTTCGACCCTGCGGATCCGACCCAGAACCCGGCACTCTTTTCTGAGTTCTGCTTCTACGTGGCCGCCGCCAATGTGATCCGGGCCGGGCGCCAGGCCAGCCTCGATACCAAGCCCAGGAAGACTACTTCCGGGAGTACGCTGCCCAGAACCCGGTCAGCGACGGTTTCTGGTTCCCCTTCCTCGATCTCGAGACCGACTACGGGGTGGACCTCTCTTGGTTCCCCCATCGGCACAGATTGTTCAAGCATGGCGAGAACCCGCCGGCCGGTGATGAGGAAGAAGGAGACGAGGAAGAGGAAGTCCCTGCGGAGGGGCCCCAGGCACCGGGCGGAGACGGGGCTGTGGTGGAGGCCTTGGTCGAAGAGGTGGCCGATTATGTGGCCGGGGCCGGAGGCCAGGCAAGCCCGGCGGCCGGGGAGGGCGGCTCTTGAATTCAAGCTTGGATTTTATTTTACTGCTTTCCTGATTGTAACCGGCTTCCGGCCGGATTTATTCTGTTTTGAAACGTTGTACTTCCCGGCTTCCAGACCGGTTGACTTAATATAATTCGGATTTTCCTTGAATTTTATTGTTTTGTCATCGCTTTCTTGCTTTCATATTCTTATCAAAGTAAATTTTCACAAGTATGAAATGAGATTTGACCCGGGCTCGAGTGTGATATGCCGACCTCGATACGGTCGGCATATGTTTTGAACTGAGCCCGGTTTGTAGGAATGCCTTGGTTGCCTTGCCGAGCTCAAGTGTGATATGCCGACCTTGATACGGTCGGCATATGCTTTTGAACCGAGCTCGGCTTTCAAAGTGGCTAGGGTGGCCTTTCCGAGCTCAAGTGTGATACGCCGACCTCGATACGGTCGGCGTACGCTTTTGAACTGGGCTCGGTTTTTGGATGGCCTTGAGTGGCTTTTCCGGGTTCAAGTGTGATATGCCGTCCTCGATACGGCCGGCATATGCCTTTGAACTGAGCCCGGTGCTTGGGAAAAGATTGAGTTGTGCTAAGAGCCTTGTATTGATAAGAACTTTGAATACATAGTACAAGATCATTGGTAGTATTTCTTCAAGTGGATTGCATTCCAGGGGTATTTGTCCGGAGTTCCATCCATGAGTTCCAGCTCGTAAGCTCCCTTGGAGAGCCATTTGGATATCCTGAACGGACCCTCCCAGTTCGGGCCGAATACCCCTTTTGGTACTTGAACCTTCTTGAGGACGAGGTCCCCGACCTGGAATTGCCTGGCCTTCACTTTGGAGTTGAAAATTTTTTCGGATTTCTTCTTGTAGGCCGCGTTTCGGAGATCGAAATTGAGCCTTCTCTCCTCCAACATGTCCAAGTCGATCATCCGGGCGGTGTCATTGTCTTCGGTGATCGTCTGGGCTGTCCGGTGGCTTGGTAGGGAGACCTCTGAAGGAATGACGGCCTCGGTCCCAAAAGCTAGAGCGAAAGGTGTTTCGCCCGTTGAGTTCCTTGTGGTCGTTCGGTATGACCAGAGGACATCGGGTAGCTCGGCTGCCCACTTCCCCTTTTTGTCCTCGAGTTTGGCTTTGATAGTGTGCTTGAGGATCTTGTTTACGGCTTCTACCTGGCCGTTCGTTTACGGGTGGTAGGGGGTGGAGAAAACCTTCTTGATATTCCATTTTTCACAAAACTGGATCATCTGGAGACCGTCAAACTGTTTCCCATTGTCGGAGATGATCACTTGAGGTAGGCCGAAACGGCAGATGATGTTTTTCCAAATGAACTTGATGATCTGAGTCTGGCTGATTTTGTTGAGTGGCTCGGCCTCGGCCCACTTTGTGAAATAGTCGACGGCTACGACGGCGAACTTGTGGCCCCCGGGCGCAGTGGGCATTGGTCCGATCAGGTCGATGCCCCACTGGGCAAAAGGCCAAGGGCTATACATAGAGGAGAGCTGCTCGGGGGACAGTTTGATGTTGGGTCCCAAGACTTGGCATTTGTGGCATGACCTTGCGAAGCTGACGGCGTCCCTATTCAAGGTCGGCCAGAAATATCCTTGTCTGATCACTTTGTGGGCTAGGGCCCGGCCTCCGGCATGATTTCCGCAAACCCCCTCATGGATCTCAGCCAGAATGGTCTGGCCTTGCTCCGGGGTTATACATTTTAGGAGTGGGAGGGTAAAGCTTCTCTTATATAAAAGATCGTCAATGAGGCTGTACCTTGACGACCGGAGTTGCAGTTGCCGGGCCCGAGTCCTGTCCTCAGGGAGTGTGCCAGTCTTGAGATATTTCACGATCGGCGTCATCCAATTCTCATCCGTGCTTAGAACGGTCGCTACTTGTGCTCGGATGACCGTGGGCGTTCCGAGCGTGGAAAGTTGAATGTTGGCAAGGTCGGCTGCTCCCTCCGCTGTTGCAAGCTTGGAAAGCGCGTCGGACTGGGTGTTGTGTTCCCTCGGAATTTGCTCAATAAAAACCTGATGAAATTTCTCGCATAAGGTTGTGACCTGGTCGAGGTACTTCATCATCTGTTCTCCCCGGGCCTCGTATTCACCTTTGATCTGGTTGACCACGAGTAGGGAGTCCATAAAAACGTGCAGTCGGCAAACTCCGATGGCGATCGCGAGCTCAAGGCCCCCGACCAGAGCCTCATACTCGGCCTCGTTGTTGGTGGCCGGGAAGCTGAAGCGGACTGCATGGGTGAAATTTTGGCCCTCCGGACCGATCAGGACGATACCGGCCCCGGCACAAGTATTAGTTGACGATCCGTCCACATAGAGCTTCCAAGGTGGGTGGTTGATTCTTGTGAACTTGGGTGGGAAAGTTAACTCTACTATGAAGTCGGCCAGGGCCTGGCCCTTGATGGCCGTCCTTGGGGCGTATGAGACCCCGTACTGAGCTATCTCCAACGACCACTTCAATAACCGGCCGCTGGTGTCCGGCCGGTGTAGGAGTTGCCTAAGGGGTAGAGTGGTGAGGACCTCTACATGGTGGTCGAAGAAATAAGGCCTTAGTTTCCTTACACTCATGACCAGAGCGTAAGCTAACTTTTCGAGCGGGGTGTATCTGAGCTCGGCATCGTGGAGGGCTTGGCTTACGAAGTAGATCGGAAGGTGGTTCTGACCGTCTGCCCGGACTAGTACCGCGCTCAGTGCGACCTCGGAGGCCGCGAGATATAAGTAAAGCTTCTCCCCTGGGACTGGCTTGACTAAGATTTGTGGGTTTGCCAAATATTCCTTTAGTTTCGCAAAGGCTAATTGACTTTCCCTATTCCATGAAAACTTGCCATTTTTAATAGTCGAGAAGAAAGGCTTACTTTTATCTCCGAGCCGGGCTATGAATCTGTTGAGAGAGGCGAGGCATCCGGTCAGGCGTTGCACTTGCTTAATCGTCCTTGGCTCTTGCATGTCAAGGACGGCTTTGATCTTGGCCGGATTGGCCTCGATCCCGCGCTGGCTGACGATGTGACCCAGGAATTTGCTGGCCTCCACCCCGAAGTTGCATTTCTTCGGGTTCAACTTCATATTGTAGGCCTTGAGGATCTTGAAAGTCTCTTCGAGATCCCTGAGATGGTCTTCTTTTTTCAAGCTTTTCACCACAATGTCGTCGATGTAGACCTCCATGGTCTTTCCGATCTGATCTGCAAACATCTTGTTGACTAGGCGTTGGTAGGTCGCGCCGGCGTTGATCAGACCGAAAGGCATCCGGAGCCAAGAGAATATGTTCTTCTCTGTATGGAATGAGGTGTGCTTGATGTCTTCAACGGCCATGGGGATTTGATGGTAGTCGGCAAAGGCGTCCATGAAGGACATCATCTCGTGTCCGGCCGTGCTGTCCACCAGGTGGTCGATGTGTGGCATCGGAAAGTGATCCTTTGGGCACGCCGCGTTGAGGTCGGTGAAGTCTATACATAGTCTCCAGGCGTTGTTTGTCTTTTTGACCAGGACGGCGTTCGCGACCCATTGGGGCTCGTCCCGGGCTTGTTCGATCAGCTTGTTGTCTAGCAACTTCTTGACCTCCTCAGCCAAAGCTTCGTACTTTTCCGGGCCGAACTTCCTTCTTTTTTGATGGACCGGCCTCCTGCTGGGGTCGATCTTTAGACGATGGCATGCGTGCTTTGGGTCTATCCCGACCATGTCTTGGTGAGACCAGGCAAAGACTCCAACGTTGGCTTTGAGGAATTCGATCACTTCCCCCCGCATTTCGGTTGGTATGCGAGAGCCGATCAGTACTTCCAGTTCCGGCCTCGAGGGGTCGATCGGAATGTGTTCCAGATCCTCTAAAGCCGTAGCTTGTTCATAGCTCCGCCGGTCAGAAGAATCGAATCTGGGATCGAGGTCGAGCTCGGATGGCTCGAAACCAATCCTTGGCTCGGGATCGTCGATATGCATAGGTTGGGGGTCGGCCGATGTGGATCCGGCCTCCGCGTCGGGTTCTGCGGCCGAAATGGTCGTTTCAGAATCGGGGTGTGGCCCGTCTGGTGTTTGGTTGTTGCTAATTGAAAATAAGTAAGAGTAGGAATAGTTCAAACACCTTCTAGCCATTGCCTGGTCACCCTTAATGGTGCCGACCACCCCCTCGGGGGTGGGAAATTTGATACAGTAATAGTAGGAAGAAGCAACAGCTTCAAAAACTTCTAAAACCAAAAAGCCATTATACGAGCTTGGCTGCTCTACAATTATAAAATCTAGCGGCCTAGTTATCCTGACCTCCTTGTTGTAGCAGCAGATGAGTTCCACGGAGAGCTTTATCCTCCCGTACGCGGCGACCGTTGCGTCCCCAAATCCCTTCAGCTGAAGGTCGATTGGCCTGATGAAGCTGACGAGGTTTCCGAGCTGGTCTAGGGCTGTTTTGAAGATGATATTGCAAAAGCACCCATTGTCGACCAGAATGCGTTGCACCTCTTTGCCTAGGATCTGGGCGGCAATCACCAATGCATCGCCCTTCGGGAACAGCACCCCGGTCCTGTCCTTGTTGGAGAAAGTTATCTCCAAGCTCTTGTGAATTTTTGGTTCTGGGGGCGTGACCAAGTTGACGTTGGTCGCCGCCCGGACCTCTGCTTTCCGTTTTCGGTTGGACTGCGTCGAGATCGGGGTGAGGCCGCCTAAGTTCCCTCCGCCGGCCTGGATCATGTTGACCCGACCGCCGGGATTCATGGGAGGGAGGAGGTCATCCTCGTCATCATCTTCCTCCAGAGCTGCGACCGGCCTAAGAGGCCGGCCGCCTTCCTCGTTCCTCTGAGGGTGGCGCTGGGGCTACTGCTGTTGGTCCTGCCGACCGGCTGGCCTCTGAAGGAGGTCGTTCAAACGCCCTTCCTCAAACAGCTTCCAAAGCTGCTTTAGGAGATCACGACACTGGCTCGTATTGTGGCCAATAGAGTCGTGATAAGCGCAGAACTTTTTAGGGTCCAGTCGGGACCGGTCTCCAGAATAGGGCCTTGGTCTGGGAAGCACGTCCCGGTGCTGAATCGCATTGAAGATATGGGCGGGGGACTGCCTCATGGCCTGGGTTAGGTGAACCTCAACGTCCTCGAAGGACTTGAAGTTGCCGGGCGGCTTGGCCACCCTTCTGGCCTTTGGGCCGTTCTTGGGGGAGGTTTGGGCTGCCGCCTCCGCCTCCTTTGGGGTTGGCTCGGATTCCCCCAACCTTAGTGCCAGAAGCTTCCTCCGAGCCAGGTAATCGCCGGCTCGGGCGCGGAATTCGGCGTAGGTTTTAGGGAAATCCTTGGTGAGATGTTTGAACATAGGAGATCGGCCGTGGAAACCCCCCAGGGTTGCGTGCAAAGCCAGTTGATCGCTTACCGCCTCGCCGGTCAGCATGACCTCATCCACTCTGGCCACGTAGTCCTCGTCGGACTCTTCTTTCTCCTGGCGGATCCGTATCAGGCGGTGCCAGCTTTCTGGCCGGGCAATCTTGGCCGCAAAGTAGGATGAGAATTGGGCGCTTAGAGTGGCGAACGAGTCAATGGACCGTGCCGGGAGGGACACGTACCATCTGTGGGCGAGATCGCCCAGGGTGAGAGGAAAAAGCCTGCACTTCGTGGCGTCCGTCGCGCCACGCCCGGTCATATAGATCCGGAATTTGCTCAGGTGAGTCTCAGGATCTGTTTTCCCCTCGTAGAGAGGAGTTGGCGGGGGGACGATCTTGAGCTGGACCGGCGCGAGCTCAATATCGACCGCCAGAGGTTCGCTGGCGACTGGCCGGGCCTTGGTTTGGCCTTGCGCTTCGAGGAGCGCCTTCATTTCGTCCAGTTGCTTTTGCAACTTGACGATTTCTGGGCTGGGGGTTTCGGCCAGCTGGTCGCCCACGCCGGCTAGAGGGCCGATGCGGTCGAAAACGGCCACGCGAGGGACTCCGCGTCCCAAAAGGCCGCTTTGAGCGAAGCTTAACTTGCGCCTGGCGGAGTTCGCCGGGGTCAGGCTGACCTCGGCCGCCCTCTTGTGGGGCATTTGGGCTGTGCTCCCAGAGTTGGAGACGGACTCGGTGTCACCGTACCCAGTGTCGTAACTGGGTATGCGGCTCGGATACCACGACGGGTCCATCGTGCCCAAACGATCAAAAACCGGATGGGCGGAGCCTCGTGAACGGGTGGAGACGGGGTTTGCCCGACATTGGCTTTCGCCTTGGTGCTCTCCGGCTTTCGCCTTACCCTTGAGAGCGCGAGCCTGGGCCTTCTTTTTGGAGGCAGAGGTGGTGCTCCGGCACCCCCTCGCCTCTTCCGCCTGGCGGCGTCTTCCTGACCCGGCCTGGTCAGGGGTAAAGAAACCTCGACCCCCGGATGGGAGGGGTTCCTCCGGAAAATGAATTGGGGAGGCCACTCGTGTGGCTTTCCCGTGGGTGTGGGATGACCTCTGGGGATCCATTCCTTTCAAGAGGAGAAGTTTGAGGTTTGAAGGTTTGAGGATGTGAAGCTTTGAAGAACAGTGAGTGTTCTTCAAAGAGATGAAGAAAATATGCGTTTGATGGGTTAGATACCCTCCTTCTAGCGCCAAATGTTGTTTACCAAATATATTTTGCTGGGATTGAATGGCTATTTATAAAAGCTTTTGGCAAAAACATCAAATGATTGGGTTCTTAAATGCTAGAATGAATGCTTGAATGAAGAAAAGCAATGAATGCATAAGAACACTAAGAACACCAAGAATTGCCAGGGGTTGTGAGTCCCTGGACTTGAATGAGTATGTGTATAGATTCTACTGAGAGAGATTGAACCCTTTTTACATTACAAAAGTGGGGGTATTTATAGTTTTCTCACTATAGGGGTATTATGGTCATTTCCGGCCTCTCGGGGGACAGGTGCATTAAATGTCTCCTGCCTCTGAGGACGCGCGGGCTCTGGTATGTCAGGGCTTGCAGGTGGCCGGCCACTAGGGAGTTGACGCGTGTCCAAAAAGGACGATTCTCTGGCGAATTTTCTCATTTGGATGGAATATTCTCTGGGTCTCTGGGTACGGAGGCGGCCTTTTTCCCTCTTGGGAGAGGATCTTGCCTGATTCTATCACGTGCTCCGGATCTCTCTTGCCGGCCGGGGGCCTTGAGTGATCGGAGGCCGGCCTCCTGGCGGACAGCGAGGTCGGAGATTGCTCCAGCCGGCCGGTCGCATCCGGGCGATCCTGTTGGACTCCACTGCTCTTGATCGGACCGGTCTGGTCATGGCAGGACTTGAACGTGGCTGGGACGGACGTGGGCAAAGGTCTCAAGCGGGTTTCCGGTCTCGTTCTTGAGGCCGGAAACTCGTGGTCGGAGCCCGCTGAGGTCGGATTCAGGCCGGCCGGGACGGTCCCGGCCTCTGGGTTCCTTGTTGCCATTTCCGATTTTCTTCCGGTCGGATCCAACACGTGGTCTGAAACGGTCACAACACATAGTATGGAGTTACAGAGAAGGTATTCAATCCATCATACAAAAAAGTGACACAAGAGATGTACGACAAATCAAATCCTCGAAAAATTCTTTTCCAATCACAAGTGACATTCCAGGATCCATCAAATAAATAACACTTCGAATTCAGATATCGTCCAGTGCAGGTCTTTACCAAGCAAGTTGATGGAAAGAAATCAGCAAAATTCCAAGAAAATTCACCAGGAACAACCTAAGAAAAAAATGTTTTTTATTGGAAAAGATTTGAATTAAAAATGAAAATAAAAAGAAACAAAAAAATAAGGTGTGACTTGCTAAGCGAAAAAAGTTGAATATTAACTCACAATTGAATCAGCAAAAGGAGCCAAAAACTTAGGGACATGTCCCACGCTAACCATGCAACCTGGAATGGAGAAAATTACACAAAAGGGTGCAATGGGATCAAATGATCGGAAAAAAGGAAAAATAAAATGAAAAGGGTAGAAGGATACGACACCATTGAAATTTTCCTGGGCAGAGACATCAGATATTTCACCCACTTGATGCAACATCCCACTGACTCTAAATATTTTCATACACACAGAAGGCGATCCAGGAATAACGGTGAAAAATATAGCATCATCAATATTAAGTCGATAGAAACCGACCAAATCATCCCAATGGGCACCACAAAACACATGAAACCGCTGAATTTTGAGAACAAAATCAACAGTCCACTTACGACACGAATTATCGTAAATATCCGTAAAATAACTATCATGATCAATCGATCTCCAGTAATCAACCATTTTATCAGGAATTGACTGAAAGAATAATAAATTAAAGAGTCAAAATAAAAAATATGAAAAAAAAAGGATAAATTAAAAAATAGTGTAAAAAATATATGAGAAATTAAAAAGCACCATTTTAGAAAAATAATCGGCATGACCGTAAGGAACATATTCAATATAAAAGGAAATGTCACGCATGTGATGCAATCTCTTCTTTAGCTTCGCAACAACAGCAAAATCAATCGTCAAATTAGTATCTAGAGACACAAACACTACAAATAATTCAAAATAAATTTAATTATAACGAAAAATATATCACACGAACACAAAACAATTAAAAGAATAGAGAATACTTCTAACCACGGTCATTATTGAAAAATAATTTGAAAATATAAATAAGACACTGAAGTAATTAAAAAAGCCACGATCCAACATCCGTTAAATGTGGAATAAATTAATGATTAAGGATGAGGAACAGAGATTTAGTCTGAGATACGGATAAGTAGGAAAATTGATTAAAAAAATGTTCATTGTTCTCATTAAAAAATCAGAATAAATCAATTATTTATATCAAAATTTAAAGAACAATACAAATTGAAAAATTATAGAATCAATTTATAATAAACTGGCACTAATTAATAAAATAAACTATTAATTTACAATCCAGGGAAAAAAAAGACACTGTTTGTTACACCAATGATAAACAGTCGAACTTATGAATATAGACGAATATCTCATACAAAAAAATAAGATCATTTTTTCACAAAGTATATTACCCGGAAAAGAGGAATACTTCGGAGTTAAAAAGCTCGACCGCAAGTCCGAGCAGTGTCAATGGGAAAAAAGTCTGCAAAAAAGGAGAAACTTGTTCAATCAAACCTATTTAACAATGTTTCACGATAAAAGTCACGCTTGTATGAAGAAAAAATGAACAGATTAACGACAGCTAGGGCAGGAGAAAGATTGTTGATTCTTTTTTATTCGCTGCTATACCTTGATAACCTCCAAAAAGATCCAGCGACGTGGACAAAGCAACAGAATGAGACAAAGATAAATGCGAAGAAATAAACTCAGACTCGCGGGAAAGAGAGATGATTTTCATACATCGTTCCTAAACACGCACACGAATGCACAGATTTTGGAAAAAAGGAATAAAAGAAAGAGGCATATTTCGACTGCTAAGAAAATATCATTAGGATCCTTTGAAAATAGCAATTTGGCTTGCAAAAAAAGGAAAAAAATAAGGAAACGTGCGAGCTATAACAGTTGTATTCCAGTATGAATCGAAATATAGCCATACCTTAATTAGAAGATTAGTCATACTATCAAAAATTCCAAAATACGAATATTTTCGAAAAATAAGATATCAAACTTAGAAATCCGCAAAATTAGGTATCCACGAAAAATTAGGAAACTATTAAATAGAATAAATTCCAAGATCTACGAAAAATTAGGAAACCATATGGGTATCTAAATAATAGATACCAATATGATTTTCCATTATAAACGGAAAAAACGAAGTTAATGGATATTATTTAAATGGCAAGCAATTAAGATCTCCAAAAAGGACCAAAATAGGAATTTAGCTCCATCAATGACATTCAAGTTTTTATTATATTAACTGAATAATAACTCTTCCATAATAAAAAAAACCCATTATACCGCCCAATTAGACTTTCTTTTATTTTGAAAATTGAAGAGCAAAAACATTTGTATATTTGGAAGGGTTTTGAATATTAATTGAATAATAAATCTTCAATACTTAAAAGATTAGTCAAACAGCAGGATTTTAATCATGGCAAGCAATTAGGAGTATAAAAAAGGACCAAAATAAAAGAGTTCCCAATTTGATTGACTTTACTATTTTTTAATATTAATTGAATAAGTCTTAATATTATAAATAAAACTTAATAATATAAATAATTATGAATTCTCGGTAAGACTTAATTATATAAATATACAACACGAATGTAGATATTTCCAAAAATTACTCGGAATATGTGAAATTATATTAGATTTTGTTCCAATAGAATAGCTATAAGATTTGCGCAAAATTAGGAATAAAAAAAATATCTAACACGTACATATCAATTGATAAAATATCGGCTATTCTATTGTAACACACATAATCAATCAATCCTAATGTGATTTAAAAAAATATTAAATGTAATTTTTTATAATACTATCCAAGTCAATTTTAACAACCTCTGAAATTAGTCAATCACCGAGTCAATCCAGGTTATTCCAAAATTATGAAAGGTTAAAATAAAGAAGTTAACAATCTTAGAATTTTAACCCGGTGATTAATATAATTTAAAAAAAAATTTAAATTTCTAATTTAGTATCACATTGAATTGGAACACGCAAAATTATATTAGAATGTGTCAAAAAAAATATTTTCGGAGATTTATATCATCAATTATGAATTATCAAATATAGTGTAACACACATAACAATTCCTAATATAATTATCAAAAAATAAAAATTTATAATCCAATATCGTAGTCATCTGATATACGGAAAATTTAGATTAGATTGTCTTAAATAGAATAATTCCGAGATCTACGAAAAATTAGGAAACTATATGGGTATCTATGATTATTTTGAAACACAAATAATAGATACCAATATGATTTTCCATTAAAAAAAAACACGAAGTTAATGGATATTATTTAAATGGCAAGCAATTAAGATCTACAAAAAGGACCAAAATAGGAAATTAGCTCCATCATTGACATACAAGTTTTTATTATATTAATTGAATAATAACTCTTCCATAATAAAAAAACCCGTTAAACCGCCCAATTAGACATTCTTTTTATTTTGAAAATTGAAGACCAAAAAACATTCGTATATTTGGAAAAAATAATAACCATGGAGGGTTTTGAATATTAATTGAATAATAAATCTTCAATACTTAAAAAATTAGTCAAACCGCAGAATTTTAATCATGGCAAGCAATTAGGAGTATAAAAAAGGACCAAAAATAAAAAAGTTCCCAATTTGTTTGACTTTAACAGTTATACTGCCTAATTAGAAATTCCTTTCCTTTGAAAATTGAAGACCAAAATTTTAGTATATTTAGAAAAAATAAAAGTGGAAGGCTTTGAATTTAATAATTAAAAAAATCAGAAATACCGTGGGTTATATTCAGAAATTTACTAATTTCAGTAACATTCCAAATCTTTTCCAATAAAACGAACAATAACTCTAGTCAAATTAGCAGGTTTTACCTACATGATAAGCAACCAAGAGAACCAAAAAAGGACCAAAATAAGAAAAATGCAAAAGATTAGTTAAACCGCCTAAATTGATTGGAAATGCGCTAAACACATGGAATGAAATATATGAGGATGAAACTTCAATAATTATATCGAAATCTGATAAATCTAAACAAATAAAAAAAAAGATTAGTAATATTAATAAATAAGAAGAATTCAATACATTTCCTAATTTTGTTGGGAACATCACCGAAACAAAAGAACTACAGACCACAATAATTTGGATCAAAATAAAAAATTAAGATATCGATCAAACTAAACTAAACTAATATTACATCTCTTATAACAAATCAAAAGGAAGAGTTCACAATCAACGGAAAGGAACCGACAACATCGATAGCAAGAAAAGGAGACGACACAACACCAAAAGGAAGATAATCGATGTTCCAAAGCACCTACAAATAAGACAAAAAACGATCGCGAGTCAAATAGCAATTTCGAAACAATTGTCCACATTAATCTGAAAAGAAGCAAAAACGCCGATAGCAAGGTAAAGAGAGACACACTAAAAAGACGAAGAAAGAAAAGAGACAATGGATGGGAGAATTCGAAAATTCGAGGATAGGTTCATAGAATTTATAAATAACATCTATGATAAATGGACGACCACGATCGATAGTTAAAAAAGGAGAGGCCGAGATCATTTTGCAATAAATGATTCAATGAGAGGGGCCATTCTTGTGATAGATGAAATTCAAGGCATGCCACATAGGCAAGGAGGTGTTTGGCAATATAAGGTTATGTGGATGGGAGAATTCGAAAATTCGAGGATAGGTTCATAGAATTTATAGATAACATCTATGATAAATGGACGACCACGATCGATAGTGAAAAAAGGAGAGGCCGAGATCATTTTGCAATAAATGATTCAATGAGAGGGGCCATTCTTGTGATAGATGAAATTCAAGGCATGCCACATAGGCAAGGAAATGTTTGACAATATAAGGTTATGGATTCTCTTAGATTTAGTTTCCTTGTATATGAATTATACGACTGTTATTAATAGTGGATACTAGATGTGACCTGCCTATTATATTTTAAAATATAATGCATTATATCCAAATGTGTGTATAATTATATTGTTTAATTCAATTAATGATAATTGAAATGATAAATAATATTATTTATAATTTTATTTTTAATCAATTTTAAATTATTTATTACAATTATATCATAATACATGATAGGTATTTAAATTATTATAACCATGTGAAATAATATTATAAGATTAATTTCAAATTATTATAAAATTAATAAAAAAAATTAATGGAAGCCTATATCGTATATTCACAAATATATATCATATATGTTATTATATATTCAAAATTTTAAAAAATAATAATAATATGTACATGTATATGGATTAATAAAAAATTAATTGAATCAACTATTTTTATAATAATTTTATTTTACTTAATCTATTAATACAATTGTATAAACGACTAATTATATTTTAATTAGCGTATCATCATGCAAATATATCAAACCCTCTATATAATTGACACTTAATAATACACATAATTCTAGCTATTCAATTGATGACACATCATCAAGATTTAAAATATAATTGACACATAAGCAGTATAAACTCTATATTACACATAATTCTAGCTATTCAATTGATGACACATCATCAAAATTTTAAAAAATAATTGACACATAAGCAGTATAAACTCTCTATTAGTATATATGGAGAATCCATTGTCTGAATTTTCATAAGATATTATTTTCTAAATAAGAAATTCTCAAATATAGTAAAACAATAAAGATAAGTAATTAAATGTTTAGATTTCAGAGTTTTTATTTTTTTTATTTTTTTACAATTTAATTAATCAATTCAATAATAGCAGAATAAATATACTTAATTTTTTATTTGAATTGTTAAGATTTTTTTTTTTTTAAATATAAGGTCTACCAATTTTTTTTTTTTTTTGAATCATCCTTAAATATATTTTCTTTAGTCATCATCAAATGTAGTTGGATAAATATAAATTGGTAAAATCACAAGAATTTTTTAATGTACTTTATAAACTCAAGTTAATTATAATATATATTTAAAACGTATAAATATTCTTAGTTTGGTTTAATTGGTAAGTCATCTGAATCCTCTCAATTTCCTAGACTTTCTACTAACAAGGATACGAGTAACATATGCGGTATGCCAAGGTCATTCAAATGGATGAATGTATTTTCTATGGCAAAAACTTATGTGAGACCGTCTCATAATATGAGACCGATCAAATTAAAAAAAGTGATAGGATTATCATAAAATGTGATAATATTTTTAAAGAAAAGTGATAAGTCACTTTTAATAAAAAATATTATCACTTTTTGTTTAAACCTTATCACTTTTTAAAAGTGACAACTTTTTAATTAACAAGTGACATATTTTAAATTAAAAGTGGATCAAATATTATTGGTCTCATACTATGAGACGATCTCATACAAGAATTACTCATTTCCTATGGATAGAATCCGACCACCACTCACTCTTGTAATTAAGTGATATACAACAAATTTATTAATTTTATTGGAGATAAAATGAAGCGTGAAAAAATAGATTTGGCTCAAAAAGATCCAACTTATCATTCATTCATCAAGGCATCTATTCAAGTTTACTATTCTTGAAGCTCAAATGTTGAATTAAAATTAAAGAGAGTTAGCTAAGCATGAGGAAATCAGGTTGTATGAGGACCAGACAATTTTGACCCCTAATAGAATGAGATATTCACTTTTATCTTGGAATTTGGAGAATGTCAAAAGTTTCGAGCCAACGCGCCAAAATGTTCCGATGAGGAGTTAGGTCCGTGAGCGACCTAAATAAAAAACACTAGGTCTACAAAAGACCTCTTTTAAATTTAGTCAAATATATCATCGAGCTGCCGCGTGTTTAGGAATTCTTCGCCCAAAACACTTTTACCCCACAATCTTAAGGTATATGTAACTTTTCATATTCATTTTCTTCTGCAATTTTACCCTTTCTTTTCCAAAACTTGATCACTGACTTGATGCCGGGTTCTTGTAGGTCGTCCAGGAGCTGGTGCGAGGTGAAACAAGCAATCCTCACATTTTTATTTTTAAAAGGGCATTATTAAGTAATTCTTTATTTGATGAAATTATGTGATTTAGATTCTTTCTCATCATCCAACCACTACTTTTGTAATTAAGTAATAGTATACAACAAAATTTTGAAACTATAATGGAGTTCAATTATCGAATCTAAAGAGAGTATAATCTTGAATGTATTATTAACCTGAACGCTGCTGCAATCAAATTAAGGTGAAGACATTGAAGAAATTAATACTGCTCATCTATATAGCCCCAATCAATTACGTTTCTAATTATAAGACTTTGTCTCATCATAAGTAAGTCCCCATTCATGTTAAAATTTGTGTAAACTTTGTCTAAACTATGGGAATTGTTGCCAACACTTCTATTTTAGAGAAAGACAAATGAAAAATCAAGCTACAACTACTGTTTGAACATCAATCAACAACCACAAGCTTCTGGTACTTCTCCATAACAGCCACAGGATCCAAAACTCCATCCTTTTCCAGAAACATAGTCATCAAATTCTTCGAAAACCCGCTCACAAGCGCCACCCCCCTTCTGCTGCGTTGCCTCCTCTGAGTCCCTCAAATTCCAAAACATAATTTCCGGCACACATTCCTTCCCATAACCACTCTTCCTCACAATCGCCTGATAATCCGTCTCCCATGGATTCCCAACTCCATATCACTGAAAACAAACAGTCTCTTTATCATATCTTGAGCCTTCAGTTTCCCATTCATAGCCACATTAAGTATCAGATCAAACACCTTCTGAAAATTGGTGTTCATCCCCCAATCCATTCTTCGAACGAACTCAGTTTTCTCCCTCAGGCTCTCTCCTTCCACCGTTTGAAGCTTTGGATGTCGGTTGAAGGTGATGAGCTTCTCCGACACTAAAACTCCGAGTGCAACCGAGGAATCCCATGCATACTCCCCGAAACATCACAAATCGCTAAACAATTGTTCAATGCCCCCTTCTTTGACAGATCCTCCACCATTCTCTTCCACTGAAGCTCCGCCACTGCACCATCGTCGTCACTATCATCCAACGCCGCGATTTTCTCGTGAGGAAGCAATGCACCTGCAGCAATCTTATATTCCCCTGACTTCACCTTTTTAAGGTACTTAAAAAATCTTTTCTTGTCGTGGTTTAAGAACTTGTTCTTATACAGTTTCATGGCGACAGACGCCACCATGTTGTAAGGAATCGAACCCCAATCGTCAGCTCCTATATAAACCTCAGGCAATTCCAGAACCTTTCGAAGAGGCACCAACACTTCCTTCCTCACACGATATGCGTAATGTGCATCCTCCACGCCTTCGTACTCTGGGGAACACCTTCCTTGCAATGGTTTCACACAAGAGTGTCGTTTGATCAAATGAAGAGTCGAGAGAGGGGCACCACTTTGCAGCCAGACTGATTTTGTTAGTCTCCCCTGCATTCAACAGCTTCAAATCCCATCTCAACAACAGGGCAAAAACATCAGAGATACGCTCGTGTAACAACTTGAAATTAGGTTCCAGATTAAACTTGTCTATAACTTTTTTCGCTTACCCGTTCTCAATAGCCTCCGTGCTTCACTCTAACAGCTGTAAATCCACTCTTATTCCCCCTCTCTTTCTCTGATTTTCTCCTCAATTTCCTAGTCTCCAACTTCTCTATCTCCGACTTCCTCGTCTTCCACGCCTGTTTCTCCAATTCCCGGGCATCAGGCGGAAAATAATCTCGAGCAAATCCTTAAAGTAGCCGAATTCCACAAGAGAAGCCATGTTGGATGAGAGGGTTTTTGGGTGGTTGTTGTGCAGCCACAAGGCGGCGGTGTAGAACCCCTCTTTATAAGATTTGCAGGACTCCTCGGAGATGGCAAACGAGCTTTAGGGCCTTCAATGGATCCTGATTCCAGGCAAGTTGTAGGCGCTTTCTCAAGGAACCAGGGGGAGTGTCAGGGACAACGTGGAAGAAGAAATCCAAACAGGGATTACCCGTCGATAGAAAGGTCGGGGAGCTATTTTCAGTTAAACCCATTGGCGGCTTATGGATTTCTGGTGGTCCGAGGAGAACTGGGGTTGATGATGCCATTGGAGACGAGGGTTTAGAAATTGAAAGATTTCAATCAACTATATATGGGAATCATCCTTAAATATATTTTCTTCTTGATTTTTTGAATTACAATTTACTTTCCATACATGGCAATGAATAATAGTGATGTGATATTTTAAGGAAAATCGAGCGCATAAATCAAAAGGACTCCACAATCATAAAATAATTTGAATTATACCCAAAAACAAAAAAGTTGAATGTAATCAAACAGAAGCAAAACTCCCAATGAAGGGGTGAGCATCCTCGAATTTAAACTGCAATCGACCCTTTTGGTAAAAGTAGTCGTTGTCTCTATACTCAACCAGCACCTTGCACTCCTCATCACGTATCCTGGAAATTAAAATCTGGCCAGGCACATGAACCAAAAACATCGAATCCTCCATCCTCTCTTTCCTGATCATACCAAGAAACTCGATCTGTGCCCTGATGCTTCGTTTCTGCTCCTTAAGTACCCGTTTCAGCTGGTACCAATCTGTCTTTTTACCTGCTGACCACCTATAACCAATCATCTCAGATATGCAGAAGCGAGGCTTGTTTTCGTTGAAGGTCAGGGCAATGCAATGCAAGTGTCCATTCGATTCCACAATGAACCCGGTCCTGCCCCAATTTTTTGGAGGACAAGGAACCATGCGGATACAGTCACCAGAATAATAAAGTGATGGGTGGTTATATCTTATAAAATAAGCACGATTGTTGCAGCATAGATCAGAGGAAAATTTAAGACCATGGCCATGGCCCCATTCACGAGTATCTGACCCGTACATGGAAAAATAGAAGATATTTTGACTATGCTTCCAAATTCCAATAACTTAGCAGTATTCTGATTTTGAAGGATCAAAGATTAAGGAAAGGGTGAGCGCAGCATTGCCTATGTGGATGTTTTGGAACTGCTTCGTGATTGGATTGAGTACGAAGTAATGTCTTGTGCCTTTTTCATTATATGCGCACTCTAACAGCAATAGCCCGTGACACGATTGCAAGATTTTCACGTGCTCGTGGATGAAGGGGAAGTTGCAGGGGAGGCTGAATCGAGCTAACTTTTTGATGGCTGGAAGACAGACGAAAAATTGTGACCTTCCTTTGACGCCGAGTATGAACGAGTGTTGAGTCTCGGGACGACGGCGGGAGTGGTTGAGGAGGTGGCGACGGGAAAAGGACTCAGAGGAGATGAGAGATTCCCAATGTTTGCTCACCGATTTAAATCTAAGCAGAGATTTTGCCGGCAATAAGAGAAGGATTTCTGTCAACAAATTTTTGTGGCCGTCGATTATTTCCGCCGATAATTGAACGGAGGAGTTTCCACCGGAGAACGAAAGCATTCTCTTTTTGGGAGTAGGGGAGATGGATGATGTTTTCAGCCTCTTCATCGTGGTTGACATTGAAAAGTAATTTTGCATTGTGTTTGGAATATATGGAGTTACCAAAATTTTAGAAGTGGAGATTATTTAGGTATCCCAAAGCGTATCTTAGAGTAATAAATAGGATACATATTTTCTATTGGATTTAGAAACCAACAAAGACTTGCCTAAAACGCCGAAGATTTGGGAGTGCTTTCTTTATTGGATTTTTACCTTTTTTTTCTTTTCGTTATTTACCCTTCTCTTCCACGGAACAGGTGTTTCAATTAAAAAAAAAGTAATAACTCTTTTTTAATATTAAAGTGCGCTACAATACCAAATCCAATTCCTCATGCAATTTTTTTTTTCATTTTTAGAAAATTATTTTGGGACACTAATTTAAGGATTGACAAACTGAGAATTGTAATTTTTTGGATTGATAAAATTAAAATTTTAACAATTTTGGATTTAAAAAAATAAGGACTTTAACTTTTCAAATTTTCAATTTAAAATCTATAACTTTTAAAATTTGCAAATTTAGGTCAAATTTAGCCCGAATTGGACCCAAATTCTATCTTAAATTCAGATCAAATTAGACTAAGTAGCCCAATTTACGTTGAAACGGGCTAATTTATCCTTAATTTACCACATTTTAAAATTACAACCACATTTTGCCATCCATTTAAAATTACAATTCTAAAAAAAATCCCCTATCTTTTTTATATGATGTTGAGAGAATGATAAATGCACTTATATCATTAATTTATTACTCACAATACATATTTATTATCTAAAACATAATCGTTTCACGTATTATAACTTTTTTTAAAAAATAAATAAATTGATGCTTGTAGCAGGACTAAAATTTGGATATGCAAATAAACAAAATGAAATAACATTATTTATAATTTTTTTTCTTCTTCTTTTTTTAATAGAATATTTCGTATGTGAGACAGTCTAACATATAATGTGATCTCAACATTAATATATGATCATGATCTCCTTTAAGGCAAAACTAGCTAGTATAAGACAATATTATTTACCAAGTTATATGATTTATGTGTTTATGGAGACTCAAGTCAATCATATTTTAAAGATAAGTGTGATCCCACTAGGGGATCCATGATTTCTAAACAAAGTATGCACAACCATGAGAATACTAAAAATAATTTAAAATTATACAATTCAAAATGTAAAGTAAATTCTAGAAAAGGAGTATTCTCTCCGACTCACTATAAATTTCCTGTTTTTCTATTTTCGTCTATCCCACTATAAATTTTTTTTTTTACTTTTGGCAAATAATTTATAAATTTATATCACTACTTTTATTTAAAAATATTATTTTTTCTTCTCTCTCCATCACATCACTTGTAATATATATATATATATATATATATTACTTGCTTTAATATTTTTGCCCAAATCAAACAAGAAGTAAAAATGGGTAAAAGGGGGTAGGGGGAGTAACATAAACAAAATATAAACAATCTAGGACTTGATAACATATAATATCAAGGACAAAGTATAGAGTGAAACTGGTTTATACATAAATTAGTGAAGGGTATTAATTATTTTCATTGAAAAGTATTAATTGTATTTACTTAAGAGTATTACTGATTTACACTAAAAAGTCTTAGTTGTTCAGTGAAAATGAACTAAGACTCTTCAGTGTGAATCAGTAATACTCTTCAATAAAAACAACTAATACTCTTCAGTAAAAAAAATCAATATTCTTCAGTGATTCATATATAAACCAATTTCACTGTATACATACTCAATATCAAGACCTACAAATAGAAAAATTCCTTATCTAAAGTGATTTTTTTTAGGCAAAATAATTGTGAATTACCATAAAACTTATTTGCATTTTGTGTTTTTTTAATAGTAATTAGTTTTTCTATTAAAATGTACTCCCTCCGTCCAATATTAGTAGGCTTATTTTTTGGATTATTATTTTTTATCATAAGTTGGAGGGTATTATGTGGTATTGTGGATTTCATTTATCAATAAAGTTATTGCTTATGGAAAATATATATATTGATAATAATGTTATATAATAAAACCAATTAACTCCGTTTTAAACTGTACGACAAAACTGTTCTACAAAAAAGTTACTCATTTTTTTATAGTCCATAAAACAAAATAGTATGGGAAACACTATATTCTGAGGGGTATGTGATGCGTAGAACATACCTCAAATTAGAAAATTAGGGATCTTAGTTGGGTTGGATCAGATCAGGTGGGTCATTACAAAAACTTTGTGCAAATACAAAATTTAGAAGTTGACTCCCAAATTTGTGATTTTCCATTTTACAATCTTTTCTCCTCGATCACTCCCCATCACCATCAATAACCTTCTTTTGACTCTTTTTTTTAAAAAATTCGATGACAATCCTTCTTCTAATATATCCAAAAGCATAGAAGGAAAAAATATTTTATTTCCATTGAAAGGTTTGAAACAAGTGCCCCTTATTTAATTTTTAAATATATAGATAGATTAGTTGATGGCTTTTTATCATATTATGATTATTATTTAAAAGGTTAATGGTGAAAAACCATAATTACGTATTTATCACTTATAACATTTTGTTTTCTTTACCGATACACCACATTATTATGAGTTGCAATTCATGAATATTTTATTGATCATAATTTGATTAAATTAACAATGAGTGAACTATATTATTTTGTATAGTAATCTTTCATAAAATAAAGAGATAATTGCCTTGAACCACACTTCTTACACCTTAATTGCAAATATCCAACCCAAAAATCCTACATTTCAAAAAACCACATTTTATTTCAAATAACCCAAAAACATATGAACCCCACACACACCCATTACCCACACTCTCTCTCTTTCTTTCTCTCTCTCTCTCCTCTCGGTTACTAATTAAAATCATCCCCACCCCATTATCATTTATTTCCCTCCTCTCTCTACCCACCCTCGCACCCACCCCACCGCCCCATTCTTCCCCCCTCTCTCTGTACCACCATCCCAAATTCCCCACCCCCACCCCCACCCCCACCCCCACCCCCATTAGCCCCCACCGCCCACGGTGGTCATCCGCTGCGATCCGCCCCCCACTGCTCCTCCACACCGATTCGCCACCTACGGCCCCAGCCCCAACTGCCCCCACAGCCCAGCGAACTACCACCGCCTCACCACCACCGCTCACCACCACCGTCATTTCTAGTTCGGATCTACCTAGATCCTCCGATCTGTAATAGATTTATAACAGCCTAGCCCCGGGGCCGCGCCTCTGCCGCCATGGCGAAAATATTCCTGTCCTCGCGCCGCTCGTCCGCCAGTCTGACGCTTCGCCGGAGCCAGTGTAGCAGCCCCGTACTCTGATCTGTAACAAACAGTGTCGCGTTCTTCGGGGGGACGCATCTTTGCCGCTGTTGTGTATCGAAATCAAATTGATGGAAGGTTGTTTGATTTTAGCTGGTAATATGTTATTTGATGCGATTTGATGCGATTTGAGCTAGAAAACAGGGAATTATATATATATATATATATATATTAAATCTTATCTGTTGATCTGTTGTAGTTTTGTTCTTGATTGATTGTTGTTCATTGCGGTGGATTTGTGTTTTGATTTTGATTAATTATGATTAACAGTTGATTGATTTGATTATGGTAGAAAACAGGGCGATTTGCTACTTTTACTCTTCCAATTTGTCTAATCTTTCTTTTGTTTTTGTGTGTGTATCTAAAAAAGATAATGAAATTTGAATTGTTGCTTTAGGCCTATTAGTTTCTGGATTGATTTGGCCTATTTGTTTTTTTTTTTTGGATTGTTTTGGCCGATTTTATTGATAATAATGTCAACTGTTATTGTTTGCATGTCGGAGAGCTTGTCAAATGGTGGAGCAAAGAGAAGAGAAGACGACATATTGGGGGAATTATTTTTGCATCTTTCTGCAAATAAATTGTTCCATTCTGCAATATATGCAAATAAATTGTTCCATTCTGCAATATGCGAATCAATATGCAACTAATTTGGTGCATTCTGCAATTTTTTTGTTTTTGCATTTCTGCAATTAATTTGTTGCATTCTGCAATTTTTCTTTTTTTTTGCAATTCTACAAATGTTATTTGAATACTGGAAGTGTCTTCATTTGTTTTGTTTCAATGTAAATTTAAAAATTTTAAATGTAATTTTAGTATTTTCTACATCCAAAATGTTTATTGATAATGTTGTGCATTTTTTTTTTGTGTAAATTAAAAAAAGTGTTAATTTCATATAAATTCACGACCTTTATACTTAGTATCAATTTAATCACGAACTTTTATATTTTTGTAAAAAAACCCAACCTTTGATATTTGTTGCAATTTGATACACGTTTTTTTTTTCGGCCGGCAACCGATGATGTGGCTTGCCGGAGCGTGTGTCATCTTGCCACGTAGGATTATACATGTTTATTTTATTTATTTTTTAAATTCACATCACAAGTACTACTTACAATTTAAATAACACCTTTCTACTTAAAATTTAAATAGCAACCAAATAAATTAAACAACCAACATAAATTATATTTAATATTTCACTTTACGTTCTTAGTTTTGAGATTCATTTTGTTGTTGTTTAATTTATTTTGTTGCTATTTTAATTATAAGTAGAAATGTGTTATTTAAATGGTAAATGTTATTTATGATGTGGATTTAAAAAATAAATAAAATAAACATGTGTAATCCTACGTAGCAAGATGACACACGCTCCGGCGAGCCACATCATCGGTTGCCTGCCGAAAAAAGAAAAGTGTGTATCAAATTGCAACAAATATCAAAGGTTGGATTTTTTTACAAAAATCTAAAAGTTCATGATTAAATTGATACTAAGTATAAAGGTCGTGAATTTATATGGAATTAACCCTTAAAAAAAATAGTTGATGCATTTTAAATACTGGGAATGAAAGAAATTAAAAAATAAGAATAATAAAAAAGATAATAACATTTAAAAACGTAGAGAATTTTAAATATTGGGAATGAAAATTCCCTGCAAATCTGAAATTAAAAAAATAAGAATAATAAAAAAGATAATGAAATTAAAAAAATGTGTCCACAAATTCAAAAAAAAAAAAAAAAAAAAAAAAAAACCTGCAAAAGCCCTAACACGGTTTGCAAGAAAAAGAGAAGGTTGATGGGTTTTGGGTTGTTGACCCCACGAAATGGGGTTCATTGCAATGTAGGAAAATTGTGGTGGTTCCATGCAATTAAGCTTCATGAATTGTGTCTCTAGGTGACTCACCCTAAAATAAATAATACACTTCCGAAAGATTTTAGTATAAAATTAATTCCCACATTACTTTTTCATTCTTATTAGTTGGTGAATCAGAAAATCTGTACTCGTCTTTAAATGATCGTCACTTGAATTTAAATTAGCCAAATGCAAAGTTCAAATCATGTAATAAGCAAGCAAGTGAATGACTCGTTCATATATATTTGAGTCAAATCACACAAGATTTAGGAAGCACTTGGTTAGCAATTCCTCAATGGTAATAGAAATGAAAATTATATTTCATTTAGGGAAAATTGAGTTTTTTTGTCCTCTAAGTTTGGTCAACTTTGTTTTTCGTCCTCTAACTTTTAACTTTATTTTTTAGTCCGATAACTTTCAAAAAATTAACATTTTCGTCCTAAAACATAACTTATCGGACAAAAATGTTAATTTTAGGACTAAAAAATTATCGGTTTTAGGACGAAAATGTTAATTTTTTAAAAGTTATCGGACTAAAAAATAAAGTCAAAAGTTAGAGGACGAAAAACAAAATTGACCAAACTTAAAGGACAAAAAAACCTATTTTCCCTTTCATTTATACTTCCATAATAAAAATGATATATTGGGGTGACTTGCTACAATGGTGATTCCATTGCTAGTAGAAGAATGGGGGAGTGATTGAAGAGAAGGATTATAGGAAGAGAATAGGATAATCAAAATGAAGTATTGATTACCTTATTTAGGTGAAGAGGTGATGATTTTGTGCTTATTAATCATCATAATTACACTAATTTTCAATCTCATTTCCATTACCATCGAAGAATTGTTAATCAAGTGCCCCCTTAATATAAACTCCCAAATCTTTCTAGCATTTTTACGTCGTTTAATTAGGATATTGTGTGGCGACCAAGTAAAATATGTAGCCACCAAGTAACCGTACCCCATAAATATCGAGCAAAATCCCAAATCAATATCCCATTTCTTTTCTAGAAAATTGAGAGATCTATTCAAATTCTAAGAATACATTTTCAATTTTCTCTGAACCCTAATTCGTACACAATGGCATCATCAACCCCAATTCTGCTCGGACCACCAGAAATCCATCAACACTCCGCCCCCAAAAGCACCACCCCAGCCCCTTGTGGTAACCCATTCATGGACCTAATGGTGGCCAATTTCAACAACGCCGCTATGTATAGGCCTCCGCCGATGGGTTTAACTGAAAACTTTTCCCCGACTTTTCTATCGACGGGGAATCCCTGTTTGGATTTCTTCTTCCACGTCGTCCCCAACACTCCCCCCGAATCCTTGAGAAGCCGCCTACAACTTGCCTGGGATCACGATCCATTGACGGCCCTGAAACTCGTTTGCCATCTCCGAGGAGTCCGGGGCACCGGCAAATCTGATAAGGAAGGCTTCTACACAGCGGCCTTATGGCTGCACAAGAACCACCCTAAAACCCTCGCATCCAACGTGGCTTCTCTTGCGGAATTCGGCTACTTTAAGGATTTGCTCGAAATTCTTTTCCGGGTCCTGGAAGGGGCTGATGCTCGGAAGTTGGAGAAAACGGCGTGGGAGAGTAAGAAATCGGAAGTAGAGGGGTTGCTGATTCAGAAAGAGAGGAGAAAATCGGAGAGAGGGAGGGGGCAGAGGGGAAGGGGGAGAGGGAGAGGGAGATGTATAAGTGGACTTCCAGTGTTTAGAGTTGCAACGAATTTTAAAGTGACCAGCGAAAAAAGGAAGCTATTGAAGGGTGGGTCTAAAAAGACCTCTCAAGAGAAGAGGATTGAACAAGCGAAAAGGGTCGTAGACAAGTTTAATCGTGATCCCGATTTCAAGTTTTTACACGAGCGTATTTCTGATGTTTTTGCTCTGTTGCTGAGATCGGATTTGAAGGTGTTGAATGAAGGGAAGACTAACAAAATCAGTCTGGCTGCAAAGTGGTGCCCCTCTCTCGATTCTTCCTTCGATCGAAGGACACTCTTGTGTGAAGCCATCGGCAAGAAGGTGTTTCCCAGAGCCGAATATCCGGAGTACGAGGGCGTAGAGGATGCGCATTACGTGTATCGTGTGAGGGATCGTTTGAGGAAGCAAGTGCTGGTGCCTCTAAGAAAGGTGCTGGAATTGCCCGAGGTTTATATAGGAGCCAACGATTGGGGCTCCATTCCTTACAACAGGGTGCCGTCTGTCGCCATGAAACTGTATAAGAAAGATTTCTTCAACCACGATGAGGAAAGGTTTCGTGAGTATCTTGAAAAGGTGCGCTCAGGGGAAGCAAAAATTGCAGCAGGTGCATTGCTTCCTCACGAGATAATTGCAGCTTTGGGTGATAGTGATGGCGGGGCAGTGGCAGAGCTTCAGTGGAAGAGAATGGTGGATGATATATCCAAGAAGGGGGCGTTGAACAATTGTTTAGCAATTTGTGATGTTTCGGGGAGTATGCGTGGGATTCCGATGGAGGTTTCAGTTGCGCTCGGAGTTTTAGTGTCGGAGCTGAGCCAAGAGCCGTGGAAGGGGAAGCTCATCACTTTCAGCGAATCTCCACAGCTTCAAATGGTGCAGGGCAATAGCTTGAGGGAGAAGACTATGTTCGTTCGAAGAATGGATTGGGGGATGAACACCGATTTTCAGAAGGTGTTTGATCTAATACTTAATGTGGCTGTGAATGGGAAACTCAAGGCTGATGATATGATAAAGAGACTGTTTGTTTTCAGTGATATGGAGTTCGACCAAGCGTCGCAGAATCCATGGGAGACGGATTACCAGGCGATTGTGAGGAAATTTAAGAAGAGTGGATATGGGGAGGAATGTGTGCCGGAAATTGTGTTTTGGAATCTGCGGGACTCCAAGGCTACACCGGTTCCGGGGAACCAGAAGGGGGTGGCGCTTGTGAGTGGGTTTTCGAAGAATTTGCTAACTGTGTTTCTGGAAAATGGTAAAGGTTTGGATCCTATTGGTGTTATGGAGACTGCAATTTCTGGGGAGGAGTATCAGAAGCTGGTGGTAGTTGATTGATTATTGATTTTTATTTAATTCACCAGTGTGTGTATTACTTCTTGTTAACAAGGAAAAAAAAAACTTATTTTGCCATTTTCCTTTCTTTTTACATTTTTATATATGCTCACAAGCAAAACTTCACATAATTTCATCAAACAGGCTACCTATTGTTCTTGGCTACATAATCCCATGAATAGAACTCACTTTTCAACTTATAAGCTTTTAGAAAGTTCGAAGTGAAACCAAAACTCAGTCAACAATCGGTTTCTCACATTCTAAATCCTAGTAGAAAATCATGCATCTGAAATTAATACAAAAAAATTCTTCGTCACAGAAATTGAACAAAATATATTGGACAATCTTCCGAACAAACCAAATCAACAGAGAATTAGTAAAAAAAACAACACTAAGAACAAACAAGCGTACTCAATTTTTTGTACATTTCTTAAATTTCTACACCAAAACCCAAAATCAGTAAATTATTCTTATTAGCTTAAACTTAAATAAATGATGTATGGTGGTACAGATATGATTTTCCAATGGGGTTTTCCTTCAAGAGGTCCCTGTCTCTCTGGCTCTGCTTTTCTACCTTGTACGAGCTCAAAATATGGCTCAAGTCAGATCCAGTTTAGTTCTAGTTTTAGCCCGTGCTGAGTAGAAAACCAAAACGTGGACCAGACCTAAATATAAAAGCCCATTGCATGTCCAACATCAAATGTGTCCTAATTGCACTCCAAATTACTCGAATAACCCCAGATATGAGGCGCCTATATATCTTTATAAGGTACGTATTACTTTATATTATGAAATGAGATCGGAACTGACTTGAGCGTTGGAGTCCATTCGCCGGGCCTCCCCCTGCTTGTCTTTTGTAGGTCTGATGGATCAAGTTCAAACCGAACTTGTTGGAGAAGATAAAGATTTGAGAGCGGATGTAGTTTCACTTTGAATATTTTCAAACACTGTTCCACATACCATTATCGTACCTAGAATATTTTCTTGTGTCCTGAAACAAATCTCTCCTCCTAGACCTCTAGCCACAATTTATCTCAAGTTCATTCAGAATTCCTACAAATGACAACTTCATCAAAGAATCGAGTATTACCAGCAAAAACTGATCCAGTTAACAAAAAATATAATAAAACGTTTTCGTTCCGTAACTTTTTACCTTTTTCATTTTGGTCTCATAATTATTTACATTTTCGATTTAATCCCATAACAATTTAAATTTATATAGTCAAATCAATCCCAAATGGACGAAAAATGAATAAAACGACGCCGTTTTGATCATGTGCCGATCACGTGTTACTATTTTTCGGCGAAGTTGGATGACGCGTCCCGTTTTACATACATTAACTTAATAATTTTCCAAAATAAAATAAATATAAAACTAAAAAAACTAATGCCAACACAATTTTGTCAATAAAAAAACGAAAAACTTAAAAATGTGTTGGCAAATATGTTTTGTATAAATTTGTTTCAAGTTTTTAGGTTTTTCTAGGGTTAATTGAAAAAAAAAATCACGAACTTTATAGTCTTTATCAATTACAACATAAAATTTTAAAGTTTGCAATTCGATACACGAATTAATTTATTATTGCAATTTGATATATGGTGTAAAGTTCCGGGATACTCTATACATAGTGTAAATTTTTCGGCGATACTAACAATACGTGGCAGCCGAAGCCGTCACATGCTACATCAAATGCCAAATTTAGAAGAATTTTTTTTATAAAATATTTTTCAAATATGGTTTAATAAAAGTAAAAAAAAAAATATTTTCTAATACAGGTACAAGTTTGTATGATGTGAGACATTTTTTCTACATAAACTAGACAACACCAACATTTATGATTCATTATTATACGTGTTTGAGCAAATATTCTATAAAATAATTTTTTTGATTTGTTTTTTCAGGTTTGGCATTTGAAGTGGCGTGTGACACATCTTTGGTGTTGGCTCCGGCTGCCACCGTGCCACGAATACATACATTTCGCCAAAAATTCACACCATTTATCGAATTGCAATAATAAATTAGTTCGTGCATCAAATTGCAAACTTTAAAAGTTCATGTTGTAGTTGATAAAGACTACAAAGTTCGTGCCTTTTTTTTTTCTTTTTTTGCAATTAATCCTTTTTTTTTTTTTGCCATACTTGTGTTGGCATTAATATTTTAGTTTTATATTTATTTTATTTGGAAAAATTACTGAGTCAATGTGCCACATCTGTAAAATGGGACGCTTCATTATACTCCGCCGGAAAATAGTAGCACGTGACCAGCACATGACCAAAACGATGTTGTTTCTTTCATTTTCCGATCATTTGGAACTGATTTGGATAAATTTAAATTATTGTGGGACTAAATTAAAAAAATAAATAACTATGAAACCAAAAAAAAAAAAAAAGGTAAAAAAATTAGAGGAAAACGGTTTTAATCCCCAAATTCTTAATTTGGAAATGGAAGATCCTTTTAATCTAATCATCTCAAAAGAGTGGTGTGGAAACTTGAGACTTGAAACGTGAAAAATGATTGAAGACATGTTGCCAAACCTAACAATAAAAATACACCAGGATCGGGAATTGATTTTTTTCGTCCTGTAACTATACCTCTTTTTTATTTTCGTCCTACTAACTATCAAATTTTGATTTTAGTCCTATTACTTACATATTTTTATTATTTCTGACTTGCTAACTTTTAAAATTTGATTTTAGTCCTGTAACTTTACCTATTTTTTTAGTCCTATAACTTTACCGTTTTTTTATTATAGTCCTATAAGGGTTAATAGGTTGTAGGACAAAAAAAAAATGTAAGTTACAGAACGAAAATCAAATTTAAAAGTTAGCAGGACGAAAATCAAAAGAAAGTAAAGTTACAAGACTAAAATCAAAATTTAAAGTCAGCAAGATGAAAATAAAAAATAGGCAAAGTTATAGGACAAAAAACAATTCCACCCCCATCCCCCGGGGATCTGACCTCTGTCATCAAAGATGATGTCTAAATCTTCTTCATGTGGAAAATTACACATCGTCGTCATTACCAACAAAGCGGGAGAAAAAAAATCAATGAAATTGGGAAATAAAATCTTATGGGAGAAAGGGGAAATTGTTTACCGGGATTGGAGGAGGAAAGAGTGTTTTCTCCCCAAATTTAGAGTATAATACTAATAATGTTGCCCCCAAAATCCGTTGTCATAAGTCATAACGACAATAGTTATATAATAGTTATGATAATGATTATATAATGTCATCATAAAAGTTTATTACAATTGTGGAAAATTCATTTGCCAAAAATCTGAAGCTACGACAACGAGTTTGATCAATAACGGTGGCAAAACACCTAAGACAACGGAAGATTCCGTTGTCGTAGCCATTTTCTAGCATAGTGGCAGCTTCCTCCAATCTACTCAAGAGTGTAGAAGAAAAACATTCTTGTTTCTGTTGAAGAACTTAAACTAAGCACCATATAAAAAGAAAGATTTTGGAATTGCTAACTAGGGATTCGTTGTGCATCAACTTTGAATATTGTCCTTTATTGTAAGAGAAATAATTATATGAATTAATTTCACACCTCTCTACAATTTCAATGAGGAGGAATTCTTTCATGGTATTAGAGCCAATAGGCTTACGCCCAGACGGAGATCCTGAGTTCTATTCCCGCTGAGTAGCAACTCCACTCATATTAAATTGTCCACTCATTGGACCTCCTCAACGAAGAAAAGTTGAGTCCGGCCCACGAGTGAGGAGGAGTGCAAGAAAATAATTAAATGAATTAATTTCAAACCTCTCTACAGGTTCGAACTTTTATATGAGACGAAATTCTTTCATCTATATTGTTATGTTTTTTTTATCTATTGGAGAGCTTTAAAGAGTGACTGAGTGAGCATCTTGGAATATAAAATAACTAATCTATATAGCAATGATCCTGGTAATCAATGAGCATCCTGGAATACAAATTGTGATTGATCCTGGTAATCAATGAGCACCTACTAGCAAGATGGTAAATAGTTTGATCTTGTATGTACCAATCTGGAATGATAATTATTTACAAGTCTGTTGATAAGAAATTCTAGTTAATTTTATTCTTTTTCAACTGTCAATTTGATAATGATTTGCAGGTTTCATTATCTTGTTGAAAACCACACTATTCAAACCGTGCAATATATATAAAGCACAAAACAGATAGTTTTCTTCTCCTCAACTTACAAATCACATCCAAATTACAACACACTAATGTGAGTTTGCTGCAGGTAATCTAATCTATGTATCTAGAAAAATTAAAAGGAAATTCCAACACACTGAGGGTCGCGAGCAACATAAAAGAATAAGCATTTAAGGAAATTCTGTTTTCTTTAACTAAAAAAAATCACTAGCATAATGATATGTTACCAGTGTGAATGAAAGGGTGATCATTCTCACAACGAAATTGCAGAAAAGCTGTATGTAATAATTTGACGTGAAACAGAAATACCGAATCCTCTATTCTCTCATCATACCAAGGCCTCAACCCGCCAAAATCAAGTGTACAAATTAACCACCCATGCTCAATCATCTCAGCTACAATTGATTATTTTCGTCGAACCACAGTTGAAGGTAATATAAATGTCCATTTGATTCAACGAAGAAACTGCAGCCAGAATCAGAAAAGATAAAATTGATAATTTTTTCATCAAAATAGCAGTAATACGAAGGGTCGCTTTTTCTTAAGAAATAAGTAAGGAGTTTTGAGAGGGGAAAGGATAGCCTGCCCAACATAAGGGATAGCCGCTGTCTAAGTCCATGTAAGGGATTAAAAACAACCGGAAGGGATCAAAGATGAGTAACCATTGATGAGTAGTGGAATCAAGTGCGAGATGGAAAAAACAGTCTTCCAAAAGAAGACGACATTATAGTACTCTAATTTCCAAGGACCAAAGATTAAACAAACTGATTTTGTAGTTTTGTCAAAACTGATTGTGCAGTATTATGAAATGCTCACAATGTGTGAAGAAAATTCTAAGAGCACCAACCTCCGGTAAAAATCAAAACTAATTTGATTTTGCGCCACTACAAGAAGTAATAAGTTTCACTATAATGAGTACATATATATACAGAAAGGATCACATACTTACCGCTGGACACTATGCCCACTACAAAAGTGATATTGACCCATACACATTTAAAATAATAGTGGACCCTGCTTATATATTATTATCACATTCGCGGTGGACATATAAATTTGTGCCCATCTATGGATATTAGATTATTGCCACATACCTATATATATCATTAAGATTATGTTATTATCAACTTAATCCTCTCAATTTCCTTTCAATAAACTTGGGGAGAGGTGATAAAGTTATGAGTCTACACTCATATAAAATGAAACCCACACAGATTTTGTTTATGCTCACATCTACCTCTCTCGACATTACAAGAAATTTATCCTACACTTTCTACTAGCAAGGTCATTCAAATAGTTCTTCCAATAGACAGAATCCAACCACAACTCTTCTAAGTAAGTGATGGTATATTTTAAATTCTAATGGAGTTCAATTATAGCACCTGAAGCTGCAAACAAATTAAAGTGAAGGCTCATTATCATCTTCATCACCTCAATCAATTACGTTCCTAATTATCAATCTTTTGACTCATTATAAGTATGTTACTTTCATATTAATATTTCAACTAAAGGTGTGAATATTGTCTAAAATTCAATCTCCACTTATATATTAATATTGACAAGATTTCTCTTTTGGAGGAAAATAAATAAAAAATCAAGCTACAAGGTACAACTACTGTATGAAGATCAATCAACTACCACCAGCTTCTGATACTCCTCCCCAGAAATTGCAGTCTCCATGACAGCCACAGGATCCAAACCTTTACCATTTTCCAGAAACACAGTGAGCAAATTCTTTGAAAACCCGCTCACAAGCGCCACCCCCTTCTGGTTCCCCGGAACCGGCGTGGCCTCGGAGTCCCTCAGATTCCAAAACACAATTTCGGGCACACATTCCTCTCCATAACCACTCTCCCTAAACTTCCTCACAATCGCCTGGTAATCTGTCTCCCATGGATTCTCAGACGCTCGATCGAACTCCATATCACTGAAAACGAACAGGCTCTTTATCATATCTTCAGCCTTCAATTTCCCATTCACAGCCACATTAAGTATCAGATCAAACACCTTCTGAAAATTGGTGTTCATCCCCCATTCCATTCTTCGAACGGACATAGTCTTCTCCCTCAAGCTATTGCCCTGCACCACTTGAAGCTTTGGAGATGCACTGAAGGTGATGAGCTTCCCCTTCCATGGCTCTTCTCTCTGCTCCGACACTAAAACTCCCAGCGCAACCGAAACCTCCATAGGAATCCCAGTCATACTCCCCGAAACATCACAAATCGCTAAACAATTGCTCAATGCCCCCTTCTTCGTCATATCGTCCACCATTCTCTTCCACTGAAGCTCCGCCACTTCACCTCCGTCATTGTCACCATCATCCAACGCTGCGATTATCTCATGAGGAAGCAATGCACCAGCGGCAATTTTTGCTTCCCCCGAGCGCACCTTCTGAAGGTACTCACGAAATCTTTCCTCATCGTGCTTGAAGAAATGCTTCTTATACAGTTTCATGGCGAAAGACGCCACCCTGTTGTAAGGAATGGAGCCCCAATCGTTGGCTCCTATGTACACCTCGGGCAATTCCAACGCCTTACGCAGAGGCACCAGCACTTGCTTCCTCAAAAGATCCCTCACACGATACGCGTAATGTGCATCCTCTACACCTTCGTACTCTGGATATTCATCTCTGGGAAACACCTTCTTGCCGATGGCTTCACACAAGAGTGTCCTTCGATCGAATGAAGAGTCGAGAGAGGGGCACCACTTTGCAGCGAGACTGATCTTGTTAGTCTTCCCTGCATTCAGCAGCTTCAGATCCGATCTCAACAACAGGGCAAAAACATCAGAGATACGCTCGTGTAAAAACTTGAAATCGGGATCACGATTAAACTTGTCTACCACCCTTTTCGCTTGTTCGACCCTCTTCTCTTGAGAGGTCTGTTTAGACCCACCCTTCAATAGCTTCCTTCTTTCGGTGGTCACTTTAAAATTCGTTACTACTCTAAACACTGGACGTCTCACCCACCTCCTCTGCCCCCTCACTTTCTCCTTTTTTATACTCTCCCACTCCAATTTCTTAATCCGCATCGTCTCTACTTCCGATTTCCTCCTCTCCCACGCCTTCTTCTCCAAATCCCGGGCATCGGCCCCTTCCAGAAGGTGGAAAAGAATCTCAGCGAGAGAAGCCACGTTGGATGCGAGGGTTTTAGGGTGATTCTTGTGCAGCCACAAGGCGGCGGTGTAGAACCCCTCCTTATCAGATTTGCCGGTGCCCCGGACTCCTCTGAGATGGCAAACGAGCTTCAGGGCCTTCAATGGATCCTGATTCCAGGCAAGCTGTAGGCGCTTTCTCAAGGATTGGGGGGGAGTGTCGGGGACAACGTGGAAGAAGAAATCCAAACATGGATTCCCCGTTGATAGAAAAGTTGGGGAAAAATTTTCCGTTAGACCCATTGGCGATTTATAGACCCCTATTTTGTTGTAATTTGGCACCTTTCGGTCCAAACGGGGAATGCCCCTCGATAGAAAAGGCGGGGTAAAGTTTTTAGGTAGACCCATTAACAGGGCTTCTTTATACGGTGCTATTCTTATGGTGGTGTTGGTGGTGGTAGTTCTCTCGGCGGTGGCGGTGGCGGTGGCTGTGGTGGTGCTTCCGGCAGTGGCGGTGCTGTTGTTCTTGGCGATGGCGGTGGCGTCTTGGTAAATTTCTGGTGGTCCAAGCAGAGCTGGGGTTGATGACGCCATAATAAACTAGGGTTTAGTGAATTTATAAACTGTGGTTTTACAAATTGACGAGGGTTATGTGAAAGATTAAATTGGGTATTGAAACTGTGCGATTTCACTCAAATATATATGGGGAACAATTACTTGGTGGCTGCTCCTTTTGCTTGGTTGCCACTCTGAAAGATTTGGAATATTTACATAATATTTTTTTTAACCCAAAAAATTTTGGGATATTGACACTCAGATATAGGGAAAGATTTGGGATGTTGATTTGCTCAAATATTTATGTGGATGCTACTCTTGTACTTGGTCTCCAAATCCAATTCCAATTTCCTTTTACGCTTTCCTAATTAATAGCTTCTTGTTGCGAGGTTAAAATGGACTAATCCTTGTTGATTGGGGTCAGTACCACAGCATTCGGGCTAAAACTGTTTGAACGGCTCATTATAATTCAATTGAAGGATTTCGTGTCCTTTTAAGTTTCTGCCCATTTATTTCTATTTTTAGTTGTATTCATGTGAACTTGCTTTATTTACCACTCGAGAGAGGTCTTGATTCATACGTGACAGATTCTCTGTTCACTAACCTCCATTGAAATCCTCATTTTTTCACATAATCATTCCTTCCGTAAATCTGTTTAACCAAAATTCAATCCCCTGAGAATAGGTGATTTGTGGAAAAATTTTTTTTGACATTTTTAGTCCCGTAATTTTTTTCGATAATTTGGATCCCATGAAAATAGCAGTTTTGGTCCCCAACATAATGTAATAAATTACAATTTTGATAAAAAAAAAAAATGCAGCTTTGTGTCATGAGCATAACAATCTTAAAAATTGGGTTTGAGTCATTATCTCCTTGCCCATTTAATTAATATTTCTGTTGGACTTTAATATGTTACATTTAAATTCATTTTCATATTATTTGTAGGGGCAATTATTCTTCATTACATTATACATCCAATGGGTACATGTAATTATAATATACAATTTAAAATTGTATGTACAAATGTTATATATTGAATGTATATATACAATTTTTAATCATGTAGTGGAGAGTAATACTTTATTGGATCATGTACTACACATTAATTTTTCCTTATTTGTATTGTCTAGGTTTAAGGGGGCGCTTGGTTAACAACTCTTCAATGGTAATGAGAATGAGATTGAAAATTAGTGTAATTAGCATGGTTCATGAGAACAAAATCACTATCTCCTCTCCTAAATAAGGTAATCAATACTCCATTTTGATTACCCTATTCTCTTCCTACAATCCTCCTCCTCAATCATTCCCCCATTCCTCCACCAACAACCATTTGTTGTCAACTTCTATTCCAAAATTAGGGCATGACACTAGCAATGGTGTCACCATTGGAACACTTCTTCCCCTAACATATCATTTTTTTTATGAGAGCATAGATGAAAATAAATTTTCATTCTCATTGCCATTGAAGAATTGCTAACCAAGCGTCCCCCAAATTGAAAAATTGCGATAGGAATGAGCAAGCAGAATTATCAATCTCTTGTCTCCCCCTTTTCGGCTCTCTTTTCTCTCTTTATATCTTTCTATTTCTTCTCACATTTCCCTCATTTCTCAATAAATACTCCCTTTCCTTCCTATTAATTTTTCGTAACACTTTGGTCCCAAAATTTAACAAAATGGACAAAATTTGTAAAAAAAAAAAAAAAAAAGGACCAATAAAAAACGTGGTACCAAAATTATTCATGAGATCAAATTTTGCCATTTTACCAATCAACAATAGCATTTTCACTGCTTTTTTTTTTCTTTTTCTTTTTGGTATTGGATATCATAATCCAACTCCAATAACTGAGTAATCCATCCCAATCGGATAAGAGTCACCACCTTTTAATCCAAAAGGTGCTTAAGTGACTGTTGGTATGTTCTGATTGTGAACTTCTACACCTGTGAGTAATGTTTCTATTTATAGACATCCATTAACAGAACAAAGAACTCTCTCTCTCATAGAGAGTGATTGATTCTTTGAGCACAAGACCTTACTCATGTGGGTAGGTGTTTGACATCATGCATAAGTACTGTCCCTATACCCTTTCCACTAGAATTGTTTTCCACCATAATTTTTTTAGTGCAACCTGGTAAGGCTAGAATGGAAGTTGTTGACATAGTCTCCATCAACTGTTGAAAAGCCAAATTAGCTTCTGGATTCCATCCTGCTAAGCAAGCCATATCCCTTGACAATTTTTATGTAATAGCTTGTCAAACCCAAGAAACACCTTAGATGTTTGATAGTTTTAAGAGTAGATCACTTGATCATGCACTCAATCTTTCCTGGATCAATAGCTACCCCTTGCCTGGAAATTATATTTCTCAAATATTCAACTTGTTCTCACTACAAAGAAAACACGGTTTAGCGACGGAATTTGCGACGAAAAATCCGTCGCAAACCGTGTTTGCGACGGAATTTGCGACGGACACGTGTCCGTTGTTAAAACAGCCGTAGCTAATGTTTGCAACGGACTTTTGCCAACCGTCGTAAATTTACGACGGACAAAACCGTCGCAAAATTGGCGGGTTTGACCCGACCGGGTCGCTCATAATTTGCGACGGCCTATAGTCCGTCGCAAGTCATTCGGGTCAGACCCGATCGAGTCTACAACGTTTGCGACGAATCATTGCCGTCGCAAATGTTTATTTTTATTTTTTTAATATTTCCGATTACAATTTGCGACGAGTATATTCCGTCGCAAAAATTTCAATTTGCGACGGAATTTGGCCGTCGCAAATTCCGAACCTGTACAAAAAAAATATGTGGTTCGGGTGGTTCGAGCCCGGGCACCCGGGGCGGGCTCGGACCACTGGGCCACCGGTCCATAGCTTATTATATGTGGCCCACATTTTATATGTATCAATATTAGGCCTTGAACAATTAATCCAAGTTTGCGCTCAAGAGGAATCGAACACGCGACCTCTTGTGCATGGGGAGGAGGGGCGGCCGCTAGGCTATGTGCTTCTTTCTTTCATTTTTACGCAATTAATTGTATATGTATTCAAATTAAGTCCTTTTTTTTTTATAATTCACCAAATTAATTTCTTTTCGTATCTAAGTTGTTTATTAAAATATTTTTCCCAACTATTTTTTTTATTTTGTAAAATTATTTATTTCGACAATGCATAATTTTATAATTCGTTCATTTGTACGCAATTAATTGTATATGTATCCAAATTGACTCAATTTTTTTCCATAATTCAACAAATTAATTCATTTTCGTTTCTCACTTGTTTTTATAAATGTTGTGGCCATTTAATTTTTATTATTTTGGTAAAATTATTTATTTCGGCTCCCGCTTAAATTTATAATTCGTTCATTTGTATGCAATTAATTGTATATGTATCCAAATTGATTCTTTTTTTTTCCATAATTCACCAAATTAATTCATTTTTGTTTCTCACTTATTTTTATAAATGTTGTGGCCATTTAATTTTTATTATTTTGGTAAAATTATTTATTTCGACTCCCGCTTAAATTTATAATTTCGTTCATTTGTACGCAATTAATTGTATATGTATCCAAATTGACTCATTTTTTTCCATAATTCACCAAATTAATTCATTTTCGTTTCTCACTTGTTTTTATAAATGTTGGAGCCATTTAATTTTTATTATTTTGGTAAAATTATTTATTTTGACTCCCGCTTAAATTTATAATTCGTTCATTTGTACGCAATAATTGTATATGTATCCAAATTGACTCATTTTTTTCCATAATTCACCAAATTAATTCATTTTCGTTTCTCACTTGTTTTTATAAATGTTGTTGTTGGTGATCAATTTTTATCGGATGGATTAGTGACTGTTTAAGTTCGGTTTAAAGATCATCAATCAATTACGTGTGATTGGTTACCACCGTAAATGGTAAATCGAGGATTCGGGTTCTGAAATTGTAAACACGAAAGTCGAAATCGTAATAATTTCGTATGTGTGCACGTCTAGGTGTTTAAGTGTGTGTTTTTGGAGCATTTGTGAATTTGAACTTGTATTTCTTAAGCTGGAGAACAACTATTTATAGAGGCTAGCAAGCATGAGGTGTCTCTGACTCTTGCTCTCCCTAGCTTGCATGCCTGACAAGTGTCCTTTGACCTTAGTTTGACCTTATCTAAGCTGAATCTTAGTTACAAAGTCTTCTTTTGGTCTTATCTCGGACTCATTGTTGTTCGCCTAAGTCGGTTTGACTAATCTTGATTGTTCTTCAACTGAAAGTTGCTCGCCTCTTGGGGTCATGCTTTCGTAGTTGTTCTTCTTATTGCTTCGTAGAGCTAGGCTTTAGGATCTTTGTCCTTTGTTCGTCTGCATACACCAATTAGATTGGTAGATGCACCACCTTTTGACAATGTTGCTCGTCATCAGTGATTTGGCAGAATATTCATATTTGGTCTCGGGGCTGAAAACCTGTTCGTCAGTATCTTGCTCGTCTATAGAGTTGTTCGTCAGTTTATACACTCCCTGGATTGGTTTGTGCACCCCGACTTGATTTTCTTTGTTGATCACCTTCGACTTGGTGTTGAGCCTTCATAATCCTTTTTAAGGTTTTAATCTTTGTTCGCCTAGCAATAATTGATGTTCGCCTATCAACAATTGCCCTTTATCCTGGCTAGATGTTGCTATTGACGAGCATCTTTGAGTGAGCAACAATAGTTAGGATATTAAACTGACGAGGGTTGGGACGGACATCATTGGTCCTGGCGAGCAACATATGGTTCGTCGTTTCGTTTCCCCAAGGCCTGGGGGTCGTACGAGGATGACGTGAGCGTCATGATTGCGTATTGTCCACGCGCGATCAATCCCGAGGCTACGCGTCCCTGTGTTTGCATATAGGTCCTCCAATTTTCACACTTGCTCGAATTTTACCCCGTTTTTTGGCGTTTTGGTCCCCATTTTTTGGGGTAATTACGGATTTTACTCCGTCTTTGCTTGGGGTATAAATACGGGAGAAACTGAAATTTTCCCACTTTCTCCATCTCTGCTACAGTGCTCCGACGATTCCTCCTTCTCCGGCGACTCCAAGCTTTTCCGGCGTCCGTTCTTCCAGTATTTGGCTTCAAATTCCATTCCCCAGGTAGTCACTTTTCTTATTTCATCTTTTTCGTTTCTATTTTCTTCAAAAACCCCCACCGCCGCCGTGTGGGACCGCGCGCCACCATCTTCTCCGGGAAATACACCGCTGTCTGCAACTTCTTCCGTCGCCAATTGGATTTTTCCCCTTCTTCTCCCTCTTATGTCTTCTCATTCGAGCAACAGATCTGAGGAAACCTTAGATCCCCTCTTCCCCGTTGCGGTTCACGACGATCAACCTCCAGTTGAGGTCTCCTCGGCGTCAAACCCTCATGTTGACTCGGTTGTGCGCTCGGTGGACGATACCGGTGCTCGCTCATCTGGGAGGGAGTTGGTGGTCGTTGCGAGCAGAGATTCGGGAGAAGGCTCTTCGTCCAGTGCCGAATCGGAGGATCCATTTTTTGACGAACTCACTCGCGAGTTCCTAGTGAGTATTGACTTTCCATCTCCCAAAATGCTGGAGAATGAAATTCCAATTGGAATTGCTCGGCCATTTGAATGGCGAGCATATGTTGAGGAACATGCGAGCAGCTATCGTCGCCCCAAAAGAGAAATAATGGATTCGGGGAAAAATGAGTTCCAGGCGAGCAGAATCAAGAGTGTTGTTCGCGAGGATGAATTGGACTCGCTCCGACAGACCTACAAGATCCCCTACGATATTCATATGTGGGCTCCTCGGAGGAAAGAGAGAGTTGATCGCCCCCCTCCAGGATGTACGGCGATCAACATTCATACCTTGATCGCTGGATTGAAACTGCCTCTTCCACCCATTGTTGGTCGCTTCCTAGAGGCGACCAACCTTGCGATCACTCAAATTACTCCGATTGGGTGGATAAACTTGTTGGGGACAATGTGTCTGTTCGCACTAGAGGGGTATTGATTAGGTGTGAAATTGTCATGATTCGTAGCTAGAAACGCCCTAGTTTTGGTCGAGTTTATAGAGTATTTAGAGTCAATTGAGCATTATTTCTATACATTGATAAATTTGTCTCTTTGATGCTCATAGGTGAATAGAGGACGAAAAACGGAGTTCGTAGGACTTTGAATCGACTCAAACGGATGCCCGGATGAGAAGATATTGAAGAAATACGATTGGTATTAGTGCGGACGAGGAAAAGTATCACTTGGGAGGAGTTAGAAGTCACTCGAGTGACTAGATCGAGCGCACGCGCTCGAGCGCTTAAACTTACAGAACTATTCTTGCGCTCGAGCAGCTCGAGCGCCACCGCTCGAGCGAATTGCTCGAGCGCCCAAAACATGCAGAGAGATTTCAGCGCTCGACCGGCTCGAGCGGAACCGCTCGAGCGATTGTGTCATTCGAGCTACACTGCTCGAGCGCCCATGGATTTTTGCCTCCGGATGCGTATTTTCGGCCCATTAACTCCCGTTTCGACCCGTGCCTATATATACCTCTTCCAAACACGTTTTGAAGGATCCCCGACTTTTAGAAATAATTGTAGACTTAGTTTTTGGAGAGGAAGAAGAGGAACAAGCTCTATTTTACGTTTTGTTGAGGTTTTTCATACGAATTCTTAGTTTCTTTTTGTTTCTTAGTTTCTTTTTATTAGTTTGATTACTTTAAACGCTTTGAACGTTGTTTTAGTTAATTAAATTTCAGTTCTTAGAATTATTTTCTTTTAAACCCTAGTTCATGTTTCTTATTTTCTTCGTTAAATTCATTATGTTTATGTTAGTTGTTTCTTCTATTGCTGTTATTTTTGTTACAACCATGTCCGGCTAAAACCCTTGCATGCTTAGGTTAGGATGAACTCGTAGAAGTAGGATGTGGGTACGTAATTAGGGTAATTCGTGACGTTAGTTTTAATTCTCTTAATTAATGAATTCTTATAATTAATTTGAACTTTACCTTTAAATTTAGTACGAAAGTGTTAGAGAGAGGACGACCGCATCACTCAATAACAATTAGTAGTCTTAACGAGAAGGTTTAGGAAAGGTTAATTCATCTACCGGTTTAGTGAAGGAGGACGACCGCATCACCTTAGTTAAATTAGGGTCTCATTAATTGAGCACAATCCATTAACTTGTTAGTGGATTAGTGAAGTCGAGTGTTAGGGTAAAGTATTAGGGTTTAGAATCTTGAGCTTTCACCTTGCATTCTTATACTTAGGTTAATTCTTGTTTGTCACGATTACTTTGATTATGTACCTGCTCCGTTAGTATACGTAGGGATTCCTATCTTAAGCATCACCATATCTCATTAGAACACAACCCTTAGTTAATTTAATTGCTTTAGTATTTTAGTTTACTTAGTTTATTTCAGTCTTTTAATTATTCTTTCAAAAAACCCAAAAACATTACACTCATATTAACTACGACGCGTAGATCTTCAGGGATCTATTCGCATATACACCATCCCTTGGGTTCGATAATACTTGGTCCCTATACTTGCCTATACTACAGTGAACCCGTACTCTTGCGGGGTAGCTACTAGTAGAAGCTAGTATAGTTCGCTTCAAGTCAATGGCGCCGTTGCCGGGGATGGCGTTATATGTCTTTTGAATAGGACTTGTAGATAGCTTAGTAGTTAGTAGTGGGTGATTTATTTTTTATTTTTATTTTTATTTGTATTCAATCGGCAGTTGCGTTTTGACCCTTCTGCTAGTGTGTCAGGTTTATGAAAACACGCTCAAAAGGCAATACGAGCGAAGAGAGACTACCGTTGGACCCTGAGATAATAGCCAGAAGGAACCGAGCCTTCTTAAGAAGGATGAACGCTGCCGACTTAGGAAAGGAACCAATGGATATCAATAATGAGTTGGACGATGCTGCCAACGATTTCAATCAGGCAGTAGACCGAGTTGAAGGCACTGGAGTTAGTGGTAGCCAGAATCAAATTCCATTAGGGGATAGCCAGAGTCTAAACCCGGATACACAAAACGTAGGGAATCCAGCTCAGAACCTTGTCCATAATCCTCATAACAACCCTGCTTACCCGCAAAACCCAAATAACCCTTTTAACAACCCAGTATACCAACATTACCCATACCCACCTTATCCTTACCCACCATATCCATACCATCCACCACCAGTCTATAATCAACCACCTGTTTACCCACCACCACCCCAACAAGTACCAGTACCTGCTGCTAATCCTCACCACGTTCCTCAGAACGTAGATCACAATATGGCTATTCGAGGGAGGTTTGCAGCGCAGCCACAGCGGTACTATGATGGAGTGGCATTGCCTCCTGTTGAGGCAAATAATTTCTCTATTTCCCCAGGAATTTTAAAGCATCTGACCGAGAATCAGTTCAAAGGAGTGATCGGGAAGGAGAATCCTCATACACACCTGAGGAGTTTTCTCATGATAGCCTCAACATTTAATTACAATGGCATGTCTGAAGATGCCAAGAGGCTTAGGCTGTTCCCATTCTCATTGACGGGAATAGCCAAGGAGTGGTACGATAATACGCTTCCGCGTGGAGGTATTACCACTTGGGCCGAGCTCGAGCGTCTGTTCCTTGAGCGATTCTACCCTCCATCTAGGACGATCAAGGCTAGAATTGAGATCTCATCCTTTCGCCAGAAGCAAGGAGAGGACCTACGTCAAGCGTGGGAGAGATAGTCAAACATGCTGATTGAGTGCCCGCAGCACGGGTACAATGAGGGAGACATTATGGCGTTCTTCTACAGTGGTGCCAACAAGGCGGGGCAAGACCATTTAGACGCTTGTACGGGCGGAGCATTCTTGAACCAAGGCATAGAGAGGTGTAGGGAAATCGTGGACAACATTGTCACGAATGCCGGTGCTTGGAGTGGAGATGCAGATTTTCAGAGAGTGCATCAGGTTGAAGAGGGAGAAGGAACGAGAAGGCTATTGATGGCCATGATGGAGAAGATAAACAACCTCGAGTTGGGGAAGAGTATGGTTGGAGAGCATGCAGTAGAGAATGAGAGAGTAGACCAACCAAGTGGACAGCTAGGGGTAGCCAATTACATGGGAGGCCCATATTACAATCAGAATGGCTACCAAGGTGGAAATCAGTATGGAAGGCCTTCTTATGGCCAACCATTTGTACTTCCAGGCCCTCAGCCTCCTCAAAACACATGGAGGAAGAATGATAATTTTTCTTATGCTAACCCAAAAGCTGGTGTTACTGTTCCTGCAGGTGTTGATCCGGGTTCAAAGCCTCCGGGTGGAGAAGGCGGTGCATCAACCGAGGAGATGTTGAGAGCAATCCTTCAGAAGGTGGAGGAAGGAAGCAAGCGGTTGTCATCCTTGGAGTACGATGTGAAGGAGCTGCATAAGAAGGGTGATCATCGTGATCAAGAGCTCCAGAAGATGAATGTTGAGTGGACTAGAACTCAACAAGAGAACAATCGAAGGTTCACTTCTTTAGAGCTCCAGATGAGCCAGATTGCAAAGTCAGTGAATAGAATGCCGGAGGGGAACCCGAAAGAGCAGTGCAAGGCGATCCAGCTAAGAAGTGGAACCAACTATGAAGATCCTCAGATGCCTGCTGATTCTGAGACGCCCCAAGTTGAGAAGGGGATTGAAAGTGAAGGGATTGAGAAGCATAAAGATATGGATGAGTCCCAGAAGGGGAAAGACTTTGAGGAGATAGATAGAGTTCCAAAGTGGAAAAAAGCAAAGGAAGCAAGGGATAAAGTGAAAGAAATAGAAAGAGATGAATGGGGGGTACCCAAATCTGTGATACCCGTCCCATATCCACAACGCTTCATGAAAAAGAAGCTTGATGAAAAATTTGCTAAGTTCCTTGATGTTTTTAAACAATTGCATATTAATATCCCTTTTTATGATGCTTTGGAACAGATGCCGCACTATGCCAAGTTTCTGAAGGACTTAATCGCGAAGAGACGGCGAGTGGATGAGCCGAAGTTGGTGCAGCTGAACCACGAGGTGAGTGCATTAGTGCACAAGGCGCTTCCACCAAAGCTGAAGGATCCCGGTAGTTTCACGATCCTATGTGATATAGGGAACGGGATCAAGAAGGGAGTGTTGTGCGACCTCGGGGCGAGCATTAATTTAATGCCACTGTCGCTTTTCAAGAAGTTGGAAGGTGTTGAACTTCAACCCACAATGATGACGCTTCAACTTGCCGACCGGTCTATTACTAGACCTCAAGGTGTTGTCGAAGACGTTCTAGTGAGAGTTGGAGATCACATTTTTCCAGCCGACTTTGTAGTGCTAGAGATGGAGGAAGATGAACACGTGCCCCTGATCTTGGGAAGACCGTTCTTAGCTACGGCGGGGATGGTGCTAGACGTGGTAAATGGGAAGATTACGTTGAAGGTAGATGATCAAGAAGTGAAGATCTCCCTATATGAAGCCATGAAGCACCCGAAGGAGGATGAGAGCTTGTATTGCATGGATGCAATTGATCCTCGTGTTGAAGACACGCCTTCTATCCCTAATCCTTCTGATATTCATGATTTTGTTAGTCCTTCACGTGATTATTTAACCCATGGGCATTATGATCTTGACTCTTTTGATAGGGATAAAGTGAGGAAGTTGAAGGATGAAGAGGTGAAAAGTGTGGACGTGGTCCAGCTAGAGGGAAAAGGAGGAGTTAAGAAGAAGAAGTCAAAATTCAAGAAATTGTTTAGTAAGACTCCTCCAGATAAAGGCAAGAAGGAGTTGAGACCCATAACACTTGGGGATGAGAAGAGAGCAAAAGAGCTCATGATGGTGGGGCATCAAGGAAAGGAGTTCAAACACCACTCTTATGAGAGTAAGGGAGGTAAATTTGAGTATGATGTCCCATAAGCTCCTTTGAGCTTGGTCCGGCATGAGGACCTTAAAAATAGCGCTGAATGGGAGGCAACCCATTTTTATTTGCTTTCATTTATTTTTAGTGTCTTTTTATATTATTAGGGAGTTATTTTGAGTCGTATGTTTAACCTCATATTTAAGTGAGTTGCTTGTAGGCTTGTCTCTAAAGGAGTAAAGGTATCATGGAGTTATTCAGATTGAAGGAACCAACTTGAGACAAGGGAATGTGCAAAGCTAGTGAGAGAAACGGGATTATTTGGTTGAGGTAACCCACAACCCCAAACTTAGACCTCTAGCAAGGTCGAAGTTTGGGGGGGTGGAGTTTTTTATTTGTTTTATGATTACATTGCACATGCATGCACGCCCTTATCTTTGAGTTGAGTTTGATTGATTTTTAGATTGTTGAGATACTCCTTGGGGTGATTTTGATTTGACTCGCTATTGCATATTTTATGCCTATCAATCATCTTATGCTTGTTGATTGCTATCTTTGAGTATGATTTGATGAGTAGAGTGAGTTGTAAGAGTGAGTTAGAAATTCTTTTGTGTGAGTGTTTGAGTTTGAGCTGATTTGAGAAAGAACTTGTATGCTTGTGAATTTTTCTTTTGAGTACTTGTGTGATGAGAGTGAGAATGCACTAGGACTAGCATGGATGTGAAAGCCGTGAGAGTTGAGCCTTATGAGATTTAAATGCATAAATTGATCTATTCGTTTGTGAGTGGATCGTCACCTTAGAGGATGCTAGAACTTGTGTGTGCTCTTGCTTCTTGATTGTGTCTAGTTAGATATGCCGAATGTGATCTTAGGCCATCTTTGTTTTTATTGAGTCACTTAGCCAAAAATTTTCCTTACCAATGACATTGATCACTTGTTAGCCCCTTTGAGCCTAAAGCCTATTTTATTTGCTAGCACATATGAACACTATTCCAATTCCTAAGCCTTTTTGTCCCAATTTGAGTGGAGAATAGGAAAGTGTGAATATGAAGGGAGTGAATTGAGTTGAAAAAGGAAAAGGTTGTTTGTTGAGTGAATAAGAGAAGAAGGTGTGATGAAGTTTTGAGATGTGGGAAAAAGAGAAAGAAAATTGAGAATGAGCAAAAAGAAAAAAATGAGCTCATGTGTTTGTGCGAAAAAAAAAAGAGAAAAAAAAAAGTGATTGAAAAAAAAAAGTGAAAGAGTGAGAAAGAAAAAAAATTGAAGTGTTGAGAGTATGGAGTTGAAAGGGTGTTGATTGAAAATGCTTGAAATAGTCTGTTCCTAATCTCGAAGTGCCAAAGTTTGATTTTCTATTCTCCATTCACTTTAGTCACTTTACCTTATATTGTTATCCCACCTGTCCAAAGAGCCTACATTACAACCTTGAGAAAAGTCCTTTTTGATTCGGCATTGATTTCTAGAGTATGGTCGGAGTTGAGAGTGCTTACAAGCCTATGGTTGCCGATATGAGTGATTGTTTGTTTGAGTGAGTCCATTAATCATTGATATACACTTGTGAGGGAGTGAAACACATCGTTGAGTGCACATCCATGCTTGATCTTGGTGTTTCTTATTATTGTTGCATGAGTACGATAAAAGAAAGTGAGTGAGTATACGGGTGATTGACTTTTGAAGCTTGAGTTCATTAGCTTGCATGATTGATTTTTTTTTGACTCATTCCTAACAATTTCACTTGACTTATTATTTCATTGCTTGAGGACAAGCAATATGGTAAGTTTGGGGGGGTTGATTAGGCGTGAAATTGTCATGATTCGTAGCTAGAAACGCCCTAGTTTTGGTCGAGTTTATAGAGTATTTAGAGTCAATTGAGCATTATTTCTATACATTGATAAATTTATCTCTTTGATGCTCATAGGTGAATAGAGGACGAAAAACGGAGTTCGTAGGACTTTGAATCGACTCAAACGGATGCCCGGATGAGAAGATATTGAAGAAATACGATTGGTATTAGTGCGGACGAGGAAAAGTATCACTTGGGAGGAGTTAGAAGTCACTCGAGTGACTAGATCGAGCGCACGCGCTCGAGCGCATTGCTCGAGCGCTTTAACTTACAGAACTATTCTTGCGCTCGAGCAGCTCGAGCGCCACCGCTCGAGCGAATTGCTCGAGCGCCCAAAACATGCAGAGAGATTTCAGCGCTCGAGCGGAACCGCTCGAGCGATTGTGTCATTCGAGCTACACTGCTCGAGCGGGACCGCTCGAGCGTTTTGCTCGAGCGCCCATGGATTTTTGCCTCCGGATGCGTATTTTCGGCCCATTAACTCCCGTTTCGACCCGTGCCTATATATACCTCTTCCAAACACGTTTTGAAGGATCCCCGACTTTTAGAAATAATTGTAGACTTAGTTTTTGGAGAGGAAGAAGAGGAACAAGCTCTATTTTACATTTTGTTGAGGTTTTTCATACGAATTCTTAGTTTCTTTTTGTTTCTTAGTTTCTTTTTATTAGTTTGATTACTTTAAACGCTTTGAACGTTGTTTTAGTTAATTAAATTTCAGTTCTTAGAATTATTTTCTTTTAAACCCTAGTTCATGTTTCTTATTTTCTTCGTTAAATTCATTATGCTTATGTTAGTTGTTTCTTCTATTGCTGTTATTTTTGTTACAACCATGTCCGGCTAAAACCCTTGCATGCTTAGGTTAGGATGAACTCGTAGAAGTAGGATGTGGGTACGTAATTAGGGTAATTCGTGACGTTAGTTTTAATTCTCTTAATTAATGAATTCTTATAATTAATTTGAACTTTACCTTTAAATTTAGTACGAAAGTGTTAGAGAGAGGACGACCGCATCACTCAATAACAATTAGTAGTCTTAACGAGAAGGTTTAGGAAAGGTTAATTCATCTACCGGTTTAGCGAAGGAGGACGACCGCATCACCTTAGTTAAATTAGGGTCTCATTAATTGAGCACAATCCATTAACTTGTTAGTGGATTAGTGAAGTCGAGCGTTAGGGTAAAGTATTAGGGTTTAGAATCTTGAGCTTTCACCTTGCATTCTTATACTTAGGTTAATTCTTGTTTGTCACGATTACTTTGATTATGTACCTGCTCTGTTAGTATACGTAGGGATTCCTATCTTAAGCATCACCATATCTCATTAGAACACAACCCTTAGTTAATTTAATTGCTTTAGTATTTTAGTTTACTTAGTTTATTTCAGTCTTTTAATTAATCTTTCAAAAAACCCAAAAACATTACACTCATATTAACTACGACGCGTAGATCTTCAGGGATCTAATCGCATATACACCATCCCTTGGGTTCGATAATACTTGGTCCCTATACTTGCCCATACTACAGTGAACCCGTACTCTTGCGGGGTAGCTACTAGTAGAAGCTAGTGTAGTTCGCTTCAAGCCAGGTATGCCGATCGTATAACTGCAGAAGAGATCAACTACCTCATGACGATCACGAGATGTCCCCCTGGAGAGGAAGGTTACTTCTATCTCAAGGCCAGGACTGGATTGAAGATGGTAGAGGGGGTGTCGAACAAAATCCGCGATTGGAAACAGCACTTCTTCTTCATCGGGGGTGATTGGCGAGCATCTTCTGGTCCACACGGTGGTGATGGACGAATAAATTCCCCAGCCTCTTATGGAAAATTTAAATGTAAGATTTTCTTGCTCGTCCTCGAACTGTATTGTTCTAATTTAACTCTTCTTGTTTGTTCGCAGGCCCTCGTTTACCCAAGTGGAACTCGGAGGAAGAAGAGATCGGCTCAGAGTTCCTATTCACCTCCTGCTTGGTCAGCCTTCGCAATAGAGCGGAAAGGACCACTGAGTATTTGCGTGAGGGAAAGTGCTTGAGAGCTGCTCGCCTACTTACTTACCCTCATCACCTAGAGGCCCGGGCCGAGGTGCCCCTAGGTACGAAAAATTTCTAACTCTTTGTGCACACTTTGTTAGTCACTGACTTTTCCAACTTGCCCGCCTTAACTTCATTTTTTTTGTAGCCGAGCAAGTCACCGTTGCCGTTCCACCTTGCTTTGCCCTCTTGGAACATAGGGTCTTCGAGATGGCACCTCCGAAGGGACGGAAGAGGAGAGGTGACCCGTCTACTAAGGTTCTGGCGATGACGAACAAGGCTGAAGGAGCCAAAGTTCCGCGACAAGCTGCTCCCCCTGGTCCTGTTCAGCCATCTTCTCCAATTTCTCCTCCTCGCGAGGGGAAACGTTTGAAAAAAGCTGATGGGACTCCATTGGCCCATGATGTCCCTGACTGCGGTAAGGGGAAGGAAAAAGTGGGCTAGAGTCATGCTTGCCCTGAGGGGGATGCTGTTCGCCACTCCTCCATCGAGCCTGTAGAGAAAACAGGCAAAACGGGCAGGGATTCCACTCCTGTCCGCGGCCCTGAGGACCTCACCCATCTGGGCTGGGATGATCGGAAATTCAAGGAGTAAGTCTACCCCTGCCTTTGCCGAGCAAGATTCACTTTTTTTTAAGTGTCATTTTCTTTCTTGTTCGCAGATATCGCGCTGACGATCATCCTGGGCGATCAAGTGTTGTCCACCAGTACGCTTGTTCGAAGACTCCCGTTAATATAAGGGAGATTCCCGGCGACCACATTCGCAGAGTGACAGAGTTGGTCGCCCGAGCCTGGACACGCCCTCTGGACAAGGCTGTCTTCCAACAAGGGCTGGCGGACAATGTTCATCTTTCTATGATGCTTCATGCCAACGGCCTTGTCACAGCTCAAAGGGCAATGGCCCAGATTGCCGAGCAAGAAGAAGCTGCTCGCCGCTACGCCAGCATTGCTCGGCAGCTTACAGAGGAGAAAGATGGCCTGGTCGGCCAGTATGAGGCCAAAGTTGCCCGTCTCAACAATCAAATCAATGTTTACATTGATACTGAAAAGAAACACCTTGAAGAAATTCAAGGTTTGTTTAGTGAATTGAGAGGCAAAGATGCCATGCTCGGCGAGGGGGAGAAGAAGTTGTCCGCGGCTGAACAAGAGATCGCCGAGCTCAAAGCAGAAATTGCTCGTCTTCGATAGACGGAATCCAACCTCTTCACACGCGAGCAACTTGAAGCTGAAGTTCAGGCTCGAACTGGCCCCATTTCTAACCTTGGGTATATTTGTGCCTACGCGGATAGCATCCGTACGGTCGATGCTTATGATTACAAGGACCTGGTAGAAGAAATGGGTAAAGACTTGTCCGAGTTTATTGAACATTATCCGCCGCCGAAAAACATTGAGATCCAGCTGGCGGACGTGGCTGAGTTGGGGGTCAAGATTGATAAACTTGACCCTAGCATCATTGTTACCCATCCTCCTCCCCAAGTTAATGAGGATGAGCAAGAGGAGGAGCCGGTCGCTGCTGACGAGCAAGCTGCTACGGAAAGGGAACAAAAAGCGGCGGAGGACCTGGCCAGAGACATGATTGTTGATCCTCCTGCAGACCAGACTCAAGGTCCTCCTCCTGCCGAGCAACAATAGACTTAGGACTTAGAATAGTCTTTATTTTGTAATAGTTGCTCGGTAGGCTCTTCTTTGTAGTTGCTCGTTTTTGTAGTACTTTGTACTATTTTTTAGGCTCAATGCCTTTTGTTTAATGGAATGTCTTTCTTATATTCGCTCATTTTCTTTATATGTTAATTGTCTTTACATTCTTGTCAATGACTTTGCAATTATAACATATAGTGTTGGGCTTTTGTTCGAATTGAACTTTGCCTTTAATGGAATCAGGGTTTAGCCTTAGGTTCTGTTCATTTTAAAAAATGAACAACCTTTAAGTGGCTTTGGTCCTCAAAATGGACTTGTACCTCGAGCTTTTGGACTTTTCCTCTTGACAAACAGCTACTATATTTACATTATGAAAATTTTACAAGTGTTGAAAAATTGCTCGTCACTAACATATATATCCTGACGAACAACTTTGAACACTAACTAAAAAAATGCTCGCTTATAATATTTTTGCCGAGCAACTCTGTCTAAAATTAAAAGATGAAACAGCACTAAACTATACAATGTGCTGAACAACTTTAAATTCTATACTTAGCAAAATTTTAAAAAATTAGGCAAGTTTTTGGTTTGCCTCACTTGGTTCACTAGCCCCCCAAGAAATTTGTTCGCCCAAATAGGAACGTGTTCGTCTCATTGATAGTACTTCTTCAGATGTACAGCATTCCAGGAGTATTGGGCCGACTTGCCTTCCATATCTTCGATATCGTATACACCATTAACGAATTTCTCCGTTATACGATACGGGCCCTCCCAAGTTGGTCCCAATACACCTGGAGGTTGGGCGAGCAACTTTCTTAGAACCATATCTCCAACTCTGAATTCCCTGATTTTAACATGGGAATTATAATAGCGTTCTGCTCGCTGCTTATAGGTAGCATTTTTTTAGCTCGGCATTCAGTCTGTTTTCTTCAAGCAAATCCATTTCAGTAGCTAGAGCAGAGTTGTTCGCCTGCTCATCAAAGTTGGTCATCCTGAATGTGTTGGTCTTTAGCTCGATTGGTATTACAGCTTCTGTTCCAAAAGCCATTGCAAAAGGTGTTTCTTCGGTGCTCGACCTGGGAGAAACTCTATATGCCCACAGGACTTCCGGGAGTTCTTCAGACCAACTGCTTTTGCTCTCCGCTAGCCGTACTTTTAATGTATGCTTGATTATCTTGTTCACGACTTCGACTTGTCCATTCGACTGGGGATGATAGGGCGTAGAGTAATGTTTTTTTATTCCCCACTTTATACAGAAATCTCTCAACTCTTTTCCATCAAACTGTGGACCATTGTCTGTTACGATGGCTTGCGGAACCCCGAAGCGACAGACAATGTTCTTCCAAATGAAGTTGATCATTTTCTGCTGGTTAATTTTTACCATGGCCTCTGCTTCTACCCATTTTGTATAATAGTCGACTGCCACAACGGCAAATCGAACACCTCCAACTCCTGCTGGGAAGGGACCAATAATGTCTATCCCCCATCTTGCAAATAGCCACGGGCTATAAACTGATACGAGCTGTTGGGCTGGGGTATGAATGTTTGGGGCAAAAATCTGGCATTGGTGGCAAGTCTTTGCTTTCTTGATTGCATCCTGGCGTAAAGTCGGCCAATAGTAGCCTTGTCTGATAGTTTTGTATGCCAAGGCTTGCCCTCCCAGTATGATTTCCGCATACTCCGGCATGTATTTCTTCGAGTATTGCTCGTCCTTGCCCCCTAGGCAAACATTTGAGAAGTGGGATTGATATTCCCCTTTTGTAAAGTTGCTCGCCCACCAGAGTATATCTGGCGGTTTGCTTTGTTAGCTTGGCAGCTTCAAAAGGGTTGTTTGGTTTTTCTCCACTTTTCAAATATTTGACTATATTTGTCCCCCAGTCTTCTTCTTCACTTGCTTGTTCATCAAGTTGGTTGACATTATAACTTCTTGTTGATGGATCATTCATTTTTGTAATTATAATATCTGCCAACTCTGCTGGTCCCTCACTTGTTGCTAGTCGGGCCAACGCATCTGCTTGTGTGTTGCTTGTCCTTGGAATTTGTTCAATGAAGACTTGTTCTAATAAGGACATCAGGTAAGCAACAATTCGCTGATACTCGATCATGTGATCGTCTTTCGCTTCGTATTCACCTCGGACTTGGTTCACAATCAATTGTGAGTCGCCAAATATTTGTAACAGTCTAACACCTACTGCAAGAGATAGGTGGAGACCAGCAATAAGAGCTTCGTACTCAGCTTCGTTTGTTCAATGCTCCCCGGAATCTTCCTGCTTTCTGCTTCTCCATCGCGGTGTTTAGCAGCTAAATGCCTTCAGGATGTTTGCTATCTCTTCTGTCTCTCTCCAGCAGTTGAGGAAAGATGGAACCCTCTGAGACTCTGGCACGACTTTAGACAAGTGGAAATGCGTAGAGTTGCGATTAGCTTCCGGTTGGATTCGTTTCCCATTACTTATCCTCTTTCAGATAGTGGATGCTTAGATGAAGCAAGTCTCGAGGTCTTTCCGCTTCCATCGAATAGAATAATAATGACCTGAAAAGACCAATCATTTCGAATAGGATGCATAAAGAGAGTGAAGGAAGGGAAGAAGAAGTAGCCTCAGTCCACCCTCGCCATTCTGGTACTGTATTAGAACCACTCCTGCCTCCGAGGCTATGTTGGTTGAAGACCCGTCAACGTAAAGATGCCAGGGGTGATCAAGTTCTCTCGTCGGATCTGGTGGGAAGGTTAGTTCGATAATAAAGTCGGCTAACGCTTGACCTTTGATCGCAGTTCGAGGAGTATAGGTTACCCCGAATTGGCTAATCTCTAGTGACCACTTTAATAGGCGACCAGCTATATCGGGGCGATGGAGAATTTGCCTGAGTGGGAAAGTTGTTAGTACTTCAACGTGATGATCAAAGAAGTATGGTCGTAACTTCCTCACACTCATAAGAAGTGCGTACGCCAGTTTCTTGGTTAGAGAGTATTTGATCTCCGCATCGTGTAAAGCTTGACTGACGTAGTAAATAGGTTGATGAAATTTGCCATCTGCTCGCACCAAAACAGAGCTGATAGCCACTTCTGACACTGCTAAGTATAAATATAGCTTCTCTTCTAGGACGGGTTTTGATAGGATTTTAACATCTCCCAGGTAGTCTTTGAGTTGGTCGAACGCCTTCTGACAGTTATTAGTCCATGTGAACTGTCCTTTCTTGATGGCTTCAAAGAATGGACGACATTTGTCCCCCGATCTGGATATGAACCGATTCAATGCTGCTAGGCATCCCGTAAGCCTTTGCACTTCTTTTATTGAACGTGGAGGTTGCATATCCACGATTGCTTTAACTTTTGTTGGATTGGCTTCAATCCCTCGTTGACTAACAAGATGGCCCAGGAATTTTCCTGAATGAACTCCGAAACTGCTCTTCTTTGGATTCAGCTTCATGTTGTAGTGTCGAAGGATTTCGAACACCTGGGTCAAATGTTGAAGATGGTCTTCCCTTCGGGGGCTTTTGACTACGATATCGTCCACATAGACTTCTACCGTATCTCCGATTTGTTCGTCGAACATCTTGTTCACCAACCTCTGGTATGTTGCTCCGGCGTTGATAAGGCCGAAGGGCATTCTTTTCCAACACAACAAGTTTTTGTTCGTATAAAATGCTGTGTTCTCTTGATCGTCTGGATGCATTGGAATTTGATGGTACCCGGAAAAGGCATCCATAAATGTTAGCATTTCATGACCTGCAGTGCTGTCCACCAACTGGTCAATGTGAGGGAGTGGAAAGTTGTCCTTCGGGCATGCTGCATTCAGGTCTGTAAAGTCTATGCATAGCCTCCAGGTCCCGTTTGGTTTCCTCACAAGGACTTGGTTTGCTACCCATTGTGGACAGAGTGCCTGTCGGATTAGGTCGTTGTCTAACAACTTCTTTACTTCTTCGTTCAGAGCCTGATACTTGTCTGGGCCATATTTTCTTCATTTTTGATGTATTGGCCTTTTTGCTTGATTGATGTTAAGCTTATGGCAATCATATTTTGGATCTATCCCCACCATGTCTGCATGAGACCAAGCAAAAACATCTAGATTTTTGCTGAGGAACTCTTTCATTCGGGATCTGTAAGGCTCAGGGAGCTCAGATCCTATGTATAATTCGAGATCCGGGTTTTCAGGATTAACTTTGAACGCCTCCAGCTCTTCAACTGGAGTTGCTCGTCGTTTTTGTCCTTTCCACCGAGGATCAAGTATTGGTCCCTCAGAGTTGAAATCATTTTCGATGTTTATTGGCTCTGCCCCCAGGCGGGGATCTAGATCGTCTGTTGGCCATGATCCGTTGTTGTTAGTCAACACCTGGCCCTCCAAGCCATCTGGCGAGTGTTGCTCGTCACCACCCCTTTGTTGTTCGTCAGAATGATGTTCCTCATGGGTGGTGCAGAGTTGTTCGTCCAACACCTGCTCGTCCAAATGTTGTTCGCCAGTATCCATGTGGTCTTTCTCTATGTCCATCATGTTCTCTAGTATTGATGGCTCATCAGCAGGATAGTTAGTTGTGGCCTCCATCATGGATACTAATGCGTGTTTGGCCTGCAACTGTAGGAGACATTCCCTGACTTTTCTTTGATCTCCCTTGATTGTACCTGCTCCACTTGCTGTTGGAAATTTCAAACAATAGTGGTAAGTGGAACATGCAGCTTTGAATTCATTTAAAAAGGGTCGACCAAGAAACCCGTTATAAGTTGAATCCTGGTCTACAACCAAGAAGTCAACCATTCTTGTAATATTTTTCTCGGGTTCGTTGACCGTTACAAGTTGTACTGCTAAAGTAACTATTCCCAAAGGGACTGTAACAGCATTCCCGAAGCCTACTATTCTGTGAGTCGAACCCCGAATATAGCCCGAGTAATCTCCAAGATGATCGAGCGTCTTTTTGAACAGGATGTTGGTGTAGGCTCCAGTGTCTACCAACAATCTGTGGACCCGTGTTCCCATAATCTTTGCGCAGATTACGAGCGAATCGTTATGCGGAGTCAATATTCCTTCCAAGTCGCTTTCGGTGAAAGTCAATTCTGCTGTCTGCATGATAGATGGTTTGACCCCCATTTCTTGGACTTGATCGATCGCTCGTAACTCAGCTTTTCTTTTTCGGTTGGAGATTGGTGGTCGTCCATCAGAACATCCTCATGCGGGGCCTATGGGTTCCATCATGTATAAGTCTTCCAATGGATGAGTAGGAATAGTAGGAACTGGTCGCCCAGGTTTATTGTTTTTCTGGGTTGATCATCCTCATCTTCATAGTTGTTCTCCCGAACTCTTTTACCGGGTTGTCTTTTAACAAAGTCGGAAAGTTTCCCCTCCTCGTAAAATCGCCAAAGCTACTTGAGAAAATCTCTACATTCACTCGTAAAGTGCCCCACACTTTGATGGTAGGCACAATACTTGTTAGGGTTGAGTTTACCGGTGTCTTGGCGGATTTTCCGTGGAGGGGAGAGCAACTCCTTCTCTTTCACATTTTCATAAACAGTATCGACTGACACTGTTAGCACTTGATTCAATTTTTCCTTGAGCTTCGTCCCTTCAGTAAATGCCTTCATGTTTTTAGGGACTCGATAGTTTGCTATGCCAGGTTTCTTGTTATTCTCCTTGGGATCAGCTTTGTTCTCCCCAAAGTTTGATTGCAAGGCCTCGTGCATGGAAACAAATATGCCGGCTTGATTTCTGAATTCGGCATAACTTCTTGGGCACTTCAGACGTACCTCTTTCCATAGCTTTGATCCTTTCTTCAACCCAGCCATAACGGCAACGATTTTCGTGTCTTCGCTGACGGGTTCACCTTCTAACAACACCTTGTCGAACCTTTCCATGAATGCCCGATCCGACTCATCGTCATTTTGTTTTAGGTCCGACAATCGATGTTTCTGAGACAAGTACGACCCCGCCGTTGAGAAATGAGAAAGGAACTCTCAACTTAGTTGAGTGAATGAATGGATAGATGCTGGTGGTATTGCCGAAAACCACTTATGTACCCGATCCCCTAAAGTTAAGGGGAAGTTTCGGCATTGAGTGGCATCGCTGGCCCCCACCGAGACCATATATTCTGAATATTTCGTCAGATGGACTCTGGGATCAGCAACTCCGTCATACTGTATGCTTGCCGGGAACTGGACCTTTTTCTGAATCGGGGCTTTCAGAATGACAGGTGATAGTGGTGAGGATGGCAAACTGGTCGTCCCCACTCCTCTTTGTTGGTCCAACTGTCCCTACATGCTCTCCACTGCCCTTCTTAAACTTGATAGCTCATCCAAAGATGCCCCCTGACTTGGAGGCTGTTCGGCGAGCAAAGGTACCAACCTTTCTGCTCGTCGCAGTCCCTCACTCGGAGTGGGCAAATCCTGGAGCTGTTTTCTAGGGTTGTTCGCCGCATTTGGCCCTAGACGCCTGAAGGCAGATTGAGAGAGTCTCTCATGAATTGATGGGCGTTGTTGCTCAAATGTTGCTCGCCCACGCTCAGCCTCCTGGTGAGCAACTTTCTCTTGTTGTTGGGGTTGGCCAAGTCTATCCTGGGCACTGGAACGAGTTGTTCCGTGGCTCGACATTGTTGTTCGCCCGCGAGCAGACTCTGCTTGGCCCTCTCTCGGTTCGACCAGCTTAGCTTTGCCTTTATCCCGCCTGACCTGGGCACTGTTCACCTCGTGTTGTTCGCCCCTGGCTGACCTGGCCCTAACCACTTCCACGGGTCTATCCTTAGGCCTTGCTTGTGAAGGTCTATTCTGATCTTGCTGTCTCTGTAGAGCCTGGAGAGCAGCAATGGTTTTGGCCAGTTCGTTAGGGTTGTTCGTCAGAGCCTCCATTTCAGGTGGGAGATTATGAGTTATAGCAGTATGTTGCGACCTGTTCACATGTCTAGGATTACGATCCTGGTGGTCGGCCGATGAAGCTCGGTTGGGAGACGCTCTCCTTGACAAACGTGATACTTGGGTTTCCTTTGATTGAGGCATTTCAATTAGATTGTTCTTTAATTTTTATATTGAAGAACACCAAGAACACCAAGAACACCTTTGCTTGAATCTTCAAATGTTTTTTAGGTTTTCTTTGAATCTTCAAGTTTCCAACTTGAAGTTCTAGAATAATCACACTAAACCGGAGGTTCGAACCCTCCTTCTAGCGCCAAATTTGTTGGTGATCAATTTTTATCGGATGGATTAGTGACTGTTTAAGTTCGGTTTAAAGATCATCAATCAATTACGTGTGATTGGTTACCACCGTAAATGGTAAATCGAGGATTCGGGTTCTGAAATTGTAAACACAAAAGTCGAAATCGTAATAATTTCGTATGTGTGCACGTCTAGGTGTTTAAGTGTGTGTTTTTGGAGCATTTGTGAATTTAAACTTGTATTTCTTAAGCTGGAGAACAACTATTTATAGAGGCTAGCAAGCATGAGGTGTCTCTGACTCTTGGTCTCCCTAGCTTGCATGCCTGACAAGTGTCCTTTGACCTTAGTTTGACCTTATCTAAGCTGAATCTTAGTTACAAAGTCTTCTTTTGGTCTTATCTCGGACTCATTGTTGTTCGCCTAAGTCGGTTTGACTAATCCTGATTGTTCTTCAACTGAAAGTTGCTCGCCTCTTGGGGTCATGCTTTCGTAGTTGTTCGTCTTATTGCTTCGTAGAGCTAGGCTTTGGGATCTTTGTCCTTTGTTCGTCTGCATACACCAATTAGATTGGTAGATGCACCACCTTTTGACAATGTTGCTCGTCATTAGTGATTTGGCAGAATATTCATATCTGGTCTCGGGGCTGAAAACCTGTTCGCCAGTATCTTGCTCGTCTATAGAGTTGTTCGTCAGTTTATACAGTCCCTGGATTGGTTTGTGCACCCCGACTTGATTTTCTTTGTTGATCACCTTCGACTTGGTGTTGACCCTTCATAATCCTTTTTAAGGTTTTAATCTTTGTTCGCCTAGCAATAATTGATGTTCGCCTATCAACAGTTGTGTCCATTTAAATTTTATTATTTTGGTAAAATTATTTATTTCGACTTCCGCTTAAATTTATAATTCGTTCATTTGTACGCAATTAATTGTATATGTATCCTAATTGACTCTTTTTTTTCATAATTCACCAAATTAATTCATTTTCGTTTCTAACTTTTTATATATACAATAATTTAGTAATTTTAATCGTCGTCTTCTTCCTCTTCATCCTCATCATCATCTCCTCCTCCTCCTCCTCCTCCTCCTCCTCCTCCTCCTCCTCCTCCTTCTTCTCCTCCTCCTTCTCCTCCTCCTCCTCCTCCTCCTCCTTCTCCTCCTCCTCCTCCTCCTCCTCCTCCTCCTCCTCCTTCTTCTTCTTCTTCTTCTTCTTCTTCTTCTTCAACCTCTGTTTGAGCCTCTTGTATCTCTGTTTGAAATGGATCTGTTGGTTCTACACCGTCTTTCTTTGACGGATTAGAAACTTCAACCAATGATCTTGCCTTCACTTTGCAAACTATCCTCAAGTTGGGCTTACTTGATCCGAGGTATTTGCAATAATATACTTGAGATGCTTGCGTTGTAAAAAAATAGGGATCGTATGCCGCCGGAAATTTCTTTCCGGTGTTGATATCAACAATCTTGTAGTTTTTGTCGACTCTTGTTCCTTGTTTCCCTGGATCATACCATTCACACAAGAACAACACTATCGTCCTCTTCGGCCAACCCGGATATTCTATTTCAACTACTTCTTGCAGCATTCCATAGTAATCGATGGGTTCTTCATTGTAGTTTCCACCGGTAATGCAAACACCACTGTTTGTAGTCGATTTCGTTGAAGCATACGCTTCAGTATGAAATTTGTATTCATTTGCGTAATATCCGTGGTATGATACCACACTACGCAGTGGTTTTTTGCTCAGAGCTTCAAGATGTGGGTTGTTATTAAGTAGGCCACTTTGTCCCTGTAAATATTAAATTCTCATGTATAAAAATAATAACATATTTGTTATAGGGTAAAAATTATATAATTGTGTGATACTCACGTAACGTTGGAACTAAAACATAAAATCATTGCGGATGGATTGAAAAACTACTGCATCTGTGATGTCTGGTTCTACTTGACGCTTATACTCACAGAACATCCTTATATATCAGAAAAAAGAAATTAATTACTTTTCAGATATCAATAGTATACATATTGTAAAAAACTCAACTATAAATTAAATTACTTACTCTATATACGGTTGGACTTCAGGACAATTTATCAAAACATATGAATGTATTGTTTTCTCTTCAATACTGCCCCTGAACGGTCGTTTGGTGTCCTTACCCATTGGTCGACCCGGATGCAAAAATACAGATAACATACCTTCAACATCACGAAGGGGATGGTCTACTCCACGACCATTGTAGTTGCGAGGCACATTTCTGATTATAGTTTGAACTTGATAGCCGAAGTAGTAAGAACAAAATGCTCTAACCTCTTCAGTAAGATATGCATTAACAATTGATGCTTCGATGTGGGCCGCATTTCCAATATTGAGCTTTAAGTTGTGCAAATATCTAAAACAAGAAGTGTTAGAAAATTTATTCAGCATTGATCTTAAAAGTCGATCTAAAAAATGGTATAGAATTACCTCTCAAAAGGGTACATCCATCGATTCTGTACGGGACCAGCAATTGAGGCTTCATACGCTAAGTGTACGTGTAAGTGCTCCATCGAGTCGAAGAAGCTGGGTGGAAAAATCCGCTCTAGTTTGCATAGAATAACAGGGATCTCCTCATCCAAACGCCTCATGTCCTCAACTGTAATCGTTGATGTCGTTAAGTGTCTGAAAAAGAGACTTAATTCTGTGATGACACTCCATACATTCTTGGGGAGTGAGTACTGAAATGCAATAGGTCAGAGTCGTTGCATGAACACGTGACAATCATGACTCTTCATTCCAGACACCTTCCCAGTTTTCGTGTCAACTCTGTCTCCCAAATTCGACACATAGTTGTCAGGGAAGCTCAACTCTTTCACCCACTTACACAAATTCTTCCTTTCTGCTTTACTAATTGTGTAAGAGGCCTGGGGATATGTTCTTGTCTGCTCATCCTTGTGTAGGGAAGCACGAGAACAGAAGAGCCTCAACTCATCAGTACCCAGGACCGTATGAAACAAGTTGTCGAAAACATTCTTCTCTATATGCATCACATCCAAATTGTGTCGAATCAACAACTTGCTCCAATAAGGTAAGTCCCAAAAGATACTTCTCTTCTTCCAACCACCCTGGATGCGTTTATTGTGTTCCATTGCACCCACCTCAGTTATCTTCATCAAATCAGTGACTGTAACCTCATACAACAACGAATCACCTGAAATAATTAATTTATATATGGTTAACTTATTTATATGAGACACATAGACATAAGTAGTGATTCAGTACTCAGACACATACCTGATCGAATCCGTGGTCTTGGGCGGCCTATTGCATTTTTACCCTTTAGGAAGTCTATTTTGTTCCTCCGAAAGGGATGATCAGGAGGAAGAAACTTGCGATGGTTGTCGAACCATGACACTTTTCTACTCAATGGAAGATAGAATGCATCAGAATCGTCCATGCAATACGGGCATGCTAGTTTTCCTACTGTTGACCACCCAGACAACATAGAAAATGCTGGAAAGTCGCTAATGGTCCACAAAAGTGCAGCTCGCATCGTGAAGTTCTGCTTCCTATGAACGTCGTAGGCCTCCACTCCCGTAGACCACAAAGATTTCAACTCTTTAATCAGTGGCTGGAGATATACATTCAATTTATGCTTGGGGTTGTGTGGTCCAGGCACCAAGATACTAAGAAATATATGTTGAGGCTTCATGCACAACCAAGGAGGTAGATTGTACGGGGTCAACAACACAGGCCATGATGAATACTTTTTTCCGTGCATTCCAAATAGAGCAAAACCATCTGTGCACAAGCCTAACCTCACATTTCTCGTCTCCCTTGCAAAATTTAGAAACTCCCTATCAAGATGTTTCCATGCCTCCGAGTCTGCAGGATGTCGCATCTCTCCAGAATTCTCACCAGAACACTCCTCAGCATGCCATGTCATGTCTTTAGCCGTGGCACTAGACTGATACAACCTCTCTAGATGAGGAGTGAAAGGAAGGTAATATATTGCCTTATAAGCCTTCAACTACACTTTCTTCTTACTTTTTGTACGACCAGATGGTTTGTACCGTGGGTGACCACACATCTTGCAATGATCCTCATCCCAGAACAACATGCAACCGTTTGTACAACAATCAATCTTCTCAAAGGGTAGACCCATATCCTTCAAGAGCCTCTTGCTCTGATAGAAATTATCAGGCGTCGTGTTGTCTTCAGGTAGAGCTCGTTTGAACAATTTAGCAATTTGATTGAACACTTTTTGACTGACCTTGCCTTCAGTTTTGATGTTCAACATTTGAACATTGAAGGACAACTGCGTCTCAGTCTCACAACCAGGAAACAACTTTTGATCAACAGTTTTAAGAATATCAAAAAACTTCTTTGACCGATGATTTGGTTCCTCCTCCATAGGTGTTTCATTGAATTGTGGTTGACCACCCAAAACAGATTCTGCAATCATCATCCGTTATCTATCAGGTTCATCCTCTATTTGTGGTTCAAATTGAGTATACGGAACATAACTTGAACCACCAACATCAGAACTTTCACCACCGCTCCACCCAGTATACCAGTATTCTACAGTTTTGATGTCAATATTCCACCGTTGTTCACCGTGACTGGTCCAGTTGTAATAACGGGGAACAAAATCGGAAATCACAAGATGATTTCTAACCTCATCAACACTCAAGAATCTCATATTTCTGCATCTTCTATCTTTACACGGACACCTAATATTACCCATACAATCCATACTGCATGGATGTTGTAGTGCAAACTCAATAAACTCATCAATTTTATTGCAAAAGACAGAGTTAATGTCTCCTCATATCATTCTAGGTATTGAGTACATCCAACCACGATCTGGAAATTGCATCTATTACAGATTAAAAGTAAATATCACATGAGTTGTAAAAAATTGGGCAGAGTTTGCCTAAAAATAAGGATATACAAAATTTTCCTTCACAAAAATCAATCCAACACAACCATATATATCAATCATAGTAAACCAATCAAATAAACAAATATCACACAATTTATCTAATAGTGTACAGAAAAATTGAGCAGAGTTTTGACTAAAAATTGGTATAAATATCACACAAACTAAAATTAACGTACCCATCAAATAAACATATATCATCAATCATACTAAAACCCATCAAATAAACATATATGATGCTCATTACCTAGTAGTGTACTAAAAATTGAAACAATAAAAATATGACATTTAAACGGTTAAAAATGTGAAAACGTACGGTGAAGTTGAAGGCAATGACAAATACGTACGGTGAGGTAGAAGACAATGACAAATACACCAATTATACTGAAGAACATATGAAAATCGCATCATTTCATATATTTTTTTGTGAGTGAAAGTGAAAGGGAAGGAAAAGGAAGCGGACTGTTATAAATCTGTGCAAATTTGCGACGGCCTTAATTTCCGTCGCAAATTGCATATTTTGTTACGGCTTTTCCATCGCAGATAGAGTTTGCGATGACCCGGGTCAATTATTGGTCACCAACCCGCCTGACAAGATTCAACCGCTCAAATTTGCGACGGAAAAGTGTTCCGTAGCAAATTTAAATTTAAAAGTTGCGACGGAAAGCCGTCGCAAAATGTAATCCGGCCGAATTTGCGATGGAAATATCGTCTGTCGTAAATGTTTTGCTTAGAATTTGCGACGGCGTCCGTCGCAAATGGGTACAAAACGTCGGTGTTTTATGTCTCCGTCGCTAAAGTCCGTCGCAAATTTGCGACGGGTTCTCTTGCCGTCGCAAAAGCGGTCAAAATTGACCAACTAACGATGTTCGTCGCAAAACTGTCAAAAGTCCGTTGCAAATGACCTATTTTACGACAGATATACGTCCGTCAAAAATTTGCCGTCCCTAAAACCCGTCTTTTTTGTAGTGTCTTGCCCAAACTGACATTTGTTCCTTTTGGCAAAAAGTGAGTTTGTTCCTCCTTAATCACTGCAAAACAATCTCCAAATACTTTGAGATGCTCTTCTTTAGTGTTGTTGTAGCTGAGTAGATCATCAAAGAACACTAAAACAAATTTCCTAAACACTTGATTCATTGGGACTATAATCCCTGAACACCTGATTCATTAGGGACTATAATGTGGCTGGTGTATTGCATAATCTAAACGGAATAATTATGTGTTTTAAAAGCAGTCAAGTACCTATGCTCCTCAGTCATAAGGGTTTGGAAATACTCAGACCTTAAATCAATCTTGAAAAATTATTTTGCTCCTTGTGACTTGGTTGGATTTTTCGAAAAATATTTTTCTGCTCCCCCGCAAGGGTACAAGATCGTTGTAGTAATGAAAGTAGACTTGGACCAAGTAGTATCAAACCCAAAGAATTTTTAGGAGTGAGATGGAGCACTAAGGCTATGTGTCAGCATGGTACTATAATGACAAGAAAGTAGGCATTTGAAAATTAAACTAAGCAAAACTTAAATGGCATAATGTATGAAAAGACTCCTAAACTATCAACTTTTGTTTCAAAAGACCCCTGAACTTTTTTTGTTTTAAAAAGCCCTTAAACTATTAATTTTTATTTCATGAGACCCATAAGCACGAAAATTCACTCATTTTAATGAATTAGTTTAATGTATTCCATTAGAAAATGATGAATCTACCAATTTCAATGTTGTTAAAATTGAATTCCAACAAATAATGTGTCATAATGGATTGTCAAAAAAGGACCTTATAAAAAAATTATATACTTTACGGGCTTTTTAAAACAAAATAAAAAAAAATAGTTAGAGGGTCTTTTGAAATAAAAGTTGATAGTTTAAGGACTTTTTAAAGTAAAAAATAGTTCATGGGCTTTTCGAAATAAAATTTGATAGTTTAGCGGTCTTTTGATGCATTATGCCAAATTAAATTTAAAAAGCAAAATAATTAAATTCTAACTTTCAACAAGAAAGTATGAGAGAGAGAAAAAGAGAGAGGGAGGGAGAGATGTTTCGGATGTCTTCACTACATATTCCATAAGTGTGTGTGTCAAATTTACAACCTATCAATGTGTCTTTTAGATGTTTGCTAAGGGCAATCACGTATGTGTGTAAACCAATCCTTTTTTAAGTCTAAGTAAACAATGTGGACTAACTAGAGCCTAGTTATATCCCATAAGCTTCTAAAATCGTGAATATCTAGAGAAACGCAATGCGTCTCTAGAATTCTCTCTTCAATAAGTACCCGAACATTCAAATTAAAGCATCTAATGTCTAATGATAGGGGATTTAGCAACCAATCCTCTCTCGATTAAACCGATTACTATTAAACTCAAATCAATAAATTAAAGTGTTCACCTTAATACCCAGTCATCCATACCCAACTCTCAATGCAGTACACACAATTTAAATCATAAGCTAATTGAATCAACTAATTAATTGAGACATACAAAGTCCATCAATAGAAACATTCACATCAAGAAATAAGTATAATCAAAGCTATAAATTCATCAACACATTAGTTTCATGCATAAATTCAACATCTAAAGTGAAAAAAATTAGTTCATGGTTCTATAAGAGACACTCATGGCTAACAAACTAAAACAACAAATAAAAATGAAATTAATCATTAAAGTGTTGAAAAATATTGGTTTTGACCACATTTGATTAAATATTAAGTGATGATTTAATTATCCTTTTTGCGTAAATGGATTTGGTTAGTTCGATTTCTCAAAACCAAATTTAGGTAAATGAAAAATTAATGTCATTTAATATGTGGATAAATACATTGATGAATGTATTTAGGGGAAATTGCAGAAATGGTCCCATAAGAATTGGTCCTCATGAATTTGGTCCTTTTTTTAGCGCAAATAGTCCCATACGATTTTTCCGTCAAAAAATAACGGATTAACGAGCATGATACCCACACGCCCGTTAGTTTTCTGCTAAAAACTCGCGCGTATAATTCTCAACTTAAAAATAATTAATTTCCAACTTCTTATTTTTCTACGAACTAAAGTTGCAGAATCGCCTCCATACTTGCATTTTACATTGAAATGATTGTTAATAGCAAAAACTGGTCCATTTCCCTCCAAAAATCAAGTTGAAAAGTTTTTTCCATCCAGCATTCCATAAAAAAACTGTAAAATATTTAACGGATGAGACCTTTTATGCTAAAAATTGGACCAAATCTATCAAGTACAAATTCTCATGGGACCGTCCTTGTAATTTACCCAATGTATTTAATAGGTCATAGCGAAGGATTATGACTTATAGGCATGGAGTGTCATATCTTTTGATAGTACTATTTCAAATATTGTGCCTTTAAGAGATATACCTTTTGAGAAATAATTGTTTATTTCCAAGAATTGTGACTTTTGGAAAAATAATGGTTATAGTGAAGAGTCGCAACTATTACCTAGATGACCTCAATGACGGGGTGAGCATCCTCAAATTTAAACTGCAATCATATTTTTAATATATATTTAAAATGCTATTTATTAGGGAAAATAGGATTTTTTTTGTCTTAGGCCACTTTTAATTTTGGTCCTACTAAGTTTTAACTTTATTTTTTTGTCAGATAACTTTAAAAAAAATTTACATTTTTGTTCTAAAACCGGCTACAAAAGGTCACCCTGCCGGTGACGCTGACGTGGCACATCCACTTTAATTATCAGATTAAACACCATCTGAAAATTGGTGTTCATCCCCACATCCATTCTTCGGACGAACTCAGTTTTCTCCCTCAGGCTCTCTCCTTCCACCATTTGAAGCTGTGGAGATTCGTTGAAGGTGATGAGCTTCCCCTTCCACGGCTCTTCGCTCAGTTCCGACACTAAAACTCCAAGTGCAACGGAAACCTCTAGCGGAATACCTTCCATACTCCCGGAAACATTAGAAACCGCTAAACAATTGCTCAACGCCCCTTCCTTGGCCATGTCGTCCACCATTCTCTTCCACTGAAGCTCTGCCACTTCACCACCGTCTTCACCATCATTCAAAGCTCTGATTATCTCGTGAGGGAGCAATGCACCCGCTGCGATTTTTGCTTTCCCTGAGCGCACCTTTTCAAGGTACTCGTGAAATATCTCCCCGTCGTGGTTGAAGAACTTGTCCTTATACAGTTTCATGGCAACAGACGCTACCCTGTTATAAGGAATTGAGCCCCAACCGTTGGCTCCTATATAAACCTCGGGCAATTGCAGAATCTTACGCAGAGGCACCAGCACTTCCTTCCTCAAACGATCTCTCACACGATATGCATAATGTGCATCCTCTACACCTTCGTACTCTGGATATTCATCTCTGGGAAACACCTTCTTGCCGATGGCTTCACACAAGAGTGTACTTCGATCGAAGGAAGAGTCGAGAGAGGGACACCACTTTGCAGCAAGGCTGATCCTGTTAGTCTCCCCTGCATTTAGAAGCTTCAAATCCAATCTCAAGAACAGAGCAAAAAGATCAGAGATACGCTAGTGTAAAAACTTCCCAGATTTGTTATATAATCAATTGGATTGTTTGGATGCAAGGATGTTATATTATTGAAATAATAATTAATTTGTGAATTTGCAAAATAAATGAGTAAGGATAGTGTGGACAATTTAGCATAAAAAAAAGGGCAATATACATTTTTTTTAGAAAATAGGGCAAAAAACAAGTGCCCCTTAAATTTTGGGCACTTTTTGGCGTATTTTCACTATTTATGGGGATGCTACTATTTTACTTGCTCGCCAAATCCAATTTCCTTTTACTCTTTCCTAATTAATAACTTATTGTTGCGTGGTTAAAATGGACTGATCCTTGTTGATTAGGGTCAGTGCCACAGAATTCGGGCTAAACGTGTTTGAACCGCTCATTATAATTCAATTGAATGTATTATTTGGTGTCCTTTTAAGTTTCTGCCCATTTATTGAGGCTTTTGTTTGTGTTCATGTAAATTTGTTTTGCGTATAGAGTGAAATTAGTTCATACATAAATCATTAAAGGGTATTTATTGTTTTCACTAAAAAGTACTCCCTCCGTCCCAATTTTGTTTTCCCGTTTGACTGTGCACGAAGTTTAATGCGAATAAAGTAGTATTTAAATAGATAAAGTAGTATTGTGAATGGTGAATGGTGAATAAAGTATTATTTAAATGAATAAAGTAGTTTCCATTTTAGGGATGGGAAAACAAAATTGGGACGGACCTTTTTGGCAAATGGGAAAACAAAACTGGGACGGAGGGAGTATTAATTAGTTTCAATAAAAAGTTTTAGTTGTTTTTACTGAAGACTATTAGTTTGGTTTTACTGAACAACTAATACCCTTCAGTAAAAATAACTAATACTTCCTCCGTCCCAAACTCGTTTGCTACATTGTCAAAAAGGTCTGTCCCATACTCATTTGCTACATCTACTTTTGGCAAAAAAATAACAATACTTTTTAATATTATATTCTCCGTACACTAATAAAAAAAAATATCTACTTTAACACTTTATTACTTTATCATCACTTTATCACTTTAAATACTATAAACAACTATTTTCTTAATAACCGTGCAAATAGTAAATAGGAAGTTGAGTTTGGGACAGAGGGATTATATTTTAATTCAAAGCAACCTCTCTCATATCTCTCTTTCATAACTCTGTTTATCCATCTGGTCTAAAAATAATTATTTTTTCAATATTTTTGGTCCTGTTAATTTTTCTCAACAAATTTGAACCATGACAATTGTAGTTTAGGTTAGGGATGACAACGGGGCAAGTCTGGGACGGGTTTGACCAGTCCCAGGACCCGCCCCGTTAGGTAATTTGCGGAATGGGGACCCGCCCCGTCTTGCCAATTTTCTGTCTAGACCCGCCCCGTCCGACCCGCATGTTCAATTCTTCTTTAAAACAACCATAAAAAGAGGAAAACAATGTGGAAACTTTCTGGCATTTTTTTTCCCAATTTCAAGTTTTGGAAAGTAAATTAAGAATGGGGAGGAGGGAAGCCAGGAATTAAATTTTGGAAGGGAAACAAAGAATTATTAATAAGTAATAATTACTTGATAGTCTGATACTGAAAACAAGTTACAACAGTGGTGAGGAAGTAGGGGCGTTGTCGATGACCCTAATCTGAACAGACGGGAAACGAGGGCGTTGCCAATGGCCCTGATCTGGACGGGCGGCGTGGGGGAAGTGGTGAGGCGGGGGAGGCAGTGTGGGAAATGGGGAGAAGGACACAAATTGGCGGTGTGTATGGGTGGATGGGAAGGCGTGCGGCGGCTGGAACGGAAAGGGGAAGTTTCTCACAATCTCTCTCTAATTTGGAACACTAGATTTTGACCCGTGCGATGCACGGGTTTCTTGTAATTTTTGTATTTTTTGCACTCTGTAAGAACACTGCTTCCATAGAGACGTGATGTGAGAGTATCAATTTTGAAGTGGAAAAGAATATTGCATCTACATCATATTATATATGAGCAGATATTTTGTGAATAATACTCACCATAAATAAAACCGTACGTATCAATTTTGGCACACTCGTATAATACATGTTAAATAATAGAAAACTGACACGACATTCAGTGATTGTTTGTAAACTCTACTTTATAAGTAGGATTGATTTTTCTTTTTGAAAAAAAATTCAATTCTACAATATTTTTATAACCACGATTTTAAGCAGTTGAAATCAATTTTGCCAAAGTAGATTTCACCTGCTTTTGGATTCTATAAAATTCATTATAACTTAACTACCCCACAAATAATTACTCTATTATCAATAAAAGAGATTCTTTTACAAACATATTAATTTCTAAATCTAATTTAAAATTATTTTATTTGTAAACACTCAACACTTTAATTTGGATATAGAAAACAATTAATATCACTTCTTCAAAATGAGTAAAATTTCTTAAAGTTCTACATGGCCTAGCCGTAGGGCTTGACTGTTTATTTTTTAGCCGGTCAAAGGTTCTAACTCCACGTTCTTCAATTTTAATATGACTCATTCAGTTTTGTTAGTTAGAAAGTTATTGAAGATAAATAATTGATGGGAAAATGGCATATTTATTCTTAAAACTATAGGATAATTATTTTTTTTCCTAATTTTTTATAAAATAATTTTTGCCCAAATAATTTTTGCACATTTGAGGACAATTTTATAGATTTACACATAATTGATTACAAAATACAAACCTATTAAGTTTTGATATTCCTCACACAAGATACTCACAATATTGAAAGCAAACCTAATATTAGAATAGTTATTCCTCTGTTTCACTTGACACCTACAATATTGAAAGCAAAAAATATACAAATATATCATGATCATACCACTTTTGTTCCCTTAAAAAATATCGTAGCTATTAACCTGAAATGAAGTGTTATTCTGATTGCTTCGCCTAACAAAAAAGATAACTTTCTAAAGGCTATTGCCTCAAACAACAATTAGAGACACAACTCTACATATGTACAGACCAAAAACTCCTTATAGGCAACTTCATCTGAAATCTTCGTTGACGAACTACGTGAACTCTCCTCAAAGACACTTAATTGCACAAATCCAACCTTAGTTTCCTATCGATTGTAACCTTCATAATTGACATTATATAAATTGTCAAATCAACGAATGGACAAAACAAAAAGGTTTTGGAATGTTATTTACTATGTTATTATTCAGTGTAATATATTTTGTAGATGCTCACCGTCTTAGAAAGTTACTCATCATGTTATTTGATAACAATATATTTAATTTTCTCACAAAATGGCTTTGGAATGTTGGAATATAGGTTAGCTTTAAAGTGATGCAAAAAAAGACCATCTCTAATGCAAGCAGTACATAATATGCATGGGAATTGGGATTTAAAAGTGAAGGAAATCTCCAAGTATTATAGAATAAGTAAATTCTTGGAAGCTCCCAAATTGAATGCAGTTTAAGGAATTTCTTGTAAAACATGCTGCCATATAATCAAAATTTCCGAATACCACTAATTTAACCATAGAAAGAAATATATTTGCATACTCACTCCCTCTACTAACACTGAATCATGAATGCCCAATTCACAAATTAAAAAAAAAAAATTAAAAGTTGAGAATTTCCTTGTGGAGGAATAGAAGACCTCCTACTCTTCCTCGGATTTCATAAAAATCCAGACTATCGTGGTATTTTACCAAGTCCTCATTCTTTATTCAATTGTGTGATGCATGGATCTATTGTAGTTGTTCTTACAGTTTCTTAAAGAATGTGTGAATACATATCTCTATATGAGTATATTAAGCAAGGTCTCATACGTGCAATAGGTGCATGGTTCTTAAATTCGTGTACTCACCATGTTTCAGTAAAATATAGTGTCATGCTTCAACTAAAATCAATGCCCCATTTAATTTATGTTTATACTCACGTTTCACTCTAACTACCTTTAACATTCAAAGGCATTCCTTTTGTATATTGTTAATAAAAAAAATTATAGGTGTATAGTGTGGGACGATATCGTGTTTTAATGGACCCATTCCAAAGACCATTTTTTTTGTAATCCACTCGATTTAATAGCCACATCATAATAATTAAGGAAGACATTTAATTTCAAAATTCAAATGAATACAAAGATCTTGATCTATTTTTCTCTTTTTTTTAGAAATAAGTGTATGTTTCCTCTAACTACAGAGCAACTAAGCCTCCGTATGTTCACTGTTGAGTAATCAATCATAAATCTATTTATCACCAATGGCTTTGTCCTACACAGTTTAAGAAGTGTTCCATATCAACACACAAGTTTCAGTACCTAGACATTATAATTGAAAGAAAATTAAAATCACAATGATTCATTAATTATTAAGTTGCTAAATCGATTAATATAATTAATTACAACATTTATTGAACCAGGTCCAAGGAAATATATTTTATGGAGAAGATGATATTGTTTCAATTTTTAGTTTCACACATGCTTATGCTTATAAACTAAAAGTGTTTACTATTATTATCTTTAAGCACAATATAAAATCACCAAAAATGGTCCATGTGCGTGAACACATCACAATTTGCAATTGCTACGCCCTTAATATAACTTGTGGAAACTATTAAATATAACAACAAAATTGAATTAGGAACCAACCCTTCAAAGAATATGCAGGGATAAATCAAAATATCAAATTACTATTATCATCAAAGCTTCTATAATAAGAAAAAGAAAAAAAAAGGAAAATAAACTATTCTAAAAGAATCACGCACCCAAAGGCCGATAGAAAATAATTTAAAACTTAATCCATTTGATTTTTGGCAATTCACACAAATAAAATCATAATAAGTACATCATTGGTAGATAAAATAAACCGTACCTTTTAGCAAAAGAGAATAAAATTGAAGTCCTGAAAATTATCTAAATCGCCGTTAGCACAAGTAACTCATTTTGTTGGACTGTGGAAAGTTTGCATGTTAGCAGAGGTAGAGGAGGTTGATAGGAGAAATAAATTAACCTTCATTCATATTCTTTGTTGGCAAATACATTTTTTAACCTCATTTCATATTCCTTTGTTAACATCTTCTGCGATGATATCAAACCAAAAGTTCTTTCTGTTAACATCTACAGCCAGGCACCTCAAGTAGCAAATGAATTCCAGAACAACGCTAACATTGTCGAACAATTCCATCGATACAAGCCACCTACTTTTAACGGACGTGATGGACCTGAAAGAGTCGAGGAATGGTTTCGGGCTTTGGAACGTATTTTTCGTCTTGTTAGGTGCACGACTCATCAACGTGTAGCCTGTGCTGAATTTCAGTTGGTAGAAGATGCTGATCATTGGTGGGAGGGGTATTACCGGTCAAGAACTGAAGCAGAAAGAAACGCTTTGACTTGGGATGGATTCAAGAGAATCGTCATGGAAAGGTTCTTCCCTGATACCTACCGTGAGGAGATGGAGTCTCGATTTTACCATTTCAAGCAAGGGAATTTAACTGTTGAGGAGTATGAGAGGCAATTCAGTAATATGGCACGCTTTGCGGGCCACATGGTGGATACTAAAAGGAAGAAGGTTCAGAAATTCATGAAGGGACTACGACCCGAGATTCGCAGTATCCTGGCTAGTCATCCGGACATGCCTTTCAGTGAATTGGTGAGGAGAGCTGGAGTTATTGCTGCAAGCCAGCTTACTGAGAGGGTCCATCAGACAACCTGGGCAAGAGGAGATGGGATGATCGTAACCAGACCAACATTTCGAACAAACAAGGAAAATTTCAAGGTGGCTCTGCACCGTCATGCCCTCAAGGCAACCAGCCTCCGAGAAATTTTCAAGGAGCTACGAGTGCCAATACTCAACCGATTAAGCCTCTTTGTTCAAGTTGTGGGAGAAATCACAGAGGAGAGTGCCTTGCGGGTCAAGGAAAGTGCTTTAGATGCCGACAGCCGGGTCATACGGCTTCCTTTTGTCCCAACTTTGGGGGCCCAAATCCTGCACCAAAAGGCAATGCACGTGTTTACTCTATGACGGGACAAGATGATAAAGGGCAGGAACGTCATGATACTCTGACATGTATGTTAACGTTAAATAAAGTACCAGTAGTTGCTTTATTTGATACGGGTGCAACACATTCTTTTGTGTCTAAAAAGTGTTGTGCAAAAGTTGGTTGCAAGGAAACCAATACTGTTAAAGCACTTGATGTCAGCATTCCTTCTGGCAAATCGATAGTTGCAGTTAGAGTAGCTAAAGATGTGAACTTAGACATATGTGGTAGAAACCTAGAGGCTAATTTATATGTCATAGATATGGAGCACTTTGACGTAATCTTTGGAATGGATTGGTTGTCTAAGTATCAAGCTCGTATTAACTGTCATAAGAAGGAAGTAGTGCTTAAGTTGTCAAGCGGGGAGGAATTGGTGTATTTTGGGTCTGGGACAAACACTAGCAACCTCATTATAACTGCTATGAAGGCCATGAAGATGTTGCGGAGGCGGATGTCAAGGGTATTTGGTTCACGTGACTAGTACATCAACTCGCGAGGTGAAAATTGAAGATGTACCTGTGGTGCGAGATTATCAAGATGTCTTTCCGGAGGATTTGCCTGGTATACCACCTGATAGGCAAGTGGAGTTCACGATAGACTTACTGCCAGGATCAGCACATATATCCAAGGCACCATACCGGATGGCACCAAAGGAGTTGGAAGAGCTAAAGATACAACTGCAGGAATTATTGGATAAGAAATTTATCCGACCCAGTGTCTCGCCTTGGGGTGCACCAGTCTTATTTGTGAAGAAGAAGGATGGGACTATGAGAATGTGCATCGACTATAGGGAGCTAAACCGTCTGACCATAAAAAACAAGTATCCTTTGCCAAGGATAGAAGATTTGTTCGATCAATTGAAGGGAGCCAGTGTCTTTTCCAAAAAAGATTTGCGGTCTATTTATCACCAGCTAAAGATCAAAGATAGTGATATACCAAAGACGGCTTTCCGGACTCGATATAGACATTACGAGTTCATAGTAATGCCTTTCGGGTTAAGCAATGCTCCAGCAGTATTCATGGATCTAATGAACCGAGTATTCCATCCATTCCTGGATTGGTTTGTAATTGTGTTCATCGATGACATACTGATATACTCAAAGAACGCCAAACAGCATGAGGAACACTTGAGCACAGTATTGGAGGTACTTCGCAAGGAGAAGTTGTTTGTGAAGTTCAAGAAGTGCGATTTTTGGCTAGACCGAGTTGTGTTCCTTGGACACGTGATTACTGCTCAAGGAATAGAGGTTGATCCAGCTAAAGTGGAAGCAGTTAGCGACTGGAAGACGCCTACTAACGCTAATGAAGTCCGCAGTTTTTTGGGTTTAGACGACTATTATAGAAGGTTCATCGAAGAGTTCTCGAAGATTTCCTCACCTATGACTCGTTTGACAAGAAAAGGGGAAAAATTTGAATGGACGAAGACATGTGAGGAAAGTTTCCAGGAATTAAAGACGAGATTAATCTCGGCCCCTGTTTTAACAATTCCTGATACATCGGAAGGTTTTGTTATATACAGTGATGCATCAAAGCAAGGCTTAGGATGCGTCTTGATGCAAGGTGGCAAAGTGATTGCCTACGCCTCGAGGCAACTCAAGAAGCATGAGCTGAACTACCCCACTCACGACTTGGAACTGGCTGCAGTAATTCATGCTTTGAAGATTTGGAGACACTATCTTTATGGGGCGAGGTGTGATACTTATACAGATCATAAAAGCCTGAAGTACTTCTTCACACAAAAGGAGTTGAAAATGCAACAACGTAGGTGGTTGGAGTTGGTAAAGGATTATGACTGCACCATTCATTACCATCCTGGTAAGGCGAATGTGGTGGCAGACGCGCTAAGCCGCAAAGGGAAAAGAGAATTGTCGTGTTTTCTGACACAACAAGAAGAGTTGGTGAAAGATTTTGCCAAACTGAGGATAGAAGTTGTAAAGTCACCAAGGAGTACTGAGGCGATTATGGCCGCAATGGTGATACAACCAATGCTACGAGATAGAATCAAGGAAGTTCAAGGTAAGGATGAATTCTTGAACAAAATGAGGAAGTGAGTGCAGGATGGAAGTGGTAAAGGTTTCATGATAGCACCCGACGATGCACTTGTTTTCGAGGGACGGTTGTGAGTGCCAAAAGATGAGGAGTTGCGAAGGGAAATTCTAGAAGAAGCTCATTATACGCCTTACACAGCTCACCCTGGGGGAATAAAAATGTATCGGGACCTAAAGACAATGTTCTGGTGGAGAAACATGAAAGGCAGCATTGGGACTTTTGTGGAACAGTGTTTGACATGTCAGCAGGTGAAAGCTGAGTATCAACGACCATCAGGGTTACTAAAGCCGCTCGACATCCCAGAGTGGAAGTGGGAACACATCACTATGGATTTTGTGGTAGGTTTACCACGATCAGTAAAAGGGAATCGTGCAGTTTGGGTTATCGTTGATAGGTTGACGAAGTCAGCACATTTTCTGCCATTAAAGATGACCTTTGGAATGGAGCAGCTTGCTCAAATTTACATACGAGAAATTGTTAGGCTTCATGGAGTTCCTGTTTCTATTGTATCAGACCGAGACACTAGGTTCACCTCAAAATTTTGGAGGAGTTTACAAATGGCTATGGGAACGAAGTTGAACTTCAGTACAGCTTTCCATCCACAAACTGATGGACAGTCTGAAAGGACTATTCAGATTTTGGAAGATATGTTGCGAGCATGTGTTTTGGATCTCGGTGGAAATTGGGAGTCTCATTTGCCATTGGTCGAGTTTGCCTATAATAACAGCTATCAAGCGACAATCGGAATGGCTCCTTATGAAGCGTTATACGGAAGAAGATGCAGGTCTCCGTCGTACTGGGATGAGGTCGGCGAGAAGAAGATTTTGGGACCAGAAATTGTTGAGCAGACCGTTAAGGCTATACAAAAGATTCGATGAAGGATCAAGATTGCTCAAGATAGACATAAGTCTTATGCTGACAAGCGAAGAAAACAACTGCAGTTTGCTCAAGGGGAGAAGGTATTTTTGAAGGTCTCGCCCACAAAGGGAGTTATTAGATTTGGCGGCAAAGGGAAACTCAGACCAAGGTATATTGGTCCTTTTGAAATTCTTGAACGAGTTGGCGATTTAGCCCATCGGCTTGCTTTACCTCCATCACTAGCTGTGGTGCACAACGTGTTCCACGTATCCATGTTGAGGAAGTACGTGCATGACTCAAGTCACATTGTCAATCACTCTGCCTTGGAGATAAACAAAGACTTGTCGTATGAAGAAATACCCGAACACGTCTTTGAGAGGAAAGTTCACAAGCTTCGCAACAAAGATGTGGTCCTCATAAAAGTGCAATGGAGTCGGCATGGAAGCGATGAAGCTACATGGAAACGAGAAGACGAGATTCAAGCTAAATATCCAAACGTCTTTTCACAAGGTAAATTTTCTAAATTTCGAGGACGAAATTATTGTTAGTGGGGTAGGTTGTAATACCATAGTCAACTATTAATTTTATTTATTTATTTAATTTTATTAATATAATAAAATAAAGCATGCATATCTATAAATTTACAATATTATTAAAATACAAGATAAATATCTTATTAAGTGGTTTCATTTATTCTTTCTCCTAAGGAAGAAGTCAACACACATTTTTATTTATTTATTAACATTGCTTACAATTTGCTCTTAATTTCCTCCAAGTCATAATTTCCTCTTAATTTCCTAAAAATCAGCCAAGAATCTCTCAGTAGAGTTATCCACACTCACGCAACTTTACTCTAGCCCATGACTTCACGGATTGATGATTTTATTCCTCAAAATCATTACTACCCAATTTCTCACCAAAATAAACAAAGAACTCATGCTACTACCTCAAGGCAATTGTCACAAATTTCTATTTTAATATTTTCATCCAAATATCAAGCTTGAGACATTTCATTGTGGAGTACGTCCTTTTGAAAAGTTCGGTGTTCATTTCATCTGTTCTCTATTCGAGTGCGGTAAAAAATTTATTTTGTATCCTCTATTATTTTTATTGATTCGCAAATTATATAAAATCTTGTTTTCCTTCTACCGAAAGTATAAGGGTTGTGTTCACCTCAAGTTTTTTTTTTTTTTAAGTTTTGCTTTGCTACTTATAATTTGTTATGAACTTTTGGTATTGATAAAAGTGATTTATAAAATATTTTACTTGTTCTTCATTTGAATTAAAACTAAGAATCGGCAATACTTATCTCCTAGAGAATCTTCTTGAATATCTATATTGTCATAGGTAAATATCTAGTTTGGATTATATGATTTCTTGGTTACTGGAATAGCTATAATTTTATTTCTAATTTTCCTGTTATTGATATTATTATTATTATTTTCTTTTACTATGGGTACTTATATTTAAATATATATATATATATATATATATATATATACACTAAATAATTAAGTATGGTTTGGTCGAAACCATTACAGAGGGAGTTCACTAATGCCTAATCATTTCTTTTCAAATTTTATTTCTCTTATATTTTTTTTCTTATAAAAGAAAAAGGCATTTGTATCAACATCCTTACTTTTGTTCCTAATAATATTCCTTTCTGAAGAAGTTGTAAAAAGGGAAGCCACAAGTCCATTCCCTCATATTTAGTTGTAGTATTAATTTTATTAGTTTAAATTTAATTTGGGAATTTTGTTTTCAATTAAATTATCACTATTTTTTTTTTCACACCTAACGTTTACAGTATTTTCGAATTTAATCCCTAGACATGTATTAAATATAGTTGACTATGTTCATTATCATTTGCTAGTTTATTTGTTAAAGTATGCTAATTAAAGGTATATCGTTATTAATGCAAGGCGACGACAATTACGAAGACTAGATTTGTTTGGGGCTCTTACTTGTTGCTACTCACCTTAATTGTTTAAGAAGGTGGGGATTTATTGCTATAAACTCTACAGTGGTATCGTAGAGTATGCATGTTTATTCAATTTTAAATGTAATGTATGAATTGCTTGAAGTACTTGTTTAAATTATTTATTTCATGCTATTTCTAATAACCTGGGGCCCTGATGAGGTCCGGGACCAACGGGTCTTCGGGTGTATCCCGCCGTGCTCGGCAAAGTCTAATAGCCAGGGGCCCTTATGTGGTCTGGGACCGACGGGTCTTCGGTTTTAACCCGCCGTGCTCAATATCCATGTGGCAAAGTTACCATTGGCAAAGTTCATTATTGACAAAGTGGCAAAGTACTATTGGCAAAGTTATTATGGCAAAGTTTCATGTGAATTTTTCAATTTGACATGTACTTTCTTGTTATTTATCATTGTGTTTAACCTTGAATAATTTATCTCCACTGAGTGTGCTTGCATACTCACCCCAATTATTAATATTTCAGGTTAAGGAGCTGATCGGCGAGGAAGTGGTGATGGAGAATAAATAATACATAATAAATTAATATTTATCAAACTCTGGAGAGGAATATTTTAAGTATTTTGGGATGAAATCTTTGAATTATATTATTTTCAAATAAATTGCTAAAGCGTTACGTTTCCGCCGTAATATTTATTTTAAAATAATAAATTATATTAAGCAAGGTCTCATACGTGCAATAGGTGCATGGTTCTTAAATTCGTGTACTCACCATGTTTCAGTAAAATATAGTGTCATGCTTCAACTAAAATCAATGCCCCATTTAATTTATGTTTATACTCACGTTTCACTCTAACTACCTTTAACATTCAAAGGCATTCCTTTTGTATATTGTTAATAAAAAAAATTATAGGTGTATAGTGTGGGACGATATCGTGTTTTAATGGACCCATTCCAAAGACCATTTTTTTTGTAATCCACTCGATTTAACAGCCACATCATAATAATTAAGGAAGACATTTAATTTCAAAATTCAAATGAATACAAAGATCTTGATCTATTTTTCTCTTTTTTTTAGAAATAAGTGTATGTTTCCTCTAACTACAGAGCAACTAAGCCTCCGTATGTTCACTGTTGAGTAATCAATCATAAATCTATTTATCACCAATGGCTTTGTCCTACACAGTTTAAGAAGTGTTCCATATCAACACACAAGTTTCAGTACCTAGACATTATAATTGAAAGAAAATTAAAATCACAATGATTCATTAATTATTAAGTTGCTAAATCGATTAATATAATTAATTACAACATTTATTGAACCAGGTCCAAGGAAATATATTTTATGGAGAAGATGATATTGTTTCAATTTTTAGTTTCACACATGCTTATGCTTATAAACTAAAAGTGTTTACTATTATTATCTTTAAGCACAATATAAAATCACCAAAAATGGTCCATGTGCGTGAACACATCACAATTTGCAATTGCTACGCCCTTAATATAACTTGTGGAAACTATTAAATATAACAACAAAATTGAATTAGGAACCAACCCTTCAAAGAATATGCAGGGATAAATCAAAATATCAAATTACTATTATCATCAAAGCTTCTATAATAAGAAAAAGAAAAAAAAGGAAAATAAACTATTCTAAAAGAATCACGCACCCAAAGGCCGATAGAAAATAATTTAAAACTTAATCCATTTGATTTTTGGCAATTCACACAAATAAAATCATAATAAGTACATCATTGGTAGATAAAATAAACCGTACCTTTTAGCAAAAGAGAATAAAATTGAAGTCCTGAAAATTATCTAAATCGCCGTTAGCACAAGTAACTCATTTTGTTGGACTGTGGAAAGTTTGCATGTTAGCAGAGGTAGAGGAGGTTGATAGGAGAAATAAATTAACCTTCATTCATATTCTTTGTTGGCAAATACATTTTTTAACCTCATTTCATATTCCTTTGTTAACATCTTCTGCGATGATATCAAACCAAAAGTTCTTTCTGTTAACATCTACAACCAGGCACCTCAAGTAGCAAATGAATTCCAGAACAACGCTAACATTGTCGAACAATTCCATCGATACAAGCCACCTACTTTTAACGGACGTGATGGGCCTGAAAGAGTCGAGGAATGGTTTCGGGCTTTGGAACGTATTTTTCGTCTTGTTAGGTGCACGACTCATCAACGTGTAGCCTGTGCTGAATTTCAGTTGGTAGAAGATGCTGATCATTGGTGGGAGGGGTATTGCCGGTCAAGAACTGAAGCAGAAAGAAACGCTTTGACTTGGGATGGATTCAAGAGAATCGTCATGGAAAGGTTCTTCCCTGATACCTACCGTGAGGAGATGGAGTCTCGATTTTACCATTTCAAGCAAGGGAATTTAACTGTTGAGGAGTATGAGAGGCAATTCAGTAATATGGCACGCTTTGCGGGCCACATGGTGGATACTAAAAGGAAGAAGGTTCAGAAATTCATGAAGGGACTACGACCCGAGATTCGCAGTATCCTGGCTAGTCATCCGGACATGCCTTTCAGTGAATTGGTGAGGAGAGCTGGAGTTATTGCTGCAAGCCAGCTTACTGAGAGGGTCCATCAGACAACCTGGGCAAGAGGAGATGGGATGATCGTAACCAGACCAACATTTCGAACAAACAAGGAAAATTTCAAGGTGGCTCTGCACCGTCATGCCCTCAAGGCAACCAGCCTCCGAGAAATTTTCAAGGAGCTACGAGTGCCAATACTCAACCGATTAAGCCTCTTTGTTCAAGTTGTGGGAGAAATCACAGAGGAGAGTGCCTTGCGGGTCAAGGAAAGTGCTTTAGATGCCGACAGCCGGGTCATACGGCTCTCTTTTGTCCCAACTTTGGGGGCCCAAATCCTGCACCAAAAGGCAATGCACGTGTTTACTCTATGACGGGACAAGATGATGAAGGGCAGGAACGTCATGATACTCTGACAGGTATGTTAACGTTAAATAAAGTACCAGTAGTTGCTTTATTTGATACGGGTGCAACACATTCTTTTGTGTCTAAAAAGTGTTGTGCAAAAGTTGGTTGCAAGGAAAACAATACTGTTAAAGCACTTGATGTCAGCATTCCTTCTGGCAAATCGATAGTTGCAGTTAGAGTAGCTAAATATGTGAACTTAGACATATGTGGTAGAAACCTAGAGGCTAATTTATATGTCATAGATATGGAGCACTTTGACGTAATCTTTGGAATGGATTGGTTGTCTAAGTATCAAGCTCGTATTAACTGTCATAAGAAGGAAGTAGTGCTTAAGTTGTCAAGCGGGGAGGAATTGGTGTATTTTGGGTCTGGGACAAACACTAGCAACCTCATTATAACTGCTATGAAGGCCATGAAGATGTTGCGGAGGCGGATGTCAAGGGTATTTGGTTCACGTGACTAGTACATCAACTCGCGAGGTGAAAATTGAAGATGTACCTGTGGTGCGAGATTATCAAGATGTCTTTCCGGAGGATTTGCCTGGTATACCACCTGATAGGCAAGTGGAGTTCACGATAGACTTACTGCCAGGATCAGCACATATATCCAAGGCACCATACCGGATGGCACCAAAGGAGTTGGAGGAGCTAAAGATACAACTGCAGGAATTATTGGATAAGAAATTTATCCGACCCAGTGTCTCGCCTTGGGGTGCACCAATCTTATTTGTGAAGAAGAAGGATGGGACTATGAGAATGTGCATCGACTATAGGGAGCTAAACCGTCTGACCATAAAAAACAAGTATCCTTTGCCAAGGATAGAAGATTTGTTCGATCAATTGAAGGGAGCCAGTGTCTTTTCCAAAATAGATTTGCGGTCTGGTTATCACCAGCTAAAGATCAAAGATAGTGATATACCAAAGACGGCTTTCCGGACTCGATATAACATTACGAGTTCATAGTAATGCCTTTCGGGTTAAGCAATGCTCCAGCAGTATTCATGGATCTAATGAACCGAGTATTCCATCCATTCCTGGATTGGTTTGTAATTGTGTTCATCGATGACATACTGATATACTCAAAGAACGCCAAACAGCATGAGGAACACTTGAGCACAGTATTGGAGGTACTTCGCAAGGAGAAGTTGTTTGTGAAGTTCAAGAAGTGCGATTTTTGGCTAGACCGAGTTGTGTTCCTTGGACACGTGATTACTGCTCAAGGAATAGAGGTTGATCCAGCTAAAGTGGAAGCAGTTAGCGACTGGAAGACGCCTACTAACGCTAATGAAGTCCGCAGTTTTTTGGGTTTAGACGACTATTATAGAAGGTTCATCGAAGAGTTCTCGAAGATTTCCTCACCTATGACTCGTTTGACAAGAAAAGGGGAAAAATTTGAATGGACGAAGACATGTGAGGAAAGTTTCCAGGAATTAAAGACAAGATTAATCTCGGCCCCTGTTTTAACAATTCCTGATACATCGAAAGGTTTTGTTATATACAGTGATGCATCAAAGCAACGCTTAGGATGCGTCTTGATGCAAGGTGGCAAAGTGATTGCCTACGCCTCGAGGCAACTCAAGAAGCATGAGCTGAACTACCCCACTCACGACTTGGAACTGGCTGCAGTAATTCATGCTTTGAAGATTTGGAGACACTATCTTTATGGGGCGAGGTGTGATACTTATACAGATCATAAAAGCCTGAAGTACTTCTTCACACAAAAGGAGTTGAAAATGCAACAACGTAGGTGGTTGGAGTTGGTAAATGATATGACTGCACCATTCATTACCATCCTGGTAAGGCGAATGTGGTGGCAGACGCGCTAAGCCGCAAAGGGAAAAGAGAATTGTCGTGTTTTCTGACACAACAAGAAGAGTTGGTGAAAGATTTTGCCAAACTGAGGATAGAAGTTGTAAAGTCACCAAGGAGTACTGAGGCGATTATGGCCGCAATGGTGATACAACCAATGCTACGAGATAGAATCAAGGAAGTTCAAGGTAAGGATGAATTCTTGAACAAAATGAGGAAGTGAGTGCAGGATGGAAGTGGTAAAGGTTTCATGATAGCACCCGACAATGCACTTGTTTTCGAGGGACGGTTGTGCGTGCCAAAAGATGAGGAGTTGCGAAGGGAAATTCTAGAAGAAGCTCATTATACGCCTTACACAGCTCACCCTGGGGGAACAAAAATGTATCGGAACCTAAAGACAATGTTCTGGTGGAGAAACATGAAAGGCAGCATTGGGACTTTTGTGGAACAGTGTTTGACATGTCAGCAGGTGAAAGCTAAGCATCAACGACCATCAGGGTTACTAAAGCCGCTCGACATCCCAGAGTGGAAGTGGGAACACATCACTATGGATTTTGTGGTAGGTTTACCACGATCAGTAAAAGGGAATCGTGCAGTTTGGGTTATCGTTGATAGGTTGACGAAGTGATTAGACGTGAAATTGTCATGATTCGTAGCTAGAAACGCCCTAGTTTTGGTCGAGTTTATAGAGTATTTAGAGTCAATTGAGCATTATTTCTATACATTGATAAATTTGTCTCTTTGATGCTCATAGGTGAATAGAGGACGAAAAACGGAGTTCGTAGGACTTTGAATCGACTCAAACGGATGCCCGGATGAGAAGATATTGAAGAAATACGATTGGTATTAGTGCGGACGAGGAAAAGTATCATTTGGGAGGATTAGAGATCACTCGAGCGCATCACTCGAGCGCCACCGCTCGAGCGCCTTACTCGAGCGCGCAAACATACAGAACTATTCTTGCGCTCGAGCAGCTCGAGCGCCACCGCTCGAGCGAATTGCTCGAGCGCCCAAAAGTAATAGTGTCATTTCAGCGCTCGAGCAGCTCGAGCGCGACCGCTCGAGCGAATGCATCATTCGAGCTACACTGCTCGAGCGGGACCGCTCGAGCGTTTTGCTCGAGCGCCCATATACTTTTGCCTCCGGATGCGTATTTTCGGCCCATTAACTCCCGTTTCGACCCGGTGCCTATATATACCTCTTCCAAACACGTTTTGAAGGATCCCAACTTTTAGAAATACTTTAGACTTAGTTTTTGAAGAGGAGAAGAACGAGCAAGCTTTATTTTACGTTTTGTTGAGGTTTTTTATACGAATTCTAGTTTCTTTTCAATTCTTAGTTTCTTTTCATTAGTTCGTTACTTTGAACACGTTTAAATTTCGTTTTTATCAATTCAATTTCAGTTCTTCGTATTTATTTTCTCTTTCAACCCTAGTTTATGTTTCGTATTTTCTTTCTTCAATTCAATATGTTTATGTTCGTTGTTTCTTTAATTGCTTTTAGTTTTGTTAAAACCATGTCCGGCTAAAACCCTTGCATGCTTGGGTTAGGATGAACTCGTAGAAGTAGGATGTGGGTACGTAATTAAGGTAATTCGTGACGTTAGTTTTAATTCTCTTAATTAATGAATTCTTATAATTAATCTGAACTTTACCTTTAAATTTAGTACGAAAGTGTTAGAGAGAGGACGACCGCATCACTCGATAACAATTAGTAGTCTTAACGAGAGGGTTTAGAAAAGGTTAATTCATCTACCGGTTTAGCGAAGGAGGACGACCGCATCACCTTAGTTAAATTAGGGTCTCATTAATTGAGCACAATCCATTAATTTGTTAGTGGATTAGTGAAGTCGATTGCTAGGATAAAGTATTAGGGTGAGAAATCTTGAGCTTTCATTCTACGATCTTTTACTTAGGTTAATTCTTGTTTGTCACGATTACTTTGATTATGTACCTGCTCCGTTAGTATACGTAGGGATTCCTATCCTGAGCATCACCATCTCATACTTGCATATACACCTTAGATACTTAGTTTAATTTTCCTTTTGCATTCATAGGATAATTTAGTTTAGTTTAATTTTCTCTTTTCAAAAAACCAAAAAACATTTCACTCATATTAACTACGACGCGTAGATCTTCAGGGATCTATTCGCATATATACCATCCCTTGGGTTCGATAATACTTGGTCCCTATACTTGCCCATACTACAGTGAACCCGTTCTCTTGCGGGGTAGCTACTAGTAGAAGCTAGTGTAGTCGCTTCAAGTCAATGGCGCCGTTGCCGGGGATGGCGTTATATGCTTTTTGAATAGGACTTGTCGATAGCTTAGTAGTTAGTAGTGAGTGCCTATTTTCTGTTTTTATTTCTTTTTGTTATTTTCATTTACTCGGCAGTTGCGTTTTGATCCATCTGCTAGTGTGTCAGGTTTATGAGAACACGCTCACAAGGCAACACGAGCGAAGAGAGAATACCTGCAGATCCTGAGACAATAGCCAGAAGGAACCGAGCTTACTTAAGAAGAATGAACGCAGCCGACTTAGGGAAGGGACCAATGGACCTCAATAATGAATTGGACGAAGCTGCCAACGATTTCAATCAGGCAGTAGACCGGGTTGATGGCTCTGGAGGGAGTGGTGGTCAGAATCAAGACCAGTTCGTAGATAGTAGTAGCCAGAACCCGGGTGCACAAAATGTAAACAATCCAGCTCAGAACCTTGTCCCAAACACTCTGAACAATCCTGCTTACCCACAAAACCCGAATAACCCTTTCCATAACCCAGCATACCAACACTACCCATACCCACCGTATCCATATCATCCACCACCAGTCTATAACCAACCACCTGTTTACCAACCACCACCCCAACAAGTACCAGTACCTGCTGCTAATCCTCAACACGTTCCTGAGAACGTAGATCACAATATGGCTATTCGAGGGAGGTTTGCAGCACAGCCACAGCGGTACTATGATGGAGTGGCTTTACCTCCTGTTGAGGCGAACAACTTCTCGATATCCCCGGGGATTTTAAAGCTGCTTACCGAGAATCAGTTCAAGGGAGTGATCGGGAAGGAGAATCCTCATACACATCTAAGGAGTTTTCTCATGATAGCCTCCACATTTAATTACAATGGCATGTCTGAAGATGCCAAGAGGCTAAGGCTGTTCCCATTCTCACTGACGGGAATAGCTAAGGAGTGGTACGATAATACGCTCCCACGGGGAGGTATTACCACTTGGGCCGAGCTCGAGCGTCTGTTCCTTGAGCGATTCTACCCTCCATCTAGGACGATCAAGGCTAGGATTGAGATCTCTTCCTTTCGCCAGAAGCAAGGAGAGGACCTACGTCAAGCGTGGGAGAGATACTCAAACATGCTGATAGAGTGCCCGCAGCACGGGTACAATGAGGGAGACATTATGGCGTTCTTCTACAGTGGTGCCAACAAGGCGGGGCAAGACCATTTAGACGCTTGTGCGGGCGGAGCATTCCTCAATCAAGGCATAGAAAGGTGTCGGGAGATCGTGGACAACATTGTCACGAATGCCGGTGCTTGGGGTGTGGATGCAGATTTGCAAAGAGTGCATCAGGTTGAGGAGGGAGAAGGAACGAGAAGGCTGTTGATGGCCATGATGGAGAAGATCAACAACCTCGAGTTGGGAAAGAGTTTGGGTGGAGAGCATGCAGTAGAGAATGAGAGAGTAGACCAACCAAGTGGGCAGCAAGAGGTAGCCAATTACATGGGAGGTCCGTATTACAATCAGAATGGCTACCAAGGTGGTAATCAGTATGGAAGGCCTTCTTATGGCCAACCATTTGTACCTCCAGGCCCTCAGCCACTTCAAAATCAATGGAGGAACACACAAGGAGTTCAAGGAGGCCAGCAGCCTCCTCAAAGCACATGGAGGAGGAATGATAATTTTTCTTATGCTAACCCAAAAGCTGGTGTTACTGTTCCTGCAGGTGTTGATCCGGGGTCTAAACCTCCTGGTGGAGAAGGCGGTGCATCAACCGAGGAGATGTTGAGAGCGATCCTTCAGAAGGTGGAGGAAGGGAGCAAGCGGTTGTCATCCTTGGAGTACGATGTGAAGGAGTTGCACAAGAAGGGTGATCAACGTGATCAAGAGCTCCAGAAGATGAACGTTGAGTGGACTAGAACTCAACAAGAGAACAATCGAAGGTTCACCTCTTTAGAGCTCCAGATGAGCCAGATTGCAAAATCAGTGAATAGAATGCCGGAGGGGAACCCGAAAGAGCAGTGCAAGGCGATCCAGCTAAGAAGTGGAACCAATTACGAAGGTCCTCAGATGCCTGCTGATTCTGAGACGCCCCAAGAAGAGATTGAGCCTAAAGGAGATGAGTCCCAGAAGGGGAAAGACTTTGAGGAGATAGAGAGAGTTCCTAAGTGGAAGAAGGCAAAGGAAGCAAGGGAGAAAGTGAAAGAAACAGAAAGAGATGAATGGGGGGTACCCAAATCTGTGATACCCGTCCCATATCCACAACGCTTCATGAAAAAGAAGCTTGATGAAAAATTTGCTAAATTTCTTGATGTTTTTAAACAATTGCATATTAATATTCCTTTTTATAATGCTTTGGAACAGATGCCGCACTATGCGAAGTTTTTGAAGGACTTGATCGCAAAAAGACGGCGAGTGGATGAGCCGAAGTTGGTGCAGCTGAACCACGAGGTGAGTGCATTAGTGCACAAGGCGCTTCCACCAAAGCTGAAGGATCCCGGGAGCTTCACGATCCTATGTGATATTGGGAACGGGATCAAAAAGGGAGCGTTGTGCGACCTCGGGGCGAGCATCAATCTCATGCCGCTGTCGCTTTTCAAGAAGTTGGAAGGTGGTGAACTTCAACCCACAATGATGACGCTTCAACTAGCCGATCGGTCTATTACTCGACCTCAAGGTGTTGTTGAAGACGTCCTAGTGAGAGTTGGAGATCACATTTTTCCAGCCGACTTTGTAGTGTTAGAGATGGAGGAAGATGAGCACGTGCCCCTGATCTTGGGAAGACCGTTCTTAGCTACGGCGGGGATGGTGCTAGACGTGGCAAATGGGAAGATTACATTGAAGGTTGACGATCAAGAAGTGAAGATCTCCCTATATGAAGCCATGAAACACCCGAAGGAGGATGAGAGCTTGTATTGCATGGATGCAATTGATCCTCGTGTTGAAGACACACCTTCTATCCCTAATCTTTCTCATATTCATGATTTTGTTAGTCCTTCACTTGATTATTTAACCCATGAGCATTATGATCTTGATTATTTTGATAGGGATGAAGTGAAGAAGTTGAAGGATGAAGAGGTGAAGAAAGTGGACGTGGTCCAGTTAGAAGGGAAAGGAGGAGTTAAGAAGAAGAAGTCCAAACTCAAGAAATTGTTTAGTAAGACTCCTCCAGATAGAGGCAAGAAGGAGTTGAGACCCATAACACTTGGGAATGAGAAAAGAGGAAAGGAACTCATGATGGAGGGGCATCAAGGAAAGAAGTTCAAACACCACTCTTATGAGAGTAAGGGAGGTAAATTTGAGTATGATGTCCCATAAGCTCCTTTGAGCTTGGTCCGGCATGATGACCTTAAAAATAGCGCTGAATGGGAGGCAACCCATTTTTATTTGCTTTTGAGTGTTTTTAGTTATTTTCCTTTTATGTTACTAGGATGTTGTTGAGTCGTATGTTTAACCTCGTACTTGAGAGTTTTATTTTGTAGGCTTGTCTCTAAAGGAGTAAAGGTATCATGGAGTTATTTAGATTGAAGGAACCAACTTGAGACAAGGGAGTGTGCAAAGCTATTGAGAGAAACTGAATTGTTCGGTTGAGGTAACCCACAACCCCAAACTTAGACCTCTAGCAAGGTCGAAGTTTGGGGGGGTGGAGTTTTATATGTTTTCTTGTTACATAGCACCGGAGCACCCCTTATCTTTGAGTTGAGTTAGTTATTTGGTGCCTTGAGATGCTCCTTGGGCTATTATTAATTTGTTTTGTTACTCAATATTTTATGCCTATCAATCACCTTATGCTTGTTGATTGCTATCTTTGAGTATGATTTGATGAGTAGGGTGAGTTGTAAGGGTGAGTTAGAAAATTTTTTTGTGTGAGTGTTTGAGTTTGAGCTGATTAGGGAGAGAACCCGTATGCTTATGAGTTTTCTTTTGAGTACTTGTGTTATGAGAGTGAGAATTCACTAGGACTAGCTTGGATGTGAAAGCCGTGAGCTTTTGAGCCTTATGAGATTTTGATGCATTAATTAATCTCTTCGTTTGTGAGTGGATCGTCACCTTAGAGGATGCTAGAACTTGCATGTGCTCTTGCTTCTAGATTGTGTCTAGTTTGATATGCCGAATAGGATCTTAGGCCATTTTTGATTTGAATAAGTCACTTAGCCAAAATTTTCCTTACCAATGACATTGATCCCTTGTTAGCCCCGTTGAGCCTAAAGCCTATTTTATTTGCTAGCACATATGAACACTATTCCAATTCCTAAGCCTTTTTATCCCAATTTGAGTGGAGAATAGGAAAGTGTGAATATGAAGGGAGTGAATTGAGTTGAAAAAAAGAGAAGGTTGTTTGTTGAGTGAATATGAGAAGAAGGAGTGATGAGATTTGAGATGTGGGAAAAAAAAAAAATTGAGAATGAGCAAAAGAAGAAAAAAATGAGCTATGTGTTGTGCGAAAAAGAAAAAAATGATGAAGTGATTGAAAAAGTGAAAAAGAGAGAAAGAAAAAAATTGAAGTGTTGAGAGAATTGAAAGCGAAAGTGTAGTGATTGAATATGTTTGAAGTAGATCGTTTTTAATCTCGAAGTACCGAAGTTTTGAATTTCTATTCTCCATTCACTTGAGTCACTTTACCAAATTGTTATCCCACCTGTCCAAAGAGCCTACATTACAACCTTTTGAAAGTCCTTTTTGATTCGGCATTGATTTCTAGAGTATGGTCGAAGTTGAGAGCATTTACAAGCCTATGGCTGCCAATTTGTGTGATTGATTGATTGAGTGAGTCCCTTTATCATTGTTATACACTTGTGAGGGAGTTAAACACATCGTTGAGTGCACATCCATGTTTGATCTTGGTGTTTCTCATTATTGTTGCATGAATACGATAAAAGGAATTGAGTGAGTATACGGGTGATTAACTTTTAAAGCTTGAATTCATTAGCTTGCATGATCGTTTCTTCCTACTCATTCCTAACAATTTCACTTGACTTATTATTTCATTGCTTGGGGACAAGCAATATGGTAAGTTTGGGGGGGTTGATTAGACGTGAAATTGTCATGATTCGTAGCTAGAAACGCCCTAGTTTTGGTCGAGTTTATAGAGTATTTAGAGTCAATTGAGCATTATTTCTATACATTGATAAATTTGTCTCTTTGATGCTCATAGGTGAATAGAGGACGAAAAACGGAGTTCGTAGGACTTTGAATCGACTCAAACGGATGCCCGGATGAGAAGATATTGAAGAAATACGATTGGTATTAGTGCGGACGAGGAAAAGTATCATTTGGGAGGATTAGAGATCACTCGAGCGCATCACTCGAGCGCCACCGCTCGAGCGCCTTACTCGAGCGCGCAAACATACAGAACTATTCTTGCGCTCGAGCAGCTCGAGCGCCACCGCTCGAGCGAATTGCTCGAGCGCCCAAAAGTAACAGTGTCATTTCAGCGCTCGAGCAGCTCGAGCGCGACCGCTCGAGCGAATGCATCATTCGAGCTACACTGCTCGAGCGGGACCGCTCGAGCGTTTTGCTCGAGCGCCCATATACTTTTGCCTCCGGATGCGTATTTTCGGCCCATTAACTCCCGTTTCGACCCGGTGCCTATATATACCTCTTCCAAACACGTTTTGAAGGATCCCAACTTTTAGAAATACTTTAGACTTAGTTTTTGAAGAGGAGAAGAACGAGCAAGCTTTATTTTACGTTTTGTTGAGGTTTTTCATACGAATTCTAGTTTCTTTTCAATTCTTAGTTTCTTTTCATTAGTTCGTTACTTTGAACACGTTTAAATTTCGTTTTTATCAATTCAATTTCAGTTCTTCGTATTTATTTTCTCTTTCAACCCTAGTTTATGTTTCGTATTTTCTTTCTTCAATTCAATATGTTTATGTTCGTTGTTTCTTTAATTGCTTTTAGTTTTGTTAAAACCATGTCCGGCTAAAACCCTTGCATGCTTGGGTTAGGATGAACTCGTAGAAGTAGGATGTGGGTACGTAATTAAGGTAATTCGTGACGTTAGTTTTAATTCTCTTAATTAATGAATTCTTATAATTAATCTGAACTTTACCTTTAAATTTAGTACGAAAGTGTTAGAGAGAGGACGACCGCATCACTCGATAACAATTAGTAGTCTTAACGAGAGGGTTTAGAAAAGGTTAATTCATCTACCGGTTTAGCGAAGGAGGACGACCGCATCACCTTAGTTAAATTAGGGTCTCATTAATTGAGCACAATCCATTAATTTGTTAGTGGATTAGTGAAGTCGATTGCTAGGATAAAGTATTAGGGTGAGAAATCTTGAGCTTTCATTCTACGATCTTTTACTTAGGTTAATTCTTGTTTGTCACGATTACTTTGATTATGTACCTGCTCCGTTAGTATACGTAGGGATTCCTATCCTGAGCATCACCATCTCATACTTGCATATACACCTTAGATACTTAGTTTAATTTTCCTTTTGCATTCATAGGATAATTTAGTTTAGTTTAATTTTCTCTTTTCAAAAAACCAAAAAACATTTCACTCATATTAACTACGACGCGTAGATCTTCAGGGATCTATTCGCATATATACCATCCCTTGGGTTCGATAATACTTGGTCCCTATACTTGCCCATACTACAGTGAACCCGTTCTCTTGCGGGGTAGCTACTAGTAGAAGCTAGTGTAGTCGCTTCAAGTCACGAAGTCAGCACATTTTCTGCCATTAAAGATGACCTTTGGAATGGAGCAGCTTGCTCAAATTTACATACGAGAAATTGTTAGGCTTCATGGAGTTCCTGTTTCTATTGTATCAGACCGAGACACTAGGTTCACCTCAAAATTTTGGAGGAGTTTACAAATGGCTATGGGAACGAAGTTGAACTTCAGTACAGCTTTCCATCCACAAACTGATGGACAGTCTGAAAGGACTATTCAGATTTTGGAAGATATGTTGCGAGCATGTGTTTTGGATCTCGGTGGAAATTGGGAGTCTCATTTGCCATTGGTCGAGTTTGCCTACAATAACAGCTATCAAGCGACAATCGGAATGGCTCCTTATGAAGCGTTATACGGAAGAAGATGCAGGTCTCCGTCGTACTGGGATGAGGTCGGCGAGAAGAAGATTTTGGGACCAGAAATTGTTGAGCAGACCGTTAAGGCTATACAAAAGATTCGATGAAGGATCAAGATTGCTCAAGATAGACATAAGTCTTATGCTGACAAGCGAAGAAAACAACTGCAGTTTGCTCAAGGGGAGAAGGTATTTTTGAAGGTCTCGCCCACAAAGGGAGTTATTAGATTTGGCGGCAAAGGGAAACTCAGACCAAGGTATATTGGTCCTTTTGAAATTCTTGAACGAGTTGGCGATTTAGCCCATCGGCTTGCTTTACCTCCATCACTAGCTGCGGTGCACAACGTGTTCCACGTATCCATGTTGAGGAAGTACGTGCATGACTCAAGTCACATTGTCAATCACTCTGCCTTGGAGATAAACAAAGACTTGTCGTATGAAGAAATACCCGAACACGTCTTTGAGAGGAAAGTTCACAAGCTTCGCAACAAAGATGTGGTCCTCATAAAAGTGCAATGGAGTCGGCACGGAAGCGATGAAGCTACATGGAAACGAGAAGACGAGATTCAAGCTAAATATCCAAACGTCTTTTCACAAGGTAAATTTTCTAAATTTCGAGGACGAAATTATTGTTAGTGGGGTAGGTTGTAATACCATAGTCAACTATTAATTTTATTTATTTATTTAATTTTATTAATATAATAAAATAAAGCATGCATATCTATAAATTTACAATATTATTAAAATACAAGATAAATATCTTATTAAGTGGTTTCATTTATTCTTTCTCCTAAGGAAGAAGTCAACACACGTTTTTATTTATTTATTAACATTGCTTACAATTTGCTCTTAATTTCCTCCAAGTCATAATTTCCTCTTAATTTCCTAAAAATCAGCCAAGAATCTCTCAGTAGAGTTATCCACACTCACGCAACTTTACTCTAGCCCATGACTTCACGGATTGATGATTTTATTCCTCAAAATCATTACTACCCAATTTCTCACCAAAATAAACAAAGAACTCATGCTACTACCTCAAGGCAATTGTCACAAATTTCTATTTTAATATTTTCATCCAAATATCAAGTTTGAGACATTTCATTGTGGAGTACGTCCTTTTGAAAAGTTCGGTGTTCATTTCATCTGTTCTCTATTCGAGTGCGGTAAAAAATTTATTTTGTATCCTCTATTATTTTTATTGATTCGCAAATTATATAAAATCTTGTTTTCCTTCTACCGAAAGTATAAGGGTTGTGTTCACCTCAAGATTTTTTTTTTTTTTAAGTTTTGCTTTGCTACTTATAATTTGTTATGAACTTTTGGTATTGATAAAAGTGATTTATAAAATATTTTACTTGTTCTTCATTTGAATTAAAACTAAGAATCGGCAATACTTATCTCCTAGAGAATCTTCTTGAATATCTATATTGTCATAGGTAAATATCTAGTTTGGATTATATGATTTCTTGGTTACTGGAATAGCTATAATTTTATTTCTAATTTTCCTGTTATTGATATTATTATTATTATTTTCTTTTACTATGGGTACTTATATTTAAATATATATATATATATATATATACACTAAATAATTAAGTATGGTTTGGTCGAAACCATTACTGAGGGAGTTCACTAATGCCTAATCATTTCTTTTCAAATTTTATTTCTCTTATATTTTTTTTCTTATAAAAGAAAAAGGCATTTGTATCAACATCCTTACTTTTGTTCCTAATAATATTCCTTTCTGAAGAAGTTGTAAAAAGGGAAGCCACAAGTCCATTCCCTCATATTTAGTTGTAGTATTAATTTTATTAGTTTAAATTTAATTTGGGAATTTTGTTTTCAATTAAATTATCACTATTTTTTTTTTTCACACCTAACGTTTACAGTATTTTCGAATTTAATCCCTAGACATGTATTAAATATAGTTGACTATGTTCATTGTCATTTGCTAGTTTATTTGTTAAAGTATGCTAATTAAAGGTATATCATTATTAATGCAAGGCGACGACAATTACGAAGACTAGATTTGTTTGGGGCTCCTACTTGTTGCTACTCACCTTAATTGTTTAAGAAGGTGGAGATTTATTGCTATAAACTCTACAGTGGTATCGTAGAGTATGCATGTTTATTCAATTTTAAATGTAATGTATGAATTGCTTGAAGTACTTGTTTAAATTATTTATTTCATGCTATTTCTAATAACCTGGGGCCCTGATGAGGTCCGGGACCAACGGGTCTTCGGGTGTATCCCGCCGTGCTCGGCAAAGTCTAATAGCCAGGGGCCCTTATGTGATCTGGGACCGACGGGTCTTCGGTTTTAACCCGCCGTGCTCAATATCCATGTGGCAAAGTTACCATTGGCAAAGTTCATTATTGACAAAGTGGCAAAGTACTATTGGCAAAGTTATTATGGCAAAGTTTCATGTGAATTTTTCAATTTGACATGTACTTTCTTGTTATTTATCATTGTGTTTAACCTTGAATAATTTATCTCCACTGAGTGTGCTTGCATACTCACCCCAATTATTAATATTTCAGGTTAAGGAGCTGATCGGCGAGGAAGTGGTGATGGAGAATAAATAATACATAATAAATTAATATTTATCAAACTCTGGAGAGGAATATTTTAAGTATTTTGGGATGAAATCTTTGAATTATATTATTTTCAAATAAATTGCTAAAGCGTTACGTTTCCGCCGTAATATTTATTTTAAAATAATAAATTACTAGCCGCTATTTACCTTTACTTTTTACAGTAAAAGTTGGTTAGTTTGAATTTTAGCGCTTGAAATATGTTAGTTATAACGTCGTTTTCGAATGTCCAAGTCTCTAAAATCTAGGGCGTCACAGTGTGGTATATTTAAAAATAAGACACCATAAATATAATCCAAAATAAAATGTCGAAAACAGACAAATCAAATCGGCATCGGTGGTTACCTGAAACTGCAGTAAGGGACAATTTGTAGAGCTTGGGGGCCTACGGAATACGGCGACACATCGTATATGCACATGGTATGTTGGTACAAAAGTGTCTATATAATCCATGGGGCTAAATATTTCATTGTAGCTTAGGTCTACTCGAAGAGCTTCAAGATCGATGAGAATAGTGAACCTGTGAACACTTTTTCCTCCACAGATACTCCAAATTTCTCCTTGAGTCTCATCATAAATTCACAATCTCAACCTAACCTCAAATGACATTGTATCATTTTCATATTATTAGATTAATTGAAATCTTGACATTTAAAAGGGAAAAAAAGAACATTTTTAGCAGGGCAATCTGCAAAACACCATTTATATTGTCATTTCATGTAATAATATGGACTAATCGATCACAAACTTTGCTAATCCACGTTTGCATAATTTAAACAGATCCCAACATAAACCATCAGTTAAGAAATAAGAAAAAAAGATATAAAATTGGTATAATTAACATGAATCAATGGCAACAATAATCAAGCGAATACAGTCGGCTCCAACAGGTGAGAGGGCAGAAGCTGATAACGTTTCTCCAGCATAAACCACCGAAATCAATTGAAATTCAGAATTGAGACGCTATGTCAATTGCTTGCGGAAATATTTAGGCAAAAAAATTGCGTGAATCAAAAACTCGTGTCCAGCGACTTTATATCTCAAGGGAGTCTGAGAAACTTTGCCTGGATCTAGAAAGAAACGACGGACAAGTGGCAAATTTTAGATTTTTTCAAGAAACATGAGAGGAGATGCGTTTCCGGAAGGTGATATGTTTCGAAGAACGTCTGTTCATATTCGATATCACTTCCTGTTCTCAACCGTCCCGTAATTTGGATGTTGATACGTCATCCAATTGTAGTGTGCCACATAGCCTTCATTGGACAAGTCAACATTTGTTCAGCATAGTTATATTGAAACGTGGCGGAAGCTGAACATAGTAAAATTTACACGTGGCGGAAGCTGGTGAATGCAATCCTACTTTTATATATAAAAATTATTGTACGAAAACTCTTGGGATGGTAAATATATTTTATACCATTATTAATAGTAATATATATATATATATATATATATAATTTATTATATGCGGGGCGGGTTCGGGGCGGGTCCGCCTAATACCAAGATCCGTCGCAGACCCACAAGTTCTTGGTCAAATGGGTCCAAACCTGCCCCGGGACCCGTTTGATCGGGTTTTTACCCTGTCCGTACGAGGCGGGTTCGTGGCGGGTACGGGTTTAGACCCGCCCCATTGCCATCCCTAGTTTAGGTTCCAAAAAATATACAAATTTCAATTTTGGTCCCAAAAAGTTGTAGTTTTGCGTCATGGGCATAAGGATCTCAAAAATTGGAGTTGGGTCGTTATCTTCTTGCCCCATTTAATTAATGGGTCCGGTTAAATACCACTCCATCTTTAATACATACACCTCCATATTAGTTCACCCAACTAATAATTACATTATTAGTAGATGTACTCCACCAGAAATTTCTATCTTATCCTTTTCTTAAATCTCTATCTTCCCTCAATACACCCCACGATATGCAGTTCCCTAATCCTTGCTTTTAATCGGACATCACCTCTATACTTGAACGCAAATCAGAAAACCAAAAAATTCCCCTCAATCTGATAGAGAGAGAGTGAAAAATGGCGAACCTAGCTCCGTCGTTGAATTTGAAAGCCATGATATTTGAGGTCGGCAGCTCTTCGGCCGCCACCAATAAGGATCGGAGGTTGCAATTCGCCGAGCAGCTGGTTCTCGATCTCCACAATCCCGATCTCAGAGAAAACACACTTTTCGAGCTCTCCAAGGTTTTATCTTGCTTTTTTGTTTTTGATAATTGACTTTCACTTACGAAATTCAAACTCAACGTGTTGTTTTTCCATTCACCTTTTTTTAAATTCCAACCTTTTCAATTGAGTTTCAGTTTCAATTAACCTTCTACATTTCTTATACGATCTTATATTGGCAAATGGAGTAAAGTTGCAGACCCTGATAAGGGGAGACATAGTACAGACATGCAAAGGTGTAATTAAGAATTTGTGTGTGTGTGTGTGTTTGAACCAACATAAAAATAAGTTGTACTATAAAGCTTCTGAATTCACTACTTCATGCTCTCTTTCAGAAATGTCTGGTCCGTTTCTCCAATGGTTCATTTGTAACAAAGTTGTTTGCTTTTTGCTTTTTGCTTTTTTTTCTCTGGGTTTTTTCTTCATGCGATTTTACAATTGACTTATACTCGATTTTACCATACCAAATAATATTTTGTGTTTCCATTGTCATTTCTTCACCCTAAGTGTCTAACCAAACATTCCATAAATATTAACCCTATGAAAAAGAAATAACAAAGAGATCAACTTAAATATGTATGTTGATAACAACACATCTTCACCATATTTTTCAGAAAATCAAAAACTATCCGTATTCGGTGATGGCAGCATTAGAGTGAAATCTTGTAGAGGAAGAAACGGTTGTCTAGTGTTGAGAAGAAAAAAAACGCAGAATATGGGATGGAGTGTATGGATCTTAGTTATTTAGGTTATTTATCATTATAATGGGTATATACGTAAATTAATAAATATATTATAATAAGAAACAATTAAGTGGGGTATATGTATTAAAGATGGATAGGCATTTAACCGGGCCCTTAATTAATATTTATGTGGGGCTTTAATATGTTATATTTAAGTCCATTTGCATATTATTTGTATTGTCTAAGAGGGGTGTATTGGTTATAGAGTCTGTAGGATTTTTTTAGACTTTTAAAGTTTGGGGGTATTTAATCTAGATTTTCAAAAGTCTTTAAAAATCTTGAGGTATTCAATACGGATTTTAAAAAGTCTTAAAAAATCTTTAGGTATTCAACAATCTATGGATTTTAATACTCCACGGATTTTCTTAGATTTCCCTTCCAAAATATGAATAGATTTCACTCTTCAAAATCTCTTCTAATAACCAGAGATTTCTACGGATTTTGAAAAGTCTTAAAAAATATTTAGGTATTCAACAGTCTATGGACTTTCTTTGATTCTTTTCCAATGGGATGTTAACAGGGTGGGGACGGGGGGTCATTCCCCATCTCCGTCCCTGCAAAATAAATGAGAATTTTTTCCCCCATCCCCGTCTCACCGGGGATCCCCGTCTCGCGGCGATTCCCCGTTCCCAGCCTACTTATTTTTTTATCTCATTTTTAAAATATAAAAAATATTTAAATTAAAAACTTTAAATATACACAACAATTACTTTAAGTTGGTGTTAAAAAAATTAATTTAAACAATTTGAAGAACCTCCAATTCTAATATTTTTAATTAACATATATACTAAAGCGAAAATAATATAATTTGGAACTAATAACATAACATTAAATAAAAAAATGTAATTTTTAATAAATAGTTAATTGAGTAGGAAACTATGAAATATTTATTTGTAATTTACTTTAACATTAAAATTATATATAAATATATTAATTATATAAAAAATAATGCGGCTCCCCGCGGGGAACGAGACGGGGATCCCCCGGGCTGAGAATACTATCCCGGTCCCCGCCTATGGGGCAAAAAAATTTCCCGTCCCTGTTTGCTTTGGGGATTACCCGCCTCGTTGTCAAGTCTACTCTTCAAAAAATATAAATAAATTTTACTCTCCAAAATCTTTTCTAACAACCTGAGACTTCTAATGGGGGCGAGGTATAACGGTGATGGAAATGAAGATGAAATAATAATGTATTTTCTTAACTAATGTATTTTTTTTTTTAAATAATTTTGATAATTTTTTTTTTATATACAAGTGTGTCCCATATATATTTGCATCAATGGTTCCAGCGCCGGAGTCTATGTAAATCCATGTAAATCAATAAAAAAAGTGTATTCCACAATCCTGTAAAGTCTATGAAAATCCAAATAAATCAATAAAAAAAGTCAGTCAAACTCTGCATGGAGTCTATAAATTTTTTAAATCCACAGACTTTTTAAAGTCCAAAAAAATCCAATAGAATCCCAATTTAATACACCCCTCTAAGTTTAAATAGGAGAATTGCAATATGAATGAGCAAGCAGAACTATCAATCTCTTATCTCTCCTTTTCCTGTTCTCTTTTATCTCTCTCTAATACTTTTCTATTTCTTATCAAATTTACCTCATTTCTCAATCATCCTCTCTTCCTTTTCTATCATTTTTTTTATGACACTTTGGTCCCAAAATTTAATAAAATGGACTTAAAAAAAAAAAAAAAAAAAAAAAGGACCAGCAAAGAATGTTGGACCAAAATTATTATTGAAAAAATTTCAAGTGACAAATTTTGCAATTTCTCGGATATAGCTGCACAACCCTCCTCATTGCATTCCCTCCTTGATAATGCATCAACATCACCATTTTCACTACTTTTTTTTTATTGGATATCATAATCCAACCCCAATAACTTAGTAATTCATCCCAACAGGACAAGAGTTACTGCCTTTTGATCCAAAAGATGCTTGAGTGACTATTGGTCTGTTCTAATAGTGAACTTCTACACCTGTAGGTAACATTTCCATTTATGAACAACCATTAACACAACAAAAGAACTCTCTCGCATAGATAGAGAGTGTTTGATTCTTTGGGCGCAAGACCTTACTAATGTGCACCAGGTGTTTGACATCCTGCATGAGTACTACCCCTATGCTGTTTCCACTAGAATTAGTTTCCACCATAAATTTTTTAGTGAAATCTGGTAAGGCTAGGACGGGAATTGTTGACATAGCATCCTTCAATTGTTGAAAAGCCAAAGTAGCTCTGGATTTCATCCAAACTTGTCCTTAGTAAAGAAATAAGTGGTTTGCTAAGAAAGCCATATCCCTTAACAAATTTTCTGTAATAGCTTGTCAAACCCAAAAAAACCTTTTAGATGTTTTGATAGCTACCCCTTGCTTGGAAATTACTTAGCCCTCTTACCCAAACTGACATTTGCTCCTTTTGGAAAGAGTGAGCTTGTTTCTTCTTGACAACTGCAAAACAATTTACAATGCTTGAGATGCTCTTTTTTAGAGTTGTTGTAGATGAGTATATCATCAAAGAACACTAAAAAAAAATTCCTTATATAATTTCTAAACACCTGATTCATTAGGGACTATAATGTGGTTGGTGTATTTCACATCTCAAAACTAGGAACTCATAGTGCCCATAATGAGTCCTAAAAGCAGTCAAGTACTTGTGCTCTTTAGTCATAAGAATCTGGAAATACCCAAACCTTAAATCAATCTTGAAAAAATATTTTGCTTCTTGTTGTTCATCAAATAGTTCATCTATGACGGGTATAAGACAATTATGCTTAATGGTATGTTCATTAAGATACCTATAATCCACCCATAATCTCCAAGTTTCATCATTCTTTTTTACCATAATTACAGGAGAAGCAAAAGAGCTTTTGATACTCTGTGCGACTCTTATTTGTGGTAACTCATTTAAAAAAAAATCAATTTCTTCCTTATGATAATGTGAAGTCCTATAGGGATATTGATGCTTTGGAACACTTTCAGGCTTCAAAAGAAATTGATGCTCCAGACCTCTCGTTTACCTTTTCCCGTCATCACGACACCTCACGTATCAGCCTCATGATGTTGTTCTTCATCTCGTGCGTCCATCTTCTTGCATTATTGGCCATCAATTGAATTTTTTTACAAAAATATTAATCACATGTTAATATCGGGGAAATATTACCTGGAAATTAAGTTTGGTGATTTATGTGCTAACATTTGATAGTTTGTATATATCATTGCAAAAAAAAAAAAAAAATTGGTTTAAGTGAAAAAATTTTAGTAGTTGGTGGATATAGTGCAATTAGGCCAACAAAAGGACCCCATGCCTATGTTATTATATTTTGATTTGAGTCTCTTATAAATTAGTTTTACTGTGCAATTTAAAATAATATCAATTATTTTCATTTTGCAGTATTACTATCTTTTTAATAAAACAATTAATACTATTAAAAATCACAAAATATAATCTTGTTCCATAGTATACTCTATGTTCTGATTTTGCAGGTGTGTCAAATCTGATTATGTTGTATTATGAAATGTTGACAATGTGTTTGAAGAAAATTCCAAGAGCACCAACCTCATGGGTAAAAATCAAATTGATCTGATTTTGCACACCATTATAAGGAGTAATAAGTTTCACTCTAATGAGTACATATATATCATTAACATCATGTCATTATCAAATGAATCCTCAATAAACTTGGGGAGAGGTGATAAAATAAAACGAAACCCACACAATTTTTGTTTATGCGCACATCCACCCCTCTCGAAATTACGGGAAAAAATGAGGATTCTAGACAAATAGCAAAAGGTCTTCCAATCAAAAGAGTCCAACCACTACATTTGTAATTAAGTTATATATAACAAATATTTGAAATTATAATTGATGAATGTTTTATTAACCTTACTCTGCTGCAAACAAATGGTGTTTATTAATACTGGATCATCTTCATCGCCTCGATCAATTACGTACATTTGTAATTATCAAAATTTTGTCTCATCTTAAATAGGTTACTTTGTGAATCTTTTCTAAAATTCAGTCTCCACTTATATATATAAAATGTAATTGCCAAAATTTCTCTTTAGATTAATAAAAAATTCAAGCTGCAAGTTACAAGATCAATCAACAACGACCAACTTTTGGTACTCCTCTCCAGAAATTGCATGCTCCATGACAGCCTCAGGATCCAAAGCTCCACCCTTCTCTAGAAACAAAGTGAGCAAATTCTTGGAATACCCGCTCACAAGCGCCACCCCTTTTTGGTCCGCCAGAACCGGTGTGGCCTTGGAGTCCCTCAGATTCCAAAATACAATTTCCGGCACGCATTCCTCCCCATATCCACTCTCCTTGAACTTCCTCACAATCGCCTGGTAATCCGTCTCCCATGGATTCTGCGACGCTTGGTCGAACTCCATATCACTGAAAACAAACAGTGTCTTTATCATATCATCAGCCTTCAGTTTCCCATTCACAGCCACCTTAAGTATCAGATCAAACACCATCTGAAAATTGGTGTTCATCCCCCATTCCATTTCTCGAACGAACTTTGTTTTCTCTTTCAGGCTATCTCCTTCCACCATTTGAAGCTGTGGAGATGCGCTGAAGGTGATGAGCTTTCCCTTCCATGGCTCTTCGCTCAGCTCCGATACTAAAACTCCGAGTGCAACTGATACCTCCATTGGAATCCCAAACATACTCCCCGAAACATCACTAATTGCTAAACAATTGTTCAACGCCCCCTTCTTCGATATATCATCCACCATTTTCTTCCACTGAAGCTCCGCCACTTCACCTCCGTCTTCGTCACCATCATCCAACGCTGCGATTATCTCGTGAGGAAGCAATGCACCTGCTGCAATTTTTGCTTCCCCTGAGCGCACCTTTGCAAGGTACTCATAAAATCTATCCCTGTCGTGGTTGATGAAATCCTTCTTATACAGTTTCATGGCGACAGACGCTACCCTGTTGTAAGGAATGGAGCTCCAATCGTTGGCACCTATATAAACCTCGGGCAATTGCAGCACCTTACGCAGAGGCACCAGCACTTGCTTCCTCAAACGATCCCTCACACGATACGCGTAATGTGCATCCTCTACACCCTCGTACTCTGGATATTCATCTCTGGGAAACACCTTCTTGCCGATGGCTTCACACAAGAGTGTACTTCGATCGAACGAAGAGTCGAGAGAGGGGCACCACTTGGCAGCAAGGCTGATGTTGTTAGTCTCCCCTGCATTCAGCAGCTTCATATCCGATCTCAACAACAAAGCAAAAAAATCAGAGATACGCTCGTGTAAAAACTTGAAATCGGGATCACAATTAAACTTTTCTACCACCCTTTTCGCTTGTTCGATCCTCTTCTCTTGAGGGGTCTTTTTAGATCCACCCTTCAATAGCTTCCTTTTTTCAGTTGTCACTTCAAAATTCGTTACTCGTCTAAACATTGTAAATCGACTCATCATATTCATACGCATCCCCCACCACCTCCTCTGCCCCCTCACTTTTCTTCTCGCTTTCTCCTCTTTCATACTCTCCCACTCCAATTGCTTACTCCGCAACGTCTCTACTTGCGATTTCTTCGTCTCCCAAGCCTTTTTCTCCAATTCCCGAGCATCAGCCCCTTGTACAAGTCGGAAAAGAATCTCAGGCAAATCCTTAAAGTAGCCGAATTCTGCAAGAGATGCCACGTTGGACGCCAGGGTTTTGGGGTGGTTGTGGTGCAGCCACAAGGCAGCGGTGTAAAACCCCTCCTTATCAGATTTGCCGGTGCCCCGGACTCCTCTGAGATGGCAGACGAGCTTCAGGGCCTTCAATGGATCGTGATCCCAGGCAAGTTGTAGGAGGTTTCTCAAGGACTCCGGCGGAGTGTCGGGGACGACGTGGAAGAAGAAATCCAAACAGGGGTTCCCCGTTGATAGAAAAGTCGGGGAACGGTTTTCCGTTAGACCCAGCATTCGAGGCGGATACCAGATGGCTCTGTTGTTGTAATTTTCCACCTTTGGTCGTCGAGGCTTCTTCGTATTTGTCCTCTTTCGACGCACCATTGGAGGCGGTTTCTTCTTATTTGCCTTCTTTCGAGGCAAACGGGGATTAACAATCCCCGTAGGCAAAGGCGGGGTAAAGTTTTCAGGTACACCCATTAATAGGGCTTCTTTATATGGTGTTGAACTTTTGAATTTTTCCACCAATTGGTCCATGGATGTATCACTACAAGTGGTAGTGGTGGTTATCTCGGTGGTAGCGGTGGTGCTGCTCTCGGCGGTGGCGGTGCCGGTGCTCTCGGCACTGGCAGTGGTGGTGTTCTCGACGGTGGCAGTGGTGGTGTTCTCGACGGTGGCGGTGGTGTTGCTCCCGGCATTGGCGGCGGTGGTGATCCCGGCGCTGGCGGTAGTGGTGTTCTCGACGGTGGCGGTAGTTGTGCTCCCGGCGCTGGCGGTGGTGGTGCTCCCGGCGCTGGCGGTGGTGCTCTTGGCGGTGGCGGTAGCGGTTCTCTTGGAAGTGGCGGTTTTCTTAGCGGCGGTGGCGGCTCTCTTGGCCGTGGCGGTGGCGTCTTCGTAGATTTCTGGTGGTCCTAGCAGAGATGACGCCATAGTAGACGAGGTTTAGTCAATTTAGAGATTAAGGTTTTACAAATTGACGATGGTACAAATTGATTTCACTCAAATATATATGGGAACAAATTACTTGGAGGCTACTCCTTTTACTTGATTGCTACAACTCAAAAAGATATGGAATATATATATAGTATTTTTTTTTAAGAGGGGAAGATTTGGGATAATGATTTGGGTGCTACTCTTTTACTCCTTCTTCAACCCAATTTCCTTTTACTCTTTCTTTATTAATGACTTTTTGGTGGCGGTTTTAGCGGAATGAATAAACCGATCCTTGTTAATTAGCTAGAATCAGTACCACATATTTCGGGCTTTTTTTAAGGCTCCATTTATGTTAAGAATTTAGGAAAAAATTCCATTACTCAATTGAAGGATTTGTAACATTTTAATTTTCTGTCCATTTATCTTTTATGTGTAATCTGTAGTATTAATTTTTTATTGTTCTGTTGATAATGTGGATTTGTTTTATTTATATCTTTAGGTTTTGATTCTCCTTCTCCCTCCAGCATTAGATTTGCCAATTATTTACTTTCTATGTGATTGAGAGAATTATAAATATCATTTGGCAAAAACTCGTATGAAACCGTTCCATGACATGAGACAACACAAATTAACACTTACTTCTACCAAAGTGTTAATGAGTCAATGCCTTAGGGCAAAAACTTGTATGAGACCGTCTCATGGCATGAGACCACACAAATTAACACTTACCTCTACCAAAGTGTTAATGAGTCAATGTCCTAGTTACACCCTTTCTCATTGTCTCATGCCATGAGACGGTCTCATACAAGACCTACTCATGCCCTAGTTACAATAATTCTCATTGTCGCATACCATGAGACGGTCTCATACAAGACCTACTCATAGCATTTATATACGTCATAAACACAGGCTCATTACACCTTGATATTTTTTTTATTAATTTAATCATAACTTTTAATTCTATAACGTTACACAATTTTTTTTTTCAATTTAAAAATGTAATGAATTTGCAACTCCGTTAATTTTATAATTTTTGGGACTCCTTGTCTAATCATTGTTAACGAATGGGGTGTGAAAATATCGAAACACTGAAATATGGAGAAGAGTAAGCACGAAACGAATTCGTGAAAAACCGAGTCTAGGTAAAACCTATTCCCGCAAGATCGAATACGTCCGTACAGTGCTTACGGATAATGCGTACGGATCCCCAAAGGTAAAACGGTTTGTCTATTCACACCGGTAGCACTACCGAATATGAATTTCCGGCGAACTAAATCGGAATTTATGAGCTGAACGGGATTTTCTGGAGAGACGGGATTTCGGGAAATTTTGGGTTCGTAAGTTATTCTGGAAAAACTGGACGAAGGGGGTATATATAGGCGGAAATCCGACCCATTTGAGGGCTGCTGGAGTGGAGTACGTGGTGATCATGGATCACCCACGTTCTGTCGTGGAGAGAAACGCAGTTTCTCAGTCATGGGAAGCAAGACAGAATATTCCAGATCCTCTGGAGTGTATTAATCAAAATCGTAGGTGTATTAAACATGTTCGTGGGCCGACCCAATACTAAATGGGCCAACCGAAATGGGCCGACCCAATTCCATACGGGTCACCCAATCCGATTGGATCCAAAAATATAATGGGCTATTTCATATTTTTGGTACTCTAAAAATATAGGTATGGCACCAAAGCCCACCCAAAGCCCAAGAACCAAGAACCACGAACCCGGTCCCGGGCCCGGGCGCGGGCGCGGGCGCGCGCGCGTGTGTGGTCCATGGTTAGGGTCCCCATGTCCCAATTTAGAGAACATGAATAATTTCCTACTTATATACAAGACAAACTTCTTGTAATTTTCCAATGTGGGATGAAACTTTATTTTCCATTCCCATGGAATTATTCAATACACATGATTAATACTACAACTTCCCAAATTAATTTCTCACTCACCGGAAATCGCTTTTGAGATATTAAATATACCACGCTCATCTACTCCGCGAGTAGAACAACATCGTTAATTTTATTTTCCCAAAAACTAACGTTTTTACTCCTCAAAAAATTGATCAAAGTAAGGGTATAAAACCTTTACAAAACCAAATTTCCAACAATCCCCCACATGAGTGAGAATTGCACCTATACAGAGTCAAGCTTCTTCGTTCAGCTCATGTGAGACCTCATTGCTTCCGGATAAGTAACCAATAGTTTTGAACTTTCCATAGCCCGGCACCATCGGGTATACCGACGGCTTAGTGGACACGATGCCTTGAACTAATCCTCCTTAGTGTATACCTTACAGATAGTGCAGACACAAGTCAGTCTCGATTCCGATTTGTTCTAACGTTTTTGTCCATTTTGGCCCTGAACGCCCTTTGTATTCATAAATGTTTGGTCGAAGCGGCCCTCACTTCTCATTTATATAGGTGATCTCCTTTCGAGTATCCCGTCATACTCAGTCCCACATGGACTCATAGGAATCATTAAAAGTCAAAGACTTATCCTTTACCACAACTCACGGGTTCACTAACACTTGACACAGTGCTGTCAGGAACGGTCATAATTTTCAAGTGTTGTACAACTAACATTCACAGCTTAGTTTTCCCTTTTGAACCAAGTTCTTGGGATCTCCAGTCATCATGGTTGGGTTACCACTGTTTCAGTTTTATTTGTGGATTTCAGACCCATTCCCTCTATCAGCTTATTCATTTGATATCGGTTCAAGCTCTTCGTGAGCGGATCCGCTATGTTGTCAACTGATCTTACATAATCAATTGTTATTATACCAGTTGAGATCAAATGTCTAACAGAGTTATGTCGACGACGAATATGTCTTGACTTTCCGTTGTACATACTGTTCAAAGCTCTACCAATAGCAGCTTGACAGTCACAATGTATCATTACAGATGATACTGGTTTGTTCCAACAAGGAATATCTTCTAAGAAATTGTGAAGCCATTCAGCTTCTTCACCAGCTTGATCCAAAGCGATGAATTCAGATTCCATTGTGGAACGGGCAATACACGTCTGTTTTGTGGATTTCCACGATACCACAGCTCCTCCAATAGTGAATACATATCCACTAGTCGAGAAAGAGTCTTTACTATCGGATATCCAATTAGCATCACTGTACCCTTCAAGTACAGCTGGATGTCGCGTGTAGTGTAGCCCGAAATCTTGAGTATACTTCAAGTATCTCAAGACCCTTTTCAGAGCTTTCCAATGTTCATGACTTGGATTGCTCGTGTACCTGCTTAGTTTGTTCACAGAACACGCAAGATCTGGACGTGTGCAATTTGTAATGTACATCACGCTTCCAATGATCCTTGCATATTCCAATTGATTCACAAGTTCACCTCTATTTTTCTTCAGATGAACATTTTGTTCAAGTGGAGTTTTAGCAGGTGGATCATCAAATGCATTGAATTTCTTCAAGACTTTCTCAACATAATGAGATTGTGTTAAAGAAATTCCATTTGAGGTTCTTTCGATCTTGATTCCTAGAATCACGTCTGCTAAACCTATATCTTTCATGTCAAAATTTCTCTTTAACATGTTTTTCGTATTAACGATCACATTTGAATTGTTACCTATGATTAACATGTCATCAACATATAAGCATACGATAACAAATCCATTTGGTGTATCTTTCACATACACACACTTGTCACATTAGTTAATTCGAAATCCATTTGACAACATAATATTGTCAAATTTCAAGTGCCATTGTACAGGAGCTTGTTTAAGTCCATACAACGATCGAACGAGTTTACAAACTTTTTTCTCGCTCCCGGGTACAACATAACCCTCTGGTTGATCCATGTATATTTCAGCATCCATCTCTCCATTAAGAAAAACAGTCTTTACATCCATCTGATGTATTTCGAGATTATGCAAAGCAGCAATCGCGACAAGTACACGAATGGATGTGATCCTTGTTACCGGAGAGTAGGTGTCAAAGAAATCATGTCCTTCTCTTTGTTTAAAACCCTTTGCAACCAAACGGGCTTTATACTTTTCAATAGATCCATCTGCTTTGTACTTTCTTTTAAGGATCCACTTACATCCTAAGGTCTTGCAACCTTTAGGGAGATCAACCAACTCCCATGTATGATTTTGCAGAATTGAATCATATTCACTGTTTATTGCTTCTTTCCAGAGAGATGCATCTGGTCTGGAAAGAGCTTATTTGATAGTCCTAGGTTCATCTTCTAACACATACGTGATGAAGTCTGGACCATAGGTCTTATCAATTCTAGCTCGTTTACTGCGTCTTGGTGCTTCACTCTGCTGAGTGGAAGGACCGGCAGCTTCACTTGATTCTTCATGAGTTCGTTTATTTGAACCCACTTCTTCTTTGTCCCTACACGGGAACACATTTTCAAAGAACACAACATTCCTTGATTCTATGGTAGTACCTATTGTCATATCGGGTATCTCTGATTTATGAATCAAGAACCGATAGGCACTACTGTTGAAGGCGTATCCTATAAAGATCCCATCGACTGTCTTAGGTCCGATTTTCACTTGTTTAGGAAGTAACACTTCAACTTTAGCCAAACACCCCCACACTTTGAGGTATTTGTATGATGGTTTGCGATTTTTTCACAACTCATAAGGTGTCTTATCTTGAGTCTTAAGTGGAATTTTATTTAAAATGTGGTTAGCTGACAGAATAGCTTCCCCCCACATGTTCTGAGGTAAACCTGAGCTGATTAACATTGCGTTCATCATCTCTTTCAAAGTTCGGTTTTTCCTCTCCACAATACCATTTGATTGTGGTGAGTAGGGAGCTGTCGTTTGATGTATGATGCCGAATTCGGCACGTAATTGTTCAAACGGAGCCACATACTCTCCACCTCTATCACTACGAATTGCTTTAATTGTAGTGTTCATTTGATTCTCTACTTCACTTTTATAGTTTTTAAAAGCTTCAATCGCTTCATCTTTACTTCGAAGTAAGTAAACGTAGCAGAATCTTGTGCTATCATCAATAAAAGTAATAAAATACTTTTTTCCACCTCTAGTTTGCACAAATTTTAAATCACATACATCAGTGTGAATTAATTCTAGAGGAGTAATGTTCCTTTCAACTGACTTAAATGGTAATTTAGTCATCTTTGCTTCTACACAAATTTCACATCTTTTGGATGTATCAACATTCTCAATTTTAAGTAAATCTAAATTTACTAATCGTTTTATAGATTTTAGATTAACATGTCCTAATCTAAAATGCCATAAAGAGGAACACTCAACGATATAAGCAGAAGTAGAAGCATTCTCATTAATAATAGTGTTTTTGCCATCACGGCTTACAGTCATCACAGACATCTTGAAAAGGCCCTTCCCGAGGTAACCCTTTCCTAGAAAGATGCCAAACTTGCTAAGTACAACACCATTTGACTCAAACACTAACTTAAACTGACTACTAACTAAAAGAGACCCCGAAATCAGATTCTTCCGGATGTCCGGGACATGCAGCACGTCCTTCAGTTTCAGCTCCTTTCCCGAAGTCAGTTTGATCACCACCATTCCGACACCAGCCACTTCAGACGAGGCTTGGTTGCCCATGTAGAGCTTTCTCCCTTCAGCAGGAGAATAAGTGGAGAAGACAGACTTCTCCGAGCAAACGTGGCAAGTGGCACCAGTGTCCACGAACCAACTCTTCTTGTTGTCCACTATGTTGACCTCGGTCACCACAGCGGACATGTCCATCTTCGTAAGCTCACGTTCAGCAACGTTCACGGAGTTCTTCTTCCCTTTGTCCTCTTTCTTGGGCTGACGACAATCAGCTGCCCGATGGTTGGGTTTGCCACAGTTGTAGCACTTCCCGCTGAACTTCTTCGGGGCAGGAGCAGCAGCAACAGCCTTGCCTTTGCCCTTGTCGTCTTGTCGTTTCCTTTTCTTTGATGGTTCGCCTTTCTCCATCAGGTTAGCTTTGGCCTCGATGGAAGCAATCGAGCCCCTCTCCCTCTTGTCCCTCTTCTTGTTATCCTCCTGGATCCGGAGTCGGGTAACAAGGTCCTCCATCGTCACTTGCTTTCGCTTGTGCTTGAGGTAGGACTTGAACTCCTTCCAAGATGGAGGGAGTCTGTCAATCACAGTTGCTACCTGAAAGGCTTCAGGCAACTCCATCCCTTGCACTGCAATGTTATGGAAGATAACTTGCAGCTTCTGCACTTGCTCGACAACAGATTTGTTGTCTTCCATCTTGAAGTCGTACAAGGTGGAGACGACGAACTTGCTAGTTCCCGCGTCTTCAGTCTTATACTTCTTCTCCAAGGACTCCCATAGAGCTTTGCAAGTCGGGTACTCATCGTACACATCACAGAGGGCATCAGACAGCCCATTCAGAATGTAGTTCCTGCAAAGATAGTCATCGTGGATCCAAGTATCATAAGCGACCCTTGTCTCACGAGTGGCATCATCAGCAGGAGCACTCGGACAGTCCTCCTTGATGTATTTCACCAAAGAGATGGTGGTAAAATAGAAGTGCATCTTCTTTTGCCACCATTTAAAGTCATTTCCCGAAAACTTTTCGGGTTTCTCCCCTTTTACTACCACCGGCCTAACAGTCCCTTGAAGGGAGGCCTGGTTGGTTGTCAAAAGAGGATTGACACCGGCATTTCCTACAAAAGGATTGCCGTCAGCATTTCCCACGAAGGGATTAGCACTAGAGCTTCCCACAAAGGGATTAGTGCTAGAGGTTCCCACAAAGGGATTGGCATTTCCCACGAAGGGATTGTCATTAGCTTTCATCCATTCAGCAAGGATGTCTCCAAAGTTTCCAAACTGAAAAGGGGGAATGGTAGTCGGATTACCATCGTTAGTCGGATTCGCAGGTACTGGATTAGAGACATCATTCTTAGTCGGTGAAGACAAGTCCATCTCGTTATCAAAGTTATGGTTCGATATTTCAGAGTTTCGAAATGATAGTACTATTCGATCTTGCGATTGTTAACGAATGGGGTGTGAAAATATCGAAACACTGAAATAGGGAGAAAAGTAAGCACGAAACGAATTCGTGAAAAACTGAGTTTAGGTAAAACCTATTCCCGCAAGATCGAATACGCCCGTACAGTGCTTACGGATAATGCGTACGGATCCCCAAAGGTAAAACGGTTTGTCTATTCACACCGGTAGCACTACCGAGTATGAATTTCCGGCGAACTAAATCGAAATTTATGAGCTGAACGGGATTTTCTGGAGAGACAGGATTTCGGGAAATTCTGGGTTCGTAAGTTATTCTGGAAAAACTGGACGAAGGGGGTATATATAGGCGGAAATCCGACCCATTTGAGGGCTGCTGGAGTGGAGTATGTGGTGATCATGGATCACCCACGTTCTGCCGTGGAGAGAAACGCAGTTTCTCAATCATGGGAAGCAAGACGGAATATTCCAGATCCTCTGGAGTGTATTAATCAAAATCGTAGGTGTATTAAACATGTTCGTGGGCCGACCCAATTCTAAATGGGCCAACCGAAATGGGCCGACCCAATTCCATACGGGTCACCCAATCCGATTGGATCCAAAAAGATAATGGGCTATTTCATATTTTTGGTACTCTAAAAATATAGGTATGGCACCAAAGCCCACCCAAAGCCCAAGAACCAAGACCCGGGCTCGGGCGCGCGCGCGTGTGTGGTCCATGGTTAGGGTCCCCATGTCCCAATTTAGAGAACATGAATAATTTCCTACTTATATACAAGACAAACTTCTTGTAATTTTCCAATGTGGGATGAAACTTTATTTTCCATTCCCATGGAATTATTCAATACACATGATTAATACTACAATTTCTCAAATTAATTTCTCACTCACCGGAAATCGGTTTTGAGATATTAAATATACCACGCTCATCTACTCCGCGAGTAGAACAACATCGTTAATTTTATTTTCCCAAAAACTAATGTTTTTACTCCTAAAAAAATTGATCAAAGTAAGGGTATAAAACCTTTACAAAACCAAATTTCCAACAATCATAATGATAATCTATTCTGTAGGACAATTAAATATCAAGATGTGTATACAAATGGCATGAAAATCCAAATGATTCCACAATCATAATACATTTTGAATTAAAGAAACTTATAGTACCATGAAAATCCAAATGATTCCACAATCATAATACATTTTGAATTAAAGAAACTTATAGTACCTTTTAATTATAATTCAATCAGAACAGAAGCAAAACTCTCAATGAATTGGTGAGCATCCTCGAATTTAAACTGCAATTATATTTTTTTTTACATATATTTAAATGTTATTTATTATCACAAACTCTTCTATGAAAATATTACCATTATATATATTCAATGATATTATAACATTTGTTTAGTAATATTATTATATTTATAAATTAATATCACAATGTAAAATACTATAAATATTAGTTTATATAAGTATAGCATCATCGCGCAATGGGGCTGTAAAAGGGGGAAACATAGTTGAGATTGCTCCTTGAAAAAGAATGAATTACATGGCATTACGCCTAACTTAAAAAATAAACTATTGAAATGACAATATTATCTTCAACAATAGCTCCAAATTCGAACAAGTCTTTCTTTGGAGATTTAACAGCATCACAATCTAATTTTAAGTCAAACGTTGAATTTTACCACTCCCAGTAACTAACACTATAAGAAAATAATAATTTGCCTACGAAATTAAAATTGCCTACAAAAAATTTTCAACAAAAAAGTTCTTAGTAAAAATTGTCTGCGATTTGCCTACGGAATTTTCTAATATAAAAGAAATAATCAACCTATAACAATTTGACTACGGAATAAAATTTCTAGGTATAATTACCTACAAATCATTTGCCTACAAAAATTTACCTACAACACAATTTGCCTACAATTTTTTCCATAGGCAAATTATTTTGTAGTTGGGGAAGAAAGATGTCTATACAATTAGAAATTTTTGTAGGCAATTCGTAGGCAATCCCCACTATGAAATTTTTTGTTAAAAATTACGTAATCATATTGACAATTTCCGTAAACAATGTTATATTTTCTTGTAGTGTAATCTATATATCAGGAAAATTAAGTAAGATCAAACAGAAATAAAGGGGTGAAATTTTGGAACTTAAATTAAAAATCAATGAGCACCTTACAGCACAAATACTAAATGCATGTCTAATCAGTGTGCAAAAAGTATCACCCCTTTTTACTTGCCATTTTTACAAATAAATACATTTTAATTATTTTTAATCTTATCTTGCACATATATATTACAATATTATGAGTGTGTGTATATATATCATTTTTTTTATAAAAGTATGCAAGTTGTTTTTTAATTGATTTTATTATAACGTAGATAAAATAAATTAAGCAGATATTTTGAGTATTACACTACAAAAAAATAATGATTTGTCTACCGAATTAAAATTGGCTACAAAAAATTTTCAATAAAAAAGTTCGTAAGTAAAAATTGCATACGATTTGCCTTCAAAATTTTATAATTATGAAAGCATCTATATTTCTCAACCTATAAACAACTTGCCTACATAATTAATTTGCATACGGAAAAAAAAAAACCTAAGTATAATTACCTACAGGTGATTTGTCTACAAAATTTTACATTCAACACAATTTGCCTAGAAATTGCAGTAGGAAAATTATTTTGTAGGTGGGAAAGAAGATGCCTATACAATTAGAAAGTTTTGTAGACAAATCACTTGTAGGTAATTATTTTACTAATATTTTACTCATCATCACCCTAAATATTTTACTAATATTTTTTGTAAAATAATTAGTGTAAATAAATAATTAGAGTACAGTTAAAGTTAATGTAAAAAATAAATATGACTTTTCAAATATTTGATGCAATTTAGCAAATATTTGAACGCACTAATTAATTTGGTCACTTAAATATTACTTTTCAAATATTGCATAAAAAATAAATATGACTTTTCAAATAATTAGTAAGATTAATTGATTAAATAATTAAAGTCTAATTCTAAAATAAAAAAAACTTAAAGTAGCACACTGATTGGACGCATCGGTGTCCAATCAGTGTGCATATAGCATCACTCACCTTACAGGCATCATCAGAAAACCTGCAAATCATATGTTAATAGCTTTTGCCCATCCTTTCATGAGTCACATCTTGTAATTTTGATAGAATAAGAGTTAAAAACCGATTTCGTCAACTCTGGAATTTTTTGCAACTGTTCTAAAAAAAAAATTCAAATTTTCAATCTGGTCCTATAACTCACAACATAGTACTATTTCACAGCTATCAAATAGAAAAGACTAGAAAGATCAGGACTACACTTTATTTTCTCAATTTTAAACATGGTATTTTAGAAGCCTCCGCTTGCTTGGCCTTCTTCATGATTTCCATCGATCTTTATAATTCTTTCTTTTAATCTTTAAATATTCTTCAACCTTCCTTCATATCTTTTTTATGGTAATCTTCAACCTTCCTTCTTATCTTCTTACGGTTATCTTCAACCTTCCTTCATATCCTCTTACGGCTATTCTCCTCAAATGGATCAATCTCTTAATAACTCTTTTTCCATTGACAAACCATACAAACTTCCCCAGTTTCTCACTCTAACGATCCGTCTGGATTGATCAAATTACAACTACTGGAGATCACAGGTGTTAGCGATTGTTCGTGCTCACAGTTTTGAGCAGATATTAATCGGAACCAAAGACAGTATACCTCTTCCTATGGTTACAGATGCTCTCTCTGATTCCGATGTCGTTAATCCAGATTTTCTTCTCTGGCAGCGAAAGGATCAGTTTCTTCTCGGATGGATGTTTAGCTCTATTTCTGAGTGCATGTTGGGACATGTGAGCAGATGCTTGCACGCATCTGAGTGCTTGAGGATCTATTTCGTTCACAGACTAAAGCTCGTCTTATGCATCTTCGTTTTCAACTCCAAACATTGAAAAAGGATAATCTCTCTATTGATGAATTTGTCCTACAGATTCGATCTATTGTGGATGATATTCGTGTTGTTGGTCACGAATTAACTGATGATGATGTGATTATGTATCTCCTTGGTGGTTTGGGTCCGGAATATGATGCGGTGGTGGTCAATTTAACCACTCGTTCGGAGAGCCTATCACTTACTGAAGTCCAGACAATTCTACAAACACATGAGATGTGTTTGCTATATGCCTCCTCTGTTAATCGTGTGCTTCCTGGTTCTAATTCCTTTCCCTCTCTGGCTACTCCTTCAGTGTGTGACAATGAAAGATGGCTCTACGAAAGGGAAGCCTAAGAGTAAAGGAAAATACTATGGGAAATCAAAAGTCATTTGTCAACTTTGTGGCAAACATAACCATGTTGCAGCTAAATGCTATAAATGTTTTGATTCATCCTTTCATGGTCTGGAAAACATAGGAACTTCAACTTTTGCTTCACCATAGTGTCAGGCTCATACTCTTCACTCCACCTCTGGGATACTCAGCTCATCTCCGTCTTCTCGGATGGATGTTTAGCTCTAATTTTTAAAGATGGCGGAGCGACAATTTGGTAAAAAGGTTAAGGCATTTCATTGTGATATGGGTGGGGAGTTTGTCACACTACACAAATACTTCAAAGATCAGGGTATTACTATTCAATACTCTTGCCCGTATACGCATCAACAAAATGGACTTGTTGAGCGTGAACATCAACATATTTATGAGATGGGACTTTGTCTACTTGCCCAGACAGCTTTGCCAATGTGTTTTTGGTGGGATGCTTTCTCAACAGCTGTATTTACCATCAACCTTCTTCCCACTCCAGTTCTTAATGATTCTTCCCCATTTCAATCCCTTTATAAAAAGCCTCCTGACCTTGGCTTCCTTCTAGTTTTTGAGTGCTCTTGCTTTCCTTACCTTCGTCCCTACAATACCACCAAACTTCAATTTCGCTCTTCCAAGTGCTTGTTTCTGGGGTACAGTCCTTTTTCACAAAGGGTACAAGTGTTATCATCATTCGGGGTAGGTTTACATATCTCAAACAGTTCAATTTAATGAATTTGAGTTTCTATACTCCTTGTTGTTTTCCCCGAAAGCCACCCCTTCATATTGTTCTACTTAAGTTCAATCATCTTTGTATGTTCTCCCTTTTCCTTCCCCTAATTATCAAACCGCTCCTCCCCCACCATTACACTCTAACCCCTTATCTCAAGACTTCCCTCCTGCTCTTATTTCTCATTCACAGCCCTCTCATTTTCATAACTCGGCATCAAATCCCTCTCCTGTATTAGAGGCTAATTCTGCCCCTGCTCCCTCACCGGGTATTTCCGCTAGTTCATCACCTATTCCTCCCCCTACACATCCCATGGTAACCCGTTCTAAAATAGGCAGTCTTAAAATGAGGATATTTTATACAGTTATTGCACCGAAGGTTGAACCTGATATTGTTTCTGAGGCATTAACTTCCCCTCGATAGAAGCAGGCTATGCAGGAAGAATATGATGCCCTCATTCGCAATGACACTTGACAGCTTGTTCCGCTAACTTCTGATATGCATCCGATCACAGCAAAATGGATTTTTCAGGTTAAATACAATAAGGATGGGCCTATTGATTGATATAAAGCTCGACTTGTGGCTCGAGGCTTTCAACAATTAGCTGGAGTAGATTATTTTCATACTTACAGCCCGGTTATTAAGCCCATCCCTATTCGGATTGTGTTGAGCCTTGCTATTACTCGAGGGTGGCGCATTCAACAAATTGATATTAATAATGCATTCCTTAATAGGGAGTTAAAGAAGCAGGTTTATATTGAACAACCCCAAGGTTTTGAGGATATCCCTAGGCCGAATCATGTGTGCCACTTAAAAAAAATCTCTATATGGGTTGAAGCAATCCCCTAAGGCTTGGTATGACAAACTCAAAGGATTTCTACAACAGTGTGGGTTTGTTCATTATGTGACTGACAATTGTCTTTTTCATATGAACTCTAGGAGTCGAATGTTTCTTCTTTTGGTGTATATATGTTGATGATATTCTTATTACGGGTGATGATTCTCGGCAAGTGCACACTCTCATTCATGATCTCTATACTCATTTTTCTTTGAAGCACCTTGGGGAAATTAACTATTTCTTGGGACTAGAGGCACATGTTACTCCTTCTTGCATTACCCTCACTCAATCCAAATATATTAGAGATATCCTCTCTCACACCAATCTTCTTTCGGCAAATCCATGTCCTACCCCGTCATGTCCGGGCCAAAAGCTTTCTCTTCATGATAGCTCTTCTTTTGACCAACCCTCTCTTTACCGTAGTGTGGTTGGAGCTCTTCAATACCTCACTCTCACTCATCCCGATATCTCTTTTGGTGTAAACAAACTTAGCCAATTCCTCCATTATCCTTCCCAGAATCATTGGAAGGCTTGCAAGCGTGTTCTGAGATATCTCAAGGGTACGTCTAGTGTAGGTCTTCTTTCACTTCTATTGCTTCTTTTCAGTTGCAGGGATTTGTGGATGCTGATTACGCCTCATGTGTAGAAGATCGGCGCAGTACCAATGATTAGGCGTGAAATTGTTAGGATTTTAGCCTGAATTGCCCGTGTTTTGAGTGCTTTTGATGAGTATTTAAAGTCATTTGAGTATCATTTTCATAAAATAATGAATTTTCCTCTTTGATGCTTATAGTTGGAAAGAGGGAAAAAATGGAGTTCGTAGGACTATGAATCGACTCAAACGGACTCCCAGATGAGAAGATATGAAGGAAATATAAAAAGTATTAGTTCGGGCGAAGATAAATGCTAGTTGGTTCAAAAGAAGAAGAGGTCGAGCGCCCTAGCTCATGCGCCTAGCGCACTAGCTCGAAGAGATTGTGTGCCACATGCTCACTAAAAGACGATAGCACACGACCAGTGCAAGCTTGTGCGCTTAGCGCACGAGCAGGAGGAGGTCGAGCGCCCGACGGGTTCTGGAAGATTGGAGCGCACGACCAGTGCAAGCTCTTGCTCCTAGCACACGGCCAAACCCAGAGCTCGTGCGTTTGACGGGAATTTCAGGCCCAATTCGTCTCAAAGCCTATAAATACCCCTTCCAAGCATATTTGACAGACTTTTTGACACACCACTTGATACTTTAGATAGATTTTGAAGGAGAAGAGCTTTGGAAGGAGGATTTGAAGAGTTTACGTCTTGTAATCGAGGTTTTAATTTATGAATTCATAGTTTAGCGATTTCTTTTGACCCTTTTGTTTTAATTCTTTCTTTCTTAAATCTTTGAGACTTATAAACTCTACTTTTCCAGATTTCCATAGAATCAATATTGAGACTTGATTCAATTTCTTCCATAATTAGTTTATGTTCTTGAATTTCTTGATTCTTTTAATTATGTTGATGATTATTTATCTTGTTATTGTTTTTTTTCTTCAAATCACCATGTTAGGCTAGAACCCTTGAATGCTTAGGATATGATGAACTCGTAGAAGTAGGATGTTGGTACATAATTAGGATAATTCGTGATGTTTAGTGCTAGTTCACTTAATTGTTAAATTCTTAAAATAAACCCTAGAATTATCTTGGAATTGAGTACGAAAATTGTTAGAGAGAGGACGATCTTATCACTCTTTAATAACGAATAGGCTTAACGAGAGGGTTATAGAAGGATTTTATCATCTACCGGTTTATTTAGGGAGGACGACCGCATCACCTTAGTTAAATTAGGGTCTCAATAAGTAAACACAATCCATATAACTTGATTAGTGGATTGGTGAAGTAGGTTGATATGGCGAAGTATTAGGGTTAATTCTTGAGCTTTTAGTCTTTCAATCTGGTGCTAGATTAGGTAAGTTGATTGCCTAGTTTTAGTACACTTAGGATTAATACTTGCACATCACGATTATTTTAGTTATCGTACCAACTCCGTTAGTATACGTTGGGATTCCTATCCTGAGCATCATCATCCATATTTGAACCTTAAACCCCAGTTATTAGTTTAGATTAATTATTTGCATTAATAGTGGTAGAATATAGAGTAGATTAATATAATTCTTAACCCAGAACGTACACTAATATTAACTACGACGCGTAGATCTCCAGGGCTCTATTCGCATACATACCTTCATTTGGGTTCTATATACTTGGTCCTTATACTTGCTAATACTGCTGTGATTCCATACTCTTGTGGGGTGATTACTAGTATAACTAGTATTTTGCGTTCAAGTCAATGGCGCCGTTGCCGGGGAATGACGATGTATGTCCATTGAGTAGGACTTGGAGATAGTTTAGTAGTTAGTAGTGAGTGCTTTTATTTTTCTGTTTATTCGTATTCATTAGGCAGTTACATTTTTATATTTCTTTTGGTGTTTCAGGTATATAAAACACGCTCGCAGGGAGAGTCGAGCGAAGATAGAACAAAGTTAGACCCTGAGACAATCGGCAGAAGAAATAGAGCCTTCTATCGAAGGATGAACACTGCCGGAGGAGAAAATTCAAACATGGACTTAGGTAATGAGTTGGATGGAGATGTAGCTAATTACAATCAGGTAGTGGAACGGGTTGTGGGAGTTGAAGGAAATGGCAGTCAGAAGCAAGTTCCTTCAGGGGAAAGCCAGAGCCAAAACCCGGTCCCACAGCATCGAGACAACCCAGCTTAAAACCAAGTCTCAAATCCTCTAAACAATCCTGTCTACCCACAGAACAACCCACCTTACACATACCCGTATTCACCATATCCTTTTCCACCATACTACCCTCCACAACCTAACTATAACTCACCTCGTATTCCACAAATACCTCTACCACCGGTATATTCCCAACATGTTCCTCAGAACATTGATCCTGGTATGGCAATCAGAGGAAAGTTTGAGGCGCAGCCTCAACGGTACTATGATGGTGTAGCTATGCGACCAGTGGAAGCAACAACTTTTCTATCTCCCCAGGGATCCTGAAGATGCTTGTCGAGAACTAATTTAAAGGGGAGGTCGGAAAGGATAATCCTCACGCTCACCTGATGATAGCTTCAACGTTCAATTACAATGACATGTCTGAAGATGCCAAGAGACTCAGGTTGTTCCAGTTCTCTCTAACGGGAATAGCCAAGGAGTGGTATGATAACACGCTCCCAAGGGGATGTGTAACCATATGGGCCGAGCTCAAGCGTTTGTTCCTCGAGTGATTTTACCCTCCTTCTAGAACGATCAAAGCAAGGAAAAAGATCTCGTCTTTCAAGCAGAAGTCAGGAGAGTAATTAAGTCAGGCTTGTGAGAGGTTCTCTAATATGCTCATTGAGTGCCCGCAGCACGGGTACAACGAGAGTGACATCATGGCCTATTTCTACTGTGGAGCCAGCAAGGCAGCTCAAGACCACCTCGATGCATGTGCTAGTGGAGCATTCCTGAATAGTAGTGTAGCTCGGTGCAAAGAGATAGTTGAAAATATTGTCAAGAATGTTGGGCAATGGAACGAGGTTCAAGAGTTTTAGTGGGCTTATCAGATTGAAGAGAGCGAGGGAACTAGAAAGTTGCTGATGGCGATGATGGAGAAGATCGGCAATCTAGAGGTTGGGCAGAATCTGAGTGGAGGGAATACTGCAGTGTGTGAGAAAGTGGATCAGCCAGGATGCCAGCAAGAGGTGACCAACTATATGGGAGGGCCTAATTATAATCAGAATGGCTATCAAGGTGGAAATTATCAGGGGCGACCAACTTATGGTCAACCGTTTGTACCACTAGGTCCACAGTCTCCTCAGAATCAATGGAGGAATACTCAGGGGTATCAAGGAGGCCAGCATCCTCCTCAAAATCAATGGAGGAAGAATGAAAATTTCTCTTATAGCAATCCCAAGGCAGGAATAACTGTACCTCCAAATGTCGACTCTGGCTCAAAACTCCCCGGAGAAGAAGGAGGTGCTACCACTGATGAGATGTTACGTGTTATTCTACATAAGGTGGAGGAAGGTAGTAAGAGGCTATCCTCTTTGGAGTATGACGTGAAAGAGATGAGTAAGAAGAATGATCATTGTGATCAAGATCTCCAGAAGAGGGATATGGAGCTGAATAGAATTCAGCAAGAGAACAATAGGCGGTTCACTTCCATGGAGTACCAGATTAGCCAGATCGCAAAATCATTGGGTAGAGAGCCCGGGAAATATCCGTCTATGCTGGAGGGGAACCCGAAAGAACAATGCAAGGCGATCCAACTAAGAAGTGGAACCAAGTATGATGGTCCTCCACTACCTGCTGATGTGGAGGAAGTCCATAGAGATATGGAGGGTCAAGAACATAAGAAAGATAGGGATGAGGCAGTTGAGGAGGAGGTTGATGTAGAAGATGCTCAGAAAGGCAAAGACAAGGAGGAAGAGATTGAGGAGATTGAAAAAGTTCCAAAGTGGAAAAAGGCAATAGAAGCTTGGAAGAATGTGAAGGAGACCGAGCAAGACGAATGGAGGGTACCCAAATCTGTGATACCGGTCCCGTATCCGCAGCGATTCATGAAGAAGAAATTAGATGAAAAGTTCGCTAAGTTTCTTGATGTCTTTAAAAAGCTGCATATTAACATACCTTTTTATGATGCTTTGGAACATATGTCTAATTATGCCAAGTTCCTGAAGGACTTGATAGCTAAGAGGAGAAGAGTTAATGAGCCCAAGTTGGTGCAGCTAAATCATGAGGTAAGTGCATTAGTGCACAAAGCGCTTCCCCCAAAATTGAAGGATCCCGGTAGCTTCACGATCTTATGTGATATCGGGAATGGAGTCAAGAAATGAGCGTTGTGTGATCTTGGAGCGAGATTTAATCTGATGCCATTGTCGCTATTTAAGAAGTTGAAGGGTAAAGAACTTCAGCCGGCAATGATGACGCTACAACTCACCGACCGGTCTATTACTCGACCTCAAGGTGTGGTTGAAGACGTCCTTGTTAAAGTTGGAGATCATATTTTTTCAACTGATTTCGTAGTACTCGACATGGAGGAAGATGAACACGTGCCTCTGATTTTGGGAAGGTCATTCTTAGCCACTGCCGGAATGGTGTTGGATGTGGCGAATGGAAAGATCACGGTAAAGATAGATGATCAAGAGGTGAAAATTTCCCTATATGAAACCATGAAACACCTGAAGGAAGATGAGAGTTGTCATTCCATAGATGTCATTGATCCTTGTGTTGAAGACACACCTCCTATCTCTAACCTTTCTTATATACGTGATTATGATAATCCTTCACTTAATGATTTAACATTTGAGCATTATGATCTTGATTGTTTTGATAGGGATAAAGGCAAGAAGTTGAAGGATGAAGAATTTAAAAGGGTGGAGGTGGCCAAATTAGAGAAAAAAAAAGAGGAGTTGATGTTAAGAAGACAAAATCCAAGAAGTGGGTACCTCCGTGGAGAGCGAAAAAGAAAGTGAAAACCACCGCCCGAGGTGAAGAAGGAGGATGGGAATCGAGCGAAAAACTTAGACATCTTCTCTTATGAAAATAAGGGAGGTAAATTTGAGTATCATGTCCCATAAGCTCTTTTGAGCTCGGTCCGACATTAGGACCTTAAAAATAGCGCTAAGTGGGAGGCAACCCATTTTTTACTTGCTTTTGTGTGTTTTGTTTTTCGTGTTTGTTTTTGTGTGAATCGTAAGTTCTAACCTCGTACTTGAGAGTTTTTATTTTGTAGGCTTGCCTTGAGGGTGAAGGAATGCCCAAGAAGTGGAGATTGAAGGGACCAACTCGAGACAAGGGAGTGTGCCAAGTTGTTAAGGGAAACTGAATTATTTGGATGAGGTAACCACCACCCCAAACTTTGTATCAAACTTGGTGGAAATATTTTATCCTGTATCTCAAAGAAACAGAGTGTGGTTGCTCGGAGTACTACGAAGACGGATTATTGCTCTCTTGCTCTTGCCACTTCGGATATTCTTTGGATTCACACTTTGTTTCAAGAACTCAGTCTTCCGCTGTTATCTCCTTCCCTGCTTTGGTCTGATAATTCTGGGGTAATCTCTCTTGCCTTCAGTCCTTCTTTTCATTCTCAGGCAAAGAACATTAAGATAGATGTTCATTTTATACGAGAAAAGGTTCAACGCTAGCAGCTCGATGTTCGATACATTCCTTCCGAGGATCAGATTGCGGATAGCTTGACAAAGCCTCTTGCTCCAACTCGATTTTAGCATCTTTGTTCACATCTTGGGCTTATTCAAATATCTAGCTTGAATTCAATAGGAGCATGTTAGGCTAATAGATTTTAGCTACTGTGAAAAGCCAACGATCAACTCTTAGTTACTGTGAAAAGACAAGCAAGTTGTATTTACACTTTTTTCAGTTTTGAGTTTGTTAGAAAGATCAGGGCTATTCAACTCATGTATATAAACATGTAACTCACACTGAATTCATTAGTTATGAAATTACACTTTATTTTCTCAGTTTTAAACAGAGTCAAAATTGTTATGACAACAAACGACGTAATTTGTGTTTTTCCGATAGAAATGGAACTGAAATCGGACTATGTGGTGAATTATGGGATGAAATTGAAAATCTGATATTTTTTGCAACCTTTAGTGAAAAAATCAAGCTTTTATGGGACAAAATCGGTTTTTAACTCAAGACTATGAAAATCTTCTTGTATCAACGATTTTGTATTGCATCCGCTTATATCAAAGATGGCAAAAACTTGTATGAGACCGTCTCATAATATGAGACCGATCAAATTAAAAAAAGTGATAGGGTTATAATTAAATGTGATAGTATTTTTAAAGAAAAGTGATAAGTCACTTTTAACAAATATATTATCACTTTTTGTTTAAACTTTATCACTTTTTAAAAGTGACAACTTTTTAATTAATAAGTGACACGTTTTAAATTAAAAGTGGATCAAATATTATTGGTCTCATACTATGAGACGGTCTCACACAAGACTTACTCATCAAAGATTTATGGAGCAGATACGGAATTAATGCTTGGTATTAAGAGAGATATCATAAATTTTAAATTTCTTATTATTCTTTTAAATGGCTAAAACTTAAAAGAATATTTATTACACAAACTCTCATATTTATTACACAAACTCTCCAATGTAGATGATCAACCTACACTGTAAAAAAATGCGGATTAGCGACTGGTTTTTTGTTACAAAATTGAATTAGCGACCGATTTTTGACCGATTGAAGTCGGTCGCTAAAACGCGGATAACCAATATTAGCGACCGCCTTTTAAAATCGGTCGTTGTTTAGAGACCGCCAAGACGGTCACAAAGATTTAGAGACCGTCACCGGTCAGTCGCTGATCCGACCAGAGTCCCGTTTTTTTTAATTCATCAAATTAATTTCTTCTTGTTTCTAATTCATTTATATATATCACTATTTTTTTTTTGTAAATTTAATATTTTAGACTACTATAATATTAATTTATTCATAGTATATGCATTTAATTGTAAATAACTCTAAATTCTTCTTCTTCTTCTTCTTCTTCTTCTTCTTCTTCTTCTTCTTCTTCTTCTTCTTCTTCTTCTTCTTCTTCTTCTTCTTCTTCGTCCTCCTCTTCCTCCTCTTCTTGGACCTCAATTTGAAATGTATTTTCAGTTTGTGCAGGGTCTTCCTTAGATGAATTAAAAAGTTCCACCAAAGACCTTGCCTTAACTTTGCAAACTGTCCTTAAGTGTTGTCTACTTGACTCCGGGTATTTGCAATAATATACCTGAGATGCATCTGTATGGAATTTATATCCATTTACGTAATACCCTTTGTATGATGTCAACTGTCGTAGTGGCTTTTTGCTCAGAGCTTCTAGATGTGGGTTGTGAAGTTGGTTATTTAGACCCTGTAAATATAAAATTATTTTTATATAATGAGTTGTATTAAAATAATAGTCATATAATTAAGCTTACTCACGTAAGATTGGAACCAATATAGGAATTGTTTGGAAACCAACTGATAGACTTCTTCATCTGTGATGTCTGGTACTTCTTGTCGAGTGTGGTCACAAAATATCCTAATATGTAAAAAAATAAACAATTATACAAAGCATTGAGTATAACAGCACATATCTAAAAATAATTTACTTACTAGATGTAAGGTTGCACTTCAGGTGGTTCGAACTGAGTGTATGGAACATGGGCCTCCTCCATGGATGGTTCATCCTGAGTATACGGAACATGATTTGAACCACCAATCTCAAATCATACACCTTCACCAATGCTCCACTGCGTATAAAAGTTTTCAAGTGTATCGATATCAATATCCCACCGCTCTTCACCGTGACTGGTCCAATAGTAGTAGCGGAGAACAAAACCAACCCTAAAAAGATGAGTTTTAACCTCATCAATACTCAAGTATCTCATATTCCTGCATTTTCTTCCTTTACACGGGCATCTAAGCTTATTGAAACGATCAAGGCAGTGTGGATGAAAATATGCAAACCCAATAATTTTTTTCATTTTACGGTAAAATTGAACGTTAATGCCCCCCCCCCCCATCATACGAGGCATTGAGTACATCCAACCACGATCTGGATATTTTATTTGTTTCAAATTAATAGTAATTAAAAGTTAATTAAAAAATGGCAGAGTTTCGACTATAAACAGACATATCCATCAAACATAATAAACTAATCAAATACATCATATTATTTAATTCAAAAATTTTGGGCAGAGTTTTGACTATAAATAGACATACCCATATTTATTTTTTCACATAAATCCAACATAACAATCATATATACTAAATCACTACTATACATTTAAGCATGCATACTAAAAATTTACCAAAACATAAAATATATACAACAAAAGAATTAAACGGTAAAAGTGTGAAAATATACGGTGAAGTTGAAGCAACGAGCACAATGTGATATTGAACCAGTCGATTGCTACCATCACTTCAAAAAGACCTTCATCGTAGATTAAACGAACGAAAAATGAGTTTAGAAGAGTTTTTTCGTAAAAAAATATGAAAGAAGAAGAAGAAGAAGAACAAAATCTATTCTGTGATAGACATTTAGCAACCGCCTTAAGGGTATTAGCGACCGACAAGGGCGGTCGCTTAACAGCGTACCGAAACTGGGTCATTATTGTCTACCTGTCATCTTCGGATTCGTGATTTGCGACCGCCGTAGGCGATCGCACAACATGCAACCAAGTTTACGACTGATATCGGTCGCTAATCGGGAAAATACAACGTCGCCTGAACCCAACGGTCAAGGCGGTCGCTAACTTTATCTCTGATTTGCGACCAACTTGTCTGGCGGTCGCTAATCCCCAACCTTTTGACCATTCCAGACCGTCGGTCGTAAATCGGTCGCTAATCACCCTATTTAGCGACCAATTTAAAGGCGGTCGCTAAAACGCGTCTTTTTTGTAGTGCTAAGTGTTGGAATTGTGTCAATTTTATGGTGAAATTAGTCAACAACTAATATGTTATAAGAAAGTAACTAATATCTTTCAATGAAATAGTTAATGTCATTCAAAATTAAGACATTATAGCAAAAAAAAAAAAAGTAAAACTTTATAATAAAACAACTAACACTACAAGAAATTATACATTTCGTGACGAAATATTTTGGAACGATACAAAAATCATCACAATTTGTTACTTAAAGACGATCAATTTTATTTTCGTCATTAAAATATGAGCAATAGTGACAATTTTTTATTTTGTCACCATTAATAATTTTTTTCGTCACTAATTTATAAATTTCATGACGATATAAATAAATATGTCACAAAAAGAATATGTGACGAATTTAATAATAATTGGTAACGGAATTCGACGTCACATAAATACATAATTTCGTGACGATGTTATTTTTTGTCATTAATTATCCAAAATAATTAGTGACAAAATCTTTTCATCACAATAATAATTGGTGACAATTTTAGTAATTAACGGTGACGATATTCAACGTCATAAAAAATATATTTTCATGACGATGTCATTTCTCATCATCAATTATGCTATATAATTAGTGACAAAACTATTTCATCACAATAGTAATTGTTGACGATTTAGTAATAACCAGTGACGATATTTAACGTCATAAAAAAATTAATGACGATGCTTATTTTCGTCATTACTTATTTGAAATAATTAGTGAAAATAAGATGACAATTTGAATAATAATTGTTAAAAAAATTATTTCGCCACAATAATAATTGATGATGATTTTAATAATAAGTGGTGAAGATAATCAATGGCGTAAAAAATACATTTCCATGACGATGATACTTTAATCATTAATTATTCGTAATAGTTAGTGGCAATGTTATTTCATTGCAATTATAATTTTGATGGTTTTATAATAATAATTTGTGATAGTATTCAACGTCATAAAAATATTCTTTCATTAATAATTTTGAAATAACTACTCAAAAAAAGTATTTCTTCACTATAATTGTAGAGAAAATATTCTTTAATATATTTGATGACAACCATTTAAGTTATATATTACAATATTTTCATGGTAATGCTATTCTTCTTCATTGAAGGTATGTATAGAGTGAAAATAGTTTATACATGAATTATTAAAGGGTATTAGTTGTTTTCGCTATATAGTATTAGTTGTTTTCGTTGAAGGGTATTAGTTGTTTTCACTGAACAACTAAGATTCTTCAGTATAAATAAGTAATACTCTTTAGTAAAAACAACTAATACTCTTTAATAGAAACAACTAATACATTTCAATGATTCATATATGAACCATTTTCACTCTATATTATGTCCTTCATTAATTTTTCGAAGCAATTAGCAACAATATTCTTTCAAAACACGCACTCAAATAAATATTTATAAATATATATATATATATATATATATATATATATCACTATTAATAATCATTTGTCACTTTTATGCACGAATTTCATTTTTAAGTGAAGAATTTGAATTTAGTCATTCAAAATTATTCTTTCTAACGGATTTATTATTGTCATTACCAATGATTTATTAGTTACAATTAGCAAATTTTAAAAAACAATGATCAGATTCTGAGTTAATTTTTAGTTATTGTAACTCAAAATTTCCATCATTTTGGAGTTAAAAAAAAATAAAAATAAAAGAGGTGCAAAAAGTTGGATTGCTAGGCTTAGCCTAACTAAAATTTATAAAAGGGATAGAACTTGTGTGAGACCATCTAATGATAGAGTATAAATTGAATATGACACATTAATATATTGATAATGGTGAGTATAAATTTGTGATGTCTCATGCCAATTGACGGTTTCACGTAAATTTTTATCAAATGATCTTAATTAAAAAATTGAAAATATTATTACCGAGTGCTCGGTAGGATAAGAGCAATAAAAATATAAGATTCAGATTATTTTTAAGATATAGTAATATAGAGTAATGAGATGAGATTACAAAAAAAAAAAAAAAAAAATTGTGCCCCTGTTTTTTCTTCTTGGTTTGCATTGTATGATAGTTTCTACGTATATTTAGAGAGTACAAATTATTTTCGCAAATGAATGTGAGTTGAAGGGTACAAAGGGTATGAGTTGTTTAACTAAAGTGTATTAGTTATTAACACTAAAAGATATTAATTATTTACACTAAAAATATTACAGAATAATTTATACATAGAACAATTTTCACTCCATACTAGCTGCTTTTTCTTTCTATTTTTTTTTCTTCGAAAGCATTTAGTCTGCTAAAGCCTGTCGATATGTGATGGCTATGTTTCTTTACAATAAAGAATTGCTATTGATGTAGTCTATGATGCACGGATTCTTCTAAAAATATCACAATGCAGTATCGGATTCGCACCCGCCCCCTAAAAAGGGTGCGATTCTTGAATCCACGAATCAGATTCTCCATATGGCGAATTCGGCTGCCACGTGGCGAATCCACCAACGGATACTCGAATTCTCCCCACGAATCCTACCTATTAAGCATTAAATATGTTATTTAAATTGAAATTTATTATATAATATAATTTAAATTGACAATGTGACACTTGTTTTATATTGAAATCACTGTTATGACGTATGTATTAGGCTAATGGAACTTTAATTAATTTTTTGTTACTTAATTATATTAAATTATTGAATATGTTTAAGTTTTGGGTCAGAGAACATATGAATTATATACATTCGATTTACAAAATTTTAAAATATACTTATTTATTTAGGTATTATATATAATAAAATATAATTAAACAGACGTATCATTGACGAATCACACCCTAAATTTTTTTAAAATTCATATCCCCGTATTTGTATCATATCGCCCCCACACTCTCACCCGCACCTGTGCAATATAGGATGTAGTCAATGTTTGGTATTTATTTGTGCCCCTCTCCTAATTGTAAACCGTCCCTGCTTCAACTGTAAAAAAATTTAAGTGCTAATTTGCAATATATATAATACCTAGTGCAGTATCTATCTACACGTTCAGGTTTCTCTAGTATACCAACATATACTCATAATTAAGGTTCCAAGAAGGGAAGATAAATAAGAACCCATGGGCTGACTTTGGTCTTTTGGAAGTTGGTTTTCATCAGATGGAAAATGTTCAACAGCCGGCAAGAAAACTATGAACTTTGCACAACACAAACAACCAAAGCAAAAGAAATAAACGAAGTGGGCAGCTTCCAGACAAAAATACATGCCATGATTTATGAAAACAGAAACATGAACAAGGAGACGAATAATAGTTCCAGAATAGGCATGTTTGCACCAAACGTTAAATTCTCGAACGCACATATGGTTAATAAGAAATATTCAAATTCCATGGACCATTGATTTAGGAATATCTGATCATATGACAGGTGATGATAATTTGTTTCACAAAAACACTTGCAAAGAAAATTACTCTCAGATATTATGTGTTTATGGTTAAACCCCTTACTGATGTAACAAAACAGGGTCAAATTTTGTGGCATGAGAAAGCTGGGAAGCATTTCAGAAACTAACACATGATATGACTACTACTCCAATAGTGCAACTTTCCATATTTTGTGACTGAAACAAATGCTAGTTGTGAAGGTTTGGCAATAGGTTGATGCAAGAACATCAACATCTAGCTTATATGAGTAAGTCTTTCAGTGCTAAGCATGGGGGTCTATCAATGTGAAAAAAAAAATTAGGTGGCGCTTGTTTCAAGCTCTTCAATGGGAATGAGAATGAATATTTTTTTCCTCCACTCCCCCGCATATGTTGGAGGAAGAATTATCCATGGTGGTGACATGTCATTTGTATTTTGTGTTATCCCACATATTTGGAAAAGACGAGACAAAAGAAAGTTGTTGATGGAGGTGGAGAGAGTGCTTAGGAGGAATGATTGTAGGATGTGAAGAGGTTAATCAAATTGGCTAATGATTACCTTATTTACACTACAAAAAAGATGGAGTTTAGCGACGGAAAATTTGCGACGGCCAAATATCCGTCGCAAATATCGTGAATTTGCAACGGATTTTGGTAAGCCATCGAAAAAGATGACACTTTGTGACGACTTAGGAAGACCGTCACAAAAGTTAGTAATTTGCAACGGAAAAGTCTGTCGCAACAACTAGGGCCCACCGCCTTCGTCTTAAACCGGCTACATTTGCGACGGATAGGTCGTCGCAAATTTTAACTTTGAGTTTGCGGCGGTCAATTCCATCGCAAAACACCCGTTTAAAGGTGACCGTTCGGGAAGCGACCCGTTTGACTGATTTGCGACGGAACAGGCCGTCGCAATTTTAAACTTTGTATTTGCGACAGACCAAAGTCGTCGCAAATCTTACATTTATATTCGCGACCTTTCGGGAAACAGCCCATTGACTGATTTGCGACGGAATGTCCGTCGCAAATCCGAACCGGTTTTACGCGTCTTCTCGGGAAACGGTGTGTTGACTGATTTGCGATGGAAAGTCGTCGTAAATCAGTAAAAACAACGTCGTTTTTGCTTTGACAGGCAAAATTTGCGACGAATAGGCGTCCGTCGCAAAATCTTTTACACTTATAAAACTCTCCTCGCGAAGCAGACGGAGAGTGCGAAAAAAAAGGAGGAAAACGAAAGGAAAAGGAAGGAGAAGTCGGGTTTAGTTGATTGTAGAGCCAATCCGTCCCCACCGAGTTCTCGTTTCGACATTTTCTACAAATAAACCGTAAGTTTTCTTCATTTTTACCGTTTAAAATTTAATTTTAAAGCATGTTTAGAGAATTGATTTTAGTTGAATTATATTAGTAATGAATTGATTTTAGTTGAATTAATTGATCGAATTATAATTTAAAGCATGTTTAATTTATGTTAAGTTTAGAATTGAATTAGTTGAATTGTTTGAATTATATTAGAAATGAATTGATTTTAGTTGAATTAGTTGAATTAGTTGAATTATAATTTAATTTTAAAGCATGTTTAGAATTTCTTAAGCTTATAATTGAATTAGTTGAATTGTTTGAATTATATTAGAAATGAATTGATTTTAGTTGAATTAGCTTAGTTGATCGAATTTTAATTTAATTTTAAAGCATGTTTAGAAATAGTTGAATTTGTTAAGTTTAGAATTGATTTTAGTTGAATTGTTTGAATTATAATTTAATTTTAAAGCATGTTTAGAATTTGTTAAGTTTAGAATTGATTTTAGTTGAATTGTAGTTAATTAAATTGATTTTAGTTGAATTAGATTAGTTGATTGAATTTTAATTTAATTTTAAAGTATGTTTAGAATTTTTTTCGAATTATGTTATAGATTTTTAAAGCATGTTTAATTTCATTGATTTTAATTTAATATTTCAAATTTTGTTATAGATGAGTGGACAAGGCAGTGGCAGTGGCAGTCAGCAGCCTCCGAGGGATGAGGAGGCGAGTCGAGGAGGGCGAGGAGGGAGGAGACGACGGGCCTCACTGAGACCCGTGGTTCCACCTATTTTCAGATCGAGGTCTCAATCAGAGACCTCTTCACAGCCTGGCTTCTCCTCACAGCAGACTGATGAGGGCTCATCCTCCTCCCGACAGTATCCGGTTGTTAAAGCACGGATGACTATTCAGCCACATGGTTCAACGTAAGTTTTAATATTTTATACTCAATTTTTTTATTAATTAAAACCTAATTATTTTACTAACTTTGAAGTTTTAATTTTACAGTTGGATTCCTGGTCATGAGGCTAGTAATCAGGTTTCCCAGTCCATCATTGGATGTGGATTCGAGCTCATCGCTTACAGTTGGGGGCTAGTGTCCGATGCAATGAAACAGACATACTTCAAGGAGTTTAAGGTATTAATTTAATTTATTAATTCACCGTTTATTAATATCAAATATATAAACAGATATTTACATTTAAATTGTAATTGCAGAAAGAATGTGTCTGGGCACCGGAGCACGATGACCAAATGTGGAAGAATTTCGAAAAATATGTGGCGGAAAGGTACAGAGACCTCCTTTTTAGAATGAGGGAGAAGTGGTACAAGAAGGGAGAGACCACCGACATGGGGACTGACAGTGAAAGGCGGCCGATTTGGGACCAATTCCTCCGGTACTGGGATTCTCCTGAATTCAAAGAGAAGTCGGCGAAAAACAAGGCGAATCGGCGTAGTGACCCTGATGGAGAAGGGATGGCGAGACATCGGGCCGGTTCTCGGTCCATTTATGAGCACGGGTTGAGATTTGTAAGTTCGTCTTTAATTTTGTAGTTTTTGAATTTATATTATTTTTTTCCTAATTTTTTATGAGTTGTATTAATTTTTACTATCTTTTTTTTCTAATTAGGCGGCGGAGCAAGGACGCGAGCCCTCTCATTTTGAGAGATTGCAGCTCGCCCACCCACTCGTCGAGGAGACTGGGAAGTCTACATACGGTCGTACCATCGAGATCCACGTAAGTATTATTTCAATATTAATAGTATTATTTCAATTTTTAAAATTAAAAGTATTATTTTATATTTTGTGTTCAATTTATTTAATTTTTTGTATAATAAATTTGCAGAGAAAGATGCTCAAGGACCTTGCCTCTCAGCCTCAGCCTGAGGAAACGGCAGAGGGGTCGGGGTCGATGCCCCCCCACACAGCCTTCTGTTGACGTTCAAAATGAATTGTACTTCAAGAACGTCAAGGCTAAAAAGGGGAGGTTCGCTGGATTGGCCAGCTTCGGAAAGAACTTTTTTCGACCTCGTGGCTCGGGCTCATCCTCCTCTCAGTCTTCCATCGACTCTCATCCCAGTGAGGTCGAGAGGCAACTTGCCACGGTGGTGGAGCAGATGAAGAACATGCAGAGGCAGCAGCGAGAGAAGGAAGAGTATGAGAGGCAGCAGCGAGAGAAGGAAGAGTATGAGAGGCAGCAGCGAGAGAAGGAAGAGTATGAGAGGCAGCAGCGAGAGGCGCACGACCGGTATACAGCCGAGATGCAGCAGTATTCAGTCGAGGTGCAGCAGTATATAGCGTCATGTAGGCGTGGTGGCAGATATTCGCCTCTGATTCAGTGTCACGAGCGCAAATGCTTGCGCCACCGATGTCGCCGGTCCCGCCGACCCAGCCATCGATGCCGCCGATCCCACCGATACAGCCACAGATGTTGTTGATGCCCCCGAACCAGCCGTCGATTGTTAACCTGGGCGAGGATGAGGAGGAGGAGGAAGAGGAGGACGGATTTAATTCCGACGGTTAAAAAATTTTGATTTTTAATAAATATGAAGTACACTTTTTTTTTAGTTTGAATTGTTACTTTAATTTAATTTTTGAATTGTTACTTTAATTTATAATTTTGTGAATTTATTTTAGTTTGAATTTACTTTTATTTAATGTCAAAATAAATAGTTTTAGCAAAAAAATAAAAATAAAATGGACACAACATTTATAAAAACAAGTGAGAAACGAAAATGAATTAATTTGGTGAATTATTAAAAAAAATGAATCAATTTGGATACATATACAATTAATTGCGTACAAATGAACGAATTATAAAATTATGCATTGTCGAAATAAATAATTTTACAAAATAAAAAAAATAGTTGAAAAAAATATTTTAATAAACAACTTAGATACAAAAAGAAATTAATTTGATGAATTATGGAAAAAAACGAGTCAATTTGGATACATATACAATTAATTTCGTACAAATGAACGAATTATAAATTTAAGCGGGAGTCGAAATAAATAATTTTACCAAAATAATAAAAATTAAATGGCCCCAACATTTATAAAAACAAGTGAGAAACGAAAATGAATAAATTTGGTGAATTATGGAAAAAAAACGAGTCAATTTGGATACATATACAATTAATTGCGTACAAATGAACGAATTATAAATTTAAGCGGGAGTCGAAATAAATAAGTTTACCAAAATAATAAAAATTAAATGGCCCCAACATTTATAAAAACAAGTGAGAAACGAAAATGAATTAATTTGGTGAATTATGGAAAAAAAACGAGTCAATTTGGATACATACACAATTAATTGCGTACAAATGAACGAATTATAAATTTAAGCGGGAGTTGAAATAAATAATTTTACCAAAATAATAAAAATTAAATGGCCCCAACATTTATAAAAACAAGTGAGAAACGAAAATGAATTAATTTGGTGAATTATGAAAAAAACGAATCAATTTGGATACATATACAATTAATGCGTACAAATGAACGAATTATAAAATTATGCATTGTCGAAATAAATAATTTTACAAAATAAAAAAAAATAGTTGGGCAAAATATTTTAATAAACAACTTAGATACGAAAAGAAATTAATTTGGTGAATTATAAAAAAAATGACTTAATTTGAATACATATACAAATAATTGCGTAAAAATGAACGAAAGAAGCACATTGCCTAGCGGCCGCCCCTCCTTCCCATGCACAAGAGGTCGCCTGTTCGACTCCTCTTGAGCGCAAACTTGGATTAATTGTTCAAGGCCTAATATTGATACATATAGAAGGTGGGCCGCATACAATAAGCCATGGGCCGGTGGCCCAGTGGTCCGAGCCCGCCCCGCCCACCCCGGGTGCCCGGGCTCGAACCACGCGACCCACATTTTTTTTTTGTACAGGTTCGGAATTTGCGACGGCTTAATTCCGTCGCAAAATGAAACTTTTGCGACGGAATATGCCCGTCGCAAATTGTAATCAAAAATATTTTTAAAAAAAATAAACATTTGCGACGGCCATGATCAGTCGAAAATGTTGTAGACCCAATCGGGTCTGACCCGAATTACTTGCGACGGACTGTAGGTCGTCGCAAATTTTGTGCGACCCGGCCGGGTCTGACCCACCAATTTTGCGACAGTTTTATCCGTCGTTAATTTGCGACGGACGGCCAAAATCTGTCGCAAAAATTAGTTACGTCTGTTTTAGGAACGGATACGTGTCCGTCGTAGAATCCGTCGCAAAACACTGTTTTTTTTGTAGTGTTAGGAGAGATAGTAGTGTCATTGATCAGTTTTTGTTCTCATTAACCACCATAATTGTCCTATTTCATGACCATTATCATTTCTATTGAAAAATTTCTAACCAAGCGCCCCCAAAAAAGTTACCTGATACACAAGCCCTTAATCGTCATAAAGATCAACACAGTTCAAAGTAAATTAACAAAAATTGTCTACACAGTTCAAAGTAAGATAACAGAATTAAGCAAATGCACTAGACTAGAGTTGGAAATCTTGCAGCAAAGAGTCCAAGTCATTCAAACTGCTGCAGCACAAGTTATGGCTATAACTAAAGTACATACCTTAACAACCATTGTCATGGGTCAACTTGTAAATAAGTGCAGTTTTTCCACCACCAACTGAACCATAAAGAAGCAACAATGCCTCTAATTCACAGCTAATGACACCATCTAAATTTTTTGTCAGAGCAGAGGTCAAGATAAAGGGCATTTCAGGACTTCTTCATACCATTAATGCAGAATGTGAACAATTATAGTTGCATATAATTAAGAGGTTGCAGAGAGTATAACATTTTTGCCTTAAAAGGATAAATGTAATATGTATAATATATAACTTATGAGAAATACATCTTTCTATGAGGCAGAAACATGGAAAACACACAAGAACTTGAGTAGAAAATTTGCTTTGTATATGGTAAGAAGACCGTCAAAATACATGTACATATAAAATTGAATTCCTTCCACGCTAACAAAATTCCTACCTTGTACCCTGTATGTCAATCTGATTTAATGGCAAGGTCTTCCCAGCCGTTGAAGATGTGTTCAAGGAACTACAACATGAATGCTATGAACCAATACCATCTTTAAGATCGACTTTTGTTCCAACTATTGCATCAGCATCACTAGTAGAACAATCAAGATGCCAAAGAGACATCTATACAAAATTCTTACCGTCTGCAGATAATATAAGGACTATACACTTGCAAAGAAAGGATAACAGGTACATGTTAACGAATACCAAACAATTTTATGATTCTAAAGCAGATCGTCAATTACCTTGATTTCTTTCAACTGAGTATCACCAGCAATAATTAGAGTAAATGATGCAAGTCAAAATATAGCTCTGGCCCTAGTTTGCAATTTGAAAGAAGCACCAACCAAAAAAAATGATAAGGTAAATTATTATACATGACCTCCGTTAAAACTCATCTGACATTATATGGCACATCTAAAACAACTCCAGCCCAAATCAGTTCACATCATGTTATTAGCGAGCTAAAATTTAGAATGAACTGCAGATGTTAGTCGAAAGAGAATATAAACTGTCCACACATAGGAACACCTACAATCTAGAACTCAAAGTTAAAAAGAAAAGGAAAACTCCCTCAATATTTCATACGCAGGTATCATACAATAAACTACTGTTTTATCTTATGTCAGTGTAAGCATCAATTATCATCACATTAATAAACTACTACAACAACATAACAAACTTTTGAGCATTTATCACCACGTAGCACCTAAATAGCTCCGGCACATACAACCGCCGCTTAATCAACTAAATAAATGGCATTGAAGAGAAAGAGGAATTTTGATACCTTGCCTCCCTACGCACAACATAAATTTAATCAAATCATAAATAATTATTACTAAAAAAGAAAATCTAAAAAAATTGATATATTGAATCAATTTCATAAATTAGACATAGAAACATGTCGGTTTCAATTATTTCTGAGCCACACCATCACACACACACATATATATATATATATATATATATATACCTAAACATATACTACTCACAAATGGGACCTTGTAAAGGGTATGAATAGAAAAAATTAAGATGAAGTGGGTGGGGGATTAATGCTTACAAGAAATTAGCTAGCGTGCGGGGATTCAAACCTGTGGAGAAAGAAACACAAAAGCCCTTATCTCAGCTTGAGATCACTTTGTGAATCCAACGCTTGCCAATTGACCTAAAATCAATTAAAAGCAATCGACATAACACAATTATATACATACATCATACATGTGTGTATATTTGACCGCAGTTTAGATTTGATATCGGTAATGAGGGCGGCGGTGGCAGGCAGCGGCTTGCGGTGCATATGTACTGGTAGGGGGGAAGATGTGTTATTTCTGTAGGTGTTGAAGATTGTGGTGCATATGTACTGTAAAAACGCACGATGTGACGATAATTGATGTACTGTAGAGGGCAACGGTGGCAGGCGGCGACTTACGGTGCATATGTACTGTAGAAATGACGGGTTATATTTTGGCCTCCCGCGTGTTTTTGGCACAAACCTAGCAGTGTCAAGGCATAAATAAAATGAAAATTAAGATATATAATAATATTACATATAAAGTTTGAGAACAAATCGTATGAATTTTGCAATGTGTTAAAATGGCTGAATTGGAATAAATCATCATTATTTAAGTTATTATTTATGTTTAAGTATGTATAGATTGAAATTGACTTTTACATAAATTATTAAAAAGGTATTAATTGTTTTCATTAAAAAAATATTAATTAGTTCACTTGCAAGTCATAATTTGTTTTCACTAAACGACTAATTTTTTATTTTTAGAACAATTAATACCCTTCAATTGAAATAATTAATATTTTATAATGGTTCATGTATGAACCATTTTCACTATATACTTTATCTTTATGTTTTAATTTATTTGTGTATAATTTTAATCTATACAAATTTAAAAATAAATTTTTATGAGATTAGATAAAAAAAATTATGATGAAATTTTATATGCATGATCACAATTGTTTATTATTATTATTAAATTTCAACAAATTTATAATTAATTTAAAAGAGTATGTAAAATGAAATTGGTTCATACATGAATCATTGAAGGGTATTAATAGTTTTCACTAAAGAGTATTAGTTATTTTTACTGAAGGGTATTAGTTGTTTTCACTGAAGAGTCTTAGTTTATTTTCACTGAACAACTAAGACTTTTCAGTGTAAATAAGTAATATTCTTCAGTGAAAATAACTAATACTCATTAGTGAAAATAACTAATACCCTTAAATGATTCATATATGAACTAGTTTCACTATATACTTTGTCAATTTAAAATATATGTAGACACATATAACTAAGCCACGTCTAGTAAAACATGTAGACATATATAAGTAATTACAAAATATTGTGAGAAAGTTTCACAGTAAAACTGTTTGAAAAACATTAGTCAGTTATTTTTTATTAAAAATTATTAATGATTTTTACTAAAGAATATTAACTATATTTACTAAAATATTATTTATTTTCACTAAAAGTATGTGCGATATCCATTCATACATCAACAATATCTCAAACATTAGGTATCCATGCATACATGATGCTCCCTTCATCCCAAAATTACTTCCGTGGTAAAAGATGATACATTTTTTAAGAAAAAATTTGAGCGAATGTGGAGTTAAATAATAAAATAATAGTACTTTATTAACTTTTACGAGGGAAAGTTACTCTTACATTTTTAGAAATGTGAAATTAGTTTTGTGATGTCCAAATAACACAAATACGAAAATTGTGAGACGGGGGAGTAACTAAAAACACATTAGTCAAAATATTATGTACATGATACGTGCGACAACTAGCACCGTGAACAACAATTTACTAATATGTTATATGTTGAAATAATTAATGTCTTTAATAAAATTAACTAATACCACTTCAATTGATAGAGTATGCATAGAGTGAAATTGATTTATACATGAATCATCGAAAGGTATTGATTGTTATCACTAAAGAGTATTAGGTATTTTCATTTAAGGGTATTAGTTGTTTTCACTGAAAAGTCTTAGTTCGTTTTCACTGAACAACTAAGACTTTTCAGTGTACTAGTAATACTCTTCAATGGAAACAACTAATATTGTTTAAAAAAAATAAAAAACTAATAACATTCGATAATTCATGTATGAACCAATTTTACTCTATACTTTGTCCAATTAATATATTTAATGAAAACTACCGTTAATACAATTCAGTGATACTTTTAATATACTTTGTTAAAACCTTTCAGACAAGCTTTATTGTGAATATCAATCACAAAGTACAAGTCTCAAAAGATTTAAGAATTATTATGGGTTGAGTGAATTAAGTAACTGCATTAAATAAAGTCAAAATACATTATAGATCATAATCATGTTAAAAGACTAATATACCATTTGACAAAGTGTTGTGAGAGCCTGAGTTAAATTTCTTTTAATATCACAGTTATGTATACACAATATTATTATTATGTGCATTTTCAATTACTATTATGTATATGCATTATTACTGTATAAAAATCAAGAGCATATACACAATAATGAGAGTAAATATATGTAACAGTGATAATATATACAGATAACAATAATACTTAAATATGAGAGTTCACATTTAAAAAAAAATACTCTATAAATTTTATTTGTAAATCATATAAAACTAAAATTTACCCCTCATTAATTGAACCAAAAATTCAACTTTTAATTAACAATTCAACTACACATAGCATTCATTCAGCATCTAACCAATGAAATTGTAACTAAACGTAATTAAATTTTCCGATGTAAATTTTTTTTAAACCTAAAGTTTCCTATATAATTAAGAGTCGTATATGAATTCATAAAATTCAGAAAACGACTTAATGATTATATCCATATTTTTCACATAAAATACATTTTTTATTTTTAAATATTAATAAAACAGATATGTTATAATATGAATTTAGAAAGAAAATTAAAAATTAATCTTGATTAAAATTCTAATATTAAAATGAATAAAAAATAATATCATTTATAATATATTAAAATACAATAACAAAAGTAAACAATAAAAGTCTAAGAATTAAATATATCAAAGAATTTTCTATATTATTATAAATTTAGGCTTAGAAAATTTATATTAAATCATTAGTTAGCCAATTCCTTATTCTCGCCAATTATTCCTTTTTAAAAATTGAAGAATTGAAATTTTAAAATTTTTTAAAGCTAATTTTTTAAAAATTATTACTCCCGCCTAGCATTCCTTAATCCGCCTAGTTTAGTCAATTCCTTATTCCTTCTTAAATTCTTAATTCCGCCGATTTCTCCTTGGTACATCCCTGTAATCTCAATTTTGGCAATTTCCTTTTACCCCCAAACTGAAGAAATATACCCTAGCCATAGCTGCTGCCTGGTCGCCTACATCTCCATAGCGGTGTGAAGGCGGCATCTCCCAGACGGTGTCGTTAAGGTTGCGGCGTAAAGCAGTAAATCGGATTTCGAGGTGATGCAAAATTCGGTATGAAGCGGCAGTCCGAGTATCCCCGATGACAGCGTGAAGGCAGTGTCTCTCCAATTGTCGTGAAGGTGACGTTCTATTCAGATTGCATCTTGAAGCTAATAATAGATTCAACTAACATTATAACACCAACAGAACTCGACCTAATGATGAATACAATTAAAAGTAATATCAAGACATAAATTTCTTATTTTAGATAATTAAATAATCTAGTTATCTCTCTATCTTGCTAAATATATACCAAATTATGGCCGCAATCCTGTATGGTATATGGGTATTCTATCTTCTAGTTGATCTACATTATTCATCAGAAATCCTAGATTATTTAATTATCTATGTTATTCATCAGAAATCCTAAATCATATATTAGATGTGTGCTCAAGTCATAAATATAAAAAAATGTGATATATCTTTACAAACTCGTGCGAATTTACATTTAGTATTGGTAAGCTTATACCTAGGTTTTGTAAATGCTTATTTACCAATTTGGAATGAATAATTCCAAAGGAAGTTAACTGGATTATAGTTTGATTTCAACCCTTTTTAGGGGCATATCCGAGAAATAAGCAATACCAACTATTTAGGAAGTACACGATGTTAGGAGAGATGAAAGGGTCATTATAAAATCAATTAAATTATGTTGTTAGGTAACAACCAACTTTTCACTGTCTAATGTAGTATGTTATAGAAATAAAATTAAACTAAGGGACGTAAATAAAAAAAATCAACCAATGTTCTTGAAAAATGACAGAGTAAAGAGTGCAATTTGGGCAGTCCTGGACTTCAAGAAAATTTTACTGTTATGGTGGGCAATGAACTGATTTTTTATTTTGAAGGGAAAAAAGAAGACGCGAAGGTGGTGTGGTGAGTGAGGGTCGGGGGATAGGGTAATGGCGAAGGCCCCAACGAGTTGATAGCCTTTTTGATTAATGCATGGCCATAAAGATGAAATAAGCTTTATTTTCTATTATTGAAGGTAACAAAAGGTATCAATTAGGAAGTTATGCAGCTTCAGTCTTTGTTTCTCTAATTTTCTTAGTGAAATAATATTCTAACATGTTTGGCTTGTTTACTTGGAAAATTCTTTCGGGGTATTTTTTGGTTTCACATAAAATGTGTGTTCCATATTTTTAGTATGCATGAATAGAGCCAGAGCAATGAGCTAAAGATCTAGTTTGAGTTTTAGCTCTAGTTTGAGTTACATTATGAAGGAAGGGCCAATTTTTTTTTAATACTTGCATTACTATTACATGAAATACCATATCACTTCTACTTGCGTTACTACATCATGAAATGCCTTTTTACATTGGAAAATTTGTTGAACATGAAAGAGAAAGAGATACATAGCATCCTTCTACCAGATCTCTTATTTTGAACTAAATTTTGAGGGATTTGAGTGGATATGAAACCTATCCTCTTCTCATTTCACTTACTCATTGAAATCTCGTGTCATGTGTTAAATTTTGACTTAGTTATGCCTACTTTTGCAGTTATCTTTGATTTGCATTTTAGTGGACTTTTTTATTAAGTTGGCGGTTTATAGAGACTATTTTCAGGTTCGAGTATGCTCCACATATTATTCGATTTGATTCTCATTTTACAGGCATATTCAAATTGTGGAAGGAAACTATTTGCTGTTTTTTGTTTATTTCAATGTATATTATGTCCAATTATTACTTGTTCATTGTGATTTTCTAGTTACCTCTCAATTGATCTCTCACCATTTGTTGTTTGTGTTTTCTTTAAAATTCACTTCACTTTTCAATCTTGCACGTTTCCCCATTTTAATGACTAGTTTTATGTTGTTTTAGGAACATTTAGCACCTTCTAATCAATCAGAATTACAACAGTGAGTGGTCTTTTTTCTTTCTTTTGCGACTATATCTCTATAACACTTACTTCTTTTCTTATTAAGTTAATATGTACTTATTTCCAGGACCTGGAGGCCTAGTGTAAAGGATGCACGCTATCAGAGCTTAGAGACAGATGAATAAAGCTAGGACGAAGGGAGCATGGAAACAAGATTTGAGATCTACCAATTGAGCTATATCCCCCCGAACCAAGTGGAGCATGCATGAAGTAGTCAGATGCTTCTTCTATTCTTTTCCCTAGCACAACTGGGCCATCCTGGACTTGAACCAGAGACCAAGAATTATTTTTTCTATATATTTTTCTAAGTGATTTTTTCTGTACAATTTTAGTACAATTTGACTCAATGCATTTTTTCTTATCTTATTATGCAAAATAAATTTATGATATTAAGTTTTGTGGTCAAAATAATTATTTATTTATTATATTATAGTCATTAAAATAGTTTATCATTTTTTTTAATTTAAATATATTTAATTATTATATTATTTGATGGTAATTAGTAATGACAATATATATTGTCACTATATCTTAAATTTTTGTGACGAATACAATTTTTGTCACTTAACAACATTTTATTATGACAACAATAGTTCATCACAATTTCTATATCATTTAGTGACAATCATGTTTTTGTCACTAAATTATTACCTTTTAATGATAATTTGTGTTGTCATTATATATACAAATATAATGACGATGAAAATTGATCACAATAGTGTAATTCTTTCTTGAAGAAATTTTTAAAAGAAGACGAAATATATGTTGTCATTGTATCTAAATATTTAGCGACAATTATCATATTTGTCATTGAATAATATTTTATCATGACAAAAATAATGTGTCACCATTTCTACACCATTTAGTGACCACACAACTTTTGTCATCGAATCTTACTATTTTGTGATGTCGTTATATAGATACATATAACAACGATCCAAAATTCGTCACTAAATTTTAACTCACTGGTGACGAATTATACAAAAAATGACAAAATAGTTAATCTAAATGTGGCGAAAATTGTGTCACTGACATTTGAAAAGGTTGGTAGTAAATGGATAATCGTCACTAAAAATTCATATTTTTGTGACAATAAATCAAATGGTCATGAAAAGTTGAACTTTTAGTGACGAAACACAATAATTAGTGACAAAATTTGATTTCAAATGTGACGTTTTATTTGTCACTATAGATGAGAAGACATAGTGACGATGGCCTTTAGCGTCACCAAAAGATGACTTCAGATGATGCATTTAAATAACGTCATATTTACATAATACGACGCACTTACGACGACGATCTATGCGACAAAAAAAATACACCAAACATCTTTTGTGACGAAATATGAAGTTTTAATGACGAATTTCGTCGTCGCGATTTCCCAATTTTCTTGTAGTGATATTTGCAAAACAAATTTCACGATCATATAACTATACTTTGTCCCTAACTAAATAAGAAAAATTCATTTAAAAAAATAAAAAAATCAAGAGTATGTATTTTGTGATATTTGTTTATGATGAAAACAACTAATATTCTACTGAAAACAATTATTCCCTCTGTCCCGGAACACATTGCACTTCTTTTCTGGGCACACAATTTAAGAAATTTTGCTTTTAACTTTATGAGTGTGGGTTTTTTTTTTTGTATTTTGAGTGTAGGCTAAATAGAATGAGTGTGTTGGAGAATGTCCATTTTAAGGGGTGCAAATTTTTCGTGGGACGAACTAAAATGGGAACTATGCAATGTGTTTAGGGACGGAGGAAATAATAATCTTTAATGAAAGGCAAATATTATGTGAAGATACTCGCGATAACTAATGCCGTGAACTACAATTTACTAATGCCTTATTCTAAAACAACTAATATATTTAATGGAATTAACTAATGTCACTTCAACTATAATATTTTTAGTGAAAACACTAAATACTTTTTTTTTCATAGGTGATAGTTCAGTTTACTGATATAAATTTTGGTGTAATTTACTTATATTTTTCAAACAAGTTTTAATATAAATATTAATATTCGCATAATATACATTTTCTTAACAAAACAACTATAATTGTTGTAAATAAGTGCGTAAATTAAAGAGACAGTGTTTGTTGACCCAGTTCGTCGGGAACGACTACGCCTGGGGGCGATCCAAGCCAGGAGTTTCACTAATGATCTTGTGTATGAGAGTGATTACAATAATGAATACAATGATCTATTTATAAGAATAAAACCATAGTCTAAGATATAAAGCATGTTGGGTTTCTTGGTCCATAAGTAATGTCCACATCAAATCTTCTAGATTTGGAATAAATCTTCTAGATTTACAACACTCCCCCTTGAACATTACGACATAACATAAATGTCTTGTCATAAAAACTCCACGTGCTAGGTATCGGCCAAATAATAAGTTAAGGAGGAATGTTATTGATCTTCTAGATCTAAATCTTCTAGATTTATTTGGTGTTACCGCTCCCCCTGAAGACAACAACACTTTAAGTCTTTGCATCCCAATACCACAAATGTACTTTTCAAAAGTAGACGTAGGTAAGAATTTAGTAAACAGATCTGCTAGATTGTTACTAGATTGCACTTTTGAATGGTAATCACGTCACTCTTCTGGAGTTCGTATAGGTAGAAAAACTTAGGTGAGATAAGTTCCGTCAGGTTTCCCTTGACGTACCCAATACTCATTTGTGCGATGCAAGCAGCGTTATCTTCAAATATAACGGTGGGAGGTGTATCGCCTTTAGCGATACCACACGAGTCACCAATGTGTTTTACCAAGGACCTTAACCAAACACATTCTCGTGCGGCTTCAAATACAGCTATGATCTCTGAGTGGTTTGAAGACGTGGTAACCATGGATTGTTTAACCGACCTCCATGAGATTGCGGTTCCACCACAGAGAAAAATATAACCAGTCTGGGATATGGCGTTGTGGGGATCAGACAAATAGCCAGCATCCGCATAACCTACTAAGGTTTTGTCTTGGTTCTTACGATAAAACAGTCCAAGATCTTGAGACCCTTGGAGGTATCGTAGAACGGGCTTAACACCATTCCAATGTCTCCTTATAGGAGAAGCGCTATATCTCGCAAGTAAATTAACAGCAAATGCAATGTTCGGCCGAGTGCAATTTGCGAGATAGAGCAAAGCTCCAACAGCGCTAAGATAAGGAACTTCTGGCCCCAGAATTTCTTCTGAATCTTCTCTTGGTCTAAATGGGTCCTTATCCACTTCGAGGGATCGAACGACCATAGGGGTGCTAAGTGGATGAGATTTATCGATGTGAAATTTCTCCAATACCTTATTTACGTAGGTCGACTGATGAATAAGGACTCCTTCTGGGAGGTGCTCAATCTGCAAGCCGAGGCAGTACTTGGTTTTACCCAAGGACTTCATTTCGAATTCAGCTTTCAAGATTGAACTGGCTTCTTCAATCTCTTTGCATGTTTCGATTATGTTTAGGTCATCAACATAGACGGATATGATGCAAAAACCATCTTGCGATTTCTTCGTGAATACGCATGGGAAAGCTTTATCGAATGTGTATCATTTCTTCTAAAGGAATTCACTAAGTCAGTTGTACCACATGAGGCCCAATTGCTTCAGGCCATACAACGACTTTTGCAGTTGTATGCTATACATACTGCGGTTTTCACCATCCCTCATTTGAGGAATGTCAAATCCATCGGGGATTTTCATGTAAATGTCTGCATCTAGTGATCCGTATAAGTACGCGGTTACTACGTCCATTAATCTCATTTGGAGATTCATTTTAACTGCCAAAGATATCAAGTAGTGGAACGTTATTGAGTCCATGACATTGAGTTCATGACGGGAGAATAGGTTTGATCGAAATCAATCCCGGGTCTCTGCGAAAAACCCTTGAATATCCTACAGGGATAGCGCGCGCAGGTGTACGAACGAAAGAGTCAAATACTTGTCTTTTGTTAAGCGATGCGAGCTCTGCTTCAATTGCCTATTTCCATTTTACCCAATCGGAGCGCTTCCGGCACTTAACGGTAATTTTGGGGAGCATTTACTGCAGGTATACGCGATTTAGTTACACCTCTATGGTCAGTGAACACGTCTGGCAGATTATTTGCTAAGTTTTGCAAGTTAATGATCTTCTGAACTTCTAGTTCAGATTGATTAGTGCGCGGATCTAGATACTGAAGATTACTTATGTTCCACGTAAGCTCCCGGCATTCATTCAATTTTAAATTCAGATCTCCCCCTAATGCCGGGAAGTAATCTTCATCGAACGTGCAATCAGCGAACCGGGCCGTTAATTGATCCCCGAACAAAGACTCGAGGTATTTCACGATGGATGGAGAGTCGTATCTGATGTAAATACCGAGTTTCCTTTGTGGGCCCATAGATGTCCGCTTTGGTATCGTTATTGGAACGTATATCGCACATCCAAAAATACGCAGATAGGAAATGCTAGGTTCTTTCCCACGCACTAACTGTAGGGGGGAATGATCATTATATGCAGTTAGACGGATTTGAATTAAGTGCGATGCATGTAGGACTGCATGCCCCCAGCATGAGGTGGGTAGTTTGGAGTTCATAAGCAATGGTCTCGTGATAAATTTGATGCGTTTTATTAGCACCTCAGCAAGACCATTTTGGGTATGGACGTAGGGGACCAAATGCTCCACTATAATTCCCAGGGCCATACAATAATCTGTAATGGACTTCGAGCTGAACTCAGTTGTATTATCCATGCGAATCGACTTGATTGGATAATCTGGGAATTGAGCTCTAAGCTCGATAGTTTTCGCAATGAGCTCTGCAAGAGCTTGATTGCGGGTAGACAGCTAATAAGCATATGTCCACCTAGTGGAGGCATCAATAAGGACCATGAAATACTGAAATGGTCCTGATGCTGGGTGAATCGGTCCACAAATGTCTCCTTGAATTCGCTTAAAGGAAAACCGGAGACTCTAGTCTAACCGTCGCGCACTATTAACTTACCCTTAAGACATGCATCACAAATAAGTTCATCAACAGGAATGATTCTATTATTCGAATTATTATAACTAATTGAATTAGGTAGAATCCTACGTATCGTATATTGTCCTGGATGAGTTAACCGCTGATGCCTTAATATAAAGAAGTTCGGGTCATGAAATTTCATATTCATTGATAGATGGAGATTTTGACGACCGGATGTAGGAATAGTACAATCCTAGGGAGAAGTAAGGAAGATTTTCTATAACTTATTTACGGCTACCTCGAGTAATAGTCATCAAAAGGTATTCGTTATTGTTCTCAGTTTCAGTTTCAATGTGATATTCATTAGCCCTAATATCTCTAAAACTGAGCAGTGTACACTTAAACTGTGGAAGCAATAAGACATTATTCATTATGAGTTCGGTACCCACGAGGAGGATAATGGGAGCGCTTCTGGACCCCACTATCAACCTACTATCATTGCTATTGTAGTTATACTCCCCTTATGATTTAACAAGCTATGAAAGAACTTCTTATCTCTTAAGATTGCATAAGTCGTGGCGCTATCTACCAAGCATAAAACACAATCTCAATCCATCATGCCAGAGGAAATAGCCCAAACCTAATAGTTGATATGTTTACTAGCCATGAAAAACAATATCCAAGTAAATTTAATGGACAGCGTTAAGGTAAACACATCGAAGCTAAACCATAATATTATCCATAAAATATCCGAAAGAAAGGATCTAAATATGAAGTACTAAAACAATCAAATACACAAATCACTCATCATCTCCAAGGTCCTTGAGCTTGATGCCCAGAGGATCGACGTTGTCTTGGTCAAAGTCTGCTTCAGGTAGTCTGGCATGGTGAGATTCGACTCTAGGGGCCTTCCCCTTGCCGTCCTTCTGCTGCTTTTGATAAGCCTCAACCAAGTTCTTGGGAGTGCGACACGTGGGAGACCAATGGCCTCTGCATCTGCATCTGTAGTAGGACTACTTAACCTTGCCTGATGAAGAGCGAAATTCAAGGTTATGTGACCACCGGATGTACTACGACCTCGGCCTTTAACCCAGAACATCTTACTCTCTCCCCCTTCCACGTTTGCAACCAATAACATAATTGTCTCTATACTGCTGCTGGAGTATAAGGTTGCTAGCGTGGAATATTGACAGATTGTTCTGCATCAACTGGGTTACAATACGATGCAAAGCAGATGTTGATAGGCGAACAGCCGAGCAACAAGATTAGAAATAAAAAATATTAAAATAATGAGATTAAGAGATCAAGAATGAAAATAATAAATGAAGAGGACGACCAGCAGGGACTTCACACCTTAGGAGGCGAGCTGCTGGGTTTGAAGACCAAGATCAAGTAGGCGAGCAGCTGGTCATAGAGGCTAGGAGGCGAGCAGCTGATCATGAAAGGCACAAGGAGGTGGCGAACAACCAGACCAAGAAGACACAAAGACCCAACCAGAGGCGAGCAAGAGGGCACCTCGGAAGATCATCAGATATCCCATTAATTAAGCATTACATTAGGAACAAACAAGTGTCTTAACACTTGTTATTGTGTAAAGATGTAATAGCTTAGGAGATGACAAGTGTCTTAACACTTGTCATCATGTAAATAAGGATGATTAGGGAGGTGACACCTCCTACTTGCTTGTACCTCTATAAATACCCTTCATGGGATAATAAGAAAGGGGGTTACTTAATTCAAAAATAGGCCAAACTCTTGCAAATTTATCTCTCAATTCCTCCTTGTAAAAATCCAGCTTTAATCTTGGGTTAAATCCTTGTTTGATGATCTTATTGGAGTAAAACAGCCACTAATTATCAATTTGGATCAAGATCATCAACAATTGGCGCTAGAAGGAGGGTCCGAACCTCCGTCGGTTGAAGAATTGAAGGGATTTCTAAAAAATTCGCCGGAAACTGCAAAAATCCGGCAATAGGTCGCCGGAAACTGGAGTTAGGAAGAAGGTTTAAGTGTTTTTGGTAGTATTACACAAGACCTACAAGCTTGAATGCATGCATGTGTGGATAAAGGTTTGTAAACAAACAAATCCTTACATGCAAGGCTAGTTGTTTCTAGGTCAAAACATCCACAAAAATAAGATCTCCATCAAAGTTCAGAAAATGGTACGATCACAAGATCATCAAGAATCAAGCAACCACCCGGTGAGCAAATCACGAACTAGGGTATCGTCAATGGGTGACCATGCAAGAACAGTGCGAGCCACGTCCCGACAAAACGTCCAAGTCACTATCGATGCTCTTCCTCCGGAGGTAGAAGTATTGGCTCAAAATCCGGAAGAATTAGCAAAAACAATCGCCATTTTGCAATCATTGCAACAACGACAGGAAGCTGCCGGACCGTCGAGAGCCCGGGAGGCGAGCAACCGGGCAGCATGACACAAATCCTCTAAGACCCCGGAGGCGAGCAACCGGGCAACAGAGCAAAGAGCTAAACAAAGGGAAGACATAAGGGTAGAAGAGGTAGATAGTGGTCAGGTAAGGAGAACCAAAGGCAAAGCACCAATAAGTGAGCGACTTGGGAGCCGAGGTGAGTCCACACTAGGAGGGGACAGGGAGTCGAGCAGCAGGGGCACAAGATACCAAAATAAACTCAGGAGGGAAGTCTCACAGAGGAGTGAGGAGCGAGCATACCCTGCTGCTCGCCCCTCAGTACATGATAGACTAAGAAGGTCAGCCTTCGGCCGGTTAGGTCATAACGGGGCGAGTAATGTGGCCCGGCGAGTCACACAGGAGAAACATCCCGTTAGCAAGGGTCTGCACCGTGGGTAAGGCCTCGAGCCAAACCACGATGAACAACCTTCTAATGGAGGAGCGCCTCCAAATGAGTGGCTTGACCTCAAAAGAACGATTGAGGAAATGAAGAAGCAGTTAGACGCTCAGAATGGTGGTGGGACCACAGTACTTCCATCATCACCGTTGTCTCCAACCATATTGAATGCACCAGTTCAGAAAAAGGTACAATCCCCAGCTATTAGCTTATATGAAGGGACGTCAGACCCAAAGGTGCATTTGTCCAAATACACCGACTACATGATATCTGTGAAAGCATCTGACGCAACGCAATGCCGCAACTTTCCGTTAACTTTGGGCGACGGCCCTCACAGATGGTTCTCCGCACTTGCTCCTGGCTCTATAAGCTCATTCATGCAACTCAGTAAGGAGTTCCTGTCACATTTCTCCACAGTCGGATCTTACCTAACACAGAGACATAGGCTGGCAGATCTGAAGCAAGGAGACGAGGAGTCTGATAGAGCTTTCCTTGAAAGGTTCGACAAAGTCCTGCTGGAAGGAGAACCAGTGAGTGAAGATACTAAGATAGTGGCAGTGATGGCAGGACTCAGGAAGGGAACAGATCTATGGAAAGAAATGCACCTGGCCTTCCCCAAAACATACTCTGAATTTCAGACACAAGGCTGGGGTATACATTTCGATTCAAGAAACCCTGCAGAGAGAGCTAAGAGACAAGGCTGATACCAAGAAGTCGGGAAAGAAGTCAGGAGGGGAGTACAAAGCCCCTAAGAATATGAAAGCTTTCAATGAAGGTTTTGAGCTAAAGGAGAAGTTGAACCATGTCTTGTCCACATCAATAGAAGCTGTATGCAACAATGTAAAGGACAAAGACATGTTGTCAGAGCCCCGAAAAATACGACAAGAGCGAGGAAAGATGAACCCCAACAAGTACTGCGCATATCATCAAACCATAGGTCACTTCACAAGTGAGAGTCGAAACCTCTTGAAGTAGTTATGGAGGTTCTACGAAGAGGGAAAGCTATCAGAGTTTGTGAAACGACAACCAGGAAAGAAACCAAGAGTGGCAATATCCTCCGGCTCGGAAGATGAGGAGAGTGACGAACAGCCGAGCAGGAGGGATCAAAAGAGGAAAAAGACAATGACAGCGCCAGCCGAGCCCGTCCAAGAAATCCTAATGCTTGAACAATCTGGACCGGTAGGGGGCTGTTCTGACGGAAGGCCGCCAGTTTCCAAGAGAAAGAGAAAGACAGACTTGAGGGCGGTGGCTCAAGTTGATTTACAACCAAAAACTCTATCATCATAGTTAGTCTTCTTTCGGGATTCTCGGTCGACCTTTTATAAATGAATTCAAAGCAGCTGTTTCAACGTACTATTACTGTCTTAAATTCCCAACTTCGAAAGGTTCAGGTACAGTTAAAGGTGATCAGAAGAAAGCTCCAGAGTACCTCATGCAACTCCAACCTAAGGATAACAGTGTGTCTGTCATGGACGAGCAGCTGAGCAGCAGGGCTGAGGATGAACCTTCCGTGTTGGACGAAATCATGGAGTCCATCGACACGGAAATGATGGATGTGGACGACCAGCAGGGCGAGGACGAGCAGGAGGGCCTGGGCGAGCAACAGGGAAAAAAAGTTATACCTGAACCAAAGGGAGTAAACAATATTGAGCCAAGATTGGAAGCGGAACCCATGATCGAAGATGAACTCAACTTGGAAGGTCCGATAATTGATCCTCGGTGGAAGAGCCAAAAGAGGAAAGCAACCCCGGTTGAGGAGTTGGAAACAATAAAAGTCGACCCGAATAGAGAAGACTTGGAATTGTTCATTGGATCTGAGCTCCCAGAGCCATACAGATCCAAAATGAGCGAGTTCCTTAAGTCCAATCTCGACGTATTCGCATGGTCGCATGCAGATATGGTAGGCATTAGCCCTGAGCATGCTTGTCATAAGCTAAATATTGATCCAACTAGGAAACCGGTGAAGCAGAAGAGAAGGAAATTCGAACCTGACAAATATGAGGCGCTTGATGTCGAAGTGAAAAAGTTACTTGATAATGATCTGATCAAAGAAGCTTTGTGTCCTCGATGGGTGGCAAATCCAGTGTTGGTAAAAAAGCCAAATGGCACGTGGAGGTTGTGCATTGATTTCACAGACTTGAATGCTGCATGTCCCAAAGACAACTTTCCGCTACCACATATTGATTAACTGGTGGATAACACAGCAGGACACGAACTTCTTACCTTCATGGACGCATTTGCTGGATATCACCAAATACCGATGCACCCAGATGACCAGGAAAGCACGGCGTTCTACACCAATAAGAACCTGCTATGTTGGAAAAGGATGTCGTTCGGATTAATCAACGCAGGAGCCACATACCAAAGACTTGTCAATAAAATGTTCAACGATCACATCGGCAGAACAATGGAGGTGTACGTGGACGACATAGTCGTGAAAAGCCTAAGAAAGGAGGATCACTTGGAACATCTGACACTGGCATTTGAGATTCTTCGGGCATACAACATGAAGCTAAACCCGAAGAAAAGCAGCTTCGGAGTACACTCAGGAAAGTTCCTTGGGCACCTGGTTAGTCAACGAGGCATTGAAGCAAATCCGTCAAAAGTCAAAGCAATCATAGACATGCAACCACCAATGTCGGTCAGGGAAGTCCAGCGGCTGACCGGATGTTTGGCAGCTCTGAACAGATTTATTTCCAGGCCAGGAGACAAGTGTCGGCCTTTCTTTGACGCCATCAAGAAAGGACAGTTCCAGTGGACAAGTGACTGCCAACAAGCGTTTGAGCAGTTGAAGGAGTATCTGAGTGACACTAACATCCTATCAAAACCTGTCTCTGGAGAAAAACTATACTTGTATCTAGTCGCGTCAGAGGTGGCCATCAGCTCAGTCTTAGTTCGAGCAGAAGGAAAATTTCACCTGCCAATCTATTACGTAAGTCAGGCCTTACATGAGGCAGAGATTAAATATTCACCCATGGAAAAGTTGGCCTACGCATTGGTGATGAGTATAAGAAAGCTACGGCCGTATTTCTTTGATCATCAAGTGGAGGTTCTAACAACTTTCCCGGTAAGATAAATTTTGCAAAGGCCTGACACTGCTGTCGCCTCCTCAAGTGGTCACTCGAAATAAGCCAATTTGGAATATCTTATGCACCTTGAACAGCGACAAGGGACAAGTGTTAGCCGACTTTATAGTCGAATTAACCTTCCCTCAAGATCCGACGAGAGATCGTAATCATCCATGGCACATGTACGTAGATGGGTCATCAAATAACACAGCAGCAGGAGCTGGGATAGTGCTAATCAGTCCAGACAGACAGGTGTTCACCTCGGCAGTCAGTTTCGAGTTTATGGCAACAAACAACGAAGCTGAGTACGAGGCACTGATAGCTAGTCTGCGTTTGGCATTAGCCATGGGGGTTCGAAGAGTCCAAATCTACGGAGATTCCCAGTTGATAATTAACCAAGTCCGTGGGGAGTATGAAGCCAAAGATGAAAACATGGCACTGTACCAAAAGATTATTGCTCACTTAGCCTCACTATTCGAACAAATTTACATCGAACAAGTGCCAAGAGACAACAATGCACAAGCAGATGCACTTGCTCGATTAGCTACTAGTACGGGACCAGCAGAGCTTACGGAGGTCACAATAACAAGGATTTCTAATCCATCCACTCGTGTCTACAAGATCAGCCAAGTTGAAGAAGAGTTGACAGAAGAGGATTGGAGGACGCCAATATACAAATATCTCAAGGACAATGACACCCGAAGACCCACAAGAAGCGGCCAAGTTAGTCAAACGAGCAGCAAGATTCACGATCATGGAGGGTCAACTCTACAAGAGGGGATTTTAACTACCCCTACTAAAGTGTTTGGCAAGGGGGCAAGGCCAAGAGGTACTAAGAGAAATCCACGAAGGAGTTTGTGGAAATCATGCAGGAGGTGAGCACTGGCATACAAAACAGTAAGGCAAGGCTACTACTGGCCAACTCTGTTGCAAGACACGATCAAAATTGCCAAAATATGCCACAGGTGCCAATTATTCGCTCCCAACATTCATAAGTCACCAACAGAACTAGAAGGCGAGCAGCTGATCATGAAAGGCACAAGGAGGTGGCGAACAGCCAGACCAAGAAGACACAAAGACCCAACCAGAGGCGAGCAAGAGGGCACCTCGGAAGATCATCAGAAATCCCAATAATTAAGCATTACATTAGGAACAAACAAGTGTCTTAACACTTGTTATTGTGTAAAGATGTAATAGCTTAGGAGATGACAAGTGTCTTAACACTTGTCATCATGTAAATAAGAATGATTAGGGAGGTGACACCTCCTACTTTCTTGTACCTCTATAAATACCCTTCATGGGATAATAAGAAAAAAGGGGTTACTTAATTCAAAAATAGGCCAAACTCTTGCAAATTTATCTCTCAATTCCTCCTTGTAAAAATCCAGCTTTAATCTTGGGTTAAATCCTTGTTTGATGATCTTATTGGAGTAAAACAGCCACTAATTATCAATTTGGATCAAGATCATCAACAATTGGCGCTAGAAGGAGGGTCCGAACCTCCGTCGGTTGAAGAATTGAAGGGATTTCTAAAAAATTCGCCGGAAACTGCAAAAACCCAGCAATAGGTCGCCGGAAACTGGAGTTAGGAAGAAGGTTTAAGTGTTTTTGGTAGTATTACACAAGACCTACAAGCTTGAATGCATGCATGTGTGGATAAAGGTTTGTAAACAACCAAATCCTTACATGCAAGGCTAGTTGTTTCTAGGTCAAAACATCCACAAAAATAAGATCTCCATCAAAGAAACATCAAAGTTCAGAAAATGGTACGATCACAAGATCATCAAGAATCAAGCAACCACCCGGTGAGCAAATCACGAACTAGGGTATCGTCGACGGGTGACCATGCAAGAACGGTGCGAGCTACGTCCCGGCAAAACGTCCAAGTCACTATCGACGCTCTTCCTCCGGAGGTAGAAGCATTGGCTCAAAATCCGGAAGAATTAGCAAAAACAATCGCCATTTTGCAATCATTGCAACAACGACAGGAAGCTGCCGGACCGTCGAGAGCCCGGGAGGCGAGCAATCGGGCAGCATGACACAAATCCTCTAAGACCCCGAAGGCGAGCAACCGGGCAACAGAGCAAAGAGCTAAACAAAGGGAAGACATAAGGGTAGAAGAGGTAGATAGTGGTCAGGTAAGGAGAACCAAAGGCAAAGCGCCAATAAGTGAGCGACTTGGGAGTCGAGGTGAGTCCACACTAGGAGGGGACAGGGAGTCGAGCAGCAGGGGCACAAGGAACCAAAATAAACTCAGGAGGGAAGTCTCACAGAGGAGTGAGGAGCGAGCATACCCTGCTGCTCGCCCCTCAGTACATGATAGACTAAGAAGGTCAGCCTTCGGCCGGTTAGGTCACAACGGGGCGAATAATGTGGCCCGGCGAGTCACACAGGAGAAACATCCCGTTAGCAAGGGACTGCACCGTGGGGAAGGCCTCGAGCCAAACCACGATGAACAACCTTCTAATGGAGGAGCACCTCCAAATGAGTGGCTTGACCTCAAAAGAACGATTGAGGAAATGAAGAAGCAGTTAGACGCTCAGAATGGTGGTGGGACCACAGTACTTCCATCATCACCGTTGTCTCCAACAATATTGAACGCACCAGTTCAGAAAAAGGTACAATTCCCAGCTATTAGCTTATATGAAGGGACGTCAGACCCAAAGGTGCATTTGTCCAAATACACCGACTACATGATATCTGTGAAAGCGTCTGACGCAACGCAATGCCGCAACTTTCCATTAACTTTGGGCGATGGCCCTCACAGATGGTTCTCCGCACTTGCTCCTGGCTCTATAAGCTCATTCATGCAACTCAGTAAGGAGTTCCTGTCATATTTCTCCACAATCGGATCTTACCTAACACAGAGACATAGGCTGGCAGATCTGAAGCAAGGAGACGAGGAGTCTGATAGAGCTTTCCTTGAAAGGTTCGACAAAGTCCTGCTGGAAGGAGAACCAGTGAGTGAAGATACTAAGATAGTGGCAGTGATGGCAGGACTCGGGAAGGGAACAGATCTATGGAACGAAATGCACCTGGCCTTCCCCAAAACATACTCTGAATTCAGACACAAGGCTGGGGTATACATTTCGATTCAAGAAACCCTGCAGAGAGAGCTAAGAGACAAGGCTGATACCAAGAAGTCGGGAAAGAAGTCAGGAGGGGAGTACAAAGCCCCTAAGAATATGAAAGCTTTCAATGAAGGTTCTGAGCTAAAGGAGAAGTTGAACCATGTCTTGTCCACATCAATAGAAGTTGTATGCAACAATGTAAAGGACAAAGACATGTTGTCAGAGCCCCGAAAAATATGACAAGAGCGAGGAAAGATGAACCCCAACAAGTACTGCGCATATCATCAAACCATAGGTCACTTCACAAGTGAGAGCCGAGACCTCTTGAAGCAGTTATGGAGGTTCTACGAAGAGGGAAAGCTATCAGAGTTCATGAAACGACAACCAGGAAAGAAACCAAGAGTGGCAATATCCTCCGGCTCGGAAGATGAGGAGAGTGACGAACAGCCGAGCAGGAGGGATCAAAAGAGGAAAAAGACAATGACAGCGCCAGCCGAGCCCGTCCAAGAAATCCTAATGCTTGAACAATCTGGACCGGTAGGGGGCTGTTCTGACGGAAGGCCACCAGTTTCCAAGAGAAAGAGAAAGACAGACTTGAGGGCGGTGGCTCAAGTTGATTTACAACCAAAAACTCTATCATCCTAGTCAGTCTTCTTTCGGGATTCTCGGTCGACCTTTTATAAATGAATTCAAAGCGGTTGTTTTAACGTACTATTACTGTCTTAAATTCCCAACTTCGAAAGGTTCAGGTACAGTTAAAGGTGATCAGAAGAAAGCTCGAGAGTGCCTCCTGCAACTCCAACCTAAGGATAACAGTGTGTCTGTCATGGACGAGCAGCCGAGCAGCACGGCTGAGGATGAACCTTCCGTGTTGGACAAAATCATGGAGTCCATCGACACGGAAATGATGGATTTGGACGACCAGCAGGGCGAGGACGAGCAGGAGGGCCTGGGCGAGCAACAGGGAAAAGAAGTTATACCTGAACCAAAGGGAGTAAACGATACTGAGCCAAGATTGGAAGCGGAACCCATGATCGAAGATGAACTCAACTTGGAAGGTCCGATAATTGATCCTCGGTGGAAGAGCCAAAAGAGGAAAGCAACCCCGGTTGAGGAGTTGGAAACAATAAAAGTCTACCCGAATAGAGAAGACTTGGAATTGTTCATTGGATCTGAGCTCCCAGAGCCATACAGATCCAAAATGAGCGAGTTCCTTAAGTCCAATCTCGACGTGTTCGCATGGTCGCATGCAGATATGGTAGGCATTAGCCCTGAGCATGCTTGTCATAAGCTAAATATTGATCCAACTAGGAAATCGGTGAAGCAGAAGAGAAGGAAATTCGGACCTGACAAATATGAGGCGCTTGATGTCGAAGTGAAGAAGTTACTTGATAATGATCTGATCAAAGAAGCTTTGTGTCCTCGATGGGTGGCAAATCCAGTGTTGGTAAAAAAGTCAAATGGCACGTGGAGGTTGTGCATTGATTTCACAGACTAGAATGCTGCATGTCCCAAAGACAACTTTCCGCTACCACATATTGATCAACTGGTGGATAACACAGCAGGACACGAACTTCTTACCTTCATGGACGCATTTGCTGGATATCACCAAATACTGATGCACCCAGATGACCAGGAAAGCATGACGTTCTACACCAATAAGAACCTGCTATGTTGGAAAAGGATGTCATTTGGATTAATCAACGCAGGAGCCACATACCAAAGACTTGTCAATAAAATGTTCAACGATCACATCAGCAGAACAATGGAGGTGTACGTGGACGACATAGTCATGAAAAGCCTAAGAAAGGAGGATCACTTGGAACATCTGACACTGGCATTTGAGATTCTTCGGGCATACAACATGAAGCTAAACCCGAAGAAAAGCAGCTTCGGAGTACACTCAGGAAAGTTCCTTGGGCACCTGGTTAGTCAACGAGGCATTGAAGCAAATCCGTCAAAAGTCAAAGCAATCATAGACATGCAACCACCAATGTCGGTCAGGGAAGTCCAGCGGCTGACCGGATGTTTGGCAGCTCTGAACAGATTTATTTCCAGGCCAGGAGACAAGTGTCGGCCTTTCTTTGACGCCATCAAGAAAGGACAGTTCCAGTGGACAAGTGACTGCCAACAAGCGTTTGAGCAGTTGAAGGAGTATCTGAGTGACACTAACATCCTATCAAAACCTGTCTCTGGAGAAAAACTATACTTGTATCTAGTCGCGTCAGAGGTGGCCATCAGCTCAGTCTTAGTTCGAGCAGAAGGAAAATTTCACCTGTCAATCTATTACGTAAGTCAGGCCTTACATGAGGCAGAGATTAAATATTCACCCATGGAAAAGTTGGCCTACGCATTGGTGATGAGTATAAGAAAGCTACGGCCGTATTTCTTTGATCATCAAGTGGAGGTTCTAACAACTTTCCCGGTAAGATAAATTTTGCAAAGGCCTGACACTGTTGTCGCCTCCTCAAGTGGTCACTTGAAATAAGCCAATTTGGAATATCTTATGCACCTTGAACAGCGACAAGGGACAAGTGTTAGCCGACTTTATAGTCGAATTAACCTTCCCTCAAGATCCGACGAGAGATCGTAATCATCCATGGCACATGTACGTAGATGGGTCATCAAATAACACAGCAGCAGGAGCTGGGATAGTGCTAATCAGTCCAGACAGACAGGTGTTCACCTCGGCAGTCAGTTTCGAGTTTATGGCAACAAACAACGAAGCTGAGTACGAGGCACTGATAGCTAGTCTGCGTTTGGCATTAGCCATGGGGGTTCGAAGAGTCCAAATCTACGGAGATTCCCAGTTGATAATTAACCAAGTCCGTGGGGAGTATGAAGCCAAAGATGAAAACATGGCACTGTACCAAAAGATTATTGCTCACTTAGCCTCACTATTCGAACAAATTTACATCGAACAAGTGCCAAGAGACAACAATGCACAAGCAGATGCACTTGCTCGATTAGCTACTAGTACGGGACCAGCAGAGCTTACGGAGGTCACAATAACAAGGATTTCTAATCCATCCACTAGTGACTACAAGATCAACCAAGTTGAAGAAGAATTGACAGAAGAGGATTGGAGGACGCCAATATACAAATATCTCAAGGACAACGAGACACCCGAAGACCCACAAGAAGTGGCCAAGTTAGTCAAATGAGCAGCAAGATTCACGATCATGGAGGGTCAACTCTACAAGAGGGGATTTTCACTACCCCTACTAAAGTGTTTGGCAAGGGGGCAAGGCCAAGAGGTACTAAGAGAAATCCACGAAGGAGTTTGTGGAAATCATGCAGGAGGCGAGCACTGGCATACAAAACAGTAAGGCAAGGCTACTACTGGCCAACTCTGTTGCAAGACGCGATCAAAATTGCCAAAATATGCCACAGGTGCCATCTATTCGCTCCCAACATTCATAAGTCACCAACATAACTAATCTCAATAAATAGTCCATGGCCATTCGCAAAGTGGGGGATAGACATTATAGGACCTTTCCCACTGGGAAAGGGGAATGTAAGATTTGTAGTAGTGGCAGTGGACTATTACACAAAATGGGCTGAAGCTGAAGCACTGGTGAAGATAACTCAGGAGAAAATGATCAGTTTTATTTGGAAAAGCATAGTATGTCGGTTTGGAGTTCCACGAGCAATATTAACCGACAATGGAAGACAGTTCGAAGGAAAAAAGATAAGAGATTTCTGCAAAAAAATGGGGAATCAAGAAGCATCTTTCGACACCCTATCACCTTCAGTCTAATGGCCAAGTCGAAGCAGTTAACAAGATAATCAAGCATATCCTAAAAATTCAGCTGGTAGACAAAAAAGGCAAATGGTCAGAAGAACTACCCGAGGTACTTTGGGCATATAGGATATCACATAGAACGAGCACGGGAGAAACACCGTTTGCTATGGCATTTGGTACAGAAGCAGTTATACCTAGAGAGCTCAAAGTACCAACTGAAAGGGTAGCCGAGTTCAATGAACAAGAAAACAACAAGACACTAGCTGCAGAAATGGATCTGATCGGCAAAAAAAGAATCTCGGCAGAAAAAAAAAATGAGATATACAAAAGAAGGATCGCAAAGTACTACAACTCGCAAGTGAAAATCAGGGAATTTGAAGTCGAGGATCTGGTACTACGAAAAATTCTAGCAACACCTCCAGGTGTATTTGGACCGACTTGGGAGGGCCCGTTCAGGATAACTCACAAGTGGTACAACGGCACATACGATCTTGAAGATATAAAAGGCAACTCGGTCCAATACACCTGGAACGCAGCTTTACTAAAGAAATATTATCAGTAGTTAGGAAGCTAGTGTAGAATTTTCTATAAAGATTATCGTTTGTATTATAGCATGTGTATTATGGTAGGGTAGATAAAATTTTCACACTTTTTTGACAAAATCTTGTAAAAACAGAGACGATTATTCGTTGAATTGTATAACTAAAGAAACAAAAAGGCATTAAAGCCCAGTTGTTCGCCTAGCAGGAAAGCTGCTCGCCGGAAGACAAGCAAGTGTTATAGGCACAAGTCCAGAAGGAGGCGAGCAACAGGGTTCTTGAAGCCCAGAAGCCCAGTTGATCGCCCCATAACACGAAGTTGCTCGCCCAAGAGACTAAATGCATAAGCACATATATAGTGGAGGCGAGCAACAGGGCATTAAAGACAAAAAGGTCAAGTCCTCAAGGACCAAAGTGACCCATGTATAACTAATGAACAAAAATTTGCAAGAAAAGTGTTGAACTTTCATTTATGAAAGAAAATACTTAAGCAAAAATAAACTAAAGGCGAATAAAAGGCGAACGAGAAAAATAAGAAAGTACGATTTCATTCATTAACACAAAAATTACAAAAGAGGGACGTACAATCATCATCTTACTACATCAACTAGAAAAACAGAAAAATAAAGGGTCTTCTAAATCTCGGAGGCCGGAGGAGCTGGTGGTGCCGGAAAATCTTCAGTAGGAGGGGGAGGTGCATCCTGGTTGGTCGCTGCTGGTGCCTGCTGCTCGCCCATGTTGGCGGAGGTACTTGTTTCACCAAGGAGATTCGGAAGAATGGGGCTTAAGGCATAAAAAACGGTGGCATCCTTGCTCACCTCAACCTTCTCCCTCGGAGCTACGACTTGGAAATCATCATTAAAGATGCCCAAGTCCAACCCCATCTCCCCAAGGTCGGCAACGGGGATTTTAAAGCCAGCAGCAGGCGGGTTCTCAAGAACGTAATCCGCGAAGTCCTTGACGGTACTAGTCATGACATCAAGACCGTTGTCCAAGGCATACTTCACAGACCATACACAATCTGCGTACGGACAGATGTAACCGAGATTAGTATTATCAGTCACATCATGTACATACGTGCTGTAAGAAATGGCCCATTTCTTTTCCTTCTCCAGCTGGTCGACATGGACCTTCAAAGACTCGACTCTCTCCACCAGACCTACCCGCTTCGTCTCCAGGACCTGCAGACGGTCTGTAGCAACTCCCAAGTCCAACTTAAGCTTCTCTGAAGCATTGGACGCCACCATCTCCCGGTCCTCGGCAGCTTTCCCTTCCCGCTCCCATGTGAGTTTGGCTCTGTCAAAATCGGCTTTCAACTTAGCCAGTTCCTCGTCTTTCCTCTTCAGCTGAGCATCCCGGTCTGCCTCAAGCTGTTCTATTTTCCGTCCCAGGCTCCGGTTTGTTCTCTCAAGCTCGATGGCTTGGTCAACGACTCTCTGGGCAGTGATAGCTTGGTGACTGGCGTTGTAACCCAGAAGGCGAGCGTTGTCGCTGAGAGACTGGTTTTGTAGGATTTCTTCACCAGTCTTCGTCCAGGAGCGGGGGACAAGCTCTGTAGCCCGCCGAACGTGAGAATCCTTGAGGTCGGGGTCGGCAGGGGCCGACTTCACACAACTAAGTTAGTGAAGTACTCTAGAGCGGCCGGGATAATCATCTCTCCGGTACCTGCAAAAGATGAAAAAACGTTAGAAAAGTCAGCATATCCAGGGAGGCGAGCAGCCGAGCAGGAGGGAAGTTACTTAATCCCTCATCTTCACTGGGTCATAGCCCAGGTAGGAGCTGTCAGGTGAAGAGCCCCTTCGGCCAGCGACCATGGCGTCAATAACCTGTTGCTCGGTCACCTCCTCTACGGGCGAGGAGCGGGGAGGAAGTCGAGGAACGGGGGCAGGTGCTGGAGGAGCCTCGTCCTCATCAAGAGCTCCCGCCCTTAGTCTAATCAAAGAAGTGCAGGGATCGAACTTCTTTTTCCTCGAAGGCTGGTTAGCCGTCATTTGCTTCACTCGACGGGCGAGAAGATGATAACTTTCAGGGATTTGTGGGATGGCTACCGTAACCCTTTGAGCTGAAAATAAAAGTATAAAAAGGGGGGTGAGCAACAGGTAAGGCGGCGACCAACAAGGGGTAGGCGACCAACAGGGAATAAGAACTTGTAAAATCTAGGTGCATAAGGAAAAGTTACCTTCTGGGACCTCCGCTTGTGCTTCCAAATGATGAGCACTGGTAGTGAGTTGAGCAAGTTTACGACAGTGCGCTTGGGAGAGATGACCAATGCTCCGGTCTTTAATGTTCCGCAATGAGATCTGAGCAAGGACGTACAAGAACTCTTCGCTCAGCTCAGGATGTCCCCACTTTAAGATACGCGGACCTGCAAAACAAAGAAGAAAAGAAATTAAAATTAGTTCACCTAAGATATGATGAACTAGGGAACAAAACCTACGCCGAATTTCGCCAAAATGCGTAGGAGAATTTATACGCCCTGGTCCTCCTGAGAAATCGAAGGACGCCCGCCAATCGCCGCCGATGAAGAAAAATTGTTTATGCCAACTTTTAACTTTGTTAGGCACTCCTTCAATTAGCTTCACACCGCTACAGGCTTTAATGTAGTACCACCCGAGCTCTTCTTCATTGACAGCCGAGGAGATAGTCATAGCATAATGCATCTCCACCGTGCTAATTTTGTTCCTGTAGCCTTCCAAGTTAAAGAGTGTGATGAAGGCTAACAAGGTACTCCATCCATTTGGGGTAATCTGGGTGATCGCCAAATTAACATCTTCCAAGAACCGCCCAATCACCGGATGCAGAGGAAAAGGGAATCCCGTGTTGAGGGTGTCTAAGTTGATGGCAGTACACCCAAGGGGCGGGTTGTCAGCGGTCTCCCATTTCTGTGGAACATACAGATGAATGTCATATGGTATATGGTAGGTGGAGCGGATCCGAGCTAAGTCATCTTCCGTGACTACACTTGCCACCTTGCATACTGTATACACAGATTCCCGAGCTTCCATAATAGGCCTTGGCGGAGTAGGAAAGGTGTTGTGATACTTGTTAGCATAGTCAATCCATTCTTGCCTCCGGACTACGGCTTTAGGGATGAGGGATAAGGGAGTTTGTCTTGAGACAGGGAAATTTATCTCCCGAAGAAATTCCCATGTTACTCCCACCTGCTCGCTCCCTGAGTGGGCCACCTGCTCGCTCCTAACCTGTTGCCCACTGCTCGCTCCCGTCTCTCCAGGGAGACTCATCTCTTCTATCTCAGCAGCAACTTCAGCGGAGTCCTCGCCTAAATCCGAAGAAGTACCTTCGAGAGGCGAGGAGCGAGCAACAGGACCTTGGACGTCCTGCTCGCCCGAGTTGTCCACAACATAGAAGACGTCGACGGAGCGAACAACAGAGCTCGCCTCGGAGCCTGTATCTTCGTCGACGAGCAGGGTCCTAGGGTTTTGCCCAACTGCTCGCCGGAGAGAGCGGCGAGGAGCAGGGTGTGACGGTTCAGCTTCCAGTGGTCTTTTTCCTGGGTTTCGTCTAACAAATTCGATGGATTGGGTATTACTCGATGAAGGAGATGCTATTTCGGAAAATTTTTAGAATCAATAAAAAGAAAACACTTTAGAGGCGGCGCCAATGGTGGCGTATTTCAAGCAGAAGAAAACGGCGGCGATGCGGCAGAGATGGCGGAATAGTAGAAAGAAAAACGAAAATTGTAAAATTGAAAGTAGAAATGCAAGTAATGGCAAGGATAAACAAGAAAAATCAAAGGATTTACCTTCGATTTAGAAGAAATCGACTGAAGATTCAAAGAAAACGAAGGAGAAAAAGCTTGAAAAATCGTCAATGGGGTTTCTCGCATGCAAGAATCGAAAAATAGAAAAGGGAGAAAGAAGGAGCTATTTATTGATATGGATTCGGGGGCGAAATTAAGAAAAGTGAAAAATTGAGGCCCCTATACGCAATTTTAGGGGCGCACACGTGGACGGCCACGCCGCTTCGTATTCCGTGCCTCAAGAAATGAAACGACGCTAGGCCAAGCGTCGTTCCCTGTTGCTCGCCTCCAGAAGTTCCCGCCCAAAAATTCAAAAACCTGTTGCTCGCTCCCTACAGAAATGAAGGACAATTTCCCTGTTGCTCGCCTCCTGTTGAATAATATAGCCTATCCTATAGTTTGACAAAAAATGATAAAATCTATCCTTATATGCCAAACTAGGGGGCATTGTTGATAGGCGAACAGCCGAGCAACAAGATTATAAATAAAAAAATATTAAAATAATGCGATTAAGAGATCAAGAATGAAAATAATAAATGAAGAGGACGACCTGCAGGGACTTCACACCTTAGGAGGCGAGCAGCTGGGTTTGAAGACCAAGATCAAGTAGGCGAGCAGCTGGTCATAGAGGCTATGAGGCGAGCAGCTGGTCATGAAAGGCACAAGGAGGTGGCGAACAGCCAAACCAAAAAGACACAAAGACCCAACCAGAGGCGAGCAAGAGGGCACATCGGAAGATCATCAGAAATCCCAATAATTAAGCATTACATTAGGAACAAACAAGTGTCTTAACACTTGTTATTGTGTAAAGATGTAATAGCTTAGGAGATGACAAGTGTCTTAACACTTGTCATCATGTAAATAAGGATGATTAGGGAGGTGACACCTCCTACTTGCTTGTACCTCTATAAATACCCTTCATGGGATAATAAGAAAGGGGGTTACTTAATTCAAAAATAGGTCAAACTCTTGCAAATTTATCTCTCAATTCCTCCTTGTATAAACCCAGCTTTAATCTTGGTTTAAATCCTTGTTTGATGATCTTATTGGAGTAAAACAGCCACTAATTATCAATTTGATCAAGATCATCAACAGCAGAGTTGTACTCCGTTATAGACTTAAGGTCTGGAAACGGAGTCTCAACCAATCGTATTGTACCGGAGGGAGGAGTATATCATTTTGTTGTTGGAAACGATCCTACATGGAGTTCCACAACATTCCGAGGTCTCTGAATGATGAATTCCTCACTCAGGTGGTTCATGAGAAAAATCAACGCTTTCGCCTTCAGGGCGTTAGTGGATTTCGAACCTTCGAGAATTGTTTTCGCTCAACTCATTTACGGCTAGATGGAACTCGACATCTAGCGCCCATGTCAGGTACGATTTTAAAGTGACATGGTAAGAGTTGTGACCAATTTATTGACAATGGAGAAATAAGGATTTATTAAATTATTCTAGAGCACATGGGCGCCGTCTACCCAAAACATAAATTTACGGTCCGAAAAATACCGGGCGCCGCCTACCCGGGCATAATATGCGGACTATAAAGAAACAAACTATGTGCGGAAAAGTAATGCACGTAGGATAATTAAATCACATAAACATGCATAAACAATTAAGGAAGATAATCATATGAAAATAATTTCTAGAAATATACGATTTAATAGACAGAGGAAATAATCATAAGAATAATTATTTCATGTATATTAACGCAATTTAACGAAATATTTTCGGGATTAAAATAAATTAAACACGGGTTTTGTGATATCAAGAACGCAAACGAAATAGGGTTAAGAGATCACAAGAATTCGGGGAAAAACACCGCGTGGGTCGCGCACGACGGACGGGAAGCGTCGCACGTAGGGCGGTCGCGTATGGGTGCGCGCGGCGTGTGGCAACGGGTGCGCGCCGTGCGGCGTCGGGCGCGCGACGGGTGATGCTCTCGTGTGGCGACGGGCGCGCGACGGGCACTGCTCGCGTGCGTCGTCTCGTGCGGCGGATGGCGGCGGTCGTATGCCTTCGGGACGTCGGCCGTTGCTCGTCAATTCAATACACAATAATTAAATCCAACAACCAATCATGAATCAAATAAATTTATAGCATAGGTACACATGAAAACATGGAAATTCATATGAAAATAAATTAAGGGTGTACTGTATTATCTCGGTTAGAGACTCGTGCTGATAACGTGTTGTAAATAAGTGCGTAAATTAAAGAGGCAGCATTTGCTGACCCAGTTCGTCGGGAACGACTACGTCTGGGGGCGATCCAAGCCAGAAGTTTCACTAATGATCTTGTGTATGAGAGTGATTACAATAATGAATACAATGATCTATTTATAAGAATAAAACCCTAGTCTAAGATATAAAGTCCGTTGGGTTTCTTGATCCATAAGTAATGTTCACATCAAATCTTCTAGATTTAGAATAAATCTTCTAGATTTACAACAATAATATTCTTAAAAAATTAAACAAGTTTTATGGTAAAACATGTACACAGACATTCAAAATATAATCACTTTAATCTCACAAATAAATGTCCAGTACAATATAATAAGGCAAATAAATGTCGTTTATAAAAAAAAAAAAAAGAAAACAAAAGATATGTGTGGGGGTTTCCAAAATACCACAGGAACACAAATAAAATGTCATTGATTTGAAAGTGCCTTACATGAACAAAAAATAGTCCAAAAGTGATTTAAAAAAATTATATGGCAAGAACATAGTTTCACAATAAACTTCACATTTTCGTTTGTTCCAAAATAATTTTTACTTTTTTAAAATAAAAATAAAATATGACTAACTGCATATATAATTTAATAGAGGAAGAATGAAGTAATTGACAAAATATAGTTAGGTGAATTGAATAAAGCAATACTAAATTTAGAACAACACAACAAAAATAACTTTACTCAAACCGAAGCAAAACTCCCCATAAACGGGTGAACATCTTGAAATTCAAATTGCAATTGTTCCTCCTGATAAAAGTAATTGCTTCTATAATCAACAAGCACATCATAAACATCATCAGGAAACCTGCAGATCAAAATCTGACCAAGCACATGAATTAGAAATATGGAATCTTCCATCTTCTCTTTTCTGATCATACCAAGCACTCCACTTTGTTACGACTGTCACGAGCAAGTCCAGATTTAACAACACCTCTACAACTAATCCACTTGTCATCAATCATCTCAGCTACATGCAACCGATGCTTATTTTCCTGCCTAGACAGATGAAGAAGGCAGTCCGCTCGATTCCAGGACGTACCTTTTCCCTCCACTTTTCGGAGGACAAGGAATGTTGTGGAGCTTTATAAGGAGGTGATTGGGGCTTTCGCCATTTGTCAGTCGAGGAATCGTACACAGAAAAGCGTACGGTTAAGTTTGGATGACCTCTCTTCTCAAACAGAACGACTCTGTAATGCTCTGATTTTGAAGGATCGAAGAGTAGGCAAAGTGCGTCGAAAGAATGGTGCGTGGTAATGAATTTTTTCGTACTGGATTGAAGACGTAGTAATTTTGTGTTCGAACTCTCTGGCTTCTACAAGGAAGAGGCCGTTACAAGCCTGCTACTTGAATCGAACTAACTTTTTGATGGCTGGATTGCAGATAAAATACTTTGATCTGCCACAAACGCCGAGTATGAACAAGCCTTATGGCTCGGGACGGCGGCTACGGAGTGGCGGCTGGTGAAGGAGATGAGGGACTGCCAGTGTTTGCTCACCGATCTGAATCTAATGAGTGATTTTACTGGCAATAAGATTAGGATTTCCAGCAATAAATCATCATGGCTGCCAATTGTGGCTGCCGATATGTGTATGGAGGAGGAAGATGACCAGCCGGATCGTTTCTTTTTCGGAATTCGGAGAAAGAGCGTTTCTTGATGCATAGTCTTCGTAACTATGAAAGAATTTTTAAAAATCTTTGCTTCGAAAATGGAGTAGTTGCGAAAAATTGGGTGGTTTTGTAGTTTTCCATCATCCATCAGAACGCCGTCAAAAATAAATATAAACATTGTAGTATACAATTATGAAATGTATATATGGAATGCAGGATATAATCATTTACATTATGCAATCAAATTCAATCGTAAGTAAGGAAAGAATTAAGTATTAACGTAAAGAGTGTTTTAAATTTGGAAGATTTAATATTTCAAATCTAGAAGATTTGATGTGGACATTACTTAAGGACCAAGATTTTTATTGGACCTTATCCACCATTATATATATCTCTTTATACTCATAATTGTATATACTCATACACAAGAATATTAGTGGAACTTCTGGCTTGGATCGCCCCCAGACGTAGTCGTTCCCGACGAACTGGGTTAACAAATCGTGTCTCTTTATTTACGCACTTATTTACAACACGTTATCAGCACGAGTCTCTAACCGAGATTAAATGGTACGTCTCTTAATCTATTTTATTTTGAGTTTATATGATCTAATGAATTCCTTGATGTGAATTATTATTTTGATTCATGCTTGTTTATTGAAATTGATATTTTATGAATTCGACGAGCAACGGTCGACGTCCCGAAGATGTTCAACCACCGCCCATAAGCGTCGCCCGATCGCTGCCCGTAGGTGCCTCCTGATCGTCGCCCGATGGCCGCCCGTCGACGCCACGCATCGGCCGCCCGTAGCCGCCGAGTACCGCACGAAGCGAGCGCCCAGCGCCGCACGTCGCGCGCGCGAGCGCTACACGTCGCGTGCGCGCCCAGGGCCGCACGTCGCGTGAGCGAGCGCCGCACGTCGCGCGCGCCCTAGCGCCGCACGTCGCGCGCGCCCAGCGCCGCACGATGTGCGCACCAGCGCAGCCCGTTGCGCGCCTGGTGCCGCCCATCGCCGCGTGCGCGCGCGCGCGCCCTCGCCCGTCGTACTCACACGCCTTTTTCTGTTGCCAACCTACGTGTGACGTTCCCCGCTCGCCGTACGCGACTCACGCAACGTTTTCTTGTGCATTATCTTTTTCTTTAATCCTGAAAATGTTTCATTAAATTGCGTTAATATATACGAAATAATTATTCTAATGATTATTTCATCTGTCTATTAAATCGTATATTTTCTGTAAATTATTTTCATGCGATTATCTCCCTTATTTGTTTTGCATGTTTATGTGATTTTATTATCCTACATGCATTAATTTTGCGCACATAGTTTATTTTATTTTATAGTCCGCATATTATGCCCGGGTAGGCGGCGCCCGGTATTTGACGGACCGTAAATTTATGTCTTGGGTAGACGGCGCCCAGTATGTGGATCTATGTGCCTTAGAATAACTAAATAAATCCTTGTCTCCCCGTTGTCTATGATTTTGGTCAATCCTCTTACCCATGTCACTTTAATTGTAGTGAATAATGTCTGATATTACCAAAAGAGAATTTGTTGAGCTTACTCTTGATGGTAGTAACTACCTGACATGGGCGCTAGATGTCGAAATACATCTAGTCTCGAACAATCTTAGCGGCACGATTGTCGATGATCTAAAATCAACTGACGCCCAGAAGGCGAAAGCTTTGATTTTCCTTAGGCATCATCTTAATCAGGACCTGAAAAATGAGTATCTCACTGAAAGAGATCCTGGAACGTTGTGGAAGTCCCTGAAGGACCGTTTCCAACAACAATATGATATACTCCTCCCTCAAGCCTAATACGATTGGTTGAACCTCCATTTCCAAGACTTTAAGCCTGTAACGGAGTATAACTCAGCCCTACATCATATTGTGTCTCAGTTAAAGTTATGTAAAAAAACTGTAACTGATGACGACTTAATCCAGAAGACTTTGTCAACTTTCCACGCAAGCAACCTTGTACTCCAGCAGCAGTATAGGGCTAAGAACTACACTGTACACTCTGAGCTAATTTCTGCACTTCTAGTAGCGGAAAAGCACAACCAGCTCCTTATGCAGAATCATAATGCGAGGCCGGTTGGCTCGACAGCGGTGCCCGAAGCACATGTTGTAGCTCAAAGTGGTACAAGAGGTCGCAAGCGTGGAAGGGGGAGAGGGAGTAAACGAACTCGTAGCCAAGGCCGAGGTCGTAATAAATCTGGTGGTTTAGGTGTCTTGAATGACAATCAAGCTCAGGTTCGTGGGAAGGCTGCACCTAACCCGAACTCCGCTACCCGAAAATCTGAGAATCAAGATAAGGGCGAACAGTCCTGCTACAGATGCGGATGCAAGGGCCATTGGTCTCGCACGTGTCGCACTCCCAAACATTTGGTTGAGGCTTATCAAAAGCAGCAGAAGGACGATAAGGGGAAGGCTCCTAAAGTTGAAACTCACCATGCCAGTCTGCCCGAAGCAGACTCTGACCTAGACAACGCAGATCATAAGGGCATTGAGCTTAAGGATTTTGGAGATGACGAGTAGATTTACGTATTTAGTTATTCCTAGTATTTTGTTTTTTGAATAAAACAATTTCTCATTATATTTTGGATCCTTTCTTTCAGATATTTTATTTATGAATGAATTAGCTTTGATATGTTTACCTTAATAGTTGTTCATGTATTTATTTTGGATATTGTTGTTCTCATTTATGGCTTGTAAACAAATCAGCTATTAGGTTTGGACTATTTCCTCTTGCATGATGGACGCCCATAGTGATTTATGTTTGGTAGATAGCGCCACCACACATACGATCCTAAAGGATAGGAAGTATTTTCATAACTTGATAGAACGTAAGGGGAGTATAACGATAATTGCTAATGATAGTTCGTTGATAGTGGGCTCTGGAAGAGTTTCCATTATCCTCCCCATGGGTACCGAATTAATAATTGATAATACTTTATTGTTTCCGCAATCTAAGCGTACCCTACTCAGTTTTAGAGACATTAGGATAAACGGGTATCATATTGAAACTAAAACTGAGAACGATAACGAATACCTTTTGATGACTTGTACTCGAGGTAGCCGTAAACAAGTTATAGAAAAACTTACATCATTCTCCTCCGGTTTGTACTATTCCTACATCCGGCCCTCTAGTTCTCATCTAGCGATGAGTATGAAATTCCATGACCCAAATTCCTTTAAATTGTGGCATCAGCGGTTAGATCATTCGGGACAAACTATGATACGTAGGATTCTATCTAATTCAACTGGTCATAATATTTTGAATAATAGAATCCCTCCCGTTGATGAGTATTTCTGTGATGCATGTTCTAAGGGTAAGTTGATAGTGCGCCTGTCGCGCACCAAGGTTGGACTAGAGTCTCCGGTTTTCCTTGAGCGAATTCAAGGAGACATTTGTGGACTGATTCACCCAGCATCAGGACCATTTCGTTATTTCATGGTCCTTATTGATGCCTCCACTAGGTGGACATTTGCATATTTGTTGTCCAACCGCAATCAAGCTTTTGCAAAGCTCATTGCGAAGACTATCCAGCTTAGAGCTCAATTCCCGGATTATCCAATTAAATCGATTCACATGGATAATGCAGCTGAGTTTAGCTCGAAGGCCTTTACAGATTACTGTATGGCCCTGGGAATTAAAGTGGAGCATTCGGTCCCCTACGTCCATATCCAAAATGGTCTTGTTGAGGCGCTAATAAAATGTATCAAATTTATCGCGAGACCATTGCTTATGAACTCTAAACTACCCACCTCATGTTGGGGGCATGCAGTCCTACATGCATCGCACTTAATTCAAATCCGTCCAACTGCATATAATGATCATTCCCCCCTACAGTTAGTGCGTGGGAAAGAACCTAACATTTCCCATCTGCGTATTTTCGGATGTGCGGTATACGTACCAATTACGATACCCAAACGAACCTCTATGGGCCCAATAAGGAAACTCAGTATTTACGTCGGATATGACTCTCCATCCATCGTGAAATACCTCGAGCCTTTGTCCGGGGATCAATTAACGGCCCGGTTCGCTGATTGCACGTTCGATGAAGATTACTTCCCGGCATTAGGGGGAGATCTGAATTTAAAATTGAATGAATGCCGGGAGCTTACGTGGAACGTAAGTAATCTTCAGTATCTAGATCCGCGCACTAATCAATCTGAACTAGAAGTTCAGAAGATCATTAACTTGCAAAACTTAGCAAATAATCTGCCAGACGCGTTCACTGACCATAGAGGTGTAACTAAATCGCGTATACCTGCAGTAAATGCTCCCCAAAGGGTTGAGGTCCCAAGCAAAACGAGTACTCATGCCCCCACACGCCAAAAGCGTAAGGGACCCTCAAGAGATAGTAACACACCTAAACGAAAGGCTAGCAAATCTGGTCAATCGAATGTAAAATCTCTAGAAGAGATCCGTCTAGATAACTCCAAGTCTCTAGAAGACGAGAGTCCTAGTGATGAAGCACGTGCACAAAATATTCCATGCACTAGGACCGTGAAACGACCGGACCCTAATACAATGGGAAATGAGGAAGGTCTGATTGACGTAAATGTCGAAGTCTCTGTGAACTTCACAGATACAGGAGAAACATACAATAGAAATATTACTGTCATCGACGACACATTTGCAGCGACATTTGCTTTTTCCATTAACGATCCGGATCCAGAACCCAAAATTACCGTTAAGTGCCGGAAGCGCTCCGATTGGGTAAAATGGAAATAGGCAATTGAAGCAGAGCTCGTCTCACTTAACAAAAGACAAGTATTTGGCTCTATCGTTCGTATGCCCGCGCGCGCTCTGGATTTTTGCACAAACCCGGGATTGATTTTGATCAAACCTATTCTCCCATCATGGACTTAATAATGTTCCGCTACTTGATATCTTTGGCAGTTAAGTTGAATCTCCAAATGAGATTAATGGACGTAGTAACCGCGTACTTATACGAATCACTCGATGCCGACATTTATATGAAAATCCTAGATGGATTTGACATTCCTCAGATGAGGGATGGTGAAAACCGCAGTATGTATAGCATACAACTGCAAAAGTCGTTGTATGGTCTAAAGCAATCAGGTCTCATGTGGTACAACTGATTTAGTGAGTTCCTTCAGAAGAAGGGATACACATTCGATAAAGCTTTCCCATGCGTATTCTCGAAGAAATCGCAAGATGGTTTTTGCATCATATCCGTATATGTTGATGACCTAAACATAATCGGAACATGCAAAGAGATTGAAGAAGCCAGTTTAATCTTGAAAGCTGAATTCGAAATAAAGTCCTTGGGTAAAACCAAGTACTGCCTCGGCTTGCAGATCGAGCACCTCCCAGAAGGAGTCCTTGTTCATCAGTCGACCTACATAAAGAAGGTATTGGAGAAATTTCACTTGGATAAATCTCATCCACTTAGCACCCCGATGGTTGTCCGATCCCTCGAAGTGGATAAGGACCCATTTAGGCCAAGAGAAGATTCAGAAGAAATTCTGGGACCGGAAGTTCCTTATCTTAGCGTTGTTGGAGCTTTGCTCTATCTTGCAAATTGCACCCGGCCTGACATTGCATTTGCTGTCAACTTGCTTGCGAGATATAGCGCTTCTCCTACGAGGAGACATTGGAATGGTGTTAAGCACGTTCTACGGTACCTCCAAGGATCTCAAGATCTTGAACTGTTTTACCGTAAGAACCAAGACAAAAACTTGGTAGGTTATGCGGATGCTGGCTATTTGTCTGATCCCCACAACGCCGTATCCCAGACTGGTTATGTTTTTCTCTGTGGTGAAACCGAAATCTCATGGAGATCGGTTAAACAATCCATGGTTACCATGTCTTCAAACCACTCAGAGATCATAGCTTTATTTGAAGCCGCACGAGAATGTGTTTGGTTAAGGTCATTGGTAAAACACATTGGTGACTCGTGTGGTATCGCCAAAGGCGATACACCTCCCACCGTTATATTTGAAGACAATGTTGCTTGCATCGCACAAATGAGTAATGGGTACATCAAGGGAAACCTGACGAAACATATTTCACCTAAGTTTTTCTACTCATACGAACTCCAGAAGAGTGGCGTGATTACCATTCAAAAGGTGCAATCTAGTAACAATCTAGCAGATCTGTTTACTAAGTCCTTACCTACGTCTACTTTTGAAAAGTACATTCGTGGTATTGGGATGCAAAGACTTAAAGTGTTGTTGTCTTTAGGGGGAGTGGTAACCCCGAAATAAATCTGGAAGATTTAGATCTAGAAGATCGATGACATTTCTCCCTACTTATTACTTGGCCGATCCCTAGCACGTTGAGTTTTCATGACAAGACATTTATGTTATATCGTAATGTCCAAGGGGGAGTGTTGTAAACCTGAAAGATTTAATATCCTAAATCTAGAATATTTGATGTGGACATTACTTAAGGACCAAGAAACTTATTGGGCCTTACCCATTAGACTAGGGTTTTACCATTATATATATCTCTTTGTACTCATAATTGTATATACTCATACACAAGAATATTAGTGGAACTCCTGGCTTGGATCGCCCCCAGACGTAGTCGTTCCCGACGAACTGGGTTAACAAATCGTGTCTCTTTATTTACGCACTTATTTACAACAAAGAGAAGAGAAATGTAGGGATTTGAAAACCTGATGTCTTACTCTCTTAATTAAATATTTAAATTTTTTATATAAAAATTAGGTTTAAATACAGTTTAAATTACGATTTTTTTCTGAAATTGAATTTTAAGCTAAACTTTTTTATCTTGTTATAAAAAGCTTCAATTTTTTTTTTTTTTTGGACTCTGCCAGTCGCTGACGTGCGTCTACGTCCACAAAAATATAAATTAAGTAGCAAAAAACTTTAAGGCTAAATTGCAATTCAAATCACGGTTTTTTTTCAAAATTGCATTTTAAATTAAACTTTTGAATTTTGTTAAAAATATCTTCAAATTAACTTTTTTTTGCAATTAAGAATTACGGGTGGATTTGCAGAGGTTCGTCCGTGACGTGACGTCTACGTGGCAACGCCCAAAGAAAATCTTAAATATTGTGGCAAAAAACTAAATACATGGCGAAATTTAAAATTAAATTATCAATTTTCAAATAATTTTCCAAAACCTTATGTCTCAGTTTGATTAATGGTAAAATAGACTATTAAAATTATTTTATGGTAAACAATTGAGTTTATCCTATTTGAATTCATATATGTTCTTATTAAAAGCATGAGTGTGTTTAGTGTTGTTATTCGAGCCAAGCGAGCTCGAGTACTTGTTAACATTAGCGAGTAATAATACGAGCTCGGCTCAACTCGTTAACGAGTCTAACGAGCCTAGTGGAATTAAAAAAACGTTAGTTATGGAGCCTAACGAGTCGAGTATTTCGAGCTCGTTTAATCTAACGAGTCGAGCCGAGCTCACGAGCTGCTCATTTCGTGTAACAGCTCTAAGTGTGTCCAACCATTATTTTTCAGGATATTTTTAAGACTACCAAACGCGTATGAAATTGAACCATCCCTTAGATATGATATGTGATATTACTGAAAAGTCATGATAGTAATTTTATATTGTTCATTAAGTCTCATAACTTATTCATTGAGATGTAATAGTATCAATTTTATATTAAGAACAAGTTTTGCATGGGACTCCCTGTGAGTCAATTTATTTAGGCACTTATATTTTTTACACGGATTGAGAAGCTCATCTGATAACTTTTGGAATAAGTACAAATATGAATATTTTATAAGGCATATTTTAAATAAACACTTCAGTGATATCCTATTTTAAAAACACACATTTTGTTTCAAATACCCACAAGTGTATCAACTGTGGGTCTCATCCCCCACCCCACCCCACTTCACTGCAACACTCTCTCTATCACTCCTATCTTAAGAATTGGTTTTTCACTTCCTCATTCTCACATTTCATTAACTCTCTCAAGTCGTCTCCCCCAAATCCTCCCTATGTTCAGAAGACGAAGAAGGGGAAGAGGGATGAGCTTTTGGTGTTGGAGAATACCACGGTCGATACAACGAAGTTTTGAAGTTTGATGCTGATGTAGGCTCTGCCATAATGGGCATACTACATCAATTGCAGAGGAGTTAAATCGAAATCATAAGCTCTGCTCAGAGGTTGTAAAATCAAACCTCAAAGCTTACAATCACGATATACCAAAAGAAGCCCAAATGAACCCTTATTCTGAATAAGGAGCATAGAAATAGATCCTGGCACGAGGTCTCACGAAAGCCTATTTACCCTATTCATTGTGAAGAGAGGCGATATTTGGAAAAGCTTTGTCCAGAGATCATGAAACTAACTTATAAAGCTCTAAATAACGGAAACCTGATAAGAGATCAATAAGTCCCCTATCATGGTAGCAACCCCATAAAAAGATGTGTGATACTTTCGGCATATATCTCTCCAGAGCCTAATATAAGCTCTGGAGATTGGCGATAATATACGAGAAAAGAAGTCAAGATGTGAAGCGTCAGCTAGTCGTAAAATCCCTAGGAATCGGGGGGGTATTATCTTATCCCTATCTTACTTGAATGAAGGAAGGAGAAATACAAGAAAGGTCGTTTTCATGAGCTCTGGGACTGAGGCTCAAAAGGACGGACGATTTTCTCAGGATTCGGTTGTACTATAGGAAACTAACCAAGCAGGCCTGAGGACACGCGTCGGCCTCTGAGACGCCCAGGCCCCCAAGTGGTCCCAAAAATAATTAGGGCAACAGAGACGAGATTACTGTTTTGCCCTCACAGATCAAAGGTATAAATACTTGTTTTCTTTCCCCTTTACAAGGTATCTTCACTTTTACTCATTCATACTTTTAGTTTTCAGTTATGGCTTTTCTTCCATAGCAAGTTTGCTGACTTAAGCATCGGAGGGTCGACGCCGGAGCCCCCTCCGGCCCAACTTTGTGCAGGAATTCCACCGGAGATTCAAGCTGTCGCTGGAGGCCTTCATCCTGAGCTCCAGAGACCTTTTTTCCCAACCTTCTCTCTTGTGTTCTTGGTTTTCCACAGAGGCTCTCAGGTACCATCCTTAGTATTTCATCAAATATTTGCTTGATTTGTGTTGATCTTGAGTTTGCACTCATCAGATGTGTTTGTGAATGATGACGATGATAATGCATTTGTGCTGGATAAGACGGCATATGATCAGTCGGAATTTATGTTTAACTTGTGTGTTTTAATTGGTTGTTTTATAACAACAATTTTATATTTTTCTCGTAACTATTCGATTGTGCTATTATGATTTCGATACTTTGGTTTTATATTTTTCTATAAATTACAGGGTATTTGAAAAGAAAAATTAGTTAAAGGAGAAAAATAATTGAGGCTAATACATATGATTTATGAATAAGAGACTTAAACCATGTAAAACTTCTCGAAATTATAATCGTAATAATAAAGGAATCGAGTCAAATAGAGTTCCAAAACTCACGTTATATACGAAACAAAATTGACGCACAACAACTCAATGACACTCGTGAAAATTGAGAAGAAGCCCATAGAATTATTATTTTTCTTCAAGGTCCATTTACATTCAAAGTTCCGGCCAATTTGCACAAAACCACTAAACAAATTAATCAAGATATGATTTCTTCATCAATTAAAATGGATAAGTCTTATATGAAAATGGATCGTGATAAATTTATCATAAAATTATTTTAAAGTATTGAATATTAAATAAGGAGTATCGATAATTTCACCATGAATATCATTAATTCGGGTTCAAAAAAAATTTCATCAATTACAATATAATACCACCAATCCAAATTAATGATACTCATGGTGATATTATCAATATCACTGATCAAATATTCGATACTTTAATAAAGTTTCATGATAAGTTTATCATTAACTATTTTCATATAATATTTTGTCAATTAAAATTAGGTGTAAAGTGGGCAATATGTAAGGGGCTCACAACTTTTTAATGAGAGTGATTTATGTGTGCAATCGTGACTTTGAAAAAATAAATTTCATTTAAAATTTGACTCAAAATTTAAGTGCATATTATGCTATTAGATACATACAAAAATTTGTGTTTTAAATGGACGTAGAGCTGTATTTAAAATTAGACCATTTGATAATTTAAAAAATTACTCCTTTATGTCCATCAAAATTGTATCTAATTATTTGGGAGTATTAAAAAAAAGTGAATAAAGTAAATAAAATATGTAGATCAAATAAATAAAATAAAGATATTATGAGGTTGAATAAAGTAGAAAATAAAAATAAAATAATTATTTTTATTTATCGGCTAGATACAGTTTTGATGAAGGAACAGTTTTGGTTGGGGAGTATCTAAAGGAATTTTCGATTTTTTTTTTTTTTTTTTTTTGTATTTCGATTATTTTCTCCTAAATTAAAATTAATTAGTTAAATCCTTATTAAAAAAAAAAAAACTAATTCGCTAAATCTGTTCATATGCGACAGATGGACGGTGAGATGGCTTTCTTTCCGTTGCCTATCAGGTAGCAGCTCATCTCAACATTTTGAGATCCCCTTTTTCTTCTAAGACCTAATTTCGAATTTCTCTTCGATTTCCGTTGAATTTGTTCCAATTTTCGGTCGATTCAAATGAAAGTTCAGAAAGACAGAAAGTTATCGCTGTGGTCTTTCTCCTCACAATCATCGGCGGCTATAGTCGCCCGCAACGACGATTTGTTAACGGAAATCCTTTTGTTTTTGCCTGCAAAGTCACTGGTTAGATTGAAATCGGTGAGCGCACACTGGAAGTTTCTTATCTCAGGCGAGTCCTTCTGTCATCTCCACCTGCTCAACCACGAACGCCACCGTCCCCAGATTCAACACTCGTTCATACTAGGTGTCCGCGGCAGGTCACAGTTTTTCATCTGTCATCCCTCTGTCAAAAAGTTGATTCGATTCCCCATTTCCCTCCCCTTCTCAGCTGAGTTAGAGGTGAAGATACTGCAATCTTGTAATGGGCTATTGCTGTTAAAGACAAAATCGTCCAGCTGCGGCAGCTCGTCCCACGGCGTCTTCAATCCAACCACAATGCGTTACAGAGACATTCATCTTTACTTTCGGCCAGTTGCACTTTGCTTACTCTTTGATCCTTCAAAATCCCCGTACTATAGAATTGTTGCCTTTCGGAGGAAAAACTTTAATCGTATCATCGATTGTTTTTCTGTGTTTGATTCCGCCACTGATAAATGGACGGAAGGCGATGAACCCCCCAACATCGGGCGTAGCATTTCAGACGGGGTGAGCTGCAATGGCAGGGCGTATTTCTTAAGAACAACAGAACCATCGTTGTATTATTCCCCAGAAGAAAAGCTGTGCACCATTCCTTGTCCTCCAAAAGGGAAAGCCAACAAGTACATTGTGGAATCTAATGGCCATTTGCATTGCCTTCACCTGTCTTTCAAGGGAAATACGCCTATCTTCGACATAGCTGAGATGATTGACGATCAATGGTTGGCCTGTGAAAGGGCTGGTATATATACAATTGATGATACAACCCTGGTCGAGTTGCTTGGTATGATCAGAGAAGAGAGGATAGAGGATTCGATATTCTTGGTTCATGTGCCTGGTCGAATTGTGATTTACCGGTTTGATAAGGTATGTGAGGTGCTGGTTGACTATAGAAGCGATTACTTATATGAGGATGATAAATTGCAATTTGAATTCAAGGATGCTCACCCATTTATTGAAAGTTTTGCTCCTGTTTGATCATAGATGTACGTACGAAACTTTTGGGTTTTTCTGCTAATTAGGACGCTTACTTTGTCCTGCACATTTCTAACTTAAGAGATGAAAGGAATGAGTTGAAATGTGAAGAAATGTGTTTGATTGGATTTGTGTATGAGTATGACCTAACACAATGTAGTTTCGTGACATTCTTTATAAGAGGTGTTTGCAAAATCGTTGACAGCTAAAAGCACTTTTAAAGAGTTAAAACGGTAATGGGGCCATTTTAAAAGTAAGTACCTCTGTCACCTCCAAAAATATTTGCAAAAGTAGGTTTTGCATGACACTGTCTCATGCCATGAGACAATGAGATGGAGTATAAATTGGACATAACTTATTAACATTTTAATTGAATATTAATTTATATTGTTTTATATTATGAGACGGTATCACACACATTTTTATTAACTTGCAAACAGTCCTTAAGTGCACAGTATAATTCAACTACATTTATAAATAGTTGGAATTGTTTTTGCCATACCGTTGTGATTATTTGCACATACAAGACCTTGGTTGTATTAAATATGAAAATATTATGTTGGTGAAATTTATAAAAAGTAACTAGTAGGAGTATTTCGGTTTGTGCAAATTTTTGTGGGACAATTAATAGTGGGGAAAATGCATTTTTTTACCCTTTAAGTTTTGTTGACTTTGATTTTCGTCCTCTTAACTTTTGAATTTTGAAATTTGTCCTATAACTTACAAAATATTGATTTTTCAGTCCTATTACCTGCTAATACAGGTTACTCATCCGGTCAATTGCTGACATGGCTTTTTTTTATTATTTTTCTTTTATTTTATTGTGATAAATATCATACTTGGAAGTTTTTGATTGGTGGATACTTATTTATCACCATTTAGATAGAAAAATCATTAAAATTTAATACAAAATTACTCGGAAAATACTTTTCATTAATAATTATTTATTTTTAACGGAAATTCATGTTCATTCCATTATTAAAGAAAATCAAATTTCACATCTCACCCAAAAATAAAATGAAAATATTAAAAAGAAAATTGTTAAATATAAAATTCAATTCTAAATTTAAATATTCATAATCATTATATTAATTAAAAAAATCTAAAATCTAAAAAAACTTAAAAAATAATTTAATTTAATTTTACCCTTAAAAATAAAATAAAATTAATTTAATTTAATTTTACCCTTAAAATTTTAATTTTGCTTCCATCCCCACCCTGCACAACACCACTCTCTCCAATCTTCCACTCACGACAACCCACCTTCTCTCCCCTCGCCTCAGTACACACGGGTCCCCTTAATCAATTACCATGATAGTCCCTCAATTATAGAAATAATTAAATGGAAATTTATTGTAGCTATCTGCATAGGGAATAATTAAGACTATAAGTCGATGAATTCATTAACATGCCACACAAACAGCTGTGAAAAAACAGAGCTTCACCAAAATTACCAAAAATACGAAAACAAAGCATATCAAAATTGATTCACCAACATTGCCGAGGCCCGAGAAAGATAAAATATCAAAATCGATTCACCAAAATCACCGAAAACAACATATCAAAATTTACCCATCACCCCATAAAAAATGACTCACCAAAAACAGAGCATATTCAAATCAATTATGAAGTGAAACTCTGAAACTGCAGCAATTGAAAATTCAAAGACCAAGAATTGAAAGGCCTCGTGTCAAATTACTTGAAAATCAAAATCCTCACGCCTCTCCTGGGTCCTTCAACCCGTGTCCTTCTCCCCCAAATTTTCACCACATCCACTTTTTTTTTTTTAATTGTCATAATTATTGAATCTAGAGTAAATCTGCTCATACAAAACGTAAAACTCCGCACATGTATTTCAGTGAATTGGTGAGAGAGGGGGGGGGGGGGGGGGGGGGAGAGAATTGAAATTTAAGGATTTGTGGAGGAGAAGATAGATTTGGGGAATTTCTACCCTTCAATCGCCTTTTACAGCACACGTGGAGTGCACAAGGGTTTCTTTCCCTTTAAAACCGGCCACGTCAATAAATAATTTTAAAAAACATACCACGTGTGTTGTTACCGGTTAGGCAACCGGCAGTAGCAGGTTGCAGGACTAAAAACATAGTTTTTGGTAAGTTATCGGACCAATTTCAAAATTCAAAAGTTAAGAGGATGAAAATCAAAGTCAACCAAACTTAAAGGATAAAAAAATATATTTTCCCTTAATAGTGAGATTGATGTAATATTTAGGGAAAATAGACTTTTTTGTCCTTTAAGTTTCATTGACTTTGATTATCGTCCTCTTAAGTTTTGAATTTTAAAATTAGTCCGATAAGTTACAAATTTTTGTGATTTTTGTCCTTCGACCTGCTATTGAAGGTCACCCATCAGGTTACTGCTGATGTGACACTATTTTTAATTTTTTTTAAATTTTATTATGATATATATCTTACGTGGAAGTCTGTGATTGGTTTATATTTATACTAGTGTTAAACCCGCGATTATCACGGACCTGACACAAATCAGACTTGTGATCAATATTGCTTAGTAACAATATTGACACTTCTTCTTTCAAGATCAGGAGGTAATTGACTTTTCAGAACACCTAACATAATTTAAAATTCTAACTTAGCCATCTGTCCATTACCTCTTCTCGAAATTCGGAGGTACGAACACTAGATGAGCTCAAGTATACTTTAGTATCACCTGGAACCATAGATAGAATCTTATCATTTTTACACTTCACATCTCGATGCGTAGGTACAAGTATTGCTCTATCTTCAAAGTTTTTATGTGTCCTTAAATTATCAATTAAGGACGGATAAATAGTTTCTATTATAGATGTAATTGGATCACTGACATCATAAATTAAATTATCTTTCGGAATCTCAATTTCAGTGAAACCATCATGGCTATTTCCAACTTTTCCATCACCAATTTTCATAATCCACCCCGAGAAGTTAACAATATCATCATAATTTGAGGACATATTGGGACCAGAACTTTGTAATCTCATGTTCTTCGTCAATCTTAAAACTTTTAAACTGAAAAACAATGAAATGTATTTAGTTTTGTTAATAATTAATTTTTTATTTAATAAAAGATGTGGAAAATACCTTGCAATGATCCCACAAATATGAAAAATTGATAGTTAAGTGCACAACATCATCTCGGCTTTCTTTTGGTATAACACGAAGCATCTGTTTAAAATCACCTCCAAGCACAACAATTTTGCCACCAAAAGGCATATCGCTCATGGTTCCATCTGTAGATCTAACAACGTCTCTCAAGCTTCTATCCAGAGCTTGGAAGCTAAATCTGTTAAATTGGTGTCTCATCCCATATAATAAGTTTTGTCTTCAATAATAGTTCAGATAAATGTGTTCCCGACTTTATGTTATACGTGGAGGTCTCATCAATATTAAGTGATATAACAAATCTTGAATGAGCAGTACGTCCTCCCGGCAGAAGTAGAGATGTTATTCCACTTGATGCAACATTAAGGAGACGCTTGGTTAGCATTTCATCAATGGTAATGGGTTATTTTCCATCTATACCCCCATAATAAAAATGACATGTTGGGGGAAGAATTGTTACAATTGTGAATCTATTGCTAATGTAATGCCCCAATTTTGGAATAGGAGTGGACAACAAATGGTCGTTGATAGAGGAAGAATGGAGTAATTGAGAAGGAGGATTGTAGGAAGAGAATAGGGTAATCAAAATGGAGTAGTGATTACCTTGTTTAGGAGAGGAGGTAGTGATTTTATTCTCATTAATCATCATAATTACACTAATTTTCTATGTCATTCTCATTACCATTGAAAAGTTCTAACCAAGCGCATCCTAAGAAAAATATGGTCTTCCGATCGTATTGGTGTAGAAATTGTTCTCCAAATAAATGTCTTTCCAGTTCCACCATATCCGTATAAAAAGAAAGAATCTTCATTCTTGCAACCAAACAACTTCAAGTATTTCGCTCACCATAAGTTTTTGTTCTTGTGTTAGAGTTGAACTAACTTATCGTATTCTTCTCCTTGTTTAGTCTGATCGTAAAGCAATTCTTGACAAATGAGTTTATTTACTCCATCATTCTCAAACACAAAATTTGGTACTGGTATTGATGCAAATCTACACAAAGTGGATCCATTCATCTGCAATAACTTTTCAATTTCAATTAAAGTCATGCTTTGCAATTCTTCATTGTTAAGTTGTAAATCTAAAAATAAGAAATAAAAATTAGTAAAAAAATATAATATTAAAATATTTTAAGAATCTAAATTAGTTAAAAATTTACGTAATTTTATACTTGGAATGTTCAATATTCATCTTCTTTTATAGAGTATATCATCCGACATACAATCCCATGTTTTTTCGTATACGTTTTTTGGAGAGTTCATTGAAGATGATATGAGAATAATAGAAAATAAATTTCTTATGTAATGAACAGTTACCCAATAACTTGCCTCTACTATCCCATCAATGTACCCACGATCACCATCTAGCAATCCCACAGAATAACAAGCATCCTTAAAAGTATCATAGACAGTATCACCAATGGTTTGTATCATCTCATAAGATGTTAATCCCTTACTATATGACAGTAAAAGATACAAATAATACTCTTCACCAGCGACTAGTGGAACATTGTATAAACTTCTCAAAGAAAATCTAAGGACCCTTCTTTTATCACACTGATGTTTTTTCTATCCCAAACATACATCGATGGGAATCTCACATAAGTCTGCTTCTTTGCATCCTTATCATCTATTTTATTTTTATCCATCCACGTTAAGAACATTGATTGGTCTTTCGAGTACATCATCAATGTAATCTTCATCTCGAAAAACAACGTTCTATTGATTAGGAAGATGGAAATCAAATCTCATAATTGGTGGAAACCTATAATGTATATCGTACTGAAGTGTTCTCCAAACTGCCTCACATGGAGATATGTATGTGCAGTTTTCAAAATTTTCCACTTTATCTTTTGATTTTAATTCACATTTAGTGACTGCTTCCTTCTCTACAGTAACAATAACCCTATCAGCTCCTTTATTGGTATACTTGAACAAATATTTGATGAATTTATGTCTATTGCACCACTCAACATTTATATGACCTTGATACCTTCGCAACAATATTAAACTGTAAGGAACCAAAAAACGATTATCCAAATTAACAATAACTTTATCAACATTAACTCCTGTATTTCTTCTTCTGTATAGTGGAAATCCTTCATCGTCAACAGATCTACTCTCATTATAACTCTTTGGGAAGTTCTTTGAGCAAATGTTGTTGACCATGCAAGGTGAATTTCTTTTAGTCAATTCATAGGGTCTGTGAATCATGTAATCTCTTACCAAATCATACAGTAATGCATCATCATCTTTATCTAGTATTTCTGCATATATGATACAATCAACATCTTTCAGATTTAGAATTTTATTTTCATGATTTAGAAACAGAAGAATATGAGCATGCGAAAATTCCCTTTTTTGAAATTCCATTGTGTATAACACTGCATATTCAAAGTGTTTAAGTCAAGTTATATAGTAAAAATATTCAATACAAATATTAAACTTAATAATATAAGAAGATAAACTTATATGCATCAATTTTTCCAAAAAATTGAAGTTCCTTAAAATCCTTTACAATACGATCAAGTTTCATCTTAAACATTCTGCAGAGAATATTAGGCCTATCCACAGATTCAAGACCTTTCTCTTATAAGAATCTTGAAATCTCAGGTCATTTTGGATTGCAGGTAATTGTGATAAACAAACATGTCATTTTCTTCCACTTGCAAATTGTCATGACATCTTGGAAATTTTGAATAATATACCTAGGACTCTCTGTGAAGGATGCATACATTATTCTTTTACATGTATAAGATGGATCTACATTACCTCTATCATTTGCAATTTTCATGTCACCAGTGGACGATGAAGATATAATTATTTTACTGACAGAAGATGACGCTACATCATCTCTCCCAATTGCACTTCTTATTTCATCACTTTGCATGTTCATTGTTTAAGTAATTAATTTAGATTTAAATAATTAATTTTAAGGTTAAAATCTCTTAATTTTTATTTCCCCGGCATATTATACTCTAATATAAAAAACTTGCAAAATTTAATGTAAATGAAATAATAGTTGATTTCAAAATATATTGCAAAGCAAACATTTAACATACAAATTATATAGATTGATTAATGAAAAAATTTTAATAGTACAATTATAATCTTGTTAACAATAATTATATTTTACCATAGTAGTTTACTAATTCAACTAAATTTTCATCAACTACATTTTTGCAACAATTATTCATCATGCACTCGTTTAAACATCCATGTTGTCAACCTGCATGTTTAGACATTATGAATAACATTGAAACATTCGGAGTTGGTGTTAGAAGAAATGACAAATTTTGATGTTGGCGAATATATTGTTAACATTTTGTACAACATTGAGCCTACATCAACAAAACTTTTTAAATTATGGCACATAAGTTTACTTTAATCCTACAAATGACACATCAACATTAAAAAAATTAACCCTCTATTAGTAATTAGAGCAATGTTTTTTTTTATTTAACAGTAAACACAATTTAATTACACAATTTGTTTAAAAATAAAATTTCCAACATAAAAGAGTAAAGAGTATGTATAGTGTGAAATTTATTCATACATAAATCACTTTATAGTATTTTTTAGTAGAACAAATCATAAAATTTATAGCGAAACAACTAATACCCTCTAGTGAAACAACACATATCATGCATACCCTTCAACTCATATTCTTTAGTGAAAACAACTTGTACCTTCCAAAACTAATATTCTTTATGAAAATAACTAATACCTTTTAATAAATTAACTCATACCTTTTAAAGTGATCCTTTATAAACAAATTTCACTCTATACTTTGCCAAGAGTAAAATCAATCGATTAGGTTAACAATTTGCACAATATATTTAAAAATTAATATTTTATTACTTAATTTCCTTTAAATACCGTAAGAAATTCAAAGCAATAAAAATCAATTGATTGATTCACATTTATCTAATTATTTCGTATATAATTATAAAATTTACATCAAGATTCCGAATGATTATTCAAATATAGAATTTGTTCTTATTGACATATTTATGCTTGTGTTACTCCTTCAGATATAATCATTTTCATAATAAACCATGCAATGTATACTTAACTATTAAAATAATTAAGATTATAGTTTTTTTTAATGTAAATAACCTAATAAAGTCTATGCTTATTATAATTTTATAAAATCGATCTAATCATTTGTATGCGTAAAAATGACACTAAAAAAAATACAGATAACTCGAATTTGTATGCATAATTGTAAAACTTGAAAAAAGAAAAATTAATGTGAACCCAAGTTTACATAATATCTACCTTTATGTTAAGGGTTAATTGCAAAAAAAAAAAAAAATTATGAACTTTATGATTTCTATCAATTACAACATGTAATTATTTTTTTTTTTTTTTTGCAATTTAATGCACCAATTTTATAAATTTTGCAATTTGATACATTTGATAATTTTTCATCAACAATTAAATGACGTTCCTACCGAAAATGTCAAATAAATACTCATGTAGACGCCAACAAATAACATTATTATTTTTTAAATGAAAATAACGTCTTTAAAAATGCAATTTTAAGTTATGTTTCTAAAGTTAAACTTTTATTTTAAAATACTATTCTCATTATAAAAATAAATCATATTTTTGTTTGTTGGCATCTACGTGGGCTCTATATGGCATATTCAACAACCATGTAATTTAATTGTTGACGAAAAATTATCAAGTATTTCAAATTGCAAAATTTATAAAGTTAGTGTATTAAATTGCAAAGAAAAAAAATTCATATTGTAATTGATAAAAGTTATAAACTTCGTGATTCTTTTTTTGCAACTAACCCTTATGTTAATTACTAAATCGATGCATTAAAATTACTTCAATTAATTAACTAAAATAAAAGATGAACACTTCAGTTGAAATATGAAATTATACATGAAACGATATATAAATTAATTTATTAGGGCAATTCTTGTTTGCACCCAAGTGCATGTCATGTCATGCACTTGAATTTTGAAAATCAATTGCAAAAAACACACAATTCGTTATGTGATGTGTACTTTGAATCAATAATACTCCAAACAATAACCAACAATATCCCAAATAATAATCAACAATACCTCAAGTAATAATTGGTAATATCAAGAGCAATACTTAACAATACTCCAAGTGGTAATCAACAATACCACAAGCAGTAATCAACAATACCCCCAATTTTTTTTTATTATATATAATTGAAAAGGTTAAAATTGAGGCTAAAATAATTCAAGTGTATGTCATGCATTTGAGTGCATATAATTTTTTTTTGAAGTTATTCAGAGTTTGAGTGAGGTCGGTTAAATAATAAAAAATTTAAATAAAAAATAAATATAAATATAAATATGAATAAATTAATAAATCACATATAAAGTTTGGGAATTAATTGTTCAAAATTGTGTTGGACTTAATTATATCTAGAAGAAAAAATATTAATTCAACCATCACTTAGTCTTGTACAAAAAAAGAATATTAGAAAATTTTAATTTTACTAAAATAAGTGATTTGACTATACTTATCTGATGGAATATTTACTAAAATAAGTGAGTTAACATACAACTATACTTATGTTGATCCATCAAATTAAAAAGCGTCATAATATTAAAAGAAAAAAAAAATCAATTTGCACTATTATTTCCCAACTATTAGACTAAGTAAAATCAAATTTTAAGAATTAAGGTAATGTGTGTTTTATGGATGTTAAATTTTACTATATTTTAAGGAAATATTCTAAAAGACACTATATAATTCAAAAAATATATATAAATAAAATGTAACATTCAAAATTATTAAATGAACAAATCTATAATAATATCCATAAAATAATTTATAATTCCATAAATGATTTGATCAATTTTTATTATAACATAAAAATATATAGTCTTAATTAGTACATTACCTAATACACGTTATTATAGGTTTCTAAAAAAAAGTTATGGTAAGATCTTAGATTTCTCAAATTTGTCATATCTTAAGATATGTATATTTGACGGATATAAAAATTATTCTAATGTGAATTGAATATGTGACAGATTTAATAGTTTACTTTACATTATTGTATCTGAATATGTTTATATTATACTTGACCGTAGTTTGGGACCTACGGGAACATGTGTAAGATACATTCAAAATTATAGGGATTGAAATACACATATATACATTTTCTATATACAACCAAGTCAACACATTTTTTGAAAATCTTAATTATTAATATCTAAAGTTTCCAAGTGAAAAAAATTAATCAAATTAATTATAAATTATATAAAAATGTATAAGATACATTATCAAAATGATAGGAAATAGCCATGCACATGTAGCCATTTTTTAACTGCCAAAACTATAGGGAATTTATTTTTTTCTAAATTTTATATGTACGACCAAGTCAACATATTTTATTTGTTAATTAGATGAGAGTTTAATGGTTAATGACCTACATTAGTTCTGTTATTTCAGATTAGATATGAATGTGTCAAATAATTATAGAAAGACAAAGTCTCATATGCACCAAGTGCACGGTGCACTCACTCAACAGTTGATACTGTCTACACTAAAAAGTTAGTCACAATTACACTGAAAAGTTAGTTTCAATTACACTGAAAAGTTTACATTGAAAATTGATTTTCAGTGTAAACTTTTCAGTATAATTGAGACTAACTTTTCAGTGTAATTGGAACTAACTTTTCACTGTATACAGTATCAACTGTTGAGTGAGTGCATCATACACCAAATGCACGAGAGACTTACTCTTATAGAAATTGTATAGTGAATTTAAATATATAATAACACTCGATCATTAATGAAAGCTCTATTCCATTAATATTGTCATTTGTTTGATTGAATAGATTTCAATCAACTGTACACATCATTGACTAATTATATGAATTCCATATAAATTGAGAATAAATCAATATCATATACTCGTATCCATAAATTATAATTAATGATTAAATAGGGAGTAAATTTTTAGTATTAGACAATTTAAAAATAAAGATCCAATCTCAATTGATTTTTTTTTTCTGTAATGAAATATAGTCACAATTGATTATATCACAATGGAATATAAATCACAATTTTCTGTAAAGAAAAAATTTAATCACTATTGAATTTTTTATTTACACTACAAAAAAGATGGAGATTAGCGACGGGAATTTTGCGACGGCAAGAATATCCATCGCAAATTCCTGAATTTGCGACGGATTTTTGTAAGCCGTCGCAAAAAATGACAATTTGCGACGGCTTAGGAAGTCCGTCGCAAAATATAGTAATTTGCGACGGATAAGCCGTCGCAAAATCTAGGGCCCACCGACTTCGTCTTGAACCGGCTACATTTGCGACGGAAAGGTCGTCGCAAATTTCAATTTTGAGTTTGCGACGGTCAATTCCGTCGCAAAACATACCCGTTTAAAGGTGACCGTTCGGGAAGCGACCCGTTTGACTGATTTGCGACGGAAGAGGCCGTCGCAATTTAAACTTTGTAATTGCGACGGACTAAAGCCGTCGCAAATGTGAGCGGTTGAAATTTGTCAGGCGGGTTGGTGGCCAATAATTGACCCGTGTCGTCGCAAAAGAGCTCTGCGACGGAATAGCCGTCGCAAATAATGCAATTTGCGACGGAAATTTAGGCCGTCGCAAATTTACGCAGTTTTATACCAGTCCCCTTCCTTTTCCTTCCCTTTCACTTTCACTCACGAAAAAAAATAAGAAATGATACGGTTTTAATATGTTTTTCACGTATAATTGGTGTATTTGTCATTGCCTTCAACCTCAGCGTACGTATTTGTCATTGCCTTCAACTTCACCGTACGTTTTCACATTTTTAACAGTTTAATTGTCATATTTTTATTGTTTCAATTTTTTAGTACACTATTAGGTAATGAGCATGATATATGTTTATTTGATGGGTTTTAGTATGATTGATGATATATGTTTTTTTGATGGGTTTAGGTTAATTTTAGTTTGTGTGATATTTTATACCTATTTTTAGTCGAAACTCTGCTCAATTTTTCTGTACACTATTAGATAAATTGTGTGATGTTTGTTTATTTGATTGGTTTACTATGATTGATATATATGGTTGCATTGGATTGATTTTTGTGAAGAAAAATTGTGTATATCCTTATTTTTAGGCAAACTCTGCCCAATTTTTTACAACTCATGTGATATTTACTTTTAATTTGTAACAGATGCAATTTCCAGATCGTGGTTGGATGTACTCAATACCTAGAATGATAGGAGGAGGCATTAACTCTGTCTTTTGCAATAAAATTGATGAGTTTATTGAGTTTGCACTACAACATCCATGCAATATGGATTGTATGGGTAATATTAGGTGTCCGTGTAAAGACAGAAGATGCAGAAATATGAGATTCTTGAGTGTTGATGAGGTTAGAACTCATCTTGTGATTTCCGGTTTTGTTCCCCGTTATTACAACTGGACCAGTCACGGTGAACAACGGTGGAATGTTGACATCGAAACCGTAGAATACTGGTATACTGGGTGGAGCGGTGGTGGAAGTTCTGATGTTGGTGGTTCAAGTTATGTTCCGTATACTCAATTTGAACCACAAATAGAGGATGAACCTGATAGATATCGGATGATGATTGCAGAATCTGTTTTGGGTGGTCAACCACAATTCAATGAAACACCTATGGAGGAGGAACCAAATCATCGGTCAAAGAAGTTTTTTGATATGCTTAAAACCGTTGATCAAAAGTTGTTTCCTGGTTGTGAGACTGAGACGCAATTGTCATTCAATGCTCAAATGTTGAACATCAAAACTGAAGGCAAGGTCAGTCAAAAAGTGTTCAATCAATTTGCTAAATTGTTCAAACGAGCTCTACCTGAAGACAACACGGCGCCTGATAATTTCTATCAGAGCAAGAGGCTCTTGAAACATATGGGTCTACCCTTTGAGAAGATTGATTGTTGTACAAATGGTTGCATGTTGTTTTGGGATGAGGATGAGGATCAGGATCATTGCAAGATGTGTGGTCACCCACGGTACAAACCATCTGGTCGTACAAAAAGTAAGAAGAAAGTGCAGTTGAAGGCTTATAAGGCAATGTATTACCTTCCCATCACTCCTCGTCTAGAGAGGTTGTATCAGTCCAGTGCCACGGCTAAAGACATGACATGGCATGCTGAGGAGTGTTTGGGTGAGAATTCTGGAGAGATGCGGCATCCTACAGACTCGGAGGCATGGAAACATCTTGATAGGGAGTTCCCAGATTTTGCAAGGGAGACGAGAAATGTGAGGTTAGGCTTGTGCACGGATGGTTTTGCCCCATTTGGAATGCACGGAAAAAAGTATTCATTATGGCCTGTGTTGTTGACCCCGTACAATCTACCTCCTTGGTTGTGCATGAAGCCTCAACATATATTTCTTAGTATCTTGGTGCCTGGACCACACAACCCCAAGCATAAATTGGATGTATATCTCCAGCCATTGATTAAAGAGTTGAAATCTTTGTGGTCTACAGGGGTGGAGACCTACGACGTTCATAGGAAGCAGAACTTCACGATGCGAGCTGCACTTTTGTGGACCATTAGTGACTTTCCAGCATTTTCTATGTTGTCTGGGTGGTCAACAGCAGGAAAACTAGCATGCCCGTATTGCATGGACGGTTCTGATGCATTCTATCTTCCGTTGAGTAGAAAAGTGTCATGGTTCGACAACCATCGCAAGTTTCTTCCTCCTGATCATCCCTTTCGGAGGAACAAAATAGACTTTCTAAAGGGTAAAAATGCAGTAGGCCGCCCAAGACCACGGATTCGATCAGGTATGTGTCTGGGTACTGAATCACTACTGATGTCTATGTGTCTCATATATATAAGTTAACCATATATAAATTAATTATTTCAGGTGATTCGTTGTTGTATGAGGTTACAGTCACTGATTTGATGAAGACAACTGAGGCGGGTGCAATGGAGCACAATAAACGTATCCAGGGTGGTTGGAAGAAGAGAAGTATCTTTTGGGACTTACCTTATTGGAGCAAGTTGTTGATTTGACACAATTTGGATGTGATGCATATAGAGAAGAATGTTTTCGACAACTTGTTTCATACGGTCGTGGGTACTGAAGGGAAGACCAAAGACACTTCAAAATCCAGAGATGAGTTGAGGCTCTTCTGTTCTCGTGCTTCCCTACACAAGGATGAGCAGACAAGAACATATCCCCAGGCCTCTTACACAATTAGTAAAGCAGAAAGGAAGAATTTGTGTAAGTGGGTGAAAGAGTTGAGCTTCCCTGACAATTATGTGTCGAATTTGGGAGACAGAGTTGACACGGAAACCGGAAAGGTGTCTGGAATGAAGAGTCATGATTGTCACGTGTTCATGCAACGACTCTTACCTATTGCATTTCGGTACTCACTTCCTAAGAATGTATGGAGTGTCATCACGGAATTAAGTCTCTTTTTCAGACACTTAACGGCATCAACGATTACAGTTGAGGACATGAGGCGTTTGGATGAGGAGATCCCTGTTATTCTATGCAAACTTGAGCGGATTTTTCCACCCAGCTTCTTCGACTCGATGGAGCACTTACCCGTACACTTAGCGTATGAAGCCTCAATTGCTGGTCCCGTACAGTATCGATGGATGTACCCTTTTGAGAGGTAATTCTATACCATTTTTAAAATTGACTTTTAAGATCAATACTGAATAAATTTTCTAACACAAGAATGTTTTAGGTATTTGCACAATTTAAAGCTCAATATTGGAAATGCGGCCCACATCGAAGCATCAATTGTTAATGCATACCTTACTGAAGAGGTTGGAGCATTTTGTTCTTACTACTTCGGCGATCAAGTTCAAACCAGAATCAGAAATGTGCCTCGCAACTACGATGGTCGTGGAGTAGACCATCCCCTTCGTGATGTTGAAGGTATGTTATCTGTATTTTTGCATCCGGGTCGACCAATGGGTAAGGGCACCAAACGACCGTTCAGGGGCAGTATTGAAGAGGAAACAATACATTCATATGTTTTGATGAATTGTCCTGAAGTCCAACCGTATATAGAGTAAGTAATTTAATTTTATAGTTGAGTTTTTTACAATATGTATACTGTTGATATCTGAAAAGTAATTAATATCTTTTTTCTGATATATAAGCATGTTCTGTGAGTATAAGCGTCAAGTAGAACCAGACATCACAGATGCAACAGTTTTTCAATCCATCCGCAATGATTTTATGTTTTGGTTCCAACGTTACGTGAGTACCACATAATTATATGATTTTTACCTTATAACAAATATGTTATTATTTTTATACATGATAATTTAATATTTACAGGGACAAAATGGCCTACTTAATAACAACCCACATCTTGAAGCTCTGAGCAAAAGACCACTACGTAGTGTGGTATCATACCACAGATATTACGCAAATGGATACAAATTAATTTCATACTGAAGCGTATGCTTCAACGAAATCGACTACAAACAGTGGTGTTTGCGTTATCGGTGCAAACTACAACGAAGAACCCATCGATTACTATGGAGTGCTGCAAGAAGTAGTTGAAATAGAATATCCGGGTTGGCCGAGCAGGACGATAGTGTTGTTCTTGTGTGAATGGTATGATCCAGGGAACCAAGGAACAAGAGTCGACAAAAACTACAAGATTGTTGATATCAACACCGGAAAGAAGTTTCCGGCGGCATACGATCCTTATATTTTTGCAACGCAAGCATCTCAGGTATATTATTGCAAATACCCCGGATCAAGTAGGCCCAACTTGAGGACAGTTTGCAAAGTAAAGGCAAGATCATTGGTTGAAGTTTCTAATCAGTCAAACAAAGACGGTGTAGAACCAACAGATCCATTTCAAACAGAGATACACGAGGCTCAAACAGAGGTTGATCAAGCAGGTGTGAATATTTTTGTCGACTTACTTGCTGCAAATCCAGAAATGATAATGATTGAAAGTGATCATGAGGGTGATGGACAAGAGCGCGGTGGGGAGGAAGAAGAAGAGGAAGAGGAAGAGGAAGAGGAAGAAGATGAGGAAGAGGATGAAGATGATGATGAGGATGACGAGGAAGAAAACGACGATTAGAATTACTAAATTATTGTATATATAACAAGTGAAAAACGAAAATGAATTAATTTGGTGAATTATGAAAAAAAAAACGAGTCAATTTGGATACATACACAATTAATTGCGTACAAATGAACGAATTATAAATTTAAGCGGTAGTCGAAATAAATAAATTTACAGAAATAATAAAAATTAAATGGCCCCAATATTTATAAAAACAAGTTAGAAACGAAAATGAATTAATTTGGTGAATTGTAGAAAAAAAATGAGTCAATTTAGATACATACACAATTAATTGCGTACAAATGAACGAATTATAAATTTAAGCGGGAGTCGAAATAAATAAATTAAAAGAAATAATAAAAATTAAATGGCCCCAATATTTATAAAAACAAGTTAGAAACGAAAATGAATTAATTTGGTGAATTGTAGAAAAAAAATGAGTCAATTTAGATACATACACAATTAATTGCGTACAAATGAACGAATTATAAATTTAAGCGGGAGTCGAAATAAATAAATTTACAGAAATAATAAAAATTAAATGGCCCCAATATTTATAAAAACAAGTTAGAAACGAAAATGAATTAATTTGGTGAATTGTAGAAAAAAAAAAGAGTCAATTTAGATACATACACAATTAATTGCGTACAAATGAACGAATTATAAATTTAAGCGGGAGTCGAAATAAATAAATTTACAGAAATAATAAAAAGTAAATGGCTCCAATATTTATAAAAACAAGTTAGAAACGAAAATGAATTAATTTGGTGAATTGTAGAAAAAAAAATGAGTCAATTTAGATACATACACAATTAATTGCGTACAAATGAACGAATTATAAATTTAAGCGGGAGTCGAAATAAATAGTTTTACAGAAATAATAAAAATTAAATGGCCCCAATATTTATAAAAACAAGTTAGAAACGAAAATGAATTAATTTGGTGAATTGTAGAAAAAAAATGAGTCAATTTGGATACATATACAATTAATTGCGTACAAATGAACGAATTATAAATTTAAGCGGGAGTCGAAATAAATAGTTTTACATAAATAATAAAAATTAAATGGCCCCAATATTTATAAAAACAAGTTAGAAACGAAAATGAATTAATTTGGTGAATTGTAGAAAAAAAAATGAGTCAATTTGGATACATATACAATTAATTGCGTACAAATGAACGAATTATAAATTTAAGCGGGAGTCGAAATAAATAATTTTACAAAATAAAAAAAATAGTTGGGCAAAATATTTTAATAAACAACTTAGATACGAAAAGAAATTAATTTGGTGAATTATAAAAAAAATGATTTAATTTGAATACATATACAATTAATTGCAAAAAAATAAACGAAAGTAGCTTGTGCCCTAGTGGCGCGCGCCCTCTCCTCTTGCACAAAAGGTCCCGTGTTCGATTCCCCTTGGATGCAAAAAATGGATTAATTGTTCCAGACCCAGTGGTCTGCATATAATAAGGAATGGGCCGGTTGGCCCAGTGGTCCGCGCCCGCCCCGGCCGCCTCGGGTGCCCGGGCTCGAACCACGCGAGCCACTTTTTTTTTGTATAGGCTCGGTAATTTGCGACGGCCATATTCCGTCGCAAATATTGAATTTTGCGACGGAAAACAGCCCGTCGCAAATTATAACACAAAAAAGTATAAAAAATATATAAAAACATTTGCGACGGAATTTAGCCGTCGCAAATGTTGTTGACCCGATCGGGTCTGACCCGAAAAGTTTGCGACGGACTACTGTCCGTCGCAAATTCTGTGTGACCCGGCCGGATCTGACCCGCCGATTTTGCGACGGATTTTTCCGTCGTTAATTTGCGACGGATGGTCGAATCCGTCGCAAAAATTTGCTACGGCTGTTTTAGGTACGGATACGTGTCCGTCGCAGATCCCGTCGCAAAACACTGTTTGCGACGGATTTTCCGTCGCTAATTCCGTCGCAAAACAGTGTTTTTTTTGTAGTGTTACTAATTTATTCAAATGGGTTGGTCTAATTTTATATTAAAATTATAAATGAAGATGCAATCAATTAATGTAATTGAGATTAGTTAGGCAATACACTTTATGTGCATTAAATGCGCCGAATTGTTTCCAAAATTTACAAATTGAATTTCTAATTAATATACTAAGTTTACACATATTATTATAACTGTAAAATTAAAAAGATATCATGTAATTATGGATAAAATATATTCATCCACATTTTAAGAAAATTGATATATACACATACACATGCTCTAAATTAGACTAAGCCAAAAGAATATTTCTAAAATATTAATTAATAATATTTTAAAGTTATATGTAACTAAAATTAAGTTAATGTAAAAATATTTACACAAATTAAATTTTATTAATTTTTGAAACTATAAAGGATAAATCATGAATTCAAAACATATATATATATGTATAAATGATGTACATTAGACTAAGTCAAATAAATTTTTTAAATAAATTTATTCATTAGATATCAAACTTTAATTCAAATATATTAATTAAATATAAATTTAGGTACACATAATTTTCTACCAAAAAATTCAATTTAAATTGGTTACACATTTATAAGGTACAATTATTAAGTTTCAGGAAATAAAGATTTAAACGTGTGCTCGTTTTGTATAGTATAAAAATTAATAAATTGTTATCCGTGAAGTATATATTATTTTAAAGTATGATACAATATTTAACTCATATGCCGTTTATTATGTTGAGGCTTTAAAATAAATGTTTCAAAAAATTTAAAGATTTATAATTTGAAATTATATATTATAGTAATATATTTAAATTAGTCAACTTGATCAATATATATTCATATTGAAATTTAAAGTTAATTAAATAAGTAAAGTTAATAATTAGTATAAATTTATATATTGTTCCTAATATAATAATTTCAAATCTAATCTTTCAAAAAAATATGAAAAAAATGATGTTGAAAGATTATATGAAAACAAAATATTATGGAATACATTAGTTTTTTTTTTTTTTTTAAAGATACCCATTAACCATAAATTTAGTTATTATATGAGAAATACATTATACATATACATTACCGAATACATTAGTTGAAAAATATTAGTTTGAAGAATACATTATTTACATTTTTTTTAAGATATCCACTAACCAAAAATTTAGGATTTAGGAATGTGGGATAAATATAAAATTACCGAATAAATTATCTTACTAAATTATCATTCAAAATTAGTCAACTTTTCCTAATATATTCAAATTGAAATTTAAAATTGATTAAATAAGTAAAATTTATAATTAGTATAAATTTGTATATTTTTCCTAATATAATTATTGTAAATCTAATCTTTCAAAATAATATGATAAAATATGTTAAGTTAATAGATATTAACCATACGAATATTAATATAGATATGTTAAAGCCCATATGCTATAAAATAGTTCCTAAATACTATTGTATATACTTTTTTTATATATAAAAGATATTCATCATCCAAATTTGAACGATTCTTCATCATCTTAGAATTAAAAAAAAAAAAATATATTATTTGTAGAATAATAATTATTATACATTGAATTTTAAATTATACATTAACATAGAATTGTAATCACATAAAGAATATTATTCATAGAATTGTAAATAATACATTAAATTGTAAGTAATACATTACAATGTTAAAAAAAATCTAATTTTTAACATATAATCAATGATTCTTCATCTTCACAATAAAATTGATATTCCACTTCATCTTCATATGAAAAATTGATCATCCACTTCACCTTCATTGTTGATGTTCAATCCTAAAAAAAAAAATCACACAATAATTATTTTCATACGAATAAAATAAAATTAAACAATAATTAATACAAAAATAAAGAAACAACATAATTAGTAAATAGAGTAAATACCTTTAGACACGTAGATATTTGTATTCGTCCAAATCACACAAAAAAAAAAGTGAGTTTAAGGAAAGGATCATTGGTAAAAGACATCAGACAAAATATGAAGATGAAATTCATACATCAAAACTATAAAAAACATAAATACCTTAAGATGAAGATCCTGCAAAAAAAAAAATATGAAGATTGAATATATTTTGATGAAGATCCTGCAAGAAAAACAAAAGAAGATTTAGACGAAAGGAGAACCAATATAGAACTTCATAACAAAATTGAAAAAAATAAAAAGAAGAAAGAAACGAATTAAAAACTATCAAATGTATGATGAAAATACGAAAGACATAAAATCGTGGGTTATGCATCGAAATATATTTTTAGAGAATTGGATGATTTCTTTGAGAGATTATTGTAACTTATTTTTGGTTGTGTGAGATAGATGGTATATATAGAGGGTATGTGAAAAAATCAACTGTCAAGATTAGATTAGGGATTAATTTTCAATGGTTGAGAATAATTTTTAAAGTAAATGAATTGGGTGAATGAGAGGAGAGTATTTTCAAAATAGAGGTTTGTGGGCTTGCCACATAGGCTTCCAAAACTTTGTTTTTATAGTATATTAAGATGTGTGTATTTATATTAAAATTAAATCAAAATTTACATAAATATTAATTAAAAAAATTATAATTAATTCCCACCTCCTCCAACACGGGAACAAGCCAACGCAGCCCCCCTTTCAAAAATGCCCCTCTCTCAAGGACGCAAAATCTCGATCTACGACGCCTGCCACCGCCACCGCCACCCACGGTCCAGACCCGCCGCGAAATCGGTTGGGGAAGGCTTCTAACGGTCCAACAACAACTTGAAATTACAGAGGGTATCACATGTGCTCTCAATTACACCTTTTGCTATCGACCTCCAAGAGAAATATTCAAGTTACTATCGATACGATTCCCCTGGAAGTGGAGGCTCTCGCCCGAAATCCTGAGGAACTAGCAAAACGATAGTCATACTCCAATCGCTGCAAAAACAACAAGAGCAAGTTATGCCGTCAAAAGCCGAGCAGGACCGCACGGGCGAGCGGTGGAGTAAAATGCGAGAAGATGCACATTGCAATGAAGCTGGCAGTGCTGAGATTCGTAAAAACAAGGGAAAAACTCCCGTGAGCGAACGTTTAGGGAGCCGAGGGGAATCGTCGCCAAGTCGAGCAGATGAGTCAAGCAAAAGTACCTCCCGAACAAGTGCTTTGGAAAGGCTAGGAACATGACTAGGAGGAACAAGGAACAACCACGCCCAGCTGCTCGTCCATCAGTGCATGACCGGATCAAGAGATCAGCTTTCGGCCGATTAGGGCCGAACGGAGCTAGCAACGCTGCTAGGAGAACAACCCAGGAGAAACGTCCCATTGGTGAGGGACTGCGTCGTGAGGGAGTCATCGAACTCGATCACGATGAACAGCCTTCCAAAGGGAGAACTCCCTCAAATGAATTGCAAGAAATGAGAAAAGCAATCGAGGAATTGCGAAAGCAGTTGGAATCGCAGAGAGGTGTCGGATCAACTGTTCTCCTATCCTCGCCACTATCTCCGTCAATCCTCAATGCACCGATCTAAAAGAAGATACAGTTTCCAGCCATCAACTTGTACCAAGGAACGTCGGACCCCCGTATTCATGTGACGAACTATTCAGACTTCATGATCTCAATGGGGGCAACTAACGCCACGCAATGTCAAAATTTCCCATCCACCCTTGGTGATGGCCCGCACAGGTGGTTTTCGGCACTGGCTCCCGGCTCCATCAGTTCCATTGCCCAACTGAGCAAGGAATTTCTATCTCATTTCTCAACTGTCGGGTCTTATTTAACCCACAGACACCGGTTGGCGAACATCAGGCAAGGGGACGAGGAGTCGGATAAATAGTTTCTGGAGAGATTTGATAAAGTCCTATTGTAGGGAGAAATGGTGAGTGAGGATACAAAGATAGTCGTAGCAATGACTGGATTGAAGAAAGGAACCGATCTGTGGAAGGAAATGCATTTGACTTGTCCAAAAATATACGTGGAATTCAGACACAAGGCAGGAATCCACGTATCAATGCAGGAAGCCCTGCACAAGGAAATGGGAGATAAAGTTGACCCGAAAAAGTTTAGCAACAAGTCTGGAGGGAATGACTACAAGGCCCCAAAGAACATGAAAGTGTTCAACGAGGGAGTTGAGTTGAAAGAAAAATTGAACCAAGTTCTAACCATGTCTGTAGACGTCGTATACAACAACGTCAAAGATAAGGAGATGATGTCAAAGCCCCGAAAGATAAGACAGAAAATAGGAAAGCTGAACCCAAACAAATACTGTGCATATCATCAGAACATCGGCCACTTCACAAGTGAATGCCAAGATTTGTTAAAGCAGTTATGGAGGTTCTATGAAGAAGGAAAACTGTCTAAGTTCGTAAAGAGAGAACTAGGTAAGAGGTCGAGAACAGCAGTACCGTCCAGCTCGGACGATGATGACAGCGACGAACAACCAAGCAGGACGGGTAAGAAAGGAAGAAAGGTCCCTGCAGCCCCAGCAAGACCAGTCCGGAGATCCTAATGATAGAACCAACTGGACCAGTAGGTGGCTGTTTTGACGGAAGACCACCCATGTCAAAAAGGAAAAAGAAAGCAGAGCTGAGAGCAGTAGCGCAAGTGATGGAAGTCGGTATAAATCTATCAACCAAGCAAACTGGGAATTTGACTTTCTCAGAGAAAGATCTAGACGGGGTACTCACTCCTCACAACGACGCGCTAATCATTTGTGCGAATATTATGGGGATGAAAGTACACCATTTACTTATCGACACTGGCTCTTACACAAACATCCTGTTCAAGAGCACATTGGATCAGTTAGGAGAATATGCCGAATACATAAAAGATTGTGATCATAGAATTGAGGGATTCGGAGATGCTATGACCGTCCCCCTAGAAGTGATTACGCTAGCAGTTGAACTTGTATCGGTTGAGGACCCTGAAAGGAAGCCTAATAGGATGGTAGATTTCCTAGTTGTAGATCAACAATCCACCTATAATGGATTTCTCGGCCGTTATTTTTTACATGAATTTAAGGCAGCCGTTTCGATGTACTGCTACTGTGTAGAATTTCCTACGTCAAAAGGTGCAAGCACAGTCAAAGGTGACCAGAAGAAAGCTCGCGAGTGCCTCTTGCAACTTCAACCCAAAGATCACAGAGTCAACAGGTGGGCGAACAGCGGAACAGTTGTGGTGAAGGTGAACCATCCACTCCCAACAAAACCATGGACTCTATCGATACAGAGATGATGGAGGTGGACGAACAGTTGTGCAGTGACTAACAGTTGTGCGGTGATGAGCAGTTGTGCAGTGATGAACAACTGTGCGGTGACAAACAGCTGTGCAGAGACGAGCAACTATGCAAAGATGAACAATTGTGCAGGGACGAACAGGTGTGTGGAGACGAGCAACCAAGCAAGGAGAGAAATGAAGTCACATCGGCTAGCAACAGAGTGGAGCATGCAGCACCGGCCAACAATGAGATGGAAGATATTGAACCACGGTTGGGTGCGGAACCAATGGAAGTTAAGGATGAATTGAACATGAAGGGCCCATCACTGACCCTCGTTGGAAAGACCAGAAATGGGGGGCTACCCCGATTGAAGAGTTAGAGGCAGTAAAGGTCGACCCGAACCAAGAGAGCTTAGAACTCTTCATAGGATCTGGGCTCCCGGAGCCATACAGATCCAAAATGACGGAGTTTCTTAAAGCAAATCTCGATGTGTTCGCATGGTCGCATGCAGATATGGTAGGCATTAGCCCTGAGCATGCCTGCCACAGACTCAACATCGACCCGAGGAAAAAGCCGATCCATCAAAAGAGGAGAAAGTTCGGGCCCGACAAGTATGAAGCGCTTGACGTGGAGGTCAAGAAGTTGTTGGACAATGATCTGATCAGACATGCCTTGTGCCCACAATGGGTGGCAAACCCCGTGTTAGTTAAAAAAGCACGCAGAGCGTGGAGATTGTGCATTGATTTTACTGACCTAAATGCCGCCTGCCTAAAGGACAATTTCCCGTTGCCATATATCGACCAACTGGTTGATAGCACAGCTGGACATGAACTCCTCACATTCATGGATGCATTTGCTGGATATCACCAAATTGCGATGCATCCAGACGACCAGGAGCACACAACATTTTACACCAACAAAAATTTGTTATGCTGGAATAGAATGCCATTTGGGTTGATTAATGCCTGAGCCACGTATCAGAGACTGGTCAACAAGATGTTCAATGGCCACATTGGGAAGACGATGAAAGTGTATGTAGATGATATTGTTGTTAAAAGCCCAAAGAAGGAAGATCACTTGCAGCACTTGGCCCAAACATTCGAAATACTCCGTGCTTACAACATGAAGCTAAACCCCAAGAAGAGTAATTTTGAAGTCCATTCCGGGAAATTCTTGGGACATCTAGTCAGTCGGGGAGGAATCGAGGCAAATCCGGTGAAGGTGAAAGCGATCATGGAAATGCAGCCACCCAGATCAGTAAAAGAAGTCCAACGGTTGACGGGGTATCTGGCAGCTTTAAACAAGTTCGTCTCAAGATCTAGAGACAAATGCAGACCGTTCTTTAAGGCAATCAAGAAGAGAAAGTTTCAATGGACAGATGCTTGTCAACGAGCGTTCGAATAGCTGAAAGAATACCTCAGTGACACAAAAATTCTTGCCAAGCCGATTCCAGGAGAGAAGTTATACTTATACCTGGCAGCTTCAGAAGTTGCAATCAGCTCAGTACTCGTTTGAGCAGAAGGAAAGTTCCACCTGCCCATTTACTACGCAAGTTAGGCTTTACATGAAGCAGAGCTCAGATATTCGCCAACAGAAAAGCTGGCATACGCACTGGCGATGAGTGTCAAAAAGCTCCGTCCATATTTTTTCGACCACCAGGTGGAGGTATTGACAACATTCCCGCTCAAACAGATACTGCACAGACCCGACACAGCTGGTCGCCTCCTGAAGTGGTCATTGGAAATTAGCCAGATCGGAATCTCATATGCTCCTCGAACAGCGATCAAGGGGCAAGTCTTAGCCGACTTCATAGTGAAGCAGACTTTCCCCCAAGATCCGACGAGAGGACATAATCATCCCTGGCACATGTATGTTGACGGATCATCTACCAACAAAGCGTCGGGGGCAGGAATAGTTTTGATAAGTACAGACAGGCAGATCTTCACTTCAGTTGTTCGTTTTGAGTTCATGACGACGAACAATGAAGCAGAATATGAGGCATTGATCACTGGATTGCGGCTAGCATTAGCAGTTGGGGTAAGAAAATTATAGATTTTTAGAGATTCACAGCTGATTGTCAACCAAGTTCAGGGAGAATACGAGGCGAAGGACGAAAACATGGCTTTGTATCAGAAAAATGTTACTCACCTGGCCTCCATGTTCGAACAAATATACATCAAACAGGTACCAAGAGATAACAATGCACAAGCAGATGCGCTCGCTCGGCTAGCAACTAGCACCGGACCAGCGGAGTTATCCGAGGTTACATTGACGAGGATATCCAACCCATCAACTGAGGATTACAAAATCTATCAAGTTGACGAAGAATTGAAGGAAGATGATTGGAGAACGTCAATCATCAAATATCTGCAGAATGATAAAAAACCGGATAACCCGCTGGAGGCTAGCAAGTTGGTCAGGCAAGCAGCAAGGTACACCATGATGGACGGACAGTTGTACAAGAGAGGATTTTCACTCCCGCTCCTGAAACGCTTAGCTAGTGGGCAAGGGCAAGTAGTGTTGAAAGAAATACACGAAGGTGTATATGGAAATCACGCTGGAGGACGGGCATTGTCATACAAGACCATAAGACAAGGATATTACTGGCTAACCCTCCTCCAGGATGCGATCAAAGTTGCCCGAACTTGTCACAGGTGTCAGTTGTTCGCCCCAAACATCCACAAGCCCCCGCACGAACTGGTCTCAGTCAATAGTCTGTGGCCATTTACGAAATGGGGAATTGATCTCGTCGGGCCTTTCTGCCGAGAAAAGGAAATGTTCGATTCGCAGTGTTAGCAGTAGACTATTACACAAAGTGGGCTGAGGCAGAAGCGCTTGTGCAAATTACACAAGAGAAAATAATCAACTTCATATGGAGAAACATTGTTTGTCGCTTCGGGGTACCTCAAGCAATCGTGACAGATAATGGAAAGCAGTTTGAAGGAAAAAAGATAAGAGATTTTTGTGAAAATGGGGAATGAAAAAACACTTTTCAACACCGTACCACCCCCAGTCGAACGGCCAAGTGGAAGCCATAAACAAAATAATCAAACACATTTTGAAGATTCGCTTAGCCGACAAACAGGGGAAATGGTCCGAAGAATTGCCAGAAGTGTTGTGGGCATATCGAGTGTCTCACAGAACAAGCACGGGTGAAACACCATTCACAATGGCGTTTAGGACGGAAACTATAATACCAATTGAGCTAAAAGTCCCAACAGAACGAACAGCTGCGTTCGACGAAGAGGCGAACAACTCTGCACTAGCAACAGAGTTGGACTTGCTAGAAGAAAAGAGAACAACAACAGAAATGAAAAATGCAATCTATAAGAAAATAGCAGCAAAGTACTATAATTCTCACGTATAAGTAAGGAATTTTGAAATCGGAGATTTAGTACTTCGGAAAGTTTTGGCACCACCACCAGGAGTATTCAGCCCGACTTGGGAGGGCCCATACAAGGTGACAAATAAGTGGCACAACGACACATATGACCTTGAAGACATGGAAGGCAAGTCGTCCCAATACTCCTGAAATGCAACTTTACTTAGAAACTAATAGTCATGTGCAAAGCAGTAGGCGAGCAACTGAGCATAATGAGAATAGTAAAGGAACAAAGCGGAAAATTGAAGTTTCATTTCATTAAGTCAAAATATTTTACAATAGGAATGATAGGGTTATAGAAAGTGGAGTACAAGTCCTATCGTAAACAAAAATATATAGCCTTCAAGGAGGAGGAAGAGGAGCATCAGCAGTGTTGCTCGCCCCAGTACTTGGCTGCTCGCCCGGGACGGTTGAAGTGCCAGCCCCATCTATTGGTGTTAGGGAAAGCGAAGACAACCCATCAAAAACTTCATCGTTGGTCGTCGCCGGGGCTGCCTCTGGCTGGCCGCCGTAAGTAGGGGGCACAATGTCAACCTCCTCGCCAAAGATATCCAAAGGGAAACCCAAGGCGGCCAAGTCGGCGACATACAGGGTTGAGCCGGGAGCAAGAGGATAATTCTTCACATACTCGATGAAGTCCACCTTCACCGCGCCACGAATATCTTACTTATGGTCGTGAGCAAAGTGGACGGACCTCAAGCATTCGGCAAAGGCACAGATGTACCCAAAGTTGGTCTTGTCCATCACCTCCTACTCGTGAACTTTGTACTCAACCATGTCTTTGCGCTCGTCCTCCAACTTCTTGATTTGCTCCTCGGCAACCAGCAGGCGAGCAGCTAAGTCTGCTCGCCCCTTCTCTACCCTCTCAGCCCTTAAGTCAGAGGACTTAATCTCCAGCAACATATTCTCGGCCTTATCCAAGGCACTCTTCTCACTCACCAAGGTGGCCTCCATCTTTTTCTCCATCAACGCCAACTCCTTGGTGTGCTCAGCCTTACATTCCTTGATGGCGGCGGCATTCTCATCATCCATCTTCTCGATACGACGTCCGAAGTCGCGATTAGTTCGCTCAAGCTCCATAATCTGGTCAAGCAACATTTGGGACATGACCAGTTGATAGCCAGCATTGTAGCTCATCAAACGGGCATTATCAATCGCAGTCTGACCGGCGATGAGAGTGTTGGCTGATTTGGTCCAAGCCCTCGGGACTGTTTCAGTTGCTCGGTGAACGTGAGCATCGGGAATAGCATAGAGCGAGGAAGGTGCGTTTTTCACAACAGTGAAGTGGTGAAGTGTTGTCCCTTGACCGGGGTAATGCTCCGGGTTGTACCTGGCCAAATAAAGAGATAAAACAAGAGTTAATACAACAAAAAGGAGGAGACGAGCAGCAGAGCTAGGAGAAGCGAACAACAGAGCTATAAGAAGCGAAGAACTTACTCCTTAATTTTAACAGGGTCCCAACCCAAGTAAGAGGTGTCTTTGGGATAGTTCCCCGACTTGGTCGCCGCCACACTAGCGACCACCTGTTGCTCGTCCACCACCTCCAAGGAAGTGGACTTGGAATCTGGAGACCTTGGAGCCCCACTGCTCACCTCCCCGCCAGCCTTGGAACGCTTCGAAGAGTGTTCGTCGCCTTTCCCGCTGCGACCACCATCTCCTTGCGACGCTTTCCTCTTGTCCTTCTCCCTCTCTCTCTCTCTCTCTCTCTCTCTCTCTCTCCTTCTCCTTCCTTATATCCCTGGGAGAAGGGGGGAGCTTACTTCCCTGCTTGGGTGAACAGCACCGCTACGGGGGCGGGCAATTGGATCTTGTCCCGATCGAATACGGAGGATTGCAAGGGGATGATCCATCTTCTTCCTTGAAACGTCCTGGGATGCCATCTGCCTTACTTTCTTGGCGAGCAAGTAATAGGACTCTGGGATGGAAGGAACGACAACAGTGACTTGTTGCTCTAAAAAAAGAGAAAGGAGACAAGTTGAGCAACTAGAAATAGACGAGCAACAATGCAATAGGCGAGCAACAGTGCAATAGCGAGCAACAAGGAGAAAAAAGAATTTACAAGGATTTTACCCTCAGGAATGATGGCTTGCGCCTCGAGGTGGTGAGGACTCGTGATCAGACTCGCGAGTTTGTGACAATGGGCTTTTGACAAATGAGCCAAGTCGCGACCAGCAGCGTTCCGCAGCGAAACAACGGTAAAGGTGAACATGTACTCGTCGCTCAAGTCGGGGTGCCCCCACTTCAAGATCCTCCGACCTGCAAAACAACAAAGAAGGAAAAATTAAAATTAGTCCTACTAAGTTTACAGTAAGACAAAACTAAGCTTACATTTGATATTCCAGAAGCCCTCAGGCGACGAGATACGCTCTTGTCCGCTAGCAAACCCCTCAGTTGCTCACCAGTCCCCGCCAATGAAGAAAAACTGGTCGTGCCAACCTCTAACTTTGTTGGGAACCCCTCCAATTAGCTTCACCCCATTCCTCGCCTTCACGTAATACCACCCCACACCGTCCTCGTTTTGGGCCGAGATTGTCAAGGCATAGTGAAGTTCAATAGTGCTTATTTTATTTTTGTAACCCTCAAGACCAAAGAGGGTCATGAAGGCTAGCAGATTACTCCAGCCGTTCGGCGTTATTTGGGTGATCGCCAAATTCACGTCCAGCAGGAAGTGACCAATGAGGGGGTGCAAAGGAAGCGGGAAGCCAGTGAGCACGTCCAAGTTGATCGCCGTACAACCAAGTGGGGGGGTGATCGGCTGTTTCTCTGGCCTTCAGAGCGTACAAGTGAATATCGTGAGGGATTTTGTATACCTTCCGGATGCTCACCAAATCGTCTTCAGTAATGACACTTGAAATCTTGCTCATGGCGTAGATACTTTCTTGGGCCTTCATGATCACTCTTGGGCGAGGAACAAAAATCTTCGAGTAGCGAGCGCCATAGTCCTCCCATTCGTTGTCGCGAGCAACTCCTTCGGGGATTTGAGATTCTGGCGTGACTTTGGACATCAGGAAATTGATTTCCTTCAAGAACTCCCAAGTGATCCCAGGGTCCTGTTGCTCGCCCCCCTCGACAGGCTTCTCGCCCATAAAGTCAAATGCCTCCTCTATTTCGGCGGCCAATTCCTCAGAGTCCTCTCCAAGATCTGAGGAGGCGTCTCCCTCTTGACGAGGGCGAACAGGTGGGTAATCGCCCTCTTGCTCGTCCGAACGATCAACTGCGTATCCCTCCACCGAGCGAACAACTGAGCTCGCATCCAAATCCGTATCTTCATTTACCAACAGTGTATGCGGGTTGCTCGCTAAGGTTTGGCGAATGGATCGGCGAGGAACTGGAATCAGGTCCTCTACGGGCCGCTTTTCCGGGTTTCGTCCAAGATCCAACGAGGTAATACTTGGTAACACAATGGAGGGACAATTCAATTTTCAAACGCCGGGAAGAATGACGGATGGCGATGCGGTGGAAGAGCGGCGACGGCGCAACGAAACGACGGTATGGCGGAGTAACGGTGGTTCAAGGCCGAAGTCGTGGTGACGGTCACAGTAAACGAAAGCTCAGAAAAATTGAAGAAAAAAATAAGGAAAAAAGAAGAAACAATCGATATTTTACCTTAGGAGGAAGAAATCGCGTGGCAAAAGCTCGAATAAAACATGAAAATTACAAAGAGGAAAGCTTGAGAACTCGTTAATGGCGGAAACGGGCAGAATTTCGGAAAGGAAAAGTGGAGAAGACGAAGTGGACTATTTATAAGGAAAAGATGGGGTCGAAATTGTAATTTTTCGAAAATATATAGGTCCCTATATGCAAATAGGGAAGCGCGCGTGACTGACGCGACGCCTCGACTCCTGCGCCTCGGGAAACCAACCGCCGCAATCCGAAGGGGTGCGCTCAGTTGCTCGCCATATTAAAACCCACCTGCTCGGTTGCTCGCCCGTCACGAAAAAGACGTTAAATCTTAGCTTGGACTCAGTTGGTTAATTTACATCCCAACATGAGATCAAGCTAGGGAGCAATTGTTGGTAGGCGAGCAACTGAGAAAAGGGTCAACGGAAGATAATCAAGACATCAAACTTAATGGCGAACAACTAAGCAAGTGACTCACAACTGAGTAAGGCGAGCAGCTGAGCGAGAAGCCAAGGCTAGCAACTGTGCAAGGAGCCAAGGCTAGCAGTTGTGCAAGGAGCCAAGGCTAGCAGCTGAGCAAGGAGCCAAGGCTAGCAGCTGAGCGAGAAGCTAAGGCTAGCAGCTGAGCGAGAAGCCAAGGCTAACAGTTGAACAAGAGTCCAAGGCGAGCAGCCGGTCAAAAGGCTAAGACGAGCAGTTGGTCAAGATGATAGTCATCCAGGCAAGCAACTGTGCAAAGGTCACAAACACGGAGCGAACAAATGAGAGAGTAAAGGTCCAAATACCCGACAAAGATATACAAGCGAGCAACTGGTCACCACGGAAAGCAACTGAGTAACCCTAATGGTCAAGTACAACATTGGGAACTCCAACAGTCAACCACTTAGATGTAGTCCAAGTGTCCTAACACTTGGCACCCATCCAATGGGCAATAGCTTAGATGTAATACAAGTGTCCTAACACTTGGAAAAGATCTAATGGTAGAATAACTAGGATTGTGACATATGGTCCCTTTGTATGTCTATAAATACTCCCTCGTTTGAATGAAATAAGAAGTTCCATAATTCAAAAAATAGACCAAGTTCTTGCAAATTTCTCTCTCAATTATTATTTAGCTAAATCCATGATCATGATTCTTGTTTGATAATCTTACTTAGTGGAAACAGCCACTAATCACCTCGATTAAGAAAAGGTCATCAACACTTATAATAAACATTTGCATTATTTAAAGGCCGCGGCTAAACAGACCCCCGGTTATACTATACAAACCCCAATTCTTTTTAGACAAAAATGGTCTTAAGTTAATTGTCTATATTACCCATACATAAAATCTATTTAAATTATCAATTAAATTTCTTTATATAATTTTTTCATAATTAAGCTCTCTCACACACACTCCTCGCCCAAAGTTAGGGAATTTTAGTTGACCATTAAAACACAAAACAGAGCATAAATAAACAAAACCAAAACCGACTAATCCATTAAACAACTCAACGACTAAAATGGTTTATGTGTAGTTGATCATACACAATTCATTAAACATGGGTTATGTGTTACTGAAGATCCAACTTTTCCCTCCTGTAATTTGCATGTTTCTAATGTTTCCCCTGTATTTTGAAAAACCATAGGTGTTTTCCAAAATTAAATACTATTGTTTCTGCAATCATCCATTTAGCTTCTGCAATTAAATACTAATGTAATTTTTGGTAGAAATATTTATATGTGGTTGTTCTGTGATGTGGATTATTTCCCAATATGGGTTTTAGACTTGTTCTTAATTTAAATACTTTAGAAACACATCTCTGAATTGGGACCATAAAATTAATAAAATGAATTAAATTGCAAAAAATGAAGTGGAGATTAAGAACATAATCAAATATGCTCATTGTGTTCGATTGGAAAATCTGAATGTACTCAGTTCTTCTTCGTTAGAAAGCATGGAATTAATTTCAATTCCTTTAACGTTTTTCATGTTGTTACCCGGCAAAGAAAATAGAGACATAATTATGTGATTTTTCCCCTTTAATTTTAAGTTTTGGTTAATTTTGTTATTTTTACATTAAGGGTATAATGGTCTAAAATTGTGGTATATATAGTAATTTAATTTTTTTAATTAAATATCATATTTTGAATGAGATGTGTAAAGTAGTTGGGATTTGTATAATAGAACCGAGAGTTTGTTTAGCCGTGGTCTTATTTAAAATTGACAGGTCTAAATTTTTGTATGGCTTTAAGTGACCTAGTGTTTTTATTCTTAATTTTTGTCTCAAAAAATTAATTTAGTTCATAAATATATTTTACTAAAAGTGAATTTTTAAAAAATGGGGGTGGGATTAGAATGGACCATTGGCTAGATAGACCAAGGCAGACTGGATTATATTTTCACTGGTCGAGTTTGGGCTGACCCATAAATATCAATTGGTCCAATGAACTAAGATGAGTTATGTCGGTCGGCTCGAATTGTCATCTCTAGTTTTAACGGATTATAGTTTATAAAAAAAAAATATACTCTTGTTGTCTCTTAATAAATTTTCATTTTTTTAGAACACTCCATAATAACTTTCACACTAAAAAAAAACACTTTTAAATTATTCACTTCAATTCAAAATACTTTTTATTTATTGGTTCAAAAATCAATAAAATAATTTTTCTTAGAAAAAAATTATATCACGCCATATCTATAATCTATAATACTATTAAAAGTGGCTTAGCCCCATAAATCATTTCTGGACCATTCCGCCCTTGCCTTTGTTTTTCCTTGACATTTTCACCATACTCCTTTATTCCCTAATATTTCTAATTCCTTACGTTCCCGTCCTTCCGCCTCTGAGATTTGTGCCAGAGAGTCAAATAGGTCGGGAAGAGCGATCAACGACGGAACTCAAGCGACGATCGGCGATGGGACTCAGGCGACGATCGACGATGGATCTTAGGCGACGATCGGCTCTAAAGTTGGTAAAAGGGATCTCAGGCGCCGCACCTTTCCCCCTCTCTCCATTTGATTAAGCAACTTTTCCAAAAGGGATTCTTCTCTTTTTCGATCTTTGATCGCTGTCAAATGTCAATGCGTAGACGAACATTGCTCAAAGTCATCCTCCTCGGCAACAGCGGGTATTCCGATTTTCGATTTTTGATTTGATTTTGAGTCTAGGTTTAGGTGAAAAAGTCTTTGAATGTGACTCGGTTGTTGTTTTTGCAGGGTGGGTAAGTTAAAGGTAACAGCTTTAACGCGAAATGATGTAAAGTTTCTTTGATTAAGCAACTTTTCCAAAAGGGATTTTCTCTTTTTCGATCTTTGTTCGCTGTCAAATATCAATGCGTAGACGAACATTGCTCAAAGTCATCGTCCTCGACGACAGCGGGTATTCCGGTTTCAGATTTTTTATTCGTCTACCAAATCGTTGGGGTTCATCCCACGTTTCTTCCAACCCTTCGTCGACATCCGCACCACCATTGTCGATCGCCCCACGCCTTCCTGGTTGATCGTTTGATCTTCTTCCTCTATTTCCAGTCCATCTCTCCACGTCTTATCATTGCCCCTTCTTCTTCCATTGCTTTATGATAATTGACGATGTTAGATTATTCTCTTGAATCTGGTTTTCTGGGCACATCTACTTACATAATGCAGTTTTAGTTGTCGAGTGGTGGCGATGAGATGCAAAAACAGGAAAAACTGGGAGGGTGAGACAGGGGAACGTGATGGCTAAGGGCATCTCCAACCTTGACAAAATAAAATCAAAGCTTTTGAAATATCCTGTAAGTAAATAATATCCCCTAATTCTTTCATCTACTTGTAAATTTGGGCACATTTGAATCTGTATGTTGTCTATGATTGTCTTTCTTCCATTAGTTTAAGGTTTCATGTCAATTATTAATGAGTGTTCTCTTTTTCTTCTTTGACTCGATATTTCTGTAAGTACAACTTCTTCTGAACTCACTGTACTTTATATTACAAGTGTTCATATGATTTTTTTTTATAGTTATTCAGTTGCCTATTTATTGCACAAGTGAATTTTGTTCGAGTGTTCTTGGTTTAGCTAAAGTAAAAACTGATGTTTAAGTTTATTAGTAGTAATGCCGTTGAAGGTACTCGTGTATGGTCAGTATAAATCTTATGTGTGCATGTTGATCTGTATGTATGACTTTATATGTATAGAAATTTATAATATTGAGAATATTATAGTGGAGATATGCAAGTTTCCTACTGTATTTATATGGACTCACAATTCTTTGTGTTGTGTTGTTTTTCGTACTAGAGAATATCTTGGTGTTTGTGTTGGGATCTGTATAACAAACTTCACTCCCAGGATTCATATGGGTAAGTCTAAGCTCATTTTCTACCTTGTGGATATTGTTATTATATTCTTATGGATTCAGCATAATAATTTAGTATTTGACATTTATGTTACACATTTTTTTATAACATTTTTAATCCAACATATCCGGGGGCATAGAGGGAAAATGTTTTCTTATTCCCATTGCCATTAAAGAACTCGATCATCATCACTTGAATGGTTTGTTTTTAAATGTCATTGATTTCTCTAATAACCTGACTTTTACTAACCAAACTTCTGAATTTCCAGTTGTTTGTAATATTTTGTGTGATGTATCAGCCAAATTTGATTATTTTGGGTAATTGATCAATGATTTTAATTTTAAATCTACCAAGCCTTTTCTCCGTTTTTATCTGGATACAATATTGTCTTATGCCCAATTCATCAACGCATAAAAGTTGTTGAGCAGAGTGAACAAAGGAAATAATAGTGTAGTAGAGTTCATAACTTGATAGAATCTTTTTCATTGATAAGCCTGTACAGGATAGAAAGTTCACTTTTGTAGCACAAGCTTTTGACTTTAAAGTTTAAACTTGTCTTTATTGCATATTTTGTCTCATGGCATACAAGTTTATCACTGTGAAACTTTAGAACTAAATGTAAAGCAGATTCTATATTATTTTCCCTTTTTTTTTTAATGATGAAATGTTAATGGTCATTTGCTTCAAGAAAAGCCCTCTATATGATTGGAAAGCCATGGAAAAAGATGGATATTCATGGTGGATACAGCGTCTAAGACGAGCTCAGAATTTATTTGATGAATTTCGGATTGATCACTTTAGAGGATTTGCTGGCTTTTGGGCTATTCATTCTGGTGAGATAACTTTAATTTGCAGAAGATTACATGATACTGTTGTTGTTGGAACTATAATATTTACTCAATTTATGTGCAGAAGTGAAAGTTGCAATGCTAGGGCGATGGAAGGTCTGATTTCTCTTTTTTCATTTTGCAATTATCTTTGACTAACAATGTATACAACATTCCCTAAATGATGCTCTAATGCAGTAAGTGGGTCCCAGAAAGTCTCTTTTTGATGCCCTCTTTAGTTCTGTTGGAGATATCAATATCATAGCAGAAGATTTGGTATGTTTCAGAACATAAGGTAAAATGTCCCCCAATCCCCTCTCATTCTCTCTGCTATACTTTCATCTTTCCCTAAGTTTTCACTTTGCTTATTTGGCCACAGAGGGTAATTACTGAAGATATGGTGTAGCTAAGGCAGTCCATTGGAGCACCAGGAATGGCAGTCCTTTAGTTTGGTATCTATTTGCTGTTTTTTATGTTCTTTTATGGAGCATCTATTATTGATATTCTTCATTAAGTGCTTGGTATTATTTTTGGGGTCTGTATCCAATGAGAGAGTTGCCTGGAAAGAGAGAGTTGATGGCTGGAAAATGAAACATGCAATACCTGCTGCTCCAATGACTGCTAGACATCCTCCTTCAGCGAGAGGAGCTGGAGATATTGATGCGAGCACATATATTCTTATGGATGACGCTCTAATGTGAGTTCTTACTTAGTTTTGTGTTATAGAGGTTCCTTTGCATACTGTGTATGATTCAAGCAAAAATCTGATTAAACGTGTTAGAATTTGGTTTCATGAATCTCACTTATAGTGGATTATTGGTTATAAGTTCTCCTTGAATTCAGTTACCGTACTAGAGTTCGTATAAGTTTTTCTTCTTCAATTTATTGGTTTGGTTTTAGCAGTGCCTATATGCATTACATCCGAACCACATTTGAGCTCCTGGAAAAACCCTGCTGATATTCACTTCTCAATTGTCTGGGTTAGATAGATCATTTTGATTAGGATCAATTCAACTATGATTGACTCGACTACTGATAAATTATTTCATCCAAATTGGAATTCATTATTTTTATTTCTTTTTTGGGTTAAATTAGGGAATAACATGATACAGGGTGGTTGTCGTTTTGCGACTTGTGATTCTTTGCATTTTTCTACACTATCGCATAACCAATCCTGTATCCAATGCATGTGCTTTGTGGTTGATTTCTGTGATTTGCGAGATCTGGTTCACTATCTCGTGGATTCTGGATCAGTTCTGGAAATGGCTTCCTGTAAACCGTGAAACATATCTCGACAGGCTTTCTCTTAGGTGAGTAAATTCCCTCCATCCATGATTATGCTTAATAGGGGATAGTGTGGTATCATGATCTAATTTCTAATTTCGTTGCATGTATTTCTCCCTCTCCCTTTTCAAATTTGTACTCTGGTTATGTTATTTTAGTTCGTTGTGTGGTGTTTGCATTCCGTCAAAACGTTCAAAATTTGAATCCAGCCATTCAGTTATTTCTGTTTCTCTACACCCCATAACTAATTTTTCCTGAGACATATTTTTATTTTGGATAGATTGTGCAACATATTTTACTTGGTATGCCAAGCCTTGCAATTTTTCTCAACGTATGCATTGCTTGTACTGTTCTGGGCAGAAATTTTCTATCAGGTTCGTCGAGTTTCTTAGTTCGGATGTGTTTGCTGTTTTCTCCAAATTCTAATTGGCAACTCATATATAATTCAATTTTTTTGCAGGCTCATATCGTATCTACTGATGGGCTAAGGCCTAACTTCTACACAATAAACGGTGTGGTGTATGCAGTTCAGGTGAACAATTTTGTCCCTTTTCCCCTCAGCAAGCTATAAGCTAGAGCACAGGATCTTATGGTTTTTAATGAAGAAAACATCATGTATCTTCGTCCCGATATGTGTTATTATTTGATGCTTGTTATATAGATGAAATGCTGAAAGTTGATTAAGCTGTTCACTTTCATATATATGATAAAAAATATCTCATTATTACATGAAAGTTTATATAACTATATACTCATCTCCAAGAGGTGTGTAATTATGCTTTGGCCCTCTAAGCACGATACAAATACACTATATATAACCAGATCTGTATTTTGGTATCTGTAGAATGTACCATATTTATTGATTTGCAGGCATATTTGTTATGTATATGTGTCGAGATGTGTATGTCTGAGCTGAAAAATGTACTTCTTTAATCAGTAAATGAATGGATGTTTGAGCATATAGTTGTGAGATGGACTGCAACATTCTTCAGCATATTCTTTTCTATGGGTTTTTTTTTTCCTTGTGCTGAGTGATATGTTGCTTCTGTAGCTGTTTTCCTTTGTGTGTGTGTGTTTGTATATATAAATATTCAATTCTCCTTGTCATGATAGATGATAACTTGAGAGAATGAAGTCTTGCATGATTGTGCATGATATGCTTAGAAGTTAGAAGAGAACACCTTGCTTTTTAGATACACGCTATTATTATTAGTTTTCTGTTGATAACAGTATAGTTTGTCAAAAGTTTTCCAACTTTCAGTTTCTACTTATCCAAGATTACATGTATTCAGGGGGTTATTCAGGATTTGCTTTGTGAGATGGCAACAATGGAGAAAATGACGTCGATTTTCAAGAGGTTTGGCGACGAAGAGAGCACGTTGTTGGACCAGTACGAGCGCCTCTCTTTTGAGGTGCAGCTCAACAAGGTCATGCTGGGCCGGAGCTTGTCGGAGCCGGCGGTGCCGCGGACCCAAGCGCCGCCCGATGGCCAAACAGGGGCGGCGGTTCCAGAAGGTGATGAGGAAGTTGTTCTGTCCTATTCTCGGAAAGAAGGGACCAAAAAAGGATGGAGCATCTGATGCTAAGAATTCCTTGTTTTTGAAGACGTTTACCAGATCTATGAGGGTTTGATTTAATGTTTCTATCGATTTTGGGAATTGAGTTTACAATTTTATTTTATTTTTTTTATTTTTCACTTATGTTCATATATGTATGATATATTTTCCGGCAAAGAGTTATATATAGAATATATGTATGATTAATGATTTTGTGTAGTTTTCATTTTCTATGCTTGAAATAATGAATTAAGGACACAGATTCAAATCTCATGTGTTACTTCTTCACAAATGATTCCTTTAATTCAATATTGTTAACAAAATAAATGGGTTTAGCTTAGACTTGAATATAAATTCATCTGAAATTTTTTACAAATATTCATCCTTCATTCTTTTCTTTCTTTTTTCTTTTTCCTTTTCTTGAATTCTTTGTATTCTAGTATGTAAAATAAGAACGACGGAGGAGGGGTTATTAATGGAAATAATTTATTTTGACCCATTAAAATAAAATGAAACAGAATTAATTTGTTAAACCAATTAATTCCCGACACCTAGTTGTTTCCTTTTTCATCTGCACATTTTGGGGACACGCCTTGTCATTTTTACATTTCAAGACCCTCTTTCATCCGAAACCCTATCTTTCATTTTCGAAGTTCGAATATGGAATTTTTCTTCCATTTCCGTTGATTTTCCTTTAATTTCTTCCACTTCTCTTGTCCCATCGATTAGCATGAAAACTCCGAAAAAGAGAAGAATTTCGTCGCCGTCTTCCTCCCCACAATCATCGGCAGCTACAATCGGCGGCAATGACGATTTGTTGACAACAATCCTTTTGTTACTGCCTACAAAGTCACTTGTTATATTCAAATCAGTGAACAAACAATGGCAATGTCTCATCTCCGGCGAGTCCTTCACCCGTCTCCACCTCCTCAACCATGGCCGCCGCCCTCCCGAGACTCACCACCACTCGTTCATACTCGCTGCCCGGGGGAGGTCACAGCTTTTCCTCTGCCATCCGACCATCAATAAGCTATTTCGGGTAAGACTCCCCTTCAAAACCCCCACCACCGAGTACGTCAATATATTGCAGTCCAGTAACGGGCTATTGCTATTAAAGACTAAATTAGAAGGCGGCAAAACGTTTTACTACGTTTTCAATCCGAGCACAATGCAATACAGAGACATTACTAAATTCCCATCTCAGCCTATTGCACTTTGCTTACTTTTTGATCCCTCAAAATCACCATATTATAGAGTTGTTGCATTTTGTAAGCCAGAAAGTCATAGTTTCCTCAATCGCTATTATGTGTATGATTCCGCCACTCATAAATGGATCAACGGCGGTAAACCCCCTTTTGTCGATTCTACTATTTCTGATGGGATTAGCTGCAACAACCGTGCTTTTTTCATAAGAAAAACCCACTCATCTCTATACTATTCTCCCGAAGAAAAGCTATGTACCATTCCTTCACCTCCAGACATTAAAGCCAAGAAATATATCTTAGAATCGAATGGACATTTGCATTGCCTCTATTTGTCCTGCAGGAAAAAAGTGCATCGCTTCCACATAGCGGAGGTGGTTGACAATCAGTGGTTGGCCTGGAACAGCGCTGGATACGCTGGTAAGTACCCAATAGTAAGTGATACTACTATGCGGGTCGAGTTGCTGGGTATGATCAGGGCGGAAAGGATAGAGGATTCTATGTTTTTGTTTCATGTGCCTGGTAAACTTTTGATTTACAGGTTTGATCAAGTGTGTGAGGTGGCGGTTGACTATAGAAACCATTACTTTTACCAAGAAGGTCGCTTGCAATTTGAATTCAAGGATGCACACCCCTTCAATCCAACATTTGCTTCTGTTTGATCGTGTTTGAAACTTAATTATGCACATTACTTTATGCTTAATTTTGATATTTTCTAGATAATAGGCGCATGACCTTATCTTTGTTCCTGTAGATACCGTAAAAAAAAAAAAAAAAAATCTCATGTGCACTCACTCAACAGTTGATTTTGTTTACACTAAAAAGTTTATTCCAATTACTTACACTGAAAAGTTTAATCAGTTTTCAGTGTAACTGGAACAAGTTTTTCAGTGTAAATATGATCAACTGTTGAATGAGTGCACCATACATCAAATGCACAAGAGTTATTCATGTATTATGCAGACTGCTTAATGCTCAACTTTGTGATTTGCTAATTGGGGCACTGGCAAAAGTTTCATCCTTAATGGTTTGTAATTAAAAAATAATGATGAGATTGTTCCTGATGATTTTGAAGGCCACCACCACAATGAAGAATCTAGGAACGCCCACCATGTTGAATATAGTGGACTGATAGTCTATTAGAACAATAATCGAGTACTATTTTCGTAATTTCTTTTACTGACAATGGGAAATATACCCATATTAAAAAAAAAATCACCTACATATTAATATAACCGGTCCGGAAAAAAGAGATTCTTCGTGATTTTGATAACAGCCACAACTTGGGCATCTAATATTCTTTTCTTTTCGTCCATGAAAAATATGCTCAAATCAAAATGACACCGATTTTAAGAACAATTAATAAAATAATATAAAAGTTGATTGGTGGAATATGGAAAGAGGGTTCTTGGTGGACCCTCCAACTTTAATTAAGGAGTACTTATCATTTAAGTACTCCCTCCTTTGAAAATATTTTTAAAAGTATATTACAAATAAAGAGTTGATCATGTGCAACAGAAGATATTAATTATATGAAAAAATCATCTCATTTAAAGATTTAAACTTATATTAAATTATCTTATTTAACAGTCTGAAGTTGTTAAAAAAATGTATAATTAATTTATTTATTTGTTTCCCCTTACATTATGTACCAAAAGCTCACCATTCACCACTATAATCTTATAATTAAAATAACAATATTTTAGTAAGACCGTTAATACTATTGAGTTGTTTTAATAAAATAAATTTGAACAAATTTGTTATATTTTATACTTCCTTCGTTTTAGGGGAATTTGCACCCCTAAAATTGCACGTGAGATAAAAAAAATGGTAAAGTAGTATATATGGGTAACTGTCTATATTTATGAGTGTGCATGTAAATTAATATTTTCTTTTTAAGTAGTGTGCAAATGAGTGTGAAACGTCCAAATAAAAAAAGTGTGCAAATTCCTTTAGGATGGAGGGAGTACTAGAGTATTTTAGCTTTAAACTAACTAGTATTTTCACCCGTGCGATGCACGGTGTTGAAATAATATGATTTTCAAGTATAATCATGTCATTATAAATATACCGGTACATATTTATGTGTATATTAGTCAAAACTTATAAGATTAGAACTTTAATTTAAAAATATAAAATTTAATTTATTATTTACTTTGATACACGTATTACTAACTAATATAAATAATATCATCGTATTGTAGTATGTTGATATAATAATTTAATAAATTAATATCGTTCAAAATCGAATAATGAGAAAAATATAAATCAAAATATGAGTTCTACTTAATAAAAACACATTACAAATTCTGAAAGACTTCCTTGTACACCACGTTTTTTGTTGACCGACTGTCATCACCATCCTTATCACATATCAAAATTTTGAGTCCTTTTCGATTAGTAACTCTTGAAACTGCAACATACAACTGACCATGACTGAAAACAGATTTTTTTAGCAATAGGCCAACATGGGAAAGTGATTGACCTTGACTTTTATTTATTGTCATGGCATAAGAAACGATTAGTGGAAATTGTCTTCTTTGAAACTTAAATGGCAACCTTGGATCAGATGGAGTTAATGACATTCTTGGGAGCAAAACTCGATGACCTGCATTGCTTCCACCCATAATTTTCGCTTCTAAAACATGTGAACCAAGCTTTGTAATTATCAGCCTAGTCCCATTGCACAAACCAAGTGAATGGTCTATATTTCTCAACAACATCACAGGAGTACCAATCTTCAACTTTAGCTCATGATTAGGAACACCTGAACACTTGATTCCATTCAGAAACTCTGGCGTGTGTAGATCCGCCAATACATCGACATTTGCATCTGATTTGCATGTACTATCTGAACTTAGATATGTCTTTGCCTCACCAGAATTTAATGAAGACATAAATTCATTTACGTTGTCTACGACATCAAGTGTTGGTGCCAATATAGCACGATCCTTCAAAAAACTCGGATCATCCCCTGAATCCATATAAGATGGATATGTGCTCTGCACGATGGATAAAATTGGATCATCGGAAGGTTCTAGTATAAGATCTTCAGGAATCTCAACAACTGCATGGTCATCACTCTGAACTCCTAATGTTCCATCCCCAATACTTGCAATCCATGCAGAGAATTCTTTTAATTCATTATATTCAACTGTTGAATCTTGAGCTTGTAACCTCATGTTCTTTGTTAACCTCATCAACTTGCAGTGTTTCCATATATTCGAAGAATTTATCGTTGCATGCACAATATCTTGTCGAGTTCCCTTAGGAATCACTGGCAAAATCTGACGGAAATCCCCTCCAAAAACAATAGTTTTTCCTCCAAAGGGCTTGTTCTTGTTGAATGGATTGCTCAGTTGCATGATATCTCGTAGAGTTCTGTCCAATGCTTCAAAACAATACCTGTGCATCATCGGAGCTTCATCCCAAATTATAAGTTTTGCCCTCACGATTAGTTCTGCAAGTTGACTGCCTTGTCTGATGGAACACGTTGAGTCCTCGTTTGGATTTAAAGGAATTGAAAATCGAGAATGAGCAGTTCGACCACCGGGAAGCAAAAGTGAAGCTATGCCACTCGAAGCTACATTAAGAACAATTTCCCCCTTTGATCTAATCGCTGCTGACAATGTGTTCCACAAAAACGTTTTTCCAATTCCCCCGTAGCCATATACAAAGAAGACACCTCCAATACTTGAATCTACTGCATCCATAACTGTTGAATAAACATGGTGTTGCTCCTCAGTTAAGTTAGCAACCAAATGCTTGTGCTCCTCTGCCAGAGCAGCTTGATCATATCTTAATTCTTCGTGTACCAACTTATTATGCATAGAGGATGTACTTGTCATATCTGGGAACGGCATTGCTTCGTGATCTCGAAGAGTCTTTCCAAATTTCCGCATAATATTCTCAATCTCAATCAAAGCAAGATTCTTTATTTCATCCTCCGTTAACGATAAATCTATAGTATAAGAATATAAATAAGTGTACAAAAAAATTACACATAGATACCTAATTAAAAAGAAATAGACAACTAATTTTAGTATAATAGATGATACCAAACGTACCTTGGTGATTCAGCAATTTACGCTGTCTGTACATAATATCTTCCGATAGATATGTCCAACATTTCTCCCATACTGCCTCGGGATGATTCAAACAATTTGAAGAGAGCAACGTGGCAAATAGATACCTCAAAGAATGAGCCGATGCCCATTGACTGGCTTCTAAAATACCATCGGAGTACTCTTTATCGTCATCCAATAGGCCATACGCATAGCAAGCATCACGAAAAGTTGCATACCGCACACCATCTACAGTTTTTATATCATCAAAACTCGTGGCACCACGTACGACATTAAGAAGACACCTCAAATAGTAGATCTCGCCACTTCCAGGAGGAACATAGAAAATACGCCCTAGAGAGAAGCCTCGTTGTCTCGGTACCCACTCTCTCTTTGATGCTTTCCAAACAAATTTTTGAGGAAACTCTGCATAAGTCAACTTTCTGCCTTGTTTATAATCCTCTCTATCATCCTTGTTCGCTTGAAACCAAGCGAGAAACATACTTTCATTTACCGAAGGTCGCTGGAGAATAACATCTAAAGTAATACTCCATCCGTCCCAAAACACATTGCATAGTTGAAAATGAATGTGAGTTGACTTGTAATTTGTAAATTGATAAAATATTTTTTTATGAGAGTGTATTGTTCATTATAAGTGCATAAATAAATAAAAAAATTATTGTGTAATTATTAATAGAATAAAGTGTAATTTAGAGACCTTTTAGGTAGTATAAATAGTAAACTGTGTAATGTGTTTTGAGACGGAGGGAGTATTCACTTTTCTAATGAACATAAACACTTACTACCGTTCGATAGATGAGATGAGAAAATGCGAGATCAAAAAATGGTGGGACCCCCAAAATAAGGTTAAAAAAGATATTTAATATGGTGTTTGGTAGAATAAAATTAAAATGGTTTGAATTGATATGGAGTAATTGATATGAAAATGGTAGAATAAAATTAAAATGGTTAGAATTTGGTAGAATAAAATTAAAATGGTTTGAATTTTAATATTTAATATGGAGTAATTGATATGAAAATCTTAAAAGATACTATTGTGCCCCCAGTCTCCTCGAGTTTAATAAATCAATACCATAAACCTCAGATTAAATATTGCTAAATTTGAATTAATAACGTGAAAACTTTACTTTATCAATATATAAATATTATATACACTAATAATTGATATTTTGACTTAGCCGACGGTTCTCTAAATCAATTGTATATTTGGCCATTAAACTTGGAATATTCATCTTCCCATTTATTTCTCAAACTCACATTCTCAAAATTCTCTCCCCTTATCTAAATACTGTATCAGCGGCGCCTCTAACTCACCGCCGATGGAGAGCGGAGGTCTCTTCCTCACCGCCTCTGATGGCTTTCTCACATATATCTCGTCTTCTTAAATAATTTTTCTACTATGATTTCTTTGCACCTGCCCTATTTCTCGCGAGCGACGGCGCATTCTTCACCTCTGCCTTCCCTATTTCTTTGTTTTTCGTGAGTGCATGTATTTAATTTCAATTTTGAATGTTAAATAGTTTTTTATTTATCAGATTTACATTTTCCACTTTCTCATTTACAGATTTTGATTTCTAACAAAATTAAGATGGGGATCTGGTCGCCGAAGAAGAAGGAGAGTGAGACAACCGAATCCTATCTGGTAGCCGATGAAGCCGATGAATTTCTTCATAATTCAAGCAGTGGTACCTTCGATCTCTTCTTTTTGAAGTTATTAATTATTAGACATGTAGATCCGGTACCATAGCGCGTGCCGTATTTGTTTATTAGTTTTTTTTTTTTTTGTAAATTGTTAGATCTGTAGATCTGATACCTTATTGCATGTTATATCACTTTGTTTGTGTTTAATTTTGTATATCTTCATCATAATCTTCTTTTTTATTTTTTTTTCTTTGCCTATTTGTTCTTTTAGTTTTATATAGGCTGATTTGGAGCGGAGATAGAGTTGGTACGGTATGGTGGTTCATGTACGCGGGCGTATCGTGCTTTTCTAGTTCTGTTTGGAGGATTATGTAGGGCCTGAAATTAGGCTTCATGTTTCTCGGCCTTGGTGACCTCGAGATCCTTCAACGGAGCGGCACTACGGCGGAGAAGAAACAGGATGGTGAGTTACTATATCCTCTCACAGATATTCTGTATTTGTTTAGAATTTGTGATAGGGTTAAAAATTGAAGATGTGTTTCTGCTTTGCTGTGAATGATGCGAAGATAGTGCTGGTTAGATTTTGATTTTCTAATTATTGTGCTATTTTAGTCTTTTTTTTTATTGTATTTTTATAGGTTGTGTGAGGAGTGATTTGGGTTAGATTACCCCTTGATTTTTAGAAATAATGTTGAGTTAGGCTTCAACTTACGTATCAGATGTGGTAGTCCGATAGTTTTGTTAAATTGATGCAAAAAATATGTTTATTGTGTTGTTTTTAGTGCAAAGGTGGCTTTGTTAGCTACATACATGTGAATTTCTAGTGAAATTATATTTTCTCTAGTTAGAATTAATATCTGGAACTGCGAGCTTTAGTTGTTACATTATAATTTTTGGTATAATGTTTTATTGTATTTATTTCTCATAATTTTCATAGCTTTAGTTATACTTTGTTTAATATCCTTTGATTTGGTTGAATGTCCCTGAATTTGGGATTCAGAGTCCCCCACAAAATGTACATTTGAGTTCTTAAAAAGTCACCAGCTATTAAAAATGAGAAATGAGGAGAAATTCATGTTCGTCTATCTATCAATTTTATCCATGAGATTTCGGGAGTATATATATTATAGCTTAAGACGTAAAGAGTTTTATTCAAATAATTCTGGTGATTTGAGTACTAATAGACATGTCAAATCTTTTAACATATGCTTTACACACACATATATTGATAGACTGAATGCTGAATTCAGTTAGTTGAACGTAAGTTTCTGCATTACATTGTAATCTTCACACCATATTCTTATATTTTTCCTTTTTGGTATATTCAGGCTGCAATGATTGTTCGGGCTTCCTAGTTGAACTACTGAAGGTTATTAATCTTTTTTATAAAATGATACTTTTCTTGTCTAAAGGTTCTAAGTCTTGCTTCCTACTTAGAGCTTTACTCATTTATGCTGAGTTGAAACTCTAAAGTATGCATACATGTTGCTTTCAGTGTATGTGTTAACTTTTAATGTATTGACATATGTGTTTAATATAAAGAACAATAATTGAGGTCACATAAGAAAGAAAATTTGAAATATACATACCTTCTTCTGTACTATAACTTCTGGCACGTTTTGTTGCAAGACTGTTTGAACTTGATTTTTTCTCCATTTCTAGCTTCTTGGTGTATCATGTATGAACTTACAATTGCTGAAAATGTATGAATTTACATTTGCTGGAAAAACAAATGAAAGTATATTATGTCTTCATTAATAGCAAATATAATATCCATTCAATACTAAAATATAGATACATAATAATAAGAGATATAAGCATAAATGTACTAACCTAACTTCGGTGGATAGTCTCAGAATGTAGAACCATTAAATCTAATGAGAATCTGCTCTAAAATTTGTAACTACATAAATGCTCGTAACAATAATTTATGTATTGTAATGTAGAATAAAATGAAAAACCTGTAACTGCTGTTAATCAGTGATGAGAATTGAGTGTTGGGTTCTTTACATAAGGAGAAGAAGAAATGTATCTTTCAACTAAATGAATTAGAGTACTGCAGAATAAAATAATTAATGTGTTCAGGGGTAAAGTGTGTTTATAAAGAGTATGGAATGTGAAGGGACTTTGATTGTCATTAGTAGTAATCTGATTTTTTGGGTTAGAGTGTGTGATTAAAAAATATTTAATATAAAGGGGATTTGACAGTCATTATTAGTAACCTGATTTTATCTAGGGTGAATAACATGTCAGATTAGATTGCTTTATGTGCATGTTTTCATGGGGTTTTGTAGTTATCATTAACTTTATAAGCTGCAGTTGGTACTTTTTAATTTGTAATTGATTAGGGATCTGTTTTTTGGGCAAAAAAAAATCATTTTTAATGTTGGAGAGAAGAAATTGATATTTTTTAAGGCATACTATTAAAAATTAAGGTGTTTTAAGTTGTACTTCAGATTTTTTCCAGATTCACTGAATCCAAAAATTTTGTTATATTGATTTAATGCTAACTGAAATATTATGTTTTATGGTCTGCAGGATCTGAATATTGATAATTTGCAAGTAGCATGTGTTGTTGGAGTTCCAAAATTTGCATAAAGATAAGTTACACCTTCTCAAATATTAATATTGTGTTGGGTAAACTGCATAACCTATATAGTTATTAGTATTTAATGATGTGTTGAGGTCCTTAGGTATATTTGAATATTTCATGTTAGTTGTGTATATATTATGTGGCTATTTCATTTGATTAATTTTTTGTTGGCTGCATTTTCAAAATTCATGTAAATACCATGTGATCTGATTTTGTCTACGTATATCTATATGATTAAAATATTTGGTTTGGTTAATTATGATGTGAAAGTGTAGTATTGAACATGCATTTAGAGTAGAAAAAATAAATTTTGAATGAGGCACATGTGGTATAAGTAAACACTGAATTTAACCACCAAGTAAGACAAAATACGACTAACATACGATTAACTTTCAAGTAAAAACATAATGCTTATAGAAACTCAGCCTTAATTGCAGTAGACAAAAGAAATTTTTTAATCAAAGGCCATGGCTGGGTTCTATCAAAAAAAGAAAAGAAAATGAACAACAGAATGACATAACCCATAGTTAAGCTTTCAATCCTTCTCTTTCTTTATCATTGCAACCTTCTTCGTTTCTGGTCCAGTTGAAGAAAACTCATCAATGAGTTTCCTCTTCAGGTTGAAATCTTCAAATTCCTTGCTCTTCTTTAGTGGTGTTATGTACTCGACATCCGGAGAGCATTCCTATAATGTACATAAGAAATATTAACAAACACTTAATGATGACAACATAAAAGTAAGCTAGAATTATGAAAAAGAATACCATGGTGGATTCATTATCATCCTCATGTATTTTGCTAATATCATTGGTATCTTCTGTTCCATTAGAACCCATCTTTCTGATTAGAATAGGATCACTTACTAACTTTTGCACACTATAGGCCCCAAAGTAGTTCTTACGTTGTTCAGGTTTGACCTGAACCTTGCACATAACTTCCTGATTAATTAATGAAGTTAATGCTTCTGGAAGTAGACTATCATTCTGACCATCAGCTTGTTCTTCCAAGATTTGTGATACAGTCTTCCCTATCAAACCTATGCAATGTTGGTCCCAAAGAATGAAAAGTGTGTTATCAGTTTCATCTTGAACTCGAACTTGTACTTTATACCTGAATTAAAAAAAACAATATCTAGTTAAGTATAATATGTTGTGTTAGATCATGTTAGTATTAAAAAATATGTCTTATCAACCTAGGGGTCCCATTCTTATCAGATTTGTTGCAGTGTAAACACTTAAACTCATTTTCTTCTTTTGTCAATTTTCTCTTGCATACACGGCATGAGAGATACCACCACTCTCCAAATGTCTCGATTGAGACAATTCTGGCCAAAACCCAGAAACTTCCAACCTATAAATATTTCAAATTAATGTATGTTAGTATAAGTTTTTATTGTAGTAACGTAATGCAACTATAAACAAAATAATATCATAAAAGCCATACTTCTCCATTTTGAGTGAGCTGTTGAATGGTCTTTATAAGTGCATTGGAATTGGACAACTCATCTTCTATGGTGCTTGCAGAAGTAAGTGAAACTGAACTCATAGACATTGGAGTGCTATTAAATCTGAAAAACAACATTATTATAAATTAATAAAATCTACAAACAACAAAATGTAAAATATCAATTGAAATACATAATAAGCAAAGAATATTTAAACCTGTCCTTAAAGCTGTTAACTTCGGTGCATTCCACGTTGATGCCAAGCTTAGAAGCATTAAAAGTGGTGGATACATCCACTCTATCTGTTTATTTTTAAAATGAATATAGTGAGAGTAAGCCTCTTTTTGTAAATTGTTGTTTCAATCTAAAGATAATATGTACCTTTAAATATTTTCCCTCTACAAAATTGAAGGATTAGGACAGGTGGTTCCGGCCCAGCAATAGCTACATAGTCATGCATTTGAGTAGCATATTCTTCCCACAAACTGCAGTGCAATTGATTCCTCCTACAAAATCAATAAAAAGTACATAATTTCTCTTATAGGAATATATAATTAGTCTTATAAAATGACACTGAATAAAAAGTATTACTGTTCATCTTCAAGTACTATTTCCATTAGTTTTCTGTCAACACCATTGCATTTCCTTATCTTGAGCTCATTGACAGAAACAACTCGCCCAATAACATCTGAAAAATAATAAGAAATATGACTTGTTGCAAAATATACAGCATGTATTTAAAAAGAAAATGAATAAAATAGAGAGTTTACCAAACATTTCAGCATCATTCAGGTTCTCAACTATAGATAACTCACTGAAAGGTTTGAACTTATATATCATGGATGGAAATTCTTCATCTAACACCTCAACCACCTTTGTCTCATTGATAAAAATGATCATTTTTCTGTTAGATGTAGTTCTGAAAGTATTTCGATTGAATGTGACAACAAAGTTCTTCACTGCATACACTCTTCCTTCATTCAATGTTTGTTCGAACTTGTCAATGTGATCTCTGTTGATGGTTGCATGAACTCTTTCACCCTACAACATTTCAAACATAAGTTACAGCTCATGATAACCTATAAATTAATTTGCATAGGATTAGAAATAATATCACCTCTTTGTCATGGAAAACACAATCAAAGCTTTGTGTGATCCTTGGATTTCCCCTTGCAGGTACTCTATAAGCACGGATTAGTCGAAGCTTCATGGCCCATTGTGTTTTGGATGAGTTTATATCACTCACTAGTCTGAAGATTGAAGCCATTTAAAATGTATGAGAAGGGATTTTGTTGGAAAAACTCTATATGCTTGCTGAAATCTCAGAGAAGAAGAATGCCAGAATTAACACAGTATTTATAATTGCTGAGAAGAAAATGAAGGGTCTTTTTGTTAGGGTTTTTATTTGTTCTTAAATTGAAAATAGGGCAATGAGTTTGTATCTATGTTGGCTTTGTTTGTTGGTTCTTATTGAGTTTTTAAATTCCCCCATGCCTGTAATCATTTGTATATATTATCGAGGCTCTTATATATTTAGCCTGTATATACAGGTATCACCCTTGAAGGTTAGAATTTTAATATGTAAAATATAAATCTAATAATTTAATTTTCAACAGTTTCTGATCTTGACGGCTGTACAGCTGTTATTGTGTATTGTGCCAGATAAAAAAAAGGGCATAAAATAAGAAAGCAAAATCTAATTTTAATTTTTTTATCTGAGATGTCATACTTATATTGCATACTTAAATAGGGATTGAAATGATGACAGCCGCCTTCGGGTTCTGTGATAATGAATATATATTTTATTATGCTACTGCATTTGAAATCAGGATCCAAATTATAGCTACTGTTCACGCGCTTGTATAGAGATTGAATCTCAAGATGTCACCATTGGGAGAGTACTGTTCACTCGCCTGATGGAACTGATTTAAGTTGTGCTTGCTACTGCTATTTTTATATATATATAGATTTGCTAAATTTAATACTACAGTCCACGGTGAATTGCTTTCTTCATTTCCCTTTTTTGACGGGAAAATAAATAGCTTTCTTCCTAATTTTTTTGTTTTTAATTTTGAAAACTTAAAGAAAATTAAGAATAATTTCGGAAGCTCAACTTAATAATGAGAACTCTAAAAAGACGAGACGCCCTAGCAAAAGAATGTGTTCCGATTGACCCAATTCACGGTGAAATATCATGAGGAAAAAAATACAATATATATTAATAAAAGGATAAAAATTAGAATATCCACTTTCAACTTTCTAGAATTTATTTTTCCTCGTTAACTTTAGAAAATTATTTTAAACCAACTTTAACATGAAAATATCCTAATACCCTTAGGCTCCGTTTGGTAGAGTCTACAAAATTAGTATATAATTATTAATTTAAGTATCAAACCAGTGAAATCTGTATTATTTAACATTGTTTGGTATGATATATTGAAATGTATATTATTTTAATATGTATGTTTGGTAGAGTATATTTAAATTGATATAATTTTTATTTGAATGTTTGGTAGGAGATACATACAATGAGAAAAGAAATAAGAGAATTGTAACCTTTTATAATATGAGATTTAATTTTAATTAATTTCCATCATCATTTATAGTATGACTACTGACTAGTGCGTATCCCCGCGAATTTCGCGGACTGAAAAAAATTAATATTATTGCTTTAAATTATTAATATTAAAATTTTAATAAATATCTTGTATTTCTATATAATATTAAAATTGTAATTATAATTTATTGAACAATAAAAAATATTAAACATGAACAAATAATTTTTTGAAAAATATTAATTAATTCACACATTCAATCTCAAATTAGTATAACACAATATTATTTAAAATTACAATTATTGTATACTTGCATGCCAAATTTTCCCCCATATATGAAGATACAATAGCAATCGAACGCAAAAGTTTAAATCTAAAGATAGAATCACACATTTCAAATCTAAAGGTAACATTTGACAAAAAAAAAAATATCATAATTAAAATGAAATATTGTGTAAATTTTTGTATGGAAAAAATTGATTAATGTGTTGGTATTTATAATACAAAATTCAACAATAAGAATTTACGTTTAGCGCCAATCTTAGTTTTTTTTTTTTTTTTTTAAATTCAATTTCCTTTCTAAACAGTTTACATATATATATATTTTGCAAAAAATAAAAAAAATAGTTAAAAAGATTGAAATCCTACTTTACAAAACAATATCAATATTTTACAATTTTAAATTCTACTACTTTGCAGATAGAATTTTATCCAAAATAAAAAATTGTGTTACAACCTATTATTAATGGTAAGATATTATATTTGGTGACAATAATTTTTGGGAATCATATGATATCCCGGTAACAATATCTTTTCCGAAATATATCATTTTTTTGCTATAAATTTTACATCTATCAATATTTTGCAAAAATATTTAAGAAAAGAAAACGTTCAACCTTGAAAAAATATTTGCTTGTATTAATTTAATGTTAAAAATAGTATTTCATATTATACATAAATATTATTTTTTCATTGATTAAAATATATTTAGATTTATAGTATTTTATAGTAAGATACTTTTAAAAGTTATAATTCTTAAATTGTTAGTAAATAAACTTAATATCTTTTTGTTCTTTTTTCTTGTTGGCCAACACTATAATTTTTTATTTATAAAAAAACTTATTCCACATATTTAAAATATATATATATATATATATATACATTAATTATATAGCATATAATTGTCATTTACTTATTTATCATTTACAATATTATTTTAAGATTTGTATGTTAAAACAATATAAAAGAAAATCGAAATTTTAGTCTATAAAAGAGTACATGTACTTTATAGTTTAATAGTCCATTTTGACTGCACAATTTTATCCAAATATAAACTTTTGTATTGCAATATATTATTGAAGGCAAAAATTATTTTGGTCTCATACACTATTTCGGTGACAATATCTCTTATGAAATATTTCAATCCCCTCCTACAAATTTTATATTTATCAATATTTTGCAAAAATAACATCCAGAAATATCTTCGAACTGAAATTGTTCAATCATGAAAAAAATATGCTTGCATTAACATAATGTTTAAAATAATATTTCATATTTTATGTAAATATTTTGTTTTTATTGATTAATATATACTCAGGTTTATTGTATGTTAAAGTAAGATATTTTTTAAGTTTAAAATACTTAAATTATTAGTAAAGAAACTTAATGTCCTCTTTTTATTGCCAATACTATAATTTTCTATTCATAAAAAAATTATTCCTAATATTTTAAGAAAAAATAATATAAATTTATTATTTATAAATTACAATATTCTTTTAATATTTTTATGTTAAAAAAAATACATTAAAAATCAAAATTCTAGTATTGAAAAGAATATATGTATTTTGTAGTTTAATAACGTCCATGAAGATTACAAAAATAACGTTCATGAAGATCTAATAATAATTATTGAGATAAAAAAGAATCCACAAAGATTTCAACCATATTTATAAATGTGAAAAGAATATTTAAAAGATATCAATTTTAATATCTTATTATACTTATTTATTTCCTATGAGTAATTTTAGTATGCACTTGAGTGCATGGTATGGAGTTGAATTTAAAAAAAAAAAATCCAAGAAAAAATCAGTAATACCAAAAGAAATCATCACTGATACCTCAAAAAGTAATTATCAATAAGTTCGGTGTGTTATTATGTATGTTGAAAAAATAAAAATTGAAATCAAAATTAAGCTTAAAAGTCAAGAATATATTACACAATTGAATCGCATGCTGAATTTTTTTATTCTTAAAAGTTAGATTGAATTAAGATTATATTACACAAAATTGGTGTCCTATTTTTAAAATAATGAGATCCCAAAAATTCAAAATTACACATGCAAATTCCGGCCACTACAACCTATACCATGAATTATTGCATTTCCATTATCTAACTTTTATCAACCAATATAATGGTTTTTTTTTTACCAAATGAACCCTAATCCCTCTTTTAATTATGCCAAAGGAACCCTATACTTAAAGGGGTCGTTTGGTTCGGTGGATTGGGTGGGACTAAAGTTTTAGTCCCACTCAATCCCATGTAATATTGTGTTTGGTTCGTAGGTTTGCGGTTTGGGATAAAATTGGGGCCCGAGTCATAAACCTACCTAATCCATCGAATGAGGGACTAAATAATCCCTTAGGGATGGTGGGACTCCATAGTCCCATGCTTTAAAAATGATATATTGCACTTTAAACCCACTTAATCATTCAATCCAAACACACATTCCTCCTAATCCAATCCTATCTAATTCAATCCCATTTAATCCAATACCATCTAATCAATTCTATCCCGTGAACCAAACGGCCCAAAAAAAAAAAGAATTGTGCGTTTTTCTATATGGATTCCGTACAATTTCAAAAAAAAAAATTACTTTGTTTCTTAGATAAAGTATAAATATTATAGTAGTTTTAGTGTGCACTTCAATGCATGATATGCACTTGGATTTTGGAAAAAATTACTCAAAATAGAAATCAGTAATACACCAACTAAAAATCAGTAATACCCCAAGTAATAGTCAGTAATACCCCAAAAAAACATCACTAATATCTCAAAAAATAATTAGTAATATTCCAAATGCAAAAAAAAAAAATGTCTGGTGTGTTAGTGCGTGTTTTTTTAAATCAATATTAAAATTAAAATTATACTTAAAATTCAAATGCATTCTAAAATTTGCGAAATACTAATAAATTTTTTTGCTGGCTAGATTAGTTGTAGGGTCTGCTTTGAATTTTAATTGCTTCAATGCTTTATATACTACCACTCTGTAAGTCGAAAAGTTTTTTAAAGAATTTGTTAACATTGATTATTAGTATAATATATATGTTTGTATAAGTGTGCAACAGGAACAACTTATTTTAAGAAAGCATTAATGAAAACTGGTTTCGCACTTGAAACAGAGTGGTAAGAACGATATTCCTCACAAAGAAGATTTCAACATACATTATAGGCTAAAATAAAGGTAATCAGAAGAAGCAGCATTTCCTTAGGCACTACAACAATACAAATTTTCCTCAAGTCTAAGCACACAAGTACACCTCTGGTTCGTTAGCATAAGCATTTTTGTAATGTGAGTCACAATTTTCTCCTAGCCTTTGTTTAATATAAAAGTGACTATGTAGGCAAAAATAAAACATATGTATGGATGCCTGCAATCCAGTGCACCTAAACAAATTCAACCATCATTAACCCTTCTCCAAATAAATTCTACCATCACATTTCATCTACTCTTCAATCCATAAAAATTCAGAACACATTATTGCAAGTCTTCATTAAAAGACGAATATTAGCTACCATTCCCACTCAAAGCTAGTCTCCAAGCAGGAGTCAATAATACCATCCCAAGATCATTCATAGATAAGAATAATTCATCCACTTTTCCATCCATGAATCAAAATTTCAGAAAATATTATTGCATATCTTCCTTCATCAGAAGACAAATATTAGCTACCATTCCCACTCTAAAGCTAGTCTCCAAGCTGGAGTCTTGAAGCCCCCATATTCAACCACTCCATCACTTCAACATTTGAGAAGCAGCAGCAATCTCCCACCAGTTGCAGGAGCTGGAAGAACGACAATGGTGATTTGCATATGATCAGCGATTTATAGAGAAACCGGAATCTAGAGAAAACCTGAAAACTGAAATTGAACAAAAACTCCAGAAATCAGACACTAAAAATTGAAATAATAAGGAACTGAAAGTAGGATCTACTAAATACCTTTTATCTTCGACCAAACAGATAGAAACAGAGCGGTGCTGGAGCTTTTTGGCAACCAATTTCTCCTGTTTACAAAGCCTTTTTAAGCCTGGTTAATTTTCCATCAAATTCAATCCCTCCATGCTTTCATGCCCTAATTTCTCTTCCGCTCAATACATGCAACATCAAAATTATACAAAATGAAATTAAAGGACCTAAATTTGACAATTACAATCAAGAAAATAATATATTTTTCAGCAAATCGTGAATCTAATTTACTGAGTAGAATATATAAACTTAGAAAATTTCTTCTGACAATGAACCTGCAATATACAAATTAGAGACATAGGAGAATTTTCACCATTAAATTGAAATTCATATGATGGAGATTCTCACCATTAAATTGAGGTAATCCACAAATAAAAAATTTAAATGAATCTGACCGTGTGCGCAAGTGAAGCAACTACAACAACCTTCAATTTTTAGTAGCCTTCAATAATCTGATTCCTTGGAGACGAACGTCGGATTGTGTGCGAGAGGGAGATAGTAATTATGCGGTGGTCAAATTGGTCACCTCGGGCAGGAGAAATGCCCTGATTAGAGAAAGAATCTCTAACCGGCCATGGAGCGAAACTGCGTGGTTTGGGCGGCTTGCGGGATGGTGACTCAGATTCATACCTCTGATGAATAAAAGCGACGACGGATCATGGTTAGTGGCTGTAAGCGCAATCAAGCAGTGGAAGGAGATGGGAGAATGGTACAAACCTAGCACAATCTGTTTTGATTTGAAGCGGACTGAAAAGATGGATGGCGGTGGGAGCTAAAGCGTCTCGACGGATGAAACGGCTGAATATTTTCTCCCCTTTTTCTAACAAATCAAACAGTAATTCAGATAATTAAATAGAAACCGACATATATGATACTCAACCTTGAAAACCTGAAATTGAAAAATGAACTTCCTACCCCAAAATTAATATAAATTCAAAGAATCAAATTGAAAGAAAAAAGAATAAGAGTTGATCTCTTACCGGAGTCACATGTGTGTGAGAGAGAGAGTCGTCTCGCAGCGGCGGAGACGGGCGAGTCCGTGAGAGAGAAGAGCGAAGGTAATGAATAAAGAGTAAATCATTATATTAACCCTAAATGAATAAATGTATGGTTTAGATTTAATTGGGTGAGATGGATGGTCGAGATCAAAACTTAAACCAACTTTTAATGAGAGTGCAGTATTTCGAAATGGAGAGATTTGAGACATGCCACCTCATCCTTAGAATAAGGTGGTGTTGACACATCAGCTTGGAGAGGTTTGGAAATATATAATAATAAGATAAGGTCAATTGCCACAAATTCCAGAACCTTCTCTCTCCCATCTCTCTTGCTCGATCAATTTCCCCTCCCCCCATCTCCTCCCTCTCTTCCTCTATTCAATTACTCCGCTCCCCCCACCGCCTTTGTCTTACTCTGTTCAATCCCACTACCTCTTTCACTTTCTCATCAAAACCACAATCTTCATTCATAAAAAAATCAAGTAATTTCATGGTGATGAAAGCTGCTTAATTACGGTCGTCAATCTGCTCAAAACCTCAATCACGACCCTTGATTTGCTTGACATCGTCGATGCGCTCTAAGTGTGGTGACACCAAGGGAATTAGAGAGTGTCGAGCAAATTGAGGGCCATCGCCGGTGACCACAGGGCTATTGTGATTGAAGTCGTTCCTACTGCCTGAAAAAAAGAAATTATCCCCACCACCTTCTCCGTCTCCGAAATCCCTCCACATGTGTAATTTGTTCTTAATTTGTATTCTAGATTCATAAGTTGCCTACTGAAGCAGCCCCGCCTCAGGAAAAATAGAACCACCGCTACCGCCTTTGTAATTCATTATTCATAATGATTTTTAGATACATATTATGCTGTTAATTTAGGAATTTTAAATTGGAAAATGAGTATTATGGAATCACACCTCTGGTGTGTTGGAAAATGCATGCTAGAACAGTGTTCTAGTGATATGCTCCTACTTAGAGTATCGGGCGGTGAAAATAACAGGTATGTAAGATGCCCTTTAACCTCTACTAAACAACAAGATTAGGGGTGAGTATGTTTATGAAGGTGTGTCAAGTGTAGATGTTGTAATAAATGTTAAAACAATCACTACGACAATCTGGAAAATAGAGTAGAAACTTGTACAGCGAAAGACTAAAACACACGATTGTAAGATGGAATAAATTTTTTAACACAAACTATAAAATAGCTTGTGCTAGCCTTATGGTGAAATGTTCACTATAATAAGGTAGTGAATACAAAGTTTTGTGGGGAGCTAAATCATCCACAACGGAAACAAGACTCGATACCACCTATAAAATCTAAATTGGCTAAGTGTATATACTATACACCGTCAAAGTTGATCTCTTATTATATCGATGATATCTCTATCTAAAGATGTATGATTGATCTCATGTTATGGGAGATGTACTAAACTTCTAGGCATAACATACAAGTTGAAATAATGACCCTATCACCTTTGAACTCAGGACAATCATTAGAGTAGGTGTACTCGATTATTCCAAACTTTGATATTGAAGACTTCAGCATCTATTTATAGATGAAAATCTTCATCCCAAAATAACTTCTCATGTAACTTCCTCCATGATTTTGTTAGAGAAAATTGGTTGGTGGTATTATTTTATAATTAATTGGTATTAAAGTTTATTTGAGACTTTAATAGTTGACCAATTAATTTTGGGTGTTGAAATTAATTTCTCTGAAATTAATTGTTACATGAGCGTTCTAATCTCGGAGTAGATGAGAATGGTGTATTCATACTCGCAAAACCGATTTTCGGTGAGTGAGAAATTGAAACTGAAGTCGAAAGGTACAACGCCTAATTTTGGGAATTAAATGAGTAATTTAATTCATCCCACATTGGAATTTTAGAATACTAATACACATGATATTAGTATGGGAATAATGAAGTATAATACATTATAGTTGATTGCTAGTCAATCAAAGTTGCCACACGCTGGCGCGCACGCCGAGCTGAGCCGCGCCCGTGGACTTGGACTTGGACTTGGTCTTGGTTCTTGGCAATTGGACGTTGGGCCTTGGGCCCAGTGGGTATCTAATTTTTTGGATCGATTCGGTTCAGGACCCACCCGGTTAGAGAGGTCAACCAGATCGTCAGATACTTCATAAGAGCACATAAATCACGTGTGTTAAATTCATGGGACGTTACCAGCGTGATTTAAGGAAACGTGTTCTGGGTCAACTTGCCACCAACAAAAACGCATCCGCATTTAATGCCCATGCGGTTTTTCTTTCTGCATTGAGTGAATGTTCGCCTATAAATAGCTTTCTCATGCATTTGCCTGGCCACGCATTCAGAAATCTTCTCCTCTCCCTCTGTCTCTCTACATATAGAGTCTTAAGAGCCAGTCCAGTTTGAAGCGCTCGTTTTATTCGCCGGAGCTCCAAGACCTGTGGTGCTACACTCTTGGAGATGATAGTGACATTTTACCTTTGGGGGCAAATTTCCAAGACCGAAGAGCACTACCGGGGAAATTTTGTCTTGCGGGAAGAGGACTTCCTCGAATCTCGTCACTGCTGCTGTTTTTTTTTATTCTCTCTTTGTATCAGTTATTCAAGTTGTTTTTTTTCATTTATTTTTGAATTATTATTTCCGCAATCAAAACCTATTTTTGTTTTACAATCGCAAGACAAAAATTTTCTATTTTCAAAATGACTGACGGAAATAACAATTCGGAGTCTGCTAACCAGGGAAACACTGTTGTTCCTCCTGGTAACCCCACTCCCCAGGGCACCACTCCCCCCATTCCCCCTGTAACTGTCCATTTTGGGCAAACTTCTAATCCCTCTGTGGTGAGCCATTTCCCCTTTGACAATGTGAGACCTTTTGTGGTCCAAAGTGAGAGACCCGAAAAGTTTTCGAGTAAAAACTTCAAGAGGTGGCAACATCGTATGTTGTTCTTTCTGACCACCTTGAGGTTGGCGAGGTTCCTTACTGAGGACCCGCCTGTGGTCGTTGAGAACGATGCGCAGAATGAGAAAGTTCGTGTCCGCTGGTGGGAACACGACTTCTATGCTCGGAATTACATTTTGAGTGGTCTAACAGATGCTTTGTAAAATGTCTACCAGAAGTGCAAAACGGCCAAGGAAATGTGGAATTCCTTGGAGGCCAAATATGTGGCCGAGGATGCCAGTACTAAGAAATACTTGGTTGGGAAGTTCTTGAACTTCAAGATGGTGGACTCGAAGTTTGTCGTCGAACAAGTTCAAGAATTCCAATTGATTCTGCATGACATTGCTGCAGAAGGAATGATACTGCCAGACGCTTTCCAAGCCGCTGCCACTACAAGAAATTTGAGAAATCACGACGACAAAATTCGTCATAAAAACATCATTTTTCGTCACAAAAGGTATTTGGTGATGAATTTTTTTCGTCGGAAAGAACGTCGCTTTAAGTGCGTCGTATTAGGTATATGTGACGTTATTTAAATTCGTCATCTAATTTCATCTTTTGATGACGTTAAAGACCATCGTCACCATATCATCTCGTCTATAGTGACAAATAAATCATCACATTTGAGATCAGTTTTCGTCACTAGTTATGGTGTTTCGTCGCTAAAAGACCAGTTTTACATGACGATCTCTATTTATTGTCACTAAAATATTAATTTTTAGTGACGATTATCCATTTACTACCAACTTTGTCGGATATTAATGACAAAATTTTCGTCATGATTTGATTAACTAATTCGTCATATCGTATATAATTCGTCACCAAATAATTAAATTTTAGTGACAAAATTTGTTCGTTGTTATATGCATTCATATAATGACGACACGATGCGTCACAAAAATATAAGATTCAGTGACAAATAATTTGTGGTCACTAAATAGTGTGGAATGGTGATGAATAAATTTTGTCATTGTAAATGTTATCTACAGACGAATATGAAAATTGTCGCTAAATGTTTAGATGTAGTGACATCATATATTTCGTCATAAAAAATTACACTATTGTGACCAAGTTATTTTATACATATAATGACAACAAAATTCATCACCAAAAACTAAGAATTTAATGACAATAACTTTATTATCACTAGATGATGTAGAAATAGTGATGAAATATATTTGTCACAAATAAATATTATTAAGTGACAAAGATTGTAATCGTCACACATAATTTAGAGATAGTGACAAAATATATCGTTGTTACTAATTAGCATAGCATGACAATAATTTTTGTAATCAACTATATTTTTTTTAGTGACACATAACTCGCCATTAAATAGTTATTTTTATTGTGGATTTAGTTATATTAAACAAATGTATAATATTTAAATAGATTTATAATTGACAAAAATAATTATCCTGATAAAATATTTAATTTTAAATTGCAATAAATAAATTTTAGATGACCATTAAATTAAAGAATTGAATTCAAATTGAATAATACAGTAAGAACTGCAATTAAGTAAATTGTACCAATAGTCAAAAGCAACTAACAAGTTTGAGTTAAACATATGAAAAAAACTCTCCTAAATCTTAAAGATTTATCCCTTTATCGGGTAACAAATTCATAAGCTTGTTCAATTGATCTTTAAGCATCCATTACTTCTGCGCCTTACTCTAGAAGCTTATCACCTTGCAAAGACAGGAGGTTTTTAAAATCAATCACTTTTGTTTTAAGTTCGTCCACCTGACTTTCAGATGCATTTCTTTTGCATTTCATTAGATGCATCATATGGAACATTGCACCTGCTTGGAGGCTTGAGACCATACCCATAACATTTTATATAACCAGTACCATGTCATAAGACCTCAAGAACAATTTCCGCTGAAGTTTTATCAATACCTTGCTCACAATATTCATCTCCTGGAGCCATTGCCTAAAATAATGAAGAAAATATTCAAATTAAAATATCATGCATATTAATGGTTCACGTACAAGAATTTAAAGTAGTGTTATGTGAAACTAGGTAAAAATAATTTCTATATATGCCTTAAAAAATAATTATGAAGTCTATATCATCGCCTGTTTTTATGGAAGAAGCATACAACCAGAGCGAACTGAAAGTAAACACCATTTTTCGCTACTAAAGCCACCGAAACTAGAAATCCCCAATATCAAAATGTTTCACGCTGTAAACCAACTAAAACAAGCATCACATATACCAAATATCAAATTAGTAAATTAAAATCAATATGCATATGTATATATGTATACTATATATACGGTTTTGATAAGTATTATTTAACATGAATTATCTTTTAATCTAATAAATCAGTACGAATTAAGAATTTCAAAGGGAGTGCAGACGGTGTTACTATAACTTTGGTGAAGCTTGTGGTAGAGAAGAACAAAGGTTTTGTGAAGGCGCAATCATTTAACTTTGAACATACATTTTTCAAGAAATAATATAATTTTTATAATTGAGGAATAATTTGATATTATTATGGTAATCATTAGAGAATAAAACTGCAATTAACATAATTTTAGAGATCGTATTGCATATATATTGATCACAAGAAAAAAAGGCCAGAACAGAAAATTACCTTGTCTATTCACGTAAAATGTATCCGGTATCAGAAGTAAACGTGAAAAAAAAATGCCTGAATCTAAGTATGAACAGGCGTACTGAGATTAAGAAGATGGGAATTATGTTTCTACGTGAGTACTATCAGCGTTTGTTTATATATAGGTTTAAGAGAATAGAAGATTATCTTTAAAAAGAAATGAAAATCGTATCAAATGAAACCTATTTTTAAGGGATTTTCCTTGAAAAGATCTTCAAATATGTTTGAAAGAACCGCTATAATTTTTTTGGCTCCTAATTTATTTTGGAGTAGCGCTTAAATTTAGTATTAACTTAATTAATTATGGAGTAGCACTTGAATTAATTAATTTATTTTAAAATGACGCTTAAAATTTGGATTAGCGCTTAAATTATGTGGAACCTAATTTTTTTAGTAGTTTATTACATTATTTAGGTAATATAATAATTTTATGAGTGAATTTTATATGAAAATGGTTCATGATAAGTTTATAATAAAACAATTATAAAATATCGAATGTTTGATCAGGAGTATCATTAATTTGGTTTTAAGAAAATTTACAACAATTATAATATAATATCATTGACTCATATTAGTGATACTTCTAGTGAGATTATTGATACTGTTGATTAAATATTTGATACTTTAACATTGTTTCATAATAAATTTATCACGAATTATTTTCCTATAATATTATGCCTAATTTTATACTCCCTCCTATTCGATTTTGACTGTCCACTTTACCAAAGGTTTTTTCCCCCTTACCCAAAATAGCAAAAAACAAACACTATCCTTTTTAACTCACCCCTTAAAAATATCATTTATTTACACTCATGCCGCTACTTTATCAACTTTATACCCACAAATACTAATAAACAATTTTTACCCCTTTCAAAATCTACTTTATACCCACAAATACTAATAAATAACTCTTTTATTAAAACACGTATCATTTTCTTATGGACAATCAAAATCGAATCGGAGGGAATATATAATTGATGTTTAGTTGTTTTTTTATGATTGTATTATGTCATGTGCATAATGTTAAAAAAATATTGTATATATGAGTCTTATCATACTAAAGTTAGATTTATATAATAATTTTTTAAAATAATTTTTCATTTTAATTTGATGGAAAAAGACTGAATAGTCTATTTATTAATAGAACTAGTAATTTTACCTGCACGTCGGTCATTAGGAGCGTTACTATAAATACAATTTTATATTACTATATAAGAGAAAATAATATTACTAATCTTTATATATATAGAAAAATGCGTCTTTATAATAACTATAGGACATATGTATTAATAAGAAGGAATTTATATATATATATATATATATATATATATATATATATATATAATTCTTAATTTGCTTGGGGTATTGTTGACTATTGCTTAAGGTATTACCTGACTATTGCTTGAGTATTACTAACTATTGTTTGGGTTATTATTGAATATTGATTGAGGTATTACTGACTATTGTTTGGAGTATTACTAATTGTTATTGTGTTATTGTTGACTATTGCTTAAGGTATTGCTGATTATTTGGGTATTGTTAATTATTGTTTATAGTATTATTAATTAAAGTATTGTTGATTATTGCATGAGTATTGTTGATTGTTGTTTGGGTATTACTAATTAATATATATATATATATATATATATATATATATATATATATATATATATATATTAGAATAAAACTTCGGGAAAAAAAATTGAACTGTATACCGAAAGAGTCGTCACTTTTGTGACATTGGGCTGAGTGCTTATAACTCCTTCATTCTTTAATTTTTAATTTTTAAATAAATTAAATCAAATAAAAGAATATAGAATTTATATTAAAAAAAATTAAACTGTGTTTTGAGATGTAAGAAACCAAATAAGGATAGTAAATATTGGACAAAGTATTGAGTGAAAATGATTTATACATGAACTATTGAACAATGTTGTTTTTTTATTAAAAAATATTAGTTGTTTTCACTAAAGGATATTAGATGTTTTCACTTAAAAATATTAATTGTTTACTGAAAACAAACTAAGACTCTTCAGTAAAACCGACTTAACGCTTCAGTGTTACTACTAATACTCTTTAGTAAAAACAACTAATATCCTTCAATGAATCATATATAATTTTACTCTATACAGACTCTAAATATTGAACAGTGTATCAAAAATATAAGATAAACAAATAAAAAAAATGTGACAATTTTTATTTTTACTCTATACCCTTCAATAGTTCATGTTTGATCCATTATTACTATATTAATAATAAAATTAAAATAAAAATTTAATAAAAAATGGGAACAATCATATTTATTGACAAAGTATAAAGTGATAATGGATCAAACATGAACCATTGAAGGGTAGTAGTTGTTTTTATTAAAAAATATTAGTTATTTTTATTGAAGTGTATTAGTTGTTTTAACTTAAGAATATTAATTGCCTATTGAAAACAAACTAAGTCTCTTCAATAAGAATAACTAACACTCTTCAGTATAAACAATTTATATATTTTAGTGAAAACAACTAATATCATTCCATGATTCGTGTATAAAATAATTTCACTTTCTATATACTCTAGTATATTTATACAATGGAAGTAGTTATATTAGCGACTTCATTGTAGTTTTATTCTCAACTTACTATATAATTACATGTATAAATATTAATAAAATAATGAACATGCATGGAGTGAAATTGATTCATACATTACCTATTTTGCAATATTTTTAATATAACAATTAATAGATGTTGATAGACGAACAACTAAATACATAGGCGAGCACCGTTTATGCCTCTAATAGATGAACAACCCCACCTGAGCAGTTCCAATAGTCGAGCAACCATAAAGAATTGACCAGACCAAGTATAAATACCTCTAAGGCTGGACAAGCAAAGTGGATAATGAACTCTAAAAGAATTGAACAACCTAAGAAGAAACAAAATCAAATTATCTACCATACCCTTTAATGTAATTAACTAATATCATTTAGTTAAAAAATTAATACTCATCATACCCATCAACTAAACTAATACCCGTCAATAAAAATAACTACTCCTTCCCGTAAATTTTTTTTTGTCTTGAATGCCTAAAAAATATACAATTTTTACTCTATACTTTGTCTAATTAAAATAATAAATATAGAAAATAGTTATGAACTTCATATAATAAATAAGTAGTATAGAGTGAAATTGGTTTATACATGATTATTGAAAGATATTAATTATTTTCACTAAAGAGTATTAATTGTCTTAATTTATTTTCAGTAAACAATATTATTTTTCAATGAATCCAACTAATACCCTTCAGTAAAAATAATTAATATTTTTTTAATAAAAATAACTAATACCCTTCAATGATTCATGTATTAACTATTTTCACTTTATACTTATCATAATAAATATACTATTCAAGACGTTTTAACAAAAAAATTATCCATAAAAAATAATCTTATTCGGTTGAGCAGTACTTGGTGTTATTAATATGGTATTGTTCTTCGAAGTTGTATAATATTTGATTCAAAATTTAAATTTATATCCTATATTCATATATATATATATATATATATATATATATATATATATATATATATATATATATATATATATATTCATAAGTAAATAAATTTACGTTGAAAATATTAAGTAAAAGAAAAGAAAAATTATCAATAAATAAATTTTGATATTGTTTCCTGATTAAAAATATATATAGGATAAGTATGAAAAGTAAGGATTCTTGGAAAAAGATATTTGAAAATTTAGTTTAAATCTATATTCATCCATATAAAAAATAATCTAAATTAAATATTAGGTTTTAAACGTGAGAGATTTCATCCCCATTCTATGCTAATAGAATTCGCGCGCAGCTTTTGTCAAAAAGAAGAATTCGCGCCTTCCATAAAAAAGAAGAATTTCCGCGCATCTCCCACTAATTCACAATTTTCTATTTTTCTGAGACTTCCGCCCCTCACCCCCGGTCCTGTGCCTACATGGACATATCGCCCCAAGCTCCTCACGACCCATCTCACAACGGTGACGGCCAAGTTCTCTTTGAGACTCAACCTCTCGGGTATTTATGCTTACTCTTTTTTATGCTCTATTTATATTTTTAATTGATTGAAAATTTGAAATATCAGAATATGTGGCCTGATTGAGATTCTCATGTGTATAGAAATTACTTGAAGGTGTGAATTCTTCCAAAAAATTAATTTGATAGTAATATCTCAAGGTTGTTTGGTTCAACCAAAATTATATTGCTTCTGTATTTGATTCAATGTGGAAGAAGGGGTACAACCAGGCACGGAGACATGTCCACCCTGAATTTTTTTTAAATTTTACTATATACAATGCTAAATTTTCATTTCATACTAAAGAGTGGATGTGTGGCTTAACAGTTCATTTTGAGAACTTAAAGCGAGATGACTTGGTTCCATTTTGTCTAATTGCAAAATGTTTGCTTTTTAATTTTTTTTTATATCTTAAGATTTTCAATGTTTAATTAATATGATTTAAAAACCTTTAAATATATAATTAAATCTCTTTTTGAATTTGTTTCCTTATCAAATTTGTTTTTAAAACTTATGAATATATTAACTTCTATTTCAATGTTTTCCTTTTCATATTTAACTTTTGAATGTATGAAGCTCCAATTTTTAATATTTTTTCACTAAAGAAAATAAAAGTTGCTTATAAAAATTGTTAATATGATTAAAACATTTCCAACAAAAAAATCAATAGTAGAGATTGCATTACTTAGTTAAAAATATTTCTTTTTTTAATAGGCACCCTCATTCACCATCTACAAACAAGACTTGTAGGTAATTAATTATGAGTAAGTCTCTTGTGCATTTGGTGTATGATGCACTCACTCAACAGTTGATAATGTATACGCTGAAAAGTTAGTCTCAATCACACTGAAAAGTTAGTCTCAATTACACTGAAAAGTTTATACTGAAAATCAGTTTTCAATGTAAACTTTTCAGTGTAATTGAAACTAACTTTTCAGTGTAATTGAGACTAACTTTTTAGTGTATACAGTATCAACTGTTGAGTGAGTGCACCGTGCACTTGGTGCATATGAGACTTTCCCATTAATTATATAAAAATTAAAGAATTTAGGCAAATTGTATGTAGTTTGAGAAATGAAAATGATTACATGATTAAAGTATTTCATAGGCATATCGTAGGCAATTTTCACTACGAAATTTTTTATTGGAAAATTTCGTAGGCAATTATTTATTTTCTTGAGTATTTTGTTTTACTCTAGTATATCTCTAAATTTATTGATTTATATTTAAAATTAGTCAAAGTTAATTTGATCAACTTTTTTTAATACATTACTACCTCCGTTTTAGTTCTATTTTCTCATTTGACTTTTTTTTTTTTTTTTACTTTTAATGTGAAATTTGATTGATAATATTTAAATGGATAAAATAATTTATTTTAATGATGAGGTATTGTACAACTAAAGATTGATGTGATAATTTTAGTTAAACCACTTAAAAATGCCATAGTTGAACAAATATACATCTTTATAACCTTAAATATAGTTATCAATTATTATTAAACTCATCATCTACTTGTATTGTGGATAAAGTGGAGCAACTCAAATTACTAGAGCTCTACTACTTATAACTAGGACGTCACGAGTTTGAGTCACCCTTTTACTGATAATAAAATAGATCTATCGGTATTGTGAATTAAGAATATTTGCCAATTAGTTTAAAAATATAATAATGAAAAACAATGCGGCCATGAAAATATATTATTTATGATGTCGAATATATTCAATAATTAGTATTGTGAAAAAAAATTGTAACTAATTATTTAAAATAATTAATTAAGACCAATAACAACAATATTTTTATGACAAAAAAATATCATTGTCATAAAAATTATATTTTTTACGATGTTGAGTATCGTGACAAATTATAAAATTATCACCAATAATAAATTACTATTTCAAATAATTAATGATGAAAATAACATAATCATGAAAATATATTTTTTACGTTGCCGAATATAGTCAATATTTATTTATTAAAATCATAACAATTATTACTAAGACGAAATTTTGTGTCATTGTTTATTTTAAAATTTTAATGACGAAAAAGAAGCATTGTCATGAAAAACATTTTTTTACAACGTTGAATTTCGTCACCATTCATTTATTAAAATTGTCACCAATTATTATTGCGACGAAAGAATTATGTCACTAATTATTTTGAATAATTGATAACGAAAAATAATATCGTCATGAAAATATATAATTTTATGACGGAAAATTTTATCGTAAATTATTATTAAAATCGTCACCTATTACAATTGTGACGAAATAGGTTATGCCGTCATGAAATTTATGAATTAGTGACGAAATAAATTATCAATTGTGACAAAATTATATTTTGTCACAACTTATAGTGTTTTATTGACGAAAATAAAATTTGTCTCCTTTATATAACAAATTGTGACGATTTTTATGACGTCGTAATGAAATCCGTCATGAAATGTGTGATTTCTTGTAGTGTGCAGTAATTGAGAAACTGCCTCCAAGCTGGAAGGAGTTTCAAAGCCACTTGAAGCTGAAGAAGAAGAGTATGACCTTGCAAGAGGTCATAGGCAAACTTCAGATTCGCGAGGGTGGGCTGGAAAGGAACAAAGGCAAGGAAGAGGCTAAAACGAATTTGATGGAATCAAAGAAGCGCAAGAGGCCAAATTCCGACAAAGGCAAACAACCAGTTGTAACTCGACCCAAATTTACTGGTGATTGTTACAACTGTGGAAAGTCAAACCACATTGCAAGATAATTGTAAGGCCCCGAAGAAAGATGACAAAGGCAAGGGCAAGCAGTCCAATGCGAACGTGGTTGAAGGGGAGTTCACTGAAGAGGACCTTGCTGCAGTGACCACTGAAGTGAACCTCATGGGCAACCCAAAGGAGTGGTTCATTGATACAGGGGCTACCTGTCATGTCTGTTCTGACAGGAATGCTTTCTCGACCTATGAGCCAGCCAATGGGAGAAAGTTGCACATGGGGAATTAAGTCATGTCTGAGGTGGCTGGGGTTGGCAATGTTATTCTGAAGTTGACCAGTGAGAAGAATATCACACTGAGATATGTCCTGCATGTCCCGGACATTCGCAAGAACCTCATCTCCGGCTCTATACTAGTGAAGAATAATTTCAAACTTGTATTTGAGTCTAATAGGGTTGTTCTTAGCAAGTTCTCAGTGTACCTAGGTCGTGGATATGTCCACGATGGTCTGTTTAAGATGAGTGCCATAGTTGTACACCCCAAGGGGATATCTGTTATGAATAAAGAAGCTTCTACTTCTTCTTATATCGCTGAGTTTTCAGATTTATGGCACTGCAGATTGGGACATATAAATGTTAAATCGATAATACGACTAGTAAGTTAAATTTACTAGATATAAAGAATATCGATTTAAATAACAAATGCGAAATTTGTGTAGAAGCTAAGATGACAAAGTTGTCTTTCCCTTCGGTTGAAAGGAACTCAGAACCTCTAGAATTAATTCACACTGATGTGTGTGACTTAAAATTCGTACAAACTAGAGGTGGGAAGAAGTACTTCATCACTTTCATAGATGATAGTACGAGGTTTTTCCATATTTACCTTTTGCACAGTAAGGATGAAGCGTTAGGCGCTTTTAAACTGTACAAAAGTGAAGTGGAAAACCAGTTGAATAGACGAATCAAAATGGTTCGTAGTGATAGAGGAGGAGAGTATGTAGCACCGTTTGAGAAGATATGCTCCGAATCTGGAATCATACATCAAACTACTGCTCCTTACTCGCCTCAATCTAATGGTGTTGGGGAACAAAAGAACCGAACACTCAAAGAGATGATGAATGTTATGCTTATTAGCTCCGGTTTACCACAAAACTTGTGGGAGGAAGCCATTCTGTCGGTCAACCACATTTTTAACAAAATTCCACATAAGAGTAAAGATACTACTCCTTATGAATTGTGGAAGGGGCGGAAACCATCGTATAAATACCTCAAAGTGTGGGGTGTTTAGCAAAGGTTGAAGTGTCTCTACCTAAACAAGTTAAAATCAGCCCTATAGCGGTTGATTGCATATTTGTTGGGTATGCACTGAATAGTAGTGCCTATCGGTTTCTGATTCACAAATCAGAAGTTCCCGATATGACAGAAGGCACTTATATAGAATTGAGAAACAATGTGTTTTCAAAAATATCTTTCCTTGCAAGACCAAGGAAGATGAAGTATCAACCAAAAGACCACGAAATGAGAAGGTTGATGAGGATGCTGGTCCGTCCACTCAAGATAGTGGCGAGTTACGACGCAGCAAGAGAGCTAAGATAGTTAAAACCTTTGATCCCGATTTCATCACTTACGTGTTGGAAAAGGAACCGAGGACTTTCAAAGGTGCTCTATCTAGGCCAGACGCTCCGCTCTGGCAAGAGGCGATTAACAGTAAAATCGACTCTATCATGCAAAACCACACGTGGGAGTTGGTTGATCTCCCACAAGGTTGCAAGCCCTTAAGATGCAAATGGATCCTTAAAAGAAAGTATAAAACGGATGGGTCGGTTGAAAAATACAAAGCCCGCTTAGTGGCCAAAGGGTTCAAACAAATCGAAGGGTACGATTTCTGTGATACCTATTCACCTGTAACGAGGATTACTTCCATTAGGATGCTAATCGCGATTGCTGCTTTGCACAATCTCGAAATTCACCAAATGGATGTTAAAACTGCGTTTCTAAATGGTGAAATGGATACAGATATATATATATATATATATGGATCAACCAGAGGGGTTTGTAGCACCTGGAAATGAGAAAAAGGTGTGCAAACTAGTGAGGTCGTTGTATGGACTTAAGCAAGCTCCAAAACAATGGCATTTGAAATTTGATAGCACCATGTTATAAAATAGCTTTCATATTAATGAGTGTGACAAATGTGTGTACGTGAAAAGTACACCGAAAGGATTTGTCATATTGTGTCTATACGTTGATGACATGCTCATTATGAGTAATGATCATGATTTACTCATTAGTACGAAACGCATGTTGAGTCGAAACTTCGACATGAAAGATTTGGGTGTTGCTGAAGTGATTCTAGGAATCAAGATCAGCAGGACATCAAATGGCATATCTTTAACACAATCTTACTATGTAGAGAAAGTGCTAAAGAAGTTTAATGCCTTTGATGATCCACCTGCAAAGTCTCCATTGGACATGAGTGTGCATTTGAGCAAAAACAGAGGTAGTCCTGTAGCTCAACAAGAATATGCTAGAGTTATCGGTAGCATAATGTACATTTTGAATTGTACGCGTCCCGATATAGCATGTGCGGTGAATAAACTTAGTAGATTAACAAGCAATCCAAGCAATGAGCATTGGAATGCACTCTGGAGAGTCTTGGGGTACTTAAAGTATACTCTCGACTTTGGGCTACAATACAGTAGATATCCTGCTGTACTTGAAGGGTACTGCGATGCTAATTTGATCTCTGACACTAAAGAGTCATTCTCCACTAGTGGATTTGTATTCACTATAGGAGGAGCGGCTGTGTCCTGGAGATCGACTAAGCATACATGCATAGCCCGATCCACAATGGAATCAGAATTCATAGCGTTGGATATAGCTGGTGAAGAAGCAGAGTGGCTTCGAAATTTCCTCGAGGATATTCCATGTTGGGATAAACCCGTACCTACGATAATAGTACATTGCGACTGTCAAGCCGCAATTGGTAGGGCTTTAAGTGACATGTATAACGGAGAGTCTAGACACATTCGTCGTAGACATAATTCCGTGAGACAATTGATCTTAAGTGGTGTGATGTCAATAGACTATGTGAGGTCTAAGGACAATCTTGCGGATCCGTTAACTAAGAGTATAAATCGAGATCAATTGTCTAAATTGTCAGAAGGAATGGGTCTAAAATCCACAAAGTAAAATGAAGCAGTGGTAACCCAACTAAGTTGACTGGAGATCCCAAGATCTTGGTTCAACAGGAAAACTAAGCTGTGAAAGTTAGAGAATGCACTTGGTAACCCGACCATTCCTTATAGGACAGTACACCAAGTGAGAACCCGTGTGTGGTACAGGCTAAGTCTATACAACTTTTAATGAATACTAAGTCCATGTGGGGGACGGAGTTTTGCGGGATACTCAAGAGTAGTTCACCTATGTAAGTGTGAGGTGAGAGGCTGCCTCAAATATCAGTGGATATTAAACACTTATGAATCCAAATGGCGTCCATGGCCGAAACGGACAAAAACGTGAGAACAAGAAATAAGCGTAGAGATATTATTGTGTCAGTATTACTGTCTAAGTACACACCAAGGCGGAATGTTTCAAGGCAATGTGTCCACCAGGCTGCCGGTGTACTCGGTAATGCTTGACTATGGAAGGTTCAAAGCCACAAACTACCTATCCAAATGCAATAATATTTTGTGTTTGAACTGGACTGTGAGTCTGCATGTCTATAGGTTCAATTTCCACTCATGTGGGGGATTGTTAGATAAAATTGGTTGGTGGTATTATTTTATAATTAATTGGTATTAAAGTTTATTTGAGACTTTAATAGTTGACCAATTAATTTTGGGTGTTGAAATTAATTTCTCGAAAATTAATTATTACATGAGCGTTCTACTCTCGGAGTAGATGAGAATGGTGTATTCATACTCGCAAAACCGAATTTCGGTGAGTGAGAAATTGAATCGGTTGTCGAAAGGTACAACGCCTAATTTTGGGAATTAAATGAGTCATTTAATTCACCCCACATTGGAATTTTAGAATACTAATACACATGATATTAGTATGGGAATAATGAAGTATAATAAATTATAGTTGATTGCTAGTCAATCAAAGTTGCCACACGCGCGCGCGCCGAGCCTATCCGCGCCCGAGCCCTTGATCTTGGTCTTGGTCTTGGTTCTTGACAATTGGACTTTTGGTGGACTTTGGGCCTTGGGCCTAGTGGGTATCTAATTTTTTGGAGAACAAAAATTAGGATATCGGGTCCACAGATTTTGGGTCGATTCGGTTGGGTCAACTTGCCACCAACGAAAACGCGTCCGCATTTAATGCCCACACGGTTTTTCCTTCTGCATTGAGTGGAGGTTCGCCTATAAATAGCGTCCTCATGCATTTGCCTGGCCACGCATTCAGAAATCTTCTCCTCTCCCTCTGTCTCTCTGCATATAGAGTCTTAAGAGCTAGTTCAGTTCGAAGCGCTCGTTTTCTTCGCCGGAGCTCCAAGACCTGTGGTGCTACACTCTTGGAGACGATAGTGACGTTTTACCTTTGTGGACAAATTTCCAAGACCGAAGAGCACTACCGGGGAAATTTTGTCTTGCGGGAAGAGGACTTCCTCGACTCGTCACTGCTGCTGTTTTTTCTTTATTCTATCTTTGTATCAGTTATTCGAGTTGTAATTTTTCATTTATTTTTGAATTATTATTTCCGTAGTCAAAACCTATTTTTGTTTTACAGATTTTTATTCAACCATCCATGATGCTTATCTTTATTTTGATTATTTTGACTGCAACTGCCTGATCTAGACCATACTAGATGATCTGGAATAGCCTAGATTGTGTAGGTCCTTGTAGGTCTTTGTAAAACCTTCTGTAACCTGTAACCGCTTCTGTTGCAACTTTCACTGCAATATTGAGTCTTCCAGATTCTTGTAGATCCTTCTAGATCTTCAACCTACATGTTAAAACATCTAAAACAATATTTGATGATAAAGCGTTAGTTAATATAAAGAAAGGAAAAATTCATATTATTTCAAAATAAATAGTGATTAATTCACTACCAACAACATTAACAGTTTATTTCTCACCCAATTCACCCCAGCCAACAGGACCTTATTAAAAAAAATTACCCGCATCTAGAACCCACTAACCCAAATGGTGGACATATAACCAAAAAAGAAAAAGAAAATTAAGATTGGACATGAAAGAAATAAATATTACTCTCGCTGCCCTATAATTATTTCAATTTTTCTTATGTGAATGTCCCACACACTCCTAATTTTTTTTTTCACAAAACTTATTAAAGTAACTTTATATTATTAAAAAATATTCAACCCCATACAATTACTCATTTTTCTTTTAAAAAAAGATATAATTCTCTTCTATGAAAGTAGATTCAGGATGGAGAGAGTATTTCTAAAGATTGTGTTGGAAGAGTATTATTGATAAATACTCGTTGCATCTTAGAACTAATTTTGTAATAAGAAATGACACATTTTTAATAATAAGAAATGATACATTTAAAAAAAATGATTAAGTGACTCTTATTATAGCAGGAATTATCCTCGCCTGACAGGAGATCAGATTCCCGAAGATACACTGACCCGACAGGATCAATAGTCTACATCAGACAAGAGCATTTAATGTACTATAGATCTACTGTTGATCGTTAGGTTAATAATTGTAATAAATCCCTAAAATAAAGGGTTAAGACGAGTTTATGACCACTTTTGGGCCTTTGAGGGCGAACCTCTATAAATAGAAGGTCACCCCTCCATTGCAAGGGTTGACATTTTCCCCACATTCATCATATATGCATAAACTCTCATATTCAAGGGAAGAACGGAAGTTCTTCCTCTATCATTCTTGTTTGTTTACATTAATTGTTTATTGGACATAAATCCAAATAGCCACAGTACAATTATGCCTACGGAAATGCTCGTCAACAATTTGACGCTAGAAGGAGAGTTACGATCTTGTGTTCATCTCCACGGAATAACACCGAAATCTTTCTCGCCACCGCAACGCTATCATCGCCGTAGATCTGCTTCGGGGCCATATTGTAGATTTTTCAAGTAAAACCACCCTTTCTGCTTTGAATCATCCGCTATCTGCCTCAGTTATTGTGTCTGTCTTTCCTCTGTTTCAACCATTTGCTTTTGACGCGCTTCCCTATGCATGTTGAAAAGTCAACAGTTCTTTGACAACATCGATTCGTGTGCCACCACCTAGCCGTCGCCGCTAGACGCAGCCTGGCACGACCTCCGGTTACAGGTTGAGCACCACCGCCAGCGGCCGCAATCACCATCGTCGCGGCCTCCCCGCGCCGCCTAGTGCAGCCTGCCCGCTGCCTTACCGCCAGCCGCCTTCACGCTTAGCCCGCTCACCACCACACCTCCCCGGTGTGGCAGCGCTACTCCTCCCCGTGAGCCGCACCTCTCCACAGCCTCTTCTCCCCGCAAGCCGTGACCTTCCCAATCGCCGCCTCCACAACCGCATATCGCCGCCACGCATCACCGTCAGCGGCCAGCGTCCCCTCGTCACCAATCACGCCTACTCGCAACCTACCAGCGCTGCTCCCGTCCACCGCCTCTACGGCCCCTCCTCCTCACGGCCGGTGGCTCCTCGAGGCCACCGCCCACCGAGCCAGCTTCCCGCGATGCCTACCCGAGCCTAGTCTCCCGCGTCGCCTCTCCGAGCTTAGGCTACCCCGTGCCGCCCAGCGTGCATCCCCGCTCCGCCGCCAGTGGGGCCTCCCCGCGCTGCCGCCAAGCGAGGTTTACCTGCGCCGCCAAACGTGCCTCCCCGCACGTCACCACGTGCGGCGTCAATTATTTACTAAATTTATTTTCTACAAGTCTGCATCGTGGAGGGTTTATTTCCCCATGAGCTAATTTAGATATTGGGCCCAGGCTTATTATTTTACTGGGTCGGGATTCAATTCCCTGGGCCCTTCTTATTTATTCTGGTGGGTCATCTATCAAAATTCAAAATGATACTATTGGGCCAAAGATATTTGGGTTTAGGGGCAGAATTAGCAGTATATATAAAAAAAAGGGCAGCAGCTTGTGAGACGAGCATTTGGGACCTCTTCAACAACTAAAAATCTACGGGCAGTCCTTTGCCCACTCGCATTAGGTTTATTTCGATAACTTGCTTTTAATATATATATATATATATATATCACAATTCGCAAAATTTCATATAAATTAAAAGCGGGAGCATGTATACTCGTATTTCGAAAATTTAAAGCGGGGTAACTTTTTGAAATATAATTTTCATCTGGTAACTTCCTTTTAATATATATTGTAACTCGTAAGTTTTCATATGCATTAAAAGGCGGGGGCATGGATATACATATCCTAATATCATTTTGAGATATCAAAAATAAATTATTTGACACTGAGTTTAATTAAGTACAGCCTGTTAATCAAAACTTCGAGTATAATTTTGCAAAATTGAGGAGTTTGTTCACTGAATACATAACTCAATATTTAAAAATGGTCATACCTTTCGACTATAAATATTTATCCGCCTTCATATGCGTTGACCGGTCTGCCTTTTAGGCGTTGACATTCTACCTGGATTGGCGAAGTAATCCGTCTTCTCGGCATTGACTAGTCCGTCTTTTAGGCGTTGACGTTCCGCCTGGATTGGCGAAGTAATCCGCCTTCTCGACATTGTTTAGTCCGTCTTTTAGGCTTTGATGTTCCGCTTGGATTGGCGAAGTAATCCGCCTTCTCGGCGTTGATTAGTCCACCTTTTAGGCGTTGACGTATTGATTAGTTCACCTTTACCGACGTCAACTAATCTATTTCTCGAGTTAATCTGCCTTCTCGGGGTTGATTAGTCCACCTTTTAGGCGTTGATGTTCTACCTAGATTGGCGAAGTAATTCGTCTTCTCGGTGTTAATTAGTCCGTCTTTTAAGCGTTGACGTATCAATTAGTTCGCCTTCACCGGCATCAACTAATCTATTTTTCGAGTTAATCTGCTTTCTCGGTGTTGATTAGTCCATCTTTTAGGCGTTGACGTTCTGCTTGGAATGGCAAAGTAATCTGTCTTCTCGGCGTTGGTTAATCCGCCTTTTAGGCGTTGACGTATTGGTTAGTTCGCCTTCACCGGTGTCAACTAATCTATTTCTCGAGTTAATTCGCCTTCTCGTGGTTGATTAATCCGCCTTTTAGGCATTGACGTTCCGCCTGGATTGGCGAAGTAATCCGTCTTCTCGGCGTTGATTAGTCCGTCTTTTAGGCATTGACGTATTGGTTAGTTTGCCTTCACCGGTGTCAACTAATCTATTTCTCGAGTTAATCCGCCTTCTCGGTGTTGATTAGTTTGTCTTTTAGGCATTGACGTATTGATTAGTTGTCCTTTACCGGCGTCAACTAATCTATTTCTCGAGTTAATCAGCCGTCTCGGCGTTGATTAGTCCGCCTTTTAGGCATTGAAGTTTCGCCTGTATTGACGAAGTAATCCGTCTTTTCGGCGTTGATTAGGCCGTCTTTTAGGTGTTGACGTATTGGTTAGTTCACCTTCACCGACGTTAAGTATTCTATTTCTAGAGTTAATCCATCTTCTCGGTTAGTTCGCCTTTTAGGCGTTGACATTCCACCTGGATTGGCGAAGTAATCCGCCTTCTCGGCATTGACGTTCCGCCTGGATTGGCGAAGTAATTCACTTTCTAAGCGTTGATTAGTCCGCCTTTTAGGCATTGACGTATTGGTTAGTTCACCTTCACCGGTGTCAACTAACCTATTTCTCGAGTTAATCCGTCTTCTCGGCGTTGATTAGTCCACCTTTTAGGCGTTGACGTTCCACCTGGATCGGTGAAGTAATCTGCCTTCTCGGTGTTGATTAGTCCACCTTTTAGGCATTGACGTTCCGCCTGGATTGACGAAGTAATCCGCCTTCTCGGTGTTGATTAGTCCGTCTTTTAGGTGTTGACGTTCCGACTCGATTGGCGAAGTAATCTACCTTCTCGGCATTGATTAATCCGCCTTTTTGGCATTGACGTTCCGCCTGGATTAGCGAAGTAATCCACCTTCTCGGCGTTGATTAGTCTGCCTTTTAGGCGTTGACGTTTCACCTGGATTGGCGAAGTAATCCGCCTTCTCGGCGTTGATTAGTCCGAGTTTTAGGCGTTGACGTTCCCCCTGGATTGGCGAAGTAATCCGCCTTGTCGGCGTTGATTAGTCCATATTTTAGGCTTTAACATATTGATTAGTTCGCCTTCACCGACGTCAACTAATCTATTTCTCGAGTTAATACGCCTTCTTGGCGTTGATTAGTCCACCTTTTAGGTGTAGATGTTCTGCTGCCTGGATTGGCGAAGTAATCCGTCTTCTCGGCGTTGATTAGTCTGTCTTTTAGGCGTTGACGTATTGGTTAGTTCGCCTTCACCGGCGTCAACTAGTCTATTTCTCGAGTTAATCTGCCTTCTCGGCGTTGATTAATCTGCCTTTTAAGCATTGACATTCCGCCTGGATTGACAATGTACGATCCGCCACTCGGCCTTTATTAGTTCGCCTTCACCGGCATCAACTAATCCGCCTCTTGGCGTGGATCCAGTCCGCATTTTAGGCGTTGACTTTCCACCTCAATGGGCGAGATGTTGTTTAGTTCGCCTTCACCGGCGTTAACAAATCGATTTATCGGCGTTGATTTATCAATCTTAACGACATCGACCAGTCCGTCTTCACCGGCATCGAGTAATCCACCACTTTATTAATTGTAAACTATCGCGTCCTGCACGCTTTTATTGATTAGTCAATTGTTATCAATTGTTAAGTTAATCCCGTATTCGTGAAGTCGCTGCCTTCAAGCAGCCAAAGCACTTCACTAGTTTTTCATTGATTAATCAATTATCATCGATTGTTAAGTCAACCTCGTATTCGTGAAGTCACTGCCCCCAAGCGACCAAAGCACTTCACTAGTTTTTCATTGATTAATCAATTATCAACGATTGTTAAGTCAACCCCGTATTTGTGAAGTCATTGCCCCCAAGCGGCCAAAGCACTTCACTAGTTTTTCATTGATTAATCAATTATTTATCATCGCGGTCCTTACCGCCCTGTTACTAAAGTCATTGCCCGCAAGCGGCCAAAATACTTCATTAATTTATCATCATGGTCCTTACCGCCCTATTACTAAAGTCGCTGCCCCATGCGGCTATAACACTTTATTAATTAATCATCGCGACTCTTATCGCTAAGTTATTAAAATCAATGCCGGCCAGCGGCAAGAGCACTTTATTAATTGAACGTCACGACTCTCGACTCGGGGGCACGATGGAAGATCATACCCCACCTAACCCGACCAGTTTCAGAAAAGTTTGATAATTCAAAGATGACATGAAAGATTCGCCCATCAAGGACCCCGTCGTCGAAAATTCCCCCGGGACATCCGAGCTATCCTGTTTTCAGGCTCGAAGGCTACACCTATTTGAAGTACAGATCAAGATCGAACTCTGCCCGCAATCACAGCCCAATGTTGGGGGCAATTGTTATAGCAGAAATTATCCTTGCCTGACAGGAGGTCAGATTCCCGAAAATACACTGACCCGACAGGATCAAGAGTCTACATCAGACAAGAGTATTTAATGTACTATAGATCTACTGTTGATCGTTAGGTTAATAATTGTAATAAATCCCTAAAATAAAGGGTTAAAACGAGTTTATGACCACTTATGGGCCTTTGAGGGTAAACCTCTATAAATAGAAGGTCCACCCCCCATTGTAAGGGCATCTCCAACAATACTCTTGATTTTGGAGTACTCTATCCTCCATTTTGGAGTATAGAGTACTCTATATCAAAAATCTACTCCAACAATAACACTCTATATTATTATAATTTCAACTTTTTTTTTCTTTCTTTCAATTAACTTAATACATTTAAATAATTTATTATTTATGTAATTTATTATTAAATTAATTTTTTCAACTCAATTAAATGGTATTGAGATTTTTTTAAATAATTTCATTTATTTAAAATTAAATTATGTTATATAAAATATTAGAAAATGCGTGTATATATAAGTTGTGTAATATTTATTTTGTATGAGTCATAATTTTCTAATTTATCGTTTAATTTTTATTTGAGAAAGAAAACAAAAATAAAAAACATATAAAATCAAGAATGTCCCACAAAACATGATATCTCAATGTTAAAAATAATTAGTTTATTTTTTAATAAAAACTTCATAGTGTAATATACTATCCCTTTAATAAAATATTGACCAAATAGTAGAAGTAAAAAGAAAAGAAGAAAAAAAAAACAAAATGACAATATTGTAATTAAAATCATCCTCCAAAATGAGGATGGAGTACTCAAAATATAGAGTATTCTTGACAATCCTCCATCCTCCAAATGAGTTTTAGAGTATTGTTGGAGTGGAGAAATACTCCAAATCATAAAGTATACTCCATTTTGGAGTATTATTGGAGATGCCCTAAGGGTTGACATTTCCCCACATTCATCATATATGCAAAGACTCTAGTTTACATTGATTGTTTGTTGGACATAACCCAAATAGCCACAATACAATTATTCCTATGAAAATGCCCGTCAACAACTCTATAATTGAATATTTTATAATAAAATAAAGTAAAATTAATTTATTAACTATAAGCAGAAAATTATTTGTAATGGGTGAATAACCTAGAGGCACAGTTCATGTAGCTTAATTGTATGGAACCACCCCAATTTCTCTACATTGCAAAAAACCACATTTTGTGGGGTCCACAACTAAAAAATCAGCAAACCCCTTTGTTTTTTTTGTCTGACAGTATCTGCTTTTTTGCAGATTCTGTCTTTTTTTTAATTGCTGACACATTTTCAAAATTTTTTTATTTTCTTTTTGTTTTTAATTCGAATTTCACATTTAACATAAATCATTTTCATTCCCAGTAATTGAAATGCATCCACTTATTTTGTTTCTTTTTCCTTTTTATTTTTAATTTACACAAATAAAAATGCACAACATTATCAATAAAATATTTTGGATATAGAAAAAGGGGGGAAAGGGAGAGGAAAGTCTAAAAAATGATAAAATTACATTTAAAAATTCTAAAATTACATTGAAACAAAACAAATGAAGATACTTCCAGTATTCAAATAACATTCGCAGAAATGCAAAAAAAAAAAAAAAAAAAATTGCAGAATGCAACAAATTAGTTGCATATTGATTTGCATATTGCAGAATGGAACAATTTGTTTGCAGAAAGATGCAAAGATAATTCCCCCACCCCTCTGTCGTCTTCTCCTCTCTTCGCTTCGCTTTGCTCCACCATTTGACAAAGCTCCCCGACATGCAAACAATTGAACATTATTATCAACAAAATCGGCCAAAACAATCCAAAAAAACTAATAGGCCTAAAAATCAACAAAATCCCCAAAATTTCAGTCCACAAATCATATAAATCATAAAAAAATCCAGAAAAACCCCCAAAACTAATAGGCCTAAAAATCATATTTGTTTTGTTTTCAAATACAGGAAAACACACAATTACATTCATTTTATGGAAAAAAACACATAGAAGAACATTAACCCTCCAACAATCCAGTAAATCAAATACTTTCAATTTGATCAAATTGACAAAAAAATCTCAAAATAATTTAAACACAATCAGTGACACAATACATAAAAACACAATAAACTCACGAATATATAATAACCAAAACCTTAAATTCCTCTGGCAATATATATAGCAAATCTAACCCCAAAGAAAATTTTTGAACTTACAGTGGTGCTCCTACGGCGACAGAGGCACTGTTACAGATCGGAGGAAAACACCCTTCAAGCAGTCCGATCTATGTAGATCCAAACCAAAAAGGGCAGCGACGGTCAGATCTGCGCATGAGAGTGAACGGGGCGGCAGTGTGGTGGATGTGGGAAGGGGCGGTGAGGATTGGGGCGGTGGGGGGACTGGGGGATGGGGCGGTGAGATATGGGGGGTGGGATGTGGACGGTGGGGGGTTGGGGAGATTGCAGAGAGAGAGAACCTTGGGGTGGGGGATGGGTAGATAGAGAGAGAGAGAGATGGGGAAAGTGAGATAATTTGGGGGGAGGGTGTGTTGGGATATTAAATGACCGAAGGGGTTGGGGAAAGAGGAGAGAGAAGAAAGAAAAAAGAGAGGGAACGTGTGAGACTCATCACAAAAATAAAAATTATTGCTTTTGGAAATAAATTGAGATTTTAGGCAATGTAATTTTTTTTGTAAAATTTAATGCAAATATGCTCTAAATAGTATGGCTCAAGGCAATTATTCCTCGGTAAAAGTAGTCGGGTCAAATATGGCCGCAGCCTCGAGACACTATTGAGTACTCCCTCCGTCCCGGAGGAACTTGCCAGGTTTCCTAATCGGGACGTCCCGAAGGAACTTGCACGCCACCAAAATGGCAAGTTTTATACCACTACAATTGCAAAAATGCCACTCACTTATTGACTTTTTTTAGATTAACATGTTACAATTAATCCTAAACATAATCTAATTAAAACTAACCCAGCCCAAATAATAAATCCAGCCCAACTGATTAAATCCAACCCAATAAACACACCCCACTAAAAACACAAAATCTGTAACATTATTTACTCTATCTCTCTCTCTCTCTCGAAACATATCTGCTTCTCATCTAGAAAACCCTAGTCCCCACTACAAAGTCTCTTCATCACTCGAAGAGGCGCCGATCTGGTTGACGAGCGCCGCCGCCGATCTGGTTGAAGAGCGTCGCCGTCGATCTTCGATCTTTGGACTGGCACCGTCGATCTGGTTGAAAGCGCCACCGTCGATCTTTGGAGCGGCGTACTCAAGAAATCTGGTTGAAGGAGCGGCGCCGTTGATCTGGTTGAAGGGCACCGTCGTTTCATTGCTCTATTCTAAGGTGACCCTACGAATCTCAATTTCTGGTTATCTATTGGGATTTTCTTCACTTTCCCTTTCTCATCACTTTTGATTTCTCCACTTATGTCTCTGAGAGACGAGCGCCGCCGTCGATCTGGGTTAAGCGAGCGCCGCCGTCGATCTGGGTTGAGCGAGCGCCGCCATCGATCTGGATTATACGAGCACAGCCCTCGATCTGGATTGAGCGAGCACAGCCCTCGATCTGGGTTGAGCGAGCACAACCCTCGATCTTCAAACCATAAGCCCGATCTAGACGATGTTTGCTACTGTAAATTGGTGGTGGCAGACTCTGAGGACGATTCTTATTGTGATATGTTGGTGGCCGACTCTGAGGATGTTTGTTGTTGTAATATGGTGGTGGCCGACTCTGAGGATGACGGGGAGCTTAATGAGACCCTTGTACCAGAAACATATTTTGGTGAGTCAGAGTATTTGCATGTCTTCGATGTTGATACGGCTTTGAACGAGCCCCCTCCCATTTCGCCACCATATTATGGTCCAATTCATAAGCCTGAGGTTAAGCATGATATGGAGTCATTCATCAATAAATGGGTCTCTCTTTGGTGTCCGAAATTTAGGTACTTCTTGAATTTTGGAAGTTTTTTTTTTTTTGTTTTAATTTTTTGCATTTTCTTTGTTATGACTTGTTAGTATGATATTCAATCCTTAATTATATGATAAATCCTGTTAATTCTTGTTGATATGTGTATTGTTGATATGTAAATTGTCCATTATATGAAGAAGTAGGAGACATGCAGTTGATTGAGAATGTGCACTGTTAATTTTCTTGTAGAAGTAGGAGACATGCGGTTGAGTGAGAGTGTACACTCCTTGATTTTCTTGTTTTTGTTTTTATTGAGAATGGATGATGTAGATTCGATGATTGCTGCTAGAAAATGTTGGAGTTGTGTATGTTTGCCAATTAGATTGTTAAACAAACTGTGCTTGCAAATTGCAATAATATTGGTTGTTATTGTTATATGTAGACTTGATTTTGTTGTTTTATTTGCCAATTGGATTGTTAAACAGATTGTGCATAATCAGAGCCTTGTTTTTTTTTTTTTTTTAATTAAGTGGAGTATTTGATGATGAAGATTTGATAATTGCTGCTAGGAAATGGTGGAGTTGTCAATGCTGCCTTTGCTGCATTTGGTTGATTATATAAGGGCCAACCTAGTTAGGAGACTTCTATTTGTCACCACTAGGTTGTAATCTTCCACACCAATCTGTCCATGCACGTATGTCCCTTAATAATGCCCTGTGATGAATCTTTTCTGAGGGTCAACCTAGTTAGGAGACTTCTATTTGTCACCACTAGGTTGTAATCTTCCACACCAATCTGTCCATGCATGTATGTCCCTTTAATAATGCCCTGTGATGAATCTTTTCTGAGGGTCAACCTAGTTAGGAGACTTCTATTTGTCACCACTAGGTTGTAATCTTCCACACCAATCTGTCCATGCATGTATGTCCCTTTAATAATGCCCTGTGATGAATCTTTTATGAGGGTCAACCTAGTTAGGAGACTTCTATTTGTCACCACTAGGTTGTAATCTTCCACACCAATCTGTCCATGCATGTATGTCCCTTAATAATGCCCTGTGATGAATCTTTTCTGAGGGCCAGCCTAGTTAGGAGACTTCTATTTGTCACCACAAGGTTGTAATTGTCCATTATCAATCTGTTAATGCTCTTTGATTCAAATGAAATGAACTTACATTGCATTGCACAAAAAGATGTTTACATATGTGATTGTTTACAACTTGATTCATCTTTTCCAAGATTGATTCAAAAACTAAACAAAAACTACATCCTTCCATCTATCAAGCTGTAAACTAGCTTCAAAACTAATCCTAAGTCCTGGAAGAACTTGCACAGTTCAATCATAACCTAGATCACCCATCAAACCACTGAAATCATAAGATGTTCCTTGTACCTGTCCAATTTCAATCAGATATTGAATGCATTCCCTTACCAATTCTTCATCAACTTCTAGAGTTAGTGGCAATCTTTCTTCTCTGAGCAATTTTTCTTTGTTCATGTGGGGCACTTTGAAATCATTATTGCCCTTGGCCTTCATGATTTCAACTAGACAAGATTGTAGAGTTAAGAAAACTTTATTTAGTGACATGGCTTTCAATCCTTCATATGATGTCAACACATTAGTCACCAAATCATTCACAGTGTAAGATGCAGTGTCCACCTGTAGTGATTGAATAGCTCTAAACCAACCCAAATCATTGATGTTTGTTTCAGGAGAGTTGGGGGGTTGGCATATAAGCTGGATGTTAAATCCATCTGAGCTTGCAACTGCCCTGAACTCTAAATCATTGTTGTTTATGTGGGGTCTGGCATTATCTTGTTGAATGAATATGTCTTTGCATGCATTAGAAGGCCATTTTGCCTTAATAGCAGGAATAATCTGAAAGTATGATCAAATAACAACAAATTAATGTCATCAGTAGGAGTAAAACTACCTATTTTGGAGACTTAATTTGAAAAAACTGTATGATGACAATAAAATCTGACAGTTTATTATACCTGATTCAATAGACAATCCTTGATGATTACTTTTGTGATAGAATCAATGGGTTTAGTCTCCAATGTACCCCTGCTTCTATTCCTTGAGTTTCTTTGTGCTGGTACCTGTTTAGTGAAAGGGAAAATTCCAATTTTCCCATCAAATAGGAGATGCCCATCACTTGCATATTGTGGCCTAGCCACTGCACTCATGAACATCACCTTTGGGATGTATCTTTTGTTTTTGCATGACCTGTATGGTGCTATTTCCTCTGGCAATTTATACATGTGTGTAGTGGCTTGTGTCATGTAAAACCATTTCTCATCTATATGCACTACATTATGCATGCTTGAGAATTTGATGATGTTGGTAGCCCTATCCATTGCTAAGGCATTCAAGCTATACTTCAGCCTTTGTATCTTGTTGACCTCTGTGAGAGTTGGGTGCATAGCATTTGAATGTGGGATAATCTGCCTCTCCTTAATAAGTCTACCAACATGACTCTTGCTCATGGTTAGCTCTCTAGCAAGTCTTCTAATTGTGGTTCTTTTGTTGGGAGGTATGCTCATCATTTTTTTTTTATCTAGTTGTAACTTGTTCTTTCCTGGACACCCTTTCTTATTTGACTTGAAGTTTATTAAAAGACCATTACTTACTTGTTGTTTTGCAGAATTCCAAATGTATTGAACTGTCCTCCTGCAAACCCCAAATGATGCAGCTGCCTCTTTTATTTTGCCATAATGAGCCACACCATTGCTGCTATTGGACAACAGGAACTGTGCCAATCGATTTTTGTCATCACAGCTTAGATCAGGCTCTGTTCTAGTCATTTAAGACAAGACTTAAATTCTTCTGATTTTTTATGTTGGTTCAATCTGTTTTTGGGCATTTATGGCTGATGGGGTTTTATTATTGTGTTTTAGATTTAGGAGGGAAGTTCTAATTTTAGATGAAGGGGGGAAATTTCAAAAAAATTGGATGTAAAAGCCCTGATTTGACAGTGTAATTTGTGGGTGAACAGCCGAGAGTTTTATTTGTGTGATGTGATTTATTTATTTAATTTTAATATTCTTTTTAAATTTTAAATATCCCTCCAGTTAACTTTTGGAGGGAATAGTTAACTATTTAACCATTCTATTAATTGATAACTACATGAACTAAAAACCTACTTAAACTACATTGACTAGTCAATAAAGTAAAATTTCTTAAAAAGTGTGCCCCGAAGGGGTGCAAGTTCCTCCGGACGGAGGGAGTAGTATTTAGACATATACTTCAACCTTGGATCCCCTTTTCATCCCAACACCAAAACCCTTTCTTCTAACCTGGGTTTTCTCTTCAATTTCCGTTTAATTTCTTTCAATCTCTTTCGCTTTTCTATCGATTTTCTCATGGAAGTTCCCAAAAGGAGAAAGTTATCCCCTTCGTCTTCTAGTTCCTCCACACAAGCAGAAATCCTCGCGTTATTGCCTGCCAATCCGAGTGAGTTATCGCCTTCGTCTTCCTCCAGGACCTCCACGCAATCATCGGCCGCTACCGTCGCCGGCAACGACGATTTGTTAACGGAAATCCTTGTTCGGTTGCCTGTAAATTCACTGGCTAGATTCAAATCTGTGAGCACACACTGGCGGTTTCTTATGTCCTCGGACTCCTTCAGCCGCCTCCACCTCCTCAACCATTGCCGCCGGCCTCCCGAGCCTCTCTCGTTCATACTCGGCGTCCGTGGCCGGTCACAGCTACTAATATGTCATCCCTCCCTAAAAAAGTTAGCTCGATTCCCCATTCCCCGCAATTTTGATTTCCGGTACTACAAAGATGTGAAACTTGTGCAGTCCTGTAACGGTCTGTTGCTGGTAAAGGCTGAAACACGGCAATGGCTCAGGACGTCGTACTACGTCGTGAATCCGACCACTGTTCAGTCCAGGTGCATTACCACACCCGAATTAGAGCCCGTTGCGGTTTGTTTACTCTTCGATCCTTTAAAATCGCCTTACTATAGAGTTGTTGCCTTTTGGAAGGAAAATCCTGATGATTACAGGGCGAATATTGATCGATTTTCTGTGTATGATTCCGCCACTCATGATTGGAAGGATGGCGGTGAAGTCCCCAATGTCGGATTTACCCTTCCCGACGGGGTTAGCTGCAACGGCCGTGCTTATTTCTTAGAATCGATGCACCCTTCTTTGTGCTATTCTCCGGACAAAGAGCTGCGCATTATTCCAAAACCTCCTAGAAAAAGCACCAAGAGATATATAGTGGAATCTAATGGTCATTTGCATTGCTTTCATCTGTCCTTCCATGGTAACTTCCCTTACTTCTACGTAGCTGAATTGATTGATGATGAGTGGGTAAAGTGCACAATGAAAGGTATGCATACAATCGCTAATACCACCAATGTGGAGTTGCTGGGAATGATCAGGGCAGAGAGGATAGAGGATTCTATGTTTTTGGTTCATGTGCCTGGGCGAATTATGATTTACAGGTTTGATGAGGGCTGTGAGGTGGTGGTTGACTATAGAAGCGATTTCTTTTACGAGGAGGGCCATTTCCAGTTTGAATTCGAGGATGCTTACCCTTTCACTCCGAACTTTGCTTCTGTTTGATCGTATTTATGCGTAAGTTATGCAACTTAATTTTGTGATTTCTGCTAAGTTGACCGCTTCATCTTTGTTCCTGCAAAATCTCATCTTTAATTAGAAAAAGATCAAGACCTAATATATTATGCTTAGATTCTATGTCATGGTAACTGGTTTGATGAAGAATCTAATAAGGTCCTCCATGTTGAATGTCTGACTGATATTAGAACAATAGTACTATTTCAATGGACTGTAACTTGATGAGTCCAGTGAGAGGAATGAGAAGGAGAGATAGATAAGGCCAAAGGTAAAAGAGAGAGAATTTTGGGATAATTTTCTTATATATTGTCCCCTTTTGTAACAATTTGATGAATTAAAACATTACTAGTTTGTTAAACCAATTAATATCAATATTAATAGGTTTATGCTAAAATATAGATCGTTTTCTCTCCTTTGCTAATCGATCTACCAACAGCTGTCCTAGGCACTTGAGTCGAAACCCTTTCGTCCAACTTCGACGTTCTCTTCAATTTCTGTTGAATTTCTTCCACTTCTGTAATTTTTTCTACAAAATGTTCGGAAAGAGAGTAGGTTTCCATTGTCTTCTAATGATTTGTTGTAAGAAATCCTTTCGTTCTGGTTAGGTTGAAAGGGATCCTTTACTCGTCTTCACCTTTTGAATTACAGCCCCAGCTGAATTAGTTTTTTTGAATTTCTGCCTCAGCTTAGTTAATTTTTTGGCACTTTGACTTTTATTGATAAGCCTAAGTATGATCAGAATAGAGACGGTAGAGGATTGCATGTTTTTGTTTCATTTGCCTGTGCGAATTATTATTTACAGGTTTGATGATGGCTGTGAGGTGGTGGTTGACTATAGGAGCAATTTCTGAGGGTCACTTCCAGGTTGTATTCAAGGATGCTCACTTCACTCCAAAGTTTGCTTCTGTCTGATCGTATTTATATGTAAGTTATGCAGCTTAATTTTGTGATTTTCTGCTAAGTAAAAGTAGGGCATCGCTTCATCTTTGTTGTTGCAAAATCTCATCATTAATAGTTCGTTTGTAATAAGAAAAAGGGCAAGATCTAATGTAACATGCTTAGATTCTATGATTTAACTGGTGCGGTGAAGGCTGCTAGGCTACCACAACGAAGAATCTAGGACGGCCTCCATGTAGAATGTTGTGGATTGATATTTAATTAAAACAAGAACACTATTTTTGAAATTATTTCTCTAGTTTAATGGACTGTAACTTAGGTCAGGTTTTTTTTCGGGATTTAGGTGTGCGTGGGAAGTCATGATATTAAAACCATTGAATGTAATTTTTTTGATAAATAGTATCCCCTATAATATTTTTTTCTTTAATGTCCCACAGTAAGTTTGTCAATCCTTAAAAAAAACAATTTTTTTTTTCATATATTAATAAATATATATTTTTATAAACTACCCTCCTTTACTTTTTCACATAAAAGAATCTCATCTCATTTCATTTAATCTTTTTGGCTATAGTAAGAAAGAATTTCGTCCCATGTAAAAGTCCGAATTTGTAGAGGTATGTGAAATTAATTTATTTGATTATTTTCCCACTCATGGATCGGATTCAACTTTTCCTCTTTTTTGGAAGGTCCAATGAGTAAACAATTTAATATGAATGAAATTGTTTTCAGAAAAAAAAAAAAAAAAAGGAACTCAGAATCTTTAGTTGGACGTGAACCTTTTGGCTCCGATTCTCATCTAAAAGTAGCAACTTATAAAGAGGTGTGAAATTAATTAATTTAATTATTTTCCTTATAGAAAAAATATGGGGATGAAGAAACAAAATATATATAAGGTCGATGGTATAAAAGAGAGAATTTTGGAGTAATTTTGTGATATGCTGTCCCTTTTGTAAAAATTTGATGAATTCAAATATAAAAAAATAAATATAGAAAGCTTGGAAAGATAAAGGTTTGCATTGTCTTCTACGATTTTTTTTAACATAATTGTCTTCTACGATTTGTTGAATCCTTTTATTCTGGTTAGATTGAAAGGAATCCGTCACTCGCCCAATTCTGGCATCACAAGTATTCGTTATCCTTGTAAGGCAGGCCAATTAGGGACGAGACAATTAAGATGATTGTCTATTGATAAAAACTTGTATGAGACCGTTTCATGTTATGAGATAACACTATTTAGCATTCATAAATTAATGCCCTAATTATACTTATTTTCATTACTCTCGCCAATTTTACCTACAAATTTGTAGGGATTCATCGCACAGGGTAAAAACAAAGGAAAATGGAAATAAATACGAGGAAATATAATGGGACTCTCACAACCGGTCAACTGACTTGGAATGAAACCCAAAATCGATACCCCACTTCCTTATTTTCAAGATGTGGCATGCACATTTTAATTGGATAAAAACATAATTTTTATTTTTTTTTAGAGAATTTTCCATTTTCATTGTATTCAAGTATTTATTCGCCAGCTTAATTTGATTATTTTTCCAATTTTTTTTTATAATATTAATTTTTTTTTATCGAGTTTGAGATTTACCTTTTTATAGGTAAATTCTCATATGCACTAAGTGCACGATGCACTTATTCAACAACACTTTTTAGTATAATTGAAACAAATTTTTTAGTGTAAACATAATCAACTGTTGAGTGAGTGCAACATACACCAAATGCACAAGAGAGTTACTCTTTTTTATAATAGGGTAAATTTTTTTCCTATTATAATTTCAGAATTTGAATTTTAAATACTCTCTTTGTTTTTTATTTAACTTCTCACTTGCGTTGGGTACGAGATTTATTGTTGGAGTTGTTTATTACTTTCTTTGTTCTCCGAATCTAAATAAATATGAAAATATGCCACTTTAAAGTTTTTATTTTTAAATATGTCATTTAATTTTTTTTTTTTTTTTAGAGAAGTACTCCGTGAGACCCTTTTGCGGCTTTTTCGGTGGCATTTAAAAAAAAATGTTGGGTGACATTTTTTAAAATGAAAATTTGAGTGTGAGACTTTTCCAAATTTCCCCCAAATCTATTCACATTCTTTTTCTATCCATCCCCCGTATCTATTATTATCAATATCACAAACAATCATTTTATTTATAAATGAATTCCACAATAACTCTACAATCCTATTACTTTTTTTTTTTTATTTGTATTCATTCCAATGAGAATAAAATTGAGGAACGAAGAGATTAGTATTCAAGGAGATAAATCAATTTTTGGGAAAAGAAATTTTATGAGATATAATTATAATAATTAAGTAGAGTCATAATTATATATTTTTACACCTTTTAAATATACAAATTTAATAAAGATAGTATGTAATTAATAAATAAATAAATAAATTATTTTAGGTTGAGTTGAAATTATTGATAAGAAAAAAAAAAGATTGCATTTGATTGTTAGTTATGTTAAAAGTGAAAAATAGATTGTTTATTAAAGTATATTGAGTTGAATTCATATGTAGTATTAAGAAACCAACGAATGCAATTCCAAGAAAAAGATCTATACAAAAATTTCCATGAACCATACTCTTACGTGAGAACAACTCGTATCCTTTAATGGTTTATATATAAATTATTTTTACCCTGATACTCTGGTAAAAAAATATTGTCTTATTGTCATTTATGAAAATACCGATTAAACAAAAGATGATTAATTTTGGTAAGTAGCAATAAAGTTGAAGACAAAGAGAGTACTAAGGAATTTTGTTTACTAACGTGTTAAGTTATACATCCTCCATCCTCTAATAAATTTTGTTGTAAAATATAAACTCAAAATAGAGACACCGGTTTGTTTACCCAAATCGCCGATAACGACTACATTTGGGGGCGTATCAAGCCAGGAGTTTTCACTAATATTTCCGTGTGTATACAATACTGAGTACATAGATCTATTTATAATAGAGAAACCCTAATCTAAACCCTAAAACATGTTTAGGTTATTAGGCCCATAAGTAATGTCCACATCAAATCTTCCGGATTTGCTATATTAAATCTACTGGATTTACAATACTCTCCCTTGGACATTACGACACAACATATATGTCTCGTCAGAAAAATTCCACATGCAAGGTAGCGATAACAATGTTTAGCTAGGGAGGAGTACAATTATTGATCTTTCGAATTATTTCGAGGTTACCACTCCCTCCGAAGACAACAACCCTTTAAGTTTTCGCATCCCGATACCATGAATATACTTCTCAAAAGTAGAGGTAGAAAGGGACTTAGTGAACAGATCTGCTAGATTGTCACTAGATCGCACCTTTTGTATGGTAATTACGCCGCTCTTCTGGAGTTCGTATTCGTATGGGTAGAAAATTTTTGCTGAAATATGTTTCGTCAAGTTTCATTTGACGTACCCATTACTCATTTGTGCGATGTGTTGATAGGCGAACATCCATCAATGATAGGCGAACAAGGATTAAGGCCTAAAAAGAGATTACGAAGAATCAACACCAAATCAACAAAGAAAATCAAGTCGGGGTGCATAAATCAATCCAGGGAGTGTATAAACTGACGAACAACTTCACCGACGAACAACATACTGGCGAACAGGTATTAAGGCCCCAGACCAGATACGAATATTCTGCCAGTCCACTGATGACGAACAACTTTGTCAAAGGGTGATACATATACCAGCCTAAGAGATGTATGATGACGAACAACTTTGTCAAAGGGTGATACATCTACCAGCCTAAGAGATGTATGACGACGAACAAAAGGACCAAGATCCCAAAGCCAATCTGTGTAAAACACAAAGGCGAACAACTTCTGAGCCATACACCCAAAAGACGAACAACTTTTATGAAAGAACCATTCTGGATCAACTAAGCCGACCTAGACGAACAACAATGAAGTCCGAGATAAGACCAAAAGAAGACTTTGTAACTAAGATTTAGCTTAGATAAGGTCAAACTAAAGTCAAATGACACATGTCAAGCATGCAGGCTAGGGAGACCAAGAGTCATAGACACCTCATGCTTGCTAGTCTATAAATAGTTGTTCTCCAGCTTAAGAAATACAAGTTCAAATTCACAAATGCTCCAAAAACACACACTTAAACACCTAAACGTGCACACATACGAAATTATTACGATTTCGACTTTCACAATTACTAGTTCATAACCCGAACTCTCGATTTACCATTTACGGTGGTAACCAATCACACATAATTGATTGATGATCTTTAAACCGAACTTAAACAGTCACTAATCCACCCGATAAAAATTGATCACCAACAATTTTGGCGCTAGAAGGAGGGTTCGAACCTCCGATTTAGTGTGATTACTCAAGAACTTCAAGTTGAAAACTTGAAGATTCAAAGAAAACCTCAAGAAATTTTTGAAGATTCAAGCAAAGGTGTTCTTGGTGTTTTCAATATAAATATTTAAGAATAATCTAATTGAAAATGCCTCAATCAAAGGAAACCCAAGCATCACATTTGTCAAGGAGAACATCTCCCACCCGAGCCTCGTCGGCCGACCACCAGGATCGTGATCCTAGACATGTGAATAGATCACAGCATACAGCCATAACTCATAATCTCCCACCTGAAATGGAAGCCCTGGCGAACAACCCTAATGAACTAGCCAAAACCATTGCTGCTCTCCAAGCTCTACAGAGACAGCAAGATCAAAATAGGCCTTCACAAGTGAGGCCTAAAGATAGAGCCGTAGAAGTTGTTAGGGCTAGGTCAACCAGGGGCGAACAACACGAAGTGAACAGTGCCCAGGTCAGGCGAGATAAAGGCAAAGCAAAGATGGTCGAACCAAGAGAGGGCCAGGCTGAATCTGCTCGCGGGCGAACAACTATGTCGAGCCACGGAACAACCCGTTCCAGTGCCCAGGACAGACTTGGCCAACCCCAGCAACAGGAGAAAGTTGCTCGCCAGGAAGTTGAGCACGGGCGAGCAACATTTGAGCAACCACGCCCGTCAATTCATGAGAGACTCTCTCAATCTGCCTTCAGGCGTCTAGGGCCAAATGCGGCGAGCAACCCTAGTAAATAGCTCCGGGAGTTGCCCACTCCAAGTGAGGGACTGCGACGAGCAGAAAGGTTGGTACCTTTGCTCGCCGAACAGCCTCCGAGTCAGGGGCATCTTTGGATGAGCTATCAAGTTTAAGAAGGGCAGTGAAGAACATGCAGGGACAGTTGGACCAACAAAGAGGTGTGGGGACAACTAGTTTGCCATCCTCACCACTATCATCTGTCATTCTGAAAGCCCCGATTCAGAAGAAGGTCCAGTTCCCAGCAAGCATACAATATGACGGCGTTGCTGATCCCAGAGTTCATCTAACAAAGTATTCAGATTATATGGTCTCAGTGGGAGCCAGCGACGCCACCCAATGCCGAAACTTCCCCTTAACTTTGGGGGATCGGGTGCACAAGTGGTTTTCAGCTATGCCACCAGCATCTATTCACTCTTTCACTCAACTGAGTCGAGAATTCCTTTCCCATTTCTCAACGGCGGGATCATACTTGTCCCAGAAACATCGATTGTCGGACCTAAAACAAAATGACGACGAGTCAGATCGGGCATTCATGGAAAGGTTCGACAAGGTGTTGTTAGAAGGTGAACCCGTCAGTGAGGACACGAAAATCGTTGCCGTTATGGCCGGGTTGAAGAAAGGATCAAAACTATGGAAAGAGGTACGTCTGAAGTGCCCAAGAAGTTATGCCGAATTCAGGAATCAAGCCGGCATATTCGTTTCCATGCATGAGGCTTTGCAATCAAACTTAGGGGAGAACAAAACTGATCCCAAGGAAAACAACAAGAAACCTGGTGCAACAAGTTATCGAGCCCCTAAAAACATGAAGGCGTTCACTGAAGGGACATAACTCAAAGAAAAGTTGAATCAGGTGCTAACAGTGTCAGTCGATACTGTTTATGAAAATGTGAAGGATAAGGAGTTGCTCTCCCCTCCCCGAAAAATTCGTCAAGATACTGGCAAACTCAACCCTAACAAGTATTGTGCCTACCATCAAAGCGTGGGGCACTTTACGAGTGAATATAGAGATTTGCTCAAACAACTCTGACGTTTCTACGAGGACGGAAAGCTCTCCGACTTTGTCAAAAGACAACCCGGGAAGAGAGTCCGGGAGAACAACTCTGAGGACGAAGATGATCAACCTCAGAAAAACAACAAACCGGCACGACCAGTTCCTACCATTCCTACTCGTCCATTGGAAGATTTGTATATGATGGAACCTGCAAGTCCCGCAGGAGGATGTTATGATGGACGACCACCAATCTCCAACTAAAAAAGAAAGGCTGAATTACGAGCGATCGATCAAGTCCAAGAAATGGGGGTCAAACCATCTATCATGCAGACAACATAACTGACCTTTACCGAAAATGACTTGGAAGGAATATTGACTCCACATAACGATTCGCTCGTAATTTGCACAAAAATTATGGGAACACGAGTCCACAGATTGTTGGTGGACACCAGAGCCTACACCAACATCCTATTCAAAAAGACGCTCGATCATCTTGGAGATTATTCGGGCTATATCCAGGATACGACTCACAGAATAATAGGCTTCGGAAATGCTGTAACGGACCCATTGGGAATAGTTACTTTAGCAGTACAACTTGTAACGGCCAACGAACCCGAGAAAAATATTACAAGAATGGTTGACTTCTTGGTTGTAGACCAGGATTCAACTTACAACGGGTTTCTTGGTCGACCCTTTTTAAATGAATTCAAAGCTGTATGTTCCACTTATCATTATTGTTTGAAATTTCCAACAGCAAGTGGAGCAGGTACAATCAAAGGAGATCAAAGAAAAGCCAGGGAATGTCTCCTACAGTTGCAGGCCAAACATGTATCAGTATCCATGATGGAGACCACAACTAGCTATCCTGCTGATGAACCATCAATACTGGAGAAAATGATGGACATAGAGGAAGACCACATGGATACTGACGAACAACATCATGACGAGCAGGTGTTGGACGAACAACTCCTCACCACCCATAAGAAACATCATCCTGACGAACAACAAAGGGGTGGTGACGAGCAACATTCATATGATGGCCTGAAGGGCCAGGTGTTGACTAACAACAACGAATCAGGGCTAACAGATGATCTAGATCCCCGCCTGGGGGCAGAGCCGATGAACATCGAAAATGATTTTAACCCTGAGGGACCAATACTTGATCCTCGGTGGAAAGGACAAAACGACGAGCAACTCCAGTTGAAGAGCTAGAGGCGTTCAAAGTTAATCCTAAAAACCCGGATCTCGAATTATACATAGGATTTGAGCTCCCTGAGCCTTACAGATCCCGAATGAAAGAGTTCCTCAGCAAAAATCTAGATGTTTTTGCTTGGTCTCATGCAGACATGGTGGGGATAGATCCAAAACATGCTTGTCACAAGCTCAATATCAATCAAGCAAAAAGGTCAATCCATCAAAAACGAAGAAAATATGGCCCAGACAAGTATCAAGCTTTGAACGAGGAAGTAAAGAAGTTGTTAGACAACGACCTAATCCGACAAGCACTCTGTCCACAATGGGTAGCAAACCCAGTCCTTGTGAGGAAACCAAACGGGACCTGGAGGCTATGCATAGACTTTACAGATCTGAATGCAGCATGCCCGAAGGACAACTTTCCACTCCCTCACATTGACCAGTTGGTGGACAGTACTGCAGGTCATGAAATGCTAACATTCATGGATGCCTTTGCCGGATACCATCAAATTCCAATGCATCCAGACGATCAAGAGAACACAGCATTTTATACAAACAAAAATTTATTGTGTTGGAAAAGAATGCCCTTCGGCCTCATCAACGCCGGAGCAACATACCAGAGGTTGGTGAACAAAATGTTCGACGAATAAATCGGTGATACGGTAGAAGTCTATGTGGACGATATCGTAGTCAAAAGCCCCCGAAGGAAAGACCATCTTCAACATTTGACCCAGGTGTTCGAAATCCTTCGACACTACAACATGAAGCTGAATCCAAAGAAGAGCAGTTTCGGAGTTCATTCAGGAAAATTCCTGGGCCATCTTGTTAGTCAACGAGGGATTGAAGCCAATCCAACAAAAGTTAAAGCAATTGTGGATATGCAACCTCCGCGTTCAATAAAAGAAGTGCAAAGGCTTACGGGATGTCTAGCAGCATTGAATCGGTTCATATCCAGATCGGGGGACAAATGCCGTCCATTCTTTGAAGCTATCAAGAAAGGACAGTTCACCTGGACTAACAACTGTCAAAAGACGTTTGACCAACTTAAAGATTACCTGGGAGATGTAAAAATCTTATCAAAACCTATCCCAGGAGAGAAGCTATATTTATACCTAGCAGCGTCAGAAGTGGCCATCAGCTCTGTTTTGGTGCGAGAGGACGGCAAATTTCATCAACTTATCTACTACGTCAGTCAAGCTTTACACGATGCGGAGATCAAATACTCTCTAACCGAGAAACTGGCGTACGCACTTGTTATGAGTGTGAGGAAGTTACGACCATACTTTTTATATCATCAAGTTGAAGTACTAACAACTTTCCCACTCAGACAAATTCTCCATCGCCCCGACACAGCTGATCGCCTATTAAAGTGGTCACTAGAGATTAGCCAATTCGGGGTAACCTATGCTCCTCGAACTGCGATCAAAGGGCAAGCGTTAGCCGACTTTATTGTCGAACTAACCTTCCCACCAGATCCGACGAGAGGACTTGACCACACCTGTCATCTTTACATTGACGGATCTTCAACCAACATAGCCTCGGGGGCAGGAGTAGTTCTAATTTGTCCAGACAGACAAGTATTCACCTCGGCAATCAAATTTGGTTTCATGGCCACCAACAACGAAGCTGAGTACGAAGCTCTTATTGCTGGTCTCCACCTATCTCTTGCAGTAGGTGTTAGACGGCTGCAAATATTTGGCGACTCGCAATTGATTGTGAACCAAGTCCGAGGTGAATACGAAGCAAAAGACGATCACATGATCGAGTATCAGCGAATTGTTGCTTACTTGATGTCCTTGTTAGAACAAGTCTTCATTGAACAAATTCCAAGGACGAGCAACACACAAGCAGATGCGTTGGCCCGACTAGCAACAAGTGAGGGACCAGCAGAGTTGACAGACATTATAATTACAAAGATGAATGATCCATCAACAAGAAGTTATAATGTCAATCAACTTGATGAACAAGCAAGTGAAGAAGGAGACTGGAGAACAAATATAGTCAAATATTTGAAAAGCGGGGAAAAACCAAACAACCCTTTTGAAGCTGCCAAGCTAACAAAGCAAGCCGCCAGATATACTCTGGTGGGCGAGCAGCTTTACAAAAGGGGAATATCAATCCCACTTCTCAAATGTTTGACTAAGGGGCAAGGACGAGCAATACTCAAAGAAATACATGCCGGAGTATGCGGAAATCATACTGGAGGGCAAGCTTTGGCATACAAAACTATCAGACAAGGCTATTATTGGCCAACTTTACGTCAAGACGCAATCAAGAAAGCGAAGACTTGCCATCAATGTCAAATTTTTGCCCCAAACATTCATACCCCGGCCCAACAACTCGTATCAGTTTATAGCCCGTGGCCATTTGCTAGATGGGGGATGGACATTATTGGTCCCTTCCCGGTGGGAGTTGGAGGAGTTCGATTTGCCGTTGTGGCAGTCGACTATTATACAAAATGGGCAGAAGCAGAAGCCATGGTAAAAATCACCCAGCAGAAAATGATCAACTTCATTTGGAAGAACATTGTCTGTCGTTTTGGAGTTCCACAAACCATCGTGACAGACAATGGTCCGCAGTTTGATGGAAAAGAGTTGAGGGATTTCTGTACAAAGTGGGGGATCAAAAAATATTACTCTACGCCCTATCATCCCCAATCGAATGGACAAGTTGAGGCCATAAACAAGATTATCAAGCATACATTGAAAGTACGGCTGGCAGAGAGCAAAGACAGTTGGTCTGAAGAACTCCCGGAAGTCTTGTGGACATATAGAGTTTCTCCCAGGTCAAGCACCGGAGAAACACCTTTTGCAATGGCTTTCGGAACAGAGGCTGTAATACCAATCGAGTTAAAGACCAACACATACCGGACGACCAACTTTGATGAGCAGGCGAACAACTCTGCTCTAGCTACTGAAATGGATTTGCTCGAAGAAAAAAAACTGAATGCCGAGCTAAAAAATGCTACCTATAAGCAGCGAGCAGAACGCTATTATAATTCCCATGTTAAAATCAAGGAATTCAGAGTTGGAGATATGGTTCTAAGAAAGTTGCTCGCCCAACCTCCAGGTGTATTGGGACCAACTTGGGAGGGCCCGTATCGTATAACGGAAAAATTCGTTAATGGTGTATACGATATCGAAGATATGGAAGGCAAGCCGACCCAATACTCCTGGAATGCTATACATCTGAAGAAGTACTATCAATGAGACGAACAAGTTCTTAATTGAGCGAACAAATGTCTTGGGGGCCAGTAAATCAAGTAAGGCAAACCAAAAACTTGCCTATTCGTTAATGGTGTATACGATATCGAAGATATGGAAGGCAAGCCGGCCCAATACTCCTGGAATGCTATACATCTGAAGAAGTACTATCAATGAGACGAACAAGTTCTTAATTGGGCGAACAAATGTCTTGGGGGGCCAGCGAATCAAGTAAGGCAAACCAAAAACTTGCCTAATTTTTTGAAAATTTTGCTAAGTATAGAATTTAAAGTTGTTCGGCACATTGTATAGTTTAGTGCTGTTTCATCTTTTATTTATAGACAGAGTTGCTCGGCAAAAATATTATAAGCGAGCATTTTTTAGTTAATGTTTAAAGTTGTTCGTCAGATTATATTTGTTAGTGACGAGCAGTCTTACAACACTTGTAAATTTCATTATGTAAATATAGTAGTTGTTCGTCAAGAGGAAAAGTCCAAAAGCTCGAGGTACAAGTCCATTTTGAAGACCAAAGCCACTTAAAGGTTGTTTGTTTTTTAAAATGAACAGAACCTAAGGCTGAACCCTGATTCCACTAAAGACAAAGTTTAATTCGAACAAAAGCCCAACACTATATGTTATAATTGCAAAGACATTGATAAAAATGTAAAGGCAATTAACATATAAAGAAAATGAGCGAACCAAGAAAGACATTCCATTAATTAAAAGACATTAAGCCTAAAAAATAGTATAGCTTTGGAAAGCTATTACAAAAGTATTACAAAAAGAACGAACAACTACAATGAAGGAAAGAAAAAAACTAAGTCCTAAGAACTATTGCTGCTCGGCTGGAGGAGGATCTTGAGTTTGTTCGGCAGGAGGATCGACGATCATGTCTCGGGCCAGGTCTTCAGCTGCCTTATCCTCCGCCTCTTTAGCATTTTGCTCGTCAGCCACAACCACCTCTTTCTCTTGTTCGCCTTCATCAACTGGAGGAGGAGGATGAGTGATAACAATACTGGGGTCAAGTTTGTCAAGTTTAACCCCTAGTACAGCCAAATCCGCCAGCTGAATTTCAATATTGCTCGGCGGTGGATAGTTCTCCATGAATTCATTCAAGTCCTTGCTCATTTCTTCCACCATATCCTTGTAATCGTAAGCATCGGCCATGCGGATGCTGTCCGCGTAGGTGCAAATGTACCCAAGGTTTGAAATGGGGGCAGTTCGAGCTTGAACTTCGGCTTCAAGTTGCTCGCTCGTAAAGAGGTTGGCATCCGCCTCCCGAAGACGAGCATTTTCAGCTTTGAGCTCGGCAATCTCTTGTTCGGCCGCAGACAATTTTTTCTCCCCCTCGCCGAGCATGACCTCTTTGCCTCTCAGTTCACCAGATAGACCCTGAATTTCTTCAAGGTGCTTCTTCTCAGTATCAATGTAAACATTGATCTGGTTATTGAGACGGGCAAGTTTGGCCTCATATTGGCTGATGAGGCCGTCCTTCTCCTCTGTGAGTTGCCGAGCAGTGCTGGCATAGCGACGAGCAGATTCTTCTTGCTCGGCAATTTGGGCAATTGCCCTTTGGGCCGTGACGAGGCCATTAGCGTGGAGCATCATAGAGAGATGGATGTTGTCCGCCAGCCCTTGTTGGAAGATGGCTTTGTCCAAGGGACGTGTCCAGGCTCGGGCGATCAACTCCGTCGCCCTGCGAACATGATCGCCAGGAATCTCCCTTATGTTGACGGGAGTCTTCGAGCAAGCATACTGATGTACAACACTTGCTCGACCGGGATGATCGTCAGCACGATATCTGCGAACAAGAAAGTAAAGGATACTTAGAAAAAAAAAGGTGAATCTTGCTCGGCAAAGGCAGGGGTAGACTTACTCTTTGAATTTCCGATCATCCCAACCTAGATGGGTAAGGTCTTCAGGGCCACGGACAGGGGTGGAATCCCTGCCCGCTTTGCCGGATCTCTCTGTGGGCTCGATGGAGGAGTGCCGAACAGCATCCCCCTCAGGGCGAGCATGGTTGTGGCCCACCTTCTCCTTCCCCTTGCCACCACCGGGGATATCTTGGGCCAACGGAGTCCCATCGACTTTTTTCAAACGTTTCCCCCCGCGAGGAGGAGAAATCGGAGAAGATGGCTGAGCAGGACCGGGGGGAGCAGCTGGTCGCGGAACTTTGGCTCCTTCAGCCTTGTTCGTCATCCCCAGAACCTTGGTAGATGGGTCACCTCTCCTCTTTCGTCCTTTCGGAGGCGCCATTTCGAAAACTCTTTGTTCGAGGAGAGCAAAACAAGGGGGAACTGCAATAGTGACTTGCTCGGCTAAAAAAAAAAAAAGAGTTAGACGTGCAAGTTGTGGAAGTCAAATGACGAGCAAAGTTGGTATAAGGAGTTAGAAAATTTTCATACCTGGGGGCACCTCAGCTTGTGCTTCCAAGTGATGAGGATAGGGAAACAAGCGAGCAGCTCTCAAACACTTTCCCTCACGCAAATACTCAGTGGTCCTTTCCGCTCTATTGCGAAGGCCGACCAAGCAGGAGGTGAATAGGAACTCTGAGCCGATCTCTTCTTCCTCCGAGTTCCATTTGGGCAAACGAGGGCCTGCGAACAAACAAGAAAAGTTAAATTAGAACAGTACAGTTTGAGGACGAGCAAGAAAATAATCTTACGTTTAAATTTCCCATAGGAGGCTGGGGAATTTATTCGTCCATCACCACCGTGTGGACCAGAAGATGCTCGTCAATCACTCTCGATGAAGAAAAAATGTTGTTTCCAATCGCGGATTTTGTTCGGCACCCCCTCTACCATCTTCAATCCTGTCCTGGCCTTGAGGTAGTAGTAACCTTCCTCTCCAGGGGGACATCTTGTGATCGTCATAAGGTAGTTGATCTCTTCTGCAGTTATACGATCAACGTACCCCTGCAATGCGAACAAACACATTGTCCCCAATAGGTTCATCCACCCAATCGGAGTAATTTGAGTGATTGCAAGGTTGGTCGCCTCTAGGAAGCGACCAACAATGGGTGGAAGAGGCAGTTTCAATCCAGCGATCAGAGTATGAATGTTGATCGCCGTGCATCCTGGAGGTGGGCGATCAACTCTCTCTTTTCTCTTGGGGGCCCACATATGAATATCATAAGGAATCTTGTAGGTCTCCCGGATCGAGTCCAACTCATATTCGCGAACAACACTTTTAATCTTGCTCGCCTGGAATTCGGACTTCACCAAATCCAACACTTCTCTCTGTGGGCGAGCAAAGTTGTTCGCGTGTTCCTCAGCATATGCTCGCCATTCAAAAGACCGAGCAACTCCAGTTGCGATCTCATTTTCCATCATCTTTGGAGATGGGAACCCTATCCCTTCCAAAAATTCACGAGTCAACTCGTCAAATTGGGGATCTTCCGATTCAGCGCTGGTCGAGGAGCCCTCGTCGGAATCTCTATTCGCAGCGACCACCACTTCCCTCCCTGATGGACGAGCACCCGTATCTTCTACCGATCGAACAACAGAGTCCACGTGGGGATCCAAAGTCGAAGAGACTTCGAAAGGGGGTCGATTCTCGTGTGCCACAATAGGGAAGAGGGGTTCAAGAGCTTCCTCAGATTTGTTGCTCGAATGCGAAGACATAGGAGGAGAAGGGAAGAGAAAAGGAAAAAATCCAGATGGCGGCGGATGAAGTTGCAGACGGCGGCGATCCTTCGGAGAAGACGGCGGCGCAAAGCCCCACACGGTGGCGATGGAGGTTTTTGAAGAAAAAAAACCAAAGAAATGAGATGAAGAAAGAAAAGTAACTACCTTGTCTTGAAATTAGAAGCCGATTGCAAGAGAAACGGACGCCGGAAAACTGGGTATCGCCGATAATGGAGGAAATCGCCGGAGTTACTGTAGCAAGAGATGAAGAAGTGGGAAAATTTCGTTTCCCTCTTCAATTTATATCCCAAGAAAAAACGGGGTTCAAAGTGTAATTTACCCCAAAATATGGACCCAATTGAAGGAAAACGGGGTTACTTTCGAGCAAGGTTGAAAATCAAGGGACCTATATGCAATTATAGGGGCGCGTGACCTCGTGAATGCTCGCGCGTGGGCGGCGCGCAATCATACCGCCCACATCATCCTCGTACATCCCTCAGATCGTGGGAAGGTGAAGAGGCAGATCCGAAGTTGCTCGCCCAGGTCAAAGATGTTCGTCCATATCCTCACCAGTATAATATCCTAACTATAGTTGCTCGCCACAAAGTTGCTCGTCTGAGGCAACATATAGCCAGGATAGGGGGCAATTGTTGATAGGCGAACATCCATCAATGATAGGCGAACAAGGATTAAGGCCTAAAAAGAGATTACGAAGAATCAACACCAAATCAACAAAGAAAATCAAGTCGGGGTGCATAAATCAATCCAGGGAGTGTATAAACTGACGAACAACTTCACCGACGAACAACATACTGGCGAACATGTATTAAGGCCCCAGACCAGATACGAATATTCTGCCAGTCCACTGATGACGAACAACTTTGTCAAAGGGTGATACATCTACCAGCCTAAGAGGTGTATGACGACGAACAAAAGGACCAAGATCCCAAAGCCAATCTGTGTAAAACACAAAGGCGAACAACTTCTGAGCCATACACCCAAAAGGCGAACAACTTTTATGAAAGAACCATTCTGGATCAACTAAGCCGACCTAGACGAACAACAATGAAGTCCGAGATAAGACCAAAAGAAGACTTTGTAACTAAGATTTAGCTTAGATAAGGTCAAACTAAAGTCAAAGGACACATGTCAAGCATGCAGGCTAGGGAGACCAAGAGTCATAGACACCTCATGCTTGCTAGTCTATAAATAGTTGTTCTCCAGCTTAAGAAATACAAGTTCAAATTCACAAATGCTCCAAAAACACACACTTAAACACCTAAACGTGCACACATACGAAATTATTACGATTTCAACTTTCACAATTACTAGTTCATAACCCGAACCCTCGATTTACCATTTACGGTGGTAACCAATCACACGTAATTGATTGATGATCTTTAAACCAAACTTAAACAGTCACTAATCCACCTGATAAAAATTGATCACCAACACGATGCAAGCTGCGTTGTCTTCAAATATAACGGTAGAGGATGTATCGTTTTTAGCAATACTACACGAGTCATCAATGTGTTTAACCAATGATCTCAACCAAACACATTCTCGTGAGGCTTCAAACAAAGCTGTTATCTCTGAGTGATTTGAAGATGTGGTAACCATAGTTTGTTTAACCGATCTCCATGAGATTGCGGTACCACCACAGAGAAAAACATAACCAGACTGAGATACGACATTGTGGGGATCAGACAAGTAGCCAGCATCCGCGTAACCTATCAAGGTTTTATCTTGGTTCCTAGGGTAAAACAATCCAAGATCTTGAGATCCTTGGAGATACCGTAGGATGTGCTTAACACCATTCCAATGTCTCCTTGTAGGAGAAGCGCTATATCTCGCAAACAAATTAACTGCAAATGCAATATCTGGTCTAGTGCAATTTGCGAGATAGAGTAAGGCATCAATAGCGCTAAGAAAAGGAAATTCTGGCCCCATAATTTCTTCTGTATCTTCTCTCGGTCTAAATGAGTCCTTATCCACTTCGAGGGATCGGACAACCATAGGTGTGCTGAGTGGGTGAGATTTATCCATGTGAAATCTCTCTAATACCTTTTCCATGTAGGTTGACTGGTGTATAAGGATTCCTTCTGGGAGATGCTCGATCTGCAGGCCGAGGCAATACTTGGTTTTACCTAAAATTTTCATTTAAAAAATTCAGCTTTCAAGATTGATCTGACTTCTTCAATCTCTTTGCATGTTCCGAATGTTTAGATTGTCAACATATACGGATATGATGCAAAAAATCACTTTGCAATTTCTTTATAAATACGCATGTGAAATCTATATCATTTGTGTATCCCTTCTTCTGGAGGAATTCACTAAGTCGGTTTTACCACATTAGGCATGATTGCTTTAGACCGTACAATGACTTCTACAGTTTTTATGTTATACATACTGCGGTTCTCACCATTCCTCATCTGGGGAATCTTAAATCCATCAGGGATTTACATATAGATGCCGGCATCTAGTGATCCGTATAAATATGCGGTTACAACGTCCATCAAGCTCATCTGGTGATTTAGTTTAACTGCCAAAGATATTAAGTAGCGGAACGTTATTGCATTCATTACAAGAGAATAGGTTTGATCGAAATCAATATCGGGTCTCTGTGAAAACCCTTGAGCTACCAGCCTCGCTTTGTATCTCTCCACAGTATTGTTCTCATTTCTTTTTCGTACAAAAATCCATTTATATCCTACAGGGATAGCGCGCACGGGTGTACGAACGATATAGTCAAATACTTTTCTTTTATTTAGCGATGCGAACTCTGCTTCAATTGCCTCTTTCCATTTTCCCCAATTTGAGCGCTTCCGGCACTCAGCTATTGATTTGGGTTCTGAATCTAGATCGCTATTTATAACGCAAAGAGCAATTGTCGCTGCAAATGTGTCATCGACGGTATTAATATTTCTATTATAAGTTTCTCCTGTATCTATGAAATTCATAGAGACTTCAACGTTTATGTCAACCAGACCATCTTTATTTTCCAGTGTATTTAGGTCTGGTCGTTCCGCAGTCCTAGTGTGTTGAATATTTTGGGCACGTGCTTCATTACTAGGACGCTCGTTAATGGACGATTTTAAGTTTTCTGGACGAATCTCTTCTGAAGATTTCAAGTTTGACTGACCAGTTTTGCTAGATTTATAGGTCCTTTACGCTTCTGGCGTATGAGGGCATGTATACTTGTTTTTCTTGGGACCTCAACCCTTTGGGGTGCATTTACTGTAGGTATATGCGATTTAGTCACACCTCTATGGTCAGTAAACGCGTCTGGCGGATTGTTTGCTAAATGTTGCAAGTTAATGATCTTCTGAACTTCCAATTCAGATTGACTAGTGCGTGGATCTAGATACTGAAGATCACTTACGTTCTACGCAAGCTCCCGGCATTCATTCAATTTTGAATTTGGATCTCCCCCTAATGCCGGGAAGTGATCTTCATTGAACGTGCAATCAGCGAACCGGGCCGTTAATTGATCCCCGGACAAAGATTCTAGGTATCTCAGGACATATGGAGAGTCAAATCCAACGTAAATACATAGCTTCCTTTGTGGGTCCATAGAGGTACGCTTCGGTAATGTTATCGGAACATACACCGCACATCTAAATATACGCAGATGAGAAATGTTAGGTTCTTTCCCATGCACTAGCTGTGGGTGGGAATGATAATTGTATGCAGTTGGACGGATTTGTATTAGATGTGATGCATGTAGAACTATATGCCCCCAGCATGAAGTGGGTAAGTTTGAGTTCATAAGTAATGGTCTAGCGATTAATTTGATACGTTTTATTAGCACTTCAACAAGACCATTTTGGGTGTGGACGTAAGGGACCGAATGCTCCACTTTAATTCCTAGTACCATACAGTAATCAGTAAAGGCTTTTGAGGTAAACTCATCAGCATTATCCATACGAATTGATTTTATTGGATAATTTGGGAACTGAGCTCGAAGCTCAATAGTTTTCGCAATAAGCTTGGCAAAAGCTTGATTGCGGGTAAACAACAAACAGACATATTTCCACCTAGTGGAGGCACCAATTAAGACCATGAATAACCAAAATGATCCTGATGCTAGGTGAATCGGTCCACAAATATCTCCATGAATCCGTTCAAGGAAAACCGGAGATTCAAGTCCCACCTTGGTGTGTGACGGACACACTATTAATTTACCCTTTGAACATGCATAACAGATAAATTCATCGACAGAAGGGATTCTATAATTCAAAATACTATGACCAATGGAATTAGATAGAACTCTAAGTATCATTGTTTGTTCTGGATGACCTAACTGCTGATGCCATAATTTAAAAGAGTTCGGGTCATGAAATTTCATACTCATGGCTATATTGAGATTAGATGGCCGGATGTAGAAATAGTACAATCCGAAAGAGAAAGAGAGAAGTTTTTAAATAACTTGCTTACGGCTACCTCAAGAAATAGTCATCAAAAGGTATTCAATGTGATAGTCATTAGTTCTTATATCTTAAAAAATGAGAAGTGTACGCTTCGATTGTAGAAACAACAAAACATTGTCAATTATGAGTTCGGTACCCATAGGGAGGATGACAGAGGCTCTTCCGGAGCCCACTATCATAATATTATCATTGGCTATCGTAGTTACACTCCTTTTTATTTCTATCAAGTTATGAAAATACTTCTTATCTCTTAAGATTGTGTGTGTGTGGCGCTATCTACCAAACACAAATTACAATTTGTATCCATCATGCCAGAGGAAAAAGCCTAAACCTAATAGTTTATATGTTTACAATCCATGTATAAGAATAGCAATATCCACAAAATATAACAAATATCATATATTAAAATAAACATATTAAAGCTAAATTATAAATGTCATTCCAAAGATGAAATAAAGTATCCAAAAACAGGATCCACATAAAAGGTCTTAATAAAAAATAAAGTACTAAAAATGATCAAATATTCGAATCACTCATTATCTCCATAGTCTTTGAGCTCCAAGCCTAAGAGATCGTCATTATCATGGTCATATTCTGATTCAGGCAGGTTGGCATGGTGAGATTCGACCTTAGGGGCCTTCCCATTGTCGTCATTTTGCTGCTTTTGATAAGCCTCAACCAAATGCTTGGGAGTGCGACATGTGCGAGACCGATGGCCTTTGCATCCACATTTGTAGCAGGACTGCTCAATCTTGTCTTGAGAGCCAGATTCTTGCAGAGCGGAATTCATGTTGGGTACACCTTTTCCACGAGTCTGAGCTTGATTGTCGTTCGAGGTTCCTTGACCACCAGATTTACTACGACCTCAGCCTTTGCCCCGAGTTCGTTTACTTCCTCTTCCCCTTCTATGCTTACGACCACTCATATTTCCCTGAGGTATAGCATGTGCTTCGGGCACTGCTTGTGAGCCAACCGGTCTAGAATTATGATTCTTCATCAGGAGTTGGTTGTGTTTTTCTGCTACTAGAAGTGCAGAAATTAGCTCAGAGTGGACAGTGTAATTTTTGGCCTTGTACTGCTGCTGGAGTACAAGGTTACAAGCGTGGAATGTTGATAGAGTTTTTTTGTATCAACTCAGCCTCAGTTATAGCTTGTTTGCATAACTTTAACTGGGATACAATACGGTGCAAGGAAGAATTGTACTCCGTCACAGACTTAAAGTCTTAAAAACGGAGGTTCAACCAATCGTATTGTGTCTGAGGGAGGAGTATATCGTTTTATTATTGGAAATGGTCCTTTAGGAACTTCCACAATGCTCCGGGGTCTTTTCTGTGAGGTATTCATTTTTCATGTCCTGATTCAGGTGGTGCCTGAGAAAAATCAACGCTTTCGCCTTCTAGGCGTTAGTGGATTTCAAACCTTCGATAATGGCTCCGCTCAACTCAGTCGAGTCTAGATGGATCTCAACATCTAGAGCCCATGTAAGGTAATTACTACCATCAAGAGCAAGCTCATCGAATTCTCTTTTGGTAATATCAGACATTCTCATTACAATATTTAAAGTGACATGGCGAGTTTTGTGACCTCTCATTGACAACGGAGAAATAAGAATTTATTTGATCATGTTCAAGCACATAGGAGAAAGAATTGGGTGTCGTCTACCCAAAATATAATTTACGGTCCGACAAGTACTGGACGCCGCCTACCCAGACAATTTTATACGGACTATAAAATAAGAACTATGTGCAAAGTAATAATGCATGCATGAGAATCAATCATAAATAGCATGCACATATAGTAATTAAGCACATAAAATAATAATTTATTGAGAACTGATTTTAAAATTAATTCTAAAAAAATGAGTTTAATTAATATGCAACAAATTATCACCTTTTATTTTCATAAAAGGATTGACCCTAATAAATTAATTGTTGAAAACATTTAAAAGGGCCCAAAAAATATCAAATAAAAAACCCAATTTTTTTTTTTGGCACAAGAGTCGGGTTGTAGGCCTAAATTATATTTATATATATATATATATATATATATATATATATATATATACTTTTTTTTTGGCCCAACAGCTGGGCTGCAAGCCCAATAGAGAGGAAGGGGGCAGGGCACGGATGTGCGTGAGGGAAGGCCAGCGCGGCCACTGCTAGAGGAAGCAGTAGGCCTGCGCACTGGCGGCGGTACGGACATGCCTGCGCACGGTCGTTGTCGCCCAGCGGCGTGTGACCGTCGCTCAGACGCTGCGAGGTAGCAAAGCTTCAGGGAGGCGCTGCAGTGGTGCGCGGCAAAGGCGCTGGCGCGCGATGCGGTGCGCGGCGAAGGCGCTGGTGCACGAAGCGGCGGTGGTGCGTGGCGAAGGCGCTAGCCGTCACTCGGCTGCATGAGGCGATGCGACGATAGTGCCGGTTGTCGCACGATGCTTCCAGGCTTGTGCATGGCCGCTGCATTCGGCCGCTCGGTGGTGGCTCGAGACAACGACCATCTCTCTGCCGGCAGCGCGAGAGAATTTTTTTCTCCGATCCAATAAATTAACAGTTGCAGTTTCAATAATATAGATGCAATGTGTAAATTAAGTGCACAGTAATATATAAGTTCATGGCACATAAGGATCTAGGAATTGGTACGACAATTAAACAGATAATTAATTATCATGTAATACAAATCGAGATTCGTACCGATTAACTGCGGGTAGAGACTTGTGCTGATAATGTGTTGTAAAATATAAACGCAAAATAAAGACACCAATTTGTTTACCCAGTTCGCCAATAACGACTACATATGGGGGCGTACCAAGCCAGGAGTTTTTACTAATATTTCTATGTGTATATAATACTGAGTACAAATATCTATTTATAACAGAGAAACCCTAATCTAAACTCTAAAGCTTGTTTAGGTTATTAGGCCCACAAGTAACATCCACATCAAATCTTTCGGATTTGGTATATTAAATCTACTAGATTTACAACAAATTTCACACTTTTAAATTAAGGTGTCTCACAATAAATTTCACACAAAAAAAATGAAAATAAAATACTTTAATAATACTTATTTTATTTTAAAATAATCTTCATTCATGAGTTAATAAAGTCAATAAAATATTTTTTTATAAAAAGCGTACACTTTCTATCATAAAATTTATTAGGGGTGGATGTAGAATTTATTTATGATGATTTTTTTTAAGGCTACGGCTAAATAAACCCCTAAACAAGCCTCAATTACTTTTTATACCCTATTTAATATATGTTTTTTTTAAATTACTAATCATACCCCAATTTTAGACTTTTATACCCTAATTAAAAAAATAGTCATTCTTCTCAAATAGGTCTCCATAGACGCTTTCTTCTAAATTTTGCAATTTTTTTTTATTATTTTGATGAATGACTGGACTCCTACGAATAAATATATCGCATCTAACTCGTAATACATTTTTTAAAGGAACTCGTAGTACTTAATCATATATAATTACGTATATTTGATTTTTTTTTTATGTTGTTGGTTTCGACAGCAAGAGATACTCAGGCGTAGCTGTAGCCATTGTAGGTGCCTCTTGGTCCTCTTGACAAAAGTTTCGGTGGCAGTGCTTAAAAATTAAAATCTTATAAAATATTTAAAATGTACCAATGAATATGTCTAATTTATATATGTTGTGATGGTCTGATGGAGTCACTTTAGCGCAATGATAATGAAGAAGAAATGAAGAAGCCGATTGGAATTATAGGTTCTTCTAGTTCTATGATTAAGGAGTAGTTGTGGATTGGTTAACTTACGGTAATTATGAAAAGATGACGTGGAGTGAATAAGAGAGAAAAATATTAATTTATTATTTAAATAATGTTTATACATGGGTAATATAGACATTTAATACATGACTAATCTTGTCTAAAATTATATTGGGGTATATGACTTGAACGCAAAATACTAGCTTGACTAGTAATTACCCCACAAGAGTATGAGATCACTGTAGTATGGGTGAATATAAGGACTAAATAGTATCGAACCCAAGGGAAAGTGTGTATGCTAATAAATCTCTGGAAATGTACGTCTCGTAGCTAATATTAATGTAGTGTTTTAGTAATATTCCTAATTATTCTATACTAATTAAATTCTAATAATGAAGTTAAACTAAACTAACTTCGGTTGCAAATATGAGATGATGATGCTCGGGATAGAAATTCCTACGTATAATAACGGAGTTGGTATAATAACTAAAATAACCGTGATGTTCAAGTTATAATCCTAAATGCACTAAAACTAGGCAATCAAACTTCCCTAATTTAGCACAAGATTGAAAGACTAAAAGCTCAAGAATTAACCCTAATACTTCGTCCTATCAACCTACTTCACTAATCCGATAATCAAATTATACGAATTGTGCTTAATTAATGAGACTCTAATTTAACTAAGGTGATGCGGCCGTTCTCCCTAAATAAACCGGTAGATTATAAACCCCTTCAAAAACCCTCTCCTTAAGCCTATTCGTTATTAAAGAGTGATGCGTTCGTCTTCTCTCTAACAATTTTCGTACTCAATTCCAAGATTATTCTAGGATCTATTAGAAATATTCAATAATTAAGAGAACTAAAACTATACATCACGGATTATCCTAATTACGTACCAACGTCCTACTTCTACGAGTTCATCCTATCCTAAGCATGCAAGGGTTCTAGCCTAACATGGTGGTTTGAAGAACAAAAGCAATAACAAGAACAATAATCATATGCATAATTAAATTAACATAAGAAACTAAGAACATAAACGAAATATGAAATCAATAAATTAAAGTCTCAAAATGAATCTTTATAAATCTGAAAACCTAGGTTTAATAGTCTCAAGTACTCAAGAAAACAAAAGCAAAAGGAAATTCGTTCGAAAAAATAATTAAACTAAGAATTTGTATGCTTAAAACCTCGATTACACGATGCAAAACCTTGCTATAACTCTCTAAACTCACTTCCAAGCTCTTTTCCTTCAAAATCTATGTCTAAATATGATATGGTGTCTAAAAACAACTTGGAATGGGGGCATGGGCCGAATTTGGGTGAAAAGGGCCGAAGGTGCTCGACCAAGTACCTTGCTCGAGAGCCTAGCGCTCAAGCGCCCCTCTCTCTCGAGAACACATCCAGCGCTCGATCACCTCTTGCTCGAGCGCCTAGCGCTCGAGCTCCTCTCACTCGAGCGCCTCACTCTTCCACCGCACTTGGAGCGCTCGACCACTTGCCACTCAAACGCCTAGCGCTCGAGCTAGGCTCACTCGAGCGGCTCTTGACTTCCAGTGCAATTGGGGTGCTCGATCAAGGGTGCTTGAGCACTTCCTCCTTTTGGGCAAAGTGACACTTTTCCACGCACGAACTAATATTTTTCGTATTTCATCAATATCTTCTCATCTGGGAGTCCGTTTGAGTCGATTCAAAGCCCTACGAACTCCATTTTTCACCCTCTTTCCTAATATGAACATCAAAGGGATATAAGTTTATGAAAATGATACTCAAATGACTCTAAATACTCATCAAATACGCTCAAAACATGTACGAATTGAGCTACAAAACATAACAATTTCACGCCTAATCAACCCCCCCAAACTTACCATATTGCTTGTACTCAAGAAATGAAATAATAAGTCAAGTGAAATTGTTAGAAATGAATCATAGTACCAAATCATGCAAGTAATAATGTTCAAGTTTCAAAGATCGATCACTAGCACACAAACTCACCCCCTTCATCCTACTAATGGATAATCAATAAAAACCACCAAAATCAAACATAAATGTGCTCTCGGTGATGTGTTTCACTCCCTCAGAAGTGTTTATCAATAATTAGGGACTCTCTCAATCAACATATCACACAAATCAGTAACCATAGGCTTGTAAGCACTCTCAACTTCGACCATAAACTAGAATCCATGCCGAATCAAAAAGAATTTTTTCAAGGTTGTAATGTACGGCTCTTTGGATAGGTGGGGTAACTGTGTAGGATAAACTGACTCAAGTGAATGGAGATAGAAAATCAAAGCTTCGGTATTTTAATACAAGGAACAATATACTTCAAATATCCTCATACAATGCACTTTCAATTCCATCGACTCTCAACAGCTCAACTCTTTTCTTCTAACTATTTTTTCATTTTTTTTCTTTTCAATCAATACACTTCCTTTTTCTCAAAATCTCCATGAGCTCATATTTTCTTTTGCTCATTCTCAAATTTTTGTTCTTCCCCACTACTCACAATTTCATTACGCCCTTTTCTTATACTCACTCAACCATATACAATTCTTCATTCTCAAATTAAATCCCCTTTTATTCACAACTTTTCCTATTCTCCACTCAAATTGGGACAAAAAGAGTTTAGGAATTGGATAAGTTCAAATGTGCTAGCAAATAAATAGGCTCAGGCTCAAACGGGATAACAAGGGAACAACGTCAATGGTAGACTTATTTTGGCTAAGTGACTTATCAATTCAAAGATGACCTTAAATTATTTCCGGCATTTCATACTAGCCACAATCAAGAAACGAGAGTACCCACAAGTTCTAGCACCTCTAAGGTGAAGATCCACTCACAAACGATGAGATCAATTTAATGAATTTTAATCTCTTATAAGGCTCAAATCTCACGGCTTTCACGTCCATGCTAGACTTAGTGAATTCTCATCACTACCACACAAGTGTTCAAAAGGAAAATTCGTAAGTGTACAAATCCTCTTTCAAATCAACTCTATTCACTAAACTCACACAATCTAGTCCCTAACTCAATTCCACAAATCAATAACTCATAATTCACACTTAAAGATAGCAATCAATAAGCAAGAAGAGTTAATAAGCATGAAATAAGTAGTATCACCCAATTAGTTCACAACAATCAACTCAAGCTCAAATACCCATCAATGCACAATATATAACCAAACTCAACTCAACGAGAGGGCGTGCGCCTGTGCAATGTCAATCAAACCTCTCAAGTGTGCTGGTGCGTATGTATTACCATTAAACTTATAAACACTCCACCCCAAACTTCGACCTTGTGAAACGGTCTAAGTTTGGGATTGTGGTTACCTCATACGCATGATTCTGGTTAACACATAGAAATCAAGCATGCCCGTGTATTCCCTTGAGTTGCTCCCCACAATAATTCTCGCTGAAACTCGTGCACCCTCAATACCAACCTACAATCAAATTTCTCAATCTCGAAGTTACCTCTCTTATTTTCATAAGAGAAGTTGTAGAATTTCTTTACTCGATTGCCCTTCACCATGAATGCCTTCCCATCCTCCTTCTTAATCTCAAGGGATCCACTCCTAAATGCCTTCTTCACCTCTGGTGGTGGTTTCAAGTCCTTTTTAGCTTTCCATGGAGGTGCCTTGTCGAACAACTTTCTGATTTTTGTCTTTTTCTTATCCAATCCCATTTTTTCCTCCACTTGGGCCACATCTACACGCTCCACTTCTTCAAACTTCAATTCTTCTTTGTCTTTATTTCTGTCAAAATAATCAAGATCAAAAAGCTCACAAGTTACATCATCTAGTGAAGTTTTATCATAATCATGAACATAGGATAGACGAGGGTTAAGGAGTGTTTCATCAACACAAGTGTCACTAGCATCAATGGAATGACAGTTCTTATCTCCCTTCGGGTGTTTCATGGCCTCATATAAGGAGATCTTCACTTCTTGATCATCCACCTTCACCGTGATCTTCCCGTTCGCCACATCTAACACCATCCCGACCATAGCTAAGAACGGTCTTCCCAAAATCAGGGGTACGTGCTCGTCCTCCTCCATGTCAAGCACTACAAAATCAGCTGAAAAAACGTGCTCACCCACTTTAACAAGGACATCCTCTACCACCCCTTGAGGTCTTGTGATAGACCTATTGGCGAGTTAGAGAGTCATCATCGTGGGCTGAAGTTCACCCCCGTCCAACTTCTTAAAAAATGACAATGGCATCAGATTTATGTTTGCTCCTAAGTCGCACAACGTTCTCCTTTTGACTCCATTCCCGATGTCACACAAGATAGTAAAACTACCGGGATCCTTCAACTTTGGAGGAAGCGCTTTGTGTACTATTCCACCTCATGGTTCAGTTGCACAAGTTCGGGCACATCAACTCTTCTTCTATTTCCAATCAAGTCCTTCAGGAACTTGAAATAATTCGGCCTCTGCTCTAAAGTATCGTAGAATGGTATGTTGATGTGGAGATTCTTGAAGACATCAAGAAACTTAGCGAACTTCTCATCTAACTTATTCTTCATAAACCACTGCATATATGGTACCAGAATTACTAATTTTGGTACCCCCCATTCATCTCGCTCGGTCTCCTTCACGTTTCGCTTTGCTTCTTTAGCCTTCTTCCACTTGGGTACTCACTCAATCTTCTCGATCCCTTCTTCCTCCTTGTCTTTCTCTTTTTTAGCGTCTTCCAACTCAACCTCTTCCACTGCCTTCTCATTACCCTCTTTCTTTTCCTCGTCATCTTTTGCGATCTCTCTATGTACTTCCTCCACATCAGCAGGTAGTGGAGAACCGTCATATTTGGTTCCACTTCTCAGCTCGATAGCCTTGCATTGCTCTTTCGGGTTCACTTCCGGCATAGATGGATATTTACTTGTCTCTCTAGTCTGCGACTTTGCAATCTGGCTGATATGATACTCTATCAAAGTGAACCGCCTATTGTTCTCTTGCTGAGCTCTATTGAGATCCATGTTTCTCCTTTGGAGTTCTTGATCTCTCTGATCACTCTTCTTGTTCAACTCTTTCACATCATATTCCAAAGAGGACAATCTCTTACTACCCTCTTCCATCTTCTGAAGAATGACACGTAACATCTCATCAGTGGAAGCACCGCCTTCTCAACTTGGGAGTTTCGCACCTGGATCTACACCTGGAGGTACAGTTATTCCTACTTTCGGGTTGCTATAGGAGAAATTCTTGTTCTTCCTCCACTAATTATGATTAGGTTCCTAACCTTCTTGGTATCCTTGATTATTCCTCCACTGATTCTGAGGAGGCTGTGGACCCGGTGGTACAAACGGTTAACCATAGAGAGGTCTTCCCTGCTGATTTACACCTTGTTGGTACCCGTCTTGGTTGTAATTAGGTCTTTCCATGTAGTTGGCCTCCTCTTGCTGGCATCCAGGCTGATCCACTTTCTCACTCATCACATTATTTCCTCCACTCATACTCTGCCCAACCTCCAGATTACTGATCTTCTCCATCATAGCCATCAATAGCTTTCTCGTCCCCTCACTTTCTTCCATCTTATATACCCTTTGATACTCCGGATCTTCATTCCACTGCCCCACATTCTTCACTATGTCTTCAACTATTTGCATGCACTCAGCTGCACTACGGTTCAGGAATGCTCCATTAGCACATGCATCGTAATGTCCTTGAGCAGTCTTGCACGCCCCACAGTAGAAATAGACCATAATATTACCCTCGTTATACCCGTGCTGCGGGCACTCAATAAGCATGTTGGAAAATCTCTCCCAAGCTTGACTCAACTCCTCTCCTGGTTTTTTCTTGAATGAAGAGATCTCTTTCCTTGCTTTTACCGTTCTAGAAGGAGGGTAGAAACACTCAAGAAATAGACGCTCGTGCTCAGCCTATGAAGTCACACCACCCCATGGAAGTGTGTTATCATACCATACCTTAGCTATTCCAGTCAGAGAGAACTGGAACAATCTGAGCCTCTTTGCATCTTCTGATATCCCATTATAGTTAAACCTTGAGGTTATCATCAGGAAATTCCTCAAATGAGTGTAAGGATTATCTTTCCCTACCTCTCCTTTGAACTGGTTCTCTACGAGCATCTTCAAGATTCTGGGAGAGATGGAAAAGTTGTTCGCCTCCACTAGTGGCATAGCGACTCCATCATAATACCGTTGAGGCTGAGCCTCAAACCTTCCTCGAATTGCCACACCAGGAGGACCAGCGTTCTGCGGAACTTGTTGAGGATAAACTGGTGGTGGGGGGTTATAAGTAGGTGGTGGTGGGTAGTATGGTGGATAGGGGTATGGGTAAGGTGGGTTGTTATGTTGGTAAACAGAGTTGTTGAATGAGTTATTTGGGTTCTGATTCAAGTTTTGAGCGGGATTATTTTGGTTATGTGGGTTCGGGTTTTGGCTAGTACTTTCCCCTTGGGGTACTTGCTTCTGACTATTTACCACACTGGTTCCTTCAACCCGTTCCACACTCTGATTGAACTTTTCTGCCGCAAGATCCAAATCTCCGCCTAATTCCCAAATTCATCTCGTCTCCAGCTACAATTGCCATCCTTCGCAGGAAAGCTCTATTCCTTCTGGCTATCGTCTCAGGGTCTAGTTTCATTCTATCTTCGCTCGTTTCACCCTTAGAGCGTATTTTCATAAACCTGAAACACCAAAAGAAAGATAAAAATGCAACTGGCTAATAACTAGTAAAACAGAAAATAAATGCACTCACTACTAACTACTAAACTATTTCCAAGTCCTATTCAATGAACATACATCGCCTTCCCCGGCAACGGCGCCATTGACTTGAACGCAAAATACTAGCTTGACTAGTAGTTACCCCACAAGAGTATGAGATCACTATAGTATGGGTGAGTATAGGGACCAAATAGTGTCGAACCCAAGGAAAAGTGTGTATGCTAACAAATCCCTAGAAATGTACGTCTCATAGCTAATATGAATGTAGTGATTTAGTATATTCCTATGTATTCTATACTAATTAAATTCTAATAATGAAGTTAAACTAAACTATCTTCAATTGCAAATATGAGATGATGATCTTTGGGATAGGAATTCCTACGTATACTAACGGAGTTGGTATAATAACTAAAATAACCGTGATGTTCAAGTTATAATCCTAAGTGAACTAAAACTAGGCAATCAACTTCCCTAATCTAGCACAAGATTGAAAGACTAAAAGCTCAAGAATTGACCCTAATACTTTGTCCTATCAACCTACTTCACTAATCCGATAATCAAATTATACGAATTGTGCTTAATTAATGAGACTCTAATTTAACTAAGGTGATGCGGTCGTCCTCCCTAGATAAACCAGTAGATTATAAACCCCTTCAAAAACCCTCTCCTTAAGCCTATTCGTTATTAAAGAGTGATGTGGTCGTCTTCTCTCTAACAATTTTCGTACTCAATTCCAAGATTATTCTAGGATCTATTAGAAATATTTAATAATTAAGAAAACTAAAACTATACATCACGAATTGTCCTAATTACGTACCAACGTCCTACTTCTACCAGTTCATCATATCCTAAGAATGCAAGGGTTCTAGCCTAACATGGTGGTTGGAAGAACAAAAGCAATAACAAGAGCGATAATCATATGCATAATTAAATTAACGAAAGAAACTAAGAACATAAACGAAATATGAAATCAATAAATTAAAGTCTCAAAATGAATCTTTATAAATCTGAAAACCTAGGTTTAATAGTCTCAAGTACTCATGAAAACAAAAGCAAAAGGAAATTCGTTCGAAGAAATAATTAAACTAAGAATTCGTATGCTTAAAACCTCGATTACACGATGCAAAACCTTGCTAAATCTCTCCAAACTCACTTCCAAGCTCTTTTCCTTCAAAATCTATGTCTAAATATGATATGGTGTCTAAAAAAAACTTGGAATGGGGTATATATAGTGCATGGGCCGAATTTGGGTGAAAAGGGCCGAAGGTGCTCGACCAAGTGCCTTGCTCGAGCGCCTAGCGCTCAAGCGCTCCTACTCGAGCGCCGCTCTCTCTCGAGAACACATCCAGCGCTCGCCGACCTCTTACTCGAGCGCCTAGCGCTCGAGCTTCTCTCACTCGAGCGCCTCACTCTTCCAGCGTACTTGGAGCGCTCGACCACTTGCCACTCGAGCGCCTAGCGCTCGAGCTAGGCTTACTCGAGCGGCTCTTGACTTCTAGTGCAATTGGGGTGCTCGATCAAGGGTGCTTGAGCACTAAGTGCTCGAGCACTTCCTCCTTTTGGGCAAAGTGACACTTTTCCTCGCACGAACTAATACTTTTTGTATTTCTTCAATATCTTCTCATCTGAGATTCCGTTTGAGTCGATTCAAAGTCCTACGAACTCCATTTTTCGCCCTCTTTCCTAATATGAGCATCAAAGAGACAAATTTATAAGTTTATGAAAATGATACTTAAATGACTCTATATACTCATTAAATACACTCAAAACATGTACGAATCAGGCTACAAAACATAACAATTTCCACACCTAATCAGTATATATAACAAATTCGGGGGTTTGTTTAGACGCTGCCTTTTTTTAAAGGTTAATCATATTTTAATGTGTAATAATTTTTTGAGTTGATTATATGATTCATTGTTTTATTTACAAGTAAATTATAGTTTAATATCATAATTTTGTTGATTTGATTATATGATTCATCAGATTTGATCATATGCCCATCGGTGGACATAATTTATATACCCACCGTGAATGTGTTAATGACACATAAGCAATTATAATATATCAACTAAAATAATAGTGTGCCCCCTGCTTATGTGTCATTAATACATTCGCGGTGGGTATATAATATTGTGCCCACCGTGGGCATGTGATCATTTCCGTATAATTCATTGTCATTTTTATGTGTAACTAGTTATTTTTATAAGTTTTAACACTCATACCCCAAAATTCTCTAAATAAATTTCATAACTTTAAAGATAAAAATCACTACAAAAAACTCGCATTTTTGAAACCGGAATTAGCGACCGCCTTTTAATCGGTCGAGAATTTGATTGATTAGCGACCGATTAGTGAACGGGTGACCAAAGTGGTTAAATTTACTGAAATTAGCGACCGCTTGATGATTAGGCGTGAAATTGTCATGATTCGTCACTTGAAATACCCTTATTTTGGCCGATTTTATCGAGTATTTGGAGTCATTTGAGCATTATTTCTCTAAATTGATGAATTTGTCTCTTTGATGCTTGTAGGTGAATCGAGGGCGAAGAACGGAGTTTGTAGGACTTTGAATCGTCTCAAACGGATGCCCGGATGAGAAGATATCGAAGAAATACGAATGGTGTTAGTGTTGAAGAAGAAAAGTGCTATTTGGAGGAATTTTGGGGAGCATTCGAGTAAAGCACTCGAGCACTAGCGCTCGAGCACGTTGCTCGAGTGCCCAAAACGTACAAAAGATTTCTAGCACTCGAGCGCCACCGCTCGAGCGTGTTACTCGAGCGCCCCAGTTTATGCAGAGAAGTTTCGCCGCTCGAGCCCGTGTGTCATTCGAGCTATACGCTCGAGCGCGACCGCTCGAGCAGGTCTGCTCGAGCGCCTTCTATTTTTGCGCTTTCAAAGGCATTTTTCGGCCCACGAGTTCACGATTCGGCCCGTGCATATATATATACGTTTCAAGCATGTTTTTGGGAGAACACACATGGAGACACACGACACAAGAGGGTTTTGAGAGTTTTAGACTTAGTTTTTAGAGAGAGGAAGAGGAGAAGAACGAGCAAGCTTTACTTACATTTTGTTGAGGTTTTTCGTACGAATTCTTAGTTTCTTTTTGTTTCTTAGTTTCTTTTCATTAGCTTGATTACTTTAAACGCTTTAAACTTCGTTTTTATCAATTCAAATTCAGTTCTTAGTATTTATTTCTTTAAACCCTAGTTCATGTTTCATCTTTTCTTAGTACAATTTACCATGTTTATGTTCGTTGTTTCTTCTATTGCTTTTATGTTTGTTAAAGCCATGTCCGGCTAAAACCCTTGTATGCTTAGGTAGGATGAACTCGTAGAAGTAGGTTGTGAGTACGTAATTAGGGTAACTTGTGACGTTAGGTTTTAATTCTCTTGATTAATGAATGCTTAAAATTAATCTTAACTTTACTTTTGAATTTCGTTCGAAAAGTGTTAGAGAGGGGACGACCGTATCACTCTTTAACAACGAGTAGACTTAACTAGAGGGTTTAGAAAGGGTTAATTCATCTACCAGTTTAGCGAAGGAGGACGACCGCATCACCTTAGTTAAATTAGGGTCTCATTAATTAAGCACAATCTATTAACTTGTTAGTGGATTAGTGAAGTCGAGTGTTAGGGTAAAGTATTAGGGTTTAAAATCTTGAGCTTTCACCTTGCATTCTTTTACTTAGGTTATTTCTTGCGCGTCACAATTATTTTGATTATGTACCTGCTCCGTTAGTATACGTAGGGATTCCTATCCTAAGCATCACCACCTCTTACTTGAAAACAACCCTTAGTTAAATTGTCTTCTTTCGTTATTTAGTTTAATTAGTTTATTTTAGTCTTTTAATTAATCCTTTAAAAATCCCAAAAATATTACACTCATATTAGCTACGACGCGTAGATCTTTAGGGATCTGTTCGCATACACTCCATCTCGTGGGTTCGATAATACTTAGCCATTATACTTACTCTTACTACAGTGAACCCGTTCGCTTGCGGGATAGCGACTAGTAGAAGTTAGTACAATCGCTTCAAGTCAATGGCGCCGTTGTCGGGGATGGCGTTGTATGTTTTTTTAATAGGACTTGTCGATAGCTTAGTAGTTAGTAGTGAGTGATTTTATTTTTTGTTTTTATTATTTCGTACATATTCGGCAGTTGCGTTTTGATCCTTGTGCTAGTGTGCCAGGTATATGAGAACACGCTCACAAGGCAATACGAGCGAAGAGAGAATACCATTGGACCCTGAGACGATAGCTAGAAGGAACCGAGCTTTCTTGAGAAGAATGAACACTGCCGGAGGAGAGAAAGAACCAATGGACATCTCTAATGAGTTGGATGATGCTGTGAACGAGTTCAATCAGGAATTGGGCCGAGTTGAAGGCACTGGAGTTAGTGGTAGCCAGAATCAAGTTCCGTTAGGGGATAGCCAGAGCCTAAACCCGGGTACACAAAACGTAGACAATCCAGCTCATAACATTGTCCATAATCCTCATAACAACCCTGCTTACCCATATCCTAACTTACCACAAACAACTTACCCTATCCATCTTACCCATACCCACCTTATCCTTACCCACCATACCCGTATCCTCCACCTCCAGTCTATAATCAACCACCTGTTTACCAACCACCATCCCAACAAGTACCCGTACCAGCTGTTAATCCTCAAAACGTTCCTCAGAACGTAGATCACAATATGGCTATTCGAGGGAGGTTTGCAGCGCAGCCACAACGGTACTATGATGGAGTGGCATTGCCTCCTGTTGAGGCGAATAACTTCTCGATTTCCCCGAGAATTCTAAAGCTGCTTACAGAGAATCAGTTCAAGGGGGTGATCGGGAAGGAGAATCCTCATACTCATCTGAGGAGTTTTCTAATGATAGCCTCCACTTTCAATTACAATGGCATATCTGAAGATGCCAAGAGGCTTAGGCTGTTCCCATTCTCATTGACGGGAATAGCAAAAGAGTGGTACGATAATACGCTTCCACGGGGAGGTATTACCACTTGGGCCGAGCTCGAGCGTCTGTTCCTCGAGTGGTTCTACCCTCCATCCAGAACGATCAAAGCAAGAATTGAGATCTCTTCCTTCCGCCAGAAGCAAGGAGAGGACCTACGTCAAGCGTGGGAGAGATACTCAAACATGCTGATAGAGTGCCCGCAGCACGGGTATAATGAGGGGGATGTGATGACATTCTTTTATAGTGGTGCCAACAAGGCTGGGCAAGACCATCTAGACGCATGTGCTAGTGGATCATTCCTGAATCAAGGAATAGAGAGGTGTAGAGAGATCGTGGACAATATTTTCACGAATACCGGTGCTTGGAGTGTGGATGCAGACTTCCAGAGAGTGCATCAGGTTGAAGAGGGTGAAGGAACGAGAAGGCTGTTGATGGTCATTATGGAAAAGATTAACAACCTTGAGTTGGGGAAGAATTTGGTTGGAGAGCATGCAGTAGAGAATGAGAGAGTAGACCAGCCAAGTAGACAACAAGAGGTAGCCACTTACATGGGAGGTCCGTATTACAATCAGAATGGCTACCAAGGTGGAAATCAGTATGAAAGACCTTCTTATGGCCAACCATTTGTACCTCCAGGCCCACAGCCACCTCAAAATCAGTGGAGGAACAATCAAGGCTATCAAGGAGGCCATCAGCCTCCTCAAAACACATGGAGAAAGAATGAGAATTCCTCATATGCTAACCCAAAAGCTGGTATTACTGTTCCTGCAGGAGTTGATCCGGGGTCTAAACCTCCTGGTGGAGAAGGCGGTGCATCAACTGAGGAGATGTTGAGAGCGATTCTACAGAAGGTGGAGGAAGGAAGTAAGCGGTTGTCATCCTTGGAGTACGATGTGAAAGAGTTGCATAAAAAGGGTGATCAATGTGATCAAGAGCTCCAGAAGATGAACGTTGAGTGGACTAGAACTCAACAAGAGAACAATCGGAGGTTCACTTCTATAGAGTTCCAGATGAGCCAGATGGCAAAGTCATTGAATAGGGAGCCGGGTAAATATCCTTCCATGCCGGAGGGGAACCCGAAAGAGCATTGCAAGGCGATCCAGCTCAGAAGTGGAACCAACTATGAAGGTCCTCAGATGCCTGCTGATTCTGAGACGCCCCAAGATAGAGAGGGGATTGAAAGTGAAGGGATTGAGAAGAGGAAAGATGTGGATGAGTCTCATGAGAGCAAAGAGCCTGAAGAGGAGATAGAGGAGATCGAGAGAATCCCAAAGTGGAAGAAGGCAAAGGAAGCAAGGAAGAATGCAAAAGAGATGGAGAAAGATGAATGGGGGGTACCCAAATCTGTGATACCCGTCCTATATCCACAACGCTTCATGAAAAAGAAGCTTGATGAAAAATTCGCTAAATTCCTTGATGTGTTTAAACAATTTCATATTAATATCCCTTTTTATGATGCTTTGGAACAGATGCCCAACTATGCAAAGTTTTTGAAGGACTTGATCACGAAAAGACGGCGAGTGGATGAGCCGAAGTTGGTGCAGTTAAACCATGAGGTGAGTGCATTAGTGCACAAGGCGCTTCCTCCAAAGCTGAAGGACCCCGGGAGCTTCACCATTCTTTGTGATATCGGGAACGGGATCAAGAAGGGAGCGCTATGTGACCTCGGAGCGAGCATAAATCTGATGCCGTTGTCGCTTTTCAAGAAGTTGGAAGGTGGTGAACTTCAACCCACGATGATGACGCTCCAGCTTGCTGATAGGTCCATCACGAGACCGCAAGGGGTGGTTGAAGATGTCTTAGTGAGAGTTGGAGATCACATTTTTTCAGCCGACTTTGTAGTCCTAGAGATGGAGGAAGATGAGCACGTGCCCCTAATCTTGGGAAGACCGTTCTTAGCTACGGCGGGGATGGTGTTAGACGTGGCAAATGTGAAGATTACGTTGAAGGTTGATAATCAAGAAGTGAAGATTTCCCTATATGAAGCCATGAAGCACCCGGAGGAGGATGGGAGTTTGTATTGCATGGATGCAATTAATCCTCGTGTTGAAGACACACCTCCTATCCCTAATCCTTCTCATATTCATGAATTTTATAATCCTTCACTTGATGATTTAACCCATGTGCATTATGATCGTGATTATTTTGATAGGGACAAAGTGAAGAAGTTGAAGGATGAAGAGGTGAAAAGTGTGGACATGATCCAGTTGGAGGGAAAAGGAGGAGTTAAGAAGAAAAAGTCCAAATTCAAGAATCTGTTTGGTAAGACCCCTCCAGATAAAGGTGAGAAGGAGTTGAGACCCATAGCACTTGGGGATGAGAAGAAAGCAAAAGAGCTAATGATGGAGGGGCATCAAGGAAAGGAATGCAAGCACCACTCTTATGAGAGTAAGGGAGGTATTTTTTAGTATGATGTCCCATAAGCTCCTTTGAGCTCGGTCCGGCATGAGGACCTTAAAAATAGCGCTGAATGGGAGGCAACCCATTTTTATTTGCTTTTATTTGTTTTTATTGTCTTATTATGTTATTAGGGTGTTGTTGAATCGTAAGTTTTAACCTCGTACTTGAGAGTTCATTTTGTAGGCTTGTCTCGAAGGAGTGCCAAATACGTGGAGAAAGGAAGGAACTCAAGCAAGGGAGTGTGCAACGCTGTTGAGAGAAACCGAATTGTTTGGTTGAGGTAACCCACAACCCCAAACTTAGACCTCTTCGCAAGGTCGAAGTTTGGGGGTGGAGTTTTTTTTTATGTTTCTTGTTACATTGCACCGGAGCACCCCTTATCTTTGAGTGTGTTTGGTTATTTGGTGTTTTGAGATGCTCTTCGGGGTGATTGTGATTTGATTCGCTATTGCATATTTCATGCTTATTGACCCCTTCTACTTAGTAGTTGTTATTCTTGAGCATGTTTGACGAGTAGAGTAGATTTGTGGATTTGAGTTAGGGACTCTTTTGTGTGAGTGTTTGAGTTAGAGCTGATTTGACAGAGAACTAGTTTACTTACGAGTTTTCTTTTTGAGTGCTTGTGTGATGAGAGTGAGAATTCACTAGGACTAGCATGGATGTGAAAGCCGAGAGATTTGAGCCTTATGAGATTTTGATGCATGAATTAATCTCTTCGTTTGTGAGTGGATCATCACCTTAGAGGATGCTAGAACTTGTGTGTGCTCTTGCTTCTTGATTGTGTCTAGTTTGATATGCCGAATAGGATCTTAGGCCGTCTTTGATTGTATTGAGTCACTTAGCCAAAATTTTCCTTACCAATGACATTGAATCCCTTGTTAGCCCCTTTGAGCCTAAAGCCTATTTTATTTGCTTGCACATATGAACACTATTCCAATTCCTAAGCCTTTTTGTCCCAATTTGAGTGGAGAATAGGAAGGTGTGAATGTGAAGGGAGTGAATTGAGTTGAAAAAGGAAAAGGTTGTTTGTTGAGTGAATATGAGAAGAAGGTGTGATGAAGTTATGAGATGTGGGAAAAAGAGAAAAAATTGAGAATGAGCAAAAGAAAAAAATGAGCTCATGAGTTTGTGCGAAAAAGAAAAAAAAAAGTGAAGTGATTGAAAGAAAAAAAGTGAAAGAGTGAGAAAGAAAAAAAATTGAAGTGTTGAGAGAATTGGAATTGAACGTTTGTTGATTGAATATGTTTGAAATAGTCTGTTCCTAATCTCGAAGTACCGAAGTTTGATTTTCTATTCTCCATTCACTTGAGTCACTGTACCATATTGTTATCCCACCTGTCCAAAGAGCCTACATTACAACCTTGAGAAAAGTCCTTTTTGATTCGGCATTGATTTCTAGAGTACGGTCGAAGTTAAGAGCACTTACAAGCTTATGGCTGCCAATTTGAGTGATTGATTGTTTGAGTGAGTCCCTTGATCATTGATATACACTTGTGAGGGAGCGAAACACATCGTTGAGTGCACATCCATGCTTGATCTTGGTTTCTTATTAATGTTGCATGAGTATGATGAAAGGAAAGTGGGTGAGTATACGTGTGATTGATCTTTGACGCTCGAGTTCATGTGCTTGCATGATTGATCCTTTGACTCATTCCTAACAATTTCACTTGACTTATTCTTTCGTTGCTTGAGGACAAGCAACATGGTAAGTTTGGGGGGGTTGATTAGGCGTGAAATTGTCATGATTCGTCACTTGAAATACCCTTATTTTGGCCGATTTTGTCGAGTATTTGGAGTCATTTGAGCATTATTTCTCTAAATTGATGAATTTGTCTCTTTGATGCTTGTAGGTGAATCGAGGGCGAAGAACGGAGTTCGTAGGACTTTGAATCGTCTAAAACGGATGCCCGGATGAGAAGATATCGAAGAAATACGAATGGTGTTAGTGTTGAAGAAGAAAAGTGCTATTTGGAGGAATTTTGGGGAGCATTCGAGTAAAGCACTCGAGCACTAGCGCTCGAGCACGTTGCTCGAGCGCCCAAAACGTACAAAAGATTTCTAGCGCTCGAGCATGTTACTCGAGCGCCCCAGTTTATGCAGAGAAGTTTCGCCGCTCGAGCCCGTGTGTCATTCGAGCTATACGCTCGAGCGCGACCGCTCGAGCAGGTCTGCTCGAGCGCCTTCTATTTTCGCGCTTTCAAAGGCGTTTTTCGGCCCACTAGTTCACGATTCGGCCCGTGCATATATATATTCGTTTCAAGCACATTTTTAGGAGAACACACACGGAGACACACGACACAAGAGAGTTTTGAGAGTTTTAGACTTAGTTTTTAGAGAGAGGAAGAGGAGAAGAACGAGCAAGCTTTACTTACGTTTTGTTGAGGTTTTTTCGTACGAATTCTTTAGTTTCTTTTCGTTTCTTAGTTTCTTTTCATTAGCTTGATTACTTTAAACGCTTTAAACTTCGTTTTTATCAATTCAAATTCAGTTCTTAGTATTTATTTCTTTAAACCCTAGTTCATGTTTCATCTTTTCTTAGTACAATTTACCATGTTTATGTTCGTTGTTTCTTCTATTGCTTTTATGTTTGTTAAAGTCATGTCCGTCTAAAACCCTTGTACGCTTAGGTAGGATGAACTCGTAGAAGTAGGTTGTGGGTACGTAATTAGGGTAACTTGTGATGTTAGGTTTTAATTCTCTTGATTAATGAATGCTTAAAATTAATCTTAACTTTACTTTTGATTTTCGTTCGAAAAGTGTTAGAGAGAGGACGACTGTATCACTCTTTAACAACGAGTAGACTTAACTAGAGGGTTTAGAAAGGGTTAATTCATCTACCAGTTTAGCGAAGGAGGACGGCCGCATCACCTTTGTTAAATTAGGGTCTCATTAATTAAGCACAATCTATTAACTTGTTAGTGGATTAGTGAAGTCGAGTGTTAGGGTAAAGTATTAGGGTTTAGAATCTTGAGCTTTCACCTTGCATTCTTTTACTTAGGTTATTTCTTGCGCGTCACAATTATTTTGATTATGTACCTGCTCCGTTAGTATACGTAGGGATTCCTATCCTAAGCATCACCACCTCTTACTTGAAAACAACCCTTAGTTAAATTATCTTCTTTCGTTCTTTAGTTTAATTAGTTTATTTTAGTCTTTTAATTAATCCTTTAAAAATCCCAAAAACATTACACTCATATTAGCTACGACGCGTAGATCTTCAGGGATCTGTTCGCATGCACTCCATCTCGTGAGTTCGATAATACTTGGCCATTATACCTACTCTTACTACAGTGAACCCGTTCGCTTGCGGGATAGCGACTAGTAGAAGTTAGTACAATCGCTTCAAGTCACTTGACGAGACGGTCGCTAATCTAAGACCGATATTAGCGACCGCTTTGATCGTTTGATCCGACGATGCTGCATTGTTGAGATTAGCGACTGATATCGGTCACTAATTTGGAGCTAAATTTAGCGACCATCTCTAGCGGTTGCTAATCGCGAATCCCGAAGTTGGCAGGTGGGCAATAATGACCCGGTTTTGGTCCGTCGTTTAGCGACCGTTTTTGGCGGTTGCTAATCCCGTACAGGCGGTCGCTAAATGTTTATTACATAACAGATTCTGCTCGTGTTCATTCATAATTTTTTACAAAAATTTTTTAAACTCATTTTTCATCCGTTTAATCTACGACGAAGTGGTGGTAGCAATTGACTGGTTCTATATCACATTGTGCTCGTTGCTTCAACTTCAACGTACATTTTCACACTTTTACCGTTTAATTTTTGTTGTATATATTTTCATTTTTGGTAAGTTTTTAGTATGCATGCTTAAATGTATAGTTGTGATATAGTATATATGATTGTTATGTTGAATTTATGTGAAAAATAAATATGGATATGTCTATTTATAGTCAAAACTTTGCCCAAATTTTTGGAATTAATTAATATGTGTGTTTGGGATTTAATATGTTAATTTGATGGATATATGTTTGTTTACAGTCGAAATTTTACCTTTTTTTTACAATTAACTTGTTATACTATTAATTTGAAACAGATGAAATTTCCAGATCATGGTTGAATGTACTCAATGCCCCGTATGATAGGAGGGGGCATGAATCTTCAATTTACCATAAAATTGAAGAATTTATTGAGTTTGCATATAGTCATCCACACTATCTTGATCGTTTCCATCGGCTTAGATGCCCGTGTAATGGAAAAAATGCAAGAATATGCAATACTTGAGCATTGATGAGGTTAAAGCTCATATTTTTAGAATTGGTTTTGTTTCCTGCTATTACAATTGGACCAATCACGGTGAAGAGCGTTGGGATATTGATATCGACACACTTGAAAACTTTTATACTCAGTAGAATATTGGTGAACGATTTGAAATTAGTGGTTCAAGTCATGATCCGTATACTCAGGAGGAACCACCCATGGAGGAGGCTCATGTTCCATTTACCCAGTTCGGACCACCTTTGGAGGAGGCGGATGAAGCCTATAGGTACCACATGATGGTTAATGAATCCGTGTTGGGTGGTCACACAGCTATGGAGGAGGAACCAAATCATCGGTCAGTGAATTTTTTTGAGATGCTAACAACCATTGATCATAAGTTGTTTCCTAACTGTGATACCGAGACGCAGTTGTCATTCAATGGGCAAATGATGTCCATCAAATCCGAAAGCAAAGTCAGTAAAAAAGTATTCAATCAATTTGCAAAGTTGTTCAAAAAGACCCTACCTAAAGAGAACACTGCCCCTGAAAATTTCTATCAAAGCAAAAGGTTGTTGAAGGAAATGGGTCTACCTTTTGAGAAGATAGATTGTTGTACAAACGGTTGCATGTTGTTTTGGGACCAGGATGAGAGTATTGATCAGTGCAGGATGTGCGGCCACCCCAGGTACAAACCATCTGGTCGTAAGAAGGACAAGAAGAATCAAAAGCTGAAGGTATTTAAGTCGATGTATTACCTTCCTATCACTCCTCGTTTGGAGAGATTGTATCAGTCTAGTGTCACTGCTAAAGACATGATATGGTACCCTAATGAGTGTTCTGATCCAAAATCTGGAGAGATGCGACATCCGGCAGACTCGGAGGTATGGAGACACTGTGACAGAGAGTTTCCAGATCTTGCGAGAGAGAAGAGAAATGTAAGGTTGGGTTTGTGCACCGACGGTTTTGCTCCATTCAAAATGCACGGAAGCAGAAATTCACGATGTGTGCTGCTATTTTGTGGACCATTAGCGACTTTCCAGGATTTTCTATTGTCTGGTTGGTCAACTGCTGGAAAATAAGCATGCCCGTACTGTATGGACGGATCTGATGCGTTCTATCTTCTGTTAAGTAAAAAGGTGTCATGGTTCGACAACCATCGGAAGTTTCTACCTGTTGATCATCCCTTCCGAAAGGACAAAGTAAACTTCCTTAAAGGTAAACATGCAGTAGGCCGACCAAAACCACGAATTCGAAAAGGTATGCGTCTGAAACAATACTTAATCAGTGATCTATCTGTCTCATATAAATATGACTAACCATATATAAAATATTTCAGGTGAGTCGTTGTTGTATGAGCTTACAGTCACTGATTTGATGAAGACCACTGAGGAGGGTGCAATGGAGCACAACAAACGTATCAAGGGTGGATGGAAAAAAAGAGTATCTTTTGGGATTTTCCTTACTGGAGCAAATTGTTGATTCGACACAACTTGGACATGATGCATATAGAGAAGAATGTGTTTGATAACTTGTTCCACACGATCTTGAATACAGAAGGCAAGACCAAAGACACTTCAAAATCCAGAGAAGAGTTATGTCTGTTCTGTTCTCGTTCTGGACTGTCTAAAGATCCACAGACAAAAACATATCCACAAGCCAGTTACACAATCACCTAAGCACAGAAAAAGATATTATTTAAGTGGGTGGCAGAGTTGAGCTTTCCAGACAATTACATTTCAAATTTGGGTCGGTTGTTTGAGCCAGATACAGGAAAGGTGAATCCGATGAAGAGTCATGACTGTCATGTGATCATGCAGCGGTTGTTATCGATTGCCTTTCGATATTCACTTCCGAAGGCTGTATGGAGTGCCATCACAGAGTTAAGTCTTTTTTTAGAGATTTAACCGCTTCAATGATTACTGTCGAAGACATGCAGCGTTTGGATAGGGACATCTCTGTTAAACTGTGCAAACTAGAGCGGATTTCTCCACCCAACTTCTTTGACTCGATGGAGCACTTACCCGTTCACTTAGCGTGTGAAGCCTTAATTGGTGGTCCAGTGCAGTATAGATGGATGTATCCCTTTGAGAGGTAAACATATTTTATATTTAGATATCTAATATTTTTCTGTTTATCTTGAAACCGTATATTTAACAGTATGTTGAATGCTTTTATATTTAGGTATCTACACAATTTGAAATAGAATATTGGAAATACGGCTCACATTGAAGCATCCATTGTGAATGCATATCTTACCGAAGAGGTTGGGACATTTTGTTACTATTACTTCGGCAACCAAGTTCAAACCAAGATCAGAAATGAGCCTCGCAACTACGATGGTCGCGGAGTAGAACATCTCCTTCACGAGTTTGAAGGTATATTATCCATATTCTTGCACGCAGGTCGACCACTGGGTAAAAGAGTCAAACGATGGTTTAAGAGCAACTTGGAAGAGGAGACGATACAATCATACGTTTTGATGAATACTCCTGAAGTGCAACCTTACATCCAGTAAGTACATTATTTTTAGATATGTGTTGTTATACTCAATACTTTGTATAATTGTGATTTTTTTTTCATGTAAGGATGTTTTGTGACCACACTCGACAAGAAGTACCAGGGATCACGGATGAAGCAGTCTATCAGTTGGTTTCCAAACAATTCCTATATTGGTTCCAATCATACGTGAGTTAAAATTAATATATACAATTATATGACTATTATTTAATTCAGCCACTGATCATGTTATATAATGCATTATATATTTACAGGGTCTAAATAACCAACTTCACAACCCACATCTGGATGCTCTCAGTAAAAAACCACTACGACAGTTGACATCATACAAAGGGTATTGCGTAAATGGATACAAATTCCATACAGATGTGTATGCTTCAACGAAAAGAACAACAAACAGTGGTATTTGTGTTTCAAGTGGGAGTGGCAACGAAGCACTGATTGATTACTACGAAGTGTTGCAGGAAGTGATTGAAATAGAATATCCGGGGTGGCCATCGAGGAAAATAGTTTTGTACTTGTGTGAGTGGTTTAATCCAGGGCCTGCAGGAAAAAGAGTCGACCCAAACTACAAGATTGTTGATATTCATTTCAACAGGAAGTACGCTGCCGCATACGAACCCTGCGTCTTTGCAACTCAAGCGTCTCAGGTATATTATTGCAAATACCCGGAGTCAGGTTGACCACACTTAAGGAAAGTTTGTAAAGTCAAGGCTCGGTCTTTAGTGAAACTTTCTAATTCATCCAAGGAAGACACTGCACAACCTGAAAACGCATTTCAGACTGAGGTCCAAGAAGCTCAAACAGTGGTCCTTGAAGAAGGTGTCAATATCGTAGTGGACTTGGTAGCAACAAATCCAGAAATGATTATGATTGGGAGCGACGATGGGGACAAACAAGAAGAAGATGATGAAGAAGAAGAAGAAGAAGAAGATGAAGAGGAAGAAGAAGAAGAAGAGCAAGAGGATGAAGAAGAGGAAGAGGAAGAAGGGGAAGAAGATGAAGAGGATGATGATTAAAATTATTTAATTTTTTTGTAGTTCGTGACAATCATTAATTTGATGAATTTACAAAAAAAAATGAGACTCACATTGAAATATGAATACAAAAACTAATTAACTTGATGAATTTAAAAAAAAAATGGGAGTCAATTTGGAATAATATATAATTAAATGAATAAAAACGAATGAATTAATAATTTAGAATAGTTTAGAATATTAAATTTATAAAATTAATAAAAAAAAGTTAGTAAATATATATATATATATATATATATATATATATATATATAAACAATTAGAAACAAAAATAAATTAATTTGATGAATTTAAAAAAAATGGGAGTCAATTTTGAATTATATACAATTAAATGAATAAAAACGAATGAATTAATAATTTAGAATAGTTTAAAATATTAAATTTATAAAATTAATAAGATAAAGTTAGTATATATATATATATATAAACAAATTAGAAATAAAAAGAAATTAATTTGATGAATTTTAAAAAAAATGGGAGTCAATTTGGAATTATATACAATTAAATGAATAAAAACGAATAAATTAATAATTTAGAATAAACTAAAATATTAAATTTATAAAATTAATAAAAAAAATTAGTAAATACATATATATAACCGAATTAGAAACAAAAAGAAATTAATTTGATGAATTTAAAAAAAATGGGAGTCAATTTGGAATTATATACAATTAAATGAACAAAAACGAATGAATTAATAATTTAGAATAGTCTAAAATATTAAATTTATAAAATTAATAAAAAAAAGTTAGTAAATACATATATATAAACGAATTAAAAACAAAAAGGATTGAATTTGATGATTTTTTTTTTAAAAAAGGAGTCAATTTGAGGTTATATACAATTAAATGCAAATAAACGAACAAGAATAGCATGTGTCCTAATGGTTCACACCTCTTCTGGTCTACTCGGAGGTCATGGGTTCGATTCCCCTTGGGCGCATATTTGTCCTTTTATTTCTACAAGCCTCACAAAGGCTTATATGCTACATGGGTCGCCTAATATGAGCTCAGTGGTTCGCACCCCGACCAGACCCTAATTGGCACGGGTTCGAACCCAAAGAACCATTTTTTTACGTTGGATTGCTGATTAGCGACCGCCACCAGGTCGGTTGCTAATCAAAAAATAAAATAAAAAAGATTAATTTTATTTTGAAAAAAATTAGCGACCGCCTGTTGTCGGTCGCTTAATCATGACCCGACTGGGTCGGACCCGATTGATTCAGCGACCAATAATAGGCGGTCGTAGATTAGCGACCGATTTCAAAAAGCAGTCGCTAATATTAGCTACCCGCTTTTTAACGACCGATTAATTTCGGTCAGAAATCGGTCGCTAATCACGTTTTGCGACCGGAAATCGGTCGCTAAATCGGTCGCTAATACCCATTTTTTTGTAGTGAATGGAGATAAATAAAATGACCAAAATCATTATAAATATGGGATGAATCAACCTCTAAATTTTTGTTGAATTTGACTTTAGTCTTTTAAGTCATTTAATTTCAAAATTAATACTTTGACTTTTAATTAATAAAAAAATAAATCTTTTTTTCTGAATTCTAAGAAAATCGAATTAAAATCTAAAACATATTAAAAAGAAATCAGTTAAATATTTAAATAATCAAATCTAATGAAATTGAAAAAATAATTAAAAATCCTTAACAATCTGAAAAACTAAAGAAAAAAGATCAACTAAATCTTCAAAATTATTTAATAAAAATAAAATCCAATTTTTTGAAAATAAAATAAATAGAATAAATGATCAATTAAATCTTCAAAAATAACTAAATTCATAAATTTATTAAAATAATTATTAAAAATTCAATTGAAGCTAAATAAATAAAAATTTAATTAATTTTTTAGTTTAATTATTTACGATAATTTAATTAAATTTTATAAAATATTTTTCTTATTTTATTAATCTTTAGCCTTTTCTTTTTTATAAATTTTTATTTTTTATTGATTTTTAAATTTAATTTTTTTTAGATTTAGTTGATTTTCTTATATTTATTTTATGTAGTTATTTTTTTTCTAATTTTCCTTTTAGTTGATTTTTTATTTAATTATTTTTAGTATCATTTTATTTCTTAATTATTTAAAAGAACATTTTGAATTATATTTTTAATTTTTTAATTTATATATCTTATACTACCTCCATCCCAAATTAGTTTCCTCAATTGATTTTTTGGGACTTTAGTATAAGAGTTTATTTGTAATATTTAAATGGATAAAATAATTTTTTGATAATGAAAAATTGTTCAATTTAACTAACTAAAACAAAGTAAATATATGTTTGTGCGTAATTATTCTTGAAGTGAGATGTAATTTAAAGGTCTTTGTAAAGAATGAAAAGTGTACTGTGAAAACTGATCTAGGACAGAGAGAGTACAATTTAATTTATTATTAAATAGTCTTTATATTTTTTTTGTATTCTTTAAGATATTTATTTTGTGAATTTGTTTTTGAATATTTATTTAACTATTTATAAAAAAATTCAAAATATATTTAATTTTTAATATGTTTTCAAATTTCAACGAAAAGCTAAAGAATAAGAAAGAACAATTATTTTTTATATTTTTTTTAAAAGAGAGGTGTACATGAGAATATGGAATGATGAGAATGTTTAGTAAGTGGGTAGATTTAGAGCTGTTAAATTAAACGAGTTGCTCATGAGCTCGGCTCGGCTAGGCTAGTTAAGGCTCGAGCTCGTGAGATATCCATTTTACTAACGAGTCTGCTCATTAAGCTCAATAGTTAAATATTTTCTTATAATTTCATTAGACTCGTTAGGACGAACCGAGCTCTATTTTCAGCTCGTTGAAGTTATCGAGATGAGCTCGGCTCAACTTGACATGAGCTTGAGTATCAAGTACTCGGGCTCGTTCAACTCGAATAACAACTCTAAATAGATTTAGTGAAATGGTGAGACTGTTTTAATGGAGGAAGGATATTATAAGAATGACCTGGGGTATATTTAGTAATATATATCAATTTTTAAATTTTATTTTGAATATATTTAGTAAATAAAATAGATTTAGTTGATTTTGAGGTTTGAATAGTGAAACTTTTTCTTTTAATTGAGGGAATGAACGTGTGATCATTAATCTATGTGTCATGGTAAATGTGACAGAATTTTGATATAGAATGAGAATAGTCCTTCCGTTTATATTACTTATCAAATTTAAGAGGGGTGTATTGGTTATGGAGTTTGTAGGATTTATTTAGACTTTTAAAGTTTGGGGGTATTCAATTTGGATTTTCAAAAGTCTTTAAAAATCCTAAAGTATTCAATACGGATTTTAAAAAGTTTTAAAAACTCTTCAGGTATTCAACAATTTATGGATTTTAATACTCTATGAATTTTCTTTGGTTCTCTTTCAAAATATAAATAGATTTCACTCTAAAAAACCTCTTCTAATAACCAAATATTTCTACGGATTTTAAAAAGTCTTAAAAAATCTTTAAGTATTCAACAGTGTATGGATTTTCTTCGATTCTCTTTCATAGGGATGTCAACGGGGAGGAGCGGGACGGGGGGTCATTCCCCATCCCCGTCCCCCCCGAAATCGGGGATTCTCCATCTCCATCCCCGCGAAATAAATGGGGAAATATTCCATAAAAAGAATATTTTAATATAATTAACTGCCTACTTGAGATTTGAGGTGGCAATTTGGACCGCCTAGCCCAATCTAGCCTAGTTCATCGAGCCAAGTTATGTTCATGGGTTGGATTAGGTTAGTCTATTTCTTGTTCTGGCCTATGAAAAGAAAGTTCAGCCCAATCTTATCTAGGTTGTGGACTGACGGGTCAGTCCAACCCATAATTTTTTTTTTAAATTGTACCGTAAAAAGAAGTAATTTTGGTCACTCGACCCACTACTATTTTGTGGTCACATTAATATATTACTAGTTTATAATTTTTTTTTAAAGAATAAGTTTTAAATTCATAATATAATATATCAAATATAATTAAGTACCATTGCAGGCAAAGTAGTAAAAAGAAATATAAATTTTAATTGAGTCCCTACATAAAACTTATAGGGAAAATTACAACCTAATACACTAAAATGGTCATAATAGCAACAGAGTATTGCCACTTTCCATTATAACATTGTAGTACATTTTATTACTTCCTAGTACATTAGCTGGCAGCATGATACTGATTCGACATTGTACTCATTCAATATTGTAATACTTTTTCATCTGTCTAATTCGGCGTATTGCAGACCCCTTAGCTGGCTTTTTAGTAGCTTAACACCCAAGAAGGGGCAATTGTATTCTGTTCATTCCTCATTCAAAATTCAAAATTCATTTTACAAATTCTCAAGAAGGGGCAATTATACTCTTTATCATTTCGCCCCAACATGGTAGCCCAGAGTTGATTATTCGTCGGAGATGTCTTCCGACTTGCTCTGCACGGTCACCCACAAGACGGAGTCCAAGATACTCAATGTTGCCGTGGGACAATTGTTCTCTGTATTTTCTCTCACCGTCTTCGGTATGTGGCCCGATTTGCAACCAGAATATACCTCATTCAGGTACTCAGCTGGGTCTGTTGTTAATTGTGATTTGAGCTCAGACGATGATATAAGGAATATGGTGTTATTGTGTCAACTGACCAATCAGAAAATTGTTGCTGTGGAAGTGTGCGTGAATCATGGTACAGTATTTGTTGGAAGTAGTAGTAGTGCCAATTTGTCCACTAAACAATGTAACCCCAATCCGATAGGAAGTTTGAATGATGAATCCATAGATTTTGATGATGACTTATGTGCTCATGATCATGTTCATAGTATCTCACAGAAACACGCAGACCCCGTAATAAAACAGAAGCGTTATCGACAGACCAAGCTGCCATTTAGAATTTCTAAGGTGTTTCGTACTGATGGTCAATATGACGAGTTTACAGATATGGGCTCTTTACCAAGCTATGACATTTACCCCGCCATCGCGGAACAACCTTTGTTGTCCGATATGTGGGGTGACATTTTTAAGGACGGCGTGGGGTCAGTGTTTGGTGGAGGAGCTGATGGGTTTAGAACGGAACTAATCAAGCACTCTGCAATATTGGGGTATAATTTCATATTTGTGCGTAATTCTTCTGATTATATACATGTTCGGTGCAGTGAGTTTGGAACTTGTCAATGTGAATGGTTCATTAAGGCTAGATCCCAAGACATTACTCTGAACTTTGAGATATACAGTGGCCACTTAGTCACAAGTGTCTTGGTAGGGGTATCTCTCGACACCATGCTCGACTCAGCCCCAAGATAATTGGGAAGCTTATACTTCACGAAGTTAGAGATAATCCCAACATAAGCGGTAAAAGAATTGTTGATATTCTCCAACTTAACTATGGTATAACTATTCCATACTATAAAGGATGGCGTACCGCCGAACAGGCTCGGGATCAGATTTTTGGTACGTACGCTGATTCTTATGACCAACTTCGTTGGTATTGTGAGGCCGTTAAGCGAACAAACCCGGGTATCAAGCTGATCCTATTAACACTTTTCTGTTAAAATATGTTTGGTGTTTCTGCCTCTCCTATGTTTCCTATGATACTCTTTCTAATTCTTTCTTATTTTTTAATAGGTAGTGTGGCTGACTTAGAGATCAACCTTGAGACCCAGCGTTGTCATCCCATGTTGTTCATCGACGGAACGTTTATGTATGGACGCGCTAAAGGAATCCTCCTCACCGCCACCTAAAAGGATGGAAACAATGGTACACACCCTTTCTGTTTGCACCATTTCCTACTTTCCACGGATTTTATCATGATACGAAAACTGTTACTTGTCGTTTGTTTAACTCTTCCCAGGGCTTTTCCCTGTTGCATTCGCTGTTGTTTCCGCCGAGAACACGAACAATTGGGTATGGTTTCTGAGGAAAGTGCGCTCTGTCTGCGTGCATACCAAAGAAATATTCTATGTATCTGATAGGAACTGCGGCCTAATGGCTGCCTTCCCTATTGTATTTGATAAACCATTGCACTTCTTCTGCTTGTTTCATTTACTAACCAATCTTAAAGGGAGATTTGGTAGTGGGTTTAAGAATTCAAAACGTGGAAATCTACTTCAATTGTTCAAGTCATGTGCTTACGCACCGGATAAGCGTATATTTGAGCAGCAGCTTGATCTATTTAAGGCTGCCGGAGGTTCGTTGGCTGTCGACTGGTTATCTCAGACGCCTTTTGAGAAGTGGGTAGTCTCATACTCACCGGAGATCACAAGATATGGGGAAATGACATCAAACGCAGCTGAGTCGATCAATTCTTGGATCAAGGATTCACGTGGTCTTCCTATTACCAACATGTTGGATCACATTCGCTCAGGTTTTGGTTTGGATTGATAACATGTTTGCATTATCTATAGGATTTCACAATTTTGAATTCTGGTCCATTTCGTTTTCAGCGACTAGCCGTTGGTTCTTTGAGCGACGGTCTAGAAGCAGTGCTTGGTCCAGTTTGCTATGCCCCAGGAAGGACAAGCTATGGAAGAGTGACTCAGGTATATCCCGTTCATGGAAGGTACTGCAGCGCACACAAGCCAAATTCGAGGTCCATTCATCACCCACGACTTGTGTTGACATCGAAGCCAGAACTTGCTCATGTTCCAAATGGCAATTGTCTGGTTTCCCATGCCCTCACGCAACTGCCGTTATTAACTATCACGGCCCAGCCGTGTCTGCATATGTCGAGGACTGTTTCCTGTCATCATCATATAAAGAATGTTACGCATATGAGATCCACCCTATACCGGACAGCGAAAGATATGCATCGTCTCCAACTGGTAGCACACTCAAGATCCTGCCACCCCTTCTTAATCGCATGCCAGGCCGCCCCAAGAAATCCCGAAATACTTCATACGGGGAGCATGTAAAGCGCAGGAAGAAAAAGAAGGTGCACAACTAACTTCTTGTGTGTACATTGTGTACAAAAACCTTGTCAACAATCTGTTTTTTGATTTATCACACAATTGTGCCCAGTGTTTTAGATAGTTACTTATCTACTTGGATGCAAAAGGTGGTTATCAACTCATTACATGTACGGTTATGTATTCTCATGCTACGATGTTTTTGAGTTATACCATTGAATACGACTTTATTTTGCTAGATTTATAGGTAAGGAAAATAATATTTTCATAGTATCGTCTTACACCAAGATAGCCATCATTTTTCACGAGGCGTTTTTATTTTACAATGGATGCCAAAAATAGCACCGCACAAATTGTTAGCGCATTCGCAAAGAGCAGCGTTGGCAGACTGATTTCGTACACGATTCTTCTACATCCTGCATGACGGAACTGACCATCGCGTACTTCATCTCTTTCGGCCCACTGGCAGGGCATGCACCAATGTGAAAAACCATGTTCTTCACAGTGGTAATACAGTCTCCCGGGATTTCTTTGTATGTTGCTGATTCGTATCCATGTAGCGCGCCCACACTCCCTACAGATCGACCTCTCGTATCGGGGATACGACGCAGCACCCGTTGCCTGACTTGAGCTTGACATCACGTCCTTCTTGCAAATCCCCAGCTCTGTTTTTCAAGCTTGCCGAATGTGTTTGGGGCTTGCTCTATTTATAACCCAAACCCAACGGTATTCTCTTGGCCATGATAGTTACTAGGCTCCAACGGTCACCTTTTTTTTTGGGGGGGGGGGGGGGGATTGCATATTGATATATCCTGTTCCAGGCATGCCAACTGCCTCTTTAATTCATTATATTAATTTTTTATTATTAAATAGGCCCTTACAATTTTTAAAAAATATTTGTTGTAATCGTATAAGTTAACGTGAAATATGATATCAACTGTTCACCCACAATGTCCATTAGCATCTTTATTTAAAAATACCGTTACGTTACGTTACGTCGATATTTTTTACAACACTTTTCAAATTCCACAAACCTGATCAACCTAAATATTGTGTTTCGGAACACCAATTTCCAGAGTTATAATATCTTTAATTTCCCCCCAACCTATGTGTTACAAGATTGACCAAATTGTTTTACATACCCCTCTCAAGGTGTCATTATACTGTTCTTATACCGTCAACTTTCATTCATCTCCGGGAGTAACTATTTCCTAAAGCAGTACACTAATTTTTTTCTCGATGGTATACTAATAATACATAGGTATTTTTCCATTCCACTATTTACTCAACGGTATATAAGTACCTTGATGGTATATCTATAACATAATAGTTTACATACTACACATTAGTAAACTGTTTCTGTAGATGAAACTCCAAATTCTAACATCCTGTCCCGCAGTACATTTTTAGTATTTTCAAGGAACTGCAATAGCTGTACACAAACTAAATTAACCTACTCCTGATGCACTATACTTGACGCACAAATCACCATTACACATCTCCTCATTGTTACATACATAAAACACCTGCCCACAGTAGTATAAACCCTTTAAATCTTGCAGATCTGGTATACTATAGAGGTTGTGGTATTTTGAAATATAAGCTTTCAATAGTAGTATAATATTTGTCCAACGGTATACGGTATTCCCAAGGGTTGTATTTTATATCTAAAGTATATTATTATCATTGTAGTATTCGAAGCTTATCATTTTCCCTTCAATCTATACTTCATTCAAGTTCTGGAATGCGATTCACTTAACAACAAGCACGAGAAGGATTTCCATTGAGCACATAATCTGGCAACAACCAGTCAATCACAAAATACAAAATACGTTAAAACTTAACTACTACACTTACACATTCGTCAATCTACTTGTAGCACAAAATAAGGTCCTTCCAAATCCCAACATAATAACCATGGACCTACAAACTAAATCAAAACACAAACTCGGTCGATCACCCTAGTAAAACTTACACCACCTACTAAGTCAAAAGTTTCTCACGGTTGATCAACCTGCTACACGCATCACATCATCCCACCAACGTGCTCGGCGACTCCAGACTTTGGACATACGGGAACACAGTGAAATATTCCGCCCCAGCCACGGGCCCATCCAACAGTGCATATGTTCCACGCACCATGTCATAGATTATAATAATCCCCATTGGTTCCACCCTCATGAGGATCTTCTCGTTTTCAGTTTTGAGTAGTCGGAGCGGTTGAGGACTGATCACCATGTCATTTGCAATTATGGGGCAGTTGGCGGAGAACACTATGCGCCTCCAGGAATCTGGCTCCATATGCTTCTCCATGATCCACATCTCAAACAGATTGAATGACATACACATGCTCGAGTAAAGTACAATGCGATCATCATCAATCGCGGTCAGCTCCGCATAATATTGCAAGCTCTCGAGGCGTTGAGGCAGTTGAATGAATCCATATTCCTCCGTCGAGCAGTTGAACGTTGCAATTCCCAGCAGCTTATTTGGTTCGGTTACCAGGAAATTCAAGCACCCACCAGCAAATACATCGGGATTGGCCACCGGGTACTCCCACGGAAAGTCACCTACCCTCCTCCATTCCATAGTTCGAAACGACAACACCTTTACCTCATTTTTAAAGGCGGGGGCACTAAACACCGCTATCCTCATCAGCTTGTATTCATCAGTCCCCACATCATACCCAAGACCAAAGAAAACAGAGGCTCCCACAGAAGCCATAGTGAAGTCGATGGTCGTAGTTGGGATCCTAGCATTTTCATCAGTTACTGGATTCCAGATGAAGAACTCATCCGATAAATTGCAGTAGACCACCATCCCGTTGCAATTTGCTAGGAAATCCACATCCGGGTCACCATCCAGGAGAGACCTCCTCAAAGGTACACCAGGTGGCGTCTTCTCGTATCCAAGTGGATAGTATCCATACTGCATTTGAAGAACAAAGCCCACGTTGTTCTTCTTCTTCATCTCTACAAGGTGCTTTTTCATGATGAAGAACCTCGAGCTTAACAGGTTTTCCCATCTCCGATTCACTAATTTGAACCGCGACAACGGCTTCACGTCCATCTTCGACAGTATCTCAACCATGATTTCCTCCGGAAAAACAGTACCACCCACCTCCGGTGACAAAACCACTCTCCGGCGAGACATTTTCCCAGGAAGATATGTGTGTAGTAAAACTATATGGTGTGAAGAGCATTAGGAATGAGGTAAAGGTGTATATAAGAACACGCGCCCATCGGTCGCAACTTTTTTGCACAGTATAGCGTCTCGTCATTCCAGCCAGTTGCGTCTATTGGTATTCGAACCAAACAATTTCGAATACCTTTTTCCAGTAGGAGGCTATGGCGCCGATTGATCAGTATGTACGTCCATTTCGCGAGATTTTGCCACGTGTTTAATTAGATTTGGGTTTGTGATCCCTCCCGCTCGTTTTTGGCCTGTATACCCAAGGCCATCTCAAAGGCTGTGTATCAAAGACTTATCAAACATCTAATCCGTATGGTACACGCCTCGCTGGAGGGTTTATCATCATTTTGTACCATTTACCCCAAATTAAATTGATTAAAAAATTTAAAAACCATGGAAACCCTATGATTGTTTATTTTTTAATTTGAAATAAATAACACTAGTATTTTTTTAAATTTAACTTTACTTAAATTAATACTTTGAACATTGTCATATAATACAGTACCAATCAATTTTTTTTCTTTTTTGACAATATACCTCACGTACCCACCGTATTTTAGATGTCCCAAGCGATTTTTTTATGAGGCAATTACGTTGTATATAAATACCATTAACCATCTAAACATGCCATATTTTTTAAAACGTTAGACACGGTATTCTATTTGCATTCTTTTGATAAAACTAAAATCAGATATCTAGCATGTGGAATTTTTCAGGCATACCAATCTACATTACACGGTACATCTTGATAAAATCATTCAATCTTGGTTTACTGTGTCAATTTTTTTCGATTTTTTATTTTGGTGGGGTATCATTTCGTTATTTATCTTTGGGAGACACTACCTAATTTTTTTTTTTTTGAATTTGAAGTCCACTGGAAAAATAATTAGTCATGTGCTTTTACATTTACTACAAGTACCAATTTAAACATGGCATGTTTTTTACAATAACACACTTCATTTATTTTCTTATTTCGATAAACCTAAAATTAGTTATTTCATCAGGAATTTTTCAGTCCCCCCCCCCAAGAACACATACCAACCTAGATTAACCCGTAAAATTTAATAAAACATAAAACACCAATTATCATGCCCTCTTCTTCCAATGGACTAATTAACCATATGACAATACCACGCATTTTTTGCATCTGAATTTTTACCAACATTAAATATACATGAACTAGTTTGCATGCAGATTTGTAGCAGAACTGACAATAAACCTCATAAGACTCAATATAACCATGTCCACTTAAACATCAGAAGTCCAATACCCTGTCTACTATATATATAAGTCTATTCACTTAAACACATTCATCAATCCCCCACTTAGTCTCAAATTGCATTAAAGTACACATCCCCAAAAGATTGTCATGGCGTGCAGACGACCACACTCACTGGATCGATAAACCATTCAGCCATTTTCTTCCTGTAACCAGCCGAATCCTTTGCCGTGAACTTCTTCGCCACGCTATCCTGCTGTAGTATTTCATTCTCGATGTTACTGCACACAATAACCCCACAGTCCACTGACTCAGCCTCTTGCTCCAAACAAGGAATAGGGATTGGTTTTTCCTGCTTCGTCTTGAACAGTGCATGCCCCGGGTTGGATGCCTTCCATGTACTCTTAAGGTACTTAATCACGTACAAAACCTAGATACAGAACACAACATGAATTTTCAACTTCAAACAAGTGCATTCACTACAAAGCCACACCAACTTACTTACCACTTTAATTGACCTTTCCAGGTGAACATCCTTAGCGTTAGCAGTACGAGGTGGCATGGAGTTGAAAAACGTCCACTTGCACTCTTTCAAATCCATTTTCAAAAGTGTCCAGTGATCGGCTCCCTCTAATCTACCGTTATCGGTTAGCAAAGGGAAAAGAAGCACAGATTCAAACCCTACTTCGTCAAGTTGATCATCAACATATGCCTTAAGGTTTTTGTCTACGGTATTCTTCTTGTGCCTAGAAATGAATCTCTGCAAAAACTACAGTTACTACATAATGCCATGCGTTGTGAACAAAAAAAAAAAACTATAAATTACTAAACACAAATACTAGTTTTCAACCCACCCAACACATTGTTGACATCACATGCACCCTTTTTGCCCATTGGTACTTTGCCCCAATCTTTGCCAAAACGATCTCAGACCATGAGTCTACAATCTACATAAAATCGGAAACATTCTTATAACATGCGCACATGAATAACAACAGGTTACTATACTAATGCATTTTTTATTACCGCATTCGATAACCGCTTGTGATGTAGTACATCCAACAAATCACCCAAAAGGACCGTTGATATCGGTCCCCTCCCACACCATACGACAAACCTGCACAAATAAAAAATATTTACCAACACTGTTACCGCTTTTACTAAAAAATAACATCTTCATAACACAACTAATTAGCGCACTTACTTGTCCTTATTCTCCCTCCATCCATCCTCAATTGTCCTCCTTATATCGTCCGACGTCCGACGCACAGCCCCGTACGCTTTGTCCCACCTTAGTCCTGTGACTGGTGCACCATCCTGTAAGAATTTTTCTATTTCTGCGGTGCTTGGTTGGGGTGTGATTGGCAGAGCCTTTCGTTCTTCATTCACAGTCCTTGCTTTTACATTTCTAGTTAGCGTGCTTGGACCGATTCCTCTTTTCGATCTTTTTTTCTTTTTAACAACTGGTGTGCATACCCCAGTGTTCGATATACTTTTAAGGGTTCTCTCCAGGTCTTCGTTCCTTGCAGTCAACACATCATTCTCTTTCTGCTTCATCGACAACTCCGTAACTGTGTCTATATGTTGAATCGTTAGTGTGGCTGTTGGTTCACCAACACTGTCGAACCGTGAACTAAGTTCCATCAACTGCTGCTGCAACACCGCAATCTCAGCTTCTTTGCGTTTAATCTCTGCATCCTTCGCTTCTAATTCTTCCCTGACCCGTTGTATCTCGTCATCGGGGCAACAGTCCACTTTACCATTACCACATGGACCATCAATGTTTGCTTCAATTGTCTCATATACGTCAATGCCTCCATCTAACACTATATTAGGCATTGGCGTATCAACCTCCAATTCGTCAAGACCCAACACACATCTGCCCTTTCCCAAACCTGAATCTTCAGACAGTAAACCGCCTCCCGATATTTCTCCAGATTTGCAATTTCTAATTTCACTGTCAACAGGCGTACCACCCATATCTCCCACTTTGCACAAATCCGACTGATTCACTTGGTTTACCATTCTCACATTACCGTTCTCTTCATTCTCATAACTAGGTGACTGGATATCATTTCCAGAACTGTTTCTCTTGCCATGCCTTACTCCCCCCGTAACACTACCTTCATTCCCTGTCTGCTTCTTCTCAACCCGCTTCCCTCTCACATACACCACTATAGCTCTGTTAGGGTCCTGCACCACATCAGGGCTCCCACTCCCATTGCCTTGATTTTCATAGCCTTCACCAGAAACCTTCCCCGATTCACTCTCACCCTCCGACGAGCTTACATCAACATCATTCTCCGCGCCAATCTCTCTCGCCCAATCTGCCTTTACACCTCTCAGCACGTCCTTCTCTTTCGTTGTTGCTTTGAGTACTACCCTCCGCACCTGCTCCGTGTACCATCACAATTATACATTTATTAAATCTACAAATCCAGAGAGATACATATAATCTATAAACATACAGCAAAATATAACTTACCATCCTGCTCTTCAGTTCTTCAATTTTTGTCTTGGCCAGCTTCCTATGGAGCAGCCTGAGATCCCACTTCATCATTCGCGGGAATGTACCATCCAGTGTTGAAGAAATAAGGTGCGTATGTTCACATAACCAAAACTTCAGCACACAAATTATAGAGACACAATTAGAACATACAACAATATTCATTACCAAGTACATTTACTAGTTTTAATTCATACCGGCAATAGCATGGCGCACCCAGCTACCCGCGCATTCTTGCTTGTTGAGATTTGTTCAACCAGCATATCTGCAATCAACTTGCACCAGTCGTACGTTCGAATCTCAGATACTTTCTCAAGGAACGCTGTGTAATAGCGTGGAACAGATGAATTTCTCCTAGGCGTGAGCAACGATGCAAGGAGGTACAAAACCACAAGCCTCGCAACATCGGATGGTGGGTACCTCCCAGTCGGTGCATTAACAACCTCCACAAGCTTGTCAAAAATCTGTTTTTTCTTCAACACATTTTCTCCAGTCTTTTTTTTACCTAGATCACCGAATGCACGCTTCACCCACCTCGGCGATGAATAATTAGTTAACTTAACTGGAACCCTTGTTCCCCCAGCCACTCCCAATATTAACTGAACGTCTTCTCGTGAAATCCCTACTAGCATACCTCCCAAAGAGAATTTCTTCGACTTTCGATCAAATGCCTTCAAAATCTGTTTTACATCATCTTCATATTTCCACCACGCATCTTTGTATGTCTCTGGATCAACTTCTCGGAGTGCCCGAAACAGCAACAGGAAGGGTGTCTTCTCTACCTCCCTCAAGTGTTCATCTGTAAACTCTAGGCTCTGGATTTCCTTCATACATGTAACCAAGTTGCTGCGGTACAATGTACATCTTCGCCCAAGACCATTTTTCCCTATGTGACAAACAAAAAGCACCACCTCTTTAGTATATGGAAACAAAACATCCAACAGATTCATTTTACAATTTCCATTAATCAGTACCACTGTCTTCAGAATCCGAGGTCGACGCATCCAGTAGCAAATCTATTGTGTCAACGTCTGCACACTAGTAAAAAGTAAGGTGTTAGGATAAAAATTGTTAGTTTTGATGAGTTAAAACAAACCAGAAGATGTAGTAGGACCATCTGGACCTGTTAGCCAGATGATGAGCTAGATTAGGACTTAGTCTAGGGGGAACTGCCAGACCAGAAGACTTCACCAGAAGAGTCACCAGAAGACCCCTCCAGAGGACTTCTCCAGAGGACTCCATCAGAAGACTTCACCAGATGAGACGGACCAGAGGCAGAGGACCTTCCCCAGACCAGACGAGTCCGGACCAGACGAGTCTGGTGGAACAAAAGATGCTCAGTTTGATCCCCTTACTCTACTGAGTATTCTGGTTCTTGACCAGATGAGGACCAGAAGACACCGAGGTTGCCTGGTGTCTGGTCTTGCCTTCTCTATTGAGAATCAAAGTTAGGCAGAGGAAGCTATTGACCGTTGGTAATTCAAATCAAGTCAACAAGATCAGGATTGGAAAGTATTTGAAGATAATCAATCCAAGGATCCCACCAACCCAATCAATCAATTAGGGAATTGATTGATTGAGGCTTCCTTATATAGAGGATCTGATTGGATTAGCCCTCCAACGGCTAGTCCTAATCCCCTCTATATATACAAGAGTGCAGTTCAAGAAAAAGCTCTAGAGACTCTACACGCGCACATAGCATACTAAGCTTTTTTATCACTAAGCATTTGCACTCACTTTGTTCTTAATTACTCATCCAACTCGTAAGGAGTTTATATACTCAACCTGTTCATCTTGTTAGACAAGGTTGGAGTAAGTTTGTCTTTAGATCGAAGTTAGATCTAAAGAGATTGTAAGAAGGTGCTGGTACTTCGGAAATTCCAGTAAGTTGTGAGTTTGTTGGTTGGATAGTGAGACCCCTTTGATCAAGGGAGAGTGGACGTAGGATATTCAGATCCGAACCACTATAAATACGGTGTTATTTATTGCTTTCTTTAATACCTGTTGTTTATTATTTGTGCTCTTAGAAAAGATTTTCTCTAAAGACATTTTGGTTATAAAGGCTTCCGCAATTAATCTATCTAGTGGGACCAACAAGTGGTATCAGAGCCGTGTGTCCAACGACCACTGCTTTGTAAAGCTTTTGGTGGTCACCGGGCAGATCCATTGCTCTTAAAGTGCCTTTGTTAAAGTTCTTATTATTTCCCAAATTTCATTTAAAATGTCTGCAAAATCTTCTTATTAGAGTCGCAAATTGCCAGAGTTCTCATTTGAGGACTATAGCCACTGGAGCTTCATGATGAGTAATCATCTGGGAGCTATCCACCACCGCATGTTAGATGTGGTAGAGAGTGGCCCCATACAATTTTACTGGACTCCTATTGATAGTGGCAGGTCAGAGTCCAGAGAAGAAACTAGCGATGCTGCAGAGGATAGAGTTCCCAGACAACGAATCCTCAAAAAGAAAGAAGAACTTGACAACGAAGAGAGAAAGCTATATAACCTGGACCAGGTGGCAAGAACCGAGATTATTAACACTCTCACCAAGGAGGTAATAGAGAAGGTCAGAACCTGTGTCACTGCGAAGGAGATGTGGGACAAACTTGCAATTCTCTGCGAGGGAACAGAGAAGATTAAAGATAACAAGCTCCAGGCTGTTCAACACTCGTTTGATACGTTCAAAATGAAACCAGACGAGACCATAGACCAGCTGGACATGCGCCTCACAAACCTCCTAAACAAGGCTAGTGCCTTAGGTAAGACCTACTCTGAAAAGGAAATTAATAGTAAAATTTTGCGTTCACTAACTAGCAGGTGGAGAATCAAAGTTACTGTGATCAAGGACAACAAGGATCTCAATACTCTGGATCATCATCTTCTGTTGTCTGATCTCAAAGCTTACGAATATGATCTTCAAGAGGAGGATCAAACAGAAGAGGTTTCCTCTTCTGGCCAGAAAGGAGTTGCATTCTCTTCAACTCTCAAGCCTGATGTCAAGCCAAAGGAGTCTACTGCAGATGACTTGAGCCTCAAGGAGCAGGTAGCACTTCTAACTCGTAAATTAGATAAAATGAGTTCAAAGTATGGCAGGTATAAAAGGCATTGGAAGGAGTCTACCAAAGACAGGAAGAGTTCTTTCAAGCCTGCAGAGAAGGAGAAGACATCTGGAGACTCAAGGGAGACCAGATTCAGAACTCCAGAGAGGAGGAGAGATGACAACCCTGGCAGCTCTGGGAGATCAGATTATCAGAGGAGGGATGGTAGCTCTGGCAGACCTGACTACCAGAGGAGAGAGAGTAGTCCAGCCAGATCAGACTACAACCAGAGGAGGAGAGAGCCAAGTCCTAGTCCCAGAGGAGACAATGCCTGCTACACATGCAACAAGACTGGTCACTACAATTATGATTGTCCTCAGCTTACTCCTAGGGAAAGAGAAGAGAAAAGAATCAAGAGAGACAGAAGATATGCAGATAAGAGAGCATTGCTGGCAGAAGCAGAGGAGGAGGATACTAGTTCCAGTTCTTCTTCTTCTGACTTTGGATCAGATGATGATGTGTGTCTCATGGCAGACATCACTGAGGTAAATGAAACTACTCTAGTTTTATCAAATTCCAAATGTACTGAATCCTCTAATTCATCTGGTAACTCCAGAGAGTCTGATATGCAACAAATGCTATCAGATCTCCAAAATTGTGTCCAACTTTGTCAAAAACTTGAGAAAGAGAATGGTAGGCTCAGAGCTGAAGTTCAATCACTCTCTCATGAGCACAAATCCACCAGAGAACTCATGAAAGATCATTCCAAAGAAGTCTCTGAACTTCAGGATAAGATCACAGAAAGAGATACTCTGGTAGATCAACTCATGAAAGAAAGGAACTCTCAAGAAGATGAGATCACTGAACTCAGAGCAAAATACCAGACTCTTATCAAGGGAAAACAAGTTGCTTACAACATAGAGGAGATACCTATGCCCAGAGAAGCTCCTAAGATACCGTCTGTTGTATCTATCATATCAGAGTCTTCTCAGCGCATTTGTGATAAGAGTGGTTTAGGATATTCTGGAATTACCACTAAAACTCATAAATACCTTTATAATAAAGACAAGTCTGTAAGAGCTGGTAAATTGGTAGAAATCTGGAATGATAAAGACTTAACTGATAATGGTTACAAGGTGGTTCACAATCCTGATTGGAAAAGGAATCACTCTGTTAATCACATAACAAATGGTCCAGAAGAGTTGACTGTTCTGGAAGAGAAAATGCTAGAGAATAAGTGTCAACAAGGGGAACCATTAAAGATTGATGGTTCTGTGAACAATGAGTCCCAAGGAGTAGAAATTACTCAAATTGGAGGACCCCAGAGAAATCCTCAAAGGGAACCTAAACAGATTAGGGGACCTCAAAGGAAACACTCAAGAAAGGGGAATACCAATCAGAGTAACAACTACCAGAGAAGGAACAATGTTCAACAGAACCAGGTACCCCAGAGACAATTTTCTCAGAGGAATCAATTCCAGAATAGGTATACTCAAAGGAACTATAACCACCAGAGACAGTCTAATTATCAGAACCAGAGGAGGTCTTCCAGACCCATCTATAGAAAACCAACTGATCTGGGTAGTTATGACACCAGAGATGGTTCTTCTAGGATGTACCCTTACAACCAGACCTTTAAGACCATGCCTTTGAGGCAGGCCATTCCAAAGGCCAGATTTGAGAAAAGGTACACCAGACCTGTTTATAGGAAAGGTGTCCTTATCAGACCAGTAGCTCAATATGTCATTGTAAGAGGACATGTGCTGGTAGATAGATTTGGAAGAAAGATAAGATCTCCTCATCCATCAAGGGATGATCTTTATCTATGGATTCCTACAAAACCTACAACTAACCAATCAGGACCCAGCACTAGTAGGGGACCTAATTGATTTCTCTGCAGGTAGATAAGAGTCCATTGGAGAAAGGATTTTCAAGCAACCATGTCTGGTACATTGATAGTGGATGTTCCAAGCACATGACCTTCCAGAAAGATAATCTCCAAGATTTCAAGCCATTGAATGGACCAAGAGTGATGTTTGGTGACAACAACTATGGAGTCACCAGAGGAGTTGGAAAGTTGACCTTCAATGGAGTATCTGTAGATGAAGTCTACTACGTAGAAGGACTCAAGCATAATCTGCTTTCAGTATCCCAATTCTGTGACAAGGGATACTCAGTGAAGTTTTCTAGTGATTCATGCACTGTTTTCTCTTCTGATTATAATGATATTTTGCTAATAGGCTTGAGGAAGGGTAACATTTATCTTGCAGATTTTAACAGTTGCCCAAGAAATGCTTGCCTAGTTGCAAAAGAATCTGCAGAGAATAGCTGGACTTGGCACAAGAGATTGTGTCATCTTAACTTCAAAACACTGAATAAGATTGCCAAAAAAGGTCTCATTCGAGGTCTTCCTAATGAAGTGTTTAAGAAGGATCAGGTTTGTGGTTCATGCCAGAAGGGTAAACAACCCAAGACTTCCTTTAAGGATGTCCAGAGCACAACCACAACCAGAGTACTTCAACTACTTCACATGGACCTGTTTGGACCTGTTTCTCCTCTTAGTTTCAGTGGAAGGAAGTACACCTTAGTGATAGTAAATGACTTTTCAAGATACACTTGGGTAGTGTTCTTGTTTAAGAAAAATGAAACTATGACTAAGCTGCCAGAGTTCTTCAAGCAGATTCAGAATGAGCAGAACCAGAGCATAGTCAGAATCAGAAGTGACAAAGGAACAGAGTTTTTGAATTCACACATTGCAGATTACTGCAAGGATCATGGGATTTTTCATGAAACATCTGCTGCCAGAACACCCCAACAAAATGGAGTAGCAGAAAGGAGGAATAGGACCCTCAAAGAAGCTGCAAGAACACTTCTGGCAGAATACAGCACTCCACAGAGATTTTGGGCAGAGGCCATCAATACAGCTTGCTACACTCAGAACAGATGCCTGATTGCCCAGAGACATAATAAGACTCCATATGAGGTATGGAAAGGTAAAACCCCATCTGTTTCATATTTTCATGTTTTTGGATGTAAGTGTTTCATCCATGACAATGGGAAATCTAAATTAAGAACCTTTGATGCTAAAGTGGCTGATGGAATATTCTTAGGATATTCCAGCACCAGTAAAGCTTTTAGAGTTTTTAATAAGAATTCACTTTGTGTGAAGGAAACACCTCATGTTGTTTTTTATGAATCTACTTTTGAGTTCAAGGTGGATTCTAAGTCTTCTGATGAGACCCAGAATCAGACTACACCCAGAGTTATCAAAGTCAATCCACCTGTTCTTGATTCAGATTCAGATGATGACCCATCTCCTGGTTCTCTGAAGCAGCAGCCTTCACAAGGAGCAGAACCAGAAGAGGTTGGAACTCCTGTAGGGGGAAGCTCTTCTGCAGGTGGTGATAATCACCAAGGCACTGCAGAAGATGATCAACCAGGCAAGACCACGGGAAGGAGGACCCTGGTTGATCACCCCAATGACCTAATCCTTGGAGATCCAACTAAGGGTGTCCAGACTAGGAGATCTCTTAACTTAGCTGCCTTATTCAGTTGCTATGTGTCCTTGATTGAGCCTAAGAACATCAAGGAGGCACTGAAAGATTCAAATTGGATTATTGCAATGCAAGAGGAGCTGAATCAATTCACCAGACAGGATGTTTGGGAGCTGGTAGACAGACCAAGACATCAAAAGGTGATAGGCACTAAGTGGGTCTTCAAGAATAAGAAAGATGAGAATGATGTCATTACTAGGAACAAGGCAAGGCTAGTGGCTCAGGGCTATTCTCAGTCTGAAGGAATAGACTATGATGAGACATTTGCTCCTGTTGCCAGACTAGAAGCCATCAGATTGTTCTTAGCATATGCTGCTCACATGAAGTTCAAAGTATACCAGATGGATGTGAAATCTGTCTTTCTTAATGGGATTCTCATTGAGGAAGTGTATGTGGAACAACCTCCTGGTTTTGAACAAGGTAACAAGGTGTTCAAGCTTAAGAAAGCTCTTTATGGGCTGAAGCAGGCACCCAGAGCATGGTATGACACTCTATCTCAATTTCTTCTGGACAATGGTTTTACTAAGGGTAAGATTGATAGGACCTTGTTTAGGAAAGAAGAAGGAAAGGACATCCTTCTGGTCCAAATATATGTTGATGACATTATATTTGGATCCCCTAACAAGAAGATGTGTGAAAAGTTTGGTGAACTCATGCAGAGTCAGTTTGAGATGTCCATGATGGGTGAGATGAATTACTTTTTAGGTTTGCAGGTTAAGCAATCAGAGAAGGGAATCTTTATTAATCAGGCAAAGTACACCAGAAACATGTTAGAGAAATTTGGAGTAGGATCTAGCAAAGCAGCCAAGATCCCTATGATGACAAATTTTAACATGGATCCAGATGAGTCTGGAGAGAGTGTGGACCAGACTCAGTACAGATAGGCTTGGCAATGGGGCGGGGAATCCCCGATCCCCGCGGGGATCCGCCCCGAACGGGGCGGGGAATCACCGAAATAAACGGGGACGGGTGCGGGGACGGGGATTTTTTTCCCCGTAAGCGGGGACGGGGCGGGGACGGGGATAGTATTCCCCGCCCCGCGGGGATCCCCGCCCCGTTCCCCGCGGGGATCCGTATTATTTTTATATAATTAATATATTTATATGTTTATAATATATAAATTTTAAAGTAAATTATAAATAACTATATCATAATTGTCCTACTCAATTAACTATTTATTTTAAAATTACATCTATATTTATTTTAATATTATGTTATTAGTTTCAAGTTATATATAATTTCACTTTAAAACATATATTAACTAAAAATATTAGAATTAGAGACTCTTAAAATTGTTTAAATTAATTTTTCTTAACATCAATTTAAAATAATTGTTGTTTATGATTAATTTTTTTAATTTTTATACTATATTATATATTTTTTTATTTTAAAAAATGAGATAAAAAAATATCTAAATGGGGAACGGGGAATCCCCGCGGGGACGGGGATCCCCGCGTGGCGGGGATGGGGGAGAAAAATTCCCCGTTTATTTTGCGGGGACGGGGACGGGGAATCCCCGAATTCACGGGGACGGGGATGGGGAATGGCATCCCCGGCCCCACCCCGCCCCGTTGCCAAGCCTAAGTACAGAACACTTATTGGTTCTCTTCTGTACCTGACTGCAAGCAGACCAGATATTACCTTTGCTGTTGGAGTTTGTGCCAGATTTCAAGCTAATCCCAAGAAAAGTCACTTGGAAGCAGCAAGGAAGATTTTGAAATATCTTAAGGGAACAGTGAATTTAGGATTATGGTATCCTGCAGATGACAATTTGGAATTGAGTGGTTACTCAGATTCAGACTATGGTGGATGCAGAATAGATAGGAAATCTACAAGTGGAACATGCCAATTTCTAGGGAATAAATTGGTATCCTGGTTTTCTAAGAAGCAGACTTCAGTTGCTACATCAACAACAGAAGCAGAGTACATGGCTGCAGGGAGCTGTTGTTCTCAACTACTTTGGATTAGTCAACAGCTTAGGGATTACCAGATTAGAGCCAAGGATATTCCTATATTCTGTGATAGTAATAGTGCCATTGCAATTACACAGAATCCAGTTCTTCATACCAGGTGTAAACATGTTGATATAAGGCATCATTTTATCAGAGATCATGTTGAGAAGGGAGATATAAGGATGGAAAAGATTGCAACAGAGAAGCAGAGAGCAGATATCTTAACCAAGTCTTTGGCTGAGACCAGATTCAGAGAGTTAGCTTTTGAGTTAGGATTGTTGGATCCGGAGACAGATTTGTTGTAGAGGGAACAACAGAGAAGTATCCTTTGTTTTAGTACTTTATTTCATACATTTATTTTCTTAAACTAACATACCTGCAGATTAGACATATCAGAGAAGGAATATCTCCAGATGAGGTATACACCAGGTGACACTTGTCCCAGATGAAGTGCTGAGCCAAATTCCACAATATCCAAAGTCTTCTCTGACCAGAACCAGATGAGTTTCATCAGAGGAGATGTAACATCAGATTAGCTGTGGTATCATCTGGTTACAATATCAGGTGACAGGTATGGTCTTACTTCTCTGGCCTCTGATCATTGGGATACACCTTTCAAATTAGTAAGTACACTCAAAACGTTTCAACTTCGGAGTGTATTAAAGACTAGGGTATAGGGCCTAGGCAATCATTTTGCTTTTTCTCTTGACTGCCACAAAACCCCTTTATGCCCCGTCCCAATGACTATGCCAACGCACCAGATTAAATCTGTATCTTGCCTTACTTTGTGGCCGTCGAATTTAATCACTGTGCAAAATGTCAATCAATGCTAAAATTGATTTTGTTTCCTCAATTAATTTCTAAAATTACACGCGTTCACACCTCATTTAATAATCTAGCCACGCGTATTACCCTATTTAAATTAAATTTCCTGTCAATCTGTCTTTTCACGTTTCCATACTTTCAAACTCTAACCTCTCTCTGCAAAGCATTTTCTCTCTCTCTCTCTCTCTCTCTCTCTCTTTCTCTCTTTCACAGTAATGGCACCCAAATGCAATTTCGATCCAGACTATGTCTGCAAGAAACTCAAGATAGAAATGGTGGTGGACTTCTATTCCACTAAGAATCCGGCCGCTTTGGAGATTTTGGAACTTCTCCGACGTTCTGGGCTGGAGGAGTTGATCTCAAAGGTTCCCAAGGATTTGCGTACCTTGGATGGATATGCTGCTCAGTTTCTTATCCGGATGAAGATCCATGAAGACCATATTTCATCCAAGATTGATTCAGAGGATGTTGTTTTCTCGAAGGCAGACTTCTGTGGTCTTTTTGGTAACCTTTCTACGGAAGGTGTGGACCCACTGAAGTATAGAGAAGGAGAGGCGTTGGAATCCTTCAAGATGTTTGCCAGAAATTCATGCCAGAATATTACTAAGGGCTTCTTGGACAAGCATCTTAGGCAGAAGTATAAGGTGTTATTTGACATTGTGGTAAAGATTCTCATGTGTGAGAGCCATAGCACAGATGCCATCTTCGTTGGCAGGCTCTGTGTTATGAGGGCCATTCTGGATGGTGTTCAATGTAACTGGGCTGAGTTCTTCTGGGGGGTGCTGAGGAAGAACAAGGTGAAAATCCAGAAGGAAGAATGCCCCCAGTTACCAGGAGAGCAACAATTTGTGTTCAATGCTAATGTATCATTGGGCACAAAACTCACCCTAATTCTGGATTCGATCCTTCCAGAGAAGAAATGGAGACAATCCTGGTGTAAGGGCTTTCATAAGTCCAAGATTATGTTCTCCAAGGATGGTTCCCTTCATGGCCATCCTGATTCTGATGGTGAGCAAGCCATCCCTGCACCTCCCCTCCAAGCCTTTCCCTCACCTGCTAAGGGGCAGAAGCAACAGCAGTAGCAGAAGACCCAGAGGAAAGCTGCTGAAGTAACTGGTTTATCAACCATTGCTTTCTCTGGTTCCTCTGAGGAGGACCAGATCCCTCTTCTTGATGTACTGAAGAAGAAGAGTGAGGTTGCCAAGAAGGCAGGAGCTTCAAAGAGGAAGAGGCCAGAGGAGGCCAAGAAGAAATCTGCCAAGAAACCAAGGACTGGCAAAAGAGCTCCCAAGAAATCCCTCCTGGTGGATGAGCCGTCAGAGGAGGAAGAAGAGGAAGAGATTGAGCCTCTTGTGAGGAAATCCAAGGCCAAGAGAGCCCTTCTTCAGGATCCTGACTCTGGATCTGATCTTGGAGAGGCCTTGGAAAAGGCAATTGAGGATGCCTCCCAGATGATGGAGGATGCTCCAGAGTCTGCTGTACCTGCTGGTGTTGACCCAGCAGAGGTAAACCCTTCCCTTCCATCTTTTTCCCCCATTAATCTTGTCTCCCCCTCTACCTCTCCCCCAGATAATATTCCCCAAAACCCATCTGCCTCTGGTACCCCTATTGTTCCACCAGAGCAGATTATACCAGATACCCCAGTATATACTCCCTCTACCATTCATACCCAAACACCTTCTCCCCCAACTTCCCAAACACATCTTCCCACAAACCCCTCTCCCCCACCTTCTGTACCAGAGGTACCCTCAACCTCTTCTGGTGCAGAAATCCCCCCTCCAAACACTTCCACCTCCCAGATACCTCCTACACCTTCTGTACCAGATGTTCCATCATCTTCTGGTGCAGAGCAACCTATTCCTACACCCTCTACTTCACAAAATCCTAACCCTCCCCAAACCCATACAGACCAGGACCCAACCATTTCTATGGCTTTGGGATTCGTTGGCCCTCCCCCTTCTCCTACATGTTTAACCAGCGATGATAGTGAAGATGAGGAAGCTTCACTTGAGCCTGCTGACTTAGCTCCTTCCTCCTCTGCCTCTGGGCCCAAACCCTTCACTTTCTCATCTGCAGAAATGGGTCCCATTAGGCAGAGTATGAGTGTAAGTGCTCAGCTCTGGTTAAGAGAGCATTTCCCAGTTCTTCTGGAGCACTTACCACTTCTGGCAGAGCTTACTGATGCCAAGGTCTGGAGCAAGGCCAGACTTGAAGATGTGGAGGACCTAATGATGTTGCTTGAGGAAATAGGTCCCTCCAACTTCACTGCTTGGGAGATTGAGCTAAAGCAGAGGCTGAATATTCAGAACCCAGCAGAGCTGGAGACTCCAGAGCTATATTCAGATGAGGAAGACTTTGAGATGTCTCCTGCCGTGCTCCAGAAGATGAAAGTTTTCTTCAATGAGCAAATCATGCAGATTGGGCGCTTTTCAAAAGCTATTCAACATATGACCCCTGCTATGATAGAGCACCAGATCAAGCATGAGAGGAGAATCTTCCTGAAGCAGCTAAAGTCTTCCCTGGCAGAGGTAAAGGCTTCTTTTAAGGCTAATGGCTTATTTGTCAAGCTGGATGTCATGCATAGCCAGAAGCAGCTTCAAGAGCACGTGCTGGAGCAGTTGAGACCTGTCTCTGTGCTCAAAGTGGAGATGGCCAGCCAGATGATTCAAACTGCCAAGCTGAAAGACTCCCTCCAGGAGATGTTGGAGAAGCAAGAGAGACTTGTTGCAGAGTCTAAAGCTTACCTGGAGGAGGCCAAGCAGCTGCGTGATCTTCACTCTTCCTCCAACACTGCCTTGCCTGATCTTATACGGCAGGTAGTGGAGCCCCTTCTTGATGAAGTTAAAAAGGGGGAAGAGAAGGCCAGAACTGATCTGGCGAAGACCACAAATGAAACTCTCTTCAGCCATGGAGCTCGTCTGGACCTGCTAGAGAATACATTGGCCCAGGCGGAGTTGCAGAAGAAGAAGAAGGAAGAGCTCAAATATCTTTCCATGGCTAAGCAGCTTGCTGCAGAAGAGGAGTCTGAAGCAGAGCAGGATCCAATTTCCATCTCTGGACCTGCAAAGAGGAAGATAAGGAAAGTAAAGAAGAGCTTCCTTGAATCTGTGGTTGAAGAAGCAGAGAAGAGATTCAAGGAAGAGTCGCCTGAAGAGAGGCAAGCAAGGATAAGGAAGAACATAGATGAAGAGCAGAGACTCCGATATGTTAGAAGGCAAAATAAGAAGAGCAGAGAAGCTGGCATCACTCCTGGTGCTAGTGGATCCAGCTAGAAGAGAAAAGGGCCTGTTGAAGTCATGAACATCATTCCTCTCAGGACAGAAGGGTCCTTTGACTCAACTGTTCCTGTACCTTTGATAGAAAAATGGAGAGAAGCCAAGACTCTCTGGTTCATTCAACATTACATCCAGAGACCTCCACTAGAGGATGATGCTCTCATCAACAGGACCTTCCATTTTTGGATGCAGGCATATGATGCAGATCTGTACAAGCAGTTGATGGATTCAACCATTGAATTCAACCTGGAAGTCACTGCTCCTGAGTTCCATTTTCTCAACACTCCAATGGCAGGAGACCAGGTTGATTGGGCTGAGCTGAAGAAACTGTACAAGACAAAGGTGTTGGCAAACTTCACCCCATCATCTTCTGCAGGGTTGAAGGCCATTCAAGACAGGTTTCTTGACTGGTTTCTGGTGCCCAAAGACAACAGAAGATATGCATAGAATAGGATCTGATATTCAATGTAATTTGTAATCATTCTTGTCCTTATTATTAATGAAAATATCATATCTTCTCTGTTCTAAAGACAACCTCTTGTTGTCTTAATTGTTTGCCTGATAAGATCTATTCTAAGGTCTTATCCTTTAATGTTTTCTTGCTTAAGTTTATTATTCTTGATCAGTTCTGGTAGTGTTTTAACTCCATCAAAAAGGGGAAAATTGTTAGGATAAAAATTGTTAGTTTTGATGAGTTAAAACAAACCAGAAGATGTAGTAGGACCATCTGGACCTGTTAGCCAGATGATGAGCTAGATTAGGACTTAGTCTAGGGGGAACTGCCAGACCAGAAGACTTCACCAGAAGAGTCACCAGAAGACCCCTCCAGAGGACTTCTCCAGAGGACTCCATCAGAAGACTTCACCAGATGAGACAGACCAGAGGCAGAGGACCTTCCCCAGACTAGACGAGTCCGGACCAGACGAGTCTGGTGGAACAAAAGATGCTCAGTTTGATCCCCTTACTCTACTGAGTATTCTGGTTCTTGACCAGATGAGGACCAGAAGACACCGAGGTTGCCTGGTGTCTGGTCTTGCCTTCTCTATTGAGAATCAAAGTTAGGCAGAGGAAGCTATTGACCGTTGGTAATTCAAATCAAGTCAACAAGATCAGGATTGGAAAGTATTTGAAGATAATCAATCCAAGGATCCCACCAACCCAATCAATCAATTAGGGAATTGATTGATTGAGGCTTCCTTATATAGAGGATCTGATTGGATTAGCCCTCCAACGACTAGTCCTAATCCCCTCTATATATACAAGAGTGCAGTTCAAGAAAAAGCTCTAGAGACTCTACACGCGCACATAGCATACTAAGCTTTTTGATCACTAAGCATTTGCACTCACTTTGTTCTTAATTACTCATCCAACTCGTAAGGAGTTTATATACTCAACCTGTTCATCTTGTTAGACAAGGTTGGAGTAAGTTTGTCTTTAGATCGAAGTTAGATCTAAAGAGATTGTAAGAAGATGCTGGTACTTCGGAAATTCCAGTAAGTTGTGAGTTTGTTGGTTGGATAGTGAGACCCCTTTGATCAAGGGAGAGTGGACGTAGGATATTCAGATCCGAACCACTATAAATACGGTGTTATTTATTGCTTTCTTTAATACCTGTTGTTTATTATTTGTGCTCTTAGAAAAGATTTTCTCTAAAGACATTTTGGTTATAAAGGCTTCCGCAATTAATCTATCTAGTGGGACCAACATAAGGACATTCCTCACACTACATTACCAACTATTAAACAAATAAAATAGCGTTCTCGTACCACATTTGTTCTTCCTCCGGCTCTTCTTTTTTGGCCTTGTTTTCTTTGCATTGCCGCTCCCCATCCCTTTTTTTTTCTTTCCTCTACACAAAGTTATACCATGTCACCAAAACAAAACTAGCAAACATAACTATTGCGCTGACCAATACACATAGATCTTACTCGTTTTACTATCATTTTTGAGATCCTCTAACTTGCCACTGGCGGCACTATGACCAGGTACGTGATCTACACCCCCTCCACCTATTTACACAACAACAACAATGCTTAAACCCGCAAAACCATTCATCGGTACACAAGAACATCTATGGTACTAACTATCATCAGAATTGTGGTACACAATTTCACATATCTAAACAAAAAAAAAATTAAACAACAACCTCAGTAAATATAAACCATACCCAATAATGGCGGATAAATCTCAAAACTAACAACAAAGTGTCAGTAATTTTATTATTTTGGTACTAGGGCCTCGATATCGACATTACCTACGGGATCTATTCGCTTTGGCGGCGAACTAAATGCGTGCTTTTTCACCCCGTCCTCCTCCTCGAAATCACTAAGCAACACAAGCCTTCGCTTTCCAACCATGCCCATCCGATACCAAACCGGGCTGAATCTGCCCAAAAAAATAAAAACAAATTAAAGATCAACTTTCAAAAAATTACCACAGGTTGCTCCATTACAGACTATGCAGTTTCTAATTATACCAACAGTTAACCCTATTTCACAAACAAACCTTCACACATGCCGGAATTTGTGGGAAAAATCGAATTTCTATCTACAAAGAAAGTATGCCCATGCCACATACAAGGTTCCTCCTTAACACAATACACATTTTCACAGAAAGTTTGTGTTACAAAATATATACTCCACATATGTTATTAATCATGTTTTAATTTGTCTTCTACCATCAAGTAAAATTTATATTCACACGGTCCCGGAGGAACTTGGACCTCTCATTGGGCACACTTTATAAATAAAGTAGTGACATATGGGTAAGTATGTATATATTGTTGTGAATGTGCATGCAGATCAATGTTTCTTTTTATGTAATGTGCAAGTTCTTTAGGGATGGACCAAAAAGTATGCAAGTTTCTCGGGACGAAAGGAGTACAACATAAAAAAGATCGGGTCATTTGGACCGCTCATGACCCATTGCACCAAATTGACCCAAGGCCATTAGGCCCGTCGGGCCAAATGAGCCTGAGTTTTTTTGGACTTGCGCAACCCATGCTTAACCTCGGATAGGTTGGATCGGTTCATCTGGCAGCTCTCAAATTGCTGGCTCTAACCCTTTTACAATTTCTATTATTTAGATTCCAGGGTTAGAAGATGTGCTTCTTTTTTTTTTTACAACTTTTTTTTTTAAATGAACATGCTCTTAAATTTAAGGAGTTTTATAAATTCAGGACGCAAAAGATAGTAAAACTATCAATTTAAGGCCTAAAAGATTTTTTCTATTGATCCAAGACCTGAAAGATACAAAACTATTAAGTCAAGACCCGAAAGATAGAAACTATTAATTTAGACTTACACATTTTAAGACATGTTTGACTTATTATAATTTCTAGTTATGATAATTAGCATTTTCCACGTGCAGAAAAAAGATGCATACTTTTCATGGACAGAGGAAGTATTAATTTCACGTGATTGAAAACTATTAGAAAAGAAAAATAATATATAAATAAATAAGAATATAAATTATAATACGCAAAACATGGGCTTAACATTTTTTAATCTAAATTGATGGTCTCTATTTTTTAGACCCTGGATTCATAGTTTTCTATCTTTCAGGTCTTGAATCAATAAGAAAAATCTTGCATGTCTTCAATTGATAATTTTAACATCTTTTAGGTTCTGAATTGACATTTTTCCATAAGAAGGGAATTATTTCACTTGATGATGTCAACATTACGAAAATTATTTTTATGTTAAGGATTTCTAACATGGATGACATACAATAGTAAACTCTATTTGCATTACAAACTTCTCTCTCTCCCTCTCTCTATTAGAACATCTGTCGGTGGAGAAGATCATCGAGCGATTCAGTGGTGGTCTTATGTTATTGTCTAAGTCAGTCTTAGCCTTACATCAGAGCCATGATGATCGATTCCAGCGTAGTGGGTGGAAAAAGCATTGTGAGCTGAACAATGACCTCTCTCCCTCTCTCTCTTCCTAGCACTTCCACATCGAAAATGCCATTGACCATCACACCACAAGAGCCACTAATTATGCGTTATGGAAAATGTGCAAAAAGGTAGCAGTGATTAGTGTGATAATTGTTTGAAATTGAACAAATTCATAAACTTGAGCAAACAATACACGAGTTTAACATTAATTGAAGTCAATTAAATAATGGAACCATGTGATGGACGTCGAAAAGAGAATTGCAACAAGAAAATAATCAAGTCAATCACAGTTCGGAGGCTCACATTATGAAGAAAATAAAATTGAAAGTTGAAAAAAAAATAAGAAAATTGGTCGTGCGCAACTAGAAACGTGCTCGACCGTGCTGATTGAGCAGCACACAAAAATTTACAAAAGAGATGTGTATTTTATGGTGCTTGAGCAACCCTGCTCGATTGAGCAAGCTTCTAGGCTAAAAGCAAACGCATTTTACATGTCGTGCTCGAGCAGATCTATTCGACCGTGTACCCCAAAAATCACCAACAAACTCAGTTTTGACCTAAGAACACGGGCCAGAGCATTTAGAGGGGTATAAATACCCTTATTTTTGGGTTTTGAAGGATAGCAGCCATTAGGAATAGTATAGAAGAGATACCAAGAGATACTTTTCAATTTCTTAAGCTTTTTTCATAGTTTCTTCCATAGAATGACATAGTATAGTTTAACTTTCTATACATTATCATCTATTTTCAGTTGTATTTCAATTTCAAGCAATTTCACGTGAATTTTTGGTGTTTCATCAAGTTTGTAGTAGAATTCACTCTAAAGAGGTGACATCTTTCATTTATAGTGATTTTCTTGTTATTTTCATTATGAATTTAACTTTTATTATCATTTTGTCCATGAGTTTGTTAATTTTGACCATGGGCTAATATCTAAATACTTTGGGTGTTTGATTTATGAGAGATTTGAGTGTGATTATGTTGTTATGACTTTGATTGTGCTATGAAATTGGTATTGTAGCTTCAGTTGATATGTTTATCTTAATTAGATTAATTGAGTGAATTTAGTAGCTCTTGAATTGGTTGTGTCATGCTTGGACAAGAGTTGATTTTATTGATCTTGTAGTAGGGGATTTAGTTGATTGATTCAATTCTCATAGTACTCTACTTAACCGAGGAAGAGTAGATGACTTAGATCATCATTAATAAATATTAGATGCATAAATTTGAATGTTTGGGTACTTAGTGAAGGGAGAATTATAGAGATGCATTGCACTTCTCTAGTTATTCTCTATCCTATGAGTTTTTGGTAGTTAATTAGGTTCTAGTAAATTCGATTGATCCCCCAAGCCTCAAAAGGGATAAATTTTCAATTGTTTTGTGATAGCTCTTAACGATGCCAATAATTAAAATAGCACAAGAAAGTCTGTAGTAATGTAAGTAGCACCAATTCACTCATAAGTATAACACTCAAATCATTTCTCTCACATTGGTGTTTCACACCAAAGTTAGTTAATTCAGTTGTTTATTTAGCTTGTAATTTGCCTTTAAGTTACTTTAGTTCGTTTACTTAATTGTTTATGATTTTCTTTTTAAATGACAAGTTATTATAACATTATGACGACATATGATTTTGGGCCTCTATTTTTTTTCCTAGGTCCTTGATTTGATGACTACTTGATTGCTTGCTTAACTATAATAATTTCATTCGCTTTTTGATCATGTTTAATTTATGATAAAAATATGAAAAGGTCAAACAGTCAACAAGACGTCAAGTCATGTACAATGATTTTGTATCAAATTGTTATAATAGAAAAGGTTTGACCCACCGAATTAATTGCATTTGATTATTGAACGGGAAATGCTTGTATCAAAATGCAAAAAGGGTTGTACCCCTATGTTATTGTCCCTAATTTTAATTAATTGTTTCCTTCTAATCAAATTTTCATAGTTACAATTAAGGATTATTATAATAATCAATATTAACACATGTATTTAAATGCATTAAATTTTTACATAATCTATACTGTTTTTTATACACGAATTTAAGTATATTAATTTTTTGCATAATCTTTAGAGTTTTATTATACAATATCATTAATGAGTAGGTATTTTTTTTTTAAAATTTTATTCTTTAAATATCATTATACAATATCACATGAACTCTTTTTGTTTTTGGTTTTTAATGTCATTGTGAATGATATTATTTAAAAAAATGTTTGATTTTCAAATTATAACACTTTGTATATGTACAATACTGATACTTGGAAAAAAAAGCACGTGAACTCGAATTCACATAAATTTTATTATTGTTAATGGAATAATTTGGTCTTTTGTGCATCTATTGTAAAAATGTGTATTTGATTAATTTAAAATTTTAAAAATGTGCATTAATTTTTGTGTGTGTGTTTGTGTTTGATTGTTAAGACAGTACATAGGGTTTTGATAAGGTAATTGATGTTGACAAAAATTTATTAGACGGTCTTATAAATTAAACATGTCTCATTTACTGCTTCCTCAGTCAAAATTTATAATGCATATATTCCTCTTCTGGTTTGTCCAAATTTGGAATGTATATATAAAAAATGGAAAAACAATACCCGCAACACTTTATCCCTATCCTCAAATATCTCTATATAATTACTTAAATTGTCATTGACTTAATTTATAAATAATCACTTTATTCATAAATGGACCCATATTTTCAACACCCTTTATTTTTTATTTAACTCATCTACTTTATATATAAACAATCAATCTTGTTTAAAACTTGTGTAAAAGGAATCAAACGTTCCAAAATTGAATGGAGGGAGTATATTATATGAACCATGAGTTAATGGAGCCCCTAATCCAATTATGTCTTACAGAAAAATCTAACCTAAATACTTACCAGAAAGTAAATTTTTATATCGTAGATAAGATTGTTTCATAAAAATTACAATACTCTCTCATTGGATAATTAAATTAATATTATGAAAAGTAGTGTAATAATGTTTGAGCGACTGTATATTGATTCATCATGTGTTGTACTGCGTGTTGCATGTGAATAATGATTTGAGTAATGAGAAATAAATGTTAGGGGTAGAGATTTGATATATTAAATTAATAGATATATATATTAGATAATTCATTGTGTATGAGAATTTGTGGTTGGAAAAAAAGTATTATGAGTAACACTTATTTGTGCTATTATATTATAAAACTAGTGCACAATTAATAATATTTAATTGAAACAACTAATATTGTTTAGTGAGCACAATTACTAATACTGATCAGCTAATATTGTTCAATAAAAATAATTAACATTAATTGTTTAATGAAAACATGGTGTTATTAAGTAATTAATAATATTCAATAAAAACAACTAATATCATTTAAAAATACACATCATTTGCACGGTGCAATTGATATATGCAAGATGAAAGAACTGCATCTCATCTAAAAGTCCGAACTTCTAGAGGGGTGTGAAATTACATCCCATTTATATTAATTTTCCTAACACTCCCCTTCACTCGTGGGTTAGATTCTCTACTTTATCATTTTGGGATAAGACCCATCAAACAGATAATTTAATATAGATAGATTTGCTTTCAATTACCTGATTTGACCGAATTTATGAAAAGGTGTAGAGTTAATCCATTTATATTAATTTTCCTCATACAAAAACTTGCCAAGTATTATATGATAGGAATATAGTGAATTTAAAATCCTACATGAAAACCCTCACAAACAACCACAATGTAGGATTTTGACAGTAAAATTTTGTTTCCAAAATCCCCAATCAAAACTCAGCCAGAAATTAAACAAATGATATTCTGAGCAGAATTGTATAGAAATCCAAGGTGATGAATCCATAGCAATTAGATTAATTAGAGAACCTTTATTTTTATGTAATAAAAGTAATTATTTTCCACTAATGTCACCCATGCATCTTTTTTAGTAGGTTGAGTCCATAAATTGGCAATAAACAATAATGACAAATTGCACCAAAACATTTAATTTTTTTCCTAAACAGACCTGCCCAATTGCATTCTTGGATACTATCACCATAAAGTGGACAATTCAAACAATCATGAATAAAAAAATAATAATAAATAAATAAAGGAACATTCCTAATTAGGAGGCTGATTTGCCCTATAAATAATGTACAAAGTTTCCAAGGGTTTCACCACCCATCATTCCAATAAGAGTGTGAATTAAAGTTAGCTAGTATTCACCCCCCAACCCAATGGCTTTGCCAACCTACCACACCGTGAAAAGGGCCTACTACTATAACTTCTACCCTTCTAGGGCAGAGGAGGAGATCGGAGCACCCAACACCTCCGTCACTGGCTCTCGCTACCGCCGAATGCTGGTGGAGATACGCGACGTGCAAATGCCGCCGTTGTACGATCCCCACAACCCTTGGCAGATCAAGAAAACCCTAAGCCACTTTGAGGTCGCCTCCGGCAAAATCATCGTGCCGTTCAACGACACCTTCCAGCACGTTCTCCGCTACTGGAATTTTTGCATGGCTACCCACCTCGCCGTTTATGGGCATAGGGTTGGTGTAGTTGTGTGGGATTTCACGGTTGACAAAAAACCCAGGTTTCATAAGGGGGATGATTTTTACTTTCAAATCACCCCCCACGAAAACTACGTGCTCACATGCATGGAAATGATGAGGGAGAGGAAGGTGAAGGCGGGTGACAAGATAGGGCTCTATTGGGACTCCAATGATTCATGCTTTTGCATCAAGTTTTTCTATTAGGGTTTGTGATGGAGATTTTTTTTCAATTGATTGGATGAATGTTGTGACTTGATCCAATCATTTGCAAAATGATTTGATTGATTGTTGTATTTTTTTTCCTTTGATTGATTGTTGTACTTTTAGCAATTCGCAAAATTTCCTGTTACTCAATAGTGTATCACAGCTAATGCTGTGATATATTATTAATGTTTTGTCGTCATTGTAATAAAGGCGTTTTGCTATAAAAGAAAATAAAATATTTGAATTCGCATGAGTGATTTTTCACGCGTTATTGTTCATTTCGGATTTTCTTTTAAGTTTGATACGTGTAATTTTTCATTTCGGATCTTCTTTTAAGTTTGATACGTGTAATTTTTCATTTCGAATCTTCTTTTATGTTTAATAATAAATGTCGTACGTATTACACTCTTCAAATAGACATAATGAATTTTTTTTATTAGAATTTTCCAAATTAATTAATCGATTTTTGCACTGGATACCTAGTATTAAAACATTTTTTTTTTTTTTGCAAACTAGTGTTTTTTTTAACCTTTTATCAGAATAATGTAATTCGTTGGATGGTCGACGAACCTCTTGCCTCCTCCTCTGAGATCTCTAGTGCTTCAAGCGAACCATAATTTGATAAACTAAATAATGTTGAAAGAATTTCGATATGGACTGAATTTCAACTTTACCCTTTGGGAAGGAGGCCTATCGAGTGTATAATTTAATACAAGTGGATTTTTCTATAGGATTTAAATATGCAGAACGTGTGTGTAAGTCAAAGATTCGAATATGAAATAATTTCATCGTCTTATCTAAAATTAAACTTGAATTTACAGAGAAGTGTGAAATTCATTCATTAATAGGGGTGTGCAAAATACGGTTTGAACCGAAAAACCCGACCAAACCAAACCGAAATACAAATTTTGGTTCGGTTTTTGGTTTATGGTTCGGTTTACGGTTTTGAAATTTAATTTTTTTTATTTCGGTTTGGTTTACGGTTTTTACTAATTAAAAACCATATAGACCGAACCAAACCGAAATATTATTTATAATAATAATATATTATATTTATATTAATATTCACTAAATTAATATTTAATAGCTTTATTCTAATATAATATAATAATATTAATATTATATTATTTATATTCACGCATAAAAGACTTGAGTTGATTTGTGTTTTGCATAAAATACTTGAGGAGTGGTGTTTTGTGTTGATTATATTTTTCAAATTATTGCTTAGATTTTGAAAATTATTATGTTGATGTTTTTATTGAATTATGTAGTAGGTTTATTGATGCATCTTTGCTTAAATTAGCATTTAGATGTTGACATGTTGCAAATAATTGGATGAAACATGTGTGTTGATGCTAAAAAAAATTAAATATATTTAAAAAAAAGTGTAAAAGATTTCGGTTTGTACGGTTTGGGACCGAACCAAACCGAAATATTTCGGTTTGAGACCGAACGGTTTTTTAAAATATGGTTCGGTTTTTGGTTTGTAAAAAAATTTTGGTTTGGTGTTCGGTTTAGTTAATACGGTTCGGTTCGGTGACCGAACCGACCGTTGCACACCCCTATTCATTAAATTAATTTTGTAACAAATATAATATTAATTTATATTTAACGCGTTATTTTTCATTTTCTTTTTCAATATTTGTTGTATTATGATCTTCAAACACATATAATGGGCTTTTATCATGAGTATTTATAGAGTGATATTGGTACATACATGAATCATTGAAGGATGTTAGTTGTGTTTACTAAAAAGTATTAGTTGTTTCTGCTGAAGAGTATTAGTTATTTTTACTGAAGAGTTTTAGTTTGTTTTCAACAAACAACTAATACTCTTCAGTGAAAACAAGTAATACCCTTCAGTGAAAACTTAACAATTAGTATTCTTTAGTGAAATAACTAATACCCTTTAATAGTTCATATATGAACAATTTTCACTCGATACTTTGTCTTTATCATATTATTATAAATAATTAATAACCTTTTAACAAAATATTGTAAGGTGTGGAATGTTCAAAAGAACTCTCGCTGCTCCTAAGTGCTTTGTAGAAGGGGGTTATTGAATCATACACATCCACATGCACTCGTATGAGTGTGATCAAATGACTCTCATTTTGCATAACACTGTGTTGTACAAAATGAAATCCTATTCCCTTTGCTCCCATGACTCTCATCTTTGATAAACTAAATAATAAGAAAAATATTCTCGTGTGGGGAGGATGAAGTTGCAAATCTTTGATACTAATAGAAAAATAAATGAATTAACTTCACATTTCTTTATAAGTTCTAACTTTTAGATAAGATACAATTATCTCATGGTCTCATTGCCAAAAATCTCACTCCAACACGTACAGAGTTTGATTCCTGAATTCAGTCCACGAGTGAGTGAAAGTATTTGGGAAAAAATTGAAAAATATTCATCTCCTAAAAAAACCTCGAACTTGTAGTGTAATATGAAATTAATTCATTTATATTAATCCAACAATTATAATGTATACGTTTAATTTTGACGTATTTGATGTGTAAAATATAATTATATGATGTATTTGATATATAATTTTTTTAAATTATCTTGTATATACACTGTATCAAACTAAATTATATATATATATGTATATATACGTACGTACGTACGAGCGTGTGTAATTATTTTGTAAGTATATTGTGAAAAAGAAAATCATTTGGAGTAATAAAATAATATACCACCCTATAAAAATAGATGGGTTAGTTGTAAAAAAAAATATCATCACTTTTAAGGTGTTGAATAATCACAACACATTTTTTTTCTTCAATTAATTCGATGCATTACCTTTTTTAGTTGGAGCCAACATTTTTTCCACCTGAGATATTATACTATTTGGGCTCATTCGAAAAAAAAAAAAAAAAAAAATATATATATATATATATATATATATATATATATATATATATATATATATATATATATGCAAGACGGTATACCTGGTTTAGATTTTTTTTTTTTTTTTTTTAAAGGAGATGTAAGGTTTGCATTTTCAGACTAAAAGATTATGAAAATGAAATATCGAGCGAGCCGTCGTAAACATTGAGTAAAATATACTAAAGCCGCTAACCTACTATTCAATGCTTTATTAAATGACCATATCGTCTAATTAGAACATTTTTGTGGTAATAGAGGATGCATTATGAGCTTCGCTACTTAATGAGTTTATTTCTCTTCTATAAATTTGGTAATTATTCTATCTGTGCCTGAAAATTAGTCATGGTTGCCTTATTAGGTCGTCCCCGAAAAATAGTTTTGTTGCCTAAAATAAAAATAATAAATTTTATCTACATTTTTCAACCTACATAGATAACATTTTTAAAATAATTTATTTTGTACTTGATGTGACACAATATTCTTACTTTTTATACGTATTATATCAAAAAAAAAAAATTTAAAAACCGTACAAAAAGTAACATGACTATATTTTGGGGACGGAGAGAGTGGGATTTTTTATAGGAGTTGTTGTTTCTGAGAAACCCACTTTTTTTTTATTCTTCAAACTATAATTTTATGTTGGCATGCTTCTTCATTTATTTTACCATTTTAAATATAAAAGTGTCATTACTAATATTTTAAAATCTTCTGATGACGTTCTTTTTGGATTTTAAAATAATAGGATATTGGTTTTGAAATTTAAATTTGGTTCTCGGAATTTTAAAAATTGATTTAAAAAAATTATCACTGCCACACTATACATCTACTATCAGAAAACTAATAAGCAAACACCCAACTTACTATCTATATATAAGGATTTAAAAGCCTCCTAAATTTCAAAATGTTGGCTTTTATAAACAACTTAAAACAAAATAGAACACACCCTTATAAACCAGTATTCAACTTCATAAATCAATATCTTTTTTTTTTTATATATACTCGAATGCTTGATATTATTAGTCAAATGTGTTTGATATTAATTTAGTTTTTTTTTTTTTTTTTGAAGACTTGAAACTTTGAACTTAAATATTATAATACAATATTTATTATACTAAATCTGAATAATTTAAATATATGTTAAAAAAATTTATTCACATTCTTGAATAATAATATGATACCATTAATCCCAATTTTTAACACTCCTTATGAATTTTTTAATACATTTAATCAAATATTTAATTTAAATTTTTTAAAACAGTTTCATAATATAATTAACCATTTTCATGCAAAAAATTTGCCTATTATCTTATATTTTGTCCAAATTAATTGCAAGCTCAACGATATAGATTTAGTGTTAAAAGAATAGATCGAATTATCACAAAGTAAGATTATAATAGATTATGTAAGATCATTTAAATAAACTTAACCAAGTGGTTGGAATTTGAATTTACATTTACTATTACCCTATAATATATATATATATATATATATATATATATATATATATATATTACCGTTCTTGCCTAGTGACAAGAAATGTAAATAAGAATGACAAAAATAGCAACTCCCTAGATTCCAACTTAAAATGTTTTTTTTTAAGTTGTCCACACATAAAATATCAACAAAAGGAAAGTCTATCTCCACAACATATTCACCCTCCAAATATATATAAGTACTTAAATTATTAGAGAAAACGACTGCTATGTTAAGTTTTTTTATTCATTATTACTGTCAAATTGATACATTTTTTAAACTTACAAGTAGGTATACTTCTTTTTGAATAAAAACCCTAAACTACCCTTTCCCAATCTCAGATTTTTAATTGTTTAGGTTTTATTATTATTTAAATTATTTAAAAAAAAGAAAAGTACATCCCATTTTTCCATAAAATCAGACCACTCATCCACTCATTTCATTTCTGTCTTGGCCACTCTCTCTCTTACTCCCCTTTCTCTCCCTAAATTTGAATTTCGAATTCGCTAGAGGCGGCGACGCGCAATTGGAGGGAGGCGGCGGCGCTGGGAAAAATAGAGGTGGTGGCGGCATGTTGCAAAATAGAGGGAGGCGGCGGCGCTGGGAAAAATAGAGGAAGGCGGCAGCGCTGGAAAACTAGAGGGTCAACCCTACCGTCGCGTTTTCTGGTCTGCCATTCCAATGCCGCCGCCGTGGAGATTAGCCCTGCTGTCGTGCTTTCTGGTCTGTCATCCCAGCGCCGCCGTCGTGTGGCCACGGCCTTCGCCAGTGGCGACTCCTCATTTCAGTTCTCCGGCAGTGACTCAGTCCCCGAGGCTATCGGTGCACCGCATAACAGATTCAACAAAACAGATCTACAAAGAGTTAAAAAAAATAGATACGGGAGCCGATGCACTTGTAAGACGGAAATCCAAGATCTACAATTTTGTAAGTGATTATTGATTCGAATTTTTCTTTTTTCTGAATCAATTTGTTAAACCTTGATGTGGCCTCTTTGGTATTTATTGAATAAAAAGTTTGATGAGTAGTTTGGTGGGTAAATTTCTCCAATGAGCAACAATCCATGAGCTCTGTTTTTAAATGTTGAGCATGTCTTTTTGTTATGTTTCTCGGCTTTTGAGTGATACCAATTCAATTCAAAATTGTATATATAATGGAAAGCGTGTATAATTGTATATCTGATGGATTTCTACACAATGAGATACCAAAAAGTGACTTTTACTGTAGCATTCATATGCTTTAATCTGATTGCAGAACAAGCACTACGTTTACTGTAAATTCTTTGGCCTGTTTGAGTTCATTTGTTTGTTATTTTCATCATCCAGATTCATCTTTCCCCAAAATTAGATGAAACTTGTCTTTTTTTTTTTTTTACATGTTATAGGTTTTACTTTTGAGCATTTATTTACATATTAAAAATGTGTGCTTGATTGCAAATGGTTAGTTTGTACTTTGGATTTTGCTGAAGGTGGTATTTTTTTTTTTTTTGAAGCAAACCAGATATATAGCCCAACTATAATACAGAACAATTACAGTGCATGGGATATATTTCTGATTACAATCGGGATCTCTACTCCGCTCCAATCTTGAGGACCCGGAGAGCCAAATGCCGTCTGTGCCAGCTCGTGAGCCATCTCGTTCTTCTTTCTCGGAATGTAGTTGACAGTACTCACCATGTCTTCCTTCATTTCATCCCAAATATCCTTCATTCCCGCGCTTTCCTGACTAAAGCAATCCTCTTTCATATTAATTGCCTCTACTGCCTCCATCGAGTCCGACCACACTCTAACCCAATTGAGACCCATCGCCTTGCATTTCTTTATCCCTTCCCGAATAGCTTGGATTTCCGCCCCAAAAACAGAGCCAGGGTTATTTATTTGCTTACACCCCGCTACAATCGGTGTATTCTCTCCTTTGATCACAATGAAGCCGATCGAAAAATGACCTTTGTCATCATCAAAACTCGCATCAGCAAGGACGGTATACCTTTCATATTTTCCTTTCCCCAGTTCATATTTTCTCAGTCCTCTCTCAGAATTTTTAAAAGATTTCAAATGAGCATTATCATTCCTATACATGCTTAGAAATTCCCGAGCCCATTCCACTTTTATTATCCTCCATCCACGTCTTTTTCCTTCCTTTTCTTCGTGTATAATTCTACAACGCTCCCTCCAGATTCCCCACATGATCATAACAATTTCCTCCATTTCCTTTGATTCCACCTTATCTAGGAGCATACTCATGAAGTCCCAAGTTCCCAGTACATAACCTTTCTTGATCAACTCCCACATGCCTTCCATTTTCCATATTTTCCGCACCTCTGGACACAAAAAAAGGGAATGAATTATATCAGCTCCCCAACTATTACATAGGCTGCAACTTGGAGAAACCGGTACATGATGCTTCGCTAAGTTTCCTTCCATCGCAATTGCCTCATTCATAACTTTCCACCAGAAAATTTTAACCTTAGGGGGTAACCCACTTTTCCATAACATCTTCCACCATTTTTTGTTCACTTTCCCAGCCTCTGAACTCTCAGCCCCTTCCTTATTTTGCCTTTCATGAAAATATGATGCATAGCCGGATCTTACCATGTATTTTCCTTTGGGCTCAAACTTCCAGAATCTTACATCTCCTCCGCCTCCATGATTAATCGGAGTATTAAGAATAGCTTCTTTCTCATGATGGAGAAACGCATCCGCTAGTAAGTCCTCATCCCATTGCTTGTTAGGCATAATAAATCGAGACACTGTAGATCCGCTGGCTCGTCTAGATTTAATCCTGCCATCATTAAGCCCCGTCACCCAAGCATCTTTATAAATTTGAATGTTTTTTCCATCACAAATATTCCATCTAAGCCCCCTTCAAAGAAGATCTCAGCTCCAACAGAGTGATCTCCACACAAAAGATGGATTTGCTCCTAGTTCGGCTTCCATGATATCGACTTCCTTGAAATATTTAGCCTTGAAGACCCGAGCAATAAGTGACTCCAGTCTCGAAATCATATGCCAAACTTGCTTGGCTAATAATGCCTTATTAAACTCGACTAGGCTTCTAAAGCCTAAACCCCTTTGCCATTTTGGCTTAGAAAGGATCTCCCATGATTTCCAATTCATTCGTTTTCCATCCTTTTTAAAACCCCACCAAAAATCTGTCATCATCCCTTCAATCTCATAACATAAAGAAAAAGGCAGTCTAAAGCACGACATAGCATAAGTGGGAATTGCATTTAAGATCGCTTTGATTAATATTTCCTTTCCTCCTTCGGAGAATTCCTTGCATTTCCAAGCCTCCACCTTGCTCGCAATTCTGTCACGAATATAAGCGAACTGCAAACGTTTGCTTCTTAGTGAGAAAGTCGGCAACCCCAAATAAATCTCATGCCCTTGCCTCATCTTTACTCCCAGGATATTCTTTATAGCACTTCTATTTGAAGGACAAGTGTATTGACTAAAAGTAATCGCAGATTTGTCGTAATTAATGAGTTGTCCGGAAGCTCTTTCATATCTACTCAAGCATTCTTTGAGGGCAATACAATCCACTTGAGAAGCTTTGAAAAGGATCAGACTGTCGTCTGCAAAAAAAAAAAAAAGATAAATAGTTGGACTTCCCCTTGCAATTGTAATTCCTTGCATCTTCTTCCTCACCACCATATCTGTTATCATTGTTGATAGGCCTTGCGCACATATGGTGAAAAGAAACGGGGATAGAGGATCTCCCTGTCTCAATCTCCTCGTAGGTACCAAGTTACCCACCAATTTGTCCCCAATCTTGAAAGAATACTTCACCGACCTGATGCATCTCATAATAAGATTAATCCATCCGTTATTGAACCCCAATTTTTCCATAATCTTCTCCAGATACACCTATTCCACTCTATCGTAAGCTTTGGACATGTCCAGTTTCAACGATGCGTATCCCGTTCTGCTTTTATTATTGCGTATCCAGTGCATGCATTCAAAATCGATGAGGACATTATCAGTTATAAGCCTTCCCGGGACGAAGGCACTTTGATTCGGATCAATTATCGCCGCCATAATTTTCCTCAATCTGTTGGTTATTGCTCGAGCTAGGATCCTATACCCCACATTGCATAAGATTATCGGTCTGTAGTCCTTTAAACTTTTTGGCTCACCAGTCTTAGGAATAAGAGCGATAATCGTTTCATACCACAGCTCTAAGCTTCCATTTCCATTAAGAATTTTAAGTATACTGCTCGCTATCTTATCTCCTCCTACCTCCCAAGATTTCTGAAAGAAACCAGCAGTGGAACCATCAGGCCCCGGAGCTTTAGACGGATCTAAATCAAAGATTGCTCTCCTTACTTCCTCCACCGAAATAGGAATAGAGAGATATGAATTCATAGCCTCCGTCACAATCGGTTTGATACCCCTAATCACCTCATCCACTTCACTTTGTGTAGGGTAGGTGGATTCAAAGAGTTCCCCATAAAACTCCAAATTCGTTGCCTCGATCCCCGCCTGATCTGTGTGCCACCTTTCCTGCTTATCATATAGCCCTTTGATAGTATTCTTTTTCCTCCATTGAGATGCTCTCCGGTGAAAGTAGGCCATATTTTTATCTCCTGTAGTTAACCATGAATATCGGGATCGCTGGTGCCAATGAATTTCCTCTTGAATTTCAAGTTTTTGTAACTCCCTTTCAAGATCTCTTGCCTTAGCCCAATCAATATCCTCCTCCTGTTTTTCCCACATATTATCAAGCCCTGCCCTTATTTTCTTCATTCTTCCTACCTTTCCATCACTTTTACCTTTCGCCCAATTCGCAAGGAAGATTTGACAATTTTGCATCATATCCGGTAGATCAATAGACTTTCTGTTCTCCTCCCAAGCCCTCTTCAAAACTTCTCCAAAGTCTTCCTCCACCAACCATTTGTTCTCAAATATGAATGCCCAACTTTTCTTTTGCGTAATTCACTTCTCTTCCTTGGCAAAAACCACCATTATTGCCCTATGATCTGACCCATAAAAACTTAAATTCTGGGACTCTATTCTTCCAAACAATTGCATCCAAGCCCCATTCACCAAAAATCTATCTAACTTCTCTTTAATAAAATTTCTCCCTTCTCTTTTATTAACCCACGTGTAGAACGGCCCAGTGGTATTCAATTCTTTTAGCTCAAGTTCATTTACAACATCATTGAACGCCTTGATTTGAGAAAATGATCGACTGTTCCCCCCTTTTTTCTCATCATTCCTCCGAATTTCATTAAAGTCACCACCTATAATCCAAGGCATCTGAAAATTACAATTGTTTTGAGCAATTCTTCTTAACAGATTCCATGAATTAACTCTTTGGCTAGCATTAGAATCCCCATAAAAACCAGTAAAGTTAAAAGACACATCACCATCAGATATGCAACTATGAATGTGCCAACGGGAATAAGAAAGTAAAGTGACATTGATCATATCATTCCAAAACATTAACAAACCACCCGATGCGCCACAGGCATCGACACCAAAAGTATCATTGAAATTTAAAGACAACTTCCACACACATCCTACTTTAGCAGTTACCTTAGTTTCTACGACAAACAAGTCAGGCTTACAATCAGCGACGAGGCGCTGCAAGGATCGGAACGCACCACGGTTTCCTAGACCGCGTGCGTTCCAGGCTACTATCTTCATGGCTCCCGGTGGGGCTGAGTGTGCTCAGCCTCCGCCGTTTCAAATACTTCACCGCTTCGTTCTCCTGCTTCCTCCGCACTGCTGTTCTTAGCCTTCTTCCTTTCTATCTCGCCTCCTGTCACCATCGGTATTACCATGCCTTCATACCCTCCCTCTTGTATAGTCAGGGTCGAGTTCAGGGCTCCTATCATCGCCATCTGTGCACCACTTGCTCCCATTCTTCCTCTTTTCTTAAGCTGCGAACTTGCTTTCCTTCCCACCTCCAGCTTCACTTTCTGAATTTCCTTACCCTTGGCACTGAGTTCCGGAAAAGGCACAATTGCTTTTTGTGGTGCCCCCATTGCCTCTGACATCAAAGCTTCCTGTGTAAAAATTCCCCCCACACCTTTCATCGGGCTCATCAGATCTTGGAACGTCATCACCTTCGCCACATTTGAGTAAGGACTAATTTGGCCTTTCTCCATCATAGCTTTTTCAAGATCACCCCTAGATACCCCACTACTCCCTGCCCCGTAGGCTAACATCTTCTCTGAAAGCTGTCCTACTCTTCCTTTCACTTTGGCATTAGTAGCGAAAAGTCCCTGCTCCTCCAACTCCTTACTACTAGGACTCTTCTGGCCATCCGCCCTTAACCAAACAGGAAACTCCCTTTCAGCATCAATTCCTTCCTCCTTTAGCATGTAAATCTTAGGGCAGTCCTTCTCCACATGGTCCAAATGGCCACACACATAGCAAAAATCTGCAAGGCGTTCATATCGAAAGAAAATGCGCTTCCTTTCCCCCATCACCATGATCGAAGTTCCTCTAGATAAGGGCTTGGATATGTCAAGAAGCACTCTTATCCTTAAGCATTTCCCCAACGACACTCCACCATGTGGGCATTCAACATCCAAAACCTTTCCGAGTAGTTCCCCCACCTTTAACCCCACCATTCTCATCATAGAGCACAGCTGCAGAGAGTGGATTTGTACGAAAAAAGGTACCTCCGAGAGAGAAATGTTCTCCGCCCTTTCTGTCCCATTTAGCCTTCCCAGAATAATTAGAGACCCATTTAGGTTCCACGGTTGCTTATAGAGGACCCGAGCTATTTCCGTCGCATCCTCGAACTCGAAAACAAAGATACCATCTCCGATAAATGTTGCCTTGAGCGCTTGAGAGACATTCCAAAGCTTCTTCATTGTCGCTCCAAGGTCGATAGGGCCTATGTTCTTCTTCATAATTAATTTCCCAGCCAGGAGATTGTTAGTGGCTGCGAGATCAGTGTCGGGGATCTGGATCTCCGCGCACTCCGCCTTGGAAAGGGAAAGTTTTCCCCACATATCACTCAATGTATCCGCCATTACAATGCTTAGAAATTGAATTGCAGGGAAATGAAGTAGAGAAAAGATTTGTGCAGAGCTAAGATGGACAAAAATCAAACCAGAAGGGGGTATATATAGGACCATGACGGCCAAATCAGAAGTAATCATCACCCAGTGCATTTTATAGAGTAATCTTACAGAATATCGAAACGATTTCCGGGAAGCGGAAGAGTCTCATACCAATTTGTGGTAGAGCACCGTCCGGCTAGGCTTCGTTCAGAGCGAAACTTCCGGTAGAAAAGATTTGCTTAGGCACGAATATCAATAGAGAGGATTTTTTCTTAGAGAGAGAAAGTTTTTTGCCTTCAACTTGTATGGGAGTAGAGACTTGAAACAATCAAGGTTGAATTAGGTTTAGAGGCTTTTAAAAGAGAGTACAGTTTTGCTGAATGTGGTATTGGAAGTAAGAATGTTGCACATAATCATAGACAAATCACTGAAAATTCAAGAAAGATGCAGACGCGGACGTGATTCACACAGTTGTTGAGAAGAGGAACGACAAAGGGAAGGTCATTGTTGTGGCTATCAGTTCTCAAAATGGGAACGAAGGGATTATTGAAGGAAAAACTTATGGGGTTTTGTTGCAAGAATAGATGGGTTTAGTAGAATTATTGTTTGTATATTATCAATTTTACATTATTATTTTTTAATGTTATAGATAAATATTGTACTATGGTATTACGTTTTGTACTATGGTATTACGGTTTGTACTATGGTATTATGATTTGTACTACGGTATTGGTATTACGTTTTGTACTACGGTATTATGATTTGTACCATGGTATTATCGTGTTCGCATAAATAGTTACCAAATAAAAAATGCAGTAAAAAAAGGTTTAATTTTGAAAAAAAGAAAAAATGGACACAAATCTGACAAAATTTTAAAATTTATCTACAAAAGCTAAAAAGGTAGATGTCAAATCAAGAACATTAAAAGTAAATAGAAATGAAAACAAAAGGGAAGGAAGGGGTAGTAATGGTATTATACTACTATAAAGTTAACATACTTGTAAGTTTTTAAAGTGTATCAACCCAACTGTAATTAGGTCGTATAAAACTTACCCTATAGTAAGTCCCCCAAATTATTATTGACTTAATTTGTACATAATTACTTTATTCATATATAAATCATACACCCTCCGTCCCAATTTAGATTACTCATTTCTAAATGACATGTGTTGATGACCTTTTCTTATCTATGATGATTAGTGGTTGTTTTTACTACATAAGATCATCAAACAAATACTAAGATCATGATATATAATGCAAGAAAATGAATTGGCAAGAGTTGGGCAACTTTTTTTATTATGGGAAAAAATCCTCCCCCTTCATGCAAATGAAGGGGTATTTATAGACATATAAAGAGGCTAGGTGTCACCATCTTGATGGCTTAGCCATTGGGATTTTGCCAAGTGTTATGACTTTTGTACAACAACTAATCTATTGCCCAATGAATGGGTGCCAAGTGTAAAGACACATTGACTATTTCTAAAGTTAGTGACTCTTGATATTCCCAATGTTGTACTTGGTCTTTGAAACCACTCAGCTACTCTCCCTGGTGCCCAGCTACTCGTTTGTACGTCTTCGTTGGGTGTTGGAAACCCTTATAATCCCAGTTGCTCGCCTGCTCGCCTCTTGTTGAGACTTTGGGTCTTCTTGTTCTTGTTGTTTGCTACCTCGCAATGGCCTTTATGACCGGTTGCTCGCCACCTTCAGATGGGTACTTGTCCCCGTTGCTCGTCCTCTTCCAATTGGTCTACAGTCCCTGCTGCTCGCCTCTTAGGGCGTATAGTCCCTGTTGCTCGTCTTCATCTATTTGGTCAGCAGTCCCTGCTGCTCGCCTCTTAGGGCATATAATCCCTGTTGCTCGCCCTCTTTCATATTATTAATTCTGATGATCTCTTAATCTTATTAGAATAGTATCTTTATGTTAATCTCGTTGCCCGGCTGTTCGCCTATCAACAATGCCCCCTAGTTTGGCATAAAAGGATATATATTCTTTTTGTCAAACTATAGGATAGGCTGTTATTAAATAGGAGGCGAGCAACAGGGAAAATGGGTTTGATTTTTGTAGGGAGCGAGCAATAGGTTTTCAAATCTCTTTTATGTGGGAACTTTTGGGGAGCGACCAGCGGGGAACTCCAGGAGGCGAGCAGCGTGGAACGTCCTCTTGACTTGCGTCGTTTCGCTTCCCGAGGCACGGAATACGAAGCGACGCAGTCTGCCAAAGCGTGCGCCCCTATATTTGCAACTAGGGGCCTCAATTTTTTACTTTCCTTACTTCTGCCCCCGAATCCATATCTATAAATAGTTCCCCCCTTCCATTTTCTTTCTTTTTCGTTCTTCCATAAGCAAACCGCCATTGAAGAGTTTTCAAGCTTTCCTTTTCATCGTTTTCTTTGATTCTACAGCCGATTTTGTCCAAATCAAAGGTAAATCCTTTGGTTTTCTTGTTATTGCTTGCATTTCACTTTCCAATTTCGCCATTTTCGTTCTTCATTTTCCTTATCCGCCATCGCCGCCGCCGTATCGCCGCCGCGTCGCCATCGCATCGCCGCCGTGTCGCCGTCGCATCGCCGTCGTGATTATTTCCTCCTTTGTTTGATTCCGTCGTTTGATTTGTACGAGGGATTTTCGAAAATTTTCATAAGTTTTCGAGGATGACGTCACCTTCCTCAAGTCATACGCCCTCTGTTGAGATTGTTGGGCGAAATCTGGGAAAAAGGCCCATGGAAGATGAACAGTCAGTCCCTGTTCCTCGCCGTTCGCTCCGGCGAGCAGCTGGGCAAAACCCTAGGACCCTGCTCGTTGATGAAGAGACGGGCTCTGAGGCGAGCTCCGTTGCTCGCTCCGTTGATTCATTCTATGCTGTGGACAGCTCGGGCGAGCAGAATGTCCAAGACCCCGTTGCTCGCTCCTCGGCTCGAGAGGGGACTAATTCGAACTTGGGTGAAGATTCTTCCGAGGTCGCTGCTGAAATAGATGGGATGAGTCTTCCAGAAGAGAGGGGAGCGAGCAGCGAGCACCAAGTAAGGAGCGAGCAGCGAGCAACTGGACCAGGGGGCGAGCAAGAGGGAGTCACATGGGGATTTCTCCGAGAGATAAACTTTCCCGTTTCAAGGTCGATGCCCGAATCTCTTATTCCCAAAGCCGTAGTTCGAAGACAAGATTGGATCGACTATGCGAATAAGTACCACCAGGCTTTCCCTACTCCCGCTCGACCTATTATGGAGGCCCGTTCATCGCCATACACAGCTGGTAGGGTATCCAGCGAGATTATAGAGGAGGATTTAGTTCGGATACGATCTCGCTATCGTATTCCGTACGACATCCATTTGTATGCCCCCCAACCAGGAGAGAGAGCTGACGACCCACCTCCAGGTTGCACTGCCATCAACCTCGACATACTTAAATTGGGGTTCCCCCTTCCATTACATCCTGTAATCGGGCAATTCCTGAAGGATATAAACCTGGCAATCACTCAGATTACTCCTAACGGTTGGAGTACTCTGCTGTCTTTTATTACCCTTTTCGGGTTGGAGGGGTACCGGAATAAGATCAGCACGACGGAGATACACTACGCACTGACTATCTCTTCGGCTGCTCATGAAGAAGGGCTTGGTTGGTATTACATCAAAGCCCGCAGTGGCGTTAAGCTAATTGAAGGAGTGCCCAATAAGGTCAAGGGTTGGCACAGGCAGTTCTTTTATATTGGCGGCGATTGGCGGGCGTCCTCCGATTTTTCGGGAGGACCGGGGCGTATAGACTCTCCTACGCATTTCGGCGAAATTCGGCGTAGGTTTTAAATCTTAGTTCATCGAACTTTTAGGTGAACTAATTTTAATCTTTTTCTTTGTTTTTGCAGGTCCGCGTATCCTGAAGTGGGGGCATCCGGATTTGAGTGAAGAGTTTCTATACGTCCTTGCGTTGATTTCTCTTCGAAACGTTAAAGATCGGAGTGTTGAACATCTCTCGCAAGCGCACCTTCGCAAGCACGCTCAGTTTATCACTAGTGCTCACCATTTGGAAGCACAAGCAGAGGTCCCTGAGGGTAAGCATTACTTTGTTATTTTTCCCGTGTTTTCTATTATCTGTCCTTGTTGGTCGCCTTGGCCTTGCTGGTCGCTTAGACCCTGCTGGTTGCCTAGGCCCTGCTGGTCGCCTAGGCCCTGCTGGTCGTCTAGACCCTGCTGGTCGCCTAGGCCTTGTTGGTCGTTTTTAGGATAAGTTTTACTTGTCAATTTTACTGAATTTTTGTATTGTTTTCAGCTCAAAGGGTAACGGTCGCTGTTCCTCCCATTCCCGAAAGCTATCACTTACTCGCACGTCGGGTTAAACAGATGGCAGCTAATCATCCTTCAAAGAAGAAAAAGTTTGATCCTTGCACTTCTTTGATCAGGCTTAGAGCTGAAGCAGATGAGGATGAAGAAGAAGCTCCCCAGGACCCTCTTCCTGTTCCTCAGGCTCCTGTTCCTGCTCCCCGCCCTCCTGCTCGCTCTTCGCCGCCTCCCCAAGACACGAGGGGCAAGAAACGACTTGCCAAGAAAACTGCTCCTCGTAGGGGAGATGATCGTGCTAAGCGGGCAAAAGGGCAAGGCTCTTCCCAAGTGGGTAAATCTACTGCTCGCTCCTCGCCGGTGGAGGAGGTGACCGAGCAGCAAGTTGTGGGTGCTATGATCGCCGGTCAAGGAAGAAGCACATCTCCTGACAATTCATATTTGGGCTACGACCCCGTGAAGATGAGGGAGTGAGTATCTTCCTATTCAGTTTGATCGTTCACTCTTTTGACTTTGTTTTCTGATGACTTTTTCTTTTGAACAGGTACCGGAAAAACGACTATCCCGGTCGTTCAAAGGTGCTTCACCAGTTTAGCTGTGTGAAGTCTCCTCCCGCACCCCAAGAAATTAAAGACTCCCACGTCCGCAGAGCCATGGAATATGTCCCCCGCTCGTGGACCAAGACCGGCGAGGAAATTATTCAGAGCCAAAGTCTCAGTGATAATGCTCGTCTGTTGAGCTACAACTCGAGCCATCAATCAATTACAGCCCAACGAGTCTTGGATCAAGCCGTCGAGTTAGAGCGAACAAATCGCGGTCTGGGGCGACGGCTCGAGCAAGTTGAAGCAGATCGTGATGCTCAACTTGTTCAGTTGAAGAAGAGGGACGAGGAGCTGAAGAAGAAAGATGAAGAGTTGGCTAAGATGAAGGCTGACTTCGAGCGAGCCAAGCTCACATGGACGCGAGAGGTAAAGGCCGCTGAGGACCGGGAGATGATAGCGTCTAACGCTTCAGAGAAGCTTAGGTTGGATTTAGGCGTCGCCACGGATCGTTTGCAAGTCTTGGAGACCGAGCGGGTGGGTCTGGTGGAAAGGGTGGAATCGTTGAAGGTCCACGTCGACCAATTGGAAAAGAAGAACAAGCGTGCCATTTCTTACACCACTTATGTGCAGGATGTAACCGACAATACCAACCTTGGTTACATCTGTGCGTATGCTGATAGTGTAAGAAACGTGAAGTATGCCTTGGATAATGGTTTGGACGTGATGACCTCGACTATCAAGGACTTCACGGATTATGTCACAGAAAACCCTCCAGCACCCGGCTTTGAGATCCCAGTAGCCGACCTAGGAGAGATGGGGGTTAACTTAGACATCTTCAAAGACGATGTTCGTGTTGTTGCCCCCAGGGAGAGAGTGGAGGCGGACAGGGACATGAATATCTTTGAAGCTTTGGGTCCCCTTCTCCCTAATCCTCTTGGTGAAACAAGCTCTTCTGCAGCAGTAGGCGAACAGCAGGTCCCCGGGGTCACTGTGCAAGATGTTCCACCTCCTCCTTCTTCCCAAGATCCTTTGGTGCCACCTGCTCCGCCAGCTCCCGAGACTTAGGCTTAGTTTCTTTTTTGTCTAGCTGATGTGGTAGGATGATGGTTGTATGTTCATCTCTTGTAATTTTTGGTGCTAATGAATGAGAATTGCACTTTTATTTTATTGTTCGCCTCTTATTTGCCCTTTAATTATTTTTTGCTTAAGTATTTCTTTCTTATGTTGAAAGTAAAATACTTTTCCTTGCAAATTTATGCATGTTCATGTATGGGTTTATTTTGTTCTTTAAGAACTTAACCCTTTATCATGCTTCTTTCTATGCCTTGTTGCTCGCCACTTGTCGTATTTGTACTTAAGTGCATTCAACTTCGGGACGAGCAATTATGCGTTGGCATGTGCCCTGTTGCTCGCCTCTACCATATTTGTGCTTTATGCACTTAGTATCTTTGTCGAGCAACTTTCTTGTGAGGGGGCGATTAGGTGGGCCTTTTGGTCTCATGGACCCTGCTGCTCGCCTCCTCTGTACTTGTGCTTTTATGCATATAGTATCTTCGGCGAGCAGCTTTCTTGTGAGGGGGCGATTAGGTGGGCCTTTTGGTCTCATGGACCCTGCTGCTCGCCTCCTCTGTACTTGTGCTTTTATGCATATAGTATCTTCGGCGAGCAGCTTTTCTGTTTGGCGAACAGTTGGGTTTTAACACCTTTTGCTTTCTTATGTACATAATTCAATGAACCATCATTCATCCACATACAAAGATTTCATCGATCTCACACCTTACAAAAATATAAACGACACGATAGTCTGTAAAAAACTTTACATTGGTTTCCTAATTATTGGTAATATTTCTTCAACAAAGCCGCGTTCCAGGTGTATTGGGCCGAGTTGCCTTCCATGTCTTCGAGATCATATGTGCCGTTGTGCCACTTTTGAGTTATCTTGAATGGGCCCTCCCAAGTCGGTCCAAATACACCTGGAGGTGTTGCTAGGATTTTTCGGAGCACCAGATCCCCGACTTCAAATTCCCTGACTTTTACTTGTGAGTTGTAGTACCTTGCAATCCTTCTTTTGTATATCTCGTTTTTTATTTCTGCTGAGATTCTTTTTTCGTCGATCAAATCCATCTCTGCAGCTAGTGCCTTGTTGTTTTCCTGTTCATTGAACTCGGTTATCCTCTCAGTCGGTATTTTGAGCTCTATAGGTATGACTGCTTCTGTACCGAATGCCATAGCAAATGGTGTTTCTCCAGTGCTTGTTCTTTGTGATACCCTATATGCCCAAAGTACCTCGGGCAGTTCTTCCGACCACTTGCCTTTCTTATCGACCAGACGGATTTTGAGGATATGCTTGATTATCTTGTTAACTGCTTCGACTTGACCGTTAGACTGAGGATGATATGGTGTTGAAAAATGTTTCTTGATACCCCACTTTTTGCAGAAATCTCTTATCTTCTTTCCTTCGAATTGCTTTCCATTGTCTGTCACTATCGCTTGTGGGACCCCGAACCGGCAAACTATATTTTTCCAGATAAAGCTGATCATTTTCTCTTGTGTTATCGTTACCAGTGCTTCAGCTTCGGCCCATTTCGTGTAATAGTCCACGGCTACCACTGCAAATCTGACATTCCCTTTTCCCGTTGGGAAAGGTCCTATGATGTATATTCCCCACTTTGCGAACGGCCATGGACTATTTACCGAAATCAGCTCCGTTGGCGGCTTATGGATGTTGGGGGCGAATAGTTGGCATCGGTGACAAGTCTTCGCAACTTTGATTGCGTCTTGTAGTAAAGTTGGCCAGTAGTATCCTTGCCTCACTGTCTTGTATGCTAGTGCTCGCCCCCCTGCGTGATTTCCGCATACTCCTTCGTGAATTTCTTTTAAAACTTCCTGACCTTGCCCCCTTGCTAGGCATTTTAGTAGGGGCAGTGAAAATCCTCTCTTGTAAAGTTGGTTATCCATGATTGTGAATCTTGCTGCTCGCTTAGCCACCTTTGCTGCTTCTTGAGAATTTTCAGGTGTCGTGTTATCTTTAAGGTATCTATATATCGGTGTTCTCCAGCCATCCTCTGTCAATTCTTCTTCGATTTGATTAATCTTGTAGTCACTGGTGGACGGGTTGGAAATTCTTGTGATGGTGACTTCTGAAAGCTTTGCTGGTCCCGTGCTAGTAGCCAATCGGGCAAGTGCATCTGCTTGCGCGTTGCTGTCTCTCGGCACCTGTTCGATGTAGATTTGCTCGAAGAGCGAAGCTAAGTGAGCAACAATCTTTTGATATAAGGCCATGTTCTCATCCTTGGCTTCGTATTCCCCTCGGACTTGGTTGACTATCAGCTGGGAATCTCCATAAATTTGAACCCTTCTTACTCCCACGGCTAAAGCTAGTCGTAATCCGGCTATCAATGCTTCGTACTCAGCCTCGTTGTTTGTTGCCATGAACTCAAATCTTACGGCTGAGGTGAATACTTGTTCGTCTGGACTGATCAACACTATTCCTGCTCCTGCTGCTGTGTTATTTGATGATCCGTCTACATACATGTGCCATGGATGATTATGACCTCTCGTCGGATCTGAAGGGAATGTTAATTCGACAATAAAGTCGGCTAACGCTTGTCCCTTGATCGCTGTTCGAGGTGCATAAGATATTCCAAATTGGCTTATTTCGAGCGACCACTTGAGAAGGCGTCCAGCTGTGTCAGGCCTTTGTAAGATTTGCCTTAATGGAAAAGTTGTTAAGACCTCCACCTGATGATCGAAGAAGTACGGCCTTAGCTTTCTCACACTCATCACCAGTGCGTAGGCTAACTTTTCCATGGGCGAATACTTAATCTCTGCTTCATGCAAGGCCTGACTCACGTAGTAAATTGGCAAGTGAAATTTCCCTTCTGCTCGAACTAAAACTTAGCTGATGGCCACCTCTGATGCTGCTATATACAAGTACAGTTTTTCTCCGGAGATGGGTTTTGATAGAATTTTAGTATCACTCAGATACTCCTTCAACTGCTCAAACGCTTGTTGGCAATTATCCGTCCACTGGAACTGTCCTTTCTTAATGGCATCAAAGAAAGGTCGGCATTTGTCTCCGGACCTGGAAATGAACCTGTTTAGGGCTGCTAGACATCCGGTTAGTCGTTGAACTTCTTTAACAGACCTTGGCGGCTGCATATCCATAATTGCTTTGACTTTTGATGGATTTGCCTCAATACCCCGTTGACTGACCAGGTGCCCAAGAAATTTTCCCGAGTGTACCCCGAAGCTACTTTTCTTTGGGTTTAGCTTCATGTTATACGCTCGAAGTATCTCAAATGTTTGTGCGAGGTGTTCCAAATGATCTTCTTTTCTCGGGCTTTTTACGACTATGTCGTCCACATATACTTACATAGTCTTGCCGATGTGCTCATCAAACATCTTGTTAACAAGTCTTTGGTACGTGGCTCCTGCGTTGATTAACCCGAACGGCATTCTTTTCCAACATAATAAGTTTTTATTGGTGTAAAATGCCGTGTGCTCCTGGTCATCTGGGTGCATTGGTATTTGATGGTACCCGGCAAATGCGTCCATGAAGGTAAGGAGTTCGTGTCCCGCCGTGTTGTCCACTAGCTGGTCGATGTGAGGTAACGGGAAGTTATCCTTAGGACAAGCGGCATTCAGATCAGTGAAATCAATACATAACCTCCATGTACCATTTGATTTCTTCACTAACACCGGGTTTGCCACCCATCTAGGACATAAGGCTTCTTTGATAAGATCATTATCGAGTAACTTCTTCACTTCTATGTCCAATGCTTCATATTTATCGGGCCCAAATTTTCTTCTTTTCTGCCTCACCGGTCGCTTAGTTGGACAAATATTTAGCTTATGACAGGCATGCTCAGGGCTAATGCCTACCATATCAGCATGTGACCATGCGAATACATCGAGATTGGACTTGAGAAACTCTTCCATTCTGGATCTGTATGGCTCAGGGAGCTCAGATCCAATGAATAATTCCAAGTCTTCTCGATTTTGGTCAACTCTTATTGCTTCTAACTCCTCTACCGGGGTTGCTCTCCTTTTTTGGTCTTTCCATCGAGGATCGATAATGGGCCCTTCAAAGTTGATCTCATCCTTGATCATTGGTTCTGCCCCCAGCCTTGGTTCTAGGTCTTCAACCTGATTTAGTTCGGGTACGGCCTCTTTTCCCTGTTGCTCGACCATGCCCTCCTGCTCGTCCACGCCCTGCTGGTCGTCCACCTCCATCACTTCAGTGTCGACGGACTCCATGATTTCGTCTAGGATGGAAGGTTCACCTTCGTCCCTGCTGTTCGGCTGCTCGTCCATCATGGATATTCTGTTGTCAGTGGGCTGAAGTTGCAGGAGGCATTCTCGGGCTTTTCTTTGATCACCTTTAATCGTACCCGGGCCTTTCGAAGTTGGAAATTTAAGACAATAGTAGTACGTTGAAACAGCCGCTTTGAATTCATTTATAAAAGGTCGACCAAGAAACCCGTTGTAGGCAGACTGCTGATCTACGACTAAGAATTCAACTATCCTAGTCAGTCTCCTTTCGGGATTCTCGGTCGATACAAGCTCGACTGACAACGTTACTAAGCCTAAAGGAACGGTTACAGCGTCACCGAATCCCACTATCTTATGATCACATCCCTTTATATATCCCTCACAATCATCTATTTGATCAAGTGTGCTTTTGAATAAGATGTTTGTGTAGGAGCCTGTGTCCACAAGCAGACGGTGAACTCGGGCCCCCATGATGTTAGCACAGATGATCAGTGAGTCATTGTGAGGGGTGAGTATCCCGTCCAAGTCCTTCTCAGAAAACACCAACTCGCCTGTCTTTTTAGTAGCCTGATTTACCCCAACTTCCCTGACTTGAGCTACCGCCCTCAGCTCTGCTTTCCTTTTTCTTTTGGACATCAGTGGCCTACCATCAGAACAGCCCCCTACCGGTCCGGATGGCTCGAGCATTAAGATTTCTCGGACGGGTTCGGCTGGGGCTGTCATCGTTTTCTTCCTTTTTTGATCCCTCCTGCTCGGCTGTTCGTCGCTCTCGTCATCTTCCGAGCCGGAGGATATTGCCACCCTTGGTTTCTTTCCTGGCTGTCGCTTCACAAACTCTGACAACTTTCCTTCCTCGTAAAATCTCCACAACTGTTTTAAGAGATCTCGGCATTCGCTTGTGAAGTGACCTATAGTCTGATGGTATGCACAGAATTTGTTGGGGTTCATCTTTCCTCGTTCTTGTCGTATCTTGCGGGGTTCAGACAGCATATCCTTATCTTTCACGTTGTTGTACACAACCTCAATTGATGCGGATAAGACATGGTTCAATTTCTCCTTCAATTCGGACCCTTCACTGAAAGCTTTCATGTTCCTAGGGGCCTTGTACTCCCCTCCTGACTTCTTTCCCGACTTCCTGGTATCAGCCTTGTCTCCTAGCTCTCTCTGTAGAGTTTCTTGCATCGAAATGTACACTCCAGCCTTGTGCCTGAATTCGGAATAAGTTTTAGGGAAAGCGAGGTGCATTTCCTTCCACAGGTCTGTCCCTTTCCTAAGCCCTGCCATAACTGCCACAATCTTGGTGTCCTCACTCACTGGTTCTCCTTCCAATAGGACTTTATCGAATCTCTCAAGGAAGGCTCTATCAGTCTCCTCATCTCCTTGTCTCAGATCTGCCAACCTGTGTCTCTGTGTAAGGTAAGACCCGACCGTGGAGAAGTGTGAGAGAAATTCCTTGCTGAGTTGCATGAACGAACTGATGGAGCCTGGAGCTAGTGCAGAAAACCATCTGTGAGGACCGTCACCAAGAGTCAACGGAAAATTCCGACATTGAGTTGCATCAGACGCCTTTACCGATATCATGTAATCGGTATATTTGGACAGGTGTACTTTTGGGTCTGAATTTCCTTCGTACAAATTAATGGCCGGGAATTGTACTTTCTTTTGTACCGGTGCATTAAGGATATCCGGGGACAAGGGTGATGATGGCAACATCGTCGACCCGTTGCCTTTCCTCTCCTCCAACTGTTTTTGCATCTCTTCCACCGCTTTCTTCAAAGCTTGCCACTCATCTGGAGACGTTTTTCCGCTAGAAGGCTGTTCGTCATGATTGGGTTCAATGACCTCTTCATGATGCAGTCCCTTGCTAACGGGACGTTTCTCTTGAGTGGCGTGCCTAGCGATGTTACTGGCTCCATTGGGACCTAATCGCCCGAAGGCTGATCTTCTTAGCCTTTCATGCACTGAGCGGCGAGCAGCAGGGTGTGTTTGCCCTGTTGCTCGCTCCTCGCCTCTCTGTTGATCCTCCCTATGCATTCCGTGATATCTTGCCCTTCTTGCGTGGTAATGGCTTATACTTCTTGTGTCCCCGCTGCTCGACTCCTCACCTGTCCCCGGAGTAGACTCTCCTCGACTTCCAAGTCTTTCACTTAGAGGAGTTTTTCCTTTATTCCGACGGATTTCTTCGCTGTCAACCTCGTCATTTCGTGCGTCTTTTCTTCCTTCGCTTCGCTGCTCGGCTGCCCTGTTGGTCGCCGCCTGCGTCCCTGATGGCCCGACCGTTTGTCGCCTTTGCAGTGCTTGTAAAACAGCAATCGTTTTTGCTAGCTCTTCGGGATTTTGAGCGAGAGCCTCCACTTCCGGTGGGATTGTATCAATGGTAACTTGGACGTTTCTCTGCGAAGTTGCTTTTACCGTACGTGCATGTCCTTCGGTAGACGAAACCCTCGTTTTTGACCTACGACTTGGAGACGTGCTCAAATGTCGTTCTTCTTGTGATCGAACCATTTTGGTTACCAAAGTACAAGTGATAAGCAAATGAATAGGATGATTTTGTCTCCAACAAGCACCTTTTGTAAGAGTTACTAGCCTTGTTTGTATGAATATAGTGGTTTGAAAACCCTAGTTCATACACACATGCATTTAAACTCTCAAAGTGATGTATAGATGGATGATTTTGCTTCAAATAATGTGTACACTTGATTTCCGATGGCTTCCTCCCGGATTCCGGCCGGATTTTGCAGATTCCGGTGGAGTTCTTCAACCTTTCTTCGACTTTTTTGTGAAACGGAGGTTCGGACCCTCCTTCTAGCGCCAATTGTTGATGACCTTTTCTTATCTATGATGATTAGTGGCTGTTTTTACTACATAAGATCATCAAATAAATACTAAGATCATGATATATAATGCAAGAAAATGAATTGGCAAGAGTTGGGCAACTTTTTTTATTATGGGAAAAAATCCTCCCCCTTCATGCAAATGAAGGGGTATTTATAGACATGTAAAGAGGCTAGGTGTCACCATCTTGATGGCTTAGCCATTGGGATTTTGCCAAGTGTTATGACTTTTGTACAACAACTAATCTATTGCCCAATGAATGGGTGCCAAGTGTAAAGACACATTGACTATTTCTAAAGTTAGTGACTCTTGATATTCCCAATGTTGTACTTGGTCTTTGAAACCACTCAGCTACTCTCCCTGGTGCCCAGCTACTCGTTTGTACGTCTTCGTTGGGTGTTGGAAACCCTTATAATCCCAGTTGCTCGCCTGCTCGCCTCTTGTTGAGACTTTGGGTCTTCTTGTTCTTGTTGTTTGCTACCTCGCAATGGCCTTTATGACCGGTTGCTCGCCACCTTCAGATGGGTACTTGTCCCCGTTGCTCGTCCTCTTCCAATTGGTCTACAGTCCCTACTGCTCGCCTCTTAGGGCGTATAGTCCCTGTTGCTCGTCTTCATCTATTTGGTCAGCAGTCCCTGCTACTCGCCTCTTAGGGCATATAATCCCTGTTGCTCGCCCTCTTTCATATTATTAATTCTGATGATCTCTTAATCTTATTAGAATAGTATCTTTATGTTAATCTCGTTGCCCGGCTGTTCGCCTATCAACAACATGATTTTTAAGAAAATAATTGTTTATTAATACTTTTGAGTATAGAGTAGCTTTTTAGAAATTTTTATTAATATTTTTTAATATAAAGTAAATTTTTGAAGGTTTAGTTTGAAAAGGTGGTATTGCTTTTTGCCATTTTAAAAAATGGGTAAACAAAATAATTTTTTTTTTTTTTTGGCATTTGGGTAAACAAAATTGGGACGGAGAGAGTGCTTTCTAACAATATCTTTCACTTTTAACTCCACTCATTTACTTTATATATAAACAGTCAATATTTCTTAAAATCCATGTAATCATACATTACAAGCTTGGACAGAGGTAGTATTATAGAATGAGAGAGTATGTTCATTATTATGATTGTATTATTTGGTTAGTAGAGAGAATGATTATCATTATCATTGAATCATTAATGATATATTTTTATTTTTTTATTTTGACAGGAGAATCATTAATGATATTTTGTTTACCAAAATGTTTAGGGTATATATGAATGGGAAATTGAAAATGGAATTGAGATTTCAAATATTAAATATTGTCTACATTGGAATTTTAGAATACCTGATTCTGAAAATTCAACTCATTAATATCTTGTTTGAACCCTACAATATCATATATTCTCCATCACCCTCTCTCCAATCACTTATTAAAGCAAATATGACTTTTTTATTCTTAACTTTCTTTTATTAATCACTTTTCCACATAAATTTTTTCTTCTTTTAAAACTTTTCCAATAATATATTCCCTCCTACCACATTTAGTATGCACATATTCATTTTATTTTATTTTTTGGATGTGCACAAAAATTATGCAGTCTCCATAAATGGAAATATTCATCCTCCACTAATCTAATTCACATTCGTAAAGTTACACCTATTTACTTTATTTGATATTGACTTTTTACTTTACTTCTACTCCCTTACTATATCTATTTTTTATTTTACAATAATATCCTTCACTTTTTACTTTACATATCTACTTTTTACATAAACTAATTAACAAAACAATACTCCCTTCATGGAGATAGCACCCTTCTTGAGGCCTTAGCGTTGAGATTCAGGTATGAGATCATTACAGCTGGAAACAGATTCGTTGAATCTTGTGGAAACCATTCGGGGCCAGAGAGAAAAGAAAACATACACTATGGTGGTGGTTGATGATATCTGAAACATGGCACAACATATTCAATGTCAAGAGTTCTTTTTTGGTAAAAGAGAGGCAAACAAATAGCTCATTCCCTTGCCCACTATGGATCTTTTGTTAATTTCTAGTGTATTTGGATTGAGGAAACTCCTGTTACTTGTAATCGCATGCTTTATGATGATGTATGGTGTGCGCCTTATACTAGTTGAGAAATGAAACTATTTTATTTTCCTGTAAATTAAAAAAAAAAAAAAACAATACTTCCTTCATCCACTAATACATTTCACACTTTCATTTTCAAGATATTCCACATTATCTTTTACATACTTAGAATGGAAATAGAATACCCTCATGTACACACGTTATTTCAAAATTATTCATTCATTGGTCAAAAAACCAATAAAACAGTTTTTCTTCAAAAATGTGCACCCACTGCCCCACATATGAAATGTATTAGGGGAGGAAATATCGTTTAAAAAGTATTTATAGTGTGAAATTTATTTATGGTGAAACTGATTCGCAATTAATACTCTTTAGTAGAAAAATTAACAGGATTTAGTGAAATAACTAATATTCTTGGACAAATTGCAAAAACATAATTTTTCTTTATTACTAATTGCATTTTGAGGACCCAACTTTTAATTTTTGCAGGATGGATACCGAACTTACATTTTGTTGAAAAAAAATAGGACTTAAAGCAATTTAAGCGCAAAAGTTGAGGGTATATCCACCCATTTGTCCAAGCATGTGAATAAATTAAAATAAAAACGAATCACCCATATAAGTCCATAACATGTGCAATTAAGCTTAGTCTTCCATTATCTTCTCTTTCTTCTCTCGAGTATCATCCATCCATACAAAAATAATGTAATAAAAAGTGTTGCACTATTGTATAACCAAAAAAAAAAAAAAAATCATTTCAATTCAATTAATAGATTCTTGGACAAGGCTTCCACGGGAGTAAAACAATTAGAAAAATAAATAAAAATAATTATAAAGCATTGGAAAAATCAGAACTTTATTGGCTAGTCAAATAATGAATTGAAGTGGTTTTACATTCCTGTACACACTTTCCATCCTTGCACTCCTATGCACCCTAAAAACTCTGTATTTGCGACTTCCTATCACTCTGCTAAATGATTGCCCAAAACTAAAAATAAAGAGAAAATCAAATGCAGTTAGTGCAAACAAAAATGCAGGCTCAGAGTAAACTGCCAAAAAGAATTATCAAGAGAGCTAGCTAGGATAAGGAAAAATATATTCTTCCTAAGAAAGAAATGGAGAAATTCCTTTTCTGTATAAAGAAGGCATCTATAATCCATTTCAGAAAATGACGTGATTGAGTTTTGGCAAAAGCAGAGATGAGTGCAATGCGTCCTCTTTGGGGTGTTATGGACTCAGAACAAGTCAAGGGCCACCTTAAGCTTATTCTGTTTCCATTTTGGCAACTTGTAGAAAGCACTCTTACTCATCCCGAATTTCTCACGGAATTCTGCTACTGATAAATAAGTCTGCAGAAAGCATAGAGTGCTTGTAACATTAAGCTATCGTGACAATAAAAAATAAAAAGGAAGAAGAAAAACACAAGTCCGATCTCTATCTGTCTAGAGCTTTTGCTCGTCTTAATACGCTTGGTGAGAGAGATAGAACTTGTGTCTTTCACAAAAAAGATGCATAGTTGTGACAAAAACTTATATTCACCATGTGCACCGTGCAATTCATGTGTAATTTTAAAAGATATTAGTCGTTGAACTAAAAAGTATTAATTTGTTAGTATTAGTTGTTTTCACTGAAAAATATTAGTTATTTTTACTGAAAAGTATTAGTTACGTACAGTTGCACCATGCAATTGGTGTATAGGAGTGTTACGCCTTAGTTTTTTAAAGCCAATGTGTTTACTATCAAGCGATTATGACACATTTTGCCTTACTATAAATGGTTAGAAATCCGAATCTCTCAAAAAGCAATCCTAGTGCATACCTCTCGTTTAGTCACGTCGATATCATCAATCGGGTCACTTGATGACGTTTTAAGACGCTCATAAGGATATGTTGGAAGTCCCTCATCATCATCAGCTTCACCCTCCGTTACATCTTCATGTATCGTATCAGGCTTTGGATCATCAGGCCTTGGTCTGGGTACCTCAGCTGGACTCACTTTATCATAATAAAAACAAAGAAGTTAGAATAACCAAGAATCAACTATCCCTTGATGGTCATAAAACTTAAAGGGGGTTATACCTTTAAGAGAACGAGGGAAAATGAAGGGTCGAGCAGCAGGTGTTGGTGTTTGTAAACCAGCACTTAGTGCTGCTATAGCTGCTGATCTTGAAGGCTGGTTACCAGATTCTGTTGTGGCCACTGATCTCGGGAAAAGCTTCCCCATCATTGTAGGAGGAGTTGACAAATTCCTTGCGCTGTGATTCTCAAAGGTAGAAGCTAGAGCATTGAATGCAGGAGACCGTCCTCTTACACGAACCCTTTCAGCACTAACCGAAACGCTTCTAGAACGCTGAGATTTTTCTGGTCCACCGGACCTCCCACCGATTGCCATAGGTACTCTCCTTCTGGGTTTCTACCAGATCACAAGTACAAGTATTATACAGCAGTTTTACCAGCCATTATGAATCCAAATACAACAATATGAGTAACTGATATAATCTTGACCAATTTTTGACTTAAAAATTTCGACCAAGCTATTTTTTTTTTATATTTTTTCGCGAAACATAAAAATTAACGGTTGAATAGTATTAGTTCATGTAATGAAATACATCAGTTCATATGATGAAAAATATTAATTGTATACTGGAAAAGTACTATACTATAAACTTACAAAGTAATACTTTTCTTTTGTATGAAGTACTAATATTTTTCTTCATATGAACTAATATTCCTCATTATGTACTAGTCAAATTTTGGTCAGAATTGAATCAAAATTGCATCACTTACACAGTGCAACTGTTGCGTAAAGATATATAATATGTGTTAAGATAATGGGGAAAAGGAACAACAAGAATCAAAATAGAAACTTACCTCCATGAATGCAGTGCCCCCACTTTTAAGAAGAGTCAGTTTTCTTTGGAAAGAGTCACCATGCATCTGTAACCATACAAGTGATTGAGTATCTCATAAAGCCTCAAGCCTGAAAAGCCTGTTGGACATAGAGAGAGTACTTACTCCAGACTTTTTCGAGTCCCAGGTGAAGAAGCGAGTAAAAAATGCTGGTTCGTTCCCTTCTGTAATAATGTATATTGGAGCTTGCACAGATAACTTTTCGTGGAGAAAATCACGCTCCAGAAATTTCTGTGAACTTCAACGTTAAGCATGACTGAAGTTCAGTTGTAGAAAGCTTAACAATGAAACTAAATATCAAAGTGTACCTCGCCCAAACTTAAAGCGTTCTTCTTATTCTTTGATTCAACTTGTTGACCGACCCAGACGTAAATGTCTGTGTGGCAATCGAGAATGTATACATCTTCAGTCATTAGGTCATCCTGGTTGAAATTGTAAATCTCTGTGACCTGCAATAGAAATTATAACTCAAAGTTTGTCGGGGGATATTTGTCTCAAGACAAAAGCTTATATACACCACATGTGCACTGTGAAACTCATAAATTTTACTAAAAAATATTAGTTGTTTTCACAGAAAACTGATAATAACTATGGACAGTTGTACTGTACAACTGGTGCACAAGAGTGTTACTCTTGGAAACGATGTATTGACTCTCAGGATATGGGATGGTAAGAGATCGGAAGCATTAGTGATTTCTCTCTAGATAAAAAAATTATTAGAGACACACACCTTGAGATCTCCTGAAAACCAGAGTAATGTCCAGCCATAGTTGTACAAAAGAAGATGACAGCAAAATGTTAGTTGGATTATTGATACAATTAAACAACGGAAAAAAAAAAGTTAAATTAGAAAAGAAAAGATAACATGCCATTGGATAGTGTGCATGCGAATAGATGAGGATCACTTTCAGCCTCTCTTGCAATTTTCTGGTTTTTATACTCGGTTTTTCCACCTAACAATTCCCAAAATTGCTCGGACTCTACACCTTCTTTTTGAAATCTAAACTGCATCTCCGGCTGCAAATACAAATGGTAACAATCAATGGACAAGTGATGTAGACCCAAATCACCAGCAAACGGTACAATCAACATCTTTAGTATTTCAAATTATATTTCTTATATTATGTAGAAATAACGCAAGATGATACATGTTATCAAAGCATCACCACATCTGCATATAAAATTCTGAAAGATACTCAACTGCAATATAATATTTTACCAACTGATAAATGCTGCTACTTAAATTGGGAACTGGAAACATCTGTAACAAGTATCGAACCTTTATAATATCAAGCTGCCTCTCGACAAGCTCCTGGTCTTCTGTTGTTGTCAAATTACCTGACCAGGTAAAGACAGAGGACCCACTGTGTAGTATGTAACAATAGGAGGAGTTCAATGAAGAAGCCACCTGAATCAATTAAATAATAACTAAATACTTCCCATATATAGTATAAAAAAATAAGTGTTAAATATGAGGCGAAGCATGGTTTTTCATAGACTTAATTACAGATAAACCCTCAATTAGAAAAAAAAAAATGAGCAATTTGAACTAACAGGCAGATTCGCTCATGCTCGGAAATGACGTGTCACCTACCTGACAACAAATATATAATCATATTAACATGTTTTGATTTTTTCGGATGACAATTAATAATTAATCATCATTTCGTAGCAAAAGTGACTTGCCCATTGGTCCAAATTGCAAATGAAAATTTAATTGAGGTTTTGTTTACCAAGATTCAGAAGTTTAGATTACCAAGATTCAGAAGTTTAAATTAGAATGCAGTCTACGAAAAGATTGTGATTTTATTTGCAATTAAGTTTTTTTCATATGAACGTAGATACGAGGATAGCAGAAAGTGTAACATTTAATTAGCAGTATCAAATGGTTTTTTCTCTTTAGAGCTCCTATGAGAATATAATAATGATGATTATCAACTACACCACGAGGATAGCTAACATAGAAAGTAACTTTCTGCATGGTTGACAATTTAAAAAAAAAAAAAAAAAAAAATTAATATAGAGAATTACAGTGGAAACAAATAAATACATGTCTGAGCTGCTAAGGACAAATCTCCAGCAGCTTATGTATAAGAGAAAAGGCTAGAGCACATAACTTACGGGTTCAACTTGAATTGATTGCATATTTTCTGGTCCAGTTCCCTGAACTCTAAATAATGCAAGTCCATCTTCTGCATATGTATCATCTGGAAGTTCTTGTTCGGCAATGTATTTCTTGTACCCCTCACTAAGACCACCCTGGAGATGTGCCGACATTAATAACAAAACCAGTATTAGATATGAAATAACATTAGATAATATGTCTGCAAATTGAATTCTCCCAGACCTTTAAGGTGATGAAGCTCTGAAAAATAGCAAAGAACTGGATCGGTTCACTTCCTTCATAAATGCGAGCCTAGAATGCACGTGAAAAATGATATATTGTTAGAAACAATGCAGAAGTTAGCATTAAGAAAAGAGATGGAAATGAAGTTATCGAGAAGATATGCCTGAGTTGGAAAGAACTTCATCGTCTCAACCATCTTGCTAGCCTGTGCAGTTGCTCCTGCCCTATCTTCCTATAGAGAGAGAATAGCATGATCAGTGATTTCATCAATAAATTAAATAAATATTATAAATAAATAATGGATGATTTCATTAATTACTTGCTCATGAGAGTAACTATAATGCTATCATGAACAATTTCCAATATTCAAATATCAATACTTTCCCTGACATCCCTTTATTACAGTTTCAGAGATTCAGCTAATTGTATACAGGTTACTATTATTTCTCAATATTTTATGAACATATAAATTTAGGGCAAAATTTCATCAATAGTTCAAAATGACAAAGTTTGTGCAAATAAAAGAAAGAAGCACCAACGTATTAGGCAGCCAAAGATCACCTCAACACTTTGCTTTCCAAACCATGTCCCTATGAGATATTCTTCTCTTTCTTCCCCAGGATAAGAATATTGGAATATATAGCAATCTCCACTGTAAAACTTTGATTGATCAGACGCTTGAAGAAGAGTCTTCTGTTGACCGCTCACACGCCAAACCTAGCCATAACTAATAAATTAGTACACGCTGTGTAACCAGAAATATAATTATAACTCACAGTGTTAATTTCAGTATTTAACAGAAAATATTACCGACAACGGAAAGGACACATTTCTTTGTCAACATAATTGAAGTGTGTTCATTCTACAAGTTGGCTAAGGATTTCCTATGCAGCAGCTGAAAAAGCTCTCAGATTGCAAATAACAAAACTATTAAGAGTCCTAAGGACAATTAATCCAACCATAAGCTTAAGCTCTTTATGAAGCATGTTAGCCAAATTCTATAATTATTTTCATCTAATTTCTCTTAATTCTTCAAGGCTTTCACCACCAAATATTGATCACTTTTTGAGCTTGAGATTTCTGATTGAAAATCATCAACCATACCAATAAATGAATTCCATTTTCACCTCTATCTAAAGGCAAAAGAACTCTAGCACACTCTCTTATTTATATTGGAATCAAGTAAATCAGTTTTCTCTTTGACAATATAATATTGAAGTAAACACCAAACCGAGATGCTGATTTTTGGAACACTATATGAGCACAAAACCCTAAGCTGTTTGCAGTCACCTGTAGATCGCCAGTGCAATCTATATGTGGTTGAGGATCTTCTTCGTCTTTGGGAGTTTCTGATTTCACGAGACCCTTCACATTAACTCCTTGGCGCTTTAGAAGTGCTATAAACCATCCAATCAGAAGCAACAATAAGAGCTTAACAAAAATGATAAAGAATGTTCTGGATAATCTTTGTTATAAAGAAAAAGGCAATAAATATACAATTATACGGAAACCAACCGATATTGGGTTTAGGGTTTAGGGAATACTGACCTGCAACCTTCCCTTTTTTATCCTCAGATGAAGTCCCCTGGGATGATTCGGGCCAAGAATCAAACTTTGACCTGAACATTACTGTCTCAAACCCCTCAATCACTCGGATTATATGAGAGTCAGACCTTTCATTGCTACGCAGAAATTCCTATAATAAGAGACTTGAGCTTAATGACAATTATAGAACTTGAAAATCCATGTGGAAAACCTATGTAGCTAAAACAGCAAGCTTACATCAACAACGCTGCTCACAGTTTTCCGTTCCTCGAGAGAAGTATTCCTCCCCACCCAAACAAAGACTTCCATCCCACAATCAAGAATATAACATTGACTTGAGTCTAATAACTCCCTTTTCAAAGAATCAGCCTCAACAGGTACTGGCTCTCCCTTCTCAACACTTAAAACATTAAAGATAAATGTCAGCAATGTCAAATTACATGGTTCCTCTTCGTAATATTTTTTCATGCATTCTTACATCAATATTTTGAAACAAAATTAAAGAAATTCCTGTTGTATTGCATAGGGTGAAGCAGAATGTGGAACTAATTAGATATCCTGACCATGAGATGCAAGTGAAAAAGAAACCAGACGAGCAGTTTGAAAGCAAGAAAGTAATACCAGAAAAGCTTAGAAGCAACAACATCAGCGCTCCGGGATTCACCCTTTGTTTTTCTTGGAAGCGGAGCAAATCCGCCAAAAACACCCCAGAATTCTCCAGTGTCAGCATCAGACATTAATTGCCCATCTTCTGCAGTCAAAAGAAACGGAAATGTGATGCAAACTTGACCAGGAAATGAATATCCAAAAAGGAGATGCAAGCAGTAGCATAGTTACCGATAGTTGCTATTTCACATTTCCCATCATGATAGGTATCTTTAATGTACTGAACAACTTCCAGAGCTTTAGCCCTCTCTTGAATACATGAGTTGGAACCGTTGAATTGAAAGATTTTAGACTTTGTATCAAGAATGAAAACATCATCATGATTTAGAGAGGATCGAGCAAAAGCCACCTGTCTAATCATAAAGAAGATATTTAAAAAGAAGATTTACATTATGATATTGAGTCATCAAAAGAGTACAAGGAAAAGTATGACTTGCCTCTTTCACATGAACAACATGTTTCCCTTTACATTGATACAACCGGGTTTTATGCTCTTCAGCCTCAGCATGCTTGAAGCCTGAGGCAACTCCACCTTCTTGCGGTATTATACATGGCTTGAAATAAGAAAGGAACTTTTCTGATTCACGGCCTTGAACTTCACGATATTGTACAGCACGGCCACCGAGTGCTGCATCTAGTTCAACTGTTTTGATGGCAGCAGTGCCAGCTTCATCCTACATAAGAAAAATATATAAATGATCATGAATGAAATGCTTAATTGCAAAATAAATCATGGTCTTTTCACGTTTTTTCAATTAAAAATATGTATTTAAAATTCGCAATTTGATACATGACCTTTCAAATTGGTATAATTCTATCACATGATTTTGTGGCAAGTCCTGCTGACATGACAGTGTATGAAATTGCAAAAAAAATCAAAAGGTTGTGATTAAATTGAGATAATAACAAAAGGTCATGAATTTATTTTCAATTTTTTCAAAGATTTTCCAGCTGCAACATCAGCGCTTTTGTATCGAACTGCGAATTTGAAGAACATATGTTGTAACTGAAAAAACGTGAAAATGTTGTAATTTTTATGCAATTAACCCTATAGAAAAGTGAAGTGTAAAGGACTTACCTGACTGGTATCTTTACCTAGCCAATAATGAAGGTCCTGACAGAGGGCACCGCTCTTCAGGGCAGTGGTCTACAGAAAGGAGACTAAGTTACAGTGTCACACATAAACAAATTCATCTAACATAATCTTATGAAATCATGATGTATTGATATTAAGACATTTACAGAAATGGAAATAGCAATCCATATAACAACATTACAAGAGGAAAATTAATCGCTGTTCTGTACAAATGCTAATTTGGCACTGGAAATGTATGCTTGCAGTGAAATTTCATGGCTACAAGACAAGACAATGGCCTCGCCACCATATTATAAGCTATATAATATATCATAACTTGAATCAAGTGTTTCAAATAAGGAAGAGATATATAAGCTCCCATTCTCTTAATGCTTCCAAGCTAAACACAAATGAGTTTTAAGAAATCAGAACTGGCATCCTTCAAACTGTAAAAAGAAAAACTATATTTTGTGCACAACCAAGCAATTTTCTTCATTCGCCATGTTCATGAAAGAAGTTTAGTACAGCACTTGTACCACCATGTTGATATCCGGAATAATGATGTTTGAATCAAGCCATAAAATGCTACTACAATACTGAAAATCGACAATCATGGCATTTATGTTTATCCTTCAGATATATTTTTATGGAAATTTCAGAAATGCAGAATGACAAAATGATAGAACAAAACCTGAATCATTTACAGTATGATATTAAAATCTGTATCTATAAAGGAAAAACTGAGCATATTACGCAACCTGGAACTTCTTTGCATGAGACAAGACAACCTAAAGTCATTTTGAGATGAAAAGAAATACAAGAATAAAGAAATCATTCGGTAGCAATACACATAGAGATCAAGATAAAAGTTGTAATGTGCATTCCGCCTCCTGAGTTGGCTTCTTGTGCTACAGAACTAAATCAAAAATGGGTGAAAGAAATTTTTCTAATTTACAATATTTTAAAAGTTACCTTTAGAATTATGTAAGAGTCGCCAGTGAAAAATTTTCCATGTGAAGATTTTGGTACTAGAACAGGACTAAAATTTTCAATTCGCCAAATCTCAAGCCCACTACAAAAAGTCAAGGAAGCAAATGTGCATAGAGATATGATAACTGAATGTAATTCCAGAAAAATCTCCTGCAGTTCAAACTTTTATTGGATATGCCTAGCCCTTCATTAGACTCTTCAGAAACTCGTTTTGTGTACAGAAATGAGTAAACATTAGACGTGCAATTTCTATAGTGATCTGAAGGAAAGTTTAAAATGTTAGAACAGGATACGCTTTCTGTCCTGCCCCTTGAAAAGCTGGATCCAAATCTTTCGTTGAAATAGACATAGTGTCCTCCAAACTTCTTTAAAATTGTCCTGCCAACAGTTGGCCTGAGAAATAATGGCAAAAGATCCAAGAAACATCAACTTGGATGCACTCCACTGTAAAGGAAAGACAGGTTTGGCATAAACTAGGATACAATAAAATTTTCTGACTTCAAAGAAAGACAATGAATTACCTAATAATTGATTTCACTAACAGCAATAACTTACTAATCACCAACTCCACGAAGAAATTATTAAGAAAACAATCAAACAATAGAGATAGCAAAGCATGAATACAGCGATGCGTTGCAAGGAAAAATATGAGAATAAATAGATCTAAGTTATAAGCAATTGTTGTATAGTATTGAGGGAATTATCATGTATGCAATACCTAGGAGATGTAAACCACATGCCAATAATCCTCTCACTCCTACTCAGACAGCAGGGTAGGCCTAGAGTAGCAGAACTCCATAACTCTTCATGTGCTAATCCTAGAAGAACTTAGAAGCAACTTAGACGTTACTTTCCATCTCAGACAGTCTTGAATCTCAATTAGTAACTTGAAATATTACTAATTTGCCATCTCAGATTCATTATTCACACCTAATAAATTCTCTAGTTATATCCATTTTTCGAGCTTCTGACTTTTTCAGCCATGGAGACTTCATTACCATGTAAAACGGCGGCTAAAATGAAACGACAAAACAATCCAGATCCCTGAAAGAGACATGTACATGAAGTAATTTAGCCCAAATCGTAAAATGTGTTCCATTACTCTGTCTCTCATAAACCACCACACATCAAATAGTTGGGAGATTCTCTCATCCCTCCAATTCCTTTCGCTATATTCATCACTAAGGGGCATTGATCTATAAACACTGAACCTCTTTTTCAAGTACAACAAAAACTCTCCATGCAAATCATGCAATTTTACCAAAGAGATATTGCTATGCTAACATTCAGGCACAATGACCCCCAAAAATTAATCTTCACAATGCATCCATCATTTCTAAACAAATGTTCTATCTCTGATCATCAATTACAATCATTCAATTATAGAAACATATATACCTAATATCCACACAAATACAAAGCCTTAAATTTGAGATCATAAAACAAGAAAGAATGGGATATGCTAATTACCTTAAATTTATTGAGTGTGGGCCCAATTTGAAAATGAATCAAACAGATATAATATATCTCCAGTAATCTCAATCAACATTAAATTGCCAAAGATTCAATAAAACAAATGTGAAGAGATGAAATGAATGAATTGTGACATACACAGAATTTCCAGATCAGAAAGAGGAAGAAAGAAAAAACTATGTGTTAGTGTGTGTGTTTTGTGAGGAAGGGATACAGAGAGAGTGTGTATGACTAACGGCATCTAAAAATAGAAAGTCCATCCTAAAATAAAAATGTAGAATCTGGAATGTAAACATTATGACACCATCATAATTCAACCCTAATAATGAAAAGAATAAAAGGGAAGCCGAGTGAAGGGTCACTATAAAATCAACCAAACTATTAAACCACCTTTTCAATACCCAATGTGACCTATTAAGCAAGAAAAAAAAAAAAACTAAGGGGTGTGAATAAATTAGGAAATGAACGAATGTTCTTGAGATGACAGAGTAAAGAGTGCAGTTAGGGCAGTCGTGAAATTTTGTTGACATAATTTTGTGGAATTCGAGTAAATTCCAGTGTTGTGGTGGAAAATGGGCCGATTTCCGATTTTGAGGGGATGAAAGAAACGGGGTGGGGGTAAGGGGAGGGGGCGCCGAACGCTCCGGCGAGCGGATAGGCTCCTTGATTCATGCATGGCCATAAAGATGAAATAAGCTTCCCTTTCTGTTATTGCTGCAGCAGAGGCCAAATGCATAAATGAAGCGTTAATTTAACTATCAAGAGTTAGATTTTTTTTTTCTTTTTTTTTGGATTCCTACGTGTACAAATAAAAACTTAAAATATGATAGAAATCGAGTATCATTACACATTATTTTATTTTTTTTGACAGGAAATCATTACACATTATCAAGGTCTCATGTGATGTGTACACTCATTCTACGGTTCTACCGTTTATTTACACTGGACTTTTTACTATAATCCGTCAACACTTTTTAATATAAACAATATCAATTATTGAGTCGGTGCATTATGCACAATGTACAAGACATTTTTACATAAGCAATAATATTAGCTTTTTAACAAAAATATAATATTAATTTTTCATAGTTCTTACAAAATACCACCTCCGTTCCAAATTAGTTTTCACAGTTGACTTTTTTGGACTTTAATATGAGAATTAATTTGTAGTATATAAATGGATAAAATAGTTTTTTGATGATGAGATATTGTTAAATTTAAGTGAATGAAACAAAACAAAGATATTTTTGTGCGTAATTATTAGTGAAATGAGATGTAATTTAGAGGTTTTTGTAAGAGATAAATACTTCACTGTGAAAAATGTTTTGGAACGGAGGGAGTAATAGTATTAGTAGTATATAGTGCACAAAATATACATAATATTAATATTTATATATACTTAGGGAAAACATATATATATATATATATATATATATATATATATGTTGAATTTTGGTGAGTTTTGTTTACGTGTCGAATTTTGGTGAGTTTTGCTTATGTGTTAATTTTCATGTGTTTGCTTATGTGTCATTTTTTTTTTTTTTTGTTGCTCATTGACACGTGTCGTCTTATTATAAAGTCAATACATGTGTTTGAAATTTTTTTATCTTTTTTTTTTTTGGAGTTTGTGCGTGAGTGGTGGTAAGTATCATCTTAACATTAGATACCAATTTTCCTAAAAAAAAATGAATTAGTAACGATTTGATACTTAGACCTCTTGAATAACAAATAACATACTTACCAACTAAATCAATACATAACTACTTACATATTTTTTTTAAAAAATAATTATTTAACCTTTGTCTATCAAAGTGTATTAGATGTTTCTCCACGTGATGATATCAAATTATAATTTATTTTACATATTTGAGAAAGTACAATATTTAAAAATAATTTGTGAGTATTCCAAACAAATGAATTAAGTATATTTAATATGTGAAATGAAAATGAAAATTCTTAGGTATTAATTGCTCACAAGCAATTTGTATACAAAAAATTACCCACAAATAATTTATCTATGAAGATTTCGTAGAAAAATTCTTTATAGGTAAGAAATGAAAAGGTCTTATAAATAAGAAAATTTTGTAGGAAATTTCATAGGCTATCCCCACGATAAAATTTTGTAAGCAAATTTTTTGTAGGTAAGGAATGAAAATATTTATATATCAAATTGAAATGTATAGTTGTAGGTGATATTCATTTGCATATTAATATGGTTAAAGTTTTTAGAATAATTATATAATAATATTGTAACCAAATATTAATTATAATTTAAAATTAATTTTATATGAAGTATTAAAAAATCCGCATAACACGCGGGCATTACGTGTCAATTTTGATGTGTTTGCTTATGTGTCGATTTTGTGTGTTTCTTATTGACACATGTTGTCTCATTATAAAGTCAATACATATGTTTGTGCAAGTTTTTTTTTGTCCTTTTTTTTATTTGAGTTTGTGTGTGAAGTAGTAAGTATCATCTTAACATCAGATAAGGATTCGAAACGTGGACCTCTTGTATAATAATTAAAATAGTTACCAACTAAACCAACCTATAAATAGAGCTTTTAATGCTCATTGTAAACACAACTCATTCAATAGAAAAGACTCCACAAGAGAGCACATTTATCACATCTTTTATTGTACCCAGTTATTCATCTTTATTATCTCTACCCGTTAGAAATACCTGAGCGATCTCTACCCGAAATCGATATCAACAATTTGGCACTGGAAGGAGGGTAGCTCAGATATCAACAATTTAGCACTAGAAGGAGGGTGGCAAAGTACACTCGGTTTTGTTCATTTAACTATCCCAAACCACCCCTTTCCACTAAAAAACCTCAGAAATCCCCACAAAAATGACTACTTCAAGAGCTACTTGAACTCAACACCAGGTCGAGGATGTTGCCGAAGCTGTGACCCCAGCTCCGGCCATGGCGGAATGGCCCAAGGGCCGTTTGAATTCATCTCATCCATGAAGACCCCCGAGGACCTGCAGGCAGCGATGGCCCTGATCCAACGCCGATAGGCCGAGCTGGACACAGCGCCCATTCGCATCCACCGGGCAGGAAAAGAGCCAGCCCGCATCAGGGCTATAAGCAACCTGCGGCCCGAGATAGAGCCGGCCAGGAGGGCGGCCACCAATCTGACCAGGCCTCGGAACTTGAAGAGGCAACTGGACGAGGAGGCGGACTCTCACCTGGTGCCTCGCCGTCCGGCGGGGTCAGTCTTCTCCAGGCTCGAGGAGCTCCCTGTCCCTGCGAATCAAACACCAACTCAACGCCTCAAAGGCGGGTCGAGGAGCCGCCCGTTCGACGTTGTGACACTGCGGTCCCGAGGCCGTCGGTCTACGACCGACTAGGGGACCATGCCAAGCCTCGGTCCCCGCCAGCGGCCAACAACGCTATGACTAAAATCCTGAGGAAAGTGGAGGCCTTGGAGGAGAAAGTCGACAAGTGCGGGCTCCTACCCAACCTAAGATCAATGAGGTCGTCATGGGGCAATACGATGGGGAGACGGACCCCGTCACCCGCATGAGCAAATACTCCACCTACATGATATCAATGGGGGCCATTGACGCCACCCAATGTAGGATGTTTCCCTTACCCTCGGGGACCGGACCCACAGATGATTCTCTTCCCTTCCAGCGGGAAAGGTGGGTTCTTTCCACCAGCTCGGGGAGCTGTTCCTGGAGCACTTCTCATCCATGGCGCCACATCTGGCCGATGCTAATCGCATGGCCAACTTGGCCCAGTGCAAAGACGAGTTGGACCGGGCGTACATCGACTGGGTCGACCGGATTATCATGGAGGGCGAGCCCGTAGGTGACGAGGTGAAACTCGTCGGGACCATCGGTGGCTTCCGTATAAAAATGAAGCTTTAGAAGTCCATGAACAAGGACTAGGTACCACCTCTTACACAGAGTTCCGGCAGCGGGCCGGGAAAATAATCTACAATGCAGAAATCCTGGCCCAATGGCTGGGCGAGAGCAGCACCCCGGCGGAGAGAGAGAAGCCCCGCGCCCAGCCCACCAGTGGACCGTCCTGGAGAAACTTCACGTACCGGGCACCCCAACCTTTCAAGCCCTTTGACTCAGTCGAGGTGAAGCTGGCGGAGAAACTAAACGCCGCCCAGAGTACATGTACGTACAGATCCGGGATAAAAACCTGATCCTCGCTACCCGCCCCCAGGTGCACAAGGACGAAAAATAGCTCAACCCCAACAAATACTGGCCATTACCATAAGGTCATTGGGCACAACACCAGCGAGTGTCGTGACTTGCTGAGGCAGATGTAGCGGTTGTTCGATGAGAGAAAGCTGGAGGAATTTGTTAAGAGGCCGGCGGCAAGACCGGCAGCCCAGCCCGCGACACTACCCCTCAAGTGAAACCCGGAGGGGGCCATTGTCTGCCCACCGATGCCCGAGAATGTTGCCCATCGGGGCGTCAACACGTTGTCCCCAGTAGGGGGTTTTGCTCCATCCTCCACTCTCTCTAACCGCAGGCAGAAAAGCGAGATGCGGGTCATGGACAACGTCCATCAAATCACCATGCTGGTCAAAATAACGGCAAAAGAACCTGACCTACTCGCCTTCAAGAAGAAAGACCGCGCTGGGGTCATCTACCCCAACCATGACGCTCAGGTCATCTCGGTCAACATCATGGGTGTCAACATCCACCGCATGCTCGTGGACAATGGGGCATACTGCAACATCATATTTAAGGGTACTTTCGACCAGCTGGACAACTCATTTGAAAGATACGTGGAGCCTTGCGACCAGATCATCAAGGGGTTCGGGGATGCGAGTGTGAAGCCTTACGAGATAGTTAGACTAGTTGTAGAGTTAGTATCTAGCATAGATCCCGAGGTTAAGGCCTCGAAATAACTCGACTTTGTAATCATCGACCAGCCGTCAATCTATAATGGTTTTCTCTGCAGGCTGAGCACGAGTTTGAGGCCACTGCCTCGGCCTACTACTATTGTATCAAGTTCCCAACCCCCTCCGGAAAGGTGGGAACTCTTAAGGAAAATAAAAAAAATGGAATGCGGTTGTTTGGCGTACACCGATCTTACTTTAAATTCTGTCAAGTTAGATTTTAGCATTTGTACAATCGCGGGGGGGGGGGGGGGGGGGGGGGATGGAAACCGAGGAAGAAAACCCACCCGAAGCTCACCCTCATGGAAGAATACCCACCAACATTCGAAGATGTTCAAATGGAGTTAGGACCCAAGATTGGTTTCGAACCAATGGAAATCGATACTAGCTTAACCGGATGACCCTCGCTTCGGGGAGCGAGGGACGAGCCCGATAGAGAAATTAATATCAGTCAACATGAAGAATCGGCCAGAGGTCTGCATCCAGCTCAGGTCCAAAATGTCCAATGAGATGCGAGCGACCATGATAATATTCCTTGAAGAGAACCTAAACTTATTTGCCTGGTCGCACGAAGACATGGTCAGGATCGATCCAGCAATATGTTCTCACCAGCTACACATCGATCCTGCCCGCAAGTCGGTATCTCAGAAAAGGAGAAAGTTTGGCCCAGACAAGTATGCAGTCATAGCCGTCGAGGTCAAGAAACTTCTCGACAACAAGCTAATCGGGATTGTCGACCCCGATGACAAGCCACAGTAGGTGTCAAACGCGGTCCTCGTAAAAAAGAACAATAACACATGGCGGCTGTGCATCGACTTCACAGACTTAAATAAGGTATGTCCCAAGGACCACTTCCCGATGTCGCACATCAACCACCTAGTGGACAGTACAGCCGAGCACAAGATGCTCACATTCATGGACGCCTTCGCAGGCTACCACCAGATCCCAATGGCCGAGGACGACCAGAAGCACACAACCTTTCTCACCGATAAAAATATGTACTACTGGAAGCGGATGTCATTCGGGCTCATGAACGCCGGGACAACATATCAGAGGCTGGTCAACCATATGTTCCACGACCAGAACAGAGCGACACGGGAGGTGTACATAGACAACATTGTTATCAAAAGAGAGAGGCGAGAAGACCACCTTACCCACCTTGTCGAAGCATTTGAGATCCTAAGGAAGTTTCGCATGAGGCTCAACCCGAAGAAATGTAGTTTCGGGATCGAGTCGGGCAAGTGATCTTGAGGCATATGGTTAGCCAGCAAGGTATCGAGGCCAACCCGACCAAGGTCCAAGCGATCTTAGATATGAGCGTTCCTCACACGGTAAAAGAAGTACAGCGGGCAACCGGGAGTGACCACACTCAGTTGTTTCATCTCCCGCATGGGGGACCGGTGCAAACCACTTTCTGATAGCATGCGGAAGAGAAAACTCAACTGGACACCGCAGAGCCAGCTAGCATTCGACCAGCTAAAGGCATATCTCTCGAACGCCCAGATCCTGGCCAAGCCCGTCCAAGGGGAGAAGCTCTACCTGTACCTGGCCGCCTCGGAATCGGCCATCAGCGCTGCGCTAGTGCGGGCTGAGGGGCAGTCACATTTGCCAATCTATTATGTCAGCCAAACACTACACGCCGCTGAGCTACACTACCTGCCACTAGAGAAGCTAGCATATGCCTTGCTAATGAGCGTACGGAAATTATGCCCATATTTTTTCGATCACCAAGTCGAAGTATTGACGATCATGCCACTATGACAAATGCTACACTGAGCAGACACTGCGGGCAGGTGCCTCAAATGGGCCATGGAGATCGGTTTGGCATCACGTACGCACCCCGCACGACCATCAAAGGATAGGTGATGACCGACTTCATAGTTGAACTAACATACCCGGAGGCAATATCAAAGATCGAGCAACCATCATGGAAGATGTACGTGGACAACTCGTCCACAATGACAACGGCTGGGGCAGGGATCATCCTGCTCAGCCCGTCGAGACAAGCGTTCATAATGGCCATTAGGTTTGGTTTCCATACAACGAACAACGAGGCCAAGTAGGAGGCTTTGATAAACGGTTTGGAGATGACAATGGCCATGGGGGTGAAGCGGTTGCAAGTATACGGTAATTCACAACTGATCACCTACCAGATTTCGGGAGAATACGAAGCCCATAGTGACAGGATGATCGCCTACCAAGGCCTGGCCAAGAACCTACTCGACAAGTTCGACCAGGTGCACATCGAGGTCGTTCCACGGCTTGACAACATGCAGACGGACGCTCTCACCCGCCTCGCAACGTCAGAAGGCATCGCCGACATGTCCCAGATCTCAGTTATATACATGTCTGCTCCGTCCTGCATGAACCGACTGGTGGCCTCGGTTGGGCAGGAGGAGGAAAACTAGATGAACCCCATCCTTAACTACATACGATATGGATAACTCAAGGGCGAATGGGTAGCTGCAAGACAGATGCAGCTCCGGGCAGCCAGATACACTATCTGAGAGGTTACCTTTACAGGCGAGGTTTCACGTTGCCTCTCCTAAGGTGCGTGACACCGGAGCAGGGAAGACTAATCATGAGCGAGATTCATGAAGGAGTCTGCGGAAATCACACTGGGGGCCAAGCGCTCGCTCACAAAGTAATCTGCCAGGGATATTTCTTGCTTAACTTGAAGAAGGACGCGATCAAATACGCCAAGGCTTGCCACTAATGTCAGATATACTTGCCGACGGTCAACCAGGCACCAACCGAGCTCTCCTCGATTTTCAGCCCGTGGCCATTTGCAAAGTGGGGAATTGACCTTATTGGTCCTTTGCCCATAGCCTCAGGCAGCGTAAAGTACGCAATCGTGGTTGTCGACTACTTCACCAAGTTACCAGAAGCAGAAGCCCTCAAGACCATCGACTAAGAGCACGTAATCAAGTTCATCTGGTGGAACATAATTTGCCGTTTCAGCCTCCCTCAGATCATAATATCGGACAACGGGAAGCAATTTGACGGGTTGGCCATGGAGAGCTTTTGCAAAAAATACAAGATCAAGAGGATGTACTCGACGCCCTACCATCCCAGTCAAACGAGCATGTCGAAGCAGTGAACAAAATAATAAAACGCACACTGAAAGCCAGTCTAGAGGAGAGCAAAGGCACCTGGGCGAGCAAGCTGCCCGAGGTCCTATGGTTGTATCGGACCACAAGTCAGACAGCGACCAGTGAGTCCCCTTTCACACTAGCCTTCGGGATGGAGGCAGTCATCCCCACGGAAGTCGCCATCCCAAGCCACCGCACCTCGCAGCTCGTGGGGACCAGCAACGATGAAGCCATCTTACACGAGATGGAGTTCCTGGAAGAAAGAAGATTGTCCGCCGAGCAGAAGAACATAATATACAAGCAGCGGGCAGAAAAATACTTCAACTCAAAGGTCAAGATACGAGAGTTCAAAACTGGAGACCTAGTACTAAGATGGACAGTGGGGCAACCCAAGGGAACTTTCGGACCGAGTTGGGAGGGACCCCTAAGAGTCTCCAAGCGCCTAGCCAATGGGGCATACGAGCTCGAGAGCCTCGAGGGCAACCCGGCCCAATACCCTTGGAACGCCTCCCTCCTAAAAAAATACTACCAGTAGCGGCACGAGAAAAATTATAGTCATGCATTGTAACAGGTTACACCCCGCATCACTTTTGCCCACAAGCGGCTGTAATATATCGCGTCCTAAAAGCTTACATTGTTAAATCAATTCAATTCGATTGTTAAGTCAATCTCTAGTTAGCAAAGTCGCAGCCCGTAAGTGGCCAAAGTACTTCACTAATTTACATTGTTAAATCAATTAAATTCGATTGTTGAGTCAATCTCTAGTTAGCGAAGTCGCTGCTCGCAAGCAGGTAAAACACTTCACTAATTTGCATTGTTAAATCAATTAAATCTGATTGTTAAGTCAATCTCTAGTTAGCGAAGTCGCTGCCCACAAGCAGCCAAAGTACTTCACCAATTTATATTGTTAAATCAATTAAAATCGATTGTTAAGTCAATCTCTGGGTAGCAAAGTCGCTACCCACAAGCGGGCAAAATACTTCACTAATTTGCATTGTTAAATCAATTAAAATCGATTATTAAGTCAATCTCTGGTTAGTGAAGTCATTGCCCGCAAGTGGGCAAAGCACTTCACTAATTTGCATTGTTAAATTAATTAAATCTAATTGTTAAGACAATCTCTAGTTAGTGAAGTCGTTGTCTACAAGAGGCCAAAATACTTCATTAATTTTAAAAGTTATTAAGTCAAAAGCGACAACATGTTATATGCATTAACAACAAAAACAAGTACACCACTTGGGGAAAATAAAATAATTCATTACTAGAGAAAATAAAAGGTTCAGGTACAACGGGCCCGAAGGCCAAATAGAAAAAGTACAAAACCTAAACAAACTAAACTGGGGGGAGCACAACACCCTCATTCACCACGGCCTCACCGTCCGCCGTCGTCTCGCCATCCGCCGCAGCTTGCTCTCCAGTGGCCCCATCCTCCACGGGATGGGGGAAGAATGAAGGCCCCCATTTCGGGGAAGAAGGACAAGTCGACCACCATATCGACCAGATCCTTCAACGTTAGCTCATATTCGGCAGGAGGGGGGTTGGATTCCACATACTCCTTCAAATTCCCGAGGGGGTCAGAGAGATCAACATCGAGATCCTTCCTCAGCTGCGAACACATAGAGTCGGCATAGGCATTGATGTAAACCATGGTCACCGCTACCTCCTGCTCCCCCTCCATGCGTGCTCACTTGGCGGCCAACCGAGCCTCGGCCTCCTACGCGAGCGTCTGCTGGGCGGCTTCATATTCGGTCGGGCTGCGGTGACCTAGGCCTTGGCGTTCGCCAGCGCCTTCTTCCCGACTTCCATTTGTTCTTCCAACTCGGTGCATCGGGCGCTAGCGGTGGCGAGCTCGGCCTGGACTTTCTTTGTGGCCTCGACTTGACTGGCGAGCTCGGCTTTCTTCCCCTGGTAGCCAGCCCGCAGTGCCTCCAGGGTCCTCTCTTCACGCTCGCGGTCCATAATGAGGTACTCCGTGACGATTAGGTCCCGGGCTGCGCAGATTCCCATCACTCTTAGCCTATCAATGGTGGAGGCCGTCTATAGGACCTTCTGGTTGTTGGTGGTCCAGCTGCGGGGTAGGTTCACCACGGCACGCTGAACCTCCTCCGGCCAGGTTTTGGGGACCCCGGAGAAGGGAGGGTCACACGAACGGAGGAATTGAAGCACCTCAGCCGGCGGCAGTGGATCGGGTCTGCATGCAGCAGAGTGAGTACTCGCAAATGGAATAAGAAAGTTAAAAAATTCATGAGCAGGAAAACAGGCTTACGTGATGCGGTTCCCCCAGCCGAGAAAGGAGAAGTCGCCCGGATCTCGGGTTGGCAACGGCGGAATGGCAGGCGTCGGGGTGGAGGTACCCGCAGCCATGTCGACTGGTGGCAGGTTCAGAGTGGCGACCGCGATGACCTGAGGGGCAGTCTCCTGGCCGGATAGGCGGGACCTCTTGTTGGGCGAGGAGCTGATAGGCTTGGCGAGTTGGGTAGCAGGGCCTGTACCGGCGGCTTGATCCATATCCCCTGGCCGGAAATGCCTTTGGCCGCACCTTTCTTCGTCAGGGCGGCAAACACAGGCCATGTCAATGGTTTCACCGGACTCGGAGAAGGATGAAGACGAGGACGACAAAGAGGAGGATGAGATGAGATAGGCTTCGACGCTGGTGGCGGGGAAACATTGCTCTGCGAGAGTAGTTTGTTGTTAGTCAGATAATAAAAAAAGTTTATATCAAAGAAATAAGTCAGAAAGCAAATATTTTTACCTCCAAAGTTGAGGTGGCGGGGGAAGGTTTGCAATCCGGATAAGTGCCGATGTTCGTTGGTGTTCAACAGGTCGACAATGCGATCATCTTCGGGCTCGCTGTTCACGGCGTGTTGATAGGCGAACATCATCCAGCATGAAGCGAACAAGAGTTACGGGTTTAAACAAAGATAGTCAACATTGGGGTGCATCTACCAATCTGAGAGGTGAATAGAGTGACGAACAACTCCCCCGACGAACAACTAATGGGCGAACAGGTATTAAGACCCGAGACCAAGAATCAGCCAACTGTGAAGTCATCAATGACGAACAACTTGGTCCAAATATGATACAACAATCAGCCAAAGAGGTGTGCACATGAACAAAGGACTAAGATCCCAAAGCCAAGCTGAACGAAGCCATAAGGCGAACAACATCCAAAGTACAACCTCAAGAGGCGAACAACTTTCAGTTGAAGGGTCATCAAGATCAGTCAAGCCGACCTAGGCGAACAACAATAAGTCCGAGATAAGGCCCAAAAGAAGACTTTGTAACTAAGATTCAGCTTAGATAAGGTCAAAGGACACATGTCAGGCATGCAAGCTAGGGAGACCAAAAGTCAGTAGCACCTCATGCTTGCTAGCCTCTATAAATAGTTGTTCTCCAGCTTATTTATATAATTTCGAATTTTAGACAAAAATACACACACAAACATACCCTAATCAACACATACACGAAATAAGTTCAATTTCAAATTCAATAAATTCACATCCCGATTTACCATTTACGGTGGTAATCAATCACACGTTATTGATTGGTGACGTAAAAACGGATTAAAACAGCCACTAATCCTTACGATTAGATTCGTTCACCACCAATTTGGCGCTAGAAGAAGGGTCCGAACCTCCGGTTTAGTGTGATTACTCAAGAACTTCAAGTTGAAAACTTGAAGATTCAAAGAAAACCTCAAGAAATACTTGAAGATTCAAGCAAAGGTGTTCTTGGTGTTCTTCAATTTTAAAATTAAAGAACAATCTAATTCAAATGCCTCAATCAAAAGAAACCCAAGCATCACGTTTGTCAAGGAGAGCATCTCCCACCCGGGCCTCGTCGGCCGATCACCAGGATCGAAATCCTAGACATGTGAATAGATCACAGCACACGGCCATAACCCATAATTTCCCGCCTGAAATGGAGGCCCTGGCGAACAACCCTAGTGAACTGGCCAAAACTATTGCTGCTCTCCAGGCTCTTCAGAGACAGCAAGAACAGAATAAGCCTTCACAGGCAAGGCCTAAAGATAGACCCTTGGAGGTTGTTAGGGCCAGATCAACAAGGGGCGAGCAACACGAGGTAAACAACGCCCAGATCAGATGGGACAAGGGCAAGGCTAAGATGAACGAGCCAAAGGAGGGCCAAGCAGAGTCTGCTCGCGGGCGAACAACAATGTCAAGCCACGGAACAACACGCTCCAGTGCCCAGGACAGACTTGGCCAACCCCAACAACAAGAGAAAGTTGCTCGCCAGGAAGAGGGACATGGGCGAGCAATATTTGAACAACCTCGCCCTTCGGTCCATGAAAGACTTTCTCAATCTGCCTTTAGGCGTTTGGGACCTAATGCAGTGAGCAACCCTAAAAAGAAGCTCCAGGATTTGCCTTCTCCAAGCGAGGGACTGCGACGAACAGAAAGGTTTGTACCTTTGTTCGCCGAACAGCCTCCAAGTCAAGGGGCATCTCTAGATGAGCTATCAAGCTTAAGGAGGGCGATAGAGAGTATGCAGGGACAATTGGACCAGCAAAGAGGTGTAGGGACAACTAGTTTGTCATCTTCACCATTATCAACTTACATTCTGAAAGCCCCGATTCAGAAAAAAGTCCAATTCCCTGCGAGCATACAATACGATGGCCTTGCTGATCCCCGAGTTCATCTAACAAAATACTCAGATTATATGGTCTCGGTGGGAGCTAGCGATGCCACTCAATGCCGGAACTTCCCGTTAACCTTGGGAGATCGGGTGCACAAATGGTTCTCAGCATTGCCACCAGCATCCATCCATTCATTCACTCAGCTGAGTCGGGAGTTCCTATCTCATTTCTCAACCGCGGGATCATACTTGTCCCAGAAACATCGATTGTCAGACCTAAAACAAAATGATGACGAGTCAGATCGAGCATTCATGGAAAGGTTTGACAAGGTGCTGTTGGAGGGTGAGCCCGTCAGTGAGGACACAAAAATTGTTGCTATTATGGCAGGACTGAAGAAAGGATCGAAGTTGTGGAAAGAGGTGCATCTAAAGTGCCCAAGAAGCTACGCTGAGTTCAGAAATCAGGCCGGCATATTCGTTTCTATGCATGAAGCCCTGCAGTCAAACTTGGGGGAGAACAAAGTCGAACCCAAGGAGAATAACAAAAAACCTGGTGCAACAAGCTATCGAGTCCCTAAGAATATGAAGGCATTCACTAAAGGGACAGAACTCAAAGAAAAATTGAACCAGGTGCTAACAGTGTCAGTCGATACTGTTTATGAGAATGTGAAGGACAAGGAGTTGCTCTCCCCTCCCCGGAAAATTCGCCAGGACACTGGCAAACTCAATCCTAACAAATATTGTGCCTACCATCAAAGTGTGGGGCACTTTACAAGTGAATGTAGAGATTTGCTCAGGCAGCTCTGGCGTTTCTACGAGGACGGAAAGCTCTCCGATTTTGTCAAAAGGCAACCCGGAAAAAGAGTCCGGGAGAGTAACTCTGAGGATGAAGATGATCAACCTCAGAAGAGCAATAAACCGGCGTGGCCAGGTCCTACCATCCCTGCTCGTCCTTTAGAAGATTTATACATAATGGAACCTGCAGGCCCAGCAGGGGGATGTTCAGATGGACGGCCGCCAATCTCTAATCGAAAAAGAAAGGCTGAATTACGAGCAATCGATCAAGTTCAAGAATTCGGGGTCAAACCATCTATTATGCAGACAGTAGAACTGACTTTCACCAAGAAGGACTTAGAAGGAATTTTGACTCCGCATAACGATTCGCTCGTAATATGTGCAAAGATCATGGGGACTCGAGTCCATAGACTGTTGGTCGACACTGGAGCTTATACCAACATCTTGTTCAAAAGCACTCTCGATAAACTTGGAGACTTTTCAGCTCATATCCGGGATTCAAACCATAGAATCCTAGGCTTCGGAAACGCAGTAACTGTCCCGTTGGGTGAAATTTCTTTGCTTGTACAACTTGTAACGATCGAGGAACCCGAAAAGAATATTATAAGAATGGTAGATTTCTTGGTCGTAGACCAGGAATCGACCTATAATGGGTTCCTTGGTCGACCCTTTTTGAATGAATTTAAAGCTGTCTGTTCAACTTACCATTATTGCTTAAAGTTCCCAACAGCAAGTGGAGCAGGTACAGTGAGAGGAGATCAAAGAAAGGCTCGGGAATGCCTCTTACAAATGCAAGCAAAACATGCGCAAGTATCCATGATGGAGGCCACAACAAGCTATCCTACTGAAGAACCATCAATGGTGGAGAACATGATGGACATTGAGGAAGACCACATGGATACTGACGAGCAACATCATGACGAACAAGTGTTGGACGAACAACTCCTTACCACCCATAAGGAACATCATCCTGACGAACAACGAATGGGTGGTGACGAGCAACATTCATATGATGGCTTGGAGGGCCAGGTGTTGACTAACAACAATGAATCAAGGCCAACAGATGATCTAGATCCCCGCCTGGGGGCAGAACCAATGAACATCGAAAATGATTTCAACACTGAGGGACCAATACTCGACCCTCGTTGGAAATGACAAAAACGACGCGCAACTCCGGTTGAAGAACTGGAGGGGTTCAAAGTTAATCCTGAAAATGAGGATCTTGAATTATACATAGGATATGAGCTCCCTGAGCCTTATAGATCCCGAATGAAAGAGTTCCTCAACAAAAATCTAGATGTTTTTGCTTGGTCTCATGCAGACATGGTGGGAATAGATCTGAAACATGCTTGCCATAAGCTAAACATCAATCATGTAAAAAGACCCGTCCATTAAAAATGATGGAAATACGGCCCAGACAAGTATCAGGCTTTAAATGAAGAAGTAAAGAAGCTGTTAGACAATGACCTAATCCGACAAGCACTCTGTCCACAATGGGTAGCAAACCCAGTTCTAGTGAGGAAACCAAACGGTACCTGGAGGCTATGTATAGACTTTACAGATCTGAATGCAGCATGCCCGAAGGACAACTTTCCACTCCCTCACATTGATCAGTTGGTGGACAGTACTGCAGGTCATGAGATGCTAACATTCATGGATGCCTTTGCCGGGTACCATCAAATCCCGATGCATCCAGATGATCAAGAGAACACAGCATTTTATACTAACAAAAACTTGCTGTGTTGGAAGAGAATGCCCTTTGGCCTCATCAACGCTGGAGCAACTTACCAAAGGTTGGTGAACAAAATGTTCGACCAACAAATTGGAGATACAGTAGAAGTCTACGTTGATGACATCGTAGTCAAGAGTCCCCATAAAGAAGATCATCTTCAACACTTGACCCAAGTGTTCGAAATTCTTCGACACTACAACATGAAGCTGAATCCAAAGAAGAGCAGCTTTGGAGTTCATTCAGGCAAGTTCTTGGGTCATCTTGTTAGTCAACGGGGAATTGAGGCTAACCCAATGAAAGTTAAAGCCATTGTGGATATGCAACCACCACGTTCAATAAAAGAAGTGCAAAGACTCACAGGATGTCTAGCAGCACTAAACCGGTTCATATCCAGATCGGGGGACAAATGTCGTCCATTCTTTGAAGTCATCAAGAAAGGACAGTTCACGTGGACTAACAACTGTCAAAAGGCGTTCGACCAACTAAAAAACTACCTGGAAGATGTAAAAATCCTATCAAAACCCGTCCCAGGGGAAAAGCTATATTTATACTTAGCAGCGTCGGAGGTGGCTATCAGCTCCGTCCTGGTACGAGAAGACGGCAAGTTCCATCAACCTATTTATTATGTCAGCCAAGCTTTGCATGAGACGGAGATCAAATACTCCCCAACCGAAAAACTAGCGTATGCATTGGTCATGAGTGTGAGAAAGTTACGGCCATACTTTTTTGATCATCAGGTTGAAGTGCTAACAACTTTCCCACTCAGACAAATTCTCCATCGCCCCGACACAGCTGGTCGTCTACTAAAATGGTCACTGGAGATTAGCCAATTTGGGATGACTTATGCTCCTCGAACAGCGATCAAAGGACAAGCGTTAGCCGACTTTATAGTCGAACTAACCTTCCCACCAGATCCAACGAGAGGACTTGATCACCCTTGGCATCTTTATGTTGACGGATCTTCGACTAACATGGCCTCGGGGGCAGGAGTGGTTCTAATTAGTCCAAGTAGACAAGTATTCACTTCGGCAATCAGATTTGGCTTTATGGCAACCAACAACGAAGCTGAGTATGAAGCTCTCATTGCTGGTCTCCATCTATCCTTGGCAGTAGGTGTCAGACGATTGCAAATATTCGGCGATTCACAATTGATAGTAAACCAAGTCCGAGGTGAATATGAAGCGAAGGATGGCCATATGATCGAATACCAACGAATTGTTGCTCACCTGATGTCCTTGTTAGACCAAGTATTCATTGAGCAAATCCCAAGGACGAGCAACACTCAAGCAGATGCGTTGGCCCGACTAGCAACAAGCGAAGGGCCTACAGAGTTGGCAGACATTATAATTACAAAGATGAATGACCCATCAACAACGAGTTATAATGTCAACCAACTTGATGATCAAACCAGTGAAGAAGAAGACTAGAGAACAAGTATAGTCAAATATTTGAAAAGTGGAGAAAAACCAAACTCTTTTGAAGCTGCCAAGCTAATTAAGCGAGCCGCCAGATATACTCTGGTAGGCGAGCAGCTCTACAAAAGAGGAATATCACTTCCACTTCTCAAATGTTTGCCTAGGGGGCAAGGATGAGCAATACTCGAAGAAATACATGCTGGAGTATGTGGGAATCACACTGGGGGGCAAGCTTTGGCGTATAAAACTATCAGACAAGGCTATTACTGGCCGACTTTACGCCAAGATGCAATCAAAAAAGTAAAGACTTGCCACCAATGCCAAATTTTTACACCAAACATTCATACCCCGGCTCAACAGCTCGTATCGGTTTATAGCCCTTGGCCTTTTACTAGATGGGGAATGGAAATTATTGGTCCCTTCCCAGCAGGAGTTGGAGGAGTTCGATTTGCCGTTGTGGCAGTCGACTATTACACAAAATGGGCAGAAGCAGAGGCCATGTTGAAAATCACGCAGCAGAAAATGATCAACTTCATTTGGAAGAACATTGTCTGTCGTTTTGGGGTTCCGCAAACCATCGTGACAGACAATGGTCCGCAATTTGATGGGAAAGAGTTGAGAGATTTCTGTACGAAATGGGGGATCAAGAAACATTATTCAACACCTTATCATCCCCAATCAAATGGACAAGTTGAAGCTGTAAACAAAATTATCAAGCATACGTTAAAAGTACGGCTAGCAGAAAGCAAAAATAGTTGGTCCACAGAACTTCCGGAAGTCCTATGGGCATACAGAGTTTCTCCCAGGTCAAGCACCGGAGAAACACCCTTTGCAATGGCTTTCGGAACAGAGGCTGTAATACCAATTGAGTTAAAGGCCAATACATTCAGGACGACCAACTTTGATGAACAGGCGAACAACTCTGCTTTGGCTGCAGAAATGGATTTGCTCGAAGAAAAAAGATTAAATGAGGAGTTAAAAAATGCCACCTATAAGCAGCGAGCAGAACGCTACTATAATTCCCATGTTAAACTTAGGGAATTCAGAGTTGGAGATTTGGTTCTAAGAAAGTTACTCGCCCAACCTGCAGGTGTATTGGGACCAACTTGGGAGGGCCCGTATCGTATAACGGAAAAATTCGTTAATGGCGTATACGATATCGAAGATATGGAAGGCAAGCCGGCCCAATACTCCTGGAATGCCATACATCTAAAGAAATACTATCAATAAGGCGAACAAGCTTTTAATTGGGCGAACAATTATCTTGGGGAGTGAACCAAGTAAGGCAAACTGGAAACTTGCCTAATTTTTTCAAAATTTTGCTAGGTATAGAATGTAAAGTTGTTCAGCACATTGTATAGTCTGGTGCTGTTTCATCTTTTGTTTTTTAGATAAAGTTGCTTGGCAAAAGTATTATAAGCAAGCATGTTTTGATTAGTGTTAAAAGTTGTTCGTCGATTTGTATATATTAGTGACGAGCAGTCTTGCAACCCTTGTAATTTTTTATGAATGTAAGTATAATAGTTGTTCGTCAAAAAAAGGAAAAGTCCAAAAGCTCGAGGTACAAGTCCACTTAAAGGTTGTTCGTTTTTACAAATGAACAGAACCTAAGGACTAATGCCACTTAAAGGTTGTTTGTTTTTTAAAATGAACAGTACCTAAGGCTGAACCCTGATTCCACTAAAGGCAAAGTTCAATTCGAACAAAAGCCCAACACTATATGTTATAATTGCAAAGGCATTGATAGAAATGTAAAGGCAATTAACATATAAAGAAAATGAGCGAACATAAGAAAGACATTCCATTAATCAAAAGGCATTAAGCCTCAAAAATAGTACAATGATTCAAGAAGTCAAGTACTACAAAAGGAGCGAACAACTATTACAAAAATATGAAGAGAAAAGCTAAGTCCTAGAAACTATTGTTGCTCGGCGGGGGGAGGCTCTTGAACTTGCTCGGCAGGAGGCTCCACAATTAAATCTTTAGCCAAGTCCTCCGCAGCCTTCCGCTCAGTTTCTTCGGCGTTTTGCTCGCCCGCAGCAGCCTGCTCCTCTCCTTGCTCGCCGTCATCAACAATCGGTGGAGGATCAGTGATGTTGATGCTGGGGTCAAGTTTGTCGAGTTTGACCCCTAGCACAGCCAAATCCGCCAACTGGACCTCAATGTTGTTCGGTGGCGGGTAGTTGTCGAGGAATATGTTCAGATCTTTGGCCATTTCCTCCACCATATCTTTGTAATCATAGGCATCAGCCATACGGATGCCATCCGCGTAAGCACAAATATAGCCCAAGTTGGAGATTGGCCCACTCCGAGCCTGGAACTCTTGCTCGGCCTGTTCCCGAGTAAGCATCTCAGCCATTTGCTCCTTCAAGCGAGCAAGTTCCGTTTCAGCCTCTTCCCTGGCTGTCCTTTCCTCCTCTAGCGCAGCTTTAGAGGAAAGTAGCTCGGCCTTTGTATTCTTAAGCTCGCCAGAGACAAGCTGATAGTCCTCGATATGCTTCTTCTCCAGGTCATCGGCCAGCTTTAGTTGATCCTTTAAGCGAGCAATCTGGCCATTGAAGTTGTTCGCCAGTTTCTCTTTTTCCTCAGTAAGATGGCGAACAGAAGCGGCATAATGACGAGCAGTCTCCTCTAGCTCTGCTACTTGAGCCATTCCCCTTTGAGCTGAGACAAGGGAATTTGCGGCTTGGACCATTGATAAGTGAAAATTATCAATGGGGCCCTGGGCGAGGACGGCTTGTTCAGCAGCCGCGACCAGGCGCGAGCAACAATTTCAGTTGCTCGGCGAACATGTTCATCCGGAATGTCACGGATGTTCGCCGGGGTCTTAGAGCAGGCAAAATGGTGAACCAAGTCTGCTCGCCCTGGGTGATCGCTGGGCCGGTACCTGCAAACAAAAAAGACGATTAACACTTGGAAAATTTGACAAAAGAAAAACTTGTTCGGCAAGAGAGTAAGGACTTACTCAGAGAATTTTCGCTCATCCCGGCCTAAGTATGTAATGTCCTCTGGGCCTCTGGGGGAGCCTATGTCCTTGCTCGTCTTGCCAGACCTCTCCGTGAGCTCTACGGATGAGCGGCGTACAACATCCCCTTCAGGGCGAGCATGGCTCGAGCCCACCTTCTCCTTTCCCTTGTCGGGAACATCATGGGACACTGGAGTCCCGTCTGCCTTCTTTAAACGTTTCCCCCCACGAGGAGGGGAAATGGGAGGAGAATGAACTTGAGTAGGGGGAGCAGCCTATCTTGGAACTCTGGCCCCCTCAGGCTTGTTCGTCATGGCGAGCACCTTCTGAGGGGGGTCACCTCTCCTTTTCTTCCCTCTTGGCGGCGCCATTTCGAGAACCCTTTGCTCAAGGATGGCGTATGAGGGAGGAACGGCAACTGTTACTTGTTCGGCTAAAAAAAAAAAGTTAGAATTAGACGAGCAAGTTGAACAAGTCAACGACGAACAAGACTTGAACCAGAAGTTAGAAATTTTCATACCTGGGGGCACCTCGACCTGGGCCTCCAAGTGGTGTGGGTATGTTAAGAGGCGAGCAGCTCTTAAACACCTTGTTCGACAAAGATAGTCAATGGTCCTATCTGCCCTGTTGCGGAGGCCAACCAAGCACGAAGTAAATAAAAACTCGGAGCTCAACTCCTCCTCTTCTGAATCCCTCTTGGGTAGACGAGGGCCTGCGAACAAACAAGAAAAGTTAAATTAGAACAACTTGGCCCATAGGCGAGCAAGAAAAGAACTTACGTTTCAGTTTTCCATAAACTGCTGGATAATTTATTCGTCCAGGGCCGCCGTGTGGACCGGAAGATGCTCGCCAATCACCCCCAATAAAGAAGAAGTGTTGCTTCCAGTTGTAAACCTTGTTCGGCACATCTTCCACCATTTTTAGCCCGGTTCTGGCCTTGAGATAGTGGTAACCTTCTTCTCCTGAGGGGCACTTTGTAATTGTCATCAGGTAGTTGATCTCTTCCGCAGTAAGCCGATCAACGTACCCTTCCAAGGCAAACAAGCACATGGATCCTAGAAGATTCATCCACCCAATTGGAGTAATTTGGGTGATGGCCAAGTTGGTCGCCTCCAAGAATCGACCAACGATGGGTGGAAGAGGCAACTTTAATCCAGCAATCAAGGTATGAATATTGATCGCCGTACATCCTGGGGGTGGGCGATCAGCTCTTTCCTTTCTTCGAGGGGCCCACATTTGAATATCAAATGGGATTTTGTAATCCCTACGGATAGAGTCCAGATCATCTTCGCGAACAACACTTTTGATCTTGCTCGCTTGATATCCAGTCTTCACCTTATCCATAATTTGCCTCTGTGGACGAGGAAAGCTGTTCGCATATTCCTCAGCGTATGCTTGCCATTCGAATGGCCGAGCAACTCTTGTTGGAATCTCATTTTCCAACATTTTTGGAGATGGGAAGTTAATGCCCTCCAGGAACTCGCGGGTAAGTTCGTCAAGATCTGGATCTTCATATTCAGCAGAGGATGATGAGTTGTCGTTCAAATTGTTGTTCGCCGCAACTGTCAGTTCTCTCCCAGAAGGGCCCACCCCAGTATTTTCCACAGAGCGAACAACTGAGTCCACGTGAGCGTTCGATGCTGAGGAAACTTCAACTGGTTCTAGATCGCGAGCAACAATGGGAAAAATGGGATCTAAGGTCTCCTCGGTTTTATTGCTTGAATGCAAAGACATAGGAGAGAGGGAGAAATCCAGACGGCGGTGGAGAGAGTTTTGCAGACAGCGGCGCTTTCCCGGAGAAGACGATGGCGCTCGGATCCACACGGCGGCGAAAGAAATTTTGGAACAAAAAGTAGAGAAAAATAGAGAGAAAGAAGAGTAACTACCTGGGGATTGAAATTTGGAAACAAATGCTGGAAGGCGGACGTCGGAAAGCTTGGAATCGCCGGAGGAAAGTGGAAATCGCCGGAGTACTGTGGCAAGGGGGGGAAAAGTGGAAAAATTTTCAGTTTTCCCACTATTTATACCCCAAGCAAAAACGGGGTCCAGGGCATAATTTTCTGAAAGTTCAGGGACTCAACTGAGAGAAGACGGGGTCAATTCTGAACTAAACTAAAAGTTGAAGGACCTATAGGCAATTATAGGGGCGCGTGGCCTCGGGGCTGCTCGCGCGTGAACGGCGCGCAATCATTGCGCTGGCGTCATCTTCGTGATCTCCCCAGATCATGGGAAGACGAAACGGTTATCCCGATGTTGCTCGTCACAAAGATGCTGTTCGTCCAAGTCTTGACCAGAACAATATCCTAACTACAGTTGCTCGCCACAAAGTTGCTCGTTTAATGCAACATTTAGTCAGGATAGGGGGCAATTGTTGATAGGCGAACATCATCCAGCATGAAGCGAACAAGAGTTACGGGTTTAAACAAAGATAGTCAACATTGGGGTGCATCTACCAATCTGAGAGGTGAATAGAGTGACGAACAACTCCCCCGACGAACAACTAATGGGCGAACAGGTATTAAGACCCGAGACCAAGAATCAGCCAACTGTGAAGTCATCAATGACGAACAACTTGGTCCAAATATGATACAACAATCAGCCAAAGAGGTGTGCACATGAACAAAGGACTAAGATCCCAAAGCCAAGTTGAACGAAGCCATAAGGCGAACAACATCCAAAGGACAACCTCAAGAGGCGAACAACTTTCAGTTGAAGGGTCATCAAGATCAGTCAAGCCGACCTAGGCGAACAACAATAAGTCCGAGATAAGGCCCAAAAGAAGACTTTGTAACTAAGATTCAGCTTAGATAAGGTCAAAGGACACATGTCAGGCATGCAAGCTAGGGAGACCAAAAGTCAGTAGCACCTCATGCTTGCTAGCCTCTATAAATAGTTGTTCTCCAGCTTATTTATATAATTTCGAATTTTAGACAAAAATACACACACAAACATACCCTAATCAACACATACACGAAATAAGTTCAATTTCAAATTCAATAAATTCACATCCCGATTTACCATTTACGGTGGTAATCAATCACACGTTATTGATTGGTGACGTAAAAACGGATTAAAACAGCCACTAATCCTTACGATTAGATTCGTTCACCACCACGGCGGCTAGGGCGAAATCCTCGTTGAGGTCATCGGGGTTCGGAGCTGGATTTCCTGCACAAAATGAAAGAAATTAGATCAGTACTATTGAAGTAAGGAAAGTTAGAAAATACCTCTACGGTTCCGGGGACGGTAGTCGCGGAGAACTTCTACGGGTAGGCCACTTCCGGGTAGGCCTACCCACCACCACCATTTTTTATGCCAACCGGTCACCTTGTGGGGATGGCAAACACAATCTCATCCCCGCCCCGAGGTTTGATGGAGTAATAGCCGATGTTCATTTCTCCCGAGGAGGCTACTGTGTAATACAGGTGGTTGAGCTCCTTAGGGAGTGGCATGCGATGCAAACCACGGTTCCCGAGAGCTACCATGGTGCCCAAGATGTAGCTCCAGCCGTTGAAAGTGATCTGCGTGATTGAGAGGTTCCACGCGGCCAGCAGCCGGGATATGGCGAGATGGAGCGGGAAGTGAAGACCAGCGAGCATGGTATATGCGTTCATAGCAATGAGCCCGGGCGGCGGCTGGTTGGCCCTTTCATTAGCCTCGGGCGTGTAGAAGTACACATCCGTAGGGACCTCAACATCCCAGTACAGGATCGAGGTGTCAGCGTCCGGCGGCAGGGAGCTAGCGCGGCGAGAGGCACCGTACTCGGTAAAGACGCCCCCTTGAACTTTGCGAGCAGGTCGGTTGCGGGTTTGCCCGTGGATGTATATTGCGTAATCCAAGAGTATCATCCCGCTATCTGAATACACCAAAGGATCTGGCTCGGCTCCTCCCTTAGCCTCAACTTCTAGGACAGCCTCGGCGCCGGCCCGATTAGCTTCGGACGGGTAGACCGCTAAGGGTGTCACGCTTAGGGTGGGAACGTTCCCCAAGGGGATCAACCAATCTAACACATCGCCGAAGGCGTCGACGTTAGTAGAGGTGCCCTCTCCCTCCCTCAGGGTGGCTCGCGACGATCCTTCACTGGCGGGGTAGGGGGCCGGAGCAAGTTCGATCGGCCGCTCGGCAGCGGCGGTAGGTTCCCGACGGTAAAACTGGTAGGAGTGGATGGACTCGACGGAGTTGCCGGAGTCGTCCATCAAATACAAGAATGTTAAAGAAATAGATGAAAATGGGAAGAAATTTACCTAAAACGGGCTAGAATCGGCCTGAACCTGGAAGTCGGGCAAGGAGAGAAATAAACTAGGGCGCTGAAAAATTCAAAATCTCAAGTAGGCACGAGAGTTGAGAATGTGGAAAAATACAAATAAGGTGCCAATGCCCTATTTATGGAAAAATTGGTTAGGGGCTAAACTGTAAAATGACGGGGTCAAAAGTGCAACTAACCTTAAGTGTAGGGGGCGCGTGGATGGCAACCGAATCAGTGGATGTGACGCTTGGGGATCTGGTGTATCATATACATCATCCAGTGACGTCAGCAGGTGCAGAAAATGAAGCGACACCTCAAAAAATGGAGCTTCACTGTTTGAACCAGAGGATCGTGGGGTAGACCAGCCCGCCTCTGAGCATCGTTTCCTCCCCGACGTCGGGCTAGTGGGGCAATTGTTAAGCCCGGTAATACCCGTTGCCTTGCGGCCTGGGAGTACCTGCCAGTCCATCAATGGGTTGGCCTGAGGAAAGAAGGTTAGGACCCACTAGACGGGGGGTCGGGCTCCAAGCAGAAGAGAAGGACGGCAATATCCTTAGTCGATAGCAGGAATGATCGCTTGGTTCGACCTGGAAGACGTCGAGTAGCGGGCACAAATATGAATTCTCGGAGCCCTCTTTACCCGCTACCCGCAATAGCCCGTTTGATAGACCAGTTATCCCTTTGGTCGCTATCTGTCTACCCAACAGCCCACCAGGGTAGAGTCAGCCACTAGGTTAGAGTTGTCCCATCGGACGTGCGGATGTGACTGGGTCAGAGTAGGGCCAGAGGGAGAGGTCTTATCAGCAGAAGTCAATAGAGACACGTGGCAGACTCCCATTGGCTGGTAGGGGAGGCCATAGTCAATCATGACTGCACAACTAGGATTTGGCAGGACCCACGGGGTGGCCAGACCCAGTGGAGAGCCCAGATTTGTAACCTATAAATAGAGTCTTTAATGCTCATTGTAAACCCAACTCATTCAATTGAAAAGACTTCACAAGAAAGCACATTTATCACATCATTTATTGCACCTAGTTACTCATCTTTATTATCTCTACCCGTTAGAAATACCTGAGCGATCTCTACCCGAAATCGCTATCAACACATATTTTGAAAAACTATTATATTTAACTTTTGTCCTATTAAAGTGTATTAGATGTTTCTCTATGTGATTTGAATAATAGTGAACATACTTGCCAACTAAACCAATACATAATTACTTACATATTTTGAAAAACTATTTTATTTAACATTTGTCCATCAAAATGTATCAAGTGTTTCTCCCCATGATGGTATCAAATAATAATTTATTTTGCATATTTGAGAAAGTACAATATTTTAAAATAATTTGTGAGTATTTCAAACAAGTGAATTAAGTATAGTTAATATGTGAAATGAAATGAAAATACTTAGGTATTACTTGTCCACAAGCAATTTGGCTACAAATTTTTACCCACAAATAATTTATCTATGAAGATTTCGAAGACAAATTCTTTGTAGGTAAGGAATGAGAATATCTATATAATTAGAAAATTTTGTAGGCAATTTCGTAGAATCTCCACTACAAAATTTTGTAAGCAAACATTTTGTAGGTAAAGAATGAAAAAATATATATATTAAATTGAAGTGCAAGTGAGAGTCATTTGCATATTAATATTATTTAAATTTTGAGTATGTATAGCGTGAAATTGGTTCATACATGAATTATTGAAGGGTATTAGTTGTTTTCACTGAAGAATATTAGTTGTTTTAACTGAAGAGTATTAGTTGTTTTAACTGAAGAGTCTTAGTTTGTTTTCATTGAACAACTAAGACTCTTCAGTGTAAAGTGAAAACAACTAATACTCTTCAGTGAAAACAATTAATACCCTTCAATGATTCATATATGAACCAGTTTCACTCTATACTTTGTCTTAAATTTTAGAATAACTACATAAAAATATTTAATAAATTATAATTTAAAATTTAATTTTATATGAATTATTAAAAAATCTACGTAACACGCGGGCATTGCGCGATATATATACACAAGTATATGCCCCGTGTATAAGGAGTATACTTTAGAATATATATATGAGATAAATAGTTTTTTGGTCCCACAACTTGTCTAGTGTCCAATTTTGGTCCCAAAAATATTAACTTTTTAATTTTGGTCCCATAACTTATTGAATCGTCCAAATTTGGTCCCAAATGGAACCAAAATTGGACAATTCAATAAGTTACGGGACCAAATTTGAATAATTAAAATTTTTGGGACCAAAATTGGACACCAAACAAGCTAGGGACAAAAAATTATTTTTTCATATTCATTAATTTTTTTTATTTTCTCACCTTTTATATATATATATATATATATATATATATATATATATATATATACATCAATGGATTTATTTTTCATGAATATAAATACAAATATTTGAAAAACATCTATAAAACATGAAAAATAAAAACCCATTATTTTTCAATTCCAATAATTATTATTTAAGATGAATTACAAAGCTCCCATAAAATACTAAAAATGAAATTTTAATTACTAACTAAGAATTTAAATTGCGATAGAGTAAATAAAATAATAAATTAATAATTTTCATATAAATTTTGATTCTCCATATCTTCGTAAAATAATTCCAAATTGCTATCGTGATCTCGTCTCCACCTATAATATATACATGATTATTACAAAGATTATTTTAGAGTATAATTAATTAAATAGTGTTTGATATATGTGTATGTGTGCGTATGTATGTATATATATATATATATATATATATATATATATATATATATCAATGGATTTATTTTTCATGAATATAAATACAAATATTTGAAAAACATCTATAAAACATGAAAAATAATAACCCATTATTTTTCAATTCCAATAATTATTATTTAAGATGAATTACAAAGCTCCCATAAAATACTAATAATGAAATTTTAATTACTAACTAAGAATTTAAATTGCGATAGAGTAAATAAAATAATAAATTAATAATTTTCATATAAATTTTGATTCTCCATATCTTCGTAAAATAATTCCAAATTGCTACCGTGATCTCGTCTCCACCAATAATATATGCATGATTATTACAAAGATTATTTTAGAGTATAATTAATTAAATAGTGTTTGATATATGTGTATGTGTGTGTATGTATATATATATATATATAAATATATATATATATATATATATATATATATATAGGTGAGAAAAGAAAAAAATTAATGAATACGAAAAAATAGTTTTTTGTCCCTAACTTGTTTGGTGTCCAATTTTGGTCCCAAAAATTTTAATTATTCAATTTTGTTCCCAAAAATTTTAATTATTCAATTTTGGTCCCGTAACTTATTGAATTGTTCAATTTTGGTTCCATTTGGGACCAAATTTGGACGATTCAATAAGTTATGGGACCAAAATTGAAAATTTAATATTTTTGGGACCAAAATTGGACACTAGACAAGTTGCGGGACCAAAAAAACTATTTTTCTCATATATATATATATATACATGACAGTATACTTAAGTAAATTTAAAAACAATATACATTTAATATTTAATATAATTTGTTGAAAATTAAATACTCACTCCGTCTTAATTTTGATTTCTCATTTCAAAATGGTACAATTTTTAAGAAATAAATTGTTTATTAATACTTTTGAGTATAAAGTAGTTTTTTAGGAATTGTTTATTAATATTTTTTAGTATAAAGTAACTTTTTAAGGGTTGAGTTTGAAAAAATGGTATTGCTTTTTGTCATTTTAGGAAATAGGTAAACAAAAAATAAACCTTCCTTTTTTGGTAAACAAAATTGGGACGGGGGGAGTATAAAATTATTATTTTGTCCATCCTATAATAATTTGCACATCTTTTTTCTTAGACAAAGTATAGAGTAAAAATGGTTTATACATAAACCATTAGAGGATATTAGTTGTTTTTACTGAAGAGTATTAGCTATCTTTACTGAAGAGTCTTAGTTGTTTACTGCAAACAAACTAATACTCTTCAGTGGAAACAACTAATACTCTTCAGTGAAAACAACCTATATTTTTTAGTGAAAATAATTAATACCCTTTAATGATTCATATATGAACCAATTTCACTATATATATGCTGTTTTCTTATTTAAACGTCTTAAAATAATTTCCACGTTCTAAAAATAGAAAACTCCTAATAACTTTACTATCATAATTTTAAAATCTCATTCAAAATATGTGGGTGGATTCATGACGTATTCTAAAATAGGAGTAGGTCAAAATTTTCACTTTCAGTCATTGGTGCTCTTGCCACAGTTGTTGTCTCCCCTCTATAGATGCTCGAGAAAGGGGTCTTATTGAGGAAACCTAAGGTCCAACTCTCCACAATTTTACATGAGATGTTATTACTTTTGGGTCCACATACACAATCCAACTCTTTTACTTATTTTATACTTGAGTTTTACATATTTGGCCCCAAAAAACTCAACGCATTACTCCACCTTTTTATTGTGTGTGCCTACTAAATGGTGCAAGTTGATTACAGCAGTACAAGATTATGTTATTTACAATCAATTTTTTTTTTCTAAGCACACCAAACATATATGGAAATAAAAGTTGATATTGTGTGAACCAGTTTCACCATAAAAATGTTTTACAACTAATAACTTATAACAAAACAACTAGTGTCTTTGAACTAATATCATTCAAAATCAATATCTTAGGGTATAAATAACTAATACTTCAGTTGTCTCATACTTAATTGTTACATAAACTCTCTTTTCCCTTGCTCAACCGATATTTCTATAAATAACAATAAAACAACATTATTATTTGCAATTATATCCTCATACACTAATATATTTACATCTCATGTAAATATTTTACACATAGTAATTCACATTTATTAATTAAACTCAACTTAATTTAGAGGCATAAGTAGTAAAGTAGCAATTAATTTTCGGATGGAGAAAGTATTTTTTTAATGAAAAACTAATACCCTTCAAATCAATTTCACAGTAAAACTTATTTATACAAGACTTTGTCGTAAAATAAAAATATTAAATTTCACAACAGCTTGTGTATATATATCTTTATATTTAAATTGTATAAATATAAACTTTTGGAAGTTTATGACAACACCACATTCCTCTATAATATTATTTTATTTGAGAATTTTTGCTTTTATTTAAATTTGTATTCTCAACCTTACATCTACTACAAATAATCTTGACAACTAAATTTTAAAATATCAAATAAATGATTTAAAAATTATCTGCCTTGAGGCTGTAAATCATTTTTGACACTTTTACCCCTCCCATTTTAGATATGATTCTATTTTACCCTTACATAACTTTCTTTTACATCCCTCCACTATATCAACCCTCGTCACCCCTTCTTCTTCTGGTCCCTTCTTCTTCCATAGTTTGATATCGTTTAATGTCGATTTCGTTAAATGTTGATTCAGTGTGTGAAGATACGAATTCTCTTTATTGGGAAGAATTTGATATGATATTGACGTGTGCTTAATCTCGAGTGATTAACCTTCCTTTGGTAAATTCTTATTTTCTGCTCTTTTTACCAATCTTTATCATTTCATTTTAATTGACTTCATTGTATCTACATCTTTTTTCACCTTCTCCGCATCGGTTTATCTGTTTCGTTTTCCCCAATGTATTTTCCCTCCTCTCAAGCAAATTGCCAATTAGGGCGGCGCTGCAACGAGGGAGATGACTGATCAAAATGAGACAGACACCGAACACAACTGAAGCGGATGCCTATGTGATTAGTCGTTTGTTTTTTTCTGTGATTTCCATCTTTGCATTCTTCAAGTAGTTGTTGTTGAAGTTTATTCTGTGGTGGCAGCATTTGATTTTATCCACATCCATGGGATCATGAGTGATTTCATTTTTTATTTTTCTTTAATTTGGTTATCCCTCATATTCAATCATTTCGTGCAGTTAATCATCTTTGTATTAAGTGGTTTATCAATTTAACTGCACTGGAACGAATTACCAGAGTTTGTGCGTGTGAATTGTATGACTTAAAAAAGTAAGTACTTTGTGTTTGTTCATATTATGTTTACAAGTATTCATTTTCATGGCTTTTAATGTTGAAATTCTTTATTGCAGAATTCTTGGTGAATGGTATCTTCATATTGATGTGTGTGTTCTTCATAAACACAATTTATGGCCATAGAATGTTGCAAATTGCTCAAATTTATACGCCAATTTCAGTGCCCAATATTAGGAAATACAAGAAGCAGAGCACTTGCAGCAGGCCACAGGTCTTTACTGAATCATCTTCTTCCATTCTTAATTGTTATTGTATTTTGAGTATTAGAGATTGTCATTTAGCAAATAGCTTTATAATATTTGAGGTTGCATTATATGTTAGAAATTTATTTTCTGCTCTTTGTTGTGGCTGTCATGGTAACAGATTCTCATCTTTCTTTTAATACTCTTATACCATCTACACATAACATTGCATGAACAAGTAAATTAATATTAATCTGCAACAAATTTGGACATCTAAAACATTAGGTATTATGAAACGAAGAGAGGAAAGATTTTGTGTGTCCTAATAGGGCATGGTTTACCCCACCTCATTTTTCCTCCAATTTTTACTTGTGCACGTGTACGGCCTCAGGTGACCTTCCTTTGAATATCATCCTTATCTGGTGAAGCTTCTGGGCTATAGTTGGGAGGGTAAAATTCTACTTCTTGTCTATGGTTATATCATATATGCAAAAAGGCAGTTTAGAGAATCTTCTTTTTCAAAGTAAAAGGATTAAACTACAATGCAACCGACGAAGTGGTATATCTCAAGTTGTTAAAGCTCCACTACCTATAACCAATAGGTTCTGGGTTCGAGTCACAACTTTACTGATAAAAAAAATACAATGCAGCCAAATTTATTCTATTTCATTCATGTTAATGGCATACATAAATGACCAATAGTAGGGTGTTACTACTTACTGCTTTTTTATGACAATTATAATTGATTCCTTTAGGGTGAGGATTCGGTTTATGTGTTGATAGTCATTCAGTTGTGCGCTAATTTGTTATAATTGTAGGTTTTAAGGATGTTCATTAATTACTTTCTTAAAGTGGGGTAGAATAAGATTGTAGATGGAGTTTTTTTCAAAAAACAATTGAGTGGCAAAGGTATTAAGTTGTTTGAGGGGTGATCCAAAATCAAGATAATGGGTGCCTGAAATGCGAGGATCGTTTCAATTTGCATGACCCAAGTGATACCATCTCATGATTTTTGGATCATGCAGTGGAACTTAAGGTATTAATCCGCTAACTAAAATGTTCCCTGTCAGCCATAATTTTGATTACACCTTGTTCCTCATATACTATTATAGAATGTACGTTGTCTGAAGCAATGAAAAGAGGTATGATATTAATTAGTCATGTAACTTAGGTTGATTTCAATTTAAGTCCTGTAACTTTTTATTTTCTCAATTTTAGTCCTAGAGTTGTCAATTTTAGTCCTGTAACTTTTTATTTTCTCAATTTTAGTCCTGGAGTAGTCAATTTTAGTCCTGTAACTTTTTATTTTCTCAATTTTAGTCCTAGAATTATCAATTTCAGTCCTTTTTGGTATTAAAATTAAAATACTCACCGGAAGAATTGGAGTTTTTTTATTTTCGGCAAATTGTACACGTGGACTACCACATAATCAAAAAATTAAACGACCATCTAATTATAATTGGCCCGTTTGGAAACAAAAATGGCCCCGACCCAAATCAGTGAATTTTTTAATTTTGAGGCAATATAAGGACTAAAATTGACAACTTCGGGATTAAAACTGTGAAAATGAAAATTTAAAGTACTAAAATTGAAAAAATGAAAAGTTACAAGACTAAAATTGACAACTCCAGGACTAAAATTGAGAAAATAAAAAGTTACAGGACTAAAATTGGAATCAACCTTAGTTACAGGACTAAAATTGACAACTCCAGGACTAAAATTGAGAAAATGAAAAGATACAGGACTAAAATTGGAATCAACCTAAGTTACAGGACTAGTTTTGATATTTTCTCTAGAATGTACGTTGTCTGAAGCAATGAAAAGAGGTATCATATTAATTACCTACAAGCAATTTGTCTTCAAAATAAAATCCTAGGTAATTAATTACCTACAAGCAATTACCTACAAAAATTTTTGTAAACAATTTTTTTGTAGGTAGGGAATGAAGATACCTATATAATTAGAAACTTTTGTTGGCAATTTCGTAGGCAATCTCCACTACGATTTTTTTTTTTTTTTGCAAATTGTGTAGAAAATTCTCTATTTTCTTGTAGCGAAGGTGATTAGAACATAGATATATTGATATAATAGATTGTAAATAATTAGCTAGCAAAGAAATTTTAATCTCTACTGCAGGATGATGACATCCACAAAGGGGATAGAAAACAATGGCGTGAAATGTGGGATTTTCCATCATTTTCTCGAAGCTGAGAAGAATGGAGAGTTCAATCAAGACCATGTCCTCTACATAGTGGAGAACATGAAATGTTGCTGGTATGTGTGTGTCCATAAAATATAAAACATATGTCAAAGTATATAGTGAATTAGATTTACTGTAAAACGGAATTGTATTTTGTCGTATATACTTTTGAATAATATTAATTGATTCATTAAAAGATATTTCTTTCGTCTCAAAGTTGTTTGCTACATTGTTAAAAAGGTTTATCCCATACTCAATTGTCATACATCCATTTCTGGCAAAATAAACAACAATATTTTTTAATATTATATTCTACATACACTCATAACAAAATATATATACTTTATCACTTTAAATACTAATAAACAACATTTTTTTTAAATCCGTGCAAACAGTAATGTAGAAAACAACTATGGTACAGAGGGAATTAAATTTTATTGTTTTTTTTTACGAATTTTTGCATCTCATTTCAGCAATTAGTGCGTGCCTAACTATCGACAGTTTTAAGCACAATTGTTTGTCTTATAAGTATTTTATATCGACACACAACAATTTCCCCAAATCTGATTTTAAAGACATGTTTTTTTTAGTAGAAGTAAATATATGTGTTTTTTGGTGGTCCTAACATTCCCATATTTGTTTTCTAGAGGACATACTTGCTTTAGTCTCCTTAATCTCTATATATGGTGATCAAACAATCTTAGTGTAAAAGACCATTGGCTTGCCTGTTCCAAAGAAACAATAGTTATAAGAATAATATTTTCTCCCTTTTTTTAATAATTATTATTTTGTTTGTGAAGAAATTAGAATGGGGAGATCACCTTGTTGTGATAAAGTGGGATGGAAGAAAAAACCAAGATAAAGTGGGAGTGAAGAAATGATCATGGACTCCTGAAGATGTAATGTTAGTTTCATATATTTAGGAGCATCTCCTTGGAAATTGGAGAGTCGTTTCTGCTGATACAGGTATATAATTATTATTATACCTTCCTCTTCTCTCTCTCAAGCTGGTGCGAAACATAATGGGCTTTGCTGGCCCTTTTTAGGCCTGAAGTGCATCAAAAGTTGCAGATCAAGGAAGACAAATTATATAGTGCCTGGAATCCAAGTACTATCTCTAATTGTGAAAAAGGAAAAAGAATTCAGCTTCAAGCTCTTCAGGGAAAATGCACTTTTTTAATGAATTTTCTAGGAAGAAATATATTATAAGCAATTCTAATGTTTTCCTTCGAGTCAAGTCTATTTTTTCCTACGCGACACTTTTTTTTTCATGTTAATATAAACCATTCTAATCAAACTATACTAATTGAAAGTAATTGAATATCTCATTCGCTTGACTTAAGTATATCAGATCTTTTCTCAGGTTATGTTATTTGACCTGAAAGTGTCTGTACTATAGAAACTAAAAATAAAAGGCGACACACTGGATGTTGGATGCAATGTGATCACACCACGTTCAACATCTGAGCAAAACGTAGCAGAAATCAAAGTAGCCAAAAGATAAAATTTCACAAGTTATATGAAATAACTTGAGATATTATCTTGACTCTCTCAAGCTCTGTCAGTGAGTTCCCCCTCACTAAGTTCCTCCTCAATAGAGTTTCCCCTCAGCTGAATTCTCCTCTACTGAGTGTTTCCTCAACTGAGTTCTTCTCCACTGACAGCCTGTTCAACTGAAGAACAAGACGACTTGACCTGAAACTAAAAAGTCTAATCCTGACTGCTTCAAACCTATTACATGTGGTTTTGAAAAAATATCAAAACTAATATATCCCAACAAGAATGACAACAAATGTCAAGGGCTCACATGCTGCATTTAGTGGGATCTGGGCGATTCATAAAAAAGGCTTGAGGAACATCTCCTTGCACAATTCTCTGGGCCAGCCTGTCATTCAAAGTATTATTAGAGCCATAAAATTTGAGATTTAAAAAAAGATGAGCAGGCAAATAATTGACCTGAAAGATCCAATTGAACAAAACTCAAGATAAAATTCATTCTCATCAACAAAGAGGGATAAAAAAAAGCATCATAAACATCCTTATCTACTTTTCATATGAATTCCCAAAACAAGACCCAGCAATACGGAACCCAACCTCATACCTTCTATCTCATTTTCCGTTTATTTTGTATATCAAATCATCGAAATTGATTTTTTTTAAAAGGTACCTGAAGATATTACTATATCTAACTGATTTGTGCTTTTTTTTTAACGAGACCGATTGCTCTTCGCTTCTCTTCATTCTAATCTTTCATTTTATTAGAAATCTATAAATCCTCACACGCACAACACCACCGTCTAATATAATGTGTTAGACGACTGAAATATTTGTTGTTTATAAACACATTTTCATTCACTGTTTCCCTTATCTAGAATTTATGGGTGTAGAATATTATTAGGGACTTTTTCAGAATGTCTGATGTTGATATTGTTGTCAATTTCGTTTTCAAGGTTCTTTTCTTCTGCTGTTTTATTTTGTAATTTTTTGTTGTAGGTTCCTGGAGGCACCATGAGGGATTCTTTCCTTGTGAATGGTGTGACTTTTAAAAAGACATTCCTTTACGCAGGTTTTGAGCAACAACCAAAGAAATTTGTAAACCCCAAGATTCTTTTGCTAAACAGAGCTAAAATCTGAGAAGGAAAATGCAGAAATAAGGCGATTCCCTAGTTTGATTTGTTCTTCCCCCCTGCTAGGTTGTTTTGCATTAAGTTCAAAGATTGCTTAAATTGCAGTATCAATCAATTGTAGATGCAGAATGTAATATCATTTTCAATGTGCAGTTCGCTGCTACTGTCGTATTGCACTCTCAGTGGCTGTTGCGAGAACTATCTTGTACTAAACCCATGTTGAAGTTATAAAATAATAGTTGAGAATCCAGAAAAGTGTTCTTTTTTATCAAAGTGATATAGAATTTGGAATTAATTTTATATATATATATATGCACGTTATTATCTTCTATTTGTACATAATTTGTAATTTATGCATCATTATTTCCAAATCACATTATAAGTTGAGGCCGCCTGTCTCTATTCGAATTGTTTGTCCTTGATATTTTTGGTATTGGTTGGAAAATATTAAAATAAATATAAATTAAGATTACAAAAGAAATTAAATTTTAAAGAAAAACAATTTTGTTACATTGTTCATGTACTGAAGCACCGAATAATCAAGATTAATTTTCTATTTATTAATTTTAATTTTTTTATATGTGGGGATTAATTCCTTCATTATTAATCAGTTTTAGGTAACCATGTTAAATTTTTTTGTATTGTACCTCCATGCAACTATAATTAACCAAGGGGAGGGGTTTCCAGTGTGAGGGGAGTGGTTGGGGTTGAAAAATAAGTTGGGAATATCTGATTGTCGGCCGATCATTTTGGGCGGCCGAATTCCTCTCTTAGAATATCTATTTGTCGGCCAAATCGGGAAGAATTGCAGACTCTCGGAGGAGAGGGAGAAAAAGATAAGGATTTTTTTTGGTTTACTGTTACAAAAAGAATGAGAGAATCGAATTCCTGGTAAGATTTATATTAATATTTTTTAAGCGCAATTTTTTTTTTTAATGAGGATCGCATATGAATTAGGCCTAGAATAGATGTTTTTAATTTAAAATAATTTAGGGATGTGATTACCGTTGAGCATATAATTGAATATATGTTGTTATTTTTGTGCTTCATGTTTATATTTTTCGTGTGGAGCCTTGGAATTGAAATGTTTAAGGCCACCTCTTCAAATTTACACCTATCAAAATTTACTTATAATTTACCTAAATTAATTGCAATTTCCTTTCAACAGTGTGAGTGATATTTTGACTTTTTTGGTTTCTAAGGTGTGGTGTTGTATCTTTTTGTTTGTTTCTTGCTTGAGCAAAATCTTCAAAAATTGTTTTCCGTTCGGATCTGCTATAATTCACAATTCTATATCGTTTACTCTTGCTAGAATTCTTTAATTATGATTCATATTGCTTTTGAATTCTTTAATTATGAATCATATTGCTTTTTCAGATTCTCTCACCTTTAAAAAGTAATGTGATTGTTTAATTCTAATATGATATTTTTTCTATTAAAAGGTTGTGTGATATTAAGCAATTAGGGGAATATAAGCCATCGATATTTTTTTAGTTGTTCCATGCAACGTTTAGACCTCTTTAGAAATACAAATTTTTGGTTTTTTTTTCTTTTTGTTGAATATGTTATAGTTATAGTCGGCTAGCCTAATTACTGGTTAATTCCTGGTAGATATATATCTCGAGATGTAATGTAAATTGTATGATTTAAAATATTATTTTTCACATGCCATGGGGTACAATTTTATTTAGCTGTTGAGTAGATTTAACTGTTTTTTTTTTCCTCTTTTCCAAAATTCCGCTAGCGTACTAATTAAAATAAAATGTAGTTGAACTTATTTATAAATTATTAATAGTTATATGAAAAAAAATCTCCACAACTTTTAATAGTTAAAAAACAAATTTTCTCTTTGTTGGGTTGGCTTAACAACACATCGACCATTTTAAAAAATATTGACCAATGGGCTCAAGTGATCGTTCTTAGTTTATGACACTCTCTCTATCCACGCCAACTATTTTTTAATGAACTTGTATATAATTAGATTTAATATTTTGAGTTAGCATATCAATTTTATTTCACATGGTTATTGAAAAATTGAATAATTAAAAATTAAAACTTATTACGAATTAAAGATTAAAAATTAGTTTCTAAAAACATACATGTTTTATTACAACAACATAGAAGAAAGATTAAAATGCTTTCATAATATCATAACCCTTTTAATCTCCATTTACAGTGAACCGAGTTAACTGAATACCAACATGGAAAACAAGCAAAAAAGAACAAGATATTCAATGCTCTCCCAAGACCAACGAAGGCTAAAGATTCAACGCAAAAAGACGCCAATTAGTAGAATTAAATCTGTCAATGTCATTTTCCTACCCAATCCACGTACTAAAAACAAAGGAACCATACAGATTTTGCGGGGCAAAAATATTTGAAAATGAAACACCAATATTCTGCTGTCAAAACAATCAGGTAACATCTGAACACCGCCTAACAAATGTCAAAAACTTATACAAAATTATCTTTCCAACCACAGAAAAATAACTTTGGAATTTTTTTTAATAGGTTCATCTTGTGGAACCCGAAGCCCCTGAAGAGTTGTTCAATTTGTTCGTCTCTCAAACCGACGAAGGGGAACACTTCAAAAAAATATTAGAGGGTTTAATAGTATGTTCTCCTTCACCTCATTTGGAGTACATTTTGATAAGAAGCTGGCAATATTAAATAAAGGAGTTTACACATTCAGGGTGAAGGGCCAAACATACCATAATCTTCCGGCTCTTTTACCAGAAGAGCGACCAGAGTATTTTCAGCTCTACTTCTACGATACTGAGAATGAAGTGGAAAACAGGTTTAATGTGTTGAGTGCGGCAGAGCTGGAAAAGCCTATAATTCAGAAACTTGTGAGTTTAATGCAAGAAAATCCTTACGCTCGATTTTTCTGAAACGTCGGCGATGAACCATCCCCTGAGAAAGTAGAAATACACATAGCAAGCAACGTTAACCTTGATCAGCGTATATACAACACTCCAACAAAAGAACAGGTGGCAGCCATATGGGTTGAAGGAAACAACCAAAACATACCATTCGAAAGAGAAATTGTTGTACATTCACTTTAAGAAAAAAAACATAGGATACAACATTACTTTAGTTATGATTCACTTCAGTATCCGTTTCTATTTACAAAAGGTGAGGCTGGTTGGCACCAGAACATTAAGAGACAGTCTCCGAACACACCCAACAATAATCAACAAGGAGAACTACCTCTCAGCTCACAACCAACCACTGAAATCACAAAAGCAAAAGATATAATTGGGAGTGAACACCAAGGTAAACATCGCTTTAAAATTGTTAGAACTTCAAGACAATAACTACTTAATACAAAAATACAAACAAGACATGACACATACAATTTTTATGTTCCTTAGGAGTCTTACAAAGACAACAATCAAAGGTGTCATGTCGAGAATATTATTACTACAAACTGTAAATCAGACCAGGAAACAACTCCACTCTCCTACGAGAAGGAAGACTTTTACAACAGTTTGTGATCGATATGTACATAAAGTTTGAAACAACTAGGCTAGACTTCTTTAGGAACCAACAGAGCCAAATTCATTTCGAACTTTACCAAGGAATTATTGACACAGTCAATGCAAGTGAAACTCGAGGAGATAAAATTGGAGTGAGAAAGGTCCTACCCCCAACCTTTATTGGAGGGACAAGAGATATGCGCCGACGGTATTTGGATGCAATTACATTAGTTCAGGAATTCAAGAAACCAGACATTTCCTAACAATGAAATGCAACTCCGAATGGAAAGAAATAAAAGATGCACTCCTTCTAGGTCAAACGTCCCAGGATAGGCCGGATCTCACAGCGAGAGTTTTTATAGGAAAACTCATGGATCTCAAGGACCAGATTGTGAAAAAGGAGATATTTGGCAAGGTCGCAGCATTCGTTTACGCTATTGATTTCCAAAAAAGAGGATTGCCGCGTGCTCACATGTTAATAATCTTAAAGAAATAAGATAAAATAATGAATGCTGATCAATATGACAAGTATGTAAGTGCAGAAATTCCAGACAAAATGGTGGATCCCCCGCTGCATGAAGCTGTTGTAAATCACATGCTACATGGATCATGCGGAAAACTCAATCCAAAATTCCCATGCATGGTGAACCAAAAATGTCAGTTCTAATACCCACGATAGTACTCTGAAAAACAGTCCAAGGAAAAGACACATACCCGCTTTATCGAAGAAGAAACAATGGAACAAGGGTATTTCTTAAAAAAATACATTTAAAGAACAAATCACACTAACAAATTGCTACAGGTACGAAAAAAAATACCGATCTCAATAATAGATGGGTCGTTCCATACAATCCTTTCCTGCTGATTAGATACAACTGTCATATCAACATGGAGATTGGCTCAAGTTTAAAAGCAGTTAAGTACTTATACAAGTACATCTATAAAGGCCACGATAAAGAAGCTGTGAATGTAACTATGGATGATGAGCATGGAACAATTGACGAGATTCAAGAGTTCCAAGACACACGATGGGTGTCAGGGCAGGAAGCTTTGTGGAGAATGTATGAGTTCCCACTGAACGAAATATCACCCCCAGTGATAATGCTCCAACTACATCTTCCAAACTAACAACTGGTAACGTACTGGGAGAAGCAAGACTTGTGTATGGTTGTTCAAGATGAAAACACGTCCAAGACAATGCTAACTGGATTTTTCAAAATTTGCAAGAGCGATAAGGGCGCAAAAAAACTCTTGTATAGAGAATCTCAAAAGCATTATATGTGGAACAAACAAACCCGCAAGTGGACAAAGAGACAGAGGGGGGCCGTCATCTCAAGGATAGCAAGCGCAAATCCAGACGAATGTGAAAGGTACTACGAAAGGATACTACTGAACAACATTCCAGGACCAGAATCTTTTGAAGACCTAATGAAAGTTAGAAATGTTCAATATTGGACCTTTAAAGAAGTAACACAAAAGAGGGGGCTTTTATAGTCGAACCAAAGCATTATCGAATGCTTGGACGAAGCATCAAACTTCAAGATGCCTCATGAACCCCAGAGACTATTCGCAACAATTTTGACATATTACGAGCCCCTTGATGTTAGGAAATTATGGGAGTTATCCTTTGACCCCATATTTGAAGATTTTGAAAGGCAGTACAACAAACCGCACGCTTCGAGATATCGAATCCTTCCTTGAATCTATGGGCAAAAGAATATCTGAATATGACTTGCCAAGGATTTTAAGCAATGAACCAGAGTCGACGATCACACCGTCGAAGGAAATAACAGATGAACTATCAATCATAAGACCACATAAGGATACTGAGGTGTCTCAGAAACTAAACAGTGATCAAGAACAAGCATATAAAGTCATACTAGAGAGGGTAGAGAACAAGAAAAACGGTCTTTTCTTCATTGATGGACCTGGAGGAATAGGGAAAATATACATGTACAGAGCAATAATGAAAAATCTTAGACAAAGAGGAATGATAGTGCTTGCAACAGCGACTTCAGGATTGCATCTTCTATACTACCGGGAGGTAGAACCACACACTCACGATTTAACATTCCCTTGCACACAGACGAAATAACGATTTGTCATATACCCAAGCAAAGCAGCCACGCTGAACTCATCAGAAGAGCATCGCTGATAATATAGGATGAAGCACCAATGGCGAAAAGAACAACCATCGAAGCAGTCGATAGAACCTTCCGAGACATAATGGATAAGTTTACACCATTTGGAGGAAAGATCATTGTATTTGGAGGAGATTTCAGGCAAGTGCTTCCATTTGTTCCGAAGGCTACAAGACAAAAAACTATAAACGAAAGTCTGGCGCGCTCATACTTATGGTCCACAATGGAAATTCTACAAATGAAAACAAACATGAGGTGGACGTTACTCCAGAAGATTCTTTGATAAAGACAATCTACTTTGAACTTGAGATAAGAGCAGGGTCGTCGGAGTACATAACTCAGCGAGCCATTTTGTCGATCAAGAATGAGTATGTTGATGAAATTAACCAAAAAATGATCGAACAATTTCCAGGAAACTACTACCAAGAAGAATTTCTCAAAACTTTGCTTCCCAATGGGATTCCTCCCCATCGCTTACTACTTAAAAAAAAAAGGTCCTATTATGTTGTTGAGAAATTTGGATCCAGCAAATGGACTCTGCAACGGAAGCCACTTAATTTGTAAAGGGTTCACAAAAAACCTAATTCACGCTGAGATTGCAACTTATGAGCAGCTCGGAAAGTAAGTATTCATACCTTGCATACCGATGAGCCCGGCAAACGACGAGGGCTACCCTTTCAAGTTCATTCGCAAATAATTCACTGTTCGAAGTTGTTTTGCAATGACCATGAATAAAGCTCAAGGGCAAACAATTCAAAAAGTTGGTGTATACCTACCCGATCATGTATTCTCTCATGGACAACTATATGTCACGCTTTCAAGGGGAATTTCCCTAGAAGATACAAAAGTGTTGATCAAGGCAAAGAATAAACGATAAATAAAAAACATTGTGTACAAGGAAATTCTGATGTAAATGAGAAGTTTTAAAATAATATTTATTGTCGCCCCCAGCATTTTAATTATCTCAATTTTCTTATTTGATATAGATTGTAACCTCATATGACACTTTTTTTTAAAAAAAAAAATCTTATTTCATTTTTCCAAAAACAATTTATTAACTTTATAAAAACAACGGAATTTGGATCAGTACGAAAATGAAAATAAATGAAAATGAATGTATTCTACCCCCGTGAAAAAGAAAAATTGAACTTAGGTTACGAAAATTACAATACTAAACCAGCTCGACATTGATTCGATTTATATTTTTTTTGTTATTTGTTAGATATATCATCTCAAACTCAATTTTCAATTGTTGGACATTATCATCTCAAAACCAACCACTCCATTCGCAAAACCTCCAATAATATTATCGTCATCCATTTTAAATAGTCCTCACCCGACAATGATTCAATTTTTTTTTGTTAAGCAAATCATCTAAAAGACCCATGATCATTTAGCAATAAAATTTTAAAATAAATTAAACCCGACGTGCAACGCAGGTGGTCACAAACTAGTCTAAAAAATGAGACATATCACAAGAAATAAGAAAATGACAAAGATGGAAAAACTATTTAACATCTTTTTTTAAACATGTTTAATATATCTTGAAAAAATAAATCGACATATATTGGAACAATTTTATTCTAATAAAACGTTTAAATTGAAACGGAGAGGATATGTTTTAATCATTATTTTTAAAAGAATAGGATATTGTGAATTTTTTTGATACTTTGGAATATAATAGTTATCATATAAATGATGTGATATATGTTTATATATTTACATTTTGTCAAAAAAAAAAAAAAAAACTTATGGAAAAAAAATCAGTACACCGGGTGCAATATTTGACTAATGTTTTAAAAAAACTGAAATTTATAATGTGAAGAATTAGTTTATCTGAAGTGTTAGTTCAACTAAAGCAATGTTCTCTCTCTGTTTCATACTTAATTGTTACTTACCAAAAATGTCATTTCCTTAACTTAATCGATATTTATATAAAGGGTTAATTGCAAATTAAATCAAAACTTTTTCGCAAATTACAATCTAATCTAAATTTTTTAATCTTGGCAAACAAAACTTCAACCCAACATTTATTTGCAATTCGAACCAATAAATAAATTTTTTATTGTCCAAAAATGATGTTTCACTTACCTGACCATGAATAATTAATAGTAGGAAAAATTTCATATTAAGGCCTGAATTTAAGGTAATGTATCACAATAAGGCCTAAATTAACCATTGTCTCAAATCAAGGCTTAATATTTAATTTTATCTCAAATTGGGATGCACTTTATAGTTGTGAGTCTCAATCCAAGTATACTCCACCGTTGATGCTGACGACATCTTGTTTTCACCAAGCACGAAAGCTTTATTTTCAGCGAACAAAGATCTAAACATAAAAAAAAAATCAAGATTCCATGTGAATTGCAGAGCCCCTAGTTTTCTTTTGCCTTTGCTTTCAAAAAGAAAATGCACATTTTATCAGGTATATGAGAACAATCACATTTAGATACAGAACAATATATATTCTATAAAAAAGATGAAAATGGTATTCAATTTACAAGACACTTTTTATTTCGTATCCTTACACCTCCGCAAATTCCTTCGTCTCCGATTTATTTTCAATGCATAAGCCTACTTTCAATTGGTGACTCTAAAACCCCTTTACCCTGTTTTGTCTTCTGAATGGGGCTTGGCTTCTGTTAACGTCTATTCGCATAGAACCACTGAAATTTCTTCAAATTTATGCTTATTATACTTATAAAAATTGACAGTAAATAGACATGATCTCTTTAAACAATGAAAGACTTTGTTCCCGTGATAACCATTAGCAAGAGAGAGACGGAAAAAAAAAGGAAGAGTAATTCTTGGAAGTTAGACGACATCAAAATTAAGCAGTGAAGTGTACTTGAATTGAGATTCACAATTTAAAAGTACATCCAAATTTGAGAAAAAATGAAATATTAAGCCTTGATTTGAGACAATTGTTAATTTAGGCCTTATTTTGAGACATTACCTTAAATTCAGGTCTTCATATGAAATTCTTTTAGATTGTTTCGGATGACAACACATAATTTATCATCATTTTCAGATTGAAATTTACATTTTGGTTAAAATTGCAACTAAATGTTAAGTTTGGATTTTGTTTGCAAAGATTCAAAAGTTTAGATTAGATTGCAATTTGCGAAAAAGTTGTGATTTTATTTGCAACTAACCCTTATATAAATGCAATAAAACAACATTGTTTTTTTCTTCAATACATTCTTCCTATACTAGTATATTTACATTTCATGTCATGTCGTTACTTTATACATACTAATTTACATTTACTATTTTTATTCAACTTAATTTAGAATGGTAAATAGTAAAGTAGTAATATAATTTGGCACGGAGAGATCGAGTATTAATTTGTAGGGTGGACATAAATAGTTTTTTTTTTCAATATACAATTAATGTTTTTCATCATATGAACTGATGCTTTTTATCATATGTACTAATACCTTTTGACCTTTTTTTTTCTATGATTCGCAAAGAAAAAAAAAGGGTTTTAAAAAATTAGTCAAAATTGCACCGTTGACGCTGAAGTGTTAAAAGAGTTAATAGAAAATGGATCCCTATCTCATGTTAAATACTTAATTTACTCCAAAAAACACATTTTTACATGCTTAATTACAAGAATTGATGTCTAGAAATGGGCAATTACAGTCCCAATAATATTATTGTCCTCGTTTGCTACAATGACTTCGTAAATACAAGCGGATTCATGAACTTCCACAAGCACAAAAAGTTGGATATATAAAAGGTGATATTTTAATCTATTTTTGTGACATTAAATTTTAATGTATCAAAAAACATATAAAAATATCAACTTTTTCTATTGGAGACACTCTCATATAAAAATATTCTTGTCAACGAAGAAATGTTGCTAAGTAATTCGAGTTTCACTATTTGTATTTCATTATATCATATTTCACTCTCATTATATGCACCATGGGAGGCACAAGCTATTGTTTGGAAGGTCTTAAAAATGAGGCTACCTACAAAACCAAACATCAAGGCACGCTGAATTATTCCTACAAACGGAAAAGTACATTGTTGAATTTGCGGTAAAGAAGAAACTATTCAATATCTTTTCTTTTCGTGTGAGTTTGCAATGTTAAAATATTATACAATTACAAGAATATATATAATACAATAAACATCCTAGATACGGAAATTCTAGGACAACAACATGCTCTATCATCAAGGATTAGTGAAATACCTGGATCCATAGCAATATTTTGTATAGGAAAAGCATCACTAATGCAACATGAGCGAAGGGATGGTTTTATGGCCTTCCTCAACTAAATCTCCGTATGGGTCCTTCGTTTCCTCTCTTGATGGGGAGAGTAGAAAATTGTATGCGATTTAGTATATAGGGGGCCATAACCATAATGTTCTTTATATAGTACTCAATTAGAGTTCCCATAATCCTCATAATTGAGTCCTACATGGTATCTACTCATAATTCCATATCATTTTCAATAATCATTGACTTCATCTATAATTAGATCACTCAATTTAAGCCTAATTACAATTATGAATGGCTAATATGATTGCATAGAATATGTGGCCCATATATAGGAAATAATAATTTCCTAACAAATTCCCACTTGGGCTACATATTAACCTTAAGCAATTATATTTCCTTATGTGCACAACTTTACGGCATTCATTCTTTGATTATTGCCTTACAACATCGTCCATCTCATATACTAGAAATGAGACTATCACAATTTTCATCACATCATATATTGTGACTAAACCATGATAATCACCATACTAGTACACTCAACAACATAGATCAAATATGGTGAGCAGCATGGAAATTTCATGCAATGTGATCTTAATCATGCCTATTTCCAAGTGACCCAACTTTAGTCTTTGCCGAGATCAACATATGCAATGTAAAACATCACATACAAACATATGATGAGTTCAGAAGTAACACAACCATCAACTTTATTATGCAGAAACAAAGAAAGTCAAAAAATGAAGAAAATACATAGAACATTAACTCCCACTAAACTAAGGTAAAATTTTGAATAACACCCATATGAGCAGTATGCTCGTGAAACAGTTTTGGTGTTACTGCCTTAGTTAAGGGGTCCGCTAGCATAAAATCCATCCTAATATGTTCTATGGAAATTTGTTTATTCTGAACTCTTTCCTTAACAACAAGAAGCTTGATTTTGATGAACTTCGACTTTGCAGAGCTCCTGTTATTATTCGAGTAAAGGACGACTGAGCTATTATCACAATAAATCCTTAGTGGTCGTTCAATGCCGTCAACCACACGCAGCCAAGTGATAAAATTCCACAGCCATATCCCATGGTTGGATGTCTCATAGCATGCAATAAACTCTGCAACCATGGTGGATGAGGCTATGAGAGTCTGCTTAACAGACTTCCATGAGATAGCTCCACCGGCCAATGTAAAGACATATCCAAATGTGGAGCGCTTGCTATCTTGACATCCAGCAAAATCGGAGTCAGAATACCCCATGATCTCTAAATTGTTTGTACTCCAATAAGTGAGCATGTAATCAATTGTTCTCTTTAAGTATCGCATCGCGCATTTGGCTGTCTTCCAATGTTGCTCTCCCGGATTACTCAAGTATCTGCCTAATATCCCACTATAAATGCCAAGTCAGGACGAGTACAAATCTCTCTTCTTTCAAAATCATTATCAGGGCACTGTTTGAGACTGAACTTGTCTCCTTTAGCGACAGGGGTATCTGAAGGTTTACAGTCTTTCATGCCAAATCTACTCAAAACCTTATCGATATAGCTCTTTTGCGATAATCCAAGAATAACTTGAGAATGATCTCTAAGTATTTGGATTCCTAATACAAAAGAGGCTTCACTAAGATCTTTTATCTCGAATTTCTTCGACAGAAATCTCTTAGTTTCGCACAATAAGTTTTTTACGCTACTAGCAAGTAGAATATCATCGACATACAAAACCAAGAAAATGTATTTACTTCCACTGAACATGTGATATACACAATCGTCAACGACATTCATCTCAAAACCATATGAAGTAATGACTTGATAAATTTTTTGATACTATTGACGGGATGCTTGCTTAAGCCCATAGATGGATTTCTTTAATTTGCAAACCATGGACTTTGGATCTCCCGATACAAAGTTTTCTGGTTGCACCATATAGATTGGTTTTTCAATGTCACCATTGAGAAACACAGTCTTTACATCCATCTGGTGTAGCTCGAGATCAAAATGAGCTACCAGTGCCATAATAGTTCTAAAAGAGTCCTTCGATGATACTGGAGAGAAGGTCTCTTTATAGTCAATGCCTTCCTTTTGAGTAAATTCTTTGGCGACCAAACAAGCCTTATATCTTTCGATATTACCCTTTGAATCCCTCTTGGTTTTAAATATCCATTTACAACAAATGGGTTTTATACCTTCAGGCAATTTAACAATATCCCAAAATGTCATTGTCACTCATTGACTTCATCTCATCTTTCATGACATCAATCCAATTTTGAGAGTTAGAACTACATTTGGCTTGTGCAAAAGTGATTAGATCATCCTCTGTCGAACCTATGCCATCCTCATGTTCTTGGAGAAATACTACATAATCATCTGAAATTGCACTTATCCTTTCTCTAGTGGATAGCCTTAATGGCACCTCTTGAGGTTGATGAGCTTGTACTTCATCTAATGGAGGAAGAATCTCATTGTTGTCTTGATTTGGAATGAAGTTAGGAACATCATTCTCTACCACTGGAATTGTGTCTTGAGCAGCAATAGGTATATAAACCATATCACTATCAATAACATATTCCTCCTCAAAGACAACATCCCTTATGATCTCTTCCCTCCCAAACTCAATGTCCTAAAAAAATCTAGCATTTCCCGTTTTAAAAAAGGTTCTTGATGTGGGATGGTAAAACTTATACCTCCGAGAATACTCAGGATAACCAACAAAGTAACAACTAACCATTCTTGAGTCCAATTTTCCTTCATGCGGCCTGTAAGGTTGTGCCTCAGCTGGACAACCCCAGATGTTCAAGTGCCTAATACTAGGTTTCTTGCCCATGAAAACTTCATAGGGGGTTTTGGTAACTGCTTTGCTAGGTACCCTATTGAGAATATGTACTGCGGTTTTCAAAGCTTCTCCCAAAGTGACTATGACAAGGATGTATGAGAAATCATACTCCTTACCATATCCTTAAGAGTTCGGTTTCATCGTTCGGCAACACCATTCATGCTAGGAGACCTCGGCATTGTGTATTACGAAACAATTCCACACTCTTTGAGAAAAAGTGCGAAGGGCCCGGGACGTTCTCCTGATCCATCATATCATCCATAGTATTCACCACCACAATCCGATCTGACAGCCTTAATTTTCTTTCCAAGTCGAAGTTCAACTTCGGCTTTGAAAGACTTGAAAACGTCCAAAGATTGGGATTTCTCATGTATCAAATATAGGTAGCCGAATCTAGAGTAATCGTCTATGAACGTAATGAAGTATCGTTGTCCATTCCAAGATGTTGTAGGGAATGGACCACATATATCAATGTGAATAAGTTCTAAGACATCCTTAGTTCTTTCGGCACCTAATTTCCTCACTTTTGTTAGTTTTCCCTTGATGCACTCAACACAGACTTGAAAATTTGTTAAATCTAGGGGATCAAGGATTTCATCTAATATAAGCCTTTGCATTCTCTGTTTAGAGCTATTCTCTAAACGCTTGTGCCACAAAATGGCAGAATCCTCACTGAATTTCCTTTTTGTACCTTTAGAACTTGTTTGCAGTATAATGTTATGGAAAGTAACAATATCAAGTGTATATAGATTATCAATCAAGGAACCAGTACCAATAAGATTTGAATTTTGAAAGAGGCTAACTTTATTATCTCCAAGAGAACAAGAAAAATCCAATTTGTCCAAACAGGAAATAAAAATTAAATTTCATCTAAATAACGGCACAACGAATGTCTCAAACAAATCCAAATAAAAACCAGTCCTCAAATGCAACTATAGCCTCTACTGTAACTTTATTGTCGTCGCCCACATAGATGAATCTTTCAGCATCACTTGGTGGTCGGCTCCACAGGCAATCCTGCAAAGACATACTTATGTGAGTAGTAGCACCAGAATCTACCCACCAAGTATCTTTTGGTACAAAAGATAAATTCACTTCAGAACAAACAAAAGTTAGAGGTGTACACTTCTTAACACGCCATGCAACATACTTGGGGCATTATTTCTTCATATGCCTCGACTTCTTAACTGAATTTAATTATTTTTCAATCAAATGGCATAATTGCCATGTCCCCAATTTAATTCCATTAAAGTCTAGAAACCAAATTAGACCTTAATCTAATTTGTGTTATTTGCACAACAACACAAAACTTTAACCAAATTTTATTAAAAGTAATAATAATAATAATAAAAGACTTGTAAGTTTGCTCATGCTTATATGCAACATAATTTCTTTGAATTCTTTAATAAACATCAGGAGTTAAATTCCAATAAATTAATTAGCAATCCATAAATCCCAATAATAAAGCAGTGAAGACTGTTCTGATACCACTTGTTAAAATATTATACAATTACAAGAATATATATAATGCAATAAACATCCTAGATGCGGAAATTCTAGGACAACAACATGATATATCATCAAGGATTAGTGGATTTAGTGAAATACCTGGATCCATAGCAATATTTTGTATAGGAAAAGCCTCACCAATGCAACATGAGCGAAGGGATGGTTTTATGGCCTTCCTCAACTAAATCTCCGTATGGGTCCTTCGTTTTCTCTCTTGATGGGGAGAGTAGAAAATTGTATGCGATTTAGTATATAGGTGGCCATAACCATAATGTTCTTTATATAGTACTCAATTAGTGTTCCCATAATTCTCATAATTGAGTCCTACATGGTATCTACTCATAATTCCATATCATTTTCAATAGTCATTGACTTCACCTATAATTAGATCACTCAATTTAAGCCTAATTACAATTATGAATGACTAATATGATTGCATAAAATATGTGACCCATATATAGGAAATAATAATTTCCTAACGTGCAAGACAAATTTGGGACAAATGCTACTCTTGGGCGGAGAAGCCTATGGCACCGCACTACAATCCAGCGCGCCACCTTCTACAACATGGTGACATACTCAATTTGAAATGAAGTTTCAAGGAATCTACAACTCTGTGGACAACGATCGTCTGGGTTTTATGGAATACGAGTAACGAAGTCACGCTCAATGGGATGGAGCCAAATGCTAATAGAGTTTTTTTAGAGATCAAGTCGATAGTTTGGACATGGATAGGAGCAAAAGAAGAGAAGTTTAGAAGACAAACTTTCCTAGACTGGAATAGAAATCCGAGATTTTGTTGTCTAGATCTATAATTGAATGGAGCGCGATTAAAAACTAAGTTTATTGTAAGGGATGGAACACCCCTTTGATAAGTCATAATTATTGAGTATATTGTGTGCTTTAATTTATTATTTTATAACAACAAATTTGATATAAATGGGTAATAGAGATGAGACTTAAACCATGTGAAGTGTCTCGAAGCTGGGATCGCAACAAAAAAAGCATCGAGTCAATTGGAGTCCGAGAGCTTGAGATATGTACGAAACAAAATCGGTGTGCGGTAGTGACTTGAAGCGAACTACACTAGCTTTCTACTAGTAGCTACCCCGCAAGAGTACGGGTTCACTGTAGTATGGGCAAGTATAGGGACCAAGTATTATCGAACCCAAGGGATGGTGTATATGCGAATAGATCCCTGAAGATCTACGCGTCGTAGTTAATATGAGTGTAATGTTTTTGGGTTTTTTGAAAGATTAATTAAAAGACTGAAATAAACTAAGTAAACTAAAAATACTAAAGCAGGCGAATTAACTAAGGGTTGGATTCAAATAAGAGATGGTGATGCTTAAGATAGGAATCCCTACGTATACTAACGGAGCAGGTACATAATCAAAGTAATCGTGACAAACAAGAATTAACCTAAGTAAAAGAATGCAAGGTGAAAGCTCAAGATTCTAAACCCTAATACTTTACCCTAACACTCGACTTCACTAATCTACTAACAAGTTAATAGATTGTGCTTAATTAATGAGACCCTAATTTTACTAAGGTGATGCGGTCGTCCTCCTTCGCTAAACCGGTAGATGAATTAACCTTTCCTAAACCTTCTCGTTAAGACTACTAATTGTTATTGAGTGATGCGGTCGACCTCTCTCTAACACTTTCGTATTAAATTCAAAGGTAGAGTTAAGATTAATTATAAGAATTCATTAATTAAGAGAATTAAAACTAACGTCACGAATTACCCTAATTACGTACCCACAACCTACTTCTACGAGTTCATCCTACCCTAAGCATGCAAGGGTTTTAGCCGAACATGGTTTTAACAAAAATAAAAGCAATAGAAGAAACAACGAACATAAACATAATGAATTGAACTAAGAAAATACGAAACATGAACTAGGGTTTTAAAAGAAAATAAATACGATGAACTGAAATTTGAATTGATAAAAACGAAATTTAAAGCGTTAAAAGTAATCAAGCTAATTAAAAGAAACTAAGTAAGAAAAGAAACTAAGAATTCGTATGAAAAACCTCAACCAAACGTAAATAAAGCTTGCTCGTCTCCTTCCTCTCCAAAAACTAAGTCTAAAATTATTTCTAAAGTTCGGGTCTCCTTCAAAACGTGTTTGGAAGAGGTATATATAGGCACGGGTCGGAACGGGAGTTAATGGGCCGAAAATACGCATCCGGAGGCAAAAATCCATGGGCGCTCGAGCAAAACGCTCGAGCGGTCCCGCTCGAGCAGTGTAGCTCGAATGACACAATCGCTCGAGCGGTTCCGCTCCAGCCGGTCGAGCGCTGAAATCTCTCTGCATGTTTTGGGCGCTCGAGCAATTCGCTCGAGCGGTGGCGCTCGAGCTGCTCGAGCGCAAGAATAGTTCTGTAAGTTTAAGCGCTCGAGCGCGTGCGCTCGACCTAGTCCTCGAGTGACTTCTAACTCCTCCCAAGTGATACTTTTCCTCGTCCGCACTAATACCAATCGTATTTCTTCAATATCTTCTCATCCGGGCATCCGTTTGAGTCGATTCAAAGTCCTACGAACTCCGTTTTTCGTCCTCTATTCACCTATGAGCATCAAAGAGACAAATTCATCAATGTGTAGAAATAATGCTCACTTGACTCTAAATACTCTACAAACTCGACCAAAACTAGGGCGTTTCAAGCTACGAATCATGACAATTTCACGCCTAATCAACCCCCCCAAACTTTCCATATTGCTTGTCCTCAAGCAATGAAATAATAAGTCAAGTGAAATTGTTAGGAATGAGTCAAAAAAAAATCAATCATGCAAGCTAATGAACTCAAGCTTCAAAAGTCAATCACACGTATACTCACACATACTCATGCAACAACAACAAGACCCACCAAGATCAAACATGGATGTGCACTCAACGATGTGTTTCACTCCCTCACAAGTGTATATCAATGATTAAGGGACTCACTCAAACAATCAATCACTCATATCGGCAGCCATAGGCTTGTAAGCGCTCTCAACTCCGACCATACTCTAGAAATCAATGCCGAATCAAAAAGGACTTTTCTCAAGGTTGTAATGTAGGCTCTTTGGACAGGTGGGATAACAATTTGGGTAAGTGACTCAAGTGAATTGAGAATAGAAAATCAGACTTCGGTACTTCGAGATTAGGAACAGACTACTTCAAACATATTCAATCAACACTCTTTCAATTCCTCTTTTCTCAACACTTCAATTTTTTTTCTAACTCTTTTCACTTTTTTTTTCAGTCACTTCACTTTCTTTTTCTCTTTTTTCGCACAAGCACATGAGCTCATTTTTTTTCTTTTCCTCATTCTCAATTTTTTTTTTGTTCTTTCCCACAATTCAAATCTCATTCACACCTTCTTCTCATATTCACTCAACAAACAACCTTTTCCTTTTTTACTCAATTCACTCCCTTCACATTCACACTTTTCCTATTCTCCACTCAAATTTGGACAAAAAGGCTTAGGAATTGGAATAGTGTTCATATGTGCTAGCAAATAAAATAGGCTTTAGGCTCAAAGGGGCTAACAAGTGATCAATGTCATTGGTAAGGAAAATTTTGGCTAAGTGACTCAATAAAATCAAAGATGGCCTAAGATCACATTCGGCATATCAAACTAGACACAATCAAGAAGCAAGAGCACACACAAGTTCTAGCATCCTCTAAGGTGACGATTCACTCACAAACGAAGAGATTAAATCGTGCATCAAAATCTCATAAGGCTCAAATCTCACGGCTTTCATATCCATGCTAGTCCTAGTGCATTCTCACTCTCATCACCCAAGCACTCAAAAGAAAACTCATAAGCATACGGGTTCTCTCCCTAATCAGCTCAAACTCAAACACTCACACAAAAGAATTTCTAACTCACTCTTACAACTCACTCTACTCATCAAATCATACTCAAAGATAGCAATCAACAAGCATAAGATGATTGATAGGCATGAAATATGCAATAGCGAGTCAACTCAAAATCACCCCAAGGAGTATCTCATCAATCTAATAATCAATCAAACTCAACTCAAAGATAAGGGCGTGCATGCATGTGCAATGTAACAAGAAACATAAAAATCTCCACCCCCCCAAACTTCGACCTTGCTAGAGGTCTAAGTTTGGGGTTGTGGGTTACCTCAACCAAATAATCCCGTTTCTCTCACTAGCTTTGCACACTTTCTTGTCTCAAGTTGGTTCCTTCAATCTGAATAACTCCATGATACCTTTACTCCTTATAGAGACAAGCCTACAAACAACTTACTTAAATCTGAGGTTAAACATACGACTCAAAATAACTCCCTAATAATATAAAAAGACACTAAAAATAAACGAAAGCAAATAAAAATGGGTTGCCTCTCATTCAGCGCTATTTTTAAGGTCCTCATGCCGGACCATGCTCAAAGGAGCTTATGGGACATCATACTCAAATTTACCTCCCTCACTCTCATAAGAGTGGTGTTTGAACTCCTTTCCTTGATCCCCCACCATCATGAGCTCTTTTGCTCTCTTCTCATCCCCAAGTGTTATGGGTCTCAACTCCTTCTTGCCTTTATCTGGAGGAGTCTTACTAAACATCTTCTTGAGTTTGGGCTTTTTCTTCTTAACTCCTCCTTTTCCTTCTAACTGGACCACGTCCACTTTCTTCACCTCTTCATCCTTCAACTTCTTCATTTTATCCCTATCAACATAATCAAGAACATAACGCTCATGGGTTAAATAATCAAGTGAAGGACTAACAAAATCATGAATATGAGAAGGATTAGGGATAGAAGGCGTGTCTTCAACACGAGGATCAATTGCATCCATGCAATACAAGCTCTCGTCCTCCCTCGGGTGCTTCATGGCTTCATATAGGGAGATCTTCACTTCTTGATCATCGACCTTCAACGTAATCTTCCCATTTGCCACGTCTAGCACCATCCCCGCCGTAGCTAAGAACGGCCTTCCCAAGATCAATGGAACGTGCTCATCTTCCTCCATCTCTAGCACTACAAAATTGGCTGGAAAAATGTGATCTCCAACTCTCACTAGAACGTCTTCAACCACACCTTGAGGTCGAGTAATAGACCGGTCGGCTAGTTGAAGCGTCATCATTGTGGGTTGAAGTTCACCACCTTCCAATTTCTTGAAAAGCGACAAGGGCATGAGATTAATGCTCGCCCCGAGATCGCACAACGCTCCCTTCTTGATCCCGTTCCCAATATCACATAGGATCGTGAAGCTCCCGGGATCCTTCAGCTTCGGTGGAAGCGCCTTGTGCACTAATACACTCACCTCGTGGTTCAGCTGCACCAACTTCGGCTCATCCACTCGCCGCCTTTTCGCAATCAAGTCCTTCAGAAACTTTGCATAATGCGGCATCTGTTCCAAAGCATCATAAAAAGGAATGTTAATGTGAAGTTGTTTAAAAACATCAAGAAATTTTGCAAATTTTTCATCAAGCTTCTTTTTCATGAAGCGCTGTGGATATGGGACGGGTATCACAGATTTGGGTACCCCCCATTCATCTCTTTCTGTTTCTTTCACTTTATCCCTTGCTTCCTTTGCCTTTTTCCACTTAGGAACTCTCTCTATCTCCTCAAAGTCTTTCCCCTTCTGGGACTCATCCATATCTTTATGCTTCTCAATCCTTTCACTTTCAATCCCCTTCTCAACTTGAGGCGTCTCAGAATCAGCAGGCATCTGAGGACCTTCATAGTTGGTTCCACTTCTAAGCTGGATCGCCTTGCAATGCTCTTTCGGGTTCTCCTCCGGCATTCTATTCACTGACTTTGCAATCTGGCTCATCTGGAACTCTAAAGAAGTGAACCTTCGATTGTTCTGTTGTTGAGTTCTAGTCCACTCAACATTCATCTTTTGGAGCTCTTGATCACGTTGATCACCCTTCTTATGCAACTCCTTCACATCGTACTCCAAGGATGACAACCGCTTGCTCCCTTCCTCCACCTTCTGAAGGATCGCTCTCAACATCTCTTCGGTTGATGCACCGCCTCCTCCACCAGGAGGTTTAGACCCCGGATCAACACCTGCAGGCACAGTAATACCAGCTTTTGGGTTAGCATAAGAAAAATTATCATTCTTCCTCCATGTGTTTTGAGGAGGTTGCTGGCCTCCTTGAACTCCTTGTGTGTTCCTCCATTGATTTTGAGACGGCTGTGGCCCTGGAGGTACAAATGGTTGGCCATAAGAAGGCCTTCCATACTGATTACCACCTTGGTAGCCATTCTGATTGTAATACGGACCTCCCATGTAATTGGCTACCTCTTGCTGTCCACTGGGTTGGTCTACTCTCTCATTCTCTACTGCATGCTCTCCACCCAAACTCTTTCCCAACTCGAGGTTATTGATCTTTTCCATCATGGCCATCAGCAGCCTTCTCGTTCCTTCTCCCTCTTCAACCTGATGCATTCTCTGAAAATCTGCATCTCCACTCCAAGCACCGGCATTCGTGACAATGTTGTCCACGATTTCCCTACACCTCTCTATGCCTTGGTTCAAGAATGCTCCGCCCGCACAGGCGTCTAAATGGTCTTGCCCCGCCTTGTTGGCACCACTATAGAAGAACGCCATAATGTCTCCCTCGTTGTACCCGTGCTGCGGGCACTCTATCAGCATGTTTGAGTATCTCTCCCACGCTTGGCGTAAATCCACTCCGGACTTCTGGCGAAAGGACGAGATCTCAATTCTAGCCTTGATCGTCCTAGATAGAGGGTAAAATCGCTCGAGGAACAGACATTCGAGCTCGGCCCAAGTGGTAATACCTCCCCGTGGAAGCGTATTATCGTACCACTCCTTAGCTATTCCCGTCAATGAGAATGGGAACAGCCTAAGCCTCTTGGCATCTTCAGACATGCCATTATAATTAAATGTTGAGGCTATCATGAGAAAGCTCCTCAAGTGAGTGTGCGGGTTCTCCTTCCCGATCACCCCTTTGAACTGATTCTCGGTAAGCAGCTTTAAAATCCCCGGGGATATCGAGAAGTTGTTCGCCTCAACAGGAGGCAAAGCCACTCCATCATAGTACCGCTGTGGCTGCGCTGCGAACCTCCCTCGAATAGCCATATTGTGATCTACGTTCTGAGGAACGTGTTGAGGATTCGCAGCTGGTACGGGTACTTGATGGGGTGATGGTGGGTAAACAGGTGGTTGATTGTAGACAGGAGGTGGATGGTATGGATATGGTGGGTAAGGATAAGGTGGGTATGGGTAATGTTGGTATACTGGGTTGTTAAAAGGGTTATTTGGGTTTTGTGGGTAAGCAGTGTTGTTATGAGGATTATGGACAAGGTTCTGAGCTGGATTCCCTACGTTTCGTGTATCCGGGTTTAGGCTCTGGCTATCCCCTAATGGAATTTGATTCTGGCTACCACTAACTCCAGTGCCTTCAACTCGGTCTACTGCCTGATTGAAATCGTTGGCAGCATCGTCCAACTCATTATTGATATCCATTGGTTCCTTTCCTAAGTCGGCAGCGTCCATCCTTCTCAAGAATGCTCGGTTCCTTCTGGCTATTGTCTCAGGGTCCAACGGTATTCTCTCTTCGCTCGTATTGCCTTGTGAGCGTGTTTTCATAAACCTGACACACTAGCAAAAGGGTCAAAACGCAACTGCCGCTTGAATAAAAATAAAAACAGAAAATAAATCACCCACTACTAACTACTAAGCAATCTACAAGTCCTATTCAAAAGGCATATAACGCCATCCCCGGCAACGGCGCCATTGACTTGAAGCGAACTACACTAGCTTTCTACTAGTAGCTACCCCGCAAGAGTACGGGTTCACTGTAGTATGGGCAAGTATAGGGACCAAGTATTATCGAACCCAAGGGATGGTGTATATGCGAATAGATCCCTGAAGATCTACGCGTCGTAGTTAATATGAGTGTAATGTTTTTGGGTTTTTTGAAAGATTAATTAAAAGACTGAAATAAACTAAGTAAACTAAAAATACTAAAGCAGACGAATTAACTAAGGGTTGGATTCAAATAAGAGATGATGATGCTTAAAATAGGAATCCCTACGTATACTAACGGAGCAGGTACATAATCAAAGTAATCGTGACAAACAAGAATTAACCTAAGTAAAAGAATGCAAGGTGAAAGCTCAAGATTCTAAACCCTAATACTTTACCCTAACACTCGACTTCACTAATCTACTAACAAGTTAATAGATTGTGCTTAATTAATGAGACCCTAATTTAACTAAGGTGATGCGGTCGTCCTCCTTCGCTAAACCGGTAGATGAATTAACCTTTCCTAAACCTTCTCGTTAAGACTACTAATTGTTATTGAGTGATGCGGTCGTCCTCTCTCTAACACTTTCGTACTAAATTCAAAGGTAGAGTTAAGATTAATTATAAGAATTCATTAATTAAGAGAATTAAAACTAACGTCACGAATTACCCTAATTACGTACCCACAACCTACTTCTACGAGTTCATCCTACCCTAAGCATGCAAGGGTTTTAGCCGGACATGGTTTTAACAAAAATAAAAGCAATAGAAGAAACAACGAACATAAACATAATGAATTGAACTAAGAAAATACGAAACATGAACTAGGGTTTTAAAAGAAAATAAATACGATGAACTAAAATTTGAATTGATAAAAACGAAATTTAAAGCGTTAAAAGTAATCAAGCTAATTAAAAGAAACTAAGTAAGAAAAGAAACTAAGAATTCGTATGAAAAACCTCAACCAAACGTAAATAAAGTTTGCTCGTCTCCTTCCTCTCCAAAAACTAAGTCTAAAATTATTTCTAAAGTTCGGGTCTCCTTCAAAACGTGTTTGGAAGAGGTATATATAGGCACGGGTCGGAACGGGAGTTAATGGGCCGAAAATACGCATCCGGAGGCAAAAATCCATGGGCGCTCGAGCAAAACGCTCGAGCGGTCCCGCTCGAGCAGTGTAGCTCGAATGACACAATCGCTCGAGCGGTTCCACTCCAGCCGGTCGAGCGCTGAAATCTCTCTGCATGTTTTGGGCGCTCGAGCAATTCGCTCGAGCGGTGGCGCTCGAGCTGCTCGAGCGCAAGAATAGTTCTGTAAGTTTAAGCGCTCGAGCAATGCGCTCGAGCGCGTGCGCTCGACCTAGTCCTCGAGTGACTTCTAACTCCTCCCAAGTGATACTTTTCCTCGTCCGCACTAATACCAATCGTATTTCTTCAATATCTTCTCATCCGGGCATCCGTTTGAGTCGTTTCAAAGTCCTACGAACTCCGTTTTTCGTCCTCTATTCACCTATGAGCATCAAAGAGACAAATTTATCAATGTGTAGAAATAATGCTCACTTGACTCTAAATACTCTACAAACTCGACCAAAACTAGGGCGTTTCAAGCTACGAATCATGACAATTTCACGCCTAATCAGGCAGCCCGAGGATAGTTGCGACATTAGGCGGAAATTAGGCCCAATTGATCATCCCATCAGGAAGGAATTGTAATTAACGCAGCCCATATTCTAGGCTATTAAGGCGGTGGAGAAAAGGGAGCAGACCTATATACACACACACACGGAGGAAGAGAACATGAATGCATACTGCCTCCAGAGGGGATTCACTCAACTAATTAAGTCCCCCATCACGTACGCAACTAATTTTGCAAGGAGGGTTTGGACGTGAGAAATAAGTACGAAGAAGATGATTTCTATGAAGATGCCCACAACCACTTCTAGTTAGTTTTGTTTATTTCAATTCCGGTGATTTCTAAACTTGTATTTTGATGATTGTTAATTGAACTCCGTATTATTCGTGAGACTTTTACCCGGATTATTTATATCATCTATTTTCATTGTTTAATTGCTTGAGTAATTAATTTATCTTGATCACCTAGGTTAATTATTTCGTGCATGTTTGCTAGTTCATATTTCGTAATCCGTAATTGTTGCTATTATATGACAATTGGTAGCAACTAGTAATATTTACTGGGGTGATATAAATCGAATTCTTTCGAACCGAGCTTGCGTGTTTGGGAATTTGTTTGATCTTTATCCTAGGACTTAATGCTTCTACCAAATTAAATCTAAGAGTGTATCTAGATTGTTTAGTTAGAAAGGTTCGTTGGAGAGCTTATTTCAATTGAATATTATTAAGGGATAAACCAGTGAATAGAGCTTGTTGTTTATCGAGGGTCATTAATCCGTGAAAAAAGTTGAGCAAATAATATGTTTGATTAGCATAGTCAAGACCAAGTGGTGAATGAACCGCGAATTGAAATCCGTTAATTAATTAAATTTATATTGTTTTATTTGTTTGCTTAGTTTATTTAATATTAATTATTATTTTAGTAGTGTTAGGAAAACCAATCCAAACTCCCTCCCCCCCCCCCCCTATTTGTTTGTCCTATTAATCATCTCAAAAGGCATAATTTTGATTTCTGCGTTCCTCGTGAATCGGCCCCTTGCTTGCCACTACTACAAGTTAGTAAAGTAATTGAGGGTTATTTATTTATTATAATTTGGCGTGCCTCGACATCGCGACCCAAACTTTGGCGCCGTTGTCGGGGAACGGTGTGAAATTATTTTTGTGCCTATTGTGTGTGATTAGTGGGGCTAATTTTTCTATTTTTTTTCTCTCCTTAATCCCCTGTTTTTTTTTTTGTGTCAGTTGTATTATTTCTGCAATTCTGACACTGGGCTGTTCAGTGTCACTATAGCAACGAATTTTTGCATCTTATTTCTATTTAGTTTTTTGTGTTATTTTTTTGTTCGGTTTCACGTGCTTTGAGTATTTTCTCAAGTGCTCAGCATTATGGCAGCAGAACGGACTTTGAAGCAGTTGGAAAACTCACAGCTTTCACAAAATTGGTTTTGCATAGTTTACCTAACTGACGGTAATGATTTTGAGCTTAAATCTAGTTTGATTAGCATGTTGCCTGTGTTTCATGGTCTTGCAGGTGACGATCCACACACTTTCTTGAAGGAGTTCCATGTTGTCTGCTCGCACATGAAACCTAAAGATGTGACTGAGGAGCTAGTGAAATTGAAGGCCTTCCCATTCTCAGTGAAGGATTCAGCAAAGGAATAGTTGTACGATTTGCCTTCTGTGACGGTCACTACTTGGGCTCAGATGGAGCTGTTATTCTTGCAAAAGTACTTCCCAGTCTTTCGAATAGCAAGCATACGCAAGGATATATGTGGTGTGATGCAATCCCAAGGGGAGACTCTTTGCGAGTATTGTGAGCGATTTAACAAGTTGGTGGCAAGCTATCCACAACATCAGATCTCTGATCAGCTCCTGGTCCAGTACTTTTATAACGGGTTGACCCTCACCGAATGAAGTTTGATAGATGCAGCAAGTGGAGGAGCCCTCTTTGATAAAACTCCAACACAAGTGAGAAATCTAATTGCAAACATGGCGGCGAATTCTCAACATTTTAATCAAGAGGTAAATGATTCATCAATTAGTGAGAAATTAATTGCGCTAACCTCTTTTGTGAGAAAACTTGTTGTAGGTGGAGCACAGCCCCAATATTTGGAGGAGAATGATAACACTCGGTCACAATCGTGGAGAGGGAAATACCATGTCAAGCCACCCGTGAACAACCCAGGACATTCTACAGAAGAATTGATAAAGCTGCTCACTACTCAATCTTTGCAGTTTCAGCAAAACATGCAATTGACTATGCTGCAGTTCCAACAAAATACTGTCTCTACAATCATGAACTTGGAGATGCAAATGAGTCATCTTGTCACTACTGTCGGTCGAATGGAAGTTCAAACTGGTGAGAAGTTACCATCCCAACCTGAAGTTAATCCAAGAAATGTGAACGTTGTCACGTTGAGTGGAAAGCAGCTGGAAGAGGTCAAAAAGTCAGTTTCATCAACTTATTTTGACGAAAAAGAATAGAAAAATTCGGAACAGACTGACACTGGGCTACCCAGTGTGGAGCAAAATTCGAAAATCAGTGATGAAAAGGTTAATGCTTCAGTTTCCAAGTCATGTCCTTCCAGGTTTGAACCAGCATCAATGGAGAAATATTTAGACAATGGGATTGAAGTCGTCTCAAATGATGTTTGTGTTGTAAACTTTGTTCACAAAGTTCAAACAACACAAATAAAAACTGCACATGTCGGTCCTAAGAAAGCTAAACTGGAATATGAGGTTCTGGTATATGTTATGTTTTTAATGGAGTTCCTCACCAACTTACGAAGACTAACTGGGAATGAGAAGATCATGATGGGTGGAAGCACTGTTTGTCAGGAAATATTACTGTTTGATCGAAAGGATTACTTCACTCCTATAACGTGAAGAAATTGAGGTTGGTCGTCGAGCTAAAAGACGTTAAATAAAAGTGCTCTACGGGAGGCAGCCCGTACTTTTTTTAATTTTTGTAATTTTTTTAAAATTTTGTGGTTGTCTTCTTCATGGATTTCTTCAAGTATTTGTTTATAGCTTCTTGAGTTCTTAAGGATGGCGGCAGCCCCAGTCAGCGAGCAATCTATTCAACCCAGGTGACTTCTTTCCATGTCTTGCACATCCTCCTTATTTTTCTTTGATATTTTGTTGTTGCTTGAGGTCAAGCAATGCACTAAGTGTGGGGGGTGACTTTAGTCTTTTTGTTTTGCAAGACATGATGTGGGGTGTTTATTAGTGAGTTTACTTGCTGCATTTTGAGATTTTTGTATTGTTGTAGTGGTAATAATCGTAGTTGAGTTTTGTATACTGTTAGTTTGAGTAATATGGCATGACAAGAGAGACACATGTGATTGATTTTTGTGTTGATTTTTTTGGAATTATGGTCGTATTGCTAATTTTTAGTGATGGATTTTGATGAAAATGCACAAGGTTTGATGCCAAAAACCCATTTTGTGAGCTTTTGAGCCTATGAGCAATTCATTGTATATATGCTCATTTTTCTTGTTGTGTGGTCGATCTTGGTGTGTTTATTCTAGAACTTGCTCTCTTATGCATTTCGAAACCACATTTGTGAACCATGCATTAAAGTGATAAAGACATCTAGGATTACCCCTTTTGGCTTATATATTCCCACCTTATTACATTTATCCTTAGAAGCCAAGTTGAGCCTAAACCGTTTCTTTGATCAAGCACACTATTTAGCCATTATCCATATTTTGTTGAAAGCTCATCCGTTGCACCCTTGGTTGAGATTTGATTGTGAATTATATGCATAATGACTTGGGCCTTGTGATGAGTGAAAGTGTTGTGAAGTTGGAAAGTGGTGTTGAAAAGAAAGTTTGAAAAATGCTAAAAAGAGAAAAAGAATTCCAGTAAAAAAGAGAGAGAAAAAAAAAGTTGGAAGAAAAAAAGAAAGAGATTTGATCTTGACTAGCAAGTCTCAAATTTTTCCTTTTATCCTAACCTTACCCGAAGCCACGTTACAACCAATGAAAAGACCTTTTGATTTTTGCTTGAGTTTCACTCTTTTTAGTAGTGGAGATTTGATTTTTGAGCAAGCATATGGTAATAACACATTATGATTTGACATGAGTATTTTTGTTACCCTCTATATACACTTGAGCGAAATAGAGTGGCATCCATTGTGATGGTATTGAATCTTTGTGCATTTGAGTTTGATGAAGTTGTTAGAAATTGGTGAGACGTCCTATTTTCTTTGATCACACTTGAGTCACGATCACTTGTTCTCTCTTGATCTTGTTATTGTCTTGAACTCTTCAGTGTATAACACTTGATTCATTTTGCTTTGGTCTATTTGATTGCTTGAGGACAAGCAAGGATTTAAGTGTGGGGGGATTTGATAAGTCATAATTATTGAGTAAATTGTGTGCTTTAATTCATTGTTTTATAACAACAAATTTATATTTTGCTCGTAATTATTCGACTTATGATATTATGGTCTTGAGGCATTGATTTTATATTTTTCTATGAATTTCAGGATATTTTGGAATATTTTGAGTGAGAGGAGAAAAATCACTGAGGCCAATACAAACGGGTAATGGAGATGAGACTTGAACCATGTGAAGCGTCTCGAAGCCGGGATAGCAACAAAAAAAGAATCGAGTCAATTGGAGTTCGAGAGCTCGAGATATGGACGAAACAAAATCGGTGCGCGGCAGGCCGAGGATAGTCGCGACATTAGGTGGAAATTAGGCCCAATTGATCAGCCCATCAGGAAGGAATTGTAATTAACGCAGCCCATATTCTTGGCTATTAAGGCGGTGGAGAAAAGGGAGCAGACCTATATACACACACACGGAGGAAGAGAACATGAACGCATACTGCCTCCAGAGGGGATTCACTCAACTAATTAAGTCCCCCATCACGTACGCAGCTAATTTTGCAAGGAGGGTTTGGACGTGAGCAATAAGTACGAAGAAGATGATTTCTATGAAGATGCCCACAACCACTTCTAGTTAGTTTTGTTTATTTCAATTTTCGGGATTTCTAAACTTGTGTTTTGATGATTGTTAATTGAACCCCGTATTATTCGTGAGACTTTTACCCAGATTATTTATATCATCTATTTTCACTGTTTAATTGCTTGAGTAATTAATTTAACTTGATCACCTAGGTTAATTATTTCGTGCATGTTTGCTAGTTCATATTTCGTAATCCGTAATTGTTGCGATTATATGACAATTTGTAGCAACTAGTAATATTTACTAGGGTGATATAAATCGAATTCTTTCGAACCGAGCTTGTGTGTTTGGGAATTTGTTTGATCTTTATCCTAGGACTTAATGCTTCTACCAAATTAAATCTAAGAGTGTATCTAGACTGTTTGGTTAGAAAGGTTCGTTGGAGAGTTTGTTTCAATTGAAAAATATTAAGGGATAAACCGGTGAACAGAGCTTGTTGTTTATTGAGTGTCATTAATCCGTGGGAATAGTTGAGCGAATAATATGTTTGATTAGCATAGTCAAGACCAAGTGGTGAATGAACCGCGAATTGAAATATGTTAATTAATTGAATTTATATTGTTTTATTTGTTTGCTTAGTTTATTTAATATTAATTATTGTTTTAGTAGTGTTAGGAAAACCAATCCAAACTCCCCCTTATTTGTTTGTCCTATTAATTATCTCAAAAGGCATAATTATGATTTCTACGTTCCCCGTGAATCGACCCCTTGCTTGCCACTACTACAAGTTGGTAGAGTAATTGAAGATTATTTATTTATTATAATTTGGCGTGCCTTGACAGCGCGACCCACCCTTGTTCTCCAATTCTTTATAATAAAATTTCCATTATTGTTAAAAAAAAAAAAAAATCATATTTCACTCTTTCAATCTTTAATATGTCTCATTTATCATATATGCTTATTATCATGTTCCACCTTGTAAATTTGGGATAAAGTTATTAGTAGACTACTTAATGACAAAAAAATTTATTTTATGTCATCAAATTTTAAATTTTTTTTTTCTAATAAAGAGAATAATTATTTGATCAATTATACTCTTAATGAATTAACTTTTAAAAAAATGAGTATAGTGCCATCATTTAGTTGAGCTCGTATCACCATTAATTAATCTCATACCACAATTAATTCACCCTAAGCACTTTATTTAAGCTCGTACTACGACATGTTCAATTTGTACCTCAATTAATTCACTATGTACCATATGTTATTTATATTCGTACCACACTTTGTTTTCATACCACTATTAGTTCATCACGTATCACTATTAATTTATATCGTACCACACTTTATTAAGTCTGTACAACAATTTATTTAAGTTTGTATATTAATTCACCCCATACCACAATTAATTCACACTGTATCACACTTGTACAACAATGTATTTAAGTTTGTACCACAATTTATTCGCTCCTCATCACAACATATTTAACCTCTACCACAACTAATCCATTTTCATACCACACTACATGTACCACCATTAATACACCACGTACTATTAATTCACATAGTATCACATTTGTATTATGCCCGTAAGTTCGTACTGCAATTAACTCACATTGTACCACACTTTATTAAGTCTGTACCTCCATTAGTTCACCCCGTACCTCACCTTATTATGCATGTACCATTATATTTTAAGTCTGTATCACTATTTTAAAGACCATAAGATTTTAGTGTTTAGCTACATACAACGATTTTGAAGACATATCATTATAATTATTAGCTTTGTATCACCACGTTGAACCCTTTATAGTTATATTTTAAACTCGTAAAATTTTATATTATAAAATTCTAATTAAAAAAAATGAAGAGAGATGAAGGGGAGAATATACACATGTTATTGGAGAGAGAGAAATTAGGGAGAGAGAGAGATGACAACAACACACATGCAAGAAATTGAAAAGGAATGAGGACGAGATCAAAGAAGTGGTGCACAAACAGTAGAAGATGAAAGAGGGAAAAAAAAGATAAACGTAAAACAACAAAAAAAAAAAGAAATTTTCAAGAGCAAGAAAACTCTCACTCATAAAGTAATCATAAGGAAGTACTGGAAAATCTCATAAGTTTCCCAAGTGCGTCCATATCAGTAGAGTTTCTAATACCTTCTATAATGTGCTATAAAACTATATTCAAAGCTTAGAAAGAGATAACATACCCTTAGTCAGTGAGTCTATTGTAAGGGTTATCTCAAATTAGTTGGAACCAAACATACTCAAAACCCCCACCCAGAGTTAAGGTTAAGAGTTAGTGTTTCAGTGGAGTTAGTAAGCTGGTAATTCATAACAGTCTGAAAACTGGTATGTTTCAGAACTAGGACTTGGATTTATCCTAGGGATCAAACTTCCTAAGAGAGGACTGTTTGATCAATGCACCTTGACACTCTAACTCAAGAAATTCCAAGTGAAATGAATTCTCTTGTTTAATCAGGTCAGTTGACGTATGAGATTCATCTTCGAGCCACTCTACACCTTGTATTCTTACTGCTTTATTCATCTCTTAAGTGTGTGTTTGTGTTAAACAAAATTTCAGTATCAAATGAGTAAAAGTGTAGGGATCACTATTCAGCTATCGAAGCTGAATTATATAGCTATTCAACTAACAAACTATCAGTAGGTGCATTATCTCCCCTAAACTCCAGCTCAGTAATTTATCAGGCTACCTCTAAGATCCACTAATAGATCCGCTGACTTAGTTACCTGATAAAGTAAAAAAAAAAAAAAAATTAATTAAACTACAAGTGTATTCCCTATCCCTCTACACCTATTCCACTCGTTTCAGGACCAACATAATACATGTGTTATGAATTTAAATAATAAAAATTAAAATTGAATGAAAAAATGGAACATGCATGTGGTATAGTACAACTATTAAGCACACACGTTTTCCCCAATATATACAATAGATGTATGTATGTTCTGAATTTTTACTAATGTTTTGCGTTTTATATTTGTAACATAAAGATGTAATCGAATCCAGACGAGCCTATCATTATTATAGTGTTTAAAGTTTAATCAATAATATGTAACATGGAAACTTGGTATAAATTTTTTAAATCCATGTCAAATACCTAATGTACCAAAATTTTGGTTTTTGCACGGCATGCATAAATCCTACCATGCACATTTGTAAATCAACTATCGATTTCATGATCCTATAACCACATAATTATTCAATGATCTAGGTTCTTGGATTACATAATGATTGAATAGTAATTAGTGTTTTCGAAGGGGAAATATCAAAACTAAGCGTAATTGCTATTACTCGACACGGTGAAACGCACAAAAAAAAAACCACGTCCTACCAATATTGATGATCAAGATTTCCTCTCAAATATCTTAATGGAAAATAAACCACAATCGTAAATAAATCGCAAAAATTAACACGCAATAACATCGAAGTTTTACGGGGAAAAACCACGTGATCTTTAATATGTATACATGTGAGATATACCGATCATTAAGAATATTATAATAATACACAAATTATGCATTTAGACAATCAAACACACAATAAAACGACGCGAGCATTAGAGGAGATTGTGGCTAAGCCACCTCTCAATCATGGGAAGGCATTCCAAGGGCTTGTACTCTGAAGGCGTAACATAATTAAATTTCAAATTTATCAAAATATATTTTACTTAATTAGTAATAACAAATAATATATTGCATTATTAATAATAATTACCTTCACAGTGGCATATGTAAGTTCATAATCACCTTCCAGGTATGCACTTGTATACCTTTGAAAAATAAATTTAAACATAAGCAATCATTTAAATCCGCAAACTTTACAAATTAGGGTAAAAGCTACTCCTTGCAATTTTTGAAAGAATGAATTTTAGAAATTATCAGTAAAGTTTGCAAACACGTATTTAACTTCCAACTAGGATCGAATAATATCGATATGCATTTAATTTGTCCAGAAATTAATTTATTATGTAATCGAGTATAAAAACTAATTAAATTCTAACCCCGCAATTTGACCTTCAACAAACCAAGGTCTCCAATCACTTTTAGTTTGCAATTTCATGGATCGTATCCATTCTTCCGTTGTCGTATGAGGAACAACCATGTCATGATCGCCACTGTGAAAACATTTTCCAATTTACGATTCAACTTATAATTATAATCATTATAAAAATTAAAATACGTAGTACAACCAAATCAATATTCTAAATTGAAGTAGCTATATAAGCACGAGCCGAGCTAAGGCTTTGGAATAAGAAAGTCAAACTCACCTGTAAATTAGAGCTCGAATATGTTTATGAGTGAAAATTTTGTGGCGGACTTGACATCATAGACATAATCCCTCTTAAGATTGGAATTACAACGTACCCATTCTGTTACTGTTCCCTATAGAAATCAAGAAATCATAAAGAAAAATAGCTAGAGTACTGTTATAATGGAATCCGAGAAAGAAACATAAACGTAACACAAACTACACAGATTTACGTGGTTCACTGACGTTGTGTTAGCTACATCCACGATCAAAGAGAGGATCGTATATTATTATAAGATTTCAGCATTTTTCAGAGTATAAAATTAATGACTCCAAGTCAAAAGGGTATTTGTAAGGAGGCATCCCAACTTAGAGAATTAATCGATTGACATACCTCACGAACGTGTAGAGCTTCTTGGACGAGTTTTATATTCGCCCACTTGTATGAGTACACCATATTTTGATCCTTCTTGGAAACAAGAACCATATATAATTTGAAGGCATGAGAACTAGAAAGTACATAATTAGAGAAAGGAGAGAGTTGGAGAAAAAAATTGAAATAGTACTCGACACCATGATTTTGCACGAAGAGGGACGGATTGTAGAAAATGAGGACTAGCAGTTTCTTGCAGCATGCCTGGTTTCTGAATAGACGGCGCGTTACACGAAGGTTCTAAAATATGTGGGAGGAATATCTTGTCAAGACACTGCATGGGATTATAATTACTTTTAGTTGCATAGCAAATGAAACAATGAAACGAAAATGCAAACCAAGAACACACCTGATTTACTCTTTCAAGGTCATCCTTGCATAAATAGTTGTCCGGCTCAACACTTTGATAATTTCCAACGCAATTTCCTTTTGCAGACTGAAAATCAAGATCAATCAAATAAGTTACACATGACAACTAATTCAATATAACACCTTTCTTTTTGTGATATATATATATATATATATATATAGCGGTTATTAATTAATACTGGTTTAATGTTGTAATTAAAGTAAAAGAGTAAAAAGAAAATTACCAGGTAGAGTTCATCTGATAGGAGCCCCATTCTGTGCGCGTATGGATCGGAATTTTTCCATTGAACTCTATGAACTCATCAGTTATTGGATTACCCAGTATGTATCCCTGCTCCCAATCACAACATTAATGCATGAGATATAAACCGAATTAGCATATTCAATATATGTACAAAATCATAATTGACGAAATTAATGTACGGTAAATTGTACTTTTGGTCCAAGGAAATTGAATCCCTATTAAAATGGTTTTTTTTCAACATTTTTAGTCCTGCATTTTTTCGACACTTTTAGTACCTAATGAATGATAATTTACATTTTGGTTCCAAAAGAATGTAATAAAATTGCAGCTTTGGTACTGAAAATTAACCAATAGGACTAAAATTGCAAAGAAAGAAAAAAAAAGACTACTTAAGCAACATAAGTACCAAAACTGTTTTGAACCCAATTCCTTGGGACTAAAAGTACAATTTTTCCAATTAATATACGAAACACAAACTATAAGTCCATGAGATTTGCCACTACTTTGATGTTCAGATGCGGTTTGCTCCCAGCTTCAATACCTACCAAACAAAGAGGCGGAAATGCAGGTGTGTGTTATGCTCAAATGGATGCACATGATTTTTTCTTGTGAAATGATACTAAATACCTTTATAAATTTGATGAACAACAAGAGGAACAAAAATGCCGGAATAAGAGCCACCACCTATGTATAATGGATTGTCCAGATATTTGGGATGATTTATAAGCCACTGTGCATACAAGTAGTCAATTATTACTAACTAGCATGGATCAATCAAATTAAACAGATTTCAATTACCTTTTTGAGAAATTCATAAATGGTCATCCCTGCAAGAGTGTCACTACATTTATATGCTTCTGATGTTTTTGCATAAGAAAATCCCGTTCCTGCAGGTTGGTCTATGAATATAATGTTGGCTACCTATACAAAACATATTAGTCAACACAAAATTTAACTACAACTTAGAATTAAATTAATTAATTAACACCATGTTTGGTTTCATTTTCAGAAGCATCATTCATTCTTCTGCCAGCTCCTATACCCTATCCTTTTTCACAGGATTCACCTTCCCATTTTCCTAATAATTACTTGCATATAATTAATTGTGTGAGACACAATTTTGTAGCAATTGATGAATCTCTACCTATATTGTAATTAATTATAGTTTGAATCACATGTTATTCGTATGTAGAGTAAATTGAACTTTTGGTTCGAACAAAATGAGTCCATTCTGCATTTTTGAACCCAAGAGAAATGTGGTAAAATCCTACTTTTAGTTCTGAAAAATAACTGAAGATATCAAAATTGCAAAAAAATAAAATAAAAAAATATTACTTTCGCACATATATATTAAAAGTGTGTTTGAACTCAATAGTGCAATTATTTCTTTGGATATATCATGGACAATATTATATTTGACTTTTGTAAAATATAATTAATTTAATTTTAAAAATGAAAAATTATTTGTGGAGCGTTCAAATAAAACAAATGTAAAAATAATTGAAATGTGGTGAGAGTATAGGACATGCTACAACTACAAGCATCTCGGCTAAAATACATACACGTTTTTTGTGTGTATTATAGGGATTTAGGGGCCATACCTTTGTATACGAATAGGGGTTTAAAACAAGCGTGGGTAGGGGACCACCGGAATTATCATAATCAAAGTTGATAGGCCCTGCATACATTTCAATTGGAATTCATTGATAAGAATTAACAATCATTGAAAGTGGAGAAACAAACCAGAATTAAATAATTTCTAATTTTTTGTGAATAATCCATAGACAGGTTACCTTTTTGTTTTTATTTTATGGGTTAATATCAGTTTTGGTCACCAAACTTTACCTCAATTTCAGTTTTGGTCACTGAATTTCACTTGTCACCAAAATTGGTCACTAAACTATACTTTTTTAATCACTTTTGGTTAGGGCTTCAGTTGACCGTTAGTCAACTAACGGAATAAGTTAGGGTTAATATCATTTTTATCACCAAACTATACCTCAACTTCAATTTTGGTCACTATGTTTTACTAGTCATCAAAATTGATCGTTAAACTATACTTTTTTAATTATTTTTCGTCAAGACGTCAGTTGACTGTTAGATAACTAACAAAATAAGTTATTTAAAGTGAAAAATTCAATTTTTTAATTTTAATAATGTTGGGACCCCATGGATTGACCACGATCTCCTATTGGTATGATATTGTTCGCTTTGAGTCAAACCCGCACAAATTTATTGTTGGGCTTCTTCAAAAGGTCTCATATCAATAAAGATATTTGTCCATCTTTATTAACCTCATGCTCCTCCCTTGCACCCAACAAATAAATAAAACCTAAATTATAAAAATAGTTTAAACAATAAATATACATTTTTTATGTTAATAAATTAAATTATTTTAAAAGTTTCTAATTTTAAAAAATTAAATTATTTTTATTATATAAATTTTGATTATAATAAAAATAAATTATTAAATAAATATTGTCTAAAATACAAAAAAAATATTTAATATTATAAATGAATCCTAAATTTAAATTTACAAAATTATTATAAAATAAATACACCAAAATACTCACACTGTAAAAAAAATTACTTCAAATACTCCTTTCGTACCATAATTTGTTTGTTAAATTAATATTTATGTTTCAATTATAATTTTAAATATTTTTTGAAATTATTTTTAATATTTGTAGATAACTTAATTATTTAGTAATTAGTTTTTACCAAAATATATAATTATAAATAATTTAATTTATTAAAATAAGAAACTTCTAAAATAATTTAATTTATTAAATAAAAAATTTCTAAAAAATTTCTATTTATTGTTTAAACTATTTTTAAAATCTATGTTTTATTAAATAAACAATTTCAAAATTTTAAATTTTGCACCCTAAATGAAGTTGACGAGGTCAACTGATCATCTACTAATAAAAAATAATTAGCTTAGTGACCAATTTTGATGTCTAAGTAAAATTTAATGACCAAAATTGAAATTGAGGTAAAGTTTGGTGACTAAAATTGATTAACCCTAACTTATTCCATTAGTTTACTAACGGTCAACTGACGCCCTAACTAAAAGTGATTAAAAAAGAATAATTTAGTGACCAATTTTGATGACGAGTGAAATTCAATGACCAAAACTGAAATTGAGGTAAAATTTGGTGACCAAAACTGATATTAACCCATATTTTATTTTTAAATGATTTTTTTATTTAATTTAAAAAAAAAACTGGATCGTATAAAAGGTTGTGAAGATTAATTAAAATTCGAAAAAATATCTTTTGCCCAAATTGCATTACAATTTACATGTAAAATTTTAAAAGGACCAGATAATTTGTGTTCAATTCAATAGCTCGAGAATAAAATTTATTTTTATTTGAACTTTTGTTTCCGTATTGTTTTTAACAGATGTTGGTAGATGGCGAAATATAATGAAAATTGAAAAATCAACTGGAATTGTAATTAAATTTAAAAGTGAAAAGCAAGAAAAAAAACTACCAATCTCATAAACAAGGCTGGAGAAACCAGAACAGCCAGGGCCGCCGGTGAGCCAAAGAAGTAGATGGTCGTTTTCCGGGCTCCTTTCCTATTGGACAAAGTAGTAGAATATTTCTGATTCTCCCACCCCAATATACCTTCATTAATAACAAAAGAATCGGGGAGATGGAGCTTAATTAATTTAAAATTTAAAATGGTGGAATTAATATATACTATACCCAGTTTCAAGTGTGAATGGAAGCTTCCCTGAAAAACCGGGAAGATTCTCAACAACAGACTGCGCCACCACAATATGTGCAACAAAATCCATCACTAAAAACACAACAAGTATGACTTGCCGGGACATCTCCACTTTCCGGCGGTGGAGGGTCTATCAAAAGCAATTAATGTTGTCTTTTGTTATTTTATTTTGAGAAGCCGAAGGTGTGGGTTTATGGGGGATGGATAGATAGGATATATGGACAAGTAAATTACAAAAATCCACTTTGCTTTTTTCTCATTTATTTAGACCCTCCTCTATCCTTAATCCTCTTGCTGACCCTCACAAATCACCATCCATCGATGCTGAGCAAAAGAAAAAGAATTAGAGTATTTTTTTCTCACAAATTTAAGGCAAATTTATGTAAATATTGTGAATTTGAAATTGAATAGTTAAAATAGGGAGTAGGGTGAATCGCCTCATGTAGGAGCGATCAATCAGGGTGGATCACCTCAACGAGGAGCGATCAACCGATACATCATGCACCACTATTACCAGAGGCGATCTAGGCAAGTTTTGGGTTGAGATGCAGTTTCCGGAGGTTGGGGGAGTGGAGGGCAACGAAGGTGATTTAGAAGGGAAAACAACAAGAATGAGGGTGGGGTGTACAATTTTTTTTTTAAATTTAAATTACAAATTGAATTGGTGGGTATGTATATATTTAGTTGAGTGATGTAAATGATAATTAGGATTATAGTTGTAAATTGTAAAGAGGTGTACTAAGAAAAAAAAATCGCTAAAATATATGGTGGGTTAATTTAGGGGTATATATACTAAGGAAATTTGTGGCATAAAATAGCCGCATTCTTTTACAAAATAAACCAACTAACTATAACATGAAATATAAATATATAATATGAATCTTAACAAAGAAGATCCTTGTATTTGTCTAGACTCTTCTCTTTCTAGTTTCCGCTAGGGCTATTTACGGTACGATCAAAACGGATATTTGAAAATATCTGTGTTCGTACCAAAGCTCGGCTATTTTAAAATTCGAGTGTTCGTGTCCGTTGTGCGGTAAGGATATATTATTTTTTGGTACGGATCGAAGCGGATTTTCGGTTACAAACGGTCCGAATCGGATCGGTACGGAAGGAGCAGAGAAACGAATTTTTTTAACCCCTTTTTCTCATTCTTTTTTTTTTAATCAATTAAAAAGAAATTGATGCATGCATACTCACACGAATACTACACAATTTCAAATACAACATATACCATTCCAATATCGAATATAACACATTATATGATAATGATGGTTAAAAAATTAATGCAAATCACCACCAATAGAGTATTTAAAATAAAATATATATTTAAAAAATATTCTTGAAATATCTTGTGAATAGAAAGTGCAAATCACGTGCGTTGGGGACCATTTTATAGGAGCAAAAGAAGAGAAGTTTAGAAGACAAACTTTCCTTGACTGGAATAGAAATTCGAGATTTTGTTGTCTATATTTATAATTGAATGGAGCGCAATTAAAAACTAAGTTTATTGTAAGGGATGGAGCACCCCTTATTCTCCAATTCTTTATAATAAAATCTCCTTTACTGTTAAAAAAAAAAATCATATTTCACTCTTTCAATTTTTAATATGTCTCATTTATCATATGCTTATCATGTTCCACCCTGTAAATTTGTGATAGAGTTATTAGTCGACTACTTAATTGGAAAAAAATATTATTTTATGTCATTAAGTTTTAAATTATTTTTTTTCTAATAAAGAGAATAATTATTTGATCAATTATATGAATTAACTTTTAAAAAAATGAGTATAATGCCATCATTTAGTTGAGCTAGTATCACCATTAATTAATCTCTACCACAATTAATTCACCCTAAACACTTTATTTAAGCTTGTACTACCACATGTTCAATTTGTACCTCAATTAATTCACTCTGTACCATATTTTATTTATATTCGTACCACACTTTGTTTTGATACCACTATTAGTTCATCACGTAAATCATTTTTTAGTATACTTCTGAAGATGCAGGACACATCTCGATTTTATGGATATGACAATTAAAAACATGTTTGAAGATGATAAGATATTTTCCAAATTTAACAATGCATGCATATTCTATAAGCCCCCAGGGCCATTTACACAATCAAAGCATCGACTATTAATTCTCAAAGAAAAATAAAATATACCAATGAAATACTTGTAAATACTTATAGCATAAAACATTCTTAGTTTATATAGCCTAAAGCATAGCTGAATATGGACAAACAAACAATTAAACTAAGAATTAATTAAGTCAATATTTACTCAGGCTACCCATTGTCGAGACAAAACAACACTTACAAAACCAGCTCTAGCAATCAATCTATAATTTCTAACTTTCTTAATGGCCTAAAAGAAAAACAATTAAAGACCATTTCATATCATCAAGCATCGACCGAATCGGTGGCATTTTTTCAATTTTTTTATAATTTAATTGTACCTTTTGTAAATTTTGAATATGTTAATTTGTGTTAGTTGTTCGCCCAAGTGTTTGCTTATATTTATAATGCAAATTTAAGAACCCCTCTTATTGTTTCAAAACCGTGCCAGATAATGAATATAAATCCTGCAATGTAAAAAGGAACCTAACTCATTTAGGACAACTGATCATACAATTCCTCTTTTTGATATTTTTTCTTGCACAAATTTTACTTTTGCCTTGTATACAATATGCACGTGTAACACACGTGAATTAGAAATTATATTAATAAATTATGATAAATTATTGATATTATATTCTATAATTAATGTATATCTTTTATAAATTCAATCTAAAAAATATTATATTTAAAAATATTAACCTAAAATTAATACCTCTCTTATCCCCGCGTAATATGCAGGGTTAATTAAATTCTAGTGTGTATAGATATATTACTACCACATAAAATAATCATTCTAAAAAAATAAAGAATAGTGATTTGTCTCATATACCATGACTTTATGCATTCTCATATTTTAAAGAATGTAATGTTTTATTTTACAAAGATATCTTCCCACATTTCTTATTTATATAATATTATCTTCTAAGTTCTCAATATTAATAACAATACTTTCAAACATCAATAATAATAATACTATTAAATAATATAAAAATATTAATCATTAACAAAAATATAATTTTTATTAAAAATTATAATGATAAGTAATGAAATTAATAATTTCAGAATTAATATCAAATTTAAATTAATAATATTAATTCCAACAGTATAATATTAATATTAATAATTTTAGTAATGAATGATTAAGCAAATATATATACTAATAATAATAGTAATTCTACCATAAGACACCATCTATCCCGGTTTTATTTTCCCGCTACACTATTCACCATCTTCAAACATTTAAATTACATCTTATTTCACTAATAATTATATAGATAAAAATATACTTAAATTGAATAATATGTCATCATTAATTTTTTTTTATCAATTTAAATACTACAAATTGAGCTTCACATTAAAGTCAACAAAAGCCAAATGAAAAAACAAAACTGAGATGGAGGTAAAGAACTTGGTCAAAGATACTTTATTTATCTTTATTCACATGAGTATATACACATACAATGAATATGGCTAACTAGATACATCTGATGTGGGATATCTATACAACAAAAGAATGATACAATATAATATACAAAACAATACTCCTAATATGCCCCCTCAAGATGGTGGACGGTTGACAACACCAATCTTGTCCATGAGTAGTGATAAGCGGTTTCTGGAGAGAGGTTTGGTCAAGGCATCTGCGAGTTGATCAGCTGAAGAAACATGAGCAACACGAAGATGATTTGACTTGACTAAATCACGAACAAAATGGTAATCAATGGCAATGTGCTTCATACGTGAATGGAACACTGGATTTGAGCATAGATATGTAGCACCGACGTTGTCACAATATAGAGAAGGTGGAGATGGGTGTATAGAAACAGCCAACTCAGAAAGTATAGATCGAGTCCATTGCATCTCAGCAGCTGCAGCTGCAATGGCCCTGTATTCAGCTTCGGTCGATGATCGGGCAACTGATTTCTGTTTGCGAGAGCTCCATGAAATGGGATTAGAACCAAGGAAGATGATAAATGCCCCAGTAGAGGTACTATCATCACAGTTACCAGCCCAATCAGCATCTGTGAAGCTATGAAGAGTGAGAGGACTATCATAGCGTAGATGAAGAGCAAAATGGCGAGTCCCATTGAGGTAGCGGAGAAGACGTTTAACAGCCCCCCAATGAGTTTCAGTGGGAGCGTGCATAAACTGCGACAGTTTATTAACAGCAAAGGCAATATCAGGCCTTGTGAGAAGAAGATATTGAAGACTTCCAAGAATTTGTCTGTAGGAAGAAGCATCGTAGGGGTTACTTCCATCATGGAGTGAAAGTTTGGCCCCTGGTGCCAGTGGAGTTTGAACAGGCTTTGCATCAAGCATGTTGTGACGTGCCAAAATATCAGTAACATACTTGCGTTGAGACAGAAAGCAAGAGGATGAGGTACGAAGGACCTCAATTCCAAGAAAGTATGACAACTCACCAAGATCTTTGACGGAAAATTGTGTAGCCAAATTATGAACAATATGAGATAAAAAATTATTATCACTGCCAGTGAGAATGAGATCATCAACGTACACCAAGAAGTAAGCGACAATACCTTGTTTGTTATAAACAAATAAGGATTCATCAGACTTGGTGCAAGAGAAGCCAACAGAGAGTAAGAATGTACGAAGTGCATTGTACCACGTTCGAGGGGCTTGTTTCAAACCGTAGATTGATTTGCGAAGCTTGCACACAAAGGTGGGATGATTCTGATCAGAGAAACCAGGAGGTTGTGACATGTAGACTTCATCAGAAAGGGATCCATGGAGAAACGCATTATTCACATCAAACTGACGAAGAGGCCAAGCACGAGCAACTGCAATGCTGAGAACAATGCGCACAGTAGCTGGTTTGACAACAGGGCTGTAGGTTTCAAAGAAATCAATACCAGGACGTTGATGAAAACCTTTGGCGACTAACCGAGCTTTGAATTTTTCCACAGACCCATCAGGCTTGCGCTTGATGCGAAATACCCACTTACATCCTACTACATTTTGAGATGTAGCTGGTGGAACCAAATCCCACGTGCCATTGTTCAAAAGAGCAGTGAATTCAGCTGACATGGCTTCACGCCATCGTGGATCCTTGAGCGCCTGTGTGATAGTGGTAGGCTCAACATCATTAGATAGAGAAGAGGTAAGGCCATACCTCAGATTTGGCTTGGTGATGTTGTTACGAGAACGAGTCACCATAGGATGTTGAGTAGCCGGAGGCAAAGGAGGGGAAGGTGAAGGACTTTGTCGAGGGGGAGAGGCCGATGGACTTGGCGCAGAGACAGCTAATGTAGGAGAAACGGGTGGAGATGGTATACTAGAAAGAGTGGGAATAGGCACTGGAGATGGTATAGGAGATATATCATAAGGAGGAGAAGGGAGAGTAGGTATAAGAGGAAAGGAAAAGGGAAAGACATTTTCTACAAACTCAACATGTCGTGAGGTGTAGATTTTATTAGAGGAACGATCAAGACAAAGATAAGCACTTTGAGTTGGAGAATATCCAAGGAATACACAGGGATTAGAGCGAGTTTCGAGTTTGTGAGAGACGTACGGACGCAAACATGGGAAACACTGACACCCAAAGACACGTAGTTTGGATAAATTTGGGGAAATGTTGAACAATTTCTCAAAAGAGGATGTCATATTGAGATCAACTTTTGGAAGACGATTTATTAAATATGTAGCTGTGGAGATAGCATAGGGCCAGTACTGAAGTGGCATGGAAGCTTGATGAAGAAGGGCAAGACCAGTGTCAACAATGTGACGATGTCGCCTTTCAGAAGCATCGTTGTGTTCAGGAGTATGAGGGGGAGTGGTGAGATGCGTAATGCCATGAGTGGCCAAAAAAGGGCGCAAAGCAAGATATTCTCCTCCATTATCAGAGTAAAGAGTAGTAATTTTAGTTTTAAGAAAGTTTTCAACTAATGCTTTGTATGCAATAAAGGTGGGCAAAACATCAGACTTTCTTTTCAAGGGATATAACCAGACATATTTTGTAAAATGATCAACAAATATGACATAATACTTGAAACCATCACAAGATAAAACTGGAGAAGTCCACACATCAGAAAAAATTAACTGAAGTGGCATAACAGAAGTTAAAGACGACTCAGTAAATGGTAGTTTGTGACTTTTGATGCACTTACAAGAATCACAACTAAAATTACTATGTTTATGCATGGATATATTATTGCTAGATAATGCAGAGCTCAAAATTTTTGGAGAGGGATGACCAAGGCGAGCATGCCAAATGGAGGTAGTACATCTAACCGAAGAGAGAGCAGAAGGAGGTGTGGTAGTTTGAACATTAGCCGACCATACATAGAGTCCATTAATGCGTGGACCCCGATGAAGAACACCCCCCGTACGACAATCCTTCACCTGAAAATCAGTAGCAGAAAATAGAACCACAACGTTATTTTGGTGACATAGTTTAGAAACAGATAACAGGTTCTTGGACATGGAGGGCACTAGGAGTGTATCCGAAAAACGAAGTGAATTTAAATCAGAGAATATCAAACTACCAATGTGAGTTATATGTAACTTGTTACCATTACCAACGATTACACCATCATTCCCGTCATATGGAGCATGAAGAGACATGTTGGCTAAATCAGAGGTGATGTGGTGCGAAGCACCCGAATCAAGTATCCAACAATTGGACGATGGAGCCGAAGTTGCAGTATGGGCTGATGGTGTGCTATAAGCTGACGGAGCGGTCTGCCTATAGTGCTGGGAAGAAGAAGTGAGCGCCTGAATCTCGGGACACCTACGGGCAGAGTGACCAGGAGCACCACAATATTGACACCGACCTTGATAACCTGTCCTTGCTTGTTGAGGAGTCGACCCTTGCTGCTGTTGGAATCGAGTGAAGGGAGGACGTGACGTTCGTGGCTTACCGGTATTTGACGATGGACGGCGCTGATTAGTGGTGGCCGCAAATGCGGTAGCCGGTTGAGGAGTAGAGACGGTAACTCGTGCAGCTAGTTGAGATTCAGTACTGAGAAGTTTTTCATGGAGTTCCTCAAATGAGACCGAAGAGTCACGGGCCTGAATAGCATTTCCTAATTCCTTGTAGGAATCATCAAGGCCATTGATTACTTTGAGAACAAGATCCTCCGGATCTGTAGTAACCCCGAGGAGAGAGAGCTCATCGACAACACTTTTTATTTCGAGCATAAATTCAGTGATACTACGAGTACCTTTCAAAGGATTGTGTATCTTATTCTTAAGTGCAAGAATACGACCCCTGGAAGGTTTTCCATAGATGGATACAAGAGTTGTCCATGCATCATGAGAAGTTTTTGCAGAAGCAATAAACGGAATCAATTTCGGTGTAATGGATCCGATAAGGGTACTGAGAAGTAGTTGATCTTGCCGGATCCAATACAGGTACATGGGGTTCGAAACAACATTATCACCGGAGGTGATGGTAGAGGATGGACAAGGGAATGATCCATCGAGAAATTTGAACAAATCGTAGCCGGATAAAAGCGTACGAATTTGCAGGCTCCAACTAACGTAGTTGTCGGGATCGAGTTTCACGGGTGCTTGTGACGTCGTGTTAAACGCCACAAGTGACGGTGGTGAACCACCGGTAGGAATCGAGATCGTGGAGGTCGACCCGGCATTGATCACCGTGGAAGATGATGACGTGGACATGATAACAAGAGTGTGCAGCGGGATTTTTTTTTTTTTTTTTTTTTTTTTTTGCAGCAGCGTGAGACCTGCGTCTGCAATTTGGAGCGTGAGGCGTTGAGAAAGAATAGGCTAGGATTGTGGGATATGATGCGGAAGAAAAGGGAGTTAATTAGGGAGTTAATTGAGGATCGTATGTAAAACGTGGGCTTTAGCCAAGGAGGCTCTGATACCATAAAGAACTTGGTCAAAGATACTTTATTTATCTTTATTCACATGAGTATATACACATACAATGAATATGGCTAACTAGATACATCCGATGTGGGATATCTATACAACAAAAGAATGATACAATATAATATACAAAACAATACTCCTAATAGGAGGGAGTAATAAATTAAAATCAATAATAAAATAAAATAAAGTACTGACAAGGTGATTACTCAAAGTGTAAAAGGGTAAAAATGTCTACTCTAATAAAATAAAAAGTTTTTCGCCCATCACTCAAAAAAATATAGTTTTTTGCCCACTCTAAGAAAGATGTAAATTATTTTCTTTTTAAGTGTGGTAAAATTTAGGTGTTTTGGTTTCACTATTTCTTTTTCTTATTAAAAAAATACCATTTAATAAAAAAATTACAAAATTTTAAAAATAGCTAAAATTATTACATTAATATATATTAAAAATTATAAGAACTAATTGGGGGTGGGGTAGAATTTTTGTTATTAAGGATGTGTATGTATTTTTTTTTTTTTTTTATTAAAATGGGTATAAAACTTTTTCTAAAAAAATTGTGGGCAAAAAACTTTTAATATTATAAGAATGGGCATTTTCCTTTTTATCCCTTACTCCTTAAGCAGGTACATAAATATTCCGGACAATACACAAAAGTGTCCAAAATTTAAAGAGGCACTTGATTTTTGCCCTGTTTTTTTCAAAAGATGTATATTGCCCAAAAAATGTTGGCAAAAGGTTGGCGAATGGTTGACACACAGGTTGGCATGAGTGTCAACCCTTTGCCAACCGTTTTGCCAACATTTTTTGGGCAAAAAACATCTTTTGAAAAAAAAAAATGGGCAAAAATCAAGTGCTCCTTAAATTTTGGGCAATTTTGCTTTTCTCCCTAAATATTCTTGTATTTACTAAAAGCTCCGCGATTTAATACTTTTTCCCTATAAACTTTGAAAACTTATTGCCACTTCTATTAAAATAGTGTTGGTGAAATAGGTTACCCTTTGCCCAAACTTTGGAAAGTTAAACCCGCTGAAACTTCACCGCTGGCACCTTTTGCGCCTTCGCTGGAGAAGTTGCGTTGAGCCCAACTGCTAGTGTTGTTCAACTTTCGGTAGTGAATATCCTTTTTTTTCTGGGTTTGATTATAATCTCTTCAATGTGTAGTGGGAGCAGAGTCTTTTCTGCTCGCACGCCATGTGTTCGATGAAATGTGTGAATGATGTTGATGTGCTGTTTATTGTATTCAAGTGCTAATCAGTTGAGTTGTATGTATTCAAGATTAGTTCTTGTGTCCAAATAGTGGTGATTGGGCTAATGAATACTGATCGATAGACATATTTTCTGCAGACCATGTGTGTGATTGATTCTTGTACTGTTCGAAAGTACTCTTTTTGTTTCAAATGATACACAAAATCTAAAATTGCTTGTCTTTTCCTTGTTCTTATATTGCTCCTACCTTCTCTGTAAATCCTTAGATAACAATGGCCATCATGTTTTCCCACTTTGTCATTTTCAGACTCGAAGTATCACAGTTTCTGTCAAGTCCGAGCTTGTGAGATTCAGGGATCTTTATGACATAAGTAAGTAAACTTGGCCTTGCAACTGAGTGCTTATGGGATCTTTCAAATGATTCGGCATGTGTTGAAATTTTTGTCATGTATCTAGAAGCATATAGGTCGGGAACATTGAAAAGGGATGTGGTTTCAGAGATGGAACAGCATCACATATTTGGAGACTGCTACAAAATTCTCAAGATCTCAGTGGCTTTTTTTGACCTGCTCCTATTCAGACATGCCTTGCAAGAGAACAAAAGTGGCACCATTACAGGTAAATGACTATCTTTCTCTCACTTTCTTTTATGCTTGTTGAGTTTCATGTGAAACTTAACTGCCTAGTACACTTTTACTTTGTTTCCTCTTTACATGCTTAAATTGTTTTTTTTTTTTTAATGTTAGTAGTTAAATATTCTTATGTATTATTTTTCTCTGTTTTGATGTAGGAGCGCAGAATGATCGATCGGTTCAGGTTATGGGCTAAAGGAGGCGATGGGGGAAATGGTTGTTCTAGCTTTCGTCGCAGCCGTCATGTTCGTCATGGTAGACCTGATGGTAGGTTTTTGTTTGTTGTCCTGGACTTGGTTTGATATTTAACCACTTGGTTGTGCATCTTAACCTCTTTGGCCACTCTCTTTTTTCTAGCTGAGCTGGGAAAATGATTTATACAATTTAAACTAGAGCATGTGTATGTTTCATATTGAATTGTTAGGAGGAGCATTGTAAAAAGTGGATTAGTTTTTGTATTGCTTCTGATTTAGTTTATGCACCCATTTTATCTACTTTATACGGATTAATTATTGGTTTCCTCACTTTTATAGTTTTATTAGAACCAATTAGCAAGCATGCAAGATGTTGATTTGCCACTATAGTCCTGCCCCATCTTTGCTCCCTAATTTGATTAGCTGCATAATGCAGGTGGAAATGGTGGAAGAGGTGGTGACGTAATCTTAGAATGTTCCGCAGCAGTTTGGGACTTTAGCAGTGTTCAACACCATGCCGTGGGTTACCTTTTCTCTAATACCACTTTATTTTTTTATATATTTATGGTGATCAACACCCCCCCCCCCCCACCCCCCACCCCCCACCTCCCCCCACAAAAAAAAAAAAAAAAAAGCTCTTTTTCTTCTGGTAGAGCTGCAACTGTGAGTGTATTGCATTTTTGCTGCAATTATTTTTAAGTTTGTATTAATAATTCCTCCGATTTTGCCAGAATGCAAAGAGAGGAGGGCATGGTGCTCCCAAGAATATGATAGGAAGCCGAGGAGCTGACAAGGTGGAGTACCTTCATTACTGGATATGCTACAACTATATTCTGTCTCTAGACTATAATTCAAGACTCTCCTAATTTCCTGACAACGAGGTTATCTTATAGGTTATTCTGGTTCCTGTTGGTACTGTTATTCATCTTATAGAGGGCGAACTTCCCTCTTCAGTTGAGAAGAAGTCTTCGTCTTCTGGAGTCTTGGATCCCTGGGACATCCCTGGTACACTTGATTTTTCTTCTTCTGAGTCTTCCCAGCAATCTACTACTACCAACACAAGCGGGAAGATGGAGCAGAGAGACAATGTTAACAAGGCGTCACCTCCTTCAAGTAAAGAAACCTTAATAAGACCAGCTTCTGCTTCACCGTGTCAACTTTCACCTCGATCTTCACATTCCAGAAATACATCTTGTAATGAACCAGAAGATGATTTCTTTCCTAAGCCCCATGGCTATAGCGAGTGGGAGGATTTTGATAGTGAAACGAACATGTCTGAACCAGAGAGTGGGGAAGATTCGGAAGAGAGTGAAGAAATACAGTACAATGTTGCTGAATTAACAGAGCCTGGCCAAAGAATAACTGTTGCTCAAGGAGGGGAGGGTGGGTTGGGCAATTTGCATTTTCCGAAAGAGCATTTGACAAAAGTGCCCAAGGCAAACAAAGATCCTAGTTTGGATATGGATGCTTCCGAGGATGAAGACCGTGCAGGACTTAATATAGGCTTACCTGGCTCTGAGGCAATTCTTTTGTTAGAACTCAAGAGTATTGCTGATGTGGGTTTTGTGGGGATACCAAATGCTGGTAAAAGCACGCTTCTCGGTGCTTTATCAAGGGCTAAACCTATAGTTGGCCATTATGCCTTCACCACCCTAAGACCAAATCTAGGGAACTTAAATTTTAACGATATTTCCATTACTGTGGCGGATATCCCAGGGCTTATAAAAGGAGCACATGAAAATCGAGGCCTTGGGCATGCTTTTTTACGCCACATTGAACGCACTAAGGTGTTAGCCTACGTGTTAGATTTAGCTGCAGCAATAGATGGTAGAAAGGGTATACCCCCATGGGAGCAACTAAAAGATTTGATGTTAGAGCTAGAGTTCTATCGCGAGGGCTTGTCTGATCGACCATCCTTAGTGATAGCGAATAAAATAGACGAAGCAGGGGCAGAAGACGTATATGAAGAATTGAGACAAAGGGTGCCTGGTGTCTCTATGTTCCCAGTGTGTGCTGTTCTGGAAGAAGGAATACCGGAGCTTAAAGCTGGTCTCAAGATGCTTGTGAATGGAGAAGAAGAATCGCGGCTAAAAGTGGAAAGCATTGTGCTTGATTAGACCATCTTTGGTTTGAATTTGATAGGGTAGACATGATTTGCCTTCATCTCCTCTATCAACAGATCTAGCTTTAAGATTATGGAATTATATTATTGGACTTAATTTTGTGTTTCTGTTAACTGAATAAATTAATAATTGTTAAATTCGTGAAAAGTTTCTCTATATGTGTGCAGTAGGATGATTTGGAAGTATTATTTTCTTAAGGCATAATAATATACTAAAATAATTATATTTTTATGATCTTTATATCTTGTAAAGGCGAAGCCATCGCCCCCAAGGCCCCCACCCCCGGCCCGACAGGATTGGGTGGAGGAGGTAAATCATGGTGACTTAGCGGCCCATTAGGTGAGAGGACTAGTGTCTGGTGCCCCCACCCCCTGGCCCGACAGGATTGGGTGGAAGAGGTAAATCATGGTGACCCAGCGGCCCATTAGGTGGGAGGACTAGTGTCTGGTGCCCACAAGGAGCTATTCTGGGGATAAAACTCCCACACTGCGGCTGCCACCCAGGAACCAACCGAGCTATGCCCATGCAGACTATTACTGTTGTCCAACAATAATATCTTTATATCTGAAGGTCGAAATTATTGTTGTCCAACAACCAAGGATACTTTGCAGATTTCTTTTTGTCGTGCTATATTAGGTACTGTCCCTTTTTTTTCTGGTCTTGTGCGTGGGATGGGGGCAATAATGGAAAACGCAAGGGCTCAATATTTTAGGAAATAAATCCTCGAGGTTGTTTCTTGTTTATCATGCCAAGTTATATTGATTCAATAAACAGTAAAATGAACTTTGCTTTTTTTTTTTTTTTTAAATCTTGGAAAAGCTGTCACTGTTTCGTTAATTCACTAGGTCTGTAATGTTGCAGCAACTGACGGGGGAAACAAGACTGTATTGAACTATTGATCAAAAGAGAAGAGATCTCATTTAGGAGATTATTTATACATTTCATGATGAAGTGTAAAAGTGGCAGGGTTGTGTACACATTGTGTGATGTAGTGTAATAGATGGTATACAAAAAATTCTTGAAACAAAAAATTTCTTATTTAATTGCACAAGCAACTCTTAGAGAAAGTCTCACCACAAAAACCCAGTAGATCCACCCAGGATCTCATAAACACTTAACAAAACTATGTTAACTGAATTTTTCAACATGAATAAATACAATGATTATGCTAAGAGCCTGAACTTATTGTATGCAGAATTCTCTGAACACTTCACTTGGCACAGTGATTCAAAAGAACGGAAACCCCTTAAAAAGAAGCAAGTTATTCCCCGAATCATTTCTTGTCAACCATCCAACAGTGAAATATTTTAATGTAAGTTGTTGTTAATGCATATCAGAGGACCAACATCCTTTACAAATTTGAGAACAATCAATGAAAGAACTTTTACCACAGATAGAAAGATTGCACAAGAATTAGGATTAACCTAAGATGATAATACTGTTGAAATGGGTATTCAAGAAGTTGTTGCGTACTTAATGCTCACGCTTTACGACATTTATTCGCTACTGTCCTCGTCCACTGTAACCCTAAAATTCCGAATCAGTTATGGTTAAAATTTAAACATATAACTCTGACACAATTACTCAAAAAGTTTTGTTTTGTCTATGCGTGTGTGAGTTTCTTTAATTTCTTGTAATAGCCATGTACTATGATTGAGGATATTTTTTTCTGGCACAACCAAGTGTTTGATAAATTGTTGCACTACACAAAAACCTTACCAGTTTTATGGGTCTCTTAATTTGATTTTTTTCTGAGTTTCCATTTGATTCTTGAAACTTTTGCTCTGCTTTTATGAACCAAATAGTTCTTGCTATCATTTTGTTGTGTTTTATCACGAAAAAGGGGCTAATCTTGTTTCCTAATTCCAATTCTTGATTTTCTTCTTTCTTTTCTTATATATATGCTTCAATTGAGGATTGGTTGAATTTTAGGATCTGTTTGTCTTTTTTTACTCTGGACTGTAATTTGATGGGGTAGATGGCAGAGAGTAAGAGAGAAGATTGTAACCTCCCAGCGGTGTCTCAGATGTCTCTACATAGGCGAATTCGCTTTTGCACCATTCGTTGGTCCTTCAAAACCAAGGGTTTGGAATCGATGCATCATATATAAAGGAATGTGCGCTTTTGTTTGAGTCTGCGAAACTCCGTGAAGCAAGGATGCTTTTATCTTTTAGCGAGTGTTAAGGAACAATGCATGGAGTTTTTTTAGATTTTACTCTTGTTGGAGAAGGTGACGAATTAATTATTTTTAGGTGGGTATATAGGTAATGGGTTTTACTATTCCAAATAATGAAAGAACTAATGGCCATGGGATTAATATTCATGTTTCAACGCAATGATCAGTTAACACTTTGATGACATGATACATAGAATAGTTATGTATCAACTTCATAACAATTATTCCCTGACTTGGTCGGAGTTTTTCAAAAAATATTTTCCTACTCCCCCGCAAGAGTACGGGATCGTCGTAGTAGTGAAAGTAGACTTGGACCAAGTAGTTATCGAACCCAAAGGATTTAGGAGTGCAGTGGAGCCCCAAAGTTGTGCGTCGGCATGGTACTATAGTGACGAGCAAGTTGACATTCGAAAATTAAAATAAGCAAAAATTAAATCTATAAAGCAAGTAAACAATTAAATTAACTTCCAATTAAGAAAGTGCAAGAGAGAAATGCTTCGAGTGTCTTCACAATGTAATCCACTAGTGTGTGACAAATTTACAACCTATCATTGCATTTTTCTAGATGTTTGCTAAGAGCAATCACGAAAGTGTGTAGACCAATCTCTTTTGAGGAGTAGATCAATCCCTTTTGAGGCCTAGGTGAACAACGTGGACTAACTAGCAACTCCTAATTATGCCCCATAAGCTCCTAAGATCGTGAATATTTAAAAACACGCGATGCATCTCTAGAATTTCCCCTTCACTAAGTACCCGAATATTCAAATTAAGATACCTAATGTCTAATGATGGGGGATCTAGCAACCGACCCCCTCTCGGGCAACCGATTACTATTTAACTCAAATTAATTACCCAAAACTTTCACCTAAATACCAATCATGCATACCCAACTCTCGTTGCAATACACATAATTAAATACCTAAGCTAATAAAATCAACTAATTAATTGAGACATACAAAGTCCATCAATAGAAACATTCACATCAAGAAATAAGCATAATCAAAACTATAAATCCATCAACACACTAATTTCATACATTGATTCAACACTCAAAGCAAAGAAAATTAGCTCATTGTTCTAGAAGAGACACCTATGGCTAATAAGCTAAAATGACAAATAAAAATGAAATTACTCATTAAAACTTGAAATAAAAGAAAGATGTCACCTCAAATGATCTTCAAAGCATAAATCCTTACAAGAAATTGAAATTACTACTAATTCTAATCTAAGAAAATATTAAAACTATCTAATGAAGGAGTGTGTGTGGGGAGAGGGACTCTCTCCAATAGAATGCCCTAGAAAATATATATGCCCCTCTCTAAATTAGGGCTTGAGACGAATTTGCACTTTAATCCCTTGAAAATGATGAATTTTTGAATTTTTCAAAATTTCGCTGGTCAACTCGACCTGTTGACCAACTCGAGCGGACCTCCCGGTCGAGTACGGCAAAACTCCTCTCAATGTTCTATAAAAACCGACATTGGCTCGCACGAGTTGGGTGGCTCGACCGTGTTGATGCTGAAAAGCGCTTTTGTTAAAATGGACTAAAGTTGCTGAAGCTTTTCTTGCATTTCTTTACTTTACTATTACGCGTGGGACCCAGCCCCCATCTCTTTCTTCTCAGCTTTGCAAATCGGCAGTGGTGGCTGCTGTGATTCCGGCGTCGAACAGGTTGTTTCCTTGGCGTGAGCTTCAGGCGTGAATTTCTGGTGAGATGGCTTGAATTCCGGTGCCGTATGTGTGGTAGTTCTTCCTGGTGCGAATTAGCTTCAATTCTCATTGCAACAACAGCTTTCCAGTGTAGAGCTTGGATTTTCCGGCTTGGCGATGATCGAGCTCTCTTCTCCCCGGCGAAGCTTCTCAGAATTTCCGGCCATGGTTTTGTTCCTTTCTCTCTTGATACAGTGGGTTTGCTTAGAAAGGCCATTTCTCTCTCTTCGAATGAAAAGAATGGCAGATTAAGTTAATCTTCCTTTTCCTCTTTTAAAAAGAATGTGGGGGCCATCAGCTTTTATTTCTTTCTTGACTTTTCTTGTTTCAAAGTGGGGCCCGCAAGCTCTTGAAATGGCAGCTGCTTCTTTCTTATTTTCATAGCTCTCATCACCTGAGATTCCTGCATTTCAACACTTCATCATTATCACTTGAATTAAATGAAAATGGGTTAACAATTGGTCTGATGAATTGGGCCTTTAATAAATATCATGTGGGCTGCTGCAATTAATTTCTTGGGCCAAAATTTGGGCCTTTTCCAATTAAATGAGCAACCATCTTTAGATTGTTGAGCCCAAATAATTTCTCCTCTAATTTTACTCATTTTCTTCTCGATTTTTCTCCTCGCTCGACCTCAATAAATTGAAGGCTCGTATTTCTTCAAAAAATATCACATTTTCCTGCAAAAATATAACAAAAACACTTTTTTCGACGATTAAGCACAAATGGTTAAATTAATGTAATAAATGCAAGAAATTCAATTAAATTTAACAAAAATAGTACACGAATTTCTAGCAATTTTCACACTAATCACTCCCTCCGTTCCAATTTTATTTTTCCATTTGTCAAAAAAGTCCGTCTCAATTTTGTTTTCTCATTCCCAAAATAGAAATAAAGTACATTCATTTTTTTTAAACTTCACCATATAATTCAACTACTTTATTCATTTAAATACTACTTTATTCACAATTTTCAAAACTACTTTATTCATTTAAATACTACATTTCAACTCTGGCATTAAACTCCATGTAAAATCAAACGGGAAAACAAAATTGGGACGGAGGGAGTAGTATTATTTGCGTGGAAGACACTAAAAATATAAAATATTTAAAGAGGGCTCAAACAAACACTCACTTGAAGATTATTAATTGACATTACTCCTTTGGTTGAAATATTACTTGGTTACCATGGTGATAAACAGAACATATGAACATTTTCCAATAGTTGTTCTCTGATCCTGTATGCTACTGAAAAACTTCATTTTTATCCCTTCTATAATAAAGCATCAAGGAGATTATCAATTTACTTTATCATTCCGTCATTTAAATGTGGAGTTTCAGTCCAGGTATAACTAAAAAGCATGTGTGTTCTTTGAAGTACAGCTCCAGTTAATTAACAATTATTTTTTTTATTTTTCCTTAAAAAAGGAAGAAAAAAAACTCTTCCTTTATGCATGCTTGGTAATTTTAAAATGCTTAGGCAGACTATATGACTCTATTTTAATAAAATTTTATAAATTCATTTGACAATAAAAATGACAAAAACCAATTTGCTTAGATGAACTTTTAGTTGGAGTGATTCATTGACAATTGAAATATATAGATAACTTGATTGAAAGTATTGAGCTTTGTTGTTTGCTTTAATATTTGTTTTGGAAGATTCTTCGTGTTGTTAGTGTGAGTTATTTTTTGTATTAAGCTGGGAGTTTCACATTTGTTAATCAATCATGTTTGTTGTATGTTTATATGTTGCAAAAAGTATTATATATTTAAGAGCACTAACGTTTTGTCTATCCACTTCTTGTTATATTTTTATCATTGATCTATGTTGCTCCTTATATGTAGATTATGATCGACTGGGGATTCTTTTTTTCCCAGTGCGACCTATTCCGCTTTATTGGTGTCCCTTCAGCTTTTTAGAGGCTTGAATATCAAAATCAGGAGCAATAGTTTATTGTCATTCATTCAATTTTAAAATTTGTTATTGTTAGTTTTCCCTTGCATTTAATATGATATACTTCATATTTTTCTACGGAGGAAGTGATGCTTAATTTATATTATCACTGGTTTGTGATGATTAGTTTACAATATTGTTTTAGTTAATATTGTACCTAACCCGTGTTGTATTAAATACTCAGGAACTCATGTTGTATACTTATATTAATAATGTTTTATGTAAGGTTGTTGTACAAAAAAATTTGTAAACAAATTATGCCTTATTTTTTCACCTCTGTAATTGACTGCATTCACTGCTACGTGTAAGAGAACACATTAAAATTGATATTTGGGATTTTCAATGTTGATACATGTGTTATTTTCCATCCCAACCAAAATGAGAGCGAGAAATTTATATTGCTCACAATCATGGCATGTCTCCCAACTTCCAAACTCTCCACCCCACACACTTATAGTAATACAATTATTTATAGAATTAAATTACACACAATCTGGGTAAACACTCCAAGAATTGAGGTGCTTCAATTCTAGTATATATATAATGCTTAATCGATTTTTAAGACTGTATAAGTGATAAACTTCAATTTAATATTAAAAACGAATAATCTTTTAAAAAAAGCCCGAATAAAATATGTTGAAATACTTATTTAATTTTACAACATATTCATATTAGATAATGACTTCATTTTATCATCTCTCATAAGACTTTTCATCACATTTTTCAAGCCAGACATGAGGGAGGGAGGGTACTGAAGTGATATTTTCTTGGAAATTGGTGTATAATTTTTTAGAAATTGTGGCATTCTTTGAACCCACGGGTGTGGGCATGTAGTACAAACTACATTCACTAGAAAAAAAAGATGTATACCAGGTAGTCATGCCTGAAAGTATAAATTCCTCCTACTCTTCCATATGTGCAATACATTTTTTTATCCCGTGCATCTTTTGTACAAATAATAATCTAAAATAAATTTGCAATAGTAGGTTTTCTTTAGGCCAATCATTTTTTCTTATTTTATTGGGAAAATATCACTTCTGGTACCCAAAGTTTACTTTTTTTCGTATTTGGTACCCGACTTTCAGCGAGTCTCAATATTAGTCACTGAAGTTTAAAACCCCTCTCACTTTGGGTCCTGCCGTTAGTTGACCGGTTATTGACTAACAAGACCAACGATTTCAGCGCGAAAATAAGGTAAGTTTAGGGTTTTTACCCCCAAAATCAGCGCCCCTTTTCCCCCTCTTCTTCCCCAACCTTAATTCAACTAATTTCTCTTTGATTTCTCATCAATTAATGTTTCTGGTGTGTGGGTAACATAGAGTGCAGTATATTGAGCGTGAAATTTCAGCGATTGAAGTGATTCAAGCAATGGGAAAAATAGAGAAGCTTGGGTCTGCACCTCGATACGGTAAGCATTCGACAAATGCCTCTCGCGCGATGGACTCGACTCTGAGCTATAGATGGTTGCATTACGCAGGCAGAGGTTGGGATTCCCGGCTAGAAATTGATCATCGAGATCTTTCAACAGCCCGGTTACCGGCCTCCTCCCCGAAAAATCATTATAAGAGAGGTCTAATATTGTCAAGCTTTTCATCAACCCAATTTCACTTGGAATTAGGCCACCAAGCCTATTCCTTGACACATTGAGCACATTCAAATTCTGCAAAATGGAAATCCTTCCCGGGATCGAACCTTCTAGAATGTTTCGACTGAGATCGACAAACGTTAAATGTGAGCAACGAGCAATAGACGCCGGAATTTCCCCCGTCAACCCGTTGCCGCTCAAATTGAGCATCGGAAGCTTCTTGAGGCCGAAAACCGAGCCCGAAATTTCACCGGAGGAGTTGTTCATATCAAGTGACAGGATTTCAAGATTCCCTAAATTTCCGATTGATTCCGGGATTTTTCCGGTGATCCAATTGTTGGACAGGGCAAAAAATCCCTAGCATGCCCCCAAAAATATTCTCCGGCAGCTCGCCGGAAAGGTAATTATCGTTGAGCTCAAGCATGTCCAACGACGGCAACCGGAAAAACCCAGCCGGAATACTGCCGTTCAAGAAATTCCTCCTCATTCGAACCCGGGTGCTGATTTTGGGGGTGAAAATCCTAAATTTACCTTATTTTCGCGCTGAAATCGTTGGTCCCGTTAGTCAATAACGGGTCAACTAACGACAGGACCCAAAGTGAGAGGGGTTTTAAACTTCAGTGATTAATATTGAGACTCGCTGAAAGTCGGGTATCAAAAACGAAAAAAGGTAAACTTTGGGTACCAAAAGTGATATTTTCCCTATTTTATTTTTTTATTATTTTTAGAGAAACCTTTGGGCCAATATTAAGTTTCATATGCAGCGGCACAATTTCTGAGACAGGCGGGCAAATGGCCCAAGATATTAAAGCTCCGAATTTTAATCTTTCTTCGTAATTGTTTTGCAATTTTCAGATTTAGAAGGAAAAACAGAGTTGTACTTGTAACATCGAGAGAGATTGCAAAATGTCGGTGCTACCCGATGAGATGTGGAGAAGAATTATGGAAATCGGAATCGAAACCAAAACCCTAGATTACAAGAACCTCTGCTGCCTCTCTATCGCCTCCCGCAGCCTCCGGCGACTCGCCTCGGAAGATTCTCTCTGGTCGCACCTTCTTCTTTCCGATTTCCCTTCTTCTAGTAACATCTCAAGTTCCGATTCTAATGATAGAAATAATACTATTAGCGAGAGATCGTCTTCAACTTCCAACGGCAAGTTCAAGACCCTCTACAAAATAAGGTATCCTTTTTTATTTATTTTTTCGCCTCTATTTTGATAATACGTCTGCAAATTGCTAGGTTAGGTATACTCACAGGATACTGAATTTGTTTCTGTTTTGGTCTCCATTGGAATGATTGAGGAAATAATGGAATCGAAATGCAAGACTAATTTTTATAAATAGCTAAAGATATCTTGTTCACCTTTTCTGAATTTTCTAGTGATATAAAGTAATCTGGATTCTTTTGATTGCAAAAACTATGACAGGTATGAGAAGGATAGAGAGAAAAAGCGCTTGGCACACAGAAGAGCTGTTCTGAGAATTGAGAGTGATATAGCTGAGCGTATGAGGAAAATTCAGGAGATAAACCTTCAGTCCTCAGAGGAGAAAGAGAAAGTTAACAAGGCAGTTGCTGAGTTGCTGAATCTACGTAGGATCAGGTGTGCTCTTTTTCTGGGAGATAGTATGATCTTACAATTGCAATTTTTATTTATTTCTTATTATTTTGTGGAATGAATGTTGATGTGTTAGAGCTGTTTGAGGCTCACTTTGCTGACAGGACTATGGAGTAATTATGTCCAAGCCTCTAGAATGGTATTTCACTAAAGTGTAATGAGAAAGAAAGAAAACTCTCACTTGATGGATCAGTTTATTGCTAAATTAATCAGAAGAATTGACAATGTGTTATGATGCTTGTGCAAGACTATGTTTTGGATTTCATTTAAAAGGTTTTTCTGATAGAATTGGAATTTATATGGCCAGTGTGGGCATCAAATTAATTTCTAATGTCTATAACTTATGGCACTACTTGGATTAAATTTGCTTATGGCCTAATTAGTACCTTGTGCTCGGTATTATTTTCTATTGCTTGTAAAATCCTGCTCTTTTTCCCTTGATAAGTGTGAAGTTTAAACTATCCTCTCCATAAAATTGAAATGTTGCTGATTTTTTTTAACTTTTATGTTTCAGGCAAGCTTCTGTTGCAGTGAACGTTTGGCAGCCAGAGATAATTCGGGGTAGACAAAGAGAGATGATTCAGCAAAACGATGTACCTATTGACTTTCGGATCAATTCTCTTGAGATGGAGCTTAACCTTTGCAAGCAACAGATTTCGGGGTGTGATAAGGCGCTTGTAAGATGCACTTTCATAAGAAAAAAAAGTGTAGTAAAAATTAAATGAACGAAGAATATTCACTATTTTTTAAATATGTTCCATTACAGCGAGTAGAGAAGAGAAAGCTTCAAGCAGCTAAGGAAGAGCTAGCTTCATTGAAATATCACCCACTACAGGATTCTGGCAGCAGTAGAGGGCCATTGAATGAGTGTAGGATTAGGAGTAAAAAGTTGAAGTGTGCGTCAACTGTGAAGGTCCTTTTTTTTATCCTGTTTTGTTCTTTGTTGTTTCTTTAAACTATTAGCAGTACTAATTTTCCATCTTTTCATCTCCTTGGTTAGCACTCACCCAGTACTGTCGAACGTTGATTATATTAATGCTTGAATTATCTGGAATGTTAAATGCAGATGTAAGAAGGATAATGCAGATGCAATTTTGACAAAGTTAATTATACAAGAAATGAATCGGGGACAGTTCCAGATCAGAGGCCAAGGAGGCAGAATCCTGAGCATATGATTGGAATGAGGTATGCAATTATACTGTATTCAGAGAGATGCCCGTCTCTTGAATATTTGTTTCCTCTTTGACATTGGATATTTGTTTAGACAATCATGAAGATATGTTGCTTCTTTACATTATATTATGATAGTTCTAAGCCTTTATGAGTTCATCCACACAAATTACAATTTTATTTTTTCATCAGAGATTCAGCCATGGTAACCAGCAGGTGAACCAAAATATAGTGGTCACAGCCATCACCACCACTGCCACCATAACTACCAGCCTTCGCATCTGCCGGCAACCGTGTTCTGAAAGTCCCTCCTTTCACTGGGTGCCCTTCTTGATGCTAGGTCTCAGTCTATGGCCGCCTAGTGCTTGTTAGAACATTTGCTGGAAATGGCCTGAGTTAATGCGACCTGAGGCTAAGGAGTCTTTCCCTTTCCTTTGCTGGGACTCCCGAAGGTACTGTAACAGAATGTGTTATACATATGATTCAAATGTTCGGTTATCATTTGATTCTTATATATATAAACCTTTTTTTTTTATGTGAGATAAGTGGTTTATGAAGAAATGTTTAGTGTTGTTTTAGTGGAAATTAAAAGTTGGCCGCGGCTATTAACACCGAACTTTTGCTCTTTAAACCCGAAATATTTATTTTACCAAAATAGTCCAATGTAATTAGACTATTATACCCTTTACCACTTAAAATCTATTAAAATATAAATTTTAGTTTTGCTCAATACACCAAATCCAATATTTTTTCTTGTTGATCGTGATTTTATTTCTCCCACACCCAAACTCTTTCTTCTTCATTCTTCACTCAACCACTTAAATCAATACTCATGATAAATGCAAGAGAGGAAGAACATGTAAAATTTCTATGAGTTTATTGTTCTATATGATGTGTTATGGTATAAATCAATATAGAGAAGAATATTTAGGGTTTAAAAGTTGCATTACTTGAGTTACGATGACGATTTTGAGGTTTAAGAATTCTGAAAATCGCGCATGTTTGACAAACCAGAGCCGAACATTTATCATTATGTTTGGCCAGAGTTGGCCAAACGCAATGATAAATGTTCGATCAATGTTGGCCAAACATTATGAATAAAGTTCGGCTGTTGTTGGCCAAACATTATGAACAAAGTTCGGCCACTGTTAGCCAAACATCATGAACAAAGTTCGGCCACTGTTAGCCAAACATTCTGCGTTTTTTTTCTTGTTCTAGTCTTCTTTGTGCGTGAGTGCTCTGCATTTTGGGTGTGGGTGCGTGATTGTTTTGCGTTTTGGGTGTGGGTTTTTTTTTTTAGTTTTTGATTTGGGTGTGTGGGTTTATTTTAGGGTTTAAGATTTAGGTGTATGAAAATATTGAAATTTAAGTTGAGGGGTAAAATAGACAATATATTACGGGTGTTTTGAGTAAAATAAAAATATAGGTTCGGGTGTGAAGACCAACGGGTGTGATGAGCAAAAGTCCGGGCGTTATTAGCCGCGGCCTTAAAAGTTACTGGTGATTTCTAATCAACCACCATATTTTTATGGGCTTGTTCATATTGTCTTGATAACGAATAGTATTAGATTTGATATGATTTAAAGATTACATAAACAGTAAACTGATAACAAACACCAAAAGATTATGGTGTCACTGCTAACCAAGAACTTAATAGAATCAAATGAGCATGAATCTGCAAATAGTAGTCACTGTCTAGTTGGTTGGAGCTTGATTGAGATGGTAAGTGGGCTGATCATAATCCATTAGGGTTAGTCCTAATGGGCTGCAGTTTGAAACGGTTCACTCTTCCGGAACCTAAATAAAATAGGACGGATTAACAAATATTCCAATGTAATAGTATATAAATAATGAATTTTTTAAAGAAATAAAATATGTAAAATAAAGACTTTATATTAAGAAAATTGACATCTACTTGCAAATTCTCTTTTCCACCAAAGGTGATAAATTTAAGGAGCTTTGCGCTTTGTTAATTCAAGGACATCCATGTCACATAATCACCGAAAATGTTTGCAATTTAATTCTTGTGAGGTCAACCTTCACTTGACTTGTAACAGGATAAAGTTTTTCTTGTTAGGTCCACTTGACTTGTAACAGGATGAAGTTGAGAGATGATATTTGATCATTCCTAATTTTCCTTGAGGGTCAAGCAAATACTATAATTGCTCCAGTACTTGTCAAATATTAGTTGCATCCTCATAGACACTAAGGCTTCATCTTCCCTCACTACATTTGATTTCAAGAATTTAAGAAATACTCCATCTTCCATACTTGTTAGAAGTGGGATAGGGTGAACCAGAAATCAGATTTGTGATCATTAAAAATGAATGCAAGAACTCACATATTTTCTCCCTTCTCACCCGCTCATTGTTTGTTGGAGGCGCGTTTTTATCTAGTTGCACTTGCAAGTATAGTGTAAGTAGATCTTCATAGTGCACACATTAATGCAAACCGATTTTAGTATCAATACCATCATCTTGAGTTGCATTCAAGATAACTTTTCATTCTTCTCTCTAAACCCATGACATGTATGATACTTTGTATAATCTTTTTTAAATTTTATTAGCATAAGATTTAACATACAACTATAACATCTCATATGAAGAAACCTTCTATTGCATGACTATTTTGTAAAAAAAAAAAAAAAAAAAAATGTTGTTCTTTCAAATTATATCGTATGGTATCATTCCCGAAAGCATTATCTAAATAGGAGAAAAAATAATTTTCTCAATTCCTCATTCTTTCAAGCAATCAAACAATTTACTTGTCAATTCAAACCAAGTATGTGGAGACTCTATATTACTAAATTAAGTATCTTGTTATTCAAATTTTAGTGACAATCTACAATCTGTTTTGTTAAACAAATGCAACTCCCACCAGTACAAGTATTCCAACAAAACAGCTTCTCCTTGGAATTACACGTTTCAATTTATCTTTTTCAACATTGTACAAATTTAAGACGTAAGTAGTAGCTTTTTATCTCCCAAAACTTATGATATCTATATTCAAATACTTGGATGACTCTTGATGCACATGCTTTCGCTCAATTTCTAGATTTTAATTTTCTTTCGCATCTAATGTTAAACCAACATTTTTATATATTGGATTATTTTAGCAAGTATTCAGATGACATTTTTATGTTATCTATTATAATTTTTTTAATAAATATCAATATTTTCTATTTTGTAGCCCGTTGTCGGTTAACGTTAGGTATCAATTGTTAAAGAACCATTAAGTTTGTTTAGCCCACGGTCAGTATGTTCAACATTTCTAAGGGCATGTTGTCAATAACTACTGTGAATTTTATTTTTTTTAAACCTTCCTCTCACAACTTCAGGAAAAACAGTGATGCCCGAAGTTTTGTAGAAACGCGCCTTAGATATACATTACTTGGGGTGATCTTGTAAATTGTAGCTATGAAAGCCCCTCATGTTTTTCATTAAAACACAAGGGTTCTTCAACCCTAATGTAATTTTGTAGCTATATATAAACTTCACACAGGTAGTGGGAATACCTGTGTGAAGGGAAATCTTATATAAACTTCACCTAACAATTTCCATCATTTTACACAAAATGTCATTATTTTTGTCTTCACATATACATACAATTCAACTCATTCATTTATTTTATACATAAAAAATTACAAAATTATTACTCAAAATCCTACTCAGAACCTTTTGTCTGAATATGTGTCTTCACTTTCATATTGAAGTCGTCATAGGACTGGAGGAGTAACTAACAAATAAAGTACAGACCAGGTTGGAACCAGTGTAGTTAAATGAATCCAAAAATATTAATTATTTGGAAATAAAGTTATAAATCCGGATCATAGTCTGTTTCGTTGATATACAAGATCAATCGCGGAAGGTTTTCCAGAAGCAACGTGAAAGCAGCGCCGAGGACAAATATCATAAGAAATGCAAGCAGTATCTTTCCAACATAGACTAAACTGATGGGTCTCGTTATGGAGTGAGTAGCATTATTGCCCTGCGAATTCACCAGTAAAACATTAGTCTTGCTTTTGCAAATATTTATGGACCAACCAAATTAACTAAAATACCTATGATGTTAATAAATCAGAAAACAAGAACATTGTGCTTCATGCAAGTCATAGATTAATGATCTCATGGGAAAATTCACTCTCTTTATACACGAATACAACCACAATCAAATTCGAGAGTGAACTGTACAAGGATATTTGATGGCAGGGCAAAGCGGACATACAGCAAGGTTTATACATAAAGATAGTCTAGTGTACACCCTAAATCTATAAGGCGGGGATATAACTCAAATGAAATGAAGTCGAATTATTTGTAACTTGTAGACGGAAATATTGGAACAGAGAATTCGACTTTTTTTTGACCCCATGAACTGAAAACGAGGGAACATTTTTAAACATGTATGTATGTTTACCATGATAATAACCTGTAGACCATATTCTATTGATGTTGATACCTATAACATATTAACATTAACAGGAATGTACTATACATACACAAACAATCAAGGACCTCAGCTATACCCATTGTAGCTGCCAATTGCATATGATCTCTATAATCATAGTCATCAACAGCATCTTATTGTAAGCACTCCATATTGAACTCAAAATCGATCACCTTTCTCTGTAATTGGACCTAACTTAGTTCTTAAAGAAAGAAACTTTCAACAAGAGCATAAACCAAAAATCCCATATCCAAAACCTCACAGTGGATCACATGCTGTGCCCAATAAATTCTGGCACTAATAAACCCTAGAATCACTGTTATTTCTAAGTAAAACCAGCATCAACAATCACAACTTATTGAAATGAAGATCAAGAAAACCTCATACATTAGCAGAAGAAGCATTCTTCGATCTTGTCGTGCCAATGTGGACTCCTCCTCCATCACCTATGTCAAGTAATAATAACAAAATTGTGCATTAGACATCACTCATTATAAACTGAAAGAACAAAATTCATTTATGTCTGCCATAATTTTGCAGTGGGTCTCCTCTGAATTTGGTTCATGTGAGCTTTTTTTTTAGTGTTATTACTGCTTAAAAAATGATTGATTTTGTGAGTTATTCATTTAAAATATCACGCAATATTGATATTTCACATGCACACTTATATACACAACAGTAGTACTAAACAAAAAAAAAACTCATGAAAACCGGATTCACTGAAAGTTTTCCAAATTCTAGGGAGAGAGCATTCACCTTTGGAATCAATCACAGTTTGCAACTTCCAACCGGTTCCAAAATCCACAAGCAGAGAATTAGGGCCAAAGCTAATAGGCTCTTCCACTTCTCCTTCTTTAACCGCCTCAATGTGGGATGCCGCCGGCAAGCAATTCTGACCACCGCCACAATCTTTAAGAAGCTTCTTGTTGATTAAATTAACCGCGAAACCTGCTTCAGTTCCGGTCGAGAAACGCCTAATTTTCCCGGAACTTTTGCAAACTACCTCCAGAAACTATATAAAATTCGAAAATTAAATCCAATTGAATAATGCTCTCTGAGCCAAAGAATACCTAAATTAACCTGCAAATTGAAATCCTGAAATAAACATCATCAATGGATTTCTCAACGGCGAAATCAACAGAAAAGCTTACGGGTGGAGGTCGGTGGGGTCTTTTGACTTCTGTATCCTCCTTGCCCTCATCCATGATTGCAGCAGATTGATCAGAAATTATTCTCCCCATTTTTAGTTTTTAGCAAATTTGTAAATTTGAGAAGGGTTCTTCCTATGGCGGCATCTGAAATTTGTATGGGAATTTGGATCTGAGTAGAAATTTGACCATTTTTCATGAAATTCTTTTTATTTTATATTTTAATTCACTTCAACAAGGAAGCACACTCGTCTTTTACCTAGGGGTGGGAATAGACCAGACTACCCGACAGGGGCCTACGGCTCGGCCTACCTATACATATGTAAGAATATTGCAAAACATAAATTTAAATATTATTTGAATTTGTTATTTTGCTATTATTTAATAATTCTTTGGTAAATTGTTTTTATTCTTCATTTTAAGATTTAAAGAGTTAATTGTTATGATTTAATAATAATATAATTATTGAATATAATTTTGTAAACATAATTAAAAAGGCCCCCAAAAGGCTTTCAGGCCAGGCCTATTTATTAAAAAGGTCAGGTCAAGGCTCTGAAAAAGCCTATGACGGATAACAGGTCAGGCTTAGGCCCAAAGATTAAATAATAGGCCCAGACCGTCCAACGAAAAGCCTAGCTCGGCTCGGCCTATTTCCACCCCTACTTTTACCCCCAGAGTCCACAATCATGCTCACTTGTTTACATGTGATTTAATACAATATATTGGAGGTATTATGAGATATTGTGAAATTCATTTATAAATAAAATGATTCTTTAAAGAAAATATGTGTGACATATTTTTTATAAACAATCATTTTATTTATAAACGAACTTTAAACGGACTTCACAATATCCCTTCAACATATTACATTAAACCACGTCTAAACAAGTAAACCTACAAAAGGGAGGGAGTATTATTATTACTACCTAGTACTCCCTCCTTCCCACTATTATTCGCACACTTGTCTTTTCGGTCCGTCCCAACATTTTTTGCACACCCCAAAATGGAAACTTTTAAAACTTATATTAAGACACATGACCCACATAAATTTAACAAAATGAGCCCATTAACAATATTAATCCTAATTAGCCCAACCCACCTAAATTAAACAAAAACTACCCACCCACCCACCAAACCTAATCAAACCTACCCACTTCGGCTTCCTCATCTCTCATCTCCCTCTCTCTCGATTCTTCGAGAAAACACTAGTTTCTCTGTGAGCCGCCATCTTTTCTCAATCTGGCCGTTCTTTATCTCAATCTCAATCGATTCCCCCGTTCTTTATCTCAATCTCTCACTCTCTTGGCCGATATGGATTTCGATTCGGAATCCTCACAAGAAAAGTGTTTTTTCTACTTCGACGATGAATAGTTTGTTCCTGAAACTCTAATGGACGATTTTGTCGATCTAAAGGATATGGCGAAATTCCGATTTGATTCGGACCTAGGGTCTTACTTTGCTCCCGATTCCGAAGATGAAATCGAGCCAATGGAAGTTTCCAAGGCCGATTTGAAGCCCGGAGTTGTCGATCCGAAGGATTTGAGGGCCTTCGCGGTCGATTCTCTGTTGGGGTCCCTTGTCGTTCCCGATTCTGAAGATGGCCCTGTTCCGATGGCCGATTTCGTTCCCAATGAGGTCGATCTGAGGGTTTTTTATTATGACGTTGCTCCGACGGTGTGGGTTCCAGAAATGGGTTACAAAAGCCCAGAAATGAAAAGGCCCATCCATGAAACTCTCTGCATATGGCTACCTCGGCTTCGGTACAATCTTTAACATCTATTTTCTGAGAATATTTTAGGTGTTATGCATGTTTGGTGGAAATAAGTGATGAATTTGCAATTTTGCCTCTGATTTTAAGTCACCAGTGGGGTTTTGACCAATTTTAGGCTACTTTATCCATGTTATGCATGTATTTCTTGATTGATGATGATATTATTCTGAAATTTGCTTGGGATTTGCATGTTTAGCATGGAATTGAAAGTAACCTGGTGGTTATTTACCCTTCTTTGGAGACTTATTAGCTGTGGTGCATGTTTATGGTGGAAAGTGATGATTGTGTGGTGAAATAAGTGATGAATTGCAATTTGTGCCTCTGATTTTAAGTCACCAGTGGGGTTTTGACCAGTTTTAGGATACTTTATCCATGTTATGCATGTATTTCTTGATTGATGATGATATTATTCTGAAATTTGCTTGAGATTTGCATGTTTAGCATGGAATTGAAAGTAACCTGGTGGTTATTTACCCTTATTTGGAGACTTATTAGCTGTGGTGCATGTTTATGGTGGAATGTGATGATTGTGTGGTGAAATAAGTGATGAATTGCAATTTGTGCCTCTGACTTTAAGTCACCAGTGAGGTTTTGACCAGTTTTAGGATACTTTATCCATGTTATGCATGTATTTCTTGATTGATGATGATATTATTCTGAAATTTGCTTGGGATTTGCATGTTTAGCATGGAATTGAAAGTAACCCGGTGGTTATTTACCCTTCTTTGGAGACTTATTAGCTGTGGTGCATGTTTATGGTGGAATGTGATGATTGTGTGGTGAAATAAGTGATGAATTGCAATTTGTGCCTCTGATTTTAAGTCACCAGTGGGGTTTTGACCAGTTTTAGGATACTTTATCCATGTTATGCATGTATTTCTTGATTGATGATGATATTATTCTGAAATTTGCTTGGGATTTGCATGTTTAGCATGGAATTGAAAGTAACCTGGTGGTTATTTACCCTTCTTTGGAGACTTATTAGCTGTGTTGCATGTTTATGGTGGAATGTGATGATTGTGTGGTGAAATAAGTGATGAATATGCAATTTGTGTGTCTGATTTTAAGTCACCAGCTGTGGAATTGACCTATTTGAGGATACTTTGTCCATGTGATGCATGTTTTATTTGATTGATGATGATATTTTTCTGAAATTTGTTTGGAACTTACACATTAAACATGGAAATAAAGTAACCATAGGTTATACCACTTGTACATACTAGTACTAGGTTGTTTACAGCTTAAACAACTTCTAAAAAGGCAAAAACTTACTTCTATAGTCCAATGTTTAAGCTGTAAACATCAAAAAGCAAAAATAAACATATGCAAACTTCATTTAGTACCCAAGATTTGCCATTAGTCCACCAATGTCATAGGTGAGGCCATCAATCTGACCAGCTTCCATTAGTGTTTGTATGCATTCCCTTACCAGCTCTTCATCCACCTCTAGTACCTCTGGCAATCTGTCTTGCCTTAAAAGCCTAGCTTTGTTCATATGTGGCACCTTGAAATCATTATGACCTTTTGCTTTCATTATCTCAATTAGACAGTTTTGAAGGCTTAAAAAGACATTATTAAGTGTGATGGCTGCCAATCTTTCAAAAGACAGCAACACATTCTTAACTAATTGATCCACATTATATGAAGTTGTGTCCAATTGAAGTGATTGAATTGCTCTAAACCATCCCAAGTCATTGATATTTGTCTCAGGTGAGTTTGGTGGCTGACATACAAGCTTGATGTTAAAACCATCAGAGCTTGCAGCAGCCCTAAACTCTAAATCTGAGTTGCTTATGTGTGGTCTTGCATTATCCTGCTGAATGAAGATATCTTTGCTTGCTTGTAAAGGCCATTTTGCCTTAATAGCTGGAATAATCTGTAGAAATTTAAAATTTAAGCATCATTAAGGTCACCAATGGAAAATAATTTCTATTCAGGAGAATTAATGATTGCTTAACACTTGATGATGATATTTTTCTGAAAGTATATTAAACAAAGTGAATTAAATGTCAAAATAACAAACCTGATTTAGCAGACACTCTTTGATGACTTGCTTGGTGATTGATTCTATGGGTTTTGTCTCTAATGTCCTCCTAACTCTATTCTTAGAGTTTCTCTGTGCCGGTGCTTTGCATGTGAATGGAAAAATACCAATTTTTCCATAAAAAATAAGTTGTCCATCTGCATATAATGGTCTTGCAACATCACACATAAACATGACCTTAGGGATATATCTCTTGCTTTTGCAAGACCTATATGGTGCCTTTTCTGAAGGTAGTTTGTACATTTTCTGTGTTGCTCTAGTCATATAAAACCACTTTTCATCTATATGAACAACATTGTGCATACCTGAAAACTTGAGCTTGTTTGTATCACCATCATGAACCAATGCATTCAATGAGTATTTCAGCCTTTGAAGCTTGTTCATTTCAGTTAGCTCAGGATGAATTGCATTTGAATGTGGCTCAATGACCTTTTTTTTCACCCACCTTTCAACTTGGCTCTTGCTGACTCCTAGCTCCATAGCAAGCCTTCTTATTGATCCTCTTTTGTCAAATGGAATGTCATGCATTTTTTCCTCATCCAGCTGGATGTGTTTCTTCTTTGGTACCCCATTCATTTTGTCTTGAATGTGAACTGGAATACCTTGAAGTTGTTGTTTCTTTGCTATAGACCAATGGTAATGCACTGTTCTGAGACACACACCAAACATATTTGCTGCCTCCTTGATTTTTCCCTTCTGCACAGTACCATTGGTGGTGTTGGCAATGATGAACTGCACCATCCTGTTCCTCTCATCTAAGGTAAGGTTATGTTCTCCTCTTGGCATTGCCCTATTGAATGCTCTAACTATTTTGTGTTTAATGCAGCAGTTTGGATCATTTATTGCTGACTTTCAGTATTTAAGTCCCTAAAAGTGAAGGGAAATCAAAAATTCAAAGTGGCTGGAACTAAATCTGATTTGGGGGGAAGTTTGAAGTTTTTTGGAGGAGTTAAGTGTTGATTTGACCCTGTGATGAGACTGTTCTGAGGGTTTTAAGATTTATTTTAAAAAAAATTGGGTTGTAAATTCAGTTTATGTAAATTAATGATGAACAATGATGGACAATATGTTTCATGTGGGTTGTAATTCTAGTTTATGTAATTTTGGGTGAACAATGATGTACAATATGATAGGTAAGGGTAGTAATATCAGTTTATGTAATGTATCTGTAAGTGCAGTTTTTTTTAATTTTGAATTTGATGTTTTTTTTTATTTATGTACTTTTTCAGCAGCTTTAAAATTTCAAATTGAATTGGTGGGAAAGATTAACTTTAAGGTTAAAGTTAATCCCCCAAGCTTGATATAGTTGAAAAGTCAATAAAGCACTTCTTTCTTAATATGTGTGCCCTTTTATGAGTGCGAAAAATCCTGGGACAGAGGGAGTAGTGTTTTTAAATTTTTTTTTTTAATTCTTATTATCATTATTATTATATTATATTATTTCTACTTTTTTTTTAAAAAAAAAATTCAATTCTTATGTTTCCTCTCCCACAACACAAGAAAAAATAAAAATGACAATTCATGAGCCACTAGATTCCCTCCTCTCCTAATCCATAAGAATTTAATGCTTGCAAACTCCCCAGTCAAAGCCACAATGTCTCGAACAATATTCCCAACATAACTCAGGTCCGGTCTTAGATATAATATAAGGGGGCGCTTGGTTAGCAATTCTTCAATGACAATGTGAATGAAAATTTATTTTCATCTATGCCCTCATAAAAAAATGATATGTTAGGGGAATAAGTGTTCCAATGGTGACACCATTGCTAGTGCCATGCCCCAATTTTGAAATAGAAGTTGACAACAAATGGTTGTTGGTGGAGGAATAGATGAGTGATTGAGGAGGAGGATTGTAGGAAGAGAATAGGGCAATCAAAATGGAGTAGTGATTATCTTATTTAGGAGGAGAGGTGGTGATTTTGTTCTCATGAACTATGCTAATTACACTAATTTTCAATCTCATTCTCATTACCATTGAAGTGTTGTTAACCAAGCGCCCCCTAACATATATAACTAGTTGGACATTTGATTCATCCTCCAATGCACGCACTCCCAGCTCCTTAGCAATTTAAAGTCCTCTTCGAATCGCAATGGACTCCACCACAGCAACATCTGGTGTACTACACCTCTCTCCAAAACACTACAATACACACCCCATATTATCCCTCAAGACCCCCACAATGCTTGCATTAAAACCAGGACGCACAAAAGCATCAACATTCAACTTAACAAATCCTACTGCATGTGGCTTCTAACGCACTGTTGTAGTCAAATGGGCCGCTGTAGTTAGAGTCGGGGTCACCGCAGTCCCGACAGTGGGCAGCTACTCGGGCAACAAGCTATTGCTCAAATAGATCCACATCCTGGAATATGAACACGTTCCTAGCGTACCAAATCATCCACAAGGCAGTGGCAAAGATGTAAAAAATTTCTCCACCCATTCGCTGCATCGCTATAGTAATCTAATCTATCAAAGGAACTGGATTGAATGCTACAGTGACTGGCGTCAAATCCCATACCTTTCGAGCCCAACCACAGTCACGAAACACATGCTCTGCCGTCTTAATATCCGTACCACACCTTTTTATACATCGGGTCCACATCTACAAATCTGGAAATTAGATTAATAGATGTGTGTATTATATCATGTAACATTTTCCAAAGGAACATCCTGGTCTTAGGAATCACTCTTTAACTTCCAAATCCTCGGCCAATAAGTAGCAATATCAGGCTGGAATTTAGAATCATGTCTCTCAGCACCATCAAAGTAACCTGAACATGTGGAATATACCCCGTTCTTGGTGAATCTCCAAGCCAAAATATCACATTTACTGGAAGAACTCAGTAGAACAGTTTGGATCCTGTTCACATCCTTCCTATCAAACATAATATTAAGGACATTAGAGTTCCACACAGTTTGAGAATGATTTAGAAGATCACACACTCTCAAGTCTTCCAGTCCTACCCTATAAATTGTGCCCACTCTCGGATTAACCCCATCAAACAACCACGGCTGTCCCACACACCAATGGATTCCCCCATCTCCAACGACCCACACCAACCCCTTCTGCAGAAGTGATCACCCTTCCAAGATACATTGTCATGTGAAACTAGAGGAATAGCCCATCGATGCAGTACTGAAAGTCCCCCTCGAAAAATATTGTGCTTTAAGTACCTGATTCAATAAAGAATTCTCATTTTGGATCAATCTCCAACCCTTCTTTTCTAAGAGGGCATTATTAAATTCTGAGAGGTCCCGTAAACCAAGTCCACCTTTCCTCTTTGGTTTACACAAAATCTCCCATTTCAGTCAATGTACCCTCTTCTCATCACACTTCTGACCTCCAAAGAAATCTAGTTATCGCCAACACTATTTTGTGAACTGTGCCTTGAGAAATTTTGAAACATGTCATTAAATAGGTCGGAATAGACTGAGCAACAGACTTTACCAAAGTTAACTTCCCTGCCTGAGATAATACTTTGCTCTTCCAGTCCTTTACTTTCTTAGTAATCCTATTCACCAGTGGCCTAAACACATCAACCCGAGAGTGACCCACCTTGGCAAGTATTCCCAAATAAATAGAGTGATGATCAATGTGACTGACCCCCAAAACTTCAGCAAGACCTTTTCCTCTCTCCAACATGATACTAGAGCTAAGCATAATACCTGACTTATGTAGATTAATAGTCTGGCCCGATGCTGCTTCATAAATCTCCAATAGCTCTTTCACCCGAGCAAGCTTAGGTATTGTAGCTCTCCTAAAGATAAGAGTATCATCAGAAAAAAAAAGAGTTTCAAAACAGCCGGAGCACGCCTGCAAATTCTCACACCGTGAAGAACCCCACGTTCCACCTCTCCCCGGATCAAGGAAGACAAAGCTTATGCACAAAATAGGAATAGATAAGGGGAAAGAGGGTCCCCTGGATGGATACCTCGTGTAGGATGAAAAATCTGCGTAGAATTACCATTCACAAGCACATCAAATGAAACAGAAGTAACACAATGCATAATTATCTTCACTAACCCTCTATTTAAGCAAAAAAAAAAATCATTTCACTCTATCGTACGCCTTACTCATATCAAGCTTAAAAGCATAAGACCCCCTGAAGACCTCCTTATTATGACTCATATAATGAAAAATTTCAAAAGCAAGCAAGACATTATAAGTGATCAATCAACCTGGGACAAAAGCAGACTGCCAGGGTCTATTAAGTCAAGCAAGTACAATTTCAATCTATTAACAATAGTCTTAGTAATAATTTTCAAAGAAACATTACACAGACTAAGAGGACAAAAATCAGAAAGAAGGACATGCTTTTTGATCTTAGGAATTAAGGCAATATGAGTTTGATTATGAGGACTAGGATCTACCCCATTATTAAGGACACCAAGAATAGTATTTGACATAGATTTACCCACTACCTTCCAAATTTTGATAAAAATAGCAGACATACCATCAGGGCCCAGTGCTTTAGTAGGATGTATTTGAGCTAGGGCATGTGTCAGTTCCTCTTCTGAAAATGAAAGAGCTAATCTCCCATTCATCTCTATAGCGACCCTGTGCTCCACAACTTCGATGGCCTCCCCCATATTCAAATTTGTCATCGTAGCGAATAGGCCCGGAAAATAATCCACAAACACCTCATTAATCTCATGCTACTTTTTATGTGCCACTCCCATGTTATTCTGAATAAAAGCAATCGTATTCCGTTTTCTCCTACCGCTTGCAATTTTATGGAAAAAATGGGTATTCATATCTCCTTTCCTCAACCAACTCACTCTAGATCGTTGTAACTAAAATAACTCCTCCTGACAAAAAAGTGCCGCTATCCTATTCTCAACACACCGGGTTGCTTAAACCACCTCTGTTATCTTAGGCCCCAATTGTAACCTGTGTAACTCTTTTTTGCTCCCAGCAATTCCATTCGGCAGGACCCCAAAAACTCGAGCATCCCATCTAAGTAACTCACCCCACACCTACAAATCATGTGCATGAAATCCATTGGAGAGGATGTATCACTTCCACTCCATGCTCCATCAATAATTGCCGAGCATTCCTATTCTCTCAACCACATTGTTTCAAATCTAAATCTCTTTGGGCGTTGTCTCCTCTCGTCCTCATCAACTGGCACAACTAACTCGACCCATAAGGGGCAATGGTTTGAGAGCAGTCGTGTTAAGTGTGTAACCCTTACTTTCGGAAATTTCCTCATCCAACCTTCAGACGCTATACCTCTATCCAACCATTCTTGAATGTTAGCTCTCCCAAATTGCATATTCGACCAAGTAAATCTATACCCCACAAATCCAAATCTTGCAATCCATAACTATCCAAATACTCTCGAAACTGAAGCATTCGCGTATCTCGCCTCGCATTTCCCCCATCTTCTCATAATAAAAAAGAATTTCATTGAAATCACCAAGGACTAACCATGGTAATTGACTCAAACCAGCAAGATGAGCCAATATCCTCCAAGTCTTCCACTTCTGACAATCCTCTAGAAACCCATATATCCCAGTAAATCTCCATGGATCCTCTAGAAACCCATATATCTCCAGTAAATCTTCAGTACAGGAACTTTCCGAAGGTTCCCAAGCCCTCGACAGTTCTATCCAAAATAACTCATTGTTCCTGGTGGGACTGCCCCCATGCAGCCTCCGTCGATATATATGATTTGGCTTCCTCCTTCATTTTTTTCTCAGGTCATTCCACACATGCATCCTCCTCCTCTGTAATTTGAACAACTCACTTCCCCAAAATAGAGTCCACATCTCCAATAAATCTCGGAGTATACCCCACCAATTGTGTCTCCCTCTTCCATGATCGATGTACCCGTCCACTCGCCACCTTGTCGAATTCTGGAAGAGAAGTGTGAATCACCATTGTTTGTGTGACTAGAGTTGTGTGGGGGATTATGGTTACTGACGAAGGGTCGATTGAAACTTGGTTTGAGTTTATGGACGAAACACATGAAGGCTCGACTATAGGTTGGTTAGCAATGACCATAGATATATACATGATCTCAGTATGGAGCGAGGCTAAAGGACTTGGTAGCAGCGTCACTTTAGCAAGTTACGAATGGAGATTTTGGAAAATATAAGAGATGGGTATTGTAGTTTGGGTAATTTGGTTCGTAGTAATTTGGGCAAGGATTTATCTACGGGTAGAAGGTTGGGTAGTTTATGATGTTTGTGGTAAATTAGTTTGGGGACTAATTTCTGAGCTAATAAGGGCTTGTGTAGAAGTGTGATTCTGGGTAGGTAGGCTTGGTTCGAGGACAGTGGGTTTAGATATCTAGTTCGTTGCCTTTGGAATTGTTGCAGATTCCACAGTATGGATATTTGGGTTATTAGATAGTGAATCTGCTCGAACATGGACCGTATCACACTTCTCTCCCTTTAGCCTACGACCCATGGTAGCCTTAATTCCCAGCCCGTACGCCATTTCTCCAGGGTCATTTAGGTCATTTCAGTCGATGTTGCGGGATTTGAAAAAGTGACCTATAACCCCATAACAATAGCAGACTGACGGTAAGTTTTCATACTGTACCGGGATCCACATCTGATTTTCGCCATGTTTGAGCTAATTTATTTCTTAAGTGATTTGTTTATATCAATCCCAGTCTTAAATCTCAAAACTGGTTCGACTCCATCACCGATGGCTTATCGTAGCATTCAATCAGCCCAACTCATGACGCCAAGATTCAGATTGCATCCTCTGTTTGGTAAGTCAACGACAGATCATAAGCACGGACCCAGATAAAGACCGAGTTAATTGAGATGGAATAGGGTTGTTCGAATCCAAAAAGAGTCTTGACAGCAAAAAGATGACCATCAAACGTGAACAACCGCATACCCTTCCCTACTCCCTTGTCGTGAGCTTACCTTTTGGCTTGAACGCTTTCGTCATAACATCCACTAGAGCAAATCCGTTGATAGCTTTTTCAGTACACACTCGCCCCACCAAGCAAACTGGTTTCATAATATCAATGCTCCCCATAACTGCTACATCAACCACGTCGTCCTCATCGCCCCCAGGTAGACTACTTAACGAAGCCATAACACCTCTAAAAAATTTTGAATATGGGTAGCCAAACGAAACTTGCGAATATGTGAGGATTTTTAGTTTCATATTTGCTTTTGTCCACTATTTTTTTAGTTAGTGCCTATGTGAGGATTTTTTTTAATGGGCACAATATAGATGAGGTATGTAATCAAAGAGCCAAGCCTTGGCCTTCTAATCGGCATGCCAACTACCAAGTAAAGAAAAATTTCTAGGAACCCAAGTTCATATCATTGTTTATATATACTATCATTATTATCCATATTCATTGTTATTGTTAAAACATGCTCGATTTTATAATAGTGACAGTGTGCATACGTAACAGTGATAATGTGCATACGTAACAATGATATATGACAAAATCGTGTTCACATGAACTCAGGTCCACATAAGTTTTTGACAAATTCATATAGAATCACCAAAACTTTATTTAGGCAACACCAAAAAAAAAAAAAAAAAACTGACCTTATTTAATGTCAAAATCCTGTCATTATTGTCTCTCTAGTTAAACACTTTTAGTGATGGAAAAAAAATCCTTAATGACAGGACATGTCACTAAGATCATTAGCTTGAGAATTATAATGACAGGGTCTCTGTTGTTAAGGATGGATTTTCGTTTACTTATTAGGTTATACTTATACATGTGATTTTCATTATTCATTGCTCCGGGAAATTTCTAGTTCATCAGGGGAATTCAATACCTAATAATTAAATTAATTGTTGTTAGCATCTATATTAAGTAGTGTAACCTAATACCATGTTAAAAAAAAATGTGATCGAATCTATCGTTCATCTAATTCGAACCTAATTAATATTGGGAACTTTTTTTTTTTTTTTTACAAAAACTCAACCATAGAAATCGTCTTAATTTGTGATTGAAGAGAGGTAAATTCTCTTTATGATGTAGCATGTTCTGCTCATTTAGGAACACAAATTTAAAGTTTAAACATTGAACTTACTTAAAATCTATCAAGGTCCACAAATATGATTGTGGGGCTGGTTTCCAGCTATACCTCTCTTTACCGACTATAGGAATTATAGGCTACAGTAATTATTAATTATGGACAACTTTAATAAGATTGCCCTAGTATTTAATGATTTGAGAATTAAATTGTAATTATACTATTAGCTAATTTAATAGTGATTGTTCGATCGATTGCTATAAATTTGAACTCAATAATATTCATTATTTTGAACTAATTTATACAATCTCAATGAATTTACGAGAGCCTTCGTTCCAAATTCATCGATGAGAATGAAAATGTTGTTTTTTCTCTATGCCCTTAATATGTTGGAGGAAGGATTTTCTGCTTGATACTTATAGCATTAGTGTTTTACTTTAATTTAATTTTGAAAAAAAAATGAAATAGAAAGAGTTTGCTGGTGGCGGTAGAAGAAACGATTGAAAAGAAATGATGGTAGAAAGTGAAAACGTTAATCAAAATAGTATCATTAATCATATTTTGTTCTCATTAATCAACATAATTACCTAATAACCATTCTCCTTGAAGAATTTTTAACCAAGCACCCTTAAAATAGCATAACTTAATTGGATGGATATTTGTTTGTAAAACGGGCCTCGTTTGAGACGATTAATTAAAATTAATAAAAAAAAATGTATAGATTAATGCATGCATAAATTAATAAGTGTAAAGTATTATATGAAAATAGTTTATAATAAACTTACTATGAAACTATATTAAAGTATCGAATATTTGACCAGAAGTATCGATAATTTCACCAAGAGTATCATTAATTTATAAGGTCGGTGATATTATATTGTAATTGTTGTAAAAAAATTGAACCCTAATTAATGATACTCCTCGTAAAATTATCGATACTTCTGATTAAATACTCGACATTTTAAAACAGTTTTATGATAAACTTATCTTAATCATTTTTATATAAAACTTTCTCATTAATAAGAAGTTAAATTACATTTAATGTAGTTCATGGCCCATATCGCACGCTCCAGAATTTGTCTTATGTTTGTGATACAAATGCAATATAACGAAATAGTATATCCCTCTTAAAATAAACGCCTTTTTTTCCCCTAAAAGAACTACTATAGGTGCAGTAATTTGTACGGTATGAACAGTTAGGAAATCCCTACGAATCCAAAATTTGGCATGTTATTGATGTAAAAAATCTGGCATGTAACGAATACTAAATCGAAATTTCGATTTGGTATTAATGTTTATCTTTCAACGTGCATGATGATATTCAAGCTCTAAAAAAAAAAAAAAAAAACGTGATGTAATATTTAGTTCAGTGTCTCACGGCATGCATGTCTGCCTGTAAATTTAAAAGTTAAAACTGAAATATAATTAAATTAACGAATGTATAGTTTAGAACTAAAAAGAATTTTTTTTATTACTTTTATGAGATTCCATTCTATCAAACACGTATACCAAAATTATTTCGATAACGTCTAAGGAAAATTAAATAAATAAATTGATTTCACACTTCTCTATAAGTTCAAATTTTTAAATGAGTCGTGATTATTTTATTGTATCAAAGCCAAAAGACTCATGCTCAAATGATAATCTTGGGTTCAATTCTTGATTAGAGCAACTTCGTCCATATTAAATTGTCTTTCAACGTCCAAACCTAGTGATGAGCATTCGGTTATTCGGTCATCGAACCGAATAGTGAAAGAAATAACTGAAAAGCCGGTAATCGAAACCGAACCGAATACCACTCAAATTGAATTTTAATCGAACTGAAATATTTCGATTAAGCTGGGAGTTTCACATTTGTTAATCAATCATGTTTGTTGTATGTTTATATGTTGCAAAAAGTATTATATATTTAAGAGCACTAACGTTTTGTCTATCCACTTCTTGTTATATTTTTATCATTGATCTATGTTGCTCCTTATATGTAGATTATGATCGACTGGGGATTCTTTTTTTCCCAGTGCGACCTATTCCGCTTTATTGGTGTCCCTTCAGCTTTTTAGAGGCTTGAATATCAAAATCAGGAGCAATAGTTTATTGTCATTCATTCAATTTTAAAATTTGTTATTGTTAGTTTTCCCTTGCATTTAATATGATATACTTCATATTTTTCTACGGAGGAAGTGATGCTTAATTTATATTATCACTGGTTTGTGATGATTAGTTTACAATATTGTTTTAGTTAATATTGTACCTAACCCGTGTTGTATTAAATACTCAGGAACTCATGTTGTATACTTATATTAATAATGTTTTATGTAAGGTTGTTGTACAAAAAAATTTGTAAACAAATTATGCCTTATTTTTTCACCTCTGTAATTGACTGCATTCACTGCTACGTGTAAGAGAACACATTAAAATTGATATTTGGGATTTTCAATGTTGATACATGTGTTATTTTCCATCCCAACCAAAATGAGAGCGAGAAATTTATATTGCTCACAATCATGGCATGTCTCCCAACTTCCAAACTCTCCACCCCACACACTTATAGTAATACAATTATTTATAGAATTAAATTACACACAATCTGGGTAAACACTCCAAGAATTGAGGTGCTTCAATTCTAGTATATATATAATGCTTAATCGATTTTTAAGACTGTATAAGTGATAAACTTCAATTTAATATTAAAAACGAATAATCTTTTAAAAAAAGCCCGAATAAAATATGTTGAAATACTTATTTAATTTTACAACATATTCATATTAGATAATGACTTCATTTTATCATCTCTCATAAGACTTTTCATCACATTTTTCAAGCCAGACATGAGGGAGGGAGGGTACTGAAGTGATATTTTCTTGGAAATTGGTGTATAATTTTTTAGAAATTGTGGCATTCTTTGAACCCACGGGTGTGGGCATGTAGTACAAACTACATTCACTAGAAAAAAAAGATGTATACCAGGTAGTCATGCCTGAAAGTATAAATTCCTCCTACTCTTCCATATGTGCAATACATTTTTTTATCCCGTGCATCTTTTGTACAAATAATAATCTAAAATAAATTTGCAATAGTAGGTTTTCTTTAGGCCAATCATTTTTTCTTATTTTATTGGGAAAATATCACTTCTGGTACCCAAAGTTTACTTTTTTTCGTATTTGGTACCCGACTTTCAGCGAGTCTCAATATTAGTCACTGAAGTTTAAAACCCCTCTCACTTTGGGTCCTGCCGTTAGTTGACCGGTTATTGACTAACAAGACCAACGATTTCAGCGCGAAAATAAGGTAAGTTTAGGGTTTTTACCCCCAAAATCAGCGCCCCTTTTCCCCCTCTTCTTCCCCAACCTTAATTCAACTAATTTCTCTTTGATTTCTCATCAATTAATGTTTCTGGTGTGTGGGTAACATAGAGTGCAGTATATTGAGCGTGAAATTTCAGCGATTGAAGTGATTCAAGCAATGGGAAAAATAGAGAAGCTTGGGTCTGCACCTCGATACGGTAAGCATTCGACAAATGCCTCTCGCGCGATGGACTCGACTCTGAGCTATAGATGGTTGCATTACGCAGGCAGAGGTTGGGATTCCCGGCTAGAAATTGATCATCGAGATCTTTCAACAGCCCGGTTACCGGCCTCCTCCCCGAAAAATCATTATAAGAGAGGTCTAATATTGTCAAGCTTTTCATCAACCCAATTTCACTTGGAATTAGGCCACCAAGCCTATTCCTTGACACATTGAGCACATTCAAATTCTGCAAAATGGAAATCCTTCCCGGGATCGAACCTTCTAGAATGTTTCGACTGAGATCGACAAACGTTAAATGTGAGCAACGAGCAATAGACGCCGGAATTTCCCCCGTCAACCCGTTGCCGCTCAAATTGAGCATCGGAAGCTTCTTGAGGCCGAAAACCGAGCCCGAAATTTCACCGGAGGAGTTGTTCATATCAAGTGACAGGATTTCAAGATTCCCTAAATTTCCGATTGATTCCGGGATTTTTCCGGTGATCCAATTGTTGGACAGGGCAAAAAATCCCTAGCATGCCCCCAAAAATATTCTCCGGCAGCTCGCCGGAAAGGTAATTATCGTTGAGCTCAAGCATGTCCAACGACGGCAACCGGAAAAACCCAGCCGGAATACTGCCGTTCAAGAAATTCCTCCTCATTCGAACCCGGGTGCTGATTTTGGGGGTGAAAATCCTAAATTTACCTTATTTTCGCGCTGAAATCGTTGGTCCCGTTAGTCAATAACGGGTCAACTAACGACAGGACCCAAAGTGAGAGGGGTTTTAAACTTCAGTGATTAATATTGAGACTCGCTGAAAGTCGGGTATCAAAAACGAAAAAAGGTAAACTTTGGGTACCAAAAGTGATATTTTCCCTATTTTATTTTTTTATTATTTTTAGAGAAACCTTTGGGCCAATATTAAGTTTCATATGCAGCGGCACAATTTCTGAGACAGGCGGGCAAATGGCCCAAGATATTAAAGCTCCGAATTTTAATCTTTCTTCGTAATTGTTTTGCAATTTTCAGATTTAGAAGGAAAAACAGAGTTGTACTTGTAACATCGAGAGAGATTGCAAAATGTCGGTGCTACCCGATGAGATGTGGAGAAGAATTATGGAAATCGGAATCGAAACCAAAACCCTAGATTACAAGAACCTCTGCTGCCTCTCTATCGCCTCCCGCAGCCTCCGGCGACTCGCCTCGGAAGATTCTCTCTGGTCGCACCTTCTTCTTTCCGATTTCCCTTCTTCTAGTAACATCTCAAGTTCCGATTCTAATGATAGAAATAATACTATTAGCGAGAGATCGTCTTCAACTTCCAACGGCAAGTTCAAGACCCTCTACAAAATAAGGTATCCTTTTTTATTTATTTTTTCGCCTCTATTTTGATAATACGTCTGCAAATTGCTAGGTTAGGTATACTCACAGGATACTGAATTTGTTTCTGTTTTGGTCTCCATTGGAATGATTGAGGAAATAATGGAATCGAAATGCAAGACTAATTTTTATAAATAGCTAAAGATATCTTGTTCACCTTTTCTGAATTTTCTAGTGATATAAAGTAATCTGGATTCTTTTGATTGCAAAAACTATGACAGGTATGAGAAGGATAGAGAGAAAAAGCGCTTGGCACACAGAAGAGCTGTTCTGAGAATTGAGAGTGATATAGCTGAGCGTATGAGGAAAATTCAGGAGATAAACCTTCAGTCCTCAGAGGAGAAAGAGAAAGTTAACAAGGCAGTTGCTGAGTTGCTGAATCTACGTAGGATCAGGTGTGCTCTTTTTCTGGGAGATAGTATGATCTTACAATTGCAATTTTTATTTATTTCTTATTATTTTGTGGAATGAATGTTGATGTGTTAGAGCTGTTTGAGGCTCACTTTGCTGACAGGACTATGGAGTAATTATGTCCAAGCCTCTAGAATGGTATTTCACTAAAGTGTAATGAGAAAGAAAGAAAACTCTCACTTGATGGATCAGTTTATTGCTAAATTAATCAGAAGAATTGACAATGTGTTATGATGCTTGTGCAAGACTATGTTTTGGATTTCATTTAAAAGGTTTTTCTGATAGAATTGGAATTTATATGGCCAGTGTGGGCATCAAATTAATTTCTAATGTCTATAACTTATGGCACTACTTGGATTAAATTTGCTTATGGCCTAATTAGTACCTTGTGCTCGGTATTATTTTCTATTGCTTGTAAAATCCTGCTCTTTTTCCCTTGATAAGTGTGAAGTTTAAACTATCCTCTCCATAAAATTGAAATGTTGCTGATTTTTTTTAACTTTTATGTTTCAGGCAAGCTTCTGTTGCAGTGAACGTTTGGCAGCCAGAGATAATTCGGGGTAGACAAAGAGAGATGATTCAGCAAAACGATGTACCTATTGACTTTCGGATCAATTCTCTTGAGATGGAGCTTAACCTTTGCAAGCAACAGATTTCGGGGTGTGATAAGGCGCTTGTAAGATGCACTTTCATAAGAAAAAAAAGTGTAGTAAAAATTAAATGAACGAAGAATATTCACTATTTTTTAAATATGTTCCATTACAGCGAGTAGAGAAGAGAAAGCTTCAAGCAGCTAAGGAAGAGCTAGCTTCATTGAAATATCACCCACTACAGGATTCTGGCAGCAGTAGAGGGCCATTGAATGAGTGTAGGATTAGGAGTAAAAAGTTGAAGTGTGCGTCAACTGTGAAGGTCCTTTTTTTTATCCTGTTTTGTTCTTTGTTGTTTCTTTAAACTATTAGCAGTACTAATTTTCCATCTTTTCATCTCCTTGGTTAGCACTCACCCAGTACTGTCGAACGTTGATTATATTAATGCTTGAATTATCTGGAATGTTAAATGCAGATGTAAGAAGGATAATGCAGATGCAATTTTGACAAAGTTAATTATACAAGAAATGAATCGGGGACAGTTCCAGATCAGAGGCCAAGGAGGCAGAATCCTGAGCATATGATTGGAATGAGGTATGCAATTATACTGTATTCAGAGAGATGCCCGTCTCTTGAATATTTGTTTCCTCTTTGACATTGGATATTTGTTTAGACAATCATGAAGATATGTTGCTTCTTTACATTATATTATGATAGTTCTAAGCCTTTATGAGTTCATCCACACAAATTACAATTTTATTTTTTCATCAGAGATTCAGCCATGGTAACCAGCAGGTGAACCAAAATATAGTGGTCACAGCCATCACCACCACTGCCACCATAACTACCAGCCTTCGCATCTGCCGGCAACCGTGTTCTGAAAGTCCCTCCTTTCACTGGGTGCCCTTCTTGATGCTAGGTCTCAGTCTATGGCCGCCTAGTGCTTGTTAGAACATTTGCTGGAAATGGCCTGAGTTAATGCGACCTGAGGCTAAGGAGTCTTTCCCTTTCCTTTGCTGGGACTCCCGAAGGTACTGTAACAGAATGTGTTATACATATGATTCAAATGTTCGGTTATCATTTGATTCTTATATATATAAACCTTTTTTTTTTATGTGAGATAAGTGGTTTATGAAGAAATGTTTAGTGTTGTTTTAGTGGAAATTAAAAGTTGGCCGCGGCTATTAACACCGAACTTTTGCTCTTTAAACCCGAAATATTTATTTTACCAAAATAGTCCAATGTAATTAGACTATTATACCCTTTACCACTTAAAATCTATTAAAATATAAATTTTAGTTTTGCTCAATACACCAAATCCAATATTTTTTCTTGTTGATCGTGATTTTATTTCTCCCACACCCAAACTCTTTCTTCTTCATTCTTCACTCAACCACTTAAATCAATACTCATGATAAATGCAAGAGAGGAAGAACATGTAAAATTTCTATGAGTTTATTGTTCTATATGATGTGTTATGGTATAAATCAATATAGAGAAGAATATTTAGGGTTTAAAAGTTGCATTACTTGAGTTACGATGACGATTTTGAGGTTTAAGAATTCTGAAAATCGCGCATGTTTGACAAACCAGAGCCGAACATTTATCATTATGTTTGGCCAGAGTTGGCCAAACGCAATGATAAATGTTCGATCAATGTTGGCCAAACATTATGAATAAAGTTCGGCTGTTGTTGGCCAAACATTATGAACAAAGTTCGGCCACTGTTAGCCAAACATCATGAACAAAGTTCGGCCACTGTTAGCCAAACATTCTGCGTTTTTTTTCTTGTTCTAGTCTTCTTTGTGCGTGAGTGCTCTGCATTTTGGGTGTGGGTGCGTGATTGTTTTGCGTTTTGGGTGTGGGTTTTTTTTTTTAGTTTTTGATTTGGGTGTGTGGGTTTATTTTAGGGTTTAAGATTTAGGTGTATGAAAATATTGAAATTTAAGTTGAGGGGTAAAATAGACAATATATTACGGGTGTTTTGAGTAAAATAAAAATATAGGTTCGGGTGTGAAGACCAACGGGTGTGATGAGCAAAAGTCCGGGCGTTATTAGCCGCGGCCTTAAAAGTTACTGGTGATTTCTAATCAACCACCATATTTTTATGGGCTTGTTCATATTGTCTTGATAACGAATAGTATTAGATTTGATATGATTTAAAGATTACATAAACAGTAAACTGATAACAAACACCAAAAGATTATGGTGTCACTGCTAACCAAGAACTTAATAGAATCAAATGAGCATGAATCTGCAAATAGTAGTCACTGTCTAGTTGGTTGGAGCTTGATTGAGATGGTAAGTGGGCTGATCATAATCCATTAGGGTTAGTCCTAATGGGCTGCAGTTTGAAACGGTTCACTCTTCCGGAACCTAAATAAAATAGGACGGATTAACAAATATTCCAATGTAATAGTATATAAATAATGAATTTTTTAAAGAAATAAAATATGTAAAATAAAGACTTTATATTAAGAAAATTGACATCTACTTGCAAATTCTCTTTTCCACCAAAGGTGATAAATTTAAGGAGCTTTGCGCTTTGTTAATTCAAGGACATCCATGTCACATAATCACCGAAAATGTTTGCAATTTAATTCTTGTGAGGTCAACCTTCACTTGACTTGTAACAGGATAAAGTTTTTCTTGTTAGGTCCACTTGACTTGTAACAGGATGAAGTTGAGAGATGATATTTGATCATTCCTAATTTTCCTTGAGGGTCAAGCAAATACTATAATTGCTCCAGTACTTGTCAAATATTAGTTGCATCCTCATAGACACTAAGGCTTCATCTTCCCTCACTACATTTGATTTCAAGAATTTAAGAAATACTCCATCTTCCATACTTGTTAGAAGTGGGATAGGGTGAACCAGAAATCAGATTTGTGATCATTAAAAATGAATGCAAGAACTCACATATTTTCTCCCTTCTCACCCGCTCATTGTTTGTTGGAGGCGCGTTTTTATCTAGTTGCACTTGCAAGTATAGTGTAAGTAGATCTTCATAGTGCACACATTAATGCAAACCGATTTTAGTATCAATACCATCATCTTGAGTTGCATTCAAGATAACTTTTCATTCTTCTCTCTAAACCCATGACATGTATGATACTTTGTATAATCTTTTTTAAATTTTATTAGCATAAGATTTAACATACAACTATAACATCTCATATGAAGAAACCTTCTATTGCATGACTATTTTGTAAAAAAAAAAAAAAAAAAAAATGTTGTTCTTTCAAATTATATCGTATGGTATCATTCCCGAAAGCATTATCTAAATAGGAGAAAAAATAATTTTCTCAATTCCTCATTCTTTCAAGCAATCAAACAATTTACTTGTCAATTCAAACCAAGTATGTGGAGACTCTATATTACTAAATTAAGTATCTTGTTATTCAAATTTTAGTGACAATCTACAATCTGTTTTGTTAAACAAATGCAACTCCCACCAGTACAAGTATTCCAACAAAACAGCTTCTCCTTGGAATTACACGTTTCAATTTATCTTTTTCAACATTGTACAAATTTAAGACGTAAGTAGTAGCTTTTTATCTCCCAAAACTTATGATATCTATATTCAAATACTTGGATGACTCTTGATGCACATGCTTTCGCTCAATTTCTAGATTTTAATTTTCTTTCGCATCTAATGTTAAACCAACATTTTTATATATTGGATTATTTTAGCAAGTATTCAGATGACATTTTTATGTTATCTATTATAATTTTTTTAATAAATATCAATATTTTCTATTTTGTAGCCCGTTGTCGGTTAACGTTAGGTATCAATTGTTAAAGAACCATTAAGTTTGTTTAGCCCACGGTCAGTATGTTCAACATTTCTAAGGGCATGTTGTCAATAACTACTGTGAATTTTATTTTTTTTAAACCTTCCTCTCACAACTTCAGGAAAAACAGTGATGCCCGAAGTTTTGTAGAAACGCGCCTTAGATATACATTACTTGGGGTGATCTTGTAAATTGTAGCTATGAAAGCCCCTCATGTTTTTCATTAAAACACAAGGGTTCTTCAACCCTAATGTAATTTTGTAGCTATATATAAACTTCACACAGGTAGTGGGAATACCTGTGTGAAGGGAAATCTTATATAAACTTCACCTAACAATTTCCATCATTTTACACAAAATGTCATTATTTTTGTCTTCACATATACATACAATTCAACTCATTCATTTATTTTATACATAAAAAATTACAAAATTATTACTCAAAATCCTACTCAGAACCTTTTGTCTGAATATGTGTCTTCACTTTCATATTGAAGTCGTCATAGGACTGGAGGAGTAACTAACAAATAAAGTACAGACCAGGTTGGAACCAGTGTAGTTAAATGAATCCAAAAATATTAATTATTTGGAAATAAAGTTATAAATCCGGATCATAGTCTGTTTCGTTGATATACAAGATCAATCGCGGAAGGTTTTCCAGAAGCAACGTGAAAGCAGCGCCGAGGACAAATATCATAAGAAATGCAAGCAGTATCTTTCCAACATAGACTAAACTGATGGGTCTCGTTATGGAGTGAGTAGCATTATTGCCCTGCGAATTCACCAGTAAAACATTAGTCTTGCTTTTGCAAATATTTATGGACCAACCAAATTAACTAAAATACCTATGATGTTAATAAATCAGAAAACAAGAACATTGTGCTTCATGCAAGTCATAGATTAATGATCTCATGGGAAAATTCACTCTCTTTATACACGAATACAACCACAATCAAATTCGAGAGTGAACTGTACAAGGATATTTGATGGCAGGGCAAAGCGGACATACAGCAAGGTTTATACATAAAGATAGTCTAGTGTACACCCTAAATCTATAAGGCGGGGATATAACTCAAATGAAATGAAGTCGAATTATTTGTAACTTGTAGACGGAAATATTGGAACAGAGAATTCGACTTTTTTTTGACCCCATGAACTGAAAACGAGGGAACATTTTTAAACATGTATGTATGTTTACCATGATAATAACCTGTAGACCATATTCTATTGATGTTGATACCTATAACATATTAACATTAACAGGAATGTACTATACATACACAAACAATCAAGGACCTCAGCTATACCCATTGTAGCTGCCAATTGCATATGATCTCTATAATCATAGTCATCAACAGCATCTTATTGTAAGCACTCCATATTGAACTCAAAATCGATCACCTTTCTCTGTAATTGGACCTAACTTAGTTCTTAAAGAAAGAAACTTTCAACAAGAGCATAAACCAAAAATCCCATATCCAAAACCTCACAGTGGATCACATGCTGTGCCCAATAAATTCTGGCACTAATAAACCCTAGAATCACTGTTATTTCTAAGTAAAACCAGCATCAACAATCACAACTTATTGAAATGAAGATCAAGAAAACCTCATACATTAGCAGAAGAAGCATTCTTCGATCTTGTCGTGCCAATGTGGACTCCTCCTCCATCACCTATGTCAAGTAATAATAACAAAATTGTGCATTAGACATCACTCATTATAAACTGAAAGAACAAAATTCATTTATGTCTGCCATAATTTTGCAGTGGGTCTCCTCTGAATTTGGTTCATGTGAGCTTTTTTTTTAGTGTTATTACTGCTTAAAAAATGATTGATTTTGTGAGTTATTCATTTAAAATATCACGCAATATTGATATTTCACATGCACACTTATATACACAACAGTAGTACTAAACAAAAAAAAAACTCATGAAAACCGGATTCACTGAAAGTTTTCCAAATTCTAGGGAGAGAGCATTCACCTTTGGAATCAATCACAGTTTGCAACTTCCAACCGGTTCCAAAATCCACAAGCAGAGAATTAGGGCCAAAGCTAATAGGCTCTTCCACTTCTCCTTCTTTAACCGCCTCAATGTGGGATGCCGCCGGCAAGCAATTCTGACCACCGCCACAATCTTTAAGAAGCTTCTTGTTGATTAAATTAACCGCGAAACCTGCTTCAGTTCCGGTCGAGAAACGCCTAATTTTCCCGGAACTTTTGCAAACTACCTCCAGAAACTATATAAAATTCGAAAATTAAATCCAATTGAATAATGCTCTCTGAGCCAAAGAATACCTAAATTAACCTGCAAATTGAAATCCTGAAATAAACATCATCAATGGATTTCTCAACGGCGAAATCAACAGAAAAGCTTACGGGTGGAGGTCGGTGGGGTCTTTTGACTTCTGTATCCTCCTTGCCCTCATCCATGATTGCAGCAGATTGATCAGAAATTATTCTCCCCATTTTTAGTTTTTAGCAAATTTGTAAATTTGAGAAGGGTTCTTCCTATGGCGGCATCTGAAATTTGTATGGGAATTTGGATCTGAGTAGAAATTTGACCATTTTTCATGAAATTCTTTTTATTTTATATTTTAATTCACTTCAACAAGGAAGCACACTCGTCTTTTACCTAGGGGTGGGAATAGACCAGACTACCCGACAGGGGCCTACGGCTCGGCCTACCTATACATATGTAAGAATATTGCAAAACATAAATTTAAATATTATTTGAATTTGTTATTTTGCTATTATTTAATAATTCTTTGGTAAATTGTTTTTATTCTTCATTTTAAGATTTAAAGAGTTAATTGTTATGATTTAATAATAATATAATTATTGAATATAATTTTGTAAACATAATTAAAAAGGCCCCCAAAAGGCTTTCAGGCCAGGCCTATTTATTAAAAAGGTCAGGTCAAGGCTCTGAAAAAGCCTATGACGGATAACAGGTCAGGCTTAGGCCCAAAGATTAAATAATAGGCCCAGACCGTCCAACGAAAAGCCTAGCTCGGCTCGGCCTATTTCCACCCCTACTTTTACCCCCAGAGTCCACAATCATGCTCACTTGTTTACATGTGATTTAATACAATATATTGGAGGTATTATGAGATATTGTGAAATTCATTTATAAATAAAATGATTCTTTAAAGAAAATATGTGTGACATATTTTTTATAAACAATCATTTTATTTATAAACGAACTTTAAACGGACTTCACAATATCCCTTCAACATATTACATTAAACCACGTCTAAACAAGTAAACCTACAAAAGGGAGGGAGTATTATTATTACTACCTAGTACTCCCTCCTTCCCACTATTATTCGCACACTTGTCTTTTCGGTCCGTCCCAACATTTTTTGCACACCCCAAAATGGAAACTTTTAAAACTTATATTAAGACACATGACCCACATAAATTTAACAAAATGAGCCCATTAACAATATTAATCCTAATTAGCCCAACCCACCTAAATTAAACAAAAACTACCCACCCACCCACCAAACCTAATCAAACCTACCCACTTCGGCTTCCTCATCTCTCATCTCCCTCTCTCTCGATTCTTCGAGAAAACACTAGTTTCTCTGTGAGCCGCCATCTTTTCTCAATCTGGCCGTTCTTTATCTCAATCTCAATCGATTCCCCCGTTCTTTATCTCAATCTCTCACTCTCTTGGCCGATATGGATTTCGATTCGGAATCCTCACAAGAAAAGTGTTTTTTCTACTTCGACGATGAATAGTTTGTTCCTGAAACTCTAATGGACGATTTTGTCGATCTAAAGGATATGGCGAAATTCCGATTTGATTCGGACCTAGGGTCTTACTTTGCTCCCGATTCCGAAGATGAAATCGAGCCAATGGAAGTTTCCAAGGCCGATTTGAAGCCCGGAGTTGTCGATCCGAAGGATTTGAGGGCCTTCGCGGTCGATTCTCTGTTGGGGTCCCTTGTCGTTCCCGATTCTGAAGATGGCCCTGTTCCGATGGCCGATTTCGTTCCCAATGAGGTCGATCTGAGGGTTTTTTATTATGACGTTGCTCCGACGGTGTGGGTTCCAGAAATGGGTTACAAAAGCCCAGAAATGAAAAGGCCCATCCATGAAACTCTCTGCATATGGCTACCTCGGCTTCGGTACAATCTTTAACATCTATTTTCTGAGAATATTTTAGGTGTTATGCATGTTTGGTGGAAATAAGTGATGAATTTGCAATTTTGCCTCTGATTTTAAGTCACCAGTGGGGTTTTGACCAATTTTAGGCTACTTTATCCATGTTATGCATGTATTTCTTGATTGATGATGATATTATTCTGAAATTTGCTTGGGATTTGCATGTTTAGCATGGAATTGAAAGTAACCTGGTGGTTATTTACCCTTCTTTGGAGACTTATTAGCTGTGGTGCATGTTTATGGTGGAAAGTGATGATTGTGTGGTGAAATAAGTGATGAATTGCAATTTGTGCCTCTGATTTTAAGTCACCAGTGGGGTTTTGACCAGTTTTAGGATACTTTATCCATGTTATGCATGTATTTCTTGATTGATGATGATATTATTCTGAAATTTGCTTGAGATTTGCATGTTTAGCATGGAATTGAAAGTAACCTGGTGGTTATTTACCCTTATTTGGAGACTTATTAGCTGTGGTGCATGTTTATGGTGGAATGTGATGATTGTGTGGTGAAATAAGTGATGAATTGCAATTTGTGCCTCTGACTTTAAGTCACCAGTGAGGTTTTGACCAGTTTTAGGATACTTTATCCATGTTATGCATGTATTTCTTGATTGATGATGATATTATTCTGAAATTTGCTTGGGATTTGCATGTTTAGCATGGAATTGAAAGTAACCCGGTGGTTATTTACCCTTCTTTGGAGACTTATTAGCTGTGGTGCATGTTTATGGTGGAATGTGATGATTGTGTGGTGAAATAAGTGATGAATTGCAATTTGTGCCTCTGATTTTAAGTCACCAGTGGGGTTTTGACCAGTTTTAGGATACTTTATCCATGTTATGCATGTATTTCTTGATTGATGATGATATTATTCTGAAATTTGCTTGGGATTTGCATGTTTAGCATGGAATTGAAAGTAACCTGGTGGTTATTTACCCTTCTTTGGAGACTTATTAGCTGTGTTGCATGTTTATGGTGGAATGTGATGATTGTGTGGTGAAATAAGTGATGAATATGCAATTTGTGTGTCTGATTTTAAGTCACCAGCTGTGGAATTGACCTATTTGAGGATACTTTGTCCATGTGATGCATGTTTTATTTGATTGATGATGATATTTTTCTGAAATTTGTTTGGAACTTACACATTAAACATGGAAATAAAGTAACCATAGGTTATACCACTTGTACATACTAGTACTAGGTTGTTTACAGCTTAAACAACTTCTAAAAAGGCAAAAACTTACTTCTATAGTCCAATGTTTAAGCTGTAAACATCAAAAAGCAAAAATAAACATATGCAAACTTCATTTAGTACCCAAGATTTGCCATTAGTCCACCAATGTCATAGGTGAGGCCATCAATCTGACCAGCTTCCATTAGTGTTTGTATGCATTCCCTTACCAGCTCTTCATCCACCTCTAGTACCTCTGGCAATCTGTCTTGCCTTAAAAGCCTAGCTTTGTTCATATGTGGCACCTTGAAATCATTATGACCTTTTGCTTTCATTATCTCAATTAGACAGTTTTGAAGGCTTAAAAAGACATTATTAAGTGTGATGGCTGCCAATCTTTCAAAAGACAGCAACACATTCTTAACTAATTGATCCACATTATATGAAGTTGTGTCCAATTGAAGTGATTGAATTGCTCTAAACCATCCCAAGTCATTGATATTTGTCTCAGGTGAGTTTGGTGGCTGACATACAAGCTTGATGTTAAAACCATCAGAGCTTGCAGCAGCCCTAAACTCTAAATCTGAGTTGCTTATGTGTGGTCTTGCATTATCCTGCTGAATGAAGATATCTTTGCTTGCTTGTAAAGGCCATTTTGCCTTAATAGCTGGAATAATCTGTAGAAATTTAAAATTTAAGCATCATTAAGGTCACCAATGGAAAATAATTTCTATTCAGGAGAATTAATGATTGCTTAACACTTGATGATGATATTTTTCTGAAAGTATATTAAACAAAGTGAATTAAATGTCAAAATAACAAACCTGATTTAGCAGACACTCTTTGATGACTTGCTTGGTGATTGATTCTATGGGTTTTGTCTCTAATGTCCTCCTAACTCTATTCTTAGAGTTTCTCTGTGCCGGTGCTTTGCATGTGAATGGAAAAATACCAATTTTTCCATAAAAAATAAGTTGTCCATCTGCATATAATGGTCTTGCAACATCACACATAAACATGACCTTAGGGATATATCTCTTGCTTTTGCAAGACCTATATGGTGCCTTTTCTGAAGGTAGTTTGTACATTTTCTGTGTTGCTCTAGTCATATAAAACCACTTTTCATCTATATGAACAACATTGTGCATACCTGAAAACTTGAGCTTGTTTGTATCACCATCATGAACCAATGCATTCAATGAGTATTTCAGCCTTTGAAGCTTGTTCATTTCAGTTAGCTCAGGATGAATTGCATTTGAATGTGGCTCAATGACCTTTTTTTTCACCCACCTTTCAACTTGGCTCTTGCTGACTCCTAGCTCCATAGCAAGCCTTCTTATTGATCCTCTTTTGTCAAATGGAATGTCATGCATTTTTTCCTCATCCAGCTGGATGTGTTTCTTCTTTGGTACCCCATTCATTTTGTCTTGAATGTGAACTGGAATACCTTGAAGTTGTTGTTTCTTTGCTATAGACCAATGGTAATGCACTGTTCTGAGACACACACCAAACATATTTGCTGCCTCCTTGATTTTTCCCTTCTGCACAGTACCATTGGTGGTGTTGGCAATGATGAACTGCACCATCCTGTTCCTCTCATCTAAGGTAAGGTTATGTTCTCCTCTTGGCATTGCCCTATTGAATGCTCTAACTATTTTGTGTTTAATGCAGCAGTTTGGATCATTTATTGCTGACTTTCAGTATTTAAGTCCCTAAAAGTGAAGGGAAATCAAAAATTCAAAGTGGCTGGAACTAAATCTGATTTGGGGGGAAGTTTGAAGTTTTTTGGAGGAGTTAAGTGTTGATTTGACCCTGTGATGAGACTGTTCTGAGGGTTTTAAGATTTATTTTAAAAAAAATTGGGTTGTAAATTCAGTTTATGTAAATTAATGATGAACAATGATGGACAATATGTTTCATGTGGGTTGTAATTCTAGTTTATGTAATTTTGGGTGAACAATGATGTACAATATGATAGGTAAGGGTAGTAATATCAGTTTATGTAATGTATCTGTAAGTGCAGTTTTTTTTAATTTTGAATTTGATGTTTTTTTTTATTTATGTACTTTTTCAGCAGCTTTAAAATTTCAAATTGAATTGGTGGGAAAGATTAACTTTAAGGTTAAAGTTAATCCCCCAAGCTTGATATAGTTGAAAAGTCAATAAAGCACTTCTTTCTTAATATGTGTGCCCTTTTATGAGTGCGAAAAATCCTGGGACAGAGGGAGTAGTGTTTTTAAATTTTTTTTTTTAATTCTTATTATCATTATTATTATATTATATTATTTCTACTTTTTTTTTAAAAAAAAAATTCAATTCTTATGTTTCCTCTCCCACAACACAAGAAAAAATAAAAATGACAATTCATGAGCCACTAGATTCCCTCCTCTCCTAATCCATAAGAATTTAATGCTTGCAAACTCCCCAGTCAAAGCCACAATGTCTCGAACAATATTCCCAACATAACTCAGGTCCGGTCTTAGATATAATATAAGGGGGCGCTTGGTTAGCAATTCTTCAATGACAATGTGAATGAAAATTTATTTTCATCTATGCCCTCATAAAAAAATGATATGTTAGGGGAATAAGTGTTCCAATGGTGACACCATTGCTAGTGCCATGCCCCAATTTTGAAATAGAAGTTGACAACAAATGGTTGTTGGTGGAGGAATAGATGAGTGATTGAGGAGGAGGATTGTAGGAAGAGAATAGGGCAATCAAAATGGAGTAGTGATTATCTTATTTAGGAGGAGAGGTGGTGATTTTGTTCTCATGAACTATGCTAATTACACTAATTTTCAATCTCATTCTCATTACCATTGAAGTGTTGTTAACCAAGCGCCCCCTAACATATATAACTAGTTGGACATTTGATTCATCCTCCAATGCACGCACTCCCAGCTCCTTAGCAATTTAAAGTCCTCTTCGAATCGCAATGGACTCCACCACAGCAACATCTGGTGTACTACACCTCTCTCCAAAACACTACAATACACACCCCATATTATCCCTCAAGACCCCCACAATGCTTGCATTAAAACCAGGACGCACAAAAGCATCAACATTCAACTTAACAAATCCTACTGCATGTGGCTTCTAACGCACTGTTGTAGTCAAATGGGCCGCTGTAGTTAGAGTCGGGGTCACCGCAGTCCCGACAGTGGGCAGCTACTCGGGCAACAAGCTATTGCTCAAATAGATCCACATCCTGGAATATGAACACGTTCCTAGCGTACCAAATCATCCACAAGGCAGTGGCAAAGATGTAAAAAATTTCTCCACCCATTCGCTGCATCGCTATAGTAATCTAATCTATCAAAGGAACTGGATTGAATGCTACAGTGACTGGCGTCAAATCCCATACCTTTCGAGCCCAACCACAGTCACGAAACACATGCTCTGCCGTCTTAATATCCGTACCACACCTTTTTATACATCGGGTCCACATCTACAAATCTGGAAATTAGATTAATAGATGTGTGTATTATATCATGTAACATTTTCCAAAGGAACATCCTGGTCTTAGGAATCACTCTTTAACTTCCAAATCCTCGGCCAATAAGTAGCAATATCAGGCTGGAATTTAGAATCATGTCTCTCAGCACCATCAAAGTAACCTGAACATGTGGAATATACCCCGTTCTTGGTGAATCTCCAAGCCAAAATATCACATTTACTGGAAGAACTCAGTAGAACAGTTTGGATCCTGTTCACATCCTTCCTATCAAACATAATATTAAGGACATTAGAGTTCCACACAGTTTGAGAATGATTTAGAAGATCACACACTCTCAAGTCTTCCAGTCCTACCCTATAAATTGTGCCCACTCTCGGATTAACCCCATCAAACAACCACGGCTGTCCCACACACCAATGGATTCCCCCATCTCCAACGACCCACACCAACCCCTTCTGCAGAAGTGATCACCCTTCCAAGATACATTGTCATGTGAAACTAGAGGAATAGCCCATCGATGCAGTACTGAAAGTCCCCCTCGAAAAATATTGTGCTTTAAGTACCTGATTCAATAAAGAATTCTCATTTTGGATCAATCTCCAACCCTTCTTTTCTAAGAGGGCATTATTAAATTCTGAGAGGTCCCGTAAACCAAGTCCACCTTTCCTCTTTGGTTTACACAAAATCTCCCATTTCAGTCAATGTACCCTCTTCTCATCACACTTCTGACCTCCAAAGAAATCTAGTTATCGCCAACACTATTTTGTGAACTGTGCCTTGAGAAATTTTGAAACATGTCATTAAATAGGTCGGAATAGACTGAGCAACAGACTTTACCAAAGTTAACTTCCCTGCCTGAGATAATACTTTGCTCTTCCAGTCCTTTACTTTCTTAGTAATCCTATTCACCAGTGGCCTAAACACATCAACCCGAGAGTGACCCACCTTGGCAAGTATTCCCAAATAAATAGAGTGATGATCAATGTGACTGACCCCCAAAACTTCAGCAAGACCTTTTCCTCTCTCCAACATGATACTAGAGCTAAGCATAATACCTGACTTATGTAGATTAATAGTCTGGCCCGATGCTGCTTCATAAATCTCCAATAGCTCTTTCACCCGAGCAAGCTTAGGTATTGTAGCTCTCCTAAAGATAAGAGTATCATCAGAAAAAAAAAGAGTTTCAAAACAGCCGGAGCACGCCTGCAAATTCTCACACCGTGAAGAACCCCACGTTCCACCTCTCCCCGGATCAAGGAAGACAAAGCTTATGCACAAAATAGGAATAGATAAGGGGAAAGAGGGTCCCCTGGATGGATACCTCGTGTAGGATGAAAAATCTGCGTAGAATTACCATTCACAAGCACATCAAATGAAACAGAAGTAACACAATGCATAATTATCTTCACTAACCCTCTATTTAAGCAAAAAAAAAAATCATTTCACTCTATCGTACGCCTTACTCATATCAAGCTTAAAAGCATAAGACCCCCTGAAGACCTCCTTATTATGACTCATATAATGAAAAATTTCAAAAGCAAGCAAGACATTATAAGTGATCAATCAACCTGGGACAAAAGCAGACTGCCAGGGTCTATTAAGTCAAGCAAGTACAATTTCAATCTATTAACAATAGTCTTAGTAATAATTTTCAAAGAAACATTACACAGACTAAGAGGACAAAAATCAGAAAGAAGGACATGCTTTTTGATCTTAGGAATTAAGGCAATATGAGTTTGATTATGAGGACTAGGATCTACCCCATTATTAAGGACACCAAGAATAGTATTTGACATAGATTTACCCACTACCTTCCAAATTTTGATAAAAATAGCAGACATACCATCAGGGCCCAGTGCTTTAGTAGGATGTATTTGAGCTAGGGCATGTGTCAGTTCCTCTTCTGAAAATGAAAGAGCTAATCTCCCATTCATCTCTATAGCGACCCTGTGCTCCACAACTTCGATGGCCTCCCCCATATTCAAATTTGTCATCGTAGCGAATAGGCCCGGAAAATAATCCACAAACACCTCATTAATCTCATGCTACTTTTTATGTGCCACTCCCATGTTATTCTGAATAAAAGCAATCGTATTCCGTTTTCTCCTACCGCTTGCAATTTTATGGAAAAAATGGGTATTCATATCTCCTTTCCTCAACCAACTCACTCTAGATCGTTGTAACTAAAATAACTCCTCCTGACAAAAAAGTGCCGCTATCCTATTCTCAACACACCGGGTTGCTTAAACCACCTCTGTTATCTTAGGCCCCAATTGTAACCTGTGTAACTCTTTTTTGCTCCCAGCAATTCCATTCGGCAGGACCCCAAAAACTCGAGCATCCCATCTAAGTAACTCACCCCACACCTACAAATCATGTGCATGAAATCCATTGGAGAGGATGTATCACTTCCACTCCATGCTCCATCAATAATTGCCGAGCATTCCTATTCTCTCAACCACATTGTTTCAAATCTAAATCTCTTTGGGCGTTGTCTCCTCTCGTCCTCATCAACTGGCACAACTAACTCGACCCATAAGGGGCAATGGTTTGAGAGCAGTCGTGTTAAGTGTGTAACCCTTACTTTCGGAAATTTCCTCATCCAACCTTCAGACGCTATACCTCTATCCAACCATTCTTGAATGTTAGCTCTCCCAAATTGCATATTCGACCAAGTAAATCTATACCCCACAAATCCAAATCTTGCAATCCATAACTATCCAAATACTCTCGAAACTGAAGCATTCGCGTATCTCGCCTCGCATTTCCCCCATCTTCTCATAATAAAAAAGAATTTCATTGAAATCACCAAGGACTAACCATGGTAATTGACTCAAACCAGCAAGATGAGCCAATATCCTCCAAGTCTTCCACTTCTGACAATCCTCTAGAAACCCATATATCCCAGTAAATCTCCATGGATCCTCTAGAAACCCATATATCTCCAGTAAATCTTCAGTACAGGAACTTTCCGAAGGTTCCCAAGCCCTCGACAGTTCTATCCAAAATAACTCATTGTTCCTGGTGGGACTGCCCCCATGCAGCCTCCGTCGATATATATGATTTGGCTTCCTCCTTCATTTTTTTCTCAGGTCATTCCACACATGCATCCTCCTCCTCTGTAATTTGAACAACTCACTTCCCCAAAATAGAGTCCACATCTCCAATAAATCTCGGAGTATACCCCACCAATTGTGTCTCCCTCTTCCATGATCGATGTACCCGTCCACTCGCCACCTTGTCGAATTCTGGAAGAGAAGTGTGAATCACCATTGTTTGTGTGACTAGAGTTGTGTGGGGGATTATGGTTACTGACGAAGGGTCGATTGAAACTTGGTTTGAGTTTATGGACGAAACACATGAAGGCTCGACTATAGGTTGGTTAGCAATGACCATAGATATATACATGATCTCAGTATGGAGCGAGGCTAAAGGACTTGGTAGCAGCGTCACTTTAGCAAGTTACGAATGGAGATTTTGGAAAATATAAGAGATGGGTATTGTAGTTTGGGTAATTTGGTTCGTAGTAATTTGGGCAAGGATTTATCTACGGGTAGAAGGTTGGGTAGTTTATGATGTTTGTGGTAAATTAGTTTGGGGACTAATTTCTGAGCTAATAAGGGCTTGTGTAGAAGTGTGATTCTGGGTAGGTAGGCTTGGTTCGAGGACAGTGGGTTTAGATATCTAGTTCGTTGCCTTTGGAATTGTTGCAGATTCCACAGTATGGATATTTGGGTTATTAGATAGTGAATCTGCTCGAACATGGACCGTATCACACTTCTCTCCCTTTAGCCTACGACCCATGGTAGCCTTAATTCCCAGCCCGTACGCCATTTCTCCAGGGTCATTTAGGTCATTTCAGTCGATGTTGCGGGATTTGAAAAAGTGACCTATAACCCCATAACAATAGCAGACTGACGGTAAGTTTTCATACTGTACCGGGATCCACATCTGATTTTCGCCATGTTTGAGCTAATTTATTTCTTAAGTGATTTGTTTATATCAATCCCAGTCTTAAATCTCAAAACTGGTTCGACTCCATCACCGATGGCTTATCGTAGCATTCAATCAGCCCAACTCATGACGCCAAGATTCAGATTGCATCCTCTGTTTGGTAAGTCAACGACAGATCATAAGCACGGACCCAGATAAAGACCGAGTTAATTGAGATGGAATAGGGTTGTTCGAATCCAAAAAGAGTCTTGACAGCAAAAAGATGACCATCAAACGTGAACAACCGCATACCCTTCCCTACTCCCTTGTCGTGAGCTTACCTTTTGGCTTGAACGCTTTCGTCATAACATCCACTAGAGCAAATCCGTTGATAGCTTTTTCAGTACACACTCGCCCCACCAAGCAAACTGGTTTCATAATATCAATGCTCCCCATAACTGCTACATCAACCACGTCGTCCTCATCGCCCCCAGGTAGACTACTTAACGAAGCCATAACACCTCTAAAAAATTTTGAATATGGGTAGCCAAACGAAACTTGCGAATATGTGAGGATTTTTAGTTTCATATTTGCTTTTGTCCACTATTTTTTTAGTTAGTGCCTATGTGAGGATTTTTTTTAATGGGCACAATATAGATGAGGTATGTAATCAAAGAGCCAAGCCTTGGCCTTCTAATCGGCATGCCAACTACCAAGTAAAGAAAAATTTCTAGGAACCCAAGTTCATATCATTGTTTATATATACTATCATTATTATCCATATTCATTGTTATTGTTAAAACATGCTCGATTTTATAATAGTGACAGTGTGCATACGTAACAGTGATAATGTGCATACGTAACAATGATATATGACAAAATCGTGTTCACATGAACTCAGGTCCACATAAGTTTTTGACAAATTCATATAGAATCACCAAAACTTTATTTAGGCAACACCAAAAAAAAAAAAAAAAAACTGACCTTATTTAATGTCAAAATCCTGTCATTATTGTCTCTCTAGTTAAACACTTTTAGTGATGGAAAAAAAATCCTTAATGACAGGACATGTCACTAAGATCATTAGCTTGAGAATTATAATGACAGGGTCTCTGTTGTTAAGGATGGATTTTCGTTTACTTATTAGGTTATACTTATACATGTGATTTTCATTATTCATTGCTCCGGGAAATTTCTAGTTCATCAGGGGAATTCAATACCTAATAATTAAATTAATTGTTGTTAGCATCTATATTAAGTAGTGTAACCTAATACCATGTTAAAAAAAAATGTGATCGAATCTATCGTTCATCTAATTCGAACCTAATTAATATTGGGAACTTTTTTTTTTTTTTTTACAAAAACTCAACCATAGAAATCGTCTTAATTTGTGATTGAAGAGAGGTAAATTCTCTTTATGATGTAGCATGTTCTGCTCATTTAGGAACACAAATTTAAAGTTTAAACATTGAACTTACTTAAAATCTATCAAGGTCCACAAATATGATTGTGGGGCTGGTTTCCAGCTATACCTCTCTTTACCGACTATAGGAATTATAGGCTACAGTAATTATTAATTATGGACAACTTTAATAAGATTGCCCTAGTATTTAATGATTTGAGAATTAAATTGTAATTATACTATTAGCTAATTTAATAGTGATTGTTCGATCGATTGCTATAAATTTGAACTCAATAATATTCATTATTTTGAACTAATTTATACAATCTCAATGAATTTACGAGAGCCTTCGTTCCAAATTCATCGATGAGAATGAAAATGTTGTTTTTTCTCTATGCCCTTAATATGTTGGAGGAAGGATTTTCTGCTTGATACTTATAGCATTAGTGTTTTACTTTAATTTAATTTTGAAAAAAAAATGAAATAGAAAGAGTTTGCTGGTGGCGGTAGAAGAAACGATTGAAAAGAAATGATGGTAGAAAGTGAAAACGTTAATCAAAATAGTATCATTAATCATATTTTGTTCTCATTAATCAACATAATTACCTAATAACCATTCTCCTTGAAGAATTTTTAACCAAGCACCCTTAAAATAGCATAACTTAATTGGATGGATATTTGTTTGTAAAACGGGCCTCGTTTGAGACGATTAATTAAAATTAATAAAAAAAAATGTATAGATTAATGCATGCATAAATTAATAAGTGTAAAGTATTATATGAAAATAGTTTATAATAAACTTACTATGAAACTATATTAAAGTATCGAATATTTGACCAGAAGTATCGATAATTTCACCAAGAGTATCATTAATTTATAAGGTCGGTGATATTATATTGTAATTGTTGTAAAAAAATTGAACCCTAATTAATGATACTCCTCGTAAAATTATCGATACTTCTGATTAAATACTCGACATTTTAAAACAGTTTTATGATAAACTTATCTTAATCATTTTTATATAAAACTTTCTCATTAATAAGAAGTTAAATTACATTTAATGTAGTTCATGGCCCATATCGCACGCTCCAGAATTTGTCTTATGTTTGTGATACAAATGCAATATAACGAAATAGTATATCCCTCTTAAAATAAACGCCTTTTTTTCCCCTAAAAGAACTACTATAGGTGCAGTAATTTGTACGGTATGAACAGTTAGGAAATCCCTACGAATCCAAAATTTGGCATGTTATTGATGTAAAAAATCTGGCATGTAACGAATACTAAATCGAAATTTCGATTTGGTATTAATGTTTATCTTTCAACGTGCATGATGATATTCAAGCTCTAAAAAAAAAAAAAAAAAACGTGATGTAATATTTAGTTCAGTGTCTCACGGCATGCATGTCTGCCTGTAAATTTAAAAGTTAAAACTGAAATATAATTAAATTAACGAATGTATAGTTTAGAACTAAAAAGAATTTTTTTTATTACTTTTATGAGATTCCATTCTATCAAACACGTATACCAAAATTATTTCGATAACGTCTAAGGAAAATTAAATAAATAAATTGATTTCACACTTCTCTATAAGTTCAAATTTTTAAATGAGTCGTGATTATTTTATTGTATCAAAGCCAAAAGACTCATGCTCAAATGATAATCTTGGGTTCAATTCTTGATTAGAGCAACTTCGTCCATATTAAATTGTCTTTCAACGTCCAAACCTAGTGATGAGCATTCGGTTATTCGGTCATCGAACCGAATAGTGAAAGAAATAACTGAAAAGCCGGTAATCGAAACCGAACCGAATACCACTCAAATTGAATTTTAATCGAACTGAAATATTTCGATTAGGTTATTAACCGAAATAAGCGAAATGTATTATGTGTAATTTTTTTGGGTCTCTTCTTTTTCTTTTTTACTTTTTAGGCTGAAATAATAACAAAAAATCTTTTAAAAGTTCATAAAACAACTATTATTCCTAAATCATTTACATAAGTATATTAACATCCTAATTAATTAAGAGTCAATAAAAAATAAAAATTAGCATCCAAGAATTAGTCAAATACTAAAATAACTGTTCAACAATATTTCATAATAAAAGTACAATGTACATACTAGTCCAAAATAGATTAATAGTCTATATTGCACACATAATAACAATCTACAATAATATGCACAATCATGAACCAAAATAATTAATATATTATTAATTATTAATTTTTTTTAATACATTGTTATAATTATTATTAATTAAATTCAGTTTTCAGTTAACTCAATGTTTTTTCTTACAATAACCGAAATCGAACCGAAATATTTAAATTTTTAGATTTTGAAAACTGAAACCGAACCAAATTGTACATTTCGATTCGGTTCGATTGGTTAGTTCGGTTTTAACCAATTAGTACACACCCTTATCAAACCATCAAACTAGGATAACTTTGTAGCAGTACTATAATTATTCCACAAAAAATGGTCATGTTTTTTTATACGCGGTTTAATGCGATATGTTTGAGGATATTATGGATATTGTGAGGTCCATTTTTAAATAAAATGATGGTTTATAACGTAATTGTTAGGTTAATCTGTTTCTTGCCCGAAAAGTGAAAGTAAAATATTGATCACTATTTCGTTGGGCCGGCCCAAATTAGTAGAGGAAGAATGGGCTCAATAATTTTGGCATGTTCAACAACCCTCATTAACAGCCATAATATATAGATACAGTCAACACTAGATACTAGGATAGGCTGCATGTTGATCTGTCTAAGGGTGGGGGGCCTGTTTGGGGCTTCCAAAATCAAAAGGAAAATGTACACTCATACTTAGCAAAAGGTACTCCACATTTTTGCTGGAAAAAAGTAATTAAATGTCATCAATGATGGACATAATAATCAAGCTGCAAAATTAACAGCACATGCAAAGTTTTAAAATTTAGGTCAGCAGAAAATAAAAGAGTTGCCGTGCCACCACGTGATCCCATAAGAGCAAAAAGATGATATTTTTGAAAATTATCTTTTTCTTATGATTTATTCAGGGTAGCTATAATCTAGCTATATTGACTTTTTTTCTTAAATTTAAATTGGGACATAATGAGTGGCCTCCTCATGTGAACTATGATTCACGCAGACTCTTTTTTTATCTAGTATTACTGTTATGTATAATAAGTGTTATATATTATTGTATACACAAAATATCACTGATTTTAAACAGTAACACTTAGTATATACAACAGTGATACTTAAAAAAAAAGGTTCATGGTGAATTTAAGTTCACATAAATTTATGGCGAATATAATATATAGCAATATAATGGCCCAAGTGAAGTGAGTATTAGGAATGCCCCTTTTTTCTTGGCATCTTATCATATATATATTACGGAGCACCTCTTTCTGTTTCAAGACTACTTCACTCATATTCATTTGTAGAGGTTCCCCCACCCCCACCCCCACCCCCACCCTCCAGAAGAACAAAAAAATGGGAAGGCCTCCATGTTGTGATAAAGTAGGCATCAAGAAAGGACCCTGGACGCCCGAAGAAGACATCATTTTGGTGTCGTATATTCAAGAACATGGTCCCGGCAATTGGAGGGCCGTACCTACCAACACCGGTACCATCTCTTTCTTTCTCTCATATTAGTTTTTCAATTCAAAATTTGATCTTAATTTATGCTCGATGTTGTTGGCAAGGCCTTATGCGGTGCAGCAAGAGTTGCAGACTTAGATGGACTAATTACCTGAGGCCAGGCATCAAGAGGGGCAATTTCACCCCACATGAAGAAGGGATGATTATCCATCTCCAAGCTTTATTAGGCAACAAGTAATTATCTTGTCTAGTATTCAATACTATTATTTATGAATATTATGATTATCTGAAATATTATTTTGAACAGATGGGCAGCTATAGCTACATACCTGCCACAAAGAACAGACAATGACATCAAGAATTATTGGAACACACACTTGAAAAAAAAGCTCAAGAAATTCCAATCCAATTTGGAGCCCCAAATATCCTCCGAGGCCGCATATCACCAATTCATGTCCAAAACCTACGTCCAAAGATCAGAAATCGAGATTAAGGGCCCCGAGAATTCATCCATATACGCTTCGAGCGCGGAGAACATCTCAAGGCTTCTAGAAGGTTGGATGAGGTCATCATCCCCTCTCCAAGCTAATAGCGATTTCGGGAAAAACCCGGGCGAGATCCAGAGGATTGATCATGATTTGGAGAACATGTTGACTTTTGATCACCAGGGTTTGACCACCAATTGTGAGAAATCATCCTGTGATTCTGGGAGCAGTGGACTGCTTGATCATCATCATTTCGACCGGACCGCCAGTAATCCTCCGTTGTCGTTTCTCGAGAAGTGGTTGCTGGATGAAAGTGCAACTCAAGTTGAAGGAGGGATGGAACTCCCATCAATATTCTAGTCATTTTCAATATTTTGTGCTTCTAAGTAAGTTGCAAATTGCATGGAGTAATTATTATTAGGTGCAGAAATAGGAGGATTATAATTAGTATCTGAAATATATAAATTTTCAGAAACTAATCTTCTATTTAGGGTTCCAAAAAGTTGGATCACTCTTCTCTTTTTTTTTTCTCAACTGTAACTTCATATTAGTAACCGTTAATTATGGTATATTTTTTTTATTCAAATATTATATAAATGTTTAGTGGGCATGTACTCAAATGAAAGAGATAATCCATGATGATTTGTGATTTTTGATTTGTGAATGAATTGATCAATTAGTTGACTAACATGAATGATTACCAGAGAATATTGTATATACTTCTCAGGAAAAATATAAATTTAATGGTGATCAATGTTACAATTATGTACATATTTATTAGGCCGACGGTAGAGATGGCGACTACAAATAAGTACAATAAATAAGTGGAAAGCACCACATTAAATCCATGGCCAGCGAAAGGGAAATTGTTGAATGTTACTTGTATATCAGCCCCACTAGAAAATTTAAAAAACCGCAAATGCTCTAGATTTAGTGCGACAAATAAAAATATTGTCCATGCCAACTTTTCCATTAATAATGTTGGATAATTTTTGCATCCTACGATTAACCCTTGTGTGCTTTTTTCTTGCTAAAAATCAAATTCACGTACCTGCATGTAATACCTAGCTATATAAATATAATATAATAAAGAGTTCCATCAATCTACATGCATGCCAGAAGGTTCGATTTGGCCATTGATCATGATTTCTTCTATGCCATATATAAGTCAACAATTAGTACAAAATTCAGGTTTTAATTTTGGACGGTTACGAAATTAGAGGGACGAATTTTTTATATTATTTGTTCTCCCCCCCAAATTCAATTTGTATACACAATTTACAGCATGTACATATAATTCGTTTTACAGAATAATATTACATGAAATCTAATTGTAATGTGCATATCAATTGAATAATATTACTTTTGAATAATATATTATTTATTTTATTGAATGGTACGTATTACTAGAAACTAGTTGTAGGTGCATACAAACAATTGGTTCACACAAGTGTAACCCGCTATTTTTTTTTTCTTGACTAGTGTCATTAACAAACAGCAATTTCCTAATTCGTTTACCAAGTAAATGTGATACTTATTTTGTTAGTAAGCGTTCAGGATGAACATTCCTTAGATGACTTTTATTGCCGCGATTTAATTATAACTTCACCTAAATGGCTAAATGGGTAACAAATCGAGAAATCATTTAAATTTGAGGGAAATTTGATTCTTTTGTTTATTTTTTATAATCCGTTCAAGTTTTTGGATCTTTAACATGTGCACATATAATACATAATTGCTAAAAAAAAAAAAAAAATTGGGTATTACATACATCGGTACATGTATAATGCATCTGGATTAAGGAACACAAAATAGAGCGGGGAAGGGGACAACCTTTCTTTTGCAGAGTAAAGTTATATATTGTGAACCAATTTCACCATTAAATCTGTGCATTAATTGTGTATTTTTAACAGTATTAGTTGTTTTATTAAAATGTATTAATTTGATAATAATATTGTATAATGAAATCAACCTTAAAATAAAACTGATTTACAAAATATGAAAACATGATTAGTTAGGATTGCATGCTGAAGTATTGAATGGCCGATGTGTATAAATACTTGTTCACAAAAAGTAAAGTGGAAGGGCAAGAATGGGACATGCAATTATAAGAAGAAGAGGAAGAAACTAGAAAGACAGCAAGGATGCATAATTTGGACAGCATAGTATCACGAAAGTCTTGCCACTGAATACGGTGATTACTGTGTTTCCCAATTTATCCCTCAAGAGAGAGGGAAACATGTGAGTTTTCTTCACCTTTCGGCGTAGGAAACTGGAGTTTAATTAATTTGTGGATACTACTTATTCACCAGTGAAGACTTTTGCCTTGTGATCAACTTAACATCTCTGATGAGTCCATCAAGTAGGGGCGCTGACAATTTCATCCCACGAAATCTCCTGTGTTTTATGTTACATTATCTAAGAAAATGACACATAATTAATACTTAAATGTGGAACTGTAAAATTATAAATGTGATTAGTTAGTTTATATACAAATGTTCTAACATGCATGAAATATCATGTAAACAATTAAAAAAGATTGGATCACAAAAAAAGGGAAAAAAAAAATGAGTGTCGATTGATTTGCACTGGCCTTACATCTCGGCAAATTTACATAAAATTGTTTTTTTTTTTTTTTTTTTTTGTTATATTCGTTTTAGAGTTTTAGAATTTTGACTATTAATTAGAAAAACAATCAATTTTTCGCTGATTTGTATAGACAGTCAGTTATTTATATAAATAAAATTTTATCGATTTAGAACTGAAAGATAGTAAAACTATCAATTTAGTATCTAAAAGATTTTTATATTTTTTCAGAGTGTGAAAGACAATCAATATTCAGGACCTGAAAGTCGAAAGATAGAGACTATTAATTTACGAATCATACATTTTAAGACCATGTTTGACCTATATTTCTAGATATGCAATTATAGTTTATAAATTATAATTCCAAAAAATAAAAATAAAAATTTAATTTCACATGATTGAAAAATATAAAAAAAACACTAATAATGGAAAATAATAATAACATATAAATTACTAGTGCTAAACCCGCGATTATCGCGGAACTGTATATAAAATTTATGGTAAAGTTATTAATTAATTTATTTTAAGTATTATAAATGTGGTTACTATTATTATTTTAATTATTCGATATTTTTATTGTATTTTTTAAAATGTTAGCTAATAATAAATAATTCTATTTCAATGACAATAAACTATAAATTCATGACATCTATTATTGATCAAATGTTTAGAAAATAATGCTTACAAATTGCGGAAAATCTCTCTATAAACAACATTTGTGGTGTATTTGGAAGGATTTCCTTTAGAATCAAGTGACAAAATCTTCAATCTTCTACTCGAACTAACTCCGGATACTGCAACATAAAGTTGACCATGAGTGAAAACAGGCTTGGGAAGATACAATCCAACAGTAGAAAGCGATTGCCCTTGACTTTTATTTATTTTCATGACAAAACACAGTAGAATTGGAAATTGTCACCTTGTAAAATATACCGGCATTGTAGGATTAAAATTTGTCAATGTAATTCTTGAAATGAAGACTTTATTTCCAATATTCCTTCCAGATATTATTTCAGTCTAGAGAATGTGGTTATCAAGTTTTGTGACGATCAATCTTGTTCCATTGTACAAATCGGATTTGTGATCAATACTTCTTAGTAACACTATAGACACTCCTTCTTTCAAGATCAGACGGTGATTTGACATTCCAGAACAACTAACAGAATTTAAAAATTCAACTATAATCATCTGTCCATTACCTCCCTCTCGAAATTTAGAGACACAAATACTGTCTGAGCTTAAGTATACTTTAGTATCACCCGAAATCAGATAAAAACTTATCATTTATAAACTCCACATCTCAATGAGTGGGTGCAAGTATTGCTTTATCCTCAAAGTATTTATTTGTCCTTAAATTATCAATCAAGGATGGATAAATATTTTTTTATTATAGATGCAATTGGAGCAACAACATCACAAATTAAATTATCTTTCAGAATCTCAATCTCAGTGACATCATCTTGCCTATTTCTAATTTTCTCATCACCAACTTTCAAATTCCACCTTGAGAAGTTAACAATATCATCATCATTTGAGGACGTATTGAGATCAGAACGTTGTAATCTCATGTTCTTCGTCAATCTTAAATTCTTAATATTGAAAACAAATAAGATGTATTTAGTTTTTCAATAATAATTTTAAAAAAATATATTACTCCATCATTTAATAAAAGATGCATAAAATACCTTGCAATGATCTCACAAATATGAAGCATTGATAGTTGAGTGCACAATATCCTCTCGACTTCCTTTGGGTATAACATGGAGTCTCTTTCTGAAATCTCTTCCAAGCACAATAATTTTACCACCAAAAAGACATATCACTCATGGTTCCATCTAGAGATCTAACAATATCCCTCAAGTTTCTATCCAAAGCTAAATCTGTTAATCGTTGGTGTCTCATCTCATATAATAAGCTTTGTCTTCAATAATAATAAGGACAAATGTGTCCCCAGCTTTATGTTACACGTGAAGGTCTCATCAATATTAAGCGGTATAACAAATCTTGAATGAGCAGTACGTCCGTCGGACAGAAGAGTGATGTTATTCCACTTGATGCAACATTAAGAACTATATTGTCTTCCGAACGTATTGTTGCGGAGATCGTTCTCCAAATGAATGTCTTTCCAGTTCCACCATATCCGTATAAAAAGAAGACTCTTCCTTTTTGCAACCAAACAACTTCAAGTATTTCACTAACCACAAATTTTTGTTCTTGAGTTAGAGTTGAATTTAACTTGTCATATTCTTCTCTTTGTTCAGGCCAATCGTAATTCAATTCTTGTTATTTACTACATCTTTCTCAAACTCAAAATCTGGTACTGACATTGATGTAAATCTACTCAAAGTGGATCCATTCATCTGCAGTAGCTTATCAATTTTAATTAAAGCCAACTTGTTCAACTTTTCACTGTTAAGCTATAAATCTAAAAAAAACATTACAAAAAAATTTAATTGTAAATTATTTTTACAATCTAAATCAATTAATTTTTTTTAAAGATGTTATACCTGTAATATTCAATGTTCATCTTCTTTTATAGAGTATATCATCTGGCATACACTCCCACGTCTTTTCGAACACGGTTTCTGGAGAGTTCATTGAAGATGACATGAGAAGAATAATCAATAAGTTCCTCACGTGATGAGCGTTTGTCCAATAACTTGCCTCTGTTATCCCATCAATGTACTCAAGATCATCATCCAGCAATCTCATTGAATAGCAAGCATCCTTAAAGGTAACATACACAATATCACCAATGGTTCGTATCATCTCAAAAGATGTTGATTCGTTATTATAAGACAATAAGAGATACAAATAATACTCTTCACCAGCCCCCAATAGAACACTGTATATTCTTCCCAGAGAAAATCTATTGTACTTTCTCTTTTCCCACTAATATTATTTTCTACCCCAAACATACATCTTTGGAAATTCCAGATAAGTCAGCTTCTTTGCATCCTCATCATCAGTTTTATTTTTATCCATCCACGCCAAGAACATTGATTTACCTGAAGATGGTCTTTCGAGTACATCGTCAATGTAATCTTCATCTCGAAAAATAACTCTCTGTTGATTAGGAAGATGGAAATCCAATCTCATAACCGCTGGATACCTATAATGTATATCGAACTGAAGAGTTCTCCAAACTGCTTCACACGAAGATATGTATCTGCAGTTTACGAAATTTTCCACTTCGCCTTTTGATTTTTATTCACCTTTAGTGGCCCCTTTCTTCTCCACATTAGCTATAACCCATCAACTCCTTTATTGATATACTTGAACAAATACTTGGTGAATTTATACCTATTACACCACTCAACATTTATAGTACCTTGATACCTTCGCAACAATATTGGACTGTAAAGAACTACAAAACGGTTATCCAAATGAACAATTCCTTTATCAACAGTGACCCCTGTACTTCTTCTTCTATACAGTGGGAAACCTTCATCATCAACATATGTAAACTCATTATAACTCTTTGGGAAATTTTTTGAGCAAATGTTGTTGACCATGCAAGGAGAATTTATTTTCACCAATCCACAGGGTTAGTGAATCATGCAGTCACTTACCAAATCATACAAAATACATCATCATCTCTATCTAGTATTTCTACAGATATGATACGGTCAACATCCTTCGGATTTGGAATTTTGTTTTCATGGTTTAGAAACAAAAGAATTTGAGCATGTAACAATCCTCTTTTCTGAAATTCCACTGAGTATAACACTACATATTGAAAATATTTGAATCAAGTTATATTCTAAAATAATTTAATAGAAATATAAATTTATTTTATTCATGAAAGATAAATATTATGGAGCTGAAAATTTAATAAATATAAAAAGATAAACTTACATGCATCAATTTTTTCAAATATTTGAAGTTCCTTAAACTCCTTCACAATACGATCAAATTTCATCTTAAACATTCTGTAGAGAATATATGGCCTATCAACAGATTCAAGACCTTTCTCATTTAAGAATCTTGTAATCTGGGGCCATTTTATATTGCAAGTAATTGTGATAAATAAATCTGGGTAAGAAAAACACTTGCAAAGTGTCATGACATCTTGAAAATTTTGAATCATATACCTAGGTCTGTCTGTGAAGGATGCAAATATTATTCTTTTACCCGTAGAAGATGAATCCACATCACCTCTATCAACTGTAATTTTCATATCATTCACTCTGCTAGACCTCAATTTAACTTGATTAAATTTTATAAATAACAACCTTTCCGACTAAATCATAGTATATGAATCCACCAAAAATTGCTGGAAAAGTCTCTTAGATAGGAATAAAGTTTGTTTCATTATTATGCTCATGTATCCTAAATGAAAAGAATTCTCGCATTGTTAGTCTGATTTTTTTTTCTTGTTGTAAAACCAGCATCATTATGAACCACATCAATCCTATAAACATCCTCGTCATACAAGAACAATAAATGATACTGTAATGGAACATAAGATGGATGCAATTCACTTATTCTTTACAATTCACCGCTACGAGTCTTTTAGTATCACATCTCTTTTTTCCATAGCTGCATCATGTCCCCTGGAATAAGAGCTACAACTTCAGAAGCAGTAGGAAGGTTATAAACTCTTCCAACTGAACTCCTTCTTTCTAGCAAATTTAATCACAAATTTGGCTCACCTCCAGACATAATACTTTTCCTTGCGAAATTGCATGCAAATGGGTTGAAAGTATCCACCATCCTCTTAAGTTCACCAACAATACTATCATTCAGTTTATCCTTCAATCTCCTCAAGTACAAATAAAATAATTGAATTGATTTAAAAAATTAATTATAATTATTATATTTTATAATTTGTTCAACTAAAATAATACAAAATATAAAATATATAGTAAGAATCAGACTCATCACAATGCAAAATTTTTTTTCCTTTATTGATTCTCATTTCGTCTAAATCTTCTAATTTTTTTTGGTGAATCTATACATCTCAATATATTGTTTATATTTTTCTTTTGTAGGATAAGAATCTATACATCTCAATGTATTGTAAATTTCATTAATTCATCTTTCGTGTGAATCCGTATTTCTTTTTTGCAGGATATGAATCTATAATTGTCAAGGTATTTATATTTTATTTTATGTTTTTGATCATTTAATTGTATTAATTTAATCCGCATCTTTTGCTTAATCTCTTTTACTAATGATTATTTCAATGTATATTATAATAATTCTTTAATTTGAATGTTATAGATACATCAAAATATACCTTTGATATTTTCAATTGATTAACAAATCTGTTTTTTTTTTAAAATCGATAATAATGTAAATTCTTGACTATTTTTTTAATATGATGAAAACTTTCTTAATCATTCTTTATAGATAAAACATAAGCATCGAATCTTGGAGAATAAATTTTAATATGATGAATCATTTCGAAAATAATTTATATTTTTTATATTTTTAATAGTTGAATACTTTCTACTATGTAAAATTCTGATTTTTTTTTTAAATTCGAATATTTATTAAATATGTTAATATTGTTGCTCTTAGTTTTTTTTAAAGGAAAAAATGACTCTTTTCAAAATATGTGATTTAATATTGTAAATTCATACATCAATCAATATATAAATTTATCTTAATTATATACTTTATTTATTTATATTAATTTTAAATTTAATTTTATGCTATATTTTTTGTATCATTGAATATAGATTACTTATATTAGGTAAATTTGACTCTTTTATAAAACATGTATTTTAATTAATCTTAATTTATATATTATCTAAATACATCCCATTTTTATGAATATATAAATATAGACTAATTATATTAGGAAAAGTTGATTACTTTTTTATAGTATGATTTAAGTCATATATTTTCGAATTACATAAAATATTAGGTAAATTTGACTCTTTATAAAACATGTGTTTTAATCAATCTCAACTTAAAATTTGTCTAAATACACTCTATTTTTATGAATAATTAAATATAGATTTCATAGATGTCATAATTTTTTCCTTTCAATTGGATTTCATAGCTTATAAATAATGTTGCATAGTGATATAAAGAGATTCGACCTTTTTTTTTTAATTAGATGAATGTATATTGTAAGTTGAGAATCTTTGTGAAAATATTATTATTTTAATATATAAAAGATCACATGACATAGTATTTTAAAATTTACTATTTTGGAATGCAATTTCGAAATTAGGGACTATATCATCATATTATATTAGTCAATTTTTTCTAATATAATTAATCTTTTATCAAGAAATTTAAAATTGATGTAAATAAGTAAAATATATAATTAGTTTAAATTTATATATTGATTGGTGTATGACTTTATAGTTAAATCACATGTTTTAAAAAGATCAAATTTTCCTAAAAATATTGAAGACATTAAATTATTTTTGAATTTAAAAAACAATTAGAATTGTTACTCAGTTGAATTTATCAAAGACATATTTTGGTTGTATATATAACATTCAAATTCATACACAAAAAAATATTTATTATTAATGAATCATGATCGAATTTTTTTTAAAAAGATATCCACCATCCAAAAATAGTTGAAAAATATTAGTTTGAAGAATACATTATTTACTTATTTTGTTTTTAAAGATACCACTAACCAAAAATTTAGGATTTAGGAATGTAGGATAATATAAAATTACCTAATAAATTATCTTACTAAATTATCATTCAAAATTAGTCAACTTTTCCTAATATATTCAAATTGAAATTTAAAATTGATTAAATAAGTAAAGTTTATAATTATTATAAATTAATATATTGTTTCTAATATAATTATTTTAAATCTAATCTTTTAAAATAATATATAAAATATATCCATCATCCATATTTGTTAAAGATCCGAATAATTAATATTTTATAAAGAGTCTAATATATATTCCTAAAATATTTGGATATTCGTATATTTGATATATTCCTAATATTCGTATAATTAATTATTCCAATATATATTCGTATATTTGATATATTCGTATATTTTAAAATATTCGTATAATTAATTAAAATATTTGAATATTCGTATATTTAATTATTCCTAATATATATTCGTATAATTATTACATAAAATATTAGGTATTATTTGAATATTCGTATAATTAATATTTTCGAATTACATAATATATTTCGAAAGATATATTCATCATCATCCAAATTTGAACGATTTGTCTTCATTATAGAATTAAATAAAAATAAAAATTATAACTTCTCATAAAGAATATTATTTATAGAATTGTAAATAATACATTGAATAGTAATTAATACATTATAATGTTAAAAAAAATCTAATTTTTAACATATAATCAATGATTCTTCATCTTCACAATAAAATTGATCTTCCACTTCGTCTTCATATGAAAAATTGATCATCCACTTCATCTTCATTGTTGATGTTCAATCCTAAATATATAATTAAAAAAATCACACAATAATCATTTTCATACGAATAAAATAAAATTAAACAATAATTAATAAAAAAAACAAAAATTAAATAATTAGTAAATAGAGTAAATACCTTTAGACACGTAGAAATTTGTATTCCTCCAAATCACCAAAAAAAAAAAATGAGTTTAAGAAAATGATCATTGGTAGAAGAGATTAGACAAAATATGAAGATTAAATTCATACACCAAATCTATAAAATAAAATAGAAAACAAAAAGTAAATACCTTAAGATGAAGATCCTGCAAAAAAAAGAAATATTAAGATTGAATATATTGGGATGAACATCCTGCAAGAAAAGAAAAACATGAAGATTTAGATGAAAAGAAATATAATATAAAACTTCATAGCAAAATTGAAAAGAAGAAGAAGAAGAAGAATTGGAATAGGATGTGGAGAAATTATTGTAATTGATTTTTGGTTGTGTGAGATACATGGTATATATAGAGGAAATGTGAAAAAATCAATGGTCGAGATTAGATTAGATATTAAGATTCAATGGCTGAAAATAGTTTTAAAAGTCAATGAATTGGGTGAATGAGAGGAGAGTATTTTTAAAATAGAGGCTTGAGAGCTTGCCACATAGGATTCCAAAACTTTGTCTTTATAATATATTAAGATAATACGCCAAATATGATTTCAGTATTTTCTGGATTGATAGAATCTATCTTTTAGACCCTGAATTGATTATTTTATATCTTTCAAGTATTAAATAAATAAATAAAAATTCAATCTTAAATTAATAATTTTACTAGTTTTCAAGCCTTGAATTGACATTAATCGATGATAGAATCGGAATGGCAACAGAAAATAAAAAATGGATCAAGGGGATTGAAAGAAAAATAGAAAACTATAAGTAATAGAGAAAAATAAAGAATTAAGGACCTCATAATATTTTGTTGGAGTGACATTAAAAAGCGACCTTATTTTCTATTCCCATTGAACATTATTTATGGGTTGACATGTTTATGGTACGGACCAAAATGAATATTTGAAAATATTCGTGTCCGTATCGAAGTTCGGTTATTTTAAAATTTGAGTGTCCGATATTTTATTTTCAGTATGGATCAGAATGAATTTTTAGTTACAAACTAACCGGATTGGTACGGAACAAAGTGGAGAAATGAATTTTTACTTCTTTTTTGTCATTCTCTCCTTTTAATCAATTTAAAAAAAAAAATTGATACATGCACACTCACACGAGTATTACACAACTTTAACCACAATCAAACATATATCATTCCAAGCTCGAATATAACATGTTATATGATAATGGATGATTAAAAAATTAACGCAAAACAATACTAATAGAATATCTAAAATAAGGTATATAAAATATATATATTTAAACAATCATTTTAAAATATCTTGTGGATAGAAAGTGCAATATTAAAATCACATTAATTGTAATTCTTGACACATGGTACACCATATTCATGGTTTTGGTAAGAAATGTATATACATATAGAATGAAATTAAAAGAATAAAAAATTAAATTTAAATCATTTTAATGTACACCTAAACATGAGTTAACATTGTAAGAATTTAATAGGATAAATAATATGGTGTTTGTATTTTGAAAAGAGAGAGAATTTATATTGTCGTATAATTGTACTTGAATTCAATAACACTATAATAATATTTTATGAACACAAAATAAATAATGATTAAATTTTAATACATATTTTGTTTAGTTATTCGGTTCGGTACAGACACACTCGATTTTTCTGTACGGTTAATTTGGTAATATTCAGATCCATACCAAAAAATATTCGGTTCGGTTACGGTACAGTTAAAATAAAAAAATTAACAATTTTTTCGATTCGATTCTTTTTCGGTGCAAATTTCAGTACCGGTTAAGTAATCTCCGTACTCAATTATAGGTATGTTTTGAATTCTATTGCAAAATCGAAGTTGATGTTAAGTTATTTTTTAGTAAAACTAAAAGTGGAGAGTATTTTGAAATAAAGTGATTTAATTAGAAGTAAAAAATATTTGAAAAAAAATCACCTTTTTACCAAGAATTGAATTTCATAATTCAAAAGCAATTACTACTTCTCTATAACCAATTAATTTAGTAATTGCAAATACTTTTAAAAAATGGATTCTACACGTGATAGAGAGTTTGTAAACAATCACTTCATAAAATCGCAGAGAGCATCCATGGGATTTTAAATATCTTTTGGGATAATATAGCAATTATAATTACTTGTACATAGAGCTGTTAAATGAAGTAAGCTGCTCGTGAGCTCCGCTTGTTAAAGTTCGACTCGTTAGATTAAACGAGTTCGAGCTCGAAAAATACTTGATTGCTTAACGAGCCAAGCCGAGCTCGACTCGTGAGGCTTGATAACTAAGATTTTTATTATTATTTCACTAGGCTCGTGAGACTCGTTAACGAGTCAAGTCGAGCTCGTATTATTATTCGTTAATATTAACGAGTCGAGCTCAGCTCGAATCGAGCTTGAGTATCAAGTGCTTGAGTTCATTCAACTCGAATAACAACACTACTCATAGACATGCACAAAAGGGAAAGGGAGAAGATGCAAAATACCCACTTTCCCAAACATAAAATTTATTCTACCACCTCAAGTATAAAAAATTTATTCTACCCATTTTAGTATAAAAATACCATATTAACCTTGTTTAAAAAATTTATTTTACCCATGGGAACCATCAAGATATTATCAAATAACTCGTCTTTCTATATATGGCTATCAACTCCTCTCCTTTCTTCTCCCTTCCTCTCCCCCTTCCCAAATGGTGTATCATATATGCATGACTTATGCAAATATTGTACTTTTTTGTCATGAAGAATTGATTCTTCTATGCATGCTTCCTATCGGTACTTTGTGCAATGAATAGGGAATTGATTCCTTTATTTATGTCCTATCTACCAATGTATTTTTATCATTTTATTTGAAATTTGATACCATTAAATCACACCATTCTTCTCATTTTCATGCATCTTATATCTTAAAAAAAAAACCTCTCTCTAGAATTATTTTGTTCTTGGCTTATGAAGCATCAATTAACAAGGTACATTTTTCTCTATCCATGTAAATTTTTTTTTTCATTCAATTGGTTTAGATGTTAGCATATTTTTATTAGATTTTTTTTTTTTTTTTTGGGTTGATATTGTGTTTTATAATGATTATTAAGTGAAAACATATTCTGGAAAGTGAAAGACTATATTGCTAATGAGCATTTTTTTTTAAAAACAAATAACACACTAATGGTCATTTTGATAAAAGGTTTGGTTTTTGGGTTATACAGAGAAACGAACAAAAAGGAAAATGTAGAATTACATTGAAGATTTGTAGAACTACGAATGGTCATTTTTAGGGCGAATTGATATGATTAATTGGTCAAATTATTAAACATATTTTGAGATTTGTAGAACTACAACTAGGATTATTGAATATGAAAAGAAAACACACCATGATTTGACAAAGTAAATTTACGTGAGTGTTTAATGCTTGAAAAGTTGGATTTTAAATCAAATCCCGCCCATTTTTCTTAAAGCAAAACGTATTAGGTTTATATATTAGTTAATTATTATATTTAGTTTTTTTTATATGCAAATTGCTTCTATTAAAAATTAAGTAAATACTCAGGAAAATATGTGAATAAAAAATTGAACCAAAATTGCATTAATTAAAACGGATGCGTCAAGATACTGCTCATTTTTTGTTCCTCATTTACACAAGTATGCAATGTCCACACAATATCATAAAAAACTAATGTAGGCTAATATAATTTTTTGAGATTATCTATATTATATTTTAGTCTTGTTCTGCTAATTTTAATCTTATTTTGGTTTGTCAATGGTAGATGGAAAAGAGAATTTTGATTGTTTGTTACGAAGGTTATTGGCAAGGTCTTCAGTATGTAGGTGGTGAAACGACCGCAATCTTTATTTCGATCGATCCACCATGTACATATGTCAATTTGTTGGATAGTATACATGATATAACTCAAGCGGATATGAGTGAATGGAGTTATCAGATACAAACCCTTATTGACTGCAGAGGTAAAACTGTACGATTGAAAATTAGAAATGATGGTGATGTGGCAGAGTATTTAGATTCGTACAAGGATCAAGACCTTGTTATTTTTGTGACATTGAAAAAAATAAATGGTAGTGGTAACACCATACATCAAAACAAGGAACGAGTTTTTGATTGGTTTCCTCCACAAAACCTTGAGATGCATTTAGGCAGTGATGTTGGTCCTAGTACAGTGCCCAACTCTTGTGCTCCTGAACGTCCATTTGCAGATGATCATATTCCCGTATCAGGTGAAGAGGCTCATATTTCCCAGTTTGATGAAAATGTTGGGGATGACACCAACTACAACGATAATGATGATGAAGATGATGAGGAAGAGGAGGACCAACTTAATTTTGGACGATGACAACGTATTTAAATATGCATTTTTTGCATTGGGTGCATCCATTAGTGGTTTCCTTCAATATGGAAGGCCCGTCATTGTGATTGACGGGACACACTTGAAGGGCAAGTATTGCGGGACTGCTTTTGTAGCTGTTACCCAAGATGGGAATGGACAAGTGTTTCCTTTAGCTACGGGTATTGGTGATGTTGAGAGCAATGAATCATGGACATGGTTTCTTCGTTGCATACGAGAAGCTTATGGTTGTCCGGACGAATTGTTATTTGTTTCTGATCAGCATTTGAGTATCATCCACGCGGTTAATACCGTGTATCCTGAAGCTTCACATGGTTTATGCTACCATCACCTAAAGCAGAAGCATGTTTCGTATGGGAAACGTGTGGTTCAATTATTTCACCAAGCTGCGTACACTTATCGGTTGTCTGACTACCATAGGTATTTAATGTTGAATTTATGATATATGCAATTTACATGAGTGTGTTTTATAATTTTATTATTTATATTAATGTGTTTTATTACGCTTCTTTGTAGCTTCATGGACACTTTACATCTCATGGATCAAGGTGGACGATTAATGGAAAAGCTCAACAATGCAGATCCTAAAAGATGGTCCCGTGTGCATTGTCCTGTTCGACGATATGAGTTCATGACGTCTAATGCAGCTGAGAGTTGGAACAAAAAACTGCTCTGGGCACGCAAGCTCCCAGTAACATCTATGCTAGAATGTGCGAGATTAATTCTCGAGGAATGGTTTACTGAGCGACGTGATGCAGCAAAAGCCCATACTCATATTCTTTGTGAGGAAGTCGCCAAAAAAATGATTGATGTTAAGAGTCGTGCAAGTAAGTTGGTTGTTACAAGTTTGGGTGACGGCATATATAAAGTCAAGGTTGTTGCAGATTTCTTTATGGTGAATTTGGATCTTAAAACTTGTGACTGTGAAGAGTTTGACCGCTCATTGATGCCATGTATTCATGCTGCTGCGGCTATTAGGTAACTATCTTATTTCTAATTGGTCATTTATCAATCAATATATAAGTTAAACGTTATTTTATAATGTGTTTTTATCTTTATAGGTTTGCTAATCTCAATATAAGTCAGTTTGTGCATCCTTGTTATTGGACGGAGTCTGTTAAAGGGATGTGGGGAAGTCCAATTAAGCCTGTGCCCCACCCATATTCCTGGGTAAACCCAGAGTGGGTCAATGAAATGATTTGTCTCCCACCCATGCAACCCAGACAAGCTGGCCGCCCACGACAAAACAGAAGGCCCACCGGGTTAGAATCATCGAGTTCTATGCGCAAGTCACACATTTGTTCAAGGTGTCTGCAACCAGGCCACAATCGAACCAAATGTTCCATCCCAATAGGCCTAAGTCAGGAAGTTAACCAACCTCAAGCACCAACAAGACGTGCTAGGAAATGTTCAAAATGTGGAGCAACCGGACATACTAGACGCACTTGCCTAAACCAAACAGGTTGATTTAATATATTTGTATTTTAAGGGAGAAGGTCTATTAATTCCAATATCAAGTGTCCAAAATCTTTTTTCCCGATTGTACAAGAACAATTTTTTTTTCTTTTATCTATAAGTTGGAAACTTGTTGGAATAAGGTTGGACCAGAAACTTGTTGGATTAGGTTGGAAATTCTAAGTTTTTCCAACTAGAGTTTCCAACAAAAATTTTAACCAACTTTATTTCAATAAGTTTGCATCCTAGGGCTCTTAAGGTTAAAAAAAAATTATAATTGGACAAAAAAGATTAATTTTCTACACTTGAGGAAAAAAATTAGCCACTAAAAATAGGATATTTTTGTATTTTTTTTCGTAAGTGTAATTTGCCACTTGCAGTATGAAGTATTGCTTAATGTATTTGTTTCTTGTGTTGGTGGATTATTAAGTATATTTGTTTAATTATGTACGATTCTATACATGTGTTAATGATTTTTTTAAATATTTTGTGTAGGTTAATAAGAAGACATGATCTTATTAGTCATATCCCTTCTATGACACATATCCATGGAAGGTGCACAATTAAACTAGATGATGTACTACTTAACAATGTGTTTGCATCTTTTAATTAATTCAGTGTGTAATATTCAGTACTATTACATTTTATGTTATTTTTAATTGAGTGTGTTTGTATTTTTGGAACATGTATTGTGTTGTGTCAATCAGTTGGATTTAACTCAATGCGTAAGCATAATTTAATGTATAATTAATTATAATTATATCTAATAATAATTTAATTACAGTTGAATTTTAAAATGAATAATTAGATACATGCATTTTGTAATTAATAATTAATATCTCATAAATTAATAAGTAACTATAATTTAATTTTTTTTACTTTAATAAATGGGTATGAATTTAGTAATTACTAATTTTTTTTTATCTAATTGTAATATTATTTTAATAAAATAATTATTGAACTACTTATTTATAGTTAGAATAATAAAATAAAATATTTATGGATAACTAATTATCCAATAATTTAATTTATTGATTATAAGTATCAAAATTAATAATTAAAAGACATTGGTAAGTGAGAGGTGGGTGTTGACTGAGGGGTGGGCTTAAGGATTGAGGGTTGAGGTTAAATGAGGGAGAGGAGAGGGGAGGGGGAGGGGGAGGGGAAAGTGGTCCCAATAAGGGTATTTAGGTCTTAAATTGTCAAATGGGTATAAAAAAATTTTTGAAGTTGAAATGGGTAAAATAAATTTTGTAAAGTTGAAAGTGGGCATTTTGAGGTATTTTCACGAAGGGAAATGTGATATACTAATTCGAATAAATTGGGTTAGCAAATTAAACTTATCAGCGCCACGTCAGTGGTTTCCATTTTTGAGTCAATAATATTAGGTAAGAAGGTGCAAATTTGCACAAAAGGGAACACTATACATACTAACATATATTTAAAAAAAAAAAAAAAAACTGTAAAGACAAAAATTCTCATTACAGCCTTTTTTAGTTAAAAAAAATTCATTAAAAATTATTTTCTATTATTAAAGATTTTTACCTAAGAAACTATATATAATGACATCATTTTTATGGACAGTTTTCTTCTAGATTGCGATTCATAAATTTAGTGTATAAAAGTTAAAGATAAAACTTATATAACTTATGAACTTCTCCCAATTCAATTATATTTTAAAGGAAAGCAAATTCGAAATATAGAAATGGAAATTGGAACTCTCTGACCTCACTCACAACCCACTAAAGACAAATATGGTCAAACTTAGACGACCAAATAATTTTATTCATTAATACATGTCCTATATAATATATGTGTGTGACAAATTCTTGCAACATCACTTCTATGGAATAATGTTACTCATTTAGTAAATAGTATTATTTATTTCACTGAATGATATCATTCGAAAAGTTTGGACCATGCACATCAATTTAATATTATTACTCATTTTACTAAATAATATATATATATATATATATATATATATATATATATATATATATATATATATATATATATATACATACTTAAAATAGCTAGGTATATTGTAAAAACTAATCCATTTCAAAATTAGGCGATATCATCATGACTCAAAAAATTTCATACTAGCTAGATAATCGCACTCGAGCTATTAAACATTGTATATATTAAATATATTTACAAAAATTAAAGTCGAACAATTGAGTTTGATTTCCTGTAATATGTTATATAGTTACGTGGCATTGAAAACCCTAATGACGTTGATCCTGTAACTAGGCACCGGGGCACACCTCTTACTCACGTGGCCAACCTAGTTGTGCGCCACGTTACCAGACTTTTCAATTTGCCACAACTTAATTAAATATTTTTGCGATTTTTTTAAACAGTGGATTTTATTTTATTTTGTCTAAAAAAAGATGGGGGCTAATTCATGGGTTATATATATTCATGACGATCATTAACACTAGGGTGGGGTTTTCTCATATCAGATATCACATGCATTACCAACACATGGTTATTGTTAGGTGCCTAAGAGGAGTAATGCATGTGTGCGAAAGAAGATTTAATAAATTTACCAACCTTTTAATCCCGGGGTTATATCATAATTACACAAGCACAGCTAGACTATAATGAAGTCCAACTCTCTATATATATCTACTTAGATGAGAGTGTCCCGCATATTGCGCGCTATTTTATATATATATATATTATAATACATTATATATACATAATAAATGTATTTACCGTAATTCAATATAATTATATTATATAATTTTTTTAAAACATACTACCCCTGTCCCCCAAAAGTATGGTTTTTGTTATTTTTAACAATTTTATTTTCTTCACCATTTAATCATCACTTAATATTTTCACATGTCATAAATTTTATACTTACAAACAACAACTTAACTCATAATGGATCACGCAAAACACCAAAATATCCTTACTTTATCTATTTTATCTATGTTTTGCTAAGACTTGGCAAAAACAAACGACCATACTTTTGGGGGACGGAGGGAGTAATATATTACATTTTAAACGCACTTAAGTCAATATAAAAGTGATATAATAAATTCAATTTGAGATAAAAAGAAATCGAACAATTAGAGTTTTGGTGCATTGTATTTTCTAAATAATAAGAATTCATTAATTAAATGTTAAAATGTTAAATAATTAATTTTTTTAAAAATTAATTTAATTAATCATTTAATCGCTAGAAAAACAAAAAATATTAATCAAATATAGTGAGACAATAAAATAAGTCAATTAAACATTAAAAGTTTACATAATTAGAATTTTAAAGTTTAACTAATCAATCAATAATAGTGCATAAAATACTTATAAATTGTACCCATGAGGTTCAATGTTCAAATTCTTGCACATGATTTATTATATTAAGTCACACAAATGACACATAACTATCATTAACTAGATTAATCCCCGTGTAATACGCAGATTACTGTGATACACTTGTAAAAAAAAAAAAAAAAATATATATATATATATATATATAGTAATGAAAAAAAAAAATCTTTCATTTCATACGTGATTATTCATTAGCTTTTGGCATGAGATTTAATGTGGGAGGTTTTTCTTAGTATTTGAAGGGATAAATTAAGAGTATTTAGTTCTTTTTACTTTGTGGTTATAGTAGATATTTTTTTATGGGTAAAAGTAAGGCAAATTTTTTTATTTGGGGTATTTTTGAAAGGGAGTGATGAAAATAGGGTGGAAGGGGAGGTGATCGCGAAAATAAAGGGAATCGCGCTTAGGAGAGGCGATATAAGCTTAAGTCGCGCCTACCAGAAGCGACTTTCTAATACCCGATAAACTCGCCGCTGCCAGAGGCGAGTTCCGAAACACGCCTCTACCAGAGGCGCGCCTGCAGCCCACGTGCCGGTTCTCGCGCCTACCAGAGGCGAGTCCTGCCAGCCCACGTGCACGCCTTGGCATTTTCTGTTCTCGCCTCTACCAGAGGCGCGCCTGCCAGCCCACGTGCCGTGCCAGACGCCTTGGCGTTTTCTGCTTGGCGTGGGAATACTCCCTCCCCCAACTGATATATACTCACTCCTCCTCCTCCTCCTTCTCACTCCACTCCTCAGTATCCTTCTCCTCCTTCCTATCTCACTCCTCTCCTCATTATCCTTCTTCTTCGTACTCCTTCCTTTCCTCTCTTCTTCTTCTTCTTCAAATAAGTAAAATAAAATTTGTCCTCCAAACTACAAACTTGCAGTCTCACGTACTTGAGGAATTGATATTTTGCTATCTACCTGAGGAGTACAGACACTACAAATTAAGTGGTAAATATTTCAATTTTTTTTTTATATTTTTAGAATTATTTTGCATGCAATTTTTTGAAATAGTGTATATATAGTATATATATAATGTCGATATATATATATATGTTAGAGAAATTACATGTTTTAGCATGTTACTTTTGATTTATTTTGATTTAAAATTGGTAGTAGTGTTGCTATTTCGATTTAAAATAACATTAATAAGGTCATAGTGTTGTTATTTTGATTTAAAATTGGTAGTAGTGTTGTTCTTTTGGTTTATTTTGATTTAAAATTCCATTAATAAGCTCATAGTGTGTTATTTATTTAATTGGGATTCAATTTATTTAATCAAATATATGTAGAATTTTATTTAATAAAAAATGATACACTTTTTTAATTTTTTGAATGTTTTGGTGATGCATAACTTTTATACATTTGAAGAATCGAAGAGTAAATTAGACATTTTATCAATCAAAGTTATTAAAGTAAAATTTGATTTTTTTTTAACGTGATGTTAATAACCATTATGTATACAATGTAAGTTTTATTTTTATAAAATTCTAGTGTTTTTAGTGTTTTAAAAAATCTAGATTTAATATATATAGTGTATTAAAAAACTCTAGATTACTTACTTAATGAAAATATTGATCATCATTTTAAAATTTAATTTTTGCAATCATAAGATAATTTTATTTAACTATAATAAGAGATTAAGAGATAAAATAAAATAAAATGAAATAAATGAAATTAAATAAAATATTAAAAACGAAATAAAAAATAAAAAAAACAAAATTAAAATAAACAAAATTAAAATAAATAAAATAAACGAAATAAAATAAATTTAAAAAATAAAATAAAATAATATAAAATGAATTAAACGAAATAAAATAAAATAAAACTAATTAAAATAAAAAAACGAAATTAAAATAAAATAAAATAAAATAAAATGAATAAAATAAAATAAAGTAAAATAAACGAAATTACATAAAATAAAATAAAACTAATTAAAATAAAAAAACGAAATAAAATAAAATAAAATAAACTAAATAAAATAAAATAAAACGAATTAATTTTATATTCTCAATGTATTTGAGAATTTTCTATTTAGAAAATTTTAATTTGTGAAAAATTAAGAAATGGAATTAAGAATATTAAATGTAACAATAAGACTATATATATTCCTATCTTTTGTTAATACACCCATCAAAAAGTGTTCGGAATAAAATTTCAATACTGCAAAAAAAAAAAAAACACTAAAAATGTATGGAAATTAGGGTGTTGGGTTTGATTTACTATACTAGATGTAAACATAATTGAGGCCAATAATTAATTTAGTGCCTATAGATAAAATTTTTATAAGTGTTTTGTGTTGTTGAAGATATGTCAACCTCTCGCGACATTGGAATCATTGTGCGCTCTTGCGGAGCTGTTATTGGGAAAAGAAGAGTTGATCGTATGCTTGATTTCTACGATCTATTACGTGAGTTGTCTGAGGTTACGGGATTAGATTTGCGAGTGTATTCTTTGAATGTGTCTTGCATAATAAAAAATGGGAATGCCTCGTCTAGTTGTCCTATTAGGAACAACAACGACCTACGATACTTCTTCCATCCACAAGCTGGGCTCAATTCCGTTGAGCTATTAGTGGAGGTTGAAATGAAGGTGCAGTACCCAACATCCCATGGCCAGTGGGGGAACCAGTACTATCCTTCTGAATGGCCAGGTCATGGTGGTGCCAATATGGATAGACCTTCCGACGTTGAATATCAGGCCCAACATTTAGGGTCTAGTCATGCCGGGGGTTCAGATCCTAATATTGGACCTTCTGGTATCACTGAGATGGCCCCTGTTGGGACCTCCATAGTTGATATAGCTGGTGATATATATCCAGACTTTACTTGTAATTCTGAACCAAGCGATAATGGTTCTGAGGACGAGGGGTCGTCTGATGAGGATGGTACCACTGACAATCCTTGGATGCCAACTGTTGCTGTACCAAATTTCCTAATGCCAAGAGTGAGACCTCATCCAAATTTGGTTGGAGTGCCATTTTTTGATAGGTCATGTGATGATGTACCTGTCGATTCAGCTGGTCCTTCACATTGATGTTGTAAATCCCTAGGAGCTATCAAAATGCTATCAAAATATTGTCAAAATGTTATCAAAATGTTGAATAAAATTAGTTTGTAGGATTGAATTAAAATGTTGACAATAATGTTGAATAATTTCATATACATTATCCTTTATGTGTTTGAGCTTTATGTTTTATGTGTATGATTTGTGTTAATTCTAATACATCTGTGTGAATGTTTGAATTATAGATGAATTCTGATAGAGAGGCACTGTTATATGGACCGAAGAACAGATCTGTACTCACCATGCAACAAACCCATCGGTCGAGGCTAGATTATATTAATAGGAAAACAAGCGAGACAGTGCTAAGTACATACAATGGAGGTGATGGGCCATTCTGGACATTTAGACTAGAAGACCCAAATCCTTATAAGATCGCACTCCATTCTCGTGTGGTGGACAGACTCAAGACGATGGGTTTTTACGGTCCCCTTCGTTGTGGGACATTCAGACTCGATCGTCATCTTATCACTGCATTAGTGGAGAGATGGCGTCGAGAGACGCATACGTTCCATTTCCCCGTCGGAGAGGCGACCGTCACATTGCAAGATGTTGCCATTTTATGGGGTTTACCGATAGAAGGAGAGCCCATTATACGGCGAGATGAATATAATAACTTTGATCAGTGGAAAAGCTTGTGTGAAGAGTTGATGGGCATCACCATACAACAAGATGATATGAGGGGCAATAGTGCGATCAAATTGACTTCCCTAAACGAATTGGTGAGACATTCTGTTGATATTGATGACTATACACCACAGGAGGTCGTTGATCAATATGCACGGGGGTGTGCACTTTTACTCCTGGGAACATTAATGATGCCCGACCATTCTCGAAATGCTGTCCCATTAGTCTATCTGTATTTTCTGCGGGACGTGAATACAGTCGGGGAATACAGCTGGGGAAGTGCTGTTTTAGCGAGTTTATATCGCGAACTCTGTATGGCTTGCAACTATAAATGCAAGAGCATCGCTGGACCATTATGCTTGTTGCAGGTAATCCTTGGTTAATTTAAATTACTTTTAAATATTTCTATGATTAATTGTACATTGAAATAAATTTATCATTGAACAACAGATATGGGCATGGTCAAGGATAATAACGATCCAACCATCGAACGCACATCCGATGCTCCAACAAGGGCAGATAAGTGTAGATGGTCGTAATTTGGGGCCTCCACCATATGGAGCTAGGTATTTTTCTATAGACACATTTATCTATAATTCGTTTGGATATACATACTTATTTTTTTACCTACTATAGGTGGATACATTATCACAGTCATATTGACAGCACGAGGTTTTCAATTCGTGTATATCGCGACATATTTGAGCGTTTGTCTAATGGTCAAGTAAGTTATTATTATAATGATTCAAACTAATATAAATTATTTTTTGAGAATATTGATATTAATGTTTTGTGTGTGTCTTTACAGTTTATTTGGGATCCCTATGATGTGGACGCTGAGGAGATCAGGAATCTCGAACCTCGTTGTTGGACCTTAAATTGGAGGTCGCAATGTCCATTGATCAATATTTGGATAGTGGAGCTTCACTATCCGAATAGGGTGCTCAGACAATTTGGAATGGTCCAAAACATTCCAAGTCATGTAGAGGAAAGGGACCAGAGCTTGCATGAGTATAACCGCCAGGGGAGAACCGGCTTTGATTGGACGACCAAACATGACAAATGGATTAGATATTGGAGAAGCAGGCAACCATTCATGCCTTGCACGCCTATCAACGGGGGTGATCCGGTCACGGAAGACTATATGCAGTGGTACTATGACATTACACGACGATTGATTTCACCAGAGGAGTATACCGCAGCACCGGTCCGAGGCTTCCAACCACCAAGAACGTCTGCCAGTGATGTTTTGGTAAATTATATATCACAAATTTAATTATATATTGATTTTTGATGTTTGAAATATGAATAACATTCTATTATTTTTTTGTTACAGGTAAGCTGGTTTCGAAAATTTAAAATCAGTAAACGACGGGCTCACATTGATAATAGACCATCAATGGAGGAATTTTTAGAAACAGCTGAGAATTTCATCACTGAAGTGGAGCCTATTATTGAATCTCCTACTTATCTTGAACATCCACGAGCCTCAGTTGAAAACGTAGAAGTCGGGGAAACAAGTAGAGGACAAACAAGAAGGAGGTCTGTAGAGCGTGACGGCGATGAAGGTCCTTCAACGTCTGCGAGTCGAAGAAGACATTCCTCGGCAGTGCCATCAGATTCCCCTTTTCCCCGACAAGGTACTCAATATCGAGTACCTCAATCTGCGCCCCGCACACAACATACTACTGGAAATGGTATGCAATTTACGGAATTACACTTGTAAATATGATATTCCTTGGGTTTATATTTATTTAATTATTAAATATTTTTATAACATGTTACAGATGCTTCTACATCGATGGGCCAACAGTATGGAGCGTCTCGAATTTTGGGCAACACACCAACTGCATACGGTGTGTAATTCAATATTATCAAAGTTACAATAATAAATTAAAATTATTCAAGAAATTATATTTACTTGTTTATGTATATTTCTATTAATTTGATAGATGCTCGGCAATCAAATGAGTGGCCACCTCAGCCTACGCCTCACACAAGTTATGAGTTGCCCTCATTTGGATTTGGAGCTTACGCACATCCTGCTGGAAATGGTATGGAAGTTACACATAACCCTTAATAATATTTTTTAAAGATACAGTTTATTTACTTATGATATGTTATTGTTAACTTGATAGTTGGTTGGGCAAGCGTTGAGGGGGTACCCCAGCCTGCTTCTACATCGACGTTGCAACAGGAGATACCTCAACCCAGTTTTCAGACACCTTATAATGAACCAGGTATATAATATCAACTTATAAATAATATATATTTTAATATATATATATTATTGATCTAAATTAACTAAATCTGTGACAGATCTTCTTACATCATGGCCTGGTTCATTTACTGACATATTAAATACGGGTATTAATATGAGTACCTATTATCAACATCGACCTCAATTCGCACAACGCCCAGTTTACAGTTCAACGCCTATACCATATGCGGACACATACGGAGAGGAGCCCGGACCAAGCCAACATGAACAACAACCTCGTCGTAATTATCGTGAAAGACGTCCGCCGCAATGTGGAACGGGTGGTCGATTGGGCCATCGCTAATTGTATTGGTACTATTATTATAAATGTCATTTTTTTTTTACATTTTACATTTATTACTTAAAAATATTATTTAGTGTTTGAAATAATTTTCAACTTTTATGAAATAGTTTATAGTTTCTTTTGAACCAATAAAATAATTTTTTTTTTTAAGATAGTATAAATATAAACCAATTTCAATACACAATTATATTTATCTCCACTAACAATTAGGGTTTTACACCATCCCAATAGCAATTTGGGTTTAGTTATAATATATCATTGAATAATCATCACATAATCATTGAACAATAATTACTAAATCATACAATCGTACAAAACACGCCTCTCCCAAAGGCGAGATAAAAAAAAAAAAAAAAAAAAGGGACACGCCTCTCCCAAAGGCGAGATAAAAAAAAAAAAAAAAAAAAAGGGACACGCCTCTCCCAAAGGCGTGATAAAAAAAAAAAAAAAAAAAAAGGGACAAGCCTCTCCCAAAGGCGTGATAAAAAAAAAAAAAAAAAAAAGGGACACTCGCCCCTCCCACAGGCGATTCCCTCTAATTTCATAAAAACTCTCTCAACCCCTCTATATTATCAATCCCACTTACTATTCACCATATATACATAAATTTGCCTAAAAGTAATGACATGAGATGTAGATTCAAATATATATTATTCCTTTTTTTAATTGAACTCTATATTAACATGACACATGTATGTCACATATTGAATGTCAACCAATAGAATTATAACACATAAGTATAATATATTATTCACTTCATAAGAACGTGACACGTCATCCAAATGCTTCCCAAAACTGACATATCATCAACCTAAACTCCCTATTAATATAATAGAGGATTGATATGTATGACTTTCACAATAATTACATAAGTAGAATAAACTCTCTATTAGTAGAATATTGAATTATCAATAAAGATAAGTGGAAAAAGGCTTCAAGTTTAGATATATCAATGTGTTTTAAGGACATAGACAGCGTGGCAGAATTTTAGATCATGAGAAGATCTAATATCTGATTTAAGTCATTAATTATTTTGTTAGTACACTGACTTGAAGCGAATTACACTAACTTCTACTAGTCGCTTCCCCGCAAGCGAACGGGTTCACTGTAGTATGAGTAAGTATAACGGCCAAGTATATCGAACCCACGAGATGGGGTGTATGCGAACAGATCCCTGAAGATCTACGCGTCGTAGCTAATATGAGTGTAATATTTTTGGGTTTTTTTGAAAGATTAATTAAAACAACTAAAATAAACTAATTATACTAACGAACTAAAGAAGACGAATTAACTACGGGTTGTTTTCAAGTAAGAGATGGTGATGCTTAGGATAAGAATCCCTACGTATACTAACGGAGCAGGTACATAATCAAAATAACTGTGACGCGCCAGAAATAACCTAAGTAAAAGAATGCAAGGTGAAAGCTCAAGATTCTAAACCCTAATACTTTACCCTAACACTCGACTTCACTAATCCACTAACAAGTTAATAGACTGTGCTTAATTAATGAGACCCTGATTTAACTAAGGTGATGCGGTCGTCCTCCTTCGCTAAACTGGTAGATGAATTAACCTTTCCTAAACCCTCTAGTTAAGTCTACTCGTTGTTAAAGAGTGATACGGTCGTTCTCTCTCTAACACCTTTCGAACGAAATTCAAGAGTAAAGTCTAGATTAATTTTAAGAATTCATTAACCAAGAGAATTAAAACCTAACGTCACAAGTTACTCTAATTACGTACCCACAACCTACTTCTACGAGTTCATCCTACCCCAAGCATGCAAGGGTTTTAGCTAGACATAGGTTTAACGTAAACTAAAGCAATTAAATAAGTAACGAACATGAACATAATATTTAAGACGAAGAAGAGATCAAACATAAACTAGGGTTTTACGAAATAAAAGAATAACTGAAATTAACTCAAGAAAATAAGTCTCAACGTGTTCAAGAACAGAAATCTAAAGAAACGAAACTAAAAACAAGATCGTAGTATGAATTCGTTATTAAAACCTAAAAAAACGTAATCGTAAACTTGCTCGCCTCTTCTCCTTTTCCTCTCTCTCAAAACTCAGTCTCCAAACGTAGTATGGTATCAAGTGGTTGTAAAAAACGTGTTCGGAAGGGGTATATATAAGCAACGGGTCGAATCGGGAGTTAATGGGCCAAAAATGCGACAGGTCGTGCACTTACTCGTGCACTAGTGCACGAGTAGTGTGTGGTCGAGCACTCCGAAACTAACAGAACCCCAAAAGTGCTCGAGTAGTCGAGCTCGTGCACTAGTGCACGACTTGTTCCTGCTCGAGCACTATGCACGACTTACTCGTGCACTCAGTGCACGACCCACTTCAGCTCGAGCACTATGCACGACCTGCTCGTGCACTCAGTGCACGACCCACTTCAGCTCGAGCACTATGCACGACCTGCTCGAGCACTAGTGCTCGAGCTCTTCTAGCTTGTGCACTCCAATGATACTTTTGCTCCCTCGAACTAGTACTTTTCGTATTTCTTCTATATCTTCTCATTCGGGCGTCCGTTTGAGTCGATTCAAAGTCCTACGAACTCCTCTTTTCGCCCTCTATCCATCTATGAGCATCAAAGAGACAAATTCATTAGTTTATGAAAATGATACTCAAATAACTCTAAATACTCACAAAATCAACCAAAACTAGGGCATTTCGAGTGACGAATCATGACAATTTCACGCCTAATCAACCCCCCCAAACTTACCATGTTGCTTGTCCTCAAGCAACGAAATAATAAGTCAAGTGAAATTGTTAGGAATGAGTCAAAGAATCAAATCATGCAAGCAAATGAACTCGAGCTTCAACGATCGATCACACATATACTCACTCACTTTCCTTCATCATACTCATGCAACAACAGCAAGAACCATCAAGATCAAACATGGATGTGCACTCAACTATGTGTTTCACTCCCTCACAAGTGTATAATAATGATCAAGGGACTCACTCAAACAATCAATCACACAAATTGGCAGCCATAGGCTTGTAAGTGCTCTTAACTTCGACCGTACTCTAGAAATCAATGCCGAATCAAAAAGGACTTTTCTCAAGGTTGTAATGTAGGCTCTTTGGACAGGTGGGATAACAATATAGGTTAAAGTCACTAAAGTGAACGGAGAATAGAAAATCAAACTTTGACACTTCGAGATTAGGAACAGAATACTTCAACCATGTTCAATCAACACCCTTTCAATTCCATACTCTCAATACTTCAATTTTTCTTTCTCACTCTTTTCATTTTTTTTTCAATCACTTCACTTTTTTTTTTCTTTTTTGCACAAACACATGAGATCATTTTTTTTCTTTTGCTCATTCTCAATTTTTCTTCTTTTTCCCACATCTCATAACTTCATCACACCTTCTTCTCATATTCACTCAACAAACAACATTTTCCTTTTTCAACTCAATTCAATCCCTTCACATTCACACTTTTCCTATTCTCCACTCAAATTGGGAAAAAAAGGCTTAGGAACTTGGAATAGTGTTTAAAATGTGCTAGCAAATAAAATAGGCTTTAGGCTCAAAGGGGCTAACAAGGGATAAATATCAATGGTAAGGAAAATTTTGGCTAAGTGACTCAATAAAATCAAAGATGGCCTAAGATCCTATTCGGCATATCAAACTAGACACAATCAAGAAGCAAGAGCACACACAAGTTCTAGCATCCTCTAAGGTGACGATCCACTCACAAACGAAGAGATTAATTCATGCATCAAAATCTCATAAGGCTCAAATCTCACGGCTTTCACATCCATGCCAGTCCTAGTGAATTCTCACTCTCATCATACAAGCACTCAAAAAGAAAACTTGTAAGTATACTAGTTCTCTCTCAAATCCACTCTAACTCAACTACTCACACAAAAGAATTTCTAACTCAAATCCACAAATCTACTCTACTCATCAAACATGCACGAGAATGACAACTAACAAGTAGAGAGGGTTAACAAGCACGAAATATGCAATCGCGACTCATATCAAAATCACCTCAAGGAGCATCTCAAGGCACCAAATAACCAAACACACTCAAAGATAAAGGGTGCTCCGGTGCAGTATAACAAGAAACATAAAAACAACTCCACCCCCCCAAACTTTGACCTTGCGAAGAGGTCTAAGTTTGGGGTTGTGGGTTACCTCAACCAAACAATTCAGTCTCTCTCAACAGCGTTGCACACTCCCTTGCTTGAGTTCCTCCCTTTCGAGTACTCCATGATTCCTCTATTCTCTCGAGACAAGCCTACAAAATAAACTCTCAAGTACGAGGTTAAAACTTACGATTCAACAACACCCTAATAACATAATAAGACACTAAAAATAAATAAAAATAAATAAAAATGGGTTGCCTCCTATTCAGCGCTATTTTAAGGTCCTCTTGCCGGACCAAGCTCAAAGGAGCTTATGGGACATCATACTCAAATTTACCTCCCTTACTCTCATAAGAGTGGTGGTTGCATTCCTTTCCTTGATGCCCTTCCATCATGAACTCTTTTGTTTCCTTCTCATCCCCAAGTGTTATGGGTCTCAACTCCTTCTCACCTTTATCTGGAGGGGTCTTACCAAACAGTTTCTTGAATTTGGATTTTTTCTTCTTAACTCCTCATTTTCCTTCCAACTGGATCACGTCCACACATTTCACCTCTTCATCCTTCAACTTCTTCACTTTGTCCCTATCAACATGATCAAGAACATAATGCTCATGGGTTAAATTATCAAGTGAAGGATTTTAAAATTTATGAATATGAGAAGGATTAGAGATAGGAGGTGTGTCTTCAACACTAGGATCAATGGCATCCATGCAATACAAACTCTCATCCTCCTTCGGGTGCTTCATGGCTTCATATAGGGAGATCTTCACTTCTTGATCATCAACCCTCAACGTAATCTTCCCATTTGCCACGTCTAGCACCATCCCCGCCGTAGCTAAGAACGGTCTTCCCAAGATCAGGGGCACGTGCTCATCTTCCTCAATCTCTAGCACTACAAAGTCGGCTGAAAAAATGTGATCTCCAACTCTCACGAGGACGTTTTCAACCACACCTTGAGGTCTAGTAATAGACCGATCGGCAAGTTGAAGCGTCATCATTGTGGGTTGAAGTTCACCACCTTCCAACTTCTTGAAAAGTGATAACGGCATCAAATTAATGCTCGCTCCGAGGTCGCACAACGCTCCCTTCTTGATCCCGTTCCCAATATCACAAAGAATGGTGAAGCTCCCGGGATCCTTCAGCTTTGGAGGAAGCGCCTTGTGCACTAATGCACTCACCTCGTGGTTCAACTGCACCAACTCCGGCTCATCCACTCGCCGCCTTTTCGCGATCAAGTCCTTCAAAAACTTTGCATAATTGGGCATCTGTTCCAAAGCATCATAAAAAGGGATATTAATATGCAATTGTTTAAACACATCAAGGAACTTAGCGAATTTCTCATCAAGCTTCTTTTTCATGAAGCGTTGTGGATATGGGACGGGTATCACAGATTTGGGTACCCCCCATTCATCTTTCTCGGTCTCTTTCACTTTCTCCCTTGCTTTCTTTGCCTTCTTCCACTTAGGAACTCTCTCACCCTTCTCAATGCCTTCCTCTTCAAGCTCTTTGCTCTCATGAGACTCATCCTCAACCTTCTTCTCAATCCCTTCACTTTCAATCCTATCTTGGGGCGTCTCAGAATCAGCAGGCATCTGAGGACCTTCATAATTGGTCCCACTTCTAAGATGGATAGCCTTACAATGCTCTTTTGGGTTCCCCTCAGGCATGGAAGGATACTTGCCAGGCTCTCTATTCAATGACTTTGCAATCTGGCTCATCTGGAACTCTATAGAAGTGAACCTTCGATTGTTCTCTTGTTGAGTTCTAGTCCACTCGACGTTCATCTTCTGGAGCTCTTAATCACGTTGATCACCCTTCTTATGCAACTCTTTCGCATCGTACTCCAAGGATGACAACCTCTTACTTCCTTCCTCCACCTTTTGTAGAATCGCTCTCAACATCTCCTCAGTTGATGCACCGCCTTCTCCACCCGGAGGCTTTGAACCTGGGTCAACACCCGGAGGAACTGTAACACCCGCTTTCGGGTTAGCATATGAGAAATTCTCATTCTTTCTCCATGTGTTTTGAGGAGGCTGCTGGCCTCCTTGATAGCCTTGAGTGTTCCTCCATTGATTTTGAGGTGGCTGAGGACCTGGAGGTACAAATGGTTGGCCATAAGAAGGCCTTCCATACTGATTACCACCTTGGTAGCCATTCTGATTGTAATACGGACCTCTCATGTAATTGGCTACCTCTTACTGTCCATTTGGCTGGTCTACTCTATCATTCTCTGCTGCATGCTCTCCAACCAAATTCTTCCCCAACTCGAGGTTGTTAATCTTTTCCATCATGGCCATCAACAACCTTCTCGTTCCTTCACCCTCTTCAATCTGATGCACTATCTGGAAGTCTGCATCCACACTCCAAGCACCGGCATTCGTGACTATGTTGTCTACGATCTCTTTACACCTCTCTATTCCTTGATTCAGGAATGATCCACTAGCACAGACGTCTAGATGGTCTTGCCCGGCCTTGTTGGCACCACTGTAGAAGAATGCCATCACATCTCCCTCATTGTACCCGTGCTGCGGGCACTCTATCAGCATGTTTGAGTATCTCTCCCACGCTTGACGTAGGTCCTCTCCTTGCTTCTGGCGGAAGGAAGAGATCTCAATCCTTGCTTTGATCATTCTGGATGGAGGGTAGAACCGCTCGAGGAACAGACACTCGAGCTCGGCCCATGTGGTTACACCTCCCCGTGGGAGCGTGTTGTCATACCACTCCTTGGCTATTCCCGTCAGAGAGAATGGGAACAGCCTAAGCCTTTTGACATCTTCAGACATGCCATTATAATTGAATGTGGAGGCTATCATGAGAAAACTCCTCAGGTGAGTGTGAGGATTCTCCTTCCCGATCACCCCCTTGAACTGATTCTCGGTCAGCAGCTTTAGAATTCCCGGGGAAATCGAGAAGTTATTTGCCTCAACAGGAGGCAATGCCACTCCATCATAGTACCGCTGTGGCTGCGCTGCAAACCTCCCTCGAATAGCCATATTGTGATCTACATTCTGAGGAACGCGTTGAGGATTAGCAGCAGGTACTGGTACTTGTTGGGGTGGTGGTGGGTAAACAGGTGGTTGATTATAGACTGGAGGTGGAGGATACGGGTATGGTGGGTAAGGATAAGGTGGGTATGGGTAGGGTGGATAGGGTAAGTGGTTTTGTGGTAGGTTAGGATGTGGGTAAGCAGGGTTGTTATGAGGATTTTGGACCATGTTATGAGCTGGGCTATTTTGGTTCTGACTACCCGGGTTTTGGCTCTGGCTCTCTCCTATCAGATCTTGATTCTTGCTGGTATTACCATCAGTGCCGTCAACCCGGTTCAACCCCTGGTTAAACTCATTCTCGGTATCTTCCAACTCATTCGTGATGTCCATCGGTTCTTTCCCTAAACCGGCAACGTTCATCCTTCGTAAAAAGGCTCGATTTCTTTGTGCTATCGTCTCAGGATCTGACTGTAATCTCTCTTCGCTCGTATTTCCTTGCGAGCGTGTTCTCATAAACCTGAAATACTTACAGAAGAATCAAAACGTATGTGCCGAATATACACAAAATAATAAAAAAACAGAAAATAAAATCACTCACTACTAACTACTAAGCTATCTACAAGTCATATTCAAAAGCATACAACGCCATCCCCGGCAACGGCGCCATTGACTTGAAGCGAATTACACTAACTTCTACTAGTCGCTTCCCCGCAAGCGAACATGTTCACTGTAGTATGAGTAAGTATAACGGCCAAGTATATCGAACCCACGAGATGGGGTGTATGCGAACAGATCCCTGAAGATCTACGCGTCGTAGCTAATATGAGTGTAATGTTTTTGGGTTTTTTGAAAGATTAATTAAAACAACTAAAATAAACTAATTATACTAACAAACTAAAGAAGACGAATTAACTACGGGTTGTTTTCAAGTAAGAGATGATGATGCTTAGGATAAGAATCCCTACGTATACTAACGGAGCAGGTACATAATCAAAATAACTGTGACGCGCCAGAAATAACCTAAGTAAAAGAATGCAAGGTGAAAGCTCAAGATTCTAAACCCTAATACTTTACCCTAACACTCGACTTCACTAATCCACTAACAAGTTAATAGATTGTGCTTAATTAATGAGACCCTGATTTAACTAAGGTGATGCGGTCGTCCTCCTTCGCTAAACTGGTAGATGAATTAACCTTTCCTAAACCCTCTAGTTAAGTCTACTCGTTGTTAAAGAGAGATACGGCCGTCCTCTCTCTAACACCTTTCGAACGAAATTCAAGAGTTTAGTCTAGATTAATTTTAAGAATTCATTAACCAAGAGAATTAAAACCTAACGTCACAAGTTACTCTAATTACGTACCCACAACTTACTTCTACGAGTTCATCCTACCCCAAGCATGCAAGGATTTTAGCTAGACATAGGTTTAACATAATCTAAAGCAATTAAATAAGTAACGAACATGAACATAATATTTAAGACAAAGAAGAGATCAAACATAAACTAGGGTTTTACGAAATAAAAGAATAACTGAAATTAACTCAAGAAAATAAGTCTCAACGTGTTCAAGAACAGAAATCTAAAGAAACGAAACTAAAAACAAGATCGTAGTATGAATTCGTTATTAAAACCTAAAAAAATGTAATCGTAAACTTGCTCGTCTCTTCTCCTCTTCCTCTCTCTCAAAACTCAGTCTCCAAACGTAGTATGGTATCAAGTGGTTGTAAAAAACATGTTCGAAAGGGGTATATATAAGCAACGGGTCGAATCGGGAGTTAATGAGCCAAAAACGCGACAGGTCGTGCACTTACTCGTGCACTAGTGTGTGGTCGAGCACTCCGAAACTAACAGAACCCCAAAAGTGCTCGTGTAGTCGAGCTCGTGCACTAGTGCACGACTTACTCCTGCTCGAGCACTATGCACGACTGACTCGTGCACTCAGTGCACGACCCACTTCAGCTCGAGCACTATGCACGACCTGCTCGTGCACTCAGTGCACGACCCACTTCAGCTCGAGCACTATGCACGACCTGCTCGAGCACTAGTGCTCGAGCTCTTCTAGCTTGTGCACTCCAATGATACTTTTGCTCCCTCGAACTAGTATTTTTTGTATTTCTTCGATATCTTCTCATCCGGGCGTCCGTTTGAGTCGATTCAAAGTCCTACGAACTCCTTTTTTCGGCCTCTATCCATCTATGAGCATCAAAGAGACAAATTCATTAGTTTATGAAAATGATACTCAAATGACTCTAAATACTCACAAAATCAACCAAAACTAGGGCATTTCGAGTGACGAATCATGACAATTTCACGCCTAATCATACACACATGTATAACAGGGTTAAACTTGTGTGCAGTGTACACCATGTATGTTGGGTTCAATTTTAATTTAATTTCATAAAAGATATAAATACACAGCCGAACGAAAATATCTCAAGTGGTTAGAGCTCCAAATTTATACCAAGAGTTTAAATGTTTGAGTAACTATTTGTCCAATAAAAGGAAAAAACACACCACACTTGATAAATTTTAAAATTTTTCATCAGCAATATTTAAAATCGAGATTAGTGGTATTATATTTTAATTGTTATTGATATTTTGAACAACAATATGTACCAATTATCCCGATTATTGATTCTCCTAGTGAGATTTTTAATTCTCTTAATTAAATATTTGATACTTCAAAACAATTTAATGACATAAACTATTTTCATATAAAATTTTTAACACTTCAAATGATAATATCGTGTATTATATTTTAATTGTTACTGATATAAAATGTTGTTATTGAATTTATGTGGATTTAAGCTCAATGTTTTTAATTTTGGGTTAATTTAAAAAAAAAATCACAAACTTTATATATAGTCTTTATCAATTATAATATGAATTTTCAAAGTTTGCAATTTGATATACAAACTAATTTATTGTTGTAATTCGATACATGGTGTATATTTCTAACAACACTTACGCTAATGTGGCAGTGGGAGGTACCACTAAACACATGTCACACTCACGAATGCTAAATTAGTTATTCTATTAAAGAGTAATGGATGAAAGTTATTGGTTGTTTCTCAAAAAAAAAAAAATTGCTTGTTTTTCTATAAAATATTAGTTGTAAATGAACACCGTAGAACTGATTCACACGAGATTAACTCATTTAAATAACAAATTCTTTTGACGATATTTTAGAAAAAGGGCATGTGACGTGTCTTTAGAGGCGGCTCCGACTGCCATATAAACATAAGTATCATTGGAAATTATTGCACCGTGTATCAATTACAATAGTAAATTAGTTCGTGTGTCGAATTTCAAACTTTAAAAATTTATGTTGGAATTAATAATGACTATAAAATTCGTAAATTATTTTGCAATTAATCCTTTAATTTTTAAATATAAAATTGAACATTAAATCTCGAATTCTATACAACGCGTTCAGCCTATTTCCAGTTATTAAATTATGGACCACAAAAATTGTTTAAATAACTTATAAATTAGGTTTTCGAAAAAAAAAAAAAACCTTTAAAATTAGCGCAATTAAGTGAGTGGATTGCTTTATCATACCGACTAAAAACCTATAGAGGCCGTTTGGTTTGAGGGATTGACTGGGATTGTCTTTATAATCCCAGTAATCCCGTGTTTAGTTTAAGGGGTTGCACAAGACCATGGCACCGGATAGACTAGAACGACTATCTCGTGTACAATTCGATCCAGAAAATTTGGTTCTAGTCCAAATTTCCTGGTTCTAGTCTATCCATTTTTCGATAATCGCTATATTCCAATCCTATCCCGCAAACCAAACCGCCCCATATAGTATATATAATCCTTCAGAAAAATGGTGATATATAATGAAAGTGAAATATGAGAAAAAAAACAATAAATTTCTAATAAATATTCGGACGGCCCCGGCTAGGGAAAATACTACTCTTCTAAAGATTTTGTTATAATTAAAAGATTTCAGCTTATTTTCCAAGTTCTTGATTGCATAGCTTCATAGCGTGCCTTGATTTTAATTCCATTCATTACAGCCATAAATTTAGGATACTGTTTAATTAGGACGTGGTCAATGAAAATATAAACACTAAGGCTGAAAGTGAAAGTTCCTATAAATCACTATTAGGCTGACCCAAAAGTTACCTGGAAAGTCATCTTTTATGTCATTTCTTTCTTTTACAACATGCAATTGCCGCAGACACATGGTTAGTTCAAGTGGTAAAAATATTACTACTTATATCATTGTGGTATTGTTTAAATTAGGGGCGTTTACAAAATGATACAATCTCAAACCACTATTTACAAAATAGCACAATGTTAAAAAAAATATGCTCTTATATTCAACTTTCTGTGTGCTTATGTTCAATTATATTGTATCAATTTGTAAAAAGTTATTTGGTATTGTATTATCCTGCACTTATTCCTTTAAATTATCGGAAAGGAAATTGATATATCTAAACAGAAAAAAAAAAACCCGATCATTGTCACCATTAATTAGGCATGCGTACGGAATAAACTCTACTCTCATACAATAGTTCTAAACCACTCAAAATGGGCCTTGTAATTGTATAGTGAACTTTGGCCAAAAAAGTGTCTTCATGGAACTTGAACTTGTGATATTTGGGATGTTTGACTGAGCTTATAAACTCTTTAAAACAACATATAAATTGTTTAAAAGCTTATAAGTACTATCAATGTATTTGACAAAGTAAGATGTTTAACAGTTTATAAGATAATAAAATAAGCTCTTAACAGCTTATAAGCTGTAAAAAAATAAGTTGAGATTTCCCAACTTAATAATTCTTAAAGATCTTATAAGTTGTATTAGTCAAACACTTTAGCAACTTATAAGCTACTGGAAAATTATATCTTATTTATAAGCTTTAATTTAAATCAATTTATAAGATATTAGAGCTTATAAGATGTTTCAAATAAGCTTAGCTAAACGGATTCTTAGTCGTCGCGTCGATCAACTCGAAACTGATATCTAATTATCCATATTTCTATGTATTAAATTTGACATTTTTATGTATTTTCGAGGCGAAAAGCAAAATATTCAATAACAAAAGGGAAAATGGCTTAATTTATATGTATGAATGAATCTCCTGCGAACCAGATTTGTGTGAACCCTCTTCTCCAAGCATCACATTTTAATCTAAAAAGTCTCAAAAAATATTTCTTTTTTTTTATATATTATTTTTTTCTAAAATTTATTAAATACTAGTACTTCACTTGCTAAATTAATAATATCACAATATACTCTCTCCGTCCCAAATAAAAATTTAACGTTTGCTTTTTACACATTTAAAAAATATAGTAATATTATTTAGAGTTGATGGTTACACTAATACAAATTTAACTTTGGATAGCTGTTGTTTTCGTCCTTAGACAACGATTATAATGGTTGTCCAAGTAGCAGCTGTCCAAGTTCAGACAGCTGTTAAAAAATCGTTGTCAAAGTAAGCACTTTGACAGCGGTTAAAAACCACTGTCCAAAGTAAACCACTTAGACAACGGTTTAAAACCACTGCCCAAAGCCCACACTTAGACAGCGGTCATCAACCGCTCTTTAAAAGCCACACTTGGACAGCGGTTCTTAACCGTTGTCTAATATCAATATATATATATATATATATATTGATATATATATATATATATATTTATTCACTTTAGAATGCGGTTAATAACCGCATTCTAAAACATATATCCCCTCCATCCCAAACTCATTTTCTCGGATACTGTACGCGCGAATTTTAAGAAAATAGTTGTTTATAATATTTAAAGTGATAAAGTAGATGGTTTTGGTTATTAGTGTATGGAGAATATTATATTAAAAAGTATTGTTACTTTTTTGTCAAAAATAGATGTAGCAAACGAGTATTATTAATATTATTGCCCAAAACACAAGGTTCGAAGTCACGATGATTCTCACCCAACATGAATCAAAGCAATAACTATTAACCACACACTGTCCTATTTAAGTAATGGAGATTAAGAAATCAATAAACATTGAGGTCTATTTCTTCACATTTCAGAACAGAAGAATTTATCCTCGTTGTAAGTCCTCTTCAACACATACTAAATGTGCTAGTGCAATCTCTTGGTCAAGAAAGGTTAATCTGAGAGCTACACATCGACCTTTTGACTTAAACGCAAAATACTAGCTTTTACTAGTACTTACCCCACAAGAGTATGGGATCTCTGTAGTATAGGCAAATATATGGACCAAGTATATCGAACCCAAGGAAAGGTATATATGCGAATAAAGCCCTGGAGATCTACGTCTCGTAGTTAATATGAATGTATGTTCAGGTTCAAGAATTATATTAAACTAATTTATAAACTACTACTCTTAATGCTAATAATTAAATTAAACTAACAAATAACTAGGTTTAAATGAAGATATGGGATGGTGATGCTCGGGATAGGAATTCCTACGTATACTGACGGAGTTGGTACGATAACTAAAATAATCGTGATGTGCAAGTAATAATCCTAAGTGTACTAAAACTAGGCAATCAACTTCCCTAATCTAGCACAAGATTGAAAGACTAAAAACTCAAGAATTAACCCTAATATTTCGTCATATTAACCTACTTCACTAATCCACTAATCAAGTTATATGGATTGCACTTAATTATTGAAGTCTTAATTTAACTAAAGTGATGCGGTCGTCCTCCCTAGATAAACCGGTAGATGATAAACCCCTTCTAAACCCTTTCCTTAAGCCTATTCGTTATTAAAGAGTGATAAGGTCGTCTTCTCTCTAATAATTTTCGTACTCAATTCCAAGATAATTCTATTTATTTTAAGAATTTAATTAACTAAGAGATTTAAAACTAAACACCACGAATTATCCTAATTACGTACCAACGTCCTACTTCTACGAGTTCATCCTATCCTAAGCATGCAAGGGTTCTAGCCTAACATGGTGATTTGGATAACGAAAGCAATAATAATATTCATAAACATAGGCATGGTTAAATTAATGGAAGAATTCAACAATATAAACCAAAGATTTAAACAATAAATTGAAGTCTTAAAACGAATCTCAATAAATAAAGAAAACTAGGTTTTGTAGTATCGAACGTTGAAGAAAGAAAGAACAAAATAAAACTCTAATAAATGAGTTTGTAAATCAAAACTTCGATTACAACTTGTAAAACTCTTCCAATCTTCTTCCCAAGCTTCTCTCTCTCTTAATCTATGTCTAAGAATGTATATCGTATCCCAAAAAATCTCTCAAAATGAACTTGGGATGAGGTATTTATAAACAACGGGCCAAAAACGGGCAAAAAAGGCTAAAACGCTCGACATTGGGACTTGGTGCACAGTCGAGTGGCTACCTCTTCCAGCACCAAACTAGCGCTCGAGCTCCAGACGTTACATTTGGTCGAATGTGTCAGCCGGTCGAGCGCCTAGCGCTCGACCTACTCTCGGTCGAGTGCTCCAGACTTCCAGCGCCAAATTGGTGCTCGACACTCCCTTGCTCGAGCGCATAGGCGCTCGAGCACCTCCTTCCTTGAGCCAACTAACACTTTTCCTTGCACGAACTAACACTTTTTGTATTTTTTTGATATCTTCTCATCCGGGCATCCATTTTTTTCATTTCTCCTTTTGATTGCCTTCCAACTCAACATCTTCCACTGCCTTCTCATCATCTTCTTTCTTTCCCACATCCTCTTTCTCGATCTCACTATGTATTTTCTCCACATCAGCAGGTAGTGGAGGACCATAATATTTGGTTCCACTTCTTAACTCGATAGCCTTCAATTGCTCTTTCGGGTTTGTCTCGGGCATAGATGGATATTTACCCGACTCTCTAGTTTGAGACTTTGCAATCTGTCTAATCTGGTACTCTATAGAAGTGAATCGCCTATTGTTCTCTTGCTGAGCTCTATTGAGATCCATGTCTCTCCTTTGGAGTTCTTGATCTCTTTGATCACTCTTCTTGTTCAAATCTTTCACATCATACTCCAAAGAGGACAACCTCTTACTACCTTCTTCCACCTTCTGGAGAGTGGCACGTAACATCTCATCAGTGGTAGCTCTTCCTTCTCCTCCAGGGAGTTTTGAGCCAGGGCCGACATTTGGAGGTACAGTTATCCCCGCTCTCGGATTACTGTAGGATAAGTTATCATTCTTTCTCCAATGATTCTGAGGAGGCTGCTGGCCTTCTTGATACCCCCGAGTATTCCTCCATTGATTTTGAGGAGGTTGTGGACCCGGTGGTACTAACGGTTGTCCATAAGTTGGTCGCCCCTGATAAGTCCCACCTTGCTGGTACCCGTCTTGGTTGTAATTCGGCCTTCCCATGTAGTTGGCCTCCTCTTGCTGGCATGCTAGTTGATCCACTTTCTCACTCATCACATTATTCTGACTACTCAAACTCTGCCCAACCTCCATATTACTAATCTTCTCCATCATTGCCATCAACATCTTCCTTGTTCCCTCACTTTCTTCCATCTGATAGACTCTCTGAAATTCTGGATCTTCTTTCCATTGCCCTGCATTCTTCACTATGTTTTCAACTATCTCCCCTCACTGAGCTGCACTACAGTTCAGGAACGCTCCACTAGCGCAAGCATCGAGATGGTGTTGATCCTCCTCACTGGCCCCGCAGTAGAAATAGGTCATAATATCTCCATCATTGTACCCGTACTGCAGGCACTCAACGAGCATATTGGAGTATCTCTCCCAAGCCTGACTCAATCCATCGTTCGGTCTCTACTTGAATGAGGAGATCTTCTTCCTCGCCTTTACCATTCTGGACGGAGGGTAGAAACGCTCAAGGAATAGACGCTCGAGCTCGGCCCATGTAGTCACACTACCTCGTGGAAGTGTGTTATCATACCACTCCTCAACTATTCCAGTTAGAGAAAATTGGAACAATCTGAGCCTCTTAGCATCCTCAGTCATCCCGTTTTGGCTAAAGGTTGAGGCTATCATCAAGAAATACCTCAAATGGGTGTGGGGGTTGTCCTTTCCTACCTCTTATTTGAATTGATTCTCAACAAGCATCTTCAAGATCCCAGGAGATATAGAGAAGTTGTTCGCCTCCACTAGTGGCATAGCGACTCCATCATAATATCATTGAGGCTGAGCCTCAAACCTTCCTCGAATTGCTACACCAGGAGGGTCAGCGTTCTGATGAACGTGCTGAGGGTAGACAGGTGGTGAAGGGTTATAAGTAGGTGGTGGTGGTGGGTAGTATGGTGGTGGGTATGGGTATGGGTAAGGTGGGTTGTTGTGTTGGTAGACAGGGTTGTTGAGGTTGTTTTGGTTCTGATTCAGATTCAGAGCTAGATTGTTTTGGTTTTGTGGGTTTGGGTTTTGACTTGTACTTTCCCCTTTAGGTACTTGTTTCTGACTATTTACCACGTTGGTTTCCTCAACCCGTTCCCCACTCTGATCGAACTTTGCTGCATCTCGATCTAACTCTCCGCCTAACTCTAAATTCAAATTGTTCCCACTGGCAGTATTCATCCTTCGTTGGAAGGCTCGATTCCTTCTGGCTATGGTCTCAGGGTCTAACTTTGTTCTGTTTTCGCTCGTTTCTCCCTTTGAGCGTGTTTTCATAAACCTGAGACACCAAAAGAGATATCAAAATGCAACTGCCTAATGAATAATAACTAAAAATAAAAGCACTCACTACTAGCTACTAAACTATCTCCAAGTCCTACTCAATGAACATACATCGCCTTCCCCGACAACGACGTCATTGACTTAAATGCAAAATACTATCTTTTACTAGTAGTTACCCTATAAGAGTATGTGATCCCTGTAATATGGGCAAGTATATGTACCAAGTATATCGAATCCAAGAAAAAGTATATATGCGACTAGAGCCCTGGAGATCTATGTCTCGTATTTAATATGAATGTATGTTCAGGTTCAAGAATTATATTAAACTAATTTATAAACTACTACTCTTAATGCTAATAATTAAATTAAACTAACAAATAACTAGGTTTAAATGAAGATATGGGTTGGTGATGCTCGGGATAGGAATTCCTATGTATATTGACGGAGTTGGTACGATAACTAAAATAACCGTGATGTGCAAGTAATAATCCTAAGTGTACTAAAACTAGGCAATCAACTTCCCTAATCTAGCACAAGATTGAAAGACCAAAAGCTCAAGAATTAACCCTAATACTTCGTCATATCAACCTACTTCACTAATCCACTAATCAAGTTATATGGATTGTGCTTAATTATTAAGGCCCTAATATAACTAAAGTGATGCGGTCGTCCTCCCTAGATAAACGGGTAGATGATAAATCCCTTCTAAACCCTTTCTTAAGCCTATTCGTTATTAAAGAGTGATAAGGTCGTCTTCTCTCTAACAATTTTCGTACTCAATTCCAAGATAATTCTAGGGCTTATTTTAAGAATTCAATTAACTAAGAGAATTAAAACTAAACATCACAAATTATCCTAATTACGTACCAATGTCCTACTTCTACGAGTTCATCCTATCCTAAGCATGCAAGGGTTCTAGCCTAATATAGTGATTTGGATAAGGAAAGCAATAATAATATTCATAAACATAAGCATGGTTAAATTAATGGAAGAATTCAACAACATAAACCAAAGATTAAAATAATAAATTGAAGTCTTAAAACGAATCTCAATAAATAAAGAAAACTAGGTTTTGTAGTATCGAACGTTGAAGAAAGAAAGAACGAAATAAACATTAATCTATGAATTCGTAAATCAAAACCTCGATTACAACTTGTAAAACTCTTCCAATCTTCTTCCCAAGCTTTTCTCTCTCTCAATCTATGTCTAAGAATGTATATGGTATCCCAAAAAATCTCTCAAAACGAACTTGGGATAAGGTATTTATAAGCAACAGACCAAAAACGGGCGAAAAAGGCCAAAACGTGTGACATTGGGGCTTGCACAGTCGAGTGGCTACCTCTTCTATCGCCAAACTAGCGCTTAAGCTCCAGACGGTCGAATGTGTCAGCCGGTCGAGCGCTGTCGAGTGCTCCAGACTTCCAGCGCCAAATTGGTGCTCGACACTCCCTTGCTTGAGCGCATAGGCGCTCGAGCACCTCCTTCCTAGAGCCAACTAACACTTTTCCTTACACGAACTATGCGCTTGAGCACCTCCTTCCTTGAGCCAACTAACACTTTTCCTTGCACGAACTAACACTTTTCATATTTCTTCGATATCTTCTCATCCGGCCATCCATTTGAGACAATTCAAAATCCTACGAACTCCATTTCTCGCCCTCTTTCCATCTATGAGCATCAAAGAGGCAAATTCACTAGTTTATGAAAATAGTACTCAATTGACTCTAAATACTCATCAAATTCACTCAAAACACGGGCAAATCGAGCTACAGATCATAACAATTTCACGCCTAATCACCTTTCATGGCGGATTATTCAATTCCACCTAGGTCGTGAATTTGTATGTTCAGTTACAAGGAAACCGTTAATATGATCTTCCGTGATCTGGTATCACCACATTAACTACAATGTAACACATACTATATATATTGAACGGGTTGCAATGAATATATAACATTTATTCATATTCAAAGCAAATGTGATAAAATAATTATTCTTATAAAACAAAGTGTTTAATACATGAGTTATAAGAAGTAAAAGTATACTTTCACGTATAACTCCAACATAAAATGTGACATCATGATATCTGGTATAAAATATGTATCCGTTAATAAGATAACACTTTTATGAATACACATGTCTATCAGGCAATCTGGATAACCACTTAACTCTCTCTTTTACTTATTCTTTATTCTGTAATAACATATTTGCGACATAACCATTAAACCAGTCAACAAACCTGCGATTTTGCTCAACTTCAATCCATGATCTATCCCTGGTGGGAAATGTCTCAGAAAGTGCTTACATGTGCAGGTCAATAAAAGGAAGCACGTTGACCGTGTTGTGAAGTACGCACAAATGCATCTGTGCTAGCTCCTCCATACTAACACTTACAGGTTGACCACAGGTAATGACTTCACCATCCATCCTATTGGTGTACCGGGTACTTGGAAGTCCAATTGCATCGACATTCGGAATAAATTCAGACCAGTACTCGACTGCTTCTTCTAATAAATAGCATTCTGCAATGCATCCCTCCGGCCTGAACATATTCATCATGTACCCTTTCAGCACTTTCATATATCTCTCTACACCATACATCCATCGCATACGAGTAGGACCACACATCCTTGTCTCGTATACCAAATGAATGGTTAGGTGAACCATTATATCAAAAAATGATGGAGGAAAATACATTTCAAGCTCACAGAGCATCCCCACAGTCTGTCTCTAAAAACTAAGCAATTTTCTAGGATCAATGACATTGCTACTCATTGCCTTGAAGAACCAATAGAGCTTTGTTATGGTTATGCATACATTTTCAGGCAAGATAGAACGTATTACAATCGGCAAGAAATTCTCCATGATGACATGATAGTCATGCGATTTCAGATTCATCAGTCTCACGCCATCATCTGATACAAGTCTCTTTATGTTGGACGAATAACCCTCTGGTACTTTCACATCCTTTAGTGTTTGAAGAAATACTTTTCTCTCATTCATGGACAAGGTGTGTGAAGCAGGAGGTAAGTACGATGATTTACCTTCTTTATACACAGGTGCCAGTTCTGCTCTTATACCCATATCAACCATATCCATTCTTGTATTCTAACCACCCTTCGACTTGTTATCAGCTAGCAGAGTATTGAGCAAGCTAGCACAAACATTCTTCTCAACGTGCATTAGATCAATGAAGTGTTTAACATACAACTCTTTCCAATAGGGCAATTGAAAGGAAATTGATTCCTTCTTCCAGCCACTAGTAAGGAGACTCTTTGCGAAGTATTTTTCGTACTGTGTGTTGACATTCTTCATCTCGTTCAAGATATTTGAACCTGACAATAAATGTGGTGCTCCATGTTCCTCGATTGTGCCATCGAATACATCGGCCATTGTTATGTACTTATGCGTTGGCTCCAACCACCTCCTATGTCTCATAAAAGTAGTCTTCCTATAATGACTTAAACGAATGTGATCTGTGTTCGTGGTACAACAAGGACATGCATCGACCCCCTTCACACTATATCCAGATACATTCCCATAAGCGGGAAAGTCATTGATAGTTCCAAACAATATGACCTTCAACTTGAAATTCTCCTTTCTACAAGCATCATACACATCGATACTCTCATCCCACAGGAGCTTCAAGTCCTCTATCAAAGGAGCCAGATATACATCTATGTTGCTAAGGTTGTTTGAGTCTTGATATCAATATAGACAACATCATGTAAGTGCGCTTCATGCACAACTCGGGTGAAAGATTATAAACCATCAGAATCACTGGCCATGTACTGTGGTTGGTACTTTGCATACCGAATGGATTCATTCCGTCAGTTGAGAGTGCAAGACGCAAGTGTCATGGTCGTGGCTCATTGTCAAATTCTGGATGACTGGCATCGAATGTCTTCCACTTGGGTAAATCAACAGGGTGTCTTAGCATTCCATCCTTGATCCTATCATCATGATGTCAAGTAAAATTTCTAGCATCCACAACGCTACTCTACATTCACCTGAATCTTGGTATTATTGGGAAGTACCACATCACCTTCGCGGGAGATTAATTTTTTAGATATCTATTCTTCCCACACTTGGGACATTCATCGAGGTCTACATACTCCTTTCAAAATAAGATACAATCACCCGGGCAAGCATGCATTTTCTGATGTGTTAACTCGATGGACTTAAGCATTTTCTTAGCATCATATGCTCTCGTAGGCAGTACATTTCTATCAGGCAATAGACCACTAACTGCTTCCAGCATATTTGTGAAGCACACATCAAACAACTGGTGAGCTGCTTTAGGTTGAACAATATCAACACAACTGACAGTTTTGTTGCCTTCTTACACCCGGGCCAAAGGGGTAATCCAGCGTCATTCCTTAACTTATCTGACATATAAGAGTGATCTCATAGATTTATGTCATCCCCACTCGATGTATTAACACTCGGTACATCTCTGAAACTATCCTCATTCACTATATCTTCAAACCTAAAGTCAGTTCCTAGGTTGCTTGAGCAACATCCATCTCTTCTCTCACCATGAGATGTCCAAACGGTATATGTTTTATCAATACCGTGACACATCAAGTGGTCCAACAAACTTTCTTGACCACTAACGATTTTTCCATTCATACATTTCCAACACGGATATGGAATGCATCGATGGTCGGTGCAGTGTCTAATTGCATGATTACAAAACTCTTCCACCCCATTTCTACACTCCTCTGATAATCGATCTGTTCGAACCCACTTTCGATCCATATAGAACTAGAGATGTCTATATAGATTGAACCGAAAAGCACACGAGTTGAGTCTATATATAATTAGCAATCCAACTCAATTTACAACTATTACTACATTCTAAAACTTCATAACCTCTAGTTAGGGCATGCTATAGATCAGAGCCTAAGTCTCAATGCACTTATTACATGCCTTATTAATTTGTTAACAACTTGCTTCAATATTTCCCATATATAAACCTCCTGAAATAAATTCTAACAAATTAGCTAATTCTAAAAAATTCTAATATGTTCATCTAAAATTCTAACAATTCCATCTAAAGTTCTAACATATTAATCCTAACATGCATTCTAACAATTCCATCTAAAATCCTAAAGCCTATCAATTAACAATTCTAACCCTAACAATAATTAATCCTAACATATATAAATAATTAACTAAATATTAATTCTTCCATGTGTAAATCAAGCCAAACAATTAATATATATATATATATATATATATATATATATATGAATAATTCTAACATTAATATATACTCTAACAAATATATACTAACACATATATATACTAACAAATTAATACATATATATTAACAATATATTTATATATATAACAATTATAATATATACATATATAACAATTAATATATATATATATATGTATATGTATATACTAATATATAACACATAAAAAATACATGGGGAATGGGCGGCAACGACGTCAAGGAGGTGGCTTGCGTAGGCGGCGGTGGCGGAGGAGGCTTGCGTACGCGGCGGCGGTGGAGGCGGCTTGCGGCCGGGGGGAGGAGAGGGTAGGGGAGAGAAGAGCTTCGCGTACTAATATTTTAATTCTGGATCGAAGTCGAGTATAAGGGTCAAAGGGGTCAAAGGATTGGAAAGCTATTTTGAACCGCTGTCTAAGGTTACACTTGGACAACGGTTTAGAACCGCTCTGCAAAGTTTCACTTGGACAACGGTTTTTAACCGCTGCCTTATCTTTGACCACTTACACAACGGTTATTAACCGCTGTCCAAGATTAAACCTTGGACAGCGGTTCAAAACCGTTGTCTATCCTTTTTTTTAAAATATAATTTTGTAAAACTGCTCTCCAAGCTAAGTTTTGGAGAGCGGTTTTTTAAAAGGCTGTCCAAGTAGAGCTGTCCATAGGGATGTTAAACGGGTTGACCCTAACCCTATAAGGCCGCCCCACAGGGCTGCTGGCCTAAAGAGTTTCGGATCTTATCTGTTCATTTTAATCGGATTAACACTCGAAACCTAACCATGACCCTAGCGGTCCGCGGGCTAAACGGGCTACTAACGGGCTCCGAAAAAATAAATTAATTTTTAATATAAAATATAGATTTGTAATTGTAATACGCTACCATTTAAACTAAAAAATTCAAACATTGTTCATAAAGTGGGTTCGAGAAAGGTATTTTAGACTATTGTGGGTTCGAGAAGGTGAGCGGCACTGGACGGCGGCGACTTGAGAGACCGTGAGAGCGACTGGATGGGTGTGATTTGGTTGTATTCCAGCGTAAGGTGGCGATCGACACGATGTTACATCGTCAGGCGGCGGCTGGCGTGATGTCACAGCGTGAGACGGCAGCCGACATGATGTCACAGCGTAAGGCGGCGGCCGGTGCGATGTCACATCGTGAGGAGATGGTCGGCACGCGGTGGCCGGTTGATTCGTAAGGGTGAGTGATTTAGTGTGACTGAAGGTATACTGTTGTTGGGCGCAATGGGCGGTGAATGTGGGCAGTCGAGAAAGACGTAGGGTTCCAATTTCAATTAGAAAGTAAATAAATGAAGTAACCAACAGTAGGTAAGAAAAGTAGATTTAAAAAAAAAAAAAACTTCCGGGCTGACGGGCCAGCCCGGTATACCGGCGGGCTAACCGGTCCGGGCAAAAAAAATCACAAGTTTTAAACGGTCTTGTAAGCAAATTAATTTTGCACCCAATTAAATGACAACACGTGTACGAATAAATATTAATATCAAAATAAATTTATTATTTTATTTTGGAAATTTAAATAAATTAATTCTCAAATTAAATAACAAAATTAATTGGTATTTAATATACACGGTACAAGCTTGCCAAAAAATGCGAGTCTGCAGTAATTGATACAGTTGACTTAGTGCCAAAGAAAAATCAAATCGTATCTTGCTTGTAAAAGGAAAAGAATTAATGAAAAACAAATCAAATCATCCAAATTTGTTAATTGGCCAATAAAAGCCCATCAAATCGGCATCAGCCAATCAGAAAGCGTCACGTGGCACCATGAAGAAGGAAACTTTTCATCTCCTCACCCTATAAATAGGGGTCATCATTCATTAATTCATTCAAAACACACACATTCAGAAGATATCAGAAGTCAGAAAATTCAAGAGCTCAAAAGTCTTGAAGATTCAAAGGTGTTCTTCGCGGTTTCAACGACGTTCTTCATCAACATCGGCCTCTGATCCGAGATCAAGGTCCAACACCCTCCGATCCGGCGTTTCTCCTTGAAGATTCAAAGACGTTCTTCGTGACTTCAAGGACGTTCTTCATCAACAACGACGTTTGATTCGGGACCACGGTGCTAAGCCCCTCCGATCGCGTTTCTCCTACGAAGCTCTCCAAGATCTTCATCAACAACGGCGTTCGATCCGAGATCACGGTGCTAAACCCCTCTGATCAACGTTCTTCAACTTCTTCGTGGACTCAACGACTCAACGTCTATCTCCACGAATCAATGTTCTCCAATATCAGCTTCTTCGTGGACTCAACGACCAAGCGTCTCCCTCCACGGAATCTTCAACATCAACAATTAATTCGAAACACGGCTCGACGCCCTCGAATTAATTTCATCATCATCATCAGACAAGATTCGGCCACGGACCAATCTCCGAAAAATCCGGAATCAAGTCAAAGTCAATTCTCAAAAGAAGAATCAGAGGACCAAATCTAGAGTTAGTCAACCCGCACAAGTTTTTTTCTATTCAACCCGAATAAATTAAAGTTATAATTTTTTTCGTGTTTATTATTTTTAATAAATTCAAAATTTGTAGTTACAGGTCTATTAGACCCCTCGAACCTAGCCCTATACGGTTCAGGGTTAAATGGGTTGGGTCGTCAGCCTGCGGCCCGTTTAACATCCCTAATTGTCCAAGTCCAAATGTATAGTAGTGTTAAGATGTGATAACAAAAGTAAAAAAATAGAGAGAATGTTAAAAAATTGATGTAGCGTGTGGTTTTTTAAATATTAATTGAGTGTTATTAAAAAAATGTAAAATTTACATTGAAACGTCTTAAATAATAAAATGTAAAGTTTAACTTGGGATGAAAGGAGTACTATAAATTGTGAATTGAGTTCGCCACAAAATATATGTAGTTTTATGTTTTGTTATATATAATTGGCACGTAGGGACACTAAATAAATAATTTTGACTTAGCACGTTTCCGAAAGCTACATCCCAAAAGCGATCCATTTTTACGCGATGCTAATCAACTTTTCATAACTTGGCCAAGTAGGGGCTCACTCCACCAATTAGATTTGTATTTTAAATGCAAGCTTAGTTATTAATTTTTAACTGAAAATATATCTTAATTTTTCAAAAGATACATTGTGAAGCTTGCATTGTGAATTTGCATTTAAAATACATATTTTCAGTTATCTTAATTAATATATATGTAATGAGATATACTCTTATGTAGTTATGTCTAAAGATTGAGACTGCATCAAATTGAACCTGCGTACTTTTACTAATTAAATTATTAATTATCATATTTAATTATATATGAAGTTAAATTTTGTTCCATGCATATATCAGATACATTGCTCATTGAATAAATGAAACCTAAGTTAATTTTAATTAATACAAATAAAAGTATAGGGACTCGTCTTTTATAAATAAAAATACAAGGGCCCATTTTAAATGCAGATGATAGTGCAATAATTTAATATTCATAAATAAAAGTAAAAAAAATTAGGGGTAATAATATTTTGGTGCTTTTGGGGTCCTTTATTAGCATTTTAGTTCTATACTACCTCCGTCTCATATCTGTTTTCTCAGTTGACTTTTTGAGACTTTATTATGAGAGTTGGTTTGTAGTGTTTAAATGAATAAACTAATTTTTTGATGATGAAATATTGTTCAATATAAGTGGATGAAACATAACAAACATATTTTTTTGCGTAATTATTAGTACAATGAGATGCAATTTAGAGGTCTTCACAAGAGATGAATAGTGCACTGTGAAAACTGATCTGGGACGGAGGGAGTACTTTTTAAGAAATGCATTTTGGTTCAAAAGGTGGGACCCTCAATCTACTTTTTTAGCCAACCTATCCACCACTCCTCTTCTGATTGCTGACATCGATGTGACAACACAACTTTTACTGTCCCCCGTTCATATTTTATGTGCAAATTTTATTAAAATAAAATTTTATATAAATTAATTATTACTGCATTTTTTAATTACATTTTCAAATTCAAAATCGTCCCATTCCCATGCTTCATCAGATTGATGGGCCCATTGTCCAATAATTAATTCAATTAGAACACCTTTTTTTTAATTAATTCAGGGCAATATATCTGTTCAAAAATTATGTGCAAACAATTCATATCTAATTATCTGTGCAAAATACTTGTGTAAACCATCTGTTATAAATTTCTAAACACTTTTGCAAATTTAATTACATCCCAATACCAAAAATCATATCTAATTGACTGTGCAAGCGATTGTACTTATTTATTTACATTAATGTACTTACTTATTTACACAAGAAAAATGTGCAAAAACAGTGTGCACCAAAAAAAAAATCTTATCTTCAAATTCTTAATCTAGTTTTTCACCCTGTCTTCTCCATTCTTCTCCTGGTCTCCGTATCATTCAACAACAAAAAAAAAAAAAAACTATAGTGTCAATTGGGCTATCAGCTAAATTTCAACGCAAACTTATCAAAATTATATGCAAATACAAATAACTTCTGGTAGATGATAGAAGTTAAAGCAAATTTGGAGTTGTGTTGTATTAGCCGTACATATTTTCTGCAAAGAAGGTCAAATTTGAACTAAATAAAAGAAAGGAATTGAAGCAACATCTATTTTAGAGAAATCCGAAGAATAGTCAGGGCAACTATAACTTCATTTTGTATGTTGACCACAGATGTAACCTGATGTTCCAGAAACCGTGAATGTCACCTATCTTCTATTATTGGTAATGTAGATATATGAAGTATGATTCGGAATTAAAAGGTCTTAGAATACTAGAAAGAAAGCAAATCAGTACGCCCAACCTCAAAGTTACTCCAAGCCTAGTTGAACAAAAACTAGGCAGAGTCAACTAAACCTAGGGGCGCCAAAAATTGCAGATCGGATGCCGAAATTACACATCGAAGCTAGAAATTACAGATCCATTATGTAAAAAAAAAAAAACAAATCGAATATTACCCCAAAACAAATCGGAGAAAACAATCGGAAAACAGATCGGAAAAATCGAAAATAGCAATAGATCGAAAAAATACCCATTTGCAAAACTTGAACAGATTCGCATGAAGTTGGTGCTTGGACGGTGGCGGTGTTACAGATCGGAGGAGAATCGAAGATAGGCGGCGACGCCTATTTCTTGGTGGCACTAATTTGGGATGCGTGAGATCCATGAGATCGACGAACATATCTAACACGTTCTTCGCTGGAAACGGACATATCTAATAGGTCCCCATCTTCGTCTTCTTCCAGCCACTTCCGACTAATAAATCACCATCGTAGACTCCCCTCCTCCGAGATGCGCACGATAGCGGCGACGTTCCCAAACAAATTCGATTCGCCGTTGGGAGATAGTGGAGATGGAGGTGTGTGGGGTTGGGGTGGGCTGAGCGGTAGAGGGCATGGTGGCGCCGTTGGGGATGAAGGCGGCGGTGCTTGGGCTTGGGTTGGGGTGTGCAAGAGAGAGAGAGATGTGTGGGTTGAGAGAGAAAATAGAGAGCAGAGATAGATAAGAAATGAGAGAGAAAGAAAATAAAAAAGAGGTGATGGGTTGGGGGGTTGGGCGGTGCGGGATTGGGGGTGGGGTGGGGGGCGGGGGAGGGGGATGCTGACTAATATTGAGGATGGGGACCATTTTTGAACCAAAATGTCATTTATAAAAAGTACTATACTAAAGTTTTATATAAGAGTAAGAAACATACCATTTAGTAATAATCTCAAAAAATTAAAGGGTAAGTTCATGCACGGACCAATTTAGTAATCTATTTACATATCAATTTAGAATATTATTTTATATTGACACTTACAAATAATCACTTTATTTATTAATGGACCCCCATAATATCTTCACATAATCTACCTTATCTCATTTTACTTAAAAGTTAAAACTCGTGTCAATTCCAATCTATAATATATAAAACACTCTACTTTACCATATATATTTTGGGCGGAAAAATTTTGTAGCCATTGATCAACATTTCAAGGTATGATCATCACCATCTATTTTTAATTTTTACAATTATGGTAATTTTGACTATCAATTAAGAGTTAATTTCAATTAGATTTAATTATTTTTAATTATTGCTACATTTTTGGATACGTTATAAATTGTATCTATTTATACGGATGTTCACTCCTCCTCAGTCATAAGTCTATTCATGAACCAGAAATGTGTTTGATGATTCATTTGCAAATCTTCTGTTATTATCTCTACATGCTGCTAATTTGTTCTATACAGTAGCCGACGCATTGTGGTTTGGGTAGAGATGGTGAATTATCTGCACAATGGGCAAATATGGTGAATTACAGTAGCACTTTTTGTAATGGGTGACGATCAACATCTTTTTCGGCATGGATAGTTGATCAACACCAAAGTACGCAATCTTCAATAAAAATTTAATTAAAATGATGACTGCGAAAAGTGCCGCAAATTAATGTTATACCAACGTACACGACAGGTGACTCGGAGATGTGGTGGTTTGAGGCGCTCTGCTTAACCTCTTCACGTGTTTAAATCATGAGATTTGGAATAGATGGTTTTTTATTAGGAATTTTGCAGGGTTTTTTTTTTTTTTTTTAATGTGGTATTGATCATTTTGGTAATATTAGATTTGGAGTATTATGAATATTTTTCCAAATGTTGTAGAATTGGCAATTAGACTCCACATCTTCCCAACATTCCAAAATGATATAATATTAGGTGGAAAGAATTATATATTTTCTTAATATCTTTTCAATAATTGAATTCGATAGTAATAATTTTACAATCTTTTAAATGTTTGTTGTATAGTCAAATATATTAGCACTAACATGGGTACCATTAATTTAGTTCGATTAACATGTTTTTCAATATTCCGGTAGTTTATAAAATTCTACATATATATTATGACAATTAAATATTTTGAAATCTGATAAATAAAGTAAATTAAAAAATAATGCATATTGTTATATGCAAAAATTTGGATAATGATGTATCCGAAATCAAATATATGTGCCAATATATTTTTCCTTAAATTATAGTCAACTTTCATTCTTGACATATTTATCAATAATATTGTAACATAAACTACATAACCTATTGTATTTTAATATATTTTAATGTATATAATTTTCTAAATTAATAAATCTTTCAAGTATTTAACTCTTCCATAAATTTGTTTTTATATATGAGGAAAGTTATAAATTATTTATACCCTATAAATATATTTCTAGCTTTGATTTTGTATCAATCTTACGCTATAAAAGTCAATACATATATTTTATTAATAACAACATTGTAATTTACTCATAATATGCTGCAAAACTTACTCATAATCTATTTAATGCTAATTTAAAATTTCTAAATTAACGAGTATAATTAATACATTTCACACTTTTTTTCTATCATTTATCAAGTCTTTCCCTTTGTTCTTTTAAGAATTTCTTTTTCTCAAAGGAGAAAATAGTCGAAAGAAATTGGACCTGGTTTTTTCAAAAGGAAGATAGTTATAATATCTAAAAAAAAAATTATTGGACTGATAAGGCAAAACATTTTTTTTTTTTTTGAGTAATTTCTAGGAGAATGTATTTTGTAAGTATAGATAAAGATTGATCATTTAAGTCATAAAATTTACAAAGTTGTTCATTTTATTTGTGTAGCCTCTATAAAATCCTTGACTAGAACAAGGATACACAATTATCAAAACCTCAATGAGATCAAATAATCAAGACAATTCATAACCATTTACATGATTAAAATTGAATTTGAAATTGCTTTAAATATGGGTAAATGACAAAATAAAAACAATAAAAATAATAAAATAACAAATAAAATTTGCTTGAAAAAGTCACTAGGGTTAAAAACTGGTATGAAAACTAGAATAACAATGTATAGAATTATATTTTTTTAAGCAATCAGAATATGATAACAATGCATTGATTTTTGTACGAGAATGTCTAACGCCACCATAATTTAAGATACATTCAATTTTTAGGCCGTTGAAATTATAACAATATTGTAATGTACACTTCCATATTTTATGGTTTTTATCTCAAAGACCCTTATCTTCACCATTTTCAGTAGGGCACATCTCATGTAAAATTGGGTTTACGGGAGTTGTCTTTTATAAATATCATCATGTAGTATACAATGTGTTACGTACTGTTTAGTACACCCTTCGTCCACCAAATTTTATCTCATTTCTTGGGCACAAGTTTTATGAAAAAATAGATAAATTAAGGAAAAAGTATGAATTAAATAATTGTTTATGAGTGTAAAGTTAAAAGTAATTGTTGATAAATAAGGAAATGACATAATTTTGATAGACAAACAAATAAGAAATGCGGGCACACTTTTTATGGATGAAGGGAATATATACAATATCAATCTTTAAAATATATTTGATTTTATGAGTTTAGGGATGACAACGAGGCGGGTCTGGGACGGGTTTGGTCAATCCCAGGACCACCCTGTCATAATTTTAATAGGACCAGACCCACACCAAGATCCCCCGAGTCCAACTCGCCCCATCCCGTTAAATTATATATTATTTTTAAATATAAAATATATAATTTTTTAATTCAAAAAATCAAATTTAAACATATATTCGCTTTAAATAATATTTAATATTCATCTAATACTTAAAAATAGCATATGTAATCAATATATTAATAAATTTACATATATTAATTTGAATATAAGTTCATATAAATGCATATAAATACATAAAATAATATTAATATATTATGAGGTGAGTTCGCGGGGTGGGTCCTACAAAAACACGATCTGTCTCGAACCAGCTTGATCGGGTCCAAATCCGCCTCGAGCAAGGCGTGTTCAATGTGGGTTTGGGTTTGAACTCGCCCCATTGTCATTCCTATATGTGTTGTTCTTCTCAAAATCTTTGAATAGTGACACTATGTATGATAATCAGTATTACTTTATATTCTAAACATTTACAACTTCGTATGCTTAAACAATGATATTTTAAAGTGAGAATTCATGTCAACCCATTTTCATATAATTTTTTTTTCTTCATCAGAATAAATGATATCCATTTACTTAAATGTTTTGGAATATTCACTCTTTTACTTTAGACTAATGCAATAACAATTATCTTATTTCTCAATTTCATGAGTGATTATACATGAGACGATGATTTCTATCAAATTAAAATTATATATTAAAAAGGTTGCAATTTTATAAAATAGTTCTAAATAATTTAATAGTTTCATGAGTCTAAATGATATAATAATTGTTTTTTATTATTTACATGAGTTCCCTTAATTAATTTTTTTTCTTCATATTTTGAGTGACACTCTTATGTGAGACAACCTTATATATGAAATGATGTTCCATTTAAGTACTTAAATCATACCCCATTCTAAAATATAATTGAGTTAGAGTCACATACACTCATTATGAGGTACATGACATGACAAATACATTACTATCTCATTAATCATTTGAAAATTTATCCACATTAATATAAATAGATGCTGCATATGTGGTAAAGTTAGTTGTCCAACATTTTTAAATTTAAGTTGTAACACAATATTATTTCTTAACTAATAAATAAATTCTCATCTTTATTTATTTTTAAAATGTCGTATAACTATTGTGAATTTATAATGCCTTGAAATAAAAATATTTACTAGAAAAATTATTAGGTACAAATCACATTATGTTACCTCAATTTTATTTTAAAGTTTTTTTCCGATGGATTAATATGAAGTATTTATTCCAATTAAACATTACATTTAATTAAGTACAAGATATTTGGACTGAAATATATATGAAAATAAAATATTCAACAATAAAGATAGAGTCCTAAATACTCTTAGTATTATTATCATTATAAATACATTTACTTTCTATTTCATATAAACATGGTTTTCGCATTATTGTATCATTAAGTTTATTATCACGTTTATGTCAAATTTTAAATTAATTCGTTCAACAATAATTATTACATCAACATATTATTTATTATACAACTATTTTTTTTAATTATCTACCTCAACTAATAATTTAAATACGACTAATATTTATATGTGTGTTAATCTTATAAATAATATCTATTTTGGCCAAATGTTAAATTAAAAAAGGGACGGAGTGAGTATTATGTTGTAACTGACTAAAAAATTGTTCGAGTACATATAAAATCACTTGAATAAAAATAATCTATGTTGAAAATAAATACATAAAAAAGTATTTGTTTATTCATGTATATGTTGTAATAGACAAAAATATTTCCATGACAAAATTGCGTTAAATTAAAAAAGATTATATTAAATTTCTTTGCAAAACACGAGTCATGAGTACAATACACAATAGATATGATGATTAAAATATTATGTTAAAAAATTAGTGACGAATACGACTTCCGTGCAAAGCACGGGAGGGCTTATTACTAGTAGTAATAGATTTGGGAACGGAGAGAGTAAATGTTAGGTCCTATAGTATCTAAGCAAGTTTTGTGTGAAATTATACATCGTGCGACCGATATCACTTTTTAATAAAAATAAAAATTAATATATCATTTCAAGGTAAAAACTTGAAATGTGGTACCTTCATTTAAAATTTAATACCGATAGCACGTGCGGAAACAATTTCACATAAGTTTTTAGTCCATATCCATTTATGATGTAAGTTGAAAAGATGAAACGAAAAAAAAATACTGTTTTCCTACATATTTCTCATGAAGATGGTGAAAACATCAAATTATGAGCACCTAAATATTGAAGTTTCAATTTTATTTTTATTTTTTATTTCCAAATAAATTATCTTCTTCTTCTCTTCTGATATAAATCAATAGTCAATTACGTGGGTTCTATAATGTGTGAACTTTTGACCTACAATCTCCCAATTAAAGTAGCAACATATGTATTAACTTTTGCTAAATTAATTTTCCACATGATGGGTTAATTTATTCTAATGCACGATGTGTACTATACTAGCTATCGTGTGGTACAAATCGGTGTCTAAAACATAAATCTTCACGGAATTAGGAAATAAAATTACTATTTCAGAGTTGAAACTTGAATGTACGTACTGATAAACACAATTAAGATTGTTAAAAAGAAAATAAATCCCCACACACACAAAAGGAGAACTTTATAGTATGGACCTGCATACAAATTTGGAGGACAACCCTCCTAAGTTAGAAAAAAAAGATTATGTATACCATTCGAAGTTATATCTTTATAAGTTTGTGTACGTAGGTGAGAGTTTATAGAATTCGCATTCGAGTATATTAGCGATTTATTTTGAGAAAAAAAAAAGGAAAAAAAAATTTAACATTTTTTTGGATATATAACATTATTTCAAATTTAGCTACTTAAATGAATATGGTTTAGCTAGGATTCTTATTCGAATTAAGAATTTTTTTTTTTTTGTTTTTAAATTAAATTCTTGAGGGTGGAACTCATCCGAATGAATTTGGAACTTTGTTATCCACGCTCCATGTAAATTTGAGATTTTAAATTCGATTTTTAAATCCCAAACTCGATCCATACTTGTTAATTAATTATTATTTTTTATATAATTAAATAAAATCACATCATTAGTTCTCCATCTTCCACTAATATAATATAATAATACAATAACGATCATTGTTAAACCTCAATTTGACATAAATCAAAATCTTACAACTACCAAAATTTCAAGACAAACACATACTTATATTATTTATCAAAATTCAAAATCTTAAAATTTTAGAATCATGATTTCCTCGCACACTTAGATCTCAAAACATATTCAGAAGAACTTCCAATAAAAAGTTATAATTCTAAGAGAAAATATCTTTGGATCACAAAAGGACATATGAGAGTTTGGGCAAAGACTTATGTAAACAAGTTTTACCGTGCAATAGTTTGTATTTTGTATGTATTTTTTAGTAATATTAATAATTTCATTAAAATATATTTATTTTATAGTATTACTTGTTTTATTAAAAGATATTTAACTATTTTATTATAAAACATTGATGGTATATTAAATAATTTTAAAAAAATAATTACAGAAGACGAATTCAAGAGTTGGTAGATAGGAGTACATTGACAAATGCCAATTTTCCACTCAATATAATTGAGGATTTAGGACCAATCGTCAGCTTCGTAATTACTAACGAACTTTATAGCTAATAATGTCAATTTTACACCTACTCGATCAAGTTTTTACTTTAGAGAAAAATTATCAAGAACGCAGCCAATGTTAATTTCTAAGGTTAAACCTCTTTGTAAGGTATCGAATCATAATGACCCTAAGTCTGATCACACATTATGTTGTTTATCTAAAAATGTATGTTGGGAGTTGATGGCTATTTAATGTGGTTTAGATAAAAACATCAAAAAGGATGGATTGAATGTTCCATAAATGCAAGAATTAATGAGTGACGATGATGTAGATATGAATGCAAGAGCACCAAGAATTGTCAGGGGTGTTTAATCCCTGGACTTGAATGTTTTAGTAGCTTTTTGTATTAAATGAATAGTTGTTCTTTGTACAAGAGTGGACCTATTTATAGGTTTCTTCTATGGGGATATTTATGTCATTTCCGACCTCCACGGGGGACAGCCGCATTAAATGGCTTCAGCCCCTGGAGGCGAGCGGGTGCCCGATCGTCCTTGTTTGCAGGAGGCCGACCACTAGTGTATCGCCACGTGTCCCAAAAGGATGATTCTCTGTCATATTTCCTCATTTGGAGTAAATATTCCTTCTGTCACTTCGTATTGAGGCGGCTCTTTGCCTCTTTTAGGACGATTCTGCCTGATTCTGTCACGTGTTCCCAGGACCTTCTTGCATAGAACGGCCGGAGGTCGGTAGGCGTCCGATCTCGGCGACCTGACGTAAGGTCGGAGATCGGACGGGAGTATCGTGGGTCTGAATCTCCGTGGCGGGGTCTTCAGGCCCGGTCGGAGTCGGAAGTAGCATTCCCGTCCTCCTGGGGAGGTCGGCGATATTCAGAATCAGCTGTCCAGAACCCGGGTTTGGGGAGGTCGGAAAAGGTCATCTAGAGGTCGGGTTCGCCCCTGGTCAGCGAATCCTAAAGTCCCTCTCTGACGCTCCCTGGTCGGGCGTAAATACAAGGTCTTCTTTGGGGAGGTCGGTGCCGATCTTATGTTGAAATAGTCACAACAATTGCCCCCCAGTTCAGTTCTTACGGAGAGTAAGGGGTGAACTGGTCGTTCAGTTCTAAAAACTGGTGCTGACCTCAATCCAGCCCTGGAGGCCGGAGGCTGGCCGAGTTCTCTTTATTTTGACATTTGAAAAGACGTGCGTGGGAAGGCGCACCTAAAAAGGCGCGTATAACGTCATGCGACGCCTGGAATTCCACGCATTAAAGTTGGCATGCGCCGTCGTTTCAGATGAGAACCCTGACGCTTCGTCTTCTTGCACCTAGGCCCCTATGCCTAGAGATCTTATTTGCGAAATGGCCCCATCCTCTCTTTATAAATAGTGTTGGTTTCATTCATTTTTGACTTTTACTTTCGCGCCTCATTGAAAGTTTATAGCAAATTCCAGAGACTCAAATTTTCTTTGCGGCGAGGTGCACGGCGGCGGCTGCAGCGGCGATTAGTTGGTAAGGTTCAATTTCTCTACTTTTCCCTATTTTTCTCGAATTACTACGATGGTACGGCGGCGCTGGGTCACAGAAGGGGTGGCGCCTCCGAAAGCGACGGCGCTGGGAGGAGGTTATTCGAAAAAGGTGGGAGCTCTGGCGGTGGCGATCCTTCGCTGCTGCGTACAACGGCGGGGAATTTTTGGACGCACGACGAAGATGGATTGGAGTCTATTTTCCGGCATCCGGGCCGTTCCCTGTTAGGTGAGGGTGCTTTGCTGGTCGGTGCCCGGTCTGGGGATGTACGAGAGTCGTCTCGCGAGGCGGTTGCCCCGGCCGGAAGTTTTGGTACCCTCCGCGGAGGATAGGGACCCTCTGGATGACTTATTGGAGGAGGAGGACGAGTACTTTGCAGGGACGGGCGGAGATATTGATCTGGCCGGAAATCAGCTATTGAGGAGTCTAGCGGACGAGCGGGTACGGGAGCAGCTGTCCTCGGCAGGATTCTGGGAGAGGTCGATTTCGGCCCAGCCAAGCCAAGCCAAGCCAGGAGGAGTCGGAGGTGGAAACCGAGGCAGAGAAAGCGGCGGGGTTGGAGGAACTTGAAATTTCTCTGAGGCGTCCTGAGCTCGTGAAGGTCCAGAAGACGAAAATCGGGGACCGGGGTAGCGATGAGCACAAGAGGCAGGTGAGAAAGGCCTTTAAGCTGTGCAGAGAGTACGTGGAGGATCAGCACGATTATGAGGTCCTGGAATTCGATTTTGATGTCTACCACGATCGGAATGCCCGTGCCCCCGCTCTTCGAGACCCTGCGACCGTGAGACCGGCTGACCTAGAGGAGCCGAAAAATGGACGTGTGGGCAGGTCCGGAGCGTTGTCAGCCAGGAGTTCCTTGATAATGTCCGGGTCGATTGGGAGATCCCCTTCGATGTGTAACTTTACGCCCCTGTGTCTAACGAGAGGGCGGATCAACCCCCGCCGGGTATGGTGGCCGTCACTCTCGACATGATGGAGGTCGGGCTTCGGTTCCCCCTGCACCCGGCGATCACTTAAATGTTGAACTTCTGGGACCAGGCGTCGATCTAGCTGCTTCCTAACGCCTGGATGATCGTTCTGGGAGTTATGATTCTCTTCGGCCAGAATTTCCTTTTCCGGCTGCCGACCCTCGGGGAGATGGCCTTCATGTTGCGGCTAATGAGTGATAAAAACGAGGACGGGGAGGTCTTCGTCCAGACCAAAGGCCCCAAATTTGTAACCGGGCTTCTGAGCAAAGCCCGAAATCTCCACGACCGGTGGTTCTTCATGCCCGGAGCCTGGCAGACTGGGTATTCCAATGGGGAGTAGATCGACATCGCCACCAACCCCCGGCCAAAACATGAGAGTAAGCTATTTAAAAACTTTAACTTGAGCAAATTGTATTGATCTAATTTCTTTGTTTCTCCTTGCAGGCTACTTGGCCCCCACCGAGCGGGAACTCAACTTCGACTTCGCGGTTGTTCATGAGTGGATCCTTCAACTGCCAGAAAATGAGCAGAACCAAGCACTTCTACGCACCCGGCAGGCGAGGTTGAGGAGTTGGATCTTTTGTCATCCCCGGCATTTGCGGCATCCGGGTATGTGGAACACTGTGAATACGTGCTTGTAAAAGTGTAGCTGTCATTTTTTTTAACTCTCTGTCTTTGGCTATAGTGCTCGAGTTTCGAGTTGTGAAAGCGTGCCCCAGAGCCTTTTTCGACCAGTGTCCGGAGATGTTTTCCTGGCTCGGAGCTGCACTCAAGAAACCGGAGGTCGTCAAGGTGACGAAGAAGAAGAAGGGGGCCGGAGCTCAGAAAGGACTTGTCATTCACGAGCCTACCCCCTCCAGTCCATCCCGGCCGCTGAGGGCGTTACGTCCGGAGCTGTCTCTTCTTCTCCCCTCACCAGTTGGAAACGAGGGTGGGAAGAACTAGAGGGGGATGGAGCTGGTGTCGAAAGGTCGAGCCCTGCACCCATTGAACTTTTGGACGATACACCTCCAGGGCAGAGGTCGGCCGGTGAGGTTCCCGCAGCCTATACTTCCGAAGCTCCAAGGCGGGAGGATGATCGGACTTTCTTTGGTCGCGATCCGGCCCGATTCCAAGTGTGAGTTCTCTTTTTAATTTTCAATCTTTTTATTGCTTTGTAGTGATCTTAACTGGATCTTTTCTTTGATTCAGTCTAACTCGGAACGACTCCGATCTGCCACCGTTGGTGCTGGACTTCCTCTCTTCCCGAGCCCCGGGCTCCATTGTCGAGATGCCTGAGTACATGAGCTGGGCGGTGAATTCTCTTCCTCAGTCCTGGACCCGCGACCTGGCGGATATCACCGACCGTCGTCCCCGCTATGCCGGTAGAGCCAGCGTTGCCTTGGCCAACCAGGCGGCGATCATGGCCAACTTTATGGAGAACGAGCTCAATAATGCTGTGAGCTCACTCCAGAAGGCTGAGGCGGATTTGACCCGGGCCCGGGAGGAGAGGGCAGACTTCGAGAGCGAGAATGTTTTGCTCAAGAAGGAAAGGGACAATGCGGTCGGCCAGTTCGAGGTCGTACTGAAGGAGAAGGAAGATGCCCTGGCCCGGGCGGAGACAGCCTGGAAGGTGTACAAGAAGAGCCGGGCGAGGATTGCGGAGGTGGAGGCGGCCATGCCGAATCTCCATCTGGAGAATGAGGCCATGCGAAGAGATGCCGACCAGGCCCGCGCCCGGCAGGCTGAATTGGAGAAGGAAGTGCGAGATAAAGTCACCGAGGTTGCAGCGGCTATGCAGAGCCGGCCTATAATCCCAACGACCCGGCCACCAGCCCGATGCTTTTTTCAGAGTTCTGCTACTACATGGCGATTGCCGACTTGATCCGAGTGGGACGGAAGGCTAACCTCGACACCAAAGTCTACGAAGACTACTTCCGGGAGTACGTTGCCAAATCCCCCCTCCATGAAAGCTACTATCTTCATTTCCTGGACCTCGAGACTGAGCTCGGGGTGGATCTGTCGTGGTTTCCGTACCGACACAGACTGCTCCTCCCGGGTCGCAACCCTCCTGCTATTCAAGTTGAGGAGGCCAGGGATGGGGAAGAAGAAGAAGAAGGCGAGGACGAAGCTGCGGATGCATCAGCACCGGTCGGAGACGGGCTCGAAGCTTGCGTGGAGGATGTCACAGAGTTCATGGCCGGGGACGGCGAGCCAACTGGGGTGGGTACCGGGACCGGCACTGGCGATGTTTAGCTTGCTTTTTCTTTTCTTTGTTTTGCTGAACACTCATTGCGATTTACGATGTTTTGTAACTGGCTTCTGACCGGGATTTGAACAATCTTCCTTTTCCTTGTACTTGTGCTTTTTGATTTATAAAATGTTGCCCTTTGGTTATTTTTCTGGACATGTTTATCTTATGCTTTGTATGTGAAATTTTCCAAGTGTTTTTGGTGACCTTAATGGTCTTCCCAAGCTTAAGTGGGGTATGCCGACCTTGATACGGCCGGCATACACTTTTGAATTGAGCTCGGTTTCTGAATAACCTTAACAGTCTTCCCGAGCCCAAGTGGGGTATGCCAACCTTGATACGGTAGGCATACACTTTTGAACTAAGCTCGGTTTCTTAATGACCTTAACGGTCTTCACGAGCCCAAGTGGGGTATGCCCACCTTGATACGGTCGGCACACGTTTTTGAACTGAGCTCGATTTTTGAATGACCTTAACGGTCTTCCCGAGCCCAAGTGGGGTATGCCGACCTTGATACGGCCGGTATACGCTTTTGAACTGAGCTCGGTTCCAAGATGGAGACTTGCGTTTGTAAAAGGAGCTTTTTATTGATAAGTAGGAGCTTTGTTACAAGATACCACGTAGTTACTGATAATATTTCTTCAAGTGAATCGTATTCCAGGGGTATTGGTCCGGAGTGCCGTCCATGAACTCGAGCTCGTATGCTCCCTTGGAGAGCCACTTGGATATCCTAAACGGGCCCTCCCAGTTCGGGCCGAATACCCCTTTAGGGCCTTGAACCTTTTTTAGAATGAGGTCGCCGACCTGAAACTGCCTTGCCTTCACCTTTGTGTTAAAGAAATTCTCGAATTTTTTCTTGTAGGCCGCGTTCTTGAGGTCGGAGTTGAGTCTCCTCTCTTCTATAATGTCCAAGTCAATTCTCCGGGCAGTTTCATTGTCATCAGTGATTGTCTGGGCCATCCGGTGGCTAGGGAGGGAGACCTTCGACTGGATGACGACCTCGGTCCCAAAAGCCAGGGCGAAAGGTGTTTCATCTGTTGAGTTTCTGGTGGTTGTTCGATATGACCAGAGTACGTCAGGGAGCTCCGCCGCCCACTTCCCCTTTTTGTACTCGAGCTTTACCTTGATAGTATACTTGAGGATCTTATTTACAACCTCTACTTGGCCGTTTGTTTGTGGGTGGTAGAGGGTGGAGACAACTTTCTTGATTTTCCACTTCTCACAAAATTGGATCATTTGGAGGCCATCGAATTGCTTTCCATTGTCGGAGATGATCACTTGTGGTAGGCCGAAACGGCAGATGATGTTTGTCCAAATGAATCTTATGATCTGGGCCTGGTCGATCTTGTTGAGCGGCTCGACCTCCACCCACTTTGTAAAATAATCGACGGCCACCACGATAAATTTGTGGCTCACGGGTGCAGTGGGCATCGGTCCGATCAGGTCGATGCCCCACTGGGCAAATGGCCAAGGGCTGTACATGGAGGAGAGCTGCTCAGGGGACAACTTGATGTTGGGGCCCAGAATCTGACACTTGTGGCGCGACCTTGCAAACTTGACCGCGTCTTTGTTCAAGGACGGCCAGAAGTATCCTTGCCTAATCGCCTTGTGGGCCAGGGCCCGGCCCCCGGCGTGGTTCCCGCACACTCCCTCGTGAATTTCGGCCAGAATGTTCTGACCTTGCTCTGGGGTTATGCATTTTGGGAGTGAGAGGGTAAATCTTCTTTTATACAGGAGGTCGTCAATGAGAGTGTACCTTGACGATCGCAGTTGAAGTTGTCGAGCCCGGGTCCGGTCCCCAAATATTTCACGATCGGGGTCATCCAGCTTTCATGGACATTTAGGATGGTCGACACCTGAGGTTGGAGTACGGTGGGTGTCCCGAGCATGGAGAGTTGGATGTTGGCGAGGTCGGCCGCTCCTTCAGCGGTCGCGAGTTTGGATAGGCATCGGCCTGGGAGTTGTGCTCCCGCGGGATTTGTTCTATGAACACTTGATGAAACTTCTCTCACAAAGTCATGACCAGGTCGAGATATTTCATCATTTGTTCCCCCGGGCTTCGTACTCTCCCTTTATTTGATTCACCACAAGTAGAGAATCCATGAAGATATGAAGGCGACATACCCCGATGGCGATGTCGAGTTCAAGACCTCCGACCAGGGCCTCGTACTCGGCCTCGTTGTTGGTTGCAGTGAAGTTGAAAAAGACTGTGTGAGTGAAACTTTGGCCCTCTGATCCGACCAGCACAATGTCGGCCCCGGCACGCGAGCTGGTTGACGATCCATCCACGTAGAGTTTCCATGGAGGGTGGTCGACTCTAGTGAACTTTGGGGGGAACGTAAGTTCCACGATGAAGTCGGCGAGGGCCTGACCCTTGATGGCCATTCTTGGGGCGTAGGTAACTCCGTACTGGGCAATCTCCAGCGACCACTTCAAGAGCCGACCATTTGTGTCAGGTCGGTGTAGAACCTGTCTTAGAGGCAAAGTGGTCAGGACTTCTACTTGGTGGTTGAAAAGGTATGCTAACGCTCATGACTGGCGTATGCCAATTTTTTGAGGGGGGTATATCTGAGCTCGGCATCGTGTAAAACTTGGCTTATAAAATAGATCGGGAGGTGGTTCTGGCTATCTGCTCGGATGAGCACCACGCTCAAGGCGACCTCGGAGGCCGCTAAATAAAGGAAGAGCTTCTCCCCCGGGATCGGCTTGACCAGAATTTGGGGGTTCGCCAAGTATTCCTTTAGTTTTGAAAAGGCTATCTGACTCTCCCTATTCCAGGGAAATTTGCCGTTCTTGAAGGTTGGGAAGAAAGGCTTACTTTTATCTCCGAGTCGGGCTATGAACCTGTTCAATGAGGCTAGGCAACTGGTCAGGCGTTGAACTTGCTTGACCGTCCTCGGCTCTTGCATGTCGAGAACGACTTTGATTTTTACCGGGTTGGCCTCAATCCCTCGTTGATTGACGATATGTCCAAGGAACTTGCCGGCCTCGACCCCGAAATTGGACTTTTTTGGGTTCAACGTCATGTTGTATGCTTTAAGGATTTTGAAAGTTTCCTCGAGATCTCTAAGGTGATCTTCCTTCTTCAAGCTCTTCACAACAATGTCGTCGATATAGACCTCCATGGTCTTCCCGATCTGGTCCGCGAACATCTTGTTGACTAAGCGTTGGTAGGTTGCCCCGGCATTGATAAGGTCGAAAGGCATTCGTAGCCATGAGAACATGTCTTTTTCTGTATGGAAAGAGGTATGTTTAACGTCCTCGATGGCCATCAGAATCTGGTGATAGCCGGCGAAAGCATCCATGAATGACATCATTTCGTGGCCGGCCGTGCTATCCACCAGGTGATAGATGTGTGGCATTGGGAAATGATCTTTAGGACATGCAGCGTTAAGGTCGGTGAAGTCCATGCACAATCTCCAAGTGTTATTTGTTTTCTTAACTAGGACAGCATTGGCGACCCATTGGGGCTCGTCTTTGGCCTGTTCGATGAGCTTATTGTCCAGCAAATTTTTTGACTTCTTGGGCTAGTGCCTCATATTTCTCCGGGCCAAATTTTCTTCTTTTTTTATAGGCCGGCCTCTTGCTGGGATTGATCTTTAATCGATGGCAGGCGTGCTTGGGGTCAATTCTGACCATGTCCTGGTGAGACCAGGTGAAAACTTCGATGTTGGTCTTGAGGAAATCGATCACCTCCCCCCGTAGTTCAGTCCGAATGCGAGAGCCAATCAGGACTTCTAGTTCCGGCCTCGAGGGGTCGACTGGAATATGCTCCAAATCTTCCAAAGACGTGGCCTGCTCGTAGCTTCGCCGATCGCCAGTGTCGAACCTCGGGTCGAGGTCTAGCTCGGAGGGCTTGAAACCTATTCTTGGCTCGGGATCGTCAATTTGCATTGGTTGAAGGCCGGCCTCTTTAAGAGGATCGAGATTGGATGAGGACTGTCCGGCCTCCTTATCCTTGTTTAAAGAGATCGGAGGGGATCCTTCGAGGTCGGTTTGAGATGCATCATCTAAGATTTGATCATTGCAAATGGGAAATAAAAAAGAATCGAGATAGTTCAAACACTTTATTGCCATTGATTGGTCATCCTTAATGGTGCCGACCACCCCCTCAGGGGTGGGGAATTTGATACAATAGTAGTAGTAGGAGGCAATGGCCTCGAAAGTTTTTAGGAAAGGGCGACCTAAAAAGCCATTACAGGAATTCGGCTGGTCTACAATGATGAAATCTAATGGCCTAGCAATCCTAACCTTCTCGTCATAGCAGTAGACGAGCTCTACCGAGAGCTTAATCCTTCTGTAGGCGGCCACAATAGCGTCTCCAAAGCCTTTGAGTTGGAGGTCGACCGACTTGATGAAGTTGACGAGGTCGTCGAGCTGATCTAGGGTCGACTTAAATATGATGTTGCAGAAACACCCATTGTCGATCAATACGCGCTGGACCTCCTTCCCCAGTATATTGGTCGCGATCACCAATGCGTCGCCCTTGGGGTAAAGTACCCCATTTCGGTCCTTGTTGGAGAAAGTGATCCCCAAGTCCTTATGAATAGTGGGCTCGGGCGGTGTGACCAGATTCACGTTGGTCGCCGCACAGATCTCGGCCTTGCGCTTTCTGTTCGAAAGCGTGAAAATGGGGGTCAAGCCGCTCAGGTTCCTTCCCCCGGCCTGAATCATGTTCACTCGACCGTCGGGGTTTAGTAGGGGGAGGTCGTCGTCCTCGTCGTCTTCCAAAGCTGCGACCGGCCGGAGAGGTCGGCCACTTTTCTCATTTTTGCGGTGAGGTCGTTGATATTGATGCTGCTCCTGCCGTCCTGCCAGCCTTTGTATCAGGTCGTTCAAACGCCATTCATCAAACAACTTCCAGAGTTGCTTTAAGAGATCACGACACTGGCTCGTATTGTGGCTAATTGAGTCGTGATAGGCGCATAACTTTTTAGGGTCCAATCTCGACAGGTCCCCCATGTATGGTTTGGGCCTAGGGAGTATATCCCTGTGCTGGATGGCGTTGAAGACATGAGCGGGGGATTGCCTAAGGGCCTGAGTAAGATGGACCTCGACGTCCTCGAAGGACTTGAAATTACCGGGCGGCTTGGCAATTTTCTTGGCCTTAGAGCCACCCTTAGAAGAGGCTTGGGCGACCTCCGGTTCCTTCACAGCGGGTTCGGATTCCCCAAGCCTAAGAGCCAGCAGTTTCTTCCGAGCCAGGTAGTCTCCGGCCCTGGCTCAGAAGTCAGCGTAAGTCTTTGGGAAGTCCTTCGTGAGGTGTTTGAACATGAGAGATCTGCCATGGAAACCTCCAAGGGTGGCATGTAGAGACAGCTGGTCGCCGACAGGTTCCCCGGTCAGGATGATCTCGTCCACCCGGGTGACATAATCCTCGTCCGACTCCTCTTTCTCCTGGCGTATGCAGATTAAACGGTGCCAGTTCTCCGGCTGGGCGATTTTGGCCACAAAGTAAGAGGTGAACTAGGTGCTTAGAGCGGAGAAAGAGTCGATTGAGCGGGCTGGGAGTGAGACATACCACCTATGGGCGAGATCGCCTAAAGTGAGTGGGAAAAGCCTGCATTTCGTCACGTCGGTAGTGCCCCGTCCGGTCATGAAGATCCGGAATTTACTCAAGTGGGTCTCCGGGTCCGTCTTCCCTTCATAAAGAGGGGTCGGTGGTGGAGTGATCTTGAGCTGGATGGGGGCGAGCTCGATGTCGACGGACAAAGGCTCATTCGCAACTGGCCGGGCTTTGGGCTGGCCCTGCGCCTCCATGAGGGCGTGCATTTTGTCGAGCTGCTTTTGCATTTTGATGATCTCTGGGTTTGACGGTTCGACCCATTGATCGTCCCCACCAGCTAAAGGCCCAATCCGGTTGAAAACGGCCCCCCGCGGGGTGCCTTGCCCCAAGAGGCCGCTCTGTGCGAAGCTGAGCTTCCTCCTAGCGGAGTTGGTCGGCGCCAAGCTGACCTCGGTTGCCCTTTTGTGGGGCATCTACATTGTGCTCCTAGAGTTGGAGATGGACTCGGTGTCACCGTAACTGGTGTTGCTGCTTGGGAGCCGGCTCGGGTACCAAGAGGGGGAGTTGGTACTCAGGCGGCCAAAGACCGGGTGGGCGGAGACGCGGGAACGTACGGGAGCAAGGTCGGCCTGGAGTTGGCTCTCCCACTGACATTCTTGGGCCTTCATCTTCCCTTTGAGGGCACGAGCTTGTTGCCTTCTATTTGAAGCTGACGGGGTGCTTTGGCAAGCTCTCGCCTCCTCGGCTCGACGGCGCCGACCCGACTTCGCTGGATCGAGAGTGATGAAGTTTCGAGCTTGACTTGAAGCGAAAATACTAACTTCTACTAGTCGCTTCCCCACAAGTGGACGGGTTCACTGTAGTATGAGTAAGTATAATGACCAAGTATTATCGAACCCAAGGGATGGAGTGTATGCGAACAGATCCCTGTAGATCTACGCGTCGTAGTTAATATGAGTGAAATGATTTTGGATTTTTTTTTTGGAAAGATTAATTAAAAGACTAAAATTATCCTAAGAAGTTTAGGGTTGTTTTCAAATGAGAGATGGTGATGCTCAGGATAGGAATCCCTATGTATACTAACGGAGCAGGTACATAATCAAAATAACCGTGACGCGCAAAAAATAACCTAAGTAAAAGAATGCAAGGTGAAAGCTCAAGATTCTAAACCCTAATACTTTACCCTAACACTCGACTTCACTAATCCAATAAAAAGTTAATAGATTGTGCTTAATTAATGAGACTCTAATTTAACTAAGGTGATGCGGTCATCCTCCTTCGCTAAAATGGTAGATGAATTAACCCTTTCTAAACCCTCTAGTTAAGTCTACTCGTTGTTAAAGAGTGATACGTCCGTCCTCTCTCTAACACTTTTCGAATGAAATTCAAAAGTAAAGTTAAAATTAATTTTAAGAATTCATTAATCAAGAGAATTAAAACCTAACGTCACAAGTTATCCTAATTACGTACCCACCACCTACTTCTACGAGTTCATCCTACCCCAAGCATGCAAGGGTTTTAGCTAGACATAGATTTTACGTAAATAATAGCAATTGAATAAGTAACGATCATGAACATGATAATTAAGACGAAGAAGGGATCAAACATAAACTAGGGTTTAAAGAAATATGTGCTAAGAATCTGAAATTTAATTAATAAAAACGAAGTATGAAGTGTTTAACGTAGTCGAATTACTAAAAAGAAACTAAGAATTCGTACGAAAACCTCAACAAAACGTAAACGTAAAGCTTGCTTCTCTCCTTCCTCTCCAAAAACGAACTCTAAAGTCAAAATCTATCAAGTGATATGTGGTATCCCCCAAAAACGAGCTTGGGATGAGTATATATAAGCAACAGGCCGAATCGTGAACTCATGGGCCGAAAAACGACTTTTAAAACGCCAAACGTGAAGGTGCTCGAGCAGACCCGCTCGAGCGGTCGCGTTCGAGCATGGAACTCGAATGACACAAGTGCTCGAGCGGTGGCACTCGAGCTGCTCGAGCGCTGAAAATCTTCTGTATAATTGGGGCGCTCGAGCAACACGCTCGAGCGGTGGCGCTTGAGCTGCTCGAGTGTTCGAAATTTGCTGTATGTTTTGGGCGCTCGAGCAACGTGCTCGAGCGCTAGTGCTCGAGTGGTTCACTCGAATGCTCCCAAAATTTCTCCAACTAGTACTTTTCTTCTTCAACACTAACACCAATCGTATTCCTTCGATATCTTCTCATCCGGGCATCCGTTTGAGTCGATTCAAAGTCCTACGAACTCCGTTCTTCGCCCTCAATTCACCTACGAGCATTAAAGAGACAAATTCACCAATGTATAGAAATAATGCTCAATTGACTCCAAATACTCGACAAAATCGGCCAAAATTAGGGCATTTCGAGTGACGAATCATGGCAATTTCACGCCTAATCAACCCCCCCCCCCAAACTTACCATGTTGCTTGTCCTCAAGCAACGAAATAACAAGTCAAGTGAAATTGTTAGGAATGAGTCAAAGAATCAAATCATGCAAGCAAATGAACTTGAGCTTCAAAGATCAATCACAAGTATACTCACTCACTTTCCTTCATCATACTCATGCAACAATAACAAGAAACGCCAAGATCAAACATGGATGTGCACTCTACGATGTGTTTCACTCCCTCACAAGTGTATATCCATGATAAAGGGACTCACTCAATCAATCCATCACACATATTGGCAGCCATAGGCTTGTAAGCACTCTTAACTCCGACCATACTCTAGAAATCAATGCCGAATAAAAAAGGACTTTTTCAAGGTTGTAATGTAGGCTCTTTGGACAGGTGGGAATCAATATGGTAAAGTGACTCAAGTGAATGGAGAATAGAGAATCAAACTTCGGTACTTCGAGATTAGGAACAAACTACTTCAAACATATTCAATCAACACACTTTCAATTCCGATTCTCTCAACACTTCAATTTTTTTCCTTCTCACTCTTTCATTTTTTTTCAATCACTTCACTTTTTTTTCTTTTTCGCACAACACATGAGCTCATTTTTTCTTTTGCTCATTCTCAATTTTTTTTTCTTTTTCCCACATCTCATAACTTCATCACACCTTCTTCTCATTTTCACTCAACAAACAATATTCTCCTTCTTCAACTCAATTCAATCCCTTCACATTCACACTTTTCCTATTCTCCACTCAAATTTGGACAAAAAGGCTTAGGAATTGGAATAGTGTTCATATGTGCTAGCAAATAAAATAGGCTTAAAGCTCAAAGGGGCTAACAAGGGTTCAATGTCATTGGTAAGGAAAATTTTGGCTAAGTGACTCATTCAAATTAAAGATGGCCTAAGATCACATTCGGCATATCAAACTAGACACAATCAAGAAGCAAGAGCACACACAAGTTCTAGCATCCTCTAAGGTGACGATCCACTCACAAACGAAGAGATTAATTCATGCATCAAAATCTCATAAGGCTCAAATCTCACGGCTTTCACATCCATGCTAGTCCTAGTGCATTCTCACTCTCATCACACAAGCACTAAAAAAAAAACTTATAAGCATACTAGTTCTCTCTCAAATCCACTCAAACACTCACACAAAAGAGTCCCCAACTCAAATCCACAAATCACCCTACTCATCAAATCATACTCAAAGATAGCAATCAACAAGCATAAGATGATTGATAGGCATGAAATATGAAACAACGAATCAAATCAAAATCACCCCGAGGAGCATCTCAAGGCACCAAATAACCAAACACACTCAACGATAAGAAAAGGGTGCTCCGGTGCAATGTAACAAGAAACATAAAAAAAACTCCACTCCCCCAAACTTCGACCTTGCGAAGAGGTCTAAGTTTGGGGTTGTGGGTTACCTCAACCAAACAATTCAGTTTCTCTCAAACGTAGCACACTCCCTTGCTTGAGTTCCTCTCTTTCGAGTACTCCATAATTCTTCTACTCTCTCGAGACAAGCCTACAAAATAAAATTCTCAAGTACGAGGTTAAAACTTACGATTCAACAACACCCTAATAACATAATAAGACACTAAAAACAAATAAAAGCAAATAAAAATGGGTTCAGCGCTATTTTTAAGGTCCTCATGCCGGACCGAGCTCAAAGGATCTTATGGGACATCATACTCAAAAATACCTCCCTTACTCTCATAAGAGTGGTGCTTGCATGTCTTTCCTTGATGCCCCTCCATCATGAACTCCTTTGCTTCCTTCTCATCCCCAAGTGTTATGGGTCTCAACTCCTTCTCACCTTTATCTGGAGGGGTCTTACCAAATAATTTCTTGCGCTTGGACTTTTTGTTCTTAACTCCTCCTTTTCTCTCAAGCTGGATCACGTCCATCTGTTTCACCTCTTCATCCTTCAATTTCTTCACTTTATCCCTATCAAAATAATCATGATCATAATGCTCATGGGTAAAATTATCAAGTGAAAGACTAACGAAATCATGAATATGAGAAAAATTAGAGATAGGAGGTGTGTCTTCAACACGAGGATCAATTGCATCCATGCAATACAAACTCTCATCCTCCTTCGGATGCTTCATGGCTTCATATAGGGAAATCTTCACTTCTTGATCATCAACCTTCAACGTAATCTTCCCATTTGCCACATCTAACACCATCCCGGCCGTAGCTAAGAACGGTCTTCCCAAGATCAGGGGCACGTGCTCATCTTCCTCCATCTCTAGCACTACAAAATCGGCTGGAAAAATGTGATCTCCAACTCTCACGAGGACGTCTTCAACCACACCTTGAGGTCGAGTAATAGATCGGTCGGCTAGTTGAATCGTCATCATTGTCGGCTGAAGCTCACCACCTTCCATCTTCTTGAAAAGCGACAAGGGCATGAGATTTATGCTCGCTCCGAGATCGCACAATGCTCCCTTCTTGATCCCGTTCCCAATATCACAAAGAATGGTGAAGCTCCCTGGATCCTTCAGCTTTGGGGGAAGCGCCTTGTGCACTAATGCACTCACCTCATGGTTCAACTGCACCAACTTCGGCTCATCCACTCGCCATCTTTTCGTGATCAAGTCCTTCAGAAACTTTGCATAGTTGGGCATCTGTTCCAAAGCATCATAAAAAGGGATATTAATATGCAATTTCTTAAAAAACATCAAGGAATTTAGCAAATTTCTCATCAAGCTTCTTTTTCATGAAGCGCTGTGGATACGGGACGGGTATCACCGATTTGGGTACCCCCCATTCATCACGCTCGGTCTCTTTCACTTTCTCCCTTGCTTCCTTTGCCTTCTTCCACTTAGGAACTCTCTCACTCTTCTCAATGCCTTTCTCTTCAGGCTCTTTGCTTGCTTGAGTGCTTTCACCCTCAACCTTCTTCTCAACTCCCATCTCTTCAATCTCATCTCTATCTTGGGGCGTCTCAGAATAAGCAGGCATCTGAGGACCTTCATAGTTGGTTCCACTTCTAAGCTGGATAGCCTTACAATGCTCTTTAGTATTACCCTCAGGCATGGAAGGATACTTACCCGGCTCCCTATTCAATAATTTTGCAATTTGGCTTATCTGGAACTCTATTGAGGTGAACCGCCTATTGTTCTCTTGCTGAATTCGATTCAGCTCTACATCTCTCTTTTGGAGTTCTTGATCACGTTGATCACCTTTCTTATGCAACTCCTTCACATCGTACTCCAAAGAGGATAATCTCTTGCTTCCTTCCTCCACCTTCTGAAGGATCGCTCTCAACATCTCCTCCGTTGAGGCACCGCCTTCTCCACCCGGAGGTTTAGAACCTGGGTCAACACCTGCAAGAACTGTAATTCCAGCATTCGGATTAGCATATAAAAAATTCTCGTTCTTCCTCCATTGGTTCTGAGGAAGTTGTTGGCCTCCTTGGTACCCTTGTGTGTTCCTCCATTAATTTTGAGGTGGATGTGGACCTGGAGGCACAAATGGTTGGCCATAAGAAGGCCTTCATTGAAAATTTCCACCTTGTGGATACCCATTCTGATTGTAATAAGGACCTCCCATATAATTGACTACTTCTTGCTGAATTGTGGGCTTGTCCTCTTGCTCATTCTCTGCTGTATTCCCTCCAACCATATTCTTCCCCAACTCAAGGTTGTTAATCTTTTCCATCATGGCCATCAACAGCCTTCTCGTTCCTTCACCTTCCTCAACTTGATGAACTCTTTGGAAATTTGCGTCTACATTCCAAGCCCCGATATTCGTGACAATGTTGTCCACGATCTCTCTACACCTCGCTATTCCTTAATTCAGGAATGATCCACTAGCACAGGCGTCTAAATGGTCTTGCCCAGCCTTGTTGGCACCACTATAGAAAAATGCCATCACATCTCCCTCATTGTACCCGTGCTGCGGGCATTCTATCAACATATTTGAGTATCTCTCCCACGCTTGACGTAGGTCCTCTCCTTGCTTCTGGCGGAAGGAAGAGATCTCAATCCTTGCTTTGATCGTTCTGGATGGAGGGTAGAATCGCTCGAGGAACAGACGCTCGAGCTCGGCCCAAGTGGTAATACCTCCCCTTGGAAGCGTATTATCGTACCACTCTTTAGCTATTCCCATCAATGAGAATGGGAACAACCTAAGCCTCTTGGCATCTTCAGACATGCCATTGTAATTGAAAGTGGAAGCTATCATTAGAAAACTCCTCAGATGAGTATGAGGATTCTCCTTCCCGATCACCCCCTTGAACTGGTTCTCTGTAAGCAGCTTTAAAATTCCCGGGGAAATCGAGAAGTTATTTGCCTCAACAGGAGGCAATGCCACTCCATCATAGTACCGTTGTGGCTGCGTTGTAAACCTCCCTCGAATAGCCATATTTTGATCTGCATTCTGAGGAACGTGCTTAGGGTTAGCAGCTGGTACGGGTACTTGTTGGGGTGGTGGTTGGTAAATAGGTGGTGGATTGTAAACTGGAGGTGGAGGATACGGGTATGGGTGATAAGGGTATGGTGGATATGGGTAAGGTAGTTGTTTTGCGGTAAGTTAGGATGTGGGTAAGCAGGGTTGTTCTGAGGATGTTGGACAAGGTTATGAGCTGGATTGATTACGTTTTATAGATCCGGATTTAGGCTCTGACTACCACTAACTCCAGTGCCTTCAACTCGGCCCAATTCCTGATTGAACTCTTTCTCAATGTCATCCAACTCATTAGTAAGGTCCATCGGTTCTTTCCCTCCTCCGGCAGTGTTCATTCTCCTCAAGAAAGCTCGGTTCCTTCTAGCTATCATCTCAGGGTCCAACGGTATTGACTCTTCGCTCGTATTGCCTTGTGAGCGTGTTCTCATATACCTAACACACTAGCAGAAGGATCAAAACGCAACTGCCGAATGGATAAAAATAAAAATAAAAAAAAACAGAAAAGAAAAGAAAAGCACTCACTACTAACTACTCAGCTATCTACAAGTCCTATTCAAAAGACATACAACGCCATCCCCGGCAACGGCGCCATTGACTTGAAGTGAAAATACTAACTTCTACTAGTCGCTTCCCCGCAAGCGGACGAGTTCACTATAGTATGAGTAAGTATAATGACCAAGTATTATCGAACCCAAGGGATGAAGTGTATGCGAACAGATCCCTGTAGATCTACGCGTCGTAGTTAATATGAGTGAAATGTTTTTGGATTTTTTGTTTTTGGAAAGATTAATTAAAAGACTAAAATTATCCTAGGAATGCAAAAAGCAAAATTAAACTAAGAATCGAAAGGTTGTTTTCAAATGAGAGATGGTGATGCTCAGGATAGGAATCCCTACGTATACTAACGTAGCAGGTACATAATCAAAATAACCGTGACGCGCAAAAAATAACCTAAGTAGAAGAATGCAAGGTAAAAGCTCAAGATTCTAAACCCTAATACTTTACCCTAACACTCGACTTCACTAATCCACTAAAAAGTTAATAGATTGTGCTTAATTAATGAGACCCTAATTTAACTAAGGTGATGTGGTCGTCCTTCTTCGCTAAACTGGTAGATGAATTAACCCTTTCTAAACCCTCTAGTTAAGTCTACTCGTTGTTAAAGAGTGATACGGTCGTCCTCTCTCTAACACTTTTCGAACGAAATTCAAAAGTAAAGTTAAAATTAATTTTAAGAATTCATTAATCAAGAGAATTAAAACCTAACGTCACAAGTTATCCTAATTACGTACCCACCACCTACTTCTACGAGTTCATCCTACCCCAAGCATGCAAGGGTTTTAGCTAGACATAGATTTTACGTAAATAATAGCAATCGAATAAGTAACAATCATGAACATGATAATTAAGACGAAGAAGGGATCAAACATAAACTAGGGTTTAAAGAAATATGTGCTAAGAATCTGAAATTTAATTAATAAAAACGAAGTATGAAGTGTTTAACGTAGTCGAATTACTAAAAAGAAACTAAGAAACGAAAAGAAACTAAGAATTCGTACGAAAACCTCAACAAAACGTAAACGTGAAGCTTGCTTCTCTCCTTCCTCTCCAAAAACGAACTCTAAAGTCAAAATCTATCAAGTGATATGTGGTATCCCCCAAAAATGAGCTTGAGACGAGTATATATAAGCAACGGGCCGAATCGTGAACTCATGGGCCGAAAAACGACTTTTAAAACGCCAAACGTAATGGTGCTCGAGCAGACCCGCTCAAGCGGTCGCGCTCGAGCATGGAGCTTGAATGACACAAGTGCTCGAGCGGTGGCGCTCGAGCTGCTCGAGCGCTGAAAATCTTCTGTATAATTGGGGCGCTTGAGCAACACGCTCGAGCGGTGGCGCTCGAGCTGCTCGAGTGCTCGAAATTTTCTGTATGTTTTGGGTGCTCGAGCAACATGCTTTTTGGCAGGCCTTGGCAATTTGATCTCAGCACAACTCATGATGGGAGGAAGAACATTTATCAGTTCTTTAAGGATAGAAAGAAGATAACCCTATTACCCTTGGGGTACAAGCAAGAGATTGAAACTCGGAAGCTCATAACGTTAGCCCAATCTGCGAGAGAGTGGATGAACGAGGCACGAGAAGTTAAAGAAATTCATGCTTTGGTAGTGAAATCTGCTTTCATGGTGGGAGACTCCGAGAGAAGAAATGAAATACCTGGTCGTGTTATAAAGTTGTTCGAAGAATTCCAAGAACTAGTACCTGAGGAACTTCCTGCAGAATTACCGCCGATGAGGGATATTCAGCATGCCATCGATTTAGTTCCTGGAGCCACTTTACCCAACTTGCCACACTACCGCATGAGTCCGAAGGAAGGGGCTATGTTACAACAAATGGTGGAAGATTTATTACTTAAGGGGTTGATCCGAGAAAGTATGAGTCCGTGTGCAGTTCCTGCGTTGCTAACTCCGAAGAAAGATGGGTCTTGCCGCATGTGTGTGGACAGTCGAGCAATAAACAAGATAACTGTGAGGTATAGATTTCCAATTTCTAGGCTGGAAGATATGTTGGATAATTTATCCGGTGAATTTTTTTTCAGCAAGATAGATCTGTGAAGTGGGTATCATAAAATCCGCATCAGACCGGGAGACGAGTGGAAACCCGCATTCAAAACAAAGAAAGGTATATACGAGTGGCTTGTCTTGCCGTTTGGATTATCTAACGCCCCAAGCACTTTCATGCAGCTGATGAATGAGGTGTTAAAGCCATTTTTGGGTAAATTCGTTGTAGTGTATTTTGATGATATTCTCATCTATAACACTAACGAGGATGAACACCTAGACCATTTGTGACAGGTTTTGATTTTTTTACAGGTTAATAAACTCTATATTAACCAAAAGAAGTGTAGCTACATGCAATCGAGCCTTGTCTTTCTCGGCTTCGTTATTGGCGGTGATGGGATTCATGTGGATGAAGGAAAGGTAGAAGCAATTCGAAATTGGCCCATTCCGAAGACGGTGACGGAAGTGAGAAGTTTCCATGGACTTGCCACTTTCTATCGGTGGTTCATTCAAAATTCTAGCACCATAGTGGCACCCATGACTGAATGTATGAAGAAATGAAAGTTCCGTTAGGGATCTGATCAACAAAAGAGTTTTGAAACAATTAAGGAGAAATTGTGTACAACTCCTGTTCTAGCTCTTCCCAGTTTTGATAAATTGTTTGTAGTGGAGTGTGATGCGTGTGGGGTTGGAATAGGTGTTGTACTCTCACAAGAAGGCAAACCTGTTGCATATTTCAGTGAAAAGTTGAGCGGGGCGTGTCAAAAGTGGTCTACTTGTGACCAAGAATTTTATGCAGTCTTTAGAGCCTTAAAGTACTGGGAGCATTATCTACTTTAAGATCAGTTTGTATTGTATACCGATCATCAAGCCTTGAAGTACATCAACAACCAGAAAAACATAAGTAAAATGCGTGCAAGATGGGTGGCGTATTTGCAGCAGTTTCCATTTACATTAAAACACAAGGCTGTAATTCAGAACAAGCCTGCGGATGCGCTAAGTAGGCGTGCTGCCTTACTTGTGACAATGAGCCATGAAGTAGTAGGATTTGAAATCCTTCTTGACTTATATTCTACTGACGAGGATTTTGCAGGAATTTGGTGTAGTCTTCCTTTTGAGGATTTCTACGCTTATGAAGGCTACCTCTTTAAGGGATCCCGACTATGCATCCCTCGCACTTCATTAAGGGATAAATTAATTTGTGATCTGCATGGAGGCGGCTTGAGCGGCCATTTAGGAAGAGAGAAGACAATTGCTAGCTTGGAACAGCAGTATTATTGGCCGCAGTTGAAGCGAGAAGTAAGAAAATTTGTGAGTCGATGCTTTGTTTGTCAAACAGCAAAGGGGCAAGCTCAAAATACCGGACTCTACATGCCTTTACATGTTCCTGAGGCTATTTGGGAGGACTTATCCATGTATTTTGTTCTTGGATTACCTCGGACACAGCGGGGTGTTGATTCCGTATTCGTGGTAGTAGACAGATTTTCTAAGATGGTACACTTTCTTCCATGCAAGAAAACTTCGGATGCCTCTCATATTGCACGTCTTTTCTTTCGAGAAGTGGTACGCTTACATGGTGTTCCAAAATCTATAACTTCGGATCGAGACAGCAAGTTCCTGAGTCATTTTTTGGATTACTTTATGGAAGATGTTTGATACTTCACTGAATTTTAGCAGCACAGCACATCCTCAAACTGACGACCAAACGGAGGTCATCAATCGAACTCTTGGAAACTTGATTCGATGCATTTGCGGTGATCGGCCAAAGCAGTGGGACTATGCCTTACCGCAAGCAGAATTTTCTTTCAACAGTGCCGTCCATAGTTCCACAGGAAAGTCACCTTTTGCTGTGGTTTATCAAAAGGTTCTAAGTCATGCTGTGGATTTGGTAAAATTACCAGAAGTTGCTAGTGTAGCTGCTACAAAATTAGCTAAAGATGGATTGGATGTGCAAACAGAAGTACGACAAAGATTATTGGAAACCACTCAGAAGTTTAAGGCAGCTGCGGACAAGCATCGAAGGTCGAATGTATTCGAAGTCGGAGACGAGGTGATGGTTTTTCTCCGACGTGAGCGATTCCCAGCAGGACAATACCACAAGCTGCAACCTAAGAAATATGGCCCTTATAAGATTATTCGAAAGATCAATGATAATGCTTACGTGGTGGATCTTCCAGCAACGATGGGGATTTCCAATACTTTTAATGTGTCCAACTTATATCGTTATTTCCCTGAAGAACCTTCAACTTATCCGGATCACTTGAGGACGAGTTCTTTTCAAGAAGGGGTGACTGATGTGGGCAATGAAAGGGTCATTGAAAGGGTCATTTGACCATTTTTTTTTCAGCATTTTCATTAAGACTGCCTTTTGTATTCCTACACCTTTAAGTAGGAATTCTGAGATTCCAAAAAAAGATCATTACTCAGTTATCAAATATTAAGAATATTGTTTTCGCCTTTCGTACGAAGAACGTTTGTCTTCTACGTATTACTCCCGTGTCACGGTCGGAAGTAGCGTTCCCGTCCTTCTGGGGAGGTCGGCGATATTCAGAATCAGCTGTTCAGAACCCGGGTTTGGGGACATCGGAAAAGGTCATCTGGAGGTCGGGTTCGCCCCTGGTCGGTGAACCCTAAAGTCCCTCTCTGACGCCCCCCGATCGGGCGTAAATACGAGGTCTTCTTTGGGGAGGTCGGTGCCGATCTTATATTGAAATGGTCACAACACATTAGATCTACCAACAATTATATTGCACACCTGTCAGTCCATAATGTGAATTTAAAAAATTGTCAGAGTATCTTAAATCAGAGTATAGGTAGTAAAAACTAAATTGCAATTATTAGGCGTCACACCTCCCTTTTTTTTTTTTTTTTTAATGCAAGAGATACAGCTTCTTTTTTCCTTTTAGCAGGTCGCCAAAATATTAATGTTCTGGGAGTACACACGCACTATACATTAATGTCCTAATGATTTTGCCCAACGCTCCCTTAAATTGGTTTCAATATACTCCACTCGCCCCGTCATGTGGCCAAAACAATCGTCCCAACGTAAATTATTTATTTTCATATTCGACAAAGTGTTTAGATACTCCACTAAACATTTAACACTAAATTACTTAAACCTTGTTTAAATATCAAATGATTCCCCTCGTCCACTAAAAATATATTAACTTACCTTATTTGTTTGTCCACCAAAAATATATTCGATCCTCTTTATTTTTATTTTATTTTTTGGAATAATCACTTTATTATATATCACACCAAAAAAGAATTATTTTATTTATAAATGAACATCATAATACTCTTATTTTATCTATATTTTATTTATTTTTTCTTAAAATCAGTGTCAAATTCTATCTCTACGTCCGAGTCTCTCTCACATGACACAACTATGAAGCCTAATGCTAAATTTCTTATGAAATTCAACTTCAAAGCAAATTTACTGGTTTGTGTTTAATTTATATGGTTTCGTATCAATATTGAATGTTACTATACATTAATGTATAATCTATACTAATATAATAACAAAATCTTATACTAAAAATAGAAAAAAAAATTGACACAAAAAGAGTACTACTATTTTTATCATGATATTTAATAAATTACTTATTAATTAATATATTAAATATCATTTAACACATACTAGAAAAATAAATGTGATGATTTTTAAAAACTTTTCATTTGAAAATGTAAAACTTTCAATCTTCTATTTATTGTTTTATAAAAAAAAAAAATTAATCTACTAATTCTACTTATTTACTTTCTCAAAATATTTAAGAAAAATAAGTTAAAAAAAACTTTTAAAAAATGTGTATTCTTAAAGTTTGAGTTGTTGAGTTATTCATGTGGATGATGTATATATTATACAAATGTACACATATATAATTAAGTTTGCCTAAAGTAAATTTTAGAGTTCGATGATCTTTAATTTTAATTGGTATATATATATATATATATATATTTTTTTTTTTTAGAGTTCGATGATCTTTAATTTTAATTGGTATATATATATATATATATATATATATAAGATGCTCAATTTTATTAAACTAATTCCAATAGTCTGAAATTATCAATATGATTATAACAAAAGTATTTTAAAGTTGTACACAAACATAATATCTTTTCAAATTTAGTTTAATTAACAATGTAGATGTATTCTACATATTAAGAGCATAATATTTTATATGTTTGACTTGAAAAGAAAAAAAATTAAAAAAATTGAGCATTACATCAAAAGAGAAAAGAATAATAATAGTGATATATATACAAAAATTTTGAAAATGAAAAATAAACAATACACATGGTGTAATAGTTCTTTCTATGTTATGTAATACAAAAAATAAACATATAATTTTCTCAATTGAGAATTCTATAAACAAAAATATCATTATATTTATTTTATAGTTACAAACCGTGTGAATGCACGGGGTGATATACTAGTTCTATATAAAGCTTAAATAACTCGACACTCCACTTTGTTTAGAGTATACATTTAAATTTAAATCCTAATGATTTAGTATTCGGTCTAAAAATAAACTTATTCTAATTATGGAGGACCAATGCGACTAAGGCTTCACTTGGTAGACAATATAAGCATTTATTATGGTTTTTTATCATCTCTATATCTTGCTGGGTAGATAGTACTAAATTATTATGGATCCATTATTTTTATTATGACGGGTTATGCTGACCCAATACAATACCAAGTTTTATGTGCCCAAATCAATAAAAGCTATACCTCCAAACCCCCCTTACAATTTTATTAAAGGGCGAAAGATAATTTTTTGTCCTATTTACCCTTTTATCTTATCTACCAAGCAACATTAAAAAATAATATTATTTTATTACATATATTATTAGGATTGTTGGGATATGTTTAGTTTTGACGATTTTCCAAAACAACATGTAATAGGTTTGAAAGCAGTCAGGATTGTATCTTTTGTTTCAAGTCAGGCTAGGTTATGTCTCAGTAGAATACGCTGTCAGTTGAGGGGGAACTCAGCGAGGGGGAACTCAGCAACACAGCCTGAGGATATCAAGATGACATCAAGAAGAACTGACTGAAGCCATGCCAGAGACCTGAATCAGAAGAGAAGCCTGAAGGATGTCCCACTGAGTGTAAACCAGGCTGATCTAAGCTAAGTCAGGTGGACCACTCAGTGAAGAGCATGATCAGGAGGATCAGTGTTGTACCAAGTAGGCCCTGAAGGAGTCAGGCTACTGTGGTCAGGGAACTTTGTCATTCAGCCTTATGACAAAGTTCTTGGAATGATCTTCAAACAGTCTCTGAATGACAACTACACTGAAGACGTTCAGTCCACTGAAGATCATCAGTCAGTGAAGGAGGAAGCTACCTAAAGTCAGTGGGTCTTGGTCAACCCACTGAGTTAAAGATCCGTTGGATGCCGCCCACGTGGACCAATCAGCACGAGGTAGCAACTCTGACACTGACAAAGGCCGCATTCCAAGAAAAGTGGTTGAAACCATTAATTGTATGGATTCAAATGTAATTTCCTCCAATGGTTACATTTGAATCCACACTATAAATACAAGCTCATAGCTTCGTTGTGGTGTGTGTGAAGAAAGAAAAATCTACACCTACAAGCTATAAAAGTGTGTGAGTTGTTAGGGAGTCATAAGGAAGTGTTGCTCACACCCACGACACTGACCTTTAGGGTTATCACTTATATTCATTGAGTGTCAAGCTTGTAACTCATAGCTTAGAGAGGTTTTCCTAATCTTAGCTTAAGGCTAACACATTGTAAAGGAAAACCTCACATAGTTGGAGAAACCAAACTGAAACCAAAACCCTCTAGCTAGGTTTGTTGGGAGTAAGTTAGTTAGTGAGGAGAGGCAGCCCAGGGAGTGGCGTGAGTCTAGTTGTAAGTGCACCTTGGCACGTTAAAAACAAGAATCCCAGTTAGTGGATTTCCTGTTAAATCAGGCCGTGGATGTAAGAGCTTGAGTCTCTGAACCACGTTAAACTGTGCGCACTTATCTTTCAAAGTATCTACCAAAGTATTGTGAAAGTCAGCTCACTGAGCTTTGTTATAAGAAAACTTTGGTTAAGCAATCAGGTCAGGGAGATTCCTCTCACTGACCAGATCAGGCAACGCGCTCGAGGGTTCAGTCTCTCGAGTCACTGTGTTGCTAAGAGCATGAGCCTTCAAGTCTCACTGACTTGGTAGCTCAGCCTCTTAGCAACGCAGTGACTTGAGTGTTTCCTCACTGAACTCTTTCAGAGCGCAACGCAGGTTTTAAAAAAAAAATTTGCTCCTGAATTCCCATTTTGCCCTTCGAAAACGGGACCATCAAGGATCCACTTGGTTGGTCTTATTATAATTAGTGGGGGTTACAAATTTAGTATTGGAAATACATATTAATTTACTTGGAGTAGGTTTTATATGAAAATAGTTCATGATAAGTTTATCATGAAACAATTTTACAGTATCATTAATCTCATCGGGAGTATCATTAATCTCATCAGGGGTATCATTAGTCAATTTTCTTGAACTCAGACTAATGATACCCCTGATGAGATTAATGATACTCCCGATGAGATTAATGATACTGTAAAATTATTTCATGATAAAAAGCTTATTATGAAGTGTTTTCATATAATACTTTACCATTTACTTGGTAGGTTGAATAAATTAAATTTTTATTAAATTAGTAAATCCATTTAAGTTGCTTGGTAGGGTGTAATATAACTTGTTAGCCTTTAATAAATTTGTAAGGGGGTTTAGATGGTATAATTTATTATTGGTTTGAGCACATAAAATCTTCATATTGTATCGGATTGGCATAACCCGCAGTTTAAAAAACGTATCTATATTAATTTAGTACTACTTACCCAGCAACATTTAGAAAGGATAAAAATTCATGATAAGAGCTTATATTACCTACCAAGTGACCAATCAATTTTTTCTCATCTTTTTCTATTAAATTAGTATCCATATTGTTATACTTCTTAATTCGGTAACCCCTACCAAGTGAAGCCTTAAAAGAATAATTATACGAAAGACTAATCATTCTATACGTATGCAACTTAAAAGGGTGATCAATTGGTAATCTTATAAATATTTTCAACATCAAGTATTTGAGAGCATGATGTAAAACGCTTGATAAAGTTTAGTTTCTAAGGGATGAACGAGATATTTGAAGTTCATGGGGAAGACTTGTGTAGGGAGGACAATGGGTGGTTCAAACTCGGATTCACATTGAATCTATGTTGTTTGGGATGGGTTTGGATCCAGTTAAGAGCGTTTGGAGTAGATCGTGGTTTTTATAGGACCCGCCCCGCGAACCCGCCTTATTATATATATATATATAGAGAGAGAGAGAGAGAGAGAGAGAGAGAGAGAGTATGTATAGAGTGAAATTGGTTTATATATGAATCACTGAAGGATATTAGTTGTTTTCGCTGAAGAGTATTAGTTGTTTTTACTGAAGAGTATTACTGGTTTACACTGAAGGGTCTTAGTTTATTTTCACTGAACAACTAAGACTCTTTAGTGTAAATCAGTAATACTCTTCAGTAAATACAACTAATACTCTTCAATAAAAACAACTAATACCCTTAAGTGATTCATGTTTAAACCAGTTTCACTCTATACTTTGTCATATATATATATATATATACTAGTATTAAACCCGCGAAATTTCGCGGACTTGAAATTAACATTTTTTTTAATCTGTTAAACTTTGTTGAATTTTTTGTGTTTAAATATTTTTAGCAACATAAACATTTATTACACATGATACTATTACTTTAAAATTGTAATATGAAAAAATAAATTGTAAATGAAAAATATATAAAACGTTAATGAAATCACAAAATATTGCATTTAAAAATAGTAAAAACAACTAAATAGAAAAATAAAATTAAGTATAATGTTTTATCAATGATATTACTTAACTGCATCTATCTATTCGTGACTTTATTTTTGGTGTCGTAGAAGTATAATTGAGAGAATTTTGACTTGTTTCCAAGTTGAGGCACCAAACTTCTTATTTTATGGTAATTGACTTCATGTTATCTATACACACACGGTGCACTGTCATTGTTTATCGTATCATCAACCTTACCGCACTTGAATGTAAAAAAGTCTACCCAATATTGTATTCTAGTTAAAATAATTATTTATACTTAAAAAAAAAGATAAAAATTAATTACGTGGAATCATTATCATCCTGAAAATTGATATTTTTTGTTGTATTCTATTTTGTGCAACAACACTTCTCCCAACAAACCCTATATATAATATATATGTATATACACGCTTAAAATCACATAATATAAATTATAGTACTAAACCTGCGAAATGGAAGTAAACTTTTATGTAAAACTGTTGAATTTTATTGTAATTTTTTTATTTAAATTTTTTTAGTAACCTAAACATTTATAATACGCGGTACCATTATTTTAAATTGTAATATGAATATGAAAAATAGTACTTGAAAAATATATAAAACGTCCTTGAATTCACAAATTTAATTATTATGTAAAAAAAAAAAAAAACTTGCAATCGGGTACATGCATTGATTTGAATCTGTCATTTATCTGCAATAGTTACCTAAGCTCAATTAAGACGCAATTCTTCAACTCCTCGTTCCTTAGATGCAAATCTGAGAAAAAAAATGTTAGATTTATTTTTAAGAACATCATATAAATATATTTTTATTAATTTGGTTATCTAATTATTAATTATTTATTTTTGGCAAATGTATTAACGTTTTTTGGCATATCGTAATCGGACTTTATTTGACCCATATTTTATAAAATTTGGCCTAAATTGAACAAAATAAAAAAGAGTGTCCTAGTTTTGCATGTTTGTGAAGATATTGTCCTAATTTTGCAAGTTCGTAAAGATATTATCTCAATCTTGTAAGCTCGTAAAAATAGTGTTCTAATTGAACAAATACTTATAAAAATAGTGTCCTAAATAACAATTTTTTCATTATAGCTAATTTAGTTGATGGTAAAACGAATAGTATTAATTTTAATTTAAAGAACATTAATTGGTTAAAGTAAAGTGTATCTAAAAATAATTATAAAATGGTTCATATATGAAATAATTTAATTCCAAAATATACATTCAATACTAATATTTTAATGTTAAAACACGTAATACCAAGATGAGGTTAATCATGTTTCTATTCTATCGCCAAAATTATCTGAACTATGAATTGAATTGTATACAATAAATTATACCTTACAATTCATAACTAAATTAACTCATATAAGCAAGAAACAATTATTTTTTTGCAAGTTCGTAAATATATTTTCTCAATTTTACACGCCCGCAAAGATGGTGTCCTATTTTTACAAACAAACATAAGATGGTATCCTAAAATAACTAAATTTCCCGTATAACCAATATATTTTATAAAAGCAAGAATTAAAAATAAAAAATAGGGTCAATTCTTGTCTTTAAATAAACTTTTTAATATGTGAACTCTATCAAAATCAATTAATGGAACAAAAGTTAAAGGATCATAAAATTAATGGAGGAAACAAAATTGCAAAAAAGAAAAAGGACCAAAAGGTTGCAAAAAATTTGATACCATGATTCTGTTATCTAACATATATATATATATATATATATATATATATATATATATATATATATATATATATATATATATATATGTGTGTGTGTGTGTGTGTGTGTGTGTGTGTGTGTGTGTAAAAGTTAGAGGACCATAAAATTAATAGATGGAAGAAAACTGAATATATATATATATATATATATATATATATATTAATTAATAAAATTAAGGACCAAAAATGAATGTGGACCAAAATTATTCTCCTGTTTGTACATATACTTCTATTGTAACTCGAATACTATTCTTACAGACTGTCATCATATAAAAAAATATCAACAATGTATAGACGACACTCAACTTAAACAACATCACGTGAATAAAAAATATAAATACACAAATATAAATGTAGAGATAGATATATGCCAAAGACAGGAAAAATTTAAATTTTTAGTCCTATGAGAACAGCCGGTTTGCAACAATGGTGCTCTTTTTTATATTTCATTGTCCGTAGTATTTTTGAAATTTGGTCTCATAAATAATTACAAGTAAGTCCCAAAAGAATGCATAAGTTGTGATTTTGGTCCAAAAAATTCTATCTTCAGTCCAGTGTCTACAAATTTGCAAAAAGTGGGTCAGAAGTGGAAATGAGTACAGCAAAATTATTACATGTTTGTACATATATTTTCATTGTAACTCGACTACTATCCGCACAAACTGATGCCATACCAAAAAAATCACTTACAAAGTATATACGACACTCAAGTTAGATAACATCACGCAAATAAAAAAAAAATACAAATCTCCAAATATAAAGATAGACACAGATATACGCATCTTAATGTGGGAATCTTAAATTTTGATCCCATGAGAATAGGCGGTTCACAACAATGGTACTTCTTTAGATATCTTAGGTCATATAGTTTTTTCCAAATTTGGTCCCATAAATAGTTGTAGTGAAGTCCCAAAAGAATGCATAAGTTGCAATTATGGTCACAAAAAATTGTAGCCTCAATTAGTAAAATTAATGGATGACAACAAATCTGAAAAAAAAAAATACACACATAGAAAAATAAAAGGACCAAAAAGGAGTGTGGACCAAAATTATTACATATTTGTACATATAAGTCAATTCTAACTCCATTACTATTTGCACATACTGACCCCATATAAAAAAATCACAGATAAAGTACAGAGGGCACTCAAGGTAAACAGTATCACGCAAATAAAAAAATATAAATCTCCAAGTATAAAGATAGAGAAGGATATATGAATCTTAACCCAATTATAATTTTTGTTTTGGTCCCATGAGAACAGGCGGTCTGCAACAATGGTCATTCTTTAGAAATTTTAGGTCCTATAGTTTTTCTAAATTTGGTCCCATAAATAATTACAGTTAAGTATCAGAAGAATGCATAAGTTTGCATTATTATCCTATAGATATTTTAGAAATATTTCAAAAACTCGAGAGAAGTTTTTATATTATAAAGAATTTAGGACTAATTTCATAATTTTTAACACAACATTTTTTTAAGAATTTTAGTCATCCACTTTAAAAACTCGGCGCACATTTTTAGGAATATCCTATAGGATTAATTTCAGACTAATTTAAAAACTTGGCACACGTTTTAGGAATAATTTAGGACTAATTTTGGATTTTTATAACAATATTTTTTAAGAATTTTAATATAATACCAAAGAGACATTAGCTAAAAAAAAATAGAAAACAATCGCTAGAAATCCGTAGTCAATATGACTGTTGGTCCTTCAAGTTTATTTTATTAATTGAAAAAGCTAGAGGACCAAAATGACAACATGTATAGTAATTTCAAAGCGGGAGAACCCAAAAAAATAGAAATAAATATTTTTAATGTTGGCGAAGATAGTTTGAAAAGATATTTGACAAATATCTTGCGTACCAAAAAGAAAAAATGAATGACGCATAATGAAACTTTCAATTCTATCGTGCAACCAAAATCACAACGATTGGTTAATCACACAGTATCAGACATGCCTAGTATATGACATCAATTATTTCCAAGCATCACATGACATTTAGTCTGAATATATGCAATTGGTTAATTCGCCAGCCCAAAATAAAAAAGTACTTACGTTGTCATAGAGTAAAAGTTAATGGCCTAAATTCATTTTATTACTTTATTGAAATTACTTTGTTGAAATTATGATTACTTTGAGGAACTTATTCTTTTTCTTCTTAATATTAAGCATAAATGAATAGCAATAATTTTCTAAGACCTTGGATAAAAAGAGAATTTAAGTTTTACTGATTGGCATTCCTTATCATGTTAACATTGCAAGACAAATCACAACAACATGACTTAATAGGACCATTTTCGATAATCATAAAAAAAAACCGAGACAAATTATATTTTTTAAAGGATTAACCATTTTAGACATAGAATATTTTAGGACCCAACCAATACTAAGGAAAATTTAATATCAAGGTACAAAAAATTAGCAAGAAACATTATACTCTATAATTATACATTTGTCATATGGACATTAAATTATATTAAAGGGACAATAAATTATCAAGAGGAATTAAATCATAGTCACAAACTTGTTGCATTCCTAAAATTATCGACACGGACTAAAACTAATGCATTCCTAATACACGTCTACATCCCAAATTTCACAACATTGGTCCAATAAAAATAAATTCATTTAAAAATAATCTCATTAAACGGCACATCAAGTCCCATAAGCTTCCAATTTTTTTTATCAAAATATAAATGAAATATTTGGCCGAAGAGGAATAATTATTCTTGTACTAAAAATGATTAGCACTAATTAACATGGAAACATGGCAACACAAATCACCAAAATAATAGTTAATAGGATCATTTTCGAATTATTTTTAAAAAAATAAAATAAACAAAGGAAACGATTATATTTTTAAAAGATTAACATTTTAGACAAAGAATATTCTAGGGCCTAACTAATACCAAGTAGAACTTAATATCAAGGGACACTAAATTAGCAAGAGACATTATAAATTAGCAAGAGACATTATATTATAATTATACATTTGTCATATGGACACTAAATTATATTCACACAATTGTCACAGCACCCACCACGCTCCCGCCGTCCATGGCATGGCCTAATATTGTTGCATCCTTATACATGGCTAGAGACCTCTTACAAAATAAGTTATAATTACAAAAATGGTCCAATAATTGTCGAAGACCTTTGATAAAAGGAGAATTTATTTTTTAATGATTGACATTCCTTATCATGGTAACACTGCAACACAAATCACCACAACAGCACTTAGTAGGACCATTTTCAAAATATTTAAATAAAAAAAAAACGAAAGCAAATTATATTTTTTAAAAGATTAAACATTCTAGACAGAGAATATTTTAGGGCCTAACCAATACCGAGGAGAATTTAATATCAAGGTACACAAAATTAGCAAGAAACATTATACTCTATAATTACACATTTATCATATGGACATTAAATTATATTAAAGGGACAATAAATTATCAAGAGGAATTAAATCATAGTCACAAACTTGTTGCATTCCTAAAATTGTCGACATGGACTTCTCCTTTGCATTCCTAATACACGTCTACATCCCAAATTTCACAACATTAGAGGAATATGGAGACTAAATTATATTCACACAATTGTCACAGCACCCAACACGCTCCTGTTGTTCATGTCATGGCCTAATATTGTTGCATCCTTAATACATGGATAGATACCCCGTACAAAGTCAGATATAATTTACAAAAAATGGTCCAATAATTTTTGAAAACCTTGGATAAAAAGAGAATTTAATTTTTACTGATTGACATGGTAACAATGCAAGACAAATCACAACAACAGAACTTAGTAGAATCGTTTTCGAATTATTTAAAAAAAACAAAAACAAATTATATTTTTTAAAGAATTAACCATTTTAGACATAGAATATTTTAGGACCTAACCAATAATAAGGAGAGTTTAATATCAAGGTACACAAAACTAGCAAGAAACATTATACTCTATAATTATACATTTGTCATATGGACATTAAATTATATTAAAGGGACAATAAATTATCAAGAGGAATTAAATCATAGTCACACACATGCTGCATTCCTAAAATTGCCGCCATGGACTTCTCCCTTGCATTTACACATCTACATTCCAAATTTCACATCATTAGAGGAATATGGAGACTAAATTATATTCACACAATTGTCACAGCACCCAACACGCTCTTGCCGTCCATGCCATGGCCTAATATTGTTGCATCCTTAATACATGGATAGATACCTCATACAAAGTCAGATATAATTTTACAAAAAATGGTCCAATAATTTTCGAAAACCTTGGATAAAAAAAGAATTTAATTTTTACCGATTGGCATTCCTTGTCATGGTAACATTGCAAGATAAATCACAACAACATAACTTAGTAGGATCATTTTCGAATTATTTAAAAAAAAAGGGAAAAAATTATATTTTTTTAAAGAATTAACCATTTTAGACATAGAATATTTTAGGACCTTACCAAGAATAAGGAGAATTTAATATCAAGGTACACAAAATTAGCAAGAAACATTATACTCTATAATTATACATTTGTCATATGGACATTAAATTATATTAAAGGGACAATAAATTATAAGAATAACCAATAACTATTAGAGTTAAAGACAATTCTGAAAAATAAAAAAAATGTATATAAGTGCTGGAAAATGAGCTAAAAACTACGAATGAATGAATAAGGATAATTTCAAATAAAATAATATTTTTTTTTAAATTTGAATACTGAATATCTATAACTCTAATTTCATTATTGTATTCCAAAGATTGCCAACTATTGATCAGATTTTCTAAAATGATCTAAAACGTTACTTTTCACTCATTACATTACGACAAATTGTCAATAAATAAGGAGTTATCCTATTAATACATATATAAAGCAAGAAAATATGTAATCGCTAATTTTTTTTCATTAATTTTAAAGGGAGGAATGAATGATTATATTTTAGGATAGTTGACCCTATTATTAATAAGTTGTAACTCACTTTCCTTTCATATTTTCTATCATTAAATTACATTAATTTGTCAATAATAAGAAATTAACTCACTAACTTATAGTATAAGGGAAATTGTAACCGGATTTTTTTTCATTTACATTGACTGCAGGTGGAAGAATGAACAATTATATTTTAGGATCTTTCCCCGTGGTGTTAATATAATTTAGATATTAAAATTTATAACCGACATTAAAAAATTTAAGATTTATTTCTAAAGTAAATTATTATATCAAAAATATAAAAAATAGTATATACTCGTAAGAAGATCATATATATATGTTAAAACGTATATGAAATATAACAAACCAATCTACTAAGTCAAATTCCATTAAATATGTGAAAAATATAGGAAAATTAGGGGATCAAGGGCCACAGACATCGTCTAAACGATGAAAATGTGGGCAATTAAATATTTTCCAAATTAATGAAAATCACCATGTAATAGTAGGAATATTTATTTTAATCAAGTCAAATTCAATTAAATAGGGTAAACAACATAGGGAAATTAGAGAATCAAGTGTCACGGACATGGTGATTATCATTAAATATCATTTGATGAATTATGATAGCTCATAGCTGTGCAGAATATACATTGCGACCAAGAAAAAAAGAAGTTCATATATTGTGAAAATTCATGAAAAGGAGTAAAAGAACCGATCACCAAAATCGGTGGAATGGCGGTTGAAATGGCAACCAAAAATATTGTGCACACGGAAAATTATATTAATTATGAACCAACAAAATCGTATTAACTAAAATTAAAACGAAGAATGGAAATGATAATTAAGCGAGGAAAGACGGATCAATAAAGAAAAGGATAAACACTGCACACTTAATATTGGTCACGATATAAAATTATAATCACAGGTCGAAGGTAATAGACAAATCATAAAACGAAAATTTTATTATCTTCACCCGAGAACAACAACTATTTCCATAACAAAATGCAACAATCATCCATGAATGGACGAATAAAATCACTGCACCAGTGCAATGAAAAGGAAAAAAAATTAATCATCTATTCATGAATATTAAGCACGTTCCATCAAAAACAAAGATTACAAAAAAGGAACGGGAGAACAAACAAAAAGCGAAACATCAATATAATTTTAATCTCCACCGAAAACTTGAACATTCTTCAACGAAGACGACCGCGTTGGGCACACAACAAAGTGCATACGAACATGAGAATGGATAGTACCTACAAAAATAAGGAATTAGGAAGAAAAAAATGGGAGAGGATAGGAACGAACCGAGAAAAAGAACGACGAATGAATGGAGAAATGAAAGATGATCGACTAATCATCCGAAATCGCCAAGACAGAAACACAGTCGTACGACAATGAGAAAAAGGGAAATATAAGAGGAGGATAGAACCGAGGATGAAAAAATAAGAATGACAAATGAACAAATTTATAGGAAAAATTGGCAATGATCTACGGCCGAGATTAAAAATGAAATGAATCAATGGCTAAGAAAGTTGGGCACCTATATTCATTGAGAAGACAAGGATGTTGGGATGGCAAAAAAAAAAGGAATGCCACGTAGGCATTTTTGGCTTTGCCAATATAAAGGATTTGATATATATGAACTTATATTTAAATTAATTAATATAGAGTATGTATAGAGCAAAATTGGTTCATACATGAATCACTGAAGGGTATAAGTTGTTTTCACTAAAGAGTATTAATCATTTTCACTGAAGAGTATTAGTTGTTTTCTCTGAAGAGTCTTGGTTTGTTTTCAATAAACAACTAATACTCTTCAGTAAAAACAATTAATAATCTTCAGTGAAAACGACTAATACTTTTTAGTGAAAACAACTAATATCCTTCAATGGTTCATATATAAACCATTTCCACTCTACACTTTGTCATTAATGTTGGTCCCAAAAGTCAGTCAAGGTCTGGGGGGGTGAATAGACCTTGAGTTTTAAAACTTAAAACTTTTTCAAAAATAAGACTTAACTCTTCAGCTGTAGAGTTGAATAAGTTTGCAGTTGCGGACTTAAAAGTTTTTTAGTTTGTATAACTTTTAAAACTTTATCACAACTAAAACTTTTAGAGATGATGTCTTCACACTTTAGATTTATGCAGCGAAAATACGAAGTGTGTGCGTGATAATGAAAAACCAAAGACTAAGTTTCTAGCTAAGTGATTCACTGAATCTACAGCTGTAACTTTTCAAGTCTTGTATGCACTTTAGAATTTTGTAAATTGGTGGATTGATGAATGCAGCCGATAAGAATAAGTAAAGCAACATGTATATCAACTGAAAATAAAGAACTTGAAATTAAATGACACAAATTAAATGATGACAGAATATTTAGTGGTTCAAAGGTGTTGTAATCCTCCTACATCCACTGTCACACCCTCAGGTGCCAAATTCACTAAGATGTTCACTAAGACTAACAGTTGTTCCCCATAAGAACTAGATTCCTCACTCAGATCTCTCTAAACTTAGGTGGATACAATGATTTCACTCAGATTCTCACTTTTTCACTCAGAAAAACTAAATCAAACACTCAAAAAGAAAATCTCCACACAAGGTAGAGTTACAAAGTAAAATATTTATGAGGGAACAACAACTAACAATGACTAAACAAGATATCCTAGAATCTAGTCCTAAAAACCTCTAACATTAGAAGGTTGTAGACTTTTGGTAGCTGGAGATATGTTTTGTAGTTTGCTTGTAGGCTTGAGTGTTGTTGTTTTTCCTCTGGGGTCTCCTCTCCTATTTGTTGATGATCGTATCTAATCACTGAGATTAGTGGTTGTTTTTATTTAATAATTAGATCACCAAACAATTACGTGTGATTAATCACTAACGTAATTAGTGAATACAAAAATTAAAATTGGAAAAGGGAATAAACACATGTATTGATTACGTATTTGATTCGTATGTTTGAGAATCGAGGTGCTTTGGTTTACGTAGTCGAAGTTTGGATATATTAGTGAATTTGTGTCCTTTTTATTATTTGAAATTCAAGGTATTTATACAAGTTGTACAAGTAGGAGGTATACAAACCTTTGATCTTCCATGTGTGCATGCTTGACACATGAAGAGTTGACTAATTTGACCTTATCTAAACTAAATTCTATCTTCTATACTGGATTTGCTCGTTTAATGAGTTGTTCTCCTCTTTGGGCCTTGTTCTTGAAGAGTTATTAGTTTGATTTTGTTGGTCATTTCTTGTATTGACTTGATTTCTTGATGCCTTAGTTGGATCTGTTCGCCTATTGGTTAGAATTGCTCGCCTGGGCTCCATTTGGGTTCGCATGACCTCGGCCTTGAAATAGCTCGCATGGGTAGAGTAGTTCGCCAGGTTGGAACATCTCGCCTAGCTATTCCAGCTTGGCTTGCATAATTTTGATTTTAGATGGGATGATTTTGCTTAATTTTGTTCGCTCTAGTTGTAATTCTGCTCGCCTATCAACAATTGCCCCTGATTAGGCGTGAAACTTTCATGATTCGTTGCTAGAAATGCCCAAGTTTTGGTTGATTTTGTTGAGTATTTAGAGTCAATTGAGTATTATGTCTACACATTGATGAATTTATCTCTTTGATGCTCATAGGTGAATCGAGAGTGAAAAATGGAGTTCGAAGGACTTTGAATCGACTCAAAAGGATGCCTGGATGAGAAGAATTCGAAGAAATACGAATGGTATTAGTGCGCGAGAAGAAAAGTATTAGTTGAAGAAGAAGGAGGATCACTCGAGTCCACTCACTCGAGCGCCACCACTCGAGCAAGGAGTTAGCTCAAGCACCCAAAACTAACAGAAGATTTCGAGCGCTCGAGTAGCTCGAGCGCCCCTATTCGACCCATCGTGCCATTCGAGTGCTACCACTTGAGCGCCTGTGCTCGACCCTTTGCACCATGCGAGCTGTTCAGCTCGAGCGCACCCGCTCGAGCGGGTGGTGCTCAAGCACCCTTGGCCTTTTACGTTTCGATCCGTTTTTCCGGCCCATAAGTTCCCGAATCGGCCCGATACATATATATACTCAGTCCAAACACATTTTGGACATCTTATCACATATCATCACTTTTTAGAGTTCATTTTTAGAGATAGAAGAGTACGAGAGACGAGCAAGCTTTATTTTTACGTGTAATCGAGGTTTACTTTACGAATTCTTAGTTCGTTTTAGATTTTCAGTTTATTTTCGTTCGCTCGTTGATATTGAATACTTAAGACTTCATTTTATTAATTTGATTTCAGTTCTTAGCATTTATTTTCTTTCTTAAACCCTAGTTTATGTTTGATAGTCATTTAGTTCGTATACTCATGTTTATGTTCGTTATTTCTTCAATTGCTTTTGTTATCGTTAAAGCCATGTCCGGCTAAATTCCTTGTATGCTTAGGGTAGGATGAACTCGTAGAAGTAGGATGTGGGTACATAATTAGGGTAATTCGTGATGTTTAGTTTTAATTCTCTTAATTAATGAATTCTTAAAATCAATCTTAACTTTACCTTTGAATTTCGTTCGAAAAAGGTTAGAGAGAGAACAACCTTATCACTCTTTAACAACTAGTAGACTTAACGAGAGGGTTTAGAAGGGGTTAATTAATCTACCGGTTTATCTAGGGAGGACGACTGCATCACCTTAGTTAAATTAGGGTCTCTTTAATTAAACACGATCTATTAACTTGATGGTGGATTAGTGAAGTTGATTGTTAGGATAAAGTATTAGGGTTTGAATTTTTGAGCTTTCATCTTACAATCTTCTACTTAGGTTATTTCCTGCACATCACGGTTATGTTGATTATGTACCTGCTCCGTTAGTATACGTAGGAATTCCTATCCTGAGCATCACCATCACATATTTGAAGACAACCCTTATTTAATTAGTTTAATTCAATTCTTTAGAATAATTAGTTTAGTTTTAGTTTATAATAATTCTTTAAAAACTCGAAAACACGCACTCATATTAATTACGATGCGTAGATCTTCACGGATCTATTCGCATACACACTTTTCCTTGGGTTAGATACTACTTGGTCCCTATACTTGCCCATACTACTGTGATTCCATACTCTTGTGGGGTAACTACTAGTCAAGCTTGTATTTCAGTTCAAGTCAATGGCGCCATTGCCGGGGAATGGCGATGTATGTCATTTGAATAGGACTTGTAGATAGCTTAGTAGTTAGTAGTGAGTGCTTTATTTTTTTGATAATTCTTACGTGTTCGGCAGTTGCGTTTTGATTCTTTTGTTAGTGTTTCAGGTTTATGAAAATACGCTCGCAAGGAGAAATGAGCGCAGAGAGAATACAGCTTGATCCTGAGACAATAATAAGAAGAAACCGAGCCTTTCTAAGAAGGATGAATATTGTCGGATGAGAGAATGATAACATGGACATCAGTAATGAGTTGGATGATGTTGCAGGTGAGTTTAACCAGGCAGTGGACCGGGTTGCGGGCACTGGAGGGAATGGCAGTAAGAATCAAGTTCCGTCAGGGGAAAGCCAGAGCCAAAACCCGGGGTCACACAATCAAAACAATCCAGCTCACAACTTTGTCCAAAATCCTCAGAACAACCCTGTTTACCCACAAAACAACCCACCTTATCCTTATCCATACCCACCATATCCTTATCTACCATACCCGTATCCTCCACCTCCTGCTTATAACCAACCACTAGTCCAGCAAGTACCTTTACCACCCGTTTATCCTCAGCATGTTCCTCAGAATGCCAATCAGAACATGGCTATTCGAGGGAGGTTTGCGGCACAGCCGCAACGGTATTATGATGGAGTGGCATTGCCTCTGGTAGAGGCCAACAACTTCTCAATTTCCCCAGGAATCCTGAAGCTACTCACTGAGAATCAATTCAAGGGGGAGGTCGGGAATGAGAATCCTCATACTCATCTGAGGAGTTTTCTGATGATTGCTTCGACATTCAATTATAATGACATGTCTGAAGATGCCAAGAGGCTTAGGCTGTTCCCATTCTCTTTAACGGGAATAGCAAAGGAGTGGTACGATAACACGCTCTCACGGGGAGATGTAACCACATGGGCCGAGCTCGAGCGTCTGTTCCTCGAGCGATTCTACCCTCCATCTAGAACCATTAGAGCAAGGATAGAGATCTCTTCCTTCCACCAGAAGCCAGGAGAAGACTTACGTCAGGCTTGGGAGAGATACTCAAACATGTTAATTTAGTGCCCGCAGCATGGGTACAATGATGGAGATATAGTGGCATTCTTTTACAGTGGAGCTAGTAAGGCTGGACAAGGCCATCTTAACGTGTGTGCTAGTGGAGCATTTCTGAATCATGGTACCGCTAGGTGTAGAGAGATCATTGATAATATTGTCACGAATGCCAGGCAGTGGAATGAGGACTCAGAATTTCAGAGAACATATCAGATTGAGGAGAGTGAAGGAACGAGGAAGCTGTTGATGGCTATGATGGAGAGGATCAATAACATTGAGATTGGGTAAAGTTTGGTTGGAGGGAATGTAGCAGTGAGTGAGAAAGTGGACCAACTCATGGGTCAGCAAGAGAAGGTCAACTACATGGGAAGGCATAATTATAATCAAGGCGGGTATCCACAAGGTGGCAATCAATTTGGAAGGCCCTCCTATGGCCAACCATTTGTACCACCTGGTCCACAGCCTCCTCCTAATCAGTGGAGAAACAACCAAGGCTATCAAGGAGGCCAGCAGCCTCCTCAAAACCAATGGAGGAAGAACGAGAATTTCTCATTTGCTAATCTGAAGGCCGGAATCACAGTTCCTCCGGGTGTTGATCCAGGTTCAAAGCCTCCAGGTGGAGAAGGCAGTTTCTCGACTGAGGAGATGTTGAGAGCTATCCTTCAGAAGATGGAGGAAGGAAGCAAGAGATTGTCCTAATTGGAGTATGATGTGAAAGAATTGCATAAGAAAGGTGATCAGTGTGATCAAGAACTCCAGAAGAGAGATGTGGAGCTGAATAGAATTCAGCAAGAGAACAATAGGCGGTTCACTTCGATGGAGTATCAAATTAGTCAGATCGCGAAATCATTGGGTAGAGAGCTGGGTAAATATCCTTCTATGCCGGAGGGGAACCCGAAAGAGCAATGCAAGGCGATCCAGCTAAGAAGTGGAACCAGATATGATGGTCCTTAGATGCCTGCTAACTCGGAGACGCTCCAAGGAGAGGTTGAGATAGAAGGAAAAGAGCATAAGGAGGATAGAGATAAGATTGAGGAGGTAGAAGTTGAGAAAGGGGTTGAGGATGAAGGTACTCAAAAGAGCAAAGAGCCTGAAGAGGAAGGCATTGAGGAGATTGAGAGAGTCCCAAAGTGGAAGAAGGCAAAGGAAGCAAGGAAGAATGTGAAGGAGACCGAGCGCGATTAATGGGGGGTACCCAAATCGGTGATACCCGTCCCATATCCGCAGCGCTTTATGAAAAAGAAGCTAGATGAGAAGTTTGCTAAATTCCTTGATGTATTTAAAAAGCTACATATTAACATTCCTTTTTATGATACTTTGGAACAGATGCCTAATTATGCCAAGTTCCTGAAGGACTTGATAGCGAAGAGGAGGAGAGTTGATGAGTCCAAGCTTGTGCAGCTGAACCATGAGGTGAGTGCATTAGTGCACAAAGCGCTTCCCCCGAAGTTGAAGGATCCCGGAAGTTTCACGATCTTATATGATATTGGGAATGGAGTCAAGAAGGGGACGTTGTGTGACCTTGGAGCGAGTGTTGGTCCCAAAGAGGTTATCCAGCGGAAAGCGTTTTGAGTTTATTTAAAAAAACCTTTTTAAATTAAGTGCTAAAAGAAAAGTGCAGAAAACTTAAAAGCATAAAGTAGAGAACACCAGATTTATAGTGGTTCGGACCAACTTGTCCTACGTCCACTCTCCCTTTCTCCAAAGGGGACTTTCTCTCCAACCAACTTACTCACGAACCACTGGAATTGGGAAGTACCAGCTCCTTCGTACAACTTGCTTACAACAACCTTTCTAAGTGGTGAACAGGTTGAGTAAATCTCCAACTAAAACTCCTAAAAGAGTAGATATAATACTTGTATAAACAAGGTGAGTGTACGGTGAGAGTTCGTGTGCTTTGTGTTCTTTCCCGACTCTTGTCTCTCTAATGAACTCAACCAAAACACTCCTATTTATAGTTGTAGGAATTAACTAGCCGTTGGAAGCTAGAAATTCAAACAACCATAATTGGAGGAATATAATCAATCACAGATTGATTATATTGATTGATTGATCTCCTCCATTGATTGGATATTCCAAGATTGATACCAATCAATCAATCAATCCTCCTATCAGTTGACTCTCCAGATTGCTTCTTCTCCATCATTGATCTCCAAAATTTCCTTGTCTCCAGATTACACGCAGCCTTCATGTGGGTGAACTAATCCGTCACACTCGTCTGGTCAGCACTCGTCTGGTCTGGGGTCTTCTGGTCAGGTTTGGTCTGGTCAGGTAACACTTCTGCTCTAAACCTCATCTGGGAGAGGTCTTCTGGTCAGACTCCGCTGGTTAGGCTCCTCTGGCAGACTCCTCTGGTCCTCTGGTCATAGCTCATCTAGTCACCTCATCTGGTCACCTTTCATCTGGTCCTCTGGTCAGAGCTCATCTGGTCCGACTCCTCTGGTGACTCGTCTGCTCTGGTCTGGACACCTCATCTGGTGACCTCTCATCTGGTCTGCACAGATTTCTTCCCCCTTAACCAAAGACCTATTCTAGACCAATCTGTAGCTGACTAACAGGCTCAGCTAGTCCTATTACAAGTTCTTTATTTTAACATCTTCAAAACATCTAATCTATATCCTAACAGCGAGCATAAATCTTATGCCCTTGTCATTATTCAAGAAGTTGGAAGGTGGAGAACTTCAGCCGACAATGATGACGCTTCAACTAGCCGACTGGTCTATTACTCGACCTCAAGGTGTGGTTGAAGATGTCCTTGTTAAAGTTGGAGATCATATCTTCCCAGCCGATTATGTGGTGCTAGACATGGAGGAAGATGAGCATGTACCTCTGATTTTGGGAAGGTCTTTCTTAGCTACAGCAGGGATGGTGTTAGATATGGCGAATGGGAAGATCACGTTGAAAGTTGATGATCAAGAGGTGAAGATTTCCCTATACGAGGCCATGAAGTACCCTATGGAGGAAGTCAGTTCGGAATTGAAAAGGGTAGATGTGGCCAAAGGAGAAGAGAAATGAGGAGTGGAGAAGAAAAAGTCCAAACTCAAGAAATTGCTTAGTAAGACTCCTCCAGATAAAGGTGAGAAGAAGTTGAGACCCCCACCACTTGAGGATAAGAAGGAAGCAAAGGAACTCATGATGAAGGGGAATGAAGGAAAGGAGTTCAAACACCACTCTTATGAGAATAAGGGAGGTAAATTTGAGTATCATGTCCCATAAGCTCCTTTGAGCTTGGTCCGGCATGAGGACCTTAAAAATAGCGCTGAGTGGGAGGCAACCCACTTTTAATTGTTTTTTAGTATTTTTTATGTTATTAGTGTGTTGTTGAATCGTAAGTTTTAACTTTGTACTTGAGAGTTTTATTTTGTAGGCTTGCCTTGAGGGTGAAGGAGTGCAAAAGAAGTGGAGATTGAAGGGACCAACTCGAGACAAGGGAGTGTGCTACGTTGTTAAGAGAAACTGAACTATTTGGATGAGGTAACCCACAACCCCAAACTTAGACCTCTTCACAAGGTCGAAGTTTGGGGGGGTGGAGTTTTTTTTTATTATGTCTTATTGTTACATGGCACAGGCCCATACCTTATCTTTGAGTTGAGTTTGGTTATTTGGTATCTTGAGATGCTCCTTGAGCTAATATAGATTTGATTTGCTACTACATATTTCATGCCTATCTATTCTCTTGTGCTTGGTGATTGCTATCTTTGAGTGTGAGTATGAGTTGGTGAGTAGTGAAGATAAGTTATGAATTTTCTTGTGTGGGTATAGGAGTAGAGTTGATGTGAGAGGGAACTAGTATACTTACTAATGTCCCTTTTTGAGTATTTGTGTGATGAAAGTAAGAATTCACCAGGACTAGCATGGATGTGAAAGTCGTGAGATTTGAGTTTTTTGAGATTAAGATGCATGAATTGATCTCTTCGTTTGTGAGTGAGTCGTCACCTTAGAAGATGCTAGAACTTGTGTGTGCTCTTACTTCTTGATTATGTTTAGTTTGATATACCGAATGTAATCTTAGGCCATCTTTGATTTGTCGAGTCACTTAGCCAAAAATTTCCCTACCAATAACATTGATCCCTTGTTAGCCAGTTTGAGCCTTGATCCTATTTTATTTGCTAGCACATTTTAACACTATTCCAAGTTCTTAAACCTTTTTGTCCCAATTTGAGTGGAGAATAGGAAGAGTGTGAATGAGGAGGGATTGAGTTGAGTTGAGAAAAGGAATTATGTTGGTTGAGTTGTGATAAAAGAAGGGTGTGATGAAGTTTTGAGCTGTGGGAAAGAAAAACAAATTGAGAATGAGCAAAAGAAAAAATGAGCTCATATGTATGTGAGAAAAAGAAAAGTGTGGTGATTAAAAAAGTGAAATTAGTTAGAGAAAAGAAAAATTGAAGTATTGAAAGTAGAGGAATTGAAACGTGTATTGAAAGAAGATGTTTGAAGTATTTTGTTCCTCGTCTTGAAGTATTGAAATTTGATTTTTTGTTCTCCATTCACTTGAGTCACTTATCCATATGGTTATCCCACCTGTCCGAAGAGCCTACATTACAACCTTGATAAAGTTCTTTTTAATTCGGCATTGATTTCTAGAGTAAGGTCGAAGTTGAGAGTGCTTACAAGCCTATGGCTACTGATATGTGTGATTGATTGATTGATTGAGTGAGTCCCTTATTATTGATATACACTTGTAGAGCTGTCAAAACGAGCCCGGCCCGACGGGCCGGCCCGAGAAGCCCGGGTTTAAGGGTGGGCTGGGCCTTAAAAATATAGGCTCGAAAAGAACCGGGCTTTTTTGGCCCGGCCCAGTAGGCCCGACGGGCCTCCGGGCTTGGGCCGGGCTTAGCCCGGTTTTTTCGGCTGGCCCGGTTTATTTTTCCCTTTTTTTTTTAAATTTATTTTTATAATTTTATTTCAGTAAAATAGTAGACCTTTTTTTTTATGAAGAAAGTAAAATAATAAACCTATGTGAAGACTAAAAGAAGCAGTAAGGAGATAACTAATAATTATAAGATAGAAAGAAGAAGCAGTAGCGGGAATATTAGAACCCAAAAGTCCAAAACCAAAAAAACCCAAAACCTAGTAGTAGTAGCAAGCACGCAGCCCTCCGTAAAAAAAAAGCAAAAAAAAGAAAAGCACGCAGCCAAAGCCCCAAACCCTCTTCTGCTCTTCTCCCCTCCGCTACTCCGTAGCTCCGCCGCCTCCCCACGGCCGCACACGGCGACGCCCAGCGACTCCCCAGGTGCCAGGCCCAGCGCTTCCGCCTTCCGATCGCCCCAGCGCCGCCCGTCGCGGTGTCGCCCTAGCGCCATCCGTCATCGACCCAGCCCCGCCCGTCGTCGACCCAGCGCTGCCCACCATTTAATCTTGATTTCCAGGTATATCCTGTAAATAATAATATTAAAGGGGATGGCCCAAAATTCTTTTTCCTGGAAACATTTGCATAATGAGCTAACATAAAATAGTCAATTTAATGTTTATTTACAAATTTAAATGTTTCAGAATAACTGTTTTTGTAAAAGAAGAAATTCTTATTTCACTCCTTCAAAGAAATAACAAACAGAATGATACTTTAAGTTCTATGTGCATAATTACTTATGTTCTATGTGGATAATTAGTTGTACTTGTGAATGATTAAATATATGGAGTCTAATTAAATAAAAATTTGGATTGTATGCAGTTGATTTTAAATGGCTTCTAATAGAAATTTAGAGGATGATGACTTGGAGATGTTTGAAGAAGACCCTCATGTTTTTAAGAGTACAACAGCCACAAACAGTAGTGTTAAAAATAAGGGTACTATGGATGAGGATGATGATGATGAGCGCATTGGTGAGAAGTTTAAGAAGTCTAAATCCAATGCTTCTGAGGTATGGAGTTACTTTGAGAAGGTTGGTATAATAGATGGGGTAGAAAAATGTAAGTGTTTGCATTGTAAAAAATTGTATACTTGCAAAGCTAACTCAGGCACAACTCATTTAAGGTGCCATGTTGAAAAGTGCTTTATGACTCCTAAGTTTCATGATGTAGGATCCATGTTAGATAGTCAAGCTACACTTTTGAAGAATTATAAGTTTGATGCTAAGACTTATAGAGAAGCACTTGCTAGGGCCATTATTAAGCATGATCTTCCATTTAACTATGCTGAATATGATGGAGTTCATGAGATTAATAAAATTTTAAATCCCGAATACAATCCCGTTTGTAGGAACACTGCTACTTCTGAAGTTAAAAATATTTATTTAATTGAAAAGGCAAAACTCAAGAGTGTGTTGGCCAATATTCCTGGTAGAATATGTTTAACTTCAGATGCATGGACTGATGTGACTTCGAAAGGCTATATGACTGTAACTGCTCACTATATGACTAACACTGATCAAAGTTGGAAGTTAAACACCAAGTTACTTGCCTTTTGTGATTTGGAGAGTCCACATACAGCGGAAGAACTGTCTGGGCAGCTACTTAGAGTGCTTGAGGATTGGGGGTTAAGTTCTAAAATCTTTTCTATCACATTGGACAATGTCACTACCAGTGATGCCATGGTAAAGATAGTAAAAGAGAGACTTAACAAGAAAAATGCTTTGCTATGTAAAGGTGATTTTCTCCATGTGAGGTGTTGTGCTCATATCTTGAACCTCATTGTTCAAGATGGCTTAAAGGAGGCATCAAAATCAGTGGAAAAAATTAAAAATAGTGTCAAGTATGTTAAGTCTTCGGAGGGGAGGTTGAAGTTATTCAAAAAATGCATTGAAGAAGGGAATTTGGGAGATGTTGGTGGTGGTTTCTTGAGGCTAGACGTGTCAACAAGATGGAATTCTACATACTTAATGCTTGAAAGTGCAATTAAGTATCAGTCAGCATTCACTGCCATGCCTTTGTATGATAGACATTTCACTTGTTATCCAACTGAAGAAGAGTGGGAAAGAGGGAAAACGATGCATTCTTTTTTTGCCCCATTTTATCAAATCACTAACTTGATTTCGGGATCATCTTACCCCACTTCCAACTTACATTTCAAACAAATTGCTATGATAGGAATGAAATTGCAGGAGAATTTGGATAGTGGAGATAGTGTGATAAAAGATATGTGTCAAAGAATGAAGCTCAAATTCGACAAATATTGGAATGAATGTCCTCTTATTCTTGCATTTGGAAGTGTTCTTGATCCAACCGAAAAATTGTACTTTTTGAACTTTTGCTATAAGAAGCTTCACCCAGGTTCATATGAAGAAATGGTAAGAAAGGTGAAGGAGGCAATGTACACTCTTTTTAAAGAGTATCAGAAAGATGGAGTTGCATCTAGCTCATCCTCAATCACCACGTCACTTTCACAACCAATGAGCATGGATGAGTCGGCTCAGAAGATACTTCTAGTAAGTTTGAGTTACATTATTGTGTTATTGATCTTCATTATATTTATATTCATTGGAATGTACTTAATCTAGTTTTATATTATTTATGTTGTGTGTTTGTCTAATTTAGGAGTACAATGAAGATTTAAAAAGACAGATGACTGTAAACAATGACAAATCTGACCTTGATACATACTTGGAAGAACTCCCACTCGTGGAATCAACCACAAATATTCTTGATTGTTGGAAAGTGAATAAGGGTCGATTCCCCCAACTTTCAATGATGGCTTGTGACGTTCTCAGCATTCCAATTACGACCGTTGCTTCAGAATATTCGTTTAGTATTGGTGGTTGTATTTTGAACAAGTACAGAAGCTCCTTACTTCCGGAAAATTTGCAAACTCTCATTTGTACCCGTAGTTGGTTGCATGGTTTCAAAGAAGTTGTATCTTCAGGTAATAGATAAAAATACTTTAATTTTCCACTTATAATATGCATTTTCTCACGATTCTTATATTATGAAATTCAGATATACCAGAAGTTGAGGAGATACCATTGTTCATGGAAGATTCCAATGTTGTTTCTTGAGGATTGTTCAGATGATCATGTCGGTCTGACTCTTGAGTACTGTTTCTTTATGTATTTTGATGTTTGAATGGATTGTAATTTAGACTTATTAACGGACTGTTGGACTTGGATTACTGTTGTGTGATTTTATTTTGAATTGTTGGATTATGGACTTTTCAATTTATTTTGATGAATTTAAATTTATTAGGATTTGTTGAATTATTATTTTTGAATTTTATTTAGGAATTTGAGTTTTAATTTAATTATTGAATTGTTGTTGACAAACTAAATAACTTTTATAACTATATGAGTATAATCTTTATGCTAAATTATAAATTAATGAGGGAAATATATAAATCAAGTAGAAAAATAATATTTAAAAAAAAATGGGCCGGTTTTGCCCGGTGGCCCGAGATGGGCCAGGACGGGCCTGGAAATAGGTGGCCCGGTAGCAACCGGGCCGGCCCAAGAAAAACTCAAAGCCCAATGGGCCCAGGCCGGGCCGGCCCGGCCCGGCCCATTTGACAGCTCTATACACTTGTGAGGGAGTGAAACACATTGTTGAGTGCACATCCATGTTTGATCTTGGTAATTCTTGTTGTTATTGCATTAGTATGATGAAGGGGAGTGAGTTCGTATACATGTGAACGATCTTTGAAACTAGAGTCCATTTACTTGCATGATTTGATTCTTTGACTCATTCCTAATAATTTCACTTGACTATTTATTTCATTGCTTGAGGACAAGCAATATGGTAAGTTTGGGGGGGTTGATTAGGCGTGAAATTGTCATGATTCGTAGCTAGAAATGCCCAAGTTTTGGTTGATTTTATTGAGTATTTAGAGTCAATTGAGTATTATTTCTACACATTGATGAATTTGTATCTTTGATGCTCATAGGTGAATTGAGGGTGAAAAACGGAGTTCGAAGGACTTTGAATCGACTCAAACGGATGCCCGGATGAGAAGATATCGAAGAAATATGAATGGTATTAGTGCACGAGAAGAAAAGTATTAGTTGAAGAAGAAGGAGGACCACTCGAGTCCACTCACTCGAGCGCCACCGCTCGAGCAAGGAGTTAGCTCGAGGGCCCAAAACTAAGAGAAGATTTCGAGCACTCAAGTAGCTCGAGCGCCCCTATTCGACCCATCGTGCCATTCGAGTGCTACCACTCGAGCGCCTGCGCTCGACCCTTTGCACCATTCGAGCTGTTCAGCTCGAGCGCCCCCGCTCGAGCGGGTGGTGCTCGAGCGCCTTTGGCCTTTTACGTTTTGATCCGTTTTTCTGGCCCATGAGTTCCCGAATCGGCCCGATACATATATATACTCAGTCCGAACATATTTTGGACATCTTATCACATATCATCACTTTTTAGAGTTCGTTTTTAGAGATAGAGGAGTACGAGAGACGAGCAAGCTTTATTTTTACGTGTAATCGAGGTTTACTTTATGAATTCTTAGTTCGTTTTAGATTTTCAGTTTATTTTCGTTAGCTCGTTGATATTGAATACTTAAGACTTCATTTTATTAATTTGATTTCAGTTCTTAGCATTTATTTTCTTTCTTAAAACCCTAGTTTATGTTTGATAGTCATTTAGTTCGTATAATCATGTTTATGTTTGTTATTTCTTCAATTGTTTTGTTATCGTTAAAGCCATGTCCGGCTAAATCCCTTGTATGCTTAGGGTAGGATGAACTCGTAGAAGTAGGATGTGGGTACATAATTAGGGTAATTCGTGATGTTTAGTTTTAATTCTCTTATTTAATGAATTCTTAAAATCAATCTTAACTTTACCTTTGAATTTCGTTCGAAAAGGGTTAGAAAGAGGACGACCTTATCACTCTTTAACAACTAGTAGACTTAACGAGAGGGTTTAGAATGGGTTAATTAATCTACCGGTTTATCTAGGGAGGACGACCGCATCACCTTAGTTAAATTAGGGCCTCTTTAATTAAGCACGATCTATTAACCTGATAGTGGATTAGTGAAGTTGATTGTTAGGATAAAGTATTAGGGTTTGAATTCTTGAGCTTTCATCTTACAATCTTTTACTTAAGTTATTTCTTGCACATCACGGTTATGTTGATTATTTACCTGCTCCGTAAGTATACGTAGGAATTCCTATCCTGAGCATCACCATCACATATTTGAAGACAACCCTTAGTTAATTAGTTTAATTCAATTCTTTAGCATAATTAGTTTAGTTTTAGTTTATAATAATTCTTTAAAAACTAAAAAACACGCACTCATATTAATTACGATGCGTAGATCTTCAGGGATCTATTCGCATACACACTTTCCCTTGGGTTCGATACTACTTGGTCCCTATACTTGCCCATACTACTGTGATCCCATACTCTTGTGGGGTAACTACTAGTCAAGCTAGTATTTTGGTTCAAGTCAGCCCCCTAGCCTGCCATTATGTTGTAATGATGTGGGGTCATATGGGTTGGCTATAAATCTTTGTTATGTTGGCAAGCAGTTCTTCTCTGGTGTGAACTACTTCAATTAAGCGAGCTATCTCGGACGAGCTGGGCTGGTTGGTGATGGTTGGAATACCGAGACCGGGTCTGATTCGAGGCATGACGTGGGCGACATGATTGCCGCTGCCCACGCGCATGCAATACCGAGGTGACCCGCCTCCAGGGTTTTTGGAATGAGGCCGCACGTGCTCCGTATTTGCAATTTGGTCCTTTTATTTTTTCCCTTTCTCGCAAAATACCCCGTTTTTCTTTTTACTATAAAAGGAAAATTTCCTTTCATTTCTTCACTTTTCCTCATACTTTCAGTGCGAAAATTTTGCCCTTTCTTTTTCAAAACTTTCCGGCGATTGTATGTTCAAATTTCGGTGACTCTTCATCACTTCTAGCATCATTCCCCTGTTTCTCAAGCATTTGTAAGTATAAATTTCTCTTTCTTAGTTAAATTTCTTGTTATTTTGGTAAGATACCTCAAACTCCGTCGTTTCTCTCGTGGAACCGCCGCCGTCTTTTGTTATCCCCACCGGAATCCACCATTAAAGCTTTTCAAGCTTCTCCACTCACCTTTTCCCCCATAAATCTTCGATTCAAATATTCTCACACTCTAAGACAGGATCCTATCCACCTCGCAATCCCGGAAAACGGCCCATCGGAGAACCTTGAATTCCAGTAGTGAATCTGGAATCAGATCCCAACGCGACCTCTGTTGTTCGCTCTGTTAATTCTGGAGCTCGTCCTTCTGGGGGAGAAAACGTGCAAGCAAATCCTACTCGCCAAGTGGAGGAGGAGACCAGTTCCGATCTCCACCGAAGAGGAAGAGATCGAAGTGCAACAACCCACTCCCCTGGACGAACTAACCTGGGAGTACTTAAAAATTATTCACTTCCCCATGCGAGACCCAATCGAGCATCAGATTCCGGTTGTTGTAGATCGCTAAGTGGACTGGGATGAGTACGAAAGGAAACATTCCAACCTGTTCACCGCTCCAGTTCGCAGGAAGCGAAGGCTCAAAGCAACTGAGTACGCGGCAAGTTGCATCGTGTCCGCCATCACCGAGGTGGACTTGCCTAAAATTAGGAGGGATTACAAAATCCCTTTTGATGTATATATGTACGCGCCGCTGACCGACGACAGAGCTGGTCGCCCTTCCCGCAGACTCACGGCGATCAACTTAGCAGCTTTGAATGCTGGTGTTACACTGCCCCTGCATCCTCTGATCGGCGACTTCCTGGAGCGTACAAACCTTGCCATCACCCAGTTGACTCCCGTGGGGTGGATGAACCTTATGTCCCTTATGGTGTTGTGCACCCTTGAGTGATATCCAAATAAATTGTCCGCCGAGGAGGTCAATTACCTCATGACGCCCACTGCTTGTACTGGAGATGAGGCGGGCTGGTATTACGTCAAGGCGCGACCAAATTTACGGTTGGTTGAGGACATCCCTGGGAAGGTGGGGGACTGGAAGCGTGACTGGTTCTGGATTTGTGGGGACTGGCGTGCTTCTGCTCGCCCTTATGGCGGTCCTGGACGCATAAACACTCCGGCGGAGTTTGGGGATCTTATTCGTGAGTCTTATCTCTTCTAGATACTTGAAGTGATAAGACTAATTTTAATTTTCTCTTCTTTTGTTTCAGGTCCCAAGAATCTCAAGTGGCGAAGTGCCAAGGACAGTGTTGACGATCAATTCTTATTTACCGTCAGCCTGATCGTCCTCCAGAACTGAGCTGATCGAAGCATTAACCATCTTTGCTCGGAGTCAACTCGTAGGGTAGCTCGTTTCACAACCTTCCCCCACCATCTTGAGGCTCAAGCCCAAGTCCCCGAGGGTAACATTCTTAATCTTGGCGAACAACTTTGTTCATATTTTTGTTTTGTATTTTTTCTAACTTCATGTTGTTCACCTCTTTTACAGACCAACTCGTCACAGTTGGCGTTCACCCTTCCTTCTATGTATTTAACCAATACGTGTGGGACATGCCGACCAAAAGAGGAAGGAAGAAGGGGGATCCGATCACCAAGATGATCACACTGGCGGCCAAGGCGGGCAAGGATGACCCCAAGCAGACGGGCGAGACGAGCTCTACAAAATAGGCCGCCCCCATTAGCAGCCCACCAGCGGCTGGAACTCCTAAGTCCAAGAGACTTGTCCGAGGAGACGACACTCCCGTCTCCCGTATTGAAAAGTCGGCCAAGAAAGCCAAGGTCGCTCAAGAGAGTGGGGTCGCCGCTGCCCGCTTAGTCGAGCCCGAAGGTGGGCGAACTCCTTCTATGGAGCAACATCATGAGCAGCCTTTGGTCGCTGCTGCTCCTGAAGGGCGCGCTGCCGATCATCCTCACGAAGAGACCTATCTCAGATGGGACAAAGGTCGCCATGATGCATGAGTTCCTCACTTATACCTTAACTCTTACTTTTTTTAACACCCTTATTTGTATTTGTCACAGCTATGAGCCCGAGCAATATCCTGGCCGATCAAACATAGTGTACTAGTACTCTTGCTCGAAGGTGCCCGCCAACTTTCGTGAAATTTTGGACTCCTTTGTCCGACGCGCCTCTGAGTCCATTGCTCGTTCCTGGAGCAAGGACCTGCATGAAATCGTTAAAACCTGCAATAACGGTCGTCTGTGCATTATCGAGGCGGGCAACACTCTGGTCGTCGTGCAAAAATTGGTCGACCAGGTCAAAGATCTGGAGAGAGATGCCCGTCAGCATGCAGCAACCGTTAGCCGTATTGCTAAAGAAGGAGATGGGGTAAAGGCGGAGGCCAAGAAGATGGTGGCCAATCTCGAGGATAAGGTGAAGGTTCACCAAACAAGCGAGCAACGCGCCCTCGACCTCCATGCCAAAGCCTCGGAAGAGCTTAAGGTCAAAATGGCCGAGAACGAGCAACTTCGTGCCGAGCTCGCTTGTATGCAAAAGCAAAAAGAGGTCGTCGAGAAGTTCGCTACAGAGGCAACTGCCAAAATCTCCGACCTTGAGAATCAGCTCGCCAACTCCATCACTCAAGAAGAGCTAATCTAGAAGATGGAGGTGAGCTCAATTAGAGGCTTTGTGTTGGTCTATGTCGAGTGTATCCGAGCAGTCAATGAGTTCAATGTCCCTCACATCATTGAGGAGATTGGCAAAGAGTTCACCAACTTTGTCGAATCTAACCCTCCTACACCTGGGACAACTCTGCAGATTGGCGACCTACCTGATTACGAGGTCAAGATCGACTTTATTGACCCCCGGGTTATAATTACAAGTCCTCCCAAGGACGAGGAGGAGAAGGTCGCCGAAGACGAACAAACTGAGCCGGTCGAGCAGAATGAGAATGCTCGATGTTGGTCCCAAAAATATTAATTGCGGAAAGTGTTTTATAATTAATTTAAGAAAAACCTCTTTTTAAAGTGCTAAAATAAATTATGTAGAAATTAAATAAATAAAGCAATAAAAGAGACACGAGAATTTTATAGTGGTTCGGATATAACGATCCTACGTCCACTCTCCCTTTCACCAAAGAGGTCTCACTCACCAACCAACTTACTTACTACTGGAATTGGGAAGTACCAGCTCCTTCATACAACTTACAACAACCTTTCAAGGTGGTGAATAGGTTGAGTAATATTTTCAACTACAACTCCTAAAAGAGTAGATATACTTGTATGAACAAGGTGAGTGTATGGTGTGTTCGTGTGTTTCTCTATTTTTTTGTGCTCTCTTGCCCGTCTTTCTTGTATTGAACTCATCACCATGCACTCCTATTTATAGGTGTCAAATAATTAGCCGTTGGAAGCTAGAAATTCAAACATCTATAAATAAAGGATATAATCAATCATCTTAATTGATTATATGATTGATTGGTTGACTCCTTCTTTGATCTACAACCAATCTTCATTGATATCAGTTGACTTCCCTTTCTTGATTCTTCTTATCTTTGGATCACAAGATCTTTTTGGTAGAGTAGTGTTGGTCCTACTAGATTGATGAATTGCGGAAGCTTTAAAGAAAGTGTCTTTAGCAAAGTTCTTTTCACAAGAGCACAATAAACAAGCAAGAAAGTAAATATTGAAAACAGTAAATAAGACCGGATATATAGTGGTTCGGATCTGAATATCCTACGTCCACTCTCCCTTGATCAAGGGGTCTCACTAACCAGCCAACAACCAACTTACTTACTAGAATTGTGAAGTACCAGTTCCTTCTTACAATCACTTTAGATCTAACTTCGATCTAAAGACCACAGCCTTCAACCTTATCTTATAGATGAACAGGTTGAAATCCAACAACTCCTTAAGAGTAAATATGAAAGTATGAGCAGAATAAGAGTGTTATATGCTTGATAATCAAGAGCTTGGAATATGACTTCATTCGCGTAGGATTCTCTAGGGCTTTTCTTGAGTCTGCACTCTTGGATTTATAGAGGTGATTAGGATATAGCTGTTGGAGAGCTTAATCCAATCAGATCCTCTATTTAAGGAAGCTTCAATCATTCAATTCCCTAATTGATTGATTGGGTTGGTGAGATCCTTGGATTGATTGTCTTCAAAACTTTCCAATCCTGATCTTGTTGACTTGATTTGAATCACCAACGGTCAAGTGCTTCCAATGCCTAACTCTGATTCTCTCCAGAGAAGGCAAAACCAGACACCAGGCAACCTTGATGTCTTCTGGTCCAGATCTGGTTAAGAAACACAATGCTCATCAGAGTCAAGGGATAATTTTGAGCATCTTTTGTTTCACCAGACTCGTCTGGTTCGGACTCGTCTGGTCTGGGGAAGGTTCTCTGCCTCTGGTTAGTCTCATCTGGTGAAGTCCTCTGGTGGAGTCTTCTGGTGACTCTTCTGGTGAGGTCTTCTGGTCTGGCAATTCCCCCTAGACTAAGTCCTATTCTAGTTCATCATCTGGCTAACAGGTCCAGATGGTCCTATTACATCTTCTGGTTTGTTTTAACTCATCAAAACTATACAACATTTATCCTAACAAGTAGTCTAGTAGAGCTCATCTGGTAGAGTAGTCTGGTCCTCTACCTCATCTGGTCTTCTGGTCCTCTACATCATCTGGTCCTCTACTCATCTTGTCCTCTAGTCATCTACCTCATCTGGTCCTCTGGTCCTCTACCTCCTCTGGTCCTCTACCTCATCTGGTCCTCTAGTCCTCTACCTCATCTGGTCCTCTACCTCATCTTGTCCCGACCTCATCTTGTCGGAGCACATCTTGTCTCCACCTCATCTTGTCCAAGACTCCTCTTGTCCAAGTCTCATCTTGTCCGAGACTCATCTTGTCCAAGACTCCTCTTATCCAAGTCTCATCTTGTCCAAGACTCTTCTTGTCCAAAACTCATCTTGTCCAAGACTCATCTTGACCAAGACTCCTCTTGTCCAAGACTCATCTTGTCCAAGACTCCTCTTGTCCAAGACAAATCTTGTCCAAGACTCCTCTTGTCCAAGACTCATCTTATCCAAAGTCTCTTCTTGTACAAGACTCATCTTGTCCAAGACTCATCTTGTCAGGAACTTCTCTTGTCTGGAACTCCTCTTATCCGGGACTTCTCTTGTCTTGTCTAATTCCCTTCCCCCTTAGCCTAAGACCTATTCTAGTCCTAGATTAGTTACAAGTTCTTATTTTAACATCTCCAAAACATCTAATCCCAACACTCGAAAAGAACGAGCAGATGTCAAGGGGTTGATTGCCGACCTGACTGAGGACGTCCCTATGGATCCCTCCTTGTCTTGGGCTCCCTTAGAAGATCCTAAAGATGATAACATTCCTCCTCCTGCCGGATAGGGCTCTTAGGAAGTAGGATTAGATAGGTCTTTATTTTTATTTTTGTAGTTGTCCGCTCCTTGAAGGGGTGTGTGTAATCATTTTGGGCGAACAACCTTAATATTAATGAAATATCTTTTTTTGCTCGATTTATTTTTCTTGCATTAATTGTTGTTTGCACTTATACTTATGCTTAACAATCTTAATGTAGTTGGGCTTTGTTTCTTAAGAACTTTTGTCTTTATAAATTGGAATATGGGCTTTGGTCTTAGGATATGTTCATTAAAAACAAACAGCCTTTAATGGGCTCGATTGTATAACGAATTTGTGTCTTGAGCTCGAATCTCCTTTGAACGAACAACTTGTGATTGAATTTGCTTAAAAAATTACAAGTATGGATGATGACCTAATTTACAAACTTCTTCATAACAAGCTAATGCAGTTCGACTTCTACATATTTTATCGAACAGTCAGTATCCTCCCAAAACATATAATTTACAAACCAAGTCAAAGTAGCTCGACTACTATACATTTTGTCGAACTAACTCCTGACATGTTGTAAAATTTAATACTAACAAACAAGCGATTGATCAAAGGTAGCCCGACCAACCAGACTTGCTCGACTACCAACACTTGGTAAAATTTCAAAAAATTAGGCCAGTTTTTCAGACCTTACTAGCCCATAAGCAGTCTTAGCTCGCCCGTGTAACATATTAGCTCGCCCGGTAAAAGCAGCACTATCTCTTCCCATAGACAAAGTAGCTCGCCTACTGGAAATACTTCTTCAAGTTGGCTGCATTCCAGGAGTATTGAGCCGAGTTGCCATCTAGATCTTCAATGTCATATGCACCATTGGGTAACCTGTCCGTTACCATATATGGGCCCTCCCAAGTCGGTCCAAATATGCCTGGAGGTGGGGCGAGCTTCTTCCTCAAAACGAGGTCGCCAGCTTCAAATTCTCTTACTTTGACTTGAGAATTGTAATAACGCTCTACTCTTTGCTTATACGTTGCATTTCTTAATTCAGCTGTAATTCTTTTTTCTTCGAGCAAATCTAGCTCGACTGATAGGGCAGAGTTGTTCGTTCCTTCTTCAAATCTGGTTGTTCTTAGGGTTTTGGCCTTTAACTCAACTGGGATAACCGCTTCAGTCCCCGATGCTAATGCAAAGGGTGTTTCTCCGGGGCTAGACCTGGGAGAAACTTTGTATGTGATTAGTGTTTATTTTTACATATGTTATATCCGTTTTATGTATTGTTTTGAGTATTATCATATATTATTTGTAGCATATTCATATATATATAATTTGTACGTTATAGTTTAATATTAAATATCTAATTTTCTATAATAATGGAAAACATAAGCATGATTTAACATGGCTAGTATATGTATTGATTATTCTTGAGATTATAACTTGAGTTATATTTATTCAAATGATATGATATTGATGATGTTGGACACCTAAGACCATGTACTAAAGTTATAAGTTTCATACTTATTCAATCTTGCAAGTTTAAAGTCCAATTATACTCAAATAATCAAAACTACAATGTAGTCCAAATACTTTATGAATTTTAATTCAAGACACATTTTCGTATTTGGACCATAATTGGAGATATATTTATCCAATTGATCTAATTCTAGTTGCATTGAATCACTAACTCATTCTATTACAAGTTGTCTTCAGGTCCAAAAGGCTAAAGCCATCGTCTTCAAGAGTGAAAAGTAAAATCTATGTGAATGATCCAGATTTTAAATTTCACAGGACACAATTTGAAAATATATTCACCATAATTCGAAAAAAAATCCAAATAATTCAAGACCACTTGGAATGATCAAATGAGAAGTCTATAAAAACACAGTAAAATTACCAAGCCATTTAATGCATACAAGTGGAGATATGAAGTTTTCAACTTGACACCAGAATCTGCCAAGACTTTTTATTTCAGTGTTGAACAACTCTACCATTTTGGTCATAATTCTCAGCTCATAAAGCCAATTTTCGAGATCTTGGTCTTCATGGAAAGACAATTCAAAGGCCTAAAAGTCTTATTCAGGGAACAAGATGAGATTCATATGGTTGGAAGGCTTAAATTGTCAATATTTGCAGGCCACCGAAATTGATTATAAGTTCCTGCAAAGCACTAGCTTGTGGCCTTTATAAAGGGCTCTTTAGCAACCATTTTGAGCATCAAATTTTCTTCAATATATCTTTCTTTTGTCTAGTATCTCTCAAAGAAAAATGAGTTGTGTTTGTATTAGTATGAGTAGCTAAATATTTTGCTAGAGCTAGGGATGAAGCTTTGGTAGAATACTAGTGTTGTTCTTAGCTTTTCAATAAAGATCTTCAATGATAAATCCCTTTAGTTGTTTAATGAATTATGAAAAATGTTTTGATTTGTTGAGGCTTTGATTTGTTGTAGACATATTGGCACAAGGAATGCTTAGTCTCACACATTAACAATTAATTTCATATACTCCTAAAATCAACTAAAAGGTAGTTTTCAAGGTTCTCTAAGTGTTCAATGTATCATCTTCCGATTGAAATCACTTGATTATTAGATTTCAATTAAGTTATCAAAGATAGCTAAGAATAACTCTAGCATTTTACTTCAAGTGAATTCCCAAAGCTCTAGTGATTTACAAATTATATAAACCCTTAAGACCATACAACTAGTTGATAATTTCTTCCAAACCTCCTTGTGGTTCGACACTCGGACTTCTGAGAAATTTATTACTTGAGACAAACCTATACTTGGGTGTGCAACTTTAAGGTGTTATCAATATGCCCACAACACATCCGGTAATTCCAAAGATCACTTGCCTTTACTTTCTGTTAGCCGTATCTTGAGAATGTGCTTGATTATCTTATTAATGGCTTCTACCTGGCCATTCGACTTTGGATGATAGGGGGTCAAATAATGTTTTCTGATCCCCCATTCAGTGCAGAAGTCCCGAAGCTTCTTCCCATCAAACTGAGGACCATTGTCTGTCACGAATGTTTGAGGAATTCCGAATCGGCAGACAATATTCTTCCAAATGAAATCGATCATTTTTTCCTGAGTGACTTTGACTAGAGCTTCAGCCTTTGCCCATTTGGTATAATAGTCCACAGCCACGATGACGAATCTTACATTCCCTTTCCTTGACGGGAAAGGTCCAATGATATCTATTCCCCAACGTGCAAATGGTCAAGGACTGAAAACCAAAATGAGCTCTTGAGCTGGTGTGTGGATGCTTGGAGCAAAGATTTGACATTGATGACAAGCTCTGGCCATCTGCATTGCATCTTTTCTTAAGGTCGCCCAGTAATAGCCTTGCCTTATTGTTTTGTATGCCAAGGCTTGCCCCCCAGCATGATTTTCACAAGCTCCTGAATGTATATCTTCCAAAGTAGTCCTCCCTTGCCCCCTAGACAAACTTTTGAGTAGCGGGGCTGAAAAGCCTCTTTTGTAAAGCTGCTCATCTACCAGGGTATACATGGCTGCTTGTTTTATTATTCTTGTAGCTTCAAAAGAGTTGCTCGGCAGTTCCCCGTCTTTCAAGTATTTGGCTATAGGAGTTCGCCAATCATCATCCTCTTTTAGTTCGACAACTTGATTTACTTGGTAATCAATTATTGAAGGTTGAGTCCTTCTAGTGATGATGATGTTCATCAAATTTGTTGGCCCGTCGCTTGTGGCTAATCTAGCCAAGACATCAGCTTGTGTGTTGCTCGTTCGTGGTACTTGCTGAATATGTACTTGATCCAGCATTGACATCAAGTGAGCAACAATTTGTTGATATTCGATCATGTGTTCGTCTCTGGCCTCATATTCACCTCGTACTTGACTTACTATAAGTTGAGAATCTCCGAAGATTTGGAGTCGTTTGACTCCGACAGCCAGTGATAAGTGGAGACCTGCAATGAGAGCTTCGTATTCGGCCTCATTGTTGGTTGCCATGAATTCGAATCTGATTGCCGAGGTGAATACTTGTCGATCAGGGCTAATAAGGATTATCCCTACCCCCGAAGCCATGTTTGTTGATGAACCGTCAACATAAAGATGTCAAGGGTGATCTAGCCCTCTCGTCGAATTTTGGGGAAAGGTTAACTCGACTATAAAGTCGGCTAATGCCTATCCTTTAATCGTTGTTCGAGGTGCATAGGTCACTCCGAACTGGCTAATCTCTATAGACCACTTCAGCAGGCAGCTAGCTGTGTCAGGTCGGTGTAGTATCTGCTTGAGTAGGAAAGTTATTAGTATTTCGACCTGGTGATCGAAAAAGTACGGTCTTAACTTTCTGACACTCATGACCAAAGTATATGCCAGCTTTTCTGTGGGTGAGTATTTCACCTCAGCTTCATGCAGGGCCTGGCTGACATAGTAGATGGGAAGATGGAATTTACCTTCTGTCTGTACCAGAACCGAACTTATTGCCACCTTTGAGGCTGCCAGATATAAGTAGAGCTTTTCTCCTGAGATTGGTTTTGATAGAATTTTTACATTTCCCAGGTAGTCTTTCAGTTGTTCAAAGGCTTTCTGGTAGTTACCCGTCCATGCAAAGTTGTCCTTTTTGATGGCTTCAAAGAATAGACGGCATTTTTCTCCTGATCGAGATATGAATCTGTTCAAAGCAGCCAAACATCCTGTCAAGCTTTGCACTTTTTTGATAGAACGAGGGGGCTCCATATCAACGATTGCTTTAACTTTTGCAGGGTTAACTTCAATCCCTCGCTTACTAACCAGATGGCCAAGAAGTTTCCCCGAATGTACACCGAAGCTTCTTTTCTTCGGGTTCAATTTCATGTTATATTTTCGGAGAATGTTGAACACTTGGGATAGATGCTGGATATGGTCTTCTTTTTGGGTACTTTTAATGACTATATCGTCAACATACACCTCCACCGTCTCTCCGATGTGTTCGTCAAACATTTTGTTCACAAGCCGCTGGTAGGTTTCTCCTGCATTGATCAATCCAAACAACATCCTTTTCCAGCAGAGTAAATTTTTGTTCGTGTAAAAAGCCGTATCTTCCTAATCATCAGGATGCATCGGGATTTGGTGGTAACCGGCGAAAGCGTCCATAAATGTAAACATTTCATGTCTGGTTGTGCTATCCACCAGTTGATCAATGTGCGGAGTGGAAAGTTATCCTTTGGGTATGCTGCATTCAGATCTGTAAAATCTATGCATAGCCTCCAGGTTCCATTCGGCTTCCGCACCAGTATTGAGTTTGCTACCCATTGAGGACATAACATCTGTCTAATTAAGTCATTGTCCAACAACTTTTTCACTTTCTCATTGAGGGCTTGGTATTTATCCGGTCCGTATTTCATCTTTTCTAATGGACTGGTTTTCGGGCCAGATTAATGCTTAACCTGTGGCAGGCGTCTTTTGGGTCGATCCCTACCATGTCTGCATGCGACCATGCAAAGACATCAAGATTAGCTTTGAGGAATTCTGCCACCCGAGTCCTATAAAGATCAGGGAGCTCAGACCCGATGTAGAGCTCAAGATCATCACGGCTAGGGTTAACTTTGATGGCTTCCAGTTCTTCAACTGGAGTTGCTCGTCATTTTTTACCCTTCCACCGTAGATCAATGATAAGCCCCTCTAGGTTTAGCTCGTCTTCAATGTTCATGGGTTCAATACCTAGGCGGGGATCAAAATCGTTTGCAGGACCAAGATCAATGTTGGTCGCCAAAATTGGGCCCTCCAGGCTAATGTTCACTGGTAGTTCGTCAATAGCCACCGATGTCATTGATGATTCTATTGTCGGACAGGATTGCTCGCCCTAGAGCAATTTTTGGTCGCCCATGGGCAAGATCTGTTCGTCAGTTTCCATTTGATCGTCATGAGGTCCCAAAATGTTACTGAGGATAGAAGGTTAATTGTCAAGATGACTGGTAGAGGCTTCCATCATCGATACCTGTTTTTTATTTGAATGCAGTTGGAGGAGGCATTCTCGAGCTTTCCTTCGATCTCCCTTCAACGTACCAGCCCCGCTTGCAGTTGGGAACTTAACACAATAGTAATAGGTTGAAACTGCAGCTTTAAATTCATTTAGAAATGGTCGGCCAAGAAACCCGTTATAGGTGGATTCTTGATCTACGACCAGGAAATCCACCATTCTTGTTATATTCTTTTCGGGATCCTTAGTCGATACAAGTTGCACACAAACCCTAATTATCCCTAACGGGACTGTTACAGCATTTCCGAAGGCTAGAATTCGGTGATTGGAATCTTCAATATAGCCTGCGTAGTCCCCTAGCTGGTCCAACATCTTTTTGAAGATGATGTTGGTATAGGCCCCAGTATCCAACAGCAAACGATGTACTTTAGTCCCCATTATCTTGGCGCAGATTACGAGGGAATCGTTATGGGGAGTTACGATTCTGTCTAAGTCTTTTTCCGTGAAGGTCAATTCTGCTGTATGAAGTATTGATGGGTTGACCCCCATTTCTTGTACATGAGCTACTGCTCGTAGCTCAGCCTTTCTTTTCTGATTTAACATCGGAGGTCGCCCATCAGAACAACCACCGACGGGTCCAACTAGCTCCATCATTTAAATTTCGGGAACCGGTCCTCCTGTAGGTGCTGGAGCTAGTCGCCCAGCATGATTCTTTCGGGGGGCTTGTTCAATATCATCCTCCTCGGAATTATCTTCTCTTCCTCTCTTACCAGGTTGCCTCTTTACAAATTCGGATAACTTACCCTCCTTGTAAAATCACCATAACTGCTTTAGTAAGTCTCGATATTCACTCGTAAAGTGGCATACGCTCTGATAGTAGGCACAATACTTATTTTGGTTTAACTTGCTAGCGTCTTGACATATCTTCCTCAGAGGGGTGAGTAATTCCTTCTCCCGGACGTTATTATAGACGTCATCGATTGATATGGTGAGTACTTGATTTAGTTTGTCCTTCAATTCAGTCCCCTCATTGAATGCTTTCATGTTTTTAGGAGCTCGATACCCACCACCACTAGATTTCTTTGTATTGTCCTTCTGGTCACCTTTGTCTCCAACATCTTTCTGCAAGGCTTCGTGCTTTGAGACAAAGACTCCTGCCCAGTCACGGAATTCTATGTAGGTTTTAGGGCATTTGAGATGTACTTCTTTCGAGAGGTCAGTGCCCTTCTTTAATCCAGCGAGAAAAGCTACAATCTTGGTGTCCTCGTTGGCAGATTTTCCCTCCAATAGAACCTTGTCGAACCTTTCTAAATATGATTGGTCCGACTCGTCACCAGCCTGCTTTAAGTCGGATAAACCGATGTCTCTGGGTTAGGTAGGACCCGGCCGTGGAGAAGTGAGATAGAAATTCTTTACCCAACTGGGCAAATGAATGAATGGAAGCTGGCGGCAAAGCCGAGAACCATTTATGAACACGATCCTTCATGGTTAAAGAAAAGTTTCGGCATTGGGTAGCATCACTTACCCCCATTGATATCATGTAGTCAGAATACTTCATTAAATGCACCCGAGGATCTGATGTGCCCTCATATTGTTTACTTGCAGGAAACTGGATCTTCTTCTGGATTGGAGCCTTTAAAATTACTGAAGTTAATGGAGAGGATGGAAGAGTGGTATTTGCATAGCCTTTCTGCAAGTCTAACTGGCCCTGCATGCTTTCGATTGCCTTTCTCATAGACACCAATTCTTCCAATCCCCCTTGACTTGGAGGTTGTTCAACAAACATCGGTGCATGACCATCAGTTTGTCGCAGTCCCTCACTTGAAAGGGCGACCTCATGGACTGGCTTTCTGGGATTGGGTGCCCCATCCGGACCCAGGCGACCAAAAGCTGACCGAGTCGATCTTTCGTGGACTGACTAGCGAGTTGGTGCATGGGCTGGGCGAGCTACTTCAGCTCTGGGGTGAATTTCAGATATTCCCCGGCCAGGGTGACCTAATCTGTTAAGCGCACTCTGGCGTGTGGTTCCCTGACTAACTCCCACTGCTTGACCAGGAGTTGACTCTCCATGGCTTGCAGGCTCGTCAAGCTGTTTCTCTTTGCTTTTTACCTTACGGACCTGGGCACTATCTGCCTCGTTTTGATGTTCATCCCCGGCCTTCTCATGCTCATGAGCTCTTGTTGGACTATGTCTTTCTCGAACATGAGACGGGCTAGGTTGTCCCTGTTGCGTTTGTAATGCCTGAAGCATAAAAAATTTGCGAGCTAGATCTTCAGGATTGCGGGCCAATGCTTCTAGCTCATGTGGCATCATCTGATTGGTTGTTGGCCTATTTTCTTGTTCATGCCGAGCTACTTCTGCTTGCTGGCCAGCGGAGGAACCCCTAGTGTATGAGGCCCTCCTTGAAAGATGAGAATGTTGAGTTTTCCGAGACTGTGGCATCCTTAGCTAGGGTGTTGATAAAAATCTTCCAATCTTTAAGTTTTCGGATGAAGAATACCAAGAACACCAAGAACACCTTTGTATGAATCTTCAAGGGAAATTTAAAGATTTCTTCAAACCTTCAAGTTTTAACCTTGAAGTTCTTGCTTAATCACACTTAATCGAAGGTTCGAACCCTTCCTCTAGTGCCAATTTGTTGATGATCGTATCTAATCACTGAGATTAGTAGCTATTTTTATTTACTAATTAGATCACCAAACAATTACGTGTGATTGATCACTAACGTAATTAGTGAATACGAAAATTAGAATTGGAAAAGGGAATAAACACGTGTATTGATTACGTATTTGATTCGTAAGTTTGAGAATCGAGGTACTTTGGTTTACGTAGTTGAAGTTTGGATGTATTAGTGAATTTGTGTCCTTTTTATTATTTGAAATTCAAGTTATTTATACAAGTTGTACAAGTAGGAGGTATACAAACCTTTGATCTTCCATGTGTGCATGCTTGACACATGGAGAGTTGACTAATTTGACCTTATCTAAACTAAATTATATCTTCTACATTGGTTTTGCTCGTTTAATGAGTTGTTCGCCTCTTTGGGCCTTATTCTTGAGAGTTATTAGTTTGATTTTTGTTGGTCCCAAAAGGTGTGTCAAGGTCTAGAGGGGGAGGGGTGAATAGACATTGATTCTTAAAAAGTGATTTTAAAACTTTTAAACTATACAGTTTAAACTCTGCAGCTGTAGAGTTGGAAAACTAAAGTTTGCAGTTGCAGACTTGTTAAAATCAAAGTCTGTAAGTTTCAAACACTTATCAAAGTTAGTGTTGTAATACTTTTGAGTATTTTAACACTTTGTGCAGCTGAAATAATTAAAGTGTGTGTAGTGAAAAATCAAACAACCAAATGATGAAAGATATGAATGATGCACTAAGCAATAAGTAAATAAGTATGAAATGTAAGAATTTAAATATAAGGGAGTAGAGAGAGTTTATAGTGGTTCAGAGGTGTTGTAATCCTCCTACGTCCACTGTTACACCACGAAGGTGCCAAATTCACTAAGAATGTTCACTAAGACACACAGTTGTTCCCCCTAAGACTTAGGATCTTCACTCAGAATACTCTAATCTAGGTTGAAACAATAAACTCTCTCAGAACTACTCTCAATCTCACTTAGAACAACACACTCACTAAGAATGATATCTACACTAAGTGGAATACAAAAATAAATGTATAGTGAGGGGAACAACAACGAAAGATACAACACAAATTCCTAGCCTCTAAGTCCTAAAACTTCTAACTCTGGAAGAACTGTAGACTTTTTGAGAGCTGTAGACTTTGTGTAGGTTTGCTTGGGAGCTTGGGGTTGTTGTTGTTCGTCCTCTGAGGTCTCCTCTCCTATTTATAGGAGTCTTGGTGGTTCCTCTAGCCGTTGGAGGGATTCAAAATTTTGAAATATTTTCTCCTCCAGCTTTGACTTCGGCTAATAAAAGCTTCTTGTCATGTAGCTCTGTCCTCAACGTAGTACAAGTTGTCTTTTAGTGATGACTGCTCAAAGAGCTTTTAATCACTGAAGCACTTATTTCTACTGGCTAGTAATTAGCTCTGATAAACACTGAGAAATTTAAAACTAAGTGAGTGAGTGTACAAATTGTACTACACTTAATTAGTCCTTCTAGTCTCAAGTTTACAGCTTGTAGTCTTTGACTCTGCAGATGTAGACTCTTCGGTTGTGGACTTGTCTTCAAATTTGCAGATGTAGACTTGTCTTGATCATAGCTGTAGGGTCTTGATCTAATGTTTGCAGATGTAGACTTTCAACTTTTGAACTCTTCATATCTCTTAGCACCTGCAATGTTAGTTCCCACAAAAACACATATATATTTTGACATTATAAAAATCAAGCAAGAAAATTCTTAGGACAAAAATATCCTAACAATTTCCCCCTATTTTGATGATGGCAAAACCTTCAAAAAAATAATGAAAAACTAAATTGCATAAAGAGATAAACAAGAAAACTAGATGATATAGGGAGAATTGTATTCATCTGCAAGTTCATTACAAATTTAGTGATCTATTACAATTCTTCCTGAATCAAACTAGATAACAACCTTCTTACCTCCTCTTGTGTTTAGGATCAACATCTTCATCAGAATCATTCCTTTCAGGACTCTCAGGGATGATTCCTTGTGCAATAAGTGATGCATTATTCAAATCTTCTTCTTCATAAGTTTTTAGCATCTCAAATTCAATTCTATCACTCTCTACTTCTTCTTCTTCTTTCCTTGCTCTGGATCTTGGGGATAGAGTCTTGGGCCTCTTCTTCTTCCAAGCTTGCTTCTTCTGAGCTCCTCCTCCAAGCTTCCTTAAAAGTTTAGCATTGTCACCTGTATAAAGAGTACCTTGACCTTTCAAGGTCTTGAATAGTTTGAGTCTATCTGACAAACTGGCATGCTTCTTGAGTAAAGAATGTAGAGGACCAATCTTCCTAAATTCCTCCATAAGCTTCTTAGTCTCTTCCATCGGGTTCTCATCTTCTTCAATTGTTGTATCTGTAGACTCCTTAACCACTTCAGCTGCAGGATTAACCTCAACTGTTGAAACCAGGTCTACAGGCACAATATCTGAAGATTTCTCAACTGTAGGATTCTCATAGTCTTGACTCTGAATATTTCCTAACAGTTGTTGAGCAAAGACTGAGACAGGCTGTATCTTTCTCTCTTGTACTCTAGCACCTTGAAGTTTAGCCTCTCTCCTTTAAATCAACTTGGCTTCCCATTTACTAATATGCCTCTGATCTTTAGTCTGTGGGATTTTGACAATTCTTCATGTATAGTTCTGTCCTTGAGGCTTCTCTTGTGGCTTGGCAAACAAGGAAACACCTCCAACTGGTTTATCAAAACCACTTAGCCCAGCATTAAAAGCCTGATTTATCTCTTTCTCAAAGCTTCCTTGAAGATCTTGAATATTTGATAGGGCTTTATCAAAGGCCTCTTTCTCTTCAGACTTCTCTACTAATCCCATGGATACAGTAGCAACTTCCCCCTTTTTGCCATCAGCAAAATATTCAAGGAGGGTATCCATCTTTGCAGATAGGTTAGATTCCACCTGACTGGAATTAGCAGCTAGTGATTTCATGTTTTTGTTTATTCCTTCAATAGCTTCCTTGATTTGCTTGTTGTCATCCAAAACCTTTCCAAGGGTCTTATTCAAATCTCCAATCATCACATCCTTCTGTTGTAGCTCTATCTTCATTGTCAAATTCATACTGACAAGATTCTCAATAGATTCTTTGAATTTCTCTTGAATCTGCAATTTTTCTTCTTTTGCTTTCTCAAAGAGCTTGGTCAGCATATCTTGAATTCCTTCTTTGATCTTTTTAGAAATAATGTGCTCTGAAATTCTCCTTAATTCATCCTTGATGTTCTTTGACATTTCCTCCACAGTAGTTTCAATCTTGGTCACTTTCTCCAGAATTTCTTCATTATTCACAGTTTCCTCTTCAAGTATATCTTCCTCTTCAACTTCAGAAACTCTTAGAACAATTTCAGATTTTCCTTCATCCTCAATTAACTTCTGTCTTTTAGGGCCAGTCTTGGGAGGGGCAGGGGTCTTCCTTTTCAGAGTTAAAGGTGTAGGCACATCTGGTGTAGCCAACTCCTTTAAGTAATCATCAAAATCTTTCTCCGTCATAGTCTCTTCACCTAAAGATGTAGATGGGTCAGCAGAGTCTAAAACAATGAAGGCGGATTGAGCTTTAAAAGTCTCTAAGTCCTTACCTAAATTGCCAGTAGACAGCAACTGCTGAGATCCATCTGTAGATTCTTGAGCAACATGGTTTGTAGGTTCAGCTTCACTTGCTTTTGCTTCAAATGAAATATTTGCAATAGCCTGGCCTCCTTGAGGTGGTAAACCTCCATCACCAGCATCATCATCTCATTTCTTTGAATCATCTGGTTTGCAAGGAGACTTATGATCCTTCTTTCCATCCATTCCATCTTCTTTTTCCTCAGTTTCTTTCTCGGTAGAAAATCCAACTTGAGCAGCAATTTGTACTCCTTCTACCAAAGTGTTGAGGTTGGATAAGTCTTTCATAGGAGGACTTGGGGGCACAGCTGAACTTCCACCTAAATCTTCACTATGAGGCATGTCTTCCTCATCTGAGCTCTCATCATCTCCAGCTGCAGGCAAAAGTTCCACTCCAGGAATTATAGCTTTGTCATCTGGCTCATTTGCAAGAACTATTCTTAGAGCCTCAGCTGCAGATTTACTCAAAGGTTTCCTCTAGGGTGTTCAAATACTACTTCTTTCCTTTTACCCTTTTTGGCTTCTAGGAACTTTCTTTCCACAATCTGCTTTTCTTCATCTCAGCTATCTTCTTGAAAAAGAACTTGTTGTCCAAGAGTTCCTCAATGTTTGAAGTATTACTCCATTCTTGAATCCAAATAAATTCTTCTGCCTCTTTCTTCTTGAGAATATCCAGCCTGTTTCTGAGATCTCTCCATTCCTCATATCTCTGCAGTTGTTGAACATGCTCTGCAGATAATTGTTCATCATCTAACATAGCATCTCCAGATTCTGCATCCACCAACTCCTTCATTCTCTCTTCAATATCTCTTACTGGTAACTCTACAGTTGAAGAGATTATGATGTCTTGAGTCTCCTTAGGAATAATTTCCTTTTCTCCATCAGTCTTAGCTGCAGTTTTTAAGTCTGCTTCTGTAGACTTAGTCATCTGAGCTGTAGAATTTGTAGCTTTTTTTTAATGTCTTTTTTTTCTTCTCATCTCCTTAGAGATTTCTTTGTTGTTGAGGATAACAGTATCATCTTCTTTGTCAACCAACTCCAGTTTTATCTTAGCTTTAGATTTGTAGTGAATAACAACAGGGGGCTTTGAGGTTTCGACAACTTTAGACTTCTTTTGTTTCTTCTTAGCAATCAATGGTGCATCTGCAGCACCTCTATTGAACTTTCCAAACTCAATAATTTTGTGCACAAATATGGGTACAGGACCTCGAGTTTGAAAAAATGGAATACCCAGGTGTTCCAAGATATAGTTCAAAAACAGTCCAAATCCTTTAGTATTGCCAGGTTTTGACACATTATAGGTAATCCTATTAAAAATCAACAAGCTTACATCTACGTTTTCTCCTTTATCAAATGCAATCATTAAATCCCAGGCAATCTCAGGACCATCATCATGGCTACCGGTCCTATTGAGAAGGGATTTGTCCATTACCTCGTAAAGATAGACGTACTCCTTTGAAAGTTGATTCTTCTTAAAATGTCTACTTCAGTTCTTAGGTAGATCCAATCCACCAGTGAACTTGTTGTAATAGACGATGTCCTCATTCTTGAAGTCGAATTCAGTGAAGTGGAGTCCTCCTTGTGGTATCTTCAAAGCTTCACTTATGACTTTGATAGTGATCTTGACATCAACTCCATCAATGTTGGCAGTGGTGTAGTTCTTTCCTTCTATGTATGATGCAGTTTTATAAAAATTTTGGGGTAAAACATCATCATAACCTTCGGGACTGTTGGTTAGAACATATTCTAAGCCTTGGGTCTTGATGCATCGAAAAATACGAGCCATTACTTCGGATTTATCAAGAGCTTCGATTAAGGCATTGAAATCGAACAAAGATCCGAAAAGAGTATCTTCATGATATTTGGTGTTCTTAGAAACGAAGTAAGCTTTGGGTTCAAAGTTTGCAGTTTAGAATGTTAAAGGGGCTCAAGTAAAAATGAACAAATTTTGTGCTAAGGGGTCGTGTGTATACTTGCATAAAGCTCAAGGAAAAAGTTAACGTTGAGAAAATAGTTTTTCCTATTATTTTGGAAATCAACGGTCCAAAATGTTTGGAGTATTTACTCACTTAAAAGATCAATGGCTTAAAAGTGAAATAAATAAAATCCAATTTTGAAAGTCAATGTATAAATGTACACTGTCCAGTACGATTTTATCAATTAAAATCCTGGAACAATAAAAATAAAAATACTGTGTACAGTCAAGTACAAATATTTAGAATTTAGTAGTGTACGCATTTAATGACTAAGAGTGTACAAGTCAAAGGTTAAATCTACAGTTTGAATTCTTCAGTTAGAGTAGTCTGCAGTTAATTAAAGTTTGCATCTGTAAACTTAAGTCTGCATCTGCATCCTTTTAAGTTTACATTTGAATAACTTTTTATAACTTTTTTACTTTCTATTGAAAATTTCAACTGTATACTTCATTCCTGAGTGATTTCCTCATAACTCTAACATTCCCAGTTCTCCTCTCAAAGTAGAAAATCTTGATTCACATAGGGGCTTGGTAAAGATATCTGCAAGATTAAGATCTGTATGGATCTTTTCCATTTTGATATCTTTATTTTCAATATGATCTATAATAAAATGATGTCTCACATCAATATGCTTTGATCTTGAGTGCAGAACAGGATTTTGTGTAATGGCAATGACACTTGTATTGTCACAAAATATAGTAGTGTTCTTTGACTCAATATCATAATCCTTTAATTGGTATTGCATCCACAAGATTTGTGCACAACAACTTCCTGCAGCAATATATTCTGCTTCAACTGTAAATAGTGCAATAAAATTTTATTTCTTGCTATGCCAAGAGACTAGTCTTTGTCCAAGAAATTGACATATCCCACTAGTACTGTTTCTATCAACTTTACATCCAGCAAAATCTGAGTCTGTGTAACCTTTAAGTTCTATTCCACCCTCTTTTGAATACCATAATCCAAGATTTTGGGTAGACTTAATGTACTTGATTATCTTTTTCACAGCATTCAAGTGTGATTCCTTGGGGCTGACTTGGAATCTAGCACATACACCCACAGCAAATATGATATCTGGTCTGCTAGCTGTAAGGTAGAGCAAAGATCCAATCAATCTTCTATACAATGTAACATCCATACTCTTTCCATTTTCATCTTTATCCAACAGAGTTGATTGGGACATAGGAATAAATGTAGGCTTTGAACAACTCATTCCAAACTTTTTGATCAGTTCTTGAGTGTATTTGGCCTGACTTATAAATATTCCCTTGTCCATTTTCTTTACTTGCAATCCCAAAAAGAAATTTAGATTTCTCATCATGCTCATCTCAAACTTTTCTTGCATAAGGTGTGAAAATTTCCTACATAGTTCTTCATTGGTTGATCCAAAGATAATGTCATCAACATAAATCTGAACTAGTAAGATATCTTCACCATGGTTGAGTCTAAATAGGGTCTTATCTACCATTCCTTTCTTGAAACCATTCTTGATCAAATGATCACATAATGTATCATACCATGCTCTGGGGGCTTGCATCCATATAAAACTTTTCTCAGTCTGTAAACTTTGTCTCTGTCTGTAGAGTATTCAAAACCAGGAGGTTGCTCTACATAGACTTCTTCTGACAAAAGTGTTGGTCCCGGTACAAGACTGAGGAATACGTGTTTGGGGGGGAATACACGTATACCAATTTTTCTGACTTTCAACCTTAATGAGTCCCCTTAGCTCAGAGTGTTAAAGAACTCAGGGTTGATAACCCATGTTGGGATATGTTTAGTTTTGATTATTTTCCAAAACCATTTGTAATAGGTTTGAAAGCAGTCAAGATAGTATCTTTTGTTTCAGGTCAGGCTAGGTTAGTTTTCAGTAGAATAGGTTGTCAGTTGAGAAGAACTCAGTTGAGGGGGAACTCAGCAACACAGCCTGAGGATATCAAGATGACACCAAGAAGAACTGACTGAAGCCCATGCTGTAACCTGAACCAGAAGAGAAGCCTGAAGGATGTCCCACTGAGTGTAAACTTGGTTGTTCTAAGCTAAGTCAGGTGGACCACTCAGTGAAAAGCATGATCAAGAGGATCAGTGCTGCACCAAGTAGGCCCTGAAGGAGTCAGGCTACTGTGGTCAGTGAAGTTTGTCATTCAGCCTTATGACAAACTTCTTGGAGTGATCTTCAAATAGTCTCTGAAGGACAACTACACTGAAGACGTTCAGTCCACTGAAGATCATCAGTCAGTGAAGGAGGAAGCTACCTAAAGTCAGTGGGTCTTGGTCAACCCACTGAGTCAAAGATCCGTTGAATCCAGCCCACGTGGACCAATCAGCACAAGGCAGCAACTCTGACACTGACAAGGCCGCATTCCAAGAAAAGTGGTTGAAACCATTAATTGTATGGATTCAAATGTAATTTCACCCAACGGTTACATTTGAATCCACACTATAAATACAAGCTCATAGCTGCGTTTTTGTGTGGGTGAAGTAAGAAAAATCAACACCTACGAGATGTGAAGGTGTGAGTGTTTAGTCCATTATATTGGGAGTTATAAGGAGGCACATTTCACACCTTGTACACTGAACTTTAGAGTTCATAGATATACACAAATGAGTGTTCAGCTTGTAACTCATAGCTTAGAGAGGTTTTCCTAATCTTAGCTTTAGGCTAACTCATTGTAAAGGAAAACCTCACATAGTTGGAGAAACCAAACCGAAACCAAAACCCTCTTGTTAGGTTTGTTGGGAGTAAGTTGTCAGTGAGTTTGTAAGGAGAGGCAGCCCAGGGAGTGGCGTGAGTCCAGTGTTTTGTGCACATTGGCACGTAAAAAATAAGAATTCCTTGAGTGGATTTCCTGTTAAATCAGGTTGTGGACGTAGAAGCTTGAGACTCTGAACCACGTTAAACTGAGCGTACTTATCTTTAAAAGTATTTACTAAAGTGTTGTGAAAATCTGCTCACTGAGAGCATTGTTAAAAAAGGAAACTTTGGTTAAATAATCAGGTCAGGGAGAATCCTTCTCACTGACTAGTTCAGGCAACGCACTCGAGAGTTCAGTATCTCGAGTTACTGCTTTGCTTAGAGCATGAGCCTCCAAGCCTTCACACTGACTTGGTAGCTCAGCCTCTAAGTAGAGCAGTGACTTGAAGTGTAACCTCTCGAGTCACTGTGTTGCTAAGAGCATGAGTCTTCAAGTCTTCTCACTAACTCGATAGCTCAGCCTCTTAGCAATGCAGTGACTTGAGAACTCTTCACTCTTGCTAAACTCCCTGAGGAAAAGGTTTTAAAAAAAATTTTACTCCTGAATTCCCATTTTGTTATTCGAAACCGGGACCATCAACCCACCTACTGACTGCACTGAATGCTGGTCAGTTGGCTGACTATCAACTTGAGTTCAGTGTGGAAATGCGTGAGCCCTAAAAGTTTATAGTCTTGTTTTATGTTTGCTTTCTGAAAACTTGTTTACTCAACTCTGAAATAGTGATTAGTAGGGCAGTGTTCAATTTAATGATCAGGCTGATTGATTCAGGCCTAATAAAAATAAATGCTATGAATGACTTAAGTAGATAAGCAAATAAGCACAATATCAAAGCAGTAAGAACACAGGGAGTTTAACGTGGTTCAGAGACTCAAGCTCCTACGTCCATGGCCTGATTAAACAGGAAATCCACTACTGGAATTACATGCCAAGGTGCACCAAGATCAGCTAACCTCACTGACATATACAAACTCCTTACTAAATCACTCAACACAACTTACTACCAACAAACCTGACTAAGGGTTTTTTGTTTCAGTTTGGATTCCAACTAAGATGTGATTACCCTTACAAGACTAAGCTATGCTAAGGATGGATAATCACTCTAAGCTTAAGATAAGACTTTGTAGCTCAATGGAATACAGAATAACTCTCACTAGTCTAAGAAACACTTGGGAAATTTAACTGGTTTTGAGTGCTTCTTTTGTACGTTGAATGCTTTTGAAAGCTTGAGAGTTTGAATAATTTCTGGCTTGGAAATTTCCCGTAACCTTGAATGGGTTCAAGGCCTTCTGTATTTATAGGTGATTTGAAAACTATTCGTTGGAAGAGATAGCCTTCTAGTCATCTATGTAGAGTAGTTCAAACGGACATATCTCCCATGCAGCAGCCGTCCTTACATGGATTTGGTAATTACATTTAATGCACCATTTAATGCTTGCCCGTTGAAAGTGCAGTCTGAAGTCAGTCTTCATGTCAGGGTCTGTACGTGCGTGTCCTCCCTGGATTGGTCCACGTCATCAGGTTGGTGATAATGTCAGAACTTATTCCTAGGCTTCAGGCTTATCTTATTAAGTTCTTTTGTCTCGAGCACAACGGTCTTGTCCTGACGCTGACATTCCTTTTGCATTGCTTGGCTCTACTCCAAGTCTTTCCCATTACTCAGTATCATCTTGTTCCCTTCAGGACTGAGTTAGTAATGACCTCAGGGTCATACTCTTCATCACTGACACTTACTCAGCCAGCTTAGAAAGACTGTCATAAGTTCAGGATGGTGCTCTTAGTCTTCAGGCTCTTAGTCTTGATTGACACCAGTGAGTGCTCCTCTCACTGAGTACCTGTGAAGTGTAAAATAACTAAGTACAAGAACCTAACCAAGACTAGCCTAGCTAAGACAATCTAAGGCAAAACATCTTTTCAGGGGTTTTTGGGATCTTAATCAAAACTGACAATGTCCCAACAATTTTCCCTTTTTTGATGATTTCAAAACACTGAAAAGATCCTCAAAACACTTAGGGAAAAAATAGGTCCTATCTATAAGATAAGTCAGTGTTAGAGCAATTCTTGATATAGTACAGAAATTAAATAAAAGCCAAAAAGACAATGAGTTTTTGTCTGTGGGCAAACGTAATAGATCTCATTGATGATATTGAATTGGTACAATGAACCTGATCTATTACAAAGAAAGATGTGAACACCTAAACTAATCTCATTTCAGGCTCGAGTCCATAACCAACATAGACTCTAACCTTCAATTCATCTACCCTTTTAGGTTGGTTCACATGCCTTCAGCCTTGGCAATCTTCAAAACTTCAGTCATAATGGCCTGTGTGTCGTGCTTTCCAGTTCCAGGGACAAGAGGTGAAAGCACTGGAATATGATCTCAACAAAAAAAAGAAGAAAGTTCAGCAGGAAGAGGAAGAGAAAGCTCCTGAGAAAAGTGTGGCGTTCATAGCCAGGACAGAACCTGTTGAGTCTTCACCAAAGTCACTGATGGAGATGAGCAAGGAAGAACTTGCTGAGGAGTACAGCCTGATGGCCAGACGCTTTGAGAAGCTTAATTCCAGGTTTGGTCGTTATAAGAAATATTATCAGGATACTCGTGACAGGAAACCTGAAGGAACCCACCAAATCTCAAGGAGATATGGGGAAAGAAGGAATACTGGCCAGAGGAGAGATCGTGGCGATGAAAGGAGATATTCAGACCCAAAGCCCAATCGAAGAGATGAACAGAGTCATACTCGTGATGATAGGCACTCAGGAAAGACTGAAAGCTCATCAAGACAAAGGGAACCTGACTCAAGAAGGAACCCTGAGCCTAGAAAAGAAAGAGGTGATGAGCAAGCTACGTGTTACAACTGTAACAAGAGTGGGCATTATCAGTATGACTGCCCAGAGCTGAGTGCATGGGAGAGAGAGGACAAGAGGGCCAAGAGAGACCAAAGGTACGCTGATCGGAGAGCCATGCTCGCTGAGGATGCTACTGGCTCGGATGGTCCTTAGGAGAGGTTGCCTGAACTTTTCTCTGATAATGAGTACGATGATGTTTGCCTTATGGCAAGGGAGGAACCTGAGGTAACATCTAACTCTGTGTGGTTCTTACACTGGTCAAAATCCTGAGCCTAGCTCAGAGTCAGCCAGAGAATTGAACCTTCAGATCTATTTGGATCAATTGATGGTTGATTTCTCAAGGTTGTAGGAAACTAATGTCTTCTTGGTAGAGGAGAACCAGAAATTGAGTACTGAGGTTCAAAATCTAAATGATCAACCCACTCAATCAGATCTGAAAGAGTCAGCTCAAATTGTGAGACTAACTCAGGAGATTGATATGATCAACGCTGAGCGTCTTCCAAGAGAGAAGATTATGAAGGATTTGGCTGAGGAAGAGCTGGTCAGGAAGGAAGAACTTAAGGTACTTAAGAGTAAGTTTGATGACCTCTTTGCCAGACATGAAATCCTGAAAAAGAGTGAGGTCTCTCTCAAGAAAAAGGTTGCAACAATGAATAAATCCTCAGTGGCTAGAGAGGAAATAAATAGCAGCCAATTGCTTGGGAATGAGAAAAAGGGACTTTGTTATGTTCCTAAGAAATCCTCACAAGGTCAATCTCATGTCGCTTCAGGGAGCAACACTGAGAGGGTTTTCGTTCAGGTAGACCAGAATGCACCTAAGGTTGTACTTCAGGCCCGCCAGACTGATAAGGGCAAGGAAACTGTTGACACAGTCAAGGTTGCCCCCAAGGTTGCTAAGCCAAAACCTAAGGGAAAGGTCAAGCAACCAAAGGAGGTCCTTGAGAGCTCGGGCCAGAGAAAGCCTCAGCGAAAGCAGAGGAAGACTCAGGCCAAGAGCCCTCAGACTGGTCAACGAGGATATCATCATGCGTGGCAATACCAGCAGGAAAGGTCAAGTATGATGACACCCCCATGGTTTTGGCATCATGAGGCCTTTAACTGTTTTTCCTTCCCTCACTTGCCTAGGGGGAACAGAAAACAGGGCCCTTATCAAGAACAAACCCAGAGACCTGCTGCACCCAGACCTAGGAAGAATAGGAGGCCAGCCCAAAAGGCACCCACTCAGGCTCCTGTGAAGCCTAAGTCAAGCACCCATACACTATCTTCCTCTCAGGCTAAGAAGAAGAAAATTGAGTATGTTGATGTTTCAGAGAGACATATTTACCACTCTGAGGCAATCAGGGTTGTTAAGCAAGTCTGGATCCCGAAGGGTACAACTGACACAATAGGACCCAACACCCAATGGGTACCTAAAGCCTGAATTGTTTGCAGGCGGCTGTGGATCACAACAAGAGGAGAGGAGACTCAACCAAGGCTGTTTGGTACCTAGACAGTGGTTGCTCAAGGCATATAACTGGAATGAAGAGTCTTCTCCAAGAATTTCAAGCTAAAGATGGTCCACAGGTAACCTTTGGGATAACTCAAAAGGTTTTACTAAAGTTTTTGGTGTCTTAATAAGAAGTTCAATCTCTCGCAGCCTTTGTTATCAACAGTGGGCAAGATGTGTTCCCACCCCCACCTGCCAAGGATGTTGCCAAAAAGGGGGAAAATAAGAGGAAAAGATCCCTCCTTGAGGCATCTGAGGCAACCTCTACAAACCCTGAGGAAGTTGAAGTGGCTGATCCTGAAGCAGACCCTAAGGGGAATGTTTTATTTGTGCGGAAGTCAGCAAGGCTGGCTGAGGCCGCAGCGGAAAAGGCTAATGAACCTTCGAAGGACGTTCCTCAACACCCTTCTAAACCAGATTCAGCAGTTCAGAAATCTCCTCCAATGAATACAAGAAAAAACCTAATCACGTACTCTGCAGAGACGGTGGCTGAGTTATGCACTGAGGCATGGGGAGCCTCCACGGAGAAGACTAAAGCTGAGCGCAGGGCTGATATTGCTCAGAAAGAGAAGATGCGCATTCTGGAGAAGAAGGTGGAAAAAGCTAAGTGACCTCACTGACATGCAACAGCGAGAACTTGATGATGTTGTGGTCAGTTTGCTAAGGAGGAAGAAGGCGAAGCCTGAGACGCGTAAGTACAGAAAGAGGCTAACGGCAAGGAAATCAACTTTACCGCAAGTCAGAAGGCCTGAGGTGATTCAGAGGGAAGCTCTGGTTGATGAGTTTATCTCAGAGACCTTGAAGGAGTTTTGGGTCGATGTGAGGGATGAATTTGTCAGGCTTTGGTATGTTGTGAAGACCTGGGGCGACACTGAAGACATCAATGCCCACTTCACTGACTATATGATGGACAATCATCCTGAACTTATTCAGAAGATATTGGAAGAAGCTGAAGCAGCCCAAGTCCAAGTCAAAGCTCCTGAGTGTTCTTTAGCATAATTACACTGTTGTCTCATCTCTCAGGAAGGGCATTCAGGCTTTTGGAAGCAACATCTCTCTTTGGAACATCTTTGTCCAACATTACCAACTCATTCATCAATTTGATGAATCTTGACTCCATCTGATCAATGCTTTCATCAGGCAGCATCTCGAACGCTTCAAACTTCTGAATGACAATATCCCTCTTGTTCTCCTTTATCTTTTCTGACCCCTCATACATCCTGGTCAGCTCATCCCAGACCTCCTTTGTCATCTTTAAGTTCATCAGCCTCGCTGACTCCTCGAAAAGCACTGTATGCAGGATGATGTTCCTGGCCACATTGTCCAGTCCCACCATTTTGATCTCATCATTGGTCATATCCTTTCTCTCCTTAGGAACATGTACACCAATGTCGAGATGATCATATCCCAGTCCTCTGACATTAGGAATAGTGATCTTGATAGGTCCTTCCCTGATAACACGCGGCATCTGGTCATGGATGGCATCAAGATGTGCCTCAAGTCTAAACTTCTAGTAGACAAAGTTAGAAATAGAGAATTCAGGTAATTAAGCTTCGAGTCTCCTCGAAGTCATGATGATGCAAGTTTTATAAAAAGTAAACTCAGATCTGTTCAGTGACCACCAACAGTTTCTCCTATGAAACTATTAGTATTCAAAGTCAGTGGTCTTTTGAACCACTGCTCTGATACCACTTGTTGGTCCCGGTACAAGACTGAGGAATACGTGTATGGGGGGGAATACACGTATACCAATTTTTCTGACTTTCAATCTTATTGAGTCCCCTTAGCTCAGAGTGTTAAAGAACTCAGGGTTGATAACCCACCTACTGACTGCACTGAATGCTGGTCAGTTGGCTGACTATCAACTTGAGTTCAGTGCGGAAATGTGTGAGCCATGAAAGTTTATAGTCTTGTTTTATGTTTGCTTTCTGAAAACTTGTTTACTCAACTCTGAAATAGTGATTAGTAGGGCAGTATTCAATTTAATGATCAGGCTGATTGATTCAGGCCTGATAAAAATAAATGTAATGAATGACTTAAGCAAATAAGCACAATATTAAAGCAGTAAGAACACAGGGAGTTTAATGTGGTTCAGAGACTCAAGCTCCTACGTCCATGGCCTGATTAAACAGGAAATCCACTACTGGGATTCTTACTTTTTACGTGCCAAGGTGCACCAAGATCAGCTAACCTCACTGACCTATACAAACTCCTTACTAACTCACTCAACATAACTTACTACCAACAAACCTGACTAAGGGTTTTTGTTTCAGTTTGGATTCCAACTAGGATGTGATTACCCTTACAAGACTAAGCTATGCTAAGGATGGATAATCACTCTAAGCTTAAGATAAGACTTTGTAGCTCAATGGAATACAGAATAACTCTCACAAGTCTAAGAAACACTTGGGAAATTTAACTGGTTTTGAGTGCTTCTTTTGTACGCTGAATGCTTTTGAAAGCTTGAGAGTTTGAGTAATTTTTGGCTTGGAAATTTTCCGTAACCTTGAATGGGTTCAAGGCCTTCTGTATTTATAGGTGATTTGAAAACTATCCGTTGGAAGAGATAGTCTTCTAGTCATCTATGTAGAGTGGTTTAAACGGACATATCTCCCAAGCAGCAGTCGTCCTTGTATGGATTTGGTAATTGCATTTAATGCGCCATTTAATGCTTGCCCGTTGAAAGTGCAGTCTGAAGTTAGTCTTCATGTCAGGGTCCGTACGTGCGTGTCCTCCCTGGATAGGTCCACGTCATCAGGTTGGTGAGAATGTCAGAACTTATTCATAGGCTTCAGGCTTGTCTAATAATCTTCTTTTATCTCGAGCAAAACGGACTTGTCCTGACGCTGACATTCCTTTTGCATTGCTTGACTCTACTCCAAGTCTTTCCCATTACTCAGTATCATCCTGTTCCCTTCAGGACTAAGTTAGTAATGACCTCAGGGTCATATTCTTCATCACTGACACTTACTCAGCCAGCTTAGAAAGACTATCATAAGTTCAGGATGGTGCTCTTCGTCTTCAGGCTCTTAGTCTTGATTGACATCAGTGAGTGCTCCTCTCACTGAGTACCTGTGAAGTGTAAAATAACTAAGTACAAGAACCTAACCAAGACTAGTCTGACTAAGACAATCTAAGGCAAAACATCACTTCAAGGGTTTTTGGGATCTTAATCAAAACTGACAATGTCCCAACAAAAAGTCCATTTAAAAATACAGTCTTTACATCCATTTGGTATACAGTAAACTTCATATGAGCAGCATAGGCTAAAAATATCCTAATTGCCTCTAGTCTTGCAACTGGTGCAAATGATTCATCAAAATCAATTCCCTCAGCTTGACAGTATCCTTGTGCTACAAGTCTGGCCTTATTTCTTATAACAACTCCTTCTTCATCAAGTTTGTTCTTAAATACCCATCTTGTACCAATAACCTTTTGGAGCCTTGGTCTGGGAACCAATTCCCAAACTTGATTTCTTTCAAATCCATTCAGTTCTTCTTGCATGGCAAGTATCCAGTTGACATCCATAAGAGCTTCTTCTATATTTGAAGGTTCTATCTGTGATAGAAAGCTTGCAAATATAGCTTCATGCTGTTGTCTTCTAGTTTTTACTTTATCAGTAACTTTTCCAATAACTTGTTCAGGGGGATGGTTTTTAAGCCATTTCAAATTTAGAGGGTCATGGATAATATTATGTTCAGCTGTAGAGTTATTGATTGTAGATTCATTTAATTCTTCAGTCAACTCTTCTACTGATGGAATACTACCTTGATTTTCTTGACATGTTTCATTCAAGTGTTCTTCAGTCCTTGGCAACACTTTAGAAGATTCTCTATTGCCTTGTTCAGTTATTCCTACTGGAATTTCAACTGTTACATATAGTTGTAGAGTTCTATCTGTAGAGTTTTCTCTTTTTTGCAAATCTTTAATGATCTTTTGATTTTCTCTGTCTGCAATATGTGGTTCATCAAACACAACGTGTGTAGACTCTTCCACAAGCATAGTCCTCTTATTAAATACTCTAAATGCTTTGCTTACTATTGAATATCCAAGAAAGAATCCTTCATCAGCTTTAGGGTCAAATGTCTTTTGATCATCTTTCCCATTATTCAAAATGTAGCATTTGCATCCAAAGATATGAAAATAAGATATATTAGGACTAAATCCTTTCCATAATTCATAAGGTGTCTTTGAATGTGTCTTGTTAATTAAGCACATGTTTTGTGTGTAATAAGCAGTGTTGGTAGCTTCAGCCCAAAATCTTTTAGGTAAATGAGCTTCCACTAACATGGTTCTAACAGCTTCTTTCAGAGTTCTATTCTTTCTTTCAGCCACACCATTTTGTTGAGGCGTCCTGGCTGCAGAGTATTCATGATGAATTCCATGGAGAGAACAAAACTCCTCAATAACTTGGTTTGTAAATTCAGTTCCTTTATCAGATCTGATTTTTACAATCTTCAAACCTTTCTCATTTTGAATCTTTCTCATGAGTTCAGGTAGCCTCTGTAGAGTCTCACTCTTTTTCCTTAGGAACACAGTCCATGTGAATCTTGAGTAATCATCTACAACTACTAGAGTATACTTTTTCCCACTAATGCTAACTGGTTCTATGGTTCCAAAGAGATCCATATGAAGCAGTTCTAGTACCTTGTTTGAGCCATCAAAGATCTTATTCTTAAAAGTCTTCTTTGTTTGCTTACCCTTTTGGCATGCATCACAAAGATGGTCTTTCTTAAATTTTGTCTCTGGTAGGCCTCTTACAAGTTGATTTTTCACAAGATCATTCATGGTTTTGAAATTTATGTGATTCAGTCTCTTATGCCAAAACCAGCTTGTATATGTAGAGTTGTTGGCAATAAAGCAAACATCCTCTTCAGCTGAGCTCCATTCGACTATATACACATTTCCTTTCCTAGTACCACAAAGTTTGACTTGTTTGGTTTCAGCATCTTTGATCATACATGAGTTTGGTGTAAAGTCTACAATGTAGCCTTTGTCACAAAATTGACTTACACTAAGCAAGTTATGCTTCAATCCATCCACAAGATATACATCATTGATTTGAACATTTTCTCTCCTTATTGAACCTGAACCTTTGGCAGTTCCACTGGCATTATCACCAAAAACTACTCTGGGTCCATTTAGTTCTCTAAGGTTGGAAAGTGCTTCTTTTTTACCTGTCATATGTCTTGCACAACCACTATCAATGTACCATATCTCCTTTGGAGTGGTTGTCAAATGTCCCTGCAATAAGTGAAAGATTAGTTTCTAGGTATCCAGAGATTTGGATCTCCTCCAGTGACATTCTTAACCACCCAAGTTGGTTTTACATGGTTGGTCTCTTGCCTTTCTTGTATGGAACTTCCTGTGCAACTTTCTTGTCATCTGTAGACTTCTTTCCATTCCAGAATTTGTTAAAATTTTCTTTTCTTTTGAATTCTACAGTTGCTTCCGACTGCACAGTTGTTGTCTGTAAAGTTTGACTCGAAGTTTCTTCTTTACAGATTGATTTGATCTTGTCTGTGTACAGATTGATTTTCTCTTCCAAATGTTGTTCATTTTCAACATTTCCATAGATAATGTCAATAATCTTCTTTTGTTTCTCATTAGATAGATTTTTTACTAATCTTTGGACAGTTGGTTCCTCAAGTTCTTGTAGTAGAATGATTTCTCTCTCGAATTCTTGTTGTTGTTTTACAAAGGTAGGAACAGATTTTTCAAGATATTCCATCCAATCACATGGGTTGTAGCCAATGCCTGTCATATCTCCAGAGGGTCTTTGTTGTAAAAGCATTGCTTTTAACTTTCTAGAAGATTTACCATAGCAATCCAATCTTTTTATGAAATAATCTCTCTCAGCCTCAACATTTTGAATAATGTTGTCTTTCTTTGCAACTTCATTCTTGAGATCTATGCAGTCAGCAATTCTGCAGGTAGCTTCTTCAAAAAGTTCTTCATGACTCATCTTTAGATAATCAAATTCCTCTTACAAATCATTCATTGAGGATAGCTTGTGTTTGTTTTCACAAGTTTCAACAAGCAATTCATCATTTAGCTTCTGATTTACTATTAAGAGTTCATCATAATCACTTCTTATGTGAAGCAGTCATTCAAAACCTTTTTGGAGCAAGTGAATCATATCACTGGAAGAATCCTTTTCAGTTAAAGAACTGGATGAGGATTGTACCTCTCATCCTTTGCCATAAGACAAATTAGTGCTTCATTATCCTCAGAATCTGTGGATTCACACTCTACAGTTGGGTGATAAGAAGAAGAGGGACTTTCTTCCTGAGTCTTTTCAAACTCGGATAGTAGTGCTCTTATTCTTTCTTTATCCAACTTTTTTCTTCTTTTCCAGTCTTGCAACTTTCTCCTCTTCAGTATACTTCTTTGCTTCAGGATACAGGCAATCTTTGATGAAATGTCCAGGTTTCCTGCAATTATAACAAAGATAGTTGGAGTTAGCAGTTGGTTTACTTGACTTACCTTCTTGTTTAGGTGAATTCTTCTTCCAGTTGGCTCTCTTGGCAAATTTCTTGAATTGCTTAATTAGAAGAGCCATCTCATCACTTTCTGAGTCTGATTCTGCAGTTGGATTAGACTCTGCAGCTACAAGAGCTGTAACTTTTGAGCTAGTTGAGTCCTTGTCTTTCCTCCTGTCAATATCAAATTTAAAGGCTTTGAGGTCAGAAAACAATTCAAATGTAGACACTTTGGATAAATCTTTGGATTCTCTCATAGCAACAACTTTCATATCCCATTCAGATGGTAGGGCTCTTAGAACTTTCATGTTCTTTTCCCTTTGTGAGTACTCTTTTCCAAGTAGTTCAAGCTCATTGAGTATCTCAATGAATCTTGAATCAAACTTCTCAAGAGTTTCTCCAGATTTCATCTTGAAGTTCTCAAATTTTTGGACAGCTATCATGAGCTTGTTTCTTTAATTTGATCAGTCCCTTCACAAATCATCTCAAGTTTCTCCCATATCTCTTTTACAGTTTTGCAACTTTTTATCTTACTTAACACAATTTTATCTAGAGAGTGATAAATAGTATTCCTTGCAACATTGTCGAGGTTTGCTCTCCTCTTGTCTTCATCTGTCCACTCCTTCTTTGGCTTTGGAATGATTTGAGCTAGACCAGTCTGATCTCCTGCAGTGTTGGTCTTTTCTATCACAATTGGACCATCCTCAATTATGGACCACATTTCATCATTCATAGCAGATAAGTGAGCTTGCATTCGGATCTTCCAATCATCATATTCATCTGTGGAAAACATAGACACTTTAGATTTCATCATTTTAGGAGCCATAAATAAATGCAGATGTGATTTTTCAAAAACACTTTTGGATCTGGCTTGAAAACTTTTGAAAACTTGGTCAAAGAAGTGGCAAGACAACTGCTCTGATACCACTTGTTGGTCCCAAAAGGTGTGTCAAGGTCTAGAGGGGGGGTGAATAGACCTTGATTCTTAAAAGCTGATTTTAAAACTTTTAAACTATACAGTTTAAACTCTGCAGCTATAGAGTTGGAAAATTAAAGTTTGCAGTTGCAGACTTGTTAAAATCAAAGTCTGTAAGTTTCAAACACTTATCAAAGTTAGTGTCGTAATACATTTGATTATTTTAACACTTTGTGCAGCATAAATAATTAAAGTGTGTGTAGTAAAAAATCAAACAACCAAATGATGAAAGATATGAATGATGCACTAAGCAATAAGTAAATAAGTATGAAATGAAAGAATTTAAATATAAGGGAGTAGAGAGAGTTTATAATGGTTCAGAGGTGTTGTAATCCTTCTACGTCCACTGTTACACCACGAAGGTGCCAAATTCACTAAGAATGTTCACCAAGACACACAGTTGTTCCCCCTAAGACTTAGGATCTTCACTCAGAATACTCTAATCTAGGTTGAAACAATAAACTCAATCAGAACTACTCTCAATCTCACTTAGAACAACACACTTACTAAGAATGATATCCACACTAAGTGGAATACAAAAATAAATGTATAGTGAGGGGAACAACAACGAAAGATACAACACAAATTCCTAGCCTCTAAGTCCTAAAACTTCTAACTCTGGAAGAACTGTAGACTTTTTGAGAGCTATAGACTTTGTGTAGGTTTGCTTGGGAGCTTGGGGTTGTTGTTGTTCGTCCTCTGAGGTCTCCTCTCCTATTTATAGGAGTCTTGGGGGTTTCTCTAGCCGTTGGAGGGATTCAAAATTTTGAAATAATTTCTCCTTCAGCTTTGACTTCAGCTAATAAAAGTTTCTTGTCATGTAGCTCTGTCCTCAACGTAGTACAAGTTGTCTTTTAGTGATGACTGCTCAAAAAGCTTTTAATCACTGAAGCACTTGTTTCTACTGGCTAGTAATTAGCTCTGATAAACACTGAGATATTTAAAACTAAGTGAGTGAGTGTACAAATTGTACTACACTTAATTAGTCCTTCTAGTCTCAAGTTTACAGCTTGTAGTCTTTGACTCTGCAGATGTAGACTCTTCGGCTGTGGACTTGTCTTCAACTTTGCAGATGTAGACTTATCTTGATCATAGTTGTAGGGTCTTGATCTAATGTTTGCAGATGTAGACTTTCAACTTTTGAACTCTTCATATCTCTTAGTACCTGCAATGTTAATTCCCACAAAAACACATATATGTTTTGACATTATCAAAATCAAGCAAGAAAATTCTTAGGACAAAAATATCCTAACAATTTTGTTGGTCATTTCTTGTAATGACTTGATTTCTTGATGCCTTAGTTGGATCTGTTTACCTATTGGCTGGAATTGCTCGCATGGGCTCCATTTGGGTTTGCATGACCCCGGCCTTGGAGTAGCTCACATGGGTAGAGTAGCTCGCCAGGTTGGAACAGCTCGTCTAGCTATTCCTTGGCTTGGCATAATCTTGATTTTAGATGGGATGATTTCGCTTAATTCTGTTCGCTCTAGTTGTAATTCTGCTGCCTATCAACACTATTTATAGGAGTTTTGGAAGGGTCTTCTTAGTCGTTGGAGGGATTTTAAATTCAAATGCAATTAACCTCTAGCTTTGACTTCAGTTTAATTAAAACTTGTGAAAATTGCAAATACCCCTACATTTTGAACCCTATATACAAATCCCACTATCAATTTCCCCACATAACAAAAATCTACACTTTATTTAAAAAAACCTAAAAATTATGTCACTAAGGGACCTACCCCCACCCACCGACTCCATCTCTCACGAGATAAAATCGGTTCCCCCACCCCCTTATTTTAATACCCTATTTTTCATCCTAAATTTCCACTCTCTCTCTCCCCCCTCCACCACCACCCCTTCCCCCGACCCGACGAGAAAGCGGCGACCACCACCACCATCTTGAATTTAGATATGAGGGTTATGTACAGAGCCGTCACCAACAAAGATGGCAGATGATACCTCAGCGGTGAAACACCTAGGTCTAGGGTTTCGCGACTGTGGCGACGACGAATCATTGGAATCACCACCACCATCGTGAGTTTTGACGCCCAAGCGCGCCACTGCTACCATAGGGCATCAGATTCGTTGTCCCCTCTACCATGGTGTCCGCCGGATCTACACTCCTCGGCTTTGGATACTCTGACCCGACCCGATCCACACTCTCCAACCTTTCTCACCACCATAGAATTGTTGGAGTTATAAGTGAAAGTATGTTTTTACTTTGTATAACTCATGTATTAAAACACTTGTTTTATGAGAATAATTCTTTTATCACATTTTCTTTAGATATGAATTAATGTTAAATATTTATTGCAACCCATTCAATATATAGTATGTGTTACATTGTAGTTAATGTGGTGATACCAGATCACGGAAGATCACATTAGCGGTTTCCTTGTAACTAAATATACAATTCACGACCCAGATGGAATTGAACGGTCCGCCGCGAAAGGTCGATGTGTAATTCTCAGATTGGTCTGTCTTGACCAAGAGATTGCACTAGCATATTTAGTATGTGTGAAGAGGACGTACAATGAGGATAAATTCTTTTATTCTGAAATGTGAAGAATTAGACCTCAGTGGTTATTGATTTCTTAATCTCCGTCACTTAAATAGGACCTCGAACCTTGTGTGGTTAATAGTTATTGCTTTGATTCATGTTGGGTGAGAATCATCGTGACTTCGAACCTTGTGTTTTGGACAGTAATATTAATCATACGATGGTTGCTAAGGTTTAATACGGAGAAATGTGTGCGAGTACGGCTCCTGTGATTTGTCCCCTTGATGGACTCATAAGTTTGTCGTACCAAATCTTGCATGCGAAGAATTAGTTTCTTCGGTATGGATAATAATGTTGAATTGTCTTTACTCCAAGATAAAAGATATTAATTAATTTAGAGATATTCAGAAGCTCAATTAATTAATGGACTAGATAGTCTTAAACACAGAAAATAATAATCGGGAGCCCATATTATCGTAATAAGGATTAAGATGGATAGTGCAATATTAATTTGATAGTGGTATTAATTAATATTAATGGGCTGAATAATATTGGGGCTCAATATTGTAATTCAGTAGCCCATTGGAGGTCCAATCTTAATTCTCCTAAATGCCTCTCAAGTAGTCCGATAATAATATGGTGATTAAAATAAAAGAAAATTATTATTGCTGATTTTTTCTTTATAATTTTCAAAAATTGATGATAGGAGAGAGAAAAGATTTTGTTGATTTTCTTGAAAAGATATTATGAAAGATATGTATTCTAGGAATACAAGATTATCTCATAAATTAAAAAAGATCCAAATCTTGTGAATCTACCTATTATTTTCGAAAAATTACCATAGATGAGAAGGTGAGATTTTTGTGAAATATTTTATTTTGGAGAAAAGAATATATGGGATGTTGATAGGCGAGCAGAAACAACATTTGGGCGACCAGGATTAGCGCAAATCACTTAAGGATTAAAGTGGAATTAACTCATGATTCACCCAAGGCATCTGGCGAGCAGAACCTGCACGCAAAGATAAATAGGCGAACAAGGACCAATCAAAATGTTCTGAATTCGGATCAAGGTCGAACAAGTCTACCTACTGCATGGCCGACCAGATTCCACCTCAGTCCCAAAGCCACCTTCCGACAAAGATCAGAGACCAGCAGAATCAGACTAAAGATTCCTCCAGGACAAGTCCAACTTGGCGAGCAACTCTTGACTGCGAGCAAGTCCAACAAGATAAGGATAGAATTTAGTGTAGATAAGGTCAACTTAGTCAAAGGCCAGGTGTCGTGCATGCAGGCCTGGTAGGCCAAAAGTCACGACACCTCCTGCTAGGCAATTGTCTATAAATACTTAGATTTTTTCAGCTAATAAAACAAGCACAAATTATATACACGTCCAAACTTCGATTACGAATCTAAAGTAGCTCGATTAACTTACAATCGAACTTAAACACGTAAGCTTTCATACGATTCTAATCCACCTAAACCCAAAAATCTGTATTCACTAATTACGTTAGTGATCAATCACACGTAATTGTTTGATGATCAATTAACCATCTAAAACAGTCATTAATCTTCAAGATTAGAACTGATCGTCAACAAATTGGCGCTAGAAGGAGGGTTCGAACCTTCGAATCGTTGAATACGGGAAGGTTACCCCAAGATTAATGAACAAGATTTGAACTTTTGAAAAAAAATTCAAGAACATCAAAAACAACACTTGATACCTTCTGTGAACATGTCTCAATCACGAGAGACACAACGTTCACAACATATAACCAGGGATTCACACTCCCGGATGCCCCAGGCTGGAAGGCGAGCAAGGGCGAGCAGAAATGACCAGGAGAATCAAACTGATGTTGCTCGTCAGTTAGTACCACCGGAGTTGGACGTCATTGCTCGCAACCCCGACGAATTGGTGTGCACAATTGCCATGCTCCAGGCTTTTCAAAGATAATAAGCCCAACCTGGCCCTTCACATGTGCGAGCAAGGTGTAGCCCCACAAAGACTCGTGAACATGGAAAGGCTAGGGAGGATCATTTAAATGAGGCTGATAGCGCCCAAGCTCGTAAGGCCAAAGGCAAAGAAAAATTGCACGTCGAGGCCGCCAGTCAGGGAGGTTCGACTTAGAATCCGGCCATGGCAGGGAGTCAGGGCACACGCCAAAGTGCCCTTGAAAGATTGGGTCGTCGTGGCCAGGGAATCATGGAAGTCCATCCCAATGTAGGGGCAGCTCGCCCAGCTGTAGTACATGCTCGCAAGTCAGTCCATGACAGGCTGACTAGGTCAGCTTTTGGTCGCCTTGGCCCAAACGCAGAGCCCAATCCTAGGAGGCCAATCCAGGGGGTTCCCGCTCCCAATGAGGGACTGGAGCGAACAGACGGCTGTGCGCCTCTGCTCGCCGGACAGTCTCAGAGTCAGGGGGGATCCTTGGAAGAGCTCGCCTCCATGAGAAAGGTCATGGAGAGCATGCAGGGCCAGCTAGATCAACAAAGAGGATATGGGAACACAACTCTTCCAGTCTCACCTCTATCTGTGGTGATTATGAAGGCTCCAATTCAACAAAAGATTCAATTTCCGGCAAGTATCCAGTATGAGGGCACGGCGGACCCCCGGGTGCATCTGATGAAGTATACAAATTATATGGTGTCAATGGGGGCAAGTGACGCAACACAATGTCGCAACTTTCCTTTGACCCTGGGAGATCGTGTCCATAAATGGTTTTCAGCTTTGCCACCAGCTTCGATTCATTCGTTTGCCCAGCTGGGCAAAGAATTCTTATCCCATTTCTCTACGGTCGGGTCTTATCTATCCCAAAGACATCAGTTATCCGACTTGAAACAAACTGATGACGAGCCGGACCGATCGTACCTGGAAAGATTCGACAAGGTCTTGTTAGAAGGGGAGTCTGTCAGTGAAGACACCAAGATTGTGGCCGTCCTGGCTGGGCTCAAGAAAGGCACTGAACTCTGGAAAGATGTACACCTAAGATGCCCAAAGACATATGCCGAATTTCGGGATCGAGCAGGCGTCTTTGTCTCCATGCATGAAGCCCTGCAAAAAGACATGGGAGATAAAGGAGAGCAGAAAGAGGGTGCAAAGAAGCCTGGAACTGGTTATCGCGCTCCCAAGAACATGAAAGCATTTACTAAAGGAACGGAGCTGAAGGACAAATTGAACCACATTCTTACCGTTTCAATCGATACAGTTTATAATAACGTTTGAGATAAAGAATTGCTCACACCTCCCCGTAAAATACGTCAAGATGTAAGCAAGTTGAACCAGAATAAATATTGTGCCTACCACCAGAGCGTGAGACACTTTACAAGCGAATGTCGTGACTTGCTGAAGCAGTTGTGGCGTTTTTACGAAGAGGGAAAGCTATCCGAATTCGTAACCCTCTTCGTAAAAGGACAGCCCGGCAAAAGAAACAGAGACGAAGATTCTGATGAAGAAGACCAGGAACCGGCACCTCATCGGAATCGAGCTGGGCGACCAGCTCAGGCGCCAGCCAGAGGACCAGTTCCAGATATCCAGATGATGGAACCTGCAGGGCCCCTAGGTGGTTATTCTGATGGACGACCACCAATTTCTAATCGAAAAATAAAGGCAGAATTACGAGCGATCGGTCATCTGCAAGAAATGGGGATTATTCCACCTACCATGCAAGCGTCGGAATTAACTTTTACCGACAGAGATTTGGAAGGAGTACTGACCCCTCACAACGATTCGCTTGTGATATGTGCTAAGATTATGGAAACCAGGGTGCATAGATTGTTGGTGGATACAGGAGCCTACACTAATGTCCTTTTCAAAAAGACACTTGACCAAATGGGAGATTATGCAGGCTACATCAGAGACAAAAATCACCGTATTCTGGGATTCGGGAATGCTGTGACGATCCCGTTGGGAATAGTAACTTTTGCTATACAACTTGTGATGGTCAAAGAGCCCGAGAAAAATATCGCAAGAATGGTGGATTTCTTGGTCGTTGATGAAGAGTCAACGTACAACGGATTCTTGGGTCAACCTTTCTTAAATGAATTCAGGGCCGCCTATTCTACTTATCATTATTGCATAAAATTCCCAACGGCAAGTGGAGTTGGCACGGTAAAGGGAGACCAGAGAAAAGCTCGAGAATGCCTTCTGCAAATTCAGTCAAGACAGGGACAAGTATCTATGATGGAAGCGTCAACCAGCCAACTTGGAAATGAACCCTCAATCTTGGAGGACATTCTTGGAGCTCAGAATGATAAGATGGACGAAGATGATCAGCCCTCGCCCATGGGCGAGCAAATGCTGCAAGGTGGCGAACAAACCTTGCCAGAGGTAATATTGTCACCTATGGTTAACAGAACATGTCCGAATGACATCCATAAGGGCCCAGCTGTGGCGACCAAACCCTGCCCGGAGCTAATTAAAGATTTTGACCCCCGGTTGGGTGCCGAAACCATGGACATCGAAGATGAACTAAGTCCAGAAGGACCAATAGTTGACCCTCTGTTAGGATAAAAATTGTTAGTTTTGATGAGTTAAAATAAACCAGAAGATGTAATAGGACCATCTGGACCTGTTAGCCAGATGATGATCTAGATTAGGACTTAGTCTAGGGGGAACTGCCAGACCAGAAGACTTCACCAGAAGAGTCACCAGAAGACCCCACCAGAGGACTTCACCAGAGGACTCCACCAGAAGTCTTCACCAGATAAGATTTGACCAGAGGCAGAGGACCTTCCCCAGACCAGACGAGTCCAGACCAGACGAGTCTGGTAGAACAAAAGATGCTCAGTTTGATCCCCTGACTCTACTGAGTATTCTGGTTCTTGACCAGATGAGGACCAGAAGACACCGAGGTTGCCTGGTGTCTGGTCCTGCCTTCTCTGGAGAGAATCAGAGTTAGGCAAAGGAAGCGATTGACCATTGGTGATTCAAATCAAGTCAACATGATCAGGATTGGAAAGTATTTGAAGATAGTCAATCCAAGGATCCCACCAATCCAATCAATCAATTAGGAAATTGATTGATTGAGGCTTCCTTATATAGAGGATCTGATTGGATTAGCCCTCCAACGGCTAGCCCTAATCCCCTCTATATATACAAGAGTGCAGTTCAAGAAAAAGCTCTAGAGACTCTACACGCGCATAAGTGATCCAAGCTTTTGATATTCATACCAAGCACTCTTACTGTTCATAATATTTATCTACTCTAAAGGAGTTACTCAAACCACAACCTGTTCATCTATTAGACAAGGTTGTTGGCTGGTTGATCTTTAGATTGAAGTCAAATCTAAAGAGGTTGTAAGAAGGAACTGGTACTTCCCAATTCCAGTAAGTAAGTTTGTGAGTTGGTTGGTAGTGAGACCCCTTGGTTATAAGGGAGAGTGGACGTAGGATATTCAATCCGAACCACTATACATCTTGTGTTCTTTATTGCTTTACTTTACTTTTTGTTTGTTGATTATTGCCCTCTTGTAAAAGACTTTGAAAGACATTTAACTTAAGCTTCCGCAATTAATCTAACTAGTGGGACCAACAAGTGGTATCAGAGCTGTGTGTCCAACGACCACTGCTTTGTAAAGCTTTTGGTGGTCACCGGGCAGATCCATTGCTCTTAAAGTGCTTTTGTTCAAAGTTCTTGTTATTTCCCTAAATTTCTTATCAAAATGTCTGCAAAATCTTCTTACAAGAGCCGTAAGCTCCCAGAATTCTCTTTTGAGGATTACAGCCACTGGAGTTTCATGATGAGCAATCATCTTGGAGCTATTCACCACCGCATGCTAGATGTGGTTGAAAGTGGCCCCATACAATTTTACTGGACTCCCATTGATAGTGGCAGGTCTGAGTCCAGAGAAGAAACTAGTGAAGCTGCCCAGAAAACTGCAGAGGATAGAGTCCCCAGGCAGAAAATCCTCAAAAAGAAAGATAAGCTTGATAATGATGAGAGAAAGTTATATAACCTGGACCAGGTGGCAAGAACCGAGATCATCAACACTCTCACCAAGGAGGTAATAGAGAAGGTCAGAACCTGTGTCACTGCGAAGGAGATGTGGGATAAACTTGCACTTCTCTGCGAAGGAACAGAGAAGATTAAGGACAACAAGCTCCAAGCTGTTCAACACTCGTTTGACACCTTCAAGATGAAACCAGACGAGACCATTGACCAGCTGGACATGCGTCTCACAAACCTCCTGAACAAGGCTAGTGCCTTAGGTAAGACCTACTCTGAAAAAGAAGTTAATAGTAAAATCTTGCGTTCACTAACAAGCAGGTGGAGAATTAAAGTCACTGTGATCAAGGACAACCAGGATCTCAATACTCTGGATCATCATCTTCTGTTGTCTGATCTCAAAGCTTACGAGTATGATCTTCAAGATGAGGATCAAACAGAAGAGGTTCCCTCTTCTGGCCAGAAAGGAGTTGCATTCTCTTCAACTCTCAAGCCTGGTGTAAAGCCAAAGGAGTCTACTGCAGATGACTTGAGCCTCAAGGAGCAGGTAGCACTCCTAACTCGTAAATTAGATAAAATGAGTTCAAAGTATGGCAGGTACAAAAGGCATTGGAAGGAGTCTACCAGAGACAGGAAGAGCTCTTTCAAGCCTGCAGAGAAGGAGAAGACATCTGGAGACTCAAGGGAGACCAGATTCAGAACTCCAGAGAGGAGGAGAGATGAAAACCCTGGCAGCTCTGGGAGATTAGATTATCAGAGGAGGGATGGTAGCTCTGGCAGACCTGACTACCAGAGGAGAGAGAGTAGTCCAGCCAGATCAGACTATAACCAGAGGAGGAGAGAGCCAAGTCCTAGTCCCAGAGGAGACAATGCCTGCTACACATGCAACAAGACTGGTCACTACAGTTATGATTGTCCTCAACTTACTCCTAGGGAAAGAGAAGAGAAGAGAATCAAGAGAGATAGGAGATATGCAGATAAGAGAGCATTGCTGGCAGAAGCAGAGGAGGAGGATACTAGTTCCAGTTCTTCTTCTTCTGACTTTGGATCAGATGATGATGTGTGTCTCATGGCAGACATCACTGAGGTAAATGAAACTACTCTAGTTTTATCAAATTCCAAATGTACTGAATCCTCTAATTCATCTGGTAACTCCAGAGAGTCTGATATGCAACAAATGCTATCAGATCTCCAAAATTGTGTCCAACTTTGTCAAAAACTTGAGAAAGAGAATGGTAGGCTCAGAGCTGAAGTTCAATCTCTCTCTCATGAGCATAAATCCACCAGAGAACTCATGAAAGATCATTCCAAAGAAGTCTCTGAACTTCAGGATAAGATCACAGAAAGAGATACTCTGGTAGATCAACTCATGAAAGAAAAGAACTCTCAAGAAGATGAGATCACTGAACTCAGAGCTAAATACCAGACTCTTATCAAGGGAAAACAAGTTGCTCACAACATAGAGGAGATACCCATGCCCAGAGAAGCTCCTAAGATACCATCTGTTGTATCTATCATATCAGAGTCTTCTCAGCGCATCTGTGATAAGAGTGGTTTAGGATATTCTGGAATTTCCTCTAAAACTCATAAATACTTTTATAATAAAGACAAGTCTGTAAGAGCTGGTAAATTGGTAGAAATCTGGGATGATAAAGACTTAACTGGTAATGGTTACAAGGTGGTTCACAATCCTGACTGGAAAAGGAATCACTCTGTTAATCACATTACATATGGTCCAGAAGAGTTGACTGTTCTGGAAGAGAAGATGCTAGAGAATAAGTGTCAAAAAGGGGAATCATTAAAGATTGATAGTTCTGTGAACAATGAGTCCCAAGGAGTAGAAATTACTCAAATTGGAAGACCCCAGAGAAATCCTCAAAGGGAACCTAAACAGATTAGGGGACCTCAAAGGAAACACTCAAGAAAGGGGAATACCAATCAGAGTAATAACTACCAGAGAAGGAACAATGTTCAACAGCACCAGGTACCCCAGAGACAGTTTTCTCAGAGGAATCAGTTCCATAATAGGTATACTCAAAGGAACTACAACCACCAGAGACAGTCTAATTATCAGAACCAGAGGAGGTCTTCCAGACCCATCTATAGAAAACCAACTGATCTGGGTAGTTATGACACCAGAGATGGTTCTTCTAGGATGTACCCTTACAACCAGACCTTTAAGACCATGTCTTTGAGGCAGGCCATTCCAAAGGCCAGATTTGAGAAAAGGTACACCAGACCTGTTTATAGGAAAGGTGTCCTTATCAGACCAGTAGCTCAATATGTCATTGTCAGAGGACATGTGCTGGTAGATAGATTTGGAAGGAAGATAAGATCTCCTCATCCATCAAGGGATGATCTTTATCTATGGATTCCTACAAAACCTGCAACTAACCAATCAGGACCCAGCACTAGTAGGGGACCTAATTGATTTCTCTGCAGGTAGATAAGAGTCCATTGGAGAAAGGATTTTCAAGCAACCATGTCTGGTACATTGATAGTGGATGTTCCAAGCACATGACCTTCCAGAAAGATAATCTCCAAGATTTCAAGCCATTGAATGGACCAAGAGTGATGTTTGGTGACAACAACTATGGCATCACCAGAGGAGTTGGAAAGTTGACCTTCAATGGAGTATCTGTAGATGAAGTCTACTACGTAGAAGGACTCAAGCATAATCTGCTTTCAGTATCCCAATTCTGTGACAAGGGATACTCAGTGAAGTTTTCTAGTGATTCATGCACTGTTTTCTCTTCTGATTATAATGATATTTTGCTAATAGGCTTGAGGAAGGGTAACATTTATCTTGCAGATTTTAACAGTTGCCCAAGAAATGCTTGCCTAGTTGCAAAAGGATCTGCAGAGAATAGCTGGATTTGGCACAAGAGATTGTGTCATCTTAACTTCAAAACACTGAATAAGATTGCCAGAAAAGGTCTCATTCGAGGTCTTCCTAATGAAGTGTTTAAGAAGGATCAGGTTTGTGGTTCATGCCAGAAGGGTAAACAACCCAAGACTTCCTTTAAGGATGTCCAGAGCACAACCACAACCAGAGTACTTCAACTACTTCACATGGACCTGTTTGGACCTGTTTCTCCTCTTAGTTTCAGTGGAAGGAAGTACACCTTAGTGATAGTTGATGACTTTTCAAGATACACTTGGGTAGTGTTCTTGTTTAAGAAAAATGAAACTATGACTAAGCTGCCAGAGTTCTTCAAGCAGATTCAGAATGAGCAGAACCAGAGCATAGTCAGAATCAGAAGTGACAAAGGAACAGAGTTTTTGAATTCACACATTGCAGATTACTGCAAGGATCATGGGATTTTTCATGAGACATCTGCTGCCAGAACACCCCAACAAAATGGAGTAGCAGAAAGGAGGAATAGGACCCTCAAAGAAGCTGCAAGAACACTTCTGGCAGAATACAGCACTCCACAGAGATTTTGGGCAGAGGCCATTAATACAGCTTGCTACACTCAGAACAGATGCCTGATTGCCCAGAGACATAATAAGACTCCATATGAGGTATGGAAAGGTAAAACCCCATCTGTTTCATACTTTCATGTTTTTGGATGTAAGTGTTTCATCCATGACAATGGAAAATCTAAATTAAGAACCTTTGATGCTAAAGTGGCTGATGGAATATTTTTAGGATATTCCAGCACCAGTAAAGCTTTTAGAGTTTTTAATAAGAATTCACTTTGTGTGGAGGAAACACCTCATGTTGTTTTTGATGAATCTACTTTTGAGTGCAAGGTGGAATCTAAGTCTTCAGATGAGACCCAGAATCAGACTACTCCCAGAATTATCAAGGTCAATCCACCTGTTCTTGACTCAGATTCAGATTCAGATGATGACCCATCTCCTGGTTCTCTGAAGCAGAAGCCTTCACAAGGAGCAGAACCAGAAGAGGTTGGAACTCCTGTAGGGGGAAGCTCTTCTGCAGGTGGTGATAATCATCAGGGTACTGCAGAGGATGATCAACCAGGCAAGACCACGGGAAGGAGGACCCTGGTTGATCACCCCAATGACCTAATCCTTGGAGATCCAACTAAGGGTGTCCAGACTAGGAGAACTCTTAACTTAGCTGCCTTATTCAGTTGCTATGTGTCCTTGATTGAGCCTAAGAACATCAAGGAGGCACTGAAAGATTCAAATTGGATTGTTGCTATGCAGGAGGAGTTGAATCAATTCACCAGACAGGATGTTTAGGAGCTGGTAGACAGACCAAGACATCAAAAGGTGATAGGCACTAAGTGGGTTTTTAAAAATAAGAAAGATGAGAATGATGTCATTACTAGGAACAAGGCAAGGCTAGTGGCTCAGGGCTATTCTCAGTTTGAAGGAATAGACTATGATGAGACATTTGCTCCTGTTGCCAGACTAGAAGCCATCAGATTGTTCTTAGCATATGCTGCTCACATGAAGTTCAAAGTATACCAGATGGATGTGAAATCTGCCTTTCTTAATGGGATTCTCATTGAGGAAGTGTATGTGGAACAACCCCCTGGTTTTGAACAAGGTGACAAGGTGTTTAAGCTTAAGAAAGCTCTGTATGGGCTGAAGCAGGCACCCAGAGCATGGTATGACACTCTATCTCAATTTCTTCTGGACAATGGTTTTACTAAGGGTAAGATTGATAGAACCTTGTTTAGGAAAGAAGAAGGAAAGGACATCCTTCTGGTCCAAATATATGTTGATGACATCATATTTGGATCCCCTAACAAGAAGCTGTGTGAGAAGTTTGGTGAGCTCATGCAGGGACAGTTTGAGATGTCCATGATGGGAGAAATGAATTACTTTTTGGGTCTGCAGGTTAAGCAATCAGAGAAGGGAATTTTTATTAATCAAGCTAAGTACACCAGAAACATGTTAGAGAAATTTGGAGTAGGATCTAGCAAAGCAGCCAAGATCCCTATGATGACAAATTTCAACATGGATCCAGATGAGTCTGGAGAGAGTGTGGACCAGCCTCAGTACAGTGCACTTATTGGTTCTCTTTTGTACCTGACTGCAAGCAGACCAGATATTACCTTTGCCGTAGGTGTTTGTGCCAGATTTCAAGCTAATCCCAAGAAGACTCACTTGGAAGCAGCTAGGAAGATTTCAAGCTAATCCTTTTGGACTACTTGCTTCCAGAGAAGAAATGGAAGGAGACTTGGTGCAAAGGATTTCACAAGTCTAAGGTGCTGTTCTCAAAGGATGGTCCCCTTCATGGCCATCCTGACTCTGATGGAGAGGAAGCCATCCCTGCCCCTCCTATTCAATCTATTCCCTCTCCTGTAAAGGGGCAAAAGAGACAGCAGCAGCAGAAGACCCAGAAGAAAGCTGCTGAAGCAACTGGTTCCTCAACCATTGCTTTCTCTGGTTCCTCTGGGGAGGACCAGGTCCCTCTTCTTGATGTACTGAGGAAGAAGAGTGAGGTTGCCAAGAAGGCAGGAGCTTCGAAGAGGAAGAGGCCATAGGAGGCCAAGAAGAAATCTGCCAAGAAGCCAAGGACTGGCAGAAGAGCTCCCAAGAAAACCCTCCTGGTGGATGAGCCGTCAGAGGAGGAAGAAGAGGAAGAGATTGAGCCTCTTGTGAGGAAATCCAAGGCCAAGAGAGCCCTTCTTCAAGATCCTGACTCTGGATCTGATCTTGGAGAGGCCTTGGAAAAGGCTATTGAGGATGCCTCCCAGATGATGGAGGATGCTCCAGAGACTGTTGTACCTGCTGGTGTTGACCCAGCAGAGGTAAACCCTTCCCTTCCATCTTTTTTCCCCATTAATCTTGTCTCCCCCTCTACCTCTCCCCCAGATAATATTCCCCAAAACCCATCTGCCTCTGGTAACCCTATTGTTCAACCAGAGCAGATTATCCCAGATACCCCAGTATATACTCCCTCTACCATTCATACCCAAACACCTTCTCCCTCATTTTCCCAAACACATCTTCCCACAAACCCCTCTCCCCCCCCCCCCTTCTGTACCAGAGGTACCCTCAACCTCTTCTGGTGCAGAAATCCTCCCTCCAAACACTTCCACCTCCCAGATACCTCCTACATCTTCTGTACCAGATATTCCATCATCTTCTGGTGCAGAACAACCCATTCCTACACCCTCTACTTCACAAAATCCTAACCCTCCCCAAACCCATACAGACCAGGACCCAACCATTTCTATGGCTCTGGGATTCGTTGGCCCTCCCCCTTCTCCTACCTGTTTAACCAGCGATGATAGTGAAGATGAGGAAGCTTCACTTGAGCCTGCTGACTTAGCACCTTCCTCCTCTGCCTCTGGGCCCAAACCCTTCACTTTCTCATCTGCAGAAATGGGTCCCATTAGGCCTGGCTAAGAGAGCATTTCCCAGTTCTTCTGGAGCACTTACCACTTCTGGCAGAGCTTACTGATGCCAAGGTCTGGAGCAAGGCCAGACTTGAAGATGTGGAGGACCTAATGTTGTTGCTTGAGGAAATGGGTCCCTCCAACTTCACTGCTTGGGAGATTGAGCTAAAGCAGAGGCTGAATATTCAGAACCCAGCAGAGCTGGAGACTCCTGGTGCTGCTAAAATCTTGATTCGCACCCTGCTCATCCAGAGAGGAGTAATGCTCACTCCAGAGGGCCCCACTTACAAGTTTGGTCCTCATTTTGTCTTCCCTCCAGAGCTATATTCAGATGAGGAAGACTTTGAGATGTCTCCTTCCGTGCTCCAGAAGATGAAAGCTTTCTTCAATGAGCAAATCATGCAGATTGGGCGTTTTTCTAAAGCTATTCAACATATGGCCCCTGCCATGATAGAGCACCAGATCAGGCATGAGAGGAGAATCTTCCTGAAGCAGTTAAAGTCTTCTCTGGCAGAGGTAAAAGCTTCTTTTAAGGCTAATGGCTTATTTGTCAAGCTGGATGTCATGCACAGCCAGAAGCAGCTACAGGAGCACGTGTTGGAGCAGTTGAGACCTGTCTCTGTGCTCAAAGTGGAGATGGCCAGCCAGATGATTCAAACTGCCAAGCTGAAAGACTCCCTCCAGGAGATGTTAGAGAAGCAAGAGAGACTTGTTGCAGAGTCTAAAGCTTACCTGGAGGAGGCCAAGCAGCTGCGTGATCTTCACTCTTCCTCCAACACTGCCTTGCCTGATCTTATAAGGCAGGTAGTGGATCCCCTCCTTGATGAAGTTAAAAAGGGGGGAGAGAAAGCCATAACTGATCTGGCGAAGACCACAAATGAAACTCTCTTCAGCCATGGAGCTCGTCTGGACCTGCTGGAGAATACATTGGCCCAGGCTGAGTTGCAGAAGAAGAAGAAGGAAGAGCTCAAATCCCTTTCCATGGCTAAGCAGCTTGCTGCAGAAGAGGAGTCCGAAGCAGAGCAGGATCCAATTTCCATCTCTGGACCTGCAAAGAGGAAGATAAGGAAAGTAAAGAAGAGCTTTCTTGAATCTGTGGTTGAAGAAGCAGAGAAGAGATTCAAGGAAGAGTCGTCTGAAGAGAGGCAAGCAAGGATAAGGAAAAACATAGATGAATAGCAGAGGCTCCGATATGTTAGAAGGCAAAATAAGAAGAGCAGAGAAGCTGGCATCACTCCTGGTGTTAGTGGATCCAGCCAGAAGAGAAAAGGGCCTGTTGAAGTCATGAACATCCTCCCTCTCAGGACAGAAGGGTCCTTTGACTCAACTGTTCATGTGCCTTTGATAGAAAAATGGAGAGAAGCCAAGACTCTCTGGTTCATTCAACATTACATCCAGAGACCTCCACCAGAGGATGATGCTCTCATCAACAGGACTTTCCATTCTTGGATGCAGGCATATGATGCAGATTTGTACAAGCAGTTGATGGATTCAACTATTGAATTCAACCTGGAAGTCACTGCTCCTGAATTCCATTTTCTCAACACTCCAATGGCAGGAGACCAGGTTGATTGGGCTGAGCTGAAGAAACTGTACAAGACCAAGGTGTTGGCAAACTTCACTCCATCATCTTCTGCAGAGTTGAAGGCCATTCAAGATAGATTTCTTGACTGGTTTCTGGTGCCCAAAGACAACAGAAGATATGCTTAGAATAGGACCAGAAATGCATTGTAATCTGTATTCTTCTTTGTCCTTATTATCAATGAAAATATCATATCTTCTCTGTTCAAAAGACAACCTCTTGTTGTCTTATTTGTTTGCCTGATAAGATCTATTCTAAGGTCTTATCCTTTAATGTTTTCTTGCTTAAGTTCATTATTCTTGATCAGTTCTGGTATGTTTTAACTCCATCAAAAAGGGGGAAATTGTTAGGATAAAAATTGTTAGTTTTGATGAGTTAAAACAAACCAGAAGATGTAATAGGACCATCTGGACCTGTTAGCCAGATGATGATCTAGATTAGGACTTAGTCTAGGGGGAACTGCCAGACCAGAAGACTTCACCAGAAGACCCCACCAGAGGACTTCACCAGAGGACTCCACCAGAAGTCTTCACCAGATGAGATTTGACCAGAGGCAGAGGACCTTCCCCAGACCAGACGAGTCTGGTAGAACAAAAGATGCTCAGTTTGATCCCCTGACTCTACTGAGTATTCTGGTTCTTGACCAGATGAGGACCAGAAGACACCGAGGTTGTCTGGTGTCTGGTCCTGCCTTCTCTGGAGAGAATCAGAGTTAGGCAGATGAAGAGATTGACCGTTGGTGATTCAAATCAAGTCAACATGATCAGGATTGGAAAGTATTTGAAGATAATCAATCCAAGGATCCCACCAACCCAATCAATCAATTAGGAAATTGATTGATTGAGGCTTCCTTATATAGAGGATCTGATTGGATTAGCCCTCCAACGGCTAGCCCTAATCCCCTCTATATATACAAGAGTGCAGTTCAAGAAAAAGCTCTAGAGACTCTACACGCGCATAAGTGATCCAAGCTTTTGATATTCATACCAAGCACTCTTACTGTTCATAATATTTATCTACTCTAAAGGAGTTACTCAAACCACGACCTGTTCATCTATTAGACAAGGTTGTTGGCTGGTTGATCTTTAGATTGAAGTCAAATCTAAAGAGGTTGTAAGAAGGAACTGGTACTTCCCAATTCCAGTAAGTAAGTTTGTGAGTTGGTTGGTAGTGAGACCCCTTGGTTATAAGGGAGAGTGGACGTAGGATATTCAATCCAAACCACTATACATCTTGTGTTCTTTATTGCTTTACTTTACTTTTTATTTGTTGATTATTGCCCTCTTGTAAAAGACTTTGAAAGACATTTAACTTAAGCTTCCGCAATTAATCTAACTAGTGGGACCAACACCCTCGATGGAAGGGGCAAAAACGACGGGCAACTCCGGTTGAAGAATTGGAGGCCATCAAGATTGATCCTGAGCGTGATGGTCTTGAACTTTACATCGGGTCTGAACTCCCCGAGCCTTACAGAACTCGCATGACGGATTTTCTGAAGGCAAACTTGGACGTCTTCGCATGGTCCCATGCTGATATAGTGGGAATCGATCCAAAGGATGCTTGTCACAGGTTGAATATCAACCCTGTCCGAAAACCTGTCCACCAGAAACGACGAAAATATGGACCAGACAAGTATCAAGCTCTAAACGAAGAAGTCAAAAAGTTACTGGACAACGATTTAATTAAACAAGTGTTATGTCCACAATGGGTTGCAAATCCTGTCCTGGTACGGAAGCCGAACGGAACCTGGAGGCTATGCATAGATTTTACAGATCTTAATGCAGCATGCCCGAAGGACAACTTTCCGCTCCCGCATATCGATCAACTGGTGGACAGTACTGCCGGTCACGAAATGTTCACATTCATGGATGCCTTCGCAGGATACCACCAGATTCTGATGCACCCAGATGACCAAGAAAATACGGCCTTTTATACTAACAAAAATTTGTTATGCTGGAAGAGGATGCTGTTTGGTCTAATCAATGCTGGAGCAACCTACCAGAGGCTGGTCAACAAGATGTTTGACGAGCATATTGGGGAAACGGTGGAAGTGTACGTCGACGACATAGTCGTCAAGAGTACACAGAAGGAATATCACCTCCATCATCTTTCCCAGGTATTCGACATACTTCGAAGATACAATATGAAGTTAAATCCAAAGAAAAGTAGTTTTGGAGTACATTCCGGCAAGTTCTTGGGCCATCTGGTCAACAAACGCAGAATCGAAGCTAATCCAGCAAAAGTGAAAGCAATCGTCGATATGGAGCCACCACGTTCTGTTAAAGAAGTGCAAAGGTTGACCGGTTGCCTAGCCGCTTTAAACAGATTCATATCACGATCAGGAGACAAGTGCCGTCCGTTTTTTTAGGCCATCAAAAAGGGCAACTTTGCCTGGACGGAAAGCTGCCAGAAAGCCTTTGATCAATTGAAAGAATATCTGGGAGATGTAAAAATTCTGTCAAAACCAATTCCCGGTGAAAAGTTGTATCTATACCTGGCAGCGTCTGACACGGCCATAAGTTCGGTGTTAGTTCGGGCGGATGGCAAGTTTCACCTACCAATCTACTATGTCAGCCAGGCCCTACATGATGCTGAGGTGAAGTACTCACCAACTGAAAAGCTGGCATATGCTCTTGTCATGAGTGTCAGGAAGTTAAGACCATACTTTTTCGATCATCAAGTCGAAGTATTGACAACCTTCCCACTCAAACAAATACTACATCGACCCGACACCGCTGGCCGTCTTTTAAAATGGTCAATAGAGATAAGCCAATTTGGTGTGACATATGCACCTCGAACCGCGATTAAGGGACAAGCGTTGGCCGACTTTATAGTTGAACTAACCTTTCCTCAAAATCCAACGAGAGGGCTGGATCACCCATGGTATCTTTATGTGGATGGTTCATCAACGAATCTGGCCTCGGGGGCAGGAATAGTGCTCATCAGTCCCGACCGGCAAGTATTCACTTCAGCAGTCAGATTTGAATTCATGGCCACCAACAATAAAGCTGAGTATGAGGCCCTCATTGCAGGTCTTCACTTGTCACTGGCTGTTGGAGTAAGACAACTCCAGATTTTCGGAGACTCCCAACTCATTGTAAGCCAAGTACGAGGTGAATATGAGGCCAGAGACGAGCAAATGATCGAGTATCAACGAATAGTTGCTCACTTGGTATCTCTGTTAGACCAAGTATTTATCCAGCAGATACCACGAACGAGCAACACACAAGTTGACGCCCTAGCAAGGTTAGCAACAAGCGATGGGCCAGCAGATCTGACGGACATTGTCATTACCAGAAAAGTCCAACCATCAACAATGTACTACGAAGTAAACCAAGTAGTCGAACATAACAACGACAATGATTGGAGAATTCCTATAGCCAAATACTTGAAAGACGGGGAGTTGCCAAGCAACTCGTTTGAGGCTGAAAGAATCAAGAAACAAGCAACCAGATATACTCTGGTAGATGAACAGCTTTACAAAAGAGGCTTTTCACTCCCGCTACTCAAGTGTTTGACTAGGGGGCAAGGAAGGACAGTCCTGGAGGATATACATTCTGGAGTTTGTGGAAATCACACTGGGGGGCAAGCTTTGGCCTACAAAACTGTAAGGCAAGGTTATTATTGGCCAACCTTACGGAAAGATGCAATCCAGTTAGCCAAAGCTTGCCGCCAGTGCCAGATTTTTGCTCCAAATATTCATGCCCCGGCCCAGGAGCTTGTATCGGTTTATAGTCCATGGCCATTTGCAAGATGGGGAATCGACATTATTGGTCCTTTCCCGGCAGGAGTGGGAAATGTTCGATTTGCCGTCATAGCAGTCGATTATTATACAAAGTGGGCAGAAGCGAAGGCCATGGTAAAGATTACACAGCAGAACATGATCAACTTCATATGGCAGAACATTGTCTGTCGCTTTGGAATTCCACGAACAATTGTGACAGATAATGGCCCGCAGTTTGACGGAAAGGAGTTAGAGACTTCTGTACAAAGTGGGGGATCAGGAAATACTATTCAACTCCCTATCATCCCCAGTCAAACGGGCAGGTTGAAGCTGTAAATAAGATCATCAAGCATACATTGAAAATACGCCTGGCAGAAAGCAAAAGTAGCTGGTCAGAAAAACTCCCGGAAGTCCTGTGGGCATATAGGGTTTCTCCCAGGTCAAGCACCGGAGAAACACCTTTTGCAATGGCATTCGGAACAGAGGCGGTGATACCAATTGAATTAAAGACCAACACAGTCAGGACGACCAGTTTTGATGAACAAGCAAATCATTCTGCTTTGGCCACAGAAACAGATTTACTCGAAGAAAGGAGACTACATGCTGAGCTAAAGAATGCCACGTACAAGCAAAGAGCAGAGCGTTATTATAATTCCCAAGTCAAGATAAGAAAGTTCGAAGTTGGTGACCTTGTTCTAAGGAAAAAACTTGCCCCACCTCCAGGCATATTTGGCCCGACTTGGGAGGGCCCATACAGGGTAACAGACAGGTTACCCAATGGAGCGTACGACATAGAAGACTTAGATGGCAACTCGGCCCAATATTCCTGGAATGCAGCTAACCTAAGAAAATACTTTCAGTAGGCGACCAGTTTTGCCTCATGAAAGAGTGAAGTTTAGTTGGGCGAGCTACTAAGTCCATTGGGCGAACTGGAATGGCAGAGATACCTAAGTCCATTGGGCGAACTGGAATGGCAGAGATACAAGATGGATCCAAAAAACTTGCCTAATTTTTTGAAATTTTCACCAAGTATAAATGGTCGAACAAAGTTGAATTGGGTCAAGTCTGGTCGCGTGCTGGAATGCCGGTATCTTCTATGGTTTTATTTCCTCTTGAGAGTTTAAAGATGCCTTGACAAATTGTATAGTAGTCGAGCAACTTTGACTCCTGATGTAAATTATGTTTTTTAATGGTTGGAAGCTTAACATTGTTTTTGTCGAGCAAATCCAACCTAGCTAGTGCAGGATTACATTCTTGGTCGCATTTGATACTTGTAATTTTTAATATTTGTTCAATATTAAGTTGTTCGTTCAAAATAGAAATGTGAGCTCAAGGCGCAAGTTGATTATACAACCAAGCCCATTAAAGGCTGTTCGTTTTTAAATGGACATAGCCTAAGGCCAAAAGCCCATCAAATCCTAAGGCCAAAAAGTTCTTAAGGAACAAGGCCCAACTACATTAAGATTGTTGAAGCATAGATAAAAATGCAAAGAACAATTAATGTAAGACAAAAAGACGAGCAATTGAGCAAAATAGTTACATTAAAGATAAGGCTTGATCGCCCAAGAAAATTACAACGAAGACGGAAAAAAAAAAGAGTACAAGTTCCTAGTTAATCCTGTCCGCTAAGATCCTTGCCCGGAAGGTGGTGAGATATTGTCATCCTTAGGATCTTCTAGAGGAGAGCCTTCGAGAGCAGGGTCAACTGGGACCACTTGGGTTAGCTCGGCAATTAGCCCCTCAGCGTTAGCACGCTCTTTTAGAGCTCTCTCACTTTGATCGGCAGGCAGGATTTGCTCGCCCTCGGCAGCATCGCCCTCTTCTTCTTCCTCTTCCTCGGGAGGACTTGTGATAATTATTTCTAGGCCGATGAAGTCGAGCTTGACTCCATAGTCAGGCAGGTCGCCAATTTGGAGAGTTGTGCCCGGGGCTGGAGGGTTCGATTCGACAAAGTTGCACAGCTCCTTGCCGATCTCCTCAACGACTGTGGCAGCTTTGAATTCGTGAGCAATTCGAATGCTTTCAGCATAGCCTGTCACGTAACCCAGAATTGAGCTCACCTCCATCTTAGGAATAAGTTCCTCTTGGGTAATGGAGTTGGCGAGCTGAGATTCAAGGTCCGCAATTTTGGTCGTCGCCTCGGTCGCGAATTTCTCGGCGACCTCCTTCTGCTGCTGAGTGCGAGCAAGATCTGCTCGCATCTGCTCGACTTCAGCCATTTTGACCTTCAGTTCTTTGGAGACTTTGACGTGCAGGTCCAGGGCACGTTGCTCGCTAACTTGATGAGCTTTTGCTTTATTCTCGAGGTCGGCGACAATCCTCTTCGCCTCCGCCTTAGCATCATCCCGTTCCTTGGCGATACGGCTGACGGTGGCCGAATGCTGACGAGAATCCTTCTCGAGATCCTCAACCTGGTCGACCAAATGCTGCACGGCCGCCAAGGTTTTGCCCGCCTCAACGAGACACAGACGGCCATTATCGCGAGGCGCCTGTGTCTTAACGGTCTCGTTTAGCTCCTTAGTCCAGCTACGAGCAATGACCTCGGAAGCGCGGCGGAAAAAAGAATCCGGGATCTCGTGAAGGTTGGTCGGCACCTTTGAGCAGGTAAAACGGTGCACCAAGTTAGACCGCCCAGGGTACTGCTCGGGCGAGTAGCTGGAGAGAAATCTTCAGTTAATAAAAAAGGAAAAAGAAAATGCTAAGTATCCTGGGCGAGGAGAGTTGTACCTATCAAGATGACCCTTGTCCCATCTGAGGTAGGTGGGGTCGGTTGAAGGGCCGGATCCTTCGCGAGCAGTAGCGACCAGAGCTTGCTCGTCGGGACGCTCCACGGAAGGAGTTTGCTCGTTGTCGCCTTCGGATGGTCGGACAGCCACGGTCACTTTGTCTTGAGCAGTCTTTGCTCGCTTGGCCGTTTTTTCAATATCAGAAACGGGAGTGCCGTCTCCACGAAGAAGTCTCTTCGTCCTCGGAACCAAGGTCTTGGGTGGACTCGCCACTGGGGCGGGTGGCTGTGCCGAGCTCGACCCTCCGGCTTGCCTTGGATCGCATTTTCCACCCTTGGCCGCTAGGGCAATAATCTTCGAGAGGGGATCCGACTTCTTGCGTTCTTTTTTAGTCGGCATCTCCCAAACCCGGTTATCAAGCTCAAAGAAGGAAGGGTGAAGAGCAACTGTGGCGAGCTGATCTGCAAAGGACATAAAAAACAAGTTAACACTAAGTATAAGGCCGACCAAATCTGTTCGCCCGACATGAAAAGATACTTACCCTCTGGGATACGAGCTAGAGCCTCAAGATGGTGAGGATAAGTAGTGAGATGGGCAACTCGCAGTGTATCCTCGGAGAAAAGATGGCCAATACTTCGATCTTCTCGGTGACGAAGGGCGATCAAACACGCAACGAACAAGAATTGATCGCTGATGCTGTTCTTTACAGTTCGCCACCCCAAGTTTTTGGGACCTGAAACGAAGGAAAAAGAGAATTAAAATTAGTCTAACCACTTCAAAGTTATAGAAGAGGTAAGACTCACGCTTTAATTCCCTAAACTTCGTCGGGGTCTCAATTCGTTCAGAACCCCCTGAGGAGCGAACAGAAGCACACCAGTCGCCGCCGATCCAGAACTAGTCATGCTTCCAGTCTCGCACCTTCCCGGGGATGTCTTCGACCAGTTTCTGGCCTGGTCGCGCCTTCAGATAGTACCAACCCGCCTCTTCCCCAGTGCAGCCGGTCATCGTCATCAGGTAGCCAACTTCTTCGGCGGACAGCCTATTGGGGTATCCCTCTAGGGCGAACATCACCATCAGAGCCATCAAATTTATCCACCCAACGGGAGTAAGTTGGGTGAGCCAAGTTCACGTCTTGAAGGAATTGGCCGACCAAAGGATGCAGCGCTAGAGAAACTCCAGCATTCAAGGTAGCAAGGTTGATTGCCGTCAATCCACGTGGTGGGCGATCAGCTCTGTCGTCCACCAAAGGAGCGTATATCGGGATGTCGAAAGGAATCTTGTAGTCCCTCTGAATCCCCGGCAGGTCCTCCTCGGTAACAGCGGACACGATACAGCTCGCTGCGAACTCAGTCGCTTTAAGCTTCCGTACCCCACGAGCAGGAATGATGAATTGGTTTAAATGCTCCTTTTCGTACTCGTCCCAGTCTACACGGCGAGCAACCACGACTGGAACCCGATACTCGATCAGTGTGGGCGCAGGAAAGTTGATGTCTCTTAGATAGGCCCAGGTTAGTTCGTCGAGGTTCACCGGCTGAAGTACCTCGACCTCTTCGTCCTCGTCCTCGTGGAGGTCCGAGCTCGTTTTCTCCAAGAGCTGGCAAGTAGGATTTGCTCGCTCCTCTCTTTCCCCGGAGGGACGAGCTCCAGAATTAACAGAGCGTGCAACCGAAGCCGCCTCGGGATCGGATTCCAGGTTGACAATGGGAGGATTCTCTTCGACGGGCCGTTTTTCGGGGCTCCGGGGAGGGAAAGAACCGGTCTCAGAGTGCGACGACATCCAATAAGTTAAGGGAAAAGAGTTTTGAGTGTTAACAGATTCCGGCAAGGGAAAACACGGCGGTTCAGAACTTTCCACGGCGGAGTAGGGATTTTGGTGAATCTGGAACACACACAACGCAAGAAAAGAAGAAAGAGAAGAAGAAAGCAAAGAAGAAACTACCTTGAAGTCGTTTGAAGGTCGCCGGAAACTGGAAACGATCACCGGAAGTTTGAAAAGGGGAAGAAGGAGAGATTTGTGCTTAATAAACAGTAAAAATGACAAAAAATCGCGAATTTTTTCTTTATATACTCTTTGAAAAATGGGGTACCGGGCGAGCAAGTTAAGAAATCGAAGGACTAAAGTGCAATTTCTGGGCGCGTGCAGCACCTGCCCGACAAAACGGGAAGGCGCGTACCCTCGGGATCGTGTGCGCGTGGGCGGCAGCAATCATTCCGCCCACGTCACACCTCGAGCCGTACCCAGACCTTGGAATCCCAACCGTCTCCGGCCCAAGTCTGCTCGACCAATGTTGTCCGCCCGTGAAAAGTTGCTCGCCCCCGCGACATTCTTGCTCGCACCAGTGACACTTAAAAGTTGCCAACCCAAAAAATGCTCATTCACCATCTTCACAATTTATTGATCGGCAAGGGGGCAATTGTTGATAGGCGAGCAGAAACAACATTTGGGCGACCAGGATTAGCGCAAATCACTTAAGGATTAAAGTGGAATTAACTCATGATTCACCCAAGGCATCTGGCGAGCAGAACCTGCACGCCACATAAAGATAAATAGGCGAACAAGGACCAATCAAAATGTTCTGAATTCGGATCAAGGTCGAACAAGTCTACCTACTGCATGGCCGACCAGATTCCACCTCAGTCCTAAAGCCACCTTCCGACAAAGATCAGAGACCAGCAGAATCAGACTAAAGATTCCTCCAGGACAAGTCCAACTTGGCGAGCAACTCTTGACTGCGAGCAAGTCCAACAAGATAAGGATAGAATTTAGTCTAGATAAGGTCAACTTAGTCAAAGGCCAGGTGTCGTGCATGCAGGCCTGGTAGGCCAAAAGTCACGACACCTCCTGCTAGGCAATTGTCTATAAATACTTAGAATTTTTTAACTAATAAAACAAGCACAAATTATATACACGTCCAAACTTCGATTACGAATCTAAAGCAGCTCGATTAACTTACAATCGAACTTAAACATGTAAGCTTTCATACGATTCTAATCCACCTAAACCCGAAAATCCGTATTCACTAATTACGTTAGTGATCAATCACACGTAATTGTTTGATGATCAATTAACCATCTAAAACAGCCATTAATCTTCAAGATTAGAACTGATCGTCAACATGGGATATATTCAAGATTTCTTGGAGGCCAAGAAAAAAAATTGCTCTCCTTATTCTACTAGGCTAATATTCGGCCATCATCATCTATAAAAGGGAGATGATTATTTCATCTCCAGTTATACAATTCCATGAGTTTGAAAAATCGAGAATAATAAATATTTTCTTTCTTCCTTATTATATTAAATTGTTCGTGAGCGCTTCCCACCGGCGAACGAATAAGGCGAAGAGGGAATACTTGAGAAAACTTTTACGGTTGATAGGATCGTTACGCTTGTCTCGTTTATCTCTGTTGGACGTCGCTTCAAGAGGTACGTATTCACGTGAAATTCTTAATTTTCCGCCGTATAATTTTATGTGATTATATTCATTGGCATGAAATCTTTTGTTGTTGGTTAATTATTATTTGAATTAATTTAGGATTAATTCATGCTAGTAATAATTGTATTTAAATTCGTATTTAAATTTCATTCTGAATAGATCCGGGCACCCCAATTTCCCCAACAAGAATCAAATCCCACTCTCTCTCACAAATACTCTCTGTGCGCGGAAGGGACTTGCAGATCTGCGATCTAGGGCTCACTTTGAAACGCCGAACGACGGCGTTCTGCTTCTCTGGTCACCATGGAGATCAAAGCTTGGCCTGTAAGTTTCTGTGATTTTTTTTTTTTTTTGTTCAACTCTACTTCTCTCAGATTATGGTGGATTTTTTTAATGTGTAATTTTGTTAATATACGTATCAAGATTTGCTACTGCTGGAATTTGTATGTTGGATGTAATTTTGTTAATTTTGTTGATTTTGAAGGGTATATATATCAAGATTCTGGAATGTGGATATTTTATGTAATTATGGTGGAGATTGGACACATCTAAAGAAGACTGTAAATATTAAAGATGGTGGAGACATTCAAGATGCACTGTTTTTGTTATTCGGAAGATTTTGTCTTTTATTAAAAAAAAAAAAATTTGCATATGTATGTATTTTCTCTCCATTATTTAATGAATATCTGTGTAAATCTCATCAAGTAATGAAAGGGTTGTTTTATGCAAAGTATTAATGTATCTATGCAAATTATTAATGTATTTATGCAAAGTATTAATGTGTTTATGCAAACTATTTCCTCTTATATGAAAAAGGGTTGGACTATATACCCCTCCATGTTTATTAGATACCCCCACCCACTTAATTACCCACCCTATTTTAAATAAATATTAAATATACCTACATTAATATATCTACATTATATTACCCTTACTCCTAATACCTCTCTTACTTATTTGTTCAAAGAGTTGATACACCCCCACAACCTTTTTCCTGTCACAATATTTACACTACTTTTGATATCCATTTTAGCGTCGACAACTCGATGAGCCACCACCAACAACAAGCCGTCGACAATGTCCCACAAAATTAAATTAAACTCTTCCCTATCGTTATTTTTTTGTCCTTCTGTACGTCGACACGAACCAAGCGCTTCTGCACAACGAGATGAAGCGTTGGCCCAGGACTCACGGCGGCAAAACACAGACAATGACGAGATTTCGCAAACAATGATTTCAAAGAAAATTGGTTTAAAATTTTCGAACCTGGTTTTTCAAAAAAAGGTTAGGGTTTCGAAAAAGACTTGTCGAAAAATGACAAATATTCGGCAAAATATTTTCGAAAATCTATATTTCGACAAGATTTTGTCGAAATCCTAACCATATTTCGACAAGTTTTTGCCGAAATCTTAACCATTTTTTGAAAAACTAGGTTCGAAAAATTAGAATCGGGATTTTTTTTTCCAGAAAAATATAGCAATTGCCCTTGAAGAATTATATCTCTGTTATATGCTTTACTCAAATATTGGTCAAATGGTGAGGCTTAGGTTGAGGTGATTTGATGGTGTTCGCGACAAAGTAATCCTGGTTGTGTGTTATTTTACTCAATTACCTGCACATGCTTGCTTCACCATTGTAATGGAACAAGAAACTAATGTTACATCACCATTGTAAAGATGATAAAATGGTAGACAAGATGAATTTTCTCTTCTCTTCCCGTATCTTCACCGATTCTCTTCTTGTGTTTGTGTATTATCCTGTTTCTTTTGGTATTCTAGTGGGTGTATCTATTTTTTTTTTAATTATAAGAATATAAAAATCATTTATATAATATATTATAATAAATAAAAATAGAGTGGGGGTATCTAATACATATGGAGGGGTATATAGTAGAACCCTATGAAAAATTGTTTCTTGTTATGCAAAAAAAGTTATGCTCTTATCTAAAAAATAGTCTGGATGTTGATCGAAAATAAACAACACAAATTTTGGGTAAAAAAAAAAACCAAGGACCATAAAACAAAAACAAAAAAGTTGGGCTTAAAAATAAGAGGTTCTGAAAATAAAAAATCAAAATTGAGTGAAGAAAATAAAATTCAAAGTTAAAAGATGTCAAAAGTGGTCTGATATAAAGGGGTAATATAAAGTGATGGGTCCCACTTTTTGTAGAAGTTTGTCATATGGGGAAATATGTAGGGGTTTTTGCAATTAGAGGTGTAAAAGTGTAGGTGTATGTGCTTGCCCCTTAAAACTTCTTGTCTTGTAGTCTTGTCATAGTATAGTACAGATTGTCTTGTAGTGATAGCTGCTTGGATGATCAACTAATCACTGAGCACTCTGTGTCTACTAGCTAAGTATTAACCTCTGCTAATCTCCTGATATCTTTCAAACTATTTGAGTGAATGTACAAGATGTACTACACTTAATTAGTTCTACTTAACACAGATCTTCAGCTGAAACCTCTTGATTCTTCAGTTGTAGAGAACTATTCAACTGTAGACTCGATTAACATTAACTCTTCAGCTGTAGCTTTCTTGAAACTCATCAGCTGCAAACCTTAGAAAAAATTCTAAGTTCTTCTATGCTTTGTATCTGCAAGGTTAGTATCCAAACAATACAAGAATATATTTGACATCATCAAAATCAAAACAAAGAGATATCTTAGGACAAAAATATCCTAACAATTAATATACTGATTATATATGTTATTTTTCAGTATTAGATGAATATTAAATATTAATTTAAGCAAATATATGTTTTAAATTTAAATTTTTAATGTTAATATTAAATATTTTATATTTAAAAATAATATAAAATTAAACGGGGCGTGGTGGTGGTGGATTGGACCCGACGCATCCCACGATGGTACAGGTCAGAATTTTGAAATTGGTCAAACCCGTTCTAAATCTATCCCGGTGGCATCTCTAGTCTTGTGAAACGACCACATTAATCAGTATTCCACTTTGATATTTGAGTACTTCTCATGTATAAAGAGATGATTGGGTTAGAGCCCAGTAAAATCGAGTGGATATACTTTTATATCATGTCATCGTCATTAAGGCCCAGGTTATATAATCAAACCTCTCCAAGATGATGTGTCAACACCACCTTATTCTAAGGTTGGAGTAGCATGTCTCAAATCTCTCCATTTTAAAATACTGTTCTCTCATTAAAAGTTGATTTAAGTTTTGATCTCAACCATTCATTCTATATAATTAAATCTGATCCATTGATTTATACCTGCATAATTAATGCAAATAGATATTTTTTCCATTTTCTTATTTAGTTATTTTTAGAATTTATTATAAATCATATTTTATCCAAACCGTAATGTAATTAAATATGATCTACTCATTGAATGAATCTAAATTTATCATCTCTATGTTTGAGTTAGTATATATAGTATAATATAATGTTCGATTATTTTTTTCTAAAATAAAAGGTATATAGTTATATATTCCAAAGAATATTCTTATGTGATATATTTTTATTATGGACATGATATAATATTGCATGCATTTTTTTTATTATAAATAAGAGCATATTGTATTTCATTTTTTCACATCAAAGTTTCATTTGTTCCACTCTTTTGTGAGAATTCTCCCATCAATTGTTGGTTAGTTATATATTTATTATTATTAGTATATTTATTTTATAATTAAATTCATCATTTTAAGTGCTCACAATTTGATTAGATTTAAATATCAATATCTATATGAATGTAGTAATGATTGTTGATATCAATATCAATATCAATATGAATATCAATTTGATTAAATTTTAAATATTCTTCATGTGCAAAAATAATAGATTTAACTATACCATATATTTTTATCTGAATAATTATGATGGTTTAATTGTTGTAATTTAAATCTCATTTTAGATTTCAAGAGTATGACACCTCAATTTTCTCTGATTTCTAATATCAAGAGTGAGAGCCAAAAATTAACCGTTAAAGTTAGGATTGAAAAAGTTGGACAATATTTTTTAATAATTTTAATAGAGACAAGTTCTACTTGGAACTCATTTTGATCGATGAACAGATATTTGTAATGTTAATGTTTATTTCAAATTTTGTATTGTTTCTTATATAAATTAATTTCTTACCGTATAATCTCAATAACTAATAATGTTGATTAATTTATAAATTATTCAATATTGAAATGGAAATTGATTATTACTAAATTATTAGTCTAAGTAATGCTATTCCATAATTGTTATTAATTTATGTGAATTTTGATGTTTTTTTTTATTATTTACTTTGTAGGATATACCTATAGGGTTTAGTGAAGGGCACGGGTCACAGCTAAACAAACCTCATAATATATTGTATATACCTCGAAATTTTTTAAACAAAAATACTCTTATATTAAATGTTTACAGAAAATAAATATAATATATTTTTTCAGTACGCGAAATTCGCGTGGGTACACTCTAGTTGTTAATATACTCAATCTAAAAAAATATTTGAAAAAAAAAATCTGAAAAACATAACAATTTCGGGAAAAAAAAATGGAAAATACATATGTCAAGAGTTTATTTCTTTCTTTTGGCATTTTCAGAAAAAAAAAATAGAAAATTGTCAAATTTCGAATTCCTATTTTCCCAAATATTTTTTTGTGGAGTGTATTAACAAAAGAATGGACTCTATTTAACATGAGCCCTCCACGCCCATATTCAATTATTTTAGCAAATATAAGCCCAATTTCCAGCCCGTTTTGAAAAACCAATGACATTCATAAAATTTCACTCCCTCTTACTCACATTAATTTGCATCCTAATAATGATATGTTTTTTAAGAAAGGTGTATATTTTTAATAAATTTGTGATATATAAATAAATATGTGCATATGTTTATCAATACGTATACAAATTAATATTTTCATTTTTGGTAGGGTACTAGAAATTGATGCAAACGAACCAAAATAGCACGAGTGTAAATTGACGTGGGGTATTTGATGTTTTTCATCATGTGGGGTTAATGGCAAAATTGGTGAAGGATGACGATTTTATTTTATTGTAAGAAACCCTAAAATTAAACAAACCCTACTTCCTAAAATTAAACCAGAGTACCCAAATTTCAATTCAATCTGCTACCTGGTCCTCATTTCCGGCGAATCGAACAGAGATCATTTCAAGGCACTGGTGCCCCTCCTCGGCCGCTGAGCCGCCGCAACCACCACCAGCTTATAAGGATAAAACTGCCCTCGTACCCCTTGATCCTTCGCCTGCTTCACTTTACCTGGTAACGGTTTCAAAAAAAAATCATTCACTTGCTCCGTATTTTTTTCTTCAGATAATTGTTATAAAAGCATTAAAGTGACGTAGATGTATAACAAAAGGAACTTATGATCTCTTCTTCCTCAATCTGATTGGCGTTTGTTGGATGTTAATATTTTGGATTGAAAGTATTGTTCGTGACTCGTTTATGTTTCTTCTTAATTTGCCCAGTGGTAGTAGACTTTATTAATTTTCTGGATGAAATGAAGAAAATCTTTATTAACTTCTGCAACCTAATGCAAGTAGATAGAATTTACATTCTGCAATGTGCTTGTTGAATTAGCCCAATTTGATAGTGTTGGAATGATTAATTGTTGTCCTCATTCGCTATTGTATTCAACGAGATTGTTCGTATGGGTTATTATGTGTGAGGTAGAGGACATAATCTTTTCTCCAATGGTTATCTGAAGCTAAGACAAATCTTATTTTCTACAGAGTTTTGACATAAGATTAAGAATTATTTACTTGTAATTAAAAAATAGATTGATCTCACTATAAGAACAATTCTCAATCTCCACACTAGGAAGTGTTCTTCTTTCATGTTTCTGATTAATTTTCTTGTTTAAATTAAGGTTGAGAACAGATGCTCTACTCTCACTTGCTAATTACGATAGTTGTTAGAGCTTATAAGATGTTTCAAATAAGCTTAGCCAAACGGGTCTCAATTAACAGCTATCGTAATCAGCAAGTGAGAGTAGAGCATCTGTTCCAGATTTTGTACGTGAATCGTATTGCTTTATAGTATTAGTTGTAACAGGTATTGTTTTTTTAATATCTGTTATGTTGGATTGTTGGGACATGAATTGTTGCAACAGTTTTTTTAATATTTATAAATAATGTTATGGAATGGTATACTGATTTTTGGTTTGACATGGTTATATCGAAATTTCGGTATGGTACAATATACCAAATTTTCAGTATGGTATGATATGAAATTTTAGCATACCAAAATTTTGGTATGGAATCGATATGAATTTTAAATATCGAAAATTTCGATATGGTATATGGTATGTTTCAGTATTTTCGGTATACCGTACCGAACCACCCTACTTTGGGGGCAGAGTTCTGGCCTAATAACATTTTTTCATTCACAATTAGTATTTGCCGGTTTTTGTTTTTCTATAGATCATCTCCCCCTCCCCTAACTCTGTTCAGTTTTGGACCATGAATCCTACTTTCATTGCGCAAAAAATTGTATATAAGTTTATTGACTATCAAGAACCATTTGACACCCTCATAAGTTTATTGACTATAAAATACGTTGTGTAGGTTTTAGTGTGACTAAAGGCTGCTACATCACATTGTGAAAAGCTTTGGAAATTGCTTCAATGCCAAGGAAACGAAAAACTCCTGCTTCTCGACAAACCAATGAGCAAAAACTTAAAATTGTTCGTGAAGAGGTCGTAGCAGAAGAAAGGGAGGAGGAGGAGGAAGAAGAAGAAGAAGTGGAAGTGGAAGTGGAAGAAGAAGTGGAAGTGGAAGTGGAAGAGGAAGAAGGAACCTCTGATGAAGAAGAGGCCGAAGAAGAATCCTCATCAGAAGAGGAAGAGGAATCTGAAGATGAAGAATCTTCTTCGTCTGAAGAAGAACCAGACGACGAGGCATCAAAACGAGAAACCCTCCGCGAATTATTGGAACCCTTCGGAAAATCCCAAATTATAGAACTCATTAAGGAAGCTGCCGGAAAAGACCCCAAAATTCTATCAGAAATCATCCAAAAAGCAGATTCAGACCCTGCCCACCGGAAAATCTTCATATACGGGCTCGGTTGGGATGCCACCACTGAGCAGCTTCTTGAAGCATTGAGGCCCTTCGGTGAAATTGAGGAGAGCAAATTGATTACTGACAAATTAACTGGTCGAGCCAAAGGCTACGCGTTTGTGATGTTCAAAACTCGCTCTGCAGCAAGAAAGGCTCTGAAAGTTTCCCAGAAGAAGATTGGGAGCAGGACCGTTACGTGCCAACTGGCAGCTGTGGGTCCCCCTGCTGGAACGGATGCAACTGAGGGTGGAAGCCGTAAGATGTACGTAGCAAATGTTGCCCCCCATGTGAGTCCAGAGAAGCTTAAAGCGTTTTTTGGGAGCTTTGGGGAGATTGAAGAAGGACCATTAGGTTTGGATCCGGCTACCAACAAGTTTAAAGGATTTGCTATTGTCACTTTTAAGTCAACTGAAGGGTATAAGAAGGCTATGGAGGAACCAATTAAGGTGTTTGAAAATATTCAATTGCATTGCAAGAAGTTTGTGGAGAACTATAACAATTCTTCCGGGCAAAGTAGTGTTAGTAATAAAAACCCTGCTGCTACTGATGTCAATTATAGTAGTTTGGGAATGAATACTGGAATGTTAGGAACTAATTTTAATGCGAACGGGCTTTTAATGGCACAGAATGCCATGCTAGCGGCAGGATACAACCCTGCAGGTGTAGCAGCAGGATACAACCCTGCAGGTGTAGCAGCAGGATACAACCCTGCTGGTGTAGCAGCAGGGTACAACCCTGCTAGTGTCGCAGCAGGATATAACCCTGTGGGTGTAGCGGCTTCGGGATTGAGCGGTAACTATGGGATAAATAGCATAAGCCCTGGGGTGATGGGGAACTACGGGTCTCAAGCAGCTTTGCACGGATTAGGAGCCTTTCAGAATGCACAAACAGGGTTATCCTCCATAGGGACAGCGGGAACGGCAACCACAGCGACGAGGGCTCCTACAAGTGGTGCATCCACATCTACAACATTTCCCACCTATCTCTACCGCTAGGCAATTCATCTCAAAACTTGTGTTCTTGCAAGAGTATGTTGTTCTTTGGACATTTTTGTTTTTTGGTATTGCCTCTCTCTGTTTGTTTAAGACTTGTGATGTTCTTTCATGCAGCAAATATAGCAGTTTCAATCTTAGAACTAATGAGAAGCATATGTTTTTACTGATGAACTGATGAACTCTTTATGAGCAAGCATATGTTTTGTGAAGTTTCAGTCATGATTTACTTCAAATGAGCTTGTTTCTTTGTGTATTTATATTTCTGCTGTGACTGCATTTTTGAATTTGATATACTGGTAGCTATGGAAGCTACCGCAGTTTTGAATGGATACTGTTGTCAACTTGTTATTTTTCTAAGGTTAAACCCCTTTTGAGGTATCGAATCATAATCGCCTAAATCTGATCACGCATTAGATCTACCAATTGTCCGTCCATAATGTGGACTTAATAATCTCATAATCTGCTGATGATTTTGCTGAATGCTCCCTTAAATTGGGAGTATGGTCTATCTCTGTCATATACACATATATACACCTACACCTAGTACAGCTACGAAGCCAATGCTAAATTACTTGTGAAATTCGGCTTCAAAATAAATTTACTTGTATTACTGATTTGTATTTAATCTTAGGTGGTTTCGTATCAAAATTATATATTATGTACTTGATGTATATTTATATCGGTTGGAGCCAAATTGATGGGGTGGCATTTCAAGTTATTATCTATTTTAATAATTTATTTTAAAATATATGACCTTTAGATTTCAATTCATTAATAAATATTTACGTCCGTCATCTATCTATATTCCTTCAACAAAATTTCACTCAGGGGCATTCTTATGTAACGATGAGACTACACAAAATATTATGCTTGAATACTCTGAAATTGGAGTTTCTCTTATAAACGACTATGAAGCTTGAGAACGGCTATTAATGGCACTATGGCAGTATCACATGTTGATATACACATGTGAGCAATCTTGCATAAAAAATAACAAAATAAAAAACAAAAATGAATTCTTAATTTTGTTGAGAGCATATATGCATGAAACGATTAAGAAAAAAATTATTTTAAAATTCAAAAAATTAATTGGAAATTGTGAGCTCTTTATCAAAAACGTATTTAAATATATGCACACATATAAAAAGGTTAAATAGCTCGACACTCCACTTAATATGAAGTGTGTGCGCGTGTGTATATATATTATTAGGAAATAATCTGTAGTTATGGAGAAAACTGGAAACAAGAAATAAAGAAAGATTCGGATTTGTTGATCCAGTTCGTAAAAATATTGGGAGCACTACTAAATTAGGAGATTTAATAATTTATGTAATACAAAATATAATGATTAGAGGGTTATTTATATCCAAACTGGGTCATAGCTCTAAAACTCCATCGAGCTCGGGACCATCGTGGTTGAAGACACAAAACAGTCGCTTAAGCTCCATAACTTTAACATTTACTATTATATGAAAGATAAATCATTCCATACGTATGTGACTTATGGGTCACATGTCCACCGATGGGCATAATATTATATACACACTGCAAATGTATTAATGACACATAAGCAGATATAAACAATTCATTAAAATAATAGTGGGTCTCTGCTTATGTGTCATTAACATATTCGCGGTAGGTATATAATATTATGTCCACCGGTGGGCACGTGATCATTTCCGTTGGTAATCTCAATATATTTTCAATGTCAAGTATTTGAGAGCTTATAAGTGGATGTAAAAATATTGATAAAGTTAGTTTCTAAAGAATTAATATAATGAATTTATGAAATTGCTAAACAGAATATTTGTGAGGGAGTCATGTGAGACGGTCTGCTCTATTTTAGTATTTGAATAATTTTTTAATTCTTTTTCCTATAATAAATTATTGGATTAGTATTTGAAGGTTGGGGCACATGAGATGAGCCCCTGTATATCGTAAACTATATATCATGCCCCTGTATATCGTAAACTATACATCATACCATCAATACACCTAGCAAACAAAGGGTTTATAGATTCAGGCCCATATTCAACTCATTTAGCATATTAGCCCAATTTCCGGCCCATATTTAAAACTAAAGATAGCTCTCAATTTTAAACTCGGCCCGCAATCTTGCTTAAAATAGATTCGTTATTTTTCTCCTTGTGATGTTTGCGTAGTAAATTGCAAAATTGATCCTAAATTTATTGAGTGTTGACGATTTTAATTTTATACGAATTAACTTATTTTAATTTAATTTCATATTATTTAAATTATGCAATCTTAGTCCGATTCTCTTAATAAGATTGAAGGATCTTTGCACGTGACACTCACGTGAGTTGGCGAAATTACATGTAGCAGAAATAATAATTTGACATTGCTTATGTATGCATAATGAGACCCAAACATATTTATTCCAAGTAAAAAAAAAAATCACAAATTAATTATCAACCTAAAAGATTTGTCAATATAATAAAATTGCATAATTAAAAAATTATGAGATATTTATTTAGAAAAACCAATTTGTGTGGGACTAAATCCGTCAACATGGAATGAATTTGAGACAAATTTTACAATTTATTCGATGTTTGTTATTCACTCAGTGCCAAAAATACATTTTTTATTTTGCACACACCAATAAAATTGTACCCTCAAGGATTGTCGTGGTGGTGTAGTTGAGACTTGAGAGTACACCCTTCTCTAGGTTTCAAGTTCAAAATTTTCGAGTGCTATTAATTTCTATTTTAAATCATTCCATACGAGTTTTATACTTTTATTATGGCCTTAACTGCGTCCCCACAAGTGGACAGTGAGACGGTCCTACGGATAAGTCCCTATACCAAAAACCGAGTCATAACATTTTTAAATGATGGGGAAATACTAGAAATAACCCATTTAATGTAAATAAACATAAAATTTTATACTACTTCCTTCCAATAAAATTAGTTTTATTTTAAATTTTAGTCTATCCAATAAAATTAGTTTTGTTTCCTAAATAATGTTATACACTAACAACTTACATCCCTTTTACACAAAATATATCAACTTTCTTAAAACCAGTGTAATAGCAAATAGATCTAAACTTATTGAATGGAGGGAGTTTTTTTTTTTTTTTTTTTTTTTTTTTTGTGGAGAATGGTAAAAAATAGTGGCATCGATAGAAATATCGAGATCTTGAATTTGTAAAAATATCGATATTGATAAATTTAACATTTTAGAAAAATTTAATAACAAGCTTTTAATACATAACTTTAACAATAAAATTTGAGAAAACTCTAAATTTTTAATATTAATCTATTTTTTTCAATATTTCTTAATTTTCTTATATTTTATCTGTATTACGTTTAAATTGTATAAAAATATCATTGAAATTCATATTTCATATCGATATTAATTTATTAGTATTATCACTTTTTCTTAGACATGTATAGAGTGAAAATGATTTATACATGTCGATTGAAAAATATCAGTTATTTCACTAAAGAGTATTAGTAGTTTTTACTGAAGGGTGTCCGTTATTTTAACTGGAAAGTATTAGTTGTTTATTGAAAAGAAATTAAGACTTTTCGGTAATAACAGTTAATATTTTTCGGTGAAAATAACTACTAATACCTTTTAATGATTTATGTATAAACCAATTTCATTATATACATATATTTTTCCGTATATTATTAAAATATCGTTTTTTTATATTTTATTGATGATGACCAAAAAATGAACATGTTTAAAAATATATATGGGGGATATTCGTTAATACTTTTATCCTTGCTTTGGAGTATTAAAATATCGGTTTCTACATTTCTACCACTAAAATCTTGTTTTCGTGGGGCTGACAATATTTATACGTACTGACTGCTGACAAGCCGACACTCGTAAGCATTCTCAGTACCATAAGATATAAGTATATTATAATCCCTAGATATTGACAATGCACATATTTCAAAGATGAACATGGATTCAGTCCAGACATGTATGCATGCATTGAATAATGCATGGAATTTAGATAAGCCACAGCCATACGTAATTTGAAGGTAATAATATAAAAATGAAGAGTAATAATGAATTATTTTATGTTGGCGTAACCTAGAAATTCTTGGATAGCCAGGATGCATGATTTATTGACAAATATTTTCAAATTGCATAATGCATTAATTGGTATGCGGGTAGATGATCGGAAACGATAAAACGAATAATTGAGATTCCTATTAAATGCAATTTTTTAAAAATAAGTATATCTGATCTCTCTATAAGCTAGTGATTATAGGGTATTTATTTTTCAGAATACAACAATTAAGAGCAACGATATATCACAAATATTTTGCTCAAGACGAATTGAGAAGTTGCCTAACAATATTACAATAAGTTAGAATAAAATTCGATCACAAAATGAAGTTAGAGAAATGTAGCAATTGCTGTAAAAATATATGTATCATTCTTGTTTCAGTGTATGTTCCATCATCAACGGAAGCGCTACTTATAGATCTTGAAAAAGACTGTTGGAGCGTGTCAATAATTAGTAACTAATGAACATCCATAACTTACTAAACATGTTAATTAATTCAGGTTTGAAACTTCAAAACGTTTCAAAGGAAAAACTGTGCTAACCAAACGTGGCAATATTGACTGTCATTAAATCGGTGTACATAGATTGCACTTGCACACAAGTTTGTGTTTCGCAGGTTAACTTGGGTCAAAATTTGTATCAACCTATGCGCGCACGTAAAAAGATGAGCGTAGTATTTATAATACTATACAAATAGCAAGTGGATTCTTATTTATATACGGACCCATTTCCACTTTTCTAGCAATTCTTTTTTATTTTTTCCTTTTCTTAAAAAAAAAAAAAAAAAGGAAACCCACCAAAGAACAGGTATGAATTAAAAGTTATAAACATGACAAAATTAAAATCTTTACAGTCTTGACAACTTAAAATCAATAACACAACTTACCTGAGCTAGGGAAACAACTCTTGGAATTAGAAATATTTTCTTTTTCTTTATTAAAGGAATTGAAACATTAATGCCAATGGTGAAGAGAGTAGCAATATAGGAGTTGTTCCTAATACACAAGACTTTGCCATCTAATGAATAAGGCGACGTAAATCTCACCTCGAAGCGAATCGTATATTTCTCTTATCCTTTGGAATTTTTTTCAACAAAGAGAATCCGACACTTGTGTTAAATTAAGATGGAATTAATTAGTATGTATAAAATTTAATTCATTTAAACGCTATTTTGAAATAAAAAATATATTTTGAATTCATTTAATTTACAAATTAAACGCTATTTTACATTTTATTTAATGTGAATTAATTATATTCTCCCAAATTTATTCAAAAAATTATTAAAATAAATTATGTGTTTTTTTAATGAAAAAGTCAAACATTTATTAAGGATATAATAAGAAATTAATTGTTTTATTAATATGTATGCATTAATCCAAAATAAAATATATGTATAGGAAAAGTATTATATAAAAATATATAGCTAGTGATAAGTTTATCATGAAACAGTTTTAAAGTATCAAATATTTGATCAAAAATATCGTTAATCTGGTCTGGAGTATCATTAATTTGGGTCAGTAATATTATATTGTAATAGTTGTAAATTTTCTTGGACTCAAATTAATAATACTACTGATCAAATATTCAATACTTTAAAACAGTTTCATGATAAGTTTATCATAAACCATTTTCATATAAAGGCTACTCACACACATATGTGTGTGGGCAAAATATTATATAAAAATAGTTCATGATAAACTTATCATGAAACAACTTTAAAGTATAAAATAATTCATTAGGATCGAGTACACTAATCTGGATGAGTGCTATTATATTGTAATTGTTGTAAAAAAAATTAAACTCAAATTAATAATACTCCTAATAAACCTTTTGATACTTCTAATTAAATATTCAATACTTTAAAATAATTTCATAATAAACTTATCATAAATCATTTTTATATAAAATTTACTCTCTCTATATATATTAATTGGAGAGAACATATTTCTAGACCTAAACCTTGCAACTAATAGAGTAATTGTCACTTGTCATTGGCCATGGTGTCAAATCGGCCTAATTCCTTTTTTAGAAATACAAATTCCAAATGATTATAAATTGAAGTTAGGAAAAGTCTGACAAACAAACCAAGTTTTCCACCAATTAGAGTCGTGTACACTAAAGGTTCAATAATATTTTGCTTGATTGACTTTTTTACCTGTCTACAATGAGGGGGATAAACAAATACTAGACGGAAGGAATTTAAACTAAATCCGTCCTCTATCTTTTCACCTTTATCTAAATGGTCCTCTATTTATTTGTTTTATCAATTTAATCCTGTATTTTTTCAAATTTCACCAAAATGGTCCTAATTTGGTGAAAAATGGTCCTAATTTATTTTTTGTATTTTATTTCAAGTTTTTTTTATTTGACAAAGATAACCACCTAGCGTGCCAATTGAAAAAAAAAAAAAAAAAACCACATCATAGGTTTCAACCGAAAACACTAGTGCGCATGACTAAAAATGTGGCATTTTATGCTTTATGCGTTCAATTAGGACCTAATTGGAGATATGTGAATTAATACGGGACTAAATTGGCAAAGAAAATAAATATAGGACCAAAACGGTGAGGTTTTGTACATTTTTAGGCCAATTAGGATCATTTTGGCGAAACTTGAATAGATACGGGACTAAATTGATAAAATAAATAAATAGAGGACCATTTTGATAAAGGTGAAAAGATACAGGACGAATTTGATTTAAATCCCCTAGACGGAATATCTCCTGTGGATGTATATGCATAGTATTCTTAGGCTAATTTTTTCTAATATACTAATTGCAATTTCTAAGTTTTTTTATGTGTTGTTCTATGCTTAATTTTGATGATTTTTTTTTTAAATATGTGGTGTATCTACGAAGGATGCGTGTAGTATATATATATATGTACCATTATTTGATTCATGACTTGATTATATTTTAAAATTATATATAATGTATGTGTGGTAGTCTGTATATCAACTATATATAGAGTGTGATATTAAAACGAAATGTTTTTACTTAAAATCAAAATAAAATTAATTATTTTGTTACTTTGAAATTCCCTTTATTTACTTTATACTTAAAGATTTTTCTATGCATTTTTTTTTTCAAAATGTTCAACTGAATTTTTTTTCAGCCCTCAACTCATAATGGTGAATATATCGATGGCATGATGTACCCTTCATCTATTGTATCGTTCCAGATTGCGGTTGGTTTTTCTCTTTCTTCTATAATCAATATATATCATTAATTAATACTAGTTAATTACGTGTTTACGTTGTATTTCGAATTTGAGTATTTGAAAAAAAAGAAAAAAACACCTATTAGAATACCCACTAAAATTATTTTTAAAAAAAAAAGAATATTTACTAAACTCCAATCGTCTATTTCAGACGTTGGATTTGAAATACTACATGCACTGTAGTTTTTTTATTTTTTGTTTACACTTTTCCATGCAAATATATTTTATATAAGAGAGATAGAGAATATAATTGAGAATAATTTACAAGATGTTGCGTCAAAAGAGAGATTCAGACAATTATTAGTAGTATTAGATTTATATACTGGTCAATTATAAAGAAATTGTAAACACTCGATATTGAGAAATAAAAAACGAGGTTTTCAGTCTGCACACGATATAAATTACCAAAATCGGAAAGTCCTTATTTAAAAGATGTTATTATTAAACTATTAATGATTCCTGTCAAAAAAAAAAAAAAAATTAAACTATTAATGATTAGTTTGCACACGGGCTCAACTTCCCCATCCTCTATGTTTGAAATTCTAAGTATTTCATTTTGGACTATTAAAATTAAAGAGTCTTCCTACTACGCCCCAGGGCATGACTACCCCTATCATTTTTAGTCGTCCGATTAAAATTAATTTGAATCTCAATCGTCCCTTTTAATATCTAAATTTTGGTCAACAAACACCGTTAGACCAAGACTGTTCATTCTGCAGCCTTGTCTCCTCCATATTTTTACTTTTCCCATTTTATGTTTTTACTTCTCGTACTTCTTATACTTTATCATTCTCTCTCTTTCTTTTTTATTAGCCAGATTTTTCCGGTACATATCACCGGGGATAGGAATTTAGAAACACAAATTTTGTTTATCATTCTTTCTTTTAATTTGTCATATTTTTCCTGGTACATATCACCAGAGATAGGAATTTAGTTTAGTTCCTAATCAGTTGAATTTTTATCTATAAATGTGAATTGGATTTGGAATGAATTTTCTATTTTGAAAATTAATTCAGTTCTTTATTGATGATGATTGTGTAATTAATAGCCGTTTTCGTGTAACCAGAAGGAAAATGAGAGAAATTAGCCAAAATCAGAGGAGAAGGATTGTGAAGCAGGGAACAGTTAAAGTTTCAGATTCTTATTAATGTCCAAAAACTGAATATCTAAGCATTCGACCGCCCCTTTTCTATAGTGCCCTGTCCACGAATTGGCTGTCCGTTAACTGGACGAGTCAGCGAACTGCAAAAATTTGGAAAAAAAATCCGACACGACCACTCTATTACAATTTACAAGATTCGTTCTATAATAATTCCCTTGACTTCAGCCTCGTCACTTGGCCTTTAAAAGGAATGTATGCAATACTTGTGCTAAGTTTGCCTTATACTTTCATAGATATAGTTACAAAAATTTAACTTGAACCTGACTGAGTGTTTGATCCAATTTAGGTAGGGAGTCTACTGTTCAACATCATCATATTGTCTTTGTGATTTTTTTTTTTTTTTTTTTTTTTTTTTTTTTAGGGCATTTTTGGTAATATTGTGAATTTTTGGTAATTTTTGCCGTCCATGAGTGGCATTTTTGGTAATATTGTGTGAGTTTGAAGGTTAAAGTTTATATATAATAGAGTGTTGTTATTTCCATTTATGGAATGGGAAACTTACTCGTGGACGGCCCGAAAAGGAAAGTGGGAAGTTTACTCATGGACGGAGGGAGTATTAGTTATTTTTACTAAAAAATATTAGTTGTCTTTACTGAATAGTCTTAGTTGTTTACTGAAAACAAACTAAGACTCTTCAATAGAGACAACTAATATTCTTTAGTAAAAACAACTGATACCCTTTATCAATTCATGTATGAACCAATTTCACTTTGTACATACGCTTAACCTTGATATCTGTGAAAAAAAATTATATTAATTTTTTTTATGAAATATGATCATATTATGAGAGTATATTTGTTTTATTATGATATACACATCAGTAAATAAATAATATTAATTTTTATTTTCAACATAGATTATTTTTGTTCAAATAATTTATCATATGTAAATTGTAGATATAAATAGTCAAGGTCTCATATGCACCTATTGCACAGTGCAACGACTAAATAGTTGGGGGGTTTTATACAAATCAACTAAAGAACTTGACAAAAAGCAATCCCATTGAAACACAAACAATGAAAATTGTTATTTATCTAATATTAATATAATTATTTTTCTTAATAATAATTTTATCGTTTTACGTTATCAAAATTTTGTAACATTTTTTTACTAAACTTTAGCATGACGACGCATATGACGACCCATGTCTTCAATAAAATTGATTTTAATTCAAAAATAAATTTTCAATTCTGACATACTTTAATATAATAAAATAATAGGTATAGATACTAACGCCTTATTATTTTTTTGGTGACTTGATATTTGACCCAAGTAACGATCGATACGGGGGATATAAGCTACACTCTATAATATATATTTACTAGATGAGTACCCCGCATATTATGCGGGTTGTTCGTAAAATTAATTTAAAAATTTATATTTTATTAACACATTGCATTATTCAATATTATAACATTATATAATACAATCTATTTAAAAAATATGATTCAGTCGAAATTGAAAAAAAAAACACACACAATAGATAACCTTAAATTTTTCCTTGAAAATCTTCACCCGTCAATTTACAATATATAGAAAATAAACATAATATTGTCAAGATAGAAGAAGAGAGAAAGAAAGTAGAGTTTATATGAAAAATATATATCTTTAAAAATAAAGTAATCGTCAAATATTTGCTATTAGACATTTATGTGTGGACAAATAATCGAGGAACAACTAAAATATTGTGAAAAGAAAAAGACAAAGAAGGAATAAGAAAAAATATAGAGTTTATAAAATTGCAAATAATTAATAGTCTTTCAGAAGATATATATATATATATATATATATATATATATATATATATATATATATATATATATATATATATATATATATATTTAACTCAAGTTGTATATAATAAATATTTAAATTTCACAACGATTCATAGTTAGCTTAATTGGTAAACATAATATAAAATACTCATGAGGTCCTTGGTTCAAACCCAACTAAAACCAATTTTTTTTATTAGACTTCTTCTTATGAAAGGTCACAATGCCACATTAATGACACATAGGATAAAGTGACGCACAATCATGCCACGTAAGACTTGACACATAAGCGAAATGCACCAGAAGTTGACACATAAGCAAAACGCACCAGAAATCGACACATCAGCAAATAAACTCCCTATTAGTATATAGAGGGATTGTGACTTTTTATATTTCATTTTAAGGTTAGTTGCAAATAAAATCAAGACATTTTTGTAAATTGTAATCTAATCTAAACTTTCATCGTTGCAAATGAAACCTCAACTTAAAATTTGTTAGCAATTCTAACCAAATGACAGATTTCAATCTGCCCGAAAAAGTTGATTACTTATGCATTTTCATTGAACCAATTTAAGCATATGAATACAATTAATTATTAATTTTCAGGTAAAAGAAACATCAATTCCAAACAATAAAAAAATTATTTATTGGTTCGAATTACAATCAAATTTTAAATTGAAGTTTTGTTTGCAAAAATTTAAAATTTTGGGATAGATTGCAATTTACGAAAATATTGTAATTTTATTTACATTTAACTCTTTATTTTAATTAAAAAGAAAATAAACTTGAGTACTTAATAAATAGTTTCATAAATAAAAAGGTCAGTGCAATTTTTGAAATTATCATAAAATCAACTTTAAATAACGATTACAAACACAATTTTTATTTTAATATCAAATGATTTAGTCAAATATAACAAAAATATATACCTTAGATCATAGAAATCACCGAACTCAAAAACTCTATAAACCAGTAACTAACTATTTTCGAACTTTAAAATTCGTATAAAATAATAATTCATTGGTACAATAACAAAATATTATATAATCTTTAAAATTTAACAATACAAATAAAAAAATCACCAAAATGACTTAATTAAAAAGATCAATATTAAGTACTTAATTTTGAAACACAAACAATAAAAATTCTTAGGGCATCGATATCAATACCATTATATTTTATTAATAAGCAAGACATGCCCATTGCATGAACTAAAAATATAGTTTTTTAGTATCAATAGTATTTCATTTTGTGCAATTATAAATATTATAATAATAATATGAGTATCTTATTATTATAAATTGAATTTATTAATGGTAAAAATTTCGGATACAACATTCATAAATATGAATTATAAAATTGTCGACTTTATTAAGCTCAAAGGTATATATCTACCTTCTTAGTTGATTCCAACCAATTAGTCAAAATTAATTGCAATGCAGTCTCATTATAAATATGTTCATACACAAAGTATAGACTGAAAATGGTAAAATATTAATCATTTAGTCACTTTCATTAAAGAAAATTAGTTATTTTTACTAAAGGATATTACTTGTTTCACTGAAAAATATTAATTGTATAGTAAAAATATCCTTCAATAATTCATATATATACCAATTTTACTCCTACATACTCGTGTTCTTAAGTTGTAGAAAAACATGAATTTAGCATTTCTTTTCAACCAGTGATTATGGTGCAATTAATAATAAAAATCATATACATTTGTAATGAAAATAATAAAACTCACGAAATAACATCATAATCATCCTACGTCTAACAATATATTGTTCAATCTCTATATGATCTATTTATTATTTTGTAAGATATTACTTTTATTATAATTTTTGAAGTTTTGAAAGAATTTAATTTTGTAAAACTGATTATTTCTACCCATGAAAGATAAAAATATTACTGTATTTTTAATGACATTAATTCATGAGTTGACTGACGTAAATTGTAACATTACTAATTAAGACAAAATATAGAGTGAAAATGGTTTATTAGTTTTAGCTTTTATTTTTACTACTTGATGTTAGCTGTTTTCAATGAAGGGTGTTAATTGTTTTTACTAAAGGGTATTAATTGGAGAGACATAGATTATTTGTTGTTTAACTAAAGGATATTAGTTGGTTACACTAAAATATATTAGTTGATTACACTAAAAAGTATTGTAAAATGATTCATGTATGAAACATTTTTCACTCTAATAAATTTTACAACTTGTTCATATAATCACGTTCCTTCCATTAACAAGTTTAACACTATAGATACACACATGTCGCTTCGATATTTAAGAAATATCAGTTGACTCAATATAATTAAATATATTTATGATATTTATTAAGATGTTAAAGATAGTATAAGTAAATAATATGTACAACTCATATTTTATGCTTATAAACAGCCTTAGTTTCGATCTAATCTAAATTAGTTAGTCAGGGAGATATCATTGCTAATTATTCAGACAATTACGCCAACGTCATTCCTTTCTTCCAAGCCTTATCAATTATTCCTAACTAAATCAATCTACTCATAATTTCGACACTATGCATTGAAATTTTCTCCCACTATTTATTAAACTTTATTCTCTATTTTATATATCATAAATCTCTCTAATTTTATTTCCAAATTTTATAGAAGTGGGGAGGAGATATGAAATTTATGGGTTAAAAAAATTGAAAGTTTACACTTATACAACATGCATGTTACTCACGTGATTAACCATTATTCTGTTTAAGTGTAACATTACCGAGTCTCAAGGAAGTAGTTAATGACTCATCTTTCTATATCTCAGAAAGAAGATTATATACAATGGAATTAATGAAAGAAAGTATATGGATTTATTATTAATTAGTTGCAATAAATCATTATAAAGATGGGGTGATCATTATTAATTAATTAACAAATAATTTATTATTAATTAGTTGCAACAAACAATTAAAATGGGGTGATCGTGTTTGTTGCAACTAATTAAAAAGATCACTAATACTCTCGAAATCTAAAAATTAATAACCAAAATAATATTTAATCTAATTAATCTATATATATATATATATATATATATATATATATTTATATAAATAAATAATAATTAACATGTACATTAATTGGCTGCAACAAACACGTTGGATAACACCTACAACTCAAACCCACAGACTAATATTTTACCCACTACAATCAAAATATCCATGTTATCTCATATTAATCAAAATTGTGCAAAAATTCCGGAATTATTGCGGCAGAAAACAACAAATCACAAGGCAAAGTCGGGAAAAAAATTCATCCACAACTTAATCACAGAAATCAAGGAGGCACAAATAAAAACATCCAGAGATCATCACCATGAATCTCGAAAAAATCAGTATTGAAATCGGAACAATCACTAAAATAAATTCGATATGTATTGTTGCCGCTGATACATACTACTACACTCACAGGAACAGAGCATACACACAAACAAATCAATCCACTATATTTATCAAATCACCAAATTACATCCGGCTAACAACTTCGATCGACGAAGAATAAAGAATTAAAAGATATAGTGCTGCCTCAAAAAAAACTACAGACACCGCCGTGTAAACGACCACTCTTCCAAAATTAATAAAAAAAAAACCAAACAATCTCCATAGGCCACAAATTACACGTTTATATTAAAAAAAAAAGTAGCACCTCTATTCAACATAAACCACTGGAACCGGCGGCTTGATCCCCAAAACCTTCGACATTACACTGCAAGCAAACAACACCAATTGTAAAAAAAAAAATTAAATTATTCAGAAAGTAAAAAAAAAAAATAACAATAATATTACAAAGACAGTAAAAAAAAATCCATGATGAAAGAGCACACTGAAATAAGCTCCATATATAAAGGATAATGACGTAACCGTCCCTATATTGGAGCACAACAAACCCACCAAAACCGCAACATACCTAATATCAATATCAACGGACAGGATGAATACAAAAACACAATCGAAGGGTCCAAAAAATCTCCCGCCGAAAGCTATTTATAGGGAGGTAGTGTGCTTTATATATTATAGATATAGATTATAGATTATAGATTGTGAAGTAACCTACATTTCAGTTTTATTTAATTTTAGTTATATATAAAAATATTTTTATAAGTCATTTTAGGTAAGTAACTTTAAAAATTAGGATTTGAATGACTTGTAAAATTAATGTGTATATCTATCTATCTATCTATCTATCTATATATATATATATATATATATATATATATATATATATATATATATATATATATATATATCATTCAACGAGGCTATCAAAATGAATCGAATTATAAAATTTATCAATTTTTCGTATTGAAAGAACACTAAAAAAAATTATATTAAAAAAAACACTACAATTAATTTAAGAATTTGTCAAAACAATTTAAAATAAAAATTGATAATTTATTTGTCATTAAAATTTGAACTACTAACTAATCCAATAAGATTAATTTTGTTTAGATGGAAGAGTTACTGTTCACACTTATGCAGTTAATTATGGTCCTGAAAAAAGAAAAAAAACGCAGCCCAAATATAATAAAAAAGGTAAAAAAAATATCAAATTGCATTTGATCACATCTGCCCATGTACCAAGTGGACGTAGGAGCGGACTGAGCGAGGAAGAAACCGGAGAGCAGACACATGTTCAACACCCCGACGCTTTTGTCTTTTGTTCGGTTGATCAACCAACGGGAACACACATACCCCGAAGTGCACCAGTAAAACACTAAAATTAAATTTGATTAATATTAAACTAAAATTATTACAAGCAATGAAATGAGAAATACTTTTCTGATAAAAAAAAATTAAACTAAAATTATTGATAACGTGAAGGGACCCTCCATGTTTACACTATGGGCATCAACTAATAGACATTTTCAACTTGCCCAATAGAATCTAGTCATCTACTACGGCGAGTTTCAATGTGTTTCGTAGCTGCCCTATAAATGACGAAAGGGAAATTAAAAGTTTAAACAATAAAAATACAAATAAACGAATCTGTTCCAAAATCTCTTCCCAACTTCTTTTGTCATTTGTCCATTATAAATCTATTCTTATTTTTTTTCTAAAAATATTATTATATTATCACATTCCTAAATAATTATTTTTATTAATGAATTCTATAATAACTCCACAATATTTTTATTTTATTTATTTATTTCTTTTTTTTAAAACACATGCTTAATTCAATGAGAATAAATACGTAACTAGAGAGTACTAAAATTATCGGAAGGAGATAACAAAAAAGTTGTCACAGAATGGCAAGTGGAATGGGCGCCCTCTTTGATTTTGTTTCCCGACTCTTGACGTGTGCAATATTGCAATTAATGTGATGTTACGTAATTGGATTTTTTTAGTTATATTATATGTTCAATTACGTGTATAATGATGAGTCATTACTTATATATAGTTATACTATAGTACGTACCCATGCGAATTATTATTTTTATTTTTTACATACATTTAATATAAAAGTATTTTTGTTTAAAAAAACTCGAGAGCCGTGGCTCGTGCTCTTCACTAAACTCTACAGACTATATCCTACAAACTAAATAATTAAAAAAAACATCAAAATCCACATAAATTAATTAAAATTATGGAATAACATTACTTAGACTAATAATTTAATAATAATCAATTTTCATTTCAATATTGAATAATTTATAAATTAATCAACATTATTAGTTATTGGGAGTATACGGTAAGAAATTAATTTATGTAAGAAACAATACAAAATTTGAAATAAACTTTAACGTTACAATACTTGTTCATCGATCAAGATGAGTTCCAATTAGAACTTGTCTCTATTAAAATCATTGAAAAATATTGTCCAACTTTTTCAATCCTAACTTTAACGGTCAATTTTTGGCTCACACTCTTGATATTAAAAAACAGAGAAAATTGAGGTGTCATACTCTTGAAATCTAAAATGAGATTTAAATTACAACAATTAAACCATCATAATTATTCAGATAAAAATATATGGTATAGTTACATATACTATTTTTGCATATGAAGAATATTTAAACCGAACGATGTAGAGCATAAATCAACAATCATTATTACATTCATATTGATATTGACATCTAAATCTAATCAAATTGTGAGCACTTAAAATGACGAATTTAATTATAAAATAAATATGCTAATAACAACAGATATATAACTAACCAACAATTGATCGGAGAAATCTCAGCAGAAGAGTGGAACAAATGAAACTTTGATGTGAAGAAATGAAATACAATATGCTCTTATTTATAATAAAAAAAATGCATGTATTATTATATCTTGTCCATAATAAGAATATATCACATAAGAATATTCTTTGGAATATATAACTATATACCTTTTATTTTAGGAAAAAATAATCGAACATTATATTATACTATATATACTAACTCAAAATTAGAAAAAATAAATTTAGATTCATTCAATAAGTAGATCATATTTAATTACATTAAGGTTTGAAAAAATATGATTTATAATAAATTCCAAAAATAACTAAATAAGAAAATGGAAAAAATATTTGTTTGCATTAATTACACAGATATAAATTAATGGTTTAGATTTAATGATATAGAACGAAGGGTCGAGATTAAAAGTTTAACCAACTTTTAATGAGAGCGCACTATTTCAAAATGGAGAGATTTGAGCGCAAATTCTAGGGTGCATCCAAGTGCATAGCATGCACTTGAAATTTTGAAATCAATTTGAAATTAATTTTGACCAATTAAGATCCAACAAAAATTCGCGGGTCAGGCCCAACCCGACCAAAATTCGCGGGTCTGGCAACAAACAGGGTCGCAAATGATCGCGCGCGCTTCTGACCGATACCCGAAGTTATTTCACCAATACCCGAAATTATATCACCGATACCCGAAGTTATAATCACCAATACCCGAAGTTATATTACCAATACCCCAAGTTATAATCATCAATACCCCAAGTTATAATCATCAATACCCCAAGACTTAATCACCAATACCCTAAGTTATAATCACCAATACCCCAAGTTATAATCACTAATACCCCAAGAATTACTCAATAATAATATCCTAAATAATTATTCAGTAGTACCCCAAGACTTAATCACCAATACCCCAAATTATAATCACCAATACCCCAAGTTATAATCACCAACACCCCAAGTTATAATCACCAACACCCCAAGTTATAATCACCAATACCCGAAGTCGTAATCACCAATACCCGAAGTTATAATCACCAATACCCGAAGTTGTAATAACCAATACCCGAAGTTATAATAACCAATACCCCAAGTTATAATCACCAATACCCCAAGTTATAATCACCAATACCCGTAGTTATAATTACCAATACCCCAAGTTATAATCACCAATACCCCAAGTTATATCTCCCAAAAAATTATTCATCAATACCCGAGACTTAATCACCAATACTCCAAGTTATAATCACCAATACCCCAAGAATTACTCAACAATAACCCAAGTTATATGCTCAAAAAATTATTCATTTATACCTTGAGATTTAATCACCATTCATAATCACCAGTATTCCAAGAATTACTCAACGATACCCCAAATTATAATCACAATTTTCCAAAAATTACTCAACAATACCCCTTGTTATAATCGCTAAATCCAAACAATAATCATTAACCGATGTATCATGATCTGAAAACGCGAGCTTTTAGTGAAACTGCAACTGCAATATATTCCTTTATATTAATTATCCTAAGAAATAATTACAAAAGAATGATTGCAACTTGGTTCAATTCAATGAACAATTCATCAGAAACACACTTTTAAGCTATAATCTCTGCAAAGTATGTGCGTGTCAAAAGTATCGCACAAAACCTTTGCCCTAGTTTCGGGCAAAAACACAACGCACATCGAACACACTGAAACTGCTACCCCAAACAACCCATGCGACACTAATCCATTTCTTTCTTCCTGAGACGGCGCACGACGGCGCAGTTGACGATGCCCTGTCGTGATTGAAGAAACAAATTATAAAGTTGGGCGATATGCGCTGAAGGAAGGAATGAGAGGATGGATAACGATCGTGATTTCTGCACAGGTGATAACGACCCGCGAATTTTGCCGGGTTAAGCTGGCCCGCGAATTTTTACCGTGTTAACTTGACCCACAAATTTCAGATTTGGTCAAAATTTATTTTTAAATTGGGTGCAAAATCCAAGTGCATGGTATGCACTTGGATGCACCCTAGAACTACTCAGATTTGAGACATGCCACATCAGCCCAATAATAAGGTGGTGTTGACACATCATCTTGGAGATGTTTGAAAATATATTATTATAAGATTATATAATTTATATTCATAAGATTTAAATTAGAGAAATATTTCGTTGTGCAAGTGAATCTAATATTAATCAATGAAAATTAGCGAAAATAATTAATACATTTTAACAAAATAACTAATATTTCATCTGTCTATTAAAGCTATGTTTATTGAGTTGGACACAAGTTTTAAAATAAATCAAATAAAATAGATAAAACAAGAGTATTATAAGAATATTGTGGATATATTTATAAATAAAGTAATTAATTGTGAGAGTAATAACAAAGTGATGATTACCATAAAATAAATAAGCATTTTTTTATGTACGAACGAATAAATTAAGTGAATATATTTTTAGTGGGTGGAAATAGTATAATTTAAAAGTGCATTGTACAATTAGTGAATGTAAATATTTGTCTTTAGATTATTGGATTTCAATTCTGATAAATTTAGGATAATATAAATTTTACAAATACATGTTCAAATTTTTATATTGAAATGAAAACTTAATTCTATTTATGTTTATTATTTAATATACATCACGTGTATTAAATTCTATATTAAATCATCACCAATTAATATGCTATATATCATAAATGATATGGAGCCCAATAATGGGCTCCTTATGGAGTCAAATAATGATTTGGCATAACACATCATCAATATTTACTTAGTTAATTAAAAATAATTAAGGTAATCAAAAGTTGTAGCATATCTATTATTTCTATCTCACCATTATTTTAATTACCTTAATTATATATAAATGACAATTCTATAAGGCAATAAAAATAAAAATCTAGTATCCTCATTTCATCCCTACCCATATTATTTTATCACAAAATATACTTCATACCCAATAAAATAATCAAATAAATAAATTATTGATCTCACTCAAACTAAATTAATTAATAAGATAAAATAATAATGAATATAGCCCACCCACTACAAAGTCTACAATTCTTATTGGCGGGCAAGCCATTGCAATTGATTTTATTTTTTATTTTATCAAAAACTATTATTATTATTATAATAATAATAATAATAATAATAATAATAATAATAATAATAATAATAATATGAGAACAAAACTAGATTTAATATTGCAAACAAAAAATACATGCCAGGCCAACTTCTAGATTTTATTATTATTAAAATAAAACTAATTGTACTTCTCTCCCATTAAAAAAAATTAACAAAAATTTATAAAATCTAAAATAAAAATATATACCCGTCACCCTATTGCACCTTCTTAGCTCATTTGGATCACTAGGAATAATCTATTGCATGGATTTAATTCACATCCAATAATAATACTTCTAATACTATAAATATGTATTTTCCCACTTTATCTTGTATTATTTATGTCCCAATTTTATTTTTCCATTTGCCAAAAAGATCAGTCTCAATTCTATTTGCTCAATTTCCAAAATAGAAATAAAGTGTTTTCACCTATTTAAACTTCAACTCACAAAAACTACTTTATTAATTTAAAATACTACATTTCAACTCTCGCATTAGACTTCGTGTAAAGTCAAATGGAAAAATAAAACTGCGATAGAGATACTACAAGATAAAGAGAGAAAATTCATTATTATACTATGATAAGTATTATTATTTGATGTGAGTTAAGTCCATGCAATAGATTATTCCTACTGACCCAAATTAGCCAAGAAGGCGCAATAGGATGACCGGTAGATATTTTTATTTTAAATTTTATAATTTTTTGTTAATTTTTTTTTTTTTTTATGGGAGAAAAGTACAATTAATTTTGTTTTAAAAATAATCAAATTTAGAAGTTGGCCCGGCATGTATTTTTTGTTTGCAATATCAAATTTAGTCTTGTTCTCACGACGTTGTTGTTGTTGTTGTTGTTGTTGTTGTTATTATTATTATTATTATTATTATTATTATTATTATTATTATTATTATTATTATTATTATTATTATTATTATTATTATTATTATTATTATTATTATTATTATTATTATTATTATTATTATTATTATTATTATTATTATTATTATTATTATTATTATTATTATTTTAGTTTTTTAGGAAATAAAAAAAATCAATTGTAATGGCTTGCACGCCAAAAAGAATTGTATTGGCTGGGCAAATACTTTTTATTCCTAATTGAAATTGTTGTCGTAATTATTATATTCATTATTATTTTATCTTATAAATTAATTTAGCTCGAGTGAGATCAATAATTTATTTATTTGATTATTTTATGGGGTATGAAGTATATTTTGTGACCAAATAATATAGGTAGGGATATTTTTATTGCCTTATAGAATTGTCATTTATATATATTTAAGGTAATTAAAATAATGATTAGATAGGAATAATAGATATGCTACAACTTTTGATTACCTTAATTGTTTTTAACTAATTAAGTAAATATTGATGATGTGTTATGCCAAATCATCATTTGACTCCATAAGGAGCCCATTATTGGGCTCCATATCATTTATGTGCTATATATATATATATATATATATATATATATATATATATATATATATATATATATATAAATTTTAAAGAAATAAAGGAGTACTAAATAAAACTCTAAATTGTAATACTAGTCCTAAATCCTAATTCACATAATTGTCCATCTATAGTATTAATCGATTCAAACTTTTAATTTTTCCAATTATTTAAGGGCATTAATTTTGTAATACCCTTATATATATAAATACCTATATAAAATAAGTTAAATGTAAGCAATGATTGTAATTATATTTAAAATAGTTTATACGTTGTTTATGAGCTTATAAGCAATATCAATGTGTCTAACAAAATAAAATCTTTAATAGGGTATAAAATCATAAAATAAGTTTATAACAACTTATAAACTGTAACAAAATAAGTTGAGCTCTACGCCTCTACCTCAACATAAAAAATAGGAATAATGTCGATTCAGGGCCTCAAAGATGGTAAAACTATCAATTTAAGGCCTAAAAGATATTTTCTATCGATTCAGGGTCTGAAAAATAGAAAACTATCAATCCAGGACCTGAAAGATAGAACCTATCAATTTAAAACTCAAGAATATTAAGACCATGTTTGACATATTATAATTTATATACTTATTTTATTTATATACATTATTATTTTTTCGATATTTTTTTTATATTTCATTTTTCAATCACGTGTAATTAATATATCTTTTATATTTTTGGAATTATAATTTATAAAAAATATTATCGGATAACTAGAAAACACGGTCTTAAAATGAGTGAGTCTTAAATTAATTAATAGTTTTATCTTCCAGGTCTTGAATCGATAGTTTTCAATTTTTTAGACCCAAAATCGATAGGAAAAATCTTCCAGGCATTAAATTAATAATTTTACAATCTTTCAGGCCTTAAATTGATAAAACTCCTAAAAAATATTAAAATTTCTAAAAATATTTATTATAAAATTTCAAAGATCTTATAAGTTATATTAGTCAATCACTTTAGCAAAAACTATTTAAAAATGATATTTTATAAGCTCTTAAAACAACTTATAAAACAGGGATAATTGCAAAAAAAAAAATCACGAACTCTATAGTCTTTATCAATTACAACATGAACTTTTAAAGGTTGCAATTTGATGCACGAACTAATTTATTATTGCAATTTGATACATGGTGTAAATTTTTGGTGATACGAACACTACGTAGCAGCCGAAGCTGCCACAAAAAATATGTCACACGCTACATCAAATGTCAAATATAGAAGAAAAAAACTTTTTTTTTATAAAATATTTCTCAAACACGGTTTAATAATAGTGAATGGTAGTAAAAAAATATTATTTTCTAATATCTGCATAAATTTTTATGTTAATGAAATATTTTTTCTACATAAACTAGAAAACACTAACATTTATGATTCATTATTATATGTGTTTGAACAATATTTTATAAAAAAAAACTTTTTAAAATATTAAAAATAATAAAATTTGTAGATTTGACGTGGCGTGGTACGCATCTTTGCTGTTGACTCCGACTGCCACGTATGTGTACATATCGCTAGAAAATTCACACCATGTATCGAATTGCAATAATAAATTAGTTCGTGCATTGAATTGCAAACTTTAAAAGTTTATGTTGTAATTGATAAATAGGGTTAATTGCAAATAAAATCACGACATTTTCGCAAATTGCAATTTAATCTAAACTTTTGAACCGTTGCAAACAAAACCTCAATTTGGAATTTGTTAGCAATTCCAACTAAAAGTCCGATTTCAATCTTTCCAAACGTAATGATTAATTATGCATTGTCATCTGAACCAATTTAAACATATTAATACGATTACTTATTTAATGTTAGGTAGGTGAAACATTATTTTCGGATCGTAAAAAAATTGGTTGTTGGTTCAAATTGCAACCAAACATTAAATTGGAGTTTTGTTTGCAAAGATTCAAATGTTTAGATTAGATTGCAATTTACGAAAAGATTGTGATTTTATTTGCAATTAACCCTGATAAATATTATAAAGTTCGTGATTTTTTTTGCAATTAACCCTATAAAATATTAGAGTTTATAAGATATTTCAAATAAATTTAATCCAAACGAACTCTTACTACATTAGTCAAATATTATCTAGCATAGTGTTTCACCAATATTTATCACTTTCCTCCCATTTTTTCAGGTCAATATTCTTTGTTTAAATTTATTGTTAGATGAGATAAAAATAAAATAAAAAAATTATTGTTTGATACGTAATTAATGAAACTTATGCATTGACAAATCTGTTGACTAGCAAATGAATTTCCTTTGAAGTTACTTCTGTTTTTGTTGGTCAAGAAGGTTCACGCCACGCAAAAAGAAAGTTGAAACATGTTGATTAACTTGTTTATAACAGCTCACGCATTTGGAAATTTACTTATTTGACAAAAAACTTATTTACTTACTTTAATTAAATTTGAGGATTGCTTAAATGAGGTACTTTAAAAGTTTACGTAATATTTCAACAAATAGTTTGAAATTAGGATTTTTGACACTTGAAATAATAAAATATAGGATGCTTTGACCGTATTAATTTTATCAATTCAAACATTGAAGATTATCTCTTCGAAAATTACGGGAATCATATGTGTAATTTATTTTGAATTTCCTCATTCTTTTTTATCGACAAATAATATTTCTCTACATTTATTGCACTGTACAATGTAATTATTTTTAATAATATTAGTTACCAATTTTAACTATTTCAATTTAATAATAAAATTATTTATTTTTATTGAACAATGAACACATATGTTACTCATTTTATGTAACTATTATTAAATTCTCATGACATTTGATTTATAGTTGTTTGATCGTAATTTTCACAAATATCGAAATTGCTGCAATTCTAACCAATGCTTAAGATAATTCATCGTATATTTTAATTTTATGTTTGGATCACCCTTGTTTAGTAAAAGGTGATCAAACTATTGGAAATGATCACATATTCAATGGTGGGTATAAATTTATAGGTTCACTATCAATGTGATATAACACATAAGTAGAGATTTTAACTGATATCGATAACCAGGTGGCTTAGCCCACTGGGTTCCTCACTCTATTGAGTGACCCGAATTCGATTCCCTCTGAGAGAACTAATCTAACTGATTAACAACTAACATTTACCAATAAAAAAAAAATAGATTTTTCCTATCAGGGCCTGAAAGATAGAAAGTTATCAATTCAAGACTTGAAAGATAGAATCTATAAATTTAAGTCTATGTTTGACATATTATACTTTATATACATTTTTTTTATTAATTCTTTTGTTTCTTATTTTTTCGATCACATGAAATTAACATATATTTATATATTTGAAAATATGATTTATAAAAATGTTATAGGATAATAAAAAATTATTAATGACCAAACACAGTCTTAAAATGAGTAAGTCCTAAATTAATAGTTTTATCTTTCAGGTCCTGAATCGATAATTTTCAATCTTTCAGGCCCTGAATTGATAGGAAAAAACTTGCAAGCCTTCAATTGATAATTTTTACTATCTTCCTGACCTTAAATTGATAAAATTCTATTATTTTATCATGATTAGGTCTCCGTACACACTATTGTTACTGTACATACTAGTGTTTCTCCCGTGCGATGCACGGTTTGAATATTACAAATTTTAAATGCGAAATTGCATAATGAATTATATATATAAAAAAATTTATTTAATCCATAAATCAATTAATATGTAAAAATTATATTGTATATTATGTGAGTATTATAATTGTTTAATTAATCATAAAATTTTCAATTATTTAAATTCACAACAAATACTAAAATTTATAAATTGATTTTAATATTTAACAAACTTATATAATCTAAATAAAAATTATTTAAATTCAATCCATCATATATATTTAAAGTCAATAAAAAATACTTTAAAAATAATAAAATAAATAATTAAAATATAATTTTTCTTTTTATATGTGCAATATATAAGCTAAATAAAAAATATTCAAAAGATAATTTATTTGATATATAATGTGTTGAAAATATATTTAAAATTAATAGTTTAAAGAATTTTGAAATTATTGGTGCAAATTAAAAAAGGAAAAAGAATGGTAAAGTTAATCCACACTCTCTAATGGAGAGTGAGACTCACCATTGCACTACAAAGCAAGTGGACTTCACTTGCTCCAATAATAACAACTTTTTTTCTCTCCTCGCTTCTACTTTTATATATGTATAGATATAGATTCATTTTATTATTTTAAAATATTTAATTTTTAAATAGTAACATTTTATATGTAAAAAATAACTTTACATATACTTAAAATGATATATATATATATATATATATATATAATATAAGAAATGGGGGTTTGAGTAGGTTTTCTGTAAAACTTGTTCATAGTATAAAGTTGATACTTCCTCCCTTTTTTAATAAATGTCTTTTTGGAATAAAACAACAAATTAAGGTTGTAAAACTTTGACAATATTGCCCTTAAAATTCTTAAATCATGGGAAAAATAAATGGAAAAATCTGTGGAAATATAGAAAGTAAGTAGAAGACAAATAAAGGTAAAATTGGAATGTTTGATGAAAAATCATAAAAAATGACATGTATTAAAAAAATAGTGTAAAAGTTAAAATGACAACTAATAAAAAAATGGAGAGAGATCGAGTACTATTAGATGCATCCACCTACCATAACATTTTATAATGTGATTCTAGTTTATAAGTCTATCAATAAATGTATATTATGATATCCATAAATACATGTAATGAGATACATTTCATGCTATTCCCTCAATACCACTTTTATTTTCATATTTGTGTTGGACATACATATTAAGAAAGAAAAATCTATTTTATTGACTATTTAATCAATGAAAGTGGATCTCTATACTTCTTAGTATATAAGGTGGTCAAATATAAATATTTATATTAAATTTATTAATTTTTTTAGGGTGTAAAGATAAAATTGAAACGAATTAAAATAAAAAGTGTAAAATAATTAGGAAGGAAATTTGTTTAGTGTGGGAGTTTATACGATAACGGGTTGGATGAGTTGCATCAATTATTGTACCGATAGGCGATAGGCAACGTTAAAGCCGCACATTCCATTAATCTTTTCTTTTCTTTTCCTGGTTGGGCAATCCACAATTCATTTAAATAATCATTTCCGTCAGAATCTTTTCTTGAATCCCTGCAACGCCACTCCCAACCGTCCAGAATTTCCCAAAGCCCATTATTTATTCTCATTCTATCTTCATACGCCTCTGGGAATTTGGCACGACGCCCCACTGTTCAATCCTTTCTTGCAGACGCGGAATTCAGCAGAAATCATTCTCATACGTTTATATATATATCTGAAAAGATTGATTTCTCTTTTTGTTATTTGGTTTTAAATCGGTATTTGGCAAGAAGGATTGAATAGTGGAGAACACAATTTGGGGGTGGTGATGGGGTTTATTGGTGATGCACAGAATAACGGTGTTGGCGTAGGGGGTTTGAGGGCTCTTGTGAGGAGGAAACAGGTTGATTCTGCTCATACAAGCTCGTCTTCTTCCTCTGGGAGTGGCCATCCTATTTTGGCTAAGTCTCTGAGTATACCTGATCTCATAGCCGTAGGTGAGAACGGATTTTTCTTTTATTATGTCCAATTTTGTTAGTTTAATTCATTTATTTTTTAATTTTGATGTTTGCTTTTCCAGTTTTATGCAACTGAAGTTGTCTTTACCTGCTGTTTTAAATTCATCGATCACTTTATTCCACCTCTGTGATTTGATTAAGTTTAAGAAGTATCTTATATTAGGAAATTTGGCTGTATTTCCATTTGCAGGATTCAGTAATTTATCTTATTGATGTTTATGGCTGTGTGACGTTAATCATGAGTAATGGTAGAAATTACGTGGATGAAGTTATTGATTAAATGACCTAATAATTGTTTATTGGGTACTTCCGTTTGAACTTGTAGGAGTTGGTTCGACGATTGGTGCTGGAGTATACATTCTCGTTGGTACTGTTGCAAGAGAGCACTCAGGGCCAGCGCTTACGTTTTCATTTTTGATAGCTGGAATAGCGGCGGCTCTTTCGGCCTTCTGCTACGCCGAGCTAGCAAGTCGTTGCCCGTCTGCTGGAAGTGCCTATCACTATTCTTACATATGCGTTGGAGAAGGGTACTTTTTTTTTGTTTCGGCTTTGTTGGATTTGTTTTAGTTATGTTTCTTAGTATCATATGAACAAATTTGTGGTTTGTTTAATTTTTTGGTTCCATTTTTTTAAATGTTATAATTATGGGTGGGGTGGGGGGCTCAAACTCTCAAGTTGAGAGATGGAATCACATTAGGCTAAGGCTGTGGGTGCTGATTTGTTCAGATTTAGTAGATACAAATAGATGCCATGCCAGTTCTGTAATAGTGATGTTAGAAATTATTTTCTCCTCTTATTGAAAGGATCATCTTACCTGCCTTTTTTATCGAGCTTCTAGTTTACCATAATCAATGCTCCGTCTGAACCTTAATGCAAAATATGGAAATTGTTTAACAAATGTTCCCAAATCGGGTTGGACCAGCCGGATCAACGAGCTGAACAGGGCGCCTCCCTGTTTGACCTGGTCAAACATGTCAATTTCTAAAGATTATAAAAGAAAATGTTAGGTAGTCTAAGCATGCTATACGGTTAAACTGTATTTTAAATTTGTTATATATTAATTGATTATGGATTAGTTTTCTTGCATTAAAAAATATCAAATATTAATTAACTCAACATACTATTATTTTTATATAATAAAATAAAAACAGTTAGACCAGTTGGGCCTCTGATTGATATCCGCAGTGGTGGCAAGCCTTGTTTGACCATGAAAACTTACTTCTGATGCACTTGGTTTATGCAGTGTTGCTTGGTTGATTGGCTGGGCATTGATACTGGAATACACTATAGGAGGTTCAGCAGTTGCTCGTGGCATATCACCTAATCTGGTGTGCTTGATTCTCTCCAAGTTTTCTCCATTTCGTTAGGTCTTTTCTGAGTGTTGTGATTTATTACATACTCTAATATGTAGAGTAACTAACAAGTTTCTAATAAGTTGGCTTTGAAATTCCTGAAAATGGTGCCTGGCAGTGTGATCGAGTGCACATTGTCTACCTTGCACTTTAGCATGCACAGTTTCAGATAGAAAGGTTGAGGTGCTCAAATTACTCTATCGGACTAAAAATTTGAGCTTTCACTATTATTGCCTCTGCTTTTCAAGGCTATGTTAACATGGGAGGCCTAATTCCCGGGGCAGCAAACAACTTATTTGGCTCATACAAGTTCATGATTTTGTATAACGTCCTAACTCCAATCAAGACATAATAATAAAATCAAATATCGGATATATTTTAAGCAAGAATTTTGTGCAATTTTAAGATATACTCCCTCCGTCCCGGTCTAAGTGTCCCATTTCTTTTGGTTGAATGGTTTAAGAAAGTGTATTTGTTTATTAATATATGGTAGAAAAGTAATGAATAGTGTTGAAAAGTAATGAATAGTGTTTAATAAAGTAATGAATAGTGTTGAAAAGTGGATTGAATGAGTGACATTTTTGGTAATATTGTGTGAATTTGGAGGTTAAAGTTTATATGTAGTAGAGTGTTGCTTTTTCCATTTATGGAATGGGACACTTAGTGTGGGACAACCAAAAAAGGAAAGTGGGACACTTAGAGTGGGACGGAGGGAGTATTATCATATGATTGTATCAAATGATATATGGTTGTTATTAACTTAAGTTTGCTTCCTTCCTTTCCTCTCTGCTCAGGCCATGCTTTTTGGAGGACCAAGTAGCCTCCCTTGGTTTCTAGCACGCCAGACCATCCCTGCCATTGGAGTTGTAGTTGACCCTTGTGCAGCTGTCTTAGTATTTGTGGTCACTGGACTTCTGTGTGTGGGAATCAAGGAGGTCTCTTTTTAATATTCTCACTTTGTTCAAACCAGGTTATTTGCATCTTGATTTATTTAAAATTATTATATTACTTCTGCAGAGTACTTTTGTTCAAGGAATTGTGACTTCAGCAAATCTTTGTGCCATGGTCTTTGTCATTGTAGCCGGTGGGTACTTGGGCTTCAAGACTGGATGGCCTGGTTATCAACTTCCAACAGGGTATTTGATTTTCATCTTGCATAATAATTTGCCTTTTTAAATTTTTTCTATTGATATAAATTCACCTAGGAATATGAATTTACTTATGAATCTTCCGTAATTCCTAGATATTTTCCATTTGGGGCCGATGGAATGCTTGCTGGTGCTTCAACTGTTTTCTTTGCATATATAGGATTTGATTCAGTTGCTAGTACAGCAGAAGAGGTATCTTGCTGTTTTTTTTTTCCCTTTCAGTTTGTGAGATTATAACCTGATGACTTGGAAACTCGGGTCTTAATCTTCTCCATCTGCAGGTGAAAAACCCTCAACGAGATCTACCCATGGGTATTGGTTTTTCTCTGACAATATGTTGCAGCTTATACATGTTGGTTTCTGCAGTAATTGTTGGTTTAGTGCCCTATTATGCTATGGATCCAGACACTCCAATCTCCTCAGCTTTTGAAAGTAATGGAATTCACTGGGCAGCGTAAGTAGATAATTTCTCCGTGTTATTATCCATTTTGGATTTCTTAAGCTTTGTGCATTTAAATACTGAGATCATTGTCATACTATCATTGGTGTAATGCAGGTATATCATAACTATTGGAGCTTGTACTGCTCTATGTTCAACATTGATGGGCTCTATCCTTCCACAGGTAACTTTATAATTGTTCCTACAACATAATCTTACTCATGCGTTCTGTCGAATATATGCAGTAGTTCTCTTTTGCTTCATAGCCTTTGTGAACTTCTTCATTACACTGAGACTCACAGCATCTACAAACTCTGTTTTTTGCATCTCAGCCAAGGATACTGATGGCAATGGCTAGAGATGGATTGCTACCATCATTTTTTTCAGATGTCAGTAAAAAAACTAAAGTTCCAGTTAAGGGCACAATAGCGAGTGGTTTACTCGCAGCATCGTTGGCATTCTTCATGGATGTGGAACAATTGTCTGGAATGGTAGCCTCTATTCTTTCTTATATGAATTTCCACTGTATTGCCTACTTATATATATATATATATATATATATTAGTCTTTCAAAATTCCAAATTTTCTGGTAATAGAAGTTTGAGTTTAAGGAAGAAAAATGCTACAATTGAGTTGTTCCTTTGGTTCATTATTGTTCTCCCATTTACATGAGTACCAAACTTTTCGTGGTAATGAAATATCCATATTGAACTTCTCGTCTTAGGAATTGATACTTCTGTTAATCTTGCTATAAAAGATATATGGTCTTTACATATTGGCGGGGTTCAAATTAATTGACCTACTGATGTCTGATTTCATTGTTCACTAGAATTCTTTTACACTGGTTTTGATAGCTTAAACTCTACTTGCAGGTTAGTGTTGGTACACTTCTTGCATTTACCATGGTGGCAATCTCTGTATTGATACTGAGATATGTTCCACCCGATGAGGTTCCACTCCCAACATCTTTTCAGGATGCTATAGATTCAGTTTCATTGCGGTATAGTAACACCAGTAGCCCTGGAGATGCTGACGTGGAAACCAAAGTTTATGCTAAGCCTGTTCCAGTTTTAGTCAGTAAAGTGACGACTTTTGAATATCCTCTTATAGAGAAAGCAGCTGGACAGTTAAACTGTAAGTTCGTGTGATGCTAGAACGTCTGTTCTCTTGTTGGAAGTGGATGATTATTTTAAGGTTTAATTGCAATTAAAATCACCACTTTTTCATAAATTGATTTTAATCTCAACTTCATGGTTTTGTTAAATAAAACCTCACCTTTACAAATTTTGCAATTCGAGCTAATGGGGCATATTTATCAAATATATTTTACGAAATTTCAAAGGTAAAAACTAAGATAAAGTGCATTAGTTATGATGCTTGTATTATGGATATGATTATTGATTAAGAATTCGAATCATGGACAATACATGGTAAACAAAATTAAAAAGTTGAGATTAAATTACAATATACGAAAATATGTTGATTTTATCTGCAGTTAAACCTTATTTTAATATCTTCAATTTTCTGAGTTTTCAGTTCTATTTGAGATGATTATGATTGAAGTATAAAATTATGTGAACTTTTATTGTGCCCAAATATGCTTTCTCCGTTACTCTTTTCTAGGTTCAAACTTTTATTTCCTTCTGTGTAATGCAGTTTTCACAGATGAAGGGAATCGACGTACAATTGCTGGTTGGACCATCATGTTTACATGCATTGGTGTGCTTCTTGTAACCTCCGCTGCGTCATGCTTGAGCCTCTCTAGGTAAAGCATCATACAATGATCAATCATAAATCATTATCATTCCTCTTAAATAATTTCTAAATCAAATTTCTAATCTTATTCCCAGCCCTTTTCGATATACACTTTGTGGAATTGGTGTTTTTCTCCTTTTGTCTTGTTTGATATTGCTCACCTGGATAGACCAAGACGATGCTAGACACAAATTTGGGCACACAGGAGGTACGTTAGCTCAGATTCAACTCTTTATGGCCACAATTTGGTACCTGATCTTAGTATCAGGCGGGAAATGACATGTCTTTATACGAGTTTCGTTTCTCTTTCAGGATTCATTTGCCCTTTTGTTCCATTGCTACCTATTGCCTGCATTCTGATCAATGTCTACTTATTAATCAACCTTGGGTGAGTATTTAAAGTGAATTCATTTTTGGTCGAATTTAAATTCATAAATATGATGGTGCTGAGATTTGAATCTCACATTTGTCCAAATAACTCTTGATTAACCTCACCCATCTGATTATCTGAATATGTAGTGGTGCTACCTGGACACGCGTATCAATATGGTTGGGAATAGGTGCTTTGGTGTACACTTTCTATGGCCGGAAACACAGCTCGTTGCGGAATGTGGTTTACGTACCTGCAGCCCACGTTGATGAAATCTACGAGAGCATTTCCAACGCTCTTCCATAACCCCACTGAAAGTGAAGATTCATCTACAAATCATAGGTTTTTTTTCCCCAACAGATGGGGTATATCTGGGCTCTCAGATTACCTGTCTGGATAAATACATACCATTTAGAGGGTTTCTGAGATCTCAGAAACACGACTCCTTTACTTTTGATGCTTTGTTGTCACATATCTCTTTTAGTCCAATTTGTAAACTTACGGGGAAAAGAATTAAGAAATGCAGATGAAAGCATCATAGTTTTGTAGATAATACACCTCTTTCTTTCGCGTCATTTCTTCAATCTGCCCAGTGTGGAGACTTGTACGAACAATTTGTAAATAATGTGAAATTGTTTAATTATTTAAGTTTAATCTTTTGACATTTTGATCTTCTATAGCATACTTCCTTTTACTCCCAGTACACAAAAAATAGTTTTGCAGGCTTTTGCACGGGCTTAAAAAAAATGGATATTATAGTATAATAAGTAAGAATATTGCAATCAAATTAATTACAAAATAAATTGTTTAAAAAATATTTTGTATGAGGTTAATGGCAATTAATGTAAAGAGTGTAAATAAAAATAATTAATTCCATTTAAAAAATAAGATCATTTTTCAGGACGAACAGAGAATATTGTTTAAATCACTCGTTATGCAAAACTTCACGAGCACCTTTGTGAGATAAAAACGTAATAGCCTTTAAATACTTTCGGAGTTCGTGTCCTGTGAAATATTTGGAAATTTTTCTTGAGGTTATTTTATATTGAATGATTCGAATTTACAAATACGAATTGGATAGTTTGTTATGACAATCTGAATTCTGAAAGTATACAAAAGTGTGCATGATTTAAATTTTCTATAAATAAACTCATTCAAATAATCTTAATGAATTTTTTTGATAGTTTTTTTTTTTAATTGCAAATAAAATTACAATTTTTCGTAAATTTCAATTTAATCTGTAAAAAAAATTCAATTTAATATTTGGTTGCAATTTGAACCAACAATCTTTTTTTTTTGTTTACTGTTTAAAAATGATGTTCCACCTACCTGACAATGAATAAGTAATCATATTTGTTGTAAATTGAGAGCGTAAAATAGAGACGCGAGTTTGTTCACCCAATTCGTCGATAACAACTACGTCTGGGGGCGTACCAAGCCAGGAGTTTCACTAATATTTGTGTGTATGCATCTATACAATTCTGAGTACAATGATCTATTTATAATAGAAAAGACCTAGTCTAAACCTAAAGCCCTTTTAGGTTATAAGTCCATTAGTAATGTCCCATCAAATCTTCTAGATTTGGTATAATAAATCTGCTGGATTTATAACACTTCCCCTTGGACATTACGACATAACATATATGTCTTGTCATAAAAACTCCACATGTTAGGTAGCGACCAAATATATAGTTAGGGAGGAATGTAATTTTATTGATCTTCCGGATCAAATCTTCTGGATTTATTTTGGGGTTCCCTGAAGACAACAACTCTTTGAGCTTTCGCATCCCAATACTATGAATGTATTTTTCAAAAGTAGATTTAGGTAAGGACTTAGTGAACAGGTCTGCTAGATTGTCACTAGATTGCACATTTTGAATGATAATCACGTCACTCTTCTGGAGTTCGTATGGGAAGAAAAGCTTAGGTGAAATATGTTTCGTCAAGTTTCTTTTGACGTACCCATTACTCATTTGTGCGATGCAAGCTGCGTTGTCTTCAAATATAACAGTGGGGGACGTATCGCCTTTAGCGATACCACACGAGTCACCAATGTGTTTTACCAAGAATTTCAACCAAACACTTTCTCGTGCAACTTCAAACAAAGCTATTATCTCTGAGTGGTTTGAAGATATGGTAACCATGGTTTGCTTAACCGATCTCCATGAGATCGCGGTACCACCATAGATAAAAACGTAACCAGTCTGTGATATGACATTATGGGGATCAGACAAATAGCGAGCATCCGCATAACCTACTAATGTTTTGTCTTGGTTCCTACGGTAAAACAGTCCAAGATCTTGAGACCCTTGGAGATACCGTAGAACATACTTAACACCATTCTAATGTCTCCTTGTAGGAGATGCGCTATATCGCGCAAGAAAATTAACTGCAAATGCAATGTCCGGTCTAGTGCAATTTGCGAGATAGAGTAATGCTCCAACAACGCTAAGATAAAGAACTTCTGGCCCCAAAATTTCTTCTATATCTTCTCTTGGTTTAAATGGGTCCTTATCCACTTCGAGGGATCGGACAACCATAAGTGTGATTAGTTGATGAGATTTATCCATATGAAATCTCTCCAATACCTTCTTCACGTAGGTTGACTGGTGTATAAGAATTTCTTCTGGGAGATGCTCGATCTGCAGGCCGAGGCAATACTTTGTTTTATCCAAGACTTTTATTTCAAATTCAGCTTTCAAGATTGAACTGGCTTCTTCAATCTCTTTGCATGTTCCGATTATGTTTAGATCGTCAACATATACGGATATGATGCAAAAATCACCTTGCGATTTCTTCGTGAATACGCGTGGGAAAGCTATATCACTTGTGTATCCCTTCTTCGGGAGGATTTCACTAAGTCGGTTTGTACCACATAAGACCTGATTGCTTTAGGCCGTACAACGACTTCTACATTTTTATGATATACATACTGCAATTTTCACCATTCCTCATCTGGGGAATCTTGAATCCACCAGGGATTTTCATATAGATGTCGGCATCTAGTGATCTGTATAAATATGCAGTTACAACGTCCATCAATCTCATCTGGAGATTCAATTTAACTGTCAAAGATATTAAGTAGCGGAACGTTATTGCGTCCATTACGGGAGAATAGGTTTGATCGAAATCAATATCGGGTCTCTGTGAAAACCCTCGAGCTACTAGCCTCACTTTGTATCTCTCCACAGTATTGTTCTCATTTCGTTTTCGTACAAAAACTCATTTATATCCTACAGGGATAGCGCGCGCGGATGTATGAACGATAGAGCCAAATACTTTTTTTTTATTTAGTAATGTGAGCTCTGCTTCAATTGCATCTTTCCATTTTACCCAATCGGAGCGCTTCCGGCACTCAGCGATAGTTTTGGGTTCTAGATTTAGATCGTTAATTATAACGGAAAGAGCAATTGTCGCTGCAAATGTATCGTCGACGATAGTAATATTTCTATTATATGTTTCACTCGTATCTATGAAATTCATAAAGACTTCAACGTTTATGACAACCAGACCTTCTTCATTTCCCAGTGTATCTGAGTCTGGTCGTTCCGCGGTCCTAGTGCGTTGAATATTTTGTGCATGTGCTTCATCACTAGGACGCTCGTCTTCTGGACGAATCTCTTCTAGAGACTTTAAGTTTTCTAGACGAATCTCTTCTAGAGATTTTACGTTCGATTGACCATTTTTGCTAGCCTTTCTTTTAGGTGTGTTTGTATTGGTTGTAGGTCTTTTACGCTTCTGGCGTGTGAGGGCATGTATACTTGATTTACTTGGGAACTCAACCCTTTGGGGTGTATTTACTGCTGGTATATGCAATTTAGTTACACCTCTATGGTCAGTGAACGCGTCTGACATATTGTTTGCTAAATTTTGCAAGTTAATGATCTTCTAAACTTCTAGTTCAGATTGACTAGTGCGTGAATCTAGATACTGAAGATTACTTACGTTCCACGTAAGCCCCGACATTCATTCAATTTTAAATTCGGATCTCCCCCTAATGCCAGGAAGTGGTCTTCATCGAACGTGCAGTCAGCGAACCGGGCCGTTAATTGATCCCCGGACAAAGGTTCTAGGTATTTCACGATGGATGGAGAGTCAAATCCAACGTAAATACCTAGCTTCCTTTGTGGGCCCATAGAGGTCCGCTTTGGTAATATTATCGGAACATACACCGCACATCAAAAAATACACAGATGAGAAATATTTGATTATTTCCCACGCACTAACTGTAGGGGGAATGATCATTATATGCAGTTGGACGGATTTGTATCAGGTGTGATGCATGTAAGACTGCATGCCCTCAGCATGAAGTGGGTAATTTAGAGTTCATTAGCAATGGTCTAGCGATAAGTTTGATACGTTTTATTAGCGCTTCAGCAAGACCATTTTGGGTGTGGACGTAGGGTCTGAATGCTCCATATTAATTTCCAGAGCTATACAGTAATCTGTAAAGGCTTTTGAGGTAAACTCGGTAGCATTATCCATTCGAATAGATTTTATTGGATAATCTGGAAACTGAGCTCGAAGCTCGATAATTTTCGCAATGAGCTTTGCAAAAGCTTGATTGCGGATAGACAACAAACATGCATATGTCCACCTAGTGGAGGCATCAATTAGGACCATGAAATACCGAAACGGTCCTGATGCTGGGTGAATCGGTCCATAGATGTCTCCCTGAATCCATTCAAGGAAAACTAGAGATTCTAGTTCCACTTTGGTGCGTGACGGGCGTACTATTAATTTACCCTTAGAACATTCATCACATATAAATTCATCAACATGAGAGATTCTATTATTCGAAATATTATGACCAATGGAATTAGATAGAATCCTATGTATCATAGTTTGTCCTGGATGACCTAACCGCTGATGCCATAATTTAAAGGAGTTCGGGTCATAAAATTTCATACTCATAGCTAGATGGAGATTAGACGACCGGATGTAGGAATAGTACAATCCGGAAGAGAAGGAGGGAAGTTTTTCTATAACTTGTTTACGGCTACCTCGAGTAATAGTCATCAAAAGGTATTCGTTATTATTCTCAGTTTCGATTTCAGTGTGATAGCCATTAGATCTTATATCTTTAAAACTGAGCAGGGTACGCTTAGATTGTGGAAATAATAAAGCATTATTAATAATGAGTTTGGCACCCATGGGGAGGACAATAGAAGCTCTTCTAGAGCCCAATATCATAATATTATCATTGGCTATCATAGTTACACTCCCCTTACGTTCTACCAAGTTATGAAAATACTTCCTATCACTTAAGATTGTGTGTGTGGTGATGCTATCTACCAAACATAAATCACAATTTGAATCCATCATGCCAGAGGAAAAAGCCCAAACCTAATAGCTGATATGTTTACAAGCCATGTATAAGAATAGCAATATCCAAATAAATTTGACGAATAGCATTAAGGTAAACACATCAAAGCTAAATCACAAATATCATATCATCCATAAAATAAAATATCTGAAAGACAGGATCCAAAATATAAATTGTCTTAATAAAAAACAAACAAAGTACTAAAAATAATCAAATACTCAAATCACTCATTGTCTCCAAAGTCTTTGAGCTCTATGCCCAAAAGATCGTTGTTGTCATGGTCAAAGTCTGCTTCAGACAGGTTGACATGGTGAGATTCGACTTTAGGAGCCTTCCCCTTGTTGTCCTTCTGCTGCTTTTGATAAGCCTCAACCAAGTGCTTGAGAGTGCGACACGTGCGAGACCAATGGCCTTTGCATCCGCATCTGTAGCATGACTGCTCAACCTTATCTTGAGTGCCAGATTTTTTAGGAGCGGGATTCGTGTTAGATGCAGCTTTTCCACGAGCCTGAGCTTGATTGTCTTTCGAGGTACCTGGACCACCATATTTACTACGACCTCGGCCTTTGCCACGAGTTCGTTTACTTCCTCTCCCCCTTCCACGCTCGCGACCACTTGTACTGCCTTGAGCTATAGCATGTGCTTCGGGCACTGCTTGTGAGCCAACCGGTCTCGAGTTATAATTTTGCATAAGGAGTTGATTGTACTTTTCTGCCACTAGAAGTGCAGAAATTAGCTCAGAGTGTACAGGGTAGTTCTTAGCCCTGTACTGCTGTTGGAGTACAAGGTTGCTAGCGTGGAAAGTTGATAGAATCTTCTGGATCAACTCGGCCTCAGTTATAGCTTGCTTGCATAGCTTTAACTGAGATACAATACGATGTAGGGCTGAGTTGTACTCCGTCACAGGCTTAAAGTCCTGGAAATGGAGGTTCAACCAATCGTATTGAGCCAGAGGGAGGAGTATATCGTTTTGTTGTTGAAAACGGTCCTTCAGGGACTTCCACAACGTTTCGGGGTCTCTCTCAGTGAGATATTCATTTTCAGGTCCTGATTAAGATGATGTCTGAGAAAAATCAAGGCTTTCGCCTTTTGGGCGTCAGTTGATTTTGAATCATCGACAATAGCACCGCTTAAATTAGTTGAGGCTAGATGGATCTCAACATCTAGCGCCCATGTCAGGTAGTTACTACCATCAAGAGCAAGCTCATCGAATTCTCTTTTGGTAATATCAGACATTATAAACTACAATTTTTAAAGTGCCATGGTAAGAAAAGTGACCAAATTTATTGACAACGGAGAAATAAAGATTTATTTGATTATTCTAATGCACATAGAAGCAAGAATTGGGCACCGTCTACTCAAAACATAATTTACGGTCCGACAAGTACCGGGCGCCGCCTACCCGGACAATCTATGCGGACTATAATATGGGGACTATGTGCAAAAATAATAGTGCATGCAAGATAATAAAATCATAGAAGCATGCGCATATATCAATTAAGCACATTTGATAACAAGAAAAATTTATTGGGAACTAATGTTAAAATTGATTCCAAAAAATTTCGAGCTTAATTAATATGCAGGAATCATTACCTTTTAATTTTTCAAGTATTTTTCGAAAACTTGATAAAATAAGTTGAGGGCACAAAAATATTTTCAAAATTATATGAGGCTCAAATATACTATAATAAAATTCAATAGCTCAATAAATTGATTTTAGCCCATAAAATTGGAGCTTCAGGTCCAAAGTATTAAATAAAATAGGCCCAAAAGAATTAATCTTAGCTCCTGGGCTTCAAGCCCAAAACACATTTTTTTTTTTTGTTGAGTGTGGCCCAAAATAATGAGGGCAGCGCAGGATTGGGAGGGCGGAGGAGGCAAACGCCGCTGGCAGCTTCGGGCGGAGCCATGGTGGTGGCCATGGGCGGCTGCGCGCCGCTGCGAGGCGTTGCGGCCTTCAGCCGTGGTTGCTCGGCGGAGCGCGACGCTCGGGGCCGATAGGGGCACACGGTTGTGCGAAGTCAAGCGGTGGCGGAGCAGGGCTCGACGCTCGGTGGCTCGCGGTGAGGTCGTGTGCAGGGCAGTCGTGCGATGGGTGCGATGGACGCGCACGGCTGTGGGCGCGTAGGTGCGGCGACGAGCGGCGGGCGCGACGGGTGCGCGCAACTGCGGGCGCGCGGCTGTCGTGCGGTGGCGGCAGCCGTGCTTGTTTTAATTGATAATTTTTTTTCTTGATTTGATCCAATTAATTGCAAATACAATAATAATTGATGCAATAATTCAAGTGCACATAAAAATATAATACGCATGGATCAAAGAATTCGATACGACAATCAATAATCATGCAATAGAGAAAATTAATTTAGATACGTACCGATTAGCCTTGGGCAGAGTCTCGTGTTCATATTTTTTATAAATTGAGAGCGTAAAATAGAGACGCGAGTTTGTTCACCCAGTTTGTCGATAACGACTACGTCTGGGGGCATACCAAGCCAGGAGTTTCACTAATATTTGTGTGTATGCATCTATACAATTCTGAGTACAATGCTCTATTTATAATAGAAAAGACCTAGTTTAAACCTAAAGCCCGTTTAGGTTATAAGTCCATTAGTAATGTCCACATCAAATCTTCTAGATTTGGTATGATAAATCTGCTGTATTTATAACAATATTAATATATTTAGATTAGTCCAGATAACAACACATAATTAATCATTATGTTCGAATAGATTGAAATTGGTTTTTTTGTTGGAATTACTAACAAATTTCAAATCGAGGTTTTATTTGCATCTATTTAAAAATTTAGATTAAATTGTAATTTAAAAAAAAATCGTGATTTTATTTGCAATTAACCCTTTATATTTCAATCCGAACATTTCGGAGTAAATATAAGAAATTTATAATTCAACTTCCTCCATCCCAAACTCGTTTGCTAGGTTACTGTCTGCGCGAGTTTTAAAAAAAAATTGTTTATTAGTATTTAAAGTGATAAATCAGATACTTTTGGTTATTAGTGTATAGAGAATATAATATTAAAAAATAATGTTATTTTTTGTCAGAAATGAATGTAGCAAATAAGTATGGGACGAACCTTTTTAACAATGTAACAAACAAGTATGGGATGGAGGGAGCATAAGTTTGCTTCTGTAATTTTCTTTTTCATGTGTTAACAAATCGTTAAAAAATGTATTAAAATACTTCTCCAAAGATTTTACTTTTTGTGCAGTCAAATAAATACTGGATTATTTACTGTGATGGCATAATAATTTGCAGGCCCAGGCTAAATACCCCTCCAATTAATGGAGATACACCTCCGTCTAACTTTACCTACTTATTTTAATAGATATTAATAGATACACAACCCTTATACTACCATTTATGCCCTTATTAATAAAAGATTTTTTTTTGTGATAAGTACTGTTGTTACCCAAAATATGTATCTAATTACGGATTGATGTGGCTTTTGGATGGGTAACGGCTATGTGATTTGTGGATAATATCTAGTATAAATGGCTTGAGGCCTTTGATAATAAATGATGAACATAAATAATAAATGCAAGAAGATTTGCCAAGTCAGTTTTTGACTTGGGCTTTAAGGTTGTTCGTTTTATTTATTGTGGTTTGAACAAGTATTTATAGTCCAAGGGCATCCCCTTGGACTGATCCTTTGATGGTCAGGTACAGCCCAACATTTAATGTTGGGCCAGGCCCATGCTGGGTTAGTGAGGAATATCTTCCGTGTTGTAGGTCTTGGGCCAATTACAACTGGCCACGTGGAAAGGGGGATCGTATCTCCCCAAGATCGCGAGATATTCTTACACAAGTATGGCCTCCCCTACCGAGTCGGTCGTGATTTCTTGTACCTAGTATTGGGAATTGGAAATATCTTCTGATAACGCCCTAAACTCCCCAATGCCGGTCAAGACCTGATGTGTGACCGTCTCGTCCTTCTTGACGACGTGGACCTCATTCTTCTGGATCTCTTCCTCGTCTTAGGTAGTATTCTTATCGGGTCTGGTCGTCCTTACGACGAGGCCGGATACCTTTTGGGCGAAGCGAAAACCTGATGTCATTCATGACGGAGTCGAGACCGAATGGCCAGGCATGAATGTCGAGACGAGAGTTATGCTTATCTCTTTCCTTTGACGTACTCGCATGATGATCCTCTATTCGTCCTCGTCCTACAGAATTTATCCGTCACACAACAATTGCCCCTCGGCTTGCCTTGAAGTGTTCTTCGAGGTGAGGCGATCCCGGTGTGACGAAGGAAGTCCAAAGGTTTTGGCTTGAGTGGACGTGTCCCTGGGGAATGAGCGATATGTCCTTTCCCGAGGATACGCTTCAATGTAGCCAATGATGGCTACTTTATAGGGAAACGGTGCGAAGGTAACAGACGCGCTCTCCCCAAACGTCGCGACTGCTCGAGACGCGCGTTAGTGGGAGCGACGCGTTTGTGATGAGGCCCTCAGATTTCTCTTTATTTAACCTTGGTCCCCGCGAACGTGTGAAGTTATTTGCTCTCAGATCCCTTCGTCTTTCCTATAAATTGGTGGAATTCTCCTCATTTCAAAAAATCTCATCTTCGCGCTCATCCTCTAAAACTCAAGATTGTCCAATTCTCAAGTGAGAGCGTGAGCGTTGCCCTAGGATTGTCTTCGTGGGTAAGTTTCATTTCGTGCTTTATTATTTTCTCCTTTCTCTTCTTCGTTCATTCTTCTCGGATCAGAAGAAAAAATGGATCAAACATCTTCCTCCGGTCTTGGACATGGGGTCGGAGAACTCCGGCTTCGCCTGCAAAGGGGAGCTGGAGGGAGGAACCCCTTTGCGCTCAGCGATGATGATGGCCTAGACGCGATTTTCCGGCGTGCCCCGACGACGTCCGGTGCGTCCTCCTCCCACTCGGGTGCCGCCCCGCCAGTATCCGGCGCAGACTCCGGCCGTGATGGGGGCACCAACGAACCATCTCGGCGTGATCTTCCCGCCGAAGCCACGCGCATTCTCCAGGATTTGGAGGCTCGCGATCGATCAGAGGCGATAGTGCCGAGACGGCGGCGAAACAAGCGAAAGAGCTGGCTTTTTGGCGGAGAAGGGCCGAAGAGATTGAGCGTGGCCATATGCTGTGGACGACCTTTGTGGATAGAAGGTCAGGATCGGGGCCCGATTTTATTTACGATTATTACCAGTCCTCCTATCCTTATGATCGGCCTGAGCGTTAGCCATTCGAGTTCCTAACCCCGTCCTCGTCGAGATTCCATTGGAACGACATAGCCAGCCGGGTCACTGAGAGGAACCTCAAGGATTGGCGGCGTACCTTTCAGGTCCCCGTGGACGTTCACTTCTATGTCCCGGTGCCTGACGAGAGGGCAGATCAACCGCCGCCGGGCATGGTTGCCGTATCCTACGATATCATGGATGCGGGACTCTGTTTCCCCCTGCACCCGGCCCTGACCAATCTTCTGAACGCTTGGGAGATGGCTCCGCTCCAGCTCAGTGTGAATTCGTGGCGCGCTGTGGTTGGGACATATATTCTATTTGGTCTTTATCGTCTGCACCGCATGCCTACTGCTGGCGAGATGAAATATATATACGGCCTGGCGAAAGAATCCAGCAAGAATGGTCTCGTCCACGTCAAGCACCGTCATGAGAAAATTATCTATGACTTGCCGTCCAAAGTTCATGTCAAGGACGAGCATTGGTTCTGGGTGTCGGGGAGGTAGAAGTCTGGTCGCGGCAATGTGGATATCGACATCCCCACCCGATTCGCGCACAAGAAAACTAGTAAGTCTTTGTGTATTCCTTTGATCGTCCTTTACTGATCTAATGCGTCTTCTTGTTGCAGGTTACGTGGTGCCGAGAAGGGAAGAACTTTCGTTCGACTTTCGACTCGTCCTTGCGAAAGTTGACTTGGTGGATTACCGGGAACGCCACTATCAGACCCTCCTTACTGAAAGGAACAGATTGGAGTATCGTTTCTTCAGTCCGCCCCGACACCTTCAGATTCTTCCTCGTAAGTTTATCTTAACATTGCCTTTTGGGTATACGATGGAAGTTATTTACTCTTCCTTGTTGGTTGGCAGGAGACTACCCCGTCTACCCCGCCTGTCCTCCGGAACTGATCATGGAGATGCCCGACCCCCTTGCCCAGATGAAAGCCCTGGTTGGGAAGAAGAAGAAATGGATGAAAAGGTCGCTGCCGATGCCTGCCCCGCCAGCCCTTCCCGCGGTGATTTCGACTGCCGTGGCAATCCCGAGGGTGTCCGTCGCTCCATCGGACGAAGACAGGACCCCCTCTCCCCCGGCCAAAAAGGGGCGACATTCTGATGACGTCGGGGGCGTTGGGATGGTTCTTTCACCCCCCGCTAAAAAGTCTAGCCTCGGCGAAGGGGCACATGTGGTTGGCACTGGGAGCCCGCCATGGCATTCCGGTGAGATGCCGTCTCGATCCTTCTTAGGTCGAGACCCTCATAGGGTGGCCTGGTAAGACTCTTCACTCGTTCTTCATGGGTCGAGATGTTGTTATTATAGGAATTTATTTGACTTATGTTATTCTTTCAGTAGCATGGAGGATGATCCCGCACCCTCGGCCCAAGTTCTCGATTTCGTCGGCTTGAAGTTCGCCGAGAGTTTTGATGATCTTCCCGTCTGCCTCCGCCGGACAATGCGGGATGTCCCTCGCGCTTGGGACATTGAGTTGGACGATGCCGTCAAATAGAATTTGGGCAACTCCAATCTCTATCTTGCCCAGGCCCTTCAGCTGAAGGCGGCGTCGGTGATGAGTCGAGCTTTGTCCCAGAAGGAGAGCGAAGACGAGCATGCCTCCCGGGATGCCGAGAGCAAGAAGAAGCTCTTTGAGGAACTTAAAGCGCGGGTGGCCTTCCTGGAGGGGGAGGTGGAGGCCGGCAAGAAAGCGACGGCCGAGGTGGCTGTACTGTCTGCCAGAATAAGGTCGTTAGATGAGAATACTTCTACTCTTGAGGAGAAGTTGCGCCGGGAGGCAGCGTCTTCGGCTAGACTGGCTGAAGAGAAGGCCGAGGCTGAGAAGAGAAAGAAAGAAGCCGAGGAGAGGGCACTTGTTGCTGAGGCTGAGGCCAAAAAGACTAGCCAGGAAATGACCCAGATTCGGAGTGAGCTCGCTTCGGCGAAAGAGATGGTGGAGGAGTTCAAAAAGAAAATGGCCCTCTCCCCGGAGGAATACGATGCTCTGACTGATCCGGCACAGACCACCAATTATTCATATTACTTGGCGGTGTCGGATGCGCTCTGGGTGTTGTACAAGGCTGGGCATCCCCTCGATGAGCTGGTCCAGTTCTTCCGCGAGTACGTCCTTTCCCATCCTCTCCATGGCGATATCTATGTCGGATGCCTTGACCTGGAGAAAGAGATGGGAATTGACCTGAGCTGGTGGCCAGATCGCTCCCGGCTGCTGATGCCCGGGGAAAGCCCTCCTGACCCCTCCGATGATGGGGACGAAGAAAAAGATCCATCCGTCCCCCCTGGTGAAGAAACTCTGGCCGACATTTCTTCCTCTGCCGCTGCCGATCTGGAGGTCTCCGAGAATCCTGCTGCCGCCGAAGTGCCCAATCCTGAGTAGATTAGGCCATTTATTTCCAGTAATTTCATTTTGTAATTGCCCATGGGGGCCTCTCATGTGGAACTCTTTTCTTTTATCAATGAGAACTTTAATTTCTTCTTGTCCCCTTTCGTAACTTTTATACTTTTTGTACTTAGATAAAAAATGGCTTCTTTATCATGGTTGTGGTTGTGCATCGTCTATCTGCCCCCGAGGTTCAAACTTCGTCATGCGTTCTTGGGCCTTAATGGCGTATTTTGATCTCGTCGCGATTCCCGTATCTTGCTGTAGTCTTTTTCTATCATCGCCGAGGGCTTGATTGCTCGTACTTCGAGACCCTACTCTTAGTACGAGTCTTTTTTGTGTTCGTACTTTGAGTCGAGGCTCTTAGTACGAGATTTCCCTGTGCTCGTCGAGAGCTTGAGCTTCGTCGAGAGAACTGGCAGTGCTCGTACTTTGAGTTGAGGCTCTTAGTACGAGACTTTCCTGTGCTTGTCGAGAGCTTGAGCTCGTCGAGAGGCTTGGTTGTGCTCGTACTTTGAGTCGAGGCTCTTAGTACGAGACCTTCCTGTGCTCATACTTTGAGACGTGTGTACGAGTCTTTGGTACCTGTACTTCGAGACGTGGCTCTTGGTACGGGTCTTTAACTATACCGCCTTAAAAGGCTTGTATGTTAGCGCTCACCTGAGTTTTACCGCGCAGGGAGTCTTTTGCCCCTTTGAGATCGTATCTCGTCCGGGGACTTTTGTGTCATCCCGACATATGTCGGTGAGATTGGTCTTAATGCTCTAGGGAGGCTTGGCCCCTTAAAGAGTCTGGGTGTAACGTGCCTGCCTGAAAAGGCCTTGCCGTTACATGCTCGCCTCGAATCCTTAGGATCCTCCGGGAGGTTTTCGCTCAATGAGATTTTTCGCCCTTTTGAGATCGTGTCTCGTCTGGGGACTTTTATGCCATCCCGACATGCGTCGGAGAGATTGGTCTTAATGCTCTTGGGAGGTTTGACCTCCCAGAGAGTCTTAGGTGCTCTGCCTGAGGCCTTTGGAATGGAAACACGAATTTTGGTTTTGAATTCCATTACTGAACCAATGAAGGGGAAATGATTACACTTATTTTACTGGTAGTATTTTCTAAGGTTGGTAGCGTTCCACGTGTAGCGATCGGGGACGCCATTTAGGTATTCCAGCTCATATGCCCCATTTGCCACAAATTTAGCTATCCGGAAAGGTCCTTCCTATCTTGGGCCGAGAGAGACCTTTGCATTAGGTTGAATTTTCTTAAGGACGAGATCCCCGACGGAAAAACATCTGACTTTGACCTTTGAGTTGAAGAATTTCTCCGATCTCCTTTTGTAGATCGCATTCCTTGAGGCCGATGTGAGTCTTCATTCTTCCAAGACATCCAACTCGGCTCTCCTGGTCTCGTTGCTCCCCTCTGAGGCGGTGTGTGACGACCTATGACTTGGGACTATTATCTCAGATGGGATGACGGCCTCTGCATCGAAAGCCAAAGCGAAAGGGGTTTCACCCGTCGCATTCCTAGAAGTCGTTCTGTAAGACCAAAGGACCTCGGGAAGGGTTGCGGCCCAATTGCCCTTGGCCTCGTCCAACTTGGCTCTTAGGGTGTGTTTGAGAATCTTGTTGACTGCCTCCACTTGTCCATTCGACTGAGGATGATACGGGGTGGAGAAGCTTCTCTTGATGTTCCATTTTTCGCAGAACTCAATTATTTCAGTCCCGTCAAACTGTTTCCCGTTGTCCGATATTAGGGTTTGGGGGAGGCCGAAGCGGCATATGATATTTCGCCAGATGAACTTGGTGATTTGGGCCTGATCGATCTTGTTTAGGGCCTCCGCCTCGGCCTACTTGGTGAAGTAGTCTACTGCAACGACGGCGTATCTCATCCCCCCGGGTGCAGTGGGCATTGGGCCGATGAGATCTATCCCCCATTGCGCGAAGGGCCAAGGGCTGATCATTGAAGTCAATGTCTCCGGGGCTACTCTAATATCCGGGGCTGTAGTCTGGCATTGGTGGCATGCTTTGGCATAGGTAATTGCGTCTCGCCGTAGGCTAATCCAGAAGTATCCCTGCCTCAGGGTCTTTTGATAAAGTGATTGCCCGCCGGCATGATTCCCGCAGACCCCAGCGTGAATCGCGTAAAAAACAAGCTTTCCTTGCTTCGAGGTGATGCATTTGAGGAGGGGGAGGGTGAAACTTCTTTTGTACAGTTGGTCATCGATGATTGTGTACCTTGTAGCTCTGAGCTGTAGCTGCCGAGATTGGATTCTATCTTCTGGAAGGATGCCGTCCTTCAGGTATGCGTAAATTGGGGTCATCCAGTTTGGTGTCTCGTCCTCGATCAAAGCTACCAAGTTCTGATTAATTGACGGGGTTTCGAGCCTCGTCAGATTGATGTTGGACAGGTTTGCTGCACCCTCCGAGGTGGCCAGTTTGGACAGAGCGTCGGCCTGTGAATTTTGTTCCCTTGGGATTTGTTCAATATACACCTCGTGGAACTTTTTACAGAGCTCTACGGCCCGTTCGTGGTATCTGATCATCTGTTCTCCCCGCGCCTCGTACTCGCCGGTCAGCTGGTTCACTACCAGTAATGAGTCCATGAAGATGTTCAATCTTTGGACCCCCACTGCGATAGCGAGGTCGAGGCCTCCGATGAGAGATTCGTATTCTGCCTCGTTATTCGTAGCAAGGAAAGCGAATCTGATGGCATTGGTGAAACATTGCCCGTCCGGGCCTGCTAGGATGATTTCGGCGCACGTGCTCGTCGAGGAACCATCCACGAAAAGCTTCCATACGGGGTGGTCTACCCTGGATGGGTGCGGCGGGTACGTGAGTTCCACCATGAAGTCGGCCAACGCCTGCCCCTTAACTGCGGTACGAGGCGCGTAGGTGACTCCGTATTGGGCCACTTCTAAAGACCATTTAATTAGACGTCCGCTTGTATCGGGCCGATGTAGGATTTGTCGGAGGGGTAATGTCGTCAGAACCTCCACTTGGTGGTCAAAGAAGTAAGGCCTTAGTTTCCTGACGCTCATGACCAAAGCGTATGCGATCTTCTCCAATGGCGAGTACCTCGTCTCGGCTTCGTGTAGCACTTGGCTCACGTAATAAATCGGTAGGTGCTCCTGCCCCTCGGCCCTCACCAAAACGGCGCTTAGAGCGCTTTCGGATGCGGCCAAGTAAAGGAACAATTTTTCTCCCTGAACTGGTTTGGCCAGGATCTTGGGGTTTGCCAAATACTCCTTCAGCTTGACGAAAGCTAGTTGGCTCTCTTTATTCCATGTGAACTTTTTATTCTTGATAGTGGAGAAGAAAGGCTTGCTCTTGTCGCCTAGTCTCGAGATGAACCTATTTAGCGCGGCCAATCGTCCAGTCAGCACTTAGACTTGGCGTATCGACCTCGGCTCCGTCATATCGATGATTGCCTTAATTTTGGAGGGATTCGCCTCAATGCCCCTCTGGCTGACGATGTGGCCGAGGAATTTCCCCCTCCCGACGCCGAAGTGGCATTTCTTCGGGTTCAGCTTCATGTTGTAGGCTCGTAGAATGGCAAATGCCTCGGCGAGATCACGAGGGTGGTTCTCCTTCTTGACACTCTTGACCACGATGTCGTCTATATAGACTTCCATCGTCTTCCCTATTTGTTCGGAAAACATGGTATTGACCAAACGTTGATACGTTGCCCCGACGTTCTTCAGGCCGAAGGGCATTCTTATCCAAGAGTACATGTTTTTCTCGGTGTGGAACGACGTATGCCTGACGTCTTCGGAGGCCATGGGAATTTGATGGTACCCGGCCAAAGCATCCATGAAAGACATCATTTCGTGTCCGGCCATACTGTCGACTAGGTGGTCGATGTGCGACATTGGGAAATGATCCTTGGGGCATGCCGTGTTTAGATCCGTGAAATCGATGCAGAGCCTCCAAGCGTCGTTCACCTTTTTGACGAGGACCGGATTTGAGACCCATGGTGGTTAGTCTTGTGCAGGTTCGATCAGCTTGTTTTCCAAAAGCTTCCGGACCTCGATGTCTAGGGCCTCATACTTTTCGGGGCCGTACTTCCTCCTCTTCTGGGCGACAGGCTTCCTACTAGGGTCAATCTTCAAATGATGACATGCGTGGTTTGGATCGATGCCGACCATATTTTTGTGATCCCAGGCGAAGACGTCGCGACTATCTCTGAGAAAATCCGAGATCTGGCCTTTCAACTCGGATGGGATGTTTGACCCCATAGTTACTTCGAAACCTGGCCGGGCTGGGTCTAAAAGAAATTTATCTAGCTCTTCATCCGGTACGGCTTCTTTTGGGTCCGAGTGCTCGTCACGTGGGTCGAACTCGACCGTGATAGGCTCGAAACCAATCCTCGGCTCTAAAGGGTCGTTGCACACTTGGACGAGATTGTCATCGGAGGTCATCGCGTCCTTGGCGTCCCGGCTTGGTGGAGAACCGAGGTCGGTTACATGCGATTTGGGGCTATGTGCGGTATTTAAAGAGAGACAAGGGTAATTCAAATATTTTCTAGCCATTTTTTGGTCCCCTTTTACCGTGCCAACTAAGCCCTCCGTAGTGGGGAACTTGATACAGTAAAAGTAGGACGAGGCAACTGCCTCGAACGTTTCAAGGAAATGACGACCTAAAAAGCCATTATAGATATTTGGCTGATCGACTATTACAAAATCTAATTGCCTAGTTATCATTGTCTATTTCTTCTCGTGGCAGACGAGCTCCACGGACAATTTGATTCTTCCATAGGCTTGGACGGTGGTGTCTCCGAAGCCCCGGAGTACGGTGTCGAAAGGCTTGATGAACGAGGCGAAACTCCCCATCTTATCGAGAGCTGATTTGAAGATGATGTTGCAGAAACAACCATTATCTACTAGAAGACGATCGATGATGATTCCGAGGATCTTGGTAGATATGACGAGAGCGTCATTTTTTGGGCATAGAACCCCTTCCCGATCAACGTTAGTGAATGTGATCACGGAAGTCTTGGAAATGGTTGGCTCTGGTGGGGAGATGGTGTTGATATTCTCAAAAGCCCTGATCTCGGCCTTCCTCTTGCGGTTCGACATGGTCGAGATCGGGATGAAACCTCCTAGAGTTCCTCTTCCCTGGAGCATGTTCACTCGCCCTCCCTGACGAGGCGGTGGTACCTCCATCTCTTCGTCACCACTCTCCTCATCCTCGACATAGGCGACGGGATGGCCTTGCCTTGGAGCCTACTACTGGCGTGGCTGCCCCCGCTCCTGCTCGGGGTTGTGGGGGGCTGTCTCCGCCGGCCTTTTGATGAAATCGTTGAGCTTTCCATCTTCGAATAGCTTCCAAAGCTGTCGGAGAAGGTCCCGGTATTCGCTGGTATTGTGCCCCGCTCCGTCATGGTATGCACACCATTTGGCCCTGTTGACTCGTGCTTTGGGGTTGAGGGCCCTTGGTTTCTTCAACAAGTCGTCGTGCTGGATCGCGTTGAAAACAAATATCGGGGACTGGGCCAAAACCTGGAGCAGCTGCTCGTCCGTCTCGTTGGCCCACTTCTTGAACGTCCCGGGCGCCTTGCCACCTGCCTGATGCGGCCCGGACGAGTTCTTCCTTTGGGAGGAGGCTTTGGGCTTTTCCCCTGCCTCGGCTTTTGGGGTCGGGGCTGTCACCACGGCCTTTGGTGGACCCATCCGCTGTGCCAGGAGCTTCTTGCGCGTGATCATTTCCCCGGCTCTCCCTTTGAACTCCGCGTAAGTCGAGGGGAGGCGTTTGAAAAGGTGCCTGAACATGGGAGAGAGTGCCGTGAAGCCGTTCAGAGTAGTATGGAGGGCGATCTCGTCGCTGACCGGCTCGCCTGTGAGGATAATTTCGTCGACGCGGTCGACATAAGCCTCATCGGACTCATTGTCCGCCTGCTTGATGCTCATGAGACTGTGTCGGCCTTTGGGCATGGAGATCTTTGCAACGAAGAAACTCAGAAATTTTTCGCTCAGATCGGCGAAGCTCGTGACCGAGCGGGATGGTAAATTGGCGTACCACTTGTGCGCTAACTCCCCCAAAGTGAGGGGAAAAGACGACATTTCGTATCGTCCATAGCGCCTCGGCCGGTCATGTAGATTCTGTACTTGCTGAGGTGCACCTCCGGGTCGGACCTTCCCTCGTACAGAGGGGTTTGGGGAGGAGTGACTTTCGTCTGAACGTAGGCTTCCTCAATCTCCTGAGATAAAGGCTCCTTGCCGATGTTGGAGCGTTTGGATGGAGAGTCCTTGGCCTCCAACTTACTTTCCATTTCGTTTAGACGCTGCTGGAGGGCTGCGATCAAGGCGCCTTGACTGCCCTCGGCTCGGAGAGTGACCTCGGGGCCCAAACATTTGTGAGCCAAAACGTGGCGTTCGAGGTTCGGGATTGGGGAGCTTTGCGCACCTTCGAGTTGCCTTCTGGCGGGAATGTGTGACTCCACCCGTGCATCCGTGTGGGTGGCCTTGGTACGTCCGGGATGTCTCGAGGACCTTGTGTAGGACTCAGATTCCGAGATCGGCGCTGTTTGATCCCATGACTCGCTGCTGAGTCGGCTGAAGACCGACCTGGAGCCCGAGGCCCTCGACCAGGTGGGTTCGGTCAAGTCCTGGCCCATCGAAAGGTCAACGAGAGCCTCTCTCGGGGGTCGGGTGGAACGCGAGGGATTCTTCCTCTTTCTGGACGAGGGAGGAGTCTGTATGCCCAGGCTCCTCCTCATCTCCCTCGCCCGTCGCTGGAGCTGTTCGATAACAGTCTCTACTTGCTCGGGGGTGCTCAGGTAAGCGGTGATGACGGGTATGTCCCTCGTTTGTCGGACGGGGGTGGTCGTTGGCTCCGCACCTGCCGCCTCCAGGACTGGGCGAGATGTGCCCTCGCCGGCGTTTTGGTTCGTCATATTTCTTGTTTGACGAAAGTGTTTTTCGGGGGGTGTTTTCTTTGATGTATAAGGTTGGTTTACCCTCCTTCTAGCGCCAATTGTTGTTACCCAAAATATGTATCTAATTACGGATTGATGTGGCTTTTGGATGGGTAACGACTATGTGATTTGTGGATAATATCTAGTATAAATGGCTTGAGGCCTTTGATAATAAATGATGAACAGAAATAATAAATGCAAGAAGATTTGCCAAGTCAGTTTTTTACTTGGGCTTTAAGGTTGTTCGTTTTATTTATTGTGGTTTGAACAAGTATTTATAGTCCAAGGGCATCCCCTTGGATTGATCCTTTGATGGTCAGGTACAGCCCAGCATTTAATGCTGGGCCAGGCCCATGCTGGGTTAGTGAGGAATATCTTCCGTGTTGTAGGTCTTGGGCCAATTACAACTAGCCACGTGGAAAGGGGGATCGTATCTCCCCAAGATCGCGGGATATTCTTTCACAAGTATGGCCTCCCCTACCGAGCCGGTCGTGATTTCTTGTACCTAGTATTGGGAATTGGAAAGATCTTCTGATAGCGCCCTAAACTCCCCAACGCCGGTCAAGACCTGATGTGTGACCGTCTCGTCCTTCTTGACGACGTGGACCTCATTCTTCTGGATCTCTTCCTCGTCTTAGGTAGTATTCTTATCGGGTCTGATCGTCCTTACGACGAGGCCGGATACCTTTTGGGCGAAGCGAAAACCTGATGTCATTCATGACGGAGTCGAGACCGAACGGCCGGGCACGAATGTCGAGACGAGAGTTACGCTTATCTCTTTCCTTTGACGTACTCGCATGATGATCCTCTATTCGTCCTCGTCCTACAGAATTTATCCGTCACACAACAAGTACTACTTGGCAAACTGTTCCCAAAATTAACACAATGTTTCGGCAAAATATTTCCAAAAAATTAACCAAATTTTGGAAACTCGTAAAACCATTCAAATTTTTGGCAATTGGTGTTTGAAAATATGTTAAATTTTCGACTAACCAGGTCCGAAAATTGGCTTGGCGGAAATTTGAAAAGAAAAAATGCGCAAATGACAATTATTTAACTTGCAACGTCGTTCAATACCTAAAATATCAATATTTCGTATACAAATACATACAATATAAACAACTAACAACATTCAATATTTTTAAACTAGGGTTTATACATTAAAGAGAAAATCTATGGAATAAGGGAAAAAAACATATATAAGAGGGTTGAAATGCTCCCATTTTCACCAAAATCTAGTTCAAAAAAATGAATTAATCGTTGTTGTGTCATCTGATCGTAATATAATAGAAACAAGATCAATTTCTTTTTTTCTCTTCACACGTATATGGTTGAACGTCTTCTGCGTAAAAATGAGATGGGGTGCATGTAGTATTAGATTTTCTTTTTGTTTAAATATTAAAGTTATATATGTAATTTTATAATTTTAATAAAATATTAAAATATTGATGGAGGTGTATCTCCATTAGTTAAAGGGTATTTAGCCTGGGCCTAATTTGAAAGTACCTTAAAAAAAAAAACATTTGGGCTTATGCCTAGTCTTAATCCCAACATCTGGGCCAACCCAACTTATTAATTGGGTTCGGCCTTTTGTTCCATTTGCCATGTCTATATAAACCCTAAGCTTTGAAAAAAATAGCGCTTTTTTTTCACTCTCCGGGTTCTCGCTCTGCGGACGCATTTCTGAAACTGTGGTCGCTCCGATCAAGGTTTCTCTCTCATCTCTATATGTGCACGCTTACTCCAAAACTAGGTCTCTCTCTATCTCAATAATTTGTGTATAACCTGTACAAATACTCAGTTTTGATCAGTCAGTTGATTATGATCGCCGTAGGAATAATTGTGTATTTTGATCGATGGAAATATTACTGGCGTTTTTCATTTGTATAAAAAAAAAGGTTTGTCTTAAGGAATCTTCGAACACTCTGCGAATCAGGCTTTCACGTAAAAGTGGATGGATCGTTGATTTTTTCGTCTCAGAGGACAGAGGGTAAATCTGAAACGCCGAATCTATTTCATTGAGATTTTTGGTTTTAAACTTTCTCAGATCGTTTGGAGTGATTTCAAACACTATGTATTGTGTTTTTCCTTCCTCTTTATTTGTTATTTTTCCCCTATGAAGTTTATATTGATACTTTATGTAAATTGATGGTTGGATCTGTTTGATCAAAGAGATGAATTTCTTACCATGAGTTGTTTCTGATGCAATTAGAATTTCTCAAGCATTCCGATTTCTTCTTGCCACAGGCGCAGTTACTTGGGCGAAATTAGATCGTTCTGTCACCAACTTTATTTGCAATAATTTGACGATTTATAATTTATTATTATTATTATTACCATCATCATCATCATCTTATGGATTGTAGCTGATTTTTTTTTCCTAATGTACATGGTTTATGGTGTAATAAATATCTTTAGCCTTTCGAGTTGTTATCTTGTTGTCCTGTTCCTTTGCACTTTAAAAATGAGTGCTCATTGCGTGCAGAACAAAAAGATCAATAAATTTGGACTAAGATGGCAGAGTCTAAGAAGAGAGATACTTCTTCTGTCAGCATGAAGGAGAAAGATGCATTGAAAGGTGTGTTATCTGTTTTCTTAATTACATTTGTAGGAACTATCAACGTTTGTAGTTTAGAATTGTTCAGTTGGAAAGTAGGTATGTAGATTTATTTGTTTTTATCAATTAATAAATCTCTTGCCTATCCAGCGAATGTTAGTGAGGTGGATCTGGTAAGCTCATATAAGCCACTCCTCAGCCCTGACTGCGAGTGATATTAGTGTTAAAACAGAAGTAGAGCTGATTCAGCTAAATATGGAGGACCTGGAATCCTAATGGCTAATTATATAAAGTCTAATTGTGGGACTTGTAATATTTAACATTGGAAACATAACATTGTGCTTATAAGATTTGACGTACTACCACATGTGTACTTTTCTGCAAATCTTTATACTCTTTATCTGGTATAAATCTCCAATTTTCTATTATTGATGCAGACCTGGACATTGAGAAAGATTTCTTTACATCTTGGAACTCAATGTCAATGGCAGATGGGAATGCACTGGATTTTGACCTTACCCCAGCTCCTAAGGGCAACAAAAAGCCATTTGACTTTGGAAAAGCGTGAGCTTATGAAATTTATACGCTGTTTCCATTTTCTCATTGATTCAATAGGCATTTTAATACTTTGGATACTTTAACAATATGCATTCTAGTCAACGTTATGGTTTTTGGTATGTTTAGTTTGTTTCTGGGCCTTAGCGGGCTAACTCCCTGGTATAATCTATGATCTTTTTGCTCCTTCATCTTGTTAATTTACATATGACCTGAATAATTTCCAGCTTTCTGTTTTCGTTAAAATTTATAGTGATCAACAGTTGTACAATAGGATGCCATATTGGCATAGAAAGTTGCACGTCTTAGATAATACTAACGAAATTGCTGCCAAAATTCCAGGGATATGGACTTTAATTTTGACGATGATTTTGGAAAGATGCCAGCTTTCAATATGGATATGCCAGATTTGGATATCTCCCCGCCACTAAAAAAGGATGGAAAATCCAAGGAGAAGTCAAATGAATCATCCAGTGGAAAAGATAGAGGATCAGCTTTCGATATGGATATGCCAGATTTGGATATGTCCCCGCCACTGAAAAGAGGAGATAAATCAAAAGAGAAGTCAAAAGATTCATCCAGCGGAAAGCATACAGGTTCATCTTTCAATATGGATATGCCAGACCTGGATATCTCCCCGCCATTTAAAAAAGATGGAAAATCCAAGGATAAGTCAAAAGAATCATCCAGTGGAAAGGACACAGGAAAAACTGATCGTTTTGCTTTTGCATTTGATTTTGACGAGTGCGTATGCATAAACTGATGCTCCTTCAAAATTGTTCTGGTTTATGGTTGTGTTGCGTTTTGTTTCTGTTTTAAGTCATACTTATCTTTTCCTAAATCTAGGTTGGATAATCTGGGTTTTGGTTCAAGCTTGACAAAAGAAGTTTCAAAAGCTCAGAGTGTCAAAAATACCAAAGAAAGTTCTCCGGATCGAGGTGACTGTCAGGATAAAGATGTTTCTATGCACATGAATGTAAATACTAGTATGTGTACTTTGGAAGATGGACCCCAAAAGCCAACTTTACCAGAGACCCGGATTACTTTTGACATGGATTGTCTAGTTGGAGGAAATGTAGATCTTGAACCCACAAGGAAGACTTGTTATTCAAACTTGGCTGTGGATGATGCTGTTACTACAGAACATTCAGCTGCAGTTGATGAATTTGAATCGGGTAGAACTGAAGTCCTTCCAGAGAAAACAATTGTGTCTAGAGAACTACAAGATATTGGTCAATCTGTTGAACTTTTTCCCAATAGACCAGTTGATTTTGAAGGTTGTGCTGGAAATGATGCCATGAAGGAATTATCATCTGATTATCCCTCTAACAATGAGCAAAGTGGAGTTAATTCATCAGCGTCACAGGACAAGGTTGAGTCCATGCAAACGAATGCTACTGGCTCAAACTGTGAACAAGATGCTAATGTGATATCAGTTGTTGGTTCAGCCTGTAGCACATTGTCTAAAAACTCACAACACCTGCAAACTGTTGCAATCTCAGAGAACATTAATACTGAAAACAGTTGGGATGTGGTTGAGGATCATGTGATAGACGATAGAGGAAAAACTGTACTTCAAATTAATTCAGTTGTTGAAAATCCATGTCCTGCTACTGCATTATCAGCGGTTCTCCGTGATTCACAATCTGGTAGGGAAAATCTGGAATCTTCAAGGATCCTCAAGTTGCCCTTAGTCAGGTAAGGTTATGTATGTTTTTGTATTATTCCTATTAAGATATTAATGCAAAGAAATGTGCCTACATTATGTTCTATGAAAATGAATCACAGTATTTTGGAAATCATTATTATAGTGTGTGTGTGTGTGTTTGTCCAATTCTCTGTCAGGTTGCTAATGGTGTTTGACCTGTGATTGTTATAAAAAGTGCAGTCAACCAGCTGCTCTAAAGGAGAAACAAGCTGAGAATGGGAGAGAACCCCTTGTTAATAGCTCACTACCTTCTATTCAACAAGAGAAACCTGAATGTCCTCTGCTGAAGGTGTCAGCACAGGCAACGGTTTCCTCATTAAGTATTAAAAAGATAGGCTCTGCTCAACCAAGTCTAGTTGAAGGAAGGTCTGGTTTGCTTATGGTTTAAAATAACTTTCTGAAGTGCATTCTCGATAATATTGTCTTGAATTAATCAGGGATGGGAATTCCAGTCAAAGTGATAAAAAACTAGTTTCCTTTTCCTTGCAACATTCCAAACCACAACTGAGGCGTGAACTTCCCCAGATACGGCATCAGGAAAATCGCAATGGTGTTAAGACTAGTGGGTGAGGCTCAATCCATAATTCAAATTCAAATAATTTAAATTTTTAGTTCGTTTCTATTCTGGTGATCAACAGATTAGGGATGTGGAGGCTAAGAACAATAAGAAGCTTTCTCTGAGTAGTCTCACAAGGATGCTCTTGTTAACATTTTGCAGGGAGATGGGCAGTGCTGATGGGCTACAACAGGGGAAAGGTATGAATGTTTCTTTTGCAACACACATCAAGGACATGGGGATAACTAAGCCTCCCATGAGGAAAAGAGAAACGAGTATGAAAGACCTAGATACTCTCAGGTTTGGTTTTCTTCATTTGGACTATATGAGTAACTTGCCAATTGAATTTCTTAGGTTGGAACTTAGTCTAATAAAGGATAGAGATTCTCAGAAATTTTATTTGAATAGTCTCTCTCGTTCTCGAGTTGTGTTCATGACCTTTTATGGCAACTTAAATATCATATTACCGACATACAGAAAGTGTGCTCTCTTCACTGAAATTTTGATGCTAAAATTCCTAAACCTTTTGTTCTATATATTGAGTATCTTTTATCTTGATGTTTGATCTGCTTTTGGTATTGATTATCTACCTATCTGAACTTATTGCCATTATATTATATCATTCTAGGGTTACAAGATAACTTGGATACATTACTAATAGTGGCAGATTATGTTGCAAAAATTTAACGATTTTTTAAGAAGAATTAAGATGTTCGTCTCTCTTGAGATCGTATGCTGATTTTCTCACTGTTCTAAGTATGGACATCAATAAGAAAGAAACAAAAAACAGGGAAGACTCAACAACTTTAACATCTATACTGATGAAGAAAAACATTTCTCTGGAAGAACACAGGCTTTCTTCAACTGAAGGTGGTACGAAGACCCCTGATCGCCCTAAACTGAAACTTACAGGGTAAATTCATCTTTATATCTTTGGGAGTTATTGTGTGGTTTATATGGAAACTCGATCCGTTTATAACATGTCTTCCCATTTTGAAATGCAGTTTAAGCCTTGATTCGACAAAGTCCCCGATTCAAAAATATAGCAAACCAGTCAGTAACAGTACCCAGAAAAGCACTTCACTAATAAAAACCCCATCTGGTATTGCTCATTTTCCAAACACCCAGAAGCAAACACCTTGTGCCCTATCTATGAAGCGATCATTGGAGGTAACGTTTTCACCTTCAGAAAGTTTTCACCAATGAACTTGAGATCAATAGCTGTGGCATCATCTATGCATATTATCATTAAGGATATCTAACTAAGTGATGCATAAAAGACATCAAGTGTACTTCCAATGAACTTTGTGTCTTCAACAGGATTCTGCTGCGAATAGTATCGCCTTACACCCATCTAAACGTGTCTCCCTGTCAGCAAGCACAAGCAGGTTCATGTTATTTCATTCGGTATGATAGTGAAAATTTAGTTGCTGTATTATATCCTTGTTTGTGATTACCTGTGCAATCTGCAGAAATCTTGTGGAAACATCAGAAAAGGTTCTTAACAAAAAGGTGATTTCATGCAATATTAGTCAAGATTGAACAAAACAAGATCTTTAAGGATTAATATTTAATCACAAATGTTATTTCTATTACAAGGTACCCTGCCACAACCACACGGAGGATGATCGCGCTATAAACACAGTTGACAATGGTCAGGTCATGGCTATTCATCTTCCCCATGAAGTGAATACTAAAGGAGTGGAAATATCATTCTCGATTCAAAATGATAGCAACATCAAATCGGCTGATGCTTACAGCAAGGAACTTGATGATGTAAGAATAATGTCCAGTAGTTTTCTGGTTTTGCAGAAGTTAGCATTTGTAGGATGTTTCCTTGTTTACCCTTTACAACCTTCCTGATATTTTTGTTCATTTGCAGCTTTGCAACATCCTAAGGAAGAAGCACGATGAGGCTAAAGAACTATTGGCTCGAGCTGTTGTGAACAGCAATAAGCTGCTGATGCTCAATAATCCCCAGTTCCAAGAAAAGATATCCTTCGTGCTTTGTTATTATTATTTGTTTCTGTTGAAATGCATATAATACACATCGTGTGAGCCTTTACTATTGGTAACATTCGTGCAACCCAGGATATGTTTGCCAGATTAACACTAAACAGCGTTCATGGATGAAGCCAGGTAGCAGTTCTCTCACTCAGCCTCTCTAAAATGTCAACGTTACATATATTGGTTTATCATGAAGTATGATTTTCAGGTAAACGTGGAAGCAGCATTTGGGACAATAATGTGAAAAAAGTCATGATCATGACTCAGTTCTTTACTCAACAACTAATACTGGATCTCAGTTGTAACACATAGCATAACATTGCAATAACAAGCCATCAAACAGCCCACCTGCTCTCCGTTAAAATTGACGTTAAAGATTTGAAAGGAAATAAAATTGGTATACATAGTATCAACTAATTGTGTGTGTGATTTCAGATGCTTGTGGCTTGGCTCATTCTGTGCCTGAAATTTTGGTTGGTTTTGAAGGACCACTAACAACCAATAGAATTGCTTTTCATTTTGTGTTTGGACAGCACGCTAGATCTTTCAAGTTGCACTATCTATTGTCCATCCATCAATATTAGTCTTGACGAAGAATATAAAATTATAATGCTTTTATAGTAGAATTATACATAAATTTAAAAAAGGTTAATATCAATTTGCAATCTGTACTATACCACATTTTTTTACAACCTATACTCTTTCTTCTATCAAATTGCAACTCCTAGTATGTAAAATTTGATTGATTGGTACTTCAAATCAGTTTTTGTTATTTTTTTGGTTAGATTATATTTTTCCAAGGTTATAATTGTCCTTTTATTAGATTTATTAATTCTTTTTCTAAAAAAATGTTTAACTTCTAAATGGTAGAAATAATAAAGCCTCAAACCATAGAATCTATCCCTAATTTCAGAGACTTTAGTCTAATTTCTTCAACAAAATTGGCAAAACAAGTTCTCAAAACACAAAATTTGGCATTTTGTAGTAGGCCACATCTTGCACAGCGGAAGCTGTCCTATAATGATTTGGACATCGTCTTTTCACCTTATAACAATTACTGGAAGAAGTGAAGAAAATCACCTTTTAAATATTCTGAAAAATATATATCTTTTTCAGATTATTTTTTATTTTAGAATAACTCCAATCCGAGTCTTTATTTTGGTGAACCTTTACTAATAATATTGTTATTATTTAATTGTCTTCCTTTCTTTGTTGAAACAGTACTGGCAAAAATATGAAGGAAATGGATCGGTTACCTACCTCAGCACTACTCCAAAGTATTCATAATCAGAAGGAAGATCTCTTCGACGGTCCTACCTTGGCCATACCATCTCGAATACCCTCTTTGGTAAAGTATTACGCATTACCCTTTTAATTTATAGAATCCCCCCTCTTATCCTTTTGTCATTTAAAAAAAAAAAACATAACACTCCATCCGCCCCTTGTAAGTTTATCATTTTATCAAATCGAATGCCACCGGTTAAGTTTAACATTTCGTTTTTAAGAACATTTTTCAATAAAATACTATATTTTAAAAACTTGTGTCACCTCTCAAATGTTAAGTTTAATTGGGACATAACATATAATTTCAATTTTGTTGGCTTTTGACCATTGCATTTTACTTTTTTCATTTTTATTTCTTGCAATTTAGTTTTTTTTTTATATACTTTATTTTCTATTCTTTCGTTTCTTACTTGTACTTTTTGTATCCCCTAATATTCTGCACTTTAGTTTATGAACATGGCAAAGGATTTCCCTCAAAAAGAAAAGAAAAAAAAATATAAGGGCAAAAAACAATAAAAAGAATACTTACCAAAGAGAAAAATATAATATAAAAATAGCAAAGTATTATATAAAAATAGTTTATGATAAGTTTATCATGAAACTCTTTTAAAGTATTGAATATTTGACCAGAAGTATCAATAATCTCATAGGGGTATCATTAATCTGGTTCAGTGGTATTATATTGCAATTGTTGTAATTTTTTTGAACCCATAATAATGATATTATTGATGAAATTATCGATACTCCTGATCAAATATTTGATACTTTAAAATAGTTTCATGATAAACTTATCATAAACCATTTTTATATAAAACCTACTCTGTAAAAATATACTCTTATCTCCTAGTATTGCACGAACTATATATTTGACAAAAGCATGGACGAAATTTTTACCGTCCATTTTTTGACACTTCTAATTTGTACATGTTTTGCATATATGTGTTTCGTTTGAGTGTTCTGTGCTTATACAAATAATAATTATGTAAATTCATACTTCAATTTCACATCGTTGGTGTTCTTTGAAAGAAAATAGTTAGGTATTGTTTGTCCATACTTTTATCAAATGTAAAAACAAATTATGCAACTAATGAAACGCATAAAAATTTTGTTCATATTACACACAAGGAGTTTTTATGTCTTTTGCCCTACCAATAGCAAAAAATAGGGAAAAAACTATGCAAAACTATGTTTGTTTCCAAATTCAGTTATAAAATATTTTAAAATTCTATCCTCATTATTATTGAATCCATTTATGAATAAAGTTAAAATAAATTTTGAGGGACGAACAAAAAAAAAAGTGCGAATAAATTTGAAGGACGAAGAAGTACTGTAATCCAATTACTATAAAAACTTCTCTTTAAAACATAATAATATTATTATCATCTAATTTTCACAATTCTACCATATATCATCTCAATACAAAAATATTTTTACTTTTTTCAGAAAAATTCGGTCAAAAAATTTCCCACATCAAATTACACAAATTTCACCTAAACTCAAAGTCATAAATTTGGAGATTGTGGCATGGCATCATCTATTTTTTCACAAATTCTATAGTATAGAATCTAAAAACAAACATATTACTTTTTTCGTCCACTAAAACTGTGCCCCATTGTTTGGACACAAATTAAAAGAAAAATAGATAAAATAAAGATAAAGCATGAAAATATAAAATTAAAATAATTGACAAATATTTTAATAATACCACACTTTTAATAAACAAATAATTAAAAAAAGTGAACACACCCTTGATAGACAAAGAATTATTTACTGCTTCCTAAATTTCTCAATTAAAAAAAATTCAAATTAAATTACTTAAATTCCCACCTACACACCAAATTTCTCAATACAAAAAAAAAAAAAAAAAAAAAAAAATCCAAATTTTAAATCCCACCTAAGCTCAAACCAAACATCTCTCCAAAAGTCATAAATTTGGAGATTGCGGCATGAGTAATGCAAAATAACTAGTCAAATAGGTGAGAATTTATATTTATATATTTAAAAAAAAAAAAAAAAAAGGCACTGGGCAAGTGGTTAAGGCATGCTGGTTTCTGAAAGTGATAATGATATAAAACCATGGGCTCAGCAATATTTTGGTAGAGTGAACGACTGCGTGGGTAAGTTTAGGTAGGCGATAATTTCCCCCTACCAGCACCAGATCCCTCCCTCCCCACCTAACTCCGATTCCCATCTTTGTTTACAAACTCTTCTATCCATCTATTTTTCTTTCTTCTCAATTGGACCAATATTCTATTTTGTGGTCTCAAGTATGGTACCCCTCTCTTAAAATCATAAAGTGGAAGAAAAACACCAATTTTTGGCATCAATAATCACCACTTCTCTGGTTTTCTTACTATGAATTTGCTCATATATATTAGGCCATAACAATTTCTTCCACTTAGACCTTAATTTTTCGTCTGTGAAAAATTTCAGGCATTTGTTTAGTTCATTGGAGCTATGGATTTCTTGGCAACGTCTGAAGGGCAACTGGTTGCTGGTCTTGCTGTTGGCCTCGTTAGTATCGGCGCTGTATACTTCTTATTTACCTCCAAGAACCCCAAAGGTTCGATTAACTATTCCTGATTTCTTTCTTTTAACATTATAACCGTCGTTTTTAATATTTATTTCTCTCTTTGGATGTTTATGTTTTCTGGCTTTTTTCTAGTAGCTTTTATGGAGCTTAAATGATGTGTTTTTTTTTTTTTTTTGGAAACAATAAGGGAAATCTTAGTTTGGGTTGTAGATTGATTTTCAAGTTTCTGCATGAAGCTGGGTTTGAGGGGATAGGAAAAATTAGATCTTAGAGGTGTAAAATTTATATTCTAACTTAATTCTTGGGTGATTTGCAGTATGCTTGAATCCCGAAAAATTCAAGGAATTCAAGCTTGTGAAGAAAACACAAATTAGCCATAATGTGGCTAAGTTCAAATTTGCTCTTCCTACACCCACCTCTGTATTGGGCCTTCCTATAGGACAACATATAAGCTGCAAGTAATTTAACAACTCACTCTAATACTCATGATATCTGATTTTTTTTTTAAATAATTGGTATAAATGGTGTATTATATGAACTTTTAAATGTTGGAATAGTGAACATAGTTAGACTTGATCATAACCCAAATCATTTTAATTTGGTTGCACAGGGGTAAGGATAGTCAAGGTGAGGAGGTTATTAAACCATACACTCCTACTACATTGGATTCTGATGTTGGATACTTTGAGTTAGTTATAAAGGTGTGTTCGATATATTTTGGATTCCGTTTATTTGTGCATGTTGGTATATAGCTTGAATACTTTTTCACATCTTTTGGCTAATTTGGTTTGTTATGATATTGCAAAATGATAGATGTATCCGCAAGGAAGAATGTCTCATCATTTTAGAGAAATGCATGAAGGTGATTATCTGTCTGTGAAAGGACCCAAGGTAATGCTAGATCCTATCTCAGAATTCTGTCATCGTGTTTGAACGAGATGAAAGAACTACAGAAGTTATTAGATTGATATATATTTTGATCTATTTCACAAGTTTAAAATGTAGCCATGAACTGTGGTAACTTTCACTAGGTGAAGTTGGTTCCACCTGGAGTGACTTAAGTTATTTTTTCTTTCTTTATCCGTCATTTCTGTGGTATTAATTCAATAAATGCATGCTAAATCCTGCTGGTATTTTCATCTCTTTCACGAAATCAGGGTCGTTTCAAGTATCAACCGGGCCAAGTGAGAGCATTTGGAATGGTTGCTGGAGGCTCTGGAATTACACCAATGTTCCAGGTTTATATTCATTTTCTCTGCATCCGTTTAATTTTCTTGGGATTGTGATTTTCAACTGATGAATGTTTTCAATAATTTCAAGGTGATTGATGCATCATACTTTTTTTTTTTTTTTTGGCTATTTTAGGTTGCTAGAGCTATTCTGGAGAACCCCAATGACAAAACAAAGGTGCATCTGATCTATGCTAATGTCACACATGAAGACATTCTGCTAAAGGTAATTTGTCATTCCCCTTTTTCCAGTTTGTCAATTGAACGTTGTGTGTACAAATTTGTAGTTGAAAAAAGAAGTTTGAAACATATCAGATTTGGGCCGTCATTGATTTGGATGTGAACAGATTGACGGCTAGAATATCCCAGAATGAAATTTGGTTTCAGCTCATAAATATATTAGTTGCGTTTTACTGGGATTTAAGGAAGTGGGGGTGTAGCCCCTATAGAAAATCATAGAACACGTATAAGATGGTTTCAACGTGGGCATAGGAGACCTTTAGATGGCACGTAGAAAGTAGAGAAATTATTAACTCAATTATACTTGGATATAAATGAATAACATAGTTGTTTAATGAATTGGAATGAAGCCATTGAAAAGAATATGCGCTATTTAAGTGAGGTGTGTTTCAATCGAAGATATTGGCAAGCTATGATGCATATAACCGTCTAACTGACCGCATAGTGATGTTAAGGCTTAGTTACGTCATTCATGTTAAGCTTGTGTTGTAGAAATGTGTCTGGATTATTCTGTAAATTAAATCAATGTCTGCTTGCTGCAGAATTGCATAAGTTTACGGGCAAGATTTGTTAAATGATTAGTGATTTTCATTATTAGGGGCCTTCTTGTAAAGTTGTGTTATTGAGGGATGCAATACAAAAAGATGATTTAAGTTGCTTTCGATCCTGAATAATCTTGGTTTGTGGGTGCAGGATGAATTGGATAGTCTGGCCAAAAACTACCCCGACAGGTTCCAAATTTACTATGTACTTAATCAGGTAAGTTTATTGTGATTAAATCGATGTCTTTAGACACAAAAAATAAAGCACCGGATAAATCATCAATAGCTTTTAAGTGAACCACATAAGCATAAAAATCATATAGTTTTTCCACATCTAATATTCTAAGTTTACTCGCTTGATTTTGTGTAGCCACCTGAGGTTTGGAACGGAGGAGTTGGTTTCGTTTCAAAGGAAATGATGCAAGCTCACTTCCCTGCACCAGCATCGGATATTCAGGTTCGAATTTAGCTTTATAGGTATGTGAAAATCTTATATGAAAATCAAAATAACTTGAAAACTATTGTGGTGGTTGCAGATCTTGAGATGTGGTCCCCCTCCAATGAACAAAGCCATGGCTGCTCATCTCGATGCACTTGGCTACACTGCTGCAATGCAATTCCAGTTTTAACTTTGCCTGCTTGATTTTGTTGTGTTCTTGGAGAGAATAAATTTTGAATTGCTAGGATTTTTTTACTCATTTTTAGACTACAATGCTACACAATTGTAAACTTAATCCTTGATTTACAATAAGGGATTTCCCTGAACTAAAACTCGTGTTACTTGCACATGTTTGTTTAATCTGAGTGTGGTATCTTTTATTTTCAATTTTTGGTATTAATGTTATGATTTCATTTATCATTAAGCATTAGCATATAAGCAATGCCACACCAAATTGATGTAATAAAATATTTGGTTGATTATTGATTTGTGGATTAAGTTGAAATGAGTGTAATTGTAGTAATCTTTCTCTCAGAAAAAGAAAGAAAAAGATAAATAACGAGGAGAAATCAATATAAAACAGAGACCGATTTCTTGGATCAATCAATCCTTGAAGTTGTAGCATGTCTATTTAAGAGTGGCCTGTTTGAATCAGATATATCACAAACACATTTGCTGAAAAAGATGTACATTAATGTTACCACTCGACAATCAATTCTTTTTCGACATAACTACGTTAAACCAAATTTACAGAAATTTTACAGGGAATTCACTAGCACCTTTCATTTCAACTATTTTGAGAAGAATAATTTATTCAGACACTCATTTTTAAACATGATACTTAAATAATATTTAAAGATATTACTCCCTCCGTCGTTTGCTACATTGCCTAAAAGGTCTGTTCCATACTCGTTTGTTGCATCTACTTTTGACAAAAAAGTAACAACACTTTTTAATATTATATTCTTCATACACTAATAACAAAAAATATCTAATTTATCACTTTAAATATAAACAACTATTTTCTTAAAACTCGTGCAAACAGTAAATGAGAAAATGAGTTTGGGACTGAAGGAGTAGTATCTACACTTCCTTTTCCTTTCTAATCGGCTAGTTTAGGCATTAGGCCTCCATTTGCCGTCCTACTAGTGTTAAATAGCACCTTTTATATTGCTAGTTGTCTATGTTTGTATCTAAAACTCAATTATGTGCAACTATAAATACTTGTAAAGTTGCATGCCAAATCATGTTATAAAGCTATGCATGATATCGAATATATCAAACCCAGCTTGTGTGTTACACTTGGACAAAGGCCTATTCTCCAAGTCCTTTTTAACCTGGTAGACTGGAATTTTAATGGTGTAAGAAAATACTTATGTTTATAAATTTGAAACAGCATCAAACTGGTAGGCAGTTTCAGATCTCAAGGAAGAATCATGTGACTAGGTTCCTGTCATCTTCTATATTAATATTATCAAACATTTGGTGAATATACTTTTTAGTACCTGTCCAGTGTGAGGCTAAATATAAACACAGGAAAATATTTTTAAGAAAACGATAAATCTATATTTCTTTTAAAATGGACTATTTTACCATTTCAAGTGAATTTTCCTCATTTTTAAAACCCCCAATGGGAATTTTTATGTGCATTTATTCTGAAAATACACGTGGTCCGAAAGACCCTTCCCCAGTAGGTCCTTTCCCTCCAACTTAAGCTACTTTTAATTAAAGCCTAGGGAAACATAAAATTATACTACTACTAATATTTTAGAGTAGCAACAACTTTGTTTAATACAAGAGAGAGCCCGATTCTTCAGATGTCTCCTACACTCACGCTGCACAAATAAAAGACATTCAACTAAAATTAAATATATCATTCTTCTTCAACAAACACAAGCCTGGAGACTGAAATACCTAATCAATTAAACAAATCACTGAAAAATATTCAATCAATCAATCAATCTGTTTTCTTTCTCTCTCTCCTAAATGAATCTTGGGTGCTCACACCAGATTCTATGGTCATCTTCATGCATGCAACCTCATTAAAGCTCACAAAAGCAGAATAATTTTCAACCTTTAATTCCTGCATTTTATTCCTTCCTCAATGAGATCTTCGCATTCCATCAATTCTTGAAAACAGGAATTCCCCTTCCTTTTTGCGTGGATTAGAATGTCAAAATCAGGGCTCCTCTCTCAAAAATCCCTCCTCTGCATGTTCTTGATTGCATCCACATTGTTAATATTTTCTTGGCTCTTACTCCTAAGATCAACAAATCAAAAATCCATCTTTCCCACAATCCCACAAACTCACTATCTCTCCATAATGGATCACAATTCAAGAAAATGCAAAGCCAACAACCAAATCCTCAAAGTATTCATGTACGATCTGCCCCCCGTTTTCCACTTCGGCCTCCTGAGGTGGAAACCCGACGGCCCCAACATCTGGCCCGACATCCGATCCACCCCGCCCGAATACGCGGGCGGGTTAAATCTCCAGCACAGCATAGAATACTGGCTCACTCTAGACATTTTAAGCTCCCAATTCTCCCGCAATCTCAGCGGCCGCAGCGCCATCAGAGTGCGAAATTCGAGCGAAGCTGACGTCATTTTCGTGCCCTTCTTCGCATCCATAAGCTACAACCGTTTCTCCAAAAAGCAGAAGCTGCAAAACGAGAAAAGCGTTAATGATATGCTACAAGAAAAGCTGGTTCAATTCCTGATATCTCAGGAGGAGTGGAAAAGATCAGGTGGGAAGGATCACATAATAGTTGCTCACCATCCAAACAGCCTCTTATATGCAAGAATGAAGCTTTGGCCTTCAATGTTCATTCTTGCAGATCTTGGGAGGTACCCTCCTACTGTTGCTAACGTCGAGAAAGACGTTATTGCACCGTACTATCACTTGATCCCCAGTTATAGCAACGATGAATCCGATTTTGATAGCCGTGAAACTTTACTCTATTTCCAGGGAGCTATATACAGGAAAGATGTAAGCACCATTGTCTGATTTATCTGATATCTCTCTCTCTCTCCATAAAGCTCATTTCCAATGTGATTTTGCAGGGGGGAGTGATTAGGCAAGAGTTGTACTACATGCTAAAAGATGAAAAAGATGTGCATTTTTCATTTGGGAGTATAAAAGGTGATGGTATAAACAAGGCTACAAAGGGTATGCAGTCATCAAGATTCTGTCTCAACATTGCTGGAGACACGCCTTCTTCTAACCGTCTCTTCGACGCCATAGCTAGCCACTGTGTGCCCGTGATCATCAGCGATGAGATCGAGCTTCCGTATGAGGACATTCTGGACTATTCCGAGTTCTGTATATTTGTGTCGACAGAAAATGCTCGAAGAGAAGATTTTCTGATAAAGTTGATCAGAGGTATAGGCAAAGAGGAGTGGACCAGAATGTGGAAAAGGCTTAAAGAAGTTGAACATTTTTTTCAGTACCAGTATCCATCACAGAAGGATGATGCTGTTCAGATGATTTGGCAGGCCATCTTGAGGAAGATTCCGGCTACCAAGAGGAAAATTCATCGGAGGGGTCGACTTTCCAGGACAGCAGTGGATGTAGCAGATACAGAGCTTCTTAGACCAGTTCCTGTTCCAAGAAACTTCTGGTGACAGCAATGGAAGGCTATTTGTGGGGTAGAAACCTCGTTGGTTGATTATACCGGGTATGATATCCATCGTTGATTTTATACGAATACGAGCATCTTGATTGCATGAAAATCGACGGCAAAATGCACAGGGAGTAGTTTCAGCAGAGCAGAGCTGGGATGACAGAATCTGGGTTCGTCCGAGTTTGTACAGCACTAGGGAAGATGCATTGGTACAAATCATTTCATATCAGTTAGATTGAAACTGGTGTACATTTTATACTTATTGTGAACCTGTTGGGGTTTGAATTATGAATAGAAATCGAAGAGGAAACAGAGAATACAAAAGAAAACATATCAGGGTTCAAAGATTGGACCTACATCCATCTACTGGTATCACTGCAGTTGCAATTGTAAAACAACAGAATACACATGCATGAGATTTGGTACTTTTGTAGATTTTTTTTAACACTTTTCAAATGTGAATATTATGCCTCATAGATGAGAGACGGTCCCATGCAAGACTTCCTCTAGTTCATATTGAATTTAATTTCATTAGAAAACTCAACAATCTGTAGTCAATTTCGTCTTCGTGTATGCTACCTACAGGTCTGGTCCTAAGCTCGGTCCACAAACCGAAGCGAGGAGACTTGCGTTAGATTCAGAGAAAAATTGAAAGGCACCATGATAGGTGTTGCCAAAGATAATGCCATGAAATTACAATCCAGATTCCTAATATAAAGGTCTCAAAATTGAAAAAGAGGATAATAAACTATCATGCCTCTAACTAAATGAATCTAAAGCATGAACACACTGCAAATCCTCCATTTAGTCAATGCATATCATACAAAACGACAGCAGACGTGATAACAATGAAAAAGGAATCCTCTATCCATTAATATTTCCACATGAACAGCCAAATATCTCATTCCCACAAGTTCAGCCAAATGTCTCGATGAGGAATCCCTTGTAGATGCTCATGAACTTGGCCACAAATGCTGCATATTGGTTAGAGCAACAGTGTATAATTTCAGTATGTTACTTTGTCACTGATATCACAAGGTGGTAAACACAATTTCATAACTAAATTATACAAAATAATTACAAAAGAAACAAGCGACTAGAGGGGTAAAAAATGAACACTGGATGCCTTTAGAGAGAATGCAGGATGATAAAATACAAGGAGTTGACATCACTTGTCGAAACTGCGATTTGGTGCAAGAAACTATGCTAAAAATACAGATACAGGCTGTCCAACAAGATGAAAGAATGCTTGTGTTGTGATGGAAAAGTCATGATACATATCTAATTTTCCTTCCGTCTCATTGAGCTAATTAGCTATACTGAAGTTTAACAATTAGATAATTAAGTCCAACAAAATGGAGAGATGCATAAAAAAAATTCACACAATCCAGTGTAATTGTTTTACATACCTTCGAGGTGAAATATTGCTTTCTGTCCAAGACGCAACCTATGCTCCTGTATAAACAAGAAATAGCTTTAGAGATATCCAAGGGAACTTAGTTTTGAACAAAAATTTATTAGTACAGCCTTTCTCAACATTGCTCTTAGATATCACAGTGATTAATTGGTGGATATGCTGCTTTTCTGCTTCCTAGATGCTCAAATTGTTATAATGCAGAGAAGGCTAATTGCCAATCTTTGATCATATCACAGTAATAAACAAATAAACTACTTTTCTAACACATTACTTGCAATATTCTCTAAAAAAGCCTGCAGGATGGTGAGCTATAAATTGGCCAAAACAGTCTATGTTGCACTTGATTGGAAGGGGGTGGGGGTTAGGAATATCAGCAAGGATCAATCAAAAATTTGAAGCATCAATATGTGCAATTTTTGGGAATAACTGAGAAGTCTGGCAGGCGAAATCGAACAATTGCAATGCTTTGTTGAGCCACATATAATATCTGAGAATTACTATATATTAAAATAAGCATGGAGTAAAATAGACGTGTACTGAAAAGCCAAAGAAAATGGACAAACCAAATAGCCTACACACTATAATTATTAAATTAATTTCTTCCAGTTAGACAGAACGATGAAAATCACAGTTCTGCCATAAACTTACGTAATATGCTGCCCAATGACAGGTCTCATGCTTTAGCTCAGAATCCAATTTCTTCAACAGCTCATAGAGTAACCTCTGCACACACACACAAAAAAGAAATCTTCAGCTTGATCTTGGAAGTGTTACCTACGTGGCTTTCACCCAAGGAAGCAAGTGGGGTAAGATAAGCACAAAGGCGAACCTTCAAAATGATTTCTGGAGGAATACAATTGATGAGTAGCTCGTACAGCTTTCCTCGGACCTCAAACAACCTACAAAACGTAATGTACTGTCTCTTAGACAGGATTGTGAAGATAGAAATAAATGTAATTACTTACTAAAAGGCAATTAACAATAGAAGGAGGGTCAGAGTAATAAGCTGTGCAGTGTAACTTCATAGTAGAAAAAGTTATTCATAACCTTTTTTTTTTTGACAGGAAGGTTATTCATAACCTTATCTCCCCTATTTTCTGTGAGGAGAATATTTTGCAGGAAAATAGCAATGTTGATCTTTTTACTAATTCTGGCGCTTAGTAGATTAAAAAATGGACATGGGAATGTTAGTTGCGTTCCTTCATATACCTATAATTTATATCTACCTGAACAAATTGCCAAGAGAAAAGTCACAGAAGGGTTCAAGAATTTTTAACACAAAGGGGCAAGTAAATATAAGTAACAGTGATAAGTTCTTTTCAGCAGCATTTTAACCATTATAATTGCATGCAAAAAAGTTTTATCATGACTAGGATCATATAGAGTAGTAATAAATTACACATGTCTTGGCGACAAGTCATTTATTTTGGCTTGTTCTCGACAATTCAAAGTTCATGATGGCAATCCCACATGAAAATGTGATGTGCAGGACAGGCATGGTTATAGAGACGTGACGTGCAAGGGACGCAAAGATCAGCGCCTCTAGAGGCAAGAGGCAGGCGATGTTGGAGGGGTGTGCCTTTGTGCCTCAAGCGCTCCTCCTGAACATCATTGTTTTCTCATTGCCATAAAATAGTTTTACGTACAGTTTTAGTAGTTCATATTACGTAATCAATAATTTAGTTTTTAAGAAATACATATTTATATTGAAGAACTAATACAGAGTAGGATGAATAAAATAATGTATAGACTAATGGAGTATCATTTATTATTTATGACATAAACATATTTTTTAATTACTTTTATATTTTCTGTGCCTTGTATTTAAGAGGCTTAGGTGTGCCTCGGGTGCCAAGGAGCCATTTGCACCTCAGTGCCCCTTGCACAGTTGCACCCCTACAACTATGATGCCGAGTATGCATTTTCAAAACTACCCACTAGAAAAAGCGCAAGGAATTAATTTAGCAATTTTTTTTTTTTTTTTTTGAAAATAAGATGATTTCAATAAAGTTAATAATGTTAAACCTTTTAGGACTCTGCTCCTTAAATATGCTTGTCGCAATTTCAGAAACATATTCCTCCCAATCCATGGGGGCTATTGCTTGATTGGCTGCAAAAGGATACCTAAACATAAAACAGCATGGGGATTAGTGCAAAATCAAGTAAGCATAGTTCGTTTACAACGTACAAAGAGTTCATTCCAAGGACAGGTTAAACAGTACTCAACTGCTGAACACGACAAGTTTCAAATGACAATATTGCTCTCCTAAGACTCCTGTTAGACTGCTGTGCTATTCGATCAGCAAATCCGGGCGGAAGTTGCAAACCTTCCTTCTTGCCAATAAATTCTAACACCTTCACAATCTGAAATTTAAAAACTAATACATCAAAAATAAGGCCTATATCACGACATGCTAGAGGGTGTCATGAAATTTAACATCCTGTAAGAAAAAGAAAGAAAGAGAAGGAAAAAAAAGGAAACCAAATAATTGAGAACCCCCATACACTTTCATTCACTATTCGAACCCAGCAAACATAATCAACATTCTAATTGTGAAAATTTTGCATGATTAGTGAGCAATATATGTTCCAATCTTATACATCACACAACAGGCTTAACAAAATGGCTGTTCTTTACTAGGCAAGTGAAAAGAAGAGAAGAGAAAAGATAATGACCTCTCCTTCTGCTGGTGCATTTATCCTCATATTCAAACAACGGGAACGAATGGCTTCAATAACCTTGGAGGAGCTGTTGCAGCACAGAATTAGTCGGCAAGATGCACTATATTTCTCCATTGTTCTCCGAAGAGAGTGCTGGGCTTCCCTTGAAAGTTTGTCAACCTCATTCAACATGAGAACTGTGGTGCACCATAAGACATCATTGGTACTTATAACAGCTGATTGAAGTTCATAACTAGTTGCTTATATATTTTGTCAGGATAACAAATAGGAAAAAAGTACTGGAAGACTTGATTCCGAATCTGTGGTGTCATATTCCTCTTCAGATTATTCCAACAACCAATTTTCATTCTATATCACGCAAGAAGCAGCAATAGAAGTATCTATACAAATTTTACCAGCCAGCTGTAATATTGATTTAGGCAACAAGTCCAGAATTACCTTTGAAACCCTTCTTCCCCTTGGTGTCAATTGGTCGATTCTTTGCCATTTCCTTGATTATCTCCTGAACCACATACCGGTCCTGGAATCCTGCATCACTAGGATTCAGTTCAACATGGTGCGAGCTTGATATTGTTGTGAGTTCTACGTCAATTGTTCTAGACCCAGCCTGCAAATACAGAATTATTTTACATTTAAACAAGATGGAAAACCAAACCATGCAATGGCTCTTCAGGGAGGAATAGAATATGCATTATTGAAAACATTTATTATGCCAAAAGTTTGGAAGAAATAAAACTCACATCAACTCTCCAGTTCTTGTTTTCCACTTTAACCTGCAAAACAACATTTTAAAGAGTCAACACTAAAGTATCCTTCATTCAAATAGAACAATGTACAACTTGCATTGGATAAAAGTCATACAGAAGTTTTACATTTTCCTTGTTCCTCATTGACAAAATAAAGAGTTAAGTCACTCTACAGAACTGGAAAAGCAGAACACAAACTAAAAACTACCCACACTGCTGTTCAAAAGAATTCCAAATTCAAAAAAAAGGGCAGAATAAAATCCCAAAAAAAAAAAAAAAAATGATTTCACGCAGTTCGAATGTCACATAAAAATGGGCTTTTGCAATGTAGAATGACACACCCCTTAACAATTGGACACAAATACTTCAGCTTTTGCACTACCCAAAGCAGTTCGCACATCCCTCTCCTTCACATCGCTAAATTTAACTCAAAGAAAAATCGATCACAGCGAAATTAAAAAGGAATAACTGATACGTGACCTTATCAGCTCCGGGTCCAAAGATTTGCTTGAGAAGGGCCATTATTAGGGTTTTCTTACCCGACCCAGATGGTCCATAGAATAGCAAATGGGGGCAATCCTGCTCTGTCACCTGTAATCAAACAAAAAATACGAAAGGAGAATAAAAAAACCTCGGAAGTTTTGCAAATCAAACGAATAATGATGTCAATTTTTGATTGATTGCAACAGTTACCAGTTTCTTGAGATTTTGGGCAATATCTTGGTGAACCAAAACCTTATCTAGGGTTTTGGGACGATACTTATCCACCCACAACATCTCTTGTTTCTTGTTCAAGAATTTCACACACAAGTGAGAAGGGAGATGGTCTGTGCGCGGTGAGCCAAGAGGAGAAGTGGCGGGAATTGGTTCTGTTGAAGAAAGAAAACACACTGAACTGAAGTGTAATGTTATTATATCACTTGCTTATTATGTTAAACGGGCCGTTGGCCCAACAACGGGCCCATTTAGCTTGGGAAATTTGGGCCCAAATTTATGATTTATAATTGGGTCCGACTATATACCCCTCCATGTTTATTAGATACCTCCACTCACTTAATCTATTCATTCTATTTTAAATAATTATTAAATACACCCACTGGAATACTAAAAGTCACAAGAACACAAAGTTTTCGATTAGAAGTTTTCGAAACTTACTTCATATTTCGACTGTCAGTTTTCGAAATCCAGGTAAGCAAAATTGCAAAAGTTTCTGGAAGCCATTTTCGGCAATATATTTTCGAAATTAACTTATTATTTCGACAATATGTGCTCGAAATTTGAATTTTCGACATTATGTGTTCAAAATTTGTTTACATTTTTTGATGTTTGTTTTCGAAAGTTTTTAATAATGTGTGAGAATTTATTGCAGCAAAATCAAATGCGGTTTCAAAGAGGAAACTTCATAAATGGAAGTATCATTAACATGGTAAGTTTGCAGTAATAATCTTTCACAAATATCAAAGAAATAACAGAAGATCGAACTCCACAGCTAGATACATTGTGAATAAAGAATCAATCTATTTCCAATATGCATAAATGAATCAGAATATATGAAAATTTATGAATATCCTGTGCGGTGGCGGTCGGCGACGGGGGCGTTCGGCGACCTGGCGCTGCGTGTGGCGGTCGGCGGCCTTGACACTGCGTGTGGAGGTCGCAAGGTTGCGTGGCGTGTGGAGGCCGCGGGGCGCCTAGCGGTGGTGCCTGGCGGTGGCGGTCGTGGTGGTGCCTGGCGGAGGCGGTCTCGGTGGCGCAGCGAGCAGATGGCGTTGTGGTGGTCCGTGCGGCTGCTACTTGTGAGTGTGGGGCGATGGTATGAAAAGAGGAGGGTTTTTGTGGGTGTATGAATCTTTTTAATAATATTAGAAAGGGGTAATTTAGTTTGAATAATATTAGATTAAGTGAGTGGGTGTATCAAATAAGTATGGAGGGGTATATAATCGGACCCTTTATAATTTTGTATAAAATCGGACCAATACTGGAGAAATATAAATTTTTAGCATTTAAATTAAGAAATTTAATCTAGATTCTAGAACTTGAATTTAGACATTAAAGGTTTTTCCCCCTAAAATTAGATAAGTATATAATTTTAGAACTCATTAAAATTCAATCTTATATTATAAAAGTAGAATACATCTACCTCAAATGTTGCCAAGTGTAACTTTTAATAAACTGCCACGTGTTCATCTAAAAAAATCCCCAATTATTTTTGTAGAACCCACCATTCTCTCCACATTTCTTATTTATGATATTAATTGGAGATTAATAACTGAAAAAACCTTAATTGAAGATATATTCTGCGTGCTTTTTCCCTTTTCTCTAACGCAGCGAAAAGATTAATAATTGAAAGAACGGTAAGAGACAACATTTAACTTTCCTTTTCCCCTTTTTCTCTAATGCAACGAGGCACAATGTTGCCAGATATCAATTTAAATGTGTAGCATACTTTTGTCGGCGGAAGCGGATATCCCCGGTTCATGGTTTGGGCCCTTGTTCCTCAAACTGCTAATGAGTGGTTTAAGGTAACTGCTCCATTGTTCTAATTTTTGTGCTTTTATTGTAAACATAGATGTGATATACTTAGTGACACAATGATCAGGAGGGCTGAAATGAAGCGATTTACAGCCAAGTTTGTGAAATTGATGAAGCAACAAAATCTTTATGCATCCAAGGTGGACCAATTATTTTGTTACATCTATAATATTTTCTAAAATTGATAAGTGTTACTCTACTCTTATTAGGAATTATCTTATATAGTGAAATTCCATTCCTATAACCGTGGTTTTTTTTTTCTTTTCAAGTAAATTTTTTTATCCGTTCATCTTATAATTTTAGACCTTATTTTAAGGAGGGATAGTTATATGCTTCGCAGAAAATTCTTAGGGGCATCACAACATGCATATTACGAGCAAAAGAAATAACTCATCAAGATGAACAATGATCGAATCAAGGGTATATGTTCTCATACAAATTTTGCTTGATTTAGAAATAATGTTATTTGATTTTAAATTTACTTAAATATTTTGTAAGGCTTGATGATATATTTAAGATTTTTCATGGAAGATTCAATTCAAAGGTATGCATTTTTTAACTAATCATATGTAATTGTAGTTGACCGAGTACGGGGATTGCCGCTAAATTTTCCCATTTCTACCTTTGTCTTGTTCCAAGCGGAGGTCATGGGTTAGTAACCCCAGATTATGGATGTATCTTGATTTTTTGACATCCCAGCTATGACTATGTTCGGTTATATCTTGATAAATCTAGGTGAAGAATTTTGTCAAAGAAAAAATTCACGTGTCTCATTAGTATGAAATTGGATTGGAAAACGTGAATTGGAAATGCCGCAATTTTTTAATGATGTGATAGTGTAGTGAGGATAATGTGGTACCTGATTTGTACTAGAACGAGGCTGGTGACTTGAACCGAAAATACTAACTTTCTACTAGTAGTTTTCCCGCAAACGTACGGGTTCACTATAGTATTGGCAAGTATATGGACCAAGTATTATCGAACCCAAGGGAGGTATGCATGCGAATAGATCCCTGAAGATCTACGCGTCGTAGTTAATATGAGTGTATGTTTGGGGATTGAAAATTATTAAATCTAAACTATTCTACTCTACTAATGCAAAAGAAAGAAATGAGTTAATTATCTAAGAGTTTTGTCTCAAATATAAAAGGGTGATGCTCAGGATAGGAACCCCTACGTATACTAACGGAGTTGGTACGGTAACTAAAATAATCGTGATGTGCAAGTATTAATCCTAAGTGCACTAAAACTAGGCAATCAACTTCTCTAATCTAGCACGAGATTGAAAGACTAAAAGCTCAAGAATTACCCCTAATACTTCGTCAAATCAACCTACTTCACTAATTCACTAAACAAGTTATATGGATCATGCTTAATTATTGAGACCCTTATTTATCTAAGGTGATGCGGTCGTCCTCCCTAGAATAACTGGTAGATTATAAACCCCTTCTAAAACCCTCTCGTTAAGCCTATTCGTTATTAAAGAGTGATATGGTCGTCCTCTCTCTAACAATTTTCGTACTCAATTCCAAGATAATTTTAGGGTTTATTTTAAGAATTCAATTAATTAAGAGAATTAAAACTAAGCATCACGAGTTATCCTAATTACGTACCAACGTCCTACTTCTACGAGTTCATCATATCCTAAGCATGCAAGGGTTCTAGCCTAACATTGTGGTTTGAATAATAAAAATAATCACAAGAACAATAAATATATGCATAATTGAATTAACTAATAAAATCAAGAACATAAACGAAAGAACAAATTAAAGTCTCCAAAGAAATCTATATAAATCTGAAAAACTAGGGTTTATCGACTCAAAGAGTAAAGAAAGAAAGAATTAATCTAATACGTTCAAAAGAAATACTAAAACTAAGAATTCGTAAATTAAAACCTCGATTACAACGTATAAAAATCTTCCAATCTCTCTCCCAAACTTTCTCCTCGCTCAAAATATGTAAAAATATGTGTTGGTATGTGTTGATATGCTTGGAAAAAGGTATAAATAGGCTTGGGATCGAATTTGGACATTTTTGGACCAACATACGCATTTGCTCGAGTATAGGTCGAGCACTAAGTGCACGACCACTCGTGCACCGAGTGCACGACCAATTGAGCTCGAGCACTTTTCGGCAGCAGTACACATGTTCGTAAAATCTTCATATCTCCTCAACCGGGAGTCCGTTTTGGCCGATTCAAAGTCCTACGAACTCCTCTTTTCACCCTTCATCCATCTATGAAAACTAAAGAGACAAATTCATCAGTTTATAAAAATGATACTCAAATGACTCTAAACACTCATAAAAAACACTCAAAACATGGGCAAATCGGGCACCAAAACATAACAATTTCACGCCTAATCAGCTGGCCTATGATCAAGACACACCTCAAGGTACTGCTACTGAAATATAGCTTACCATTCTGAATTATTTGGGAATCTAATTGAAATGAATAAATTTGTGATGAATATTTTATATTAGCATTAATACCTTCTTCTGCTAATGTATTCCTTTTGAGATTCATTCTTAAATTTGTTTCACACAATTTTCCATTTTTTAACAGGTCAGTTAAGTTGGAGTAAAGTTGGTACTGTAGAGTGAAATATTGCCATAATTTTGTTGGAGTCTGCCATTTTCCCTTACCGTTATGGTTTTTGCCATATAATCAACCAAAGACCGGGAAGAAAATATGGTTGATATCGTAGATCAGTAAGTATCATTGATTAGGCATGAAATTGTTAGATTTTAGAGCTCGAATTGCCCATGTTTTGATTGATTTCGTTGAATATTTAGAGTCAATTGAGTACTATTTTCATGAACTAATGAATTTACCTCTTTAATGCTCATAGATGGATAGAGGGCGAAAAATGGAATTCTTAGAACTTTGAATCGACTCAAACGGATGTCCGGATGAGAAGATATGGAAGAAATACGAAAAGTATCAATTCAAGGGAGCAAAAGTATCACTGGAGTACACAAGCAAGAAGAACTCGGGCACTCAGTGCACGAGCACTCGTGTACTGTGCTCGAGCGGTCCTTGGTCATGCACTCAGTGCACGAGTACTCGAGTACACTGCACAAGTGATGTCAAGTCGTGCACTAGAGGTTGTGCACTTTTTGGGTTCTGGAGGATTGGTGCGCTCAAGTTGCACGAGCTCGTGCACTAAGTGCTCGAGCTCTACTTGAGCTTACGTGATTTTGGCCAAATAATTCCTGATTCGACCCGTTGCCTATTTATACCCCTTTCGAACACGTTTTTGGACACCACTTCACGCATAGAGATAGATTTTAGAGAGAAAAGAGCACCAAGAGTTCGATGAAACATATTTTACTTTTGATCGAGGTTTTTACATTACAATTTGATCGTTTAGAGTTGGATTTTGTTAATTTGATTATTCGTTCTTTGATACTTGACACTTGAGACTTCTATTTTCGTATTAATTCGATTATACTTTAGATTTTAATTCTTCCTTAAATCCTAGTTTATGTTATTTAGTTTTTCAATTCAATTCGTCATGTCTATGCTCGTTGCTTGTTTAATTACTTTCGTTATCGCTAAAACCATGCTAGGCTAAAACCCTTGTAGGCTTGAGGTAGGATGAACTCGTAAAAGTAGGACGTTGGTACATAATTAGGGTAACATGTGATGTTTAGTTTTAATTCTCTTAATTAATGAACGCTTAAAATAAATTCCAGATTTACCTTTGAATTTAGTACGAAAATTGTTAGAGAGAGGACGACATTATCACTCTTTAATGACTATTAGACTTAATGAGAGGGTTAAGAAGGGATTTATTCATCTACCGGTTTATCTAGGGAGGACGACCGCATCACCTTAGTTAAATTAGGGTCTCTTTAATTAAGCACAATCTATTAACTTGTTTAGTGGATTAGTGAAGCCGATTGATAGGATAAAATATTAGGGTTTAATTCTTGAGCTTTTAATCTTACAATCTTTTACTTAGGTTATTTCTTGTACATCACGGTTATTTTGATTATGTACCGGCTCCGTTAGTATACGTAGGGATTCCTATCCTGAGCATCACCCTTTTATATCTGCAAATAATCTTTAGTTAATTAATTTCATTCGTTCTTTAGCATAATTAGTATAATTTAGTTTAGAATTAATTTCTTAATAACCTGAAAACATACACACATATTAATTACGACGCGTAGATCTTCACAGATCTATTCGCATACATTCCTTCCCTTGGGTACGATATACTTGGTCCTTATACTTGCTGATACTACAGTGAACCCGTACGCTTGCGGATTAACTTCTAGTAAAAGCTAGTAAAGTTTGGTTCAAGTCAATGGCGCCGTTGTCGGGGATGGTGATGTATGTCTATTGAGTAAGACTTGGAGGTAGTTTAGTAGTTAGTAGTGAGTGCTTTATTTTTCTGTTTAATTCTTACGTGTTCGGCAATTGCGTTTTGATTCTTCTGTTAGTGTTTCAGGTTTATGAAAACACGCTTGCAAGGACATACAAGCGAGGAGAGAATACAGCTTGATCCTAAGACAATAGCAAGAAGGAACAAAGCTTTTTTAAGAAGGATGAACACTGCCGGAGGAGAGAACAACAACATGAACATCAGTAATGAGTTGGATGATGCTGCGGCTAAGTTAATCAGGAAGTGGAACGGGTTGAGGGCACTGGAGAGAATAGCTGTCAAAATTAAGTCCCGTCAGGGGAAAGCCAGAGCCAAAACCCGGCTACACATAATCAAAACAATCCAGCTCACAACCTTGTTCAACATCCTCAAAACAACCCTGTCTACCCACAAAACAACTAACCTTATCCTTACCCATACCCACCATATCCTTATCCATCATACATGTATCCTCCACCTCCTGCTTATAACCAACCACCAGTTCCACAAGTACCTATACCACCCGTCTATCCTCAGCACATTCTTTAGAATGCTGATCACGATGTAGCAATCCGAAGAAGGTTTGTGGCACAGCCGCAACGGTATTACGATGGAGTGGCATTGCCTCCAGTAGAGGCAAACAACTTCTCTATCTCCCCAGGAATCTTGAAGTTACTTACTGAAAATCAATTCAAGGAGGAGGTCGGGAAGGAGAATCCTCATACCCATTTGAGAAGTTTTCTGATGATTGCCTCAACTTTCAATTATAACGACATATCTGAAGATGCCAAGAGGCTCAGGCTGTTCCCGTTCTCTTTAACTGGAATAGCAAAGGAGTGGTATGACAATACGCTCCCACGGGGAGGTGTAACCACATGGACCGAGCTCGAGCGTCTGTTCCTCGAGCGATTCTACCCTCCGTCTAGAACGATCAGAGCAAGGATAGAGATCTCGTCTTTCCAGCAAAAGCCAGGAGAGGACTTACGTCAGGTTTGTGAGAGATACTCTAACATTCTCATTGAGTGTCTGCAGCACGGGTATAACGAGGGGGATATTATGGCTTTCTTCTACTGTGGAGCCAGCAAGGCAGGTCAAGCCCATCTTGATGCATGTGCTAGTGGAGCATTCTTGAATTATGGTACAGCTAGGTGTAGAGAGATCGTTGATAACATTGTCAAGAATGTCGGGCAATGGAACGAGGACCCAGAATTTCAGAGAGCATATCAGTTGGAGGAGAGTGAGGGAACGAGGAAGCTGTTGATGGCGATGATGGAAAAGATAAACAACATTGAGATTGGGCAAAATCTGGTTGTAGGGAATACGGTAGTGAGTGAGAAAGTGGACAAGCCCACAGGTCAGCAAGAGGTAGCCAACTATATGAGAGGCCCTTATTACAATCAGAATGGCTACCAAGGTGGAAATTATCAAGGGCGACCAACTTATGGGCAACTGTTTGTACCACCAGGTCCACAGCCTCCTCAGAATCAGTGGAGAAACAACCAAGGCTATCAAGGAGGACAGCAGCCTTCTCAGAACCAATGGAGGAAGAACCAGAATATCTCATATGCCAATCTGAAGGCTGGAATCACAGTTCCTCCAGGTGTTGATCCAGGTTCAAAGCCCCCAGGTGGTGAAGGCGGTTCCTCAACTGAAGAGATGTTGCGAGCGATCCTCCAGAAGGTGGAAGAAGGAAGCAAGAGATTATCCTTATTGGAGTATGATGTGAAGGAGTTACTCAAGAAAAACGATTAGCGTGATCAAGAACTCCAGAAGAGAGATGTGGAGCTGAATAGAATTCAGCAAGAGAACAATAGGCGGTTCAATTTGATGGAGTATCAAATTAGTCAGATCGCGAAATCATTGGGTAGAGAGACGGGTAAATATCCTTCTATGCCGGAGGGGAACCCGAAAGAGCAATGCAAGGCGATCCAGCTAAGAAGTGAAACCAAATATGATGATCCTCAGGTGCCTGCTGACTCGGAGACGCTCCAAGAAGAGGTTGAGATAGAAGGGAAAGAGCATAAGGAAGATAGAGATGAGATTGAGGAGGTAGAAGTTGAGAAAGGGGTTGAGGGTGAAGGCACTCAAAAGAGCAAAGAGCCTGAAGAGGAAGACATTGAGGAGATTGAGAGAATCTCAAAGTGGAAGAAGGCAAAGAAAGCAAGGAAGAATGTGAAGGAGACCGAGCGAGATGAATGGGGGGTACCCAAATCGGTGATACCCGTCCCATATCTGCAGCGCTTTATAAAAAAGAAGCTAGATGAGAAGTTTGCTAAATTCCTTGATGTATTTAAAAAGCTACATATTAAAATTCATTTTTATGATGCTTTGGAACAGATGCCTAATTATGCCAAGTTCCTGAAGGACTTGATAGCTAAGAGATGGCGAGTAGATAAGCCCAAGTTGGTGCAGTTGAACCATGAGGTGAGCGCATTAGTGCACAAGGCGCTTCCCCCGAAGTTGAAAGATCCCGGGAGTTTCACTATCTTATGTGATATCGGGAATGGAGTCAAGAAGGGAGCATTGTGTGACCTTGGAGCGAGCATCAATCTTATGCCCTTGTCGTTATTCAAGAAGTTGGAAGGTGGATAACTTCAACCGACAATGATGACGCTTCAACTAGCTGACCGGTCTATTACTCGACCTCAAGGTGTGGTTGAAGACGTCCTTGTTAAAGTTGGAGATCATATTTTCCCAGCCGATTTTGTGGTGCTAGACATGGAGGAAGATGAGCATGTACCTCTGATTTTGGAAAGGACTTTCTTAGCTACGGCCGGGATGGTGTTAGATGTGGCGAATGAGAAGATCACATTGAAAGTTGATGATAAGAAAGTGAAGATTTTCCTATATGAGGCCATGAAACACCCGAATGAGGATGAGAGATGTCATTCAATTGATACAATTGATCCTTGTGTTGAAGACACACCTCCTATCTCTAACCTTTCTTATAGTCATGATTTTAATAGTCCTTCACTTAATGATTTAACCCATGAGCATTATGATCTTGATTGTTTTGATAGGGATAAAGGAAAAGAGTAGTTGAGGGATGGAGAGCTTAAAAGTGTGGATGTGGCCCAGTTGGAGAGGAAAGGAGGAGTTGAGGTTAAGAATAAAAAATCCAAGAAGTGGGTACATCTGTGGAGAGCAAGAAAGAAGAAAGTGAAACCACCGCCGGCGGTGAAGAAGGAGGATGGGAAGCAAGCGAAAAACTTAGACATCTTCTCTTATGAGAATAAGGGAGGTAAATTTGAGTATCATGTCCCATAAGCTCCTTTGAGCTCGGTCCGGCATGAGGACCTTAAAAATAGCGCTGAATGTGAGGCAACCCATTTTTACTTGCTTTTGAGTGTTTTTTAGTTATTAGGGTGTTGTTTTGAGTCGTATGTTTTAACCTCGTATTTGAGTGAGTTGCTTGTAGGATTGTCTCGAGGGAATAAAGGTATCATGGAGTTATTCAGATTGAAGGGACCAACTCGAGACAAGGGAGTATGCCAAGTTGTTGAGAGAAATTGAATTATCTGGATGAGGTAACCACCACCCCAAACTTAGACCGCTTCACAAGGTCGGAGTTTGGGGGTGGAGTTTTTATATGTTTTATGGTTACATTGCACAGGCGCACACCCTCTCTGTGAGTTGATTTTGGTTATATATTGAGCCTTGAGATGCTCCTTGAGCTGATATTGATTTGATGTGCTACTACATATTTCATGTCTATCAATTCTGTTATGCTTGTTGATTGCTATCTTTGAGTGTGAGTATGAGTTGGTGAGTTGTGAAGTTGAGTTAGGGAGTCTATTGTGTGAGTGTAGGAGTTAGAGTTGATTTGAGAGGGAACTCGTATGCTTACAAATTGTCTTTTTGAGTACTTGTGTAATAAGAGTGAGGATTCACTAGGACTAGCATGGATGTGAAAGTTGTGAGATTTGAGTCTGTGTGAGATTAAGATGCATTATATTGATCTCTTCGTTTGTGAGTGGGTCGTCACCTTAGAGAATGCTAGAACTTGTGTGTGTTCTCACTTCTTGATTGTGTCTAGTTTGATATGCCGAAAGTGATATTAGGCCATCTTTGATTTGATTGAGTCACTTAGCCAAATTTTCCCTACCAATGACATTTATCCCTTGTTAGCCTGTTTGAGCCTTAACATATTGTATTTGCTAGCACATTTTAACACTTATCCAAATTCAAAAATTCTTTTTGTCCCAATTTGAGTGGAGAATAGGAAAAGTATGAATGAGGAGGGATTTAGTTGAGTTGAGAAAGGGAATTATGATGGTTGAGTTGTGATAAAAGAAGGGTGTGGTGAAGTTCTGAGTTGTGGGGAAGAACAAAATTTTGAGAATGAGCAAAAGAAAAATGAGCTCATATGTATGTGCGAAAAAGAAAAGTGTGGTGATTGAAAAAGTGAACTGAGTTAGAGAAAAGAAAAATTGAAGTGTTGAAAGTAGAGGAATTGAAAAGTGTATTGGATGAAGATGTTTGAAGTATTTTGTTCCTCGTCTTGAAGTATTGAAATTTGATTTTTCATTCTACATTCACTTAAGTCACTTACCCCATATAGTTACTCCACCTGTCCAAAGAGCCTACATTACAACCTTGATAAAGTCCTTTTTGATTCGGCATTGATTTCTAGGGTATGGTCGAAGTGGAGAGTGCGTACAAGCCTATGGCTGCTGAAATGTGTGATTGATTGATTGAGAGAGTCCCTTATCATTGATATACACTTGTGAGGGAGTGAAAAACATCGTTAAGTGCACATCCATGTTTGATTTTGGTGGTTCCTGCTATTATTGCATAAGCATGATGAATGGGGTGAGTTTTGTATACGTGAGCTCGATTACTTGCATGATTTGATTCTTGATTCAATCCTAACAATTTTACTTGACTTATTATTTCGTTGCTTGAGGACAAGTAACATGGTAAGTTTGGGGGGGTTGATTAGGCGTGAAATTGTTAGATTTTAGAGCTCGAATTGCTCGTGTTTTGATTGATTTCGTTGAGTATTTAGAGTCAATTGAGTAATATTTTCATGAACTAATGAATTTGCCTCTTTGATGCTCATAAATGGATAGAGGGCGAAAAATGAAATTTGTAGGACTTTGAATCGACTCAAACGGATGCCCGGATGAGAAGATATGGAAGAAATACGAAAAGTATCAGTTCAAGGGAGCAAAAGTATCACTGAAGTACACAAGCAAGAAGAACTCGTACACTCAGTGCATGAGCGCTCGTGTACCGTGCTCGAGCAGTCCTTGGTCGTGCACTCAGTGTACAAGTACTCGAGTACACTGCACGAGTGATGTCAAGTCGTGCACTAGGTGCACGAGCTAAGGAGGTCGTGCACTTTTTGGGTTCTGGAGGATTGGTGCGCTCGAGTTGCACGAGCTCGTGCACTAAGTGATCGAGCTCTACTCGAGCTTATGTGATTTTGGCCCAATAATTCCTGATTCGACCCGTTGCCTATTTATACCCCTTCCGAACACCTTTTTGGACACCACTTCACGCATAGAGATAGATTTTAGAGAGAAAAGAGCACCAAGAGTTCGAGGAAACATATTTTACTTTTGATCGAGGTTTTTACATTACGATTTGATAGTTTAGAGTTGGATTGTATTAATTTGATTATTCGTTCTTTGATACTTGACACTTGAGACTTCTATTTTCGTATTAATTCGATTATACTTTAGAATTTAATTCTTCCTTAAACCCTAGTTTATGTTATTTAGTTTTTCAATTCAATTCGTCATGTCTATGCTCGTTGCTTGTTTAATTACTTTCGTTATCGCTAAAACCATGCTAGGCTAAAACCCTTGTACGCTTGGGGTAGGATGAACTCGTAGAAGAAGGACGTTGGTACATAATTAGGGTAACATGTGATGTTTAGTATTAATTCTCTTAATTAATGAACGCTTAAATAAATTCCGGATTTACCTTTGAATTTAGTACGAAAATTGTTAGAGAGAGGACGACCTTATCACTCTTTAATGACTATTAGGCTTAATGAAAGGGTTTAGAAGGGATTTATTCATCTACCGGTTTATCTAGGGAGGACGACCGCATCACCTTAGTTAAATTAGGGTCTCTTTAATAAGCACAATCTATTAACTTGTTTAGTGGATTAGTGAAGTCGATTGATAGGATAAAGTATTAGGATTTAATTCTTGAGCTTTTAATCTTACAATCTTTTACTTATGTTATTTCTTGCACATCACGGTTATTTTGATTATGTACCGGCTCCGTTAGTATAAGTAGGGATTCCTATCCTGAGCATCACCCTTTTATATCTGCAAACAACCTTTAGTTAATTAGTTTCATTCGTGATTTAGCATAATTAGTATAATTCAGTTTAGAATTAATTTTCTAATAACCTGAAAACATACACTCATATTAACTACGACGCGTAGATCTTCAGGGATCTATTCGCATACATTCCTTCCCTTGGGTACGATATACTTGGTCCCTATACTTGTTGATACTACAGTGAACCCGTACACATGCGGAGTAACTTCTAGTAAAAGCTAGTAAAGTTTGGTTCAAGTCAATCATCACTTCTACGGCAACAAATACATCTTCAATCCTAAACTAAGACTAGGATTTTATTTATTTGGTGTACCATTTTGTACATATAAACATGACTAGGTGCAGTGTTCTAAAAGTCGCTAGTCGCTAGTCGGTCGGTCTACTGGGGGGACTAGCGACTAGAGCGACTAGTCGAGGACTAGTCGGGGACTAGTCAAAACCATCTAAATGAATAAAATAATTAATTTTGAATAAAATTAAATAATTAATAATATATTAAATACATAAAAAAATTAACACCACCACTATATACAACAGATTACAGAATACAGAGTATTCATTAATATCATTATTCAATAATTATTAATCAATTACCTAGTGTTAAATAATAGATAGCATTCAATAATCAATAATCAATAATCATTTACATATACAGAGTATTCAATAATCATTAATCAATTACATATATCAGTATATGGCTAAAAATATATGGCTATCACTGTTGTTCGATTTAGCCTAACAGTAGTATATACCTAGTGATCTTACAGAGTACCAGCGCAGCGTGAGAACGGAGGTTTGCACGGTGGCCAGCGTACTAGGGAGTGCTGCGTGCAGCGGCGGTGGCCAGGGAACGCTGCACGCGGCGGCCTTTTCGATGGTGAACGACAGCACCGGCGGCGATTCAACTTCTCACTCTCACAGCGTGGGTTTGATTTGAAACTGGCGATCCCCAATTCTATTTCAGGGTTTTAGATTTTCAGATTTTGTAAATGATATTAATTTAATTAAAAAAATTGGCGACTAGACGGCTTAGTCGGCGATTACACGATCCTAGTCGCCGACTAAGAACAATACCGTGTTTTTTGGGCATGTAGAGGTTTATCGGGTCGGCCTAGGGCCGACTAGGCCGACTTTTAGAACACTGACTAGGTGTAACATTGAATAAAAAATTGGATGAATAATTAAGACCTAGAGATATAGGTTTGAAAATTGAAAAATGTTAGGTTAAGATTTTTGATGTGCATGGATGTAAGAAGCTTTAATAAATTATATAATAGAATAGTTATTTTCAAAGCTGTCTATGTAGCAAAATGCGACCTATAACAATGGATAGCCCTATTATTGCAGAGAATTAGTGCACTACAGCAGAGTCATCCATTTGTTTTAGTTGTGTAGATGTGTAGACTGTTCATTATCACTTCCAAAAAATGTTGTCAAGTTTCTATGTATTTGTTATACAGGCCTGTTGTTTTTATCTTGATAGTTATTTCTGTTAAATATCCCTCTGTTATGGAATAAGTTTTGCATACTTTTGATTCGCTTCTTTACTATTTTATTTTCCCATTTTTACATTGTTGTTCATTTGTTTTCTTTTAGGTTCACATTGTGTTTCTCATAAGGACTTAGTTTAATCCAAACACTCCTCAAACATTTGACATAAAACCTTTAAACTACTTTCACCTTCCCACTTGCTTATCCTCTGTCTTTGTGCAAGTTTTCCAATATATCTATATATAAATAATACATTACTCGGGAAGAATAAATAGTATAGGGAAAAGAATGACATGCATTGAGCAATCAAGTACCTCAAATTAAGAGAAAAGAAGGCAAGGTTTGCTCAGAAAAGGAGAGAATGGTAACTAAAACCTAAAGTTAGCTAAAAATCATTGAAAGAAAATGAGTTTCGAGAGGAAAACTCATGGAGACATTGATGAAAGTAGAGATGATATTTTGCTTATGATTTTTTTATCATGTTGACAAACCTAATATTTGTATGTTTATACATAGTTATATATAAATACTATAGGAGATCATTTCCTTATTTCATGATTTTAAGACTTAAAGATGATGAATGGGTATACTAGGCGAATGAAGTAGGGATGTTAACTGGAATTATTGTAAGTTGTTTGAGCCTTTGGGAAAGAAAAATGCTTGACAATATTTGATTCAAGGGTATAGAGGATGCTATGATTTTATATAATTTAACAAACCAAAAAACCCTAACCATGGTTATTAATGATTTTCAATTGTTGTAGTGCAGATTTTCATTCATTGTATTTTGTAGCATCAATAATGAACTCACTATCCAACACATATTTTTCTGCTATTTTTCTTTTAAAAAAAAGGTTAGTAGGCATGAATAAATTAAGAGGCATAAAGTGGTATAATAATATTGATATTATTTTAGTATGAAAAGGTGAGATAAATATTTTATTATGATGATTGGCTGGATGTAATAATATATTTAGTATTTTTAATATATTGATTGGTAGAGTGTATTAATTTGTAAAATAATATGTAAAATACTAATATACCCTTTAGTTTGAGGAAGAAAAGAGAGGATGGACTAGGAAGAAGAGGGAGCAAAAATGTCACTTTACTTTCTTTGCAGCCCATAATAAATTAGTAAGGGTGGGGAGGTAAGGATGTAAGATAATATATATTGATTTCACATATAAAAACCCTACTTTATACTAGGCCAAGGGTAATAATTATAGATCCATATTAAATTTATATGTGCTAACCAAGCAACTTACAAAAGTAATAATACCCCACTTGTATGGGTTGTATATGATCTTATATGGCCTACCAAGTGGAGCCTTAGTTTATTATAAGATGGTAGATTTGTTACGATATCAGAATCGCATTTTGAAAATCATTTAAATAAGTGATATATTGATTAGAATATTTTTATTCTGACTATTCTATATTTTTTTTTATCATTGCTATAATTGTAGATTTTGTGAATCTATATATGTTACATTATCTACCTTTGATTTATTTTTCTTTTTTTATGCAGGTATAAATTTGAATTTGTAAAAATTATTCGAGTAGTTGGTCTCCAGAAACTCACTACAAGAAAATAAAAAAATTACCTACGAAATTAGTATAGTGCCAACATAATTTTCCAACAAATTTTTTTTATAGTGCAAAAAATTCTAATCATGTAGGCACCTTTATTCCTCAAGCTACTAGCAATTTGTTCGAGAAATAAAATTTCTAGGCATTAACAAGTAATTTACCTATAAAAATTTACTCACAAACAATTTTCCTACTAAAATTCTATAGATAAAATTTTTAGTAGATAGATAATGAAAATATCTATATAATTAAAAAAATTTGTATTAAAAAATTTGAATTTTATTGTAACTCTTAGCCTTACAACCAAATTACAACAAACCTGTGCAAAATGAAACCCACAACGAGAGCTAGGAAAACAATGAATTTCTTAACTAAATTCATGAGACTTAATCTTCTATTGCGTCAAAACATAGTCACAGGAGAATGAAATCCACAAGTGGTCAAATTAGTCATACAAGAATATACAGGATCACTGAAAAATTTACGAAAACAGACTAGTGGTCATGTATTATACTACTAAACTAGTACGATCCCCGCGAATTTCGCGGATTTTCGACAAAAAATGTTAGACTTATTTTTAAAAACGTTATATAAATATGTTTTAATTAATTTGGTTATCTAATTATTAATTTTTTATTTTTGGCAAATGTATTAACGTATGTTGGCATATCGTCCTAATTGGACAAAATAAAAAAGAGTCTCCTAGTTTTGCAAGTTTGTAAAGATATCGTCTTAATTAATTTTGCAAGTTCGTAAATATATTATCTCAATCTTGCAAGCTCGTAAAAATAGTGTCCTAATTGAACAAACACTCATAAAAAACAATGTCCTAAATAACAATTTTTCTGTTATAGCCAATTTAGTTGAGGTAACGAAGAGTATTAATTAATTTTAATTTAAAGAACATTAATTGGTTAAAATAAAGTGTATCTAAAAATAATTATAAGTGGTTCATATATGAAATATATTAATTCCAAAACATACTCTCAATACTAACCACTAACATTTACCGATCAAAAATATATATATATATTTTAATGTGTCCACTTTTTTACCCAAATTTTCTTACATATTTGATACATGTCCATAAATTTTACGGTTTGTCTTATTTTGGTCTCATTCTCGTCGAGAATTTTAGTTTGGTCACGTAATTTATCATGTGTCCACTTTTAGTCTAAAAAATTTAAGTCTTCAATTTTGGTCCCGTAACTCTTACAATTTGTCCAATTTTGTCCTATTTTTTCCAGTAATACAAAAACAATTACATTTCTTATCAAGTGGCTCGCGTGCCGACGGAACTGAGAGGTTTCCGTTCTCCTTACTAACATGGTTGCCAAGTGGCCTTTTTTTACACTATAACAAATAAACTAATAATAATAATAAAAACAAACTAAATTAAACTAAACCAACAAAAAAAAATTAAAAACTAAAATAAATATACTATTCTTCCCCAGACTAATCCCTCTCAACTGCCACCTCCCCAAAACCCCAATTTGTAGGTTCTAATCCTCTATGTTTCCAACCATGTATTAGTGATATGGAAAAAAAAAAATTTAAAAAAAAAATTGTTTAGTGACGAAACCTGAGAGGGCACCATAAAACCCAAAATTCAGGTGGAATGTGAGTTGCACGTGACAAAAATATGCATCATTTTAGTATTTTGGAGAAAAAATATGATCACATTTGGACATTCCGTAGGAGTTATAGGACCAAAATTGAAGAGTCAAATTCTAGTGTCCAAATTCAGACACTTGATAAGTGAAGAGACCAAATAACGTTTTCCTCTATCATTATTACTAATACCAAACAATTATATTCTAGCTAAGAGAACAATTTTCTAGAACACACCAATTAGCAACATTTTTGCAAGATTAAAGGAATGTTGAATTGGTGAACATAATGTACTTATGAAGGAAAACACCATATTGCTGCAAACTCAACCGATAGTGCATTCCATATCAAATCAAATTCAAAGATACAATACAATATCAAAGATATTAGTCAGTAAGTAAATTTAATTTTACCAAGTCAAGATCATAATACAATTGGGGTATTTAATATATAAAAAAATTCAATAAAAAATATTTTAAAAAGTTATACATAAAAGAGTTATAGCATACATTTCACAAGTATATTATGTTCACCAATTCAACATTCCCTTAATCTTGCAAAATTGGCAACGACTTACACAATAAAGATATTTAAATATACTAAATCTAAGCTAAATAAATACAGGACATAAGCATGTTTTGATTTTACCAAGCCAAACTAAAAAAAACTAAAAGAATAAAAAAGTCCTGCAAAATCAGCATTACTAAGTTAACACCAAAGATAACCACATATTAAAGGACAATATAGTTGAAATTATCACGGCGTACCTATCATTCACCACATAAATTGATGCACTCATCGTCTTAACTACACTAATCCCCAATTATGAACAAAAAATTAGTAATAAAAAATGTGTATACAAAGCACTAAGGGAATGTTTGACTTTAACATTTCCTATTCTTGTTCGAATTTCCGCCCACATTAAGAATATTATTCATGTTAGACATTAGTCCTATAACTTTTAAAAGGACTAAAAAAAATTTGGAGGACCAATATCAAACATACAAACAATGAAATTATTTATCTCATTTTTTTAATATTAAAAAATAATAGAACTAAAGAACACACTCCAGTAAAAAAAAATTGCTCCACATATCCATTGCACATCATTCCAGTTTCTTAGTTTCTCAAAAACAACTATTTTGCCCCATCTAATTTGGACTTTTCTACGGTCAGAAAGGTTACACCCCTTTCTGATAGTAGAAAACCCTTTAAATATCATTGAATTTTTTATCCAGTGTGTGTGTGAGTGTGTGTGTATATCCACATGATTTCACTTTACATTAGTGCATTTGCACTATGCATATTTTGTGACAAAATATTCTTTTTAATCTAAAATTATTTATACAGTTTTATAAAATTTATTTTTGGACCCATAACTTATCGAATGATCCGCTTTTCTCCCAAAAAATATTAAAAATATTAAAAAAATCATAATTTAATTGATTGTTCAATCTTAACCCATTTTTTGCCAATAAAACACAAATGAACCCGGCAAAAATTGAAATTGGCTATTCTTATTGCAGATCTTGATGTTGAATTGCATTTTATTTAATTCTAATTCTAACACATACAAATAATTAAAATTATATTATTAATAATTTTTTAACAGTAATTATTAATAATATTATTAAAATATTTTATTATTTTTAAATGAAATTATTCCTTTCCCTAACCCCATGCCTCCACACGCTACACCCCCTATTCTCCCGTCAAATCAACTTACAACCCCAATTTTCCAATCCCCTATCTTCTTCCCCCAGGTCACGTTCTTCCCCAAACTCAAACGACACAGTCCCCATATTCTCAATCCCCCAGTCCTCCTCATCCACTTTTCTTGTCAAACATCCCTCTCCCCTTACCTAGCCTAGTTCTTCTTCTACCCCTACTGTTCTCCAATTACCCTAATAAAAATTATGTTCTTCCAAAATGATTATAGAACAACAGTACTAAGGGGGCGCTTGGTTAGCCATTCTTCAATGGTAATGAGAATAAAATTTTATTTCCATCTATGTCCTCATAATAAAAATGATATGTTAGGGGAAGAAGTGTTCCAATGGTGACACCATTGCTAGTGTCATGCCCCAATTTTGGAATAGAAGTAGACAACAAATGGTTGTTGGTGAAGGAAGAGGGGAGTGATTGAGGAGATCGTGTAACGCCCCGAACCCAATATATATTAATTATATCGAATTCGAAGTGTTATTGTGATCAAAAGTCCGAACTATAAAATTTTTGAAGGAAATATAACGGAAATGAGAGATGATGAGTTTTTATGCAGCGGAAGAAATGAATAGAATAAATTTAATAAGTATATCACACACATATATGTGTACGTAAAGCATAGTATTAACGGCAACATTTTATTTAAGTGGGGAACTCCGTGTTGTCTCTATTACTGTCCTTGCTCCACGAAATCATAATCTGCAAGGGGTTAGGAAAATGGGGCGTGAGATTTGAATTCTCACGTATGGGTGATTTGCAACGTCATGGGATTGGTAAATCCAAAATATATTAAATTATACTCATTAATAAAGTATTTAATTTATTTAAGCAGTTGACATATAAGTATGAAATCCATATATCACAGAAATAACAAGTTCACATAATAATCAGTTGGGCACAACAGGTTTCACATCATATAATTGAAATCTCACAAGTTGGTTCACGTTAAGGGGCAAAGCCCACAATCAATTCCACATATAACAAAATCTCATCTCAAAACAATATAAATAATTCCCCGTGACCATGCACCTGATCTATTATCAAACATGGCCACGCACCATTTCCACAAAGTGATCCTTTTCAACTCCAACCATCAACGGCCTTGATTCCGAGGGCGTCCAACGACAGCGTCCCCGGAGATCGGAAAAATAATCAACGACCTTGATTCCGAGGGCGTCCAACGACAGCGTCCCCGGAGGCCGGAAAACAATACCCAAATCACAACTCCGTACTTACTGACTTTCCATAAAACTGATACAACAAACTTCACTGAGAAAAATACTTGAAATATACACATAAGGTGTTTACTCATGCAGTGGTGATCGATTCACAAAACAACAGGCAATATATAACATATATAGTTATACCACATAATCCAAACAGTTATATAGATAGGTGTTACATTTATGTTGGATTAGAGACTTTTGATTTGATTTAGTCGAGTTCAGAAAATACCGGCACGACGTTATTAATAGCAGATCAATCAACGGATCATCACCCACCTGTTAACTCCGGGTCCCGTGAATGATGTACAAACAGATGGTCGGAAACCTCGTGCGCGTTCCAACTAGTACCGAATCCTAGTAGGAAGATATTTAATTAAAAGTTGACCTTTGAAAACGTTTAGGAAAACTTGAGAGTTTGTGTTACGAGAATCGAGAAAGTTGTGGTCTTATAAACTAAAAAGGACTTGCTTAAGGGTCACACCTTATTTTGGCAAATACACCACTTCTAAAAAGGTGAGTGTATTTACTAGTATACTTGTGGTATGACTATTTGGATTACTACAAAAACAATCTTTTGATAAGTACACCCCTTTTTAAGAGGAGGTGTATTAGGGGGGTGTATTTACTAAAAGCAGTAGTGTAACAGGGGGGGTGTATTTACTGAAAGCAGTGGTGTAACAGGGGGAGTGTATTTACTGAAAACAGTGGTGTAACAGGACGGTGTATTTACTGATTTCTGTGGTGTAACAGGGGGTGTATTTACTGAATTTAGGGGTGTCCTTAATAAAGGCCCTTTAAGGAAGAAAATATAAGAATTAACCTTGGAATTATTTAGAAAAATAAGAAATTACTTAGAAAAATATTAATAGAATTAAAGAAAAGGTTTTTCTTTCTTAAGGATTATATTTCTCATTTTAAAAGAAATCTTGAAAATAATTAATCATATTTTATAAATAAAAACCCTTTATTAAAACTTATTAATAAACTTAGACTTTTTAAGAAGTTTATAAAAAGTACTTTTCTTTTCTAATATTAATGACACTTCTAAAATTGAATAGTGTTACTTTCAAAACAATAGAATAATACTATTTTCATTTGTTACTAAATTTTGAATAGTAGAAGACGAGTTTCCCTTTGTCTCCAAAAACTCAACTAATACTAAAACAAACCAATTTCAATATATTAGACAACTAAATACAATAATACCTAACTACAAACCAACCATACTAAACCCACCAAACTAACAATACTAAATACCAAAATCAATAATACTAACCAATTAAACTAATAACACTAAACAACTAATTCAACAATATTAATCAATAAACCCAATACTACCAAGCCTAACAACTAACACTAAATAACAATTCAATAATATTAATACCAACAACGTCAAAAACCATCTATAAGCTCACAGGCTTCAAACTAATAAATATTCTTAACTCTCAAAGTCTCAACAACGAACTAAAATTGAACAATTCCTATCTCAACTAATACAAGAATTTGAAATAAGGTTAGCAACCTTACGAGTCCCAATTTGGGCAGTCTATCGGCGAAATTCGGGAATTCGTCGAATAAAAAGGACGGCCTAACGGCGTCGTTTGGGATTTTCCAGAAATTTCGGCGTCATAACGACGTCATTTTGGTTTACCAAAATTACGGGCAGCAGCAACCAGTTCAACGGCGTCATCGGAAAGGGCGGAGACGGCAACGTCTCGATTACACGAAAAGAGGTAAAAACATGAGTCTATTGTTTGTAAAGGAGATTAATTGGAAACTGAGTGTAATTGAAAGAATTTTCGGATGAATTGATAAAGGGAATTTAATCGAGGATACTGAAATTGAAATTGAACGGAATCGAAATTGAAATTGAGACTCACATAGAGGAGGGGATTGACAGCGTCGGCCTCGCTTCGAACGGAGAAGAAGAGGCGCGTCGCTGAAGCGGCGGACGGCGTCAAGCGGCGCTGCTTCGTGGGCGTCTGGGTACGGCAGTAGCCGGCGGTGAGCGTCGCAACGGCGGTTGTTGCGACGGCAGCGTTCGCTAGGGCTGGAAAGGGGGCGGTTCGCGGCTGGAAACAGAGGCGAGGTGGCGCTCGCTTGGGCTCGACGGCGTCACGACGCCTGAGAGCGGAGGGCGGCGCTGTGCGCGGTGGCGCTGCGTCGACCAGAGCAGCGGCTGGGACGCGGCGGCGCTTGCTCCGATCGGGAAATAGAGCGGCGGTTTGGGAGGAGAAGGAGGAAGACGTGTTGAAGAGGGAGAGAGAGCAACCGAGAGAGAAAATTGAGAGTTGAATTTGGGAATTTTGGGAGGAGAGTATGTTTTGTGCGTGAATGAAGACAAATGGAGAGAGAGATAGAGATATTTTGATTTTAAAATTAATTTCTTAATTGTTTAATTTTAAAGGAGGAATAAATATGTGGGTGAGGTTTATTTCTCAATTTAATTTAATTTAAAAGGAAAAGTAATTCATGTGGATGAAAAATAATCCACTCTAATTCTGATATTTTTGTTCCCACTTGATACGGTTTAGGGATCGTTTGGTTCACGAGATTAATCCCGATTTGAAAATTAATACAGTTTTAAGATTCGAATAATATTTTAAAGTATTTTAATTATTCTCAATAAATTAAACGGATCGAAATCCTAATTTTTAATCTTTGAATAATTAATTTCTCGTAGTCCTTTATTCGCTTTGAAAGATTCGATTCTTTCTACGAATTTAGGAATTTGTAAAAAGGGTATATATTTAAATTACACAAAAGCACACAAAATAAATAAAATAAAAAGAAACAAAGATAAGAAAATAAAATAAGGGTTCTAGGAATATAAAAGGTATAAAACGGGACGGGGTATTACAGATCGATTGTAGGAAGAGAATAGGGTAATCAAAATGGAGTAGTGATTACCTTATTTAGGAGGAGATGTAGTGATTTTGTTCTCATGAACCATGCTAATTACACTAATTTTCAATCTCATTCCCATTACCATTGAAGAATTGTTAACCAAGCGCCCCCTAAGTTTTTTTTAATAAAATACCAATACCTAAATATGAATGAAAAACCTGTGTATATGTGTGTGCACGCATGTGTGTGTGTGTGGATTTAAGGGTTTATGTGATCCAATTGAGAACATGTATGTTTTTTTAGTAGAATAAAATAAAAATCAAGGGTTTATTTGATCCTTGAAGATAAGTCGAAGGACCAATTTAATAAATAAAATCTTAAAATAAAATATTATAAGAACTTTTTGGCAATTTAATATATATATTAAAATATAAAACATATTTTATTATTTTTAATGAAATTATTCTTTTCCCTAACCCGATGCCTCCACACGCTCCACCCCCTATTCTCCCATCAAATCAACTTATAACCCCAATTTTCCAATCCCCCATCTTCTTACCCCAGGTCACGTTCTTCCCCAACCCCAAACGACACAGTCCCCATATTCTCAATCACCCCCTCCTCCTCATCCACTTTTCTTGTCAAACATCCATCTCCCCTTACCTAACCTAGTCCTTTTTCTACCCCTATTGTTCTCCAATTACCCTAATAAAAAATATGTTCTTCCAAAATGATTGTAGAACAACAGTACTAAGTTTTTTTTAATAAAATACCAATACCTAAATATGAATGAAAAACCTGTGTATATGTGTGTGCACGTGTGTGTGTGTGGATTTAAGAGTTTATGTGATCTAATTGAGAACATGTATGCTTTTTTAGTAGAATAAAATAAAAATCAAGGGTTTATTTGATCCTTGAAGATAAGTCGAAGGACCAATTTAATAAAAAAAATCTTAGAATAAAATATTATAAGAACTTTTTGGCAATTTAATATATATATATATATATATATATATATATATGAAAATTAATACATTCATTCATGATAAATATTAGTATTAAAGGGGTATAGTTGAGAAAATCTTTGTCATTTCTATTTTATTTAGAGGATTTTAGTTTATTATTTAACGATAAATTGCAAAATATAATCGCATTAGGTGGAAATAAGAGATGTTTGTAGGTGGTTAATTTTCAGCGTAAAACTGACTTTCCGTAATTTTGAGCAATCTAAAAAGAGACGAAGTGAGTAGTAAATATATATTTTTTGGTTTCAAATGCACATAAAGTGGGAAAAGTGTATTTAGATATGAAAAAAAAAAATTCATTCACTGAATATACTAAGTCAAAATAATTTGACAAGAATATATAATATCAAATCTGAATAAATTATCATTATTTACGTTAAATTTATAGGATTAGCAATGTTGATTTTATTTTAAATGTGGTTGTTGCATCATGGAAAGTTGGAAATGTGTATTATTAATAATATTCACTTAAATTTAAACCAATATAATGCGACATATTATAATTAAAAAATATTTTTAAATTCAAAAGTTTGAATCTAATAAATTATTGTTACTAAACTTAATTAACTCACTACTTATTATCAGGAAATTAGGCAAAAATTACTCAACTATCTTAACTTACGAAAATGATTGCATCATTGTAGGATAAACATCTAAATGTGCAAAATGAGTAATGATAATGTTTTATGTTGTGAACATGCATAGAGTGAAGACTATAAATATGGTACAAACTTATAACTAATCCTAAAATTTGGCTATAATTGATTCTAAAAATTTAGCAACTCATCAAATGATTCATTAAGAAAAATTAATGGTTAAAAGTTAATAATTAAATCCTAATTTAGAGCTCCTAATATACAGTTGTCATGAGAATAATTAAATTCTAATTGCTAGTTATAATCAAGTCTTGAAAAATTAATTAAAGATAAAATAATTGTCACCAAAACTATTTTCGGATAAGGAGGTACTATTACATATTTATAGATGTTTGAGTTGACGAATATTTATTTCTCTGAAACAATAAGCATGCCTTTGATTCTCTTTATACCAAAAAATGATAAAAAAAAAAAAAAAGATGTAATCTTGTATATCTATTATAAAAAACATTCAAAACTCCAACATGAGGTTTACACAATTGGAAAAAAAAATTATTGTATATTTTATATTATTTATCTTATATATTTAGATAAATTAAAAGAATCCAAAACTCATCTCAAGATTTATGTCTCATAATTTACGTTCCAAATATAAAATGTCAGTATAATGATAATAACTTAAAATGTGGCTATCTTTCGGGTCAAATTAAGATTATTGACGGAAAATATTGAGACTATTAATTCTTTTTCCAAAGACTTGAGACTATTAATTTAGGAAGTACGAAGATTTTTATAATTTCTTAAGATGCTAGATAAAAATTACTGATTTATAATTTAAAATATATTTACATTAATTATAGAATTCATATACAAATAATATTTTGCATAAAATATATTTACATTAATTATAGTATTCAATTTTAATCAACAAAATAGATCAAGGAAACCAATTATCTATAAAGTCAAATTCATTAATAACGCAATTATAGAATTTAAATTGAAATTTTACCTAAAAGGCGCATTGATAAAAAAATTAATATTTTGAACGTTCTGTAACTCAAAATATACCTTAATTATAATTTAATTTAATTATTGATTTCATAATAAACCGACAAATTTAAAACCAATGCATGTTTTCAGGAAATTAGTTTTAACTAAATAAAATTATCAAAACTACTCTAATTAGTGTACGGTTAAAAAAATAATTATGGACAAATACACATTTTAGATATGAAATAAAAAAATGGAAGATTTTAAATGTTGTGGATTGGGACGGCTATTAATTTTTCTTTTATTATTGTAGTAGCAATTGCCCTAAAATTGGTGGAATATAATAAAAGAGTTTAAGGTACATATTAATTAAAATGTGTGTATTAATTGTAAAATATAATTTCTTAATAATTAATTAATTATATTTGTCAAACATTGTATTTAGTTATCACAATTTAATGCAAAATACACATGGTATATATGAACTGAAATTTATGGCAAATTTAAAAATTTGTGGATTGTGATAAATATGATAATAATGGTCAATTTGTTACTAATTCATGAATTTAAGTTGAGCAATTTATGTATTAAAATAAATGTAACAAAAATTAACAGCTAAAACATATACAAGTTAAGGAATTTCATTTATAAATAAGATTTTCAAAAAAAAAAAAAATTACACAATTTCTTTCCATTATATATATTACGTATGTTTGGTTTATCATATTTAAAATTTAAACAAATGGAACAATTTTAAGAATTTAAACTAATGAATCAATTTTAATTAACAATATATAGAAAGAAATGATGGCACTTTATGTATACAAAATTATATTAAGAATATAATTTTGGATTCTAATTAAAGGCATACCAAAAATATGAATGGAATGACCTTTGTCATTACTCCATGCTAAAAATTACAATGGAAAGATTTAAAAGCAAGGAAGTTGTTCTTTTCATGAGTTGGATATGAATATATAAGTTAATTTTGTATCAGAAAAGGAAAATTTTTGTTGTATGAGGAGGTTAGCAACTTAGCATATAATCGAGGTAGCCATTATTACAAGGTTTCGTCACCATTGTTTATGGTTTTGCTAGATAGGTATATACAAAGATTTTGGAGAAGTATGAGGATTGATTAGACAAAATATTGGTCTTGCAAACGTAGGAATTGCCAAGAGTATTATCATTGACATATTGCCGCCCTTGTTGATTATTTTTAGTTCATGTGTTTGTGTATGGAAATAATATGTGTATTTTAGTGACATGTTATGTTTTGGTCACAACCAAATGTCCAAATTAGCAGTCTTAACCTTGTAGTGTAGCATAGCTCATTCATCGTTCTTGCGGTGACTCCGAAATTGCAAGTAAGAGATAGAAAAACTGAAGAATGAAATTCATAGATCAAGATCATACACAACAATGGAAATAAAGATTCAAAGGGAATCAACTACTATTTAAACGAAAACAACAACGATACAAAGGGATTCGGAGCCCACAAACAACAAAATATTTGATCATCTATACCTAAAAATATACGATACTCCAGAAATACAACACCGAAAAAAACCTTCAAACCAAATCCTCGAGCGACGGGAGCCCACAAACACCAAAATAGCAAAAACGAAAAAACACCTACAAAAAAATAGGAGGATAAACTATCAACGATTAGAATCGAATAAATCGGAAAATACCAAAACACAAAAAAGGAATCACTCAAAATAAAAAATCGGAACGATCAAGCATCATGAAAAAAATGATGCAGAGAATAATAGAAATAAAAAAAATAAGAAAAGGAACACGAATGCAAATGAGGAGGGCATGTCCCAATTTATAGAAAAAACATGCCAACGATCAACGGACGAGATGAAGTTGACAAAAATCAATGGACAAGATGGAATGCACACCTTGACTCAATAAGGAGCCAATGATTGAGAAATGGGAGTGGATGGGAGGTGCCACATCAGCATTTTTTGCTTCCACTATATAAGGGTATTGATACAGCTATAAGTTTTTATTTTCCGAATTTCAGCTAAATCTCTTTAAAATTATGAAATATTTTTTTAAATTTTTATTTGTCAATGATTTAATCAATTTATAAAGCCAATATATAATATAATAAATGAAAATAAAATATCCTATATGCTTCAGAGGTGTAATTGTTGTTTAAAAAAAGTGCAATTGAATATCTCCACTAAAATTAGAGCATACAACATTCTTCATACTACAAAACTGAATTTTATATTTTAATATAAAGGTAGGATATATTATTATTAATTATTGAGAATGAACAAAGCCTAATTAAATTTTAATCGCCAAATAATTTTTTTATTTGAAACTTAGGCTTGAAATTTTATTATAACACTCCCTCCGGCCCCACAATAAATAGCATGAAAAATAGACAATATATTAATAAATTTGTTTTATTAATTTTTTTTAAGTAATTACAAAATAGGTGCATAATAAAATTTATAATTAATTAATCAATAATCTTGATAAATGTGGAGTAGTAATTAATTAAGTAATTACTTGAAATCCATGGGGAGTAGAGAAAATCATGCTCCAAAATAAGATTTGTGCAATACCAATCCACAAATCCATCATAAATTCCCTCCAAATAAAAATGAAAATCATACATCAAAATCGTAAAGGGGATTCATATATACAATTATCAAACTTGTAAGTCATAGAACTGTATACATGTGGAAAAATACTTATGAGATTAATAATTAGTATAATCAAATATTAAATGACTGAAATTGATCATTTTGATCATCGACAGATACAAATTTATAATGTGTCCACATCAAATGTGATAATGATATACAAACAGAAGATGTATTATTATTGTAGTAATTAATTACATAATGTGTTATATGTCATTATCACACACTCACCATATAATTAATTTATGCCCACCATATAATCATTTTCAATTAAATGACAATCATTTATGTAGAATAAATTAAAACCATAAATGTATTGAAATTCAAGGATCCGAATATGATTTGAAGGAACTAAATGGAGATGATACAAAAAGTAGAAAAATTGTCATTTTAATGAATGCTGCAGTGGAGACAAAAAGAGAGAGTTTGATCAAGAAACAAAAAATACTTTCTATTTCCCCTATTAATCTTTATACATGGGTTTAGATGATACATTTTTGTTTGCACTTTTTTAATATTGCACACCCACAAGTGTATGAGATCGTGTGTAGAAATGGTAAGCGACCAAGTTATAAAATATCGAACTCTAGGGACAACGAATTTAGTGTGAAGAAATCATCAATGTTATCATGCTTAGAAAGGAAATTGCAGGATTAAAATGTTCGGTTTTTGTACTCTACTATGAATTATTCACAAAATGAAGAACTAATCTAACTTTTTGACGAAGTGCAATGGTTGGGAGTATGCTTCAGGTGATTTCGATTATGCAAGGATCAAAATTAGCTTTAACATATGTCTCTTTTATGTTTCCTCTTATGATTAGACTTGATTAACTCAACCTCATCTAATCAATAAACTCGCGTTTCAATGACTCGATGCCCGATAAGGAGTATTCTGATTAGACGTGAAATTGTTATGTTTTGTAGCCCAATTCGTCCCTATTTTGAGCGTATTTGATGAGTATTTAGAGTTATTTGAGTATCATTTTCATAAACTTACAAAATTATCTCTTTTATGCTCATATTAGGAAAGAGGGCAAAAAATTGAGTTCGTAGGACTTTGAATCAACTCAAACGGACTTCCGGATGAGAAGATTTGAAGAAATACGAAACGTATTAGTTCGTGCGAAGAAAAGTGCTACTTAGTTCAAAAGGAGGAAGTGCTCGAGCACTTGGTGCTCGAGTACACTAGCTCGTGCGCCCATAATGTTCTGGAGTTGACCCACGCTTGATCGAGCCTAGCTCGAGCGCTAGGCGCTCGAGTACTGATTAGGCGTGAAATTGTTATGTTTTGGTGCCCGATTTGCTCATGTTTTGAGTGTTTTCGATTAGTGTTTGGAGTCAAATGAGTATCATTTTCATAAACTAATTAATTTATCTCTTTGGTTTTCATAGATGGATAGAGGGCGAAAAGAGGAGTTCGTAGGACTTTGAATCGGCCAAAACGGACTCCCGGTTGAGAAGTTATGAAGGTTTTACGAACATGTGTACAGCCAGCGGTCGAGCGCCTTCGCTCGACCTCTTGACCGCTCGACCACCCAGCTCGAGCGCTAGCGCTCGAGCTGCACCTGCACTCGAGCGTTTTTGCGTGTTTTTTGCCCAAAATCGCCCAAATTCGTCCCAAAGCCTATATATACCCTTTCCAAGCATATTTTCACATATAACCACATACCAACACATATTTTTACATATTTTGAGCGAGGAGAAAGCTTGGGAGGGAGATTGGAAGAGTTTTATATGTTGTAATCGAGGTTTTAATTTACGAATTTTTAGTTTTAGTATTTCTTTTGAACGTATTAGATTAATTCTTTCTTTCTTTATTCTTTGAGACGATAAACCCTAGCTTTTCAGATTTATATAGATTTCTTTAGAGACTTTAATTTGTTCTTTCGTTTATGTTCTTGATTTCTTTCGTTAATTTAATTATGCATATGATTTTTGTTCTTGTGATTGATTTTATTATTCAAACAACCATGTCCGGCTAAAACCCTTGCATGCTTGGGGTAGGATGAACTCGTAGAAGTAGGTTGTGGGTACGTAATTAGGGTAACTCGTGACGTTAGGTTTTAATTCTCTTGATTAATGAATGCTTAAAATTAATATAGACTTTACTTTTGAATTTCGTTCGAAAAGTGTTAGAGAGAGGACGACCGTATCACTCTTTAACAACGAGTAGACTTAACTAGAGGGTTTAGGAAGGGTTAATTCATCTACCAGTTTAGCGAAGGAGGACGACCGCATCACCTTAGTTAAATTAGGGTCTCATTAATTAAGCACAATCTATTAACTTGTTAGTGGATTAGTGAAGTCGAGTGTTAGGGTAAAGTATTAGGGTTTAGAATCTTGAGTTTTCACCTTGCATTCTTTTACTTAGGTTATTTCTCGCGCGTCACAGTTATTTTATTATGTACCCGCTCCGTTAGTATACGTAGGGATTCCTATCCTGAGCATCACCATCTCATATTTGAAAACACTCCTTAGTTAAATTGTTTAGTTCTCTCTTTAGTTTAATTAGTTTATTTTAGTTCATAATTAATTCTTCAAAAAATCCAAAAACATTATACTCATATTAACTACGACGCGTAGATCTTCAGGGATCTGTTCGCATACACTCCATCTCGTGGGTTCGATAATACTTGGCTAGTATACTTACTCTTACTACAGTGAACCCGTCCGCTTGCGGGTGAGCGATTAGTAGAAGTTAGTGTAATTCGCTTCAAGTCAAGTACTCGAGCGGGCGCTCGGGTCGAGCGCCAGGCGCTCGAGTAAAAGGGGTCAAGCACTACTTTTGCACTGGAAGTTTGAGGCGCTTGAGTGAAGCATAGCTCGAGCGCTAGGCGCTCGAGCAAATGAAGAACTCGAGCGGATCCGGCCAAAATCCGTCCTATTTCGGCCAAAGCCTATATATACCTCTTGCTAGCATATTTTGAGACACACTTTGATACCATTAGATAGTTTTTTGAAGGAAAGAGCTTGAGAAGGAAGTTTGAAGAGTTTAGCAACATTTTTACATCTTGTAAGCGGGGTTTTAGCTTACGAATTCACTAGTTTAATTATTGCTTTGAACATATTTTGATTACTTGAGTACTTAAGGCTTACAATTTTTTTTCTATTGTTTTTTGAAATATTATATACGTAGTTTTTTCTTTGACAGGGGCCCATTTTTTCATATTCGCCCCAGGCCAAAAGAATGACATGGCTAACTCTGCCACCTAATATGGTGGAGCTCACATGTGAGTCTACCACAACCTGCAGAGTGTGCAACAATTATATAATCGGCACTATCCATGGCTACGAGGTACGTAAAATAATTTGTGTTGCAAAATTTATTTTTAAATAATTTTTAATTCAAGCTATTTTATGTAGGCTTCCATGAAGGACTCCAGATACCTAGTGAAAGTCTTGAAACCTGATGTAAGTTTCTTGAGCTATGATTCCAAACTTTTTTGTGTGAATATGAGATAAGATGGCATTCTTCGAGGTTTTTTCCCTTTTCCACGCTACCTAGGTTGTTTTCTAATTTTTTTTGCCCAATAACAGGTAAATATTTTGGATTCTTTATATTTTGTCCTCTTTAAATTATCCTCTCTTTCTATATATATGTAGGTGTGTGTCTTCATTTATTAGGAAGAGTTATTTGGATATAGTTGCAAATTAAACCCTCCCTAATTATTATTTTATAAAAATTAATTTTCTCATTTATTAAAGTATAAGAAAATACTTGTACCCTTATTTATTACTCATATTGATTCATATTACTATTTATTAGGGACGTTAAAAAAATATCTAAAAAAATGCATTATTATGTTTTACTAATTTAGTTAGGAAATTTTTTTAACATGTAATTTTAATTTAATCTAAATTTTGTGCAATATATTACCTATTTGTATTTTTAATACGTTTGTGTACACTTTGAATATAAAACGTATATTTTTAAATTATATTTCGATTGTATCCATATACTCAAAATACTAGGTCTTTACTATTTCAATTTTTATTATTTAGCACACAATAAATTTATAAGTATGCTATGTAGGGATTGTTCCTAAAGGTATGTGACGTTCGTGCCCCACATTTAATTAATCCCGAGGAGGTGAGGGGGTTATAGTTGTTACTACGTTATTATCCTCTTCTCCTATCTTTATTTTAATTAATGTTAATTTGCTAGCCTCTTAACAAGAACGAATTTGATGAGGCTTATGATGAATTTCTAAAATACGGATGCCGAGCCGATGTGAAATTCGGTGATCAATTTGGAGGTGTAAGTGTTCGTTAAGAAAAAATTCATTCACATCTTAATTCATTCACATCTCAGTTCAGCCTTCAGAATGAAGAACGCCATGATTAAATCCTCCACCGTGGAAGAGTTCTTGAACTCGAAATTTAAATTTAAGAAATGACTATAAAGAGAGGAATTTCTGTATGAATAATCGAGATAGAATGCACACAAATTCCAGAACCAAATCCGATCAATTTTAAGCCATTGGAAAAGTAGCGGTCAAACACTTTTTGCAACACAAAATTCCTTAAAAAGATGAATCTTAAAGTTAGAGAGAAGAGTTTCCTCTCCTCCCCAACTGGGACCCTATTAATAATTTCAAAGCAATTGAAGACAGGATGAAGCACAATTATCAACTATTGAAGAGCCAGCTTACCTTATCTCTCATCTATTAGGCTGAATTTACTACCTTCATCACAAGAATTTTGCAGGCTGTGTTCTTTTTTAATTATGAAACTTATTTTTCAATTGATTTTAAATTTTCTAAATCGTGTTGTATTGTAGTGGCCTAGTGAGTGGAGAGAAAATAGTGGGCTTCACTTTTGCAACACCTTTTGTATCATTTTGACAGAGGGGTTCATGGGTTTAATTTTGAGAAGATGGAGGGCATATCTGATCTTATTATGGAAGAAAAATGGTTTGGATATACAAACTAAAAGATGGAGGGCCTATTTGATCTTGAGACATAAGATAAGGGTCCAATTTGACTTTTTCCCAAACTATTAATTTATGACTTACCTATTTGAAGATCATGTTTGTCCTATTATTATATCTAGGAAAAATGTCAATTCATGGTTAAGGAGGGGTAGTGCTTGGACACCATGTTTCCTCTAAACGACTGCAGGTTGATAAGGCGGAGGTTGTTGCAATAGAGAAGCTTCCGCCACCTTCAAATGAGAAAGGAATTCTCTCTTTCCTAGGACATGTTGCATTTTATCAAAGATTCATAAAAGACTTTTATAAGCTTTCTAAACTCTTGACTCGTTTATTAGAAAAAAGATGTTTCATTTGAGTTTACTGATGAATGTTTAAATACTTTAGGAAACTCAAGTAAGTTTATACTAATGATGAGTTTCTAGTGCTTATTTATTATTATTTTTTCTTGAATTTTGATGATGTGTCATTGATTGGAAAAATAGAATTATATGTATAATTAAGTGTCAAGTATAAAGTGTTGTTACCCGAATTATTCGTATGGATTATGAGTTGGATGTGACTCAGGATCGATTAACAACTAATAATTTATGGATTTGGTGAGCATTTATTGCTATGTGGGAAATATATTTAATGAAGAACAAGAATAATAAATGCAAAGAGATTTGACAAGCCTTTGTGTAGACTTGTGCTTTAAATGCTTGTCTTTTTATTTAATGCCCTGAGAGCGGTATTTATAGCCCCAAGATATGCCCTTGGGCAATCGACTGCGTTGAATCCCCTTGACTAGGTGGACTCGGTCCATTATAAATATAACACTTGTCTAAGCAGGTGTGTCCAGATCCTTAAAATTCATGGATTTTGTATTATAAGTATGATCTGGCGGCTGGATTAAGGGTCGATCCACTGTTCATTATCCTAAAGAGGAATGATTATCTAACGAGGTGTCTGACACAGATCTTTTTCAAATAAGGATGAGTATGTGGCTTCTCTTCGTCGTCGTCCCCCCATGGCACCGGGATATCGACAATGCCCTTGTCCTGGGTTAACAAATGTCCTCAAGGTGACAACATCTTGACCTCGTCATTTATGCTGAGGTACCTTGGTGAGGTGGGACCTCTAGTAAAATTAGAGTTAGAGTAGGTCTTATATGAGACGAAGTATAAATTAGATATGATATATTAATACTTAAAAGAAATGAATATTAATTTGTGAATTGTCTCGCGTAATTTTTTGTCTATTTATATGTATTGCTAACATATTCAACTTGCAGCCCGTTAGTGTGGACCCAAATCTACTTGTATTAGTCCACTACCAACTCCATTTGTTTCGCGGAACGCTCACCTATTTCAATTTTAGTGTGTAGTATTTTAAAGATAGTGAAATATAAGATGAAATAATAGAGAATATACTTAGAATATATCATTTGATTTAGTCAATCAGGAAAGGTCATATGATTCAATCTTTGTAAATATTGTATCTTTATTTTTTCCTTGTTTGCAGGATATTTCTTGTACACCAAGTTGTAATCTCTTATTTATAGTTTGAATATCAATCCACACAATTACGAGTGATCAAATCATCAATCTCTCATGGTATCAACAAATACACGCTGAAAACCTTTTTCTCTTTTCTCGTTAAAAATCCTACTGGCCACCGCCTAAATTTCTTCTACCTATATCACTTTCATATATACCATTATCCTTTCCACCGCCACACCATATCCTTTCTTCTTTATAATCTTTTTCCTTCTTTTTTCTTTCAATGGCAGACGCTACTTCACCCTCTGATACTATTCATTTGGCAACCTTAATACATATGGTTACCATTAAATTATCGGCCTTGAATTATTTATTGTGGAGGAGCCAAGTCATTCCCATGTTCCACTGTGATGGCTCTCTTTCGTTAGTTGACGGTACCGGAGTTGAGCCATCTCCAACCATAAAAAGGTCAGCCAACGCTGACATCCCCATAAATTGGCCCCTCGTAGTCAACCCCGTATCTTTCTTGGTTATAGTAGTGTTCATAAGGGTTTTTGGTGTTACGATCCTGTTGCTTCTCGTATTTATATTACTCGCCATGCTCAATTTAACGAGACATTTTTTCTTTTTTCTACAAATGTCGATAAAAGTTTTAATGTTGATTTGGATATTTGTCAGTTTTTTTAGTCACATGCACCGTTTCATGGATCTTCTTCTCCTAGTCTAGGTCCAGTGGTTACTGAAGCTTTCCCTACACACCCATCCAGTAGTGATGAATCACTTTCTAATACCAGACCATGCTCTTTGTGTGATGCACTTCTGGTTCCTCACTCTCAATTACCTCCCCATCCGGAGGGTGTGCCAATTGCCGATCCAGTTCTTGAGGCTGGCCCACCATCTCCAGCAGTTACAGCTTCTACAGATTTTGATCTTGATGCCCCATCCTCTGCCGACACGGCACTGCCTATCTCACCCTTGCCTCCTGTCCCATCTCATCCCATGCAAACTCGTGCAAAGTCTGGTATTTTTAAGCCTAGATATTACGTTGATATTGCATTTTCCGTTTTACTTTCTTCTTTGTCTAACTCTGCAGAACCTAAAGGCTTCAAATCTGCTCTTAAATCACCTCATTGGCTTGCGGCTATGGAAGATGAAATGGTCATTCTAAAAGCCAATGATACTTGGGACTTGGTTCCTCGTCCGCCTAATGAAAATATTGTTGGTTCCAAATGGGTGTTCCGCACCAAGTTCAAGGCTGATGGTTCCATTGAGCATTACAAAGCTCATCTCGTAGCCCAGGATTTCACCCAGATCCCGGGGTTTGATTTCCCTCACACATTTAGTCCCGTGGTTCGGGCTGCCACTATTCGTGTCATTTTGTCTCTTGCCATTTAGCGACGATGGTCTCTTCACCAACTTGATGGGAAAAATGCATTCTTGTATAGTTTGTTGAAGAAACCTGTTTTCATGTCTCAACCTCCAGGTTTCATCGATCCTCATTTTTCACATCATGTTTGCAAGCTTAAGAAAACTCTTTACCATCTCCGCTAAGCTCCACGAGCCTGGTTTGAACATTTTAGTGCTTTTCTTCTTACCTTAGGCTTTGCTCGTAATCGTTCTGACACTTCTTTATTTTTCTTCATCGCTCTAACTGTACTATGTACCTATTGCTTTACGTTGATGACATTATTGTTACAGGTAGCAATTTGAATATGCTTCAAAATTTTATTGCTCGTGTGAATAAGGAAATTATTGTTAAAGATTTGGGCAAACTCAACTACATTCTCGGCCTTGAATTCACTCATACTGATTTTGGCTTATTCTTGGGGCAAACCAAATATGCACATAATATTCTCACTAGAGCCGAGCTACTCAACTCCAAACCTGTCCCCACTCCATTAGTGGCAGGTGATTCATTGGTGTGTTCTGGTGACCATTTTTCCAGATCCTACGTTATACAGGTCCCTAGTGGGCACTCTTCAATATCTCACCATCACTCGCCCCGACCTATCGTATGATGTTAACCATGCCAGCCAGTTTCTCCAGTCTCCCACAACTAATCACTTTCTAGTTGTGAATAGGATCCTACGCTATGTAAAAGGTTACCCTGCATTTTGGCCTATCATTCACTCCATCTTCGAACTACTCCATTCTCGGTTACTCTGATGCCGACTGGGCCCGTTGTGAGGATACTCGTCGTTCCACATACGGATACTCTATATTTTTGGGTGGAAAATTGGTTTCATGGAGTGCCAAGAAGCAACCCACTGTCTCTCGTTCTGGTTGCGAGTCCGATTATTGTGCACTTGCTAATGTAGCTCAAGAAATGGTCTGGTTAACTCAATTATTAAAGGAGCTTCGTGCACTACCCCTCTCTCCTTCGCTTCTACTGTGTGATAACAAGAGCTCTTTATTCCTCAGTCAAAATCCAATTGCTCACAAGCCTGTAAAACATATTGATATTGACTACCACTTTGTCAAAGAGCTTGTGAAAAATGGATGTCTGGAGACACGTTTGTTCTTTCCAATCTCCAGTTAGCGGATATCTTCACGAAGAGCTTATCTGGTCCCATGTTTAACCTATTACGTTCCAAGCTTCGTGTTTCTTCTAACCCCACACTTCGCTTGATGGGGGTAATAGAGAATATACTTAGAATATATCATTTGATTTAGTCAATCAGGAAAGGCCATATGATTAAATCTTTGTAAATATTGTATCTTGAATTTTTTTCCTTGTTTGTAGGATATTTCTTGTACACCAAGTTGTAATCTCTTATTTATAGTGTGAATATCAATCCCCACAATTACGAGTGATCAAATCATCAGTCTCTCGTGAAACAATAATTATACAAAATAAAAATTTACATAAGACAGTCTTATAATGAAATGATTGACATATTAATGCACATTCATTCATTTCTTTAAAAGCGTTAATACATTATTACCAACTTATGCTCCAACCTCATGCAAGGCCTACTTAATGTGGAACAAGTTATCTATTTGTTATTCTGGCTTTTCTTTACTCAAATTTGAAGTACGAGGAATTTGGTCTATCTAACACCAGTGATGCAAAAATCGGTCTAGACGGTCATCAATCGACCCGATTTTGGTATAATTCGTTTAGGCGGGTCAAATATCCATTATTTTATTTTATTTTTCAGCGTGAGACAATGTTGTTTAAAGAATTTCACTTAATTTGATATAAAATATGTGTTTTGTTGTGTAGTTCGACTATTTACATTTGGAATTTAGAATTATGTTGTTAATTTATTGTGTATTTTTTGTATATCATTTATAATTTATGTATATATTAATTGTTTTTCATTTAATAATGATTTTTTTATCATATTAGTAAGATATTGAGGGCAAAAAATTATACCGACTAGTCCCCGCCTAGATGGCTTAGACGCTAGACGTTCCAAATTCGTTCGATTAGCGATTTTTGACTTTTGCACCCTTATCTAACACACATTACACATTTTTTTGGCCTTTTAATTTCTTTATTATGACCTCTAACAAAGTTGTAACTCTGATTTTGGTAGTTATTTCTTCTTTGCTAAAATAATTAAACATGTGTACAAATAATCAGTTTTCATTTTTAACAAAATATATTATAAACAGCCATGCATCACTAAGTAATGAGTCTATCTTTAGTGAAACTAGTTCACTGTGAAAAACTGATATAATTATATTCATTCAATAATACTATTACACTTATAAGTTAATATCATAACGTTTATCTACACAATTCAATGTATATGTGTGTAAAATATTATGGTATTAATTTATAAGAGTATTGATATTACTGAATGGATTTTGTTTTATACCGTGAACTAGTTCCCCTCGACCCCTACGAGAGTTTCCCCTTCGCAATCCTGAATAATTCCTTTATCACATTTGATATACTTCATAACCCATCAAAATATATTCATAGAACACGCATGCACGTGACAGTCTCATGCACATAATTTGTTCTGGGAAAAAACGATTGCATAATAGTCATCAAATCAAAACATAGTTTATGAGGGAAAAAAGTGATTGGGAAATATAACAGCAGGATCCTGGGATTCTTCATGAATTGGGTCGAAACTGTTGGCTTCTCCAAAGTTGGAGCTGAAACTGTGCATGCTTATCAGGTTGTTTGAAGCAGAATTAGAAGCGTTGGAATAACATATTTGTTGATGTGGCTGGTGTGGTGAGGTTTGAAGTGCATTAGCCATAACCAGTCTGGTGTTCATCAGCTGACTTTGTACCACTGATAGCTCTGCTTGAAGTGATGCCACCTGTACAATACCATGTGTTTTAAATTAGAATAAATATATATCCAATTTTATACTAAGACATAATTTGGAAATGACACGTATGACGGAAGCAGGATCTCAATATAGGGTGGACAACATAATGGTTTTATTTTGTTTATTACATGTAAAAAATAATAATTCCAATGTTGGGGCTATGAAAGATTCGTCCTTGAATGATGCTATAACATTTTGGAAGAGATGAAAGTTAATTTGTGGTAATTTATGAACTATCACACCGTACGTCTATCTCACACATATTTATACCGAATTTTCAAGTTGATTAGGCCCAATTGGATGATTAAATTGGGTGTTGGATATTTGATGATAATGAAAAGATTAGAAATTTCTTAAGATTTTGGATCGATTAAAAAGCAGCATGATTCACAATGCACTATATACACTTTTGTACGAAATTGGTTGGCAGTTTAGTTATATATTCTGTGTGTCGTAGTAGTAGTATACTAAAAATCCCATCTTACATCTGATCTACAAGTACGAATTTTTTCTGATCTACAATACTTTTTGTCTTAATATTAAAGAATGTGACATACTCTGTGTAGTGAGATTGTCTCGTGTAAGTTGTAACTAACTAGAATCCGTTTTTTTTTTTTATCTAATTAGTAAAGAATTTGAGGGAATAAAAATTGTTTCAGTAAATGGATAATGTGTAAGATACATTTAATTATGACTCCGTATGTATATCATATAAACTTCACCCAATAATTTTTCTTGGAAAATTTGTATTGTAACTGAAAAAACCCAAAACAATTTTATTTTTTTTCTCAACTATTGCAAATCTAACCTTAAACGCATAAAAATGTGTTAAATTAATTAATTTATATTATTTTTCTCACACTCTTCTTCACTTAAAAACACATAATTTTAATTATATAAGCATCTTTATTCCTTAACTACAATTGCATACGAACTTTCGTAAACAAATTGATCATGAATAAATTTTTGTAGGCAATTTGCTTATTGGTAATTGAGAAATGAAAATGTCTACATGATTAGAAAATTTTGTAGGCGATTTCATCAACAATCTTCAAAAAAAAAAAAAAAAAGGTTGTTGAAAAATTCTAATTATTCATGCATCTTCATTTCTTAACTACAAAGAATTTGCCTACAAATTTTCGTAGGCAAACTGTTCGTGGATAAATGTTGCTGAGGAATTTTCTTTTAGGGAATTATTACCTAGGAACTTCATTTCGTAGGGAAATTGCTTATAGGTTGAAAAATGATGATGTCAATATGATTAGAAAATTTTATAGGCAATTTCATCGACAATCCCCACTATGAAATTTTTTGTTGGAAAATTTTGATAGTCAGTTCTAATTTTGTAGGCAAATCTTTATTTTCTTGTGGTGTAATTCTATTTTTCATGCTCTAGAGTGATAGTTTCTATCTTTTGGGTCTTGAAACAATAGGAAAAATCTTTCAATTGGTAATTTTTTTTTTACTTTATTTTAGGCCTTAAATTGACATTATTCCTTATATGGAACTAATTAAGCCGAAACACGAACAATGCATGGTCAGAATCAAGTTGCCGAATTTGAGTATATATATTCTCGTGTATCAGGTGCAACATGTAACTCAAATATATTTTTGAATGGATTGTTTTACTGAAAAGTAAAAATATTTTTACTAAGAAAAATTAATGTTTCCACTTATATTTTTCACTAAAAATAAATTCACGTGTTAGTGAAAATAATAAAAAATACATTTGAATTTGAATGGCACAATATATTGATGCATATAAGCTTTCATCGCAATAACACACAAGACTATGTGAAATTAATTACCTGTTGCTGCAAAGCAATAATAGTAGAGACACAACCATAGATTGGGTCGGAGAGCCTAGCCTGGGCCTCATACGATATGGTCACCACCGCATCTTGCCGCCGGTTAGCCGGAATGTGCAGTAACAGCTTCGACACATTGCTCGCCCCGAACACCTTGTGAACCGCCGCGAACCGGGCCGCCCCCTGATCCGACCCGAAATGGGGAGCGAATATGCACCCACTGATGCACTTCCTTCTCAAGAACTTGCATGCACCGCACGGCGCTTGGGCCGGCGGACCCGCCCCGTCGGCCTCCGCGTGGCTGGGGGCGCTCCGCTTTCCGGGACCCCGGCGGCGGTTCTCTGATGACGTGGCATCACCTTGGTCCATGCAGGTAATTAATTAATTAGTTGGAAGATTTATAAGATTAAGTTAAAATGGGAAGAATTAGTAAAGAGAAGTGTGTTTATAGAAGTGGTAAAAGGGGGGGCATGTAATTCTCGTGAAGGGGTGGCAAGATTAGTAACCTTTGGAGAGAGAGGAAAAGAGTCTGTGTGTGAGTTGCATGCATGTGCAAAGAGAGTGTTTAGTAGAGTCTAATTTGCAGCTTATTATATTAATTAATCATTATGATTGAATTATTAACTTTAATCGATCTAAGGAAGGAAGATATTAGTTAATTACTCTCTCCTGCTCATACTCAATTGTCCATTAGTTTTTTTTAATTAGTGTTTTAATGTGAGAGTTGTTTATTTATATTTAAAGGAATAAAATGACTTTTCGTTGAGGATATTTCTGTCATTTCCACTTTTAAGATTAAATGAGATTTTTTTTATGTAAATGTATAGAGTGAAATTGGTTTATAAATGAATCACTTTGCAATTTTTTTAATTAATACTCTTTAGTTAAATAACTAATACTCTTCATATTCTTCAGTGCAAATAATTAATACCTTCAAAAACTAATATCCTTCGGTGCAAACAATTACTACTTCTTTTTTTAGTGAAAACAACTAATATCCTTCAAATGGTTTATGTATAAACTATTTTCACTCTATACTTTGCCCCCTTTTTATTACTTTTGAGGGCATTTTAATATTTGAAAGATAAAGTGTGATTACGTTATTGCATTGGAATGAATAATCTAGTGTGAAACATATATATATATATATATATATATTTTTTTTTTTTTGGCAAATGAACAATCGAGTTTGGAACAGTGGATTATAATTTATCCAGCACAAACACTTTCTATTTTGGTATTTATTTTGCTACTTTTATTAATAAAAAATAATAATAATAAATGGCAATTCTCATACACTGGAAAGATAAAATACAAAACGAAACATCAAAGTGAAAGTGAAATAAATGACTACGTTGAACACTAACATGTAAATAATTACTTGATATTGAATTACTTATTAAATTCTACTTCAGTTTCAGTATACAATTTTCTACTGCTATAATACAATTTTGCATCGAAATTGAGTATATGAATCCAAAAATTAATTGATGTAGTTCAAGTTCAACACAAATTGATAAAAAAAATATTAACAATTTTGTATAAAAATCAGCTCCTTCATATATAAATCCATTAATATTAAACTCTATATATATATACTGTGTGTGTATACCTATATATATAATATGATGGGTGTGGTATACGGTGTTTGTTGGGAAAAGACACAAGATTTGTGCTGGGCGTGGCGTGTGGGATGGTGGGATCCAGACGTGTCAAATCATGCGGGGGAGCACATTTTGAGTGTTACATTACATTACACTGCATCTTAAGTGTGTCTACTCTCTCTAACTCTAACTTCCCACAACTAAACATCATTATTTATTACTCTATCCCATATCAGTTTTCACAATGTCCTATTCAGCCAAAATTTTATATACATCTGATGTACGGTGCACTCACTCAACGGTTCATATTGTTTACGCCGAAAATTCTGGATTGATTATACTGAAAAGTTTTTGCACCGAAAACTTTTCAGTGTAATCAGCCCACACATTTTAAATTAAACAGCTTCAACTGAGTGCACTATACATCAACTGCACAAGAGAGCAAAAATAATTGAAATATATAAGTTACACTTTTTTACACTAATTGTAAAGTGCAACTGTATACAATTAAAAAATTGTGAATTCCACAGGTAATTTTTGCACTAGTATACTTTAGTTATTTGGCAGTTATTTATCTTAGTATTAAATATACACAGTTTTATTTTGATAGCTATTATAATTGAAATTAGATAATGGCACTACATTTTATATCTTAAGTTTAGTTATATTTATTTCTGGAATTACGCCGCTACGGCTTATAAATTCCCTACGTTTTCTTTAATTTGTGTCCCAAATTCTACGGCCTAGTTGCATTAAAGTTTCAGCCCGATTGGTGGGTTGATCATCCTATTTAAGGTCGGCCCAAGTTATATACAATTCATGTTTTGTTAATACACACTTCTAAAAAAATGTTCAAAAGATAAAACCCATAAATTTAACAATATTTGGAAAAAAAATCGATTTATTTTTTCAAAAAAGCATATGTTTGGTTTTTCTTTTAATTGCATTTTCGGAAAATTTTGGAAAATTGCTAGGTTTTTCGATTCTTTTTTAAAACACTTTTTTGAAAGAGTATATTAATATACGGATTTGATATAATGCCCACCGGTGGACATAAACTTATATGCCCACCGCGAATGTGATAATGACACGTAAGCAAATTTAAGTAATTAATTAAAATAATAGTGGGGCCCCTATTTAAATTTGCTTACGTGTCATTATCACATTCGCGGTGGGCATATAAGTTATGCCCACCGGTGGGCATTTTATCAAATCCGTATTAATATAACATAGAACCGTATATAATTTGGGCCGACCTCTCCTATCCAAGTTTTTACAAGCCCAATTCAAACATGCATACTGGCAATTCTCCATAGTGTTTTCTCTGTTTTATGGTTGATACTGATTTTATTGAAGCATTGTTCATGTGTGAAAAGTTCATTTTTTTTTTTTTTCAATAATATTTTTCTTCATTTCCACCAACAATTCTAATTATATATAAAAAAAATTATGAATGCGAAATTGCAACTATGCGAAGTTTTTGTAATAATTAATATAACAAATTAAAACATAACTTGTTACAAGACCTACATAGTCAATGATCTAATGGCCGCGGCCGTAGACGTGGATACATAAAACATTCATTTTATAAAACTTATCGGTCACTTCCGAATAAAGCTTGGATTTTTTTTTTTTTTTTTTTTTTATGAGTAGAAGAAGAATCCCTAGCACAAGAAAAGTGAACCCAGAAATCACATTCATAACAATTGAAAGCCATCTCATCAACAAACGTCCCTCCAATGGTTTCCTTGCATTTCCCACATCGCTCGTGCGTCAGACTGAGAGGATGCTGGCCATGAACTTAACTTTCGACAGAAACCCTACCTCCGGAATGCACGTAGAACTCGCAGATCCGACAGCCGCAGTACCTCAAATAATTTCATCTCATCAAAAATGTCAGAGGTGTAAAGTTAAAAGGTAAATATCCTTTTTGCCAACTTCCAAATGTTCAAAGTCTTTTTTGCCCAATTGTCTAAAAGTGTTTGTTTCTGCCCAGCCATGACTCTTCTATCCTTACTCTCCTATTTTCCAACGTTTTTTTAACTGTGTTGCTATAATTTTTCAACTATATTGCATTACAAGAAAAATAATTTTTAGTGACAATAATCATGTCATTATTGTTTCTCTAGCTAAAAAGTCTTTAATGATAGAATCCTATCATTAAAAATTTGTTTCTGGTCATTAAAATTTTTTATCTGGACAAACAATAATAACAGGATATGACAAAATTGTTGACACTAAAAATTAATTTTCATGTAGTGTTGGGATCATTTTGGTCAATTTAGGAAAAAAAAAACTTTGGACACTTGAAATTAGATATTCATATATAAAATTAATTCATTTATAATATTAGCAGTGCATCAGACTGATGTCTTCCTCGCAGAAGCGGTGGTCGGCGTCGGTGATGAGCTCCAAAGGGTGTTCTGTAGACGGCTTTCATTGAAACAACAGCTGAGGGAGATGGTCTCGTCGACGGAAAAGGACGTGTTGGTAGATGGTTCTGGGCGCGGAAGAAGTGGGAGAAGGAGAGGTTGTCTATGCGGTGGCAGAAGAAGCAGGGGAATATTACAATGTCGGGAAGGAGACTCGGCGGAGGTGGTGGGGTGATCAAATTAAGTGTAGGATTTGTGATATTGAGAATTAAGAGGTGGTGATGGGTTGTATGCACACATCGCATGCATATTATGTTGTCGTTGTTGTTAACACCGGATGGTGAAGAGATCGTCGTCGTGGAAAAATGGATGGCTCGGCTCGACAGGTATTTAGTGATCACGTGTCTCCCTCGGTCGGGAGTCGGATCAAGTTAAGTCTTGTTTCTGCATATCATATATATATTATACACACCAATCTAGAATTATATACACACTTCTTTAATTGTATCATATCATGTATAATTTCAACCCAATACCCCAACTGATCTTAAGATCTAAATAAAACAAAAAAAATCTACATGCAAAGTGAAAAAAATTTATAATCTAACCCCCCACTTAAACCAACGGAATTAATATTTGTTTTTTCTGGAACATAACTTAAAGGAGGTGGCCAAATGAGAACCGTAACATTTAAAATTTTGCAAATAAAGGTCAAGTTCAGCACAAACTAACACCAAATTGGTTCAATTTGAACCCCAACTCTAGCCCAAGCCCAAATCGGATCAATTAATCAAATTTGCATTGATTCAAGTTGGTTTGTCCACAATTTGCCACATTTTAAAGTTATTATCCTCATTTTGTCTACCCGGAAAATTATGGTCTTTATTCTGCTTGTGAGAGTGAATAGAATATCACCGTTGAGTGGTGATTAGAATTGATCACTAATAAATAAGAGATTACAAAGAGATCCCCATAATACAAGGAGGAGATCACGAAAGATTACAACAAATTATCTAGACTAAGTATAGCTATACAATCCCAAAAATATATGAAATCAGTTATCAATAATTATCTCATATCATCTCTATTACCCCCCTTCAAGCGATGCGTGGGGTGTAAGCCAACGCAAAGCTTGGACCGAAGAAACTCAAACGCGGGTCGTGGTAGGCCTTTGGTGAAGATATCGGCTAGTTGAAGATGAGATGGCACAAAACCAGTAGAGATCCTTCCTGAAGACACCAATTCACGAACAAAGTGATAATCCAGATCGATGTGTTTAGCACGCTTATGAGCAACCAGATTTTGACTCAAGAAAATAGCACTTTTGTTATCACACAAAAGTTGAGGACGTTCCTTTGGAAGGGCTTTGAGTTCTCGCAAAAGATTTGTGAGCCATACTAATTCAGAGGCAGCATTGGCCATGACTCTATACTCAAATTCACAGCTCGATCGGGCAACTGTAGGTTGTTTCTTCGCACTCCAAGATACCAGATTACCCCCCAAGAAAAATCGAATATCCATACGTAGACCTATGTGTCTCAATACAACGTGTCCAATCAGCATCATAATAGCCTGTGATCCAAAAATCTGGATGACGAGTAAAAGAGAGACCAAAATGCACCGTGCCCTTCACATACCTCAAAATTCTCTTGACAGCCGACAAATGGTCATCCGTTGGAGAATGAAGGAATTAAGAGACAAGGTTGACTGCAAACGAGAGATCCGAACGTGTGATAGTCAAGTATTGAAGGTCACCAACCAGAGAACGGTATAGAGTAGGATCACGAAAGGGAGATCCTTCACTAACGAGTGAATCACCCGCCGTCAAGGGTGTGCTAATCGGCTTCGAGTCCAGCATCCCGACACGTTCTAAAATAGCATGGGCATACTTCGCTTGCCCAACGAAGAGACCGTGCGACGTGTAGAAAACCTCCAACCCCAGAAAATAGTTCAGACGACCCAAATCCTTGAGTGCAAACTCCAGGTGTGTTCGATCAATGAAATGCCGAAGGACTGTCTCATCGTTGCTCGTTGCGATGATGTCGTCAATATAAAGCAAGAGGTAGATAACGAAGGCGCCACGATGAAACATGAACAAGGAGGAATCTGAACGACTCTGGCAAAATCCAAGACCAAGAAGAAAATTGTTGAATCGTTGAAACCAGGCCAATGGGGCTTGACGCAAACCATAGAGAGCCTTTTTTAAATGACACACGTGATTCAGAAAATGAGGATCCACAAATCCAGGAGGTTGAGCCATGAAAACCGGTTTGTCAAGAACGCCACTTTTTACGTCAAGCTGATGAAGAGGCCAATTGTGCTGAACAGATAGAGCAAGGATAACACAGAATGTAGAAGCCTTAACAATAGGGCTAAAGGTATGGTGAAAATCAGTTCCAGGAATCTGAGTAAAGCCCTGAGCAACGAGACGAGCCTTATATCACTCAACGGACCCATCTGTATGATATTTGGTGCGAAAAACCTATTTCGACCCAATAATATTCTTGCCCGGAGGGAGAGGTACCAATTCCCATGTCCGATTAGCCCGAAGAGCGTCTATTTCTTCTTGCATGGCGGCCAACCATTCAGGGGGCTTAGCTGCAGATTTAAAGCCGCGAGGCTCAGAGGCAGCGACCAAAGTCGAAAGAAGAGCAGTTGAAGCCAAATCAACTGGATACCTGGGTTTGAAAACCCCAGCCCGAGCACGAGTAACCATGGGGTGAATCGGAGCAGGAACTTGCGCTGAAGCTGCAGGAGGATCAAGGGCCGGCTGTATGACGTGATCATGCAAGGCAGGTGGGTTGACATCATGCATGACAGACGGCTCGACGTCAGGCATGACAGGCAGCTCGATGTCGTGCATGGGAGACGGCTCGATGTCGTGCATGGGAGGCATGGCAGGTGGCTCACCAAGCGGAGCTGCAGGTGGCGGAGTGAGGAGAAGGCCATTGTCAAGCACGGCAGCCGTGCAACGAACAGACAGAAGTAACTGCTCAAGTTGGGTGACGCGACGGGCATGTGTTGCGATGGCATGGAAGGGGAGGTAGTGGACGACGCTCCATCTAGAAACGTGGATATGTCCAACTCGGCAGCTGGAAAGGACGACGCCATCCCAAAAAAAGGGAACTCAAGTTCACCAAATTGTGCATGGAGTGAAGTAAAAACCCGGGAGAAAACGGGATCCAAACAACAAAACCCCTTATATGAGCTACTGTAGCCCAAGAAGATACACGGGCGACTTCAAGGTTCTAGCTTATTCGCTGCATAGTCTCGAAGATAGGGGAATACCCTGCAACCAAAAGGTTTGAAGTTGGCATAGTTAGGAGCATAGCCAAATAAGATCTCGAATGGTAACTTGTCAGCAAAACCGAGGAGGGGAGACGATTAATCATGAATACGGCAGTGGCAAAAGCATCAAACCAAAGGGAAGCCGGGGTAAACGAATGAAATAGCATGGATAACCGAGTCTCAGATATGTGATGGTGTTTGCATTCAGCACGTCCGTTTTGCTGAGGTGTATACGGACATGAAAGGCGATGATGAACGCCATGCACAGACATAAACTCCTTAACACGTGAATTGACAAACTCCGTTCCCCCATCACTTTGAAACACTTTGACAGTAGTAGAAAATTGGTTGCACACAAACTTGTGAAAACGAACCAACACATCAAAAAAGTCGGACTATGCTCGTAATGGAAATAACCACGTAAATCTAAAAAAATCATCGACAAATGCAGCATAATAACGAAAACCATCCGAAGTAACAACGGGAGCAGAGCCCCATAAATCACAATGAATTAAATCCAAAACAGAGGAAGCACGTTTCTCATTCAAGTCAAAAGACAAACGTTTGCTCTTGGCCAACTGGCAAGGAGCACAAATACTAGGGTCTGGCAACAATGAAGTAACACTTAAATGCCCTAATTTATTAAGCAAACTGATAACAGAAAATGGGACATGCCCTAGGCGTAAATGCCATAAATTGAAACTAGCCTTCAAAACCTTCGTCCAGAGAGCCGCAACCAAAGCTGGAATTCCTCGATCAAGAACGTACAACCCCTTGTCACATCGTCCTTGAGCCAGCACTATCTTTATGGCCCGATTTTGAATCATAAAGTTTGAATCAGAAAAAACAACATCAACCGGATAGTCAGAGATCAATTTGCTAATGGATAACAAGTTATTGGTAATATGAGGTACGACCAATACGTCAAGTAAATTAACATTATCATTTAATATGCAAGTACCAATATGAGTAATACGTAAAGAGTCACCATTACCAACAATAACAGAACCGTTACCATTATAGGGCTCAAGTTTTTCAAGAGTAGACGTCTGAGAGGTCATATGTGCAGAAGCTCCGGAGTCGAGATACCAATCCGAGATGGGCTCGGAAACAGCACACTGAGATGTGAATGCCTGCGCCAACTGAGCAGTAGGGTTGGCACGATTGTTGAGAAATTGCGGGCACTTATCAGCGTAATGATCACCATGGCAGATTTGACACCGAGGAGGGCGACGATCCCCACGTCCTCCATTAAACTGGTCACTGGACCTATTCCCAAAAGAAGGAAAACGTTGCTGCTGAGGTACCCGAGAATTTGAAGTCGAGTGTTGGCCGCGAGAAGGTTGATTCTAGCCACTAGCGACAAAGGCCGCTGGTTCAAAGGAGGAAGAGGATTCCATGGCTCTAAGCATGACATCAAACTGAATAGCTTGGTGCAAAATAGTGCGAAAGTCAGGAACCGGCGTGATGGCAAGGCGAGTATCCGCAAAACCCGCAAATTGAAGCCCTAAACCACGAAGAAACCAATGGCTTTTGTCTGATTCATCCAAAGATCGACCAATCGCAGCGAGTTGATCACAAAACGCCTTGAATTTGTGGCCATATTCCTCGACAGAGAGAGAGTCGTGGCGAAGAGATAAAAGCTGCTCACGCAGTTGATTAGCACGCGAAGAGGAGGAGTTTGCAAAAACGCTTTCAAGGGCAAGCCAAGTGTCGCGAGAGGACGTACAATCGACGACCTCGGCCATGGCTTCGGCAGTGAGGGTGGAGAACAACACACTGAGCGATTTCTGATCCTTTTTGCGCCTAGAAGCATAATCGGGATTAGGAGAAATAGTCTCATCCGCAGCGGTAATAGTAGGAGAAGGCGCGACAGAGGGACCATCAATGAATTCCAGGAGATCGAAGCTTTCAATAACCGGCATAGCCTGCCGTTTCCAAGCGAGATAATTAGAGGAGGTGAGATGAATTGGAATCATGGCACTCATTGCAGCAATAGGGATCGGATCAGAAGAGGAGGCGGCCATCGGAGAAAGAAGAATAGGCGTCCGAAAAATATGAGGGAGAGGGAAGCTAGGGTTTAGGATCGGTAAGACTTGATACCATGTGAGAGTGAATAGAATATCACCATTGAGTGGTGATTAGAATTGATCACTAATAAATAAGAGATTACAAAGAGCTCCCCATAATACAAGGAGGAGATCACGAAAGATTACAACAAATTATCTAGACTAAGTATAGCTATACAATCCCAAAAATATATGAAATCAGTTATCAATAATTATCCCGTATCATCTCTATTACAGCTACACCCCTTGAAAAAAACAATTTTCCTTATTTTAACAGTCTTATAAAAAATCATTTTAATCCAAGATATTAATTGTCATGATGCACTAATCTAAAGTAATTAAATATCATTTCCAATTTAACAAGCCAAATTACTAGGAAAACAAAAGGTAAAAATAACACATTGTCTGGAACATTCTTATATGTCAGTTACAGGTGGGTAGAAGATTGAGGTGCTAAATTAATGAGAAAGAAGATAAGAGCAAATTACCAGTTTTAGGGTCCTCCATGCATGTCTTTGCACATCTCAAATGAGCCAAGGCTTCACATTCACCACAAAAGTAGACTCCCGCTTTCATCTTGAAGCATGTACAGAGGGAGAGAATAAGTGAGAAAGAAAGGGTGATCAAAGTGAGAGCGTAGCCTGGGTAACATGTATCCAGAAATTGCAGGGATGGCATCGGCAGTAGAAGAAGAACCCCTGTGTTCTTCTCAACGAGACTCAACGAGCGGGTGTTTGTGGGATCTGTGTTTGGTCTTTGATCACGGCCGCCGCACGATATTGAATAAGGGGTGGTCCGTCATATTGAATAAATAACTGCTCTGACCTATATTGAATATATAATCGTTGTTGGTTGAAGCCCAACTGAACTCAAGTTCAATATGAATAATAAATAACTTAAGCCCAATAGAAAATGTGTTCTAATACCATAAATGACCATAATACACTTAGGTATATGCTCCTCTCGCTAGGTAAGGGGAGAACTCTCTCATACTCATCTTCCCTACTTCTCTTATACTCCCAAAAGTCCCTGAAATGAAGGTTTTTTTTTTATTTACCAAAAGTCCCAGAAATGAAGGTTTTTTTTTTTTTATTCATTTCCTAAAATGACAAAAAGGAATACCACTTTTTCAAACTCAACCCTCAAAAAGTTACTTTATACTAAAAAAATATTAATAAACAATTCCTAAAAAAACTATTTTATACTCAAAAGTATTAATAAACAATTCATTTTTTAAAAAATGTGTCATTTTGAAATGAGTAATCAAAATTGGGACGGAAGGAGTAATACTTTACACTATGAAGTGGCACTTTTACTGATTTGAGCGTCGGAGTCCCCAAGCGTGTCTTTGCAGGTTCGACATATCGTGTTCAAGCCCGGCTCTGTGGAGAAGATGAAGATTGGAGGATGATAATCCAACACTCATCAATATCATGGCTGAATTTGGGGGATTGCAGGGCGGGAAGTACAATGAGTTTTTTTTTTTTTTTTTCCTTGTCCCAATCCACTTCTCTTTTTCTCTTTCTATTACTTTCATAAGTTTTGGATTTTGTTTGTTTTGCCCATATTTAAAGGAAGAGTTAGGATGCAATTGATTGTGTTTTTTTGTTTCGTTTTTCATTTCTTATATGCAAGTTGAATTGAACATTTTTAACTCCTCTAGCACTTCACTATTAAATAAAGGGATACAAATACTCTCCATTTCAATTTTGGAGAGAGAGAGAAACACAACTTTTGAATTCCGTTCTTTTTATTTTCAATTATTATTTTATTATTTGTCTGTAGTTCTCCAAAATTTACCAGACACTGTACACAAAAGAAATATAAAAAACTCATTTCAATAATAATTTTGTTATTAAATTGTAAAGTGACAGTTTGCAAACCTTTAACTTTAGAAAACAAAGCATCTAATAAAGTTGTTAATATGAAACAGCAACTCTACCACATCAGTCAGAAAGTGCTATCCAATTCTTATCAAGTAGCAACTCTGGTCCTCATTATTCCTCTACAAGTTTAGTAAAGCACCAAAAAAAAAAAAAATTAAAGCTACCAATTCAAAAGCTTCAGCAACACGCAGAGAAAACACTCTAATTTGATCAATTACTTTATTATTCAACGATTGTTTTGTTTGATTTACAAACTTTTATAAAAGAAAAATGCATCCGCTGTTTTTTACTTTTTCATTTTTTTCCTGATCATAGTCACCCACTTAATCATCTTTCATGATATACTCCCTCTATCACAATCTTATTTTTCCACTGCACTATTCACCACCCTCAAACATTCTTTAATTACACCTCATTTCACTAATAATTATATAAAAAAAATCTTAATTTTATCTCATGCACTTAAATTGAATAATATGTCATCATGAAAAAAATCAGTTTATCCATTTAAATACTACAAATCAAGCCTCACATTAAGAACAAAATTGGAACGGAGAGAGTACTTAATATGGGTGACAACAAAAGACAAATCTATGAAAATGATATTAATTATATGTAGGCAAAATATTATATGAAAATAGTTCTTATCATGAAACTATATTAAAATATCGGAATATTTGATCAGGAGTATCATTAACCTAGGTCGGTGATATTATATTCTAATTGTTGTATATTTTCTTGAACTCAAATTAATGATACTCCCGATGAGATTATCGATACTCCAAATCAAATATTCGATACTTTCAAAACAATTTCATGATAAACTTATCATGAATCATTTTCATATAAAACTTACTCTTATAGGTATAGATTAAAGAATTTAAATTTCTTGACTAATTAATTGGCTTTCATATTGTAGCATTAAATATCTACCACACTAATGAGAAAAGGATTCCCTAAAAAAGAAAGTACATTTTATTTGAGACTATTGCATGATAAAGAAATTACTTCTATTACGGTGACAACATGAAAACTTACAAAAAAAAAAAAAAAAAAAGCGGACATAATGACTGAACACACAGGCATGGGATCAACAAGAAATAAACGTTCAGCTAAAACAGAACGATATTGGAGAAACAAAATCATTCCTTGCCTCTTCAGAAACCTCCATTTTCTTGCGTTGAATTCGGCATGTTAGTTTTTGCACCACAACTCGTACTTTGAGATGAATATTGGCTAAAAACTCTAGATTATCACTTGATCACCTCTTCACTGATACCATCTAGAAAACTAACTTACATCACTTAACCAATCTAAAATAATTGGTGTACTTTCTGCCTTTACCACCAAGTATGATAGCAAGACGTGAGAAGATGGATCAATCAATGGAAACAACTATTGAAAGATAAATAGTAAATAATCCGAAATATTAATTGGGCATACCTTTCTTTGCACAAGTGAGAACTCCCATCTACCAATCTCATTTATAACATGGATTCCATCCAAATGTCATGTATTTGTTATCCAACTTTGGCTTCTCCATTAACATTACTGATTTTTTCAGGGCTGTTTTTGTCAGTTTTGATTGCATCCTTTCCTGAGTTTACGAGTCTCTTCACAAACTTATCTTCCGGTGGAGTTTTATCAATTGTGATGTTGACATCAACACTTATATCCCCAGGTTGCGCATTATCAACTTTAACAGTATTCTTTGGACTAAATGAAGATTTTTTCAGTTTAACTTTCTCATTAGCTTTCTGGGTATCTGTACTTTCTCTGGTGGGGTTACCACTAGATTGCTTAGCGCCCGGCTTCTCTGGGGTAGGCTCCGGAAGTAATGCACGCCGACTCAGCCGTAACTGTCCTTTCTCATTGATCTGTAGCATATTTTTCCGGAAGTTACAATACTATTATAGAAAGCTTATTTCATGGCAGAAGAATAAAGCGTAAACAGAACTGTAGAGTACTTGTAATATAGAGATTAATTGTTCTGACAAATTAAGTTTTTGAAAAGAACAAAGGTAAGTCATATTTATATTGATATTCATGGAACATTCATAAATTCAAGGCCAATTATCACGGACTTGTTCCCTTAATAACGAAATGTAACTCATTTTCACCCCTTGTAATAGCCAAGTCTGCCCCAAAACAGTGTCGTGTCCCCTAAGTACTAGAGATTTAGGAAGTGAATGAAGTGCACAAGAGAATTTGAGAGATGCAAATTGTGAAGTTGCAAAGTTCCAAAACCTTCAAGTCTAGTATCTCCTACGCATTCCTAATAACTTCTATACAACTTTGTAGACTTCTACATATCTTTAGAGACTTCTATACGCTTCAAGAGTTTTCCGCATTATTCTGTATAATCATATATTCAAAAGGATACGAGCTTCGCTAGGGGAATTGGGCCTAGGCAAGTTGCGTGACAATATGCTGAGATATTTATTATGAAATATAATGTGTACTAATACTCCACTAAGAAACTATTAATAGAACAAAACCTGAAGGGTGCAGTATGAACAAACAAAGATGCATTAGCAGCAAACAGAAAGAAGAAAATTATACAAACCTCAATGAGCTTGACATCAATACAGTCTCCAACTTTTACAACCTGCATTTTTGTACTGAAAAATGTTACCACATCACAATCATCTTGAATGTTAGTAGATCATCCAAGGGCAAAAATCTTACATCTTCTGCCTTAGCCAGCCAACTTGCACTCAACTCGCTGATATGGCACAGTCCCTGAAGCATAGGATAAATTACTACACTTTTTACAATCATCATGTGTAGCTAATATCACGGTTGGATAAAAGACAGAAGACTTTATAGATTAATAGTAACATCTGCAGCACACGACATTATAAATTTATGAATCTACCTCTCGGCCAGGGGAAATTTCAACAAAAGCTCCATAGGGTGCAATTGACTTGATCTCACAGTTCCTGAACAACACAGTAAGAGAGTATTGAAAGGATTTTGAAGAATTAATAATCACTTAATATGAAAACAAATAGAAAAAATGGTAACCGAGAAAATTCAGCTTCTCTAAACCATGAATGAGAAATTGTTAGTCAAAATATTTATAAATTCAACAAGCAGTTCTGCCTAGCAAATTGCCACTTGCCAGACCATACAACAGCTACTCTAACCACAAGTTAGATCAGAGATTGAAAGAGGACCTGAAAATTTCACCAACTGATGGAACCATTGTCAGATTGTTGATAATGGCTTTCGACTTTTCCAGACTTAACAAATCTTTAGCTGTTATTCTTACCTGTAACAGCCACATGTTGCAACCCATAATTGCAGAGAAATAGGGATTAAAATATAATCGAGGAAGTATAAATTATCTTTTCAGCTTACAATGCCATTATCTTGTGTCTCAATAGATTCAACCCCAGTTTCTTCGATGATGCTTTTTACTTTTTTCCCACCTGAACCTATGATTAGGTTAACTTTGTCTGCCTTTACCTGTGTTGTCAGGAAACTAATTGTTGAGATCTCATTCACCAGCCTCATACCATCAGATAAATTGAACATTCAGAATCAACAAACCTTCATAACATGAATAATTGGAGCATATTTTGAAAGTTTCTTCGTAGGAGGAGGAAAGCATTTTGACATCTCAGCTACAAAAACAACATATGGATGAGCTTGAGTGGAATATATAACCATCTATGATATATACATCAATCAAATATTGGAGCATTTATGTTGCTTTATAATATATGTAACATTCACTCTATATACTACTTTACTTTCACCAAAATCCATGCCAGAACAGAGAACTAACAGTGCACCCATATTAGATACATGACCAAGGTCAACACTATAATTCTCTAACAGTTGAAAAGTTACCAAGAATATGCTTTCGACCCTCTTTTGCTTGTAGGAGAGCTTGCCGCATGACTGGTAAAGTAATTCCTCCAACCTGCCATCAGATTGTTATGGTAAACCATTATTGCCACAGGCATTACGACCAGTGATCAATAAAACACAAAATATAAGGTTGAGATATTTTAGATCCATTGAAAACGAATTGAAAAAAGTGAATCACGTCTAATAACAAAAATTAATTGGAACTGGAGAAGAAACTATCATAATGAAAAGAGTTAATTGCAAAAAAAAATCACGAACTTTATGATTTTTATCAATTACAACATGAACTTTTTTTCTTTGCAATTTAATGCAACAACTTTTTAAGTTTCGCAACTTGAAATATTTGATAATTTTCTGTGAACAATTAAATGGCATGGTTGTCAGATAGGCCACATAGAGCCCACATATATGCTAAAATATAAAATTATTATATTCTATAATGAGAATAACATCCTTAGGATATGTTTTTAACTTTAGAAACATAACTTTAAAATGCATTTTAAAGACGTTATTTTCATTTTTTTTTAAATAATTTTATTGGCCATCTATGTTGATATGTATGTGACATTTCCGGCAGAGACATCATGTATGTGAAAATAATTAGATGTTTTAAATTGATAAAAGACATAAAGTTCGTGATTTTTTTTGTAATTAACCCTAATGAAAACTGCAGTATAGTACCTTTATATCCATCTGAAATGCAGTTACACCATCATCATTTCCAGCAACCTGCAGCATCAGAAAGATGGCTCATTTAACATCCATCATTGAACACATCATCCTTATTTAGCCAAGAAACACAATCTGAAGGGAAAACAAATGTTATAATCCATAATATAGAATATTCAGAGACCTTGAAATCCATATCTCCTGATGCATCTTCACCACCTGTTATATCAGAGAGGATAAGTGGAGTGCCATCTCCTCCAAATTCCTTAGTGTCTAAGACCATTCCCATCGCTATTCCTGCAATTGAACCCTTCACTGGAACACCAGCATCTTGTAATGCTAAGCAACCCCCACACACTGAGGCCATACTGACACAATAAAGTAATTCAAATGAACACTATAGTTTATTACTCATATGAATCAGAAATGCAAGAAAGGTCTCATGAATGGTTACATGCTTCCGTTTTTATTAAAAAAAATCTCTTTTAAGATGGACCAAATAGAGAGCTGAGGATGGAATTAACAATGATGATTAAACTCCCAACCAATTCCTTCATACCTAGTATCATTCAAGTCCTATAATCATACTTTTTATGGCACTAGAATTAAAAAAAAAAAAAAAAAACACCACTAAGATGATTGAAGCTTTACCTTGACGAGCCATTGCTTTCTGTAATGGTACTCTCAACGCGAATAGTGTATGGGAAGCCATCTTCAGAAGGCAATATTGGCTGTAAAGCTCTCTCAGCAAGCATTCCATGACCAATTTCTCTTCTAGAAGGTGCTCCTGCACGACCAACTTCTCCAACACACGAGGGAGGAAAGGTGTACTATACAAACAACCAATAAGACGGAGAACATCAATAGAATGTAGTAGTAAGTGAAATCAGAGATTATAGCATTTGGTGGTTTGAATTTATATCTTCGAAAAGGAAGAGTACCTTGGGCCAAATTTCACCTGAATAACAATCCTAAAAACCTAGGTACATAGTAGTTTGTGGTTATTAGACTTCGGTGTCAATTTTCTTAAAAGTGTGGGCAGACCAGAAGATTAACATAGTCTTGTATGCACCAGGTGCACCAACTCAATTGCATTTTTAAATAGTCATCCTTGTTTTCACTAAACAGTTAGGTTGTTAAACCGTAGCTAACAGTCACCCCTGTTTTCACCAAACAGTTACGGTTTAAATGTTCAGTGAAAACAAGGGTGGTTGTTTAAAAATACACTTGAGTTGCACGGTGCACCTGGTGCACAAGACACTCGGAAGATTATTTTGCTTTCGAACTATTATTTATCAAAATTCTATGGATGTTTAAATCTGGAAAATTGAATGATATGGACTCAGCAATAGCAAGCTAATGGCTAACGCAAACAATCATGTAACAGCATACATTGAGAAGAAAAGGAGAAAATATCTTGATGGCTGAGACATAACTTTTGTGGTAGCAGGATTTCATGAGAGATTACAAAATTTCAGAGAGATAGCAAGATTAAATTAAGTTGTTTCAAGTTGTCAGCATTTTGGGAGCAACTAACATACATTTCCGACTAGAAATACAAATTTTTCAGGAATAACACTCTCAACTAGAAATAGAGTTCTTCAGGAATATCACCTGAAGATAGAATCTCTTGAACTCATCATCATCAACAAGGTTGTCTATTCTCTGCGCCATATACTTATCACCAAGCGTAACCACAGCTAATGACTGTATATGACAAATAAAATTACAAAAGTTCAGAGGGTATAAGCATCATGTGTGTAGAATCAACTTACTGAAACATGGGTAAGAATCCAGATTATCTTACATCAAATCAAGTTTATTTCCATCATTTGCCATAAGAATTGTTTCGGTATATTTTCACAAAAATTGGTAATGTACATCTTTTCTCATGAGTGTATTTTACTACAATTCAACAAACAATTGGTGCACCTCCTCTGTTAGCAAAATAAGCATAACCACTCATACCAAGTCAAGCAAACTACTAGATAATAATTATAGTTGAAAGACTTGCACAAGGCCAGACAACAATTAATATCACGTGCATCTACCAACAGAGACAAGGTAATTCTTTGATAGAGGACAAAAGAAGTTGACATTAACTATTAAAATGAAGAGAATAGATTGAGGATATGACATTATATGTACACCAAACTAATTCAAAAACTAATGCGAAAAATGTCAAGGAACAACAATTTAATCTTTGTTTCTATTTTAACCAAAATAACCGTACCTGGGTTTCCCCACGTGTAAAAAGCGCGCTTCCATGTGCTCGAGGAAGTAAGCCACAGCGTGAATTGATTGATCGTAACTCCTCAGGAGTCCTACCGTCACTTCTTTTTCCACCCTGACAAGTCAAGCATAATAACAGCGCACAAGCTCAGATTAGGACTCAACATCATGAAATTATAACTAAAATTTCAGTAAGCTGTGCATGAACCACAAATTTAGTGGAACTGGGCAGGGGATAAAGGGTAACACCTTAATGAAAACATTTATGATAAAACAGGTTAATTTTGGGTCACTTGTAGTTTTATCACATTAATCTACCACTTAACCATTAAAGTGCATGAGAGAAGTGTATCATCGTAAAGATGGAAGATTAGAAGATGGAACATCGCCATGAAAAAAATGTTCACAGAAGAACAATGCCGAAATGAATGGAATGATTTTTCACCATAAATGACTTGACAATTGAGACAATTATGGATTCATCACTCAAGTGTTGGAACATCAGTACATGAAGTTCCATTAAGAACACGAACACCTGAATCATTACACTACCTTGTGTAGTAAATGATCCACAACTATCCATGCATTGAAATTGATCGAATATCATGCAAAAGTGTAGGTGTATCCATGTATATGGTAAGCAATTGAAAATTGGATACTTCCTCTGTCCCAAAAAGGAGTCCATTTCTCAAAAGTACAAATATTGCTTTTGGTCAAATTGAAGGTACAACGTTTATAAGTCATCAATTCTCACTTATGTCCCGCCATTTATTTGTTGCTTTAACTTATCACACATCCAACAATTAAGCACTTTGCCATAAGGATATTATTCAAATTTTACTTAAAAATCAGACTTTTCACGAAGGACTAATATTTTGTGACAATGGGGATGGAGGGAGCAAACACAAAAAGCAACAAGACAAAAGGTTCTGAAGATTTTTAAACCTCTGTCACGATTTGATTAACAGAAATTTATTATCTACAAAACAAGAGATCAATGTTGATGAAAAAAATTGACAATGGGTGGCTTAAACAAGACATGCAACCCTCAGATATTATGCAAAGCGAGAGAATACAAGGATTACAGTTTTAATTTTTTTATTAGAAAGTACCTCCACAATACGTCTCCGCAAGAATTTCGATGAAACTTCCTTGAAAACTAGCTTGACATCAACCTCGGAGTAAAACTATAAGAAGATCATACATTAGTATAATAATAACACCCAACCAAAACAACCCACGACATTTAACAACCCATAACATTAAAATGTCATGAAGATCAAGGTAATTGGACTAAAAGAATCAACAAGTCTTAACAAACATAAATTATAAATTTGGCATAATGCATCTAAAGGTCCTTAATAGTATCAAATTTACTTTGAAAGATCCCTAAAGTATTTTTTATTTAAAAACCCCTGAAGTCTCATTTTTTATTCTTAAAGGTACCTACAGTATTGGAATATGATTTCGCGGGGTTAGTTTTTAACATTTCCTGAATGCTTCATTTATTAAACTGGTGTCTTACTTTGTGCTGGATGTGGTAGGGGTGGATGGATTTTTATGACAAATCAATACTTTTGAGTGATGATGATGTATTATTTTATTATTGTTAGTTAGTGATGTAATGATTAGGTGTAAGAAAAGTAGGAGAGAGAATGAGTTGGTATAAGAAAAGTAGGAGAGAGAATGAATTGGTGTAAGAAAAAGTGGTGTGATCTTTTTAGGGGTTTAGGTGTATAATAGAGGTGGATGGGTATTAGGATGATGAGATGTGCAAATCCAAAAAGTGACTTGGATGAGGGGAAATCCATCCCCCATCCGGATGTGCACATCCTTAAGTAAACACCCCCTGAGGGATTTGGAAGGTGAGGACCCACAAAAGGGTTCCTGGCATGCGGTTTAGGTTACTGGCATGTTCATATTTTAAAAACAAGAAACCTACATAACCTTCTTTTTCCAAGTTAACATGTGTTGCGCAGGTCCAGCTCAGAGGTTCTAGGCTCGAGAACTAATTTCCTCGATTGTCCATCACACATTTTTTTTGGCCTAACATCTTAGTTGGGTTTGGTATTCAATGGGTGTGTGCTTGATCATGTTAGGATCTTTTTTTTTTTTTTTTGGATCTTGGATATTTTTCGGATGTCAAGGCACTGTCTTATCTTATGAGCTGTCACTACCCCATTGTATGCTTTTCTATTTGGCTGGAAGGAATAAAGGACCTTTGAGTCTCTTTTGGAATGTTGGGATATGATTAAACTTTAGAGTGGCTTTATGGGACAAAGCATAAAGATTTCAGGCCTATTTTAGAGACTAATTTTAGCTCTCCATGCTCATTTTCAATGGTCTTTTTGTCTGGAATGCTTTACATTTTTTCGCTCATTTCAGCTGACAATAATAAAATAGAAACAAATGCACCCAGGCAATCACATATGCAGTCCACCACCGGGAGAAACAAAAGAAATATTTAAAAAGAACAGTAAGACCAAGAATTACCAAAGCGGTGGGCTTCTTTTGGACTGGCTTGATATGAACATCCCCTTCATCAACTTCACCATCGACTACAACCTCCTCATCCTCATCTTCATCCTCAAGTAAGTCAGGTAACACTTCAGGAGTATAGGAAGCTTCCATCTTACTGACAAAGCCCTCCTCTGTAAGTATGGTCAAAACTTTTGCTTCCAAAGATGATAATGCCTTTCTTCTTGGAATTTTGTTCTTTATTTGTAGTGCTTCAACTAATTCATCACCTGCAATTTCCTGAATATTATCAAACATCACTGTCATGAATTAAGAGGATGCCTAAATCACAGTAATGATGTAAATTATACAATAGGTAACATTAATTATTCGTAACATTCACAGAGGACTATGTAAATGTTGCAAGAAATACATTCATAAAATGACAGATAAAGATTGTAAAGGAGCCTTCAGGAGTATATACATTCATATAAGATTTTGTGCTACAATTTTTCACATAAATCAGATAAACGTCAATAAATCTTCACCAGGAATCCAACACACTCACGAACTAGGATATCATCGAAAGCAAACATAGTGTGAATATTTTTTAAACACACTCCCTTAAGCAACATTCTCAGCTTCTAAATTCCACAAGCACCACTGCTCGAACTTCTGCATTACCAATGAAAATTTTCTACAGCTGAAACTATTTCTTGGTATACATAACCCTTAAAAGCTCATCACCATTTAAGAGAAGAGATGCACAAGATAAAAATGTTTGCACACATAAAAATGTTTTTAAGTGATTACTTGAATTGTCATTGCATCCATAGTCCTGACTGTTTACAACTATATACCAGCTATATAAAACTCAAGTATATATATTACAGCATAAAAAGCCACATCTTGCAGAAAATGGCATGACATCATATTAATGTTTCCACATATAATATACCAAATTGAAAAGACACAAAAGAAAAGCTTAAGATAAGCAATAAGAAAGGAAATCAATAACACCATACTACCTCCGTCCCACAACACTTTGCACAGTTACTATTCATCTCGTGTTTTCGCGAGTGAGTTTTGTATTAGTATTTGAAATGATAAAGTAATTTTAAAATTACTTTATAATAGAGAAGAGGTGGATCTATTATACCCTACCTTAAAAATTATTTTATCATTTCAAATACTAATAAACAACCCGCTCGCTAAAACACGAAGATAAAGTAAATGTGAAAAGTGTTTGGGGACGGAGGGAATACTTGACAATTTCAAACAAGAACATCGAAACGTACTTCAACATGCCTATACAGCTCTGGAGGGGGCAATCTGATTGCATCAAGCATTTTCGTTTTTCCACATTTCTTCACTAAGGATTCCACCTCCATGCATATAGCTCGCACAGCATTCTGCAATTGCAAACCAACTAATGTCTTATCAGTCATCACTTGCATAGATCTCACTATAGTTGAAAAGATTGAAAAATAAATCAGGTATGGCTATCAATCCTATTACTAACTTAATTTCAACACCCTAATAGCAAAGCAACAGTGAGATAAATCACCAGCAGCATGATTTGGAATTGGAATGTTAACCATCAATTTCACGTTTTTATGAACTTCTGTTTTTAGTGAAACCAAAATATGCTAGAAGCTAGACCCTAACTTGCCTGATCATGTTTTTATACTTACTCATTGCTAATAGATGTCACCTGTGACAACTCTGTCGGGGGATATCCAAAAATTTAGATCCCAAGTGAGAGGAAATTATAATGATGTCACTGATTAATTTTGTTAAGACATCAAATCCTCAAAAAAAGTACTAATTAACATTTTTAGAGGAGAGCATTTATAAGATATGACATGAAAGATAGGTAAGCACCTGCCCAACTTCTACAGCTTGCAATAATTTCTCCTCAGGAAGGAAGTCGCAGTATCCCTATAATCATCCATTCAGCGAGGGACAAAAAAGGTCAGAAATGCATCACGCGGACTGGGCTTTAAGAACAAACCTTCAATCATCAATCATCAAACAGATATATTGTATACTAATAGCACTCTGCTGGCAACACCACTTTCAGTTAAAAGAAGCAGAATAGACTACCTTTCATCATAAATCAAATTTTACAATTCTCTTTTAACTCTTTTCTATACTGGCAGGCCTTAGTAGTTGTGAGCTTTATGAGAATGTAGCTGTGTAGAGTTTCTGCCTGCCCAGAGACCCATGTATATAAACCAATAAAAACATAAACGGTAAACCTGAGTCGAACTCCATCAAACCACCAAGAAGCTAAGAACAACCAATATGATGGCTTCTTAGTGGTTATGTTAAGAAATTCGATGTCCAATATTAAGCTTCACTGGGCATTAAACATATACATTCTTAAGGAAAAAATAATTAAAATTAACTAAACAACCTTTTCAGAACTCAAATCCAGAAATTACAATTGGCCAGGAGAAAAGAGAATTTACAAGGATAATTATAGTGTGAGGCCCAGAACTCTTGTAATGTTAACTCTTGTATGTTCCAAACAACACTGGGATTATAAATACAACAAATGGAGAAGTAGAGATAGTGAGTAGGAATCTAGTAATTTACCTCAATCATCAATATTGCACTATCTGTCCCAGCCACCAACAAATCTAGTATAGAATTTTCCATCTCCTTATTAGTTGGATTCACTACAAACTTATCATCAATCAGCCCAATTCTAACACCCGCAATAGCCTCAGAATTTGGTATTTCTGAGAGAGATCTGTTTATTTGATAATATGCAATTAGATATATATCCCTTAATTAGCCAGCCTCAATTGATTATATTATGTAGTTAAAGCTCAAGGGAAAGGGAAGCAAAAGAAATAAACATACACTGCAATTCCTGCTGCTGTCACTGCTAAAGCATCCGGGGGATGCAAACCATCATAACTTAAGACCTGCATCACAGAATGGCAGAAGTTAATAAGATATGAGCAATGCGTCCAGTGTTGATAACCTCAAGCTGGCTGGGCTTGAGAGTTGAGAGGAGCAAACCAACTGAGATGCCCAAAAACTGCGAATTTTTGCCTCAAAGTACTGCAGTAGAGTTGTTACACTCAAATATTTTTACTAATTTTCCATGATTCGAGTTTGACCAGAACGACAGAATCAATGGAGCACAAATTTCATCTAAAATTATTCTCCTGAAGCTAAACACTTGCAATATCTTCACCTCAAACAAATAAGTTCATGATCCCGTCATCACAAATTATTCAAATCTCATCTATTGTACATAACTGTCGATGCTGCAAGCCTGACTACAGCAAAAAACATTTTGGAAACTCTCGAAGTTCCATCTGAGGACTAATTGAAGATGACATCTCACCAACACTTAACCAAAGTTTCAAATCCTTACTTTCTCTAAAATCTATTTTACATTTTAAAATTTAGCTTCAAAGAAATTCAAGAAACAAAATACAGTGAAAAGCATTTGAAAAATATTAAGACGCTTCTAGAAAACCCCATACATTCACAAGATTCAAGTACACATACCCAAGATAATATCTGCGTTTCATGATAAAATCCCTTGGGCATAGTTGGGCGTATAGGTCTATCTATTAGTCTGCAAATCAGAACCTGAAAAAAAGGAACTGCCCGCATATTAGTTGGTCAACCACAACATAGAAAAACAAATTGATATTACTAGTTGGCTATGAAATTTTCCTCCAGGACTACCTCATGATCCTTTGTCTTCCCCTCTCGCTTGAAAAACCCACCACTGAAGAATGGCAGGATAACAGAAAGATAAGTTTATCTATTAAGATAAAAGCTGGTGAGAGGGGAATAGATGAATGTGCAAAATATACCTTGTTCGACCAGCTGCTGAGAATCGCTCTTGATAATGTACAGAAAGAGGAAAGAAATCAGAAGGCTCGCTGGGAAAATCAGACAAACAAACAGTTGTGTAGATCACCTACAAGGATAGGTCAAACTATATTATACAAAACATAATGTTATGTTGAATTGGATCTGCATTTTATGTTTTTGGCATAAAACATTGACGAAACAACGGGGCACACGCACATGGAAGAATATTAATTAGTGATGATTCTTAACAAAATATCTATTACTTCCATTGTTCAGAGGAATCACCAAAAAGAATTCAGTCAAGCGGAAATACAACACATTACTCATTAAGCCAATTACTTACAGTCTCTCCATCAGTAACAGTAACGGCACCACTGGCCTGTCTCCCAATGTGACCTGTCTCAACAAATATCTGCGAAAATTAAGAAAAGAAAATCTCAGATAAAGATTTGGTGCTACAATGCAGAAGGATCCAGACCACAAAGCAAAAGCATGTTACGTAATATAGCCAAGCTGAGGAAATAACAAGCCCATTATAGGGGGATAAGCAACTGTAACTGATTCACTGATTGTTGTGTGATCATAAAGTTTAGAGATTTCTCAGAGAAGAGAAGTGACTTCTGTAGTTAGTTTTACTGACACAAACTGTTGCCGGGTGCTTGGGGTGCCATATCCGGAACTCTCATGTTTCGGGTTTTCAATCACAGAGCAATTATATTAAGACTTTTGAGGGGCAGATCAACTATGTTGGTTGGCAAGACTTTCACCAAATCTACTCTTACTTAACAAAATGCATAATTTTCTAATCTCTCAAAGCCATATTAAAATTCTATTAAATTTCATTGTAACAAATTGGCATGCACTCCGTTCCATTTCAAAGCAGTACAAACATCTCCAGCATGACTTACTCATCGTCTACCTACTTTCTACTATACAACAAAAAACAACCATCGCTACAACACAGCAAAATGAACTTCCATAAACAAGTTTCAAAGGAACATCAATGACTATTGCCCCAGGGAAATTCAAAATTAGTACCTTGCGCAATCATAACTTTCCGAGAAAAGTAAAAAAATTATGACCAAAAGACTCACATGACGATCGCCAAATGGAATTTTAATGGAGTAAGGAGCATAGGAATGCGGCAGAGCATCCTCGCTTTGAATATCGGGTTCTGCTGCTAAACTAGCTCCGACAACAAACTTACTACACAAGTTTCTGCTACTTCCGAAGCTTCTGGGTCTCCGCTTTCTCGTTCTAGGAATACGGGGAACAGCATTTGGTGACAGATGAAAAATTCTTGGGGAAGGAAAGCATTTAAATGGTGCAATATTAGAGAGAAATTTGAGTTTCTTAGAACTTGAAACATTTAGTTGCGAAAGAGGAATGTGGAAACTGGAATTAGGATTTGCTGCCAACATTTCTGCGCCTCCCTCGCTCTCACAGTGTGCCTAATATTTGCAGGCTTATCCACTTCTGAGAAGAAACAGAAAAAATAAATAATAATGTTTCATATTAAAATTAAATTCAAAATTTTTAGGGTGGTTTAAAAGCCCAATATCTAGTGGGCTTAAACCCAAATGCGACGGCCCAAATATCGTGTAAGATATAGGCCCAGAATTTTTTTAATTTCTGCCAGATAGTCAATGGCCCAGGTTATATAAATTCCTATGTTTTGTAAATACACTCCACCCAAAAAAGGTTAGGGAGAAAATCGAAAATTCATGAGTTTGGTGGTTTTTTTGTTCTGCATTTTCAGAAGAAAAAAAATTAAAAATTTTCAATTTTTTTAATTTTTTTCCGAACATTTTTTTTAGTAGAGCATGTATTAATAAAACATACGAGTATGTTTAACCCCATTGTAAATAGAATTGCAAGTGCATTATTTAATCTCAAAGTCCAATAAAGTTTAATCTTAAAATGATGTTAGAGCTTTATATAAGCCCAATTCAGCAAACAAATTTGAAGACATTTTCCATTGGGCCGTTTTTTTTTTTTTTATTCATTTTTGACTTGTATCATAAATTCATAATTTTAATAATTTGTACTTTATTAATTGGGTTTAGTCGTTTTTTCTAAAAACATCTCTAGTACCTTTTGCTACATAGTGTCTCATAACAATAGTAGTGTACGTATCAGTGTCGCATAATTCTTTCAGGACATTTTTTGTAAAAGTGGCTAAGAGTAATATATAAATTTCAAATCGTTAAAACCATGATATAAATTCAGAAAATGGTTATTTTTCTCAGTTTCACTTACTTTTTTTTTTTAATATGTAAAGCTCTGCTTTTTTTTTTTTTTAAATGATTTGAATGGCTTTTCTTTTTTTTATTTATTTATGGAGTACATCAAGAGCACTGGAAGTGCTATGCATAACAAAATCGTGTTAGTCATCCATTAAGTTATATTTGGATATTTTAGCTACATTCTCAACTATCCAAATATAACTAAAGTTATGTTTGGTTTTCTTCTATTGTTGATCACCTTACAATTATTTTGATTTTGCGGTAGCACGTCCGGGCGAGATATTGTTATCTTAGTTCCGTCCGGTTTTAGTGAGATATATTTTATTTTAACATTTTACTTGTATTCAATAATAATCAATTCTTGTCAAGTGTTGGTAGCTCAATTGGTTGAGGTCACCATCTAAAATCTCATAGGTCTTGAGTTTGAGACATGGAGAGGGAATTTATTTCCCTCTTGTGGTGGGGTGGTGTTACCATATTGTGGTGGGGTGCGGTTCCGGCTGCAGTGCGGTTGTGGTTTGGAGTTGCGGGTTCGAGTGGTCCCGTGATTGCGGTTCTAATCTACAGCGAAATGAAAAGATGTTGCTATGTACTCGGTGGTCGAAGAAATTATTGTAATTGATTATCTTTTTAAAATATATATATCATAATATACTATATTAGAGAAGCTGTCAAATCCTACGTGGCGAACTCTTCTTCCTCTATTTTGAATCTCTCTTTTCTCATTCATTTTATTCATATGTGATCTTATCCGTCTATTTTCTTTGTTTGATCTTGAGCGTTCATTTTCATTTGTTTTTCTCTATATAAGTTCTTCTATCCCACACAATTTTCATTGCACACTACATGTGTTTTATTTTATCGTTTCATCTTTTTTCTCTCTTCATCTTTTCCTTTCGTTGTGCTGCAGGAATTTTCAATTTCTCATGTTCAACTTTGTTTGATTCTTATTTTTTCTTCCATTTTTTGGTTCGCATGCAGGATTTCGGTGGATCGTTTGCGGTCGTTTCAAGATTTAGGGCGTTTTTTCATTTTTTTATCTTTTTCGTTGAATTTTGTGTTTCTATTGTGGTGAGATTGTAATTAGACTTTTTTTTTGTCATCATTTGTACTTAGATTAAAAATATTGTATTGTGGTTTTATTCAATTTCACACCAATTTGTAGTTCTACTTTGTGCAAACATTTATTTTTGTTTTTATATTGATTGTATCTAGACATTTGTGGTCGTTGAATCTTTCTAATGCATTTTTGAATTAATTAGTATCAAGAAATAACAAAATAAGTTAAGCACATATATTACCTTAGTCGACTTCTGCAATGCGTTATAACCAATAACCTATAAATGACTAAAAAGTCAAGTGCAGTAAAAATTTGTATATAATATTGGCACGAAAAGATGATGATGAATATTTTGCTTTAATATTTTGTTTCAACCTCCTTTGTCTTTTGTTTAACCACACATACAAGTTATTGGTAAGATAATGTAAATGAAATTTAGTTAATTTTAGTAAATCATGTGGACTGCTCGCTTTAGTTTAGGAACACCATTTGGTTTCCAATAATTATACGGCTACATTATCGGCATTATTTAGTAAAATATTTCATTTATAAATTTAATTGAGTCAACCTCCATAAATTTTAATTTGAGGAATAAACAGCAATCCATGCTAATCAGGACAGGATGCCAAATTTGACATATGTAATATTCATGAATGATTTTTTCTTTTAGGTCAATTCCTATAATTTTAAACATATTCTATAAATGTGGAAGAAGAATTTTCTCCTGCAATTAGTGTGCTTATTTTTTAGTACGTTGTCTACATAATTAAATTTCCAATAATAAAGCGGCAATATTGTAAGCTTTAATGATCATTTAGTACAACTTTATATGTATAAAGTTAATTAAGTCTACATTTATAAATTTTAATAGGAGGAAGGAGCAACAATTCATTTTAAATAAATTATAATAGAATTATGTGATTTGAAAGACCATATAAAAATATTTATGAATAACATTCATGTAAATGTAATGCGTTAAATTATATTGAATAAATGAAATTTATTCATATTTAATTGTTAACTTCTAACAATTATATATATCTAAATTCCTAATTATCTTCATTTAAATCTTAATATACTATATAGGAGAGTTGCGGAAGCTTAGTTGGTAAGCCCACAACTCTCCATTTCAAATCTCTACTCTCTCATTCACTCTTGCAGTTTTTGATGAGGACCGTTGGATCGCTACTTTTAATTTTAACTATTTATCTTAATGTTCCATGGAAGGTTTGACTATTAATTAATTACTCATGCTTCCATCTCTAATCTTGACCATAGAATTCTATTGATATACATCAAACCGTTCAATTATGTGCTCATTATAAGGGTAAGTTACTAATCACATATATACATATTTATGGACCATCATTTAATTCACATTTCATTTTTTCATCTCGATTGTTCATTATTTTAATTAGTAATTAATGTAGATTTATTTATAATTTATTATTGACATGAAAATATAAACCCATACTTAAAGTCGGAAGGAATATCAACAGTTGCGAATTAGTTAGATGTAAAATTCAAAATTTAAATTTGAATATGATAGAAAATTAATTGAGACCATTGCTCATTATAAGGGTAAATTTAATATTAAAAAAAATTCCATTGTTCATTACAAGGGGAAGTTACTAATCACATATATATTTAAGGATCATCATTTGATTCACATTTCATCTTTTCATCTTGATTGTTCATTAGTTTAATTAGTAATTAAGATAGATTTAATTATAATTTATTATTTATTTGCTACTAATTAGAAACTTTTACATGTTGAGGCCTATTTACATTGCACACTCTCTTCGGTATTTTCACCACCATATGCGATGTATTTCAATTTTCTCTTTTAATTTTCGTATGTAACATTCATAGATTACCCTTGCACTTGGCCCATATCAGGATGGTCGAGTGTGGGTAAGATTTTCTTTAGTTGAATTGGTAATTAACACATGAAATGATACTCGAATATGCAACTCATGTATTAGGTTTCATGTATTTTTTTTTAGCAGATGTAAATTGATTTACTTTGTAGCTTATTTGCTTTCATGGAGATTAGCATTTTTGTTGAAGATTTATAGTGTTTTTGTAACATACACACTACAACATCTCAAATTAAAGACGAACGATCTTGAAGAAAAGACGAGAGAATTTGTTAATAAAATTAAGAATGAGAGCATAATAATTAATAAATTCTTTATAAATTAATAAATTAAGTTCAAAATTACATGTTTTTTTTTATTGAAGATTAGGATAAGAATTAGAAGAGAGAAAATCAAATAATTAAAAATAATAACACTATTCTAAAACGTCACTTATTTGGGATTGAAGGGTGTAAAACGGTTCACTTTGTATATCCCTTGGTTGGAAAGGCCTAACCAATAATAGAGTCCAAACAATTCATGTGTTTAATATGTCTTTGTCCATTCTATAATTTTGTGACATGAAATGATTGACATTGAATTGTACTAATGAATTATTATTTTTCTTTTAAAAATATATCTAATTTTTCATATATTTATCTTTTGTTCCTCTTTCATATTGTTCATATGTAACTTCCAACTGTGTTAATATGATAAATAGTTAAAATATTCAACGAAGAGATTATGATTGAATACCACTAATTTGGATTTTTTTTATTATTTGGCTATAACTTTATATTGACCTCTAACATTTGATGAATTTTTAAATACTTTAGTTTCATGTTATTATTGACTCCTATAATCGGTGTTTTTTTTCCTACTTAGATTAGTTTTTTGTATTGTTTATCAATTTGTATAACTCTATATTTATTAATTTATTAATTAATCGACTTTTTGTTTGGTAGTATGAATTTTAATAGATCGTGGTGGATTTCATGATCATTAAAAGTATTATTCACGTATAATGGATATGTAATGCATGTAATGAGGAAAATTAAATGTCTGGAATTAATTATAGTGTTCATGAAATTAGGGATAATTAAATATGAAAATTAAAGACAACGAATTAAATGACTAGATTATCTTATGGTGTTCACCTAAATTAAAGATAATTAAATATTAAAATTAGTGTTCAATTGTTCGACTAATTATACGTTTACTAATTATTCGCATGTCAATTGATAAAAGTGAAATGGTTGTGACTGAATTAAGAGGGGTGTATTCAATTGGGATTCTACTGGATTTTTTTGGACTCTAAAAAGTCAGTGGATTTAGAAAATCTATAGACTCCATGCAGAGTTTGACTGACTTTTTTTATTGATTTACTTGGATTTTCATAGACTTTATAGGATTGTGAATTTTTTTTTTTTTATTGATTTACATAGACTAAGACGTTGGAACTATTGATATAAATATATATGGGTCACACTTATATATAAAAAAAATTATCCAATTTTTTTAGGAAAAAAAAAAACAAAAATACATTAGTTAAAAAAATACATTATTATTTCATCTTCATTTCCATCACCGTTATACCTCGCCCTCATTAGAAGTCTCAGGTTGTTAGAAGAGATTTTGGAGAGTAAAATTTTTTTATATTTTTTTGAAGAGTAGATTTGACAACGGGGCGGATAATCCCCAAAGCAAATTAGGGACGGGGAAATTTTTTGCCCCGTAGGCGGAAATCGGGATAATATTCTCAGCCCGGAGGATCCCCATCTCGTTCTCCGCGAGGAGCCGCATTATTTTCTATATAATTAATATATTTATATATAATTTAATGTTAATGTAATTACAAATAAATATTTCATAGTTTCCTTTCCAATTAACTATTTATTAAAAATTATATTTTTTTATTTAATATTATGTTATTAGTTCCAAATTATATTATATTCACTTTAGTATATATGTTAACTAAAAATATTAGAATTAGATGTTCTTCAAATTGTTTAAATTGGTTTTTTTTAACACTAACTTAAAGTAATTGTTGTGTATGATTAAATTTTTTAATTTAAATATTTTTTTATATTTTAAAAATGAGATAAAAAAATAATTAGGTGGGGAAAGGGGAATCCCCGCGAGACGGGGATCCCCCAGCGAGGCGGGGATGGGGAGAAATTTTCCCCTATTTTGCAGGGACGGAGGTGGGGAATGACCCCCCGTCCCCGCCCTGTTGACATCCCAATGGAAGAGAATCAAAAAAAGTCCACAGAATGTTGAATACCTAAATATTTTTTAAGACTTTTTAAAATGCGTAGAAATCTCTGGTTATTAGAAGAGATTTTGGAGAGTGAAATCTATTCATATTTTGGAAGGGAAATCTAAGAAAATCCGTGGAGTATTAAAATCCATAGACTGTTGAATACCTAAAGATTTTTTAAGACTTTTTAAAATCCGTATTGAATATCTCAGGATTTTAAAAGACTTTTGAAAATCTAGATTGAATACCCCCAAACTTTAAAAGCCTAAAAAAATCCTATAGACTCTATAACCAATACACCCCTCTAAATGTATAGACAAAGTTGATTAATTGATTGTCATTATGAATCTTATTATCATACTATATATTATATGAAGATGAATTATTATATAATATTTCAAATTTAATTGTTAATATTCCATACTTTTCTATTAAAATTGACTTTTTTTTTGTGGTTTCTCGATCTTGATTTTCTTAAATATATTAATTATAAGGAAAAAATTGTTATTTTAGAAAACTGTCTTATGTGTGTATGGAAAATTAGGACATTGTCTTTACGAGAATGTAAAATTCAGATAATATTTTTACAAACTTGCAAAATTAAGACAATATCTTTATAAATTTGAAAACAAGGACACTATATTTTAATTTAGACGATTTTTTATAAAATATGGCCAACTGGGCATATTCTAATCGGGCTCTCTTTAACCCACGTCTTATAAAATTTGGCATGAATTTGTCCAACGTAAAAGATAGTATCCTTATTTTGCAAGATTGTAAAGATAGAATTCTAATTTTATAAGTCCATAAGGATAATTTTGTAAATTTGTAAGCCCAAAAAGATAGTGTTCTAATTTTACAAACACACATAAGATAATGTCCTAAAAAATCTTTTTTCCTTGCGTATATGAGTTAATTTGAAGATAAATTATAATCTATGACTTATTCTATACATATCAATTCGTAGTTCAGACAATATTGATGATAGATTATAAATATGATTAACCAGAATGTGGTGGTATTACATATTTTATTCATAAAATATTACTACTATAAGTATATTTTAGAATTATATTGTTTCATATATGAACCACTTTATAATTTTTTTCGATACACTTTACTTTAACCAATCAATGTTCTTTAAATAAACAATTAATATTCTCTGTTACCATTAACTAAATTGATTACAAGGAATAAATTATTATTTTAGGACACTGTGTTATAAGTGTTTGCAAAATCGAGACAATATCTTTATGAACTTGCAAAATTAGGATCTTTACAAACATTCCAAACTAGGACACTATCTTTTAATTGTGGTCAACTTAGTCCAAATTTTATAAAATACGTGCAACTGGACATATCATAATCGAACTTTATTTTACCCGCATTCTATAAATTTTGGCCTAAATTTCATTTAATCGGAAGATGTGGTCATAAATAACAACTTCTACAGTTACGTAGATAATTAACTTGAATATAATTTTCACATATTAAAATATGTATTTTAAAAAAATGAATTATATTATATTGTCTAATAGATTAATTAACTATGTTTAGATTCTACAAGGAAACATCAACTAGATATCGGGTCAACTCTCGCAACACTTCTCTGAAGCGGTTATCATAAGGATATATTTTTTTGAAAAAAAATCATACTTTTCTCCATTAAAATTGATCTTTGTTATCTGGTTTCTCAATCTTGCGTTTCTTAAATATATTGGTTATGAGGAAATTTTTTTTTATTTTAGGACACTATCTTTCAACTGTTTGTAAAATTAGGACACCATCTTTACGGGCTCGCAAGATTAAGACAATATTTTTACGAACTTGCAAAATTAGAATAATATTTTTACAAACTTGCAAAACTAGGGCACTCTCTTTTAATTTTGGTCAATTTAGGCCAAATTTTATAAAATACGGCAAAATGACATATCGTGATCGGGCTTTGTTTGACCCATATTTTATAAAATTAGGTCTAAATTTACCCAAAATAAAAGATAGTGTTCTTATTTTGAAAAATTGTAAAGATAGTGTTCTAATTTTATAAACCCATACAAATAGTTTCTTAAATTATGTAAGCCCAAAAAGATAGTGTCCTAATTTTGCAAACACCCATAAGATAATGTCCTAAAAAATAATTTTTTTTCTTGAGTGTATGAGTTAATTTAGTGATAAATTATAAGGTATGACTTTTTGTATACATATCAATTCGTAGTTAAGACAACAATGAAGATAGATTAGAAACATAATTAACCTCAATGTGGTATTACATACTTTAATCATAGAATATTACTATTGAGAGTATGTTTTAGAATTAAATTATTTTATATATGCATCACTTTATAATTATTTTCAGATAAATTACTTTAACCAATTAATATTTTTTAAATAAATAATTAATACTCTTCGTTACCATTTACTAAATTGGTTATAAGAGATTTTTTTTTATTTTAGGACACTACCTTATGAGTGTTTAAAAAACTAAGGCACTGTCTCTATAGGCTTGCAAAATTGAGATAATACCTTTACGAACTTGAAAAAATAGGACAATATCTTTACAAATTTGCAAAACTAGGGCACTAACTTTTAGTTTTAGCCAATTTAGGCCAAATTTTATAAATTACAGCCAACTAGGTATATCGTAATGGAACTTTGTTTGACCCACATTTTATAAAAATTTGCCTAAATTAGTCCAAAATAAAAGATAGCGTTCTAATTTTATTAGCTCATAAAGATTGTAAGTTAAAAAAGATAGTGTCCTAATTTTGAAACCGTATATGAGTTAATTTAGTTTGTCCGTATTTTATTGGTGAAATGTCTTAATTGTTATAGATAATTGTATGTAATTTTTAGGGAAATTACAGTTTTTTGTCCTTTAACTTTGGTTGACTTATGTTTTCATCCTATTTACTTTGAAATTTTGAACTTTATCCTATAACTTATAAAAAATTGTGTTTTTTTTTTAATTCTGTTACTAGCTACACCAAGTAACTATTGCGGTAAATCTCACATGACACCAATTTTTTGTATTGTATATGATGAAACTCGAAATGCCATGTCATATTTATTGAAAGACATATCTGGTATAACAAGTCATAGGATAAAAATACAATTTTATAAGATATAGGATGAAATTCTATAGCTCAAAGTTAACAGAAAGAAAACCAAAGATAAACAACGTTAAAGGGTAAAAAAATGCATTTGTCCTAATTCTTATGTTCTTATTACTTTTAATTTCTTATTAGGGAGAATTAAATTTTTAGGACACTATCTTATAGAAATTTGCAAAATGAGGACACTTTCTTTACGGGCTGGCAATTTTAGGACACTTTCTTTTAAATTTTGCAAATTTAGGCCAATTGATACTAATTTTGGGCCAGACGAAAATTTGGAGCCCTAATCCCAACTCTTCCCGCAAATTAAAAAAAAAAAATCAATTTTGCAAAATTCCAATTTCACTAATTTTGGTTGAAAAATTCCCATGGGATCAAAATTATTAAAAAAAGGTGAGACAGAAGTTCTATTGGAATGTAAAATGCAATTATATTTTTTAATTTCTCAAATTATTTACATATTAGCCAAGAATATATGGTGAAAGCAACGGGGAGAACAAGCAAGGACTTGAATCCTAATCCCAGTGCGCAAAGTATTATAAGCAGATTTTTAATTGTCCAGATTTTTTTAGATTATTCGCCAAATATTTTAATAACGTGGAAGGATTTTAGTGATATGGAGTCTACGAAGCAGTCAAGCTGGAGGATCAAGCCCGTTTGGCCCGTAATTAGTATTAGTTGGCCTAAATTTGCAAAACTTAAAAGAAAGAGTGTCCTAAATTTTAGTATCAGTTGGCCTAAATTTGAAATTTTAATTTCTTATGCATTTTTTATTTTCTTTGTAATTTGAACTTTAATTGTAATATTGTGATGAGTGAAGATTATTTTTAATTAAATATATTATATTATAAACATCAAATGAATTATAATATAGATTATTATCAAATAAATAAATAAAATCATTAAAGTAAGAAATCATAATGAAATATTCTATTTTAGTGTAAAAATAGTGTAAACTGCTGGAGATTTTTTGCTGTCACTATAGAGTAATGCAGAATTGACGGTAGAATGGTGCAACTGTTGGAGATGGCAGGGAACATGTGAAATGTGAGAACTTGCTTTCAATATAGTGAGAGTTCTTTGTTTAACAATATTTTAGTGTTGAATGCTTTAATTATTATAGTTAATTATAAGAATTTTTTATGTTCTAAGACTTTCAATTAATTTTTCTATGTTATTCTTAACTAATAGTATAGTGCATCCAGTATAATGAAACTCGATTGAATAAAGTTATGACATATAACTCTTTAGAAAGATAGACTTACTCCTATTAGTACGTGGTGGTCTGCAAATCAAATGACGTTTGAAATTTTAGATCATGATTTTCAACTTATATTTATTATCTTGGAAAACTAATGTCTTACAGTTAATAGTTTATAATGTACCTCTTTCATATGTGGTCAACTTATTTTCAAGACGTGATATTCTTGATATATATATTAAGTTAGTTTCTCGATTTCCAAGTACACAACGAAAGTTGTATATAAAGAAATTTTTTAAAATTTGTAATTAATATTTTTTCAGTAAGGATAATTATTAATTGTAGTTTTATTATTGTTTTATATAATTTATATAATATTGATGTAAATAATACATAATTATATTATTGAGTATTTAAATTTTAATTAAAATCAATATTTTTTATCTATGATATATTATAAAATTAAAAAAAAAAAGTTGATATAATTTTTAATTCTCCAAAAACTTTATTTACAATCCCGCGAAAATCGCGGGACTAGCACTAGTATATATATATGTATATATATATATATATCATAATCAAATCTTGCAGACCTATTTTCACATTACGTGTACGTTAAATTAAATTTATATACATACATAATATTATAATCCACTCACCGACTCACATACTCAGCCAACCATCCCCAAAAATAATAATCAAGTATAGTATATAAAGTTAATTTACTGCGCAAATTATAACCGTTATACATACACATTAACATTGTTTAAAAAATTAAACATTTTTAAACAGTGAATATACATAATATTAATAATTGATATTTTCTCCGTTCACTGAAAATGTGTTCATTTAGTTTTTTTACTACAATTTTATTTTATTTATCATCAAACCATCATTTAATTATTTTACATTTATTGGTTTTACTCTAACAAACAACCACTTAATTAATAAATAGACTCCACAATACTCCAAAGGCCATGGTTAAATATATCCTCAAGTTTTATATACATACCTCAAAATTATTTAAACTAAAATATCATTAGGTTAAATTATTAAACTACCCAATACACACATATTCATTTACAATATGAATTAGACTATCTTTCTCCAATAACATTTTTTTCATCATCTTACTCCATAAACTTCAAAAAATTAAATGCATACATCATCTTTCTCTAGACTAGAAAAATAATTTTATTCTTAATTAAATATAAAATAAAATTTAATATATATATATATAAAGTAAAATATTTTGCATAGAAGATGAAACTATAAATTAAACAACTCCGTCTTCTTAATTGAATTACTGATTGGATGGAAAACTTTATTGGGTTATTAGAATTATCAACAATACCTTCTAGATCGCATATAAAGATATACAAAGACTATAAAAAATGGGGAAATAAATATGTGGATCTCTTCGATATTTTTTACCCGAAAAAATAGATTAACAATAAATATAAGAAAATTAATAATACCGTGAAAGAAGAGCTAGTTGCAGATGTTTACACTTTTCACCGCCTTTTTCAATTTTCAATTTCAGTGTTCTATCGTGTATTAAAAAAGGATCAATTTTTTTTTTTTTATTAATTTTCAATAAAAGGGTATAATGATCAAAATATGGGGTGTGTTTAGTGTTGATGGACGAACAATTATCAGTAAATGACGAACAAGGATTAAAGCTACATCGAGGATTATGAACCAAATCAAGGAAGATCAACACAGAAAATCACGATTTGGGTGCATTAACCAATCTGGAAAGTGTATAAAGTGACGAACAACTTCCCCGACGAACAATTAATGGGCGAACAGGTATTAAGACCCGAGACCAAGAATGAGCCAACTGTGAAGCCATCAATGACGAACAACTTGGTCAAACTATGATACAACAATCAGCCAAAGAGGTGTACAAATGAACCAAGGACTAAGATCCCAAAGCCAAGCTGAACGAAGCCATAAGGCGAACAACATCCAAAGTACATCCTCAAGAGGCGAACAACTTTCAGTTGAAGAATCATCAAGATCAATCAAACCGACCTAGGCGAACAACAATGAGTCCGAGATAAGGCCCAAAAGAAGACTTTGTAACTAAGATTAAGCTTAGATAAGGTCAAAGGACACATGTCAGGCATGCAAGCTAGGGAGACCAAGAGTCAGTAGCACCTCATGCTTGCTAGCCTCTATAAATAGTTGTTCTCCAGCTTATTTATATAATTTTCGAATTTCAGACAAAAAATACACACAAACACACTTAAACTCACACATACACGAAATAAGTCCAATTTCGACTACCGAATTTACAAATTCGATAAATCCAAACCCCGATTTACCATTTACGGTGGTAATCAATCACACGTTATTGATTGGTGACGCAAAAATGGATTAAAACAGCCACTAATCCTTACGATTAGATTCGTTCACCAACAATTTGGCGCTAGAAGGAGGGTTCGAACCTCCGATTTAGTGTGATTACTCAAGAACTTCAAGTTGAAAACTTGAAGATCCGTAAGAAATCTCAAGAAATATTTGGAGATACAAACAAAAGTGTTCTTGGTGTTCTTGGTGTTCTTCAATTTATAAATTAAGAATTAATTTAAATTGAAATGCCTCAATCTAAAGAAACCCAAGGATCACGTTTGTCGAAAAGACCATCTCAAACCCGGGCCACGTCGGCCGACCATCAGGACCGTAACCCGAGACATGCGAACAGGTCGCAACATACAGCCATAACACATAACCTCCCCCCTGAGATGGAGGCTTTGGCGAACAACCCCAACGAGTTGGCCAAAACCATAGCTGCTCTCCAGGCTCTCCAGAGACAGCAAGAGCAGGTCAGGCCAACACAAGCAAGGCCAAGGGACAAGTCCCTAGAGGTTGTTAGGCCCAGGACTACCAGGGGCGAACAGCGAGAGGTTGATAGTGCCCAAGTCAGACGAAATAAGGGAAAGGCCAAGGTGGTCGACCAAGGAGAAGTACAGGCTGAGTCTGGTCGCAGACGAACAACTATGTCTAGCCATGGAACAACACGTTCCAGTGCTCAAGACAGGCTTAGCCAACCCCAGCGGGAAGCTGCTCGCCGGGGAGCAGAAGATGGGCGAGCAACTTTTGAACAGCCTCGCCCATCAGTCCATGAAAGACTCTCCCAGTCAGCCTTTAGGCGCCTAGGGCCAAATGCGGCGAACAACATTAGGAGGCAAGCCCAGGAAGTGCCCACTCCAAGCGAGGGACTGCGATGAGCAGAAAGGTTAATGCCTTTGCTCGCCGAACAGCCTCCAAGTCAGGGGGCACCTCTTGATGAATTATCAAGCCTAAGGAGGGCTGTGGAGAACATGCAGGGGCAACTAGACCAACAGAGGGGGATGGGAACGACCAGCATGCCATCCTCACCTTTGGCAGCTCACATTTTGAAGGCCCCGATACAGAAAAAGATTCAATTTCCGGCTAGCATTCAATATGAAGGCATCGCCGACCCCCGGGTCCACTTAACGAAGTATACGGACTACATGGTCTCCGTGGGGGCCAGCGATGCCACCCAGTGCCGGAATTTTCCGTTAACATTGGGCGATCGGGTTCACAAGTGGTTTTCATCAATGCCGCCGGCATCAATCCACTCGTTCGTCCAACTAAGTCGAGAATTTCTTTCTCACTTTTCAACGGCGGGGTCGTATCTTTCCCAAAAACACCGGCTGTCGGATTTGAGACAAAATGATGATGAAACTGACCGGGCGTTTATGGAAAGATTCGATAAAGTTTTGTTAGAAGGAGAACCGGTGAGCGAAGATACAAAGATCGTCGCTGTGATGGCCGGATTGAAAAAAGGGTCGAAGTTATGGAAGAAGGTACGTCTGAAGTGCCCAAAGACTTATGCCGAGTTCAGAAACCAAGCTGGCATTTTCGTTTCCATGCACGAGGCCCTACAAACAAATTTAGGGGAGAACAAAGCTGATCCTAAGGAGAATAACAAAAAGCCCGTCGGGACAAGCTACAGGGTCCCAAAAAATATGAAAGCATTCACCGAAGGATCGGATTTGAAGGAAAAACTGAACCAAGTGTTGACAGTATCAGTTGATACTGTGTATGAGAGCGTAAAGGAGAAAGAGTTGCTTTCCCCACCACGTAAAATCCGCCAGGATACTGGCAAACTCAACCCAAACAAGTATTGTGCCTACCATCAAAGTGTGGGGCATTTTACAAGTGAGTGTAGAGATTTGCTTAAGCAGCTCTGGCGATTTTATGAGGAGGGAAAGCTCTCCGATTTCGTCAAAAGGCAACCTGGGAAGAGAACCCGGGAGAACAACTCGGAAGACGAAGAGGATGGTCAACCTCAGAGAAACAACAGACCCGGGCGACCAGTTCCCAGTATTCCAGCTCAACCTTTAGAAGATCTTTTCATGATGGAACCCGCAGGTCCCGCGGGAGGGTGTTTTGATGGACAACCACCCGACTCTAATCGGAAGAGGAAAGCGGAGCTACGAGCGATTGGCCAAGTACAAGAAATGGGAGTTAAGCCGTCTATCATGCAAACGGCGAAATTAACTTTCACCGAAAAAGACCTTGAAGGCGTCTTAACTCCGCACAATGATTCACTCGTAATCTGCGCCAAGATTATGGGGACCAGAGTCCACAGACTGTTGGTGGACACCGGAGCCTACACCAACATCTTATTCAAGAAGACCCTCGATAATCTGGGAGATTATTCGGGTTATGTTCGGAATACAACACATAGAATCATAGGCTTCGGGAATGCTGTAACAACACCGTTGGGAGTTGTAACATTAGCAGTACAACTTGTAACGGCTAATGAACCCGAAAGAAATATAACAAGAATGGTAGATTTCTTGGTTGTAGACCAGGAGTCGACCTACAACGGGTTTCTTGGCCGACCTTTTCTCAATGAATTCAAAGCTGCGTGTTCCACTTACCATTATTGTTTGAAATTTCCAACAGCTAGTGGAGCAGGCACAATTAAAGGAGACCAACGGAGAGCACGAGAATGCATTCAACAGCTACGAGCAAAATTTGTACAAATATCCATGATGGAAGCAACAAGTTATCCCGTCGACGAACCATCAGTACTAAACAATATGATGGACATGGACGACCACATGGATACGGACGAACAACACTTGGATGAGCAAGTGTTGGACGAGCCACTCGTTACCACCCGCGAGGAACCCCCATCTGACGAACAACAAAGAGGTGATGACGAACAACCCTCAGTGGGGGACTTGGAGGGCCAAGTACAAACGAACAACAATGGGACGGAGCCAACTGATGATCTAGAACCCCGCCTGGGGGCAGAGCCCATGGACATCAAAAATGATTTCAACCCTGAGGAACCCATACTTGATCCCCGTTGGAAGGGACAAAAACGACGAGCAACTCCAGTCGAAGAGCTGGAGGCGTTCAAAGTTAATCCCGACAACAAAGATCTTGAATTATTCATAGGATCTGAGCTCTCAGAGCCTTACAGATCCCGAATGAAAGAGTTCCTCACCAAGAATCTAGATGTCTTTGCTTGGTCTCACGCAGATATGGTGGGGATAGACCCGAAACATGCTTGCCACAAGCTGAACATAAATCAAGCAAGAAAGCCCGTCCATCAAAAACGAAGGAAGTACGGCCCAGACAAGTACCAAGCCTTGAATGAAGAAGTTAAAAAGCTGTTAGACAACGATCTGATCCGTCAAGCACTTTGTCCACAATGGGTAGCAAACCCTGTGCTGGTGAGAAAATCGAACGGAACCTGGAGGCTATGCATAGACTTTACAGATCTGAATGCAGCATGCCCGAAGGACAACTTTCCTCTCCCGCACATCGATCAATTGGTGGACAGCACCGCGGGTCACGAAATACTAACATTCATGGATGCTTTTGCAGGGTATCATCAAATCCCAATGCATCCTGACGATCAAGAAAGCACAGCTTTTTATACTAACAAAAACTTGCTGTGCTGGAAGAGAATGCCGTTCGGCCTCATAAATGCTGGAGCAACATATCAAAGACTGGTGAACAAGATGTTTGATCAACAAATTGGAGATACGGTTGAAGTCTATGTAGACGATATCGTAGTCAAAAGTCCCAAGAAGGAAGACCATCTTCAACATCTGACTCAAGTGTTCGAAATTCTTCGACACTATAACATGAAGTTGAATCCAAAGAAAAGCAGCTTTGGAGTTCACTCAGGAAAATTCTTGGGTCATCTTGTTAGCCAGCGGGGAATTGAGGCCAACCCTTCAAAAGTTAAAGCCATCATGGATATGCAACCACCACGTTCGGTGAAAGAAGTGCAAAGACTCACCGGGTGCCTAGCAGCATTGAACCGGTTCATATCCAGGTCGGGGGACAAGTGCCGTCCATTCTTTGAGGCCGTCAAAAAAGGAAAGTTTGCATAGACTAACAACTGCCAATCGGCCTTCGATCAACTTAAAGACTACCTGGGAGATGTCAAAATCCTATCAAAACCAATCTCAGGAGAAAAGCTCTTTTTATACTTAGCCGCATCAGAAGTTGCCATCAGCTCTGTCTTGGTGCGCGAAGACGGCAAATTCCACCAACCCATATATTACGTCAGCCAGGCTTTGCATGAAGCAGAGATCAAATATGCTCCAACCGAAAAGCTGGCGTATGCTTTGGTTATGAGCGTGAGAAAGTTACGACCATACTTCTTTGACCATCAAGTCGAAGTTCTAACAACTTTCCCGCTCAGGCAAATTCTCCATCGCCCCGACACTGCAGGTCGTCTCTTAAGATGGTCACTGGAGATTAGCCAATTCGGGGTGACCTATGCTCCTCGAACGGCGATCAAAGGGCAAGCATTAGCCGACTTTATTGTCGAACTAACTTTCCCTCCAGATCCGACGAGAGGACTTGATCATCCTTGGCATCTCTATGTGGACGGATCATCAACCAATATAGCCTCAGGGGCAGGAGTAGTTTTAATCAGCCCAGATAGACAAGTATTCACCTCGGCAATCAGATTTGGTTTCATGGCAACCAACAACGAAGCTGAGTATGAAGCTCTTATTGCTGGACTCCACCTATCTCTCGCAGTTGGTGTCAGACGCTTGCAAATATTTGGCGATTCACAATTGATCGTGAACCAAGTCCGAGGTGAATACGAAGCAAAAGATGATCACATGATCGAGTATCAACGGATTGTTGCTCACCTGATGTCCATGTTGCAGCAAGTTTTCATACAGCAAATTCCAAGGACGAGCAACACTCAAGCAGATGCGCTTGCTCGACTAGCAACAAGTGAAGGCCCCGTAGAGTTAGCAGATATTATAGTTACAAAGATGAAAGATCCATCAACAGTAAGCTATAATGTCAACCAACTCGACGATCAAACCGGTGAAGAAGACTGGAGAACAAGTATAGTCAAATACTTGAAAAGTGGGGAAAAACCAAACAATCCTTTTGAAGCTGCCAAGCTAGTAAAGCGAGCCGCCAGATATACTCTGGTGGGCGAGCAACTCTTCAAAAGGGGAATATCAATCCCACTTCTCAAGTGTTTGCCTAGGGGGCAAGGGCAAGCGGTACTCGAAGAAATACACGCGGGAGTATGTGGAAACCATACTGGGGGGCAAGCTCTGGCATACAAGACAATCAGACAAGGCTATTACTGGCCAACTTTACGCCAAGATGCAATCATAAAAGCAAAGACTTGCCACCAATGTCAGATTTTTGCCCCGAATATTCATACCCCGGCCCAGGAACTCGTGTCAGTATACAGCCCATGGCCTTTTGCAAAATGGGGGATGGACATCATTGGTCCTTTCCCGGCTGGAGTAGGAAATGTTCGATTTGCCGTTGTGGCAGTCGATTATTACACTAAATGGGCAGAAGCAGAGGCCATGGTGGGCATCACGCAGCAGAAGATGATCAACTTTATTTGGAAGAACATTGTCTGTCGTTTCGGAGTTCCACAGGCAATTGTGACAGACAATGGTCCACAGTTTGATGGACAAGAGTTGAGAGAATTCTGTGTGAAGTGGGGGATCAAAAAACATTACTCCACACCTTATCATCCCCAGTCAAACGGACAAGTTGAAGCTGTGAACAAGATAATCAAGCATACATTAAAAGTAAGACTGGCGGAGAGCAAAAGTGGTTGGTCTATCGAACTCCCGGAAGTCTTGTGGGCATACAGAGTTTCTCCCAGGTCTAGCACCGGAGAAACACCCTTTGCTATGGCTTTCGGAACAGAAGCAGTAATACCTATTGAGTTAAGGACCAGTACGATTAGGACGACCAACTTTGATGAACAAGCAAATAATTCTGCTCTGAGTGCTGAAATGGATTTACTCGAAGAAAAAAGACTCAATGCTGAGTTAAAAAATGCAACATACAAGCAAAGAGCGGAACGTTATTATAATTCCCGTGTAAAGGTCCGGGAATTCAGAGTTGGAGATTTGGTTCTAAGAAAACTGCTCGCCCAATCTTCAGGAATACTGGGACCAGCTTGGGAGGGCCCATATCGTATAACAGAAAAATTCGTAAATGGCGTATACGATCTCGAAGATATGGAAGGCAAGTCGGCCTCATACTCCTGGAATGCCGTACATCTCAAGAAGTACTATCAATAAATGGGCGAACAATTATCTTGGGGGCAAGTATGACGAATGAAGTGAATCAAGCAAATGGAATGGATCAAGGATCAAAAACTTGCATAATTTTTTGAAAATTTGGTTAAGTATAGATTAAAAAGTTGCTCACCACATTTGTATAGTCTGGTGCTGCATCTTTTAATTTTCAAAAAGAGTGGCTCGGCAAAAAATATTATAAGCGAGCAAGTTTTAGTTTGTGTTTAAAGCTGTTTGTCAGATTGTATATGATAGTGATGGACAGTCTTACAACACTTGTAATTATTTTGCAATGTAAATATAATAGTTGTTCGTCAAAAAGGGAAAAGTCCAAAAGCTCGAGGTACAAGTCCATTCAAAGGTTGTTCGTTTTACAAATGAACAGAACCTAAGGACCAAAGCCACTTGAAGGTTGTTCGTTTTTTAAAATGAACAGAACCTAAGGCTGAACCCTGATTCCACTAAAGGCAAGTTCAATTCGAACAAAAGCCCAACACTATATGTTATAATTGTAAAAGCATTGACAGAAATGTAAAGGCAATTAACATATATAAGAAAATGAGCGAACATGAGAAAGACGTTCCATTAATCAAAGGCATTAAGCCTCAAAAATAGTACAAGCTGGAAGCAGCCATTACAAGTACTACAAAAAAGAGACGAACAACTATTACAAAAAGTTGTCTGGAAAAGACTAACTCCTAAAACTATTGTTGCTCGGCAAGGGGAGGATCTTGAGTTTGCTCGGCAAGTGGAGGACCTTGAGCCTGATCAACAGGGGGTTCAACGATCATTTCACGGGCCAGATCTTCAGCAGCTTTATCCTCAGCCTCTTTTGCGTTCTGCTCGTCAGCCGCGGCCACCTCTTCCTCTTGATCGCCTTCATCAACTGGAGGAGGAGGATGGGTGATGGAAATACTGGGGTCAAGTTTGTCAAGTTTAACCCCTAGTACGGCCAAGTCCGCCAGCTGAATTTCGATGTTGTTCGGCGGTGGATAGTGCTCCATAAATTCATTCAAGTCCTTGGCCATTTCTTCCACCAGGTCCTTGAAGTCATAGGCATCAGCCGAGTGGATGCTATCCGCATAGGCACAAATATATCCAAGGTTGGAGATAGGACCGGTGCGAGCTTGAACCTCCTCTTCAAGTTGCTCTCAGGTGAAGAGGTTGGCTTCGGCCTCCCGGAGACGAGCATTTTCAGCTTTGAGCTCGGCAATCTCTTGTTCGGCCGCAGTCAATTTCTTCTCCCCCTCGCCGAGCAAAACCTCCTTATCCCCGAGCAGGGCCTCTTTGTCCTTCAGTTCTTTGGACAAGACTTGAATTTCTTCAAGGCGCTTGTGCTCAGCATCAATGTAAACATTGATCTGGTTGTTAAGGCGAGCAATTTTAGCCTCGTACTGGCCGACCAGGCCATCCTTTTCTTCAGTAAGCTGCCGAGCAGTATTCGCATAAAGGCGAGCAGACTCTTCTTGCTCGGCAACTTGGGCAATTGCCCTTTGGGCAGTAACGAGACCGTTGGCGACGAGCATCATGGAGAGGTGGAGATTGTCCATTTGCCCCTGTTGGAGGATGGCTTTGTCCAGAGGACGCGTCCAGGCTCGGGCGACCAACTCCGTCGCCTTGCGAACATGCTCGCCAGGAATCTCCCTTATGTTAACGGGAGTCTTCGAGCAAGCGTACTGATGTACAACACTTGCTCGACCAGGATAATCGTCAGCACGATATCTGCGAAGACATGGAAGAAAAAGGGGAAAAAAGGAACCAGACGACGGCGTTTCGTCGGAGAAGACGGCGGCGCGAAAACCCACACGGCGGCGATGGCGTTTTCGAGAGAAAAAGTACAGAAGAAGATAGAAGAAGAAGAGTAACTACCTGAGATTTGAAATTTGAAGCCAAATACTGAAGGACGGACGCCGGAGAGCTTGAAATCGCCGGAGGAGGATGGAAATCGCCGGAGCACTGTAGCAAGAGGGAGAAAAGTGGGAAAATTTTCAGTTTTCCCACTATTTATACCCCAAGCAAAAACGGGGTCCTAGACGTAATTTTCTGAAAACTCAGAGGTCAAATTGAGAGAAAACGGGGTAATTTCTAAACAAGTTCAAAAGTTGAAAGGCCTATAAGCAATTATAGGGGCGCGTGGCCTCGGGGTTGCTCGCGCGTGAACGGCGCGCAATCATTGCGCTGGCGTCATCTTCGTACAACTCCCAGACCTTGGGAAGACGAAACGACGGACCATATGTTGCTCGCCCAGACCAATGATGTTCGTCCCAACCCTCATTATTTTGATATCCTAACTATAGTTGCTCGCCACAAAGTTGCTCGTCTGGAACAACGTATAGCCAGGATAGGGGGCAATTGTTGATGGACGAACAATTATCAGTAAATGACGAACAAGGATTAAAGCTACATCGAGGATTATGAACCAAATCAAGGAAGATCAACACAGAAAATCACGATTTGGGTGCATTAACCAATCTGGAAAGTGTATAAAGTGACGAACAACTTCCCCGACGAACAATTAATGGGCGAACAGGTATTAAGACCCAAGACCAAGAATGAGCCAACTGTGAAGTCATCAATGACGAACAACTTGGTCAAACTATGATACAACAATCAGCCAAAGAGGTGTACAAATGAACCAAGGACTAAGATCCCAAAGCCAAGCTGAACGAAGCCATAAGGCGAACAACATCCAAAGTACATCCTCAAGAGGCGAACAACTTTCAGTTGAAGAATCATCAAGATCAATCAAACCGACCTAGGCGAACAACAATGAGTCCGAGATAAGGCCCAAAAGAAGACTTTGTAACTAAGATTCAGCTTAGATAAGGTCAAACTAAGGTCAAAGGACACATGTCAGGCATGCAAGCTAGGGAGACCAAGAGTCAGTAGCACCTCATGCTTGCTAGCCTCTATAAATAGTTGTTCTCCAGCTTATTTATATAATTTTCGAATTTCAGACAAAAAATACACACAAACACACTTAAACTCACACATACACGAAATAAGTCCAATTTCGACTACCGAATTTACAAATTCGATAAATCCAAACCCCGATTTACCATTTACGGTGGTAATCAATCACACGTTATTGATTGGTGACGCAAAAACGGATTAAAACAGCCACTAATCCTTACGATTAGATTCGTTCACCAACATTTAGTAAATTTTAATAAACAATTCTATTTATGTGGGGTATCTTTAGTAATTGGATGTGTGTATAACAAATTGGGGGTTTTTTTTTAGTTAGTGGTTATCCCAAACTACACTTATTTTATCTATCGTTTCACATTTTCTTAAAATGTATCTAAAATAAACGAGTACACTTTATCTAAAATTTACAAACATCCCGAAATTCTCCAACCGGACATTACACATCCATAATCTAAACTCGAAACCAAACAGCATCTAACCCCAAACCAAACAGCCCTAGGAGATGGTAAACGACAGTTCAGTTTCAACAATATAATGATGAATTGATATTGAAGCCCAACGTACAAAAAAATTATATTTAAATAGCTTAATGTGTAGATACTTCTAATTAGTACAGATTTTTTGGCTCACCATTAATGCGATAGGATATGAACAGGTAATACAGATCCAACTTTAAAAATTGTTGTAAATAAGTGCGTAAATTAAAGAGACAACGTTTGTTGACCCAGTTTGTCGGGAACAACTACGTCTTGGGACGATCCAAGCCAAGAGTTTCACTAATGATCTTGTGTATGAGAGTGATTACAATAATGAATTACAATGATCTATTTATAAGAATAAAACTCTAGTCTAAGATATAAAGCCCGTTGGGTTTCTTGGTCCATAAGTAATGTCCATATCAAATCTTCTAGATTCGGAATAATAAATCTTCTAGATTTACAACACTCCCCCTTGGACATTACAACATAACATAAATGTCTTGTCATAAAAACTCCACATACTAGGTTTTGGCCAAATAATAAGTTAGGGAGGAATGTTATTGATCTTCTAGATCTAAATCTTCTAGATTTGTTTCGGGGTTACCGCTCCCCCTGAAGACAACATCACTTTAAGTATTTGCATCCCTATACCCCGAACGTATTTTTCAAAAGTAGACGTAGGTAAGAATTTAGTAAACAGATCTGCTAGATTGTTATTAGATTGCACCTTTTGAATGGTAATTACGTTGCTCTTCTGGAGTAGGTATGGGTAGAAAAACTTAGGTGAAATATATTTCGTCAGGTTTCCCTTGACGTACTCATTACTCATTTGTGCGATGCAAGCAGCGTTGTCTTCAAATATAATGGTGGGAGGTGTATCGCCTTTGGTGATACCACACGAGTCACCAATGTGTTTTACCAAGGACTTTAATCAAACACATTCTCGTGCGGCTTCAAATAAAGCTATGATCTCTGAGTGGTTTGAAGACGTGATAACCATGGATTGTTTAACCGACCTCCATGAGATTGCGGTTCCACCACAGAGAAAAACGTAACCAGTCTGGGATATGGCGTTGTGGGGATCAGACAAATAGCCAGCATCCGCATAACCTACTAAGGTTTTGTCTTGGTTCTTACGATAAAACAGTCCAAGATCTTGAGACCCTGGAGGTATCGTAGAACGTGCTTAACACCATTCCAATGTCTCCTTGTAGGAGAAGCGTTATATCTCGCAAGCAAATTGACAGCAAATGCAATGTCCGGCCGAGTGCAATTTGCGAGATAGAACAAAGCTCCAACAGCGCTAAGATAAGGAACTTCTGGCCCCAGAATTTCTTCTGAATCTTTTCTTGGTCTAAATGGGTCCTTATCCACTTCGAGAGATCGAACAACCATAGGGGTGTTTAGTGAATGAGATTTATCCATGTGAAATCTCTCCAACACCTTCTTTACATAGGTCGACTGATGAATAAGGATTCCTTCTGGGAGGTGCTTGATCCGCAAGCCGAGGCAGTACTTGGTTTTACCCAAGGACTTCATTTCGAATTTAGCCTTCAAGATTGAACTGGCTTCTTCTATCTCTTTGCATGTTCCGATTATGTTTAGGTCATCAACATAAACAGATATGATGCAAAACCCATCTTGCGATTTCTTCGTGAATACGCATGGGAAAGCTTTATCGAATGTGTATCCCTCCTTCTGAAGGAATTCACTAAGTCGGTTGTACCATATGAGGCCTGATTGCTTCAGGCCATACAACGACTTTTGTAGTTGTATGCTATACATACTGCGGTTTTCACCATCCCTCATTTGAGGAATGTCAAATCCATCTAGTATTTTCATGTAAATATCAGCATCTAGTGATCCGTATGAGTACGCGGTTACTACGTCTATTAATCTCATTTGGAAATTCAGTTTAACTGCCAAAGATATCAAGTAGCGGAACGTTATTGAGTCCATGACGGGAGAATAAGTTTGATCGAAATCAATCCCTGGTCTCTGCAAAAACCCTTGTGCTACAAGCCTCGCTTTATACCTCTCCACAGTATTGTTCTCATTTCGTTTTCGTACAAATACCCATTTATATCCTACGGGGATAGCGCGCGAGGGTGTACGAACGATAGAGCCAAATACTTGTCTTTTGTTAAGCGATGCGAGCTCTGCATCAATTGTCTCTTTCCATTTAACCCAATCGGAGCGCTTCCGGCACTCGGCGATTGTTTTGGGTTCTGGATCTAGATCATTTATAATGGAAAGGGCGATTAACGCTTCAAATGTGTCGTCGACGACAGTAATATTTCTATTGTATATTTCTCCCGTATATGTGAAGTTCACAGAGACTTCGACGTTTACGTCAACCAGACCTTCCTCATTTCCCATTGTATCAGGGTCTGGTCGTTCCACGTTCCTAGTGCATGAAATATTTTGTGCACGTGCTTCATCACTAGGACTCTCGTCTCCTAGAGACTTGGAGTTATCTAGACGGATCTCTTCTAGAGATTTTACATTCGACTGAGCCTTTCGTTTAGGTGTGTTACTATCTCTTGAGGGTCCCTTACGCTTTTGGCATGTGGGGGCATGAGTACTCGTTTTTCTTGGGACCTCAACCCTTTGGGGAGCATTTACTGCAGGTATATGCGATTTAGTTACACCTCTATGGTCAGTGAACGCGTCTGGCAGATTATTTGCTAAGTTTTGCAAGTTAATGATCTTCTGAACTTCTAGTTCAGATTGATTAGTGCGCGGATCTAGATACTGAAGATTACTTACGTTCCACGTAAGTTCCCGGTATTCATTCAATTTTGAATTCGGATCTCCCCCTAATGCCGGGAAGTAATCTTCATCGAACGTGCAATCAGCGAACTGGGCCGTTAATTAATCACTGGACAAAGGCTAGAGGTATTTTACGATGGATGGAGAGTCAAATCCGACGTAAATACATAGTTTCCTTTGTGGGCCCATGGAGGTTCGCTTTGGTATCGTTATTGGAACATATATCGCACATCCAAAAATACGCAGATGGGAAATGCTAGGCTCTTTCCCACGCACTAACTGTAGGGGGGAATGATCATTATATGTTGTTGGATGGATTTGGATTAAGTGCGATGCATGTAGGACTGCATTCCCCCAGCATGAAGTGAGTAGTTTGGAGTTCATAAGCAATGGTCTCGCGATAAGTTTGATACATTATATTAGCGCCTCAACAAGACCATTTTGGGTATGGACGTAGGGGACCGAATGCTCCACTTTAATTCCCAGGGCCATACAATAATCTGTAAAGGCCTTCGAGCTGAAATCAGCTGTATTATCCATGCGAATCGATTTGATTGGATAATCCAGGAATTGAGCTCTAAGCTTGATAGTCTTCGCAAAAGCTTGATTGCGGGTGGACAGCAAACATGCATATGTCCACCTAGTGGAGGCATCAATAAGGACCATGAAATAATGAAATGGTCCTGATGATGGGTGAATCGGTCCGTAAATGTCTCCTTGAATTCGCTCAAGAAAAACCGGAGACTCTATTCCAACCTTAGTGCGCGACGGGTGTACTATTAACTTACCCTTAGAACATGCATCACATATATATTCATCAACATGAGGGATTCTATTATTCGTAATATTATGACCAGTTGAATTAGATAGAATCCTATCTATCATTGTTTGTCCCGGATTACCTAACCGCTGATGCCATAATTTAAAGGAATTTGGGTCATGGAATCTCATACTCATCGCTAGATGGGAACTAGACGGCCGGATGTAGGAATAGTACAATCCGGAGGAGAAGGAAGGAAGTTTCTCAATAACTTGTTTACGACTACCTCGAGTACTAGTCATCAAAAGGTATTCGTCATTGTTCTCAGTTTTAGTTTCAATATGATACCCGTTTATCCTAATGTCCCTAAAACTGAGTAGGGTACGCTTAGATTGTGGAAACAATAAAGCATTATCAATTATGAGTTCGGTACCCAGGATTGACCAAATTCATAGACAACGGGGAGACAAGGATTTATTTAGTTATTCTAAGGCACATAGATGCACGTATTGGGCGTCGTCTACCAAAAACATATATTTACGGTCCGACAAATACCGGGCGCCGCCTACCCGGGCATAATATGCGGACTATAAAGAAATAAACTATGTGCAGAAATAGTAATGCACGTAGAATAATTAAATCACATAAGCATGCATAAACAAGTAAGGGAGATAATCACATGAAAATAATTTCTAGAAAATATATGATTTAATAGACAGAGGAAATAATCATAAGAATAATTACTTCATGTATATTAACGCAATTTAACGAAATATTTTCAGGATTAAAAATTAATTAAACACGAATTTTATGATATAAAAAATACAAACGAAATAGGGTTAAGAGATCACAAGAATGCGAGGAAAAACGTCGCGTGAGTCGCGCATAGCGGACAAGAGGTGGCGTGAAGGGCGCGCGCGCGCGTGAGGCGGCATGTGTGGTAGGCGCGACGGGCGGGCGGTGCGGGCAGCACGGGTGCACGGGCGCACGGCGCTGGCGGCACACGGCAGGCGCGACGGGCGGCTGGGTGCGCGGCAGACGGCAGATGGGCGCACAAGCGCGCGGGCGCGACGGGGGCCGCGAGCAGGGGGCGGCGACCGCACGAGCAGGCGGCGCACGATCGGCTGATGCGCTCGACGGGGCGGTGTTGGCGATCGGCCGGTGCACAGGCGGCAGTCGTACGCCTTCGGGACGTCGGCCGTTGCTAGTCGATTCAAGTCACAATAATTTTAATTCGAATATAAATATGATTCAAATAAATTCATAGCAAGGGTACACATCAAAAATATGTAATTCATATGAAAACTAATTTAGGGCGTTGTTGGTGATCAATTTTTATCGGATGGATTAGTGACTGTTTAAGTTCGGTTTAAAGATCATCAATCAATTACGTGTGATTGGTTACCACCGTAAATGGTAAATCGAAGGTTCGGGTTAGGAACTTGTAAATGTGAAAGTCGAAATCGTAATAATTTCGTATGCGTGTACATTTAGGTGTATTAGTGTGTGTTTTGGGAGTGTTTATGAATTTGAACTTGTATTTCTTAAGCTGGAGAACAACTATTTATAGAGACTAGCAAGCATGAGGTGTCTATGACTCTTGATCTCCCTATCCTGCATGCCTGACAAGTGTCCTTTGACCTTATCTAAGCTGAATCTTAGTTACAAAGTCTTCTTTGGTCTTATCTCGGACTTCATTGTTGTTCGTCCAGGTTGGCTTAGTGTGTCCAGAATGGATTTTTCATCAAAGTTGTTCGCCTTTTGGGTGCATGGCTCAGAAGTTGTTCGCCTTTGTGTTTTACACAGTATGGCTTTGGGATCTTGATCCTTTGTTCGTCGATATACACCTCTTAAGTTGGTAGATGCACCACCTTTTGTCAATGTTGTTCGTCATTCAGTGACTTAGCAGAATGTTCATATCTGGTCTTGGGTCTTAATACTTGTTCGCTAGTATGTTGTTCGTTGGTAGAGTTGTTTGTCAGTTTATACACTCCCTGAATTGATTTATGCACCCCGACTTGATTTTCTTTGTTAATCATCTTTGATTTGGAGTTGATTCCTCGTAATCCTTATTAAGGCTTTAATTCTTGTTCGCCAATCATTGATTTATGTTCGCCTATCAACAATTGCCCCCTATCCTGACTATATGTTGTCCCAGACGAGCAACTGTAGTTAGGATATCTTCCTGGTATGAATCTGGACGAACATCATTACTTTCGGCGAGCAACTCCGAATTCACCGTTTCGTCTTCCCATGATCTGGGGAGCGTACGAGGATGACGTACGCGTCATGATTGCGCGCCGTCCACGCGCGATCAATCCCGAGGCGACGCGCCCCTATAATTGCGCGTAGGTCCTTCGATTTTTCTTTATGTTCGAAAAAAGACCCCGTTTCCTCTCAAATTGGCCCGGATTTTGTTGGAAATTACACTTGGTACCCCATTTTTTCCCAGGGTATAAATAAGAAATGAACTGAAATTTTTTCCCACTTCTTTCATTCGTGCTACAGTGCTCCGACGATTTTTTCTTCTCCGGCGACTCTAAGCTTTTCCGGCGTCCGTTCCTCCAGTATTTGGCTTCAAATTTTGTTTCCCAGGTAGTTACTTTCTTTCTTCATCTCATTTCTTTGGTTTTTTCTTCAAAAGCCTCCGTCGCCACCGTGTGGGGCTTCGCGCCGCCGTCTTCTCTGAAGGATCGCCGCCGTCTGCAATTTCCTTCACCGTTGTTTGATTCTCTTCTTCTCTTCCGCCTATGTCTTCGCATTCGAGCAACAAATCCGAGGAAACTCTCGATCCCCTCTTCCCTATTGTGGTACACGAAAATCGACCCCCTTTCGAAGTTTATTCGGCCTCGAATCCCAACGTGGACTCCGTCGTCCGATCCGTAGAGGATACGGGTGCTCGCCCGTCAGGGAGGGAGGTGGTGGTCGCCGCGAGCAGAGATTCCGACGAGAGCTCCTCGACCAGTACTGAATCGGAAGATCCCCAATTTGACGAATTGACCCGCGAATTTCTGGAAGGGATAGGGTTCCCATCTCCGAAAATGATGGAAAACGAGATCCCAGTCGGAGTTGCTCGGCCTTTCGAATGGCGAGCATATGCCGAGGAGTACACGAACCACTTTGCTCGTCCGAAAAGACAAAAAATGGATTTAATAAGAAATGAATTCCAGGCGAGCAGAATCAAGAGCGTCGTCCTCGAGGAGGATCTTGATTCGATCCGAGAGACATACAAGATCCCATATGACATTCATATGTGGGCCCCTAAGAGAAAGGAGAGAGCTGATCGCCCACCCCCCAGGATGCACGGCGATCAACATTCATACTTTGATGGCCGGCCTGAAGCTGCCGCTGTCTCCAGTTGTTGGTCATTTTCTTGAGGTGACCAACCTTGCTATTACACACATTACGCCGATTGGATGGATGAATCTGCTCGGTGCAATGTGCCTGTTCGCTCTCGAAGGATACGTAGATCGTCTTACTGCAGAAGAGATCAACTATCTCATGACAATCACCAAATGTCCTATTGGTGAAGAGGGCTACTACTACCTCAAGGCCAGGACCGGACTCAAGATGGTAGAAGGGGTGCCGAACAAGATCAAGGACTGGAAGCAGCACTTCTTTTTCATAGGGGGTGACTGGCGAGCATCTTCCGGTCCACACGGTGGCATTGGGCGAATAAACTCCCCCGCAGCCTATGGAATAATTAAGCGTGAGTTTATCTTTGCTCGCCTTTGAATAGTGTTGTTCTAATTTAACTTTTATTGTTTGCTCGCAGGTCCTCGACTACCAAAGTGGAATTCGGAAGAAGAAGAGATTGGTGCAGAGTTCCTGTTCACTTCTTGTTTGGTTGGCTTGCGCAATAGAGCGGACAGGACCATCCAATATCTAAGCGACGAGAAGCGTCAAAGAGCTGCTCGTTTGCTTACCTATCCCCACCACTTGGAAGCACAAGCTGAGGTGCCCCCAGGTATATAAAAAATTTCTAACTTCCCATAGAAAACTTGCTCGTCTTTTTTATTCTGAACTTGTTCGTCTAACTTTTTTCTTTCTTTTTTTTTATAGCCGAGCAAGTCACTGTTGCCGTTCCCCCCTGCTTTGCTCTCCTCGAACAAAGAGTCTTCGAGATGGCGCCCCCGAATGGTCGAAAAAGGAAAGGTGACCCGCCTACCAAAGTACTGGGAATGACGAACAAGGCTGAAGGAGCCAAAGTTCCTCGGTCTGTGGCACCTTCTGGCCATGCTCGGCCAGTTTCTCCAATTTCTCCTTCCCATGGGGGGAAACGTTTAAAGAAAGCGGATGGGACTCCACTGGCCCAGGATGTCCCCTGTGGTGGCAAAGGGAAGGAAAAGGTGGGCCAGAGTCATGCTCGCCCCGAGGGGGATACTGTTCGCCACTCCCCCGTCGAGCCTGCGGAGATGACGGGCAAAGCGGGCAAAAGCGTTACCCCAACTCGCGGCCCTGAGGATATCACCATACTGGGTTGGGACGAACGAAAATTCCATGAGTAAGCATATCTAGCTTTGTGGCCGGCGAACAACTTTTAAGAACATCTTGTAACTTGGGTTTTTGTTCGCAGATATCGGCCTAATGATCATCCTGGGCGAGCAGCTGCGGTCCACCAATACGCCTGCTCAAAAACTCCAGTTAATATTCGAGAGATCCCGGGCGAACATGTTCGTCGGGCAACTGAGTTAATCGCCCGATCGTGGACCCGGCCTCTGGAGACGATCGTTTCTGCTCAAAGCATTGCGGACAACTTCCACTTTTCTTTGATGCATCATGCAAATGGCCTTGCCATCGCCCAGAAAGGAATGATCCAGCTCGCCGAGCTCGAAGATGCTGTTCGTCGTTACGCCAGTACAGCTCGGCAGCTGACCGAAGAGAAGGACGGCCTGGTCGGCCAGTATGAGGCCAAAGTTGCCCGTCTTAATAATCAAATCAATGTTTACATTGATTCTGAAAAGAAACACCTTGAAGACATTCAAGGTTTGTCTAAGGAATTGAAAGGCAAAGATGCCATGCTCGGTGAGGGGGAGAAGAAGTTGTCCGCGGCCGAACAAGAGATCGCTGAGCTCAAAGCGGAAGTTGCTCGTCTTCGGGAGGCGGAAGCCAACCTCTTCACAAGCGAGCAACTCGAAGCTGAAGTTCAGGCTCGAACTGCCCCCATTTCAAACCTTGGGTACATTTGCGCCTACGCGGACAACATCCGTACGGCCGATGCTTATGATTATAAGGATATGGTGGAAGAAATGAGCAAGGACTTGAATGAATTCATGGAGCACTATCCACCGCCGAACAATATTGAGATTCAGCTGGCGGATTTGTCTGTACTAAGGGTTAAACTTGACAATCTTGACCCCAGTATTGTCATTACTCATCCTCCGCCTCCAGTTGATGAAGGCGAAAAAGAGGAAGAGACGACTGTGGCTGACGAGCAAGATGCTAAAGAGGCGGAGGATAAGGCAGCTGAAGACCTGGCCCGAGATATGATCATTGAACCTCCCGCCGATCAAACCCAAGATCCTCCTCCTGCCGAGCAACAATAGTTCTTAGGACTTAGCTTTTTTCTTTTCTTCTTCTTTGTAATAGTTGTTCGCTCCTTTTGTAGTACTTGACTTCTAGAATCATTGTACTATTTTTGAGGCTCAAAGCCTTTTAATTAATGGAATGTCTTTCTCATGTTCGCTCATTTTCTTTATATGTTAATTGCCTTTACATTTTTATCAATGCCTTTGCAATTATAACATATAGTGTTGGGCTTTTGTTCGAATTGAACTTTGCCTTTAATGGAATTAGGGTTTAGCCTTAGGTTCTGTTCATTTTAAAAAACGAACAACCTTTAAGTGGCTTTGGTCCTCAAAGTGGACTTGTACCTCGAGCTTTTGGACTTTTCCTTTTTTGACGAACAACTACTATATTTACATTATGAAAAATTTACAAGTGTTGTAAGACTGCTCGTCACTAACATATATATCCTGACGAACAACTTTGAACACTAACTAAAAACATGTTCGCTTATAATATTTTTGCCGAGCAACTCTGTTTAAAATTAAAAGATGAAACAGCAACAAACTATACAATGTGCCGAACAACTTTAAATTCTATACTTGGTTCACTGGCCCCCCAAGACATTTTTGTTCGCCCAAATAAGAACTTGTTCGTCTTATTGATAGTACTTCTTCAGATGTATAGCATTCCAGGCGTATTGGGCCGGCTTGCCTTCCATATCTTCGATATCGTATACACCATTAACTAATTTTTCCGTTATACGATACGGGCCCTCCCAAGTTGGTCCCAATACACCTGGAGGTTGGGCGAGCAACTTTCTTAGAACCATATCTCCAACTCTGAATTCCCTGATTTTAACATGGGAATTATAATAGCGTTTGGCTCGCTGCTTGTAGGTAGCATTTTTTAGCTCGACATTCAGTCTTTTTTCTTCGAGCAAATCCATTTCAGTAGCTAGAGCAGAGTTGTTCGCCTGCTCATCAAAGTTGGTCGTCCGGTATGTGTTGGTTTTTAACTCGATTGGCATTACAGCCTCTGTTCCGAAAGCCATTGCAAAAGGTGTTTCTCCGGTGCTTGACCTGGGAGAAACTCTGTACGCCCATAAGACTTCCGAAAGCTCTGTAGACCAACTTCTTTTGCTTTCTGCTAGCCGTACTTTTAACGTATGCTTGATAATTTTGTTTACGGCCTCGACTTGTCCATTTGACTGGGGATGATAGGGCGTAGAATAATATTTCTTGATCCCCCACTTTGTACAGAAATCTCTCAACTCCTTTCCATCAAACTGCGGACCATTGTCTGTCACGATGGTTTGTGGAACTCCAAAACGACAGACAATATTCTTCCAAATGAAGTTGATCATTTTCTGTTGCGTGATTTTCAACATGGCCTCTGCTTCTGCCCATTTTGTATAATAGTCGACTGCCACAACGGCAAATCGAACTCCTCCAACTCCCGCCGGGAAGGGACCAATAATGTCCATCCCCCATCTTGCAAATGGCCACGGGCTGTAAACCGATACGAGCTGTTGGGCCGGGGTATGAATGTTCGGGGCAAAAATTTGACATTGATGGCAAGTCTTCGCTTTCTTGATTGCATCCTGACGTAAAGTCGGCCAATAGTAGCCTTGTCTGATAGTTTTGTATGCCAAGGCTTGCCCCCTAGTATGATTTCCGCATACTCCGGCATGTATTTCTTCGAGTATTGCTCGTCCTTGCCCCCTAGTCAAACATTTGAGAAGTGGGATTGATATTCCCCTTTTGTAAAGCTGCTCGCCCACCAGAGTATATCTGGCGGCTTGCTTTATTAGTTTGGCAGCTGCAAAAGGGTTGTTTGGTTTTTCTCCACTTTTCAAATATTTGACTATATTTGTTCTCCAGTCTTCTTCTTCACTTGCTTGTTCATCAAGTTGGTTGACATTATAGCTTCTTGTTGATGGATCATTCATCTTTGTAATTATAATGTCTGCCAACTCTGCTGGTCCCTCACTTGTTACTAGTCGGGCCAACGCATCTGCTTGTGTGTTGCTTGTCCTTGGAATTTGTTCAATGAAGACTTGTTCTAACAAGGATATCAGGTAAGCAACAATTCGCTGATACTCGATCATGTGATCGTCTTTCGCCTCGTATTCACCTCGAACTTGGTTCACAATCAATTGCGAGTCACCGAATATTTGTAACCGTCTAACACCTACTGCAAGGGATAGGTGGAGACCAGCAATGAGAGCTTCATATTCGGCTTCGTTGTTGGTGGCCATGAAACCAAATTTGATTGCCGAGGTGAATACTTGTCTATCTGGACTGATTAGAACTACTCCTGCCCCCGAGGCTATGTTGGTTGAAGACCCGTCAACGTAAAGATGCCAGGAGTGATCAAGTCCTCTCGTCGGATCTGGTGGGAAGGTTAGTTCGACAATAAAGTCGGCTAACGCTTGCCCTTTGATCGCAGTTCGAGGAGCATAGGTTACCCCGAATTGGCTAATCTCTAGTGACCACTTTAATAGGCGACCAGCTGTGTCGGGGCGATGGTGAAGTTGTCTGAGTGGGAAAGTTGTTAGTACTTCAACTTGATGATCAAAGAAGTATGGTCGTAACTTCCTCACACTCATGACAAGTGCATACGCCAGTTTCTCAGTTGGAGAGTATTTGATCTCCGCATCGTGTAAAGCTTGACTGACGTAGTAAATAGGTTGATGAAATTTGCCATCTTCTCGCACCAGAACAGAACTGATGGCTACTTCTGATGCTGCTAAGTATAAATATAGCTTCTCTCCTGGGATAGGTTTTGATAGGATTTTAACATCTCCCAGATATTCTTTAAGTTGGTCGAACGCCTTTTGACAGTTGTTAGTCCATGTGAACTGTCCTTTCTTGATTGCTTCAAAGAATGGACGGCATTTGTCTCCCGATATGGATATGAACCGATTCAATGCTGCTAGGCATCCTGTAAGCCTTTGTACTTCTTTTATCGAACGTGGTGGTTGCATATCCACGATTGCTTTAACTTTTATTGGATTGGCTTCAATCCCTCGTTGACTAACAAGATGGCCCAGGAATTTTCCTGAATGAACTCCGAAATTGCTCTTCTTCGGATTCAACTTCATGTTGTAGTGTCAAAGGATTTCGAACACCTGGGTCAAATGTTGAAGATGGTCTTCCCTTCAGGGGCTTTTGACTACGATATCGTCTACATAGACTTCTACCGTATCTCCGATTTGTTCGTCGAACATCTTGTTTACCAACCTCTGGTAAGTTGCTCCGGCGTTGATAAGGCCGAAGGGCATTCTTTTCCAACACAACAAGTTTTTATTTATATAAAATGTTGTGTTCTCTTGATCGTCTGGATGTATTGGAATTTGATGGTACCAGGCAAAGGCATCCATGAATGTTAGCATTTCATGACCTGCAGTACTGTCCACCAACTGGTCAATGTGAGGGAGTGGAAAGTTGTCCTTCGGGCATGCTGCATTCAGATCTGTAAAGTCTATGCATAGCCTCCAGGTCCCGTTTGGTTTCCTCACAAGGACTGGGTTTGCTACCCATTGTGGACAGAGTGCTTGTCGGATTAAGTCGTTGTCTAACAACTTCTTTACTTCTTCATTTAAAGCCTGATACTTGTCTGGGCCATATTTTCTTCGTTTTTGATGGATAGACCTTTTTGCTTGATTGATATTGAGCTTGTGACAAGCATGTTTTGGATCTATCCCCACCATGTCTGCATGAGACCAAGCAAAAACATCTAGATTTTTGCTGAGGAATTCTTTCATTCGGGATCTGTAAGGCTTAGGGAGCTCAGATCCTATGTATAATTCGAGATCCGGGTTTTCAGGATTAACTTTGAACGCCTACAGCTCTTCAACTGGAGTTGCTCATCGTTTTTGTCCTTTCCACCGAGGATCAAGTATTGGTCCCTCAGGGTTGAAATCATTTTCGATGTTCATCGGCTCTGCCCCCAGGCGGGGATCTAGATCATCTGTTGACCCTGATTCGTTGTTGTTAGTCAACACCTGGCCCTCCAAGCCATCATATGAATGTTGCTCGTCACCACCCCTTTGTTGTTCGTCGGGATGATGCTCCTCATGGGTGGTGAGGAGTTGTTCGTCCAAAACCTGCTCGTCAAGATGTTGTTCGTCAGTATCCATATGGTCTTCCTCTATGTCCATCATGTTCCCCAGTACTGATGGTTCATCAGCGGAATAGCTAGTTGTGGCTTCCATCATGGATACTGATACATGTTTGGCCTGCAACTGTAAGAGACATTCCCTGGCCTTTCTTTGATCTCCTTTGATAGTACCTGCTCCACTTGCTGTTGGGAATTTCAAACAATAATGATAAGTGGAACATGCAGCTTTGAATTCATTTAAAAAGGGTCGACCAAGAAACCCGTTGTAAGTTGAATCCTGGTCTACAACCAAGAAGTCAACCATCCTTGTAATATTTTTCTCGGGCTCATTGGCCGTTACAAGTTGTACTGCTAAAGTAACTATTCCCAATGGGTCCGTTACAGCATTCCCGAAGCCTATTATTCTGTGAGTTGTATCCCGGATATAGCCCGAATAATCTCCAAGATGATCGAGCGTCTTTTTGAACAAGATGTTGGTGTAGGCTCTGGTGTCCACCAACAATCTGTGGACTCGTGTTTCCATAATCTTTGCGCAAATTACGAGCGAATCGTTATGTGGAGTCAATATTCCTTCCAAGTCATTTTCGGTAAAGGTCAGTTCTGCTGTCTGCATGATAGATGGTTTGACCCCCCATTTCTTGGACATGATCGATCGCTCGTAGCTCAGCTTTTCTTTTCCGGTTGGAGATTGGCGGTCGTTCATCAGAACATCCTCCCGCGGGGCCTGTAGGTTCCATCATATATAAGTCCTCCAACGGACGAGCAGGAATGGTAGGAACTGGTCGTGCTGGTTTATTGTTCTTCTGAGGTTGATCATCCTCGTCCTCAGAATTGTTCTCCCGGACTCTCTTCCCGGGTTGTCTTTTAACAAAGTCGGAGAGCTTTCCGTCCTCGTAGAAATGACATAGCTGTTTGAGCAAATCTCTACATTCACTTGTAAAGTGCCCCACGCTTTGATGGTAGGCACAATACTTGTTATGGTTGAGTTTGCCAGTGTCTTGGCGAATTTTCCGGGGAGGGGAGAGCAACTCCCTATCCTTCACATTTTCATAAACAGTATCGATTGACACTGTTAACACTTGGTTCAACTTTTCTTTGAGTTCTGTCCCTTCAGTGAACGCCTTCATGTTTTTAGGGACTCGATAGCTTGTTGCACCAGGTTTCTTGTTGTTCTCCTTGGGATCAGTTTTGTTCTCCCCCAAGTTTGATTGCAAAGCCTCATGCATGGAAACGAATATGCCGGCTTGATTCCTGAATTCGGCATAACTTCTTGGGCACTTAAGACGTACTTCTTTCCATAGCTTTGATCCTTTCTTCAACCCGGCCATAACGACAACGATTTTCGTGTCCTCACTGGCGGATTCTCTTTCTAACAACACCTTGTCGAACCTTTCCATGAATGCCCGATCTGACTCGTCGTCATTTTGTTTTAGGTCTGACAATCGATGTTTCTGGGACAAGTATGATCCCGCCGTTGAGAAATGGGAAAGGAATTCTCAACTCAGTTGAGTGAAAGAGTGGATAGATGCTGGTGGCATCACCGAAAACCACTTGTGCACCCGATCCCCCAAAGTTAAGGGGAAATTTCGGCATTGAGTGGCATCGCTGGCTCCCACCGAGACCATATAATCCGAATACTTTGTAAGATGAACTCTGGGATCAGCAACACCGTCATAATGTATGCTTGTCGGGAACTGGACCTTCTTCTGAATCGGGGCTTTCAGAATGACAGATGATAGTGGTGAGGATGGCAAACTAGTTGTCACCACACCTCTTTGTTGGTCCAACTGTCCCTGCATGTTCTCCACTGCCCGTCTTAAACTTGATAACTCATCCAAAGATGCCCCCTGACTTGGATGCTGTTCGGCGAGCAAAGGTACCAACCTTTCTACTCGTCGCAGTCTCTCACTTGGAGTGGGCAACTCCTGGAGCTATTTTCTAGGGTTGCTCGCCGCATTTGGCCCTAGACGCCTGAAGGCAGATTGAGAGAGCCTCTCATGAACTGATGGGCGTGGTTGCTCCAATGTTGCTCGCCCACGCTCCACCTCCTGGCGAGCAACTTTGTCTTGCTGTTGGGGTTGGCCAAGTCTGTCCTGGGCACTGGAACGGGTAGTTCCATGGCTCGACATTGTTGTTCGCTCGCGAGCAGACTCAGCCTGGCCCTCTCTTGGTTCGACCATCTTAGCTTTGCCTTTATCCCGCCTGACCTGGGCACTGTTTACCTCGTGTTGTTCGTCCCTGGTTGACCTAGCCCTAACAACTTCTACGGCTCTATCTTTAGGCCTCACTTGTGAAGGCCTATTTTGATCTTGTTGTCTCTGTAGTGCCTGTAGAGCAGCAATGGTTTTGGCTAGTTCGTTGGGGTTGTTCGCCAGGGCCTCCATTTCAGGCTGGAGATTATGAGTTATGGCAGTATGCTGCGATCTATTCACATGTCTAGGATTACGATCCTGGTGGTCGGCCGACAAGGCTCGGGTGGGAGATGCTCTCCTTGACAAGCGTGACGCTTGGGTTTCCTTGGATTGAGGCATTCCGAATTAATTTGTCTTAATTCTTATGATGAAGAACACCAGGAACACCAAGAACACTTTTGTTTGAATCTTCAAATATTTCTTGAGGTTTTCTTTGAATCTTCAAGTTTTCAGCTTGAAGTTCTTGAGTAATCACACTAATTCGAAGGTTCGAACCCTCCTTCTAGCGCCAATTTGTTGGTGATCAATTTTTATCGGATGGATTAATGACTGTTTAAGTTCGGTTTAAAGATCATCAATCAATTACGTGTGATTGGTTACCACCGTAAATGGTAAATCGAAGGTTCGGGTTATGAACTTGTAAATGTGAAAGTCGAAATCGTAATAATTTCGTATGCGTGTACATTTAGGTGTAATAGTGTGTGTTTTGGGAGTGTTTATGAATTTGAACTTGTATTTCTTAAGCTGGAGAACAACTATTTATAGAGACTAGCAAGCATGAGGTGTCTATGACTCTTGATCTCCCTATCCTGCATGCCTAACAAGTGTCCTTTGACCTTATCTAAGCTGAATCTTAGTTACAAAGTCTTCTTTGGTCTTATCTCGGACTTCATTGTTGTTCGTCCAGGTCGGCTTAGTGTGTCCAGAATGGATTTTTCATCAAAGTTGTTTGCCTTTTGGGTGCATGGCTCAGAAGTTGTTCGCCTTTTTGTTTTACACAATATGGCTTTGGCATCTTGATCCTTTGTTCGTCGATATGCACCTCTTAAGTTGGTAGATGCACCACCTTTTGTCAATGTTGTTCGTCATTCAGTGACTTAGCAGAATGTTCATATCTGGTCTTGGGTCTTAATACTTGTTCGCTAGTATGTTGTTCGTCGGTAGAGTTGTTCGTCAGTTTATACACTCCCTAAATTGATTTATGCACCCCGACTTGATTTTCTTTGTTAATCATCTTTGATTTGGGGTTGATTCCTCGTAATCCTTATTAAGGCTTTAATTCTTGTTCGCCAATCATTGATTTATGTTCGCCTATCAACAGGCGTACCTATAATCCCGGGCAGAGACTCGTGCTGATAACGTGTTGTAAATAAGTGCGTAAATTAAAGAGACATCGTTTGTTGACCCAGTTCGTCGGGAACGACTACGTCTGGGGGCGATCCAAGCCAGGAGTTTCACTAATGATCTTGTGTATGAGAGTGATTACAATAATGAATACAATGATCTATTTATAAGAATAAAACTCTAGTCTAAGATATAAAGTCCGTTGGGTTTCTTGGTCCATAAGTAATGTCCACATCAAATATTCTAGATTTGGAATAATAAATCTTCTAGATTTACAAAAAAAAAAAAAAAAAAATTACTTTTATACCATGTGAGTCCATTCTCCTTAAATTGATACTAATATACATAATAAAAATAAAAATAAATTCACCTTAAAGTAAAATTCTTGATTCGTGTATATTCCAATGAACCATGATCTCAGCATGAGCGTGGAACTGGAACATATCACCTTCGGTCGCAGCACAATATGTCTTGTAGACTACGTACCTTCTTTTAGCCAATCAAAAGAAAAGTGTAAACACAAAGTGAAAGTGAAAACTCAGGTAATACTTAAATATGGTCGTTGAGCGATCAAAGGACAAAGATTATTGCAAAACTTGAAGGCTAATTTTGGAAGCAAAAAGGCATATGGCAGCTGATCATTTCAATTAATGTTAATTGATCCGTCAAAAAAATTAATGTTAATTAATTGAATGATTAGTACAAGAATTAATGTATATGTAAAGCACACGATATTTGTACATTGTAATAGCTAATAGGATATACACATGTAGTTTATACACCAATGTTTATTTCACTTCATAGCTCTATTAACCACCAAGGGTGCAGAAGTCGAAAATCGTTATTCGGACGGATTTGAAACGCGTAACACCTAGACCTTTTAGGCGGGGGCTAGTCGTTGGAATTTTTTTTTGTTTAATTCAATTTTTTACCCTCTATATCTCAGTAATATAGTAAAAAAATCATTTGATAGTATTTTAATACAACTAGTTTTTTTGTAGTAACAAGTAAACAACATAATATTAACTTTCATATGCAAATAGTCAAACTAGACAATCACACACATTTATCAAAGTAATTTAAATTCATTCAAACGACGTCGTTTCAGGGCAGAAAAAATAAAATAATGAATATCTTGTATGTTTAGGCGGATTACACTATAAATCGGGCGGCTGATGACCGCCTAGCGCCTAGGAGGGGGCCTAGAGAGATTTTTGCATCACTCCTATTAACTATGATCTCTCGAGGCACCATTTTACCGGTAAAAAAAATCATCATTTTTTACCGGTAAAAAAAATATCATCATTGAACTTTATGTTGGGAGTAGCAGTAGGATTGGTCAATCGAACAAAAATAGCAACTCAAGTGTACTATATTTAAAATATTATATGAAAATAGTTTATGATAAATTTATCATAAAATTGTTTTAGAGTATCGAATATTTGAGCATATTTTGTGAAAACTAATGTTAGACGAGTTAACTAATTAAATTCTTAATAATTTTCCATTTTAACTAATAGATAGAATTTTGATGTCTCCACACACAAATACATCAGGTCAGCCCCATTTTATCATCAACATGTTATCAGCCGACAGACGAAACTAATATTAATTGTGAAAAATAATGTACAACGATAGCCCATAGATAACATATTGATTGAATAAAAGACGTTAGGGTAATTGTTTTTTCAGGTCATTAATATTCGATTTCAATCATCTTGATTTTTAAGAATTAATGATTTTAGTCTCTAGTTGAAAATAGAACTTATTAATATTAAAAAACTAAAAGCAATATTAAAAGAATATGGGATTGGAATTAAAAATAAATGAAATGCAATAGGCTAAGAGACTGCTGTGCCAAAATGTCACATCAAGAAATTAAACATCGAAGTTCCATTTTTCGGCAAAAGATAAGATAGAAAATGAGCAACCAATAACTGACAGAATTAGCTACATAAAATTGTAATTTAAAGGTTCCGTAAAGTAATTAAATTTAATTAAAAAGTAATACTCCAAATCACTACAATCCAAACTAAGTGTCAAATTGTCAACCATTTTCACCTATCGTAAAACTGATTTGGTTCAGGCTTATCTCTACGAATTATGTTTAAACACGGGAAATATTTGTGTTACTGTTACATAGTATATATATATTTGTAATACTCATTTACTACAAATTTATTTTACAAAATATCATGCCTCACATAGTATATAAGCTTTTGTGTTTAAACACAAGATTTTAATTAAGAGACCGAGTAAACTGAACTCTCATATCATTATATGAGACATTTCATTTCACTCACGTTATCACTTAATTATCAGGAGTTCAAGATGTTGGAAAGCTATAGTTTGATTATTAGGGTATGTCCTCATCACAAATGTTGCAATGAATCACCATCTGATTGAAAGTTGGGAGGTCACATCGACAATTACTCCTCTTGATTTAGCCAACTAATTTTGCATGCTCTATTCGAACCTCACCTTATTTGTAGTACATAATATTGGATTCAGTTGAACTGAGTATTCAAGTTGAATATAATATAAGCAATAGTTTTAGTGTGCATTTGAGTGCATGGTATGTATTTGGATTTCGAAAAAAAATCTCAAGTAGAAATTAGTAATACTTTAAGAAGTAATCATTAATACCCCAAAAAGTGGTCAGTGCTCCAATTGAAAAAAACACACAGTTTAGTGTGTTTGTTGTGTGTGTTCTGAAAAAAAAAATTAAAATTGAAATCAAAATTGAGCTTAAAATCCAAGTGAATTCTAAAATCTGTGAATATATGTAAGCATAAGTTTAATTTATACATGGATCTTGAAACTTCATATTTTTCACATTCATAAATCTATAAATCATGAATTAAATAATTAGAGTACTAACCTTGAGCAACAATAATTCTTGTGATTAAATTATATTTTTTTCTCTTGGCCTCCATTAATCACAGAACATAAAACTTAAGTGATAGAATTAATTCATTAATTGTAGGAATAATCTATGTCTTTTATTGGCAGAGGGAGGACTAGTTTCTTATTCTCAAATAATTAGTTTCTTATCTTTCAAGACACTGCTCATAAGGTAACTTAATCACACGGTCTATCATCGTGAGAGATCTGTTTTGATTTTTTTTTTCTAATTGACCAAATCAAATATTATTTAAATCTCAATATTAGATATTTAAGTTAATAATTAAATATCAATTAATTAATTCATTATGTAGCACGTGGGCCACAAAATCTTACAATGTCATATGCATATTTTTTGGGAAAATGTGTTTTGTATCAACCAACAATTCTTTTTTCAATTTTCAAATTAAAAAAAAAAATCACCTTTTAAATATAAGATTAAAAGAATCTTATATGAAGAAAAGTGATACTTTTACTTTTATAATAACATTTTTTTCATCATCATAAGAAACTCAACCTGTGGGGCGATCTCATGAAATTTGGTGATTATACATTTTTATAAATATATTAAGATTTGTAAACATGTAGCGCTCGTTTAATATATACCAAGATGAAGTTTATTGAGCTCCAGTAAAATTGAATATAAAACAATTTGAAAATACTAACAGAGTGCTGGATAAAATATGCAAAAAATGGAAAGTATTCATATAAAAAAAAAATTAAGATTATGGAATAAAAGTCATACATCTACGGTGATGCTTGGTGATACAACTAACATAAATACAATCATTCATCTAACATATTCGAGGGCAGAGAGAAAATAAATTTTTATTCTCATTTTCGTTGAAAAAAAAAATTTATTTTCTCTCTGCCCTCGAATATGTTAGATGAATGATTGTATTTATGTTAGTTGTATCACCAAGCATCACCATAGGTCTAGTGGTGAGAGTTTGAGATTTAGGAGTGTAATGCTCCATAGGTCTCAGGTTCGAAACCCACTTGGTGCAAACAATTCTTGAAATGGGCCAGTCCATACAGAGCTAGGCTCTGGCTTGAAATGGGGCCCCCCGCTAGTGGACGGTGGGATATGGGTCCCCCGGATTAGTCGGCCAATGAGCCAGATACCGAGTTATCAAAAAAAAAAAAAAATTCTCATTTTCGTTGAATGATTCGAAACAAAGTGCCCCTAAAATGTATGAGGTACGGGAATTCCTCTATTTTTTAAAGTGAAAGTTATGGTAGTGTAATTCCAAGCACCTCCAAAATCAGTGTAACTGTGTAATTCAAAACGATGTTAATTATTTCTTTAAAGGGTGTGAACACCAAATTAATATATTTCAATAAAACAACTAATACTATTAAAAATATATAAATGCAACCAAATTTACAGTGAAATTGATTCACAGTATACTTGTTCTAAAAAAATTACATATATAACACGATCACTTTCTTAGCTCTTCGGGCATTATAAAATCCACTTTACAACAAAAAAAAGTTCCATTTATACTTCTACGTACATTTTTTTAAATGAAAATAAATTAATACATTTTCAATCCCAAACTCGTTTGCTAGGCTATTTGCGCGAGTTTTAAAAAAATAATTGTTTATTAGTATTTAAATTGATAAAGTGATAAAATAAATATTTTTGGTTATTAGTGTATGGAGAATATAATATTAAAAAATATTGTTACTTTTTTTCCAAAAAATGGATATAGCAAACAAATATGTGACGTAATTTTTTGGTAATGTAGCAAACAAGTATGGAAATGATGGAATAGTTTTATTTTTTTAAGTTATACTCACCAACTTCTCATCCTATTTGAAGAGGACAACTAAAATGGTGCTGACAACCACGACTCGTTTAAAAGTCATGATTAAGATTTAAGACGCATAAGAAAGAAATTGATGTTGGACATACATTCAGAATGCAAATTATAATCCCCCCATTGTAATATATATTATAGAGGGTTGTATACATTTTATAAAATAAACATGACGTGATATATCAATTAAAGAAATAGAAATTTGATATTTCACAATTTAGATGATTATAAGGACTTGATATTTGGTGAGAAAGACAACAAAATTGACAGATGGATGGCCAAAAATGTTCAAACAAAAGCACGCTTCAAACGTTGCAAATTGCAAATATGCCTTTATTTATGAAAAAGGCCAAATTGAGATATTCCAAAGATGCATCATGTATATATGTCTTCCATGCATGTTGTTCAATCAGTACTACATTGATCGTTAGAAAGAGTAATGATGCTGTACGTCAACAACAAATTTATCTGGAACAATTTATACTTATTCTAATGTTAAAAAGAGAGAAATCACACATGTTACTTTATTATATAGTCCCTATGTCCATGAAAATTGGACTTGTTATTTTTATCACGGTTATTAAAAAATTGATATAATATGTAAAAAATAAAAATATTGTGTCAAATCAAGTACAAAATAAATTATTTTAAAAATATTATGTGTGTATGTTGAAAAAATAGATAAAGTTTATTCTTTCCATTTAAGACAACAAAACTATTTTTCGTGGACTGACCAATAACGCAACCAAGCTTATATTTTGTGGGCGGAGGGAGTACCAATTAGCATCTTTTCCCATGCAATACAAATATTTATGAATATATAATAATAAAACACATACAATTACAAAGCTGGATCACCCACATCATCCAAGAATAGTATCATGGTCATAAATCAATCATAAGTAGAAAAGAAAAGAACTAATAACTTAAAGTTATTAAATTGTTTTAAAAAGATTATTTAAATATATTTTCCAACAAATTCAATTTTTTTTAGTCATTTCTAAAATAATTGGAGTGTGATTTCTTGAGCTATATTTAGGGTCCAATCATGAACTCCTTTAAAATAAGCCCATTCAGCCCAACTCAATCTCTAAAATAAGTGTAAAATTAAGTTTAGAATAATTAAATTATAATATATTTAAATTAGATATTGACTTAGATATTTGAATAGGGAATGTTAAATAAAATAAAAATATGACACCTAATAACGATAATACAAACTTAATAAAAAAAGGTTATAAGTATAATAAAACTATTACATTGTTTGTAAACATATGGTGAATTTGCAATTAATTATTTCATTTTACGGGGGGATATGAGAGTTTATATTTATTTATTTATTTTATTCGGTGATTAAGCCTAATTCAATGTAAATTATAACTAAGAAACGGAAAACATATGAAGCCAGTCAATGTCAATTATAATTAATTAATTAAAAATAAGTCTTATGTTTTCTTTTTTAATTAAGAATAAATTTTATGTGAGATTGTCTTATACATGAAACATGATATATTTGCACAATTTTGTAATATTCAAGCTTAAAAAATATTGCAAGAACTTATAAAAATATTATATCTCATATATGAGATCGTTTCATTCAATTTTTGTAATTTTTTTAGTTTTCTGTTTTACATAAAATAAGCTACGTCCCCTTAAAAGAAAATTTTATGATTACCTAACTCTTCAATGGTAATGAGAATGAAAATTATTTTTCACCTATACCTCCATAATAAAAATGATATATTGGGGGAAGACATGCTACAATTGTGATTTTATTGCTAGTGGCATGCCCTAATTTTGGAATAGAAGTGAACAACAAATGGTTAATGGTAGAGGAATGAGAGAGTGATTGAGGAGGAGGATTGTAGGAAGAGAATAAGGGGGCGCTTGGTTAACAACTCTTCAATGGTAATGAGAATAGATTGAAAATTAGTGTAATTGACATGGTTCATGAGAACAAAATCACTACCTCTCCTCCTAAATAAGGTAATCACTACTCCATTTTGATTACCCTATTCTCTTCCTACAATCCTCCTCCTCAATCACTCCCCCATTCCTCTACCAACAACCATTTGTTGTCAACTTATATTCCAAAATTAGGGCATGACACTAGCAATGATGTCACCATTGGAACACTTCTTCCCTAACATATCATTTTTCTTATGAGGGCATAGATGGAAATAAATTTTCATTCCCATTATCTTTGAAAAATTGTTAACCAAGCGTCCCCTAAGTTAATCAAAATAGAGTAGTGATTACCTTATTTAGAAGAGGAGGTGGTGAATTTGTGCTCATCAACCATCATGATTACACTAATTTTCATTCTCATTCCCTTTACCATTAAAGAGTTGCTAACCAAGCGTCCTCTAAATTCGTCTTTGTCTATGTATAAGAAGAGAATAATCTTTCATACATACAGTTCTTGTTTACCCGCTCACTTTTTTCACTATAAATGTGGAAAGTCATTCTTTCGATTGCAAGTTGCGTGATCTTGGCCGTTGATACCTGATATATGTGTATCGGTCTGTTTAGTGCGTTGCACACACGCATCATTTAACATTTTGCATTTAGTTATATAGCTATTCTTTGTTATTTTAAGTAAAGAAGCAAGTGCACTGAAAGTTTTGATTTCTAATTTAGTATGGAGATTCAGAAATCATAACTACAAATTTTGAGGTGAAGGGGAAATTGGGAAGGGGTGAGTCCAAGAGTTGTGCCTTTTATCTCTTTTCAATTAATTAATGAAGAAGTTTTATATGAGATATTTTTATGGATAAGAAGGGTTCAAGTGATTAGTCATACTTTTGTTTGTGCTCATAAATTTATAAAACAAAAACAAAAATTGTGTGAGACGGTTCACAAATTAACATAAATTAATATTCTTTTAGAAAAAATGTTAACACGTCATGTTCAATTTATATACAATCTTGTCGTGAGACAGTCTCATGCAAGACTTACTCCAGATTAGATAATATGATTAATCTCTCTTGTGAAATTTATTTATAGTATGAAATTGATATCTTGTGATTCATTTAATGATATTATTGACATTATTTTTATAAACTACTCCATATCTATAACATTTTATATTGCAATATTATTTTAAGTACAATGAGGTTACTAAATAAATATTTTAGTATCCAGATTAGATAATATGATTAATCACTCTCTTGTCAAATTTATTTATAATATGAAATTGATATCTTGTCATTCATTTAATGATATTATTGACATTGTTTTTATAAACTACTCCATATCTATAATATTTTATATTGTGATATTATTTTAAGTACAATGAGATTACTAAATAAATATTATGGTATAAATTTCATATTATAAATAAGATTTATTCCAAAGTTTATGCAAGCGGTAAATGATATCCGTTTCATTTAAAATACTAATATGGCAGGGTTCATGACACTATGTAGTGTTGTAAAAAAGTATGCATGACTCTGGCTGATATTTTTATTGGACAAATGATAATTTGAATTTATAATATAATGAAACGGGTCTAACTAATATGATTCCAACTATAATAAACTTATTTTCTTCTTTAATTTAAGCATTTAAAACAACAACTATCACTACAAAAAAAAAAAACGTGGATTAGCGATCGATTTAGTGACCAATTTTTTGTCGCAAAACGTGATTAGCGACCGATTTCTGACCGATAAAAGTCGGTTGTCAAAATGCGGATAGCTAATATTAGCGACCACCTTTTGAAATTGGTCGCTAATTTGAGACCGCCTATGCGGTAGCTAATGTTTAGCGACCGCCTCCTGTCAGTCGCTGACCTGACCGGGTTTGACTCGGTCGAGCCAGGTTTAGCGACCGCCTGGAAGACCGTCGCTAATTTATTTTTAATTAAAGTTAATTGTTTAATTTAAATTTTATGATTAGCGACATATAAACGGTCGCTAATTGACGAACCTGCGAAAAAAAATGGCTCAGTGGGTTCGAACCTGCGCCCATTGGGGCCGGGCGGGGCGAGAATCCTTTGAAAGGCTTTAAAAATAAATGGGCATGTATGCATCCAAGGGGAATCAAACCACCGACCTCTGAGTAATCTAGAGGAGGTGTGGACCGCTGGGACACTTGCAATTATTTTGTTCATTTTTATGCATGTAATTGTATATAACTTCAAATTGACTCCTTTTTTTTAATTCATCAAATTAATTTGTTTTTTTTTTCTAATTCATTTATATATATATATATATATATATACTAACTTTTTATTTTATTTTGTAAATTTAATAAATTAGACTAATATAAATTATTAATTTATTAATTTAATTGTATATAACTTCAAATTGAGTCTTTTTTTAAAATTCATCAAATTAATTCGTTTTTGTTTCTAATTCGTGTATGTATATATATATATATATATATATACTAACTTTTTATTTTATTTTGTAAATATAAATTATTAATTTATTCATTTTTTATTCATTTAATTGTATATAACTCCAAATTGAGTCCATTTTTTTTAAATTCATCAAATTAATTTGTTTTATTTCTAATTCATATATATATACTAACTTTTTATTTTATTTTGTAAATTTAATATATTAGACTAATATAAATTATTAATTTATTCGTTTTTTTATTCATTTAATTGTATATAACTCCAAATTGAGTCCTTTTTTTTTTTAATTCATCAAATTAAATATTTTTTTTGTTTCTGGTTCATTTTTATATATATTTACTAATATTTTTTTATTTTGTAATATTTAATATTTTAGACTACTATAAATTGTTAATTTAATTGTTTTGTATGCATTTAATTATAAATAACTCCAATTTGAGTCTTTTTTTTAAATTCATCAAATTAATTCTTGTTACGAACTACAAAAAAATTAAATAATTTTAATCATCATCCTCTTCATCTCCATCTTCATCTTCTTCCCCTTCTTCCTCTTCATCATCTTCCTTTTCCTCTTCCTCTTCTTCTTCTTGAGCTTCTTGGACCTCAGTTTAAAATGCGATTCCAGGTTGTGCAGTGTCTTCCTTGGATGAATTAGAAAGTTCCACCAAAGACAGAGTCTTGACTTTGCACGGAGTGAACAACACATGCCACAACGAATACTTATTTTCGTGCATTCCGAATGGAGCAATACCGTCTGTGCACAAACTCAGCCTCACATTTCTCTTCTCTCTCGCAAAATCTGGAAACTCTCTGTCAAAATATCTACATGTCTCTGAGTCTGCTGGATGCCGCATCTCTCCAGATTCTGGACCAGACTACTCATCAGCGTGCTATGTCATGTCTTTAGCAGTGACACTAGACTAATACAATCTCTCCAAACGAGAAGTGATGTGAAGGTAATACATCGACTTAAATGCCTTCAGATTTTATTTTTTCTTGTCCTTCTTACGACCAGATGGTTTGTACCGGGTGTTTGGTGATTCTAAAACTAGTTAAAAACAACCACTAATTCTCAAGATTAGAACCGATCAAGAATCGTAAATACGAGTATTGATTAGGCATGAAATTGTCATGATTCGTAGCTAGAAACGCCCTAGTTTTGGTCGATTTTATTGAGTTTTTAGAGCCAAATGAGTACTATTTCTATACATTGATGAATTGGTCTCTTTGATACTCATAGGTGAATCGAGGATGAAAAACGGAGTTCGTAGGACTTTGAATCGACTCAAACGGATGCCCGGATGAGAAGATATCGAAGAAATACGATTGGTATTAGTACGTGAGAAGAAAAATGTTAGTTGCAAAGAAGGAGGGCCCATTCGAGCTCCATCACTCGAGCACCTCGCTCAAGCAACGTAAGTCGAGCACTCCAAACTTACAGAAAGTTTTTGTCGCTCGAGGGACACTCGAGCTCTGGAACCATTCGACCAACATAGGTCGAGCGCCCCGCTCGACCAAGCAAGTCATTCGACCACAAAGGGTCGAGCGCCCCGCTCGACCGGGACAGCTCGAGCACTTCCGAGGCCTATTTTCCAGATTTCGTTTTTCGGCCCACGAGATCCCGTTTCGACCCGGTGCCTATATATACCTCTTCCAAACACGTTTTGAAGGATCCCCGAATTTTAGAAATAACTTTTAGACTTGGTTTTTGGAGAGGAAGGAGAGAAGCAAGTTTACTTACGTTTTGTTGAGGTTTTTCGTACGAATTCTTAAGTACTTTTCGTTTCTTAGTTTCTTTTAATTAGCTTTATTACTTTAAACGCTTTGAAACTTCGTTTTAGTTAATTAAATTTCAGTTCTTAGTATTTATTTTCTTTTAAAACCCTAGTTCATGTTTCTTATTTTCTTCGTTCAATTCATTATGTTTATGTTCGTTGTTTCTTCTATTGCTTTTATGTTTGTTAAAGCCATGTCCGGCTAAAACCCTTGTATGCTTAGGGTAGGATGAACTCATAGAAGTAGGATGTGGGTACGTAATTAGGGTAATTCGTGACGTTAGTTTTAATTCTCTTGATTAATGAATTCTTATAATTAACCTTAACTTTACCTTTGAATTTCGTATGAAAGTGTTAGAGAGAGGACGACCGCATCACTCAATAACAATTAGTAGTCTTGACGAGAAGGTTTAGAAAGGGTTAATTCATTTACCAGTTTAGCGAAGGAGGACGACCGCATCACCCTAGTTAAATTAGGGTCTCATTAATTAAGCACAATCTATTAAATTGTTAGTAGATTAGTGAAGTCGAGTGTTAGGGTAAAGTATTAGGGTTTAGAATCTTGAGCTTTCACCTTGCATTCCTAGACTTAGGTTAATTCTTGTGTGTCACGGTTATTCTGATTATGTACCTACTCCGTTAGTATACGTAGGGATTCCTATCTTAAGCATCACCATCTCTCATCAGAACACAACCCTTAGTTAATTAGATTTCTTTAGTATTTTAGTTTACTTAGTTTAATTCAGTCTTTCAATTAATCTTTCTAAAAATCCAAAAACAACACACTCATATTAACTACGACGCGTAGATCTTCAGGGATCTATTCGTATACACTCCATCCCTTGGGTTCGATACTACTTGGTCATTATACTTACTCTTACTACAGTGAACCCGTCCGCTTGCGGGGAAGCTACTAGTAGGAAGCTAGTATCATCGCTTCAAGTCAAGTATCAAATTCGTATTTATTTTGTGTGTGTGTACATCTAGGTGTATGAGTGTGTGTTTTTTGGAGTGTTTGTGAATTTAACTTATATTTACAACTGGAGAACAACTTATTTATACTAACCACCAAGTAGGTGGTGTACATGACTTTTGGGATTCCAGGCTTGCATGCTTGACATATGTCCTTTTGACTTTGTTTGACCTTATCTAGGCTGAAACTTAATTACTAAGTCTTGTGCTTGATCTTATCTCGGATTCATTGTTGTTCGGCATTTGTCTTTCTTGAAGAAGTTGTTCGCCTCTTGGATTTATGGCTCATAAGTTGTTTGTCTTTGTGTTCCTTGTAGGTGGGCTTCTGGATCTTTAATATTTGTTCGTCAGACCTTGGTTTAATGTGAGGCTGATGGGCGTTGTATATTCCATAATCTGCTGAGCACACCACCTTTTAACATTATTGCTCATCATCCATGACCCGGCATAGGGTTCATATCCGGCCTCAAATCTTAGGACTTGTTCACCAAAAAGTTGTTCGTCAGAAAACTGTTCGTCAAAGATGCTGCTCGTCATATAATACACTTCCTGGATTGATTTATGCATCCTCTTTTTTTATTATTCTTGCTAGTCATCTCTGGTTTAAGTATTATTTCTCATAATCCTCATTTATGCCTCAATTCTTGTTCGCCAAACAACATTAGTTGTTCGTCTATCAACATGGAGTAGTTGTTCGCTCAAAAGCTGTTTGACGGGTGATATTGTAGCAGGATTGGCATATCACTTTCTGATTTAGGCACCACCCTTGCGTCATATCTGTTCTCACTCTTGGCTTGGTTAGATTAAAACATAATTCGGGCATTAGTGCCTAAAACTTGTTCGCTTATCTTCAGAAGTTGTTCGCCTATTGGAGCGGCTCGCCTAACAAGGTTGCTCATTATGTTGGTCATTTGTGTAGCATAGTTGTTAGTTGTATATGGCAACTGCTCGTCATGGGGTAGCTGCTCGTCAGGAGGACAACTGCTCGTCCATATCGATTGACTTGGCTCAGTTGTGTACCAGCTGCTCATCAAGAGGACAGCTGCTCGTCCATATCGATTGACTTAGCTCAGTTGTGTACCAGTTGCTCGTCATGGGGAAGATGCTCGTTAAGAGAACAACTGCTCGTCCATGTGGAAGCTGCTCGTCCATGTGGAAGCTGCTTGTCAAGAGGAAGCACTTTGTCCATGTGGCAGCTGCTTATATCAACAATTGTCCCCTAGCTCGTTCTTATGTTGTTATTGGTTAAGCAATAAGTAACTAAGGACGAGATATTTCTTTACGTACATACGGGCGAGCAATTAGCCCTTAGATGAACATGATTGAAGTGTCATTACGTTTTCCCAGGGGAATCATTTGTCGCTTTGTGTGATGTGAATGTAATGGTGGTGTGTCAATCATGTGCAGACTTAATCGAGACAACACCTTTTTATTTGCAAAGAAGTCCTCAAAGTTTCTGATCTTCCATACTGTTCTTAGTCTCATATTGGTGGTTATTCGTCCATTGGAGGGTTTTTAATACCTCTGTGGTGATCAATTTTTTGTGTTGATTGCTCTGCCTTTATTTGGGCTCTATTCGTATAGAACTCTGCTTTTATTTGGCCTCTGTTCGTATAGAACTCTGCCTTTATGGACTCTATTCGTATAAAACTCTGCCTTTATTTGGGCTCTGTTCGTATAGAACTCTGCCTTTATTTGGGCTCTGTTCGTATAGAACTCTACCTTTGTAGGCTCTGTTCGTATAGAACTCTGTCCTTATTTGGGCCCTGTTCGTATAGAACTCTGCCTTTATGGACTCTGTTCGTATAGAACTCTACCTTTATGGGCTCTGTTCGTATAGAACTCTGTTCTTATTTGGGCTCTGTTCGTATAGAACTCTGCCTTTATGGACTCTGTTCGTATAAAACTTTGCCTTCATGGGCTCTGTTCATATAGAACTCTGCCTTTATTTGAAGAGTTTTAGTTTGATTTCTTGGTCGGTTATCTTTCAGATTTGACTCTTTAGCTAGAGTAGCCCGCCATGGTCTTGTTCCTCTTCTAGAGTTACCAACTTTATTATTGCTCGTCGGTCAAAGTAGTTCGCCTAGCAACAATAGTAGCTCATCAAGAGGACAGCTGCACGTCCATGTGGAAGTTGATCGTCAAGAGGACAGCTGCTCGTCCATGTGGAAGCTGCTCATCAAGAGGACAATTGCTCGTCTATGTGGAAGAAGCTCATCCATGTGGAATTCGCTCGTCAAGAGGACAGCTGCTCGTCTATGTGGAAGCAGCTCGTCCAAGTGGAAGCTGCTCGTCAAGAGGACAGTTGCTCGTCTATGTGGAAGCAGCTCGTCCAAGTGGAAGCTGCTCGTCATGGGGGCAGCTACTCGTCATATGTCAACAATTGCCCCCTGTCATTCATTGGCAGCTGTTCGTTCTCAACCATGGGCTTAATCTTCATCTTCAAATGAAGAACACCAAGAACACTAAGAACACTTTTCTTGGGTTTTAAATGAAAACTCAGAACACCTTCAAATCTTCAAGCTTTCGACTTGAATTTCTTGAAGATTTATTCGATAACCGGAGGTTCGACCCTTCTTCTAGCGCCAAATTGTTGGTGATCGGTTCTAATCGTGAGAATTAGTGGCTATTTTTAATTGATTTTAGAATCACCAAACAAGAACGTGTGATTGACTACCACCGTAAATGGTAAATTCGTAGCTCGTGTTGTAGAATTGTAAATACGAGTATCGAATTCGTATTTATTTCATGTGTGTGTACGTCTAGGTGTATGAGTGTGTATTTTTTGGAGTGTGTGAATTTTAACTTATATTTATAGCTGGAGAACAACTTATTTATACTAACCACCAAGTAGATGGTGTACATGACTTTTGGGATTCCAGGCTTGCATGCTTGACATGTGTCCTTTTGACTTTGTTTGACCTTATCTAGGCTGAAACTTAATTACTAAGTCTTGTGCTTGATCTTATCTCGGATTCATTGTTGTTCGGCATTTGTCTTTCTTGAAGAAGTTGTTCTCCTATTGGAGCGGCTCGCCTAACAAGGTTGCTCGTCATGTTGGTCATTTGTGTAGCATAGTTATAGGGCAACTGCTCGTCATGGGGTAGCTGCTCGTCAGGAGGACAGCTGCTCGTCCATATCGATTGACTTGGCTCAGTTGTGTACCAACTGCTCGTCATGGGGAAGCTGGTCGTCAAGAGGACAGCTGCTCGTCCATATCGATTGACTTGGCTCAGTTGTGTACCAGTTGCTCGTCATGGGGAAGATGCTCATCAAGAGGACAACTGCTCATCCATGTAGAAGCTGCTCGTCCATGTGGAAGCTGTTTGTCAAGAGGAAGCAGTTTGTCTATGTGGCAGCTGCTCATAATATGTCAACACCAGGGATGGCCGTACATCCTGCACTGATCAATACTCTCATCCTGGTCCCAAAATAACATGCAACCGTTTGTACAATAATCAATCTTCTCAAACGGTAGACCCATCTCCTTCAACAACCTTTTGCTTTGATAGAAATTTTCAGGCGTTGTGTTCTCTTTAGGTAGGGTCTTTTTGAACAATTTTACAAATTAATTGAAGACTTTTTTACTAACTTTGCCTTCGGCTTTGATGGACAACATTTGCGATTGAATGACAATTGCGTCTCGGTATCACAGTCAGGAAACTACTTTTGATCAATGGTTGTTAGCATCTCAAAAAACTTCTTTGACCGAGGATTTGGTTCCTCCTCCATAGCTGTGTGACCACCCAACACAGATTCATTAACCATCATGTGGTACTCTTTAATAACTAATAGACTTAAGGAAAGGGTTTTAGGAGGGGTTTATAATCTACCGGTTTATTTAGGGAGGACGACCGCATCATCTTAGGTAAATAAGAGTCTCATTAATTAAGCACAATCCATATAACTTGTTTAGTGGGTACGTGAAGTTGGTTGATAGGACGCAGTATTAGGGTTAATTCTTAAGCTTTTAGTCTTTCAATCTAATACACTTAGGATTATTACTTGTACGTCACGGTTATTTTAGTTATCGTACCAACTCAGTTAGTATACGTAGAGATTCCTATTTTGAGCATCACCCTCTCATATCTTAGTAAAATTTTAGTTAATCGTTTACTTTCATTAAATGCATTAATAGTAATATAATATAGAGTAGTTTAATTCCATTCTTGAAACCAAACATACACTCATATTAACTACGATGCGTAGATCTCCAGGGCTCTATTCACATACATACCTTCCCTTGGGTTCGATACTACTTGGTCCCTATACTTGCCAATACTACAGGATCCCATACTCTTATGGTGTAACTACTAGTATAGCTAGTATTTTGCGAACAAGTCAATGGCGTCGTTGTCAGGGATGACGATGTATGTCCATTGAGTAGGACTTGGAGATAGTTTAGTAGTTAGTAGTGAGTGCCTTTTTCTTTTCTGTTTATTAGTATTCATTAGGTAGTTGCATTTTGATAGTTCTTTTGGTGTTTCAGGTATATGAAAACACGCTTACAGTGAGAGTCGAGCGAAGACAAAACAAAGTCAGATCCTGAGACAATCGCCAGAAGAAATAGAGCCTTCATTAGAAGGATAAACACTGTCGTGATTAGGCGTGAAATTGTCATGATTCATCGTTAGAAATGCCCCAGTTTTGGTCGAGTTTATTGAGTATTTAGAGTCATTTGAGTATCATTTTTATAAACTAATGAATTTGTCTCTTTGATGCTTATAGGTGAATCGAGGGCGAAAAATGGAGTTCGTAGGACTTTGAACCGACTCAAATGGATGCCCGGAGGAGAAGATATCGAAGAAATATGATTGGTATTAGTGCGGAAGAAGAAAAGTATCAGTTGAAGAAGAGGGAGAGCCATTCGAGTGAACCAACTCGAGCACCGCCGCTTGAGCATGTTGCTCGAGCGCCTAAAACTTACAGAAAATTTCTCGCATTCGACCTACTCGAGCGCCACCGCTCGAGCACCTCAAAACATGCAGAAGAATTTCGCCACTCGAGCAGCTCGAGCGGGACCGCTCGAGCCCTTGTACCATTCAAGCTACACTGCTCGAGCGCCACCGCTCGAGCGTGTCTGCTCGAGCACTTTCAAGATTTGTGCTTTCGGATTCGTTTTTCGGCCCATGAGTTCCCGATTTGGCCCGATGCTTATATATACTCGTCCCGAGCACGTTTTTACACACAACTTGACACCACTACATACCACTTGATACCATATTGCTTTTGGAGTTAGTTTTTGGAGAGAGTAAGAAAAGAAGAGACGAACAAGCTTTAGTTTTACGTATTCGAGGTTTTGTTTACGAATTCATAGTTCGGTTTTGCTTTTTAGTTTCGTTTCTTTAGACCTTTGTTCTTGAATACATTGAGACTTCATTTTATTGATTTAATTTGAGTTCTTCGCATTTATTTCTTTAAACCCTAGTTAATGTTTGATAATTTATTCGTTAAAATCATTATGTTCATGTTTGTTACTTTTTCAATTGTTCTTGTTTCCGTAAAAACCATGTCTAGCTAAAACCCTTGCATGCTTGGGGTAGGATGAACTCGTAGAAGTAGGATGTGGGTACGTAATTAGGGTAATTTGTGACGCTTAGTTTTAATTCTCTTAATTAATGAAATCTTAAAATCAATCTTAACTATACCTTTGAATTTCGTTCGAAAAGTGTTCGAGAGAGGACAATCTTATCACTCTTTAACAATTAGTAGACTTAATGAGAGGGTTTAGAAAGAGTTAATCAATCTACCGGTTTATCTAAGGAGGACGGCCGCATCACCTTAGTTTAAATTAGAGTCTCGTTAATTAAGCACGATCTATTAACTCGTTAGTGGATTAGTGAAGTCGATTGCTAGGATAAAGTATTAGGGTTTTAATTCTTGAGCTTTCATCTTACAATCTTTGACTTAGGTTATTTCTTGTGCATCACGGTTATCTTGATTATGTACCTGCTCCGTTAGTATACGTAGGAATTCCCATCCTGAGCATCACCATCACATATTTGAATACAAACCTTAGTTAATTAGTTTACTTTAGTTTAGAATTAATTCTTTAAAAAATCCAAAAACATACATTCATATTAGCTACTACGCGTAGATTTTCAGGGATCTGTTCGCATACACTCCTTCCCCTGGGTTCGATATACTTGGTCGCTATACTTACTTATACTACAGTGAACCCGTACGCTTGCGGGGAAACTACTAGTAGAAAGTTAGTATTTTTGGCTTTAAGTCATGTCGGTGGTGAGAACGAAAACATGGAGTTAGGTAATGAGTTGGATGGTGATGCAACTAAATTCAATGAGATCGTGGAACAGGTTGAAGGAGTTGAGAGCAGTAATAAGAAAGTACCCACATGGGACAATCAAAACCAAAACCCGATTCCACAGAATACGAACAACTTAGCTCCTAACCAAAACCATAACCCCAATAACCCTTTCAACAACCCTGTCTACCAACCTAACCAACCTTACCCATATCCATATCCTCCATACCCTTACCCACCATACTACCCTCCACCTCCTACTTATAACCAACCTCCTATTCAACCTCCTATTCCACAAGTACCTCTACCACCAGTGTATCCTCAGCACGTTCCTCAGAATTCTGATCCTGGTATGAAAATTAGAGGAAGGTTTGAGGCTCAGCCTCAACGGTACTATGATGGTGTAGCTATGCCATCAGTAGAAGCCAACAATTTTTCTATCTCTCCAGGGATCCTGAAGATTCTAGTCGAGAACCAATTTAAGGGGGAGGTCGGAAAGGATAATCCTCACACTCACTTGAGAGATTTTCTGATGATTGCCTCAACTTTCAACCATAATGGCATGTCTGAAGATGCCAAGAGGCTCAGGTTGTTCCAGTTCTCTCTAACTGGAATCGCAAAGGAGTGGTATGATAACACACTCCCAAGGGGAGGTGTAACCACATGGACCGAGCTCGAGCGTCTGTTCCTCGAGCGATTCTATCCTCCGTCTAGAACGATCAAAGCAAGGCAAGAGATCTCATCTTTCAAGCAGAAGTCAGGAGAGGAACTACGTCGGGCTTGGGAGAGGTTCTCTAATATGCTAATTGATTGTCCGCAACATGGGTATAACGATGGTGATATAATGACCTAATTCTACTGTGGAGCCAGTAAGACAGCGCAACACCACCTCGATGCATGTGCTAGTAGAGTGTTCCTGAATTGTAGTGCAGCTCGGTGCAGAGAGATAGTTGAAAACATTATCAAGAATATGGAGCAATGGAATGAGAATCCAGAATTTTAGCGGGCTTATCAGATGGAAGAGAGTGGGGGAACTAGAAAGCTGCTGATGGTGATGATGGAGAAGATTAGCAATCTAGAGGTTGGGCAGAATTTGAGTGGAGGGAATACTGCAGTGAGTGAGAAAATGGATCAGCCAGGATGCTAGCAAGAGGTGGCCAACTATATGGGAGGGCCTAATTATAATCAGAATGGCTATCAAGGTGGAAATTATCAGGGGCGACCAACTTATGGTCAACCGTTTATACCACCGGGTCCACAACCTCCTCAGAATCAATGGAGGAACACTCAGGGGTATCAAGGAGGCCAGCAACCTCCTCAGAATCAAAGGAGGAAGAATGAAAATTTCTCTTATAGTAATCCCAAGGCAAGAATAACTGTACCTCCAAATGTCGACCCTGGCTCAAAACTCCCCGGAGGAGAAGAAGGTGCTACCACTGATGAGATGTTACGTGCCATTCTGCACAATGTGAAAGAGGTAGTAAGAGGCTATCCTCTCTGGAGTATGATGTGAAAGAGATGAGTAAGAAGAATGATCAGCGTGATCAAGATCTCCAGAAGAGGGATATGGAGCTGACTAGAATTAAGCAAGAGAACAATAGGCGGTTCACTTCCATGGAGTACCAGATTAGCTAGATCGCGAAATTATTGGGTAGAGAGCCCGGGAAATATCCTTCTATGCCGGAAAGGAATCCAAAAGAGCAATGCAAGACGATCCAGTTAAGAAGTGGTACCTGTTGGGATATGTTTTAGTTTTGATGATTTTCCAAAACAACATGTAATAGGTTTGAAAGCAGTCAGGATTGTATCTTTAGTTTCAGGTCAGGCTAGGTTATTTCTCAGTAGAATAGGCTGTTCAGTTGAGGGGGAACTCAGTGAGGGGGAACTCTGCAACACAGCCTGAGGATATCAAGATGACACCAAGAAGAACTGACTGAAGCCATGCCAGGGACCTGAACTAGAAGAGGAGCCTGAAGGAAGTCCCACTGAGTGCAAGTCAGGCTGATCTAAGCCAAGTCTGATGGACCACTCAGTGAAAAGCCTGATCAGGAGGATCAGTGCTGCACCAAGTAGGCCTGAAGGAGTCAGGCTACTGTGGTCAGGGAAGTTTGTCATCCAGCCTTATGACAAACTTCTTGGAGTGATCTTCAAACAGTCCCTGAAGGACAACTACACTGAGGACGAGTCAGTCCAACTGGAGATCATCATGTCAGTGAAGGAGGAAGCTACCTAAAGTCAGTGGGTCTTGGTCAACCCACTGAGTCAAAGATCCGTGAATTCAGGCCACGTGGACCAATCAGCACGAGGCAGCAACTCTGACACTGACAAAGGCCGCATTCCAAGAAAAGTGGTTGAAACCATTTAATGCTGGATTCAAATGTATTTCCTCTCCAACGGATACATTTGAATCCCCATTATAAATACAAGCTCATGGCTTGTTGATAGAGTGTGTTGTGTTATGTTGTTGTAAGAATTGTAAGAAAACAAACACCTACGAGCTGTGAGGGTGTGGGTAGTAGCATACGTGCATGGGAGTTATAAGGAGGGTTTTACTCACATCTTAAACACTGACCATTAGGGTCTTCAAATATACACATATGAGTGTTCAGCTTGTAACTCTAGGCTTAAAGAGGTTTTCCCTATCTTAGCTATTGGCTAACACATTGTAAAGGGAAAACCTCATCTAGTTGGAGAAAACCCTAACCAAACTAAACCCTTTCAGAAGATTGTTAGGTTTGTAGTGAGGTGAGGAGGGCAGCCCAGGGAGTGGCGTGAGTCCAGTTGTAAGTGCACCTTGGCACGTTAAAAACAAGAATCCTGAGATAGTGGATTTCCTGTTAAATCAGGCCGTGGATGTAAGAGCTTGAGTCTCTGAACCACGTTAAACCAAGTGTTATTATTTGGAATGTCTTTTCTTCTAAAGTATTGCGAAAATCTGCTCACTGAGAGCATTGTTTAAAAAGGAACTTTAGTTAAGCATTTCAGTCAGGGAGATTCATCTCACTGACTGAATCAGGCTAGCACTCGAGAGTTCAGTCTCTCGAGTCACTGCCTTGTTGAGAGCCTGAGCTTTCAAGTCTCTTCACTGACTTGATAGCTCTGACTCTCAGCAACGCAGTGACTTGAGTATTCCGTCACTGAACTCGGTCAGGGTGCAAGCTGTGATTTGATAACGCACTCGAGAGTTCTGCATCTCAAGCCACTGTCTTTGCTCAGAGCATGAGTCTCCAAGCCCTCTCTCTGACTTGGTAACTCAGCCTCTGAGCAGAGCAGTGACTTGAGTATTTCTCACTCTTGCTGAACTCCCTGAGGAAAAAGGTTTTAAAAAAAATTTTGCTCCTGAATTCCCATTTTGCCCTTTGAAAACGGGACCATCAATTGGTATCAAAGCGGGTTGTTCACATGACCACTGATCCAGTTTTGTTAAGAAAAATGGTCTACCGAACAGATCTTAAACGTTTTAAACTATGGGAATTCCTGCATATTTCAAACTATTACCTGTACACTGACATTATTCTTGTAATAGAAAATCATTTGGTTAGAAGTTTTGGAATCATCAAAAAGGGGGAAATTGTTGGGATATGTTTTAGTTTTGATGATTTTCCAAAACAACATGTAATAGGTTTGAAAGCAGTCAGGATTGTATCTTTAGTTTCAGGTCAGGCTAGGTTATTTCTCAGTAGAATAGGCTGTTCAGTTGAGGGGGAACTCTGCAACACAGCCTGAGGATATCAAGATGACACCAAGAAGAACTGACTGAAGCCATGCCAGGGACCTGAACTAGAAGAGGAGCCTGAAGGAAGTCCCACTGAGTGCAAGTCAGGCTGATCTAAGCCAAGTCTGATGGACCACTCAGTGAAGAGCCTGATCAGGAGGATCAGTGCTGCACCAAGTAGGCATGAAGGAGTCAGGCTACTGTGGTCAGGGAAGTTTGTCATCCAGCCTTATGACAAACTTCTTGGAGTGATCTTCAAACAGTCCCTGAAGGACAACTACACTGAGGACGAGTCAGTCCAACTGGAGATCATCATGTCAGTGAAGGAGGAAGCTACCTAAAGTCAGTGGGTCTTGGTCAACCCACTGAGTCAAAGATCCGTGAATTCAGGCCACGTGGACCAATCAGCACGAGGCAGCAACTCTGACACTGACAAAGGCCGCATTCCAAGAAAAGTGGTTGAAACCATTTAATGCTGGATTCAAATGTATTTCCTCTCCAACGGATACATTTGAATCCCCATTATAAATACAAGCTCATGGCTTGTTGATAGAGTGTGTTGTGTTATGTTGTTGTAAGAATTGTAAGAAAACAAACACCTACGAGCTGTGAGGGTGTGGGTAGTAGCATACGTGCATGGGAGTTATAAGGAGGGTTTTACTCACATCTTAAACACTGACCATTAGGGTCTTCAAATATACACATATGAGTGTTCAGCTTGTAACTCTAGGCTTAAAGAGGTTTTCCCTATCTTAGCTATTGGCTAACACATTGTAAAGGGAAAACCTCATCTAGTTGGAGAAAACCCTAACCAAACTAAACCCTTTCAGAAGATTGTTAGGTTTGTAGTGAGGTGAGGAGGGCAGCCCAGGGAGTGGCGTGAGTCCAGTTGTAAGTGCACCTTGGCACGTTAAAAACAAGAATCCTGAGATAGTGGATTTCCTGTTAAATCAGGCCGTGGATGTAAGAGCTTGAGTCTCTGAACCACGTTAAACCAAGTGTTATTATTTGGAATGTCTTTTCTTCTAAAGTATTGCGAAAATCTGCTCACTGAGAGCATTGTTTAAAAAGGAACTTTAGTTAAGCATTTCAGTCAGGGAGATTCATCTCACTGACTGAATCAGGCTAGCACTCGAGAGTTCAGTCTCTCGAGTCACTGCCTTGTTGAGAGCCTGAGCTTTCAAGTCTCTTCACTGACTTGATAGCTCTGACTCTCAGCAACGCAGTGACTTGAGTATTCCGTCACTGAACTCGGTCAGGGTGCAAGCTGTGATTTGATAACGCACTCGAGAGTTCTGCATCTCAAGCCACTGTCTTTGCTCAGAGCATGAGTCTCCAAGCCCTCTCTCTGACTTGGTAACTCAGCCTCTGAGCAGAGCAGTGACTTGAGTATTTCTCACTCTTGCTGAACTCCCTGAGGAAAAAGGTTTTAAAAAAAATTTTGCTCCTGAATTCCCATTTTGCCCTTTGAAAACGGGACCATCAATTGGTATCAAAGCGGGTTGTTCACATGACCACTGATCCAGTTTTGTTAAGAAAAATGGTCTACCGAACAGATCTTAAACGTTTTAAACTATGGGAATTCCTGCATATTTCAAACTATTACCTGTACACTGACATTATTCTTGTAATAGAAAATCATTTGGTTAGAAGTTTTGGAATCATCAAAAAGGGGGAAATTGTTGGGATATGTTTTAGTTTTGATGATTTTCCAAAACAACATGTAATAGGTTTGAAAGCAGTCAGGATTGTATCTTTAGTTTCAGGTCAGGCTAGGTTATTTCTCAGTAGAATAGGCTGTTCAGTTGAGGGGGAACTCTGCAACACAGCCTGAGGATATCAAGATGACACCAAGAAGAACTGACTGAAGCCATGCCAGGGACCTGAACTAGAAGAGGAGCCTGAAGGAAGTCCCACTGAGTGCAAGTCAGGCTGATCTAAGCCAAGTCTGATGGACCACTCAGTGAAGAGCCTGATCAGGAGGATCAGTGCTGCACCAAGTAGGCATGAAGGAGTCAGGCTACTGTGGTCAGGGAAGTTTGTCATCCAGCCTTATGACAAACTTCTTGGAGTGATCTTCAAACAGTCCCTGAAGGACAACTACACTGAGGACGAGTCAGTCCAACTGGAGATCATCATGTCAGTGAAGGAGGAAGCTACCTAAAGTCAGTGGGTCTTGGTCAACCCACTGAGTCAAAGATCCGTGAATTCAGGCCACGTGGACCAATCAGCACGAGGCAGCAACTCTGACACTGACAAAGGCCGCATTCCAAGAAAAGTGGTTGAAACCATTTAATGCTGGATTCAAATGTATTTCCTCTCCAACGGATACATTTGAATCCCCATTATAAATACAAGCTCATGGCTTGTTGATAGAGTGTGTTGTGTTATGTTGTTGTAAGAATTGTAAGAAAACAAACACCTACGAGCTGTGAGGGTGTGGGTAGTAGCATACGTGCATGGGAGTTATAAGGAGGGTTTTACTCACATCTTAAACACTGACCATTAGGGTCTTCAAATATACACATATGAGTGTTCAGCTTGTAACTCTAGGCTTAAAGAGGTTTTCCCTATCTTAGCTATTGGCTAACACATTGTAAAGGGAAAACCTCATCTAGTTGGAGAAAACCCTAACCAAACTAAACCCTTTCAGAAGATTGTTAGGTTTGTAGTGAGGTGAGGAGGGCAGCCCAGGGAGTGGCGTGAGTCCAGTTGTAAGTGCACCTTGGCACGTTAAAAACAAGAATCCTGAGATAGTGGATTTCCTGTTAAATCAGGCCGTGGATGTAAGAGCTTGAGTCTCTGAACCACGTTAAACCAAGTGTTATTATTTGGAATGTCTTTTCTTCTAAAGTATTGCGAAAATCTGCTCACTGAGAGCATTGTTTAAAAAGGAACTTTAGTTAAGCATTTCAGTCAGGGAGATTCATCTCACTGACTGAATCAGGCTAGCACTCGAGAGTTCAGTCTCTCGAGTCACTGCCTTGTTGAGAGCCTGAGCTTTCAAGTCTCTTCACTGACTTGATAGCTCTGACTCTCAGCAACGCAGTGACTTGAGTATTCCGTCACTGAACTCGGTCAGGGTGCAAGCTGTGATTTGATAACGCACTCGAGAGTTCTGCATCTCAAGCCACTGTCTTTGCTCAGAGCATGAGTCTCCAAGCCCTCTCTCTGACTTGGTAACTCAGCCTCTGAGCAGAGCAGTGACTTGAGTATTTCTCACTCTTGCTGAACTCCCTGAGGAAAAAGGTTTTAAAAAAAATTTTGCTCCTGAATTCCCATTTTGCCCTTTGAAAACGGGACCATCAATTGGTATCAAAGCGGGTTGTTCACATGACCACTGATCCAGTTTTGTTAAGAAAAATGGTCTACCGAACAGATCTTAAACGTTTTAAACTATGGGAATTCCTGCATATTTCAAACTATTACCTGTACACTGACATTATTCTTGTAATAGAAAATCATTTGGTTAGAAGTTTTGGAATCATCAAAAAGGGGGAAATTGTTGGGATATGTTTTAGTTTTGATGATTTTCCAAAACAACATGTAATAGGTTTGAAAGCAGTCAGGATTGTATCTTTAGTTTCAGGTCAGGCTAGATTATTTCTCAGTAGAATAGGCTGTTCAGTTGAGGGGGAACTCTGCAACACAGCCTGAGGATATCAAGATGACACCAAGAAGAACTGACTGAAGCCATGCCAGGGACCTGAACTAGAAGAGGAGCCTGAAGGAAGTCCCACTGAGTGCAAGTCAGGCTGATCTAAGCCAAGTCTGATGGACCACTCAGTGAAGAGCCTGATCAGGAGGATCAGTGCTGCACCAAGTAGGCATGAAGGAGTCAGGCTACTGTGGTCAGGGAAGTTTGTCATCCAGCCTTATGACAAACTTCTTGGAGTGATCTTCAAACAGTCCCTGAAGGACAACTACACTGAGGACGAGTCAGTCCAACTGGAGATCATCATGTCAGTGAAGGAGGAAGCTACCTAAAGTCAGTGGGTCTTGGTCAACCCACTGAGTCAAAGATCCGTGAATTCAGGCCACGTGGACCAATCAGCACGAGGCAGCAACTCTGACACTGACAAAGGCCGCATTCCAAGAAAAGTGGTTGAAACCATTTAATGCTGGATTCAAATGTATTTCCTCTCCAACGGATACATTTGAATCCCCATTATAAATACAAGCTCATGGCTTGTTGATAGAGTGTGTTGTGTTATGTTGTTGTAAGAATTGTAAGAAAACAAACACCTACGAGCTGTGAGGGTGTGGGTAGTAGCATACGTGCATGGGAGTTATAAGGAGGGTTTTACTCACATCTTAAACACTGACCATTAGGGTCTTCAAATATACACATATGAGTGTTCAGCTTGTAACTCTAGGCTTAAAGAGGTTTTCCCTATCTTAGCTATTGGCTAACACATTGTAAAGGGAAAACCTCATCTAGTTGGAGAAAACCCTAACCAAACTAAACCCTTTCAGAAGATTGTTAGGTTTGTAGTGAGGTGAGGAGGGCAGCCCAGGGAGTGGCGTGAGTCCAGTTGTAAGTGCACCTTGGCACGTTAAAAACAAGAATCCTGAGATAGTGGATTTCCTGTTAAATCAGGACGTGGATGTAAGAGCTTGAGTCTCTGAACCACGTTAAACCAAGTGTTATTATTTGGAATGTCTTTTCTTCTAAAGTATTGCGAAAATCTGCTCACTGAGAGCATTGTTTAAAAAGGAACTTTAGTTAAGCATTTCAGTCAGGGAGATTCATCTCACTGACTGAATCAGGCTAGCACTCGAGAGTTCAGTCTCTCGAGTCACTGCCTTGTTGAGAGCCTGAGCTTTCAAGTCTCTTCACTGACTTGATAGCTCTGACTTTCAGCAACGCAGTGACTTGAGTATTCCGTCACTGAACTCGGTCAGGGTGCAAGCTGTGATTTGATAACGCACTCGAGAGTTCAGCATCTCAAGCCACTGTCTTTGCTCAGAGCATGAGTCTCCAAGCCCTCTCTCTGACTTGGTAACTCAGCCTCTGAGCAGAGCAGTGACTTGAGTATTTCTCACTCTTGCTGAACTCCCTGAGGAAAAAGGTTTTAAAAAAAAAATTTGCTCCTGAATTCCCATTTTGCCCTTTGAAAATGGGACCATCAGTACCACATATGATGGACCTCCACTACCTGCTGATGTGGAGGAAGTCTATAGAGAGATCGAGGATGAGAGTGAAGAGAAGAAAGAAGATGAAGAAGTTGTGATGGAAGAAGCTCAACAAGAGAAGGGGAAGAAAGACGTAGAGAGAGTTCCAAAGTGGAAAAAGGCAAGAGAAGCAAGGAAGAACGTGAAGGAGACCGAGCGAGACGAATGGGGGGTACCCAAATCTATGATACCGGTCGCGTACCCGCAACGATTCATGAAGAAGAAATTAGATGAAAAGTTCGCTAAGTTTCTTGATGTCTTTAAAAAGTTGCATATTAACATTCCTTTTTATGATGCTTTGGAGTAGATGCCTAATTATCCCAAGTTCCTAAAGGACTTGATAGTTAAGAGGAGGAGATTTGATGAGCCAAAGCTTGTGCAGCTGAACCATGAGGTGAGTGCATTAGTGCACAAAGCGTTTCCCCCGAAGTTGAAGGATCCCGGTAGTTTCACGATCTTATGTGATATCGGGAATGGAGTCAAGAAGGGAGCGTTGTGCGATCTTGGAGCAAACATCAATCTTATGCCTTTGTCTCTATTTAAGAAGTTGGAAGGTGGAGAACTTCAGCCGACAATGATGACGCTTCAACTCGCCGACTGGTCTATTATTCGACCTCAAGGTGTGGTTGAAGACGTCCTTGTTAAAGTTGGAGATCATATCTTTCCCGCCGACTTTGTAGTACTAGAGATGGAGGAAGATAAACACGTTCATTTGATCTTGGGAAAGTCGTTCTTAGCTACAGCCGGAATGGTATTAGATGTGGCGAATGGAAAGATCACGTTGAAAGTTGATGATCAAGAGGTAAATATTTCTCTATATGAGGCCATGAAGTATCCGATGGAGGAAGAGAATGAAGAGCTGAAAAGTGTGGAGGTGGCCAAAGTAGAAGGAAAAGGAGGAACAAATGTTAAGAAGAAAAAAGTCAAGAAGTGGGTACCTCCGTGGAGAGCTAAGAAGAAGTTGACACACCTACCAGATGTGAAAAAGGTATTTAGTAGTGGATGCCTTGAGGTTGACAAGAAAGTAAAGGAACTCATGATGAAGGGGCATCGAGGAAAGAAATTTTACAACTTCTCTTGTGAGAATAAGGGAGGTAACATTGAGTATCATGTCCCATGAGTCCTTTGAGCTCGGTCCGGCATTAGGACCTTAAAAATAGCGTTGAGTGAGAGGCAACCCACTTTTATTTGCTTTTGAGTGTTTTTAGTTGTTGGTGTTTTGTTTTGAGTCTTAAGTTCTAACCTCGTACTTGAGAGTTTTATTTTGTAGGCTTGCCTTGAGGGTGAAGGAATGCCCAAGATGTGGAGATTGAAGGGACCAACTCGAGACAAGGGAGTGCGCCAAGTTGTTAAGAAAAACTGAATTATTTGGATAAGGTAACCACCACCCCCAAACTTAGACCGCTTCACAAGGTCGAAGTTTGGGGGGGTGGAGTTTTTATATGTTTTATGTTGACATTGCACAGTCGCACGCCCTGTCTTTGAGTTGAGTTAGGTGGTTATATATTGTGTCTTGAGATGCCCCTTGAGCTGTTTTTATATTGTGAACTAATTGGGTGCTACTACATATTTCATGTCTATCAATTCTCTTATACTTGTTGATTGCTATCTTTGAGTATGAGTATGAGTTAGTGATTTGTGGAGTTGAATTAGAGTCTAAGTTGTGTGAGTGTAGGAGTTAGAGTTGATTTGAGAGGGAACTCGTATACTTACGAACTTTCCTTTTGAATACTTGTGTGATAAAAGTGAGAATTCACTAGGACTAGCGTGGATGTGAAAACCTAGAGATTTGAGCCTTTTAGAGATTAAAATTTATTATGTTGATCTCTTCGTTTGTGAGTGGATCCTCACCTTAGAGGATGCAAGAACTTGTGTGTGCTCTCACTTCTTGATTGTGTCTAGGTTGAAGTGTCGAAAGTGATATTAGGCCATCTTTGATTTGTTGAGTCACTTAGCCAAATTTTCCCTACCAATGACATTTATCCCTTGTTAGCCCGTTTGAGTCTGAGTCTATTTTATTTGCTAGCACATTTGAACTTAACCAAATTCATAAACTCTTTTTGTCTCAATTTGAGTGGAGAATAGGAAAAATTGTGAATGAGAAAAGGGATCGAGTTGAGTTGAGGAAGGATAATTATTAATACTTGAGTGTATCTGAGAAGAAGGTGTAATGAGATTGTGAGTTGTGGGAAAGAACAACTCATATTCCTGCATTTTCTTCCTTTACACGAGCATCTAAGCTGATTGAAACGATCAAGACAGTGTGGATGACAATATGAAAACTCAATAAATTCTTCAATTTTACGGTAAAATTGATAGTTAAGGCCCCCTCCTATCATACGAGGCATTGAGTACATCCAACCACGATCTGAAAATTCCATTTGTTTCAAATTAATAGCAAATAACAAGTTAATTATAAAAAAAGGATAGAATTTCGACTGTAAAGAAACATATCCATCAAACATAATAAACTAACCAAATACAACATATTAATTAATTCCAAAAATTTGGGCAGAGTTTTGACTATAAATAGACATATCCATATTAATTTTTCACATAAATCCAACATAACAATCATATATACTAAATCATTACTATACATTTAAGCATGCATACTAAAAACTTACCAAAAACTAATTAAAATATACACAACAAAAGAATTAAACGGTAAAAGTGTGAAAACGTGCGGTGAAGTTGAAGCAACGAGCACAGTGTGATATAGAATCAGTCGATTGCTACCACCACTTCAAAAAGACCTTTGTCGTAGATTAAACGGACGAAAAACGAGTTTAAAAGAGTTTTTTTTTGTAAAAAAATATGAAAGAAGAAGAACAGAATTTGTTCTGTAATAGACGTTTAGCGACCGCCTTAAAGGTATTAGCGACCGCCCTGAACAACGGACCATAACCAGATCATTATTGTTCACCTGCTCACTTCGGGATTCGTGTTTTGCGACCGCCAGCTGGGTACCCAATTTGCGACCGACGTCGGTCGCTAATCATAATAATGCGACGTCGTCTAACCTTAACGGTCAAAGCGGCCGCTAAGTTCAGTCTCCGATTAGCGACCGATTTACCTGGCGGTCGCTAATCAGAATCCTTTTGACCATTTCGGTCCGTCGGTTATAAATCGATCGTTAATCACATTATTTAGCGATCGATGGCGGTCGCAAAAATCGGTCGCTAAAACCCGTCTTTTTTGTAGTGTATATATTTCATAAAAGCAGTAGTTATAACTACTTTATATTATTTTATTAATAATTATAATAGTAGTACATGTGTTAGAAATTTAGAAAAAAAAATATATATATATATAAATCGATTCATTAGTATCTTAAAAATTGAAAAAGGTACAAGAACTAAGTTTGACTATCTCAGTTAGCATGTTAAATCGAGGATGCAATTCAACATAGGAAAGAAAAATCTATGACGCTTTATGACCAAGTCAGATTAGTTAGTTAAATATCGTAAAAATGGCGAGGTACTGTGTGTCAATGTTATTCACCATGACTATTATACTCCCCCCGTTCCATCAATGTTTGCACCATAAAATGGGCACTACTTTTAAGAAAAAGTGTAATGAGTAATATTTTGTAGGGTATAAAGTAGAGAAATTGGTTAAATTAAGTGAAGTGTGGGCCCAAAATGCAAAAAATAATGACAATTCTTGTAAATATGTGAATATTGTGAGATTGAAGTTTATAAAAGTATTTCCTTTTTTGGGTATGCAAACAATTGTGGGACGGACAAATAAAGAAAGTGTGCAAACAATTATGGGACGGAGGTAGTAGTAAATAATTATTTAACAATATTTTATATTAAAATAACTAATATTTTTAATAGAAATAAGTAAATAATTAATATTTTTAGTTGAAAACAACTAATACTTTTCAAAAATTGATATTTTTAGTATAATTCACTAATACTTTTAGCATAATTTATTAATATCCTTCAAACAAATTTTATCGTGAATTTCATTCCCATTAAAAATGAGATTGACAACTTGAGATGTTTCCAATATAGTACTAAACGATGTAAGAGAAAAAAGGTATAGTACTATACCTAGTTAAGTTAAATAACATGCAATACAACATTTATCAATTATTTTATGAGTAGATTTTGTATGAAATCGTCTCATGGTATGAGACAATGAAAACGAGTATAATTAGGACATTGACTCATTAACACTTTGGTAGGGGAGGATATTATTTTGTGTTGTCTCATACAAGTTTTTGCCTTATTTTATATATTTATATCAGTATGTTCTTTCACCATATTACTGTTTATATAAGGCTAAGTATTATGTCCAAATAATTTCAACTATATAGGAACATGATATGGGAGTAAAATTTGTCTTCTTGCATGTAACTGCGACTAGACATCAGGAGTTGAACCCAATTAAATTTGTGGGACCGCGTTACTTAGGAAAAGTTTAACCCGAGTTGTCAATTGTCTTCCATAGTCAATATAGATGGTTATTAATGTTTTGAGTATGACATGGGACCTTTTATATTTTATTATAATAAAATAAGTATATTATTAGAAAATTATTTAAATTAATTAATTTCACATTTTTCTATAAATTAAAATTAATTAATTGCATACCTTTTTACAAGTTGAATTAACTTTTAGATGAATAATTCTTTCATGGTTCATCCTAATTAAATTATTGCTGTTTCACAAACAAGATTATTAATTTGTTAATATTAAGATTTGATTGCTAAATTTATTTTAAAGCTCTTACAAGCACCAAGAACTTATAAATTACTTTAAAATAATTCTAGAGTTTATAAGTTACTAAAATATTTATTTAATAAAACCTATATATAAACTGCTTAAGTATTTAAATAACATAAAGTTTTATATAAATCAGTCTTGCATGTGCAATTTTAAAATTTTATATGTATATTTAAATATTAATTAATAATTGTTTTAATTTAAATTAATAGTTGATAAACAGTTGCACAAAAATACCGTTTTACATAAGATAACTTAGTAAATAATGAAATTCATTAGTTTCATATTCTATCGGACTGACTTGATCTGCGTTGGGGTCAAACACTTTCTTTTTAAAGAAAAAATGATACATTAATAAAAAATTCCTAGAATCAGTATCAACGTCAGCGATACTACTAGGAACACTAGCATAATTAAAAGAGATCTCACAATAGAAATCATAACAAACTAGTTTATGAGCAACTATATTCACCACTCTTTTTATGCAAAAAAAAAAATTGTCAAAACTTTCGGGCACACAAAGAAGATCATCCACTACCCTTCCAAAATATGTTAAACACTTTTTAAAAGCTTGTTATCTTAAATTATTTCTCAAAAATATTCTCCAATTTAAAATTATATCATTTTGAATTAATACACATATATTAAAAGAATTGAAAATAATTGTATGTATATTGATGGACACAAATTTATATATTCATCACCAGTGTGATAATGACACATAAGCATGAGATCCACTATTATTTTAATTGATTATTTATATTTACTAATGTGCCATATCACATTGGTGGTGAATATATAAGATTGAGCTCACTATAAGATATGTGATCATATCCAATAAAAGATAATTAATTTCATATTATACCTTTAATAAATCACTACAAAAAAAACACTGTTTTGCGACGGAATTAGCGACGGAAAATCCGTCGCAAACAGTGTTTTGCGACGGTATCTGCGACGGACACGTATCTGTACCTAAAACAGCCGTAGCAAATTTTTGCGACGGATTCAGCCATCCGTCGCAAATTAACGACGGACAAATCCGTCGCAAAATCGGCGGGTCAAACCTGGCCGGATCACACAGAATTTGCGACGGACAGTATTCCGTCGCAAATTTTTCGGGTCAGACCCGTTCGGGTCAACAACATTTGCGACGGCCACATTCCGTCGCAAATGTTTATATATATTTTTTTTATTTTTTTCTGTTATAATTTGCGACGGGTTGTTTTCCGTCGCAAAATTCAATATTTGCGACAGAATTTGACCGTCGCAAATTACCGAGCCTATACAAAAAAAAAGTGGCTCGCGTGGTTCGAGCCCGGACACCCGAGGCGGCCGGGGCGGGCGCGGACCACTGGGCCAACCGGCCCATCCCTTTTTATATGCGGCCCACCTTCTATATTAGTCTTATTAGGCCTTGAACAATTAATCCATTTTTTGCGTCCAAGGGGAATCGAACACGAGACCTCTTGTGCAAGAGAAGGGGGCGCGCGCCACTAGGCCACAAGCTACTTTCGTTTATTTTTATGCAATTAATTGTATATGTATTCAAATTAAGTCATTTTTTTTATAATTCACCAAATTAATTTCTTTTCGTATCTAAGTTGTTTATTAAAATATTTTGCCCAACTATTTTTTTTATTTTGTAAAATTATTTATTTCGACTCCCGCTTAAATTTATAATTCGTTCATTTGTACGCAATTAATTGTATATGTATCCAAATTGACTCATTTTTTTTTCTACAATTCACCAAATTAATTCATTTTCGTTTCTAACTTGTTTTTATAAATATTGGGGCCATTTAATTTTTATTATTTCTGTAAAATTATTTATTTCGACTCCCGCTTAAATTTATAATTCGTTCATTTGTACGCAATTAATTGTATATGTATCCAAATTGACTCATTTTTTTTCTACAATTCACCAAATTAATTCATTTTCGTTTCTAACCTGTTTTTATAAATATTGGGGCCATTTAATTTTTATTATTTCTGTAAAATTATTTATTTCGACTCCCGCTTAAATTTATAATTCGTTCATTTGTACGCAATTAATTGTATATGTATCCAAATTGACTCATTTTTTTTTCTACAATTCACCAAATTAATTCATTTTCGTTTCTAACTTGTTTTTATAAATATTGGGGCCATTTAATTTTTATTATTTCTGTAAAATTATTTATTTCGACTCCCGCTTAAATTTATAATTCGTTCATTTGTACGCAATTAATTGTATATGTATCCAAATTGACTCATTTTTTTTTCTACAATTCACCAAATTAATTCATTTTCGTTTCTAACCTGTTTTTATAAATATTGGGGCCATTTAATTTTTATTATTTCTGTAAAATTATTTATTTCGACTCCCGCTTAAATTTATAATTTGTTCATTTGTACGCAATTAATTGTATATGTATCCAAATTGACTCATTTTTTTTCTACAATTCACCAAATTAATTCATTTTCGTTTCTAACCTGTTTTTATAAATATTGGGGCCATTTAATTTTTATTATTTCTGTAAAATTATTTATTTCGACTCCCGCTTAAATTTATAATTCGTTCATTTGTACGCAATTAATTGTATATGTATCCAAATTGACTCATTTTTTTTCTACAATTCACCAAATTAATTCATTTTCGTTTCTAACCTGTTTTTATAAATATTGGGGCCATTTAATTTTTATTATTTCTGTAAAATTATTTATTTCGACTCCCGCTTAAATTTATAATTCGTTCATTTGTACGCAATTAATTGTATATGTATCCAAATTGACTCATTTTTTTTCTACAATTCACCAAATTAATTCATTTTCGTTTCTAACCTGTTTTTATAAATATTGGGGCCATTTAATTTTTATTATTTCTGTAAAATTATTTATTTCGACTCCCGCTTAAATTTATAATTCGTTCATTTGTACGCAATTAATTGTATATGTATCCAAATTGACTCATTTTTTTTCTACAATTCACCAAATTAATTCATTTTCGTTTCTAACCTGTTTTTATAAATATTGGGGCCATTTAATTTTTATTATTTCTGTAAAATTATTTATTTCGACTCCTGCTTAAATTTATAATTCGTTCATTTGTACGCAATTAATTGTATATGTATCCAAATTGACTCATTTTTTTTTCTACAATTCACCAAATTAATTCATTTTCGTTTCTAACCTGTTTTTATAAATATTGGGGCCATTTAATTTTTATTATTTCTGTAAAATTATTTATTTCGACTCCCGCTTAAATTTATAATTCGTTCATTTGTACGCAATTAATTGTATATGTATCCAAATTGACTCATTTTTTTTTCTACAATTCACCAAATTAATTCATTTTCGTTTCTAACATGTTTTTATAAATATTGGGGCCATTTAATTTTTATTATTTCTGTAAAATTATTTATTTCGACTCCCGCTTAAATTTATAATTTGTTCATTTGTACGCAATTAATTGTATATGTATCCAAATTGACTCTTTTTTTTTCTACAATTCACCAAATTAATTCATTTTCGTTTCTAACCTGTTTTTATAAATATTGGGGCCATTTAATTTTTATTATTTCTGTAAAATTATTTATTTCGACTCCCGCTTAAATTTATAATTTGTTCATTTGTACGCAATTAATTGTATATGTATCCAAATTGACTCATTTTTTTTTCTACAATTCACCAAATTAATTCATTTTCGTTTCTAACCTGTTTTTATAAATATTGGGGCCATTTAATTTTTATTATTTCTGTAAAATTATTTATTTCGACTCCCGCTTAAATTTATAATTCGTTCATTTGTACGCAATTAATTGTATATGTATCCAAATTGACTCTTTTTTTTTCTACAATTCACCAAATTAATTCATTTTCGTTTCTAACCTGTTTTTATAAATATTGGGGCCATTTAATTTTTATTATTTCTGTAAAATTATTTATTTCGACTCCCGCTTAAATTTATAATTTGTTCATTTGTACGCAATTAATTGTATATGTATCCAAATTGACTCATTTTTTTTTCTACAATTCACCAAATTAATTCATTTTCGTTTCTAACCTGTTTTTATAAATATTGGGGCCATTTAATTTTTATTATTTCTGTAAAATTATTTATTTCGACTCCCGCTTAAATTTATAATTCGTTCATTTGTACGCAATTAATTGTATATGTATCCAAATTGACTCATTTTTTTTCTACAATTCACCAAATTAATTCATTTTCGTTTCTAACTTGTTTTTATAAATATTGGGGCCATTTAATTTTTATTATTTCTGTAAAATTATTTATTTCGACTCCCGCTTAAATTTATAATTCGTTCATTTGTACGCAATTAATTGTATATGTATCCAAATTGACTCATTTTTTTTTTCAAAATTCACCAAATTAATTCATCTAAGATCATGTATATGTTTGCTACAAGTAATTATGCTAATTAACACTGAATTAGTAATATCTTTGTTGAAATACTATTTGTAGCATCATTCCCGGTCACAAGGTTTCCGCTATTATTACAGAGATATTGAGGTATAATCTAGAGGAGAACGCAATAATTGTTCAAAAAACATAAATAAATAGTCTTTACCAAAAATTGTTCAAAAAACATAAATAAATTGTTCAAAAAACATAAATAAATAGTTCAAAAAACATAAATAAATTGTTCTTCATCAGAATGATGGTTCACTGTTCCAGTGATCCACCAAACCATCCCATATCGATCGTCCGTCTGGTGCTCGACCCAACTCCACCCGATCCCCACGCTCCCACCGCTTCTTCAGGCTGTAGATAATATCTTTGTACCGTTTTTGCGCTTTCGCACAGAACAATTGGTACATAATACTATCGTTGGCAGGGTCCCAAACGCACCGCCTCTGCAAATAAATTAAAAATAGAATATTAACGAATAAATTAAAAAATTAAAAGTTAAATTAAAATCATAATAAATAAATTTTTTATACCTTGAAGTCATCAAAGTACTCCATCCTCTTTTGCTCGGACACTTGACTCCACGAGTGGGCACCATACTCAAATTGTCCCATCCTAATGATTTGTGAGACGATTAAGCTAGTCTCATGGGCTGGAAGCAGTCTGTGACAACAAAATTAAAAAATCAAGTTAATTATATTAATATATATATAATTAAAAGTATACATAATTCATTAAAAAATACTTACTTGTTGTCGACTATGATGACAGTGAGAAAATTATCTTGACCTGGGTTCATCTGTAATAATGATAAATTCAACTAATTCAATTATAAACTTAACAAAAATTAAACATGCTTTAAGATTAAATTAAAATTCGATCTACTAATTAAATTAGATCAACTAATTCAACTAAAATCAATTCATTTCTAATATAATCAAACAATTCAACTAATTCAATTATAAACTTAACAAAAATTAATTATGCTTTAAAATTAAATTAAAATTCAATCAACTAATTAAATTCGATCAATTAATTCAACTAAAATCAATTCATTTCTAATATAATTCAAACAATTCAACTAATTCAATTATAAACTTAACAAAAATTAATTATGCTTTAAAATTAAATTAAAATTCAATCAACTAATTAAATTCGATCAACTAATTCAACTAAAATCAATTCATTTCTAATATAATTCAAACAATTCAACTAATTCAATTATAAACTTAACAAAAATTAATTATGCTTTAAAATTAAATTAAAATTCAATCAACTAATTAAATTCGATCAACTAATTCAACTAAAATCAATTTATTTCTAATATAATTCAAACAATTCAACTAATTCAATTCTAAACTTAATTAACAAAAATTTAAAAATGATTTAAATTAAAATTCGATAAACTAATTCAACTAAAATCAATTCATTACTAATATAATTCAAACAATTCAACTAAAATCAATTCTCTAAACATGCTTTAAAATTAAATTTTAAACGGTAAAAATGAAGAAAACTTACGGTTTATTTGTAGAAAATGTCGAAACGAGAACTCGGTGGGGACTGACGCCTTCCTTTTCCCGACTTCTCCTTCCTTTTCCTTTCGTTTTTCTCCTCTTCTTCTTTTTTCTCGCAGGATCCGTCTGCTTCGCGAGGAGAGTATTTATAATTGTAAAAAAATTTGCGACGGACGCCTATCCGTCGCAAATTTCGCCTGTCAAAGATAAAACGACGTCGTTTTTACTGATTTGCGACGGCTTTTCCGTCGCAAATTAGTCAACGCACCGTTACCCGAGAAGACGCGTAAAAACGGTTCGTATTTGCGACGGAAATTCCGTCGCAAATCAGTCAAAGGACCGTTTCCAGAAAGGTCACGGATATAAATGTAAGATTTGCGACGGCTTTGGTCCGTCGCAAATACAAATTTAAAAATTGCGACGGCAAATTCCGTCGCAAATCAGTCAAACGGGTCGCTTCATGAGCGGTCACCTTTAAACGGGTATATTTTGCGACGGAATGGTCCTTCGCAAATTCAAAGTTGAAATTTGCGACGACCTTTCCGTCGCAAATGTAGCCGGTTCAAGACGAAGTCGGTGGGCCCTAGTGTTTGCGACGACGTATCCGTCGCAAATTACTATCATTTGCGACGGACTTCCTTAGTCGTCGCAAATGGACATTTTTTGCGACGACGTACATAAATCCGTCGCAAATTCACTGTATTTGCGACGGATATTATTGCCGTCGCAAACTTGCCGTCGCTAATCTCCGTCTTTTTTGTAGTGAATGTATATTTCTCATTAGATAACACACTTATCTAAATAATTAAATAACTTTAAGAGCATTTAAAAAATAGATTTTATATGAAAATGGTTTATGATATCAATTATTGACCAATTTCATGAATCACTGTCTAATTTTTGGTCAAATGTTTTTTTTTTTTTTAAACTTGATGCTTTAATATTAAATACTCCCTATGTCCACCTATTTGCTTCTCATAAACTTATTAAGGTAAGTAGTACTCCCTTTTTAAATTGTTCAAAACTACGGAAAAAACTGTCCTACTCTCTAAAAATTAATCACTTACAATCATTCCTTATTTACACCTCATGTCGCTCCATTATGCAATATACCATTAACCAATAAACTAAAATCTCTAAATAAAGTAAAAATGACCAATATATATTTAATTTTACCCTTTTAATACTAATATACAAAACCTGCATTGTTCCATATGAGCAATCTAAAAAACGTCAGAAATAATATAATATAGATGTAGTACAAGTGATGTGATATAGAGAGAATATAATACATGATATTATATAGATAGAATATTATTAATGTGTAAGAATGAGTAAAGTGTGTGAATATAATGTTATATTTCATTTAAAAAAAGAAAAGAAAAAAAGAATGAGAAGTAAATAGATGGACGGACGGAAAAAAATGACAAATAAATAGAGTGACAAAGGAGGGAGTATTACAATACTAAAATTTTTAGGGGGAATTAATTTTTAGTGCATTGTGTGGCTTTTTTTTTATTGTTTGGTACTATAAAATTTCTGAATTATTTAAGTAGTAAATTATATAAATGGTTGTTGATATTCCTAATCAATAATATGATACCACTGGCCCAATCTTTTATACTCCTAATTATATTTTTAAGACAAAGTATTATATGAAAATAGTTCATAATAAGTTTATCATGAAAATATATTAAAGTATCGATTATTTGACCAAGAGTATCGATAATTTCACCAGGAGTATCATTAATCTGGGTCGGTGGTAATATATTGCAATTGCTGTAAATTTTCTTGAACTCAGATTAATGATACTCCTGGTCAAATATTCGATACTTTAAAACAGTTTCTTGATAAACTTATCATGAACCAATTTCATATAAAACTTACTCTTTTTTAATACTCTTTATCAAATATTTAATCTTTAGAACTTTCAAAACAGTTTTATGATAAATTTATCACAAACTATTTTTATATAAAATTTCGCCTTTATAGAAAATATACTCACTTTGTCTCATAATAACTTGCACACTTTTCATTCGGATGTCCCAAAATAACTTGCACACCCCAAATTATTTTTTTTTTCTATAAACTTCATCCTCACAATATTTACAATTTTACACAAAATGTCGTTATTTTTTTGAGTCCACATACACACAGTCCAACTCATTTCTTTACTTTATACATAAAAGTTTACTCCCTCCATTCCACAAAGATTACAATTTTTTTCAAATAGATTAAGTAATATAGGTTTATATGTTTTTCACTCAACCAACTCGTTTTATTACTTTTGAACCCATAAATGCATACAATCCAACTTATTCTTTATTTCATGTATAACTAGATAAGTAACCGGCCGCGTTTTAGCGGGTTATTTGTAAAATTAATTTTTAAATATATATTTTATTGACACATCATTATATTAGTGAATATTATAACGTTATATAGTACAATCAATTTAAACACCACACATACAGTAAAAAAAAAAAAAATATGCATATATACTTCATTTAAAGATGAACATATAATTCGATAACATTTCATTATTAAATCTAGAGTAAATTTTGTGTGAGACTATCTTTTGACATGAGCCAATATGATGAGTTATAACTTGGACATTGACGCATTAACACTTTGGTAGGAGTGATTGTTATTTTATGTTGCCTCATACAAGTTGTTGAACATGTTTTCATTAAAAATAATCGTTTAAATCCCAAAATTTGTCTTATTCTTCATTCCCTATTAAATATTCACCTTCAAATTGCAACAAAAACTATTCCATAAGAATGATGAAATGAATCTAGAGAGAGATAGAAATTAAAAATAAGATTATCTGTCGAAATGAAATTTGAAAAAAAAAAACCAGAAATAACTTTTAGGAGTTTAAAAATCTCCTTGAAAGTTTTCATGCTTCAAATTGCAATACATAGAAAATAAACATAATGTTTTCAAAATAGAAGAAGAAAAAAAAGTAGAATTCACATGAAGAAAAAAAATCTGTGAAAATAAATTTAATATTTGAATATTAGCAATTAAAGATTTATATGTGGACATATAATCGAAGAGCAATACTGAAATCTTGTGGAAAAAAAAATTAAGAATGAAATTAAGATATAAACTCAAGTTATATACAATAAATATTCAAGTTTGATAAAGATTTGTAAGTTAGTCTAATTGGTAAACGTAATGAATAATGCTAATAAGGTCTTGGGCTCTAACATAATTAAATGTATTTTTTTTTTATTAGACTGCTTATGAAAGACCACTTACATAACACATAGGATAAAATGTCATGTATAACTTTCACATAGCAAGTTAACCAGAGATGTAGAGAGCAATTAATTTAGATTGAAAAGTTAAAATATGTCATTTATAATGAATTGGAGTAAGTATTATTTATTTTACTAAAATGTAATAATTGAGTACAATAGTACGATTCAATTAATATATATGAGTGTTACTCTTTTAATTTATTTTTTATTATTTTCAATAGACTATAAATTTATACGATATAAAACCTTAACGTACCGTAAAAATCCCAGCTACATATAAATATAATTTCTAAAAACAAAATTAATTGAAAATTTCAAACAAACTTGCTGTATTATCATTATCATATAATATCATCAACTCTCGTGTTATTGAAGTGACATAAAACATCACACTCTACTAAAATCTCCTCATAAACACATCATTATTACTCACCTAGTATTAACATTAAATCCAACATTAAAACTCCACTTAAAATCCAAATCAAGCATACCTAGGTAGGGCCCTTGATGGTGCAAACCATTGAAAAATTCTCCTAATTATATCTAACATTATTAATATTTAAGAATGGCTTCCGTATGGGACTAAAAGTGTAGAATCCTTGCCGCCAATAAGTGTGTATAGGTAGGAAAACTCCAAATGTTGTGGAGTCTCATTGATGTGATTCCTCCTCGCAAGTGTGTGTATATACACTATTAAAATATTGATAATACTTGAAGATTCTTTATATCTACCCATCGTCATTGGTATTTTGTTTCTTTTTTCAAGATAGGATGAGCAACCCTCAATTATTACTCTTGCCAGTGTATATGGACAGCATTTGTAATTTGAAATAATGTTTCATTTTTTTCAATCTAATGAATATATGCTTATACCATTATAGTAAATAATGTTGCAGTGCTCGTGCAACAATACCCCCATACCAAAATGGGCTTAAAATGCACGGGTCATGAAATTTATCACATGTTATTGCTAAAATGAAACAATAGAGCAAAATAAAGAGAGTAACACTTGTAACTGGTTTCGAGTATTATCACATAGCGAAAACAAGTAATATCATTCAACTGGTGTGTACAACAATTGATTTCCGAGTAATAATGTTCAATAAAATGAGTAATACCATTCAACAAAACAAATAATATTATTCAAAATAATTGTAGGGTACACATGGTACATATATACAAGAATTTGGCAAACAAATAATCTTAGATCAAGTTGTAACCCAAAATAAAAAAGAGATCAAGTTATTTCCGGAAATATATACGACCAACTCCAATTCTTTAAAACATTTACATTTTAGGAGATCTCACAAAGCCATTATCGCTTAATTTTGGACTGTTTTAGGAATATCTTTGTGGATAAATTGGTAGTTGTGCTGGGTTCTTTAATACCTTCCGTGATTCATCAGTTAAGTGATATAAAAAAATAATTCTTGTATTAATTTAAATTAGAACAGTACAAATCCTAGCATTTATGAACATGCTAAACTTATGTTTACAAAATGCCTACCTCTTTTGAGGCTGAAACCAAATTAAAGGAAATAAAATTATCCTCACATATTAACCAATTAATCCTAAACCCCTTACAATCCTCACAAACAGAAAACAGAAATATATGGCTAACAAACCAATACCTAGAGATTTATCAAGCTGCATATTCCTCTTGGGCAATATCACAAGCGCCCACAGCAATCCCCCCATCAAGAACCCCACCGTCTCATAAACATCAGGATTCGTCGGGACAGCATATCCATTAGGATACTCCCTAAAAGATGCAATCACAAGCGACAACCCCAATCCCACCAACGTATTAAACAGCGGGCCGGCGTAGCAGCCCGAAATCGCCACCTGGGCCCCGTCGGCCCCGCCTTTCAACGCCATGGTCGAATTCGATATCAGATCACCCACAGAGTTGCCCCACGCCAGGACGGTGAGTCCTAGAATCGAAGGGCTGATGCCTAGAATGGTGCCGAATGCAACCAATAACGAAACTAGCTCCTCCACTAGAATGTACGTCCATGTGATGCTCATCAAGAAGCATCCCGCTAGCCAGGGGAAGAGGAACCTCTTCGGAGGGCCCGAGTTTTTCGTCGAATAGAATGCGAGAAACCCAAAGATTGTGCCGAGCATGATTGATGATGAGTATACTGCGAGCTTCGTCTTCGAATTGACATTTTCCTGCAGCGTGTTGGAGAGGATTGCGACCAGGATTGGGGCTAGAGTGACTGAGATAACTGCGAACGGTTTGGACCATTTTTCTTCGCTTATGTCGGGGATTGTGAGCCTTCGTGGTAACGAAAGTGGCAATTCCAGTATGTAGAGGGAGAGGTTTAGGTAATAGTTTGAGTCTTGAATTTGGGGTTTGGGTTTGGGCCCTGGAACGGGCCCCTTTTCCTCATCAATGTAGGTTAGTAACGGGACATTGACGGGGCTAAAGTCGTTCAAATTGTTAACCGTTTCCGTTTTAATTCGGAAGAATTGCATAACAGAAACGACAGCGATGTACAGAAAGTAAAGGGAGAAGAAACAGAGCGCAAACCAGAAGCTAATCCACTTAAAAATCGTGATCATAATCACGCAGAACAGCACGAACAGGAAAAACAGGACATCCCGGATAAAACCCGGTTTATCGACCCGGACCTTCCTCGAAGAAATCGAAATGCTCACGACGCCGACGACGAAGCAGGAGACGAAGAAGGCGCCGCCGAGGACGCTATTGAGGCCGACGTCGGCGTCGCCGGAGCGCGTGAAGGAGATCACGCTAGCGAAAACGTCGTTGGCGCCGTTGCCGAAGGGGAGGAGGGTGGTGCCGGCGATGGTGGGGGAGAGTTTGAGGACCCGGGAGAGGCGTTCAACGGAGGGGCAGAAGTACTCCGCCGTGGTGTTGCCGAGGACGTAGAAGAGAACCACCAGCCATAGGAGGAGGAGGGAGTAGCCGGCGGCGGGGAGGCCGCCGCACGTGCAGTAGAAGATTTGGAGGTAATTGAAATAGCCTTTACCCAAACAGCCCCTATTGGATTTGACGTACAGGCATTTGGAGGGGTAGTCGGGGAATTTGTGGACGTCGGTGCAGTTAGAGTCGCTGGAGTGGAGAAGCGCGTTTAAGTGAGAGCGATTTCTGTGAGGGGGAGCGGAGGCGATGAAGAGAGAGAAAAGAAGGATGGAGGATAGGCTGAGGAAGAGAGAGAATAGCTTGTTTTTTGGGGGTTTAAAATCCATTGGGGGGAAGAATAATGAGGATTTAGAAGGGAGGCCATTAGAAGAAGGTATAAGAAAACTGGGGAGGCATGGGTGGTATCTGAGGTAGGAATGTTTGGTGTGAGTTTTGTGGTGGGAAGTAAGTTAATTAGGCCAGGCCATCTTTAAGGGGGAGGGAGGGAGAGAGGGATTTGGAACTTTGGGGGTTTCTAACTGGGTATAAAGTGAGAACGACGTCGTGTTTGAATTTTGTGATGGAATAATGAAATTGAAAGGCCACCGAGAGAAGGTAAGAATGAGGCATTTTGTTTGTCTGAATAGGGTAAAGAGAGGGTGTTCTTATTTACAAGAGAAGGAAAGAATAAAAAGATGCGTCATGATGGAGTTACATTCCTAATGGGTAGTTTGCTTAACGCAAATTTGTTTGGCTTCACCTAAAACCATAATTACAAAATTACACGCTTGATTTATTGCGAAGATCTTGCGCCATACAACCTTACACATGATTTGATATAAAAAATAGTATTAAATTCCATCAAACTAGTACATATAAGACTTGATGTATTTTCGAAAATTCAAGTTATTGAAATGATTCATGCACTAAAGTATAGCTCAAACTTAGACCCAATAAATTTTTTATTTTCTCAAATTATATCAAGATCTAATTATATAAATGCATGAATATGTAGAGAATATACTTTGTACTTGTACAGATAAAATTTAAAATTATTACCATTCTTTCTACACGAATGCATACAAAATTAAGACTAAATAATGTTATTAATTTATAAATATATAGTTAATTACACTCTCAACTAAGTCTAAACGACTATAATTACTTCTTTGGTACTCAACCACCACACTCTTTTTTTTAATACAACCAGGTGGCTTAGCCCACCTGGCCACCGGGTTCCTCACTCTAGTGAGTGACCTGGGTTCGATTCCCTTTGGGAACGAATTATGGGAGTTATAAGGAGGACTTGGAGATTTCTGGGTGTATTTGGGGACTTGGTGAATTAATCTAACTACTAACAACTAACATTTACCGAAAAAAAAAAAAAAAAAAAAACTCTTTCTTTTAATACATATTTTCACGAAATGTTTTTTTTTACCTGGTCTAAAAAAATAAAATAGAAATATGGTAAAATATTATGTGACGGTAAGTATTACTGTAAAAACAATTTACATTATATTATGTTGAAACAACCAATATCTTTAATGAAAATAACTAATACCACTTCAACTAATACATTTAATGAAATAACTAATACCCCTTTAGTGGTGATACCTTTAGTGCAATACACTAAAATTTTTAGTGTAATTTACTAATACTCTCCAAATAAGTTTCACCGTGAATATCATTCTCATAATACATTTTCTACAAATATTCTACATACATCACATGATATTGAAGATACAACGAAATCAAAAATTGATTTAGTCTTTGATTGTATATATCTTTTAGATTGATTTGTCTCCTTCTTTTGTAAATCATTGTGTACCTTGTAAATCATAGAACTTCGTATGTGCTTATTTACATCACCATAAGAATGAGAAAATATCACAAACGATCATGCAATTTTATCCGGGTCCATAAATAATTATGTAATTTTTACTTTATCAATGTTGGTCCTTTTCGATGGAATTTTTTTAATTTTGACCAAAAAAATTACCGAAAATCTGTTTTAGCATACATAATGAGTCGAAAAAGGTATTGAAATGACGGGCTCAATAAGAAAAAGATAATAGTATATGCCTTGACCCAAAATTCACCGAAAATCGCTCGGGATTAGCCACTGGAATGGACGAAATTCATATTTTGAAGTCCTAATTCTTGGGTTTGGTGTAATCGAAACATTAAATTAATTGAGGGTTTTTCTTTCTGAATGCGAGACGGTTCAAATGATTTTGAAGCCCTAATTCTTGGAAATTTCAGGTCAAATTTTAAATTTTCCAACGAAAAAGACCAAAATTATTATCAAAAGGACTAAAATTGATAAAATTAAAATTTACAGGATCATTTATGGTTGAATAAAGTTACATAACTATTTGTAATTTTTTTCTCCAATACAGTATTATGATGTGAATCAAAAATCGTACAACCTAATTAACCGTGTTCATCTGATAAAAATCTAACGGTAAGTTTTCGTTTGAGACTGACCACACCTAGCATAGTTAAAAAATAAAATATCTACTATTCGTCAATTTAGAGTGTTTTGATCGTGTACCTATTTAATAAAAAGTTAAAAAGAAAAAGAGGAATTAGAAGATAAAAAACGTGAGGCTTTCAGTATATTGGGATGTCGACGTTACAATTAATATTTATTTGTATTTGTATACACGCACAAATTATAATCATTTTGTCTTCAGTGTAAAATTTTAATAATTTTAACTCTCTCATGCATTTATTACAGCACGGTCCTGAGCGATGAATCCAATTAAAATTTGTTACTGTGGTCACCATAAAATATTTTTGAGGTTAATAGCACAAATGCTTGGCCTGGGTCAAATTTGATCCTTGTGGATACGGTTTAATTGTCGCATCTGACTATGGTACACGTTGTCAATTGAGGTTTAGTTCATTAAAAATTGGTGAAAATCCTTAACTAAACCTTATATTTAAGTTAAAGTACACGTATAAGAAATATGTATCTGAAATAAAAGTACAATAATCCTTTCATAAATTATATATCAAAAGCCTAATAAAAAATAAAATAAAATGGAAAGGTCTTATATTAGATCGTCTTGCGCCCATTATTTGAGAAAAAACTCAATTAATTAAAATTATCGACTCATTTTTAGTTAGAACACAAAATCTCTCATGTACAAGTTTCATATTACTACTACATTCATTCACTGATATCATTAAACTTATAAATTGAAATCACAATATAAAATGTTATGGTGAATATTTTAATAGTATCAATGAAGACATGCAATGATATCAATTTTATACTTGTGAACAAATTTTGCAGGAGAACTATTTCAATTACAAAGGTTGGCCAATTTAATTTCACATTAATTTTTTTTTGTCTCATATAAATATAATAAGATTCTTGAGATACTCACCTTTAAGTCTCATCAAATAATAAAAATAAAAAATAAATTGTAAATTAATTATTGCGCGCTTGATTCTATATATATTCATTATTCATACAATTGTGGATTTTCCCTATTAATTTCTTTAGTATTATATCACAAAAGGATCTCAGGCAGTTGATTCCACCAGACCAGTCGTATCACGAGCTCAAATCTCCTCTTCATTTCAGTAAATTATATAAATAATTTAATTTAACATTTTTTTTATAAATTCAAAATTTTAAATAAAAAAAAATCGATCATATTTCTACACACAGCCTATTCTGTTTCACAAGAATGAATAACAAGTTAAGAATTGAAACCATCCACAAATAATATTTTTGAACTCTACTGGAGAAAAGGTAGCAGTCACCAGATATAACAGCCGAGGAAGGACACCAAGTAGCGGAAATCAAGGCAGTTGAATAAGGGAAGTCACTGCAAATTAGAGCAATGAATTAAGATTAAGAGAGGGAATTAGAATGACTACTGAGCATTAAATACTCACAGACCCACATAAGCACAATAATTTAGGGGTGAGCATTCTATTATTCGGTCACCGAACCAAACCGAATTAACCGAAAAGCCCTTAGTCGATAACCAAAACCGAACCTAATAGCACTAAAATCGAATTTCAACCGAACCGAAATTTTATATGTACTAATTTTTTGGATTTTTAGATATTTTTTGTCCAAATAATAATAAAAAAAATCTGATAAAAGTCCATAAAACAACAATAACTATTCATAAATCATTTACAAAAGTATATTAACATCCTAATAAACTAAAAGTCCATAAAAAATTAAAAATAACATCCAAGAATCCTAATGCTTTAAGTGGTTGGGAGTGACGACTGTTTTTCATTCTAATCCTCTTCTAAACTTGATTGGGCAAAAACGTATGTTAAGAGGAAAGAAAGGGGGTCTTGTTGCAACTGCTATTTGGCTCTGTGTTGTTTGGGTTCTTTGGAAAGAAATGCAATCATTTTTAGGAATAACTCTTTTTCCGTTGTTAAGGTTGTAGATGAAATAAAAGCAAGATTATGGAGTTGGTTTTTTGTGAAAGAGATAGGGTGCTCGAATTTCTCTTACTTTGATTGGCTAGCAAATCCGAGAATGGTCTTAGATTGTTGAGTGTGTAATTTTTGAACATGAGGGTATTTCTTGTACCCATGTATTTTGTATTTCATTAATAAAAGTTTTTATTGGCCGATCAAAAAAAAAAAAACATCCAAGAATTAGTCAAATACTAAAATAACATAATAGTTCAATGTCCATACTCCAAAATAGATTAATATGTGATTGATAATTTGACTTGATAATACTTATTTTAATTATTAAATATGTTTTTATAATAATTATTAATTAAAATCGGTTATTTTCATACAAAAATCAAAACCGAACCGAAATACCGAAATTTTAAATTTTAAAAACCGTAACCAAACCTAATAACCGAACCGAATAGTAAATCTCGGTTCGGTCGGTTAATTCAGTTTTAACCGAATAGTTGATAATACTTATTTTAATTATAAATATGTTTTTATAATAATTATTAATTAAAATCGGTTTTCGGTTATTTCAGTTATTTTCATACAAAAATCAAAACCGAACCGAAATACCGAAATTTTAAATTTTAAAAACCGTAACCAAACCTAATAACCGAACCGAATAGTAAATCTCTGTTCGGTCGGTTAATTCAGTTTTAACCGATTAGTGCTCACCCCTACACAATATATCCATTAATGATATGTAACTAAATTAGTTATTTTCTTAAATGAAAATATTTTTTCTTTTGACCGTGCTTTCGAGCCTCGCAAAATATAATCCTTAACTCGTTGTACTAATTAGTAGCAGTGGCAAGTCGGGGTCGATTCCACAGGAAGCAAAAAGTTATATCGTAAATTATATATTAACTAAAGAATGCGAATCTTATATATTAAAAGGAGGAACTCCCCACCTCAAATGCTGCCACATGTCACCCTCCATATATTGCCATGTGTCATCCTAAAAAATAACTCAATTATTTTTAAAATCAAACAGTCACTACTTTCTTTTGTTAAACGATTACCCTCCCGTATTCCTAAATCATAATGGCATTATTCATAGAAGAAACAGTTAATTGAAAATTCAATTCTCAAGCCACTCTCCCTATTTTTCTTAATCTTATATTAATGAGATTAATAATGGAAGAAGCGGTTAATTGAAGACGTGTCATTGAAATTTTAATTTTTAAAGCCATGTGTCTCTTGCAATGCTATATATATAGTTCACTCTTAGCCGCTTCACACTCAAGATCAAGCAGACGGAATTAGAGCCGAGTTCGGACGCCTCAAGTTCTCACATATTGCTTGAAAAGACTAAAAAAAAGATCACCTATTAGTTCATGTCATGCCTATTAACCTCAACAATGTAGGACTATGGAAAGAATTCAACCGACCAAAGTATATTATTCCCAATTTAATTGGTTGATGTTGTTTTCTCATTGAAATTAATTCAGATTCTGCAGTAGGGGTTTAGTTGTTTTATAAGCTCTATCTTCAATAATGTGCAAATTAAAATCATCTTATATTTATAAAGTTCACGTGAAGATTTTTAGAGCTAACTTCTATAATTTTGCAGTGGTTTCCTACTACACATGAGGGGAGGAAGAAAGAGACGGCGATTTTGAGAAAGAATCGGGGGTAGAGGAAATTGTTTCGCCAATGCAATGCCTCATCACGGGTTGTATTAGTTGTGTTAACACAAAATAAAAGTAAGATTTTGATATGAGTTCCCTTAAATTGCTCTAATTTTAGTGATACAATAAACCAATACATAATATTGAACTGAGAAATTAAAAATAAATTACGCCTAATACAAAAGATTCAATTTGAAAGCCCATTTTATTTTTCTATCAATACTGCAGGATGTGGTAGATGAAACCAATTAAATAGAAAATACAGAAAAGGTATGAACCAGAGAAAAGAATAGAATTTGAAACTTGTGTGGAAACTGGAAGTTGGAGAGTTGATCTGAGACATTCATAGTAAGAAATGAAACGATGAATAGAGCTTCTATATTCCCATATGGGAAAATGAATGGACAATGGTTTATTGTTTTGATTTTTTTTTATATATATGACTTAATATTTCAACAAAGAGGATGTTTGGAGGTGAAAGCTTTCTCCAAATGGCATTTATTATACAAAGTGGTGTACAAGAAAATTTGGAAAATGGCAGGACAATTGGTCCGAACATAAAGTGTTTAAGAGACTCTGGCAGAATTTTGCTCCGAAAAACGTCACAAAAGTGGCATAGAAGACGGTCCTACAAAGACTTGCAACGAAAGATAAGCTCAAACTTAGAGGTAGCAACTTTAACGAGGAGGAGTCGAGGTGTTTATTGTGCAGAAAACAGGAGGAAACAAAATCAAATCAAATTTATGAAACAGACGGATAATTGAGAATTGGGGTTGCCATCGACAATGAACTTGGAGTCTTTGCTTATTAGGTGCACGATTTGGGAATTTGATGTTTGAATCTTCATTGCACTTATGCAATAATTGATGAGATTTTAAATTCTTTCTCATTACAGGTATTATAATTCGTACAGTTGTAATATACATATATTTAACCATGAAGTGATTATTATCATTCATTACTGGTATTAGATTGAGACTTAGTTACTTAGTATTACTTGATTGTGTAGCGACTTTGATTAAGTTTGATATCCCAGTTGTTGTGAACGAGAAGCACTTAATACAACACAAAGAGAATGTACAGATTAGAAAAGAAAACGTATGTGAGTTGGTTTAATCAAAGCAAAAAAGTCGCAGAAGAGCAAATTGCTACAAAAGTTACAATATTCAGATCCAAGAATTATGTTACCGAATCAAGCTGGCAACAGTTCTGGAGAAAGTTCAATCTGCTAAGGAAGAGAAAAAGAGTGGAAACACAAGTATGATATTATTGTCAAAGAAATAGAAAGTGCTCTAGTGAAAGATGATGTTATCTATATATAAGCGCACATGTTATCAAACACAATCAAGACAGGGTGGTTCTTTGTATATTATTGATATGGTGACAGAGAAAAATGAGACTACAACAAAATTCGAGCAAACCAAACCCATTTGACAACTTTGAGTTTGAAATGGAAGGTGATTCGGTGAAATATTTTCGTCATTTAATTGGGAAATTTTCCCATTTGGCTTTAGGGTTCTAAAATTGTTTCAAGTGATTTGTATTTTACAGTCTTTTTCCAATTTTTAACTTTATTTTTCTTCGCTGTATAATGAATTATGTTTAGGAACTCCTTTCCATGTAATTATTTATTGTATGATATAATCAAATATTGATTTATGTTAAAACAAGAGATCTAAATCTATAAGGGGTGTGTAGGTTCTTTCATTAGATAGAAACTTCTGCGGAATGAAATTAAATTGAAAAATAAAACAACTTTCTTTAAGCTTATAAGATCGTTTTATAACATGCCCGTGCAAAAAATCTAGTAAGGGTAAAGAGTAGACAGTAAATAAATATAATGAAACCAAAAAGGAAAAAAAAAAACATTTCAATCCTAAGTTCAATATCCCCACAATTAAAATTATCCTAATTATTCCAGTGACAATCTTACTCCACTCACAAATCTCTTATCTGGAATAATGAGACACTCAGTTAAACCGATTTGTTTCTTAAGATTAGCTAGTTAAAAGACGTTTGTTAACTAACCCTGTTTAATATAATAACTTATTGAGACGCTCACTAAGTTTCATTTTCTGGCAAAATAAGATGTTTAACAGCTTAAATAAAATAAGCTCCTTACAAGTTATAAGTTGTAAAAAAATAAATTGGGACTTCCCAACTTATTTTCCCCACCCCACCCCTGTTGGGAAAATAGGGGTGCCCGGAGTCTATTCGGGATAAAATTTAAATACGAATTTAAATTCAATTATTACTAGCATGAACTAATCCTAATTAATTCAAATAATAATTCCAAGAACAAATTTAACATCATGCATGTTGAATTAATTCACATAAAATCTAGGCGGAATAAACAAGAATTTATGTGACTTACGTACCTCTTGTAGAATTGGCCTTTGAATAAACGGGACAATCACGATCTCGCTTTATCAACCCAAAAACCTTCTCAAGTATTTCCCTTTCGCCTTACTTGATCACCGGTGGGAGATGCTTTCAAGTAATTTAAATAACTAAGGAAAAAGAAAAATATCTATGCTCTTGATTTTTCCAACACATGGAATTATGTACTTGGGGATGAAATAATCACCCCCTATTTATAAAGCATAGTGGCCGAAAATTTGAGGAATATTGGGCCTTGGAGAAAATCTTTTCTTAGACTCTAAGAAATCTTGAATATATCTCATATATTCTTTTCTCCATAATAAAATATTCCATAAAAATCTCACTAACCTTATTTACTAGTAATTTTCGAAAATTATAGGGGAAAAACCAAGATTTGGATCTTCTTGAATATATGAGATATACTTGTATTCCAAGAATACATATCTTCCATAATATCTTTCCAAGAAAATCAACAAAATCTTTTCTCCCCTAAATAGGCCATATTTTCGAAAATCACCCTTGAAAAATCAGCATTATATTTTCTTTTTATTTTAATCACCTTATCATTATTGGGCTACTTAATGGGCTACTTGAGGGGCCTTTAAGGAGAATTAAGATTGGACCTCTTAATGGACTTCTGAATTTCAATATTGAGCCCCAATATAATTCAATCCATTAATATTAATTATTACCACTAATAAATTAATATTGCACTATCCATCTTAATCCATATTACGATAATATGGGCTCCCGGTTATTATTTTCCGCGTTTAAGATTATCAAGTCCATTAATTAATTAAGCTTCTGAATAGCTCTAAATTAATTAATATATTTCACCTTGGAGTAAAGACAGTTCAACATTATTATCCGTACCGAAGAAACTAATTCTTCACTTGCAAGATTTGGTACGATAAAACTTTTGAGCCCACCAAGGGGACTATTCACACGAGCCGTACTCGCACGCGTTTTTTCGTATTAAATCTTAGCAACCGTCGTATGATTAATATTACTGCCCAAAGCACAAGGTTCGAAGTCACAATGATTCTCACCCAACATGAATCAAAGCAGTAACCATTAAGCACACACGGTCCTATTTAAGTGACGGAGATTAAGAAATCAACAACCACTTTGGTCTAATTCTTCACACTTCAGAACAGAAGAATTTATCCTCGCTGTAGGTCCTCTTCAACACATACTAAATGTGCTAGTGCAATCTCTTAGTCAAGACAGACCAATCTGAGACTTACACATCGACCTTTCACGGCGGATTGTTCAATTCCACCTAGGTCGTGAAAATGTACATTTAGTTACAAGGAAACTGTTAATGTTGTCTTCCGTGATCGGGTATCACCACATTAACTACAATGTAACTAGTACTATTATGAACTGTTTGCAATAAATATTCAACATTCAATCATATCTAAAGCATATGCGATAAAAGAATTATTCTCATAAAACAAGTGTTTGATAAACGAGTTATACAAAGTAAAAGCATACTTTCACGTATAACTCCAACAATCTCCCACTTATACTTAAAGTCTGCTTTTTAGTATACATCATGCATGTCTTAGTGTAGTAGCTCTACTTGACATCTCATGTCAACCTACACTAACCTAATAATTCCTCCCACTTATACTTAAAGCAGATTGGCATTAGTCTTGACTCCCATTCCATCCACATGTCTCTCGAATGTACTCTGAGGCAGACCCTTTGTGAATGGATCCGCTAGGTTGTCACCCGACGCTATCTTTGTCACCTCTATATCTCCTCTCTTAACGATTTCTAGTATAAGATGGTATTTTCTTTCTATGTGTTTGCTGGCCTTGTGGGCTCTCGGTTCCTTTGAATTTGTAACTGCTCCGGCATTGTCACAAAAGAAAGTTATCTTGTCGGGCAAATTCGGAACAACGTCCAAGTCCACTAAGAAGTTCTTGAGCCAAACTGCCTCTTTCGCTGCTTCACAAGCAGCTACATACTCGGCTTCCATGGTCGAATCGGCTATGCATTTCTGCTTAACACTTCTCCATGAAATGGCTCCTCCTCCCATGCAAAACACACTACCCGAGGTCGACTTTCTTGAGTCTATGTCTGATTGGAAATCCGAGTCCGTGTATCCCACGGGTACAAGACTATCTGACTGGTAAATCAGCATCCGCTCACGAGTTCTTTTCAGATACCTCAAGATGCACTTTACGACAGTCCAATGGCCTTTTCCGGGATTACTTTGATATCTTGCCACTATGCCCAAGGCAAAGCAGGTATCTGGTCTCGTTCACAGCATTGCATACATAAGGCTTCCTACGGCCGAAGCGTACGGAACACCTTTCATGTCATCTATCTCCGCTTGCGTCTTAGGGCTCATTTCTTTCGATAGACGGATTCCGTGCCTAAAAGGTACAAAACCTTTCTTGAAATCTTGCATGCTGAAACGCTTCAAAACAGTGTCAATGTATGAAGCTTGCGATAAGCCCAACATCCTCTTCTTGCGATCGCGAGTGACCTTGATCCCAAGGATGTGACCGGCTTCCCCTAAGTCCTTCATATCAAATTGTTTTGACAACCATACCTTTACGTCTGACAATACCTTTACATTGTTTCCAATGAGCAGAATATCGTCTACGTATAATACTAAGAATACCACCGCAGTTCCGTCACGCTTCTTATACACACAACTCTCGAACTCATTTTGATCAAACCCATAAGACTTAATCACTTGATCAAAACACTGGTTCCAAGTACGCGATGCTTGCTTAAGTCCATAAATGGATCTCTTAAGCTTGCATACGAGGTGCTCTTGGCCTTTTTCAATGAAACCTTTGGGCTGTTGCATATAGATATCTATCCCGTCAAGACTTCCGTTAAGGAAAGCTGTCTTGACATCCATTTGCCAGATCTTGTAATCTAGGTGCGTAGCGATCGACAAGAGAATACGGATAGACTTAAGCATAGCTACAGGCGAAAAGGTCTCCTCATAATCGATCCCTTCTTTTTTAGTATACCCTTTGGCCACAAGCCTTGCTTTGAAGGTCTCTACCCTTCCGTCCGGTCCTCTTTTCCTCTTGTACACCCACTTGCATCCAATGGGTTCCACCCCATTGGGTGGTTCGACCAACTCCCACACTTGATTATGATCCATCGAACCCATCTCGGTTTCTATTGCCGTTTGCCACGACTCCGCATCTTTGTCTTGGAGTACCTCGTCGTATATCCATGGGTCTGATTCATCGCCGGGAACCAAATCCGAAGATTTTCCTATCCCCATGAATCTCTCGGGTTGCCTAGCAATCCTCCCACTACGACGGGGTTCTGGTTGTGAAGATGTGACGTGTGGTACATCATCTTGTATACCTGGTATCGAGGTTTGACCTCTTAATTCTTCTAAGGTAATTTCACTTTTAGGCTTCCGATTGTTCATATAGTCTTCCTCCAAGAATTTAAAGTGTGTACTAATCACGGTCTTTTGATCCTTGGGACTATAGAACATACACCCTTTCGTTCCCGCAGGGTATCCTATAAACAGCCTTAATTCCGAACGTGGATCTAACTTACCGGCTTCCTTGTCTAGCACGTATGCCGGACAACCCCAAATCCGCAAATATCTTAGACTGGGCTTGCGCCCGGTCCACAATTCCATTGGGGTTTTAGGAACCGATTTGGATGGCACCAAGTTTAGAATGTAAGCCGTCGTTTCCAAGGCATTACCCCAAAACGACTTGAGTAAATCCAAATAACTCATCATGGATCTGACCATCTCTAAAAGAGTCCGATTTCTTCGTTCCGCCATACCGTTCTGTTGAGGGGTTCCCGGTGCGGTTAACTGGGATACGATCCCTTCATCCGATAAGTAGTTCAAGAATTCATCGCTGAGGTATTCGCCTCCACGATCTGATCGTAGAAACTTGATACTCTTTTCCCTATGTTTCTCGGCTTCGGCCTTAAACTCCTTGAACTTATCAAAAGTTTCAGACTTATGCCTCATAAGGTAAATGTACCCATATCTCGAGTAATCGTCAATGAAGGTGACGAAATACTCATACCCTATTCTCGTTTTGATCGTTATTGGACCACACACATCGGTATGAACGAGTTCTAACACTCCTGTGGCTCTATTCCCCTTGGCTCCAAATGCCCTCTTGGTCATTTTACCCTCTAAACAGGATTCACAAGTTGGAAACGGCTCGACTTGGAATGGTTCCAAGGATCCGTCTTTCACCAATCTCCCTATCCGCTTTAGATTAATATGACCTAGTCTAAGATGCCATAGAAGTGTTTCGTTCATCTCCGAAGAACGCTTTCTTTTATTACTCGAAATGATCGACGTGTTATTAGATTCATTATTTGAGTGGTGTGCACACTTAATCGTATAGAGATTGTTTACCAACGTTCCATGACAGATAGTAACATTCTTAAAAGAAACAGTTACAACTTTATTAAAAGTAACTGAATATCCATAAAAAAATAACTTAGAAACCGAAATTAAATTCTTCCTAAAGTTCGGAACGTATAAAACATCTCTTAAAATTAAAACTCTATCTTCAAAAGATAGGTGCACGACTCCCACTGCTTCGGCTGCCACTCTCGTAGCATCACCCAAACTGACGAGGATCTTATTCTTGCTAAGTCGCCGGGTTAGCTGGAACCCCTAAAGAGTGAAACAAATATGATCAGTTGCCCCGGTATCCACTACCCAAACGTGGGCAACATACGCCGCAACATAAGTTTCAACGACTAAAGCATGAGACTTACCTTTCTTTACCGCCTTCTTAGGCTTTGAACAGGTCGCCCTCCAATGTCCCTTCTCACCACAATTGAAGCACTTACCCTTAACAGCTTTCTTTCCACCTCCTTCTCCCTTTGCCTTAGGTTTCGCAACGGTTGAATTTGCTTGGGTCTGACCTTTCGTCCTCTTTCTCTTCTTCCCTCCCTTGGGACCTGAAGAGGCAGACGGACCATTTGCCACCATAGCAACAGTTTGATGATCCATTAAAGTCTCCGCCGACACCAAAGCTTGCAAGAGCTCGGGCAAACTATTTACCCGGTCATTCATTTGATAGTTCAACTGAAACTGCTCAAACCTCTTCGGCAGAGAATGGAGAACGAAATCGACCTTAGTAGGGTGTTGGTCCCGGTACAAGACTGAGGAATACGTGTATGGGGGGGGGGGAATACACGTATGCCAATTTTTCAAACTTAAAAACTGACTGAGTCCCCTTTACTCAGAGTGGTAAAGAACTAGGAACTGATAACACACCTACTGACTACACTTGGTGCGGGTTAGTTGGCTAACTATCAGTTCAAGTTCAGTGCGAAATTGTTTGAGCCCTGATAGTTTAAAGTCTTGTTTAGTTTACTTTTTGAAAACTTGTTTTACTCAATTCTGAAAGGTGTTTAGTAAGGCAGTGCTCTTTTTGAGGATCAGGCTGATTGATTCAAGCCTGATAAACCGAATGCAATGAATGAGCAAATAATATGGCAAGTATGCACAATATCAAAGCAATAAGAACACAAGGAATTTAATGTGGTTCAGAGGCTCAAGCTCCTATGTCCACGGCCTAACTTAACAGGAAATCCACTTAAGGGATTCTTGTTTTTAACGTGCCAAGGTGCACCAAGACCAGCTAACCTCACTGATCTATACAAATTTCCTTACTAACACACTAACTGACTTACTCCCAACAAACCTAACTTAGGGTTTTGGTTTCAGTTTGGATTCCAACTAGGTTGAGATTATCCTTACAAGACAAAGCTAAACTAAGGATTGGATAATCTCTCTAAGCTTAAGATAATGCTATTTAGCTCTTAGAATACATAATAACTCTCAGTTGCTAAGAAACACTTGGGAAATTTAGATGGTTTCGAGTGCTTCTCTTAAAGGCTGAATGCTTTGAATGCTTGAGAGTTTGAGTAATTTCTGGCTTGGAAATTTCCCGTAACCTTGAATGGGTTCAAGGTCTTCTGTATTTATGGATGATTTGAAAAACTATCCGTTGGAGAGATAACCTTTCTTGTCAACTATGTAGAGTGGCTTCAAACGGACATATCTTCATGCAGCAACCGTCCTTGCATGGATTTGGTAGTTGCATTAAATGCACATTAAATGCTTGCCCGTTGAATATGTAGTCAAAATTCAGTCTTCTTGTCAGGTTCCGTACGTGCGTGTCCTTCCCGGATTGGTCCACGTCATCAGGTTGGTGAGAATGCCAGAACTTATTCCTGAGCTTCAGGCTTGTCTTATTAAGTTCATTTTGTCTTGAGCTCACCGGTCTTGTCCTGACGCTGAAATTCCTTTTGCATTGCTTGGCTCTACTCCAAGTCTTTCCATAAACTCAGTGACATCCTGTTCCCTTCAGGACTGAGTTAGTAATGACCTCAGGGTCATACTCTTCATCACTGACACTTACTCAGCCAGCTTAGAGGACTGCCATAAGTTCAGGATGGTGCTCTTCGTCTTCAGACTCTTGGTCTTGATTGTCACCAATGAGTTCTCCTCTCACTGAGTACCTGTGAAGTGTAAAATGACTAAGTACAAATCCTAACCAAGACTAGCCTGACAAAGACAGATTAAGGCAAACATCTTTTCAGGGGCTTTGGGATCTTAATCAAAACTGACAATGTCCCAACAATTTCCCCCTTTTTGATGATGCCAAAACACTGAAAAGATTCTCAAAACACTTAGAGGAAATAAAAAGACCTATCTATAAGATAAGACAGTGTTAGAGCAATTCTTGATAAGTACAGAATTTAAACAAACAGCCAAAAAGACAATGAGTTTTTGTCTGTGGGCAAACGTAATAGATTTCATTGATTGATTTGGAAATAGTTACAATGAATCTAATCCATTACAAAGAAGCCTGTGAACACCTAGACTAATCTCATTTCAGGTTTGAGTCCATATCCAGCATAGACTCTTGCCTTCAGCTCGTCAAGTCTTCTAGGTTGGTTCACGTATCCTTCTGCTTTGGCTATCTTCAAAACTTCAATCATAATGGCCTTTGTATCGTGCTTTTGAGTTCCAGGAACTAAGGGAGGAGCTCGAATGGTGAACTCAGGAGCCTTCACTTGAACTTGAGCTGCATCAGCCTCCTCCAAGATCTTCTGGAATAACTCAGGATGATTGTCCATCATGTAGTCAGTGAAGTGGGCATTGATATCATCAGTGTCGCCCCACTTCTTCACAACATACCACAATTTTACAAATTCATCCCTTGCATCAGTCCAAAACTCCTTCAATGCCTCTGAGACGAACTCATCGACAAAAGCTTCCCCTAATCCTGATTCTGGCCTACTGACTTGAAGAATTGATGACTTCCTAACTGTTGGCCTCTTTCTGTACTTCCTAGGCTCAGGCTTCGCCTTCTTCCTCCTAAGCAGACTGATCACTGCATCATCTAACTCCTGTTGTTTACCAAAATTTTTGTTGCTGGGATTAACTGGCTATTTATAAGGGCTTTGGTAAAAACATCAAATGATTGGGTTCTTAAATGCTAAAATGAATGCTTGAATGAAGAAAGGCTATAAATGCATAAGAACACTAAGAACACCAAGAATTGCCAGGGGTTGTTAGTCCCTGGATTTGAATGAGTATGTGTATTGATTATACTGAGAGAGAGTGAACTTCTTTCTTTACATTACAAGTGTTGGGGTATTTATAGTTTTCTCACTACAGGGGTATGTTGGTCAATTCCGGCCTCTCGGGGGACAGGTGCATTAAATGTCTCCTGCCTCTGAGGACGCGCGGGCTCTGATATGTCAGTGCTTGCAGGTGGCCGGCCACTAGGGTGTTGACGCGTGTCCAAAAAGGACGATTCTCTGGCGAATTTCCTCATTTGAGTGGAATATTCTCTGAGTCTCTGAGTACGGAGGTGGCCTTTTTCCCCCTTGGGGGAGGGTCTCGCTTGATTCTATCACGTGCTCCAGATCTCTCTTGCCGGCCGGGGGCCTTGAGTGATCGGAGGCCTGCCTCCTGGTGGACAATGAGGTCGGAGATTCTTCCAGCCGGTTGGTCGCGTCCGGGCGACCTCCGCTGGACTTCTCTGATCTTGGCCGGGCTGGTCCGGCCACGGCCGGACTTCAAGGTGGTTGTGATGAACGTGGACGGGCGTCCCAAGCAGGTTTCCGGCCTCGCTTTCGAGGTCGGAAACTCGTGGTCGGAGCCCGCTGAGGTCAGATACAGACCGGCCAGGTCGGTCCCGACCTCTGGGTATCTCCTTGCCTTTTCCGGCTTGCTTCCGGCCGGATCCAACACGTGGTCCGAAACGGTCACAACAATTGCCCCCAGCTCGTCGCTCAAAGTTGGTGAGGGGCGAGGTGGTCGGTTGCCGTTTTGTGTTGGTGCTGGCCGCGATTTGCCCGGGGTGGTCGGAGACCGGCCAACGGCTATGCGATGACTGGGAGGTCGTGCGTTGTACTGTTTTGCCTAAAAAAGTGCGCATGATGTCAGGCGACGCCTCGGATTATGCGCATTGAAAGTTGACGTGTGTGACATGATTTGATCTCCTCGAATCTCGCGCATTTAATGCGTGCAATGTACGAGGCGTCTGAAGCCAAAACCGTCTCTTCAAATTCTTGCGCCTAGGTCCCTAAACCTAGGATTTTATTTCGAAATAGGCCCTCACCCATTCCCTATAAATAGGGGAGTCATTCTACTCCCAAAGGCTTTTACTCTTTCGCGATTTGCTGCAGTTCCTTAGGCGATTTCCGGCGAGCTTCTCACGGCGGCGGCGATTGGTGTTTCGAAGGTAATTTTCAAATTTCTATACCTCAACTCTTTTTATTTATACAATGGTGCGACGGTGGGCGGAGCGCCTCCTCTAGCGGCGGAGGAGGTGGTGGCGCCAATCGACGTCTTTTCGACGAAGGAGGAAGCTCTCGCGGTGGGAGTGGTGCCTCCCCTTCCCGTCTGGCGGGCTCTATCTGGGCACGAGATGACGATGGCTTAGATGCCCTGTTCCCACGCCCGGGGCGGTCATTATTGGGTGAAGGTGCCCGGGAGGGAGTTCCTTTGGCTACGGAACGATCCCAGGATGAAGGGACGGCCCGACCCGTGGGGGATAGGGATCCACTGGATGACCTCCTGGAGGAAGATGAGGAAGAAGGCGGTCGCGGCGAGGGCGACGACCGGGCCACTAACTTGCTCCTCAAAAATCTCGCGGCCGAGATGATTAAAGAAAGACTTGGGAGCGCGGGGGAGGCCTCGGGATCCGATTCCGAAGAGATTGAGAGGCCGGCCGCAGTTGGTCGGAGTGTCAGCCAAGATCGGCGAGACCAGGTCAGACAGGCCTTTCGTCTGTGGTCGGAATATGTGGAGAGGAAGGATGAGGTCGAGTCTCTCTCCTTCGACTATGAGGAGTATCTGGATCACTTCCCGCGCGAGCCGACCATTCGCGATCCGGCCACTATTCGGATAGCCGATCTGGAGGAGTCCCGTAGGTGGACCATTGGCCAAGTACAGAGCAAGATGTCCCAGCGCCAACTCGACGAAGCCCGGGCCGGATGGGAGGTACCTCTTGACGTTCATCTCTACGCACCCGAGCCAAACGAGCGGGCGGACCAACCTCCGCGCGGGATGGTGGCCGTAACCCAGGATATGATGGAGGTCGGGCTCCGCTTTCCCCTCCATCCGGCCGTATCGTACCTGTTGAACTACTGGAATCAGGTGCCCATCCAGCTGCTGCCGAACGCCTGGATGATAATAGTGAGCGTCATGACCTTATTTGGCAGGAATCGACTCTACCGGATGCCGACCCCCGGAGAGATGACTTATCTATATCGGATCCAGAGCGAAAGGAGTGGGACCAGAGAAGTCTATATCCAGACGAAAGGGCAGAAACTGGTGACCGGCCTGCCTAGTAAAGGCCGGAACGATCGAAAGAAGTGGTTCTTTGTTGGTGGGGCATGGAAAACCGGTTACCCTGATGGAGCAGAGATCGACGTTCTGACCGACATCCGCCCTAAAAATCCCAGTAAGGAATCTTTAATTTGCCTTTGAACTAAAAGTACTGATCTAATCTTTGCTTTCTTTCGCAGGTTATCCTTGCCCCTCCGATCGGGAATTGAACTTTGATTTCGCGGTCGTCAGAGAGCGGATCCTGTCCCTGCCTGCCTCGGAAAGGAATCAAGCCGTCCTCCGGACACGAGAAGCCCGACTTTCCGGCCGGTTCTTCCAGTTTCCTCGTCATATAAATTTGACGGGTAAGTGACCGGGTTCCGACCTGTATATATATATATATATATATTTTTTTTTTTAACTTGGATTTTGGTCGTACAGTGCCAGATTTTCCGATCGTTAGGTAGTGCCCCCCTGAGTTTTCCGATCGTTGCCCGGAGATGTTTGCCTTGATGGGAGCTTGCGCGGCAAAGAAAGCGGCTAAGGGAGCGAAGAAGAAAAAAGGAACCGGCGTCCGGACCGGGATCGTGATAGAGGAGCCTCTCCCCCTCCAGTCTGTTCCGGCCGCCGGGGCAGCAGCTGCTGAGGTCCCGACCTCTTCTCCTATCACGGGGAAGAAAAGGAGTTGGGAGGAGGCCGGGATCGAGGGATCCGACCAGCATGGGTCGAGTCCGGCCCCGATAGACGTTTCCGACGACACCCCCCTGGGGCCGGGCCGGTCGGAACAGAAGTTGTGGCTCGTTTGGAGCCCGTTCTTGGACAAGAGGATGACCGGACCTACTTTGGTCGTGACCCGGTCCGCTTTCAAGCGTAAGCCTTTTAACTTTAACGTTCTCATTCTTTCACTATTTTATTTGTCTATACCAGATTGATCTTTCCTTTGTCCAGGTTGACTCGAAATAATTCCGATCTCCCTCCGTTGGTGCTCGACTTCCTCTCTTCCCGTGCCCCGGGTTCAACGGCTGAGATGCCGGACTACATGCACTGGGCTGCGAACTCTCTTCCCCAGGCGTGGACGAAAGATCTGGCCGACATTGTCGAGCGCCGCCCCCGGCACGCGGGCCGGACTGGGGTCGCGCTGATCAGTCAGGCGGCCATCGTGGTCAACACGATGGAGAGCGAGCTTTCAGAGATCTCCAGGTCGCTCCGGAGGACCGAGAGTGCCCTGACCCGCGCCCGGGAGGAGAAGGCCGGGCTAGAGAGCGAAGTCGCCCAGCTCAAGAAGAAAAGAGACGGCGCAGTCGGTCAGATGGAGACCGTCTTGAAGGAAAAGGACGAAGCCCTGGGCCGAGCGGAGATGGCCTTCAAAGCCCTGGAAGGTGCCCGGAATCGGGTATCTGAGATGGAAGACGCCAACGCCGACCTGCGGTTGGAGGCGCACCGAGCTCGAGGGGATGCCGACCAGGCTTTGGCCCGGCAGGCGGAGATGGAGAAAGAGCTTGAGAAGAAGAATGAAGATCTGGCCGCCGCACTGAACCGGCCGGCGTATGATCCTGCGGATCCGACCGCGAACCCGGCGCTGTTCTCCGAGTTTTGTTTCTACGTAGCGCCGCCAGCATGATCCGGGTAGGGCGCCAGGCCAGTCTCGATACTAAATCCCTGGAGGATCACTTCCGGGAGTATGCTGCCAAGAACCCGGTCAGCGACGGTTTCTGGTTCCCCTTTCTCGACCTCGAGACCGACCACGGGGTGGACCTCTCGTGGTTCCCCCATCGGCACAGGCTGTTCAAAAATGGTGAGAATCCGCCGGCCGGTGACGAGGAAGAAGGAGACGAGGAGGAGGAGGAAGTCCCTGTGGAGGGGCCCCAGGCACCGGGCGGAGATGGGGCTATGGTGGAGGCCTTGGTCGATGAAGTGGCCGACTATGTGGCCGGGACCGGAGGTCAGGCAAGCCCGGCGGACGGGGAAGGCAGCTCTTGAACTCAAACTACCTTAGATTTATTATACTGCTTTCCTGAATGTAACCGGCTTCCGACCGGATTTATCTTGTTTTAAACCGTTGTACCTCCCGGCTTTTAGACCGGTTTTGACTTTATATAATTCAGTTTTTCCTTGAACTTTATTGTTCTATTATTGCTCCCTTGCTTTCTTATACCTATCAAAGTAATTTTTCATAAGTATGAGTGAGATTTTGACCCGGGCTCGAGTGTGATATGCCGACCTCGATACGGTCGGCATATGTTTTGAACTGAGCCCGGTTTATAGGATTGCCTTGGTTGCATTGCCGAGCTCAAGTGTGATATGCCGACCTCGATACGGTCGGCATATGCTTTTGAACCGAGCTCGGCTTTTAAAGTGGCTAGGGTGGCCTTTCCGAGCTCAAGTGTGATACGCCGACCTCGATATGGTCGGCGTACGCTTTTGAACTGGGCTCGGTTTTTGGATGGCCTTGAGTGGCTTTTTCGGGCTCAAGTGTGATATGCCGTCCTCGATACGGCCGGCATATGCCTTTGAACTGAGCCCGGTGCTTGGGAAAAGATTGAGCTGTGTTAAGAGCCTTGTATTGATAAGAACTTTGAATACATAGTACAAGATCATTGGTAGTATTTCTTCAGGTGAATTGCATTCCAGGGGTATTGGTCCGGAGTTCCATCCATGAGTTCCAGCTCGTAAGCTCCCTTGGAGAGCCATTTGGATATCCTGAACGGACCTTCCCAGTTCGGGCCGAATACCCCTTTTGGTACCTGAACCTTTTTTAGGACGAGGTCCCCGACCTGGAATTGTCTAGCCTTCACTTTGGAGTTGAAATTTTTTTCGGATTTCTTCTTGTAGGCCGCATTTCGGAGGTTGGAATTGAGTCTCCTCTCCTCCAACATGTCCAAATCGATCATCCGGGCGGTGTCATTGTCTTCGGTGATCGTCTGGGTCGTCCGGTGGCTTGGTAGGGAGACCTCTGAAGGAATAACGGCCTCGGTCCCGAAAGCTAAAGCGAAAGGTGTTTTGCCCGTAGAATTCCTTGTGGTCGTTCGATATGACCAGAGTACGTCTGGCAGTTCGGCTGCCCACTTCCCCTTCTTGTCCTCAAGCTTGGCTTTGATAGTGTGCTTGAGGATCTTGTTTACGGCCTCTACCTGGCCGTTCGTTTGCGGGTGGTAGGGGGTAGAGAACACCTTCTTGATATTCCATTTTTCACAAAACTGAATCATTTGGAGACCGTCAAACTGTTTCCCATTGTCGGAGATGATCACTTGAGGTAGGCCGAAAAGGCAGATGATGTTTTTCCAAATGAACTTGATGATTTGAGTCTGGCTGATCTTGTTGAGTGGCTCGGCCTCGGCCCACTTTGTGAAATAGTCGACGGCCACGACGACGAATTTGTGGCCCCCGGGCGTAGTGGGCATCGGTCCGATCAGGTCGATGCCCCACTGGGCAAAAGGCCAAGGGCTATACATGGAGGAGAGCTGTTCGGGGGACAATTTGATGTTGGGCCCCAAGACTTGGCATTTGTGGCACGACCTCGCGAAGTTGACGGCGTCCTTGTTCAAGGTCGGCTAGACTTATCCTTGTCTGATCACTTTGTGGGCCAGGGCCTGGCCTCCGGCATGATTTCCACATACCCCCTCGTGGATTTCGGCCAGAATGATCCGGCCTTGCTCCGGGGTTATGCATTTTAGGAGTGGGAGGGTAAAGTTTCTCTTATATAAAAGATCGTCGATGATGGTGTACCTTGATGACCGGAGTTGTAGTTGCCGTGCCCGAGTTCTATCTTCGGGGAGCCCGCCGGTCTTGAGATACTTTACGATCGGCGTCATCCAATTTTCTTCTGTGCTTAGAACGGTCGCCTCATGTGCTCGGATGACCGTGGGCGTTCCGAGCGTGGAAAGTTGAATATTGGTGAGGTCGGCAGCTCCCTCCGCGGTCGCAAGTTTGGAAAGAGCGTCGGCCTGGGTGTTATGCTCCCTTGGGATCTGCTCAATGAAAACTTGATGAAATTTCTCGCATAAGGTTGTAACCAGGTCGAGGTACTTCATCATCTGCTCTCCCCGGGCCTCGTATTCACCTTTGATTTGGTTGACCACGAGTAGGGAGTCCATAAAAACGTGCAGTCGGCAAACTCCGATGGCGATCGCGAGTTCAAGGCCCCCGACCAGAGCCTCATACTCGGCCTCGTTGTTGGTGGTTAGGAAGCTGAAGCGGACTGCATGGGTGAAATTTTGGCCTTCCGGACCGATCAGGACGATACCGGCCCCGGCACAAGTATTAGTTGACGATCCGTCCACATAGAGTTTCCAAGGGGGTGGTTGATTCTTGTGAACTTGGGTGGGAAAGTTAACTCTACTATGAAGTCGGCCAGGGCCTGGCCCTTGATGGCCGTCCTTGGGGCGTATGAGACCCCGTACTGAGCTATCTCTAAAGACCACTTCAACAACCTGCCGCTTGTGTCCGGCCGGTGTAGGACTTGCCTAAGGGGTAGAGTGGTGAGGACCTCTACTTGGTGGTCGAAGAAATAAGGCCTTAGCTTCCTTACGCTCATGACCAGAGCGTATGCTAATTTTTCTAGCGGAGTGTACCTGAGCTCGGCATCGTGTAGGGCTTGACTCACGAAGTAGATCGGAAGGTGGTTCTGACCATCCGCCCGGACTAGTACCGCGCTCAGTGCGACCTCGGAGGCCGCAAGATATAAGTAAAGCTTCTCCCCTGGGACTGGCTTGACTAAGATTTGTGGGTTTGCCAAATATTCCTTTAGTTTCGCAAAGGCTACTTGACTTTCCCTATTCCAAGAAAACTTGCCATTTTTAATAGTCGAGAAGAAAGGCTTACTTTTATCTCCGAGCCGGGCTATGAATCTGTTGAGAGAGGCGAGGCATCCGGTCAGGCGCTGCACTTGTTTGATCGTCCTTGGCTCTTGCATGTCAAGGACGGCCTTGATCTTGGCCGGGTTGGCCTCGATCCCGCGCTGACTGACGATGTGTCCCAGGAATTTGCCGGCCTCCACCCCAAAGTTGCATTTCTTCGGGTTCAGCTTCATATTGTAGGCCTTGAGGATCTTGAAAGTCTCTTCGAGATCCCTGAGATGGTCTTCTTTCTTCAAGCTTTTCACCGCAATGTCGTCGATGTAGACCTCCATGGTCTTTCCGATCTGATCTGCAAACATCTTGTTGACTAGGCGTTGGTAGGTCGCGCCGGCGTTGATCAGACCAAAAGGCATCCGGAGCCAAGAGAATATGTTCTTCTCCGTGTGGAATAAGGTGTGCTTGATGTCTTCGACAGCCATGGGGATTCGATGGTAGCCGGCGAAAGTGTCCATGAAGGACATCATCTCGTGACCGGCCGTGCCATCTACCAGGTGGTCGATGTGCGGCATCGGAAAGTGATCCTTTGGGCATGCTGCGTTGAGATAGGTGAAGTCTATACATAGCCTCCAGGCATCGTTTGTCTTTTTGACCAGGACGGCGTTCGCGACCCATTGGGGCTCGTCCCGGGCTTGCTCGATCAGCTTGTTGTCTAGTAGCTTCTTGACCTCCTCGGCCAAAGCTTCGTACTTTTCCGGGCCGAACTTCCTTCTTTTCTGATGGACCGGCCTCTTGTTGGAGTCAATCTTTAGACGATGGCATGCGTGTTTTGGGTCTATCCCGACCATGTCTTGGTGAGACCAGGCAAAGATTCCAACGTTGGCTTTGAGGAATTCGATCACCTCCCCCCGCATTTCGGTCGGTATGCGAGAGCCGATCAGAACTTCCAATTCCGGCCTCGAGGGGTTGACTGGAATGTGTTCCAATTCCTTTAAAGCCGTAGCTTGTTCATAGCTCCGTCGGTCGGAAGAATCGAATATGGGATCGAGATCGAGCTCGGATGGTTCGAAACCGATCCTTGGCTCGGGATCGTCGATCTGCATAGGCCGGGGGTCGGCGGATGTGGATCCGACCTCCGCGATGGGTTCTGCGGCCGGAGTGGCCGTTTCAGAGTCGGGGTGTGGCCCGTCCGGTGTTTGGTCGTTGCTAATTGAAAATAAATGAGAGTAGGAATAGTTCAAACACCTTCTAGCCATTGCCTGGTCACCCTTAATGGTGCCGACCACCCCCTCGGGGGTGGGAAATTTGATACAGTAATAGTAGGAAGAAGCAACAGCTTCAAAAACTTCTAAAAAGGGCCTACCCAGAAAGCCATTATACGAGCTTGGCTGATCTACAATTATAAAATCTAACGGCCTAGTTATCCTGACCTCCTCGTTGTAGCAGCAGATGAGTTCCACGGAGAGCTTTATCCTCCCGTACGCAGCGACCGTTGCGTCCCCAAATCCCTTCAGTTGAAGGTCGATTGGCCTGATGAAGTTGACGAGGTCTCCGAGCTGGTCTAGGGCTGTTTTGAAGATGATATTGCAAAAACACCCATTGTCGACCAAAATGCACTGGACCTCTTTGCCCAGGATCCGGGCGGCAATCACCAACGCATCGCCCTTCGAGAACAGCACCCCGGTCCTGTCCTGGTTGGAGAAAGTTATCTCCAAGCTCTTGTGAATCTTTGGTTCTGGGGGTGTGACCAAGTTGACGTTGGTCGCTGCCCGGACCTCTGCTTTCCGCTTCCGGTTGGACTGCATCGAGATGGGGGTGATGCCACCTAGGTTCCCTCCGCCGGCCTGGATCATGTTGACCCGACCACCGGGATTCATGGGTGGGAGGAGGTCATCCTCGTCATCGTCCTCCTCCAAAGCTGCGACCGGCCTGAGAGGCCGGCCGCCTTCCTCGTTTCTCCGAGGGTGACGCTGGGGCTGCTGCTGCTGTTGGTCCTGCCGGCCGGCTGGCCTCTGAAGGAGGTCGTTCAGACGCCCTTCGTCAAACAGCTTCCAAAGCTGCTTGAGGAGATCACGACACTGGCTCGTATTATGGCCAATAGAGTCGTGATAGGCGCAGAACTTTTTAGGGTCCAGCCGGGACCGGTCTCCAGAATAGGGCCTTGGCCTGGGAAGCACGTCCCGGTGCTAAATCGCATTGAAGATATGCGCGGGGGACTGCCTCATGGCCTGGGTTAGGTGAACCTCAACGTCCTCGAAGGACTTGAAGTTACCGGGCGGTTTGGCCACTCTTCTGGCCTTTGGGCCGCTCTTAGGGGAGGTTTGGGTTACCGCCTCCGTCTCCTTTGGGGTCGGCTCGGATTCCCCCAACCTTAGTGCCAGAAGCTTCCTCCGATCCAGGTAATCGCCGGCTCGGGCGCGGAATTCGGCGTAGGTCTTAGGGAAATCCTTGGTGAGATGTTTGAACATAGGAGATCGGCCGTGGAAACCCCCCAGAGTTGCGTGCAAAGCCAGTTGATCGCTTACCGCCTCGCCGGTCAGCATGACCTCGTCCACTCTGGCCACGTAGTCCTCGTCGGACTCTTCCTTCTCCTGGCGGATCCGCATCAGGCGATGCCAGCTTTCCGGCCGGGCAATTTTGGCCGCAAAGTATGATGAGAATTGGGCACTTAAAGTAGCGAACGAGTCGACGGACCGTGTCGGGAAGGACACGTACCATCTGTGGGCGAGGTCGCCCAGGGTGAGAGGGAAGAGCCTGCACTTCGTGGCGTCGGTTGCGCCGCGCCCGGTCATGTAGATCCGGAACTTGCTCAGATGAGTCTCCGGATCTGTTTTCCCCTCATAGAGAGGAGTCGGCGGGGGGACGATTTTGAGCTGGACTGGCGCGAGCTCAATATCGAGCGCCAGAGGCTCGCTGGTGACCGGCCGGGCCTTAGTTTGGCCTTGCGCTTCGAGGAGCGCCTTCATTTCGTCAAGTTGCTTTTGCATCTTGGCGAATTCAGGATTGGGGGTTTCGACCAGTTGGTCGCCTCCGTCGGCTAGGGGGCCGATTCGGTCAAAAACGGCTGCACGGGGGACTCCGCGTCCCAAAAGGCCGCTTTGGGCGAAGCTTAGCTTGCGCCTGGCGGAGTTTGCCGGGGTCAGGCTGACCTCGGCCGCCCTCTTGTGGGGCATTTGGGCCATGCTCCCAGAGTTGGAGACGGATTCGGTGTCCCCGTACCCAGTTTTGTAACTGGGTATGCGGCTCGGATACCACGACGGGTCTATCGCGCCCAAACGGTCGAAAACCGGATGGGCGGAGCCTCGCGAACGGGCAGAGACGGGGTTCGCCCGACATTGGCTTTCGCCTTTGTGCTCTCTGGCTTTCGCCTTACCCTTGAGAGCGCGAGCCTGGGCCTTCTTTTTGGAGGCGGAGGTGGTGCTCCGGCACCCCCTCGCCTCTTCCACCTGGCGGCGTCTCCCTGACCCGGCCTGGTCAGGAGTAAAGAAACCTCGACCCCCGGACGGGAGGGGTTCCTCCGGAAAATGAATCGGGGAGGCCACGCGTGTGGCTTTCCCGTGGGCATGGGATGATCTCTGGGGATCCATTGCTTTCAGGAGAGGAGGAGTTTGTGGTTTGAAGACTTGAAGACTTGAGGATATGAAGCTTTGAAGAACAGTGAGTGTTCTTCAAAGAGATATGAGGAAAATACGAGTTTGATGGGTTAGAATACCCTCCTTCTAGCGCCAAATGTTGTTTATCAAAATATTTGTTGCTGGGATTAACTGGCTATTTATAAGGGCTTTGGTAAAAACATCAAATGATTGGGTTCTTAAATGCTAAAATGAATGCTTGAATGAAGAAAGGCTATAAATGCATAAGAACACTAAGAACACCAAGAATTGCCAGGGGTTGTTAGTCCCTGGACTTGAATGAGTATGTGTATTGATTATACTGAGAGAGAGTGAACTTCTTTCTTTACATTACAAGTGTTGGGGTATTTATAGTTTTCTCACTACAGGGGTATGTTGGTCATTTCCGGCCTCTCGGGGGACAGGTGCATTAAATGTCTCCTGCCTCTGAGGACGCGCGGGCTCTGATATGTCAGTGCTTGCAGGTGGCCGGCCACTAGGGTGTTGACGCGTGTCCAAAAAGGACGATTCTCTGGCGAATTTCCTCATTTGAGTGGAATATTCTCTGAGTCTCTGAGTACGGAGGTGGTCTTTTTCCCCCCTTGGGGGTGGGTCTCGCTTGATTCTATCACGTGCTCCAGATCTCTCTTGCCGGCCGGGGGCCTTGAGTGATCGGAGGCCGGCCTCCTGGTGGACAATGAGGTCGGAGATTCTTCCAGCCGGTTGGTCGCGTCCGGGCGACCTCCGCTGGACTTCTCTGATCTTGGCCGGGCTGGTCCGGCCACGGCCGGACTTCAAGGTGGCTGTGATGAACGTGGACGGGCGTCCCAAGCAGGTTTCCGGCCTCGCTTTCGAGGTCGGAAACTCGTGGTCGGAGCCCGCTGAGGTCGGATACAGACCGGCCAGGTCGGTCCCGACCTCTGGGTATCTCCTTGCCTTTTCCGGCTTGCTTCCGGCCGGATCCAACACGTGGTCCGAAACGGTCACAACAACTCCCTTTGTTGAAGCTAAGTGATATCAGTCAGCTTATCAACCTTCTTTTCCAAGATGCACATCTTCTCCTTTTGAGCAATTTCAGCTCTGCGCATAGCCTCAGATTTCTCAGAATGATCTCCCCATGCTTCAGCACATAACTCCGCCACCAACTCCCCGGAGTAAGTGATGAGATTCTTCCTTGAGCTCATGGGAGAAGACCTCTGAACTGGCTCAGGTTGTTGCTTGCAAGGTTCATCAGCCTTTGCCTTTGCTGCCACCGCCCTCAGCCTGGCAGCTATCTCCTCTTCTTCCTTCTCCACTGCCGCCAACCTAGCTGACTTCCTCACCCTTAGCACATTCCCTTCAGGATTGGCTTCAGGACCAGCTTGAATGGTTTCGCCTTGGTTGACTGCCTCCGATGCCTCATGGCGGGATCTTTTCTTCTTTTCCCCCTTTTTGGCATCATCATTGGCCTCTGATGGGAATGCGTCAGATCCGCTGTTGATTACGAAGGAGGCTAGGGAATGGACATCATTAATTCCCTCCTTCAATAACTCAACCCCCATCGAGATACCAGTTCCTGCAAAAGAGACTGGACTAATTGCAGTGTTCACATTCTTCTCAAAGACCTCCATGGAGAGTTGGAGTCTTTGCTCAACCTTCTCTATCTTCTCTCCTCCACAAGAGCAGAGCGCTCATCTGCTTGAGTCAGCCTCTCAGCAATGTCCTTTGAAGTCTGAGCAATGCGTTCTGACTCCAGCTCAAACTTTGACGCTGAGCCAGAAATGGCCTGAGTGAATAGTGCTCCAGCCTGAGCTGCAAGCTTCTCCACAGCCGGATTGAGATCCTCCTTCCTTTGCTCATCTTTCTCAGCCAACTGCTTCAAGGTCTGCCTTAGCATCTTCTTTGTCCTCTTCCGCTCATTCCTCACTGACTTGGCCGTGTCAGTCATTGTTCTCTTTAGCAAAATCAGCTCCCTGTTGGCAAGGGTGGTGTACGCTGACTTTGTCCACCTGATGTGCTTCGCCAGGGTCTTGGAGTCTTCTTCTTTTTCAGCTCGTAGCCTCATTACTTCCTCCTGAAGTTCAGCTAGATTTTCAGAGGTTTTCTCCTGCTTGACCTCCACAATGCTTGTAAACTCAGTACGGCCGACCCCGGTGATCATCACATCTTTATCATCATCAACGGCCTCATCAGTGAGTGGCTGTTTTCCCTTGTCAGCCCCTGTGGCATCAGTCCCCTCTCCAGGGTACACTGAAGGCAGTTGTTGAGTGGTCAGGGCCACCTGCTCAGGCTCAGCCCCGCCATCTCGAACCTTAGGAACTTGTCCCTCGGAACTGAGAGTCTCCTTGGATGCCTCAACATCTTCCTCTCTTGTCTCAGGGCAGGGAATCCCTTCATCAACAGATGTCTCATTGGCAGCTGAGATGTTCAAAACATCCTCAGCCACTGGTCAACCCTTGGCACCAGTGTCCCTTTCACCTTCCCCCTGAGCCTGAGGCTCAGAGACCATCTCATCAACTTCCTTAGCAGTATCCTCCACTGCCTTCTCCATAGCTCCACCCTGAGCAACATCATCATCCTCATCATCCTTTTCTTCATCAGACAGGATGTCAGCCTTGCTTTTGGACATCAGGCTGTTGACTAGCTCCTTCAGGTTATCGAAGTTAAGCAATTGAAGCCAGCTAGTTAGGCCAAAATAGGAGCACAGCCTGGCCTCCTCCGTCTCCCAGTGCTCCCAGCCATGAGCATCTACCAACAAATATTTCTCCTGCATGTTTGATTATTTGAATTCCAACCAAACCTTGAGCTCAACTACATTTGCCAGTAGTTCTTTGTATCTGTTCAGTCCTGGCCAGCACTTAGATGCCCATTCAGTGGCATTACCCCTAAGGGTGTTCTCAATTACTCCACCCATCAAGTGCTCATCCAGCTCCTCCTCCTCCTGCATCACCAGGAAATCGTCATCTTCAGCTTGGGAGGGTCTGGGACAATCTTTTGGGTTGGGATATGAGGGAAAGTCTGTGGGATTTGGAAGGTTTGGCTCGGATGACTGGTCAGGCTCATTCGTTGGTAAGTTTGATGGCACTGACTCAGTAGGATGATTTATCTCTGTGGTTTGGGGTGATTGATGGGGTTGAGGTGTAGGGTCAGGGTTGGAAAGTGTTTGGGTTACGGGGTGAGTGGGTATTTGAGTGGGTACTGTCTCAGGCTGCAACAACTCAGCCATCTCGACAGATTTTCTCACTTCCTCCAAGTCAGAGGCTCCAGGTGAGCTTGACTCCTCCCTCTTACTCACTACAGGCAACTTCTTAGCCGGGGACTTTTTGGGTCCCTTCCTAAGCCTCTTCAGGGGCCTCTCTCCCTGATCACTCTCCTTTCTGACGTCATCGTTAGTTCCCTCAGCCTCATACCCGGCCTTCTTGGGATCAGACTCAGTCCCTGACTTCGTGCTCTTCCCTGACAGCACAATTTTCACCCTCTTCGCCTTCTTCTCAGCCGCGTCCATCTCAGGCTGTTCCACCTCCTCAGCTACTACCTCCTCCTCACCTTCCTTACTCCTCTCAAGGAGGTCATCTACCCTTTCAATGAGATTGGTAGCCACTCTCTTGGCCTTACCAGCTGGCCCGACCCTTTGCTTTCGCATTGGGATCAGTCAGCCCTAGCACTGAATAGGTATCACTCAGTGAGGAAAACATTACCTTCTTTGAGGAGAGACTATCCTCAAAATCGAAGGTATACCCATGGCAGGCATGAGCTATCAGGATGGACATCCTCGTTCCGAACGGCAAGATGGCACAAACTGAGATGTGCTTCTTCTCCTCATCTCGTTTAAGTTTGTCCAGACCTGCCTGATGGAGTTGATCGAGGAAGAACTGCTCCCAGTTAGCTTCCACTCCATCAACAATTGCTCCCATGAGTCTCAGCTTGGGCAAGCTCAATTGCTCGTGAGAGCCAGTTGCACCCATCACAATCTTGGACACCAAATCCACCAGAGCTCTGTATTCAGACTTTAAAGTATTCTTGTTCTGACGAGCCTTGAACTCTGATGACCCAGACTTGGTCCATTTCCCAAGAAGTTCTCCCTCCGAGTTCTCCTTGTACGTCTTTGGGTTGATGCCTGATGATGGTAGTGCAAAAACTTCCTTGACCGCCCTCCTCAAGTCAATGGTGACTACCTCCGAGCTGTAAAGAGGTTCACCATCGTTGCTCTTCTCCCCCGTCGGCTTGAGCGTCGTCACCTTGGTGAAGAGTTCCCCCTTCCGCAGGAACATGTTTAAGTACGCCTCTGCGATTGTTCTAGGAAGCACGGAGATGGGGCGGGTGGTGAAGTATGTTTCCAACCCGGCTTTGGAAATCCATTTGAAAATGGGTTTGATTTCCTCCACCGTAAGACAGGTACCCTCCATGGAGATGACTTGCTCCATGTGTACCAATTTGTTATTGACAACGTCTTCGAGCTTGTCGGTTGTCCAGTTGGAATTAAGAAATGCCATTGCTTTGAAAGGAAGAGGTTTTTTGAATTTTCTGTGTTTGAGCAAGAGAAAACTCAGTGTGCAGATGTGTGTTGTGTTTGCGTAAAAACCTCAAATGGCATTCTTGATTGATAAGATTAAGTCAGTTACTCAAACGTGGGGTTGAGATTAATTCCTGAATTCGAAAGGTTTTGAAATGAAGGGCCAGGATTAATCTCAGTTTCAATCGAAACCCCATGTCAGTCATATTCCGTATAAAACGGACACGTATATGAAAAAGTAACTGAAGCTTTAAATGCTCCGTGCGCGTGGGTTTAAATATAAAAAGGCGCGCTTTTAATGAAAACGGAATGCATTTAATAAAGATTTTCAGGACGAAGGACTCAGGGAGACGCTTGAAATTCACAAGAGTCAGGTTAGAACTCATACCTGTCAGGGAGACATTGTAGCACCCTGATACCTCGCTGAGTCGAGTCTGGCCTGAGTTCCCCCTAGAACCCTACACTGACTGCTCTCCCGGATCTAAGAGTCCTAACTCCACTGACAGTTCCATAAACCTTGCTTCAGCCAGAGGCTTAGTCAAGATGTCAGCTCTTTGCCTGTTAGTGTGAATCTTCTCCATCCTAATATCTTTCTTCTCCACATGATCTCGAATGAAGTGATGCCTAATATCCACATGCTTGCACCTTGTGTGAAGCACTGGGTTCTGAGTAATTGCTATTGCACTATGTTGGGATATGTTTTAGTTTTGATGATTTTCCAAAACAACATGTAATAGGTTTGAAAGCAGTCAGGATAGTATCTTTAGATTCAGGTCAGGATAGTTTGTGTATTCAGTTAGACAGGTTGTAATGTGAGAAGAACTTAGCTGAGGAAGCACTCAGTTGAGGGGGAACTCAACTGAGGGGGAACTCATTGATAAAGCCTGAGAAAGTCAAGATGACATCTCAAGAGAACTGACTGGAGCCATTGAAGGAAGACCTGAACCTGAAGAGAAGCCTGAAGGAAGTCCCACTGAGTGTAAGTCAGGCTGATCTAAGCCAAGTCTGGTGGACCACTCAGTGAAGAGCCTGGTCAGGAGGATCAGTGCTGCACCAAGTAGGCCTGAAGGAGTCAGGCTACTGTGGTCAGGGAAGTTTGTCATCCAGCCTTATGACAAACTTCTTGGAAAGATCTTCAAGAGTTAACTGAAGGACAACTGCACTGAGGACGAGTCAGTCCACTGAAGATCAGAGTCAGTGAAGGAGGAAGCCACCTAAAGTCAGTGGGTCTTGGTCAATCCACTGAGTCAAAGATCCGTGAATCTAGGCCACGTGGACCAATCAGCACGAGGCAGCAACTCTGACACTGACAAAGGCCGCATTCCAAGAAAAGTGGTTGAAACCATTTAATGTTGGATTCAAATGTATCTTCCCTCCAACGGATACATTTGAATCCCCATTATAAATACAAGCTCATAGCTTCGTTGTAAAGTGTGTTGTATTGTGTGAAAGAAGAAAATCAACACCTACAAGCTGTGAGGGTGTGTTAGTTGTTAGGGAGTCATAAGGAAGTGTTACACACCCACGGCACTGACCTTTAGGGTTATCACTTATACTCATTGAGTGTCAAGCTTGTAACTCTTAGCTTAGAGAGGTTTTCCTAATCTTAGCTTTAAGGCTAACACATTGTAAAGAAAAACCTCACCTAGTTGGAGAAAACCAAACCAAACTAAACCCTTTCAGAAGAATGTTAGGTTTGTAGTGAGGTGAGGAGAGGCAGCCCAGGGAGTGGCGTGAGTTCAGTTGTAAGTGCACCTTGGCACGTTAAAAACAAGAATCCCAGTAGTGGATTTCCTGTTAAATCAGGCCGTGGATGTAAGAGCTTGAGTCTCTGAACCACGTTAAACTGAGCGTACTTATCTTTCAAAGTATTTACTAAAGTATTGTGAAAATCAGCTCACTGAGAGCTTTGTTAAGAAAACTGTTGGTCCCACTAGATAGATTAATTGCGGAAGCCTTTTTAACCGATATGTCTTTAGAAGAAATCCTTTTCTAAGAGCACAAATTATAAACAAGCAAGTATTAAGGAAAGCAATAAACAAACCGTATATATAGTGGTTCGGATCTGAATATCCTACGTCCACTCTCCCTTGATCAAAGGGGTCTCACTAACAACCAACAAACTCACTAACCACTGGAATTTCCGAAGTACCAGCACCTTCTTACAATCTCTTTAGATCTAACTTCGATCTAAAGACAAACTTACTCCAACCTTATCTAACAAGATGAACAGGTTGAGTATATAAACTCCTTACGAGTTGGATGAGTAAATAAGAACAAAGTGAGTACAAATGCGTAGTGATCAAAAGCTTAGAATGCTATGTGCGCGTGTAGAGTCTCTAGAGCTTTTTCTTGAACTGCACTCTTGTATATATAGAGGGGATTAGGGCTAGCCGTTGGAGGGCTAATCCAATCAGATCCTCTATATATGGAAGCTTCAATCAATCAATTCCCTAATTGATTGATTGGGTTGGTGGGATCCTTGGATTGATTATCTTCAAAACCTTCCAATCCTGATCTTGTTGACTTGATTTGAATCACCAACGGTCAATAGCTTCCTCTGCCTAACTCTGATTCTCTCCAGAGAAGGCAGGACCAGACACCAGGCAACCTCGGTATCTTCTGGTCCTTATCTGGTGAACAACCAGAATACTCAGTAGAATAAGGGGATCAAACTGAGCATCTTTTGTTCCACCAGACTCGTCTGGTCCGGACTTGTCTGGTCTGGGGAAGGTCCTCTGCCTCTGGTCTGATCTCATCTGGTGAAGTCCTCTGGTGGAGTCCTCTGATCTGGCAGTTCCCCCTAGACTAAGTCCTAATCTAGATCATCATCTGGCTAACAGGTCCAGATGGTCCTATTACATCTTCTGGTTTGTTTTAACTCATCAAAACTAACAATTTTTATCCTAACAATTTCCCCCTTTTTGATGGAGTTAAAACACTACCAGAACTGATCAAAAGTAAAACTGAAGCAAGAAAACAATAAAGGGATGAGACCTTAGAATAGATCTCATCAGGCAAATAATAAGACAACAAGGAGTTGTCTTTAGAACAAAGAGGATATGTATTTTTCCATTAATAATCAGAGGACAAAATAATTACAGATTACATTGAAGTTCATAGTCCTACTCTAGGCATATCTTCTGTTCTCTTTAGGGACCAGAAACCAGTCAAGGAACCTATCCTGGACGGCCTTCAACTCAGCAGAAGATGTTGGGGTGAAGTTCACCAACACCTTGGTCTTGTAAAGCTTCTTCAATTCTGCCCAATCCACCTGGTTCCCATTCATGGGAGTGTTAAGATAAGTAAATTCAGGAGCAGTCACCTCCAGGTTGAACTCAATGGTTGAATCCATCAGCTGCTTGTACAAGTCTGCATCATAGGCTTGCATCCAAGAATGGAAGGTTCTGTTGATCAGGTCATCATCTTCTGGTGCTGGCCTCTGGATATAATGCTGAATGAACCAGAGGGTCTTGGCTTCTCTCCATCTCTCAATCAGAGGATACGGCACAGTAGAGTCAAAGGACCCTTCTGTCCTGAGTGGCAAGATGTTCATAACTTCCACAGGAGCTTTCCTCTTCTGACCTGAGCCACCTGCACCAGAAGGAATACCAGCTTCTCTGGCCTTCTTGTTCTGCCTCTTAACATATCTGAGCCTCTGCTCTTCATCTATGTTCTTCCTGATTCTGGCTTGCCTCTCTTCTGGAGTCTCTTCCTTGTATCTCTTCTCTGCTTCTTCGACAACAGATTCAAGGAAACTCTTCTTTACTTTTCTAATCTTCCTCTTAGCAGGACCAGGAATGGTAGAAGGATCCTGCTCAGCTTCAGATGACTCTTCTTCTGCAGCAAGTTGTTTAGCCATAGTAAGAGACTTCAACTCTTCTTTCTTCTTCTTCTGCAACTCAGCCTGGGCCAGAGTGTTCTCCAACAGGTCCAGACGAGCTCCATGGCTAAACAGAGTCTCATTGGTGGTCTTCGCCAGATCAGTTCTGGCCTTCTCTTCCCCCTTTTTAACTTCATCAAGGAGGGGCTCCACTACCTGCCTTATAAGATCAGGCAAGGCAGTGTTGGAGGAAGAGTGAAGATCACGAAGCTGCTTGGCTTCCTCCAGATAGGCTTTAGACTCTGCAACAAGTCTCTCCTGCTTCTCCAACATCTCCTGGAGGGAGTCCTTCAACTTAGCAGTTTGAATCATCTGGCTGGCCATCTCCACCTTGAGAACAGAGACTGGCCTCAACAGCTCCAGCACGTGCTCCTGGAGCTGCTTCTGGCTGTGCATGACATCTAACTTGACAAACAAGCCATTAGCCTTGAAGGAAGCTTTTACCTCTGCCAGAGAGGACTTGAGCTGCTTCAAGAAGATTCTCCTCTCATGCTTAATCTGATGCTCAATCATAGCAGGGGCCATATGCTGGATTGCTTTGGAAAACCGCCCAATCTGCATAATTTGCTCATTGAAGAAAGCCTTCATCTTCTGGAGCACAGCAGGAGACATCTCAAAGTCCTCCTCATCAGAGTACAACTCTGGAGGGAATGAGAAATGCGGACCAAAATTATAGGAGAAGCCCTCTGGAGTGAGCATGACACCTTTCTGGATTAAGAGGGTTCTGATCAAGACCTTGGCCGCCTCTGGTGTCTCCAACTCTGCTGGGTTTTGAATGTTTAAATTCTTCTTCAGCTCAATCTCCCACGCAGTGAAGGCAGAAGGAGACATCTCTTCCAGCAGAAGCATGAGATCTTCAACATCCTGGAGTCTAGCCATACTCCAAACCTTGGCATCAGTCAAATCTGCCAGGAGGGGTGAGTGCTCCAACAAAATTGGAAACTGCTCTCTTAGCCAGAGCTGAGCACTCACACTCATACTCTGCCTAATGGGACCCATATCATCAGAAGAGAATATAAAGGGTTTGGGCCCAGAGGCAGAGGAGGAAGGTGCTAAGTGAGCAGGCTCAAGTGAAGCTTCCTCATCTTCACTATCATCGCTTGTTAAACAGGTTGGGGATGGGGGAGCAGGAAATCCCAGAGCCATAGCAATGGTTGGGTCCTGATCTGTATGGGTTTGGGGAGGGTTGGGGTTTTGTGAAGTAGAGGTGGTAGGAAGGGGTTGTTCTGCACCAGAATAGGAAGGAATATCTGGTACAGAGTGTGTAGGAGGGATCTGGGAGGTGGAAGAGTTTGAAGGGGGGACTTCTGCACCAGAGGAGGTTGAGGGTACCTCTGGTACAGAAGGTGGGGGAGAGGGATCTGTGGGAAGATGTGTTTGGGAGTTTGGGGAAGAAGGTGTATGAGCAGGAATGGTATAGGGTGTAAAGGCAGGGGTATCTGGGATAGTCTGCTCTGGTGGAAGAGTGGGGTTACCAGAGGCAGATGGGGTTTGGGGAAAGTTATCTGGGGGAGAGGTAGAAGGGGAAACAAGATTAATGGGAAAAGAAGATGGAATGGAGGGATTTACCTCTGCTGGGTCAACACCAGCAGGTATAGCCGTCTCTGGTACATCCTCCATCAACTGGGAGGCCTCATCAATAGCCTTCTCCAAGGCCTCTCCAAGATCAGATCCAGAATCAGGATCTTGAAGAATAGCTCTCTTAGCCTTGGATTTCCTCACAAGAGGCACTTCCTCTTCTTCCTCTTCTTCTTCTGATGGCTCATCCACCAGAAGGGTTTTCTTGGCCTTCCTGCTAATCTTAGACTTTTTAGCAGAGCCTCTCCTGGCCTCCTCTGGCCGCTTCCTCTTGGCTGCTCCAGCCTTCTTGACAGCTTTATCATCACCCTTCTTCTTAAGCACATCAAGAAGGGGAATCTGGTCCTCCTCTGAGGAACCAGAAAAGGCAACGGTTGAAGAACCAGTTGCTTCAGCAGCTTTCTTCAGTGTCTTCTGCTGCTGCTGCTTTCTCTGCCCCTTAGGAGGTGAGGGAATAGATTGAATAGGAGGGGCAGGGATGGCTTGCTCTCCATCAGAGTCGGCATGGCCGTGGAGAGGACTATCCTTGGAGAAGAGGATCTTGGACTTGTGATAATTGTGGCACCAAGATGACCTCCACTTCTTCTCTGGAAGAAGAGAATCCAGAATAAGTGTTAACTTAGTCCCCAAAGAGACATTTGCAGTGAAACAGAACTGCAACTCCCCTGGCTTGGAAGGACAAGGCTCCTTCTTCACCTTCAGCTTGTTCTTCCTCAACACATCCCAGAAAAACTCCGCCCAATTACATTGCACACCATCATATAAAGCCCTCATCACACACATCCTACCATTGAAAATGGCATCTGTGCTGTGATTTTCACACATAAGTACTTTTACCACGATATCGAACAACACCTTGAACTTCTGCCTTAAATGCTTATCCACAAAGCCCTTTGTGATGTTCTGGCAGGAAGAACGAGCAAAAATCTTGAATGATCCAACGATATCATCCTCCTTGTACGTCAACGGATCCACTCCCACAGCAGAAATGTTCTCGAACAAAGCGCAGAAATCGTGCTTAGAAAACACCAAATCATCTTCACCAATCTTTGAAGAGATGTAATCCTCATGAATCTTCATGCGAACCAGAAACTGGGCCGCATAACCGTCAAGGGTGCGAAAATCCTTGGGAACAGTGGAGATCAACTTCTCCACCCCTGCATTCTGGAACATCTCCAGAACCGACAGCACAACTGGATTCTTGGTGGTATAAAAGTCCACCACCATCTCCGTCTTAAGCTTTTTCATCATCAGGACATGATCGAAATTGCACGGAGGAGCCATTACTATAAAAGAGAGAGAGAGAGAGAAAATGCTTTACAGAGAGAGGTTAGGGTTTGAAAGTATAGAAACGTGAAAAAGCGAAATGATTGCCTAGGCCCTATACCCTAGTCTTAAATACACTCCGAAGTTGAAAGGTTTTGAGTGTACTTATTAATTTGAAAAGTGTATCCCAATGATTAGAGGCCATAAAAGTAAATGCATACTTGTCACCTGATATTGTAACCAGATGAAACCATAGCTACATCTCCTCTGATGGAACTCATCTGGTTCTGGTCAGAGAAGATTTTGGATAAATGACTCAGCACCTCATCTGGGACAAGTGTCACCTGGTGCAAACCTCATCTGTTGCCTTCTCTGATATATCTAATCTGCAGGTATGTTAACTCAAGAAAATAAATATATTAAGAAAAGTAATGAAACAAGGATACTTCTCTGATGTTCCCCCTAAAACAAATCTGTCTCTGGATCCAACAAACCTAACTCAAAAGCTAACTCTCTGAATCTGGTCTCAGCCAAAGGCTTAGTTAAAATATCTGCTCTCTGCCTCTCTGTTGCAATCTTTTCCATCCTTATATCTCCCTTCTCAACATGATCTCTGATAAAATGATGCCTTATATCAACATGTTTACACCTGGTATGAAGAACTGGATTCTGGGTGATGGCTATGGCACTATTACTATCATAGAAAATAGGAATATCCTTGGCTCTAATCTGGTAATCCCTAAGCTGTTGACTAATCCAGAGAAGCTGTGAGCAACAGCTCCCTGCAGCCATGTACTCTGCTTCTGTTGTTGATGTAGCAACTGAAGTCTGCTTCTTGGAAAACCAGGATACCAATTTATTCCCTAAAAATTGGCATGTTCCACTTGTAGATTTCCTATCTATTCTGCACCCACCATAGTCTGAATCCGAATAACCACTCAATTTTAAGTTGTCATCTGCAGGATACCATAATCCTAAATTCACAGTTCCCTTAAGATATTTCAATATCTTCCTAGCTGCTTCCAAGTGACTCTTCTTGGGGTTAGCTTGAAATCTGGCACAAACTCCTACAGCAAAAGTAATATCAGGTCTGCTTGCAGTCAGATACAAAAGAGAACCAATAAGTGCTCTGTACTGAGTCTGGTCCACACTCTCTCCAGACTCATCTGGATCCATGTTGAAATTTGTCATCATAGGGATCTTGGCTGCCTTGCTAGATCCTATTCCAAATTTCTCTAACATGTTTCTGGTGTACTTAGCTTGATTAATAAAAATTCCCTTCTCTGATTGCTTAACCTGCAAACCCAAAAAGTAATTCAATTCTCCCATCATGGACATCTCAAACTGTCCCTGCATGAGCTCACCAAACTTCTCACACAGCTTCTTGTTAGGGGATCCAAATATGATGTCATCAACATATATTTGGACCAGAAGGATGTCCTTTCCTTCTTCTTTCCTAAACAAGGTCCTATCAATCTTACCTTTAGTAAAGCCATTGTCCAGAAGAAATTGAGATAAAGTGTCATACCATGCTCTGGGTGCCTGCTTCAGCCCATAAAGAGCTTTCTTAAGCTTAAACACCTTGTCACCTTGTTCAAAACCAGGAGGTTGTTCCACATACACTTCCTCAATGAGAATCCCATTAAGAAAGGCAGATTTCACATCCATCTGGTATACTTTGAACTTCATGTGAGCAGCATATGCTAAGAACAATCTGATGGCTTCTAGTCTGGCAACAGGAGCAAATGTCTCATCATAGTCTATTCCTTCAGACTGAGAATAGCCCTGGGCCACTAGCCTTGCCTTGTTCCTAGTAATGACATCATTCTCATCTTTCTTATTTTTGAAAACCCACTTAGTGCCTATCACCTTTTGATGTCTTGGTCTGTCTACCAGCTCCCAAACATCCTGTCTGGTGAATTGATTCAACTCCTCCTGCATGGCAACAATCCAATTTGAATCTTTCAGTGCCTCCTTGATGTTCTTGGGCTCAATCAAGGACACATAGCAACTGAATAGGGCAGCTAAGTTAAGAGTTCTCCTAGTCTGGACACCCTTAGTTGGATCTCCTAAGATCAGGTCATTGGGGTGATCAATCAGGGTCCTCCTTCCCGTGGTCTTGCCTGGTTGATCATCTTCTGCAGTACCTTGGTGATTATCACCACCTGCAGAAGAGCTTCCCCCTACAGGAGTTCCAACCTCTTCTGGTTCTGCTCCCTGTGAAGGCTGCTGCTTCAGAGAACCAGGAGATGGGTCATCATCTGAATCTGAATCTGAATCAAGAATAGGAGGATTGACTTTGATTACTCTGGGTGTAGTCTGATTCTGGGTCTCATCAGAAGAATTAGAATCCACCTTGCACTCAAAAGCAAATTCATCAAAAACAACATGAGGTGTTTCCTCCACACAAAGTGAATTCTTATTAAAAACTCTAAAAGCTTTACTGGTGCTGGAATATCCCAAAAATATTCCATCAGCCACTTTAGCATCAAAGGTTCTTAATTTAGATTTCCCATTGTCATGGATGAAACACTTACATCCAAAAACATGAAAATATGAAACAGATGGGGTTTTACCTTTCCATACCTCATATGGGGTCTTATTGTGTCTCTGGGCAATCAGGCACCTGTTCTGAGTGTAACAAGCTGTATTGATGGCCTCTGCCCAAAATCTCTGTGGAGTGCTGTACTCTGCCAGAAGTGTTCTTGCAGCTTCTTTGAGAGTCCTATTCCTCCTTTCTGCAACTCCATTTTGTTGAGGTGTTCTGGCAGCAGATGTCTCATGAAAAATCCCATGATCCTTGCAGTAATCTGCAATGTGTGAATTCAAAAACTCTGTTCCTTTGTCACTTCTGATCCTGACTATGCTCTGGTTCTGCTCATTCTGAATCTGCTTGAAGAACTCTGGCAGCTTAGTCATAGTTTCATTTTTCTTAAACAAGAACACTACCCAAGTGTATCTTGAAAAGTCATCTACTATTACTAAGGTGTACTTCCTTCCACTGAAACTAAGAGGAGAAACAGGTCCAAACAGGTCCATGTGAAGTAGTTGAAGTACTCTGGTTGTGGTTGTGCTCTGGACATCCTTAAAGGAAGTCTTGGGTTGTTTACCCTTCTGGCATGAACCACAAACCTGATCCTTCTTAAACACTTCATTAGGAAGACCTCGAATGAGACCTTTTCTAGCAATCTTGTTCAATGTTTTGAAGTTAAGATGACACAATCTCTTGTGCCAAATCCAGCTGTTCTCTGCAGATCCTTTAGCAACCAGGCAAGCATTCCTTGGGCAACTGCTAAAATCTGCAAGATAAATTTTACCCTTCCTCAAGCCTATTAGCAAGATATCATTATAATCAGAAGTGAAAACAGTGCATGAATCACTAGAAAACTTCACTGAGTATCCCTTGTCACAGAATTGGGATACTGAAAGCAGATTATGCTTGAGTCCTTCTACGTAGTAGACTTCATCTACAGGTACTCCATTGAAGGTCAACTTTCCAACTCCTCTGGTGACTCCATAGTTGTTGTCACCAAACATCACTCTTGGTCCATTCAATTGCTTGAAATCTTGGAGATTATCTTTCTGGAAGGTCATGTGCTTGGAACATCCACTATCAATGTACCAGACATGATTGCTTGAAAATCCTTTCTCCAATGGACTCTTATCTACCTGCAGAGAAATCAATTAGGTCCCCTACTAGTGCTGGGTCCTGATTGGTTAGTTGCAGGTTTTGTAGGAATCCATAGATAAAGATCATCCCTTGATGGATGGGGAGATCTTATCTTCCTTCCAAATCTATCTACCAGCACATGTCCTCTGACAATGACATATTGAGCTACTGGTCTGATAAGGACACCTTTCCTATAAACAGGTCTGGTGTACCTTTTCTCAAATCTGGCCTTTGGAATGGCATGCCTCAAAGACATGGTCTTAAAGGTCTGGTTATAAGGGTACATCCTAGAAGAACCATCTCTGGTGTCATAACTCCCCAGATCAGTTGGTTTTCTATAGATGGGTCTGGAAGACCTCCTCTGGTTCTGATAATTAGACTTGTTCTGGTAATTATAGTTCCTTTGAGTATACCTATTCTGGAATTGATTCCTCTGAGAAAATTGTCTCTGGGGTACCTGGTTCTGCTGAACATTGTTCCTTCTCTGGTAGTTGTTACTCTGATTGGTATTCCCCTTTTTTGAGTGTTTCCTTTGAGGTTCCCTAATCTGTTTAGGTTCCCTTTGAGGATTTCTCTGGGGTCCTCCAATTTGAGTAATTTCTACTCCTTGGGACTCATTGTTCACAGAACCATCAATCTTTAATAGTTCCCCTTTTTGACACTTATTCTCTAGCATCTTCTCTTCCAGAATAGTCAACTCTTCTGGACCATTTGTTATGTGATTAACAGAGTGATTCCTTTTCCAATCAGGATTGTGAACCACCTTGTAACCATTACCAGTTAAGTCTTTATCATTCCAGATTTCTACCAATTTACCAGCTCTTACAGACTTGTCTTTATTATAGAGGTATTTATGAGTTTTAGTGGTAATTCCAGAATATCCTAAACCACTCTTATCACAAATGCGCTGAGAAGACTCTGATATGATAGATACAACAGATGGTATCTTAGGAGCTTCTCTGGGCATAGGTATCTCCTCTATGTTGTGAGCAACCTGTTTTCCTTTGATAAGAGTCTGGTATTTGGCTCTGAGTTCATTGATCTCATCTTCTTGAGAGGTCCTTTCTTTCATGAGTTGATCTACCAGAGTATCTCTTTCTGTGATCTTATCCTGAAGTTCAGAGACTTCTTTGGAATGATCTTTAATGAGTTCTCTGGTGGATTTATGCTCATGAGAGAGAGATTGAACTTCAGCTCTTAGCCTACCATTCTCTTTCTCAAGTTTTTGACAGAGTTGGACACAATTTTGGAGATCTGATAGCATTTGTTGCATATCAGACTCTCTGGAGTTACCAGATAAATTAGAGGATTCAGTACATTTGGAATTAGATAAAACTAGAGTAGTTTCATTTACCTCAGTGATGTCTGCCATGAGACACACATCATCAAGCGCCACGGGCGGCACCCAACTATGCCTTTAATCGAGCGAGCGGGCAGGACTTGAGCGCTCAAGCCTGGAAGACAGGAGACTGCTAGGATATTTCCCAACAATCCCCCCCCTAGCAGTATCCTGACTTTTCGCCAAAAATACCACTATTTGCGCCATGGGGGATTCGAACCCGTGACCTGTGCTCTGATACCACTTGTTGGTCCCACTAGATAGATTAATTGCGGAAGCCTTTTTAACCGATATGTCTTTAGAAGAAATCCTTTTCTAAGAGCACAAATTATAAACAAGCAAGTATTAAGGAAAGCAATAAATAAGACCGTATATATAGTGGTTCGGATCTGAATATCCTACGTCCACTCTCCCTTGATCAAAGGGGTCTCACTAACAACCAACAAACTCACTAACCACTGGAATTTCCGAAGTACCAGCACCTTCTTACAATCTCTTTAGATCTAACTTCGATCTAAAGACAAACTTACTCCAACCTTATCTAACAAGATGAACAGGTTGAGTATATAAACTCCTTACGAGTTGGATGAGTAAATAAGAACAAAGTGAGTGCAAATGCGTAGTGATCAAAAGCTTAGAATGCTATGTGCGCGTGTAGAGTCTCTAGAGCTTTTTCTTGAACTGCACTCTTGTATATATAGAGGGGATTAGGGCTAGCCGTTGGAGGGCTAATCCAATCAGATCCTCTATATATGGAAGCTTCAATCAATCAATTCCCTAATTGATTGATTGGGTTGGTGGGATCCTTGGATTGATTATCTTCAAAACCTTCCAATCCTGATCTTGTTGACTTGATTTGAATTACCAACGGTCAATAGCTTCCTCTGCCTAACTCTGATTCTCTCCAGAGAAGGCAGGACCAGACACCAGGCAACCTCGGTGTCTTCTGGTCCTTATCTGGTGAACAACCAGAATACTCAGTAGAATAAGGGGATCAAACTGAGCATCTTTTATTCCACCAGACTCGTCTGGTCCGGACTTGTCTGGTCTGGGGAAGGTCCTCTGCCTCTGGTCTGATCTCATCTGGTGAAGTCCTCTGGTGGAGTCCTCTGATCTGGCAGTTCCCCCTAGACTAAGTCCTAATCTAGATCATCATCTGGCTAACAGGTCCAGATGGTCCTATTACATCTTCTGGTTTGTTTTAACTCATCAAAACTAACAATTTTTATCCTAACAAAAACTTTAGTTAAGCAATCGGGTCAGAGAGATTCCTCTCACTGACCAGATCAGGCTAGGCACTCGAGAGTTCAGTCTCTCGAGTCACTGCCTTGTTGAGAGCCTGAGCTTTCAAGTCTCATCACTGACTTGATAGCTCTGACTCTCAGCAATGCAGTAACTTGAGTATTTCGTCACTGAACTCAGTCAGGGTGCGACGCGTAAGGTTTAAGAAAAAAAAAATTTTGCTCCTGAATTCCCATTTTGCCCTTCGAAAACGGGACCATCAATTGGTATCAGAGCGGGTTGTTCACCTGACCACTGATCCAGTTTTGTTAAGAAAAATGGTCAACCGAACAGATCTTAAAGGTTTTAAACTATGGGAATTCCTGCATATTTCAAACTATTACTTGTACTCTGACATTATTCTTGTAATAGAAAATCATTTGGTTAGAAGTTTTGGAATCATCAAAAAGGGGGAAATTGTTGGGATATGTTTTAGTTTTGATGATTTTCCAAAACAACATGTAATAGGTTTGAAAACAGTCAGGATAGTATCTTTAGATTCAGGTCAGGATAGTTTGTGTATTCAGTTAGACAGGTTGTAATGTAAGAAGAACTTAGCTGAGGAAGCACTAAGTTGAGGGGGAACTCAACTGAGGGGGAACTCAGTGAGGGGGAACTCGTTGATAAAGCCTGAGGAAGTCAAGATGACATCTCAAGAGAACTGACTGGAGCCATTGAAGGAAGACCTGAACCTGAAGAGAAGCCTGAAGGAAGTCCCACTGAGTGTAAGTCAGGCTGCTCTAAGCCAAGTCTGGTGGACCACTCAGTGAAGAGCCTGATCAGGAGGATCAGTGCTGCACCAAGTAGGCCTGAAGGAGTCAGGCTACTGTGGTCAGGGAAGTTTGTCATCCAGCCTTATGACAAACTTCTTGGAAAGATCTTCAAGGGTTAACTGAAGGACAACTTCACTGAGGATGAGTCAGTCCACTGAAGATCAGAGTCAGTGAAGGAGGAAGCCACCTAAAGTCAGTGGGTCTTGGTCAATCCACTGAGTCAAAGATCCGTGAATCCAGGCCACGTGGACCAATCAGCACGAGGCAGCAACTCTGACACTGACAAAGGCCGCATTCCAAGAAAAGTGGTTGAAACCATTTAATGTTGGATTCAAATGTATCTTCCCTCCAACGGATACATTTGAATCCCCATTATAAATACAAGCTCATAGCTTCGTTGTAAAGTGTGTTGTATTGTGTGAAAGAAGAAAATCAACACCTACAAGCTGTGAGGGTGTGTTAGTTGTTAGGGAGTCATAAGGAAGTGTTACACACCCACGACACTGACCTTTAGGGTTATCACTTATACTCATTGAGTGTCAAGCTTGTAACTCTTAGCTTAGAGAGGTTTTCCTAATCTTAGCTTTAAGGCTAACACATTGTAAAGAAAAACCTCACCTAGTTGGAGAAAACCAAACCAAACTAAACCCTTTCAGAAGATTGTTAGGTTTGTAGTGAGGTGAGGAGAGGCAGCCCAGGGAGTGGCGTGAGTCCAGTTGTAAGTGCACCTTGGCACGTTAAAAACAAGAATCCCAGTAGTGGATTTCCTGTTAAATCAGGCCGTGGATGTAAGAGCTTGAGTCTCTGAACCACGTTAAACTGAGCGTACTTATCTTTCAAAATATTTACTAAAGTATTGTGAAAATCAGCTCACTGAGAGCTTTGTTAAGAAAACTTTAGTTAAGCAATCAGGTCAGAGAGATTCCTCTCACTGACCAGATCAGGCTAGGCACTCGAGAGTTTAGTCTCTCGAGTCACTGCCTTGTTGAGAGCCTGAGCTTTCAAGTCTCATCACTGAGTTGATAGCTCTGACTCTCAGCAACGCAGTGACTTGAGTATTTCGTCACTGAACTCAGTCAGGGTGCGACGCGTAAGGTTTAAGAAATTTTTTTTTTGCTCCTGAATTCCCATTTTGCCCTTCGAAATTGGGACCATCAATTGGTATCAGAGCGGGTCGTTCACCTGACCACTGATCCAGTTTTGTTAAGAAAAATGGTCAACCGAACATATCTTAAAGGTTTTAAACTATGGGAATTCCTGCATATTTCAAACTATTACTTGTACTCTGACATTATTCTTGTAATAGAAAATCATTTGGTTAGAAGTTTTGGAATCATCAAAAAGGGGGAAATTGTTGGGATATGTTTTAGTTTTGATGATTTTCCAAAACAACATGTAATAGGTTTGAAAACAGTCAGGATAGTATCTTTAGATTCAGGTCAGGATAGTTTGTGTATTCAGTTAGACAGGTTGTAATGTGAGAAGAACTTAGCTGAGGAAGCACTCAGTTGAGGGGGAACTCAACTGAGGGGGAACTCAGTGAGGGGGAACTCATTGATAAAGCCTGAGGAAGTCAAGATGACATCTCAAGAGAACTGACTGGAGCCATTGAAGGAAGACCTGAACCTGAAGAGAAGCCTGAAGGAAGTCCCACTGAGTGTAAGTCAGGCTGATCTAAGCCAAGTCTGGTGGACCACTCAGTGAAGAGCCTGATCAGGAGGATCAGTGCTGCACCAAGTAGGCCTGAAGGAGTCAGGCTACTGTGGCCAGGGAAGTTTGTCATCCAGCCTTATGACAAACTTCTTGGAAAGATCTTCAAGAGTTAACTGAAGGACAACTTCACTGAGGATGAGTCAGTCCACTGAGTCAAAGATCCGTGAATCCAGGCCACGTGGACCAATCAGCACGAGGCAGCAACTCTGACACTGACAAAGGCCGCATTCCAAGAAAAGTGGTTGAAACCATTTAATGTTGGATTCAAATGTATCTTCCCTCCAACTGATACATTTGAATCCACATTATAAATACAAGCTCATAGCTTCGTTGTAAAGTGTGTTGTATTGTGTGAAAGAAGAAAATCAACACCTACAAGCTGTGAGGGTGTGTTAGTTGTTAGGGAGTCATAAGGAAGTGTTACACACCCACGACACTGACCTTTAGGGTTATCACTTATACTCATTGAGTGTCAAGCTTGTAACTCTTAGCTTAGAGAGGTTTTCCTAATCTTAGCTTTAAGGCTAACACATTGTAAAGAAAAACCTCACCTAGTTGGAGAAAACCAAACCAAACTAAACCCTTTCAGAAGATTGTTAGGTTTGTAGTAAGGTGAGGAGAGGCAGCCCAGGGAGTGGCGTGAGTCCAGTTGTAAGTGCACCTTGGCACGTTAAAAACAAGAATCCCATTAGTGGATTTCCTGTTAAATCAGGCCGTGGATGTAAGAGCTTGAGTCTCTGAACCACGTTAAACTGAGCGTACTTATCTTTCAAAGTATTTACTAAAGTATTGTGAAAATCAGCTCACTGAGAGCTTTGTTAAGAAAACTTTAGTTAAGCAATCAGGTCAGGGAGATTCCTCTCACTGACCAGATCAGGCTAGGCACTCGAGAGTTCAGTCTCTTGAGTCACTGCCTTGTTGAGAGCCTGAGCTTTCAAGTCTCATCACTGAGTTGATAGCTCTGACTCTCAGCAACGCAGTGACTTGAGTATTTCGTCACTGAACTCAGTCAGGGTGCGACGCGTAAGGTTTAAGAAAAAAAAATTTTGCTCCTGAATTCCCATTTTGCCCTTCGAAAACGGGACCATCACACTATTATTGTCACAATAGATTGGAACCTGATTAGCAAATACTTGGTAGTCCCTCAACTGTTGCCTCAACCACAAAATCTGAGCACAACAACTACCTGCAGCCATATACTCAGCCTCAGTTGTGGATGTAGCCACTGAATTCTGCTTCTTACTAAACCACGAGATCAACTTACTTCCCAAAAAACTGACATGTCCCTGAGGTTGATTTCCTATCAATCCTACAACCTCCATAATCTGCATCTGAATAACCTGTCAGTTCTAAGTTGTCATCTGAAGGATACCATAGTCCCATATTGAATGTCCTTTTCAAATACTTAAGTATCCTCTTAGCAGCCTCCAAATGACTCCTTTTGGGATCAGACTGATACCTAGCACACACACCAACTGCAAACGTAATGTCAGGCCTACTTGCAGTCAGGTACAACAAGGAACCTATCAACCCTCGATACTCAGTCTGATTTACTGAAGTCCCTTCAGTGTCAGGATCCATCTTCCAATTGGTGTTCATAGGGATCCTGGCTGGATTGCTGTTCTGAACACCAAACTTTTGAATCAAGTCTCTTGTATACTTGGCCTGATTTATGAAGATACCTTGATCAGTCTGCTTGACCTGCAATCCTAAGAAGAAGTTCATCTCTCCCATCATTGACATCTCAAATTTACCAGTCATCAACTTAGAGAATTTCTCACAGAGCTGATGATTTGGTGATCCAAATAGCATGTCATCCACATAGATCTGGACCAAGAGAATGTCATCACCTTCAGTGATCCTGAACAATGTCCTATCCACAGTTCCCTTCTTGAACCCATGGTCTGTCAGGAATTGAGAGAGGGTATCATACCAAGCTCTTGGTGCTTGCTTAAGTCCATAGAGTGCTTTCTTCAAATGGTATACTCTATCTCCAACCTCAAACCCGGGAGGTTGTTCAACATATACCTCTTCATTGAGTATCCCATTCAGGAAGGCACTCTTGACATCCATTTGATACACCTTGAACTTCTAATATGTTGCATATGCAAGGAACAACCTGATAGCTTCCAACCTAGCCACTGGAGCAAAAGTCTCATCATAGTCTATTCCTTCAGACTGACAATACCCTTTTGCAACCAGTCTAGCCTTGTTCCTTACCACAACACCATTCCCATCCTTCTTGTTCTTAAAGACCCACTTGGTACCAATTACACCTTGATGCCTAGGTCTATCTACCAGCTCCCAAACCTGATTCCTTGTGAACTGATTCAACTCCTCTTGCATGGCAATGATCCAGTTCGAGTCAGTGAGAGCTTCTTCAATGTTCTGAGGCTCTTGCTCAGAGAGAAAGCAACAGAACAATGCACTCTCACCATGGAACCGTCTGGTCCTGACTCCCTCAGTTGGATCACCAATGATTTGATCAATGGGATGATCCTCTAACCATGTTCTTTTGCCAGGAGTTGTTCCTGAAGTACCTGCAATGTTAGTGTCTACAGGCTCATAAAATTTAGGAAATTGAACAGAAGGGGATGATCCTGAGTCTATACCAAAGGGATTGACAAGCTCAATGTCAGGGACATTGATTCCCCCTTGATAAGGTGACTCAGGAACCGCCTCAGCTGCAACAGCATCTTCATAGACGGTACTTACCTCAGGTTGAGCCTGTTCCTCAGTCTGAGGCTCAACAGTCCCTGATGTGCTGGACTTAGGAGTGGCGCCTGATTCATCATCCTGATCATCGTCATCACCCCATCTTGGAATTGACACAGTTTTGACCTCTGGATCAGGTTGATTCTTTAAGCTCAGCCTTGTCACTCTCTTTGTGACCTCCTCAGTGTCAGGATTCAACACCTTTGCCCTAGACTCATTAGCAGATTCATCAAAGACAACATGAGGTGATTCTTCCACAACAAGGGTCCTACAATTGTAAACCCTGAAGGCTTTACTAACTTCAGAATATCCTAAGAATATTCCTTCATCAGATTTGCTATCAAAGGCTTTCAATTGGGTCTTCCCATTGTTGAGGATGAAGCACTTACAACCAAATACATGAAAATAAGAAATACGAGGTTTTCTCTTATTCCATGTCTCATATGGGGTCTGTGCATGTTGTTTGTTCAGCATGGATCTGTTCTGAGTGTAGCATGCAGTGTTGATTGCCTCAGCCCAGAATTTCTTGGGCAATCCTGACTCAGCCAGCATGGTCCTTGCTGCTTCCTTCAGTGTCTTGTTCCTCCTTTCAGCGACACCATTCTGTTGTGGGGTTCTAGCTGCAGAAGTCTCATGAGCTATAACAAGTTCATTACAAAAGTCAGAAATATATGAATTTATAAATTCAGTGCCCTTGTCAGATCTGATCTTAGTAATGGATTGATTCTTCTCATTGCTGAGTCTCCTGAGCAACTCTGGAAGCTTCACCTGTGTTTCCTTCTTATTCAACAAGAAAATAACCCAAGTATATCTAGAATAATCATCAATAACCACAAGGGTATATTTTCTACCATTCATACTCACAGGTGTTATGGGACCAAATAAATCCATGTGCAAGAGCTGAAGTATCCTGTCAGTGGAATGAAAAGCTTTCTCTTTGAATGACGCTCTGACCTGCTTCCCTTCCTGACAAGCTTTGCACACATGATCTTTGCTAAAAACTTCATTAGGTAGACCTTCTACAAGTGACTGTCTAGAAATTTTGTTAAGAATCTTGAAGTTCAGGTGGCTTAATCTTTTATGCCATAACCAACTGAGCTCTAGAGAGCTTTTAGCAACAAAACAAGTATTAGGAATAGTGCTGCTCCAATCAGCGAGATAAACGTTACATTTCCTTATACCTGATAGAAGCACTTGTGTTGATTTGTCCTTGACTGAACATATATTCGATGAGAACTCAACACTGAACCCTTTGTCACAGAATTGACTTACTGACAACAGGTTATGCTTCAGTCCTTCCACAAATGACACATTTTCCACTCTGACTGTACCTATAATCAAAACACCAAAACCTTTAGTAACACCTTTTGAGTTATCACCAAAGGTTACCTGTGGACCATCTTTAGCTTGATATTCTTGGAGAAGACTCTTCATTCCAGTCATGTGCCTTGAGCAACCACTGTCTAGGTACCAAACAGCTTTGATTGAGTCTCCTCTCCTCTTGTTGTGATCCACAGCCGCCTGCAAACAAATTAGGCTTTAGGTACCCATTGGGTGTTGGGTCCTATCGTGTCAGCTGTACCCTTCGGGATCCAGACTTGCTTAACAACCCTGATTGCCTCAGAGTGGTAAATCTATCTCTCTGAAACATCAACATACACAACTTTCTTCTTCTTTGCCTGAGAGGAAGATGGTGTATGAGTGCTAGACTTAGGCTTCACAGGAGCCTGAGTGGGTGCCTTTTGGGCTGGCTTTCTGTTATTCCTAGGTCTGGGTGCAGCAGGTCTTGGGCCTTGTTCTTGATAAGGGCCCTGTGTTCTATTCCCCCTAGGCAAGTGAGGGAATGGAAAACAGTTAAAGGCCTCAGGATGCCAAAACCATGGGGGTGTCATCATGTTTGGCCTTCCCTGCTGGTATTGCCAAGCATGATGGTACCCTCGCTGACCAGTCTGAGGGTTCTGGGCCTGAGTCTTCCTCTGCTTTCGCTGAGGCTTTCCCTGGCCTGAGCTCTCAGGGACTTCCTTAGATTGCTTTGCATTTCCCTTGGGTTTTGGCTTAGCTACCTTAGGAGTAACCCTGACTGTGTCAACAGTTTCTTTGCTCTTATCGGTTTGACGGGCCTGAAGTACAACCTTAGGTGCATTCTGGCCTGCCTGAACAAATACCCTCTCAGTGTTGCTCCCTGAAGCAACATGAGACTGACCTTGTGAGGATTTCTTAGGAACATATCCAAGTCCCTTTTTCTCATTCCCAAGCATCTGGCTACTATTTATTTCCTCTCTAGCCACTGAGGATTTATTCATTGCTGCAACCTTTTTCTTGAGAGAGTCCTCACTCTTTTTCAGGATTTCATGTCTGGTAAAGAGGTCATCAAACTTACTCTTAAGTACTTTCAGTTCTTCCTTCCTGGCCAGCTCTTCCTCAGCCAATTCCTTCAGAATCTTCTCTCTTGGAAGACGCTCAGCATTGATTAAATCAATCTCCTGAGTTAGTCTTACAATTTGAGCTGATTCTTTAAGATCAGACTGAGTGAGTTGTTCATTCAGGTTTTGAACCTCAGTACTCAGTTTCTTGTTCTCCTCTACCAAGAAGACATTAGTTTCCTGCAGTCTGGAGAAATCAACCATCAATTGATCAAGGCAGATCTGAAGGTTCATTTCTCTAACTGACTCTGAGCTAAGCTCAGGATTTTGACCAATGTAAAAAGCACAAACAGAATTTGATGTTACCTCAGGCTCATCCATAGCCATAAGACAGACATCATCGTACTCGTCATCTGAGAAGAGTTCAGGTGACCTTTCAGTAGGACCGTCAGAGTCTGTTGCATCTTCAGCGACCATTGCTCTCCGATCAGTAGATCTTAGATCCCTCGTGGCTCTCCTTTCCTCTCTCTCCCTCGCACTCAGCTCTGGGCAGTCGTACTGATAGTGACCAATCTTGTTACAGTTGTAACATGCTATCTGCTCGCTTACTCTTTCTTTCCTCGGTTCTGGGTTCCTCCTTGAGTCAGGTTCCCTGGTTCTCGGCGAGCTTTCAGACTTGGTTGGATATTTATCATCGCGAGTACGTCTCTGTTCGTCTCTTCTTTCAGGCTTTGGTTCAGAATATCTCCTTTCATCACCATATTCTCTCCTCTGGTCAGTATTCCTTCGCTCCTCATATCTCCTTGAGCTTTGGTGGGTTCCTTCAGGTTTCCTGTCACGTAAGTCCTGATAAAACATTTTATAACGACCAAACCTGGAATTGAGCTTGTCAAATCGTCTGGCCATCAGGCTGTACTCCTCAGCGAGTTCTTCCCTGCTCATCTCCATCAGTGACTTTGATGAAGAATTTGATGAGGGCTCAACAGGTTCAGACCTGGCCTTGAACGCCATACTTTTCTCAGGAGTTTTCTCCTTCACTTCCTCTTCTGACTGAACTTTCTTCTTTCTTTTGTTAAGATCAAATTCAAGCGCTTTGAGCTCTGAAAAAAGTAAAGCAGAAGTTATGTTACTCATATCCTGAGTGTTCTTAAGCATAATTACACTGTTATCCCATCTCTCAGGAAGGGCATTCAGGATCTTTGAGGCAACATCTCTCCTTGGGACATCCTTGTCCAACATCACCAACTCATTCATCAACTTAATGAATCTAGACTCCATTTGATCTATGCTCTCGTCAGGCAGCATCTCGAATGCTTCGAACTTCTGAATGGCAATGTTTCTCTTGTTTTCCTTTATCTTCTCTGACCCCTCGCACATCCTGGTCAGCTCATCCCAGACCTCCTTTGCCGTCTTTAAGTTCATCAGCCTTGCTGACTCCTCGAAAGGCACCGTGTGCAAGATGATATTCCTGGCCACATTATCAAGCCCCATCATCTTGATCTCATCAGTGGTCATATCCTTCCTTTCCTTAGGAATGGGTACATCAATATCAAGATCATCATACCCTCTACCTCTGGTATTAGGGACAGTGATTTTGATCGGTCCTTCCCTGAGAACATGCGGCATTTGGTCATGGATGGCATCGAGATGTGCTTCTAATCTGAACTTCCAATAGACAAAGTTAGATACAGAGAATTCAGGTAACGAAGCTTCAAGTCTCCTCGAAGTCATGATGATGCAAGTTTTATGGAAAGCAAACTCAGATCTGTTCAGTGACCACCAACAGTTTCTCCTTTGAAACTATTAGTATTCAAAGTCAGTGGTCTTTCGAACCACTGCTCTGATACCACTTGTTGGTCCCGGTACAAGACTGAGGAATACGTGTATGGGGGGGAATATACGTATGCCAATTTTTCAAACTTAAAAACTGACTGAGTCCCCTTTACTCAGAGTGGTAAAGAACTAGGAGCTGATAACACACCTACTGACTACACTTGGTGCGGGTCAGTTGGCTAACTATCAGTTCAAGTTCAGTGCGGAATTGTTTGAGCCCTGATAGTTTAAAGTCTTGTTTAGTTTACTTTCTGAAAATTTGTTTTACTCAATTCTGAAAGGTGTTTAGTAAGGCAGTGCTCTTTTTGAGGATCAGACTGATTGATTCAAGCCTGATAAACCGAATGCAATGAATGAGCAAATAATATGGCAAGTATGCACAATATCAAAGCAATAAGAACACAAGGAATTTAACGTGGTTCAGAGGCTCAAGCTCCTACGTCCACGGCCTAACTTAACAGGAAATCCACTCAAGGGATTCTTGTTTTTAACGTGCCAAGGTGCACCAAGACCAGCTAACCTCACTGATCTATACAAACTTTCTTACTAACACACTAACTGACTTACTCCCAACAAACCTAACTTAGGGTTTTGGTTTCAGTTTGGATTCCAACTAGGTTGAGATTATCCTTACAAGACAAAGCTATACCAAGGATTGGATAATCTCTCTAAGCTTAAGATAATGCTATTTAGCTCTTGGAATACAGAATAACTCTCAGTTGCTAAGAAACACTTGGGAAATTTAGATGGTTTCGAGTGCTTCTCTTAAAGGCTGAATGCTTTGAATGCTTGAGAGTTTGAGTAATTTCTGGCTTGGAAATTTCCCGTAACCTTGAATGGGTTCAAGGTCTTCTGTATTTATAGATGATTTGAAAAACTATCCGTTGGAGAGATAACCTTTCTTGTCAACTATGTAGAGTGGCTTCAAACGGACATATCTTCATGCAGCAGTCGTCCTTGCATGGATTTGGTAGTTGCATTAAATGCACATTAAATGCTTGCCCGTTGAATATGCAGTCTGAATTCAGTCTTCTTGTCAGGTTCTGTACGTGCGTGTCCTTCCCGGATTGGTCCACGTCATCAGGTTGGTGAGAATGTCAGAACTTATTCCTGAGCTTCAGGCTTGTCTTATTAAGTTCATTTTGTCTTGAGCTCACCGGTCTTGTCCTGACGCTGAAATTCATTTTGCATTGCTTGGCTCTACTCCAAGTCTTCCCATAAACTCAGTGACATCCTGTTCCCTTCAGGACTGAGTTAGTAATGACCTCAGGGTCATACTCTTCATCACTGACACTTACTCAGCCAGCTTAGAGGACTGCCATAAGTTCAGGATGGTGCTCTTCGTCTTCAGGCTCTTGGTCTTGATTGTCACCAATGAGTTCTCCTCTCACTGAGTACCTGTGAAGTGTAAAATGACTAAGTACAAATCCTAACCAAGACTAGCCTGACAAAGACAAATTAAGGCAAACATCTTTTCAGGGGCTTTGGAATCTTAATCAAAACTGACAATGTCCCAACATAGGGAGATCAAATTCCGCACCAAGTTCTTCCAACTTGTTGAGATAACCGATCATCTCGATAACGTGATCCCTTACGGGCGTACCTTCCACCATCTTCAACGAAAGCATCTTTCGCATGGTGATTTGCCTAGCTGTACGGTTCTGATGTTTAAACATCGCTTCAAGATTGAGCATTATCTCAGAGGCGGTCTCCATATGTTGGTGTTGGTGTTGCAACACATCTGACATTGAAGCCAGAATAGTACACCTAGCCATCTCATCGGAGTCAAACCAACTCTTATGCTCTTTCTTGACCGCCTTGCTCGCATCTTCGGCAGGCTCTTGGGGCTTAGGAGTAGTAAGTACCCATTTGTGGTGTTGAGCGGCTAGGACAATATCAAGATTACGTTTCCAATCAACATAATTCTCACCGACAAGTTTGTTATCTTTAAGTATACTAAACAGTGGATTAAAAGGTTGCGACATGATGAACTGAGAATAAAACATACATTCATATCAATATCTAGAAGAATACGAAATTATCACATAATTCGATCATACCAATTATATTGAAACCTTAAAACAATATAATCATGCATCAGCCAACATCTCGAAACAATTTAAATGCGCCACGAGGGGTGGTCTATACATTTAAACACATTCAAGCGGATCACAAAATTTAAAAGTTAAAAATCCTTAATTCAAAATTAATAGTTGGCTCCCACTTTGACCACATAAAAATTGACAGGGACTCCGAGGGGAGTAAGTTAATATCAATTTCTTATGCCTAAGTAATAACCATAATTAAATACAGGATTATTATTTCGCTTTGAGCAAGCCACTCGTGGTGAGGGTCAATACCGCCACTAGTAATAATCCACAATCACCCTTTCAGAATTTATTCATGTGAAATCCGTTCTTTTGGCCGATCCGAGGGGGAAATGTATTCCAAAAGAACTTCACAAATAAATAAATTATGGAGGCCAAATTAATCCAATTTTAATATCCGGAATAAAATTGCGATTAAAGAAACATACTTAGTAATTTTCGAAAGTAAGGTTTTTCTTGGACAATAAAATTCATGCAAACACATATTAACAAATAATAATAAGTTCACGAAATAAAACATCCATCAAAACAAAATTAAACACATTGGAGCACACAAATCCAATTGTCACGGTTTAATTTCTTCATGTCTTGATGCGAAATATCGTCCTTGTTGCTTTCCGTCGTTCGTCTCGACACGCTCCCACTCGAACAACAACACTTCATCAAAACAGCATCGTTTGGGGTTCGGGATAAAGTTAAAAATCACACTAAGAAACGCAGAACTGAAATTAATTTAAAAGAAATTCCACGGCCCGAGATACGGCGTGCGTCGGCCCACGGAGTGGGCCCGCGCGCCACCCGGCACGGTGCCGAGCAGCTGGCCGCCGGGCGCCGCCTAGGTGCGTGCGTGCCCGCGCCATGTCATACCCCGTCGTGCGCCCGGGTCGTGCGCCTCGTGCACCGGTTTTCGTCGTTCGTTCTCGTTTCTTACCCCATGCATGATTTTTCGTCCATGCATGCGTCGTCCGGGTACGCAGTCTTTAATTCATCATTCTTCATCTCGATCCGGTTACAACTTATTTTTCAAAAATAAATAAATACTAGATCTAGACTAGTCTATTACAATGATCAAATTAAAATAAAAACAATTAATCTACTCGTGGATTTTCTCACGAGAAAAACGAATTCGAACGAATCGAATTAAAAACTATTAATTCACACGCATGAAAAATTAACAACATTAAAACCATGACAATTGAATACCTGCAAAAAAGATCTAGCAATTCTACTATCCAATTTCAATTTAATGTTTAAACAATTTAAATTCCAATTTAAAGATCAGAGCCCGAAACCGAGGCTCTGATACCAGTTGTTGGGAAAATAGGGGTGCCCGGAATCTATTCGGGATGAAATTTAAATACGAATTTAAATTCAATTATTACTAGCATGAATTAATCCTAATTAATTCAAATAATAATTCCAACAACAAATTTAACATCATGCATGTTGAATTAATTCACATAAAATCTAGGCGGAATAAACAAGAATTTATGTGACTTACGTACCTCTTGTAGAATTGGCCTTTGAATAAACGGGACAATCACGATCTCACTTTATCAACCCAAAAACCTTCTCAAGTATTTCCCTTTCACCTTACTTGATCACCGGTGGGAGATGCTTTAAAGTAATTTAAATAACTAAGGAAAAAGAAAAATATCTATGCTCTTGATTTTTCCAACACATGGAATTATGTACTTGGGGATGAAATAATCACCCCCTATTTATAAAGCATAGTGGCTGAAAATTTGAGGAATATTGGGCCTTGGAGAAAATCTTTTCGTAGACTCTAAGAAAACTTGAATATATCTCATATATTCTTTTCTCCATAATAAAATATTGCACAAAAATCTCACTAACCTTATTTACTAGTAATACATATCTTCCATAATATCTTTCCAAGAAAATCAACAAAATCTTTTCTCCCCTAAATAGGCCATATTTTCGAAAATCACCCTTGAAAAATCAGCATTATATTTTCTTTTTATTTTAATCACCTTATCATTATTGGGCTACTTAATGAGCTACTTGAGGGGCCTTTAAGGAGAATTAAGATTGGACCTCCTAATGGACTTCTGAATTTCAATATTGAGCCCCAATATAATTCAATCCATTAATATTAATTATTACCACTAATAAATTAATATTGCACTATTCATCTTAATCCATATTACGATAATATGGGCTCCCGGTTATTATTTCCCGCGTTTAAGATTATCAAGTCCATTAATTAATTAAGCTTCTGAATAGCTCTAAATTAATTAATATATTTCACCTTGGAGTAAAGACAACTCAACATTATTATCCGTACCGAAGAAACTAATTCTTCACTTGCAAGATTTGGTACGATAAAACTTCTGAGCCCACCAAGGGGACTAATCACACGGGCCGTACTCGCACGCGTTTCTCCGTATTAAATCTTAGCAACCGTCGTATGATTAATATTACTGCCCAAAGCACAAGGTTCAAAGTCACAATGATTCTCACCCAACATGAATCAAAGCAGTAACCATTAAGCACACACGGTCCTATTTAGGTGACAGAGATTAAGAAATCAACAACCACTGAGGTCTAATTCTTCACACTTCAGAACAGAAGAATTTATCCTTGCTGTAGGTCCTCTTCAACACATACTAAATGTGCTAGTGCAATCTCTTAGTCAAGACAGACCAATCTGAGACTTACACATCGACCTTTCACGGCGGATTGTTCAATTCCACCTAGGTTGTGAAAATGTACATTTAGTTACAAGGAAACTGTTAGTGTTGTCTTCCGTGATCGGGTATCACCACATTAACTACAATGTAACTAGTACTATTATGAACTGTTTGCAATAAATATTCAACATTCAATCATATCTAAAGCATATGCGATAAAAGAATTATTCTCATAAAACAAGTATTTGATACACGAGTTATACAAAGTAAAAGCATGCTTTCACGTTTAACTGCAACAACCCCACCCCAAAACCACACCACCCCACCATCACCTGTCTCTACCTCAACATAAAAAAAAATTATATTAAAATTAATTTTTTTAAAATATTTATTACAAATTATCAAAGATCTAATAAGTTGTATTAGTCAAATTCATACTAGGGATAAATCCAGGATTTTATTTCAGTGGGTGAAATGCATAGAGGACAAAAAAAATTATTCCAAGGGGAGTGAAATGACAAAATTTCATGGATTTAAGGCATATATATGAAAAAAAATATACATATATAATGTAAAAAAAAAAAAATTAATTCCAAGGGGGGCAACCGCCACCCTCCTGGCCTAAATCCGTCCTTAGTCAAACACTTTAGCAACTTATAAGCTACTTAAAATTTATATTTTATAAATTTTTAAAACAACTTATAAAATGTTAGTGTTTATAAGATATTTCAAATAAGCTTAACTAAATGGTCTCTAAGTTTAGCCGATCCAATATATTGAGTTTAAACTTTCCCATGTCAACTTAGTATAGAGGGAATGCAAATTCGAAATTTATCCACAAGGTGATAAATAAGAGATGAAAGAGAAATGAGATAACTGAGATGATCATTGATGGAGTGTGGAGGGAGGAAGCTTCTAAGGTAAAGAAAGACATTTTTTTAGGATCATTTTAGAGCTGAGAATAGACATAGACCTAGTTTGGATGAGGATTTTGCAAAGAGGAAGATTTCGGAGGTGGAGAATCAAATGCTTATTGCTCCTTTTTCTGATGCAGAGGTGATTGAAGCTATTGAGGACTGTGAGGATTCAAAGAACCCTGGACCAGATGGCTTTAACTTTATTTTCATAAAAAAAAAATTCTAGAATGTGTACAAGGACGAGCTTATGAAGTTTTTGGAAGAATTTCATTCGAATGGAATTTTGGTTGAAGAACTTAATCCCTCTTTTATAGTCCTTATACCAAAGTAAGGGGATGCTCAAGATTTTCACGATTACATGTCGATCTCGCTCGTGTGAAGTGTATATAAGATTTTACCTAAAATCTTATCAAGGATACTAAGTAAGGTGCTTGGTTCTATAATATCAGACTGCCAATCGGCTTTTGTTGGTGGGGGGAGACGAATTCTTGACTTAGTTGTAATCTATTGAAGGAGAAGAAAGAAAGATTGCATGCTTTTTAAGATTGATTTCACTAAGACACATGATTCAATGGATTGTGGTTACTTGAAAGATATTATGAGGAGTTTTAATTTCACCCATAAAAGGATTTCTTGGATTATGGAGTGTGTTTCATCGGCTTCACCCTCTATTCTTGTCAATGGTAGCCCAACGGATTCGTTTAAGCTGGAACGTGGTTTGAGGCAAGGTGATTTGCTCTCTCCCTTCTTATTTCTTTTGGCAGTTGAAGGACTCTCAATATTGATGAACAATGTAGTGGAGTGAAATCTGTTTGAGTCGATCCAATTGGGAAAGAACAACATCTCAGTGTCACACTTGCAGTTTGCAGATGATATGATATTCTTGGGTAAGGCTAGCGTGGTGAACACAAGATTCTTGTATAATTTTTTTGTTCTGATTGAAGTGGTTTTGAGACTAAGGATAAATAGAGGTAAATGTTGTCTTTATGGAGTTAACCTGAAGGAACATATGATGAATGACGTTGCAGCTGTTTTGAGGTGTTCTACGACCTTCTTGCCATTTACATACTTGGGCATTAATGTTAGGGAACATGAAAAATTGTCATGGATCTATTCGGGTTGTAATTTAAATATGAATTGTCATAATCTTAACATGCATGAATTTAAAACAATAAAACAATTAAATTCATGCAATTCATGTATTGAATACGGTAAAACATACATAGCTCTAAATATGCGGAACTAAAGGTATCATATTTACCTTTCGATCGGAGAGACACTGTTGAGAAGAATAATTCCTTCAACCCAAACACCTTTTTGAGTATTCCCTAAGTCCAAGCTCGCAAATTCAGTGGGAAATCAAACGTACTTTTAAACCCTCAAGAAAGATTTATTTGTTCTCTTTTGTTGCTCTAATTTCAAAACTTAACACTTATATATGCATACTTGGGGCTAAAAAATCAGCCCGTATTTATAATTGTAGGGGATGAAAATTACAATGAATTTGGAGCCCAAGAAATTCCAACATGTGGAAAGATTTATTCCCTTTTGTAGAGAAATTATATATATATATATATATATATTAATTTTCATATATATATTCTTTCCATATGTTATTTCTCTCTCCAATATTCATCCAATAAAATAAATTAATTTATATATTTTAATCACCTTGGTTACTTGAATTTTTATGGGCTACTCGAGGGGCCTTTAGGAGAATTAGGATTGGACCTCCCAATGAGCTTAGAAACCAATATTGAGCCACAATATTATTCTAAGCCCATTAATATCAATTCAATCTACTATAAAATTAATATTGCACTATTCATACTAACCATATTATGAAATATGGCTCCTGGTTATTATTTTTCATGTTTACGATTCTAATGTTTATTAATTAATCTAAGCAACTAAACACTTTAATTAATTAATATATTTTATTCCTTGAGAAATGAAAGCTCAACATTATTATAATACTAGAAATTAATCCACTGTTCAGTTTTGATATGATTAACATTCAGAGCCCACCAATGGGACATAATCAACTTATCATTTCAAGACACAATCATTTGTATTAATTTAGCGATATGTCATATAATTAATAATATTGCTCAAAATAGGGAGTATTGAATTCCGTTGACTCTTTACCCATAATAAATCAAAGCAACATTAATTAATTATATACAATTCCAACTTAGTGATAAAAATTAAGAAATCAATAACCATTGAGATATTATTCTTCTTTCGAGGTCAGTTTAGAAGAATTATCTCGCTGTAGGTCCTATTCAATGCTCCAAATACACTAGTGTAATCTTTTGGTCAAGACAAACCAATTCGAGCCTTCAACCTCTACTTCCACCAATGGATTGTTCAAGTCCATCTAAGTTGCGAATCACTATACTTATTACAAGGAATTGAAAATTTGATATTCTGTGATCTACTACACACCACATTGTCTACAATGTAAAGTTATTGAACGTTTATGCAATAAATAAATAAAATTAATAATATTTAAAGCAAACACTGATAAATAATTTATTCTCATTAGTAAAAATATAAGAACCAGTTTATATACAAAATATTACTAAAAATATAATTTTTCAGTATATCCCTAATAGTTAAGGTAGGATGGACACATAGACAACTCTCAGATGGGAATAACAACAAAAGATTAAAAATCAGGTGAGGAAGTGGGAGAATTTGAAGATCTCCATCGGAGGGAGGCTTATTCTAGTTAACGTTGTGCTATATTTAATACATGTGTACTTTTTATCCACCTTTCGGGCTTCTAAAAATGTAGTGAGTGAAATTGTTAAAATCCAAAGAAATTTTCTATAATGGGAGAGCGAGAGTGAAAACAAACCAGTTTGGGTAAAGTGGTCTACTTTATGTAATCCGAAATTTCATAGGGGGTTGAAAAAGGATGTCGAGTTTTTCCTTGGGAAAGTGGGTTTTGAGATTTCTTAGCGAGAGAGAGTGTTTGTGGGCAAGGGTGATAAAATTAAGGTAGGTGTGTCGTGGGGAAAAAGGTTAAGTGTGTCGGGATCAGGGAGAGAGCTAACACCAATGGGTTGGTGGGGAGTGTTGGTGATCGGTTCTAATCGCGTGGATTAATGGCTGTTTTTAACCAGTTTTGGGATCACCAAACAAGGACGTGTGATTGATTATCACCGTAAATGATAAATTCGAAAGATCGGGTTATAAAATCGTAAATACGAGTATTAAATTCGTATTTATTTCATGTGTGTGTATGTTTAGGTGTATGAGTGTGTGTTATTGGGAGTGTTTGTGAATTTGAACTTATTTTTATAGCTGGAGAACAACTTATTTATACTAACCACCAACTAGGTGGTGTACATGACTCTTGGACTACCAAGCCTGCATGCTTGACATGTGTCCTTTTGACTACATTTGACCTTATCTAATCTAAAACTTAGTTACAAAGTCTTGTATTTGGTCTTATCACGGATTCGAAGTTGTTCGTCATTATTTGCTTGGTGTTTCGACACTTGTATGATTTTCGTACTTGTTGTTCGCTCCTGGACTACATGGTTCAGAAGTTGTTCGCCCATGTATTTAATATAGGTAGGTATTGACTTAAACGCAAAATACTAGCTATACTAGTAGTTGCCCCACAAGAGTATGAGTTCCTTGTAGTATTGACAAGTATAGGGACCAAGTATATCGTACCCAAGGGAAAATATATATGCGAATAGAGCGCTGAAGATCTACGCGTCGTAGTTAATATGAGTGTGTGTTCGGTTTCAAGAATTATATTAATCTACTCTATATTCTATTACTATTAATGCAAATAATGAAATTAAACTAATAACTAAGGTTTTAATAAGATATGAGATGATGATGCTCAGTATAAGAATCCCTACATATACTAACAGAGCTAGTACGATAATTAAAACAACAGTGATGTGCAAGTATTAATCCTAAGTGTACTAAAACTAGGCAATCAACTTCCCTAATCTAGCACCAGATTGAAAGACTAAAAGCTCAAGAATTAACCCTAATACTTCGTCATATCAACCTACTTCACTACCCAATAAACAAGTTATATGAATCATGCTTAATCAATGAGACCCTTATTTACCCAAGGTGATGCGGTCGTCCTCCCTAGATAAACCGGTAGATTATAAACCCCTTCTAAAACCCTATCGTTAAGTCTACTCGTTATCAAAGAGTGATAAGATCGTCCTCTCTTTAATAATTTTCGTACTCAATTCCAAGATAATTCTAGGGTTTATTTTAAGAATTCAATTAATTAAGAGAACTAGCACTAAACATCACGAGTTATCCTAATTATGTACCAACATCCTACTTCTACGAGTTCATCCTACCCCAAGCATGCAAGGGTTCTAGCCTAACATAGTTTTTACGATAACGAGAGCAATTAAACAAGCAACGAACAAAAATATGATTAATCTAGTTGAAAAACTCAAGAACATAAATAAGGGTTTAAGAAAGAATTAAAGTTTAAGAAGGAATATCAATTAACAACTGAATCAAAAGTCTTAAGTACCAAGTGTTTGAAGGAAAGAAGAAAGAAAATCAAAATCAAACTCTAATCTATGAATCCGTAATATCAAAACCTCGATTACACGTAAAGTATGCTTGCTCAACTCTTCTGGTGCTCTTCTCTCTCCGAATTAATCTCTAATTGTCAAGTGGTATCTAAAAACGAGCTTGGAACATCGTATTTATAGGTATGGGCCAATTTGGTTAACATCGTGCCAAAAAATGAGTAAAACTTGCATAATCTCGCAAAATCCGTGTTTGGTCGAGCAAGGGTGCTCGACCAATGGGTAGTCGAGCGGCGAGGATGTTATGGAAGTGAAAGCGCTCGACCAATGGGTGGTCGAGCGGTGGCGCTCGACATCTCTTGGTCGAATGAAAATGGTGGTTGAACGGGGCTGTTCGAACGTTGGTGCTCGAATGATGCACTCGGTCGAGAGGTGGCGCTCGACTCGTTGCTGCTCGAGCGCTCAAAAGTTTCTGCAAGTCGGGGCGTTCGACCACTTACCTTGCTCGAGCAGTGGTGCTCGACTAAAGTTGGTCGAATGCCAAGCCTCCTTTGAACTAAGTGACACTTTTCCTTTCATGAACTAATATCATTCGTATTTCTTCAATATCTTCTCATCCGGGTATCCGTTCGAGCCGATTCAAAGTCCTACGAACTCTATTTTTCACTCTCTATCTATCTATGAGCATCACAGAGGTAAATTCATCAGTTTTTGAAAATAATACTCAATTGAGTCTAAATACTCATCAAATCCATTCAAAACATGGGCAAAACTAGCTACAAATAATGACAATTTCACGCCTAATCAGGTATCTGGATCTTTTGATAATGTTGTTCCTCGTTCATGGCTTAACGTAGGGTCGATATCCGGCCTGAGGTCTCAGACTTGTTCACCAGAAAGCTGTTCGTCAAAGATGTTGCTCGTTATATAATACACTTACTAGATTGATTTATGTACCCCCTTTTTTATTATTCTTGCTAATCATCTCTGGTATAAGTATTATTCCTTATAATCCTCATCTACGCCTTAATTCTTGTCCGCCAAACAACATTAGTTGTTCGTCTATCAACAGAGAGTGGTTCTAAAAGCAACAATGTTGGTGAGTGGGGAGAAGGTCGTCGGGGATGAGAGACAAACTTTGTTTTGGGATGAATCGTGGGCTGGGGAAATACCTCTTAGAGTCCGTTTTCCTAGGCTTTACTATTTGTCCCAAAACAAAAATGTAAGAGTATGTGAGTTAGGAGAGTGGTTTTGGGAGTGGAAGGGGAGAAGTAACTTGTTTGAGAGAGAGAAGTGTGTCTTTAATGAACTGCTGAATGTTGTAAATAGGTACCTTTTGAGAAGAGTCGAGGAAGACACTTGGAGGTGGTCTCCGGCAGAAAACGAACGTTACAAGACGAAGGAGGTGTACGGTTGACTATTTCGGATGATACAACTAATGATAGAAAGGAATGAGAGGAATTCAAAATACTTTGGAATAAATGGGTCCCCCATAAAGTCAGGATACACACATGGAGAACAATTTGTGAGAGGTTATCAATGATCACAGAACTTCAAAAAAGAAATATCATCCTAAAGAGTTGGGATTGAAATGCGTCAGGGGGATCAGAAACCAGTACGTGGTCTTGCGATCGCGAACAAATCGATCGTCGGCTTCGAGGATCTAGGTCGAGGTGGCGGTGGAAGAAGGCGGACACTGTCGGCAGCAGCTCTCGTTGAGGGATTTCTTGGGTGGTGGCCATGGCCCGAATTTCTTGGGCAAGACATGGAGGAGATTAGAGGGAGAGAGAGTCAAATTTCTTGAGAAAGAAGAGATAAATTAAAAATGAGATGAGAATGGGATTGACCTATTTTGATGGTTGGGTGACGCAAGGGTAGGACGGGTATTTAACTACTTATTTTGAACCTAATTTAAATACTAACTAAAGTGTGCACCACTATCTATAAATATATAATAGAGCTAGGATTTCTTTATTTAGTTTTGGAGGGAACTTTTTAAGACCGTTGATCATTATTTCATCTTTTAATCATCACCGTTCGTTTTTGTTCTATGTAGCAATGTTTTAGGAGCAAGTAATTTACTTATGATTTGCTACTAATTAGGAGCCGTTACAATTTGTGGCCTATATATACTGCTAGATTGTGAATGTGCTAACCATAGTTTGCAGATCCATATATGTTTATTGTAATATTTAGGATAATTAGCATCATCTCTATAATGTTCTTATAGAGTAACATATATTTTGGTTTATTTGTATAGAAATTATACGTAGGTGTAATTTTTCTGTAATGTGTAAATATTATGTTTTAGTTAGGTTCCGATTGTTGTTTGCTAGATTTGAAGATATTTGTGGTAATCTTCAAGAAATTTACCAGAGATTTTGACGAATGTTTTGAAGATTTGAAGAATGCTTTAAAGATTGTTATGAAGATTTGAAGGTATTTATTTATTTTGTATGGATTTTGGTCCAATAATTATTTGCAAGATATTAACATATTAGAGATCCATAACAATTTTAGAGTTTTTTTTTTTTATTAGATTTGTAACGATATTCATCAAACATGTATTATAATTTTAGTAAATTATGTCAATTTTGTGGAGTATATGATTTTTATATTATTTGGAATCTATTTTTATATTGAGCTCACATTATGAAATTTTAATTGGTTTGCAGTATTAATTCATCTAATATTTATTTTTATATCGATCTACTATTATGAAATTTATTTTTTAATGTTAAAAATATGTAATGACTCATTAATTTTATATATCATAGATATAATTTTACATTATATAAAACAATCATTGAACCAAAATGAATATAAATTTATTCACAATTAACTTATATGCATATCATACACAATATCATTTAGGAACGAAATTTAAAGAAAATATATTTTGACTTCATACAAATGTTTTTTTTTATAATGCCATTTATAACTTTTATGTAATGAATAGATCAAATTTATCACTTTTGATGGATACATGTATAATATTAATTAATAAAAATTAATTAATAACCATAAGGTATTCCATAAGGTATTCATTGTATTCAAATATGATTAACATCATTGTTATAATGTCTCGCACACTACTCTTAAAAAAAATTGTGATGAAGCGCTCTTCCTTAGTTATATATCTTTCTTATTTTACAATTAATGTGAGTATTAATCTTGCCATATATGAGTACTTAAGTAGTTTATTTTAAAAATATTTATTTATTTAGATGATATATTCATTTACTTAATTATTTATTAGAAATAGTCTAAATTTGGTAATGAGAGAATGCCGGATTTATCTTGCGTTATATTCAATATTATACAATCATCATCTTTATTTAATTTAATTCATAGTAAATTTAGATGATCAATGAAAAAATTAGATCATATTTCGCCCACATCCCATAAAATTAGTAATATAACTTCTCATCCCACTTCACACGTAAATCATAAATTTTGTCATACAATTTTTATTTATTATTTTTTATAAATTTCGTTTTAAATTTTTGGTATCTAAAACAATTATCTAAACAATAATTGGTATATTTACTTAATGATTAGTATATTAAATTAAAATCATATGAAAATTTTAAAATTTACCTGTGAAGTAAGATGAAAATATTAATTTCCTTAATTTTATGGGATGTGGGGTAAGATATAATTCAAATAAAATAATTATCAAATTAATTTAATTTAATTAAAAAAGAAAGATGATGATAGATTTTAAAATGTAAACTCACGTATTTCAATCCAAAAGGAGCCTATCATGCTCCATACCAAAACTATGAAGGTTTCAATTGTTGAATGAAAAATAAGAGATATGAGTAATTATTTGACTTCAGAAAAGTGAAAATATACCATTAACATATTTTAAGGGAATTAGTCGACCCATTCCCTAAAATGGAGTAAAGTGATAATTCAATATATACCATAATTAAGTTTGGAATGTTACTATATTACAATATTTTTTAATTATTGAAAAACGATAATTATTTTTGGATTTTTTTAATTAATATATATTTTTAAAATTAATGTATTGATAATGTGTATAGGTTGAGTTTGTATCCTATATATATTTGATTTAATCTATAATCGGTTATTATAATTAACATAAAAATAATAAAATTTTACTGTTCAAATCTTGGGTTTTCACATTTTTAAATAGAAAAAATGATTTATCTTTCAATAATTTTAGATTTATATTTTTATTACTTAATTTTCATATTATCCTGAAATTTTGTTGCTAAATTTATTATTGTTAATTTTGTTTTTATATCAATTACTTAATTAGTTTTCTTTTCTAATTTATTTATATGATTTATTTGAAATTTAGTGTAAATTTTCATTCATAAATTAAAATACAATATCCAAATTTTTGTTAAAGATTTTTTTTCATCTATAAGCCCAAGTTGTATATTCATATAACATATGACTCATTGTAATAATACATATATTTCTAATTAAATTAAATAATTTTATGTTGACAAGTATATTTCAGCTAAAATATTAACATTTCAACTAATATATTTGTGTTACAAATTCTAATAAGCACCAGACAAATTGAGGCCGAATTAGCTTGAATCAATGCAAATCGGACCAAAATTTAGCTTGAATTTTAAGTCAATTCGGGCCAATTAGCCCAATTTAGGTTGATTTTGCCTCAATTTGCCATTTTTTAAGTCATTGTCCTTAATTTTACAACCAAAAATATTATCATCCTTATTTGTCAACCCCATAAGTTATTGTCCTTAAATGTGAACGTGAAATATTTAAATGTTGAGTTGAACCTTTTCTATTATTTTAAGTCACATACTGTTTTAAGTTTCTTTAGTTGGTAAAGTAAATTCATCCCAGTATAAGTTTTCAAAATTTTACTATTGAAGTAGATGAGAAATTGATTTTAGAAGTAAGTGAGAAAGGAAAAGATGTGTATAAAATTATTATATTATATATAGATGAATACGTAGTTGAGTTTTGTTAAATTGAGAGATTAATTATGCAAAATGCTTTTAATATTTGAGTTATCTTACTTCTTTTAGTTTTCAGTGTCGATTTGATTTTAATGGGTAATTTGTGAGAAAAAAATGTGAATACAATCCTATCTTCACAATAATATCATTGTGTTCATGTATTTACTATTTTCTTTTGTGAAAACATGCAACGTTTTGGTGAAATTATTTATCTGTTCTCAATATAAATATAAATACATTTATTTAAATATTATCCGAACAAATTTTAGATATATGAAGTCTATGTAGAGTTTTCTATGATGTTTATCTTATAATTAAACACAATAACATATATTCTCTTTAAATATGTCTATTAATATAATTATCTACGTACCTATATGAAAAGTGAAGATTTAATTCATCCTAACTGAACACTTCATTATCTAGAACAAACATTATATTTTTGTAAAAATTCCAAAAATATTCAAATAAGAAACAATCTAAAAAATATGGGTAATTGCAAATAAAATTACAATCTAATTAAACTTTTGAGTATTTGCAAATAAAATTTAAACTTAATATTTTTTTCAATTTGAACCAACGAGCAGATTTGTTCCTGTCCGGAAATGATGTATCACCTACCTGACAATGAAATAATTAATTGTATTATTATGTATAAATTAGTTCGAATGATAATGCATAATTGATTGTCATATTCGAGAAGACATAAATTTGTCCAATGGTTAGAATTGCTTATAATTTTAAATTGAGATTTTATTTGTAAAGATCAAAAGTTTAGATTAAATACAATTCACAATTTTTTCTAATTTTTATTTTTTTAGCGTGACTATTCACCCACATTAATTTGCTAAGTTGACCCACTTACTTTCCATATAAAAATCACCATAATTAAAAATACTAATATACCCTTTACATTAAAACAAATAGTAAATTTACTTAAATAACACACCCACCTTATATCACACTCACATACAAATTCTAATAACTCGCGCAAAAAATATCTCCTCTCAATCTTGAAAAATAATAATCAAAATATCAAGGTAATTCAGTCATCTTAAAATTTAAATTCATTTCTTTAAGCCCCTAAAAAACCTATGATAATTGAAGCAGAAAGCATCACATTAATTGACATGAACTCCCCAGATCCCTATTGGCCGTAGTTAGTTAAGTGGGGATTTTTTTTTTATTAACAATAGTATTTGTTGATAGGCGAACATCATCTAAATATGGAGCGAACAATTATTGAAGTCTAAAACAAAGAAAATCACTATTTGGGCGCATTAACCAACCTGGGAGGTGTATGAAGTGACGAACAACTCTCCCGACGAACAACTAATGGGCGAACAGGTATTAAGGCCCGGGACCAAGAATGAGCCAACTGTGGAGTCATCCATGAAGAACAACTTGGTCAGAATATGATACAACAAATAGCCAAGGAGGTGTGTACAAGTGAACAAAGGACAAAGATCCCAAAGTCAAGCTAAACAAAGGCATAAGGCGAACAACTTCCCAAGTACAACCTCAAGAGGCGAACAACTTTCGGTTGGAGAATCAACAAGATCCATCAAGCCGACCTAGGCGAACAACAATGAGTCCGAGATAAGACCAAAGAAGACTTTGTAACTAAGATTTAGCTTAGATAAGGTCAAACTAGAGTCAAAGGACACATGTCAAGCATGCAGGCTAGGGAGACCAAGAGTCAGAGACACCTCCTGCTTGCTCGTCTCTATAAATAGTTGCTCTCCAGCTTATGAAATACAAGAAAAAATTCATAAACACTCCCAAACACACACAAGTACACCTTAACGCGCACGCATACGAAATTATTTCAATTTCGGTTTTCATATATCCGAATTCGATAACTTAAACCCCGATTTACCATTTACGGTGGTAATCAATCACACGTTATTGATTGGTGACGTAAAAACGGGTTAAAACAGCCATTAATCCTCACGATTAGATTCGTTCACCAACAATTTGGCGCTAGAAGGAGGGTTCGAACCTCCGGTTTAGTGTGATTACTCAAGAACTTCAAGTTGAAGACTTGAAGATTCAAAGGAAATCTCAAGAAATATTTGGAGATACAAACAAGAGTGTTCTTGGTGTTCTTGGTGTTCTTCAATTTAAAAATTAAGAAATAATTTAAATTGAAATGCCTCAATCTAAAGAGACCCAAGGATCACGTTTGTCGAAGAGAGCATCTCAGACCCGAGCCACGTCGGCCGACCACCAGGACCGTGACCCAAGACATGCGAACAGGTCACAGCATACAGCCATAACACATAACCTCCCCCCTGAGATGGAGGCTTTGGCGAACAACCCCAACGAGTTAGCCAAAACCATTGCTGCTCTCCAGGCCCTCCAGAGGCAACAAGAGCAGGTTAAGCCAACACAAGCAAGGCCAAGGGACAAGTCCCCAGAAGTTAGACCCAGGACCACTAGGGGCGAACAGCGAGAGGTTGATAGTGCCCAAGTCAGACGGAACAAGGGAAAGGCCAAGGTGAACGACCAACAAGAAGTACAGGCTGAGTCTGGTCGCGGACGAACAACTATGTCTAGCCATGGGACAACACGTTCTAGTGCCCAAGACAGGCTTAGCCAACCTCAACGGGAAGCTGCTCGCCGGGGAGCAGAAGACGGGCGAGCAACTTTTGAACAGCCTCGCCCATCAGTCCATGAAAGGATCACCCTGTCAGCCTTCAGGCGCCTAGGGCCAAATGCGGCGAACAACATTAGGAGGCAAGCCCAGGAAGTGCCCACTCCAAGCGAGGGACTGCGACGAGCAGAAAGGTTAATGCCTTTGCTCGCCGAACAGCCTCCAAGTCAGGGGGCACCTCTTGATGAATTATCAAGCCTAAGGAGGGCTGTGGAGAACATGCAAGGGCAACTAGACCAACAGAGGGGGATGGGAGCGATCAGCATGCCATCCTCACCTTTGGCAGCTCACATTTTGAAAGCCCCGATCCAGAAAAAGGTTCAATTTCCAGCAAGCATTCAATATGAGGGCATCACTGACCCCCGGGTCCACTTAACAAAATATACGGACTACATGGTCTCCGTGGGGGCCAGCGATGCCACTCAATGCCGGAATTTTCCCTTAACACTGGGCGATCGGGTTCACAAGTGGTTTTCATCAATGCCGCCGGCATCAATCCACTCGTTCGTCCAACTAAGTCGAGAATTTCTTTCTCACTTTTCAACGGCGGGGTCGTATCTTTCCCAAAAACACCGGCTATCAGATTTAAGACAAAATGATGATGAAACTGACCGGGCGTTTATGGAAAGATTCGATAAAGTTTTGCTAGAAGGAGAACCGGTGAGCGAAGATACAAAGATCGTCGCTGTGATGGCCGGATTGAAAAAAGGGTCGAAGTTATGGAATGAGGTACGTCTGAAGTGCCCAAAGACTTATGCCGAGTTCAGAAACCAAGCTAGTATTTTCGTTTCCATGCACGAGGCCCTACAAACAAATTTAGGGGAGAACAAAGCTGATCCTAAGGAGAATAACAAAAAGCCCGTCGGGACAAGCTACAGGGTCCCGAAAAACATGAAAGCATTCACTGAAGGATCGGATTTGAAAGAAAAATTGAACCAAGTATTGACAGTATCAGTTGATACTGTGTATGAGAGCGTAAAGGAGAAAGAGTTGCTCTCCCCACCACGTAAAATCCGCCAGGATACTGGCAAACTCAACCCGAACAAGTATTGTGCCTACCATCAAAGTGTGGGGCATTTTACAAGTGAGTGTAGAGATTTGCTCAAACAACTCTGGCGATTTTATGAGGAGGGAAAGCTCTCCGATTTCGTTAAAAGGCAACCTGGGAAAAGAGCTCGGGAAAACAACTCAGAAGACGAAGAGGATGGTCAACCTCAGAGAAACAACAAACCCGGGCGACCAGTTCCCAGTATGCCAGCTCAACCTTTAGAAGACCTGTTCATGATGGAACCCGCAGGTCCCGCAGGAGGGTGTTTTGATGGACAACCACCTGACTCTAACCGGAAGAGGAAAGCGGAGCTACGAGCGATTGGCCAAGTACAAGAGATGGGAGTTAAGCCGTCTATCATGCAAACGGCAGAATTAACTTTCACCGAAAAAGACCTTGAAGGCGTCTTAACTCCGCACAATGATTCGCTCGTAATCTGTGCCAAGATTATGGGGACCAGAGTCCACAGACTGTTGGTGGACACCGGAGCCTACACGAACATCTTATTCAAGAAGACCCTCGATAATCTGGGAGATTATTCGGGTTATGTTCGGAATACAACACATAGAATTGTAGGCTTCGGAAATGCTGTGACAACGCCGTTGGGAATTGTAACATTAGCTGTACAACTTGTAACGGCCAATGAACCCGAAAGAAATATAACAAGAATGGTAGATTTCTTGGTTGTAGACCAGGAGTCGACCTATAACGGGTTTCTTGGCCGACCTTTTCTTAATGAATTTAAAGCTGCGTGTTCCACTTACCACTATTGTTTGAAATTTCCAACAGCTAGTGGAACAGGCACAATTAAGGGAGACCAACGGAGAGCACGAGAATGCGTTCAACAGCTACGAGCAAAATTTGTACAAATATCCATGATGGAAGCAGCAAGTTATCCCATCGACGAACCATCAATACTGAACAATATGATGGACATAGACGACCACATGGATGCGGACGAACAACACTTGAACGAGCAAGTGTTGGACGAACAACTCGTTACCACCCGGGAGGAGTATCCATCTGACGAACAACGAGGGGGTGATGACGAACAACCTTCAGTAGAAGACTTGGAGGGCCAAGTACGAACGAACAACAATGGGACGGAGCCAACTGATGATCTTGAACCCCGCCTGGGGGCAGAGCCAATGGACATCGAAAATGATTCCAACCCTGAGGAACCCATACTTGATCCCCGTTGGAAGGGACAAAAACGACGAGCAACTCCAGTCGAAGAGCTGGAGGCGTTCAAAGTTAATCCCAACAACGAGGATCTTGAATTATTCATAGGATCTGAGCTCCCAGAGCCTTACAGATCCCGAATGAAAGAGTTCCTCACCAAGAATCTAGATGTCTTCGCTTGGTCTCATGCAGATATGGTGGGGATAGACCCGAAACATGCTTGTCATAAGCTGAACATAAATCAAGCAAAAAAGCCCGTCCATCAAAAGCGAAGGAAGTACGGCCCAGACAAATATCAAGCGTTGAATGAAGAAGTTAAAAAGCTGCTAGACAACGATCTGATCCGTCAAGCACTTTGTCCACAATGGGTAGCAAACCCTGTGCTGGTGAGAAAATCGAACGGAACCTGGAGGCTATGCATAGACTTTACAGATTTGAATGCAGCATGCCCGAAGGACAACTTTCCTCTCCCGCACATCGATCAATTGGTGGACAGCACTGCGGGTCACGAGATGCTAACATTCATGGATGCTTTTGCAGGGTATCATCAAATCCCAATGCATCCTGACGATCAAGAAAGCACAGCTTTTTATACTAACAAAAACTTGCTGTGCTGGAAGAGAATGCCATTTGGCCTCATAAATGCTGGAGCAACATATCAAAGACTGGTGAACAAGATGTTTGATCAACAAATTGGAGACACGGTTGAAGTCTATGTAGACGATATCGTGGTCAAAAGTCCCAAGAAGGAAGACCATCTTCAACATCTGACTCAAGTGTTCGAAATTCTTCGACACTATAACATGAAGTTGAATCCAAAGAAAAGTAGCTTTGGAGTCCATTCAGGGAAATTCTTGGGTCATCTTGTTAGCCAGCGGGGAATTGAGGCCAACCCTTCAAAAGTTAAAGCCATCCTGGATATGCAGCCACCACGTTCAGTGAAAGAAGTGCAAAGACTCACCGGGTGCCTAGCAGCGTTGAACCGGTTCATATCCAGGTCGGGGGACAAGTGCCGTCCATTCTTCGAGGCCGTCAAAAAATGGAAGTTTGCATGGACTAACAACTGCCAAGCGGCTTTCGATCAACTTAAAGACTACCTGGGAGATGTCAAAATCCTATCAAAACCAATCCCAGGAGAAAAGCTCTTTCTATACTTAGCCGCATCAGAAGTTGCCATCAGTTCTGTTTTGGTGCGGGAGGACGGCAAGTTCCATCAACCAATCTATTACGTCAGCCAAGCTTTACACGAAGCAGAGATCAAATATGCCCCAACCGAAAAGCTGGCGTATGCTTTGGTCATGAGCGTGAGAAAGTTACGACCATACTTCTTTGACCATCAAGTCGAAGTTCTAACAACTTTCCCGCTCAGGCAAATTCTCCATCGCCCCGACACTGCAGGTCGTCTTTTAAGATGGTCACTGGAAATTAGCCAATTCGGGGTGACCTATGCTCCTCGAACGGCGATCAAAGGGCAAGCATTAGCCGACTTTATAGCCGAACTAACTTTCCCACCAGATCCGACGAGAGGACTTGATCATCCTTGGCATCTCTATGTGGACGGATCATCAACCAACATAGCCTCGGGGGCAGGAGTAGTATTAATAAGTCCAAACAGACAAGTATTCACCTCGGCAATCAGATTTGGCTTCATGGCAACCAACAACGAAGCTGAGTATGAAGCTCTTATTGCTGGTCTCCACCTATCCCTCGCAGTTGGTGTCAGACACTTGCAAATATTTGGCGATTCACAATTGATCGTGAACCAAGTCCGAGGTGAATACGAAGCAAAAGATGATCACATGATCGAGTATCAACGGATTGTTGCTCACCTGATGTCCATGTTGCAGCAAGTTTTCATACAGCAAATTCCAAGGACGAGCAACACTCAAGCAGACGCGCTTGCCCGACTAGCAACGAGTGAAGGCCCCATAGAGTTGGCAGATATTATAGTTACAAAGATGAAAGATCCATCAACAGTAAGTTATAATGTCAATCAACTCGACGATCAAACCAGCGAAGAAGAAGACTGGAGAACAAGTATAGTCAAATACTTGAGAAATGGGGAAAAACCAAACAACCCTTTTGAAGCTGCCAAGCTAATAAAGCGAGCCGCCAGATATACTCTGGTGGGTGAGCAACTTTACAAAAGGGGAATATCAATCCCACTTCTCAAGTGTTTGCCTAGGGGGCAAGGGCAAGCGGTACTTGAAGAGATACATGCTGGAGTATGTGGAAATCATACTGGGGGGCAAGCTTTGGCATACAAGACAATCAGACAAGGCTATTATTGGCCGACCTTACGTCAAGACGCAATCAAAAAAGCCAAAACTTGCCATCAATGTCAGATTTTTGCCCCAGGCATCCATACCCCGGCTCAGGAACTTGTGTCAGTATACAGCCCATGGCCTTTTGCAAGATGGGGGATGGACATCATTGGTCCTTTCCCGGCTGGAGTTGGAAATGTTCGATTCGCCGTCGTGGCAGTCGATTATTACACAAAGTGGGCGGAAGCAGAGGCTATGGTGAATATAACACAGCAGAAGATGATCAACTTTATTTGGAAGAACATTGTCTGTCGTTTCGGAGTTCCACAGGCAATTGTGACAGACAATGGTCCACAGTTTGATGGACAAGAGTTGAGAGAATTCTGTACGAAGTGGGGGATCAAGAAACATTACTCCACACCTTATCACCCCCAGTCGAATGGACAAGTTGAAGCCGTAAATAAAATCATAAAGCATACATTAAAAGTGCGACTGGCGGAGAGTAAAAGCAGTTGGTCTACAGAACTTCCGGAAGTCTTATGGGCATACAGAGTTTCTCCCAGGTCGAGCACCGGAGAAACACCCTTTGCAATGGCTTTCGGAACAGAGGCTGTAATACCAATTGAGTTAGAGGCCACTACATTCAGGACGACCAACTTTGATGAACAGGCGAACAACTCTGCTCTAAATGCTGAATTGGATTTGCTCGAAGAAAAAAGATTGAATGCCGAGCTAAAGAATGCCACATACAAGCAGCGAGCAGAACGTTACTATAATTCCCATGTAAAAGTTAGGGAATTCAGAGTTGGAGATTTGGTTCTAAGAAAGTTGCTCGCCCAACCTCCAGGCGTATTGGGACCAACTTGGGAGGGCCCGTATCGTATAACAGAAAAATACGTCAATGGCGTGTACGATATTGAAGACATGGAAGGCAAGCTGGCCCAATACTCCTGGAATGCTGTGCATCTAAAGAAGTACTATCAATAAAGTTGGGCGAACAAATGTCTTGGGGGGCAAGGGATGCGTATGAGTTGAAGGAAGGCTAAGAAGGCAGCTAAAAACTTGCCTAATTTTTTAAAATTTTCTTAAGTATAGATTCAAAAGTTGCTCGGCACGTTGAATAGTCTGGTGCTAGTGCTTTTGATTTTATAGATAGAGTTGCTCGGCAAAATATTATAAGCGAGCAAGTTTTAGTTTGTGTTTAAAGTTGTTCGTCAGATTGTATATGATAGTGATGGACAGTCTTATAACACTTGTAATTATTTTGCAATGTAAATATAATAGTTGTTCGCCAAAAGAGGAAAAATCCAAAAGCTCGAGGTACAAGTCCATTTAAAGGTTGTTCGTTTTACAAATGAACAGAACCTAAGGACCAAAGCCACTTAAAGGTTGTTTGTTTTTTAAAATGAACAGAACCTAAGGCTAAACCCTGATTCCACTAAAGGCAATGTTCAATTCGAACAAAAGCCCAATACTATATGTCATAATTGTAAAAGCATTGACAGAAATGTAAAGGCAATTGACATATATAAGAAAATGAGCGAACATGAGAAAGACATTTTCCATTAAAGAAAGGCATTAAGCCCCAAAAATAGTACAAGCTGGAAGCAGCCATTACAAGTACTACAAAAAAGGAGCGAGCAACTACTACAAAAGAAGAAAAGAAAAAAGCTAAGTCCTAAAAACTACTGCTGTTCGGCGGGAGGAGGATCTTGAGGTTGCTCGGCAGAGGGGTCGACAATCATGTCCCGAGCAAGGTCTTCAGCCGCCTTATCCTCCGCTTCTTTAGCACTTTGCTCGTCCGCGGCAGCCGGTTCATCTTCTTGCTCGCCATCATCAACAATTGGTGGAGGATGAGTGATGGTGATGCTGGGGTCGAGTTTATCCAGTTTAACCCCCAGCACAGCCAAATCCGCCAATTGGATTTTGACGTTGTTCGGCGGAGGATAGTTCTCGAGGAACTCATTCAAATCCTTAGCCATCTCCTCCACCATCTCCTTGTAGTCATAGGCATCAGCCGTACGGATGCTGTCCGCGTAGGCACAAATATATCCAAGGTTGGAGATGGGACCGGTGCGAGTTTGAACCTCCTCTTCAAGTTGCTCACGGGTAAAGAGGTTGGCTTCTGCTTCCCGGAGACGAGCATTCTCCGCCTCAAGCTCAGCAATTCTTTGTTCGGCCGAAGTCAATCTCTTCTCCCCCTCACCGAGCAAATTCTCCTTATCCTTCAGCTCTTTGGACATGGCCTGAATCTCTTCAAGGCGCTTGTGCTCAGCATCAATGTAAACATTGATCTGGTTGTTAAGGCGAGCAATCTTGGCCTCATATTGGCTCACCAGGCCATCTTTTTCTTCAGAGAGTTGCCGAGCTGTACTAGCATAATGGCGAGCAGACTCTTCCTGCTCGGCAACTTGGGCGATTGCCCTTTGGGCAGTGACGAGGCCGTTGGCGACGAGCATCATCGAGAGATGGAGATTGTCCATCTGCCCCTGCTGAAGGATGGCCTTGTCCAGGGGACGCGTCCAGGCCCGGGCGACCAACTCTGTCGCCTTGCGAACATGTTCGCCGGGAATCTCCCTTATGTTTACGGGAGTCTTCGAGCAAGCGTACTGATGTACAACACTTGCTCGGCCGGGATAATCATCGGCACGGTATCTGCAAACAAAAAAGCAATTGATACTTAGAAAAATAAAAAAATGGATGAAAGTTGTTCGGCAAGAGAGGATAGATACTTACTCGGCAAACTTCCGATCGTCCCATCCAAGGAACGTAAGATCTTCTGGGCCACGGAGCGAGCCTACATCTTTGCTCGCCTTCCCCGACCTTTCCGTGGGCTCCCCAGAACGCCTTATAGCATCCTCTTCGTGGCGAGCATGGCTTTCGCCCACCTTTTCTTTCCCCTTGCCGGGGACGTCTCCGGCCAGTGGGGTCCCATCAGCCTTCTTAAGGCGCTTGCCACCACGAGGTGGGGAGACGGGAGGAGACCGAATCTGAACTGGGGGGGCAGCCGGTCTTGGAACTTTAGCCCCCTCAGGCCTGTTCGACATGGCGAGCACGGCTTGTGGAGGGTCCCCTCTCCTTTTCTTCCCTCTTGGTGGCCCCATTTCAAGGACCCTCTGTTCAAGAAGAGCGTAGCTTGGGGGAACGGCGACTGTTACTTGCTCGGCTAAAAAAAAAAAAAAAAAAAAGGCGAGTTAGGAAGTTAAAATTAGACGAGCAAGTTAAACATGTTAACGACGAACAAAACTTGAGCAGGGAGTTAGGAATTTCCATACCAGGGGGCACCTCAGCTTGAGCCTCCAAATGATGTGGGTAAGTCAAAAGGCGAGCAGCTTTTTGACACCTTGATCGGCAGAGATAGTCTATAGTTCTATCTGCTTTATTGCGGAGGCCGACCAAGCACGAAGTAAACAGGAACTCGGAGTTCAACTCCTCTTCTTTCGAATCCCACTTGGGTAGACGAGGGCCTGCGAACAAACAAAAAAAATTAAATTAGAACAACTGTCCAAAGGCGAGCAAGAATTGAACTTACGTTTCAGTTTTCCATAGGCTGCTGGAGAATTTATTCGTCCAGGGCCGCCGTGTGGACCAGAAGATGCTCGCCAGTCACCCCCAATCCAGAAGAAGTGCTGTTTCCAATCACGAATCTTGTTCGGCACCTCTTCCACCATTTTCAACCCAGTCCTGGCCTTGAGGTAGTGATAGCCATCTTCTCCTCGGGGGCAACTTGTGATTGTCATCAGGTAGTTGATCTCTTCCGCAGTGATCCGATCAACGTACCCCTCCAAAGCGAACAGGCACATGGAGCCCAAAAGGTTCATCCACCCAATTGGAGTAATTTGGGTGATGGCCAAGTTGGTCGCCTCCAGGAATCGACCAACAACAGGTGGAAGAGGTAACTTCAACCCAGCAATCAAGGTGTGGATGTTGATCGCCGTGCATCCGGGAGGTGGGCGATCAGCTCTTTCCTTTCTCCGAGGAGCCCACATGTAGATATCATATGGGATCTTATAGTCTTTCCGGATGGAGTCCAGTTCATCTTCGCGAACAACACTCTTGATCTTGCTCGCCTGGTAATCAGTCTTCACCTTGTCCATTATTTGTCTTTGTGGACGAGGAAAGCTGTTCGCATACCTTTCAGCATATGCTCGCCATTCGAATAGGCGAGCAACCCCAGCCGGGATCTCACTTTCCCGCATCCTTGGGGATGGAAAATTGATACCCTCCAAAAATTCACGAGTGAGCTCGTTGAGATCTGGATCTTCAGATTCGGCAGAAGACGAAGAATTTTCGTCCCGATTTTTGTTCGCCACAACCGTTAGTTCTCTCCCAGATGGGCCCACACCGGTGTCCTCCACAGAGCGAACCACAGAATCCACGTGAAGATCCGACGCCGAGGAAATCTCGAAGGGAGGTTGATCGACGGGGATCGCGACTGGAAAGAGTGGGTCTAAGGTCTCCTCAGTCTTATTGCTCGAGTGCGAAGACATAGAAGAGGAAGAAAATTCCAGGCGGCGGTAGAAAGAGTTGCAGACGGCGGCGTTGTCCCGGAGAAGACGATGGCGCTCTAACCCACACGGCGGCGATGGCGTTTTCGAGAGAAAAAGTAAAGAAAAGAAAAGAAATAAGAGGATAACTACCTTGTTTCAAAGATTGGAGGCCAAACGCTGGAAGAATAGATGCCGGAGAAGCTTGGAATCGCCGGAGGAAGGAAGGATTCGCCGGAGCACTGTTGCAAGAGGGGGAAAAGTGGGAAAAATTTCAGTTTTCCCACTATTTATACCCCAAGCAAAAACGGGGTCCCAGGCGTAATTTTCCGAAAGTTCTGGGGCTCAACTGGAAGAAGGCGGGGTAAATTCCGAGCTAAACTAGAAGATGAAGGACCTATAAACAATTATAGGGGCGCGTCGCCTTGGGGCTGCTCGCGCGTGAGCGGCGCGCAATCATTGCGCTGGCGTCATCTTCGTGATCTCCCCAGATCATGGGAAGACGAAACGGTTATTCCAACATTGCTCGTCACAGAGATGCTGTTCGTCCAAATCTTGGCCAAGACGATATCCTAACTACAGTTGCTCGCCGCAAAATTACTCGTCTGATGCAACATCTAGTCAGGATAGGGGGCAATTGTTGATAGGCGAACATCATCTAAATATGGAGCGAACAATTATTGAAGTCTAAAACAAAGAAAATCACTATTTGGGCGCATTAACCAACCTGGGAGGTGTATGAAGTGACGAACAACTCTCCCGACGAACAACTAATGGGCGAACAGGTATTAAGGCCCGGGACCAAGAATGAGCCAACTGTGGAGTCATCCATGAAGAACAACTTGGTCAGAATATGATACAACAAATAGCCAAGGAGGTGTGTACAAGTGAACAAAGGACAAAGATCCCAAAGTCAAGCTAAACAAAGGCATAAGGCGAACAACTTCCCAAGTACAACCTCAAGAGGCGAACAACTTTCGGTTGGAGAATCAACAAGATCCATCAAGCCGACCTAGGCGAACAACAATGAGTCCGAGATAAGACCAAAGAAGACTTTGTAACTAAGATTTAGCTTAGATAAGGTCAAACTAGAGTCAAAGGACACATGTCAAGCATGCAGGCTAGGGAGACCAAGAGTCAGAGACACCTCCTGCTTGCTCGTCTCTATAAATAGTTGCTCTCCAGCTTATGAAATACAAGAAAAAATTCATAAACACTCCCAAACACACACAAGTACACCTTAACGCGCACGCATACGAAATTATTTCAATTTCGGTTTTCATATATCCGAATTCGATAACTTAAACCCCGATTTACCATTTACGGTGGTAATCAATCACACGTTATTGATTGGTGACGTAAAAACGGGTTAAAACAGCCATTAATCCTCACGATTAGATTCGTTCACCAACAGTATTGGTCTCTGTTAAAAAGGAGTTGATGCATATGAATCCTCTAGATTTAAGGTAGTATAAGTTTGATCGTATATTATCTCAAGTTAGTGATCTATATGAAGAAATCTAAGGAAATCGTGGACTGTTGCAAAAGCATGCGAAGTTTACGCAACCTGTTTTCATATAATCGTTTGCTTTGACATGTACAAATGCTAAAACTGACATTAAAAAAGTGTGGCAAATTGTGTTGAAAGACGGTCTTTCCTCTTGGTAGTGGTGGGTATGTTTACCTTTTAATTAATTAATTGGTGGATCATGGATATGATGTTTGTATTAAATAAATGGTGAACATGTTATACTTAGTGGGGTGGGTGTAAATAAATTTTAGGAATATAATTGTAAATTTAAAGTGGGTATATTAAGTAAAATTTAAAAATAAGTAAAATATTAGGTGAGTGAACTAAGTAGTGGGTTGACAAAGTAAATTAGTGGGCTTGAATAGCTTTGCCTTTTTTTTTTTCTATCTTCTTAAAACTTTTCTTTAGGTTTTAACTCTTTCCTTTTTCAGATTGTCGTTATATTTTCAATAGCCATATATGGACTTGATATATCAAATATCAGACGCAACATTAATTCATCAATATACATTCTATTTCAGCAGTTCAACATTTAGATTCAAGATAAAGATATTAGTACCACAATCATTTGTAGGCTTCTTTTTTCTAAAAAAAAAAAAAAAAAAAGACGCTGATTACAAATATACCAAAGAATATTTTAAAAAAATTGAGGGAAAATATGAAAATGATATGTAATCAATCTCTTACATTTAATTCTATTTTATATACACGAAAAACTTACACACCATAAAAATTGCATAATTATTATGTACACTGATAAATTTACTTATTAAATTAATAAATAAAATTAATATGTACAGTTTCAAGACATACTCTTTTCATTTTGTTACTTAATAAATTTACACTATCTCATGTGAGATGTATAGTGTCACAAGGGTATGTCTCAGAATTATATTTTTATTGTATATATCTAACACGTATATATTTTGCTTTTATAAAAACATTATATCTAAGATTATAATTTCATTGGTTAAGATTATAAAATCTCTTCAAATTTTTTTTTATGGGTAAAATCTCTTCAAAGTTACCTAAAGAAGGTAAACGAGGCTTGATAGATGGCAATATCAATCTGTCATGTCCTGATTCGTGCTATTTAGGTCACCCCTACGGGGCGAATTTGAGTATCACTCCAGCTTTTAACCCGTTTTAATCTTTAATTGTAATGTGTGTGTGTGTGTGTATATATATATATATATATATATATATATATATATATATATATATATATATATATATATATATATATATGATAGAATATTTTGGCAAAATTATCCTATATGTTAGAAAAGATGATGAAAATGCCCTTTATGTTTTCTACTTTGTGGAAATGTCCATTATATTTTCAAAATTTGACAAAATTGTCCCATAGCCGGCTTGAATCAGTTTGTAACCGATATGCATTGACGTGACGATATATTTTGAAAAAAACATACCCTTTATCTTTCCATTATTTGATGATAATGCCCTTTATATTTTATAATAAAAAATATGGAATGAAAATATAGAAAACTATTTAATAATTTTTTTTTAAAATTTAAAAATAAAGTATTTGAATTCAGTATTTCATCTATCCTCATTTCCTATTAGTTGAAATACCTTTAAATAATAAAAAATTAGTGATTTCAATATAAAAAACTATTTAATATATATTAACTATAGTATCAAATTATTTTAAAATATTTGAAAAGTATATACCAAATTATTTTTTAAATATAAATATTTTTGAAATATAAGAATTAACATTATAAATATATAAAATTAATTTAAATATACTATTAGCACAGATATAAAATTAATTTACATATATAAATGACAATTTAAAAAAAAAAAGTACTTAAATCCAAAATTGATTTAAAATATATATTGCATATATAAGTTATCATTTAAATGTAAAATACCAAAAATTCTCAATTGTAACTTATATTATTTATTTACCTGAATTATTCATCAATTACAAAAAAAAAAAAAAAATTGATAGGATCCATTTGTATTATTATACGTTTTTTCATAATTGTTAATCACCCGATTATGCGACTTTTCATATTTTAAGTAATTTGTGTATATATTTCTATGATACTATTGTTATGTGCCATTATGGAAGAAGACCCGACTAATATATATACTCTATCGGGAATTAAATATATTTTTAAAATAAAAAAATATATTTAAATAAAGCTGAAATATATTTTATTTTTATGTATTATTCACTAGCATTTTTTAATTATTATAAGAAATTATATAATTTTTTAAATATTATAATGCTTTTTTTAAATCTTAAAATAGTTTTACATGTTTTAAATATATTTTGCTATTTTTAGGATATTTTATAATTGTATTTATTATTTTTATAAATTAATTCTTACTTTAATATAAAATAAAAAATGACATTTTCATCAAATAATAGAAATGTAAAGTGCATTTTTGTAATAAAAAAATATCGACACAATATAGCATACGGGTTATAAACTGGTTGTAGCAGTTTACGAGCCGTTTTTGTCAAGTTTTGAAATCATAATGGACATTTTCACAAAGTGAAAAACATAAAAGATATATTCATCATTACTGCCAACATACAAGACATAATCTAGAATTATCAAAATGCTATGGTGGTTTGTCATTGGACTGGTTATCCATAATTTTTCTGAGCAATCACATCATGTAACCAAAGGTAATTTAAAATTGTTCATTTTATGTAAGACAAAGGAAAAAATCCTGAAGATCGTTTAAATATGTATGTAGAATCTTTAAGGTCAAATTGAATGCACTGATTCGTGACATTCCTCAAAACAAGGCTTTCGACAATGTTATGGAAGGTGCCAAAATTGTAATCTATTTTTATTTAATTTTAAGTATATTATTTTAATTAATTATTAAGATAAACTAAATGCGTAAGCATCTAATATTTCGTATGATTATTTTGCAGTTTTGTATACTGTTGAGTTTCAGAAACATGGGATTGCCTCAACATATCTTGATTTTTCTTGAAAACATAATGATGCTCCTTCAGGTGATGACATTGATCGAGTAATTTCAACTGAATTATCAAATGAGGCTAAAGATAAATAATATTTTGATGATTTTGTGATTTTATGATGCAGGAGCATTCCTTGCATGCCCGATGAAGGCGAATATAAAAAAAAATCCTATTTATTGGAGAAATTACTATGAAAAATCTGTGAAGAAAAAGATGTGGATAATAGATATGTCGTTCCTCACAGTCGATACCTTCTTTTAAATACGGTGTACACATTAATGTTGAGTGGTACAATCTGTCAAGAGCTAATAAATACATATTCAAGTATATCAACAAAGGTCATGATCATGTAACTGCTACATTTGTTGAAATACTTGGGATTCTAACAATTCTACATTTTATGTATTATGACTGTAGACATACTTCTTATGTTAAGTTGTTTGAAGAGTATGTTTGGGTTTTCATCAAAATGTTATATTTTGGGATGCTGATTTCCTGAATTCTGTGTTGGATAGACCAATTGTGAAAACTAACATGTTATTAGCTAAATAACGTGTCTAAAATCTAAACAAGCAAGTGAGTTAACATAAACTGAAATGCCTAAGCTTTTTTTTTAAAAGCTAAAAGATAGGTAGTGACTAGAGAGGCAAAGGAGACTTGCTATTGGTCGTATTTATTATGTACCACCTGGTACTGATGTGGTATATTATTTGAGGGATTTGTTGAATATTGTTATTGAACCTCTATTTTTTTATGATATAAAATAGTTTAATGGAGTAATGCATGCCACATTTCATGATGCCTATTTTGCCAAAGGTTTGTTAGAAGATGATAGAGAATGTGTTTAGTTTTGAACCAGATAGCATTTGGGCATCTACATCGCCCATCAGATCTTTTTTTGTTACTTTTCTCACATCTAGTTCCCTAAGTAATTCGTGTGACATATGAGATAGATGTTGGAAATATCATTTTGATGATATTTTATGCAAGAGAAGGAAGATTTATGTGTTTTTCAGGTATTTTTATTTAAGATGTTATATTTAAAACTATGATATTAAAGAGGTTACCATTCAAGTTTACATGGCAACAATTCTCATTGACTATTTCATAATTTTATGTCAATAAAACAAAAGTCAAGGTCAATCGTTTTTTCATGTTGGAGTATTCAAAAAATATATATATTTAGCCATAGTTGGGTTTATGTTGCAGTTTTAAGAATTACCAATCAAGGAAGGGGGGTTGAAGATAATATTGTGTCATAATGATAATGTTGAATGTAGTACTACAAAAAATATAGTATTTCGAGAAATTTATAGATATGTATATAGTTGTGTAATGACACTATATTTTTAAGTAATGTACTTCATGTGTTATTTGAAAGAATACATTATTTAATTTAAAATGACGAATGTATATTAATTTATTTGATAAATTATTGTGATTTTTTCAAATAACTATGTGTGTATGTGCTTTTTTCCATTAATGTAAAATTTATTAGTATATTTTTATTTGTAATGTTGATGTTTTAATTATTGACAATAGAAAAAATGTGTTCTAACATTTTTGGTGGTTACTCCCTCTATCCACAAATTTTTTACCCACTTTTCTTTTTGGGTTGGATGCCAATCTTTAACTCAATCATTTTTTTTTTTGGAAATAAATACCACTCACAAATGAGTAAATTGGTCCTACAATATCCCCCACAATACCCTTACTTTATATATATTTTTTAATAAAATAGTAATTTTTATTAAATTTTGTGTTCAACAGTAGTGGGGTAAAGAATTCGTGGATGGAGGGGGTATCTAATACTAATTTCATAAAAAAAATAGATCATTCATATGAAATAGTGCAAATTTTAATATAAAAGAAATTGTGCATTAGTATTAAGAGGTGTAAAATTAAGGTTATATTGGTATGTTTCACTTTATTAAATACAATTCATTTTATAGTTAAAGGGTGTATTGAAAAGGGTTAATTGAAAAAAATAAAAAAATTTATAGTCTTTATCAATTACAACATAAACTTTTAAAGTTTGCAATTTAATACATGAACTAATTTATTATTGCAATTCGATACATGGTGTAAATTTTCAGGGATACTCTATATGTGGTGTAAAAATTTCGGCAATAGTAACGCTACGTGGCAGGCGAAGCAGCCACTAAAAATACATCACACGCTACATCAAATGTCAAATCTAAAAGAAAAAAAGTTTTGTTTTTTAAAATTCAAAATATTTTTTTTATAAAACATTGTTCAAACACAACTTAATAACAGTGAAAGATGGTAAAAAAAAAGAATTATTTTATAGTATCTGTACAAGTTTGTATGATGTGAGATAATTTTTCTACATAAATTAGACAACGCCAAAATTTATTATCAATTATTAAATGTGAGCAATATTTTTTTTATAATATAACTTTTTGAAATATTAAAAAAATAAAATTTTGCAGATTTGACATCTGACGTGGCATGTGACGTGTCTTTGGTGCCGGTTCCGGTTGCCACGTATGCGTACATATCGCCGAAGATTAGCACCATCCATTGAATTGCAATAAAAAATTAGTTTGTGCATCGAATTGCAAACTTTAAAAGTTCATATTGTAATTTATAAAAACTACAAAGTTCGTTTTTTTTCAATTAACCCTATTGAAAGATATAGAATAATGAAGTATAAATAAAAGATGCGTGGAAGTGTTTAATTTTAGATGATATAATTTCTTTCCTTTAGTAATGGACAATATAAAAAGAAATTAACAAATGAGTAATATATTTGTAAATGATTTTAATTTGTATCACTTAAATCAAAGAAATAATTAACTTAGAAAGTTATGTGTAATTAGAAAATATATGTATTAAAATATTGTGTTAAAACAATATGAGTAAACATTGTTATGTCTATAAAATATAAAATAAAAATATAAAATGCATATGTAATTTTTATAGAAAAACATGCTGTAATTTTTATATAAAAACAACACTAGTTGTAAATAAGACCCCTAGATTTGAACCTGCATGTAATTTAACTTTTTTTTTTTAATTTTTTTTTTATGGGTTGTACTTTATCTGAACATTGAATCTCTTTTTCTCAAAAAGTGTTGGTCCGCGTCTTTTCGTTTTCACACTTAGAATCGTGTTATGTTAGCAATAGCGACTTTGACTACTTTGGTAATGAATTTTAGTGGCAAACATGAGAGAGAAACCGCAGAAGCTGGCGGTGGTTGTTCGTTAACAACGAGGAAAGGTAGAAGAAGAAACAATCGAACTCATCGAACATCAATACCCAAATTGAGGGGAAAAACTCCAATTAGGAAAATTGGCATTTTAATCGATTCTTCTGAATTCAGCTCTCGACAATGGAATGTGCCCCGAGAATCTCGCCGTCTTCCATTTGTGCCCTGTCAAAGATTTCCCCCTTTCATCATCATTTGCACAAAAATTCGAGGTTTATCCCCAAAATTGGTTATGAAAATCACCGCAACGACGCTGTATTGCGCTCTTCTTCGAACCCTAGGGTTAGTTCTTCTAATTTGCGATTTCTGTTTCGTATGCTGGATTGATCTACACTTTTAACTAGTTTAATGCCAATCTATTTGAATTAGCAGTCCTTATTTCCCAATTATAAACATTTGAAAGCGGTGATAGATTATACATTTGAATGTGTATATTCTTGATCAGTTGTGTGGGATATGCTATCATTGTAAGTTTTACTGAGGAACATTTTTATTTTGGTGTTGTGATGTCTTATACGGAGCAATGGGCCTAATCAGATTTCATTCTTTATGGATAAAAACTTGTGTGAATCCAACAGTTTTTTCAATGTTATGTATACACACTATCACTGTTATATATATTCACTATCAGTATTTTTTTTAAATAGTGATAGATAATATGCATAATAGTGATAATGTGTATATATGACAATGATACTTGAAAAAGAGAGTTCACGTGAACTCGGGTTCGTAGAAAGACTTACTCTTCTTTATATATGCATTTCTTTTATTGAGTTTCCATAATTAAGTCTACTTATAAGATATATCATGACATGGCAGACTGTGACGTGTGCTGTTGGGGATGTGCATAAGCAAAGAAGTAGTCTTGAATCTCTGTTTTGTTACGATAAACCTATTCCTGAGGAAAGAATAGAGAAGCCTGTTGGGCTATCTTTGTCTGAGAAAGATGTTGGAGACAAGCCTCGATGTTCGTGTTGTGAGGCTAAAGGCGTGAATCTTTGCATGACTTGTGTTGGATCGGGCTTATATGTGGATTCTATCATGGAGAGCCAAGGAATCATTGTTAAAGTTCGATGTTTAGGTAATTTATAATTTCTTGAAAGATTTTTTTGTCCAACTTTTGCTATTTCTGATTCTAGTTACTGTTAACTATACAATTTTTCATTTGTTTTACAATTTGGCATATGATTAGATAAAAAGAAAATCATTCCCATGTTGTAATCATCTTCTTAAGAGAAAACCAATGAAACCATAAATGATAGAAACCAACTGCCAACTGTAAATCATGTTGTCTTGGGCAGATCAGATTTCTGCCTGAAATAGTGTAGGAGAGAGAATAACGTCGTGATGTCTCCTTTTTTATAATGCAGGTTGTGGGGGAACTGGGAACACAATGTGTTCAGAATGTGGAGGCAGGGGTCACATTTGACTTGGCTTATATAGAAGGTTTGCTTTTCATTAAACTGGTTTACTCCTTGGTTGTGAACAGCTAGTACGAAATGCAAATCCGGATTATAGTTCTTCAATATATGTAGGCTTTGGTTTTAAAATATGTTGTATGATGAATCAGAACAAAATTTGTTTAATATGCGACATTGTCTATTGATATCGATATTGCAGTAATTTTTTTTTTAACTTTATGATTACCGTTTGCCAGTTTTCCCAATATTAAAGAAAAATTGAATAGAATAAACAATGCTAAATTTTTATTTGTTTAGTTTCTCCTGATCTCTTGGAAGTTCCCCTTCCAGAGAATAACCTTCCTCAGGCAGAAGTGAGTAAATGGTCAGAAGTAAAGCTCTTTCTCTTTTCGGGTGCTAAAACTATGTCATTTGACTGTTCTCTAATTGCTTGACTGTTGGAAATTCTTGCACAGACATATTATGGTCATTATACAATCTAACTTTTAAAAGAGTGGGTAATGTGAGAGAAGAATTATTAGTGAGGAAAACCTTGTCACTTGTTATGTTGAAACTAAGGTAAAATTTAGACTATGGAGATGGGTTGTACACTGTCGTGGAAAATGACACATCACTCAGTAACTACTTTGCTCGAAGGTCAAACAAATATGAAAAACTATGGTAAGAATCAATTGTATGGTTCTCTAACTACTCATGCACATTTGTAGAAAATGGAAAATTTAGAATGCATCTCTTAATATTTGATTGTATGTGAGCTGTCTGGAGTAAAGTTCTTCGAGACTTTCATACTTCCAACCTTTCTAGCTCCTGCATATATGCTGGGATGATGTTGCCAAACTGTTGGCTTTGAGGATTTTCTGCATAAGCTACATAATATGCCATTACGCTTGCTTGTACCCATGCCATGGCCACCCTATTCTGCAATGCACATAGTATTAGACCTCTTTTCATGAAGTAGATAAAAGAGAAAAATGGGGAGGTATAATAGCTTACCATAAAAAATCCAGTTAAGAAGGCAAATAGGCACACTTCGGTTGCATAATTCCTGTCAATAACTAGTGCCCAAGTACCTCCCAGAAGTGCACATATAGACCCTGCCCCCACCCCACTTAGGAAGCAAAGTGAACTAGTGAGGTCCATATTGATCAACTTCTCAATCCCGACTCTTCGGAACATATCCCATGTATCCGTTGAAGCCTGAACAATTCCTTTGTTATACACCCCTACATGCACAAAACCCCATCTGTTTCCATATGCTACAATCCTAGTCGCAACTCCCGAACAGCAGTTTGTGCATGAGAACATAAACTCATCTACATCCCCTGAGATCAAACTAACTCCTCGAGCTGAACCCCGAATGACATCAAAAATCGGTATGATAATCGAGCCGATGCAAATACTCCCCATTGAATATTTAACTGCACTTTTGACCACTGCCTTAAAATCAACCTCTATTCCACATGTAAATTGCATATATTTGATGTGTGATACTGTGACTTGCATCATATTCTTAATGATCTGTGTGGTCCAAGCCAAGCTTCCTACGATCAGGAAAATGAATATAATGTCGAATTCAGACCAGATGGTGGTTGCTCCTCCGATACCGACCATCAAGAAGGATGAATAGAGAGTGGTGATAATGATTGATAGAATTACACTAGTTTTGACTTTCAGAGGATGGTATGCAATAGAAACTGTTAGTATCTTTTTAGCATTCTGAAATCTTGGAGTCACCCAACATGCATATAAGGATTGAAGTATTGAGAAAACTAGTGCAATTACTGATGCTGCTAGACTGCCTTTTGTGCCTATAGAGACGAGTAGAACCCCGAAAGCACAGGTGAGCAGAGGGCTTAGCCAGAATGTAGCTTTGAGAGTTCTTGAAGGGTTGAAATTCAAGAAGGCTTGCCACGAGAATCCTATGATTCCGGCACAAGCCGTTGAGGAGAGAACCAGTAGGTACCATTTCTTTGGTCGAAAATCTGTGTCGTGTGAAGCTGATAGGAACAAGATACCTCGCACTGTGAGCAAAATTACTAGGCCAGAGATTAGGACCAAGTGTGTATAGAAAAGGAAACAGAAGAACTTGTTGAGGAGATTTCCCTCCCTCCTCATCTCTACATTTGTTTCGTGTATCTGCATTCAATTTCTTCTGTTAGTCAATGCGTATAGCTAATGCATGAATTTCATGTCACTATAACTAATTCATGATTGATTTGATTGGAAAAGACAGAAGAAAGTCCAGAAACAATGCATGCAGATGGTTCTCTGCCTCTATAAAGATCAAGAAACTGAAATTTGAATGTGTGTGTGTGAGAGAGAGACCTTGATTCTTGATGAGCGGTTGCTTTGTGGGCCTTGAGTATCAACACTTTGCATTAGAATAATGGTATTCCTGCTTCTTTTTGGAATGAAAATGGGATCTTGGAGTCTTTTCTCAGCACCAATGGAATTGTTTCTTCAACAGAGAGTCTCTACTTAAAAAACGATTTGAAGAAAGTAGTTTATCATCATGAAGTCTCTTTCAACTTTCAAGGCATTTATATATGCATATAATTCTGTCTCTATACATGTATATGTACACGCTACTTACTGATCCTACTCCATTATCCTAATTTTGGCCTAAATGGTATTTGTGCGGGTAGTTAAAAAGCAAGTCCGAAAACGGTGACGTATTTAATGGAGGCTCTCATCTCATGGCTCTCGTGAAGCAGTTGAGTATTTATCTTGATTTGCAGTTGGCTTTTATATTAACCAATAGGAAGTAGCTACGTTATGCTTTTAAGCCGAAAAGAATATGGTGTTTGTTATCAATTAATGCTTTTGGTTCACCGGTTCAAGGGATTATGATGATTGGTACTGAGAATCCAAATATTTTCACCAAAATTACCAAGTACACTCACCATTTGATCAACTTTAGTCAAAACTTTCTTTAAAAGGTTAGTAATCCCCTTCAAATGACTATATCCTCAAAAGTGCTTTATTTTAAACTTGGTTTTCTTCTAATGTTTATTTATTCCATTTTCGAAAACTAAGACGAAAAATTGGTTTAAAGTGAAAGATATAAGGTTAGAAAATTTAAGGGCATATTTTAAATTATATAATTATTTGAGGGGTGGGTGTTTTTAACTTTTTAAATAAGTTTGATGGCATTTTAAGTGAGTGCAAATAGTGTCGCCCTCATTGAAAATATATCTTTTTTTTTCTACTTCAAGCTTAAATTTCATAAATTTTGGTGTGACATGAGATGAATCACGAGGATTCAAATGAACTGTATCTTTTATCCAACTACTCAATTTACATTTTTTTATTTTTAACTAAGTTATGAATTGATTTGCCTAGACGATCTTCAAGAGTCGGTGTTTAATTAATGTACTATATTCTATATTGGACTAACTTAGGTGAGTTTAGGTCGTGGATTATTGAGAAAGAGAAAAGGTAAAGGTGATAGAGACTGAGTTGGTGAAATGAATTGAAAATAAACCGTAATATTTTTTCAAAAAAGGAAGCAGAAGCAAGAACGCTGCTTGAAACTTATCCACTAGGAGCCTCTTGCCCATAGTAATGAGATTAGAATTCCAAAATTCGAATTTCCACTTGTCAATCTATCGAAGACCCAAGTCAAATCCATTGCAAATAAAACAATTTTGCAGGAACTGTACATTTTATATTTTTACAAATTTCCAAATGGAAGATTTGTCCAAATCAAACTATACTTAATTAATGAATTGCCACGTAAAATTTTAATTTCCATATATTAGGGTGATTTTCACTTATGGATGTATCATGTATGGTACAATACATACAAATGTCACATATTAAAATAAAATTTGTATGAAACGATCATGCAAATGAGATAACAAATTAACATTCCATTCTTTTAAAATATTAGGGCGTCATGTGACTCATGCCAAATTTATATTACGTCTCACTATAAAATAATTTCAGCAAGAACTACTCAAAAAAATAATAAATGAATTTTTTAAAACACAAATATTCGGGTACTGGTGAGATGAATCGATTATTTTTTTATACAAATTCTCCTTTAAGATTTGTTCATAGTATTACACGCCTTCTTTAATACAATTACATTAATTCACTGATACCATTGACTTATAAACTAAAATCACAATATTAAATGTTATACCATCAATTAGTGCATGTAATGGTATCACAGTGTATTACATGCCATTTAACCAGTGTATAAGCCTAAATTTCTCTAAAGTGCAATAAGAATTGTTTTCCCTAAGAGAATATATAAAAAAAAAAAAAACAAAAATAATTTCAACCGTTCAAACAATCATTGACAACTCCATGTATACAAAGGAGTAATCTAGTTGTAGTGCAAATTGTAAAATACACACAAATACAGATGGAACCCCATAAAGAGAGAGGAAGCTTGAAAAAAAGGCTATTGTGTGAAGGTTAAGTATCTCCAGCAAACTGCTTTTGGATATCATTGAAGGAAACTGTAGCAGACCCTCTCCTCTTAGCTCTTTGCTGAGATGAGTGCTCCTTCCATCCAGTCATATATATTACCTGAAAATCACTTTACATAATCAACTCTATGAAAGTGATACGAAGGCATGAAGGAGTAAAACAGCAACATGTACTATTGCATCACTCAAAACAACCACATCGTCCACGCTCGTAAATTGAAATAACCTCACCTAGACTTCCCACTTTTATTATCAGTGCATGCAAAAAGAAAGGAGAATTACAAAAGCTAACCTTTGAGGTTTCATCTATTTATAAAAATCATGTAAATTATATGCACCCAAACGAAAGTATCAGCCCTCAAATGCAGGGTGGGGGGAGAGAAAGTGATGATGAAAAAGCAAGAATGGCATCTTTTTGGTTTAAGAGCTACGAATGGTGAAAAGGTAGCAAGTTCAAAAAAAGAAACATAGCTGGCAAGTTACAAGTTACAGCTACACATGACCAAATTACCAGAGTTCATATTGAAGTTGATGCAGCATAGCACAATTTATTACTTCAAAGCGATAGTTCCACATAAAAGATACTAAGAATAAACAACTCCGCACAAATATTATGGGAAATGTTTGAAGTGATGTACAGTCAGAATCACCTGGAATGTTGCTGGGATGGTGCCATCATCTGCGGCAAACATCGACTCATAGATAGCTGCTGTAGCCAGAGCAGTATCCCTATTTAGACTCTGATTCATCACCCGATGAAATATTAAAGAGAGGAGGAACAGCTTGGAAACATACAAGGAGAAAATCACCAAAATTTAAAAAGGTGTGTAACAACAAACAGGTCTTACTTTGGTTGTTTGAAACAAAGCATTAGTTTCGCCCATAGTGCGAAGATGTTCTATAAGCTCCAGAGCTACATTGGAGGAACGAGTAAATCACGCATTATGGTTGCACAAAAAAAAAAGTACACCACAAACATTAGGAGAATGTTTGATATCGGTGTAAAGTGGATATTGAAAAATTATCAATTTATATGACATACCACTGTTATATCTCACAGTATATTCATCAACATCAACTCCGGGAAGGGTGAAACCTGCCCTAGTTAACAGATTTCCTGCATCACGTACCTATAAGATCAAATTAAGAATGCTCTCTTTTAATACATAAACATAGCAAAAATATGAAAACTATTTTAACAAATCCGAGAAAAACATTGCCAGAAGGCCCAGAACTATCATTACACTGCAGAAGTCAACTTTATAAGATAATATGCACAGCATAACTTAGCACTTTATTGGCAGAACTCAATTATTATACAGCTATGTTCTAGATATATACAGTGCAGATCAAGCAGGAAAAGACATGTATTGCATACCAAGTTTCTTATCCCAATAGATCCTGAGTATTTCAGTTTCAACTTGGTGTTTTAGCTAACAGATATAAGAAAACAAACACATTTAACCCAGTAACCCACACATTACACCAATACAACTTCTTTATTCATCAATATTTATAGTCAAGTCGATATGAAAGTCCATAGCATTCTCCTAATAGCACACAAGATCACCAAGGAGACCATTTTGAATATCATCAACCACTATTGCTATAATGATCAAGTTTTGGATGAAAGCACCTCCTACATAAGTTTTTATTTCAGTAATAGATTTGACTACTGCACAAAAGGCTACTTATTTGAATATGAAAGAGCTTGCATGTATGTAGGTGATAACTAAGGGAATCTTGTGTGTAACCACACCAACCTACTCTATAGTCAGTAGCTGAAGATAAACAAATACAGAGGTAAGGTACTGATACGGTACTGCTGCCTCTGACAAATGACTTTTACAATGTGCAACATAAATTATTTTAGAAATCATTGTGTTTCTTCCACTTGCTAATGGTTACGGCCTACGGGCTTATAGCCATCTAATGCCTTCACCACTTACTACTTTGTTGGTTTGAGGCCAACCCATGTGACAAATATCCTGCTTAATTAACCAGAGCAAGAAGGCATTAGCATGAGATGTAACTGATTGGTTTTTTCTTTTCTTTTTTCCATTTCTTTTCTTGTCTTTCTTTCTTCTTCTCCATAATTCTCAGTTTTTTCCTGGGTCACAGGATCAATTGTCCAGATCAACAAAAGATAAAAATTTTAATGATCCTAAACAATACCTGTGCCAAAGGTGACAACCGTGGACTGATGCCTCCTTCACGTTCCATCTGTGCAACAGTGCATGCTATTCTCAGCTCTCTGAAAGACAAACAGTAAACCCTTAGAAAAAATGCAAAGAATTCCAACTGCTCCACATAAAAACATAAATGATGTAACCTTAAAGTTTCTCCACCAAAAATAGCTGCCAAAAATAAGCCATCGGGCTTGAGAGCCAGCCTACTCTGCAATATTTAGAATTAGCAAATGATGTCTAATAATTGGATCCAATATTCATCACCATGAAACAATAATAGGTGGAAGAAAACTGATTTGAAAGAATAACAAGAGAACTTCATTGATACTGATTATTTTACAGAAATTTACTTCGCACGAACAAGTAGAAACCTGTATCATGGCTCCAGGGAGATCATTTGTCCAGTGCAGTCCCAGGCTACTAATAATCAAATCAAGAGAGCTAAACAAGCACAAAAATCATTTTGAACTAGTCATGCTCCCTTTTTAACCATGAAGCATAAAAAAAAGATGCAAAACTCCAGAGCACATTATCCATACTTTTCCTTCACAGGCAAAAACTCTTCATCAGCGACAATGAAGGACGTATCAACATTTTTGTTAGGTGAGTTTTGTTCAGCCTGCTTACATAATTTCACCATATCAAAGGAAGTATCCATCATTGTAATCTTTTCAATGCCACCTGACAAGACAGAAACATAACCATGGTTATTTGAAACATCATAAATGGCAGAATACGAGGTCTTCCTACCCCTTTTCCAATACTATGATAAAAACAAAATTGAACATCCAATACTAGATTCCGTAATGCTACCATATTATACAGCCAACCCACTATTATATTTCATTGCAAATCAAAGCTATTTTAGGATTAATATTCATATAATAAAAACTTCGTAAATGGATACGACTAGACACACACACCAGAATTACAGCATTCTTAATATCTCAGAGCATGATAGACAGAGCTAAACATCAAGCTAAAATGAGAAGAAACGTCCACATACTTAAAAATGCCAACATTACTAAATACATTTTGAGAAAGCCTAACTTATAAGCTAAATAGAGGATAAAATTAACAGAGTTTAGTTAGATTGACAACTTTATACTCTCACCACGTCCATGTAACAGACGCCTAATTGCTTCCAAAGAACCCCCCATACATAGTGCTGTAGGAAATGTCTTTTTACAATCCTACATAAGATAAGAAAATAACCATTAAGGCACGTTTCAAGGCACATCCTGGAACCATAGTCTTTCACAACAAATAAAAAACACAGAAGGAGCGTTTTAGAACAGTATATGCACAATTTTTTAAAAGTCACTTATTGGGAAAGTTCAAGATATGAACATGTAACTCTTGAACAAAAATCACATGATTTAAAGACTCGGTTCTCAAATCAGTTGAATCATGAGCAATAATTGAACGTAGCTATTTTCCTGCACATAATGTTAAAAGAGGTTATAAAGTTACATGAGGCATCGTGATGCAAGTGCTATAACATCACAGTCAAATCAGAACAACCAAGCAGCTTAAAGTACATCAATTTGTACAAGTCACTGGATAAAGTAGAAAGATGCCAAACAAAAGAATTCTCAAGTAACCAATTATGGGCAAGGCTTCACATCACATTCAACAACAGTTCCAAAACAAGCAGTGTATATTGATATATTGACTCTCAGTTCCAAAATAGTTCCACAATTGAAATACATTGATATGCTGACTCTATTGAATGCAGATATCTATTAACCAGCCTCTTCCTGCTTAAATTCTAGGAAAAGAACCGGAATCTACAATGTCAAAAATTAATAATTAAAACTTTATTCAGCATTGATTGCCAGAAGATTCATGATCCTCAACTAACAATAACATCAAACAACTCAGCATTTCTTCGCAACTAGAGTGTTAATAGAAAAACAAGCTGAATGTCATAATTTTTTGCAACAACAGAAAATACAAATATATATAATAAATCAAACATCTTCTGCTGAAGATTAAAATCCAAAAAAGAAACCAGATGATGTAATAATCAAGAAAATACGTACCTCCAACCGATCGAGTATATTTTCAGCGACTGCATCAAGCAGAGAATTCTCAGAACGCATTAACCACGCAGCTCTATCCCGCTGCACGTAATAATCATAATTAGATATTAAAGTAGAAATCAACTAAGGAAAATCAATGTAAAATTTTAACAAGCACATTAATCTGAAAAATGAAATATCAAGTGAAGAAGCACCGAACTTGTTTGCGCTTAAGATCGCGGTCAAATATTTTGACTCTAGAACTTTGGTCCGTACAGTAGGGTCTATTGCTGTTACATAGAAAACTGCTTAAGCTTCTCCGGCAAAGATCGACAGCTCTCATCTCTGAATTGGTAGGAAATTCGAGTATTCAACTTTGAGAATTCGGTTTCCGTTGGGGACGGGGGTTCAGTCGGAGATTCCGATATATACTCTAATGAATTGGGCTTGGGCTTGGGCCGGGTTCGGATTGTTCAATGACCCAGGTTATATGCACCACATTTGTTGATAGTACACATGCACTAAAATATTATCACTTTTATTAGCATATAAAATGACATGTATACCGTCTTCAGTTCACCCTCACTCAACAAACAAAAACCTGATGCACCCACCTCATAATTCAGAAAATACAATGCTTGACAGAGAAATTCAAAAACTTCCACCATTCATCACCCTCACCGCCCAATCAATACTACCGCTATGTTGCCAGAAAAGAGGACAAAATAGACTCCTAGAAGATTGGAAAAAAAAAAAATCAAAATCGAAAAAAAAAAAAACAAAACAGAATTTCGAAAAACCAGTTCCGAAAAATTGTCCTTTTCCCCAAAAAAAAAAAAAATTCCGAAAAAATGAAAAAGAACCGGTAATAATTTTCAAAAAGGAAGACATAATTCGTAAAATAAACAATCGAACAAAATTTTCGGAATTTTTATTTTTTGCAATTTTTCATAAAATTCGAAAAAATAGAGAAAAAGAAAGAGAAAAGAAAATACAAACCTGAACTTGGATGGTGGCAAGCGATTCACGACAGTGGAAATGGGGTTGTGGGAGAAGAAAAGAAAAGGAAAAAAAAAAAAGAGGAAGGTGTGTTGAGGTATTTACAGGGAGGGGGGAGGGGGAGAAATTGAAGAAAGGGAGATGGGGAATTGTGAATTGGAGAATGGAGGAGGAGGGAGAGATGTGTTTCAGTAGGGGGGCGGAGGTGGTGGAGGGTGCTGGTTTGGCCGGTTGGGGAGGACTGTGTGCAACTGTGCACCGTAGAAAGGGGGAGAGCCGGAGGAGATGTGAGGGGTTAAAAAAATGATAGTTTGGGATGCGTGTACTAATCCTAAAGTGTTGTACTATTAACAAATGTGGTTCGTATAAGTTGGGCCTTGTTCAATTTTAGGAGAAACGGATCGACTGGAACTTTGGGCTCCATCGTGGTTAGACTACAGTCATATTTTCGTATCTAGGTTATGATATAGAGTCGCCTATGGACAAAAATAATGTGTCCACCGACTATGTATTAATACGTAACTGAGGTGAAATTATACCAGCCTTATGGGCATGTCTCAACCTTTACTAAGTTTTGTATAAAACCGTCTCATAGTGTGAGACAATGAAATTGAGTATAATTAGGACATTGACTTATTAATACTTTGGTAGAGGTGAATGTTAATTTGTGTTGTCTTATGGCATCAGACGATCTCATATAAATTTTTGTTTTTGTTGTTTACAAATTAATTAAAAGCAAAAACTTATATGAGAACTACTCTTAATTAAAACATACAAGGTTTTATTTTGCTTGATAAAATACATTTAGTTACGAGATATATGGCTGTGTTAAATGACATATCACAGTAAAAAGATGCTTAATTAATTTTTGACAAATGGGTAAAATTGGTTCATACATTAATTACTTTAAAGGATATAAATTATTTTACTAATGACTATTAATTATTTTCATTAAAAAATATTAATTTTGAAGGGTACAAATTGCTTTTACTAAAGAATATATGAGTGGGAGATTTCAAAGTGTATACATTGTTTCACTAAACGATATTAATTGTTCTACTAAAAAATATTATAAAATAAGTTATGTATCAACCAGTTTCACTCCCTTTGTACTCTTGAATTTTTTTTTAGATGTTATATAAAATTTTATATTTTATTACATGCACATGCACTTTTTGGAGTTTCGGAGAAAAAAAGTTGGCAAAAACTTGTATGAGACCGTCTCATGGCATGAGACCACACAAATTGATATCTACCCCTACCAAAGTGTTAATGAGTCAATGCTCTATTTACACTTATTCCCATTGTCTCATGCTATGAGACGGTCTCATACAAGACCTACTCAAAAAAATTTATTTTAATTAGTTGTTTGAAGTTTATAAAAGCAGCCATGATTTTCATTTTGTCCAAAAAGAAGAGTAACTCTCTTTTGCACTTGGTGTATGGTGCACTCACTCAACTATTGACCCTGTTTACACTGAAAAGTTTGTTTCAATTATACTAAAAAGTGTGGTTGAATTACACTGAAAAGTTTACTTTGAAAATCACTTTTTAGTGTAAACTTTAAGTGTAATCCAACAACACTTTTCAATGTAATTGAAACAAACTTTTTAGTATAAACATGGACAATTGTCGAGTGAGTGCACTGTGCACTTGATGCATATGAGGGTTTGTAAAAAAGAAAGATATTTAATAAACTTGGAACAAAATAACCAACATCAACCATTAACTAAAATTAATACTATATACCCATCATTTCAAATGGAGTGTCTTTTTAGAGGCGAGCTAAATCATATTTCTAAGTAAATATTTATTTTTAACTATTTTCTCATGATTTCTTCTCAATTAATTTTCATCTTAAAGTTTTTTTTAAATAAATAATATATTTTATTTTTATCTCACACCTCTATATTTCTAAACTAGAGTGTACCCACGCGAATTTCGCGTACTGAAAAAATATATTATATTTATTTTCTGTAAACATTTAATATAAGAATATTTTTGTTTAAAAAATTTCGAGATATATACAATAAATTATGGGGTTTGTTTAGCTGTGGCCAGTGCCCTTCACTAACCCTATATGTATATCCTACAAACTAAATAATTAAAAAAAACATCAAAATTCACATAAATTAATAACAATTATGGAATAACATTACTTAGACTAATAATTTAATAATACTCAATTTCCATTTCAATATTGAATAATTTATAAATTAATCAACATTATTAATTATTGGGAGTATACGGTAAGAAATTAATTTATATAAGAAACAATACAAAATTTGAAATAAACTTTAATGTTAGAAATACCTGTTCATCGATCAAAATGAGTTCCAAGTAGAACTTGTCTCTATTAAAATAATTAAAAAAATATTGTCCAACTTTTTCAATCCTAACTTTAACGGTCAATTTTTTGCTCTCACTCTTGATATTAGAAATCAGAGAAAATTGAGGTGTCATACTCTTGAAATCTAAAATGAGATTTAAATTACAACAATTAAACCATCATAGTTATTCAGATAAAAATATATGGTATAGTTAAATATATTATTTTTGCACATGAAAAATATTTAAACTGAACCATGTAGAGCATAAATCAACAATCATTATTACATTCATATTGATATTGATATTTAAATCTAATCAAATTGTGAGGACTTAAAATGATGAATTTAATTATAAAATAAATATACTAATAACAATAGATATATAACTAACCAACAATTGATGAGAGAAATCTCAGCAAAAGAGTGGAACAAATGAAACTTTGATGTGAAAAAATGAAATACAATATGATCTTATTTATAATAAAAAAAAAATTCATGCAATATTATATCTTGTCCATAATAAAAATATATCATATAAGAATATTCTTTGTAATATATAACTATATACCTTTTATTTTAGAAAAAATAATCGAACATTATATTATACTATATATACTAACTCAAACTTAGAAATGATAAATTTAGATTAATCCAATAAGTAGATCATATTTAATTACATTAAGGTTTGAAAAAATATGATTTATAATAAATTCTAAAAATAACTAAATAAGAAAATGGAAAAAATATCTATTTGCATTAATTATGCAGATATAAATTAATAGTTTAGATTTAATGATATAGAACGAAGGGTCGAGATTAAAAGTTTAACCAACTTTTAATAAGAGCGCAGCATTTTAAAATGGAGAGATTTGAGACATGCCATAACCAACTTTTAATAAGAGCGCAACATTTTAAAATGGAGAGATTTGAGACATGTCACATCAGCCTAAAAATAAGGTGGTGTTGACACATCATCTTGGAGAGGTTTGAAAATATATTATTATAAGATATAAGATTTGGAGAGAGGAAAATTGATCATAAATAGTTATGTAATTTTTTTTATATTTTCTAATTTAATTCCGATTCTTTAAAAACACGCTTAATATGCCATGGAGAGAATATTATATTACTAAGAAAAAGTGACAATTGGATGGATGTTTGAAACACTTCCCTTCAAAGGTAGCCTTAGATCCCATCTAGACACTTCCAAACCAAATAGTACCAAATACCCACCCTACCCCTACCCCTAAAATAAAAATACCAACAACTAAACCAAGTGCCAACTAACTCCCATCCTTTCTCATTGTCACCAACATTAACTTAATTCATCAAAGCCCCATAGTCTACATCCACAACCAAAAAAAATCCATCAATGGCCATCAAAATCTTCATGTTCTCTTTCATCCTAACTTCCCTCCTCTTCTCTCTCATCTACATTCCCACCAAACACCACACCCACCCCATCACCGTACTCAGGCCATCAAAGACCTTCATCATCCCAAAAGGACAAAACTGCCCCTACAATGCAACATTTGCCTACTTGATCTCTGCCTCTTCCGGCGACACCATGAAGCTGAAGCGGCTCCTCCTCGCCCTCTACCACCCGGCCAACCACTACCTCATCCACCTCGACGCCGCCGCGCCGCCGGCCGACCACCGGGAGGTGGCCAGATTTGTCTCCGGCCATGAGGTGTTTGCACAAGTTGGGAATGTTTGGATTGTGAAGAAGGGTAATTTGGTCACTTACAGGGGCCCCACCATGCTTGCTACCACCCTCCATGCTATGGCCATTTTGTTGAGGACTGCGGAATGGGATTGGTTCATTAATCTCAGTGCCTCCGATTACCCTTTGGTCACTCAAGATGGTATGGTGAGTGCTGATTAATTAAATCTACTTTATCTTTTAATTACCTAACAAATTAAAATGTTGGAATTTTCTTGATTAATATTTTATTTTTTTAATTGATTGCAGATCTGATCCATGCCTTCTCAAATGTGCCTAAAGATCTCAACTTTGTCCAGCACACCAGTCACTTGGGTTGGAAAATGTAAGACTTAGCTACTAATTAGAGTTTAAATTATATGTAGGTCCATAACTTATTAATTTAGTCCAAAAAAGAGAAGTTAAATTCATCTCAATTTTTCTGGTAACGTACAATCTAAGTTCCTTGGCCGGAAAAATGCAAAATGATGCTGTTTTTGCAGCAGTGAATGGCAGTTTCCGGTGAATTTGCCTATGTGGTGCTGGTGCACACATAGTTTCATATTTTTCAGTTAATTTGGAACTGAAATTATAAGTTGTCAGATACATTAAAACTAAATTGAGGTACATAACTTTTCTGGACTAAATCTATTTTTGTCTAAAGCATTGAGAGCAAATATGATTTAAACTTCTAGTACTGTGTATATATATTGTGTTGTTAATGTCTATATTTTTATTATTTAATTATTAATGATAAACGAAATTTGGTTTTTATAAATGCAGGTATAAAAGAGGAAAGCCAATCATAATAGACCCGGGTTTGTACAGTGCTAACAAATCCGAGATCTGGTGGGCAATTAAGCAAAGAAGTTTGCCAACTGCTTTCAAGCTTTATACAGGTTTTGCTTTCATTTATTTCTTTCCCTTTATTCTATTTTCTTTTTCTTGCTCTTTTAAGTAATATTTGTGGCTCACAAAAGTTGGAAGTTCAATTGGCATTCAAGCAAACACCACACAAGTGGAATTTCGAAAGCAATGCCTTGGGAAAAAGGGCTCAAAAGTATATATGCCACTACTAATTTACTCATCCCATCTCACAATTATTCGCAATTCCCTACTAATTGGTCTACTCCAAAATTATTTGAACACTCCAATTTTTATTTATTTATAATTTGTGTGTACATTCACAATAATATACATATATTTAACCATGTGTCACTACTTTACTAAAAAAAATACATTTTTGTTAAAAAATGTGTTGTTGTAAGTGTACGAATAATGCAGAAATGAAAGGAGTACTAACATTCATACTTAGTAAAGATTGACAACAAAAAATCAGTACACACCGTGCACGACTTCGAATGTGATTATACATGTCTTATTTTATTAGATGTCTTAATTAGGGCTTAAGATTTTTTCCTTAGTTGAAGACTCGATTTAATTTTGCGTTGTCTCCTTTCAAGTTTCAAGGTCCTATAAAATTTACGTTTCAAATTAAAATCATACTAAAAGATTCAAATTGAAGGTGTGATTTTTTTTTTTTTTATTATCATGACGTATGAATTGAATTGTAGAAAAATAACACACCGGCTTTTGAATTTGGTAGAAAACAGAAATTAGTCATTGAACTAAAAGAAATTATGCGTTGGGTCTTAAATTGATTTTTTTTTTTTTTTAAGGAATTGAATTCTCATTCAAAACATTTGTTAAATGAGGATCGATATTGAGACTCAATCTAAAATGCAACCTAATATACAATTCCTTCACTCCAAATATTACATATCTACCACTTTAATTAGTTATATATATAAAATATAAAGACACATGTTATTTACATCTTAGAAAAGATATGCATTAGACTTGGAAGGTCCAAGTGCAGCTTTTCTCGAATCTTTTTCGTTATGTGCTTACCAAATCAAGATTACAAAACAAGATTGTGTAATGAATGTCGACTATTTGATTTGGATTTTAAGCAGAAAAAATAATAGAGAATCAAAGGAAGACACCAGTGTGGTGTGGGGCAGAATTCTTAGGAAAACAATGAGTGGTGAGATGTTTGATTGTGACTAGTTGTTAGCTGTGGATGGTAAATATTTATAAGTCAATTAGTTTGGTGGCACTTTATCAAAATAAATAAATACTTCAATCAGTGGTATTCAATGTCAATCCTCCAATAATTTTATAATTGGTATACCAAACTCAATCTGCAGTATGCGGCCAATATTTATCCCTACCAAGTTTCAGCCCAAGTGCCCAACAAGGTGTTTCGTTTGTTAGCTACTTAGCATAGTCTCTTATTTTGATTAGCCTTTCATTTTGCATATTATTATTTTCAACGCATATTAATGTTTTAATTGATGACAATATTTAGCATACAAATGCAGATTAAAAGATAATAAGATATAGAAAATAAAGAATAAAAACTTGTGTGCGACTATATTTATTCTTTAATAAAAATGTTACTATCTCTTCTCAAAACTGTTCTAAAATTATGCACTTTAAATACAATAATTTACGCTTTTTAAAATTTAATGTAAAGTGTATCACTTTTTAAAATTTTACCTTAAAATGATTATAATTTTACATGTATTTTTTTGAAAAGTGATAAAATATACCTAAAAATGAAAACATTTCTATCATCTCATAGAGATGTATCACACAAGACTTGCTCTTAAAAAAAGAAAATCAAAGATCAAGTGCTCATGTCTTGTTTGCTATAATACTTCCTCCATCCCCAGAAAATACTCATTTGATTTTTATAGATTTTAAAATAATATATATAAAGTAAATAAAATAAGGATATTGTGGGGTATTGTGTATCCATTTATGAACTAAGTAGTTTCTTGCGAGTGTAAAATTAATGACATGTGAATTAAATAAGTGATGGTTAGATGATGAAAAAAATTAGACTGAGCATATTTTTGGAGGAGTAGGGAGTATGACAATGTGAATTTTTTTTTTAATTGATTTCCTTGTAAATAAATGTGCAAGTTAGTGCATTGATAAATTGCTGCAAAATTTTGAATCCTACTACCTGATAAATCCTCTATAATAATAATAGTAATTGATTCCTGAACATGTCCTTTTGTCAGTTGAGATTAAAACATGGTTGAAAATAATATGAGTGATATTAGCCTTTGAAGATCTAGATAATTTATCACTTAACCTTCATTCGATTTTAAAATAAAATAATAAAAGAGAAATTCGTACTTCATTATCTATCTAGACACTGCACTTGCTTATGGGCTCATTCATTCTAGCAATCTGCCCATGTGGGTCTCCATGTGCTTCTTATTGGGTGATGGGCGAAGGAGATCCAACTTTGACTTTATGTCCAAACTAATTAAGCACATTGTTTATGGTATGTGATTGTTCTAATTTGTATGAAATTATGAGTTCCTTTTTGTAGGTCAAGTTAGCCCCAATAACCCAAACTTTTGATTTTATCTTTTTTTTTATTTGAGTTGGTTTTAATTTATGCAAAATGATTACCACATAATAGTTAGTTTGTAACTATTACTTTATAAGTATAACAACTAATAATTTGATTGAACAAATAACACTAAAAAATTAATAGGAGTACGTTTTATGAAACAACTATTAGCTAATACTATTTTAAATTACAAACAATTTGTGCAGTAAAACTAATTTAACAGAATACTTTGAGTTTTTTCTTTTACATTATATAGTATGTTTCAACAAAAACTTGTATGCAACTAATGCAATATCTTGTCATCAAGGTTGGATCAATGCATGGTCTAAGAATTGGACATGGGACCAACTCACACAAGATTTTCCATTTTAAATTGTACAACAGTACTTCCCTAAAATATATATTAATTAAACATATAAATACATATATTTTTCTGGAAAAAAAATGAAAATTCTTTATTGCAGGTTCAGCTTGGACAATCCTATCAAGATCCTTTGCCGAGTATTCCATATTAGGGTACGACAATCTCCCCCGCACCATGCTTCTCTACTACACCAACTTCGTATCATCCCCAGAAGGCTATTTCCAAACATTACTATGTAACTCGAAAGAATTCAAGAACACGATAGTTAACCACGACCTTCACTACATAACATGGGACACTCCCCCAAAGCAACATCCCAAGTCACTTGGTCTCAAAGACTACAGAAAAATGATCCTTAGCAACCGCCCCTTCGCCCGTAAGTTCAAGAAGAACGATCCGGTCCTAAACAAGATCGATCGCGATCTTCTCAAGCGAGGAAGTCGACAATTCGCAGTGGGCGGCTGGTGTTCGGAAGATGGTCATGAAGATCAATGCAAGACTTTGAAAGGGGACAAGTATGGGCTCTTAAGGCCTGGAGCTGGTTCCAGAAGATTGAGGATTCTACTAACAAAGTTGATTTCTACTCAAAATTTCAAAAAAAGATTATGTAAATAATTGATGACTTGGTTTTCATATACAAATATTAATTGGTTTGCTATATATATGATATATAGTTGATAGTTGATTATATAACTTTTGGTAGAAGATAAATGAGAGTTTTGTTGCCGAAAATGTACCGGGAAATTTAAATAACTCCATCCGTGTTGCAATAAATGTTTTTTTAGACTCTAAATTTTGTAAGAATTTTTTTTTTTTTTCGCTCAATTTTCTTTCAAATTTACACCACCCAAAGATCTATAAGAATTTCTTTTATTATTTATCTTTTACACACACACACACACACACACACATATATATATATATATATATATATATATATATATATATATATAATGCATACTCCTGCGAATTTCGCGGACGGGAAAAAAATGTCATGTTTATTTTCAATTTATAAATATAAATATTTTTTATTTCAAATATATTGTAAGTTTGATATAATATTAAAATTGTAATTATAATTCGACGAACAATAAAAAATACTACTCCCTCCGTCCCATTTTAGATTACCCATTTGAAATGGGCACAAATTTTAAGAAAACAATTGTTTATTGATATAAAGTAACTTTTTAGGGAGTAGGTTCAGCTTTAAGGAATAGAGTTTACTTTATTGTTTAAACACTAATCCCTCCCACCAAAATTAAACATATACCGAATATAAACAATAAAAAGTCAATAAATGTCTGACTTGTTGAATACAGCTGGCAGGAGTGTCGATTCAACAAAAAAAAAAAAAAAAAAAGGCTACCACAAACAGTAATTACTCATTCCCTCCAATCTGCAAATTTTCATTACATTCCCACCAAAACAAAAATCATCCCAAATTACAAAGTTCCCTCCAACAATTCAAAAATTAACTACATAACCATTTAAAAGGGTTTCCACCTTCAAAACTACTTTCACATTAAATTCTCCAGCAACGTTCTTCATTCCCTGCATCCAAATCATAAATGCAACACTAAATCAGAATGTCTATAAGACAATCATCTCATTTGAGTTTTGAAAAGAAGAATAAATTAGTTCAATTCTTATTGAAGGCATGCAAGAATGGCAAACCTGTGAGGGGCAAAATAAGAGAGGCAGCAGATCTATTTGGGGTAAATAGGAAGACTGTCACTAGTCTCTGGGCTATAGCAAATCAACAATTGCAAGAAGGTAAACCAATATCAATAACATCAAATAGAGTTGGGGGAATATACAAGAAGCTGCAGTTAGATGAAGAAAAAATGAAGAACTTTGATGCTAAAGACAGGTCTACAATTAGAGATTTAGCAAAAGAAATGGATGTTAGCAAGACAATAATTCGCAGATGGATTAAGGAAGGGCGAATCAGACCACATACCAATGCCATAAATCCTTTTCTTACAAAGTCAAACAAGATTCACAGGTTAGAATACAGTTTGAGTCAATTGCATGTTGATAGAGAGGATAGCAAGATTAAGTTTTCAGACATGTGCCATGTTATCCATATAGATGAAAAATGGTTTTATATCACAACTGTATCTAAGAGATACTACAAGCTTCCAAGTGAAGTTGATTCATATAGGACTTGTAAAAACAAAAGATACATCACCAAGGTGATGTTTCTTTGTGCAGTGGGTAGACCCCATTATGCAAATGATGGAACACTACTTTTTGATGGAAATATTGGGATATTTCCCTTCACTGAACAAGTTCCAGCAAAGAGAAACAGTAAAAACAGGGCAAGAGGCACTTTGGAGACCAAGAACGTTGAGTCAATCACAAAGGAAATCATCAAAAGTTGCATTATCAATCAGGTATAATAGCTATCAGAATATTTTCACCATTTAGTTCCCTAATGTAGCAAGTCTCCTATACATTGTTGGTTACTTAGCTTACATGGTGTTGAACTATCAGATTGAATACATCATTTTGTTCATTAATGTAGCAAGTCTCCTAAATAATGTTAGCTACTTACTTGCAACGTAGGTGATACCAAATCTGAAGTCCAAGTGGCCCACTAATGCGAGTAAAAGTATTTTTATTCAGCAAGACAATGCAAAACCCCATATATCTAACAATGATGCAGATTTCAGAGCAGCTACAAGCAGTGATGGATTCAACATCCAACTCTTTTGTCAGCCCCCCAATTCTCCAGACACAAACATCAATGACTTGGGATTTTTCAAGTCAATCCAGTCATTGCAACAGAAAAAGAAGGCAAAAAATGTAGATGGGCTAGTGCATAATGTTAATCAAGCATTTGAAGAACTAACACACACAACTTTAAACAAGGTTTTTCTCAGTTTGCAGTGTTGTTGCATTGAGATCATGAATGTCAAAGGAGGAAACAATTATGATCTGCAACACATGAATAAGGATGGACACTTAAGAGAAGGATTACTACCAAAGAACCTTGAAGTTGATGAAGTGCTAATTAGGGAATGCATAGACTTCTTAAGGCAGCCAGAGAATGGATCTTTTGTAGGCAAATATGATCTGGTCAATCTTATGACTGATCTTGGGTATTAGGGGTGTACTTACTATTAACTCATCTTTTTGTATGTTTACTGCATAACCATATGATTAGGATAACCTCTAAGTGCAGGTAGTGTTTAAGCAGTAAACATAGATTTTGTACTTTTTTGTGAAGTCATAATGATGGCATGCATATTTTGTGAAGTCATAGTGGTGGCATAAATGCATATACTACCCTCAGAATAATCACATCATTGGGTTAAGCCCACATATTGCACCATTTAGCCTCCTAAACTACACAAACAAGTCATAGTGGTGGCATAAATGATGCAAATATCCATTATACAGCAAGTACCATCAATATCAGATCATAAACCAACATTCACCAACTGTTTTATATCCAATTTGCATCTTTGCAGCAAACAAACCAAAGAATATCATCAAGCCACTTCATATATTGAGGTAACATGCATATACTACCCTCAGAATAATCACATCATTGGGTTAAGCCCACATATTGCACCATTTAGCCTCCTAAACTACACAAACAAGTCATAGTGGTGGCACAAATGATGCAAAAATACATTATACAGCAAGTACCATCAATATTAGATCATAAACCAACATGCACCAATTGTTTTATACCCAATTTGCATCTTTGCAGCAAACAAACCAAAGAATATCATCAAGCCACTTCATATATTGAGGTAACATACATATACTACCCTCAGATTAATCACATAATTGGGTTAAGCCCACATATTGCATCATTTAGCCTCCTAAACTACACAAACAAGTCATAGTGGTGGCATAAATGATGCAAAAATACATTATACAGCAAGTACCATCAATATTAGATCATAAACCAACATGCACCAACTGTTTTATATCCAATTTGCATCTTTGCAGCAAACAAACCAAAGAATATCATCAAGCCACTTCATATATTGAGGTAACATGCATATACTACCCTCAGATTAATCACATCATTGGGTTAAGCCCACATATTGCATCATTTAGCCTCCTAAACTACACAAACAAGTCATAGTGGTGGCATAAATGATGCAAAAATACATTATACAGCAAGTACCATCAATATTAGATCTTAAACCAACATGCACCAATTGTTTTATATCCAATTTGCATCTTTGCAGCAAACAAACCAAAGAATATCATCAAGCCACTTCATATATTGAAGTAACATGCATATACTACCCTCAGAATAATCATATCATTGGGTTAAGCCCACATATTGCATCATTTAGCCTCCTAAACTACACAAACAAGCCATAGTGGTGGCATAAATGTTGCATATATCAAAGGATAATACCTGAAAATCAAAGGATCAATTGATGGAATCAAACTGGTAAGCATATCCACATACCACCTTCGACAATCAGCATGCCAATACCCTCTATCACTAAAGGGTGGAAGTTCAGGCACCAGTATCGACCCATCCATTTCATTAACAGCAACAATAAGGTCAAGATCCACTATCTACATAAAATTCATGTGCACACTAACATTAGTTTGAAACAAATGGACAAAAAAAAAAAAAGAACTTAAACCCACCACACCTCCGCCGCCGGAACCCTATCCCCTCTCAGGTCGCCGGCGATTTAAAAAAAAATTAAAAAAAAAACATAAAAAAAGGCTACTTCATTATTAGAACCAGCATCGCCGTTAGCAACCACATTCGGTGCAAAATCCGACAAACCCCCATCAGAAACACCGTCATATATGTCAGGAGAGAGAGAATCGGGCACCACCATTTCGAGATCCAAATCGGTATCGTAATCGTCGTTGGATGTATCATAATCGAGCACAGACATTTCGAGATCTATATCATAATCGCCGTTGAATGTCTCCTGAGAGAGAGAATCGGCAACAACCGTGTCAAGATCCAAATCAGAGTCGTGATCGAATTTCACCGAAGATGGAGAATCGGGCATCAGAGTTTGATTTTCCGTCAATTCCCACGAATACGTCGGAATAAATTCAAACTCTTCAGCCATGCAATTAGCAGTGGACTTTAAAAATTGAGAATTTGTTTGTGATATAGGAGAATCACTAACAAAGATAGTTGATTTTTCCATCTTAGGCTAGAAAAATCAGATTTGAAGATATATTTGATGAGAGAGAAGAAGGGTGAGAGGAGTGAGAAATGAAGGTTGCGTATTCTATGGAAGCTGAAGGGACTAGAGTATTCTAGGGCATGTTAGTTGGGCTAGGTTTAGGAAGGAAATGGGCCGTGTTTAATGGGTTAGTGAATTGGGTTATGGTGGGTTATTTAATTAAAATTGGTAAACTAGTGGCATGGAGTGTAAATATGTGATATTTTTAAGGGTTGAATTTAAAGGGGTGGTGTTGCTTTTTTGCCAAATAAGGAAATGAGTAAACAAAAAAAAAACCTTCCTTATTTGGGCAAATGGGTAATCTAAAATGGGACGGAGGGAGTACTAAACATGAATAAATAGAAAATTTGAAAAATTCTAACTAATTCACACATTCCATCTGAAATTATTATAACACAATATTACTTAAAATTAAATGTTTCTGAAAACTTCTCTGTAGACTACATTTGTTGTATACTTGCACAACCTTCCATTAGAATCAAGACAGGAAAATTTTAACTCTCGAGACTGCAACATATAATTGTCCATGTGTAAAAACTGGTTTCGGAAGGTACACACGGACAGTGGACAAATATTGACCTTGACTTTTATTTATAGTCATTGCAAAACACAAAAGAACCGAAAACTATCTCCTCTGAATTCTAAAAGGCAAAGTATCACCAGAATTAGTCAGGGTCATTATGGGAATATATGTCTTATTCCCAATATTTCTTCCAGATATGATTTCAGCTTCCAGAATATGATTTCCAAGTTTTGTAACGACCAATCTGGTGCCATTACATAGTCCTGACTTTTGATCGATATTTCTAAGAAGTATTACAGGGACATCAACCTTCAATACCAAACGGTGGTGTGGAAGTCCCAAACACTTGACCGAGTTCAAGTAATCAATAGAAAGCAGTTCTCCACGACCACCGGGTCTGTACACGGATCTACAAAGAGCATCAGAACTCAAATACTCTCTTGTTTCATCAGGTATCATAGACAAAATCTTCTTATTAATGCATTCCACTTTTCTGTGAGTTGGAGCAACTATTGTTCTATCCTCAAAATAACCACGCGTGCGAAAATTTTCTGAAATTGAAGGGTATATACTTTTTATTATGGCAGCTACATGATCAACTACATCATAAATAAGATTTTCTTTAGGAATCTGAATATCAGTAAAACCACCTCTGCTATTCTCAAGTTCACCATCTCCAACTTTCAAAATCCTATCTGAAAACTCAGATATCTCATCAGAAGTAAATGGAGTTAGACACATTTATTATGGTTTGTGACTTTAATAAGCAATTAATTTAAGTTTTTAATTTAACATTGTATGCTTAAGTCGACATACACATGTTACGCATCATAAAAAATATTATGGTTCGCGGGTATTTTTTTGGTATGCTTTAGTACATTATCAATCTTTTAAAAATTTAGTACGATATTTGACTTGAAGCGAAAATACTAACTTTCTACTAGTAGTTTCCCCGCAAGCGTACGGGTTCACTGTAGTATAAGTAAGTATAGCGACCAAGTATATCGTACCCAAGGGAAGAAATGTATGCAAACAGATCCCTGAAGATCTACGCGTCGTAATTAATATGAGTGTATGGTTATGGGTTTTTTTAAAAGAAAATATAATCTAAACTAAATTACTCTACGAATGCAAAAAGGAAAATTAAACTAAGAACGTAGAAGTGTATTTTCGAATATGAGATGGAGATGCTTAGGATAGGAATTCCTACGTATACTAACGGAGCAGGTACATAATCAAAATAACCATGACGTGCAAGAAATAACCTAAGTAAAAGATTGTAAGATGAAAGCTCAAGAATTCAAACCCTAATACTTTATCCTAATAATCGACTTCACTAATCCACTAACAAGTTAATAGATAGTGCTTAATTAACGAGACCCTAATTTAACTAAGGTGATGCGGTCGTCCTCCCTAGATAAACCGGTAGATTAATTAACCCTTTCTAAACCCTCTCGTTAAGTCTACTAGTTGTTAAAGAGTGATAAGGCCATGGTCGTCCTCTCTCGAACACTTTTCGAACGAAATTCAAAGGTAAAGTTAAGATTAATTTTAAGAATTCATTAATTAAGAGAATTAAAACTAAACGTCACAAATTACCCTAATTACGTACCCACATCCTACTTCTACGAGTTCATCCTACCCCAAGCATGCAAGGGTTTTAGCTAGACATGGCTTTAACGATAACAAAAACAATTGAAGATATAACGAACATAAACATAATAATTTGAACAAAGAAATTATTAAACATAAACTAGGGTTTAAAGAAATAAATGCTAAGAACTGAAATTAGATTGATAAAAACGAAGTCTCAAGTGTTTAACGTTAACGAGCGAACTAAAATAAATGAAAACCTAAACTGAAATAAGAATTCGTAAAGTAAAACCCCGATTACACGCAAAAATAAAGCTTGCTCGAACTCCCGGTGCTCCTCTCTCTCCAAAAACTATTCTAAAAGTGATATGGTATGAAGTGGTGTCCAAAAACGTGTTCGAGACGAGTATATATAAGAGTTGGGCCGAATCGGGAACTCATGGGCCAAAAAACGAATCCAGAAGCAAAAACATGAAAGTGCTCGAGCAGCACCCGCTCGAGCGGGGGCGCTCGAGCTGTGTAGGTCGAATGAAGCAGGGGCTCGAGCACTCGTGCTCAAGCTGGTCGAGTGGCCAAATGTTTCTGTAAGTTTCAAGCGCTCGAGTAATATGCTCGAGCGGTGGCGCTCGAGTTGCTCGAATGGCAAAAATTCTCTGGACAATTTAGGCGCTCGAGCGGTGGCGCTCGAGTTGCTCCGCTCGAGTGGCTCTCCTTCTTCAACTGATACTTTTCTTCTTGCGCACTAATACCATTCGTATTTCCTTGATATCTTCTCATCCGGGCATCCGTTTGAGTCGATTCAAAGTCCTACGAACTCCATTTTTCGCCCTCGATTCACCTATGAGCATCAAAGAGACAAATTCATCAATTTGTAGAAATGATACTCAATTGACTCTAAATACTCAATAAAATCGACCAAAACATGGGCATTTCTAACGACGAATCATGACAATTTTACGCCTAATCAACCCCCCAAACTTACCATATTGCTTGTCCTCAAGCAATGAAATAGTAAGTCAAGTGAAATTGTTAGGAATAAGTCATAGAACCAAACCATGCAAGTAATCGAGCTCAAGTTTCAAAGATCGATCACACGTATACTAACTCACCCCCCTTCATCATACTCATGCAATAACAACAAGAAATACCAAGATCAAACATGGATGTGCACTCAACGATGTGTTTCACTCCCTCACAAGTGTATATCAATAATACGAGACTCACTCAAACAATCAATCACGCATATCGGCAGCCATTGGCTTGTAAGCACTCTCAACTTCGACCATACTCTAGAAGTCAATGCCGAATCAAAAAAGACTTTTCTCAAGGTTGTAATGTAGGCTCTTTGGACAGGTGGGATAACAATATAGATAAGTGACTCAAGTGAATGGAGAACAGAAAATCAAATTTCAATACTTCAAGACGAGGAACAAAATACTCCAAACATCTTCATTCAACACACTTTTCAATTCCTCTTCTTTCAACACTTCAATTTTTTTCTTTTCAACTCTTTTCACTTTTCAATCACTTCACTATTTTTTCTTTTTTTTTACACAACTCACATGAGCTCATTTTTCTTTTGCTCATTCTCAACTTTTTGTTCTTTCCACAACTCAAAACTTCGTTACACCCTTCTTTTATCACAACTCAACCATCATAATTCCCTTCTCATCTCAGCTCAATCCCTCCTCATTCACAATTTTCCTATTCTCCACTCAAATTGGAACAAAAAGAGTTTAAGAATTTTGATTAGTTTAAAATGTGCTAGCAAATAAAATAGGCTAAGGCTCAAACAGGCTAACAAGGGATAAATGTCATTGGTAGGGAAAATTTTGGCTAAGTGACTCAATCAAATCAAAGATGGCCTAAGATCACATTCGGCATACCAAACTAGACACAATCAAGAAGTGAGAGTACACACAAGTTCTAGCATCCTCTAAGGTGACGACTCACTCACAAACGAAGAGATCAATTCATGTATCTTAATCTCAAGAGGCTCAAATCTCACGGCTTTCACATCCATGCTAGTCCTAGTGAATTCTCACTTTCATCACACAAATATTCAAAAGGAAAACTAGTAATACACTAGTTCTCTCTCAAATCAACTTTCACTCTCATACTCACACAATAAAATTCCTAACTCACCCTTACAACTTAACTCTACTCACCAAATCATACTCAAGAATCATCAATAAGCAAGTGGTAAGAGTTAATAAGCGTAAAAAAAAATCAATCATCACATCAATCTATAACAAATCATATCCCAACAATTTTAAAATACTTCCAATACAATCCCATAAATCAACCAAACACTCAAACAAGGCAGTTCACACTCCAAAAACAAGAACTAAGGAACAAAAAGAAAAGAAAAGATAAGAAAAAGGAAACAGAAACTGGAGAGTCCCCATGATCCCCAGGCATCAGGAGGCGGTGGCGGGCGGTGGCGGGCGGTAGCTCGGGTGATCCGATCCTAAGTGGGAGACGAAGAGTGCCTCCATCCATCTTCTCAAATCCGAAACTTCTGATCGAACCTCTTGAAACTCCCCTCGCACACTCGTAGCGTCCGTGTACCACTGATTTTACAGGTTGTGAAGCTGCGTAACCTCGGTTCGCAGATCTTGAATATCAGTCCTCATCCCATCCCACTGAATTTGGGTTGGGTACCACGGCTCGGGAGTGGACACTTCAGGTGCCTCAACCTCCATCTCTTGAGGTTCTTGACCTCCTCCACCAATATCGGCCTCTTCTTCCTCAGGTGTGTTCCCTCCTTCATATTCTTGCTCTTCCTCCTCTTGCAAGTCTCCCACTCCACTCGAACTGGCACCACTTGTGCCTTCTCCTCTGTTCATCTTCACGGGCCTAGTGTCTCGAAGTCCTCGACTGTCCACCTCTTCCGTGTATTTAGCACCAATAGCAAGGTGCTGCTCGCCGTTCATGCTGAGGTTCTGCCTCTTCTTCCCTTTCAACGTTACGAGCTTCTCGTTAGGAAGAGGAAAGAGATCATCTTCCTTGTATCTGATACAGTAGCTCCCCATCCATCGCTCGAACATTAAGGTGTTGTTCATCTGATCGAAGCCCAAATCCATGCCAGGGCAGGGACCCGAACAAGGCATGAATCCCAGACTTTTTACGAACACAAAAATCAATCCACCTCCCCTTACTCGTGAGGTCTTCGCTCCTAGCTTGAACGAGGCCTCGTAATGATGCTCCAAGAAGTCCCTACCAAAATCGTGATCCTTGACGTGCAGAAGACACCATATTCCATACAATTGCTTGCTCGTAACAGTTTCCGTCTCAGAACGGGCATATATGGTGTTTCCTAGGATCCTCTCCAAGTAGCGAATCACCGGGTTCCTGATTACTGAGGCTCGGGCATTCTGCCCCTTGTACTCTCCGGCCATGCCACCCGTGATGTCATTCCAAAATGAATTTGCATTGTAAGACTTTGACACTCGGTTGGGCCTCAATAAAGCTGGGAGCCCGAGTGCAAGGTTTACAGCTCCAACCTCGCAATGTTGCCACTCGTTCCGGTACTTGAAATTGAAGGAGTTTTCATCCTTCTTCTCTACAGTGGCAAGGAACTGCTCCACCAAATCAACATTTGTTTCCATGGTCAGCAGTATCTCGAAGAACTCCGTCATGTTGTTCCTCATGAAAATTCTTCTGATTTCACCCTCAATTCCAATGTCTTGCATGAAACTAACAACGGGCCTCCGAGTCTTCTCCACTTTCCCGGTTATCAAACTCCACCGGTAGGCTATATAGCGCCAACTCCTCTCATAGTCCAAGTTGTCCCACCTGGAGGGCAACAACTTCTTACTTTCGAGCTCTTTGGTTAGCTCTTCCAACTCAGCGATACACAAGATTTTGTCCTCATTTTTCTTTGGAGCCATAGTACCTAAGCAAAACACAACAATGTATTTCAAAACCATTCATGACATTCAATACAATTCCAATAATCTCAAGTAGCTATCAATTCCAATCCATTCAACATTCAATCTCAACTTAAGTTCATCAAGTTCAATCCTTATGCTTTCATACCAAAGTTCTCAAGTAGTTTTCAAACAATTCATCTATCTCAAATCAATAATGTCCACAACTAAGTCCATCATGAAGTAAAATCACAAGAATTATGTAATTTACATGCTCAAGACTCAATTCATACTCATTCATGCTCAATACAATCTCAATTCACAAAAATTTCTTCTCAACAAGCAAAACCCATTTCCTTTTCTCAAATTCCCTCTTCTCACTCTAGAAATTCACCCATTCTACTCATGCAATTTCAAAATTGAAAGCAAAACAAGCAAACCTATAGCATATAATCATTATTCAACAACAAGGAATCAAGAATCAACAAGCTATGAAAAAATCCCCAAAATTTTCGAAATATTCATGAACCCTAGTTCTCATGCTCAATTCATGCCAAATCCAAGCCTAAACTACGAATTGAATGAAAAGAGTTAGAGATTACATATCTTGTTGGAGGATTGAAGAAGATTCGTGAAGAAAATGAACAAGTTCGTGAGCAACGAAGTTAAATCCGTATGAAATCGCCCCTAATCGCCCAAAATTGCACCTTTTCGTATGTGAAAGTGTGTGTAAGAATGTGGGGATGGGGTATTTATAGAGTGGCTCGAAATAGGGCTGAAACCCGTGAAGCGCTCGTGCGACACCCGCTCGAGCAGGTGCGCTCGAGCATACATGTCGAATGAAACACGGGGTCGAGCACTAGCGCTCGAGCCCCTCGAGCGGCGAAAACATTCTGGACACTTTTGGACATTCGAGCACATAGCTCGAGCGAAGGTGCTCGAGTGGTGCCACTCGAGCAGTTCCTCCCTTCAACATAAAACAATGACGTCCAAAACTCGAAAATTTCATACGAACCAAGCTTGAAATAATCATCAAACTCATCTAAACTTGAACTAACCTGAGAACTCCTCGATTTAAGCCAGGTCGCTCATTCGACCGAGGAGTTGGGGTCTCTTCCAAACGTGCAAATCACCAAGCCAATTCAAGTCGAAACTATGCACTCACATTTATTTCGATCCAACTACCCTCATACATCGATATTTTTGAAAAATTTGACCAATTTTTCATTAGAATTTCGTGTACAAACTCGAAGTACGAATACACACCCCCCCAAACTTTGTTCTTGCTACGCAATAATAAAGTTTGAAAAAGAATGAGTACTAACGAGTCGTGCACTAAATTCTCGTGAACTGAAATCACTATCATTGCAAAGTAATGAACGAATAAAAACATCACCCCCCCAAACTTCGACTTCGCAAAGAGGACTATGTTTGGGGTTCGGGTTACCTCAAACTCCAACACTCGAATGCTCCACTACTCGACATCTCAACATCGTCATGAATTGCTTCACCTTAAACTCACTTACTCGAATCAAGCACCACAAAAAAAGCCTACACCAAAAGATCTCAACAAACAAGGTTAACATATACGATTCACAAAACGACAAAAACGAACAAAACACGAAAAAGCAAGTAAAAATGGATTGCCTCCCATTTAGCGCAAATTTTAAGGTCCTAATGCCAGACCGAGCTCGCAGGAGCTCACGGGACTTGAGAATCTAAAATACCTCCCTTATTCTCATGAGAGAAGTTGAAGAATTTCTTTACTCGATGCCCGTTCACCATGAATCCTTGTCCATCCTCCTTCTCGACTTCAAGGAATCCACTCTTATGAACTTTCCTAACAACATACGGCCCGTTCAACTTGGACTTGAGCTTTCCACCAAACAACTTCATCCTCGAATTGAATACAAGGACTTGATCTCCCACTTGGAACTCCTTTTTCCTCAATCGAGCATCATGCCACTTCTTAGTCTTCTCCTTGAAAATTCGGGCATTCTCATAGGCACTATCTCGAAACTCTTCCAACTCATGCAATTGGAGTAATCTCTTCTCACCAACCAAGACAATATCAAAATTTAGCTTTTTGATCGCCCAATATGCCTTGTGCTCCAACTCCACGGGTAAATGACATACCTTTCCAAAAACTAATTGGTAAGGAGACATACCAAGAGGAGTTTTGAAGGCTGTCCTATACGCCCAAAGTGCATCATCAAACTTCATTGCCCAATCCTTCCTACTAATCACTACAAGAAAAATGAGCTTTTACGACAGTGGATAGACAACGGTTCCGGAAAAAAGTGTTGTAGAAAGTCAAAAATGTGTTGCATAAAGTATAACCGTTGTCTTTCATATGAGGCATTTGATGATATACGACGGGTATGGACAACCGTTGTAGTTCCACATTGTAAATTCCCGAAAAATGGGTCATATACAACGGTTATACACCGTTGTAGTTCCACATTGTAAATTCCCGAAAAATGGGTCATATACAACGGTTATACACCGTTGTAGTTAATCGTTGTTTTTTTTAAGGAATGAATAGAAAGACAATGCTTTTCAACCGTTGTATTTCCAATTTGTAAAATTGCGCACATCTTTTTTCAATGAAGTATTATAACAACGTCTTTTGGGCATTGTCTTTCCACAATTTTAAATCAAGTATTATTGACACGGGACGATAACCGTAGAAGACAAACGTTCTTCGTACGAAAGAAAAATTAGTCAAAAAGTGCGTCTACAATATTCGGTCTCACTATTTAAAGGGGGCCAGAACAAGCCCTAAAACGAAAAATGGAAATAAACATAATTGCCGAAAATAGAAAAATAAAGTCCCAAGATCATATATTAAGTTCAACACTATTAACTATGAGAAATAACACTTTATTAATTTGGCATGACACTTTTAGGAAATTGAATTAACAGTTTACAAATACACGTAAAAAAAATAAGAATAACAGTTTCAACTTTTGGAACTAGCACTTTTAAGCATTTTTGAATTAACACTTTTACAAATACATGTATTTGGAATGACATTTTTACAAATACATCTTTGAAATAACGCTTTTATTCATTTGGAATTATACTTTTAGTAAATTGAATTAACACTTTTACAAATACACATAAAATAAATAAGAATAGCAATTTCAATTTTTTGAAATAACACTCTTAAGCTAATATTTTTAATTAACACTTTTAAACATTTTTTAATTAACAACTTTTTAAAAAAAGAGTAGCACTTTAGAAATACATAGACAAAATCCACTTTCAATTTCCCCCTCTTTTCACAATTCACTTTCAATTTCCCTCCCCCTCATCTATCGACCGTACTTCATCGGCCATCTACCAAATTTCTATCCATCGTCCTCCATTGCTGCCACCACCGTGCCCCATCGCTGCCTCAATCGTGCTCCATCATCTCACCGCCGACGTCGCCTCCCTCCGACACGCTACTTCCACCCTGAAATCTAGGTGATACAAAAAAGATGGGTTGAGTAGGGCATTGAAGCGGTCATGAAAGAACTGGTAAGCAATTTCTCTACTCTATTTTTCTATCCCGCTCTCTCTTTAACACTCGTAAGTGGTCATGAACGAATGGGTAAGCGGTTGTGTCCTGTCCAGATTTAGAAAAATAAATTAATGCGTAGCTGTCTATTTCTTTGCCCTAACTTGTGTGAAGAATTTATATGGAAAATTTTGAGATATTCATGAGGCATATAAGGTGTTCGAGAAAATGCCTGAGAGAAATTTAGTGTGTTGGAATATTCGTGCATGCAGTTGATGCAAGAACAGTGAGATATGCATATCTAGAAACACCTGAAATCATTAATCATATTTTCTTTTCGGTTGCAAAACAAAACAATTCAAAAAAAATCTTCCCTCTTTCCAGTACAGTATTTATTATGTTTAAGGATTTAATATTTATTATTTAGAACTAATTAATATGTTGGTGATTTAGCAACATACTCTATTTAGTCTTGGTTCTCCCAAACCAGAATTTTATGAGTACCAGGAAAGCAGGTGATGGATAGGAGGACCAATAGAGAAGCAGAAACGAGCAAACGGAAGAGAGGACGATAAGAATGCAACAGATTCTGCGTAAACTTAGAAGGTACCGTGCTTCATCCTTTCCCATTTCACAATAGCAGTTTTTTAAATTAACCTGATGGGGGAGACTTTGGCAAGCCTTCTTTTGATCTTGATCTCATGAATAGTTTGCTTGGATCTAAATTTTTAGGAAGACTTTGATCAAGTATTATATTGTGTGCCCAGATTTCAACTACAATATAGTAATTAAGTTATCAGAAGATGGAGTTAGTAAGAAGTCTCTAAATTAGTGCCAGACTGTTAGATTGGAAGGGACTCCATTAATTTTGTATCAGTTACTTACCTAATCTTGACTTATTGATGTAATTATAATAAATAAATAATAAAATAACACACTAAATCATTTTAATTAGTTTCTCAGTACAGTACAATATTTATTATGTTGGTGTAGGAGGTGGTATTGCTAAGCAAAGAGCCTGTGATGCTTGATGCAACTAGTGTTTGTTTAGGATTTTAGTGAAGCTTTGAGTTTAGCATTGGGCCTACTTTACCCATTCTTGTAAAAGCCACTTTTGACCTTGCATAACAACTTTTAACAATGCGTTCCAGAGAATGTAGGAGTTGCCATAAAATGTAGAAGCTCTTCCACCCATGTCTCAAAGTGTTGGGCATTGTTTGGCACTGCATAGTTGGGCGATGCCAACCCCTTCCTTTCTCGAGTCCATAATGTTTTCCAGGTAATTTTATAGTTGTACCATTATTTGTTAGGGTAGATTACAAAATCGACTTGAGTTTTTCCTATAAACCGTGTTATTTTTTGATAATACGTACTATAACACCTTTTAATGTTTGTATTTTCTTTACAAGTACCCCATTTTTGGTGCAATTAGTATAAAAGAAGCAAAAAGTAGGTATAAATTACAAGCTTTACGATTTTCTTTTATTACAAGTAGGTTTGAATAAGTGTCATTTGTTACTATAGACGTCGAAAGGAACATGTGAAGAATCTGCAGGAACAATGTAACTTGCATCTTCCTTGTGCGTACATCCACATGACATGTCTTGATTTGTAAAAATCTTTTAATCCACCTTTTGGCTTTCAGAATTTGATAATTGGTTGCTCTGCCTGATTGGTTTTTGTTGTTGTAAAAGTGAATAATTAAATTAGAGATAGTTACTCATTTTCTGAATAAATTCCTGTCTTTAAATGATCCAATTTCTTCTGCCTTTTACTAGCAAACTCATTTTGATCAAGCCTCTAATATAGCATTTGTGTGAGGCTAGTTTCAGCTTTATTCTGTCTGAATTGCATTAAACATATATTATAAATTTTGTATGGAACTCTATCCTCAAGGAGTTTTTTCTGTTATATTTCACTGCTGAATAGTTAAAAAATATTTTGTTATGTAACTAACACCATTGTTTGATTTATTTCTGTTATTCTTGGAAAGCAGAACAAATAATTTGGTAACTTTGAATTTGATTTAAGGCATGAGAGTGTATATAATGAAATAGGTACACTTTTGATTCATTTATCTTTTGTAGACTTGAAACTGATAATATGTTCTTTAGTTATTGCAATTTGTACGTCTTGATTCTTCAGTAGCAAATAGCAATTATTATTCATTAAATATGCTAACCAAATGAATCAGCCACCTTTGCAATTTCTAGCAGAGTCCAAAATTGCTTGTATACGGAACTCCAACTACTTATCAACTGTACTATCCGAATACCCATCCGGATCCAAATAATGCTGCGAGACTTGTGCTGCTGTTTTTATGGAGGTGAGAGTTCCGATGATCGTGAGTCGGTCATTTTGGTGTTGGGTATTGCCGGTTCAATCCTCAATTCAAAGCCCAAGAAATTTGGGGTTGGAGACCTGGGTATGGGTCTGAATATTATTAGCTAATTTGGAGTTCAAGAGGAAGCTTTGGTCCATTTACAATCGCCAAACAGGTTCTTTTCTCGGCTTTTCTTTTGATTTTTGAGAGTGTTTTATTTATGTAATTTTTGTAGGGTATACGGAGCCGTTGGATGATAGTACTGAGATTAAAGTGCCTCAAGATGATTATGGCCTTTATGCCATTGATATTTTGGACCCTTCAATTGTAAGCTTTTTTTTTTCTCAATTTTCTATTTCTGCACCCATTTACTTCATTTGTAATACCGCTTTCCCTATTTGTGCTCAGAAAATTGTATGTAATCAAAGAGGTTAAAGTAGCTCTGACTATCATAAACTTGATGTAATTGTTGTTTATTTGCTTTACAGCTAAAATTCTTTGAAATCCCTGTGAATTGTGTTGGCACATTTATTTCTAGTTACTGCGCTTATTCCCATTTTCTCTGAATTTTGATAATTTGTTACTAAGTATCTATTAACTTATCTTTGCTGAAGCATGGTTTCTTTTCTTGTTGCCATTTGTTCATTATTTTCCAGTATTGTATGTTTTATAAGTGTCTCATATATATTTGATATAGATGCATAATTCATTTGTGTTTTATAGTTTCCAAAAACTACAGCTTATTCTGTAAAAGAAATTGATGAAATGCGGGCTGAATGGACTAAATTCATTCAAAGAAATATGTCTGAATAGATCGAGGTTTGTTTAGCTACTTCTTCATTTTTTTCTTGGAATTAATACTTGTAGCTGTAATGGTTTAATAGAAAGGATTGGAACAATAGAGACGTAGCTACACCTTATTGTTTTGTGGAAATAATTTATTTCATTATGAAGATTAATTTTATTTTTGTATGTTTGCTAAAATATTATTCATTTTTCAATGTAGTGACGAGAGCTACGAAATGGGTGCATGTAGCAGAAGAAAAATGCACAAGTTGGTTAAAATTTTTGTAATTGAATGTTAAGGCATTCATTTAATTAGTAGTTTAAACTTTTAAAAACTCATAGTTATGGTATTTTGTTGATGATGTAGAACATTTTTATGAACTTCTATTATACAATAATTGTGTAGTATTTGGAATGAATGTTGATGGTATTATGGTTATTTTTGCTTAAATTTTGTCTTGAAAATTTATTGCAGGTTTTATTATATATTTACATAATTGAAATATAAAAAATACAATATAGCTCATATTTAGGAAAGACAAAGGTGCAAAACTGATGTAAATATAAATAGACAATTGTTTATAACTGTTGTCTATCCAAGAAATTTATGAAATATCTATGTGTATTTTAATGGAAAGACAACGGTCCAAATACGATGTAGTTAACATGAACAGACCACGGTTAATAAACATTGTCTTTCCTTCAAATTTAAAAAAAATATATGGTACAACAACTTCTTTTTTAAAGAAAGACAACGGTTATAAGACATTGTATGTGTTAAAGAACAACAACGGTTGACAACTGTTGTCTATTCCAATATTTATGAAATTATTATGTTACAACAACATATTTGAATAGTAATACACAACTGTTCTTGACCGTTGTAGTAATTGAGGAAATACGACGGTTAGTTAACCGTCGTCTAATTATACCCACCTACTACAACGTGATCTTCTACATCGTCTATTTTTTTCGAGAGACAATGGTTTTGAACCGTTGTAAAACCTCTTTTTTCTTGTAGTGAATGCTCACCGTCTTATCAAGGATCTCCTTGATTTGACGATTCGATACCTCTGCAAGACCGTTAGATTGAGGATGATAAGCAGTAGAGACTCGATAGCTTACCTCATATTTGTACAACAACTTCTCCATCCACTTGTTCACAAAGTGACTCCCCCCGTCACTAATCAACGCTCTTGGGACTCCATATCTCGCAAAGATGTTCTTCCTCAAGAACTCAATCACCACTCTGGAATCATTCACTCTTGTAGGGACAGCTTCAATCCACTTCGAGATGTAATCGATGCACACGAGAATGTACAAGAATCCATTGCTAGGAGGAAATGGACCCATTGAAATCAATCCCCCATACATCAAATACCTTGACTTCCATGAATACGTGCAGTGGCATCTCGTCCCTCTTAGTAATAGAGCCAAATCGTTGTCACTTATCACACCTCTTAACCCATTCCATGCAATCTTTCAAGAGAGTTGGCCAATAAAAACCAGATTGAAGCACCTTCCTTCCGGTCTTCTCTCCACCCAAATGTCCTCCACATGGCAAGGCGTGACAATGCCTTATGATATCACTCCACTCCTCCTCTGGCACACACCTTCTCAACACATGATCAATTCCTCTTTTGAACAAGTATGGATCGTCCCAAATAAATTCCCAAACTTTCTTAAAAAATGCCTTCCGGTGCACTGAGTCCATCTCTGCCGGCAACTCTCCACTTGCTAAATAATTAGCATAATCTGCAAACCACGGCATTTTCCCTTCAACTTGATATACCAGAATTTCTCCTAAACCAAACAACTTCTCGTCCGAAAACTCATCGTTCACCTCTCGATCTTCCACTGTATTTTCCTTTGTAAGCTCCAACCTCGAAAGGTGATCGGTTATCACGTTCTCACATCCCTTCTTGTCCTGAATCTCGACATTGAATTCCTGGAGTAATAAGATCCAACGAATGAGATGGGGCTTTGCATCCTTCTTACTCATAAGGTACCGAATCGCTGCGTGGTCCGTATATACTATTGTTTTCGTTCCTACTAGGTAGGGTCAAAATTTATCAAAGGCATACACGACCGCTAACAGCTCCTTTTCGGTCGTAGTGTAATTCACTTGAGCAGAATTTAGCATCTTCGAGACGTAGTATATTGCATGAAAACGCTTCTCACGAATCTGTCCCAAAGCAACCCCCATCGCAAAGTCACTTGCTTCACACATAAGCACAAACGGACTAGTCCAATCCGGGGTCACAAGTATCGGGGCATTCACCAACACTTCTTTCAACCTGTTAAAAGCCACTAAACACTCATTAGTAAACTCAAAGGCGACTTCTTTTTCAAAAAGCCGCGAAAGGGGTTTAGCAATTTGTGAAAAGTCTTTTATGAAGCGTCTGTAGAATCCCGCATGTCCTAAAAATGACCGAATCCCCTTCTCGGTCGAAGGTGGTGGAAGCTTCTCAATAGCAATCACTTTCGCCTTGTTAACCTGGATACCTTTCGAGGACACATGATGTCCAAGAACAATACCCTCTCTCACCATGAAGTGACACTTCTCCCAATTAAGCACCAAGTCCGTCTCTTCACACCTGCTCAACACAACTTCAAGATTGATTAGATATTTATCAAACGACTCCCCGTAGACGGAGAAGTCGTCCATGAAAACCTCCATAATCTTTTCAATCAACCCATGAAAAATAGTCATCATACACCTTTGAAAGGTGGCGGGTGCATTACACAACCCAAACGACATTCTGCTAAAAGCAAAAGTTCCATAATAGCAGGTGAAGTTGGTTTTCTCTTGATCCTCGGGGGCTATCATAATCTGATTATACCCCGAATACCCATCTAAAAAACAGTAATACTCGAAACCATCTAATCTATCAATCATTTGATCAAGGAACGGTAAATAAAAGTGATCCTTACACGCTGCCTTGTTCAACTCCCTATAATCAACACACACACGCCATCCCATCACTAATCTAGTGGCTACCAATTCATTAGACTCAGTCTTAATCACCGTGGTACCCCCCTTCTTAGCAACTACGTGTAATGGACTCACCCATGGACTATCAGAAATCGTAAAGATCATGTTGCTATCTAACCGCTTTAAAACCTCCTTATGAATCACCTCTTGAATTACCGGATTAACTCTTCGTTGATTTTGCACTACAACTTTTCTACCCTCTTCTAATCTAATCTTATGCATGCAAATAGAAGGGCTAATTCCCTTATTATCCACGATCGACCATCCTATAGCAGATTTGTGCTTACGAAGCACTACTAAAAGGGCAGATACAATTACCGGATACTTATCGGTCCCATCCAAGTAGGCGTACTTGAGGTGATCGGGGAGTGGTTTCAGCTCTTTTTTTGTCTCCAATGGTGGTGCCTTATCGAACATCTTCTCGAAAGTCGACTCCTCAGCTTCCAAGTCGTCCTCATCCTCTACTTTCTTCATCTCCAAGAACTTGACATCTTCATTGTCTTTCAAGCTGTCAAAATAATCAAGATCATAAGAATCATAAGATAGATCATCAAGATTAGGATAATCAAACTGATGGACATAGAAAGAGCAAGGGTCTAGGAGTGTGTCTTCAACACAAGTGTCCAGGATGTCAATGAAGTGGCAGCTCTCGTCTCCCATGGGGTATTTCATAGCTTCATAAATAGCTATCTTCACTTCTTGATCATCAACTTTGACCGTAATCTTTCCATTCGCTACATCAAGTACCATCCCGGCTGTGGCTAGAAATGGCCTCCCTAAGATCAGCGGTACATGCTCATCCTCCTCCATATCGAGTACCACGAAGTCGGCGGGAAAAACGTGATTCTCCACCGTCACTAGAACATCCTCCACTACTCCTTGAGGTCTAGTGATAGACCTATCAGTAAGCTGGAGAGTCATCATCGTGGGTTGAAGCTCACCCCTTTCCAACTTCTTGAACAACGAAAGAGGTATCAAATTAATGCTCACCCCGAGATCGCACAGAGCTCCCTTCTTGATCCCCGTTCTCGATATCACATAAGATGGTAAAGCTACCAGGATCCTTCAACTTGGGAGGAAGCGTCTTGTGCACCATAGCACTCACCTCGTGGTTCAAGTGCACTAGCTCGGGTCCATCCACTCTCCGTCTCTTCGCTATCTTCAGGAACTTGGCGTAGTTAGGCATCTGTTCCAAAGCATCATAAAAAGGAATGTTAATATGCAACTTTTTAAAAACATCAAGGAATTTTACAAACTTTTCATCTAGTTTCTTTTTCATAAACCGTTGTGGATATGGGACTGGTATCACCGATTTGGGTACCCCCCATTCATCCCTCTCAGTTTCTTTCACATTCTTCCTTGCTTCCTTTGCCTTCTTCCACTTTGGGACTCTCTCAATCTCCTCAATGCCTTCCTCAAGGTCTTTTTCCTTCTGGGACTCATCCATATCTTTACTCTTCTGAATGCCTTCACCCTCAACCCCTTTCTCAACTCCCATCTCCTCAATCTCATCTCTATCTGCCTCAGGCTTTTTTTCTTCTATCTCAACCTCTCCTTGGGGCGTCTCAGAATCAGCAGGCATCTGGGGACCATGGTCCCACTTCTTAACTCAATAGCCTTGCAATGCTCCTTTGGGTTTCCCTCGGGCATTGAGGGATACTTGCCCGACTCTCTTGTCTGAGACTTTGCAATTTGACTGATCTGGTACTCAATAGAAGTGAACCTACATTTGTTCTCTTGTTGAGCTCGATTTAGATCAATGTCCCTTCTTTGGAGTTCTTGATCACGCTGATCTCCTTTCTTATGCAATTCCTTCACATCGTACTCCAATGAGGACAATCTCTTGCTTCCTTCCTCCACCTTCTGAAGGATAGCTCTCAACATCTCCTCAGTTGAGGAACCGCCTTCTCCACCCGGAGGTTTTGAACCTGGATCAACTCCTGGAGGAACTGTAATTCCGGCCTTCAGATTAGCATATGAAAAATTCTCGTTCTTCCTCCATGTGTTCTGAGGAGGCTACTGGCCTCCTTGATACCCTTGGATATTCCTCCATTGATTATGAGGAGGTTGTGGACCAGGTGGTACAAATGGTTGGCCATAAGAAGACCTTCCAAATTGATTGCCACCTTGTGGATACCCGTCTTGTGGATAGTTAGGCCTTCCCATATAGTTGGCCTCCTCTTGTTGACCCGTGGGTTGGTCCACTTTCTCACTCACTGCTACATTCCCTCCAACCAGATTATGTCCCATCTCGAGGTTACTTATCTTCTCTATCATCGCCATCAACAGCTTCCTCGTTCCCTCATTCTCCTCCAACTTACAAGCTCTCTGAAATTCTGGGTCCTCGTTCCACTGCCCGACATTCGTAACAATATTATCTACGATCTCTCTGCATCTATCTGTACCATGATTCAGAAATGCTCCACTAGCGCATGCATCAAGATGGGCTTGACCAGCCTTGCTGGCTCCACTGTAGAAGAAAACCATGATGTCTCCTTCATTGTACCCGTGCTGCGGGCACTCAATCAACATGTTAGAGTATCTTTTCCACGCCTGACGTAAGTCCTCTCCTGGCTTCTGGCGAAAAGAAGAGATCTCTATCCTAGCTCTAATGGTTCTGGATAGAGGGTAGAATCGCTCGAGGAACAGACGCTCGAGCTCGGCCCATGTGGTTACACCTCCCCGTGGGAGCGTGTTATCGTACCACTCCTTTGCTATTCCCGTTAAAGAGAATGGGAACAGCCTGAGCCTCTTGGCATCTTCAGATATGTCGTTATAATTGAACGTGGATGCGATCATCAGAAAACTCCTCAGATGAGTATGAGGATTCTCCTTCCCAACCTCCCCATTGAATTGATTCTCGGTAAGCAGCTTTATAATTCCAGTGAAAATTGAGAAGTTGTTTGCCTCTACAGGGGGCAATGCCACTCCATCATAGTACCATTGCGGTTGTGCCACAAACCTTCCTCTAATGGCCATGTTCTGATCGGCGTTCTGAGGAACGTGCTGAGGAATAACAAGTGGTACGGGTACTTGTTGGACTGGTGGTGGTTGGTTGTAAACAAGATGTGGGGGGTACGAGTATGGTGGATATGGATATGGTGGGTATGGGTAAGGGTACGGTAAGTTGTTTTGTGGGAAGTTGTTCTGTGGATATGCAGGGTCGTTCTGAGGATGTTGGACAAGGTTATGAGCTGGATTGTTTACGTTCTGTGTACCCGGGTTTTGGCTCTGGCTTTCCCCTAACGGGACTTGATTCTGACTGCCATTTCCTCCAGTGCCCTCAACCCGGTCCACTGTCTAATTAAACTCATTAGCAGCATCATCCAACTCATTACTGATGTCCATGTTATCGTTGTCTCCTCCGGCAGCATTCATCCTTCTTAAAAAGGCTCGATTTCTTCTTGCTATTGTCTCAAGATCTAGCTGTAGTCTCTCTTCGCTCGTATCTCCTTGCGAGCGTGTTTTCATAAACCTGAAATACTAACAGAAGAATCACAACGCAACTGACAAACTCGTAAGAATAATTTAGAAAAATAAAGCACTCACTACTAACTACTGAGCTACCTACAAGTCCTATTCAAATGACATACATCACCATCCCCGACAACGACACCATTGACTTGAACCGAAAATACTAACTTTCTACTAGTAGTTTCCCCGCAAGCGTACGGGTTCACTGTAGTATAAGTAAGTATAGCGACCAAGTATATCGTACCCAAGGAAAGGAATGTATGCGAATAGATCCCTGAAGATCTACGCGTCGTAATTAATATGAGTGTATGGTTTTGGGTTTTTTAAAAGAAAATATAATCTAAACTAAATTACTCTACGAATGTAAAAAGGAAAATTAAACTAAGAACGTAGAAGTGTATTTTCGAATTTGAGATGGAGATGCTTAGGATAGGAATTCCTACGTATACTAACGGAGCAGGTACATAATCAAAATAACCTAAGTAAAAGATTGTAAGATGAAAGCTCAAGAATTCAAACCCTAATACTTTATCCTAACAATCGACTTCACTAATCCACTAACAAGTTAATAGATAATGCTTAATTAAAGAGACCCTAATTTAACTAAGGTGATGCAGTCGTCCTCCCTAGATAAACCAGTAGATTAATTAACCCTTTCTAAACCCTCTCGTTAAGTTTACTAGTTGTTAAAGAGTGATAAGGCCGTCCTCTCTCGAACACTTTTCGAACGAAATTCAAAGGTAAAATTAAGATTAATTTTAAGAATTCATTAATTAAAAGAATTAAAACTAAACGTCACAAATTACCCTAATTACATACCCACATCCTACTTCTACGAGTTCATCCTACCCCAAGCATGCAAGGGTTTTAGCTAGACATGACTTTAACGATAACAAAAACAATTGAAGGTATAACGAACTTAAACATAATGATTTGAACTAAGAAATTATTAAACATAAAGTAGGGTTTAAAGAAATAAATGCTAAGAACTGAAATTAGATCGATAAAAACGAAGTCTCAAGTGTTTAACGTCAACGAGCAAACTAAAATAAATGAAAACCTAAACTGAAATAAGAATTCGTAAAGTAAAACCTTGATTACACGCAAAAATAAAGCTTGCTCGAACTCCCGGTGCTCCTCTCTCTCCAAAAACTATTCTAAAAGTGATATGATATGAAGTGGTGTCCAAAAACGTGTTCGGGACGAGTATATATAAGCGTCGGGCCGAATCGGGAACTCATGGGCCGAAAAATGAATCCGGAAGAAAAAACATGAAAGTGCTCGAGCAGCACCCACTCAAGCGGGGGCGCTCGAGCTGTGTAGGTCGAATGAAGCAGGGGCTCGAGCACTCGTGCTCGAGCTGGTTGAGTGGCCAAATGTTTCTGTAAGTTTCAAGCGCTCGAGCAACATGCTCGAGCGGTGGCGCTCGAGTTGCTCAAATGGCAAAAATTCTCTGGACAATTTAGGTGCTCGAGCAACATGCTCGAGCGGTGGCGCTCGAGTTGCTCCACTCGAGTGACTCTCCTTCTTCTTCAACTGATACTTTTCTTCTTGCGCACTAATACCATTCGTATTTCCTCGATATCTTCTCATTCGGGCATCCGTTTGAGTCGATTCAAAGTCCTACGAACTCTGTTTTTCACCCTCGATTCACCTATGAGTATCAAAGATACAAATTCATCAATGTGTAGAAATGATACTCAATTGACTCTAAATACTCAATAAAATCGACCAAAACATGGGCATTTCTAACGACGAATCATGACAATTTCACGCCTAATCAATATTATATCATATTTTATATACATATTGAGTGTAAAGAATATAATAAAAAAATAGAGTAACATCAATATTATTTAAAAACATTTGTAGTAAAGATACTCAAATATAGAACGCAACTGTCTGAAAATATAACAGATACTGAAATAATTGTAGCAACACAGACATACTCAAATTAAAATCAAACTTAAAAAAATATAATCTAGTATGAAACGACCAAATCTTCATTTAACCGAACACTCCAAATAGATCCACATTGACATGCATCTTGGTAGTCATGATATCATTTGTGAGATATTTCTCTGGAAAAAAAAAGTTTATTTAATATAATTATATATAATAATAATAATTTCGATTGAATATAAAAGTACTAACCTCCGTTCGGATGGATGATCTTTGAATATTCAAGAATAATTGTCACAGGAGGCTTAGGTTCTCGCACAACACAATTTATAAATTGTTCACATAAATCTCGCTCCAATATATATTTCATAGTTGTACCTCTATAAAAAATTGAGTACAAAAAATGAATACTTACATCAAATTAACAAAAAGAAAAATTGTTACCTTCCATCTTCAAGTTCAAGTTCTATTGTCCTATACATGATATCACCATATCCATGGACTGTTTCAACTTGTCCAATGAAAATAACATGTGCATGGATATCTGAAAAAAAAATGAATTTAATTTTATGTGAATAAAGTTTAAATAATTTTACTCAAAGTATAAAAAGAACTTACCTTGAAGAATTGAATCTTCTTCATAAGTCTGATTAAGTATATCTTGAAATGTAACAAACTGAAAAATAGGCCTCATAATAATAGATTCACCACATTTAGTCATTTGAGTTGAAGGAATAAATTCGAAGCAGTAGTTATGTTTGGTGAACTTTATGATATTAGAATTTGGAGCAATGCTAATATATTGTAAAATGTACTCCTTCCCCCCCAATCACTACATTTGTTGGAGTTATACGTGAAAGTATGCTTTTACTTTGTATAACTCGTGTATCAAACACTCGTTTTATGAGAATAATTCTTTTATCGCATTTGCTTTGGTTATGATTGAATGTTGAATTTCTATTGCAAACCGTTCAATATACAGTACATGTTACATTGTAGTTAATGTGGTGATACCCGATCACGGAAGACGACATTAACAGTTTACTTGTAACTAAACGTACATTTTCACGACCTAGGTGGAATTGAACAATCTGCCGTGAAAGGTCGATGTGTAAGGCTCAGATTGGTCTGTCTTGACTAAGAGATTGCACTAGCACATTTAGTATGTATTGAAGAGGTCCTACAGTGGTTGTTGATTTCTTAATCTCCGTCACTTAAATAGGACCGTGTGTGCTTAGTAGTTACTGCTTTGATTCATGTTGGGTGAGAATCATTGCGACTTCGAACTTTGTGTCTTGGGCAGTAATATTAATCATACGACGGTTGCTAAGATTTAATACGGAGAAACGCGTGCGAGTACGGCTCGTGTGATTAGTCCCCTTGGTGGGCTCAGAAGTTTTATTGTACCAAATCTTGCAAGTGAAGAATTAGTTTCTTCGGTACGAATAATAATGTTGAGCTGTCTTTACTCCAAGGTGAAATATATTAATTAATTTAGAGCTATTCAGAAGCTCAATTAATTAATGGACTTGATAATCTTAAATGCGGGAAATAATAACCGGGAGCCCATATTATCGTAATATGGATTAAGATGGATAGTGCAATATTAATTTATTAGTGGTAATAATTAATATTAATGGGCTGAATTATATTGGGGCTCAATATTGAAATTCAGAAGTCCATTAGGAGGTCCAATCTTAATTCTCCTTAAGGCCCCTCAAGTAGCCCATTAAGTAGCCCAATAATGATAAGGTGATTAAAAAAAAAGAAAATAATTATGCTGATTTTTCTTTATTATTTTCGAAAATATGATGATTAGGAGAAATAAGATTTTGTTGATTTTCTTGGAAAGATATTATGGAAGATATGTATTCTAGGAATACAAGAATATCTCATATATTCAAGAAGATCCAAATCTTGGATTTCTTCTATGAAATTTTCGAAAATTACTAATTAATTAGGAGGGTGAGATTTTTGTGGAATATTTTATTTTGGAGAAAAGAATATATGAGATATATTCAAGATTTCTTAGAGTCTAAGAAAAGATTTTTTCCAAGCCCATAATCCACTAAAAATTCGACCACCTCTAATTATAAATAGGGGATGATTATTTCATCCCCAAGTACATAATTCCATGTGTTGGAAAAATCAAGAAGCATATATATTTTTCTTTTTCCTTAGTTTATTAAATTGCTTGAAAGCGTCTCCCACCGGCGATCGAGTGAGGTGAAAAGGGAAATACTTGAGAAGGCTTTGGGTTGATAGAACGAGATTACAAGTGTCCCGTATATCCAAAGGCCAATACTACGAGAGGTACGTTAATCGCATATTTACTTGTTTAATTCCGCCTAGTTAAATATGTGAAATTAATTTAACATGCATGATGATAATTAGTTGTTGGAATTATTATTTGAATTAATTAGGATTAATTCATGCTAGTAATAATTGTATTTAAATTCGTATTTAAATTTCATCCCGAATAGATTCCGGACAACCCCGTTTTTCCCAACAACATTCTCATACTTAGACATAAGATTCTTAGGAATAAAAGCATGAATTCTCGTACCCTGCAAAAATAATTTAACTATATTAATTTCATAAAAATTTTGACTCAAAAAAAAAAATGTTATCAATGTGTATGCATCAAATAGAAAAAAATATAATTAAAAAAAAAGATGATATGTATAATTTGTAAAACTTAACCTGTATATCTAACTATACTATCACCATGCCGAGATTCCCCCTATAGCATGAAGATGCAACATAAATTAAACGTAAAAGTTTAACTCTAAACATAGATTCACAAATTTTGGATCTAAAAGTAACATTTGACAAAAGAGATGTCATACTTAAAATGGAATATTATTTAGATGTTTGTGTGGGAACAATTGATTAATATGTTGGTATTTATATTGGAAAAATCCAATTATAAGAATTATATTTAAGCGCCAATCGAAGTATTTAAAAAATTTCAGTTCCCTCCTAAACATTTCATGTATACATATATTTTGAATTTTTTTTTATTAAAAAATTGAAAATTTAAAAAAAAAATTGCTAACTTTCAGTGACATAGTATTATACATGGTAAGATATTGTATATCATGACAAAGTTTTTTGGGAATAATGTGTTATTTCAGTGACAATATCTTTTGGGTAATAAAATTGTCCAAAAAAAAAAATTAATGTTACAATCTATTATCCATGGTAAGATATGATATTGGATGGTAAGATTTTTTTGGGAATTTTACCATTTTTTACGTGACAATTTTATTTTACAAAAAATATTTATTATTGTATTATATATGGTAAGATATTGCATTTCATGGCAAAAAAAAAAGGGGAATAATATACTATGGGCGGGGCTATTCACCCACATAAAGATACTTTGTTCACCTACCTCTTAATTTGGAAAAAATATTATTAATAAAAAATACTAATATACCCTTATATAATAATATAAATATTGATTTATTAAATGCTCTTACTTTTTAAATTCACACAGAATTTTAAAACCACGCACACAAACACACATACTCACTATTTTTTTGTACACACAAGTGCTCTTTCACAAACATTAAAATCATTAATATAATAAAAAATATATATAATTAGATAAGTATAAATAATATACATACAATATTAAATAATTTTAATTTTTTTTTTCTATGAGTTCATTTACATGTGTAAGGAAATTGAATGAGTCTTCTTCATATGGTCGGGGGTGTGGGGCTGGGAGCGCTAGAAAAGAAAATGAATACGATGAATGGTGGTTTTGGATTGAGATGTGGTTTCAAGTTTTTATTAGGTGGGTGGAGGGGGGGAGGTGTCAGTCAAAAGGGTGGTTTAGGAGGGGAACAACGAAATTGAGGGTGGGGTATGCAAATTTTTTAAATTTAAATTGGTGGGTGTGTATATATTTAGTTGAGTGGTGTAAATGATATTGGGGTTATAGTTGTAATTTTTAAGGAGGTGAACTAAGAAAAAAATAAAATGTAGCTAAAATATATGGTGGGTTAACTTAGGAGTGAGTATACTAAATAAATTTGTGGGTGTGAATAGCTACAACCATATACTATTTCAGTGATAATATCTTTTGAATAGTAAAATTTTGTCCAAAAAAATTATAATGTTACAATCTATTAACCATGGTAAAATATGGTATTGGAATCTTGTCATCTTTTACGTGATAATATTTTTTGCAAAATATTTCAATATCCTCCTACAAAATAAGTATATATAAATATTTTGCAAAAATAAATTCCAAAAATATTTAAGTAAGAAAATCGTTGAACTGTGGAAAAAATATATGTTTTACATCTTAGAGGACATGGCGGTGGCGCCGAGACTTTTCAACGGAGGATGACAAAAACTAAAAAAAGAGGCGAGAAGAAAAAAATTTTAGACCAAGAAAATTACTATAAAAAAATTAGTATCATACCTTCGGTTCAAGGCCGCGGTATCAGATGCGGTTTGAGGCGGCGGGAGTAGAGTAGCGAGACGACGTCGATTTGTAAACAATCTGACAGGAAAGAGATGACGGAGTGAGAAAAGAATAGAGGAGAAGCGGTGGCGGTTCGGGATCTACATACCTTGGATTTATCCCTATTTTGCATATCCGCTTTCGATGCGCTCCCCGGAGTCCACGATAGATGCCCGCCATTTGAATCACTTGGCTAGATGGAGAAGTCGCCTGAGATGGGTTAGGAGTAGGTATAATGATCGATCAAGTCGGAGCAACGACTGCACGTAAGCAATCCCCAATATATTGGTGACGACGATGTAGGCTGTAATAGAGGAGGTGACGCCGATGATGACTGCAATGGGAGAGGAAAACAAGCGACGTATTTGAGAGAAAGTGGAAGGTGTGTGCGATATTCTTAATAAGAGATTAATAAAACCTAAATATAAAATTAATGATTTAGATTTAAGGGTGAGTCACCAAGAGCCCCAATTCATGGAGCTTAATTGCATGACACCACCCCAATTTCCCTACATTGCAAGGAACCCCATTTTGTGGGGTCCACAAGCACAAAACCATCAGCCCACTTTCTGATTTTTGCAGTCCGTGTCAGCTCTTTTGCAGGTTGTTTTTCTCTTTTTTTTTTTAAATTTTAAACGACTGTTTTTTGTGTTTTTTTAATTTTAAACGACTGTTTTTTCTGTTTCTTCTTTTCCATTTTTTTAAATTTTAAACAGCCTTTTCTGGAGGCTGTTTTTTTGCTTTTTTTATAAAAAAATAAAAAAAAAATGCACAACATTATCAATAAGCATTTTAGATATAAAAATTCTAAAATTACATTTAAAAATTCTAAAATTACATTCAAACAAAACAAATGAGGACACTTCCAGTATTCCAATAACATTTGCAAATTGGGTTGTATAACACAATAATTTATTTGCAGATATGCAAAAAAAAATGCAGAATGCAACAAATTAATTGCAGAAATGCAACAACTATTGCAGAATACAACAATTTATTTGCATAAAAATGCAAAACACAATTTCTGCCATAATGCGCTCTTCTCTTGTCTTCTCTCCACCATTTTTTGCCAGAGTTCTTCAACATGCAAACAACAGTTCAAAAATTAGATAAAAATATATAATAAAATCCAAAAAAAACCCCGCAAATTATCTGATTAATTATCTACACAAATAAATCCAGAAAACCTCACAAATAAAATCCAGAAAACACTACCACTTAAAAGGCTTTTTATCATCTTATCCCAGTGCATATGTGCCACGATGAAAAGCTTATTTAATCATCCCAATATACATATCTTTTAATCAAACACCAAAAAATGACTTCTAAGCAAATAACTACTAATCAAACACAAAAAAATCCACCAAATGTGCGAAAATCTTATGCAAATTAAATCATCCGTGAATAAATGGAGAAGAAGAAAGTGGGGTGAACCCGACATAGGGGCACACAAATCTGGGGCGGTGGTAGTGCAGATCGAGGTGACGGCGGCAACATCGTAGTGGTGTAGATCGGCGGTGACCTCGTCTGCTGCGGTGACGATGACGGCGACGTGGTGGTGTAGATCGGCGATGGCCTCGTCTGCTTTGTCTTTCTGATGGTGGGTGCACATATCCAGCTTCGATGGTGGTGGAAGACCGGACTTGAACATATCGATCATGGTGGCCAATGACCCCATAGAAATCAAGATGGTGGTGGCCGATGGTTGTAGGGGGCGGTGCACGAGAGGGGGTGAGGGGCGGTGGTGGTTGTGGTGGCCGTAGGTATGAGCGGTGGTGGTGGTTGTAGGTATGAAGCGATGGTGTTGGTGGTGGGGGGATAGAGAGAGAAAGGAAAGAGAGAGAGGAGAGTGGAGAGAGAGGGGCAGTGAAAATAATGGGGTGGGGGGGGGGGGGAATGGGATGGCCGATTAAGTCGAATTAGGGTGGGGGTGGGGGGCAATTAAGTTGAATTGGGGGGTGGGGGCGGATATTAACCGAGAGAGGGAGAAAATAAAAAGGAGAGAGAGAGAAAAGAGAGAGGGAAGAAAAAGGGTGGGACCACCTAAAAAAGTAAAAAAATGTGATTTTTTGAAATAAAATGGGGTTTTTTGCAATATAGAGAAATTGGGGAGACTTTATGCAATTAGACTCTAGAAAGTGTGGCTTGATTTTGTGAGATGAATGCTCGAGATCAAAACTTAAACCAACTTTTAATGAGAGCGCAATATTTCAAAATGAAGAGATTTGAGACATGCCACATCAGCATAAGAATAAGGTGGTGTTGACACATCATTTTGGAGAGGTTTGAAAATATATTAATAGGCATTTCGTCGAACACCTTCTAAACATTACTAAAACACCCACATCTAAATGCCTAAATCCATATAAATCTTAATGCAATTTTTATTTTATTACTGAACTATACTTTCTCCGTACTTTTTTTTTCCTCATATGAAATAATGTAGATTTTAACGAAAATTTGGTATATTAGTATTAAAAGAGGTAAAGTTGAAGGTATATTGGTCATTTCAACTATATTTAGGGGAGTTTAGTTATTGTTTAACGGTATACTGTAAAATGGAGTGTCATGAGGTGTAAATAAGGAATATTTTAAATAATTGGGGGAAAAACTCTAGACTCCATGAAGATATATTTCACTTTATTGTCCACTACATAACTTTTTCAGTCAACTATATAAGGTCTATACTAAAGCCTAGTGTACAAATTTGCTCCTATCTTACAACTGCATGCCACTTCCTTCTACCTATTATGTGTCCTATAAAAAAAAAAAAGCAAACAAGTTACCTATAGGATCTTTTCCCAATGTTCCACCATTTCAAAATTTGGATAGTTCCGAATTTCTCCTCGTTTCAAATTTTTCCCAAATTCTTCCCCTATTTCAAATTTTTCGACTTCTCTCTACTATTTCAAAAATTAGATCCTGACATTGAATACCCTTTTGAGTTTCCCCATTTCACCACTTTTGACAAATTAGGCAAACTTTGGTGAAATTGGGAAAGATAAGAAGCATTCATAGGTGAGAAAATGGTTGTAGATCGAAAAAGAAAGCTTTCATCAAACGACAAAAGTGAAGAAACTAAGCTAGGGCAAGCATTTGGTAAGAAGAAACGTTGACAAACAGAGAGGAAATATTACGGAGAGAAATTTCTCGATAATTGTGGCGATCGCCGCTGCAATGGAGGCTGAAGGGGACGATGAAGATGAGTACGATGGGTGGGCGGCGATGGGAAGAAATAAAATCTTTCGTCAATGCCACTCCCAATTTCGATTGAGAGTGGTCTGTCTTTTTTTTTTTAAGGTGTTTTGTATTTTTCTGGGTTTTGTGCTTTTGACCATTGAAGAAGAAATGGAAGATGGAAGATGGAAGATGGAAGATGGAAGATTTGAGTTTCTCATGTTTGGAAAGTGTAGAGAAAATATTTATGTTGATTGTGTGGTTAAGTGTGTGTGCACGTGTGTGTTTGTAGTGGTGTTATGTGTGTGTGTGTGTGAATTTATGTGAGTGGTAGGTATGTGTGAGTGTATATATTTGTATGTATGGTATACAATTATTTAAATTTAGTATATAATTGTATGCCATACATACAAATATATACACTCACGCACACCTACCACTCACATAAATTCACACACACACACATAAGACCATTACAAACCATGGATGCAAAAAGTGGCCTAGGTGCCACCTAGGCGCTAGGTGGCCGTTGGCTGCCCCGATTTAAGGTAAATTGGTTAAAAAAAATCCTCTAAGGTTCCAGGCGCCGCCTAGGCGGCCAAGTCGCGAAGGGGAGATAGGGTTGGCGGCGAAGGGGAGAGAGGGCTGGCGGTGGAGGGAGAGGAGAGTAGCGGCGACGGCCTCGAGGCTAACTCAGTTGTTGTTTCCAACAACAGAGTTTCTCGATCTGGACGAAATTGATCTGGACATAATCGATCTTGGCAGAATCGATCTTGATGGAATCAATCTTGATTTCTAGCGGCGGTTGTTTCCAGCAACGTTGACGGCGGATGGACCTGTGGAGGGAGAGGAGAGTGGCTCGTGATGGTACCGAGGATAGAAGAGAGAGACAATTGGTGTATTGCGTATGTATTGTATATGGGTGTAGGTACTATGTATACATATATGTGTATGTATTTATATGCGTGAGTAATGGCCTGGGTATTAAAGAAGGAAAAAAGGAAAATGTGTGCAGACGGTTTCAATAAATAAATAAAAAATACAAATCTAGGCGGCGTCTAAGCGGCCAAGAAACACCCGACTAGCATTTTTCGACTTCTGCACCCTTGCTACAAACACACACGTGCACACACACTCAACCACACAATCAACATAAAATCTTTTTTCTGCACTTTCCAAACATAAGAAATTCAAATCTTCCATCTTCTTCAATGGCTAAAAGCACCACACCCAGAAAACTTTATGATACATTAATCCCCCAAAAATAAAAAAACAATGGAGTTTCTCAATAATGACGGCCGCTGGCGCTGCAATGGAGGCTGAAGAGGACGATGAGTACAATGAAGACGAGAATTTTTCAGGAGCATTGGGTGGACGACCTTGGGAAACAATATTCACTTGCGTGTTCTCCGAAAATTAGGATGCAAACCGCGAGATCGGTGAAATTAAGTCTGCAAATGGTGGCACTTGGGGGAGAGGACCACCTTCGCTTCACGGCGTTCGATGATGATTTCGGAGGGAGAGGCGATGGGCCGAATTTGGGGGAGAGGCAAGGGCCGAACATCTGGGATGAGCAAGGGTGCAAAAGTCGGAAAATGCTAGTACGGTGTTTCTTGGCCGCCTAGAAATCCGCCTAGATTTGTATTTTTTTTATTTATTGAAACCGCCTGCACACCTTTTCCTTTTTTCCTTCTTTAATACCCAGGCCATTACCCATGCATATACATACATACACCATATATAGTACCTACACCTCATATACAATACATACGCAATACACCAATCGTCTCTCTCTTCTCTCCTCGGTACCATCGCGCGCCGCTCTCCTCTCCCTCCGCAGGTCCGTCCGCCGCCAACGTTGCTGGAAACGACCGCCGCTGGAAATCAAGATCAATTCCATCCAGATCGATTCCGTCTAGATCGAGAAACTCCACCGCTAGAAACAACCGCAAATTTAGCCTCGAGGCCGTCGGTGCCGCTCTCCTCTCCCTCCACCATCAGCCCTCTCTCCCCTTCGCGACTTGGCCGCCTAGGCGGCGCCTGGAACCTTAGACAGTTTTTTGACCGATTTACCTTAAATCGGGGCGGCCGGCGGCGGCCTAGGCTAGCCATCGGGATGGGATTTGAAATTTGAATGGAAGAAAAGAGAATTTGATGGGACAATGACAGATGACATGAGAGTTGTGGGGAAAAAAATGAAAAGTAAGGGCATATTAGACAATTAACTCAAAAGTCAATGTAGTGGAGAATAATACTTTTTGGCTCATGTAGTGTAAAAGAATACTTTTGAGTTTTATGTAATACACACTAATTAATCCTAAATATTTTTTCGTAGTTTTGATCAACCTAAAAAGCGATAGAAGGAGTATTTTTTAGGGATATTCACTTTTTTTTAAACATGATACAATCAAATGTAAAAAAATAAAGTACATTATAAACAGGTTCAAAAGTTCATTATATTATATAACAATTTTGTTATACTATAGAACAATTTATTATATTGTGATAAACTTATATATTATGTATTTTTTCTTTTACACTTATTTGTGTTATGTCTTAAAAATCATGGACTAGATTTTGATCATTCCTACATTTTATGGACTCGCATGTCATCTGTCATTATGACATTATCCAAGGCACACTTTAATTTATACAATTTTCCCAGGCACACAATTTATCTTATTCAACCACACTATTTCTTTCGATTAAAAAAAAAAAAAACCACACTATTTCTTGTGAAATGAATTTATTTTATTGCTATGTTCTCTACTTTGTCTAACTTAACACTTGACATTTTTAAAGGCTTTACGTAGGAAGTATATACTCATGGCTTTGTAGAATCGGCCAGCTATCATATTTGATCTTTCATTTTGACAACATATATATATGTGGTCTGTTAACGTTTTCTCTTTGGATTTGCAACTTACTATTACATTGGCATGTTAAAATGTCATGACCCGCGTTTTTTTTTTTTTTTTGGCTCATCCATATATATATATATATATAAAGTAGAGGTGGGGAGAGAGAAAAATTGTATTTATTGGAACAAGTGAAGTGCACTTGCTTCATGGTGCAATAGTGAATCTCACTCTCCACTAAAGAGAGTGGATCAATTTCACCAATTTCTTTGCTTTTTTACTTTGCACCAATAATTTCAAAATTATTTAACTTTTTAATTTTAAATCTATTTTCAACACACTATATATCAAATTAAATTATCTTTTTGACCATTTTTTAATTTAACATGTATATTGCACGAATAAAAAAAATTATATTTAAATTATTTATTTTATTATTAAGTGTTTTCTATTGACTTTAACTATATGATTGATGGAATTTAAATACTCACTCCGTCCACAAAATATAAGTTTGATTACCTTATTGGGCCGTCCACGAAAAATAGTCTTATTGCCTAAAATGGAAATAATAAACTTTATTTACACTTTTCAACATACACACATAACATTTTAAAAATAATTTATTTTGTACTTGATGTGATACAATATGCTTACTTTTTACATATTATATCAACTTTCTTAATAACTGTGCAAAAAACAACAAGCCTATTTTTCATGGACGGAGGGAGTAATTTTATTTAGACTATATAATTTTTTTAAATATTTAAATAATTTTATGAATTTTAGTACTCCCTCTATCCCAGTATTATGTTCCCATTACTTTTGGGCTCACCATTTAAGAAAGATAATTAAATATAGATATTGTACAGTTGATGTGATGGAGAGAGAATAAAATAAAGTGTAATGTGGTTAAATGAGTGAATGTGAATAAAGAAGCTGAATATAATATTATTAGTTGATTTTCAAATAAGTTATGAGAAGTTTATAGTGGGATGGACCAAAATGACAAAACAAGAACATAATAGCGGGACATAGGTAGTATTTGTAATGAATTTAGTATACAATTAAATAATTACAATACTCATATATATTCGATATAATCTTTACATATTAATTGATTTATGGATAAAATAATTTTTTTTTATAATCGCTCATTATATAATCTCGTGTTTAAAATTTATAATATTCTATCCGTGCATTGCACGGGAGAAATACTAGTTTAAATAAGAATGGTTTTGACCATGAACTAAGAATGGTTTTGATCCTGAACTGTTTAGCTTAAAGTTCTATAGGGCTGAGCCCTGTAGGATTAGGATCAGTCCGCCAACCCGTTTAATATTTTTTAATATAACTTTATTATAATTTTACTAAAAATTTATTTTTATTATTGTAATATTTTAGATAACATTTTATCCAAAAACGAATAAAAATATAAAGTATATTATATAGTGCTATATTTCCAATCATGTTTGATTTTATTACAAAATTTGGTTGATATAATTTAATATAATTAACAACATATTAATAATATTATGATGTATCCATCAATTTTACAAGTATAATTTAAATTACACAATGTAATATTATATTTTGAATTTTAATTTTAGTTTTTTTTTTTTATTATGTAGCCTGTTAGTGGTCTGTTCAACCTGCAAACCGCTAGGATTATGGTTAAGTCCCAACTATTAGCGGCACGTTAAGAGTGAACCGCTAAGGTCCTATACCGATTAGGCCTGTAGCACTATAAGACTGATTTTAATGGGTTAGGGTCATCATGTTTAACATTCCTACAAGTACATAGGGCTACTCTTGTACGTTCCAACGCAAGACCTCCTAAAGAGCAAAGGTAGTTTTAGTGTGCACTTGGATTTTGGAATTTAAAAAAATCAGCATTGAAGTTAAATTGAGTTTAAAATCCAAGTACATATTATACACTTGAGTGCATACTAGAATTTGTGTAAGAGCAAATAGTTGCGAAATTCACAAATTATACAGAATCATGGTTGGCTACTACAAGAAAATAAAGCATTACCTATAAAATTTACCAACAAAAAATTTCGCAGTGGAAATTACCTACGAAATTTTCTAATTATGTTGACAACTTCATTCCTCGATCTATAAACAATTTGTTTACGATATCGATTTGCCTACAAAATGAAAATTCTAGGTAATTAATTTTCTACAAAACACTTTAATTACGAATTTTTTTCGTAGGAAAATTATTTGTAGGTGGGAATGAAAATGTCTAAATAATTAGAAAATTATTTAGGTAAATTGTAACAATCCCCACTATATAATTTTTTTGTTGGAAATTTCGTAAGCAATATTTGGTATTTGATTCAAGGATTTTTTTTTTTGTTGCAAAAACTACCCCCGCTGTTTAGCCTAATTAGAGGAAAAAAAGTCCAGCTTTGTTTTTTAGAACTTCATCATAATGCACTTCCCAACATTAAAACATTGATTCTCAACCAAATTAAGCAGAGTTTTTGGCTCAGTTTTCCAATACAAAATGAAATTGGCATGCAAAACAAATTCCGCCAGCTCTCTGTTACAAAAGTGTTGATGTTGTTGGTAGTGAAGTATTCACTATTTACTTTGAAACAACATGAATTTGCCCTTTCTTCTCATTAACCAACACTTTATGATCAAATGTTGTCTTAGATGTTTTAACATGCAGGATGAAGATCTAGAAGGATCTACAAGGTTCTGGAATTATCAATGTTGCAGTGAATGTTGCATAACATTGGTAGCAACATGAGCGGTTACGGGTTCCAGAAGGATCTACAAGGATCTACAAGGGCCTACACGATCCAAACTTATCCAGGACGTTTTAGCACTGTCTAGATCAGACGGTTGCATCAAGAAGCATGAGGAATAAAGAAAGAGACGTGGGACAACATGAACATCATGGAAGAGGTTACATAGAGAAGTTATTTTTGGATTGAAGACTTCTGCCTATAAATAGAGGCCGAATCTTTCAGTACCAAGTGTGGAGTAAACGAGTACACCTACTCTAGTGTTGATCCTGAGTTTAAAGGTGATAGGGCAGTTATTCCAACATTTATGTTATGCCTTGAAATAGAGTTTTTCACGCATAGCTTGTGATTGAACCTATATCCATAGATAGTGAGATCATAGGTATAGAGTGAGATCAACTTTGACGGTGTATTATGTTATACACTTAGCCAATTTAGATTTGATAGGTGATATCAAGTCTTGTTTCCGTTGTGAACGATCATACTCTTCACACAACTTTTGTATCACTAATCTTTTTATAGTGAACCTTTCGCCATAAGGCTAGCACAAGCTATTTATGATAGTTTGTGTTAAAAAGTATACCCTTTTGCAATTGTGTGTTTAAGTCTTCCGCTGTACACGTTTTATATTCTGATTTACCAGATTATTGTAATATTTGCTTTAACATTTGTTACAACATCTGCACTTTATAACACACACACACTTTCATTTGGTATCAGAGCCATAAACTTGATATACTAAGTTTAGATCCTGTGTTTTAGTGTGTCATAATTGCTATAGAATATCCTGTAAACACCCCACTTAGGCCTCCCATACTAGATGGAAACAACTATGCCTATTGGAAACCTAAGATGCGTATGTACATCAAGTCAATTGATGAACGTGCTTGGAGAAGTGTTCTGACCGGTTGGGAATGGCCCAGACATCAAGCAGATGATGATGGCGAGACAAGAGTCAAACGGGAGATTGAATGGACAAATGAGGAGACCACAACGGCAAGCTACAATTCCAAAGCTCTCAATGCTATCTTTACCTCTGTTGATGTATCTATGTTCAAGATTATATCAACATGTACCACGGCTAAAGATGCATGGGAGAGGCTTCAAGAGCATTGTGAAGGAAGTGGAAGTGTTCGAAGGACCAAACTTCGAATGCTTGGGACCAAGTTCGAGAATCTAAGGATGAAGGATGATGAGACAATCACGGCTTACAATGAGAGACTGAGTGAGATTGTCAATGAATCACACGTACTTGGTGATCCAATTTCCAATGTACGAGTTGTACACAAAATTTTGCGATCTGTTCCTAAACGGTTCGATGAAAAAATTTGACACTTTAAGTCAGAATGAGCTTGTAAGTATTCTCAAAACCTATGAGATGAACACAACTCAATTTGATGATACAAGTGAAGGAAAGAAGGTTGTTGTTTTCAAAGGTGAAACATCTTCTAACACTGAAAATCAGCCCTTTGTGACTGAGGTTGAGTATGATGAAGATGTTTTAGACCAATGTTACAACACTCCTGAGCACATTGCCCTCCTTACAAAGAAGTTCAAATCCTACCTGAAGAAGAAACTGAACAGATCCAGAGGAAATGTCCAACAGAGAACTCCCTTCAACAACACACCATCAGACCCAGAGAAAAGGAAGGATCAGAATCAATCAAGGCAATTCAGAGGTAATAAATCAAGGTATGATCCTGAATATAGAAAATCAGTTAAATGTGATGCATGTACTGGATTTGGACACTATGCAAATGAGTGTGCAAATACTAGGTTAAGACAGAAACTGAATTTTAATGTTACCTTAAGTGATGATTCAGATGATGATGAACATGAAGGTTCTAAAGATGAGGAATTAGCTTTTTCTGCAAGAATTGATTATGATGATTCTTTAGATGATGATCTGGATGATCTAGACACTGATGCTGTTTCCAATGTTATAACATCAGAAATAACATTTGTCAAAAATAATTCAGATTTGAACTGTTTTAATGGGTGTGTTGATGAGACAGGTTCTAATGACATAAGGAATGATGATTCCAGTATAGCTAAAGAGAATGATGATCTCAGAGAGACTGTGACAAAGTTAGAAGTCATTCTAACAAGGAAGGATTTAGAAATTTCTAAGCTAAAGGAAGAATTGAAAAATTCTACCTTAAGTTTTAAGAAATACTCTAAAAGTTCTTCCATTGTAAGTGACTCCTTAACTACTGGACAGTCTAATAAACATGGTTTGAGCTATTATGGTGAGACTGCTTCTAAATTGGTGAATAATCCTGTAAAATTTGTTAAGGGAAAAACTGAATTTTTTGCCAAAACAAAAATACATGAGATTGAAAAACCTGTGAAGAAGTATGTGTGTCACTACTGTTCTGAAATTGGTCGTATTCGTCCTTACTGTCAAAAGATGAAAAAGGATCTAGAAATTCAGAAAGTGTTGTCTGAAATGTCCTCACATTCTAAGAAACACTGGTCAAAATCTGCTAAGAAAAAGAAAGAACATGTTACATGTAATGTTGTTCAAACTTCTCTGAAAGCATGTGTTCCTGATCTATGGTACTTTGACAGTGGTTGTTCTAGACATATGACTGGTCATGTTAAATACTTGTCTGACTATGAACCTTGTAATGGTGGAACTGCTACACATGGTGGTGGATCAAAAGGTAAAATCATTGGAAAAGGGACCTTAAATGTTGAAGGTTTTCTTAAACTTAAGAATGTTTTGCATGTTGATGGTTTACTTGCTAATCTTCTAAGTATAAGTCAACTATGTGATGACAATTTGCATGTTAAATTTGATAAAGATTCATGCTATGTTCTAAACAAGGATAATAAGTGTCTAATGACTGGAACTAGGTCAGCAGATAATTGTTATCTAATTGGAACAAACAAAGTATGTCATTTGTCAAATTGTGATGAGAATGTCCTATGGCATCAAAGACTTGGACATGCAAATTATAGATTCATGCAAAAATTGGTTAAGTCTGAAGCAGTGAGAGGTTTACCAAAACTGAAGATTGTTACACCCACTGTATGTGGTTCATGCCAAAAAGGTAAGCAGGTAAGAATGTTGCATAAAATGTTATCACATTGCATGACACATCGTTGTTTTGAATTACTGCATATGGATCTTATGGGTCCTATGGAAACTGAAAGCATTGGTGGTAAGAAATATTCACTAGTTGTGGTAGATGATTACTCTAGGTTTACCTGGATTGAGTTCTTAAGAGAGAAATCTGAAACATTTGATGTTTTTAAAATTCTTTACAAAAGATTTAAAACTGTTTTCAACTTGAAAGTAAGCAGGATTATATCTGATCATGGTAGAGTGATAAACTGTTTTCAACTTGAAAGTAAGCAGGATTAGATCTGTTTAAAACATTTGTTGTGTGTGTTACATTCTGAATGATAGGGATCAACTGCACAAGTTTGATTCTAAGAGTGATAAAGGTTTTTTCTTAGGTTATTCTAGAAATAGCAAAACATATAGAGTCTATAACCTTAGAACTAACACTGTTCAAGAATCTGTGAATGTTGTTTTTTGATGATGACAGGAATCTGATAGACGGAAATGACACTGAAGATGTGACTGAAGTTACTGATGTTCCAAAAGAATCACTGAAAATAGAGAATGTTACACCAAATGTTACAGCATCTGGTTCAACATCACCTGTAGATTCAATTGATACTTCAAAGAACAATCAGTATACCCCAAAGAAGAATCCAGCTACTTGGATTACCAAAAGTCATCCTTCGAATCAGATTATTGGAGATGCTTCAGTTGGTGTTCAAACAAGAAGAAGAGTAAGTGCAAATCGTGTTGATATGGTAAGGTCTGTGTGCATGTCTTCAATATGCAATATTGTGAATGCTCAGTGTTATTATTCTGAAATTGAACCTAAAAATATTACAGAAGCATTAAAAGATGAAAATTGGATTAATGCTATGTATGAGGAACTTAATAAGTTTGAGAGAAATGATGTTTGGTCATTAGTTCCAAGACCTGATAATGTCAATCTCATTGGAACTAAATGGATCTTTAAAAACAAAACTGATGAGTCTGGTAACATAATTAGGAACAAAGCTAGATTAGCCGCACAAGGTTACACTCAAGTTGAAGGTATTGATTTTGATGAAACATTTGCACCTGTTGCTAGGATAGAGTCCATTAGACTGTTACTAGCAATTGCATGTTACATCAATATTAATCTTCATCAAATGGATGTAAAAGCTGCATTTCTGAATGGCATATTAATAGAAGATGCATTTGTTGAACAACCTAAAGGTTTTGAAAACCCACAATATCCTGATCATATGTACAAACTAAAGAAAGCCTTGTACGGTCTCAAACAAGCTCCTAGATCTTGGTATGGTAGACTTACTGACTTTCTGTTGCAATTTGGTTTCATAAGAGGAGAGGCTGATAGAACCTTGTTCATTAAAAATTCTGGAGAAGACTTGTTAATAGCTCAAATATATGTCGATGACATTGTTTTTGGTTCAACTTGTAACATTATGTTAAACAAGTTTGTTGAAGCAATGACAACAACATTTGAGATGAGCATGGTAGGTGATTTGAATTACTTTCTAGGACTTCAAATCAAACAAACTGATAAAGGTATTTTCTTCTCTCAGAGTAAGTATGCAAAGAATTTAGTGAAAATGTTTGGTTTAGAAAGCTCAAAAGTCATGAAAACTCCTATGGGATCTACACAAAAGTTGTGTAAAGACACTGTTGGTCAAGATGTTGATCCAACTTTGTATAGATCCATGATAGGTAGTCTTCTGTACTTAACTTCAAGCAGGCCTGATATTATGTATAGTGTTTGTGTTTGTGCTAGGTACCAAGCTTGTCCCAAAGAGTCTCATTTGAATGCAGTCAAGAGAATCATAAGATATGTGGCTGGTTGATTAGGCGTGAAATTGTCATGATTCGTCGCTCGAAATGCCCTTGTTTTGATGGATTTATATAAGTATTTAGAGTCATTTGAGTATTATTTTCTCAAACTAACAAATTTGTTTCTTTGATGCTTATAGATGGATATAGGGCAAAAAAAGGAGTTCGTAGGACTTCGAATCGACTCAAACGGATACCCGGATGAGAAGATATGGAAAAAATACGAGAAGTATTAGTTCGAGCGAGCAAAAGTGTCATTGAAGTACTCAAGATGAAGGTGCTCGAGTAAACACTACTCATGCACTCGAGTAGACTACTCGAGCCAGCTTCGATCGAGTAGCCAATACTCAGGCACTCGGGTATTGCACTCGAGCAGAAGCCGGTCGAGTAGCCAATACTTAGGCACTCGAGTAGTGCACTCGAGCAGAAGCTGGTCGAGTAGCCAATACTCAGACACTCGAGTAGACTACTCGAGCAAGGTCCGGTCGAGTAGCACTACTCGAGCTAAGGGGCTCGAGTACTTTTTATGTTCTGTACAATTTTAACACTCGAGCTTGCATTGCTCGAGTACTTTTACTCGACCTCTACTCGAGCTCGACGGAATTTTGGCCCATGAGATCCCGTTTCGACCCGTTGCCTATAAATACCTCTTCCAAACACGTTTTGAAGAAGCCCCGAACTTTAGAAATAACTTTTAGACTTAGTTTTTGGAGAGGAAGGAGAGAAGCAAGTTTACGTTTACGTTTTGTTGAGGTTTTTCGTACGAATTCTTAGTTTCTTTTCGTTTATTAGTTTCTTTTCGTTAGTTTGATTTCTTTAAACACTGTGAAACTTCGTTTGAGTTAATTAAATTTCAGTTCTCAGATTTATTTTCTTTTAAAAACCCTAGTTCATGTTTCTTATTTTCTTCGTTCAATTCATTATGTTTATGTTCGTTGTTTCTTCTATTGCTTTTATGTTTGTTAAAGCCATGTCCGGCTAAAACCCTTGTATGCTTAGGGTAGGATGAACTCGTAGAAGTAGGTTGTGGGTATGTAATTAGATTAACTTGTGACGTTAGGTTTTAATTCTCTTGGTTAATGAATTCTTTAAATTAATCTAGACTTCGCTCTTGAATTTCGTTCGAAAGGTGTTAGAGAGAAGACGACCGTATCACTCTTTAACAATGAGTAGACTTAACGAGAGAGTTTAGGAAAGGTTAATTCATCTACCGGTTTAGCAAAGGAGGACGACCGCATCACCTTAGTTAAATTAGGGTCTCATTAATTAAGCACAGTTTATTAACTTGTTAGTAGATTAGTGAAGTCGAGTGTTAGGGTAAAGTATTAGGGTTTAGAATCTTGAGCTTTCACCTTGCATTTTTAGACTTAGGTTATTTCTTGTGTGTCACAGTTATTTTGATTATGTACCTGCTCCGTTAGTATACGTAGGGATTCCTATCTTAAGCATCACATCTCTCATTAGAACACAACCCTTAGTTAATTTGATTGCTTTAGTATTTTAGTTTACTTAGTTTAATTTAGTTGTTTTAATTAATCTTTCAAAAAATCCAAAAACAATACAATCATATTAACTATGACGCGTAGATCTTCCGGGATCTATTCGCATACACTCCATCCCTTGGGTTCGATAATACTTGGTCCCTATACTTGCCCATACTACTGTGAACCCGTTCTCTTGCGGGGTAACTACTAGTAGAAAGCTAGTGTAGTTCGCTTCAAGTCAATGGCGCCGTTGTCGGGGATGGCGATGTATGCTTTTGAATAGGACTTGTAGATAGCTTAGTAGTTAGTAGTGAGTGCTTTCTTTTCTATTTTTATTTTTATTTCCATTCATTAGGCAGTTGCGTTTTGATCCTTCTGCTAGTGTTTCAGGTTTATGAAAACACGCTCACAAGGCAATACGAGCGAAGAGAGGTTACCTGCAGATCCTGAGACAATAGCTAGAAGGAACCGAGCCTTCTTGAGAAGAATGACTACTGCCGCGGGAAACAAAGACAAGATTTCTGATGAACTTGGGGAGTTAGACAAAATAGCTGCAGAGTATACTGCTCTTGTGGAACGGGCAGAGGGTGCCAATGGAAACAGCAGTAATCAGCAGATACCCATAGGGGGAACTGAGAGCCCACACCCGAACCCACAAGACACAATCAACTCTGCACAAACACAACCCCAAAACCAGAACCAAAACCCTGCTTACCCACAAAACCCAAATAACCCTTTCAACAACCCAGTATACCAACATTACCCATACCCACCTTATCCTTACCCACCATACCCGTATCCTCCACCCCCAGTCTATAATCAACCACCTGTTTACCCACCACCACCCCAACAAGTACCCGTACCTGCTGCTAATCCTCATCACGTTCCTCAGAACGTAGATCACAATATGGCCATTCGAGGGAGGTTTGCAGCGCAGCCACAGCGGTACTATGATGGAGTGGCTTTACCTCCAGTTGAGGCAAACAACTTCTCGATATCCCCGGGAATTTTAAAGCTGCTTACCGAGAATTAGTTCAAGAGGGTGATCGGGAAAGAGAATCCTCATACACATCTGAGGAGTTTTCTCATGATAGCATCTACTTTCAATTACAATGGCATGTCTGAAGATGCCAAGAGGCTTAGGCTGTTCCCATTCACATTGACGGGAATAGCCAAGGAGTGGTACGATAATACGCTCCCGCGGGGAGGTATTACCACTTGGGCCGAGCTTGAGCGTCTGTTCCTCGAGCGATTCTACCCTCCATCTAGGACGATCAAGGCTAGAATTGAGATCTCGTCCTTTCGCCAGAAGTCTGGAGAAGATTTACGCCAAGCGTGGGAGAGATACTCAAACATGCTGATTGAGTGCCCGCAGCACGGGTACAACGAGGGAGACATTATGACATTCTTCTATAGTGGTGCCAACAAGGCGGGGCAAGACCATTTAGACGCCTGTGCGGGCGGAGCATTCCTGAATCAAGGCATATAGAGGTGTAGGGAGATCGTGGATAACATTGTCACGAATGCCGGTGCTTGGGGTGTGGATGCAGATTTTCAGAGGGTGCATCAGGTTGAAGAGGGAGAAGGAACGAGAAGACTATTGATGGCCATGATGGAGAAGATCAACAACCTCGAGTTGGGGAAGAGTTTGGGAGGAGAGCATGCAATAGAGAATGAGAGAGTAGACCAGCCAAGTGGACAACAAGAGGTAGCCAATTACATGGGAGGTTCTTATTACAATCAGAATGGCTACCAAGGTGGTAATCAGTATGGAAGACCTTCTTATGGTCAGCCATTTGTACCTCCAGGGCCACAGCCGCCTCAAAATCAATGGAGGAACACACAAGGAGTTCAAGGAGGCCAGCAGCCTCCTCAAAACACATGGAGGAAGAATGAGAACTTTTCTTATGCTAACCCAAAAGCTGGTATTACTGTTCCTGCAGGTGTTGATCCAGGTTCAAAGCCTCTTGGTGGAGAAGGCGGTGCATCAACCGAGGAGATGTTGAGAGCGATCCTTCAGAAGGTGGAGGAAGGTAGCAAGAGGTTGTCATCCTTGGAGTACGATGTGAAGGAGTTGCATAAGAAGGGTGATCAACGTGATCAAGACCTCCAGAAGATGAATGTTGAGTGGACTAGAACTCAACAAGAGAACAATCGAAGGTTCACTTCTATAGAGTTCCAGATGAGCCAGATTGCAAAGATGGTGAATAGAGAGCCGGGAAAATATCCTTCCATGCCGGAGGGGAACCCGAAAGAGCATTGCAAGGCGATCCAGCTTAGAAGTGGAACCAATTGTTGTGACCGTTTCGGACCACGTGTTGGATCCGACCGGAAGAAAGCCGGAAAAGGCAAGAAGGTACCCAGAGGCCGGGACCGACCTGGCCGGCCTGAATCCGACCTCAGCGGGCTCCGACCACGAGTTTCCGGCCTCGAAAGCGAGGTTGGAAGCCCGCTTGAGACGTCCGTCCACGTTCGTCCAAGCCACGTTCAAGTCCTTCCGTGGCCGGACCGGCCCGGCCAAGATCAGTGAAGTCCAGCAGAGGTCGCCCGGACGCGACCGACTGGCTGGAGCAATCTCCGACCTCGCTGTCCGCTAGGAGGCCGGCCTCCGATCACTCAAGGCCCCCGGCCGGCAAGAGAGATCTGGAGCACGTGACAGAATCAAACAAGACCCTCTCCCAAGGGGAAAAAAGGCCGCCTCCGTACCCAGAGACTCAGAGAATATTCCATCCAAATGAGGAAATTCGCCAGAGAATCGTCCTTTTTGGACACGCGTCAACACCCTAGTGGCCGGCCACCTGCAAGCCCTGACATACCAGAGCCCGCGCGTCCTCAGAGGCAGGAGACATTTAATGCACCTGTCCCCCGAGAGGCCGGAAATGACCAACATACCCCTGTAGTGAGAAAACTATAAATACCCCAACACTTGTAATGTAAAAAAAGGTTCAATCTCTCTGTCAGTATAATCAATACACATACTCATTCAAGTCCAGGGACTCACAACCCCTGGCAATTCTTGGTGTTCTTAGTGTTCTTATGCATTTATTGCTTTTCTTCATTCAAGCACTCATTCTAGCATTTAAGAACCCAATCATTTGATGTTTTTACCAAAGCTTTTATAAATAGCCATTCGATCCCAGCAAAATATATTTGGTAAACAACATTTGGCGCTAGAAGGAGGGTATCTAACCCATCAAACTCATATCTTCTTCACCTCTCTTTGAAGAACACTCACTGTTCTTCAAAGCCTCATACCCTCAAGTCTTCAAGTCTTCAAACCACAAACTCCTCTCCTGAAAGCAATGGATCCCCAGAGATCATCCCATGCCCACGGGAAAGCCACACGCGTGGCCTCCCCAATTCGTTTTCCGGAGGAACCCCTCCCATTCGGGGGTCGAGGTTTCTTTACTCCTGACCAAGCCGGGTCAGGAAGACGCCGCCAGGCGGAAGAGGCGAGGGGGTGCCGGAGCACCACCTCTGCCTCAAAAAAGAAGGCCCAGACTCGCGCTCTCAAGGGTAAGGCGAAAGCCAGAGAGCACCAAGGCGAAAGCCAATGTCGGGCGAGCCCTGTCTCCTCCCGTTCGCGAGGCTCTGCCCATCCGGTTTTCGACCGTTTGGGCACGACAGACCCATCGTGGTATCCAAGCCGCGTACCCAGTTACGACACTGGGTACGGGGACACCGAGTCCATCTCCAACTCTGGGAGCACGGCCTAAATGCCCCACAAGAGGGCGGCCGAGGTCAGCCTGACCCCGGCAAACTCCGCCAGGCGCAAGCTAAGCTTCGCTCAAAGCGGCCTTTTGGGATGCGGAGTCCCCCGTGCGGCCGTTTTCGACCGAATCGGCCCCCTAGCCGACGTGGGCGACCAGCTGGCCGAAACCCCCAGTCCAGAACTCGTCAAGATGCAAAATCAACTTGACGAAATGAAGGCGCTCCTCGAAGCGCAAGGGCAAACTAAGGCCCGGCCAGTCGCCAGCGAGCCTTTGGCGGTCGATATTGAGCTCGCGCCGGTCCAGCTCAAGATCGTCCCTCCGCCAACTCCTCTCTACGAGGGGAAAACAGATCCTGAGACTCATCTGAGCAAATTCCGGATCTATATGACCGGGCGTGGCGCGACAGACGCCACAAAGTGCAGGTTTTTTCCCCTCACCCTGGGCAATCTCGCCCACAAATGGTACGTATCTCTCCTGGCACGGTCCATTGACTCATTCGCCACTTTAAGCGCCCAATTCTCATCGTACTTTGCGGCCAAAATTGCCCGGCCGGAAAGCTGGCATCGCCTGATGCGGATCCACCAAGAGAAAGAAGAGTCCGACGAGGACTACGTGGCCAGGGAGGACGAGGTCATACTGACCGGCGAGGCGGTTAGCGACCAGCTGGCCTTGCATGCAACCCTGGGAGGCTTCCACGGCCGGTCTCCTATGTTCAAGCACCTCACCAAGGACTTCCCTAAAACCTACGCCGAATTCCACGCCCGAGCCGGCGACTACCTGGCTCGGAGGAAACTTCTGGCACTAAGGTTGGGGGAGTCCGAGCCAACCCCGAAGGAGACGGAGGCCGTAGCCCAAACCTCCCCCAAGAGCGGCCCTAAGGCCAGAAGAGTGGCCAAACCGCCCGGTAACTTCAAGTCCTATGAGGACGTTGAAGTTCACCTTACTCAGGCCATGAGGCAGTCCCCCGCACATATCTTCAATGCGATCCAGCATCGGGATGTGCTTCCCAGGCCAAGGCCCTATTCTGGAGACCGGTCCCGGCTGGACCCTAAAAAGTTCTGCGCCTATCACGACTCTATTGGCCACAATACGAGCCAGTGTCGTGATCTCCTAAAGCAGCTTTGGAAGCTGTTTGACGAAGGGCGTCTGAACGACCTCCTTCAGAGGCCAGCCGACCGTCAGGACCAACAGCAGCAGCAGCCCCAGCGCCAACCTCGAGGGAACGAGGAAGGCGGCCGGCCTCTTAGGCCGGTCGCAGCTTTGGAGGAAGATGATGACGAGGATGACCTCCTCCCCCCCATGAATCCCGGCGGTCGGGTCAACATGATCCAGGCCGGCGGAGGGAACTTAGGCTGCCTCACCCCGATCTCGACGCAGTCCAACCGAAAACGGAAAGCAGAGGTCCGGGCGGCGACCAACGTCAACTTGGTCACGCCCCCAGAACCAAAGATTCACAAGAGCTTGGAGATAACTTTCTCCAACCAGGACAGGACCGGGGTGCTGTTCCCGAAGGGCGATGCGTCGGTGATTGCCGCCCAGATCCTGGGCAAAGAGGTTCAACGCATTTTGGTCGACAATGGGTGTTTTTGCAATATCATTTTCAAAACAGCCCTAGACCAGATCGGAGACCTCATCAACTTCATCAGGCCAATCGACCTTCAACTGAAGGGATTTGGGGACGCAACGGTCGCTGCGTACGGGAGGATAAAGCTCTCCGTGGAACTCATCTGCTGCTACAACAAGGAGGTCAGGATAACTAGGCCGTTAGATTTTATAATTGTAGATCAGCCAAGCTCGTATAATGGCTTTCTGGGTAGGCCCTTTTTAGAAGTTTTTGAAGCTGTTGCTTCCTCCTACTATTACTGTATCAAATTTCCCACCCCCGAGGGGGTGGTCGGCACCATTAAGGGTGACCAGGCAATGGCTAGAAGGTGTTTGAACTATTCCAACTCTCATTTATTTTCAATTAGCAACGACCAAACACCGGACGGGCCACACCCCGACTCTGAAACGGCCGCTCCGGCCGCAGAACCCGTCGCGGAAGTAGGATCCACATCGGCCAACCCCCAACCTATACAGATCGACGATCCTGAGCCAAGGATTGGTTTCGAACCATCCGAGCTCGATCTCGATCCCAGATTCGATTCTTCCGACCGGCGGAGCTATGAGCAAGCTACGGCCTTGGAGGATTTGGAACACATTCCGGTCGACCCCTCGAGGCCGGAATTGGAAGTACTGATCGGCTCTCGCATACCGACCGAAATGCGGGGGGAAGTGATCGAATTCCTCAAGGCCAACGTTGGAGTCTTTGCCTGGTCTCACCAAGACATGGTCGGGATAGACCCAAAGCACGCATGCCATCGCCTAAAGATCGACCCCAACAAGAGGCCGGTCCATCAGAAAAGAAGGAAGTTCGGCCCCGAAAAGTACGAAGCTTTGGCTGAAGAGGTCAAGAAGTTGCTAGACAACAAGCTGATCGAACAAGCCCGGGACGAGCCCCAATGGGTCGCGAACGCCGTTCTGGTCAAAAAGACGAACAATACCTGGAGGCTATGCATAGACTTCACCGACCTCAACGCAGCATGCCCGAAGGATCATTTTCCAATGCCGCACATTGACCACCTGGTGGATGGCACGGCCGGGCACGAGATGATTTCCTTCATGGACGCTTTCGCCGGCTACCATCAAATCCCCATGGCCGTCGAAGACATCAAGCACACCTCATTCCACACGGAGAAGAACATATTCTCTTGGCTCCGGATGCCTTTCGGTCTGATCAACGCCGGCGCGACCTACCAACGCCTAGTCAACAAGATGTTTGCAGATCAGATCGGAAGGACCATGGAGGTCTACATCGACGACATTGTGGTGAAAAGCTTGAAGAAAGAAGACCATCTCAGGGATCTTGAAGAGACTTTCAAGATCCTCAAGGCCTACAATATGAAGCTAAACCCAAAGAAGTGCAACTTTGGGGTGGAGGCCGGTAAATTCTTGGGACACATCGTCAGCCAGCGCGGGATCGAGGCCAACCCGGCCAAGATCAAGGCCGTCCTTGACATGCAAGAGCCAAGGACGATCAAACAAGTGCAACGCCTGACCGGATGCCTCGCCTCTCTCAACAGATTCATAGCCCGGCTCGGAGATAAAAGTAAGCCTTTCTTCTCGACTATAAAAAACGGCAAGTTTTCTTGGAATAGGGAAAGTCAAGTAGCCTTTGCAAAACTAAAGGAATATTTGGCAAACCCACAAATCTTAGTCAAGCCAGTCCCAGGGGAGAAGCTTTACTTATATCTTGCGGCCTCCGAGGTCGCACTAAGCGCGGTACTAGTCCGGGCGGATGGTCAGAACCACCTCCCAATCTACTTCGTGAGTCAAGCCCTACACGATGTCGAGCTCAGGTACACTCCGCTTGAAATATTAGCATACGCTCTGGTCATGAGCGTAAGGAAGCTAAGGCCTTATTTCTTCGACCACCAAGTAGAGGACCTCACCACTTTACCCCTTAGGCAAGTCCTACACCGGCCGGACACAAGCGGCAGGTTGTTGAAGTGGTCTTTAGAGATAGCTCAGTACGGGGTCTCATACGCCCCAAGGACGGCCATCAAGGGCCAGGCCCTGGCCGACTTCATAGTAGAGTTAACTTTCCCACCCAAGTTCACAAGAATCAACCACCCCCCTTGGAAACTCTACGTGGACGGGTCGTCAACAAATACTTGTGCCGGGGCCAGTATCGTCCTGATCGGCCCGGAGGGCCAAAATTTCACCCATGCAGTCCGCTTCAGCTTTCCGGCCACCAACAACGAGGCCGAGTACGAGGCTCTGGTCGGGGGCCTTGAACTCGCGATCGCCATCGGAGTTTGCCGACTGCACGTTTTTATGGACTCCCTACTCGTGGTCAACCAAATCAAAGGTGAATACGAGGCCCGGGGAGAACAGATGATGAAGTACCTCGACCTGGTTACAACCTTATGCGAGAAATTTCATCAAGTCTTCATTGAGCAAATCCCAAGGGAGCACAACACCCAGGCCGATGCTCTTTCCAAACTTGCGACCGCGGAAGGAGCTGCCGACCTCACCAATATTCAACTTTCTATGCTCGGAACACCCACGGTCATCCGAGCACGTGTGGCGACCGTTCTGAGCACGGAAGAAAATTGGATGACGCCGATCGTAAAGTATCTCAAGACCGGCGGGCTCCCCGAAGATAGAACTCGGGCACGGCAACTACAACTCCGGTCATCAAGGTACACCCTCATCAACGATCTTTTATATAAGAGAAGCTTTACCCTCCCACTCCTAAAATGTATAACCCCGGAGCAAGGCCAGACCATTCTGGCCGAGATCCATAAGGGGGTGTGTGGGAATCATGCCGGAGGCCGGGCCCTAGCCCACAAAGTGATCAGACAAGGATATTTCTGGCCGACCCTGAACAAGAACGCCGTCAACTTCGCGAGGTCGTGCCACAAATGTCAAGTCTTGGGACCCAATATCAAACTGTCCCCCGAACAGCTCTCCTCCATGTATAGCCCATGGCCTTTTGCCCAGTGGGGCATCGACCTGATCGGACCGATGCCCACTGCGCCCGGGGGCCACAAATTTGCCGTCGTGGCCGTCGACTATTTCACAAAGTGGGCGGAGGCAGAGCCACTCAACAAGATCAGCCAGACTCAAATCATCAAGTTCATTTGGAAAAACATCATCTGCCGTTTCGGCCTACCTCAAGTGATCATCTCCGACAATGGGAAACAGTTTGACGGTCTCCAAATGATTCAATTTTGTGAGAAATGGAACATCAAGAAGGTATTCTCTACCCCCTACCACCCGCAAACGAACGGCCAGGTAGAGGCCGTAAACAAGATCCTCAAGCACACTATCAAAGCCAAGCTTGAGAACAAGAAGGGGAAGTGGGCAGCCGAGCTGCCAGACGTACTCTGGTCATATCGAACGACCACAAGGAACTCAACGGGCGAAACACCTTTCGCTTTAGCTTTTGGGACCGAGGCCGTCATTCCTTCGGAGGTCTCCCTACCAAGCCACCGGACAGCCCAGACGATCACCGAAGACAATGACACCGCCCGGATGATTGATTTGGACATGTTGGAGGAAAGGAGACTCAATTCCGACCTCCGAAATGCGGCCTACAAGAAGAAATCCGAAAATTTTTTCAACTCCAAAGTGAAGGCCAGACAATTCCAGGTCGGGGACCTCGTCCTCAAAAAGGTTCAGGTACCAAAAGGGGTATTCGGCCCGAGCTGGGAGGGTCCGTTCAGGATATCCAAATGGCTCTCCAAGGGAGCTTACGAGCTGGAACTCATGGATGGAACTCCGGACCAATACCCCTGGAATGCAATTCACTTGAAGAAATACTACCAATGATCTTGTACTATGTATTCAAAGTTCTTATCAACACAAGGCTCTTAACACAGCTCAATCTTTTCCCAAGCATCGGGCTCAGTTCAAAGGCATATGCCGGCCGTATCGAGGACGGCATATCACACTTGAGCCCGAAAAAGCCACTCAAGGCCATCCAAAAACCGAGCCCAGTTCAAAAGCGTACGCCGACCGTATCGAGGTCGGCGTATCACACTTGAGCTCGGAAAGGCCACCCTAGCCACTTTAAAAGCCGAGCTCGGTTCAAAAGCATATGCCGACCGTATCGAGGTCGGCATATCACACTTGAGCTCGGCAAGGCAACCAAGGCAATCCTAGAAACCGGGCTCAATTCAAAACATATGCCGACCGTATCGAGGTCGGCATATCACACTCGAGCCCGGGTCAAAATCTCATTCATACTTGTGAAAATTTACTTTGATAAGTATAAGAAAGCAAGAAAGCGGTAACAAAACAATAAAGTTCAAGGAAAGACTGAATTATATAAGGTCAAAACCGGTCTGAAAGTGGGGAAGTACAATGATTTAAAACAAGATAAATCCGGTCAGAAGCCGGTTACATTCGAAAGCAGTAAAAAGGAGCTAAGGCAGAAACAAAAATTCAAGATTCGCCCTCGCCGGCCGCATGGCTCGCCTGCCCCCCCATTCCCGGCCGCCAAAGCAACCTCGACATCACCTCCACCCGGCACTTGAGAATCGGCCGGAGGAACCTCCTCTCCCTCCTTTGCCTCCTCCTCTTCGTCACCGACCGGGGGATTCTGACCCGGCTGGATCAGCCTGTGCCGATGGGGGAACCATGAGAGGTCCACCCCATGGTCGGTCTCAAGGTTGAGGATGGGAAACCAGTAGCCCTCATTGACCGGGTTCTTGGCGGCGTACTCCCGGAAGTATTCCTCCAAGGATTTGGTCTCAAGGCCGGCCTGGCGCGCAACCTGGATCATGCTGGCAGCGGCCATGTAGAAGCAGAACTCGGAAAAGAGCGCCGGGTTGGCGGTCGGGTCCTCCGAATCGTATGCCGGCCGGCTAAGGGAGGCGGCCAGTTCTTTATTTTTCTTTTGGAGTTTCCTCTCCAACTCAGCCTGCCGGGCAAGGGCCTGATCGGCATCCCCCCGGGCTCGATGCGCCTCCAGCCGCAGATCGGCACTGACGTCCTCCATCTCGGCCACCCGGTTCCGGGCATCCTCCAGCGCTTTATACGCCATCTCTGCCCGACCGAGAGCGTCATCTTTTTCCTTTAGTACGGTCTCCATCTGGCCGACCGCATAATCCCTCTCCCTTTTGAGCGCGGCGTTCTTGCTCTCGAATCCGGCCTTCTCCTCCCGAGCCCGGGTCAAATCGGCCTCCAGCTTCCGCACGGTGCTGAGGGCACCGGTGAGCTCGCTCTCCACAAAATTAGCCATGATGGTCGCCTGGCTGACGAGTGCAACACAGGCCCGACCGGAGTATCGAGGTCGGCGCTCGGCGACATCGGCTAACTCCCGCGTCCAAGCTTGGGGCAAAGAGTTCACTGACCGGCTCATATACTCCGGTATATCCACGATAGAGCCCGGAGCCCGGGAGGAAAGGAAATCCAACACCAACGGAGGGAGACCCGAGTTATTGCGCGTCAGTCTGCATAGTAAAGAAACGGTGATCAGGTACAATTAAAGTTTGACTTAAAGAATCTCGAAATTAGAAGACTTACGCTTGGAAACGAGCGGAATCACGACCAAAATAGGTCCTGTCATCTTCCGGGCCAGAAGTTGGCGCCGCACGGGCCGCATTCTCCACCCCGACCGGCCCCGGCGGGGTATCATCAGAGAGGACGATAGGGGCCGGACTCGACCCACGAAGGCCGGTCTCCTCGCTCTCAGTTTTCTCCCTACCCCTCTTCCGGCCGGAGAGGCGGGGGGATGCAGGGACCTCAGCAGCAGCGGTCCCGACGGCCGGAACCGACTGGAGGGGGAGGGGCTCTTCGATCACGACCCCGGCCCGGGCGCCGGTTCCTTTCTTCTTCTTCGCCCCCTTGGCCGCCTTCTTCACTGCGCAGGCTCCAATCATAGAAAACATCTCCGGGCAGCTCTCAAGGAATTCTGGCGGGCACTGCCTCACGATCGGGAAGTCGGGTACTGCAATGACAGGACACGAAGTGTTAAAAAAAAAAACACAAACAGACTAAAGGCCAGAACCTGGTCCCGCCCTGGTACTTACCCGTCAATTTTAGATGACGCGGGAACTGGAAGAAGCGGCCGGAAATTCGGGATTGTCGAGTCCGAAGGACGGCCTGATTCCTTTCCGTGGCCGGTAACGACAGAATCCGCTCCCGGACAACTGCGAAGTCGAAGTTCAGCTCCCGGTCGGAAGGGCAAGGGTAACCTGCAAAGAGAAGTAAGAAATTAGATCAGTACTCTTAATCCAAATTTAAGCTAAAAATTCCTTACTGGGATTCTTGAGACGGATGTCGGTCGGAACGTCGATCTCCGTCCCATCCGGATACCCGGTCTTCCACGCCCCACCGACGAAGAACCACTTCCTCCGATCGTTCCGACCCTTGCTCGGCAGTCCGGTCACCAACTTCTGTCCTTTAGTTTGAATGTAGACCTAACCGGTCCCACTCTTTTTACTCTGGATTCGGTAGAGGTATGTCATTTCCCCAGGGGTCGGCATCCGGTAGAGCCGATAATTCAACAGGTACGATACGGCCGGATGGAGCAGAAAACGAAGTCCAACCTCCATCATATCTTGGGTCACGGCCACCATTCCGCGAGGAGGCTGGTCCGCCCGTTCATTTGGTTCGGGGGCGTAGAGGTGGACGTCGTAGGGGATTTCCCAGTCGGACCGGGCATCATCAAGAAAATGCTGGGTCATCTTGCTCTGAATCTGTCCAATGGTCCACCTGCGAGACTCCTCCAGGTCGGCTATCCGGATGGTGGCCCGGTCACGAACGGTCGGCCCCCGCGGGAAATGTTCCGAATACTCCTCGAAGTCGAAAGAAAGGGAATCGACCTCATCTTTCATTTCCACGTACTCCGACCACAGGCGAAAGGCCTTCCGGACCTGTTCTCGCCGATCCTGGCTAACGCTCTGGCCAGCTGCAGCCGGCCTATCGGCCTCTTCGGTCTCCGATCCCGAGGCCTCATTCGCCATCCCGAGCCTTTGCTTGATTTGTTCAGCCGCGAGATTCTAAAGCAACAAGTTGGTCCCCAGATCGTCACCTTCGCCGCGGCCACTTTCCTCTTCGTCTTCTTCCAAGAGATCGTCCAGTGGATCCCTTTCCTCCACTGGTCGGGCCGCCTCCTCGTCCTGGGATCTTTCCGTAGCCAAAGGAACCCCCTCCCGGGCACCTTCACCCAACAGTGACCGTCCCGAGCGCGGGAATAGGGCATCCAAACCGTCGTCGTCGTGAGCCCAGATCGAGCCCGCTAGACGAGAAGGAGAGGCTCCACTCCCTCCGCGGGAACTTCCTCCCTCTTCGAACAAACGGCGATTGGCTCCACCACCACCGCCGCCGCTCGAGGAGGCGCCACCCCTTTGCCCAGACGGAGGACCGGCCCATCGTCGCACCATTATATTAAAAAGAAGTTTGAGGTACGGAAATTTGAAAATTACCTTCGAAACACCAACCGCCGCCGTGCAAAGTTCATCGCCGCCGTGAGAAGCTCGTCGGAAATCACCTAAGGAACTGCAGCAAATCGCAAAGAGTAAAAACCCTTGGGAGTGAAGTGACACCCCTATTTATAGGAAATGGGTGAGGGCCTATTTTGAAACAAAACCCTAGGAGTAGGGACCTAGGTGCAAGAATTTGAAGAGACGGTTTTGGCGTCAGACGCCTCGTACATTGCACACATTAAATGCGCGAGATTCGAGGAGATCAAATCATGTCACGCACGTTAGCTTTCAATGCGCGTAATCCGAGGCGTCGCCTGACGTCATGCACACCTTTTTAGGCAAAATAAGTACAACGCACGTCCTTCCAGTCTTCGCAAAGCCGTAAGCCGGTCTCCGACCACCCCGGGCAAATCAAGGTCGGCACCAACACAAAACGGCAAACGACCACCTCGCCCCACACTAACTTTGAGCGACGAGCTGGGGGGCAATTGTTGTGACCGTTTCGGACCACGTGTTGGATCCGACCGGAAGAAAGCTGGAAAAGGCAAGAAGGTACCCAGAGGCCGGGACTGACCTGGCCGGCCTGAATCCGACCTCAGCGGGCTCCGACCACGAGTTTTCGAGGCCGAAAGCCCGCTTGAGACGCCTGTCCACGTTCGTCCCAGCCACGTTCAAGTCCTGCCGTGGCCGGACCGGCCCGGCCAAGATCAGTGAAGTCCAGCAGAGGTCGCCCGGACGCAACCGACTGGCTGGAGCAATCTCCGACCTCGCTGTCCGCTAGGAGGCCGGCCTCCGATCACTCAAGGCCCCCGGCCGGCAAGAGAGATCTGGAGCACGTGACAGAATCAAACAAGACCCTCTCCCAAGGGGGAAAAAGGCCGCCTCCGTACCCAGAGACTCAGAGAATATTCCATCCAAATGAGGAAATTCGCCAGAGAATCGTCCTTTTTGGACACGCGTCAACACCCTAGTGGCCGGCCACCTGCAAGCCCTGACATACCAGAGCCCGCGCGTCCTCAGAGGCAGGAGACATTTAATGCACCTGTCCCCCGAGAGGCCGAAAATGACCAACATACCCCTGTAGTGAGAAAACTATAAATACCCCAACACTTGTAATGTAAAAAAAGGTTCAATCTCTCTCTCAGTATAATCAATACACATACTCATTCAAGTCCAGGGACTCACAACCCCTGGCAATTCTTGGTGTTCTTAGTGTTCTTATGCATTTATTGCTTTTCTTTATTCAAGCACTCATTCTAGCATTTAAGAACCCAATCATTTGATGTTTTTACCAAAGCTTTTATAAATAGCCATTCGATCCCAGCAAAATATATTTGGTAAACAACACCAATTATGAAGGTCCTCAGATGCCTGCTGATTCTGAGACGCCCCAAGTTGAGAAGGGGATTGAAAGTGAAGGGATTGAGAAGCATAAAGATATGGATGAGTCCCAGAAGGGCAAGGAAAGTGAGAAGGGTGAGAGAGTTCCTAAGTGGAAAAAGACAAAGGAAGCAAGGGAGAATGTGAAAGTGACCGAGCGAGATGAATGGGGGGTACCCAAATCTGTGATACCCGTCCCGTATCCACAACGCTTTATGAAGAAAACACTTGATGAAAAATTTGCAAAATTTCTTGATGTTTTTAAACAACTGCATATTAATATTCCTTTTTATGATGCTTTGGAACAGATGCCAAATTATGCCAAGTTCCTGAAGGACTTGATAGCGAAGAGACGAAGAGTTGATGAGCCGAAGTTGGTGCAGTTGAACCACGAAGTGAGTGCACTAGTGCACAAGGCGCTTCCACCTAAGCTGAAGGATCCCGGGAGCTTCACCATTCTTTGTGATATTGGGAACGGGATCAAGAAGGGAGCGTTGTGCGACCTCGGGGTGAGCATCAATCTCATGCCCTTGTCGCTTTTCAAGAAGTTGGAAGGTGGAGAACTTCAACCCACAATGATGACGCTTCAACTTGCCGATCGGTCTATTACTAGACCTCAAGGTGTTGTTGAAGACGTCCTTGTGAGAGTTGGAGATCATATTTTTCCAGCTGACTTTGTAGTTCTAGAGATGGAGGAAGATGAGCACGTGCCCCTAATCTTGGGAAGACCGTTCTTAGCTACGGCGGGGATGGTGCTAGACGTGGCAAATGGGAAGATTACATTGAAGGTTGATGATCAAGAAGTGAAGATCTCCCTATATGAAGCCATGAAGCACCCGAAGGAGGATGAGAGCTTGTATTGCATGGATGCAATTGATCCTCGTGTTAAAGACACACCTTCTATCCCTAATCCTTCTGATATTCATGATTTTGTTAGTCCGTCACGTGATTATTTAACCCATGAGCATTATGATCTTGATTATTTTGATAGGGATAAAGTGAAGAAGACGAAGGATGAAGAGGTGAAGAAAGTGGACGTGGTCCAGCTAGAGGGAAAAGGAGGAGTTAAGAAGAAAAAGTCCAAATTCAAGAAACTGTTTAGTAAGACTCCTCCAGATAAAGGTGAGAAGGAGTTGAGACCTATACCACTTGAGGTGGAGAAGGAAGCAAAGGAACTCATGATGGAGGGACAACAAGGAAAGAAATTCAAACACCACTCTTATGAGAGTAAGGGAGGTAAATTTGAGTATGATGTCCCATAAGCTCCTTTGAGCTTGGTCCGACATGAGGACCTTAAAAATAGCGCTGAATGGGAGGCAACCAATTTTTATTTGCTTTTGAGTGTTTTTATTTTTTTTTCCTTTTATGTTATTAGGATGTTGTTGAGTCGTATGTTTAACCTCGTATTTGAGTAAGTTGCTTGTAGGCTTGTCTCGAAGGAGTGCCAAAGGAGTGGAGATTGAAGGAACCAACTTGAGACAAGGGAGTGTGCAAAGCTATTGAGAGAAATTGAATTATTTGGTTGAGGTAACCCACAACCCCCAAACTTAGACCTCTAGTAAGGTCGAAGTTTGGGGGGGGGGTTGAGTTTTTTTTTATATATATATGTTTCTTGTTACATTGCACATGCATGCACGCCCTTATCTTTGAGTTGAGTTTGATTGATTATTAGATTGTTGAGATACTCCTTGGGGTGATTTTGCTTTGACTCGCTATTGCATAATTCATGCCTATCAATCATCTTATGCTTGTTGATTGCTATCTTTGAGTATGATTTGATGAGTAGAGTGAGTTGTAAGGGTGAGTTAGAAATTCTTTTGTGTGAGATTTTGAGTTTGAGCTGATTTGAGAAAGAACTTGTATGCTTGTGAATTTTTCTTTTGAGTACTTGTGTGATGAGAGTGAGAATTCACTAGAACTAGCATGGATGTGAAAGCTGTGAGATTTGAGCCTTATGAGATTTCGATATATGAATGAATCTCTTCGTTTGTGAGTGAATCATCACCTGAGAGGATGCTAGAACTTGTGTGTGCTCTTGCTTCTTGATTGTGTCTAGTTTGATATGCCGAATGTGATCTTAGGCCATCTTTGATTTAATTGAGTCACTTAGCCAAAATTTTCCTTACCAATGACATGTATCCCTTGTTAGCCCCTTTGAGCCTAAAGCCTATTTTATTTGCTAGCACATATGAACACTATTCCAATTCCTAAGCCTTTTTGTCCCAATTTGAGTGGAGAATAGGAAAGTGTGAATGTGAAGGGAGTGAATTGAGTGAAAAAGGAAAAGGTTGTTTGTTGAGTGAATATGAGAAGAAGGAGTGATGAAGCTATGAGATGTTGGAAAAAGAGAAAAAAATTGAGAATGAGCAAAAGAAAAAAAAAAGAGCTCATGTGTTTGTGCGAAAAAAAAGAAAAGAAGTGAAGTGATTGAAAAAAAAATAAAAGAGTGAGAAAGAAAAAAAAAATTGAAGTGTTGAGAGAATTGGAATTGAAAGGGTGTTGATTGAACATGTTTGAAGTATTCTGTTCCTAATCTCGAAGTGCCAAAGTTTGATTTTCTATTCTCTATTCACGTTAGTCACTTTACCCTATATTGTTATCCCACCTGTCCAAAGAGCCTACATTACAACCTAGAGAAAAGTCCTTTTTGATTCGGCATTGATTTCTAGAGTACGGTCGAAGTTAAGAGCACTTACAAGCCTATGGCTGCCAATTTGTGTGATTGATTGTTTGAGTGAGTCCCTTGATCATTGTTATACACTTGTGAGGGAGTGAAACACATCGTTGAGTGCACATCCATGTTGGATTTTGGTGTTTCTTGTTGTTGTTGCATGAATATGATGAAGGAAGGTGAGTGAGTATACTTGTGATGCATCTTTGAAGCTCGAATTTATGCACTTGCATGATTGGATTCCTCGACTCATTCCTAACAATTTCACTTGACTTATTATTTCGTTGCTTGAGGACAAACAACATGGTAAGTTTGGGGGGGTTGATTAGGCGTGAAATTGTCATGATTCGTCGCTCGAAATGCCCTTGTTTTGATGGATTTATATAAGTATTTAAAGTCATTTGAGTATTATTTTCTCAAACTAACAAATTTGTTTCTTTGATGCTTATAGATGGATAGAGGGCAAAAAAAGGAGTTCGTAGGACTTCGAATCGACTCAAACGGATACCCGAATGAGAAGATATGGAAGAAATACGAGAAGTATTAGTTCGAGCGAGCAAAAGTGTCATTGAAGTACTCAAGATGAAGGTGCTCGAGTAAACACTACTCATGCACTCGAGTAGACTACTCGAGCCAGCTTCGGTCGAGTAGCCAATACTCAGGCACTCGAGTAGTGCACTCGAGTAGAAGCCGGTCGAGTAGCCAATACTCAGGCACTCGAGTAGTGCACTCTAGCAGAAGCCGGTCGAGTAGCCAATACTCGGGCACTCGAGTAGACTACTCGAGCAAGGTCCGGTCGAGTAGCACTACTCGAGCTAAGGGGCTCAAGTACTTTTTATGTTCTGTACAATTTTAACACTGGAGCTTGCATTGCTCGAGTACTTTTACTCGACCTCTACTCGAGCTCGACGGAATTTTGGCCCATGAGATCCCGTTTCGACCCGTTGCCTATAAATACCTATTCCAAACACGTTTTGAAGAAGCCCCGAACTTTAGAAATAACTTTTAGACTTAGTTTTTGGAGAGGAAGGAGAGAAGCAAGTTTACGTTTACGTTTTGTTGAGGTTTTTCGTACGAATTCTTAGTTTCTTTTCGTTTATTAGTTTCTTTTCGTTAGTTTGATTTCTTTAAACACTGTGAAACTTCGTTTGAGTTAATTAAATTTCAGTTCTCAGATTTATTTTCTTTTAAAAACCCTAGTTCATGTTTCTTATTTTCTTCGTTCAATTCATTATGTTTATGTTCGTTGTTTCTTCTATTGCTTTTATGTTTGTTAAAGCCATGTCCGGCTAAAACCCTTGTATGCTTAGGGTAGGATGAACTCGTAGAAGTAGGTTGTGGGTATGTAATTAGATTAACTTGTGACGTTAGGTTTTAATTCTCTTGGTTAATTAATTATTAAAATTAATCTAGACTTCGCTCTTGAATTTCGTTCGAAAGGTGTTAGAGAGAGGACGACCGTATCACTCTTTAACAACGAGTAGACTTAACGAGAGAGTTTAGGAAAGGTTAATTCATCTACCGGTTTAGCGAAGGAGGACGACCGCATCACCTTAGTTAAATTAGGGTCTCATTAATTAAGCATAATTTAGTAACTTGTTAGTAGATTAGTGAAGTCGAGTGTTAGGGTAAAGTATTAGGGTTTAGAATCTTGAGCTTTCACCTTGCATTTTTAGACTTAGGTTATTTCTTGTGTGTCACAGTTATTTTGATTATGTACCTGCTCCGTTAGTATACGTAGGGATTCCTATCTTAAGCATCACATCTCTCATTAGAACACAACCCTTAGTTAATTTGATTGCTTTAGTATTTTAGTTTACTTAGTTTAATTTAGTTGTTTTAATTAATCTTTCCAAAAATCCAAAAACAATACACTCATATTAACTACGACGCGTAGATCTTCCGGGATCTATTCGCATACACTCCATCCCTTGGGTTCGATAATACTTGGTCCCTATACTTGCCCATACTACTGTGAACCCGTTCTCTTGCAGGGTAACTACTAGTAGAAAGCTAGTGTAGTTCGCTTCAAGTTGGGGGGGTTGATTAGGCGTGAAATTGTCATGATTCGTCGCTCGAAATGCCCTTGTTTTGATGGATTTATATAAGTATTTAAAGTCATTTGAGTATTATTTTCTCAAACTAACAAATTTGTTTCTTTTTTGCTTATAGATGGATAGAGGGCAAAAAAAGGAGTTCGTAGGACTTCGAATCGACTCAAACGGATACCCGAATGAGAAGATATGGAAGAAATACGAGAAGTATTAGTTCGAGCGAGCAAAAGTGTCATTGAAGTACTCAAGATGAAGGTGCTCGAGTAAACACTACTCATGCACTCGAGTAGACTACTCGAGCCAGCTTCGGTCGAGTAGCCAATACTCAGGCACTCGAGTAGTACACTCGAGCAGAAGCCGGTCGAGTAGCCAATACTCAGGCACTCGAGTAGTGCACTCGAGCAGAAGCCGGTCGAGTAGCCAATACTCAGGCACTCGAGTAGACTACTCGAGCAAGGTCCGGTCGAGTAGCACTACTCGAGCTAAGGGGCTCGAGTACTTTTTATGTTCTGTACAATTTTAACACTGGAGCTTGCATTGCTCGAGTACTTTTACTCGACCTCTACTCGAGCTCGACGGAATTTTGGCCCATGAGATCCCGTTTCGATCCGTTGCCTATAAATACCTCTTCCAAACAAGTTTTGAAGAAGCCCCGAACTTTAGAAATAACTTTTAGACTTAGTTTTTGGAGAGGAAGGAGAGAAGCAAGTTTACGTTTACGTTTTGTTGAGGTTTTTCGTACGAATTCTTAGTTTCTTTTCGTTTATTAGTTTCTTTTCGTTAGTTTGATTTCTTTAAACACTGTGAAACTTCGTTTGAGTTAATTAAATTTCAGTTCTCAGATTTATTTTCTTTTAAAAACCCTAGTTCATGTTTCTTATTTTCTTCGTTCAATTCATTATGTTTATGTTCGTTGTTTCTTCTATTGCTTTTATGTTTGTTAAAGCCATGTCCGGCTAAAACCCTTGTATGCTTAGGGTAGGATGAACTCGTAGAAGTAGGTTGTGGGTATGTAATTAGATTAACTTGTGACGTTAGGTTTTAATTCTCTTGGTTAATGAATTCTTAAAATTAATCTAGACTTCACTCTTGAATTTCGTTCGAAAGGTGTTAGAGAGAGGACGACCGTATCACTCTTTAACAACGAGTAGACTTAACGAGAGAGTTTAGGAAAGGTTAATTCATCTACCGGTTTAGCGAAGGAGGACGACCGCATCACCTTAGTTAAATTAGGGTCTCATTAATTAAGCATAATTTATTAACTTGTTAGTAGATTAGTGAAGTAGAGTGTTAGGGTAAAGTATTAGGGTTTAGAATCTTGAGCTTTCACCTTGCATTTTTAGACTTAGGTTATTTCTTGTGTGTCACAGTTATTTTGATTATGTACCTGCTCCGTTAGTATACGTAGGGATTCCTATCTTAAGCATCACATCTCTCATTAGAACACAACCCTTAGTTAATTTGATTGCTTTAGTATTTTAGTTTACTTAGTTTAATTTAGTTGTTTTAATTAATCTTTCCAAAAATCCAAAAACAATACACTCATATTAACTACGACGCGTAGATCTTCCGGGATCTATTCGCATACACTCCATCCCTTGGGTTCGATAATACTTGGTCCCTATACTTGCCCATACTACTGTGAACCCGTTCTCTTGCAGGGTAACTACTAGTAGAAAGCTAGTGTAGTTCGCTTCAAGTTGGGGGGGTTGATTAGGCGTGAAATTGTCATGATTCGTCGCTCGAAATGCCCTTGTTTTGATGGATTTATATAAGTATTTAGAGTCATTTGAGTATTATTTTCTCAAACTAACAAATTTATTTATTTGATGCTTATAGATGGATAGAGGGCAAAAAGAGGAGTTCGTAGGACTTCGAATCGACTCAAACGGATACCCGGATGAGAAGATATGGAAGAAATACGAGAAGTATTAGTTCGAGCGAGCAAAAGTGTCATTGAAGTACTCAAGATGAAGGTGCTCGAGTAAACACTACTCATGCACTCGAGTAGACTACTCGAGCCAGCTTCGGTCGAGTAGCCAATACTCAGGCACTCGAGTAGTGCACTCGAGCAGAAGCCGGTCGAGTAGCCAATACTCAGGCACTCGAGTAGTGCACTCTAGCAGAAGCCGGTCGAGTAGCCAATACTCAGGCACTCGAGTAGACTACTCGAGCAAGGTCCGGTCGAGTAGCACTACTCGAGCTAAGGGGCTCGAGTACTTTTTATGTTCTGTACAATTTTAACACTCGAGCTTGCATTGCTCGAGTACTTTTACTCGACCTCTACTCGAGCTCGATGGAATTTTGGCCCATGAGATCCCGTTTCGACCCGTTGCCTATAAATACCTCTTCCAAACAAGTTTTGAAGAAGCCCCGAACTTTAGAAATAACTTTTAGACTTAGTTTTTGGAGAGGAAGGAGAGAAGCAAGTTTACGTTTACGTTTTGTTGAGGTTTTTCGTACGAATTCTTAGTTTCTTTTCATTTATTAGTTTCTTTTCGTTAGTTTGATTTCTTTAAACACTGTGAAACTTCGTTTGAGTTAATTAAATTTCAGTTCTCAGATTTATTTTCTTTTAAAAACCCTAGTTCATGTTTCTTATTTTCTTCGTTCAATTCATTATGTTTATGTTCGTTGTTTCTTCTATTGCTTTTATGTTTGTTAAAGCCATGTCCGGCTAAAACCCTTGTATGCTTAGGGTAGGATGAACTCGTAGAAGTAGGTTGTGGGTATGTAATTAGATTAACTTGTGACGTTAGGTTTTAATTCTCTTGGTTAATGAATTCTTAAAATTAATCTAGACTTCGCTCTTGAATTTCGTTCGAAAGGTGTTAGAGAGAGGACGACCGTATCACTCTTTAACAACGAGTAGACTTAAAGAGAGAGTTTAGGAAAGGTTAATTCATCTACCGGTTTAGCGAAGGAGGACGACCGCATCACCTTAGTTAAATTAGGGTCTCATTAATTAAGCACAATTTATTAACTTGTTAGTAGATTAGTGAAGTCGAGTGTTAGGGTAAAGTATTAGGGTTTAGAATCTTGAGCTTTCACCTTGCATTTTTAGACTTAGGTTATTTCTTGTGTGTCACAGTTATTTTGATTATGTACCTGCTCCGTTAGTATACGTAGGGATTCCTATCTTAAGCATCACATCTCTCATTAGAACACAACCCTTAGTTAATTTGATTGCTTTAGTATTTTAGTTTACTTAGTTTAATTTAGTTGTTTTAATTAATCTTTCCAAAAATCCAAAAACAATACACTCATATTAACTACGACGCGTAGATCTTCCGGGATCTATTCGCATACACTCCATCCCTTGGGTTCGATAATACTTGGTCCCTATACTTGCCCAAACTATTGTGAACCCGTTCTCTTGCGGGGTAACTACTAGTAGAAAGCTAGTATAGTTCGCTTCAAGTCACTGGTACAACTGATCTTGGTATATGGTATACCAAAGACACAAGCAGTGCACTTGTTGGATATAGTGATGCTGATTGGGCTGGAGATATTGATGATAGGAAAAACACGAGTGGTGGTTGCTTTTACATGGGTAACAATTTGATTTCTTGGCATAGTAGAAAGCATAATTGTGTATCACAATCTACTGCAGAATCTGAATACATTGCTGCAGGTAGTTGCTGTACACAACTTCTTTGGTTGAGTAAAATGTTTAGTGATTATCGTTTAGAGAGTGACACTTTAACTGTATTTTGTGATAACACTAGTGCTATCAACATTTCGAAAAATCCAGTTCAACACTCACTTACTAAACACATAAGTATTAGACATCATTTCATAAGGGATCTTGTAGAGAAGAATATTGTGAAGTTAGAATACATACCCACTGAAAATCAATTTGCTGATGTGTTTACTAAAGCATTAGACCATGAGAGATTCTCATTCTTGAGAAAATCTCTTGGTATGTGCACAATCTGAGTAACTGAGAAGCGGATGTTGTTATGTTTGTTAAAACATCTATAACAACATCAAGGTATTTGTATGTTCTAATTAAAGCCTGTTAGTGTATTTTGATTCTTAATTTCTTTGTAAAATAAATCTGAACTAAGTATGTTTGTTATGTAAAAATAAAGAGGAATCACTCTTATCAAACACATAATAAGTTTTTGAAAAAACACATCAAGATGTAACTAATTCACTGAGTAACTATGGAGCACGGAGTTCGCTACTATGATGTCTTCTTTTCAAAAGGTGATTAGTAAAACATCAATATGTCACAAATCCATTCAGTAATCATGGGGAACGGAGTTCGCTGCTACGATGCACTCTCTTGAAAAGATGGATCAATGTGAATAAAAAGTGCTAAAAGTGTTTGATAAAAAGTGCGACATTGGATATTAAAACCAATGTTGAAGTGTGTGTTCCAATTTTGAATACAACATCATATGCAATTCGTATTTATTTTTCTAAGTTAAGTTATGGACCGATTTTTCAGGAATTTGTTTTTAATTTCCACATGCATAAACCCACGTTTTCAACTTTATTCAAGTAGTGCATAATTTAGTGTGTTTAATTAATTAAATTTCGAATTTTTAATCTTGGAATAACCCACGATCTTTTATGGGGGAGTGGGTGGTTTCAACTTCTTAAAATCCAGAATATTCCTTTTCATGGGTAATTAAAATAACTTCCGTATTTTCTCTTATATATATCCTTCATGTCTTATGTTTAATTCTATGTGTTCAGCATATGAGTGAAATTCAGATTTTTCGTATGTGTATTGAAAATAGTGTGTTCACATTTTAGGGTTTTAGTATTATTTCTCTTAAATTTTTATTTTAGCTTGCATTTACTAAGTACTTAATGGCTGGAAATCAAAAGAAGTCCTCTTTGTTAGGATAAAAATTGTTAGTTTTGATGAGTTAAAACAAACCAAAAGATGTAATAGGACCATCTGGACCTGTTAGCCAGATGATGATATAGATTAGGACTTAGTCTAGGGGGAACTGCCAGACCAGAAGACTTCACCATAAGAGTCACCAGAAGACCCCACCAGAGGACTTCACCAGAGGACTCCACCAGAAGACTTCACCAGATGAGATCTGACCAGAGGCAGAGGACCTTCCTCAGACCAGACGAGTCCGGACCAGACGAGTCTGGTAGAACAAAAGATGCTCAGTTTGATCCTCTGATTCTACTGAGTATTCTGGTTGTTGACCAGATGAGGACCAGAAGACACCGAGGTTGCCTGGTGCCTGGTCTTGCCTTCTCTGGAGAGAATCAGAGTTAGGCAGAGGAAGCTATTAACCGTTGGTGATTCAAATCAAGTCAACAAGATCATGATTGGAAAGTTTTGAAGATAATCAATCAAAGGATCCCACCAACCCAATCAATCAATTAGGGAATTGATTGATTGAAGCTTCCTTATATAGAGGATCTGATTGGATTAGCCCTCCAACGGCTAGCCCTAATCCCCGCTATATATACAAGAGTGCAGTTCAAGAAAAAGCTCTAGAGAGACAATATACGCGCATAAGTCCATCTAAGCTTTTGAGATTCTTTCCAAGCACTCTTACTGTTCATAATATTTATCTACTCTTAAGGAGTTACTGAAACCTCAACTTGTTCATCTATCAGACAAGGTTGTAGGCTGTTTGATCTTTAGATTGAGGGTAAATCTAAGGAGGCTGTAAGAAGGAACTGGTACTTCCAAATTCCAGTAAGTAAGTGAGTTGGTTGGTTGTTAGTGAGACCCCTTGGATATAAGAGAGAGTGGACGTAGGATATTCTATCCGAACCACTATACATCTTGTGTTCTTTATCGCTTTATTTTACTTATTGTTTGTTGATTATTGTTCTCTTGTAAAAGACTTTGAAAGACATTTAATTTAAGCTTCCGCAATTAATCTAACTAGTGGGACCAAAAAGTGGTATCAGAGCAGTGTGTCCAACGACCACTGCTTTGAAAAGCTTTTGGTGGTCACCGGGCAGATCCATTGCTCTTTAGTGCTTTTGTTCAAATTCTTGTTATTTCCCTTAATTTCTTATCAAAATGTCTGCAAAATCTTCTTACAAGAGCCGTAAGCTCCCAGAATTCTCTTTTGAGGATTACAGCCACTGGAGCTTCATGATGAGCAATCATCTTGGAGCTATTCACCACCACATGTTAGATGTGGTTGAAAGTGGCCCCATCAAATTTTACTGGACTCCTATTGATAGTGGCAGGTCAGAGTCCAGAGAAGAAACTAGTGAAGCTGCCTAGAAAACTGCAGAGGATAGAGTCCCCAGGCAGAGAATTCTCAAAAAGAAAGATGAGCTTGACAATGATGAAAGAAAGCTCTACAACTTGGACCAGGTGGCAAGATAGAGATCATCAACACACTTACTAAAGAGGTGATTGAAAAGGTCAGAACATGTGCCACTGCCAAGGAGATGTGGGACAAACTTGCACTTCTCTGTGAGGGAACAGAGAAGATCAAAGACAACAAGCTCCAAGCTGTTCAACACTCGTTTGATACCTTCAAGATAAAACCAGACGAGACCATTGACCAGCTGGACATGCGTCTCACAAACCTTCTGAACAAGGCTAGTGCTTTAGGTAAGACCTACTCTGAAAAAGAAATTAATAGTAAAATCTTGCGCTCACTAACCAGCAGGTGGAGAATTAAAGTCACTGTGATCAAGGACAACAAGGATCTCAATACTCTGGATCATCATCTTCTGTTGTCTGATCTCAAAGCCTATGAGTATGATCTTCAAGAGGAGGATCAAACAGAAGAGGTTTCCTCTTCTGGCCAGAAAGGTGTTGCATTCTCTTCAACTATCAAGCCTGATGTCAAGCCAAAAGAGTCTACTGCAGATGACTTGAGCCTCAAGGAGCAGGTAGCACTTCTAACTCGTAAATTAGATAAAATGAGTTCAAAGTATGGCAGGTACAAAAGGCACTGGAAGGAATCTACCAGAGACAGAAAGAGTTCCTTCAAGTCTGTAGAGAAGGAGAAGACATCTGGAGACTCAAGGGAGACCAGATTCAGAACTCCAGAGAGGAGGAGAGATGACAACCCTGGCAACTCTGGGAGATCAGATTATCAGAGGAGAGATGGTAGCTCTGGCAGACCTGACTACCAGAGGAGAGAGAGTAGCCCTGCCAGATCAGACTACAACCAGAGGAGGAGAGAGCCAAGTCCTAGTCCCAGAGGAGACAATGCCTGCTACACATGCAACAAGACTGGTCACTATAGTTATGATTGTCCTCAACTCACTCCTAGGGAAAGAGAAGAGAAAAGGATCAAGAGAGATAGGAGATATGCAGACAAGAGAGCATTACTGGCAGAAGCAGAGGAGGAGGATACTAGTTCCAGTTCTTCTTCTTCTGACTTTGGATCAGATGATGATGTGTGTCTTATGGCAGACATCACTGAGGTAAATGAAACTACTCTAGTTTTATCAAATTCCAAATGTACTTAATCCTCTAATTCATCTGGTAACTCCAGAGAGTCTGATATGCAACAAATGCTATCAGATCTCCAAAATTGTGTCCAACTCTGTCAAAAACTTGAGAAAGAGAATGGTAGGCTCAGAGCTGAAGTTCAATCTCTCTCTCATGAGCATAAATCCACCAGAGAACTCATGACAGATCATTCCAAAGAAGTCTCTGAACTTCAGGATAAGATCACAGAAAGAGATACTCTGGTAGATCAACTCATGAAAGAAAAGAACTCTCAAGAAGATGAGATCACTGAACTCAGAGCCAAATACCAGACTCTTATCAAGGGAAAACAAGTTGCTCACAACATAGAGGAGATACCTATGCCCAGAGAAGTTCCTAAGATACCATCTGTTGTATCTATCATATCAGAGTCTTCTCAGCGCATTTGTGATAAGAGTGGTTTAGGATATTCTGGAATTACCTCTAAAACTCATAAATACTTTTATAATAAAGACAAGTCTGTAAGAGCTGGTAAATTGGTAGAAATCTGGGATGATAAAGACTTAACTGGTAATGGTTACAAGGTGGTTCACAATCCTGACTGGAAAAAGAATCACTCTGTTAATCACATAACATATGGTCCAGAAGAGTTGACTGTTCTGGAAGAGAAGATGCTAGAGAATAAGTGTCAAAAAGGGGAACCATTAAAGATTGATGGTTCTGTGAACAATGAGTCCCAAGGAGTAGAAATTACTCAAATTGGAGGACCCCAGAGAAATCCTCAAAGGGAACCTAAACAGATTAGGGGACCTCAAAGGAAACACTCAAGAAAGGGGAATACCAATAAAAGTAATAACTACCAGAGAAGGAACAATGTTCAACAGCACCAGGTACCCCAGAGACAATTTTCTCAGAGGAATCAATTCCAGAATAGGTATACTCAAAGGAACTATAACCACCAGAGACAGTCTAATTATCAGAACCAGATGAGGTCTTCCAGACCCATCTATAGAAAACCAACTGATCTGGGTAGTTATGACACCAGAGATGGTTCTTCTAGTATGTACCCTTACAACCAGACCTTTAAGACCATGTCTTTGAGGCAGGCCATTCCAAAGGCCAGATTTGAGAAAAGGTACACCAGACCTGTTTATAGGAAAGGTGTCCTTATCAGATCAGTAGCTCAATATGTCATTGTTAGAGGACATGTGCTGGTAGATAGATTTGGAAGAAAGATAAGATCTCCTCATCCATCAAGGGATGATCTTTATCTATGGATTCCTACAAAACCTGCAACTAACCAATCAGGACCTATCACTAGTAGGGGGCCTAATTGATTTCTCTGCAGGTAGATAAGAGTCCATTGGAGAAGGGATTTTCAAGCAACCATGTCTGGTACATTGATAGTGGATGCTCCAAGCACATGACCTTCCAGAAGGATAATCTCCAAGATTTCAAGCCATTGAATGGACCAAGAGTGATGTTTGGTGACAACAACTATGGCGTCACCAGAGGAGTTGGAAAGTTGACCTTCAATGGAGTTTCTGTAGATGAAGTTTACTATGTTGAAGGACTCAAGCATAATCTGCTTTCAGTATCCCAATTCTGTGACAAGGGATACTCAGTGAAGTTTTCTAGTGATTCATGCACTGTTTTCTCTTCTGATTATAATGATATCTTGCTAATAGGCTTGAGGAAGGTTAACATTTATCTTGCAGATTTTAGCAGTTGCCCAAGAAATGCTTGCCTGGTTGCTAAAGGCTCTTCAGAGAACAGCTGGATTTGGCACAAGAGATTGTGTCATCTTAAATTCAAAACATTGAACAAGATTTCCAGAAAAGGTCTCATTCGAGGTCTTCCAAATGAAGTGTTTAAGAAGGATCAGGTCTGTGGTTCATGCCAGAAGGGTAAACAACCCAAGACTTCCTTTAAGGATGTCCAGAGCACAACCACAACCAGAGTACTTCAACTACTTCACATGGACCTGTTTGGACCTGTTTCTCCTCTTAGTTTCAGTGGAAGGAAGTACACCTTAGTAATAGTGGATGACTTTTCAAGATTCACTTGGGTAGTGTTCTTGTTTAAGAAGAATGAAACTATGACTAAGCTGCCAGAATTCTTCAATCAGATTCAGAATGAGCAGAACCAGAGCATAGTCAGAATCATAAGTGATAAAGGGGCAGAGTTTTTGAATTCACACATTGCAGATTACTGCAAGGACCATGGCATTTTTCATGAGACATCTGCTGCCAGAACACCCCAACAAAATGGAGTAGCAGAAAGGAGGAATAGGACTCTTAAAGAAGCTGCAAGAACACTTCTGGCAGAATTCAACACTCCACAGAGATTTTGGGCAGAGGCCATTAATACAGCTTGCTACACTCAGAACAGGTGCCTGATTGCCCAGAGACATAATAAGACCCCATATGAGGTATGGAAAGGTAAAACCCCATCTGTTTCATACTTTCATATTTTTGGATGTAAGTGTTTCATCCATGACAATGGGAAATCTAAATTAAGAACCTTTGATGCTAAAGTGGCTGATGGAATATTTTTAGGATATTCCAGCACCAGTAAGGCTTTTAGAGTTTTTAATAAGAATTCACTTTGTGTGGAGGAAACACCTCATGTTGTTTTTTATGAATCTGCTTTTGAGTGCAAGTTGGACTCTAAGTCTTCTGATGAGATTCAGAATCAGACTACACCCAGAGTTATCAAAGTCAATCCACCTGTTCTTGATTCAGATTCAGATTCAGATGATGACCCATCTCCTAGTTCTCTGAAGTAGCAGCCTTCACAAGGAGCAGAACCAGATGAGGTTGGAACTCCTGTAGGGGGAAGCTCTTCTACAGGTGGTGATAATCACCAAGGTACTGCAGAAGATGATCAACCAGGCAAGACCACGGGAAGGAGGACCCTGGTTGATCTCCCCAATGACCTAATCCTTGGAGATCCAACTAAGGGTGTCCAGACTAGGAGAACTCTTAACTTAGCTGCCTTATTCAGTTGCTATGTGTCCTTGATTGAGCCCAAGAACATCAAGGAGGTACTGAAAGATTCAAATTGGATTGTTGCAATGCAGGAGGAGTTGAATCAATTCACCAGACAGGATGTTTGGGAGCTGGTAGACAGACCAAGACATCAAAAGGTGATAGGCACTAAGTGGGTTTTCAAGAATAAGAAAGATGAGAATGATGTCATTACTAGGAACAAGGCAAGGCTAGTGGCCCAGGGCTATTCTCAGTCTGAAGGAATAGACTATGATGAGACATTTGCTCCTGTTGCCAGACTAGAAGCCATCAGATTGTTCTTAGCATATGCGGCTCACATGAAGTTCAAAGTATACCAGATGGATGTGAAATCTGCCTTTCTTAATGGGATTCTCATTGAGGAAGTGTATGTGGAACAACCGCCTGGTTTTGAACAAGGTGACAAGGTGATTAAGCTTAAGAAAGCTCTTTATGGGCTGAAGCAGGCACCCAGAGCATGGTATGACACTCTATCTCAGTTTCTTCTGGACAATGGTTTTACTAAGGGTAAGATTGATAGGACCTTGTTTAGGAAAGACGAAGGAAAGGACATCCTTCTGGTCCAAATATATGTTGATGACATTATATTTGGATCCCCTAACAAGAAGCTGTGTGAGAAGTTTGGTGAGCTCATGTAGGGACAGTTTGAGATGTCCATGATGGGAGAAATGAATTACTTTTTGGGTCTGCAGGTTAAGCAATCAGAGAAGGGAATTTTTATTAATAAGCTAAGTACACCAGAAACATGTTAGAGAAATTTGGAATAGGTTCTAGCAAAGCAGCCAAGATCCCTATGATGACAAATTTCAACATGGATCCAGATGAGTCTGGAGAGAGTGTGGACCAGACTCAGTACAGAGCACTTATTGGTTCTCTTTTGTACCTGACTGCAAGCAGACCAGATATTACTTTTGCTGTAGGAGTTTGTGCCAGATTTCAAGCTAACCCCAAGAAGAGTCACTTGGAAGCAGCTAGGAAGATATTGAAATATCTTAAGGGAACTGTGAATTTAGGATTATGGTATCCTGCAGATGATAACTTAGAATTGAGTGGTTATTCAGATTCAGACTATGGTGGATGCAGAATAGATAGGAAATCTACAAGTGGTACATGCCAATTTTTAGGGAATAAATTGGTATCCTGGTTTTCTAAGAAGCAGACTTCAGTTGCTACATCAACAACAGAAGCAGAGTACATGGCTGCAGGGAGCTGTTGTTCACAACTACTCTGGATTAGTCAACAGCTTAGGGATTTCCAGATTAGAGCTAAGGATATTCCTATATTCTGTGATAGTAATAGTGCAATTTCAATCACCCAGAATCCAGTTCTTCATACCAGATGTAAACATGTTGATATAAGACATCATTTTATCAGAGATCATGTTGAGAAGGGAGATATAAGGATGGAAAAGATTGCAACAGAGAAGCAGAGAGCAGATATCTTAACCAAGCCTTTGGCTGAGACCAGATTCAGAGAGTTAGCTTTTGAGTTAGGTTTGTTGGATCCAGAGACAGATTTGTTTTAGGGGAAACAACAGAGAAGTATCCTTTGTTTTATTACTTTACTTCATACATTTATTTTCTTAAACTAACATACCTGTAGATTAGACATATCAGAGAAGGTATATCTCCAGATGAGGTATACACCAGGTGACACTTGTCCCAGATGAAGTGCTGAGCCAGATTCCACAATATCCAAAGTCTTATCTGACCAGGACCAGATGCGCTTCATCAGAGGAGATGTAACACCAGATTGGCTGTGGTATCATCTGGTTACAATATCAGGTGACAGGTATGTCTTTACTTCTCTGGCCTCTGATCATTGGGATACACTTTTCAAATTAGTAAGTACACTTAAAACCTTTCAACTTCGGGGTGTATTTATAACTAGGGTATAGGGCCTAGGCAATCATTTCGCTTTTTCTCTTGACTGCCACAAAACCCCTTTATGCCCAGTCCCAATGAATATGCCAATGCACCAGATTAAATCTGTATCTCGCCTTTCATCATGGCCATCAGATTTAATCACTGTGCAAAATGTCAATCAATGCTAAAATTGATTTTGTTTCCTCAATTAAATTAGATATTACACGCGTTCACACTTCATTTATTATTCAAGCCACGCGTATTACCCTACTTAAATCAAATTTCCTTTCAATCTGTCCTTTCACGTTTCCATACTTTCAAACCCTAACCTCTCTCTGCAAAGTTTCTCTCTCTCTCTCTCTCTCTCTCTCTCTCTCTCTCTCAGATATGGCTCCCCCATCTAATTTTGATCATGCCCTAATGATGAAGAAACTGAAGACGGAGATGGTGGTTGACTTCTACACTACCAAGAACTCGTCTGCACTTGCTATTCTGGAACTTTTGAGGAGATCCGGAGTTGAGAAGTTGATCTCCACCATTCCCAGAGATTTTCGTACTCTTGACGGTTATGCGGCCCAGTTCCTGGTTCGAATGAAGATCAACGAAGACCATATTTCTTCAAAAATTGACAAGGAAGATTTGGTGTTTTCCAAGCATGATTTCTGTGCCCTGTTTGGAAACATTTCGGTGGAAGGGGTGGATCATTTAACCTACAAGGAGGATGATATTGTGGGTTCCTTCAAATTGTTTGCTCGTTCTTCTTGTCAGAGTATCACGAAGGGATTTCTGGATAAACATTTAAGGCAGAAGTACAAGGTGCTGTTCGACATAGTTGTGAAGGTGTTGATGTGTGAGAATCACAGCACGGATGTAATTTTTAATGGAAGAATGTGTGTGATGAGGGCTCTGTATGACGGCGTCCAATGCAATTGGGCAGAGTTCTTTTGGGGCGTCTTGAGGAAGAATAAGGTGAAAGTGAACAAGGAGGCTTGTCCTTCCAAACCAGGGGAGATGCAGTTTTATTTCACTGCTAATGTTTCGTTGGGAACGAAACTTACCTTGATTTTGGATTCTTTGCTTCCAGAGAAGAGATGGAAGGAGACTTGGTGCAAAGGATTTCACAAGTCTAAAGTGCTATTCTCAAAGGATGGTCCCCTTCATGGCCATCCTGATTCTGTAGGAGAAGAAGCCATCCCTGCCCCTCCTCTACAGGCAGTACCCTCACCTGCAAAGGGGCAGAAGCAGCAGCACAAGCAGAAGACCCATAAGAAAGCTGCTGAAGCAATTGGTTCTTCAACCATTGCCTTTTCTGGTTCCTCAGAGGAGGACCAGATTCCCCTTCTTGAAGTGCTTAAGAAGAAGGGTGATGATGATAAAGCTGTTAAGAAGGCTGGAGCAGCCAAGAGGAAGCAGCCAGACGAGGCCAGGAGAGGTTCTGCTAAGAAGCGTAGGCCTAGCAGAAAGGCAAAGAAAACCCTTCTGGTGGATGAGCCTTCAGAGGAAGAAGAGGTTGAGCCTCTTGTGAGGAAATCCAAGGCCAAGAGAGCCCTTCTTCAAGATCCTGACTCTGGATCTGATCTTGGAGAGGCCTTGGAAAAGGCAATTGAGGATGCTTCCCAGATGATGGAGGATGCTCCAGAGTCTGCTGTACCTGCTGGTGTTGACCCAACAGAGGTAAACCGTTCCATTCCATCTTCTATCCCTATTAATCTTGTCTCCCCCTCTACCTCTCCCCCAGATAATATTCCCCAAACCCCATCTTGAGTAGGAATATGTTGGAGAAGGTGTTTGAGTAGGAATTGTTCCACCAGAGCAGATTATCCCAGATACCCCAGTATATACTACCTCAACCATTCCTACTCAAACACCTTCTCCAACATATTCCCAAACACATCTTCCCACAAACCCCTCTCCCCCACCTTCTGCACCAGAGGAACCCTCAACCTCTTCTGATGCAGAAATCCCCCCTCCAAACACTTCCACCTCCCAGATACCTCCTACACCTTCTGTACCAGATATTCCATCTTCTTCTGGTGCAGAGCAACCCTTCCCTTCCACCTCTACTTCTCAAAACCCTATCCCTCCCCAAACCCATACAGACCAGGACCCAACCCTTTCTATGGCTCTGGGTTTCCCTGCCCCTCCCCCTTCTCCTACCTGTTTAACCAGCGATGATAGTGAAGATGAGGAAGCTTCACTTGAGCCTGCTGACTTAGCACCTTCCTCCTCTGCCTCTGGGCCCAAACCCTTCACTTTCTCATCTGCAGAAATGGGTCCCATTAGGCAGAGTATGAGTGTAAGTGCTCTGCTCTGGCTAAGAGAGCTTTTCCCAGTTCTTCTGGAGCACTTACCACTCCTGGCAGAGCTTACTGATGCCAAGGTCTGGAGCAAGGCCAGACTTGAAGATGTGGAGGACCTAATGCTTTTGCTTGAGGAAATGGGTCCCTCCAACTTCACTGCTTGGGAGATTGAGCTAAAGCAGAGGATGAATATTCAGAACCCAGCAGAGCTGGAGACCCCTGGTGCAACTAAAGTCTTGATTCGCACCTTGCTCATCCAGAGAGGAGTAATGCTCACTCCAGAGGGCCCCACTTACAAGTTTGGTCCTCATTTTGTCTTCTCTCCAGAGCTATATTCAGATGAGGAAGACTTTGAGATGTCTCCTGCTGTGCTCCAGAAGATGAAAGCTTTCTTCAACGAGCAAATCATGCAGATTGGGCGCTTTTCAAAAGCTATTCAACATATGGCCCCTGCTATGATAGAGCACCAGATCAGGCATGAGAGGAGAATCTTCCTGAAGCAGATAAAGTCTACGCTGGCAGAGGTAAAAGCTTCTTTCAAGGCTAATGGCTTATTTGTCAAGCTGGATGTCATGCACAGCCAGAAGCAGCTACAGGAGCACGTGCTGGAGCAGATGAGACCTGTCTCTGTGCTCAAAGTGGAGATGGCCAGCCAGATGATTCAAACTGCCAAGCTGAAAGACTCCCCCCAGGAGATGTTAGAGAAGCAAGAGAGACTTGTTGCAGAGTCTAAAGCTTACCTGGAGGAGGCCAAGCAGTTGCGTGATCTTCACTCTTCCTCCAACACTGACTTGCCTGATCTTATAAGGCAGGTGGTGGAGCCCCTCCTTGATGAAGTTAAAAAGGGGGAAGAGAAGGCCAGAACTGATCTGGCGAAGACCACAAATGAAACACTCTTCAGCCATGGAGCTCGTCTGGACCTGCTGGAGAATACATTGGCCCAGGCTGAGCTGCAGAAGAAGAAGAAGGAAGAGCTCAAATCTCTTTGCATGGCTAAGCAGCTTGCTGCAGAAGAGGAGTCAGAAGTAGAGCATGATCCAATGTCCATCTCTGGACCTGCAAAGAGGAAGATAAGGAAAGTGAAGAAGAGCTTCCTTGAATCTGTGGTTGAAGAAGCAGAGAAGAGATTCAAGGAAGAGTTTCCTGAAGAGAGGCAAGCAAGGATAAGGAAAAACATAGATGAAAAGCAGAGGCTCCGATATGTTAGAAGGCAAAATAAGAAGAGCAGAGAAGCTGGTATCACTCCTGGTGCTAGTGGATCCAGCCAGAAGAGGAAAGGGCATGTTGAAGTCATGAACATCCTCCCTCTCAGGACAGAAGGGTCCTTTGACTCAACTGTTCCTGTGCCTTTGATAGAAAAATGGAGAGAAGCCAAGACTCTCTGGTTCATTCAACATTACATCCAGAGACCTCCACCAGAGGATGATGCTCTCATCAACAGGACTTTCCATTCTTGGATGCAGGCATATGATGCAGATTTGTACAAGCAGTTGATGGATTCAACTATTGAATTCAACCTGGAAGTCACTGCTCCTGAATTCCATTTTCTCAACACTCCAATGGCAGGAGACCAGGTTGATTGGGCTGAGCTGAAGAGACTGTACAAGACCAAGGTGTTGGCAAACTTCACCCCAACATCTTCTGCAGAGTTGAAGGCCATTCAAGATAGATTCTTCGACTAGTTCCTGGTGCCCAAGGATAACAGAAGATATGCTTAGAATAGGACCAGAATTGCTTTGTAATCTGTAATCATCTTTGTCCTCTTTATCAATGAAAATCTCATATCTTCTCTGTTAAAAAGACAACCTCTTGTTGTCTTATTTGTTTGCCTGATAAGATCTATTCTAAGGTCTTATCCTTTATTGTTGTCTTGCTTAAGTTTTCTTTTGATCAGTTCTGGTATGTTTTAACTCCATCAAAAAGGGGGAAATTGTTAGGATAAAAATTGTTAGTTTTGATTAGTTAAAACAAACCAAAAGATGTAATAGGACCATCTGGACCTGTTAGCCAGATGATGATATAGATTAGGACTTAGTCTAGGGGGAACTGCCAGACCAGAAGACTTCACCATAAGAGTCACCAGAAGACCCCACCAGAGGACTTCACCAGAGGACTCCACCAGAAGACTTCACCAGATGAGATCTGACCAGAGGCAGAGGACCTTCCCCAGACCAGACGAGTCCGGACCAGACGAGTCTGGTAGAACAAAAGATGCTCAGTTTGATCCCCTGATTCTACTGAGTATTCTGGTTGTTGACCAGATGAGGACCAGAAGACACCGAGGTTGCCTGGTGTCTGGTCTTGCCTTCTTTGGAGAGAATCAGAGTTAGGCAGAGGAAGCTATTAACCGTTGGTGATTCAAATCAAGTCAACAAGATCAGGATTGAAAAGTTTTGAAGATAATCAATCAAAGGATCCCAACAACCCAATCAATCAATTAGGGAATTGATTGATTGAAGCTTCCTTATATAGAGGATCTGATTGGATTAGCCCTCCAACGGCTAGCCCTAATCCCCTCTATATATACAAGAGTGCAGTTCAAGAAAAAGCTCTAGAGAGACAATATACGCGCATAAGTCCATCTAAGCTTTTGAGATTCTTTCCAAGCACTCTTACTGTTCATAATATTTATCTACTCTTAAGGAGTTATTGAAACCTCAACCTGTTCATCTATCAGACAAGGTTGTAGGCTATTTGATCTTTAGATTGAGGGTAAATCTAAGGAGGCTGTAAGAAGGAACTGGTACTTCCAAATTCCAGTAAGTAAGTGAGTTGGTTGGTTGTTAGTGAGACCCCTTGGATATAAGGGAGAGTGGACGTAGGATATTCTATCCGAACCACTATACATCTTGTGTTCTTTATCGCTTTATTTTACTTATTGTTTGTTGATTATTGTTCTCTTGTAAAAGACTTTGAAAGACATTTAATTTAAGCTTCCGCAATTAATCTAACTAGTGGGACCAAAACTCTTATAGTTCAAAATCTCGCGCAAACCCTTCAACTCCTCCACACTCAAACCTAAACCTACTTGCAGAAATGGCCTCAAGCCAAAATCCAAATGCTGCCTCTATTGCTCCATCATCGAGCACAACACCTCCTGCTACCTTGACCCCTGTTCAAGCATTTCCTGTCAATATCTACATTCCAAATGAAGCCACTGTCGATCAACTTGAGACGATCGCACGCGGCATTGCACAAAGCCTTCAAGGAAGCCCTGTGGTTCCCAAGCTAACCATTGGTTCTATTGAAGTAGATGTTGCATCCTACTTGAACCAAACTCAAAACCCTTCTTCTACTGTTCATGTCGAAGGCCCTTCTTCGACTATACAACCAGAAAATCCTAAATCCTCTAGCCAAGCCAAAAGCCCTACTACTAATGTTTCAAAGAGTGTTGAAACAGGTGATCAGGCTACGAAGGAGACTCCCATTGTCAAGGAGACTGTTGCTGAAGAAACTAGGGAGAAAAGCCCTAATGCTGAGGTCCCTGATGTTGAAATGTCAGAGGAGGACAAAGAAGAATCACCCAAAACTGATTCTTCAATGTCTGAGGACTCTGAGCCTGCTCCAATAGCCAAAGCTGTGAAGAAAAAGGGTGGCAAGAGGAAAAGGAGCCCTGTTCAATCAAGGAGGAGATCGGGTAGAGCAAAGAAAAGAGTGAACTACTCTGAAACCACAAGGAAGAAGAAAGATGATGAAGGAGATGTTGCTACTCGACCTATTCGAGTGTTTTCAGAATCTGAAAAGGAGTCAAGCTCCACAAACTCATCTGAGAAAGAGACTGATCACTCTCAAAGCCAGGAGAAGGAAGAATCTGATGAGAGTGATGTACCTATATTTGAACTGAGGAGGAGAGCAAGAGTTGAGATGAGAACTAAGAGGAAGTTTGAGTATGCTGCTGGTGGTGCTGGAACAAGTGCAACAGCACCAGAACCTGAAGCTGATGACAACAGTTCTGAAAGTAGCTCAGACAGAACCAAAACTGATTCTGATCAAGGTAATGCATCTGAACACTCTGTTGAGCATGTTAGTTCTGATAATGATGATGATGAATCTTTAGACCAAAAGTTGGAAAGGTTAAGGAAGAGAAATCTGTTAATTGAAAGAAAAATTAACATTGATGAGTTTGAATCCAAGGGCCTAGTTAGATTTTTAGAAGAAAGAAGTTTGATACATGCTGTTACTTTTGCTGATGCATTTGTCACTGATTGGGTGTATGAGTTTTATGCATGTCTAAGAAAGAACCAGGCTAGAAGGAATTCTAGGTGGTATGGTGCTGTAAAGTTTAGAGATAGGAGTGTTTCTTTTACTCCTAAGTTGATCAATCAGTTTCTGCATGTTGAGGATGTTGAGGAAGAAGATGTTCCTCATATGGATGAGATCATTACTGTTCTGACTGGGGGAAGAGTTAACAAATGGAAGAAGAATATGTTGGCTGCATCATTGACCTCTTTGTATTCAGTACTACACAAGCTGGTGGTGTATAACTGGATACCCTCTACAAACTCCACAAAGGTGACCAGAGATCAGGCTGTACTGATGTATAGAATTGGTGTGATGAAAAACTTCAACCTTGGTCTGGTTATTTTTCATCACATGATGAAGTTTGCTGGGAAGATCTCTGAGAAAAGCAACTTGCCTTACCCTGTGCTGATTTATGGATATTTGAGGAGTCACAACTTTGTTCACAAAAGAAATGAGTTGTTGAGGGGGAGAGTCCATCTGATGGGTATATCTCATTATTTACTGTCTGGAAATAGAGTATTAGACTTACCTCTGCAGGATAATGCTGAAGAAGAAGATGCAGAACAACACCAACCTGTTCCTGACCCTGCTCCTACACAAAATGCTGCACAGAATGCTGGGAACATACCTAGCAACATTCCAGCTCCCACAACCTATTCTCTGAATATCTCACCTGAGTTTATTCAAACTCAACTAAAGCACTTGCAGGACTCAATTGATGAACTTCAATTTCTGAAGAACTACTGGGAGAACCTCCTTTCTGCCACAACAGGGGGAGTACCAGTTGCTGCTGCTGCTGCTGCTGCTGCCAGGGGAGTTGAAATTCATGAAGTGAATGCTGATGAGCATGTTGCTGCTAAGGTTGCTGAGGAAGGTGGTGCAACTGGACCTGATGAGATTGAAAGAAGTGCAGATGTTGATGCAGATGTTGTTGCAAACTTTGCAACATTTGATATCCAGGAGGAAGATGAACTATATGGCGATCTGCCTGACATCTCAGCTAAGGTTTGAAGGTATCTTAGAGACTGGAGGAAGCACAATTTATGGGGGAGCTTAGTGCAAGATGCTTGAAGCTGCAGCTGTATATTTTATACAGTGATATCAAGTTCCTCTTTTGTGATTGCCTCTAAGTACTCTTGGTTGTTTTATATTTTTAATTATTGTTGCTCTGATATGATGTTTTTAATTTCTAAAAAAACAATATTATATTAGTTGTTAGGTTTTTAAAGAATTGTTAGGATTTATTTCAGTTAATTTTATTTTGAAGTTGTAATTTGAATGGGTAAACATTATGTTACTCATTCTGTTGATTTTGATGAACATATATGATGATGTTCATTCTGTTTTGGTGAAATTAACTTAGTGTTATTTCATCTTATTTTTTGTGGTTCAACTTACAGTTGATCATCTTATTTTTTGGTTGTTTTGCTACACAAGGGTGAAAAGATAAGTGTACAATACGATGTTGATCTCTATTGTACATACATCACTGACTTATATATTAAAAAATATATACATCAGGTGTGTTGTAGCAGAAAGGTCAAATTGGGGGAGATTGTTGATGTTGTTGGTAGTGAAGTATTCACTATTTACTTTGAAACAACGTGAATTTGCCCTTTCTTCTCATTAACCAACACTTTATGATCAAATGTTGTCTTAGATGTTTTAACATGCAGGATGAAGATCTAGAAGGATCTACAAGGTTCTGGAATTATCAATGTTGCAGTGAATGTTGCATAACATTGGTAGCAACATGAGCGGTTACGGGTTCCAGAAGGATCTACAAGGATCTACAAGGGCCTACACGATCCAAACTTATCCAGGACGTTTTAGCACTGTCTAGATCAGACGGTTGCATCAAGAAGCATGAGGAATAAAGAAAGAGACGTGGGACAACATGAACATCATGGAAGAGGTTACATAGAGAAGTTATTTTTGGATTGAAGACTTCTGCCTATAAATAGAGGCCGAATCTTTCAGTACCAAGTGTGGAGTAAACGAGTACACCTACTCTAGTGTTGATCCTGAGTTTAAAGGTGATAGGGCAGTTATTCCAACATTTATGTTATGCCTTGAAATAGAGTTTTTCACGCATAGCTTGTGATTGAACCTATATCCATAGATAGTGAGATCATAGGTATAGAGTGAGATCAACTTTGACGGTGTATTATGTTATACACTTAGCAAATTTAGATTTGATAGGTGATATCAAGTCTTGTTTCCGTTGTGAACGATCATACTCTTCACACAACTTTTGTATCACTAATCTTTTTATAGTGAACCTTTCGCCATAAGGCTAGCACAAGCTATTTATGATAGTTTGTGTTAAAAAGTATACCATTTTGCAATTGTGTGTTTAAGTCTTCCGCTGTACACGTTTTATATTCTGATTTACCAGATTGTTGTAATATTTGCTTTAACATTTGTTACAACATCTGCACTTAATAACACACGCACACTTTAAAAAGAAATAGCATCCATAAGATGGAGAAATCAGGAGGTGAGATCCAGAGCGAAGTTTTCCAAACCACATATATATATACATTATACATACTATGTACTATGCTTGAATAACATATTTCTTCTTAAAGATTATATGCACACTCAATACTAGACACTAAATTCAAGTTGGTTGTCACATTTCTCGTTTTCATTTAACGTATTATTCCTAAAAAATAAAAAAACCAACTGCATATATTACATTTTAATCTTTCACTTAATGAAATTCAAGATAAATGCACAACGCACAATTGTAAAAAAAGAACTCCTCCCATGAATTTATAAAATAAAATGAGATATGAACCAACCATTCCTGGTAAATGCAATGACTCTTCCCGACGTGCAAACCATTATCTAGTAATTAAAGCAGCTACACTACATAATTTATTAGTATTAATTATTTCGTAGAGTGGACTTTACAATTCCTAAATTATTGACGACCTCTATATGTCAAAGGTGGTTTATTTTTAAGATTTTATAATATACCATTTTGGAGAACTTCAATAATTAATCAATTGTGAATTCAGATTCTTCAGTATTATAAAACTTTGTTGCCATTAATTAGTGTTTGATACTAATTAATATAAATAAAATTAATTTAACGTCTCTCAACAAATTCTTCTAATTTTTAGATAAAATGATTTTTTTATGATACCAGACCATGAGTGTGAAAGTATTCGAGAATTGAGTATAAATAAATTGATTAATTTTACACCTTTTTATAAATTCAAAATTTTTAGATGAGATAATTTTTTTTATTAGTATACTACTATATTTACTTAACAAATCTCTACTGAAGCCCAAATCATGTTTATATATATAATGATTAGCTATTCATCCGACAGGTTTGCCTTCTAATACAAATTAGTAGTATTATTTCACTTTTAAAATTTTAATATATAACCGTCAATCTGATGACACGCGTGCAATACTGATGTCATCTTTGATTTTTTTTGACAGGTCACTATATTTTTATTAATTTTGCTAGATAGAAGGATTAGTATGCATTTGTAGATGTATAATGCTGTCCATTTCTTTTGAATTAACCGGCCTTCTTTTTAATTAGCAGGTCATAAACCTGATCAATATATCATCATTAACTGCCACACTAATGAACTCGACTTGGTCATTTAAACATGATTGGTTTAATTGTCTAAGACACGGATCATTGTAAAGCGGGCTCACAAACCATGCCATGTGTGGTGTGGTGTTGTTGCGATTTTGTACTTTAACCTTTGCACGTTGCCAACTTTGTGCCGCCCTCAACCAAGAACAAAAATAAATATACTAAATAATTAAATAACCTTCTTCCCTATATATATAGGAATCTTGTTCTTACTCTTAATAATTGCTCACGATCTCTTTTACCTTCAATATTAATATTGGATAATAGATACTTAATGGAGAAAGTAGTTGTGGTTCTTCTTGTATGTTGCTGCATTGTTGGCATAGCTTCTGCTCAGTTAAAAGTAGGATTTTACGCTTCGACATGTCCGAGGGCCGAATCAATAATACGAGGAGTGGTGCTACAACGTTTTATTCGAGATCCTTCGATAACAGCTGCTCTGCTTCGAATGCACTTTCATGATTGCTTCGTCCGAGTACGTTTCTTCATTTTTCTAGCTCTTTAATTTTGCAAACATGCAATGCATTAATTCTCCCAAGGTTATAAGATCGATCATAGTACACACTGCAATTTGATAGACATAAATATAATTAATTAAGTATCATTTAGTAATTTTAAAAATGATAGTAATAGGTAAAATCAAAGATTTTTAAAAGAATAGATCTTATATATGCTATAACGTATTAATACTTTGACAAGAGTGAAGGTTAATTTATATATAGTGAATATATATATATATATATATATGACAAGAACTTGTATGAGACTGTCTCATGGCATGAGACAACACAAATTAACACCTACTCCTATCAAAGTGTTAATGAGGCAATGCCCTAGTTATACTTGTCTCATGCCATGAGAAGGTCTCATACAAGACCTACTCTATATATAAATCTCAATTTTTTGTCTTTTTATAAATAATGTGAGGAGTACATTACTTTAACGAAGTCATCAACCTGGTTCACAGCACAGGGTAAAAAATATTAGGAATCTAACTTATGTTTAAAACAGGGTTGCGACGCGTCAATTCTTATCGACTCCACCCGAACCAATCCCTCAGAAAAGGATTCCTTCCCGAACCTAACCGTCCGAGGCTTCGACCTTATCGACGCCGCCAAGAAAGCCGTGGAGGCCAACTGTTCCTCCACCGTCTCCTGCGCCGACATAATCACCTTAGCCACCCGCGACGCCGTCGCCCTAGCCGGCGGCCCCAGTTACAACGTCCCGACAGGGCGGCGCGACGGCCTCGTCTCCAACGACTTCGAGGTAGACCTCCCGGGCCCACAGCTCTCGATTCCGGAGGCATTTCAAGCCTTCCGAGCCAAAGGCCTAACCCTGAACGACATGGTAACACTCATGGGCGCGCACACAGTGGGTGTGGCCCACTGCGCGTTTTTCCAGGACCGGCTTGCCAATTTCCAGGGAACCGGGAGACCGGACCCCACCATGGACCGGGGACTGGCCGCCAGGCTTTTGAGGGTGTGCGGGACCGCATCACGGCCGTTAAATCGTGATCCGACGGTGTTTTTGGATCAGGGGACTTCGTTCAGGATGGATAATCAGTTTTATAATCAGACGGTGTTTAAGAGGGGAATCATGCAGATTGATCAGGAGTTGGCCCTGGATAGGTCCACTGCACCGATTGTTAGGGGATTTGCTGCTAATGGGGCTGCGTTTCAGAGGAGTTTTGCCAATGCGATGATCAAGTTGGGTGGTGTGCAGGTTCTTGTGGGAAGGTCCGGAGAGATTAGGAAGAATTGCAGGGTATTTAATCCCCGAAAGCCAAGGGGTCGTCGACAGTAACGAAGTGGTATTAACGCCACTATGAGGTCATTTGACCTTTAATTTGAAACAGAAAAAACAAAGAGGTTGTCATTAAGATTAATTGATTTTAATTAGTTGTGTGGTGTTTGAAATTTTTTATTTGTGACAATTAATTGTTTGGGATTTTTAGTGATCATTACGTTGATGTAATGAAAATCAGACATATATAATTACTTACTATATATATATATATATTGGAGGTTTGTTCAATTTTTTTTGTCAACATGTAATTAATTTGCAATTGCAGTGGGGGACAAAATTTCACCTTTAAGAGCAATGGACACAAGAACTTTATCATATTTACAACACACTACATGTCACATCACACTTTTTTACTTTTTCCTACTCCACCCTTTAGTCTATGTCAATTGTCACCTATTTGATTCCAGCCTCTCTTTTTTAAATTTTGAACGTTAAAAATTTGCTGCACGGACTGCTGTAGCACCTTGGACTTTTTAAATTTATGTTGCGCTTTGATAGAATTTAATAGATACAACAATAGTACAACGATAATACTATAGTACATGATGACTAACTAAATAGTACACATAATAATCGTATAGTACAAGCAAATATTATTAGTACTACTAAATTTCATGGTACAACATCAAATATCATCGTACAAATCACAAATCAACAAAAAAAACACTAAAATAAATACAACTTCTAATTAACCCAGTGTATCATGTAGAAACAGGGGATTGATTCTAATAGAGAAACCACCATAAAAAACTCCTACAAATCTAAAATACTCTGAAAAATACAAAGTTCATACAAAATTCAAATTATTGATTAATTATATATAATGGAAAATGTTATTTTGTCATTCGATATAAAATTGAATGTAATAAGGTAGCCCATATTTACCCATCCTACCTCTGTATCCTCTTGTCCACCCACAATCAACTTTTAGAACTAGTGTCGATTTCCGATTCAATTTTTAGAAAGGAATATGTAACTGAGAAATGAGAACAGCTAATCAGAGGGGTTGGAAAACAAATACCAAAAAATCCTTCTGATACAAAACTCCTTCAAAAAAATCCCAAAATCAAAGACCTTATTCCACTAATTTCATAAATTTCATCCAAAATCAGAAATCTTATTCCACTAATTTCATAAATTTCAACCTAAGCAGCCAAATCATTACATCCAACATAAAAAAAAAACCGTGCGCGGTGGCGTGCTCCACCAGATCTGTGTGCGGCGGCAGCGGCGCACCACCAATTCTGGATAACGGCGCCGTCTTGATCGCGACCCTCATCCCACGCCCATGGCTTGGTCGAACGGATTTAGGGCCGACGCCTATAACTTGATCAGAGAAATATAGAGATCGGTCTGTGTTTGTATGGTAGGCCGTCGAGGCCCCTTCGACGTAGAGAGCGGTGAGAGAGGATGAGATGATTAGAGACAGAGAGAGGGATATGGCTTTTGGCAGCCATGGAGAGAGAGTACCGATGGTGTGTTTTGGGTAGGGTAGAGTGAGAAAAGGAATTATAGGCTCTGAGATGGATGTGATGGGTGGGTGCCAACAAATGTATTGGTAAGTAATAAAATGTACATTAGTGTGATTTGAAAAAGTTGAATGTTTGTGTTGTATTTTTGATAATTTTAATGTAGTAGGGAGTAATTTTCTCATTAATTTATATATATGTTCAGTTATTATTTTTATAGTGTATATGTTGATCTTTAATTTTTAATTAATGGCATGGCAATGGGGTCAGCCATGGGGTGAACCTGTATTAGTACTGTGGAGTTTTAGTGAGGAATTTTTGGGATATTACTTCAATCTTATATTTAACAAATATTTAGTACTTTTTAATACAAATATTTCTACTGAAACCTGCTTCAAATCGATATTTGATGGGCTTAAGTCGGGTTTGAAACAAGTCTTATACTCTTGTGTCTTCTAATGTTCCAATAATAGAGTATGAAAATTATGTGGCTAGCTATTTTAAATGACTAAATTTGCACCGTATAATTCAAGTGTATTTTTTTTTAACAAAATACCAACCGATACTGCTAAAAATAAGCTTGAGTTGCCCCACTTGGTACATATGAGACCCGGTCTTTTAAAATTTGCAATAGTTTCCTCTCCCCTGGGCACCGTCGGGAGGGCACACGCTCTTACATTTTCGAGAACGACTTTATTATGGTAGCCGAATTTTATCTCTCTTTTTGCCTCGGTCGAGCTGAACCCTAGCTGTGTGCGTCGCTTCCACTTTTAGCAACCCTCGGGTGCCGCTAGGGTTGCTGGTAAGGCATGCCGCGCTCTAAATGCGTTGTCCCCAGCTAAAATAGCTATATTTACCTCCAGAGAGGGGGCGATTGATCATACCGAAACACAAATACCAATAGAGCTTGCTATACAATATATCGATCTGCACCTTGAAGAAAGGGAGATGGAGGACAACCTCAATGAGATGTGGGGGAAACTCTTGCTGTTAGAGGGCGAATGTTGGGAAGTCGATCTGGGGGAAGAAGAAAGTGCGAAGCCACTGGATGCTCTTGTAGGCAAATTCATCCAGAAAAAAGCCATTGAGCTGACGGATCTGGCGACAACGATGAGGAAAATCTGGGGAATCAGTGGCACACTGAAAGTCTCAAAGGTGGGTGAGGGAACTTTCATCTTTGAATTCACAAACTCGGTGGAGTTGAACAAGGTCATTCACCGTCAGCCATGGAATCTGAACGGGGCTTTATTAACGATGGAGAGGATGAAAAGTTGGGAGACCTTAATCTCACTAAGGTCCCTTTTTGGGTCCAGATCCATGGACTGCCCTTCAAATCGATGACGAAGGAGGGGGGTAAAAAACTTGGAGAAACAATAGGGGAGGTCCTGAAGGTGGAATGTCCGGAGGGGGAGATAGCATGGGGAAGCTGCTTGAGGGTTAGGGTGAAAGTTGAGGTGACAAAGGCGCTGATCAGGGGAACCCGGGTGACCATGAAGGAGGAGAAACTTGTTGTCTATTACAGATATGAGAAACTCTCCGATTTCTGTTATATATGCGGGAAACTGGAGCATATGGACAAAGACTTTCCGATAATGTTTGAACTGATGGATAAGAGAATCACGCCCAGGAAGCAATATGTGCCATGGCTACGAGCGAAAGGCTTCAAGGGAATAACCAAAGAGGAGTTAGAGGAGCTAGTGAGAGTGCTGTCGGGGGACCAAGAACGAAAGACAACGACGAAGAATGGTGAAAGCAGCGGGGGAAGCGGAAGCAAGGTGATAGTGATTGGCAAGGGAACAAGCCAGAGAGAGACCGTGAACAATCCAATAAGCAAAGTGATAGGGGAGGTGGCAAAAGTCAGAGCATTTGATGAACTGGTGAAAGTACCATATTCTCGTGGAAAAGACAAAGGAAATGAGGTGATGCAGGACCTGAGTCCGAAGGGGGAAAGGCTGAGCCCAATGACACAGACGGGAAACTACTTCTATGGTGGAGGAACCAGATTATTCCCTAATTTCTTCGCCAAAGAGAAGGCTGCAATGTATGGAGGAGCTTGGAAGCAAGAGGCTCTAATTCCGTGGGCGACTTTAAGGACGATCAATGTGGTGGGGGGGCAAGTGGAGTTTATCATGGGCAGGGGAACTAATACTGGACACAAGAAGCGGGGAAGTGGCGTCTGTAATCAGCAACCGAGAGGAACTATAGTTAAGGGGAGAAAGAGACTAAAGAACGGAGATGAACCAGGGGAGGAGGAGAACAACAACATAAAAGAGTCATTGGCGGAGGCTGAGGGCACTCAGCCCCGCCAGCAGCCATGAGGTGCGTAGTGTGGAATGCACGGGGATTGGACAACCGCCGTGCATTCCGGTCCTTACATCGAATAGTCGCTGACCACAAGCCTGATTTTTTATTTGTTTGTGAGTCTAAAATTAGAGCAATGGTAGAAAATAAATGGTTGTCTTTGTTAAATTTTCAATGTTTTCAGGGAGTTGATGTGGTGGGTAGGTCTGGGGGTATCCTTTTGTACTGGAAAGATTATCTGAATGCTAGTTTAATTTTGTATTATGTTGGCCATGTTGATTTGATGATTAATGATGAGAGTAGCAAGTGGAGATTTACAGGCTTCTATGGTAACCCTAACACTAATGAGCACACTCACTCTTGGAACCTGCTTAGGAAACTAGCTGCTTTTACTCATTTAGAGAATTATGCTTGGGTTATAGGAGGTGATTTTAATGAAATCATGAGTAGCGATGAGAAGTTAGGGGGTGAGAGAAGAGCCAGTAAACAGATGGAGACATTTAGAGAGGTGGTCAATGAATTGGAGCTAAAGGACTTGGGGGCTAAGGGTCTAAAATTCACTTGGATTAATAAACAGGTTGGGAACAACTTGATCAGAGAGCGTCTGGATAGGTTCCTTGCCAATCAAAAATGGGTTGAAACCTTCCAGGATTTTGAGGTAGTGAACATTAGCTATTATGGCTCCGATCACAGGGTCATCAAGCTTGTATTTAATCTGGGAGAGGGGAGTCGAGCGTCCCCCAGTAATAAGAGATTCATGTTTGAGAACAAATGGGAGATGGAGGATGATTTTGAAAAAGCGGTAGCAGAGGCCTGGAACAATAGTGCTGGGGAAGAGAGCTTTAATAATCATCTTCAAAGGTGTGGAGAGGAAATAAAGGAGTGGGCTAAATTGAAAGTGGGTAATACTGAAAAGAAGATTAAGCAGAAGAGAGCACTACTGGATTGCCTCCTTGAAAAAGAAGATGGCCCGATTCTAGGTGAAGAAATTAAGCAACTTGAAAAGGAAATTCAGGTTCTGGAAGCCCAGGAGGAGATTTTTTGGCACCAAAGATCGAGGTTGGCGTGGTTATCGGCGGGAGAGGAATACAAAATATTTTCACCGAAGGGCGACAGACCGAAGAAGTAGAAACACTATCAAAGGCCTTAAGAATTCGGAAGGGAACTGGTGCACCGAGTCAAAAAAGATAGAGAAAATCATTATTGATTACTATGGGGAACTCTTTACAAGTAGCTCCTCTCCAAGGTCGGATACCGAATCGGTCTTGGAATGTGTTCAAGAGGTTGTCACCAAGGAGATGAACGACTATTTGTGCTCGCCTTTCACAAAAGAGGAGGTAGCTAAGGCAGCGTTTGAGCTCAATGCGTCCAAAGCCCCGGGCCCGGACGGCTTCCCGGCTTTGTTTTATCAGAAGCACTGGAAGACGGTGGGAGATAGGACGGTGGAAGCTTTGCTCCAAGTGCTAAATAAAGGGGAGCCTCTTGAAGGGTGGAACAATACCATAATAGTGTTAATCCCCAAAGGAAAGAAACATGAGACGCTCAAGGACTATAGGCCAATAAGCTTATGCAACGTTATATATAGGATTCTGGCTAGAACCATTACCAACCGGTTGAAGAGAGTGATGGCAGACATTAGCAACCCATCACAGAGCGCCTTTATCCCGGGGAGATTAATCTCGAATAATATCTTCATTGCTTATGAATGTATGCACTGGTTGCGGAATAGCAAATGCAGTGAGGGGTACGCTGCGTTGAAGCTCGACATGTCCAAGGCATATGACAGAGTAGAATGACACGGGCAAAACGAGCTACGAATCATGACAATTTCACGCCTAATCAACCCCCCAAACTTACCATATTGCTTGTCCTCAAGCAATGAAATAATAAGTCAAGTGAAATTGGTAAGAATGAGTCAAAGAACCAAATCATGCAAGTAATCGAGCTCAAGTTTCAAAGATCGTTCACACGTACACGAACTCACCCCCTTCATCATACTCATGCAATAACAACAAGAAACACCAAGATCAAACATAGATGTGCACTCAACGATGTGTTTCACTCCCTCACAAGTGTATATCAATGATAAGGGACTCACTCAATCAATCAATCACACGCATCAGCAGCCATAGGCTTTTAAGCACTCTCAACTTCGACTATACTCTAGAAATCAATGCCGAATCAAAAAGGACTTTTCTCAAGGTTGTAACGTAGGCTCTTTAGACAGGTGTGGTACTATATGGGATAAGTGACTCAAGTGAATGGAGAATAGAAAATCAAACTTCAATATTTTGAGACGAGGAACAAAATACTTCAAACATCTTCATGCAATACACTTTTCAATTCCTCTACTTTCAACACTTCATATTTTTTTTTCTAACTCATTTCACTTTTTCAATCACCATATTTTTTTTCTCTTTCACAGATACATATGAGCTCATTTTTTCTTTTGCTCATTCTCAAATTTTTGGTCTTCCCCACAACTCAAATTCTCATTACACCTTCTTCTCAACTACACTCAAGCATTAATAATTCTCCTTTTTCAACTCAACTCGGTCCCTTCTCATTCACACTTTCCTATTCTCCACTCAAATTGGGACAAAAAGAGTTTAGGAATTTGGATAAGTGTTAAAATGTGCTAGCAAATAAATAGGTCAAGACTCAAACGGGCTAACAAGGGATAAATATCATTGGTAGGGAAAATTTAGGCTAAGTGACTCAATCAAATCAAAGATGGCCTAATATCACTTTTGGCATATCAAACTAGACACAATCAAGAAGCGAGAACACACACAAGTTCTAGCATCCTCTAAGGTGATGATCCACTCACAAATGAAGAGATCAATTCATGCATCTTAATCTCACAGAGGCTCAAATCTCACAGTTTTCACTTCTATGCTAGTCCTAGTGAATTCTCATACTCATCACACAAGTACTCAAAAGAACAATTTGTAAGCATACGAGTTTTCTCTCATATCAACTCTAACTCATACACTCACACAATAGACTTCCTAACTCAACTTCACAGTCCACCCTACTCATCAAATCATACTCAAGAATAACAATCAATAAGTAGCAAGAGTTAATAAACATGAAATAAATCAATCAGCTCAATAAGTTCAACACAAATCACAACCCGTAAGTTTGAATCAGAATTCGGTTACAGCCCCATATTCAACCACATCGCTCAAATAAATAGTTCACACTCAAAAGTAGAAAATAAGAAAAGAAAAGAAAAGAGAAAAGAACTGGGTGGGAATCCCCATAATCAATGATCTGGAGGCGGCGGAGGTCGGTAGTGAGGATGATCGGCTCCCATATGAGACACAAACAACGTCTCCATCCATCTATGCATGTCTGAGAACTGATCCTCCATCCGTGCCGATCTCAAGTCCATCATATCCTGAGCTTCTCGTAGGTACGTCACGTCCGTCTGAAGGGTCTGGATCTGCTGCCCCATTCCCATCCACGCCGAATGTGATGGGTACCACTGCTCGGGAGACTGCGCTACAAGCGACTTGACCTCCATCTCCTGCGGTCCTTCACCCGCTGCTCCTCCTCCTTCTTCATCGGCTCCTCTTTCATACTCTTCCTCCTCTTTTTCTTGCAAATCACAGACTCCACTCGAACCAACACCACTCGTGCTCTCTCCTCGAGTCCTCTTCACCGGCATCCCGATGTTCTCTTTCTTCTTCGCCTTCAACGTCACCAGACACTCATTGGGGAGAGGGAACAAATTGTTCTCCTTGTACCTAATGTTATAGGACCCCAACAATCTCTCGAACATCAATGTGTTCATCAATTGCTCAAAGGCCAAATCCTTCCCAATGCACGACACACCAATTGGTACAAATCCTAAACTCTTCACAAAGGTAGAGACTAGACCCCTTCCTCTAATCTTCGACGTCTTCGAACCAAGTTTAAAAGGGACCTCCAAGTGATGCTCTAGAAAATCTCTCCCAAAGTCGTGATCCCTAACATGCAGCAAGCACCACATTCCGTACAACTCTTTCGTAGTAACGTTGTTAGGATAAAAGTTGTTAGTTTTGATGAGTTAAAACAAACCAGATAATGTAATAGGACCATCTGGACCTGTTAGCCAGATGAAGAACTAGATTAGGACTTAGTCTAGGGGAACTGCCAGACCAGAAGACTTTATCAGAAGAGTCACCAGAAGACCTACCAGAAGACCTTCCAGAAGACTTCACTAGATGAGACTGACCAGAGGCAAAGAACCTTCCCCAGACCAGACGAGTCTGGTGAAATAAAAGATGCTCAGAATCATCTCCTGATTCTTCTGAGTAATCTATTTCTTAACCAACTCTGGACCAGAAGACATTGAGGTTGCCTATTGTCTGGTCCTGCCTTCTCTGGAAAGAATCAAAGTTAGGCATTGGAAGCATTAGACCGTTGGTGATTTAAATCAAGTCAACAAGATCGGAGAGTTTTGAAGTCAATCAATCCAAGGATCCCACCAACCCAATCAATCAATTAGGGAATTGATTGATTGAAAGCTTCCATAATTAGATATTTGATTAGATTAGCTCTCCAACGGCTAAACCCTAATCACCTCTATAAATACAAGAGTGCAGACTCAAAGAAAGAAGTCTTCACAAGGAGCAGAACCAGAAGAGGTTGGAACTCCTGTAGGGGGAAGCTCTCCTGCAGTTGGTGATAATCACCAAGGTACTGCAGTAGATGGTCAATCAGGCAAGGCTACGGGAAGGAGGACCCTGGTTGATCACCCCAATGACCTGATAATTTGAGATCCAACTAAGGGTGTCCAGACTTGGAGAACTCTTAACTTAGCTGCCTTGTTCAGTTGCTATGTGTCCTTAATTGAGCCCAAGAACATCAAGGAGGCACTGAAAGATTCAAATTGGATTGTTGCTATGCAAGAGGAGTTGAATCAATTTACCAGACAGGATGTTTGGGAGCTGGTAGACAGACCAAGACATCAAAAGGTGATAGGCACTAAGTGGGTTTTCAAGAATAAGAAAGATGAGAATGATGTCATTACTAGGAATAAGGCAAGGCTAGTGGCTCAGGGCTATTCTCAGTCTGAAGGAATAGACTATGATGAGACATTTGCTCCTGTTTCCAAACTAGAAGCCATTAGATTGTTATTAGCATATGCTGCTCACATGAAGTTCAAAGTATACCAGATGGATGTGAAATCTGCCTTTCTTAATGAGATTCTCATTGAGGAAGTGTATGTGGAACAACCTCCTGGTTTTGAACAAGGTGACAAAGTGTTTAAGCTTATGAAAGCTCTATATGGGCTGAAGCAGGCACCCAGAGCATGGTATGACACTCTTTCTCAATTTCTTCTGGAGAATGGTTTTACTCGGGGTAAGATTGATAGGATCTTGTTTAGGAAAGAAGAAGGAAAGGACATCCTTCTGGTCCAAATACATGTTGATGACATTATATTTGGATCTCCTAACATGAAGCTGTATGAGAAGTTTGGTGAACTCATGCAGAGCCAGTTTGAAATGTCTATGATGGGTGAAATGAATTATTTCTTAGGTCTGCAGGTAAAGCAATCAGAGAAGGGAATTTTCATAAATCAGGCTAAGTACATCAGAAACATGTTAGAGAAATTTGGAATAGGATCTAGCAAAGCAGCCAAGATCCCTATGATGACAAATTTCAACATGGATCCAGATGAGTCTGGAGAGAGTGTGGACCAGACTCAGTACAAAGTACTTATTGGTTCTCTTCTGTACTTGACAGCAAGCAGACCAGATATAACCTTTGCAGTTGGTGTGTGTACAAGATTTCAAGCTAATCCTAAGAAAAGTCATTTGGAAGCAGCTAGGAAGATATTGAAGAATCTTAAAGGGACAGTAAATTTGGGGTTATGGTATCCTGCAGATGACAATTTAGAGTTAAGTGGTTATTCGGATTCAGATTATGGTGGGTGCAGAATAGATAGGAAGTCTACAAGTGGAACATGCCAATTTTTAGGAAATAAGTTGGTATCTTGGTTTTCTAAGAAGCAGACTTCAGTTGCTACTTCAACAACATAAGCAGAGTACATGGCTGCAGGTAGTTGTTGCTCACAACTACTCTGGATTAGTCAACAGCTAAGGGACTACCAGATTAGAGCTAAGGATATTCTAATCTTCTGTGATAGTAATAGTGTAATAGCAATCACCCAGAATCCAGTTCTTCATACCAGATGCAAACATGTTGATATAAGGCATCACTTTATCAGAGATCATGTTGAGAAGGGAGATATAAGGATGGAAAAGATTGTAACAGAGAGGCAGAGAGCAGATATTTTGACTAAGCCTTTGGCTAAAACCAGATTCAGAGAGTTGGCTTTTGAGTTAGGACTTTTGATCCAGAGACAGTTTTGGTTTAGGGGGAACATCAGAGAAGTATCCTTGTTTCATTTTGTTACATAATTTTATGTATTCAAACTAACATGCCTACAGGTTAGATATACCAGGGAAGTTACATCTCCAAATGAGGTATGTACTAGATGAGGCGTGTACCAAGTGAGGTACATCCCAGATGAGGTGCAGAAACAAATTCCAGAGAAATCTGGAGACAAATCTGACCAGAACCAGATGAGGTTCTATCAGATGAGATGTAACACCAGACTAACCGTGGTATCATCTGGTTACAATACCAGGTGACAGATATGTATTTACTTCTCTGGTCTCTGATCATTGGGATACACTTTCAAAATTAGTAAATACACTCAAAACGTTTCATCTTCAGGGTGTATTTAAGATTAGGGTAAAGGGCCTAGGCAATCATTTCACATTTTCTCTTGACTGCCACAAAACCCCCTCGATCCCAGTCCCAATGACCATCGCCACGCACTATTTTAAATCTGTAACTTGCCTTTTAAACGTGGCCGTCAGATTTAACAAGCAGTGCAATATGTCAATCAATTCAAAAATTGATTTTGTTCCCTAATTTAAATTTGGATTTACACGCGTTCACATTTCATTATTTGTTTAAGCCACGCGTCTTGTCCTATTTAAATCAAACTTTTCTTCAATCTATCCTTTCACGTTTCCTTACTCTCAAATCTCTAACCTCTCTCTCTGCAAGTTCTCTCTCTCACTCTCTTTCTCTCTATCTCAGATATGGCACCCAAATGCAACTTCGACCCTGAGCACGTGTGCAAGAAACTCAAATCGGAGATGGTGGTTGATTTCTATTCCACCAAGAATCCGGCAGCCCTTGAGATTCTGGAGTTGCTAAGAAAGCCTGGAGTGGAATAGTTGATCTCCAAGGTTCCCAAGGATCTGCGCACCTTGGATGGGTATGCTGCACAATTTTTGGTCAGAATGAAGATTCACGATGACCACATCTCCTCCAAGCTTGACAAGGAGGATGTCATTTTCTCGAAGCATGACTTTTGCAGCCTCTTTAGCCATGGGGCTCGTCTGGACCTACTGGAGAACACTTTGGCCCAGGCGGAGCTGCAGAAGAAGAAGAAGGAAGAGTTGAAATCTCTTACCATGGCTAAGCAGCTGGCGGCAGAAGAGGAGATAACTGATACTGAGCAGGATCCAATTTCCGTTTCTGGATCTGCTAAGAGGAAGATAAGGAAAGTCAAGAAGAGCTTCCTTGAATCTGTCATTGAAGAGGCAGAGAAGAGATTCAAGGAAGAGACGCCTGAAGAGAGGCAAGCCAGGATTAGGAAGAACATAGATGAAGAGCAGATGCTCCGATATGTTAGGAGGCAGAACAAGAAGACCAGAGAAGCTGGCATTTCTTCTGGTGCCAGTGGATCCAGCCAGAGAAGGAAGACTCCTGTTGAAGTGATGGAGATTTTGCCTCTCAGGACAGAAGGGTCTTTTGACTCTGTTGGTCCCACTAGTTAGATTAATTGCGGAAGCTTAAGTTAAATGTCTTTCAAATTCTTTTTACAAGAATGCAAAAGTAATAAGAGAATAAATGAATGAAAGCAATAAAGAACACAAGATATATAGTGGTTCGGATTTGAATATCCTACGTCCACTCTCCCTTTATCCAAGGGGTCTCACTATCAACCAACTCACTTACTTACTTACTCACTGGAATTGGGAAGTACCAGTTCCTTCTTACAACCTCTTTAGATTTAACTTCAATCTAAAGATCAAAAGCCTTCAACCTTATCTGGTAGATGAACAGGTTGAGGTTTTCGACAACTCCTTAAGAGTAGATAAATATTATGAACAATAAGAATGATAAGAGTGAATATCAAAAGCTTGGATGGACTTATGCGCGTATGGAGTCTCTCTAGAGCTTTTTCTTGAACTGCACTCTTGTATTTATAGAGGAGATTAGGGCTAGCCGTTGGAGAGCTAATCCAATCAGATTCTCTATTTAAGGAAGCCTCAATCAATCAATTCCCCAATTGATTGACTGGGTTGGTGGGATCCTTGGATTGATTATCTTCAAAACTTTCCAATCCTGATCTTGTTGACTTGATTTGAATCACCAACGGTCAATAGCTTCCTCTGCCTAACTCTGATTCTCTCCAGAGAAGGTAAAACCAGACACCAGGCAACCTCGGTGTCTTCTGGTCCTAATCTGGTGAACAACCAGAATACTCAGTAGAAACAGGAGATCAAACTGAGCATCTTTTATTCCACCAGACTCGTCTGGTCTGGGGAAGGTCCTCTGCCTCTGGTCAGATCTCATCTGGTGAAGTCTTCTGGTGGAGTCCTCTGGTGGGGTCTTCTGGTGACTCTTATGGTGAAGTCTTCTGGTCTGGCAGTTCCCCCTAGACTAAGTCCTAATCTAGATCATCATCTGGCTAACAGGTCCAGATGGTCCTATTACATCTTCTGGTTTGTTTTAACTCATCAAAACTAACAAATTTTATCCTAACAATTTCCCCCTTTTTGATGGAGTTAAAACACTACCAGAACTGATCAAAAAGTAAGACTTAAGCAAGAAAACAGTAAAGGATAAGACCTTAGAATAGATCTTATCAGGCAAACAATTAAGACAACAAGAGGTTGTCTTTTGAACAGAGAAGATATGATTTTCATTAATAGTAAGGACAAAGGATTACAAAATACATTGAAGTTCCGAGTCCTATTCTATGCATATCTCCTGTTTTCCTTGGGCACAAGGAACCAATCAAGGAACCTATCTTGGACGGCCTTCAACTCTGCAGAAGATGTTGGAGTGAAATTCACCAACACCTTTGTCTTGTACAGTCTCTTCAGCTCAACCCAATCAACCTGGTCTCCTGCCATGGGAGTGTTAAGATAAGTGAACTCAGGGGCAGTCACCTCCAGGTTGAACTCAATGGTAGAGTCCATCAATTGCTTGTACAACTCTGCATCATAAGCTTGCATCCAGGTGTGAAAGCTTCTGTTGATCAGCTCATCATCCTCTGGTGCTGGCCTCTGGATATAATGTTGGATGAACCAGAGAGTCTTTGCCTCCTTCCATTTCTCAATCAAGGGCACAGGCACAGTAGAGTCAAAAGACCCTTCTGTCCTGAGAGGCAGAATGTTCATCACTTCAATGAGAGCTTTCCTCCTCTGGCTAGAACCACCTGCACCAGAAGAAGCGCCAGCTTCTCTGCTCTTCTTGTTTTGCCTCCTAACATATCTGAGCCTCTGCTCTTCATCTATGTTCTTCCTGATCCTTGCCTACTTCTATTCTGGAGTCTCTTCCTTGTATCTCTTCTGAGCTTCTTCAACAACAGTCTCAAGGAAGCTTTTCTTGACTCTTCTGATCTTCCTCTTTGCAGGTCCAGAGATGGAGATTGGATCTTGCTCAGCTTCTGACTCCTCTTCTGCAGCATGCTGCTTAGCCATGGAAAGAGATTTGAACTCCTCTTTCTTCTTCTTCTGCAACTCAGCCTGGGCCAAAGTGTTTTCCAGTAGATCCAGACGAGCTCCATGGCTGAAAAGGGTTTCATTAGTGGTCTTCGCAGATCAGTTCTGGCCTTCTCTTCCCTCTTTTTAACTTCATCAAGGAGGGGCTCCACTACCTGCCTTATAAGATCAGGCAAGGCAGTGTTGGAGGAAGAGTGAAGATCACGCAGCTGCTTTGCCTCCTCCAGGTAGGCTTTCGATTCTGCAACAAGTCTTTCCTGCTTCTCCAACATCTCCTGGAGGGAGTCCTTTAGCTTGGCAGTTTGGATCATCTGGCTGGCCATCTCAACTTTTAGCACAGAGACTGGCCTCATCTGCTCCAGCACGTGCTCCTGGAGCTGCTTCTGGCTGTGCATGATATCCAGCTTAACAAAGAGGCCATTGGCCTTGAAAGAAGCTTTAACCTCTGCCAGAGTAGATTTGATCTGCTTCAGGAAGATCCTCCTCTCCTGCCTGATCTGATGCTCTATCATAGCAGGGGCCATGTGTTGAATAGCTTTAGAAAAATGCCCTATCTGTATGATCTGCTCATTGAAGAAGGCTTTCATCTTCTGGAGCACGGCAGGAGACATCTCAAAGTCCTCCTCGTCTGAATATAGCTCTGGAGGGAATGTGAAATGAGGACCAAAGTTGTAAGAGAAGCCCTCTGGCGTGAGCATAACTCCTCTCTGGATTAGGAGAGTTCTGATGAGGACCTTGGCCGCCTCTGGTGTCTCCAACTCTGCTGGGTTTTGTATGTTTAACTTCTTCTTCAGCTCAATCTCCCACGCAGTGAAGGCAGAGGGAGACATCTCCTCCAGTAGAAGCATAAGATCTTCAACATCTTGGAGTCTGGCCATACTCCAAACCTTGGCATCCGTCAGATCTGCCAGGAGGGGTGAGTGCTCCAACAGAATTGGAAATTGCTCTCTTAGCCAGAGCTGAGCACTCACACTCATACTCTGCCTGATGGGACCCATCTCATCAGAAGAGAAAGTGAAGGGTTTGGGCCCAGAGGCAGAGGAGGAAGGTGCTAAGTTAGCAGGCTCAAGTGAAGCTTCCTCATCTTCACTATCATCGCTTGTTAAACAGGTGGGTGAAGGGGGAGGGGCAGGGAATCCCAGAGCCATAGAAATGGTTGTGTCCTGATCTGTATGGGTTTGGGAAGGGTTAGGATTTTGTGAGGTAGAGGTGGAAGGGATGGGTTGCTCTGCACCAGAAGAAGACGGGATCTCTGGTACAGAAGGTGTAGGTGGTATTTGGGATGTGGAAGTGTTTGGAGGGGGGATCTCTGCACCAGAAGAGGTTGAGGGCACCTCTGGTACAGAAACTGGGGGAGAAGGAAATGTGTTTAAAGGTATTTGGGAAGGTGGGGGAGAAGGTGTTTGAGGGATGGTTGAAGTAGTGAATGTGGGGATGTCAGGGAGAGTCTGCTCTGGTGAAGATAAAGGAACACCAGGAGCAGATGAAATGGGTTGAGTTTGGGTGTCTGGTGGGGAAGTAGTGGGGGTAACAAGGTTAATAGGATCAGAGGGGGGAAAAGGAGATGGGTTGGAAGGGTTTACCTCTGCTGAGTCAACATCAGCAGGAACAACAGTCTCTGGAGCATCCTCCATCATCTGAGAGGCCTCCTCAATAGCCTTTTCCAAGCCCTCTCCAAGATCAGAGCCAGAGTCTGACCCTTGAAGAATGGCTCTCTTGGCCTTGGATTTCTTCTTAAGAGGTTCATCCTCTTCTTCCTCTGATGGCTCATCCACCAGAAGGGTTTTCTTGGCCTTCCTGCTAATCCGTCGCTTTTTAGCAGAGCCTCTCTTGGCCTCCTCTGGTTGCTTTCTCTTGGCTGCTCCAGCCTTCTTGGTAGCCTCAGCTACTTCACTCTTCTTCTTTAAAACATCAAGAAGAGGAATCTGGTCCTCCTCTGAGGAGCCAGAGAATGCAATGGTTGAGGAACCAGTTGCTTCAGCAACTTTCGTCTGGGTCTTCTGCTTATGCTGCTGCTTTTTCTGCCCCTTTGCAGGTGAGGGAATTGATTGAATAAGAGGGGCAGGGATGACTTGCTCTCCATCAGAGTCGGCATGGCCATGGAGAGGGCCATCCTTGGAGAATAGGATCTTGGATTTGTGATAACCATTGCACCAAGATGCTTTCCACTTCTTCTCAGGAAGAAGTGAATCCAGAACTAGAGTCAACTTAGTTCCCAACGAAACATTTGCAGTGAAGAAGAACTGCAACTCCCCTGGCTTGGAAGGACAAGGCTCCTTCTTCACCTTCAGTCTGTTCTTCCTCAACACATCCCAGAAGAACTCCGCCCAATTGCTTTGAACGCCGTCATATAATGCCCTCATCACACAGATCCTGCCGTTGAAAATGGCATCTGTGCTGTGATTCTCGCACATAAGTACCTTCATGACTATATCGAACAGCACCTTGTACTTCTACCTTAAATGTTTATCAAGAAATCCCTTAGTGATGCCCTGGCAAGAAGATCGAGCAAAGATCTTGAAGGAACCAATGATATCATCCTCCTTGTACGTCAAAAGATCCACTCCTACTGCAGAAATGTTCTCGAATAGAGCGCAAAAATTGTGCTTAGAAAACACCAAATCATCTTCATCAATCTTGGAAGAAATGTGGTCCTCGTGGATCTTCATACGAACCAAAAACTGGGCCGCATATCCGTCAAGAGTGTGAAAGTCCTTGGGAACTGTGGAGATCAACTTCTCCACCCCTGCTCTCTGGAGCATCTCCAGAATCGACAGCACAACAGGGTTCTTGGTGGTATAAAAGTCCACCACCATCTCCGTCTTTAGCTTTTTCATCATTAGAAAATGATCGAAGTTGCACGGAGGAGCCATTTCTGTGAGCGAAAGGTAGAGAGAGAGAGAGAGAGAAAAAAAAATACTTTGCAGAGAGAGGTTAGGGTTTGAAAGTATGGAAACGTAAAAGGACAAATTGAAAAGAAATTTGAGTTAAATAGAGCAATACACGTGGCTTGATTAATAAATGAAGTGTGAACGCGTGTAATAGCAAATTTAATTTAGGAAACAAAATCAATTTAGGAATTGATTGACATATTGCACATTGATTAAATCTGATGGCCACGATGAAGGGCGAGATACAGATTTAATCTGGTGCGTTGGCATAGTCATTGGGACTGGGCATAAAGGGGTTTTGTGGCAGTCAAGAGAAAAAGCGAAATGATTGCCTAGGCCCTATACCCTAGTCTTAAATACACTCCGAAGTTGAAATGTTTTGAGTGTACTTACTAATTTGAAAAGTGTATCCCAATGATCAGAGGCTAGAGAAGTAAAGACATACCTGTCACCTGATATTGTAACCAGATGATACCACAGCAAGTCTGGTGCTAAATCTACTCTGATTCGACTCATCTGGTCCTGGTCAGAGAAGACTTTGGACATTTCTTGAATTTGACTCAGCACCTCATCTGGGACAAGTGTCACCTGATGCATACCTCATCTGGAGATATAACTTCTCTGATATGTCTAATCTGCAGGCATGTTAGCTTGAGAATAAATATATGAAGTAATGAAACAAAGGATACTTCTCTGTTTTTCCCCCTAAAAAAAATCTGTCTCTGGATCCAACAATCCCAACTCGAAAGCTAACTCTCTGAATCTGGTCTCAGCCAAAGACTTAGTTAAGATATCTGCTCTCTGCTTCTCTGTTGCAATCTTTTCCATCCTTATATCTCCTTTCTCAACATGATCTATGATAAAATGATGCCTTATATCAACATGTTTACATCTGGTATGAAGAACTGGATTCTGGGTGATGGCAATTGCACTATTACTATCACATAAAATAGGAATATCCTTAGCTCTAATCTGGTAGTCCCTAAGCTGTTGACTAATCCAGATTAGTTGAGAACAACAGCTCCCTGCAGCCATATACTCTACTTCTGTTGTAGATGTAGCAACTGAAGTCTGCTTCTTAGAAAACCAAGATACCAATTTATTCCCTAAAAATTGGCATGATCCACTTGTAGACTTTCTATCTATTCTGCATCCACCATAGTCTGAATCTGAATAACCACTTAATTCTAAGTTGTCATCTGCAGGATACCACAATCCTAAATTTACTGTTCCCTTAAGATATTTCAATATTTTCCTAGCTGCTTCCAAATGACTTTTCTTGGGATTAGCTTGAAATCTTGCACATACTCCAACAGCAAAAGTAATATCTGGTCTGCTTGCAGTCAGGTACAGAAGAGAACCAATAAGTGCTCTGTACTGAGTCTGGTCCACACTCTCTCCAGACTCATCTGGATCCATGTTGAAATTTGTCATCATAGGGATCTTGGCTGCTTTGCTAGATCCTACTCCAAATTTCTCCAACATGTTTCTGGTGTACTTTGCCTGATTAATAAAAAATCCCTTCTCTGATTGCTTAACCTGCAAACCTAAAATGTAATTCATTTCACCCATCATGGACATCTCAAACTGACTCTGCATGAGCTCACCAAACTTCTCACACAACTTCTTGTTAGGGGATCCAAATATAATGTCATCAACATATATTTGGACCAGAAGGATGTCCTTTCCTTCTTCTTTCCTAAACAAGGTCCTATCAATCTTAACCTTAGTAAAACCATTGTCCAGAAGAAATTGAGATAGAGTGTCATACCATGCTCTGGGTGCCTGCTTCAGCCCATAAAGAGCTTTCTTAAGCTTAAACACCTTGTCACCTTGTTCAAAACCAGGAGGTTGTTCCACATACACTTCCTCAATGAGAATCCTATTAAGAAAGACAGATTTCACATCCATCTGGTATACTTTGAACTTCATGTGAGCAGCATATGCTAAGAACAATCTGATGGCTTCTAGTCTGGCAACAGGAGCAAATGTCTCATCATAGTCTATTCCTTCAGACTGAGAATAGCCCTGGGCCACTAGCCTTGCCTTGTTCCTAGTAATGACATCATTCTCATCTTTCTTATTCTTGAAAACCCACTTAGTGCCTATCACCTTTTGATGTCTTAGTCTGTCTACCAGCTCCCAAACATCCTGTCTGGTGAATTGATTCAACTCCTATAGCAACAATCCAATTTGAATCTTTCAGTGCCTCCTTGATGTTCTTGAGCTCAATCAAGGACACATAGCAACTGAATAAGGCAGCTAAGTTAAGAGTTCTCTCAGTCTGGACACCCTTAGTTGGATCTCCTAAGATCAGGTCATTGGGGTGATCAACCAGGGTCCTCCTTCCCGTGGTCTTGCCTGGGTGATCATCTTCTGCAATACCTTGGTGATTATCACCACCTGTAGAAGAGCTTCCCCCTACAGGAGTTCCAACCTCTTCTGGTTCTGCTCCTTGTGAAGACTTAGTCTTCAGAGAACCAGGAGATGGGTCATCATCTGAATCTGAATCTGAATCAAGAATAGGTGGATTGACCTTGATTACTCTGGGAGTAGTCTGATTCTGGGTCTCATCAGAAGACTTTAAGTCCACCTTGCACTCAAAAGTAGATTCATCAAAAACAACATGAGGTGTTTCCTCCACACAAAGTGAATTCTTATTAAAAACTCTAAAAGCCTTACTGGTGCTGGAATATCCTAAAAATATTCCATCAGCCACTTTGACATCAAAGGTTCTTAATTTAGATTTTCCATTGTCATGGATGAAACACTTACATCCAAAAACATGAAAATATGAAACAGATGGGGTTTTACCTTTCCATACCTCATATGGAGTCTTATTATATCTCTGGGCAATTAGGCATCTGTTCTGAGTGTAGCAAGCTATATTAATGGCCTCTGCCCAAAATCTCTGTGGAGTGTTGTACTCTGCCAGAAGTGTTCTTGCAGCTTCTTTGAGGGTCCTATTCCTCCTTTCTGCTACTCTGTTGGGGTGTTCTGGCAGCAGATGTCTCATGAAAAATGCCATGGTCCTTGCAGTAATCTGCAATGTGTGAATTCAAAAACTCTGTCCCTTTGTCACTTCTGATTCTGACTATGTTCTGGTTCTGCTCATTCTGAATCTGCTTGAAGAACTCTGGCAGCTTAGTGATAGTTTCATTTTTCTTAAACAAGAACACTACCCAAGTGTATCTTGAAAAGTCATCTACTATCACCAAGGTGTACTTCCTTCCACTGAAACTAAGAGGAGAAACAGGTCCAAACAGGTCCATGTGAAGTAGTTGAAGTACTCTGGTTGTGGTTGTGCTCTGGACATCCTTAAAGGAAGTCTTGGGTTGTTTACCCTTCTGGCATGAACCACAAACCTGATTCTTCTTAAACACTTCATTAGAAAGACCTCGAATGAGACCTTTTCTGGCAATCTTATTCAGTGTTTTGAAGTTAAGACGACACAATCTCTTGTGCCAAATCCAGCTGTTCTCTGCAGATCCTTTTGCAACCAGGCAAGCATTTCTTGGGCAACTGCTAAAATCTGCAAGATAAATGTTACCCTTCCTCAAGCCTATTAGCAAGATATCATTATAATCAGAAGAGAAAATAGTGCATGAATCACTAGAGAACTTCACTGAGTATCCCTTGTCACAAAATTGGGATACTGAATGCAGATTATGCTTGAGTCCTTCTACTTAGTAGACTTCATCTACATATACTCCATTGAAGATCAACTTTCCAACTCCTCTGGTGACTCCATAGTTGTTGTCACCAAACATCACTCTTGGTCCATTCAATGGCTTGAAATCTTGGAGATTATCCTTCTGGAAGGTCATGTGCTTGGAACATCCACTATCAATGTACCAGACATGGTTGCTTGAAAGTCCTTTCTCCAATGGGCTCTTATCTACCTGCAGAGAAATCAATTAGGTCCCCTACTAGTGCTGGGTCCTGATTGGTTAGTTGCAGGTTTTGTAGGAATCCATAGATAAAGATCATCCCTTGTTGGATGAGGAGATCTTATCTTCCTTCCAAATCTATCTACCAGAACATGTCCTCTTACAATGACATATTGAGTTACTGGTCTGATAAGGACACCTTTTCTATAAACAGGTCTGGTGTACCTTTTCTCAAATCTGGCCTTTGGAATGGCCTGTCTCAAAGACATGGTCTTAAAGGTCTGGTTGTAAGGGTACATCCTAGAAGAACCATCTCTGGTGTCATAACTTCCCAGATCAGTTGGTTTTCTATAAATGGGTCTGGAAGACCACCTCTGGTTCTGAAAGGTTGACTTGTTCTGGTGGTTATGGTTCCTTTGAGTATACCTATTCTGGAATTGATTCCTCTGAGAAAATCGTCTCTGGGGTACCTGGTGTTGTTGAACATTGTTCCTTCTCTGGTAGTTCTTAATCTGATTGGTATTCCCCTTTCTTGAGTGTTTCCCTTGAGGTCCCCTAATCTGGTTAGGTTCCCTTTGAGGATTTCTCTGGGGTCCTCCAATTTGAGTAAGTTCTACTCCTTGGGACTCATTGTTCACAGGACCATCAATCTTCAATGGTTCCCCTTGTTGACTCTTATTCTCTAGGATCTTCTCTTCCAGGACAGTCAACTCTTCTGGACCATATGTTATGTGATTAACATAGTGATTCCTTTTCCAATCAGGATTGTGAACCACCTTGTAACCATTACCAGTTAAGTCTTTATCATCCCAGATTTCTACCAATTTACCAGCCCTTACAAACTTGTCTTTATTATAAAGGTATTTATGAGTTTTAGTGGTAATTCCAGGATATCCTAAACCACTCTTACCATTAATGCGCTGAGAAGACTCTGATATGATAGATACAACAGATGGTATCTTAGGAGCTTCTCTGGGCATGGGTATCTCCTCTATGTTGTGAGCAACTTGTTTTCCCTTGATAAGAGTCTGGTATTTGGCTCTGAGTTCATTGATCTCATCTTCTTGAGAGTTCTTTTCTTTCATGAGTTGATCTACCAGAGTATCTCTTTCTATGATCTTATCCTGAAGTTCAGAGACTTCTTTGGAATGATCTTTCATGAGTTCTCTGGTGGATTTATGCTCATGAGAGAGAGATTGAACTTCAGCTCTGAGCCTACCATTCTCTTTCTCAAGTTTTTGACAGAGTTGGACACAATTTTGGAGATCTGATAGCATTTGTTGCATATCAGACTCTCTGGAGTTACCAGATGAATTAGAGGATTCAGTATATTTGGAATTAGATAAGCATAGGGTAGTCTCATTTACCTCAGTGATGTCTGCCATAAGACACACATCATCATCTGATCCGAAGTCAGAAGAAGAAGAACTGGAACTAGTATCCTCCTCCTCTGCTTCTGCCAGCAATGCTCTCTTATCTGCATATCTCCTATCTCTCTTGATCCTTTTCTCTTCTTTTTCCCTAGGAGTGAGTTGAGGAAAATCATAACTGTAGTGACCAGTCTTGTTGCATGTGTAGCAGGCATTGTCTCCTCTGGGACTAGGACTTGGCTCTCTCCTCCTCTGGTTGTAGTCTGATCTGGCTGGGCTACTCTCTCTCCTCTGGTAGTCAGGTCTGCCAGAGCTACCATCCCTCCTCTGATAATCTGATCTTCCAGAGTTGCCAGGGTTGTCATCTCTCCTCCTCTCTGGAGTTTTGAATCTGGTCTCCTTTGAGTCTCCAGATGTCTTCTCCTTCTCTGCAGGCTTGAAGGAACTCTTTCTGTCTCTGGTAGATTCCTTCCAATGCCTTTTGTACCTGCCATATTTTGTACACATTTTATCTAATTTACGAGTTAGAAGTGCTACCTGCTCCTTGAGGCTCAAGTCATCTGCAGTAGACTCCTTTGGCTTGACATCAGGCTTGATGGTTGAGGAGAATGCAACACCTTTCTGACCAGAAGAGGAAACCTCTTCTGTTTGATCCTCCTCTTGAAGATCATACTCATAGGCTTTGAGATCAGACAACAGAAGATGATGATCCAGAGTGTTGAGATCCTTGTTGTCCTTGATCACAGTGACTTTAATTCTCCACCTGCTGGTTAGTGAACGCAAGATTTTACTATTAATTTCCTTTTCAGAGTAGGTCTTACCAAAGGCACTAGCCTTGTTCAGGAGGTTTGTGAGACGCATGTCCAGCTGGTCAATGGTCTCGTCTGGTTTCATCTTGAAGGTATCAAACGAGTGTTGAACAGCTTGGAGCTTGTTGTCTTTGATCTTCTCTGTTCCCTCACAGAGTAGTGCAAGTTTGTCCCACATCTCCTTGGCAGTGGCACACGTTCTGACCTTTTCAATCACCTCTTTAGTAAGTGTGTTTATGATCTCTGTTCTTGCCACCTGGTCCAAGTTGTAGGGCTTTCTTTCATCGTTGTCAAGCTCATCTTTCCTTTTGAGGATTCTTTGCCTGGGGACTCTATCCTCTGTAGTTTTCTGGGCAGCTTCACTAGTTTCTTCCCTGGACTCTGACCTGCCACTATCAATAGGAGTCCAGTAAAATTGAATGGGCCACTTTCTACCACATCTAACATGCGGTGGTGAATAGCTCCAAGATGATTGCTCATCATGAAGCTCCAGTGGCTGTAATCCTCGAAAGAGAATTCTGGAAGCTTACGGCTCTTGTAAGAAGATTTTGCAGACATTTTTGATAAAATTAGGGAAATAACAAGAACTTGAACAAAAGCACTAAAGAGCAATGGATCTGCCCGGTGACCACCAAAAGCTTTTCAAAGCAGTGGTCGTTGGACACACTGCTCTGATACCACTTGTTGGTCCCACTACTTAGATTAATTGCAGAAGCTTAAGTTAGATGTCTTTCAAATTCTTTTTACAAGAATGCAAAAGTAATAAGAGAATAAGTGAATGAAAGCAATAAAGAACACAAGATATATAGTGGTTCGGATTTGAATATCCTACGTCCACTCTCCCTTTATCCAAGGGGTCTCACTATCAACCAACTCACTTACTTACTTACTCACTGGAATTGGGAAGTACCAGTTCCTTCTTACAACCTCTTTAGATTTAACTTCAATCTAAATATCAACAGCCTTCAACCTTATCTGGTAGATGAACAGGTTGAGGTTTTCGACAACTCCTTAAGAGTAGATAAATATTATGAACAATAAGAATGCTAAGAGTGAATATCAAAAGCTTGGATGGACTTATGCGCGTATGGAGTCTCTCTAGAGCTTTTTCTTGAACTGCACTCTTGTATTTATAGAGGAGATTAGGGCTAGCCGTTGGAGAGCTAATCCAATCAGATCCTCTATTTAAGGAAGCCTCAATCAATCAATTCCCTAATTGATTGATTGGGTTGGTGGGATCCTTGGATTGATTATCTTCAAAACTTTCCAATCCTGATCTTGTTGACTTGATTTGAATCACCAACGGTCAATAGCTTCCTCTGCCTAACTCTGATTCTCTCCAGAGAAGGCAAAACCAGACACCAGGCAACCTCGGTGTCTTCTGGTCCTAATCTGGTGAACAACCAGAATACTCAGTAGAAACAGAAGATCAAACTGAGCATCTTTTGTTCCACCAGACTCGTCTGGTCCAGACTCGTCTGGTCTGGGGAAGGTCCTCTGCCTCTGGTCAGATCTCATCTGGTGAAGTCTTCTGGTGGAGTCCTCTGGTGAAGTCCTCTGGTGGGGTCTTCTGGTGAAGTCTTCTGGCCTGGTAGTTCCCCCTAGACTAAGTCCTAATCTAGATCATCATCTGGCTAACAGGTCCAGATGGTCCTATTACATCTTCTGGTTTGTTTTAACTCATCAAAACTAACAACTTTTATCCTAACAAGGGTAAGCAAGTTGAACAACCTATTAAGGAAGTACATAAGACCAGAGAAGCTCCAACTGTTGTATCCAATATACAAGGACCTTCTCAAAGGGTAAATGATAAGAGCAGTTTAGGATATTCTGGAATTACAACCAGATCTACTATATTTTTCTGTAATAAAGACAAGGTGACTGAAAGATCTGGTGAAGTGGTAGAAATCTGGGATGGAAAGGATTCTAATGGAAAAGGTTACAATGTAGTTAAAAACCGTAACTGGAACAAAGACTGCTCTGCTGACCATATAGATGATGTTCCTAATGAGTTAACTGAACTGGAAGAGGACATCTTAGAACATAAACGTCAGATAGGAGAACCTATAAAGATTGATGGTTCTATTCAGATTCCTAAACAGATTAAGGGACCTCAGAGGAATCTTAAAAGAGTGGAACCTAAGAAAATTAGGGGACCTCAGAAAGGAAATTCTAAGAGGAAACCTAATCAGAATAGGAGATATCAGAGGAGATATACTGAATCAGAGAACCTCAAAGGAAACACTCAGAAGGAGTTCCATCATCAGAATAGATCCAATTTTCAGAACTAGAGGAGGTCTTCCAAACCCATCTATAGAAAACCAATTGATCTAGGTAGTTATGACACCAGAGATGGTTCTTCTAGGATGTACCCTTACAACCAGACCTTTAAGACCATGTCTTTAAGGCAGGCCATTCCAAAGGCCAGATTTGAGGTGAGATACACCAGACCTGTGTACAGGAAAGGTGTTCTTATCAGACCAGTAGCTCAATATGTAGTTGTCAGAGGACATGTACTGGTAGATAGATTTGGACGAAAGATAAGATCTCCTCATCCAGTAAGGGATGATCATTATCTTTGGATTCCTACAAAACCTGCAACTAACCAATCAGGACCCAGCTCTAGTAGGGGACCTAATTGATCTCTCTACAGGAGGATAATAGCCCATTGGAGAGAGGATACTCAAGCAACCATATCTGGTACATTGATAGTGGATGTTCCAAGCACATGACATTCCAAAAAGATCATCTCCAAGATTTCAAGCCACTGAATGGGCCAAGAGTGATGTTTGGTGACAACAACTATGGAGTCACCACAGCCGTTGGAAAGTTGACCTTTAATGGTGTATCTGTAGATGAAGTCTACTACGTTGAAGGACTCAAGCATAATCTGCTTTCAGTATCCCAATTCTGTAACAAGGGATACTCAGTGAAGTTTTCTAGTGGTTCATACATTGTCTTTTCTTCTGATTATAGTGATATCTTGCTTATAGGCTTGAGGAAGGGTAACATTTATCTTGCAGATTTTAGTAGTTGCCCAAGAAATGCTTGTCTGGTTGCAAAAGGATCTGCAGAGAACAGCTGGATTTGGCACAAGAGATTTAGCCATCTTAACTTCAAAGTAATAAACAAGATTGCCAGAAAAGGTCTAGTTCGAGGTCTTCCTAATGAAGTGTTTAAGAAGGATCAGGTTTGTGGTTCATGCCAGAAGGGTAAACAACCCAAGACTTCCTTAAAGGATGTCCAGAGCACAACCACAACCAGAGCACTTCAACTACTTCACATGGACCTGTTTGGACCTGTTTCTCCTCTTAGTTTCAGTGGTAGGAAGTACACCTTGGTGATAGTAGATGGCTTTTCAAGATACACTTGGGTAGTGTTCTTATTTAAGAAAAGTGAAACTATCACAAAGCTGCCAGAGTTCTTCAAGCAGATTAAGAATGAGCAGAACCAGAGCATAGTAAGGATCAGAAGTGACAAAGGGACATAATTTTTGAATTCACATATTGTAGAGTATTGTAAGGACCATGGGATTTTTCATGAGACATCTGCTGCCAGAACACCCCAACAGAATGGAGTAGCAGAAAGGAGGAACAGAACCATCAAGGAAGCTGCAAGGACTCTTCTAGCAGAGTACAACACACCACGGAGATTTTGGGCAGAAGCCATCAACACAGCCTGTTATTCTCAGAACAGATGCCTAATTGCCCAGAGACATAGTAAGACTCCATATGAGGTATGGAAAGGTAAAACCCCATCTGTTTCATATTTTCATGTTTTTGGATGCAAGTGTTTCATTCATGACAATGGGAAATCTAAATTAAAAACTTTTGATGCTAAAGTGGCAGATGGAATATTTTTAGGATATTCCAACACCAGTAAAGCTTTTAGAGTTTTTAATAAGAATTCACTTTGTGTGGAGGAAACACCTCATGTTGTTTTTTATGAATCTACTTTTGAGTGCAAGGTGGACTTAAAGTCTTCTGATGAGACACAGAATCAGACTACTCCCAGAGTAATCAAGGTCAATCCACCTATTCTTGATTCAGATGATGACCAATCTTCCGGTTCTCGGAAGCAGAAGCCTTCACAAGGAGCAGAAACAGAAGAGGTTGGAACTCCTGTAGGGGGAAGCTCTCCTGTAGTTGGTGATAATCACCAAGGTACTACAACAGATGGTCAATCAGGTAAGACCACGGGAAGGAGGACCCTGGTTGATCACCCCAATGACTTGATAATTGGAGATTCAGCTAAGGGTGTCCAGACTAGAAGAAAACTAAACTTAGCTGCCTTATTCAGTTGCTATGTGTCCCTTATTGAGCCTAAGAATATCAAGGAAGCACTGAAAGATTCAAATTGGATTGTTGCTATGTAAGAGGAGTTGAATCAATTCACCAGACAGGATGTTTGGTAGCTGGTAGACAGACCAAGACATCAAAAGGTGATAGGCACTAAGTGGGTTTTCAAGAATAAGAAAGATGAGAATGATGTCATTACTAGGAACAATGCAAGGCTAGTGGCTCAGGGCTATTCTCAGTCTGAAGGAATAGACTATGATGAGATATTTTCTCCTGTTGCCAGACTAGAAGCCATCAGATTGTTTCTAGCATATGCTGCTCACATGAAGTTCAAAGTATACCAGATGGATGTGAAATCTGCCTTTCTTAATGGGATTCTCATTGAGGAAGTGTATGCGGAACAACCTCCTGGTTTTGAACAAGGTGGCAAGGTGTTTAAGCTTAAGAAGACTCTTTATGGGCTGAAGCAGGCACCTAGAGCATGGTATGACACTCTATCTCAGTTTCTTCTGGACAATGGTTTTACTAAGGGTAAGATTGATAGGACCTTGTTTAGGAAAGATGAAGGAAAGGACATCCTTCTGGTCCAAATATATGTTGATGACATTATATTTGGATCCCCTAACAAGAAGCTGTGTGAGAAGTTTGGTAAACTCATGCAGAGTCAGCTTGAAATGACTATGATGGGTGAGATGAATTATTTCTTGAGTTTACAGGTAAAGCAATCAGAGAAGGGAATTTTTATAAATCAGGCAAAGTATATCAGAAACATGTTAGAGAAATTTGGAGTATGATCTAGCAAAGCAGCCAAGATTCCTATGATGACAAATTTCAACATGGATCCAGATGAGTCTGGAGAGAGTGTGGACCAGACTCAGTATAGGGCACTTATTGGTTCTCTTCTGTACCTGACTGCAAGTAGACCAGATATAACCTTTGCTGTTGGTGTGTGTGCCAGATTTCAAGCTAATCCTAAGAAAAGTCACTTGGAAGCAGCTAGGAAGATATTGAAATATCTTAAGGGAACAGTGAATTTGGGGTTGTGGTATCCTGCAGATGATACCCTAGAGCTAAGTGGTTATTCGGATTCAAATTATGGTGGGTGCAGAATAGATAGGAAGTCTACAAGTGGAACATGCCAATTTTTAGGAAATAAATTGGTATCTTGGTTTTCTAAGAAATAGACTTCAGTTGCTACATCAACAACAAAAGCAGAGTACATGGCTGCAGGTAGCTGTTGTTCACAACTACTCTAGATTAGTCAGCAGCTAAGGGACTACCAGATTAGGGCTAAGGATATTCCAATCTTCTGTGATAGCAACAGTGCAATAACAATCACCCAGAATCCAGTTCTTCATACCAGATGCAAGCATGTTGATATAAGACATCACTTCATAAGAGACCATGTTGAGAAGGGAGATATAAGGATGGAAAAGATTGCAGCAGAGAAGCAGAGAGCAGATATTCTGACTAAGCCTTTGGCTGAAACCAGATTCAGAGAGTTAGCGTTTGAGTTAGGTTTATTAGATCCAGAGACATAATTAGTTTAGGGGGAATAGAAGAGAAGTATCCTTTATCTCAATTTTACATATCTTATTATTTTTATACTAACATGCCTACAGGTTTGATATACCAGGGAAGTTACATCTCCAGGTGAGGTATGTACCAGATGAGACATGTACCAGATGAGGTACATCCCAGATGAGGTACAGAGTCAGATTCCAGAGAAATCCGGAGTGTATTCTGACCAGAACCAGATGGGTTTCCATCAGATGAGAGGTAACACCAGACTAACCAAGGTATCATCTGGTTACAATATCAGGTGACAGGTATGTATTTACTTCTCTGGCCTCTGATCATTGGGATACACTTTTCAAATTAGTAAATACACTCAAAACATTTCATTTTCAGGGTGTATTTAAGACTAGGGTAGAGAGTCTAGGCAACCATTTTGCTTTTTACCTTGACTGCCACAAAACTCCCTCGGTCCCAATCCCAATGACCATGCTCACGCACCAAATTAAATCTGTATTTCGTCTTTTAATCTTGGCCGTCAGATTTAATTACCGTGCAATATGTCAATCAATTCACAAATTGATTTTGTCCCCTAAATTAAATTTTAAACTTACACGCGTTCACACTTCATTAAATTTTTAAAGCCACGCGTCTTTTCTTATTTAAACTGAAAATTTTCTATCTGACTTTTCACTTATTCTTACTCTCAAACCCTAACTTCTCTCTGCAAGTTTTTCTCTCTCTCTCTCTCTCTAAAACTTTCAGACATGGCTCCCAAGTGTAACTTCGACCATGAATATGTGATGAAGAAACTAAAAATAGAGATGGTTGTTGATTTCTACACCACCAAGAATCCAGCGGCATTGGCTATTTTGGAATTGCTACAGAACGCCGGGGTAGAGAAGTTGATCTCAACGGTTCCCCAGCATTTCCGTACCCTTGATGGATATGCTGCTTAATTTTTGGTGAGGATGAAGATCCACGACGACCATATTTCATCCAAGATTGACCAGGATGATGTGGTGTTTTCCAAGCACAATTTCTGCAGATTGTTTGAGAACATTTCGGCAGAAGGAGTAGATCCATTGATGTACAAGGAGGATGAGGCTGTTGAATCCTTCAAGATCTTTGCAAGATCTTCATGCCAGAATCTGACAAGGGGATTTCTGGACAAGCACTTGAGACAAAAGTACAAAGTACTTTTTGACATTGTTGTGAAGGTTTTGATGTGCGAGAACCATAGCACAGATGCCATCTTTACTGGCAGGCTCTGTGTTATGAGGGCATTGCATGATGGTGTCCAGTGTAACTGGGCTGAGTTCTTTTGGGGCATCTTGAGGAAGAACAAGACGAAGGTGAAGAAGGAGAAATGCCCAACCAAGCCTGGAGAGTTGCAGTTCTGTCTGACTGCAAATGTTTCGTTGGGGATGAAACTAACTCTGATTCTGGATTTTCTGTTTCCAGAGAAGAAGTGGAAGAACTCTTGGTGTAAGGGATTTCACAAGTCAAAGATTTTGTTCTCCAAGGATGGCCCCTCTCCATGGTCATGCCGACTCTGATGGAGAGCAAGCTATTCCTGCCCCTCCTCTCCAAGCAGTGCCCTCACCTGCTAAGGGGCAGAAAACCAAGAAAAGCCTTGCAAAAAAGAAGGCTGAGGCTTCATAATCTTCAAACCTGGTGTTTTCTTGCTCATCAAACGATGACCAGATCCCCCTCCATGCTGCTTTGAAGAAGTAGAAGGGAGATGGAGAAGAGGCTGCTAAGAAGGCAGGAGGAGCCAAGAAAAGGCAGAGGCAGGAAGATGCTGCAGGCAAGGCCTCTGCAAAGAAGCCAAGGACTACAAGAAGGGCAAAGAAAACCCTCCTAGTGGATGAGCCATCAGAGGAAGAAGAGTCTGATGAGGAGATCCCTCTGAAGAGGAAGTCCAAGGCTAATAGGGCAATTCTTCAAGATTCAGACTCTGGTTCTGATCTTGGAGATGCTCTGGAGCAGGCAATTGATGAAGCTTCCCAACTTATGCAAGAGTCAACTGCTCCAGTGCCATCTGTTGAGGTAATCCTATCTATCCAATCTTCAACCCCCATAAACCTTATAACCCCCACTACCTCTCCCCCAGAAACCTTAACACAAAACCCCTCCCCTGCTCCTGGTGCTCCCATCACTTCACCAGAGAAGACCATACCCGACACTCCCATATTCACATCTTCCACCATCCCTACCCAAACACTTTCTCCCCCTCCATCACAAACACCTCTTCCCACAGATCCCTCTCCCCCAGCCCCTGTACCAGAGGTGCCATCTGCCTCATCTGGTGCAAAACAACCCCTTCCCACAAATCCCTCTCCCCCAGCCCCTGTACCAGAGGTGCCATCTACCTCCTCTGGTACAGAACAACCCCTTCCCCCCACCTCTACCTCACAAATTCCTATCCCTCCTCAATCTCATACAGAACAGAACCCCTGTTCTTCTATGGCAGTGAGATTTTCTGCCCCTTCCCCTTCTCCCACTTGCCTGTCCATCGATGATAGTGAAGATGAGGATGCTTCACTTGAGCCGGAGGTCTAAGCACCATCCTCCTCTGCCTCTGAGCCCAATCCCTTCACATTCTCTAATGCTGACATGGGTCCCATCAGGCAGAGTATGAGTGTAAGTGCTCAGCTCTGGCTAAGAGAGTATTTTTCAATTTTGTTGGAGCACTTACCACTTCTGGTAGATCTGACGGATGCCAAGGTCTGGAGCAAGGCCAGACTTGAAGATGTGGATGATCTGGTCTTATTGCTGGATGAGATGACCACCTCTGCATTCACTGCCTGGGAGATTAATCTCAAGAAGAAGCTCAATATCCAGAACCCTGCAGAGCTTGAGACCCCAGAGGCAGCTAAGGTGTTGATTCGAACCTTGCTGATCCAAAGAGGAGTGATGATCTCCCCAGAGGGCCCCTCTTATACCTTTGGCCCTCACTTCTCCTTTCCTCCAGAGCTATATTCAGATGAAGAGGACTTCGATGTCACCCCTGTTGTGCTGCACAAGATGAAGATGTTCTTCAATGAACATATTATACAGATAGGGCGCTTCTCCAAAGCCATCCAACATATGACTCCTGCCATGATAGACCACCAGATAAAGCAGGAGAGGAAGATTTTCTTAAAGCAGATCAAGTCCACCTTTGCCTCTGCCAAAGCTTCATTCAAGGCAAATGGACTTTTCCTAAAGCTGGATATGATGCACAGCCAGAGATAGCTCCAGGAGCATGTGTTGGAACAGCTGCGTCCAGTCTCTGTGCTGAAGGTGGAAATGGCTTCTCAAATGCTGGAGACTGCCAAGCTCAAAGATTCCCTCCAGGAGATGTTGGCTAAGCAAGAGCGTCTGGTGGCTCAGACTCAAGCTTACCTGGAGGAGGCCAAGCAGCTGCGTGATCTTCACTCTTCCTCCACCACTGTCTTGCCTGATCTCATTCTGCAGGTGGTGCAACCCCTTGTTGATGAAGTTAAAAAGGGGGAAGAGAAGGCCAGAACTGATCTGGCGAAGACCATTAATAAGACCCTCTTCAACCATGGTGCTTGTCTGGATCTGCTGGAGAATAACTTGGCTCAGGCTGAGCTGCAGAAGAAGAAGAATGAAGAGTTAAAGTTCTAACCATGGCAAAGCAGCTGGCAGCAGAAGAGGAGACTCTTGATGCAGAGCAGGATCCAGTCTCTATTCCTGACCCTGCCAAGAGGAAGATCAGGAAGGTTAAGAAGAGCTTCCTTGAAGAGGTTGTTGAAGAAGCCGAAAAGAGATTCAAGGAAGAGATGCCAGAGGAGAGGCAAGCCATAATCAGGAAGAACATAGATGAAGAACAGAGGTTCAGATATGTTAGGAGGCAGAACAAGAAAGCTAGAGATGCTGATATCACTCCTGGTGCCAGTGGATCCAACCAGAGGAGGAAGGCTCCAATCGAAGTGATGGATGTCTTGCCACCCAGGATAGAAGGGTCTTTTGACTCTACTGTGCATGTTCCCTTGATTGAAAGGTGGAGGGAGGCAAAGACCTTGTGGTTTATCCAACACTACATCCAGAGGCCCCCGCCAAAGGATGACGCGCTTATCAACAGAACCTTCAACTCCTGGATGAAGGCTTATGATGTAAACTTGTACAAGAAGCTTATGGATTCCACAATCGAGTTCAACCTGGAGGTGACTGCCCCTGAGTTTCACTACATCAACACTCCTATGGTTGAGGACCAGGTTGATTGGGCAGAGTTGAAGAAGTTGTACAAGACTAAGGTGTTGGTAATTTTCACCCCAACATCCTCTACTGAGCTGAAGGCTCTTCAAGACAAATTCCTTGACTGGTTTCTGGTGCCCAAGGAAAACAGAAGATATGCATAGACTAGGACCTTGATATTCAATGTAATATGTAATCATTTTGTCCTTATTATTAATGAAAGTCATATCTACTCTGTCTTAAAGACGACTTCTTGTTGTCTTCTTGTTTGCCTGATAAGATCTATTCTAAGGTCTTATCCCTTTATTGTTTTCATGCTTAAGTGTTTTATTTTGATCAGTTCTGGTAGTGTTTTAACTCCATCAAAAAGGGGGAAATTGTTAGGATAAAAGTTGTATAGTTTTGGTGAATTAAAACAAACCAGAAGATGTAATAGGACCATCTGGGCCTATTGGCCAGATGAGGAATTAGATTAGGACTTAGTCTAGGGGGAACTGCCAGACCAGAAGACTTCACCAGAAGAGTCACCAGAAGACCCCACCAGAGGACTCCACCAGAAGACTTCACCAGATGAGACTGACCAGAGGAAGAGGACCTCCCCCAGACCAGACGAGTCCGGATCAGACGAGTCTGGTGAAACAAAAGATTCTCAGAATCATCTCCTGATTCTTTTGAGTATTTTGTTTCTTAACCGACTTTGGACCAGAAGACATCGAGGTTGCCTGGTGTCTGGTCCTGCCTTCTCTGGAAGAATCAGAGTTAGGCATTGGAAGCATTTGACCGTTGGTGATTCAAATCAAGTCAACAAGATCGGATTGGAAAGTATTTGAAGTCAATCAATCCAAGGATCTCACCAACCCAATAAATCTATTAGGGAATTGATTGATTGGAAGCTTCCTTAAATAGAGAGCTAATTAGATTAGCTCTCCAACAGCTAAGCCCTAATCACCTCTATAAATACAAGAGTGCAACTTCGAAGAAAAGCTCTAGAGAGATCTCACGCGCACAGAGTCTTATCCAAGCCTTAGTTCTTATCACGCTTAAAGCACTCTTATCTTGTTCATACATTCTATTCACTCATTAAGGAGTAGTTGGATCTCAACCTGTTCATCTATTAAGAAAAGGTTGAAATTTGTAAAGCCTTAGATCGAAGTTAGATCTAAAGGTTGTTGTAAGAAGGAACTGGTACTTCACAATTCCAGTACGCAAGTTGTTGGTTGGTTGGTAGTAAGACCCCTTTGAAGAAGGGAGAGTGGACGTAGGATCTTTCAAATCCGAACCACTATATATCTTGTCCATTTAATGCTTTCTTTATATTATCTTATTCATCTGCTCTTATAAAAGATTTTGTTAAGACTTTCTTTAAAGCTTCCGGAATTAATCTATCGAGTGGGACCAACACATAAGATCGTAAAGCTTCCGGGATCCTTCAACTTGGGAGGAAGCGCCTTGTGCACCATGGCACTCACCTCATAGTTCAAATGCACAAGCTCGGGCCCATATACTCGCCGTCTCTTCGCTATCAAGTCCTTCAGGAACTTGGCATAATTAGACATCTGTTCCAAAGCATCATAAAAAAGAATGTTAATATGTAACTTTTTAAACACATCAAGGAATTTAGAAAATTTCTCATCTAGCTTCTTTTTCATAAAGCGCTGCGGATATGGGACGGGTATCACCGATTTGGGTACCCCCCATTCATCTCGCTCGGTCTCCTTCACATTCTTCCTTGCTTCCTTTGCCTTCTTCCACTTTGGAACTCTCTCAATCTCCTCAATCTTTTCTTCCTCAAGATCTTTGCCCTTCTGGGACTCATCCATATCTTTACTTTTCTGAGTGCCTTTACTCTCAACCCATTTCTCCACTTCTACCTTCTCAATCTCATCCCCATCAACTGTCTCATCCCCATCATTTGTCTCATCCCCATCTTTCTTATGTTCTTTACTCTTCATCTCAATCTCTCCTTGGGGCGTCTCTGAATCAGCAGATATTTGAGGACCCTCATACTTGGTCCCACTTCTCAATTCAATAGCTTTGCATTGCTCCTTCAGGTTCGTCTCAGGCATTGAGGGATATTTACCTGGCTCTCTTGTTTGGGACTTTGCAATTTGGCTAATTTGATACTCTATAGAAGTAAACCTGTGATTATTTTCCTGCTGAGCTCTATTCAAGTCCATGTCTCTCTTTTGGAGTTTTTGATCACGCTGGTCGCATTTCTTATGCAATTCCTTCACGTCATACTCTAATGAAGATAATCACTTACTCCCTTCTTCCACTTTCTGAAGAATCGCTCACAACATCTCTTCGATCGAGGCACCTCCTCCACCACCTGGCGGTTTTGAACCTGGATCAACTCTGAGAGGTACACTAATTCCTGCCTTAGGATTGGCATACGAGAAATTCTCGTTCTTCCTCCATTGGTTCTGAGGAGGCTGCTGGCCTCCTTGATAACCTTGGTTATTTCTCCACTGATTTTGAGGAGGTTGTGGACCTGGTGGTATAAACGGTTGACCGTAAAGAGGTCTTCCCTGCTGGTTGCCACCTTGTTGGAATCTACCTTGATTGTAATTAGACCTCCCCATATAGTTCGCCTCTTCTTGCTGGCTCCCCGGTTGGTCCACTCTCTCACTCGTTCCAGTATTCCCTCCACTCAGATTTTGTCCAACCTCTAGATTGCTAATCTTCTCCATCATTGCCATCAACAGGTTTCTTGTACCCTCACCCTCATCCATCTGTTAAGCTCGCTGAAACTCTTGTGCCTCATTCCATTGCCCCACATTCTTGACAATGTTATCAACGATCTCTCTACACCTAGGGCATTCTTGACAATGTTATCAACGATCTCTCTACACCTAGGGCATTCTTGACAATGTTATCAACGATCTCTCTACACCTAGCTGCACCACAATTCAGGAATGCTCCACTAGCACATGCATCAAGGTGGTCTCGACCTGCCTTGCTTGCTCTACAGTAGTAAGACATGATGTCCCCTTCGTTGTACCCGTGCTGCGGGCACTCGATGAGCATATTAGAGTATCTCTCCCAAACCTGATGTAAGTCCTCTCCTGGCTTCTACTTGAAAGACGAGATCTCTAGCCTTACTTTGATCGTTCTAGACGGAGGGTAGAATCGCTCGAGGAACAGACGCTCGAGCTCGGCCCATGTGGTAACACCTCTCCTTGGGAGCGTGTTATCATACCACTCCTTTGCGATTCCAGTTAAAGAGAACTGGAACAACCTGAGCCTCTTGGCATCTTCAGACATGCCGTTATGGTTGAAAGTTGAGGCAACCATCAGAAAATTCCTCAAGTGAGTATGAGGATTATCCTTCCTGACCTCCCACTTGAATTGATTCTCAGTAAGTATCTTTAGGATTCCTAGGGAGATAGAGAAGTTGTTTGTCTCTACTGGAGGCAATGCTACTCCATCGTAATACCGTTGCGGCTGTGCCGCAAACCTTCCTCGGATTGCTATATCATGATCAGCGTTCTGAGGAACGTGCTGAGGATAGATGGGTGGTAGAGGTACCCGCGGAACAGGAGATTGGTTATAAGCAGGAGGTGGAGGATAAGGGTATGGTGGATAAGGGTAAGGATAAGGTGGACTGTTTTGTGGGTAAACATGGTTGTTTAGAGGATGTTGAACTAAGTTTTGAGTTGAATTGTTTTGATTCTTTGGAGCCGGGTTTTGGCTCTGGCTTTGCCCTGACGGGACTTGATTCTGACTGTCATTCCCTCCAGTTCCCTCAACTCGTTCCACTTCCTGATTGTACTTAGCCGCGGCATCATCCATCTCATTACTGATGTTCATATTGTCATTCTCTCCACCGACAGTGTTTATTCTTCTATTGAATGCTCTGTTTCTTCTTGTGATTGTATCAGGATCTAACATTGTTCAGTCTGCGCTCAATTCTCCTTGTGAACGAGTTTTCATAAACCTGAGATCACAAAAGAAATATCAAAATGTAACTGCCTGATGTCTACTAATAAAATAGAAAAATAAAAGCACTCACTACTAACTACTAAACTATCTTCAAGTCGTACTCAATGGACATACATCGCCATCCCCGGCAACGGCGCCATTGACTTGAACGCAAAATACTAGCTTCAACTAGTAGTTACCCCACAAGCGTATGGGATTCCTGTAGTATTTGCAAGTATAAGGACCAAGTATATCGTACTCAAGGGAAGGAATGTATGCGAATAGAGCCCTGAAGATCTACGCATCGTAGTTAATATGAGTGTATGTTCGGTTTTAGGAATGTAATTAAACCACTCTAAAATCTACTTCTATCAATGCAAATAATAAAATCAAATAAAGAACTAAGGGTTTAATCAAATATGGAATGGTGATGCTCAGGATAGGAATCCCTACGTATACTAACGGAGCTAGTACGATAATTAAAACAACTGTGATGTGCAAGTATTAATCCTAAGTGTACTAAAACTAGGCAATCAACTTCCCTAATCTAGCACCAGATTGAAAGACTAAAAGCTCAAGAATTAACCCTGATGGTCCCATTTTTTTAAATCAAAATGGGAATTCAGGAGCAAATTTTTTTTTTAAAACCTTTACCTCAGGGAGTTCAGCTAGAGTGATTAATACTCAAGTCACTGCATTGCTACGAGTCAGAGCACTCAAGTCAGTGCAGCTGTCTTGCGAGCTCAGTCTTGTAACAAGGCAGTGACTCGAGAGGTTTCACTTCAAGTCACCGCGTTGCTAAGAGACTGAGCTACCAAGTCAGTGAGACTTGAAGGCTCATGCTCTTAGCAACACAGTGACTCGAGAGACTGAACTCTCGAGTGTGTTGCCTGATCTGGTCAGTGAGAGGAATCTCCCTGACCTGATTGCTTAACCAAAGTTTTCTTATAAACAATGCTCTCAGTGAGCAGATTTTCACAACCCTTTGGTAGATACTTTGAAAGATAAGTACACTCAGTTTAACGTGGTTCAGAGACTCAAGCTCTTACATCCACGGGCCTGATTTAACAGGAAATCCACTAACTAGGATTCTTGTTTTTAACGTGCCAAGGTGCACTTACAACTGGACTCACGCCACTCCCTGGGCTGCCTCTCCTCACCTCACTACAAACCTAACATTCTTCTGAAAGGGTTTAGTTTGGTTTGGTTTTCTCCAACTAGGTGAGGTTTTCCTCTACAATGTGTTAGCCTTAAAGCTAAGATTAGGAAAACCTCTCTAAGCTATGAGTTACAAGCTTGACACTCAATGAATATATGTGATAACCCTAAAGGTCAGTGTCGTGGGTGTGAGCAACACTTCCTTATGACTCTCTAACAACTCACACACTCTTATAGCTTGTAGGTGTTGATTTTTCTTTCTTCACACACTTTAAACCGAAGCTATGAGCTTGTATTTATAGTGTGTAATCAAATGTAACTATTGGAGGAAATTACATTTGAATCCATACAATTAATGGTTTCAACCACTTTTCTTGGAATGCGGCCTTGTCAGTGTCAGACATGTTTGACTTGACTTGATTGGTCCACGTGGACTGAATCCAACGGATCTTTGACTCAGTGTGCTTGATCAGGGAGCACTGACTTCAGTTAGCATATCCTCCACTGACTCTGACGATCTTCAGTAGACATTCTTATCTTCAGTGTAGTTGTCCTTCAGAGACTGTTTGAAGATCATTCCAAGAACTTTGTCATAAGGCTGAATGATAAAGTTCCCTGACCACAGTAGCCTGACTCCTTCAGGGCCTACTTGGTGCAACACTGATCCTCTTGATCATGCTCTTCACTGAGTGGTCCACCTGACTCAGCTTAGATCAACCCGGTTTACACTCAGTGGGACATCCTTCAGAGTTCTCTTCTGGTTCAGGTCTCTGGCATGGCTTCAGTCAGTTCTTCTTGGTGTCATCTTGATATTCTCAGGCTGTGTTGCAGAGTTCCCCCTTGCTGAGTTCCCCCTCAACTGAACAGCCTATTCTACTGAAAGCTAATCTAGCCTGACCTGAAACAAAGGATACTATCCTGACTGCTTTCAAACCTATTACATGTTGTTTTGGAAAATCATCAAAACTAAATCATATCCCAACAAACCCTAATACTTTGTCATATCAACCTACTTCACAGCCCACTAAACAAGTTTTATGGATTATGCTTAATTAATGAGACCCTTATTTACCCAAGGTGATAGTGATACAGTCGTCCTCCCTAGATAAACCGGTAGATTATAAACCCCTTCTATAACCCTAGTGTTAAGCCTACTTGTTATTAAAAAATGATAAGATCGTCCTCTCTCTAATAGTTTTCGTACTCAATTCCAAGATAATTCTAGAGTTTATTTTAAGAATTCAATTAATTAAGAGAACTAGCACTAAACATCACAAGTTATCCTAATTACGTATCAACATCCTACTTCTACGAGTTCATCCTATCCCAAGCATACAAGGGTTTTAGCCTAGCATGGTTTTAACGATAATAATAGCAATTAAATAAGCAACGAACATAAACATGACGAATTGAATTGAAAAACTAAAGAACATAAACTAGGATTTTGAAGAAGGAAGTTTAATTAAAGAACAAATATCAAATAAAGAAGAAATCCAAGGTCTCACGTAACAAGTGTTGAAGAACGAAAGAAAGAAAATCAAAATCAAAGTCTAAACTATGTATTTGTAATGTTAAAACCTCAATTACACGTAAACTATACTTGCTCAAACTCTCGGTGCTCTTCTCTCTCCAAAAACTATATCTATGCATCAAGTGGTGTCCAAAAACGTATTCGAAATGGGTATATATAGGCAACAGGTCGATTTGGGAACTCATGGCCCGAAAAACGGGTCAAAAGACCAAAATCGTGCGTAATTGGGTGGTGGTCGAGCGGTGGCGCTCGACCCCACGCTTGCTCAAATGGTTGGAACTTCCAGTGGATGAAGGACACTCGAGCTGCCACTGCTCGAGCGGTGGTGCTCGAGTGGCATTGCTCGAATGATACTGACGGTCGAATAGTACCGCTCGAGCTCAAGTGCTCGAGCGGTTCTTGTGCTCGAATGGTGGCGCTCGAGCTGGTCGAGCGCCCAAGGTCTTCTGTAAATTTTGGCGCTCGAGCAAATGCCTTGTCCGAGCGGGGGCGCTCGAGCTCATCTGCTCGAGTGGCTCTTCTCTTCTACGAAGTGATACTTTTCTTTTCACTAACTAATACCATTCGTATTTCTTCAATATCTTCTCATCCGGGCATCCGTTTGAGTCGGTTCAAAGTCATACGAACTCTATTTTTGGTCCTCTATCCATTTATGAGTATCAAAGAGGCAAATTCATTAATGTATGAAAATAGTAGTCAATTGACTCGAAATACTCATCAAATTCATTCAAAACACGGGCAAAACGAGCTACGAATCATGATAATTTTACGCCTAATCAACAGTCCACAATGAGGATATAAGGGGGGTTACAGTTGCTAGTGGAGGCCCATCAATTGCACAACTATTTTTTGCAGACGACAACCTCATGTTCTTTAGGGCTGCGGAAAAGGATTGCAGAAATTTAAAGAAGTGCTTAAAGTCCTATGAAGGGGTTTCGGGCCAAAGTATAAACTACGAGAAGTCTGCTATCACCTTTAGCCCTGGAGCTGCTAATTCTAGCAAGAATAGAGTCAAAGAGATATTGGGAGTTAGAATGAAAAAGGGGCATGAGTTGTACCTAGGCCTCCCCACTTTCTCTATCCGGGAAAAAAAATTCCAGTTCTCATACCTTAAGGATAGAGTGGCCCAGAAGCTGGAAAGTTGGAGGAATAAGGATTTCTCAGAAGGGAGCAAAGAAGTTCTTATAAAAGCAGTTATCAACGCCATACCCACGTACGCAATGTCTTGCTTCAGAATCCCAGCGTCGTTATGCCATGAAATCGAAGGAATGATAGCTAAATTTTGGTGGGGCAGCAGGGAGAAGGGAAATGCTACCAACTGGAAGAGCTGGGACTTTATTTGTAAGCCCAAATGTGAAGGAGGACTGGGCTTCTGTAAGCTTACGATCTTTAACAAAGCGCTACTCGCTAAGCAGGTATGGAGGATGATTCGGGATCCGAACTCATTACTGGCGAAGGTTTTTAAGGCCAAGTATTTCAAAGGGGAAGATATTATGGAAGCAAGGATCGGATCCAACCCATCTTTCATTTGGAGATCGCTTTGCTGGAGTCGGGAACTGCTTGATGAAGGTTTAAGGTGGAGAGTGGGTAATGGAGAGAACATTAACATCTTTAAGGATGCATGGGTGGCGGTTAGAGGACGGGAAGATAAAATCCAGAATCACGAGCGCCTCGAAGGTATCAAGATTTGTTAATAACAATGGAAAGTGGGATGAGAGTCTCATTAGACAGGCCTTTTTACCTTACGAGGCCGAAGCCATTATTCGGACTCCGATTGGGACAAGAGAGAGACAAGATATATGTTATTGGAAGGCTGACCCCAAGGGGGTTTACTCAATTAAATCAGGGTATAAACAAGCTATCTCATTCGAGAGTAGAGAAAGGGATAAGCCGGACAAATCTGACATGGATGGTGAGAGGAAATGGTGGAATAAAACTTGGGGCTTGAAGATCCCGCCAAAGGTCAGGATTTTTTAGTGGAGAGTTGCTAACGATATAATCCCGTCGGAAGGTAATCTCTTTGTGCACCATGTGCCGGTGATGTCGTTCTGCTACTTGTGCGGACATAATCACGCGGACATGAAGCACTGCTTATTCTTATGCCCGGGCATCAAATATATGTGGAAGGGGATGGGCCTATGGGGTACGTTGAAAGAGGCAATACACTGTCACATTAGAGATTTAATTGATTATGTATGGAGGAAGAGAGGGAGATTAAATTTTGAGCAAGTGGTGATAACAGTATGGGGTTTTTAAAAGGAGAGGTGTAAAATAAAACATGAGGATATATGCAGAGACAAGAAGATTGAAAAGATGAAAAACAGCAGGATTGATTGGGCCTGGGATCTCCTGTTTGGCTTCCAGAAAATCGGGCGAATGAAAGGAGCCCCCCAGAGAGGGCGGGTGAAGGAGAGGCTACAAAAGAAGAAGAGTACGAAGCTATGGTCTGGGCGGATGCAGGGTTTGATGAGAACAGAGGAAATTATGCAGTAGGGTATGTGGTGATGGAGAAGAAGGGAGCTCTGATTGAGGCGGGCTGCAAGAAGATCTCGAACCCACTTTCGGTGCTCGGAGCTGAACTTAAAGCTATGGAATACGGGGCGGAAAGGGCGAAGAAGAGGATGTTCAAGAGAATTAAGCTGGCTACTGAATCATTGGAGGCCGTCGATATCATTAGAGAACGAGCGGAGGTGTGGAGCCCGGAAGGAGCTGTAGTGGAAGAGCTGAGGAAAAAGATGGACAACGGCTTAGTGGGTACTATATGTCATACCCCGAGGGAAAGGAATATGCTGGCCCATGAGCTAGCTAAAATAGCGATGCACTCTCCGACTTCTCACGAATGGAGTGGAGTAGTGTTGCTGAGTTGGCTGATGAAATATATACCCAACATGTACTGTAAAGACTAATGCTTATGGGGTTGTTTTCTTTTGTCAAAAGAAAAAAATTTGCAATAGTTTTTTAAGCAATAGTACCTATATGCAACGACGGAGCCACACCTGTGTTAGCCCTGAAAGTTTCAAAAACTTCACTATGTATGTGTTAATTGCTACGGAGAATGAGAAGGTAATGTGTTAGTAGTGGTTAGTTTCTTTTAAATATATTTCTTATTATTAGCGGTTATGTTATAAAATAAATAAAATAAATGAAAATAATGCAAATTTGTTTACCCAGTTCGTCAAGAATGACTACGTCTGGGGGCGTACCAAACCAGGATATTTTCACTATTCTCTTTACTCACTTGTACAAATGAAGGTGACATATCACCTATTTATACATATGCATGGAGGTTTCTAGGACCTTTTGGAATCTTATGTATTTATTTTGTGAAAATAAAAGGACACTATATTACTAATGTAATTACTTGAGAAAAAGAAAGGTCATCCACTACTCATTATTTGACTTGGTAACCAAAAGGACATCCACAATTTCAATGTTTCATAACACTCCCCCTTGGATGTCCGTTGCATACACAAATAATATGTCTCTTTAAAACCTTACTTGGGGAAACAAACACAATGGGATAAAAATCCCTATGAAGGGAAAATAATTATTTAGTATATGAATTCTCTCCCTGATTTAAACATTAGTTGAAATCGTTTAATCGAAGCATTTTAATATGCTTTATCAACTTTCTAAATGCTGTAATTGATATTGACTAATATCTTGTATAATATGGTACTTCAGGACTAAATATCTCTTCATATTCTACTCGCGGTCTAAAAAGGGTCCTTATTATGATTACGAACGGATGACCATTGGGTATAAGCAATTTGGTGGACCAAAACTCCACCTTCCAAATACATGATTTGTAAACCAAGACAAATTTTAGTTTGTTCAAAATCTTGATCTCAAATTTCTTCTTTAAATGTGCAACTGCCTCTTGGAGCTCTTCAGGACTTTCAGTTAAATTGAGATCATCAACATATGTTGTAATTATCACAAAATTTGGCTCATTGTTCTTTATGAAAACACATGGGCATATTTGATTATTGGTATAACCTTCTTTAACTAGACTATTATGCAACATTTGTCCATGTTGTTTGAGCCCATAAAAGAAATACTGCAAAATCTTCTTAAAGTTGGTTGACATGCTTCAGACATGTTGAATCTTTCATGAATTTTCATATAAATTCATTTTCAAGATAATCGTATCATTATATGTAGTGGTTACGTCATTTGACGCATTCCAAGATTTTTATATTTACTGCCAGAAATATTAAATAGCGGAACATTACTTTATACATAATAGGAGAATATATTTGATTAATATCGGGTCTCTGCGAAAATCCTTTAGCTACTAATTGATTAGGCGTGAAATTGTCATGATTCGTCGCTCGAAATGTCCTTGTTTTGATGGATTTATATAAGTATTTAGAGTCATTTTAGTATTATTTTATCAAACTAACAAATTCGTGTGTTTGATGCTTAAAGATGGATAGAGGGCAAAAAGAGGAGTTCGTAGGACTTGGAATCGACTCAAACGGATACCCGGATGAGAAGATATGGAAGAAATACGTGAAGTATTAGTTCGAGCGAGCAAAAGTATCATTGAAGTACTCAAGATGAAGGAGCTCGAGTAAACACTACTCAGGCGCTCGAGTAGTGCACTCGAGCCAGCTTCGGTCGAGTAGCCAATACTCAGGCACTCGAGTAGTGCACTCGAGCAGAAGCTGGTCGAGTAGCAAGTCCGCAGGCACTCGAGTAGACTACTCGAGCAAGGACCGGTCGAGTAGAGCTACTCGAGCTAAGGGGCTCGAGTACTTTTCACGTTCTGTACAAATTTGACACTCGAGCTTGCATTGCTCGAGTACTTTTACTCGACCTCTACTCGAGCTCGACGGAATTTTGGCCCATGAGATCCCGTTTCGACCCGTTGCCTATATATACCTCTTCCAAACACGTTTTGAAAAAAACCCCGAACTTTAGAAATCACTTTAGACTTAGTTTTTGGAGAGGAAGGAGAGGAGCAAGCTTTATTTACGTTTTGTTGAGGTTTTGCATACGAATTCTAAGTTTCTTTTCGTTTATTAGTTCTTTTCGTTAGTTTGATTTCTTTGAACGCTTGAAACTTAGTTTTAGTTAATTAAATTTCCTTTCTGAATATTTATTTCTTTTAAAACCCTAGTTCATGTTTCTTATTTTCTTCGTTCAATTCATTATATATGTTTATGTTCGTTGTTTCTTCTATTACTTTTATGCTTGTTAAAGCCATGTCCGGCTAAAACCCTTGTATGCTTAGGGTAGGATGAACTCGTAGAAGTAGGACGTGGGTACATAATTAGGGTAACTTGTGACGTTAGTTTTAATTCTCTTAGTTAATGAATTCTTATAATTAATCTTCACTTTACCTTTGAATTTAGTACGAAAGTGTTAGAGAGAGGACGACCGCATCACTCAATAACAATTAGTAGTCTTAACGAGAAGGTTTAGGAAAGGTTAATTCATCTACCGGTTTAGCGAAGGAGGACGACCGCATCACCTTAGTTAAATTAGTGTCTCATTAATTAAGCACAATCTAGTAACTCATTAGTAGATTCGTGAAGTCGAGTGTTAGGATAAAGTATTAGGGTTTAGAATCTTGAGCTTTAACCTTGCATTCTTAGACTTAGGTTAATTCTTGTGTGTCACAGTTATTTTGATTATGTACCTGCTCCGTTAGTATACGTAGGGATTCCTATCTTAAGCATCACCATCTCATACTTGAAAACACACCTTTTGTTATTTCGTTTAATTTTCCTTTTGCATACGTAGGATAATTTAGTTTAGTTTAATTAATCTTTCCAAAAATCCAAAAATAATACACTCATATTAACTACGACGCGTAGATCTTCAGGGATCTATTCGCATATACACTGTCCCTTGGGTTCGATATACTTGGTCGTTATACTTGCTAATACTACAGTGAACCCGTTCGCTTGCGGGTGAGCGACTAGTAGAAGTTAGTAAAATCACTTCAAGTCAATGGCGCCGTTGCCGGGGATGGCGTTGTATGCTTTTTAAATAGGACTTGTAGATAGCTTAGTAGTTAGTAGTGAGTGCTTTACTTTCTGTTTTATTTTTACTCGTCCAGCAGTTGCATTGTGATTCTTCTGTTAGTGTTTCAGGTATATGAGAACACGCTCGCAAGGAGATACGGGCGAAGAAAGAATTCTGTCAGACCCTGAGACGATAGCCAGAAAGAACCGAGCTTTCTTGAGAAGAATGACTACTGCTGGAGACAAAGACAATATAAATCTGGATGGAGATGGGGACTTAGACAAAATAGCTGCAGAGTATACTGTTTTAGTGGAGTAGGCGGTTTGAGTTGAGAGTAGTAACCAGCAAAAACCCATAGGGGAAGCTCAGAACCAACTCCCAAACCCGCAAAACTCAATCAACTCTACACATGCACAACCCCAAAACTAGAACCAAAACCAGATTATCCACCAAAACCCACAGCAACCATTTAACAACCCTGCTTACCCACCAAATAATCACCCTTACCCTTACCCTTATCCACCATACCCGTATCCTCATTACCCATACCCACCACCACCTGCTTACAACCAACCACCAGTTTATCAACCACCACCAGTCCAGCACGTACCCATACCACCAGTTGTTCCTCAACACGTTCCTCAGAACGTAGATCATAATATGACCATTCGAGGGAGGTTTGCAGCGCAGCCACAGCGGTACTATGATGGAGTGGCCTTACCTCCTGTTGAGGCGAACAACTTCTCGATTTCCCCGGGAATTCTTAAGCTGCTGACAGAGAATCAGTTCAAGGGGGTGATAGGGAAGGAGAATCCTCACACACATTTAAGAAGTTTTCTCATGATAGCCTCCACATTCAATTATAATGGCATGTCTGAAGATGCCAAGAGGCTTAGGCTGTTCCCATTCTCATTAACGGGAATAGCCAAGGAGTGGTACGATAACACGCTCCCACGGGGAGGTATTACCACTTGGGCCGAGCTCGAGCGTCTGTTCCTCGAGCGATTCTACCCTCCATCGAGGACGATAAAAGCAAGAATTGAGATATCTTCTTTCCGCCAGAAGTCGGGAGAGGATTTACACCAAGCGTGGGAGAGATACTCAAACATGCTGATTGAGTGCCCGCAGCACGGGTACAATGAGGGAGATGTGATGGCATTCTTTTACAGTGGTGCCAACAAGGCGGGGCAAGACCATTTAGATGCCTGTGCGGGCGGAGCATTCCTGAATCAAGGTATAGAGAGGTGTAGAGAGATCGTGGACAACATTGTCACAAATGCCGGGGCTTGGAATGGAGACTCAGATTTGCAAAGAGTTCATCAGGTTGAGGAAGGTGAAGGAACGAGAAGGCTATTGATGGCCATGATGGAGAAGATCAACAACCTCGAGTTGGGGAAGAATATGATTGGAGAGAATGTAGCAGAGAATGATAGAGTAGACCAGCCAAGTGGACAGCAAGAGGTAGCCAATTACATGGGAGATCCGTATTACAATCAGAATGGCTACCAAGGTGGAAATCAATATGGAAGGCCTTCTTATGGCCAGCCATTTGCACCTCCAGGGCAACAGCCGCCTCAAAATCAATGGAGGAACACACAAGGATTTCAAGGAGGCCAGCAGCCTCCTCAAAACACATGGAGGAAGAATGAGAACTTTTCTTATGCTAACCCAAAAGCTGGTATTACTGTTCCTGCAGGTGTTGATCCGGGGTCTAAACCTCCTGGTGGAGAAGGCGGTGCATCAACCGAGGAGATGTTGAGAGCGATCCTTCAGAAGGTGGAGGAAGGTAGTAAGAGGTTGTCATCCTTAGAGTATGATGTGAAGGAGTTGCATAAGAAGGGTGATCAACGTGATCAAGAGCTCCAGAAGATGAATGTTGAGTGGACTAGAACTCAACAAGAGAACAATCGAAGGTTCACTTCTTTAGAGTTACAGATGAGCCAGATTGCAAAGTCAGTGAATAGAATGCCGGAAGGGAACCCGAAAGAGCATTGCAAGGCGATCCAGCTTAGAAGTGGAACCAACTACGAAGCTCCTCAGATGCCTGCTGATTCTGAGACGCCTCAAATTGAGAAGGGGATTGAAAGTGAAGGGATTGAGAAGCATAAAGATATGGATGAGTCCCAGAAGGGCAAGGAAAGTGAGGAGATTGAGAGAGTTCCTAAGTGGAAGAAGGCAAAGGAAGCAAGGGAAAAAGTGAAAGAAACAGAAAGAGATGAATGGGGGGTACCCAAATCTGTGATACCCGTCCCATATCCACAGCGCTTCATGAAAAAGAAGCTTGATGAAAAATTTGTAAAATTTCTTGATGTTTTTAAACAACTTCACATTAACATTCCTTTTTATGATGCTTTGGAACAGATGCCCAACTATGCAAAGTTTTTGAAGGACTTGATAGCGAAAAGACGGCGAGTGGATGAGCCGAAGTTGGTGCAGTTGAACCACGAGGTGAGTGCATTAGTGCACAAGGCGCTTCCTCCAAAGCTGAAGGATCCCGGGAGCTTCACGATCCTATGTGACATTGGGAACGGGATCAAGAAGGGAGCGTTGTGCGACCTTGGAGCGAGCATCAATCTTATGCCGTTGTCGCTTTTCAAGAAGTTGGAAGGTGGTGAACTTCAACCCACGATGATGACGCTCCAACTTGCCGATCGGTCTATCACTCAACCTCAAGGTGTGGTTGAAGACGTCCTAGTGAGAGTTGGAGATCATATTTTTCCAGCCAACTTTGTAGTCCTAGAGATGGAGGAAGATGAGCACGTGCCCCTGATCTTGGGAAGACTGTTCTTAGCTACGGCGGGGATGGTGCTAGACGTGGCAAATGGGAAGATTACGTTGAAGGTTGATGATCAAGAAGTGAAGATCTCCCTATATGAAGCCATGAAGCACCCGAAGGAGGATGAGAGCTTGTATTGCATGGATGCAATTGATCCTCGTGTTGAAGACACACCTTATATCCCTAATCCTTTTCATAATCATGATTTTGTTATTCCTTCACTTGATTATTTAACCCATAAGCATTATGATCTTGATTTTTTTGATAGGGATAAAGTGAAGAAATTGAAGGATGAAAAGGTGAAGAAAGTGGACGTGGTCCAGTTAGAGGGAAAAGGAGGAGTTAAGAAGAAAAAGTCCAAACTCAAGAAATTATTTAGTAAGACTCCTCCAGATAGAGGCAAGAAGGAGTTGAGACCCATAACAATTGGGAATGAGAAAAGAGCAAAAGAGCTCATGATGGTGGGGCATCAAGGAAAGGAGTTCAAACACCACTCTTATGAGAGTAAGGGAGGTATTTTTGAGTATGATGTCCCATAAGCTCATTTGAGCTCGGTCCGGCATGAGGACCTTAAAAATAGCGCTGAATGGGAGGCAACCCATTATTTTTATTTTTTACTATTTGCTTTGTTTTTAGTTATTAGGGAGTTATTGTGAGTCGTATGTTTAACCTCGTATTTGAGTGAGTTGCTTGTAGGCTTGTCTCTAAAGGAGTAAAGGTATCATGGAGTTATTCAGATTGAAAGGACCAACTCAAGCAAGGGAGTGTGCAAAGCTATTGAGAGAAACGGAATTATTTGGTTGAGGTAACCCACAACCCCAAACTTAGACCTCTAGCAAGGTCGAAGTTTGGGGGGGTGGAGTTTTTTATTTGTTTCTTGTTACATTGCACATGCATGCACGCCCTTATCTTTGAGTTGAGTTTGATTGATTATTGGTTTGTTGAGATACTCCTTGGGGTGATTTTGAGTTGACTCGCTATTGCATATTTCATGCCTATCAATCATCTTATGCTTGTTGATTGCTATCTTTGAGTATGATTTGATGAGTAGAGTGAGTTGTAAGGGTGAGTTAGAAATTCTTTTGAGTGAGTGTTTGAGTTTGAGCTGATTTGAGAAAGAACTAGTATGCTTGCAAGTTTTCCTTCTGAGTGCTTGTGTGATGATTGTGAGAATGCACTAGACTAGCATGGATGTGAAAGCCTTGAGATTTGAGCCTTATGAGATTTCGATATATGAATGAATCTCTTCGTTTGTGAGTGAATCATCACCTTAGAGGATGCTAGAACTTGTGTGTGCTCTTGCTTCTAGATTGTGTCTAGTTTGATATGCCGAATAGGATCTTAGGCCATCTTTGATTTTATTGAGTCACTTAGCCAAAATTTTCCTTACCAATGGCATTGATCCCTTGTTAGCACCTTTGAGCCTAAAGCCTATTTTATTTGCTAGCACATATGAACACTATTCCAATTCCTAAGCCTTTTTGTCCCAATTTGAGTGGAGAATAGGAAAGTGTGAATGTGAAGGGAGTGAATTGAGTTGAAAAAGAAAAAGGTTGTTTGTTGAGTGAATATGAGAAGAAGGGGTGATGAAGTTATGAGATGTGGGAAAAAGAGAAAAAAATTGAGAATGAGCAAAAGAAAAAAAAATGAGCTCATGTGTTTGTGCGAAAAGAAAAAAAAAAGTGAAGTGATTGAAAAAAGAAGTGAAAGAGTGAGAAAGAAAAAATTTTGAAGTATTGAGAAAAGTGGAATTGAAAGGGTGTTGATTGAACATGTTTGAAGGATTCTGTTCCTAATCTCGAAGTGCCAAAGTTTGATTTTCTATTCTCCATTCACTTTAGTCACTTTACCTTATATTGTTATCCCACCTGTCCAAAGAGCCTACATTACAACCTTGAGAAAAGTCCTTTTTGATTCGGCATTGATTTCTAGAGTATGGTCGAAGTTAACAGCACTTACAAGCCTATGGCTGCCAATTTGTGTGATTGATTATTTGAGTGAGTCCCTTGACCATTGTTATACACTTGTGAGGGAGTGAAACACATCGTTGAGTGCACATCCATGTTAGATTTTGGTGTTTCTTGCTGTTGTCGCATGAATATGATGAAGAAAGGTGAGTGAGTATACTTGTGATGCATCTTTGAAGCTCGAATTTATGTACTTGCCTGATTGGATTCCTTGACTCATTTCTAACAATTTCACTTGACTTATTATTTCGTTGCTTGAGGACAAGCAACATGGTAAGTTTGGGGGGGTTGATTAGGCGTGAAATTGTCATGATTCGTCGCTCGAAATGTCCTTGTTTTGATGGATTTATATAAGTATTTAGATTCATTTGAGTATTATTTTCTCAAACTAACAAATTCGTGTCTTTGATGCTTATAGATGGATAGAGGGCAAAAAGAGGAGTTCGTAGGACTTCGAATCGACTCAAACGGATACCCGGATGAGAAGATATGGAAGAAATACGAGAAGTATTAGTTCGAGCGAGCAAAAGTGTCATTGAAGTACTCAAGATGAAGGAGCTCGAGTAAACACTACTCAGGCGCTAGAGTAGTGCACTCGAGCCAGCTTCGGTCGAGTAGCCAATACTCAAGCACTCGAGTAGTGCACTCGAGCAAAAGCTGGTCGAGTAGCAAGTCCGCAGGCACTCGAGTAGACTACTCGAGCAAGGACCGGTCGAGTAGAGCTACTCGAGCTAAGGGGCTCGAGTACTTTTCACGTTCTATACAAATTTGACACTCGAGCTTGCATTGCTCGAGTACTTTTACTCGAGCTCTACTCGAGCTCGACGGAATTTTGGCCCATGAGATCCCGTTTCGACCCGTTGCCTATATATACCTCTTCCAAACACGTTTTGAAAAAAACCCCGAACTTTAGAAATCACTTTAGACTTAGTTTTTGGAGAGGAAGGAGAGGAGCAAGCTTTATTTACGTTTTGTTGAGGTTTTGCATACGAATTCTAAGTTTCTTTTCGTTTATTAGTTCTTTTCGTTAGTTTGATTTCTTTGAACGCTTGAAACTTAGTTTTAGTTAATTAAATTTCCTTTCTGAATATTTATTTCTTTTAAAACCCTAGTTCATGTTTCTTATTTTCTTCGTTCAATTCATTATATATGTTTATGTTCGTTGTTTCTTCTATTACTTTTATGCTTGTTAAAGCCATGTCCGGCTAAAACCCTTGTATGCTTAGGGTAGGATGAACTCGTAGAAGTAGGACGTGGGTACATAATTAGGGTAACTTGTGACGTTAGTTTTAATTCTCTTAGTTAATGAATTCTTATAATTAATCTTCACTTTACCTTTGAATTTAGTACGAAAGTGTTAGAGAGAGGACGACCGCATCACTCAATAACAATTAGTAGTCTTAACGAGAAGGTTTAGGAAAGGTTAATTCATCTACCGGTTTAGCGAAGGAGGACGACCTCATCACCTTAGTTAAATTAGGGTCTCATTAATTAAGCACAATCTAGTAACTCATTAGTAGATTCGTGAAGTCGAGTGTTAGGATAAAGTATTAGGGTTTAGAATCTTGAGCTTTAACCTTGCATTCTTAGACTTAGGTTAATTCTTGTGTGTCACAGTTATTTTGATTATGTACCTGCTCCATTAGTATACGTAGGGATTCCTATCTTAAGCATCACCATCTCATACTTGAAAACACACCTTTTGTTATTTCGTTTAATTTTCCTTTTGCATACATAGGATAATTTAGTTTAGTTTAATTAATCTTTCCAAAAATCCAAAAACAATACACTCATATTAACTACGACGCGTAGATCTTCATGGATCTATTCGCATATACACTGTCCCTTGGGTTCGATATACTTGGTCGTTATACTTGCTAATACTACAGTGAACCCGTTCGCTTGCGGGTGAGCAACTAGTTGAAGTTAGTAAAATCGCCTCAAGTCACTAATCTCGCTTTGTATCTCACCACCTTTTTATTCTCAATTTTTCTGTACAAATACACACTTCAGGGTGTATAAAATCAACACTTTATATTGTTTAGCGAGTCTATTATTGCTACAATTTATTTCATACTATTTCACCTAGTCAAAGTGCTTCTGGCACCCAACTTAGGTACTGGATCCAGATTTTTTTTTTTTTTATAGTAAAAGCAATAGTGGACACGAATATGTTGTCGACAATGATAATATTGTATTGTAAGTTTCTCCTGTATTTATAAAATTCATATAACCAGATCATCATCATTTCTCAATATATTTTGATCTAGTTGTTCAGCAATCCTAGTAATTTAATTTATTTTGTGCACGTGCTTCATTACTAGGATTTTTGTCTTCAGGACGTATCTCTTCAGGAGATTTCGGGAGTGACTTAATTTTTAGCTAGCTTTAATTTACCGCGGAATTTATATATTTTGTGAGGTCTTTTACGTTTCTCGTGTATACTATATACTTGATTTCATTTGAACCTCAATACTTTGTAGTACATATACTGCATGTATAAGTGATGCAGTCACCCCTTTATGATTGTTATATGTATTTGACAGATTATTTGTTGAATCTTGCAAGTTTATCTTTTGAACTTCTGATTCAAATAGACTAGTGTGTAGGTCTAATTATTGAAGATCTTTTTTCTTCAGGAAAATATTTCGGCATTCATTTAATTTTGGATTCTTATCTCCCCCTAATGTCGGGAAATGATCTTTATCAAACGTGCAGTCAGCCTGCAGGGCTTTTAAGATATGTTGTGGTGGTGATATAAGAATATATACTGCACAATCAAATATTCGCAGATGGGAGATGGTAATTATTTCCCACACACTAGTGATAACGGGGAGTAGTCATTTTCATAAAAAAACTAGCTCTTCAGGAGGCTCAACATTACCACTGCACATAATTTGAAGTCTTTTACCCGTTGACTCATTACTTTTTTTTAATCCTCTTTTCTTTCGAGGTTTTTTTTATCTTTCGACTAAGAGGTCTCCCACGCTTCAGACGTGTTTCAGGTTAATCATTTGTTACTTGTCTTTCAGGGACATCAATCTTTATCAAAATATTTTCTGCATGAATATGTGATTTAGTAACACTTCTGGAGTCACTAAATGCATCTGATAATTGATATGCATTTTTTTTTTTTTTTTGCAAATGTATAATCCTTTGAACTTATAGTTCACATTCTTTTGTTCAAGGATTATGAAAATTCAATGTTATTTTCGAAATAATTTTCTTTTTTGTTGATCTTTTAAAACTCAACAAATTTCTTTTAAACTTGGGAGACAATAGTGCATTAAATATAAGAAGTTTAGTTCCTTCAGGAAAAAAATATATACATATAGTAGATCTTCTGGAGCTTTCAATCAAGTTTGCACTACTACTGATATTATTAACGTTTGTCTCTCCCTATTCCAAATGAGAAACACATTTTCTATATTTAATCATGATGTGTAGAAATACAGCCAATTAGATAAATATAAATAAAAATAAAAAAATGCAAAATTTATAATTCATAATTCATAAATTTCATAATGAAAATATGAAATATGTGAAAGGGGTTCATTATATATTTATTTGATATCTTCAATGATTAAAAATATATCAAGATGAAACATACCTTCATCATCACCATCACAAATATTATATTATCAAACGTGATCCATCATTCTTTTCAAGGATGCTTAGTAATATTTAACAAGATAATTAGGTATCCGATATATACGAGATCAACGACCTTCTGTGCCACATCAGTAATATTGTTATTCATACTTTTTCATTTCTCCATAGTCTCTCTTCTGGGAGACATTTTATTTATTGTGGCGATCATGATTTTTAATTTTATATGAGATATATCTACCACGATCACATCCATAATTATTATGGTCACGCCCATGGTTTCATACACGCCCACGATCATGTTCGAAATTTTGAGACTAGGCCACATTCGCTTCAGGGAATGGACTAACACTAGTAGGTATGAACTCATTGTTTTTCATCAATATTCATTATTTTGCCTTAAAATATATCGAGTATATGATACTTGTGCTTGCTTTCTTATCTGATAGACAGAGACAGTGTATTACGTGTGCCTCCAAACAAGTATAGTAACCAATGACAAGTTCAAAATTAAATTCAAGACAAAAATAGGTTAGCCAAAATAAATGCAAGTGAAAATTTTATAGTCACTTGTTCACATCAGTAAACAATCCATGAGAGTTCCTTCATGTATAAATACCAATTCACAAATTTGACCCAAGTTGCAAATTTTATTATATAATTCTCCGAAATTCGTTGCTTAATGGAAATGACAATAACCAATTTCGATAATTCATTTTTCTCGTTTCCACCCTGTTCTCATATTTTTGTTATAATATACGAATTACTATTATTATGGTTAATCACCAATAATAACTGAAAACTTTTCTGTTGTGGTATAGGAATAAACAACCTATTGCATAAAACAATAATAATAAATTAATGGATATCCTCTATGAGGTAGAAGTAACATTCAACAGGAAAAAAATCCATCACTTAATATTTTTTTTAAAGCAATAGTAAAATTAAAATATTAATATGTCTATATACCCTTTAAGAAATTAAATCAAAAGATGAATAATAATATATTATAGGTCTATAACTCTTCTCATTTAATTACAATTATAAGAGGTATGATCAAAAGTGGCGAATAACAAAATCACAAAATCATATACATTGAAGCCCCAATACACTGAGGCAATAGAAACAGTTTAGGATATAACAATATCCATTTTTCTACAAACTTTACTATTACGTATAGAGAGGCTAGGGAACTATTCATTTACTAATTGCATCCTAGTTTATGAAATATAAATATAACAAAAATTATTGTTAACAATGCTTAATTTGATACATCTCGTAATTAAGTATATTAAAAATTAATTAAAACGCCCACAAGGCCAAACAAATTAGAGACAACATGGATATGCATAATGGCAAAGTGTTTATATATGATCACAATCGATCAAATAAACAAAATTATAAAAACAAAATGATATGAGCATTACAATGATATAAATTATGGTGGTCCGATAGATTTGAATGATGATTATAATTATGCTCTAAGTAAAGGAAAAGGATTTGCGTACCTATTTTGGCAAATGTGTTTGAGAAGGAGGTTTACTAATTATTGGGTAGAACACTCGTGCTAATAACGTGTTATAAAATAAATAAAAAAAACGAAAAAAAATGCAAATTTGTTTACCCAGTTCGTCAAGAATAATTACGTCTGGGGGCGTACCAAATCAGGATATTTTCACTATTAATTCTTTTTAGTCTTTACTCACTTGTACAAATGAAGGTGACATATATATCACCTATTTATACATATGCATGGAGGTTTCTAGGACCTTTTGGAATCTTATGTATTTATTTTGTGAAAATAAAAGGACACTATATTACTAATATAATTACTTGAGAAAAAGAAAGGTCATCCACTACTCATTATTTGACTTGGTAACCAAGAGGACATCCACAAATTCAATGTTTCATAACAGATTAGATTTTTTTTCTTCCTTTTTATTATTCTAATTTTGTTATATCATTATTATTATTTTGTAAACTCTTCTATTAAAAAATTTATAAACGGAACATAAGTTGGACATAACGCATTAACACTTTTGAAGATATATGTGTTAATTTATGAACCGTCTCACTATACAACCGTCTTACATAAATTTTTGCCTTCTAAATACATCATTTGCACAGGTTGGTATATGGCTGTAAAAAAAATTATATTATGAGACCGCACAAATAATAGTATTAGTGTATACGGTACACAACGCGTACAAAATAAACAGTACACAACGTGTATATAATATCGTCTTATATTATTGATAGACAAAGTGTAGAGTGAAAATATTCATACATGAATCATTGACAAGTATTAGTTGTTTTCACTAAAAATATTAATTATTTTCACTGAAAAGTCTAAGTTTATTATTAGTAAACAACTAATGCACTTTAGTAAAAACAACTAATATCCTTCAGTGAAAAAAACACTACAAGAAAATTGATCTTTAATGATAGAGATCCTGTCACTATTGTTTTTCAAGCTAAAAATCTTTAGTGACAGAATCATAATCTTTAGTGACCGACCCTGTCATTAAAGGTCATTTTCCTGTCACTAAAAACTTTTAACTAGAGAAGCTTTAGTGACAGGATTTTGTCATTAAATGTCAAATTTCTTGTAGTGAAATTAATATTGTTCAATAAAAACAACTAATACTCTTCAATAATTCATATATGAACAATTTTCACTCTATATATACTCTTAATGATAATTGGCCCTAAATAATTTAAAACGAAATAAAACAGGCATCAAATCGCGTTTGGACTTTGGACCCATTATCCTAAACTCAATTGTGGATCTATATTGAGATTCGGATTCCTACTTTTAATCCCAGACTCAATTGTGGATCTACATTCAGATTTCTAAATTTAATACTGGTTCAAGGTATCGGTTCTCAATGGTTATAAATAAAGGCTAAGGTTACATACAGTCCTATCTTTTATTAATACAACCCCACCAAAAAATATTTGAAAAAAAAAAATCCGAAAATTGTCTCGGAAAAAGTTTCCGAAAATGCAAAAAAAAAAAAAAAAAAAAAAAAAAAAAACTTTTGAATTTTCGGAAAAAAGTCCCAAAAATTGTTACATTTTTCGGAATTTTTTTTTGAGTGGGATGTATTCATAAAGCATGGGACTGCATTTAACCTGGACCATATATAAATTTATGGCCCAGGTTATTGGCACTATAAGGTGGAGTAAATACATTACGTGGTTGAATTCACTACACTTAGGATGAATGCACTACATTTATTCCCAAAATACCCAGTAAGCTCCTAGAAGGTGAAATTTTTGGAAATTTTTTCCGAACATTTTGGATATGTTCATAAAATTTATCCGAACATATTTGTTCAGAAATTTTTCTCGAACATATGTACATAGTTCGGAAAAATATAATGAACATCAAAGAAATGTTCACATAAAAATTTCGAATATTCTGGTCGAGTTCGGAGAACCAGAGATGAACACGTGCAATCGCGATTTAAAAAAAAAATTGTTCGAAACAAGCAAACAACAATAATATTATCATACCCATACAATTTTATACACTCATCAATGAACAATAATATGCATGAAAAATATCATAACACCAATATAAATTATACTAATCAACATTTAAAAAATCTAGTTTCTAAAAAATACCAAAACACTTACATAATCGTATTCCGGGCTTGGAGGATCGTTCATCCTTACAATGTAGGCCGACAAAATACATTTCAAGCGTCTAGTGGTCGATTGATGGTGGGCTACATTCTTGAAGTATGAAGTTCATTTGTATTGCTCGAGATTAGTTTTGTAGTTCGAATGTGTATATGAAAATCAGGTGGAGTGTATTCACTAAAATTAGTTTTGGAGGGAAGACTAGAGGGATAATATTGTCATTTAAAAAATTCACCTTAGAAATTAAATTTTGTATAGTGTATTTACTTCACCTTGTAGTGTTAATAACCTGGGCCATATTTTATAAGACGCAGCTGCTGGATTGAGTAGCCCAGGCCCACTTCTATAAACTAAAATAGGTGTAAAATGTAAACAACAAAATGTGCATCGACCGTAAAGAAGCTCAATAAAATTTTACTTCATTTAGTGAAGTCCCTATTATTTGCTTTAAAAAATAAAATAATAATCCATGTTATTAATTTTTTATCCTAAGATGAATTGATTTGGATCAGTTTGCAGCTTTCTTAACAAATATAAACTGCAATTACTGAATTTGGATCACACATTGATGACCATAAATAAATACTCCATATTACTATAAAAAAATCAAGAAATAGGGAAAAAAAATTGCCTCAGTATTGTCAGAGATGACACGGGTGAGCGTAATGATCAAATAATTTTTAGAAAAAAATTGTCACAAACCTGTATTATCTCTCTAGTGTAATTAGCAGTATTACCATTATATCGGATACTAAGTTCAATATTTTTATTAGAATTATACTCACATTAACCAACATATTGTTGAACGAAACCGACACTCAGTTGAGACCAATCTAAACAATCCGAGTAGATTTTGTATAAGATCATCTCATGACATGAGACAATAAAAAAGAGCGTAATTAGGACATTAACTCATTAACATTTTGGTAGGAATAAATGTTAATTTATGTGGTCTCATGTCATTAGACAGTCTCATGCAAGTTTTTCACAAACAATCCTACCTTCCTTTTAATCTAAAAAAAAGTAGAGAAAGAAAAATGGGACTAGGAAAGGAAAATGTGTCATGAGATTCCACCAATTTATAAAACCAAGTTGGTGGAAAAGCAAAAGTTTCCATTTCTTGCAAAAGTCCAACCACCTAGAAAAGCTAAGTTGACAAAAGTGGAAACTTACCAACCAATAGTAAATGTATAATTAATTTTTTTAGAAAAAAGAGAGGTGAAAAGTTGAATTAAAAAATGGGCACCGACCAAACATTATGTGTGGTTCACTTTTGGGGGCACATTGGCCATACCACTTTTGGACTTCGCAATTAGTATGCGTGCGTGTGGCATAATGTGTGCCCCGTTTGGTTATTTCCACTACAAAACCGGGGCCGACCAGCTGTACTTATACTCTCTACTAACATTATGCATATTTTTTTATATGTGGTTTAAATGCAAACTATCAAAACATATTTAGGGGTCTTTTTATTAGTAAAGTGAATGTATCTTATGCATAGTTACTATAAATAATTATTTTATTTATAAACAGATCTCATAAAACTTCAAAATACTCCAACATTTCGCATTAAACCACACTTAGAAAAGAGTACGTACTTTTAGTGGACAAATAAAGTACATAAATAAATAATTTTGTTTTTAATTTTCATATTATTTAAGTTTCTAGACTAACTCAAGCCTAATAGAAACAATTCACAATACATGGTTCAACCTCCCGACACTACTTAACAAATTAACAACCAATGATTATTTTAGAATTAAACACCCAACTTTTTTTTATCGGTAAAAATTAAACTTTTATTAAAAGAAATGGGCACGAGAGTTAACCAAATACAACTGAAAATAGTGTAGTTTGCAATATGAATACTATACTACTAATACAATAGGCTATCTTAATTTCCTTCCCCATTGTAACAACAGAAACAAAGACATCACCCATGAACCAAATTAGGCCTTTGCACCCAGTTATTAAAAGAAAGATCCTTGCGCCTCTTCCATTTTGTAACCCAACTCCATAGTCTCGCTTTCATCTTTTCCACTATCTTGTAGCAGCTTGACACTTCTTCGTTCCTAAATAACTTTGTGTTTCACCCTTTCCACAAAAGCCATAAGACACATTTCCAAATACAAATCCCTATTAGTTTACTATCCTTACCCCACAAAAAATTACTAAAAAGAAAGAAATTTTCTAGGGGTGAGGATGGTAAAGCTGTTTCTATTCCCACTCATTTACAACATTCCATCCACACATGATAAGCCAAATCATACTAAATGAACATGTGTCTTACCGTCTCATTATGCTCCCCACATAGTATGCAACTTAGATCATCATTATTTTTTAAGACATCCCTCCTGTGTAGATTCATCCTTGTTGGTACCTTTCTCTAATCACCCTCCACGCATGGATAATGACCTTCATTGGAGCAATCTTGTTCCATACCTCCAAGCACCCTTTTACAATTAGACGATTTGGTACGTCTACATCTTCGTTGTGATGGAGTCTCTCGTATGCCAATTTTGTAGTAAAACATCCATCAGGTGAGAATCTCCATCTCCAAGAATCTCCAACGCCTTGCTCTAAAGCACACCTATTTACATCAGAAATTAAAACATTAAGCATATTCACCTCTCTATTCAAAAGATCACCACTCCACCTCCACTTCCATCTCCACACTCCCTCGCTCCATTCATCCATTTCCTGAATTGTGCAGCCCTTGCTAGTGCAAAGATTGTACAATTTAGGAAATTTGCTTCTTAACGTCCCTTCCCCTACCCACGACTCTTCCCAGAACAAAATCCCTGCCCCTTCTCCCACCACTCTCTCCATCCCATCCGCCACCCAACCCTCCCGAACACCCCCAACTGCCTTAATAACCTCACCCCACCAACCGCTCACTCTATTTCTCCTTCCCACAGCCTCACTCACTCACTCTCATTCCCATGCCAACCCAAATTTTGATTCAATTACTCTAGCTCATAAACTCCCCCTATTATTATGAAATCTCCATAACCATTTCCCCAGGAGCACTCTATTAAAGCACTCAAGATCCCTAACCCCCAACCCCCCATTCTCCTTAGGTTTACAAATTGATTCCCAATCAACCCACGATATTTTCCTATTATTCTCATTCCCACCCCACAAGAAGGATCTTTGAAGCATTTTTATTTCACTCAAAATTTGTTTAGGAGCACGGTAGATGGACAAAAAGTACACTGGTATAGAAGAGAGAACCGCATTGATCAATGTAACTCTACCGCCAATCGAAATATCGAGACTTTTCCACCTTCTCAAACGATCCCAATTTTTTTTGCACGACATTTGACCAGTCAGAAGCTCTTCTGAATGTTGTTCCTACTTTGACTCCCAAATAAGTGACAGGAATTCGACCAACCTTACACTCAAGTGAATCTGCCCAAGATTCTAATATGCCCTCGTCCACATTAACACCATATAGGCAGCATTTTTCCTTATTAATTTTTAGCCCCGAGGTGATCTCCATAATCTTCAAGAACCGCTTAATGAAGCAAATGTTCGCCTCTTTCGTCTCCCCTAGAAAAATAGTGTTATCGGCAAATTGTAGATGGGGAATGGTTATTTTACTTTTCCCCACCACGGTCGGTTCAAACAACCCCTTTTCCACATCTTTTGTTATCATGATGCTTAGGTTTTCAGCTGCAATAAGGAATAAAAAATGGGACAATGGGTCTCCTTGACGTAGCCCTTTTTCTAGCTTGAATTCCCCCGAGGGGCTATCATTCATGCGGACTGTAGCATAAGCCGTGGACATGCACTCCATAACCCATGAAATCCATTTGAGGTGGAAGTTGAATCTTTCCATTAACATCTTCAAATACCCTCAATCTACGGAGTCATATGCCTTGGCAAAATCAATTTAAAAAAAAAAAAAAACAGCCTCACTTTTTTTTCTCCTTCTTGGTTTCCCAATCACTTCGTTAAGGATAACTACGATGTCTAATATTTGATGTCATCCAATAAAAGCACTTTCAAATTCTGAAATATTGGATTCCAAAATTTTTCTGAGCCTGCAAGAAAGAGCCTTGGCAATGATCTTGTATACTCCTCCAATCAACGAGATCGGCCTATAATCATTCAAATTGTTTGTCTCCTTCTTTGGGATTAAAACAATGAACGAAATATTTAGCACTCGAACTAATTTTTCGTATTGGTGGAACTCATGCATCATTCTCATGAAATCCTCACAGTACACATCACAAAATTCCTTCAGAAATTTGAAATTGAACCTATCAGGGCCTAGGCTCTTAGATCCGTCACATGCCCACACGGGTGCTTTTACCTCTTCAACCGAAAATGGCGCAATCAACATATTATTATCCGTAGCGGAGACCTTTCTTGAAGCAAAATTCATCTCCAGCGTAGGTCTTTGCCCCTTCTCCCAATGAAAGTGCCCTCGAAAAAATTTGAACACCCCCTTCTTCACATCCTCGACTTCTTCTATCCATTCCCATTTAGTAGTAGTCCATTAATTTTGTTTCTCTTGCGTCTTTTATTAATGAAGCTATGGAAAAATCTGGTGTTAGCATCACCCTCCTTAATCCATCTGCATTGCGCCTTTTGGAAAAGTAAGTTGTCCTTGCATTTTAGATCTTTAAATAGATGAGACCTTTGTTCATTTCTGCACGTTATCTCCTGCTCATCGAGGCCAAGGGCTTCATCGATCAAGTTTAATTTCAGAATCTCTTACCTACGTTCCTTAATTTTCTTGTTCGGTGAACCGAAATGCTCGTTGTTCCATTTCTTCAAATCTTCCTTCAGTTTTTTAAATTTCTCCTTAATCGTAAACATTCCCCACACTCCAATGTTGTAGCTACACCATTTTTCTGCCATATAGTCTCTAAAGCCCAAAATTTCCAGCCAAACATTAAGGCAGCGAAAAGGCTTTGGGCCCCAATCTTTTGGCTTAATCTCCAATAACACAGGACAATAGTCAGATAAATAATGTCTTACTCCTGTTTGGTAAGTGCTTGGTCATTTGGAAATCCACACATTATTCACGAGAATTCTATCGAGTCGACTCTTACATGACCCATCCGGGCGATACCAGGTGAAAGACCTACCAGGAAGAGGTAAGTCGATCAAAAGCCGGTATTACGTCGAACACCATCACATCCCTTCTGCCATAATTTAATCTCAACCCAACTATTTCGTTGTCCCTCCTTATTGAATTAAAATCCTCCAAAACACAGATGCACGCAGAAGAGTTCTGGACTACCAAACAATTCACTTTATCCCAGAGGTCCAGTCTTTCTTGAAGCGGGCATGGAGCATACACATTAATCAAACAACACTCCAACCTTTCCTGTCCCCAGACCTCGTTCACCACCACCACCCCTTCCATATGCCAACAGCTAGAGCAGGAGAAAATATCAGAGTTCCATATATATGATTCCTCCCTATAAGCCCAACCAAAATTACCCTCTCCCCATATCGCACGACAGCAAGGCTCATCTACCTCTACTAATTTTGATTCTTGAATACAACAAAACTCTACCCCCTGCCCCCTAATTAGATCTTTAATCTCTCTTTGTTTTGCTCTACTCCCCAAGCATCTAATATTATACGATAAAATTTTCATTGATTGATTCCAGATTTTAACCCCATTGTCTCCTCAACCATCTCTACCTCCTTTACTCCTATACCATGATAATTTCGAAACACCTCTTTGTTTTGACAAGAATTAAGTAAACCCAGTTGAGTTCTCAGATTTCATACCTCATTTAAGTCGGACTCTTTCTCAACATCCAGCGTAGAATTCTTCTTCGATCGTGCAATTCCTGCTGCATTGCGTCTCTTCTCCTCCCTCATAGCTTTAATTTCCTCAACAATAGCTAAATCTGCTACGAACCACCCCCATTGTTCCATTTCTGCTATTTTCCTCGCTTTCTTTGATTGGATGAATGTGGTCTGGGAGGCTGATTCCCTTTTATTCCTTCCTCTAGACTTATCGCTAGCATCACTCGAACATGGATGAGGATTTTTCTTCTTTTTCCTTGATATCCCCGATTCGAGTGATCTCCTTTTAAGAATCGTGTTCTCTAAAGAAGAGATGTATTGTGAGTTCCACTTCCCTGCGTCCAACAAGGTTATTTATTGTTGCTCTTTAGGGCTTACGTTGCAGGAATTAATTTGAGGCCCAGTTTGTGTTTTCAATTAAACTCCTCCTCTCCATTCTGGGCTGAAAAATAAATCGGCCCATTAAAAACACATGGATTATCTAGCCCATTTAAATCCTTGCTGCCGCTTTTCAATTTCGGGCTTACATTGCAAGAATTAATTTGAGACCCAGGTTGTGTATCCTCAATAAATTCCTCCTCTCCGTTCTGGGCTGAAAAATAAGTCGGCCCATTAAAAGTATTTGGGCTAGCTAACCCATTTAAATCAACTTTGCCATTTTTTGTTCCTCAACTTTTTCCGGATTATTCTCCAACTTATGGACGTGTGTATCTTGATAGGCCCCACATCACTTATAAACACTCGCCATTAATTTTGAATTAGATTTTAAATTGGAATTAATCTCATTCTCTATCTCCAATGAGACCTTTCCGTTATTATTAAGTTGGGGGTTGCCTCCCAATGAACCTCCGCCGCCCAAATTCTCAATCACGCCCTCTATCGCTGCTTGCCGAATCGACGCAGATTCCTTCGATTTTTCCGGTGACTCTGAAAAATCATCGTAAATTAGCACGCATGCCGGGCCCTCTATAGATAATCTTCTTGATCCACCAGTCCAACTAGATTCTTCCTCTTCCTCCGAACCACAATGATTTCCCAGGTTGCTATCTTGCATCCAATTAAACTCCTCAACTATTTTAATCTTGAAGGGGATTCCATCTATTTTTGCTGTGAAACTTAGGTTGATATCATTCAAGAATGATGCTGAAACAAAGACCCTGACCACATGTAATCTATTTTTCTTTCGGTGTCCTCGTCAAGTTTCACAAAATCCCCACCTTAGGACAAGCCAAATTGAAAAACCTAGGACACAAAGCGTGTACTAGAACCCCAATCCAACGTGTCCAGATTTTTCTACGTTGCTAATGTCAGTAGCTTTCCAAGGACGTACCAATGCGAACCAATACTTCACCCATTCATTCATCTCCTTAATGAAATTGATTAGGACAGTATCACTCAGATTTTGAATCAAAACAACGTTATCCCCTACATGAATGAGTCTAAGTTTGTTCCCACATTCACTTTAGATCTCTAACCCATGTTCTTCCTAGGAGAACTCTGGTTTTAATAGCCCCATAAACAATTAGTCAACCATTTCCTTTCCTCCATAGTTGAATCGAAGATGATATCCGGTTTCTCCATTTCTTCCTTCCTTATCACTTATTTCTGAGTAGCCGTAGTATCTCTATAAGACTTGTCTGGCTAACGCTCTCCAAGATTCGCTTCAAAAGAGATCGGGTTGCTAGAATTTTTAACACTACCCCAGGCATACATTGCACTAAACACTCTCAACTTGTAGTTATCAATCCACAGAGTGTTGAAGTCAAGAAGCATGCTCCTCATATCTTTCTCTCTATACGCCGGAAATCTTACAAAACCAAAAGATTTTCCTTCTTTATCGCGTTTCTTAGAGCAAAACACATCCACCACCTCGCCTACTTCACTGAACTTTTTCCTCAAGGTCTCAGTCGTGCAATTCTCTGGAAAGTTTTGAAAGAAGAAAGTCTCAGTATCCTTAACGAAAGGGTCGGCATTATTACGGATAACGCGGTAACCAATCTTCTCTACCTGATTCTAATTTATCCATCGTCCGAGGTTAGGGTAACGGTTAGGTTTCTACCTCACCGGTTGTCTCTCAGAAAATGGTACCCTACGAACTACCCCACCCTCTTCTCTCCCGCTTTTTCTCTCTCTAAACATCTCTCTTTCAATTAAACACCCAATTAATCACTATAAGATGAATTTAGACACCAGTTTCCTTTCACTTGTACACCAACTCCAAAGTCTCGCTTATAATTCATCCTACATCTTCTCCTTTGAAACCTCTTTGTTCCCAAACAGTTTTGCATTCCCCGCTTTCGATGGCAGTCATGTTCCACATTCTCAAAGATAAATTGCCAATATTTTTCCTTCATTACCACATATGAAACTACTAAAGAGGTGTAAATTTTCTACAAGTAAAGAAGGTAAAGTCGTTACGATCCCAAGCCACTTGCAACAATTCGTCCAAAACAAGTATGCCACGTGACACTCGAAGAAAACATATCTTACCGACTCATTGTATTCTCCACATAAGACATCTTAAGTCGTCATTATCTTCTAGCACATTTCTCCTATGTAAGTTCATCCGAGTTGGCACCCTTTCTCTAATCACCCTTCAAGCATGAATCACCGTCTTTGGAGGTGCGATTTTGTTCCATACTATCGCACATTCTTGTCCTATTTTCTTGTCTAGAGTGCTAGTATCCTCCAAAAACAGTCATGCGTACACTTCTTTTGTCGTGAATCTTCCCTTTGTAGAAAAACTCTATCTCCAAATGTCAGCGACTCCTTGCTTCATTTCACACCTGCTAACAACAAACATCAAATCATTTAGAATAATTCCCCCTCTCCATAAGTACCTGTCTCCAATCCCACGACCATCTCCACTCGCCCTCCCTCCACTCATCCATTTCCTGGATCATACCTCCCTTGTTTGCACAAAAATTATACAATCTGAGAAATTGGTATCTCAAAGGTGTCTCTCCAACCTAAACATCTTCACAAAATAGTGTTCCCCCCATCTCCTACCACCTTCTCCATTCCCCCGTCACTCAACTCTCCCTTGCACCCCCCGTTGCTTTTAAAACTTCACTCCACCACATGCTCATCTTACAACTTCTCGTCCCCCGCTCTCCTCCCCCTTTCCCTAAGCCGACCCGAATTTTGACTCTATGACTCTTGCCCAAAGACTCCCTCTATTATTGTAAAATTTTCCAAAGCCATTTACTGAGAAGAACTCAATTAAAACAATCGAGATCCCTTACCCCAAGCCCAACCCTATCCTTCGATTTACACACCGATTTTCAATCAACCCTAGAAGTTTTTCTATTACTCTCATCCATATAAAATAAGAAGGTCTTTTTGAATCATCATTAATTCACTTAGAATTTATTTTTGGAACACAGTAGATGGACAAATAGTACACATGTAAAGAAGAAAGTACTGAATTAATCAAAGTCTCTCTCCCCCTATTAAGATATAGAGCCTTTCCCACTTCTTCAACCATTTCTGAATTTTCTGCACAACATACGACCACTCCGACACTTTTCTAAGAGTAGTTCCCACCTTAAAGCCGAAGTAGTGAAAAAGAATGTTCCCACCTTGCATTGAAGAATTTTGTCCCACTTGTTTAAGAACACTTCACTCACATTAACTCCCATAATAGAACAATTATTCCGATTGATACCAAACCCTGACATGTCCTCCATAATTTTGAGAAATCTTCTAATAAACCAGATGTTTTCCTCATTGGTATCCCCCATGAATATAGTGTGTTGTCCACAAATTGTAAGTGAGATATCTTCACCCCATCTCTCCCAATTTTTGCAGGCTCAAAGAAACTCAAAATCGCTGCATTTGTCATCATAATACTTATCCCTTCAGTTGGTATAAGAAACAAAAGTGGCGATAGCGGATCTCCTTATCTTAACCCTCATTCCAATTTGAACTCTCCTGATGGACTCCCATTCACTAACACTGTTGCATAGGCTGAATATACAAATTCCATAACCCAGGAGATCCATTTTGAATGAAAATTGAATCTTTCCATCAACATCTTCAGATATTTCCCATCCCCTGAGTCGTAGGCCTTAGCAAAATCAATCTTAAAAAAAATTCTAGATTTTTTTTCCTCCTAGCTTCCGCAATAGCTTCGTTAAGGATCACGACTACATCCAAAATATATAGCCCCCCAATAATGGCACTTTGGAACTCCGAAATAATTGACTTGAGGACTCTGCTCAACCTTCTGGAAAGAAATTTTCAAACAAGTTTATGTAGTTTTTTTTTATTAATTCATGCTATTGGAACTTAATAAATATAATACAAACTATTATGTGAATGATATTTACGGTAAGTATTACCGTACATGAGCAACAATTTACTAATATCTTATATTAAAACAACTAATACTTTTAGTGAAAGTAACTAATACCACTTCAACTAACATCTTTAGTGAAAACAACTAATACCCTTCGAAGCTATATCTTTAGTGCAATTAATTGATAACTTTGGTTTAATTTACTTATACCATTCAAACAAGTTTTCACAATGAATATCGTTCATACACTACAAAAAAAATGTGGATTAACGACCGATTTTCGGTCACAAAACAGGATTTGCGACCGATTTAGCAACCGATAAATGTCGGTCGCTAAAACGCGGGTAGCTAATTTAGCGACCGTCTTTTTAGGTCGTCACTAATCAGCGACCACCACCGGCGGTCTCTAATATTAGCGACCGCCTCAGGTCGGTCTTTAATCCGCCCGGGTATGATCCGGTTGGATCATGGGATTTGTGACCGCCTCAGGTCGGTTGACTTGAAGCAATTGTACTAACTTCTACTAGTCGCTTACCCGCAAACGAACGGATTCACTATAGTATCAGTAAGTATAACGACCAAGTATATTGTACCCAAGAGACAGTGTATATGCGAATAGATCCCTGAAGATCTACGCGTCGTAATTAATATGAGTGTATTATTTTTGGATTTTTTAAAGATTAATTAAACTAAACTCAATTATCCTACGAATGCAAAAGGAAAATTAAACTAAGTAACAAAAGGTATGTTTTCAAATATGAGGTGGTGATACTTAAGATAGGAATCCCTACGTATACTAACGGAGCAGGTACATAATCAAAGTAATCGTGACAAACAAGAATTAACCTAAGTATAAGAATGCAAGGTGAAAGCTCAAGATTCTAAACCCTAATACTTTACCCTAACACTCGACTTCACTAATCTACTAACGAATTACTAGATTGTGCTTAATTAATGAGACCCTAATTTAACTAAGGTGATGCGGTCGTCCTCCTTCGCTAAACCGGTAGATGAATTAACCTTTCCTAAACTCTCTCGTTAAGTCTACTTGTTGTTAAAGAGTGATACGGTCGTCCTCTCTCTAACACCTTTCGAACAAAATTCAAGAGCGAAGTCTAGATTAATTTTAAGAATTCATTAACCAAGAGAATTAAAACCTAACGTCACAAGTTACTCTAATTACGTACCCACAACCTACTTCTACGAGTTCATCCTACCCTAAGCATGCAAGGGTTTTAGCTAGACATAGATTTAACGTAAACAATAACAATTAGACAAGTTACTAACATGAACATGGTAATTAAAACGAAGAACGATCGAACATAAACTGGGGTTTTAAGATATAAAATAATACTTAAATTAATTGACAAAACGAGGTCTCAACGTATTAAAGAAGAAAAAGTTATTAAGAAACGAAACTAAAATGGGAAATCGTAACGTGAATTCGTAAGCAAAAACCTCAAAACCGTAAAATTAAACTTGCTTGTCTCTTCTCTTCCTTCTCTCTCTAAAAATTCTATGTAAAAATGATGTAGTGCGTTCGGGATCCTTCAAAACGTGTTTGGAAGAGTTATATATAGGCACGGGTCGAAACGGGAGTTAATGGGCCGAAAATAAGCATCCGGAGGCAAAAATCCGAAGTTGCTCGAGCAAAACGCTCGAGCGGTGCCGCTCGAGTAGTGTAGCTCGAATGACACAATCGCTCGAGCGGTTCCGCTCGAGCCGGTCGAGCGCTGAAATTACACTGTATGTTTTGGGCGCTCGAGCAATTCGCTCGAGCGGTGGCGCTCGAGTTGCTCGAGCGCAAGAAAAGTTCTGTACGTCTTAGGCGCTCGAGCAATGCGCTCGAGCGGTGGCGCTCGACCTAGTCACTCGAGTGACTTCCAACTCATCCCAACTAATACTTTTCCTCGTCCGCACTAATACCAATCGTATTTCTTCAATATCTTCTCATCCGGGCATCCGTTTGAGTCGATTCAAAGTCCTACGAACTCCATTTTTCGTCCTCTATTCACCTATGAGTATCAAAGAGACAAATTCATCAATGTGTAGAAATAATGCTCAATTGACTCTCAATACTCGATAAAATCGACCAAAACTAGGGCGTTTCTAGCTACGAATCATGACAATTTCACGCCTAATCAACCCCCCCAAACTTACCATATTGCTTGTCCTCAAGCAATGAAATAATAAGTCAAGTGAAATTGTTAGGGATGAGTAAAAAGATCAATCATGCAAGCTAATGAACTCAAGCTTCAAAAGTCAATCACCCGTATACTCACTCACTTTCTTTTATCGTACTCATGCAACAATAACAAGGAACACCAAGATCAATCATGGATGTGCACTCAACGATGTGTTTCGCTCCCTCACAAGTGTATAACAATGATCAAGGGACTCACTCAAACAATCAATCACACAAATTGGCAGCCATAGGCTTGTAAGTGCTCTTAACTTCGACCGTACTCTAGAAATCAATGCCGAATCAAAAAGGACTTTTCTCAAGGTTGTAATGTAGGCTCTTTGGACAGGTGGGATAACAATATGGTAAAATGACTAAAGTGAATGGAGAATAGAAAATCAAACTTTGGCACTTCGACATTAGGAACAGAATACTTCAAACATATTCAATCAACAAACTTTCAATTCCAATTCTCTCAACACTTCAATTCTTTTTTTTCTTTTTCACTCTTTCACTTTTTTTTTTCAATCCTTCACTTTTTTCTTTTTCACACAAACACATGAGCTCATTTTTTTCTTTTGCTCATTCTCAATTTTTTCTCTTTTTCCCACATCTCATAACTTCATCACACCTTCTTCTCATATTCACTCAACAAACAACCTTTTCCTTTTTCAACTCAATTCACTCCCTTCACATTCACACTTTCCTATTCTCCACTCAAATTGGACAAAAAGGCTTAGGAATTGGAATAGTGTTCATATGTGCTAACAAATAAAATAGGCTTTAGGCTCAAAGGGGCTAACAAGGGATCAATGTCATTGGTAAGGAAAATTTTGGCTAAGTGACTCAATTAAATCAAAGATGGCCTAAAATCACATTCGGCATATCAAACTGGACACAATCAAGAAGCAAGAGCACACACAAGTTCTAGCATCCTCTAAGGTGATGATTCACTCACAAACGAAGAGATTAAATCATGCATTTAAATCTCATAAGGCTCAACTCTCACGGCTTTCACATCCATGCTAGTCCTAGTGAATTCTCACTCTCATCACACAAGCACTCAAAAGAAAACTCATAGGCATACGGGTTCTCTCCCTAATCAGCTCAAACTCACATACTTACACAAAGGAATTTTCAACTCACTCTCACAACTCAACTCTCCTCACTGAGTCATACTCAAGAATCAATAATAAGCATTCTAGAAGAGTTGGTAAGCATGAAATCATCAATCAACAATCAGAGCAAATCGAAACGAATCCCTTATAAGTTAAAAGACTTCCAATACAATCCCATAGAACATGCACTCCACGCAAACACTACAATTCACACTCAAAAACAGAAATAAATAAGAAAAGAAATGAAAAAGAAAAGAAAAGAAAAAGGAAAAGAAAATTGGGGGCATCCCAGGACTCTCAAGCATCTGGAGGTGGTGGTGGCCGGTAGCTAGGGTGATCAGATCCTAAGTGGGAGACAAAGAGTGCCTCCATCCAGCGTTTCAAATCTGAAACCTCCGATCGAACACCTTGAAACTCTCCTCTCATACTAGAGGCTTCCGTGTACCACTGATTTTGAGTGGTGCGAAGCTCCGTAACATCTCCCCTCAAGCCCTGAATATCGGTTCGCATTCCATACCACTCCATCTGGCTCGGGTACCACGACTCTGGAGTCGGTGCATCAGGTGTCCCAAACTCCATCTCTTGAGGTCCTTGACCTCCTTCACCCACATCAGCTCCTGCCTCATCAGCAGTGTTTCCTCCTTCTTCGTATTCTTGTTCTTCCTCTTCTTGCAAATCCGCTGCTCCACTCGATCCGGCACCACTCGTGCCTTCTCCTCTGCTCCTCTTAACAGGCCTAACCTCCCGGAGTCCCTTGCCATTGATCTCAGATGTGTACTTAGCACCTATAGCGAGGTGCTGCTCTCCGTTCATCCCAATGTTATCCTTCTTCATCCCAACCAACATCACGAGCTTCTTGTTCGGCAGCGGGAACAAGCCATCGTCATTATATCTGATGCAATACTTACCCATCCAGTGTTCAAACATCAAAGTGTTATTCATTTGCTCAAATCCCAAGTCCATGCCCTTGCAAGGACCCGCACACGGCTCGAATCCGAGGTGCTTCATCAAAACTGAAATCAACCCTCATCCTTGGATCTTCGAGGTTCTCGTTCCAAGTTTAAACGGAGCCTCATAATGGTGCTCTAGGAAATCCCTTCCAAAGTCATGGTCCTTTTTGTTCAAAAGGCACCAGATCCCATAGAGTTGTTTGCTTGTCACCGTCCCCGTCTCAGACCGGGCATAGATCGTGTTCCCCAATATCCGCTCCAAGTATCTAATCACCGGGTTTTGGATAGCCGATGCTCTCGCGTACTGCCCTTTGTAGTCCCCAGCCATGCCGCCCGTTATTTCCTTCCAAAACACCTTAGCATTGTATGCCTTTAACTCACGGTTGGGTCGAGATAGGGCTGGGAGCCCGAATGCGAGGTTGACAACTCCCACCTCGTGATATTGCCACTCATTCTAGTATTTGAATTTGAATGAGTCAGCGCCCGTCTTCTCCACTGTGGCGAGAAATTGTTCCACCAAATCGGCGTTAGTCTCCATGTGTAGCAACATATCGAAGAACTCGGTCATGTTGTTCCTGGTGAATATTCTTCGTATCTCCTCCTCAATCCCTAAGTCCTTCATAAAGCTCACCACGGGTCGCCGGGTCTTTTCCACCTTCCCGGTTATGAGGCTCCATCTGTAAGCGATGTACTGCCAATCATTTTGATAGTCCAACCCTCCCCATCTCGAGGGCAATAAACTCTTCTGCCTGAGCTCGTCCGTGAGTGCTTTCAATTCTTCGTTGCTCAAGAGTTTGTTTTTAGGAGCCATTGTACCTAACCATGACATAGCAAGGATTTAAGCAGCATTCTTAAAGTTCACAGCAGTTTAACACTCATTCATACTCAAGCATTTCCAAGTAATTCATCTCAATTCGATTCAACTCACAATTCATGCTCTTCTCAAGTTCAAAGCAACACTCATTTCAAAGCATTAAATCAAGTTCAAAGCAATTCACAACAATTAAACCATGTTTTTCGTTCAAAGTTCTCAAGTATTCAACACTTAATTCCTCCATTTCAACCCAAAAATGCCACTAACTAAGTCTATCATGAAGTAACATTACACAAACTATGTAATTTACATGCTCAAGACTCAATTCATACTTATTTATGCTCAATACCTTCTCAATTCACCAAAATTTCATCTCAACATGCAAAACCCATTTCTTTTCTCAAATTCCTACTTTCTCACACTCAAAATTTCACCTATCCTACTCATACAATTCCAAAATTGAGAGTGAAATAAGCAAACCCATAGCAAATCATCAACATTCCTACATAAGGGATTAATAAACAACGAATTTTACATAAAAATCCCTAAATTCTCCACTCTAACATGAACCCTAGTTCATATGCCTCAAATTACCCCTAATTCAATCCTAAACTATGAATTAATCGGCAAGGGATAGAGATTGCATACCTTGGTTGAGATCTATGGAAGATTACGTGAAGAATTTGAGCAAAAACGAAACAATTCGTGAGAAAACGTGCAAAGCCGCCGGAAATTGCCCCTTTTCGCACCTCTCAGTGTGTGTAAGTGTGTGAAAATGTATGAAAGGGGTATTTATAGATGGGACCAAAATATGGGTCAAACCCGTGACCCGCTCGAGCGATTCGTTCGAGCGGTCGCGCTCGAGCGTGGAGCTCAAATGATACATGTGCTCGAGCGCTCGCGCTCGAGCTGCTCGAGCGGTGAAAACGTTCTGTAAGTTCTGGGCGCTCGAGCAATGCGCTCGAGCGGTGGCGCTCTAGCTGCTCGAGCGACCCAAATTTTCAACTTCATTTCTTAACGTTCAACACTCGAAATTTCCATCCGAACCAAGCTCGAACAATTATCACACTCAACCAAAACACGAACTAACCTGAGAACTCCTCGATTTAAGTCAGGTCTCTCATTCGACCGAGGAGTTGGGGTCTCTTCCATACATGCAAATCACCAATCCAATTCAAGTCGAACTCAGCACTCTCACTCAATTCGACTCAACGACCCTCAAGCATTGATGTTTTCGAAAAAATTTGACCAATTTTTCATAGAATTTTGTGTACGAACCCGAAGTACGAATACACACCCCCCAAACTTTGTTCTTGCTACGCGATAACAAAGTTTGAAACGAATGAGTACGTAAGAGTAAGTACACAAAATTCGTATGAACTCGATTCCCTACCAATGCAAAATAACGAACGAAAAGAAACATCACCCCCCAAACTTCGACTTCGCAAAGAGGTCGACGTTTGGGGTTCGGTTACCTCTAACTCCAAGAATCGAATGCTTTCCTACTTGAAACGTGCTCAACTTCATGACTTTCCTCCTTAAGCTCTCTTTCTCAGAACTACACTCCACGAAACAAGCCTACATCAAAATTCTCAACAAACAAAGTTAACACTTACGATTCCCAAAAACTTCTAAAGATAAACAAAACACATAAAAGCAAGTAAAAATGGGTTGTCTCCCATTAAGCGCTAGTTTTAAGGTCCTAATGCCGGACCGAGCTCAAAGGAGCTCACAGGACTTGAGACTCTAAAATACTTCCCTTATTCTCATAAGAGAAGTTAAAGAATTTCTTCACTCGATGCCCGTTCACCATGAATTTATGTCCATCTTCTTTCTCGACTTCAAGGAATCCACTCTTGTGCACTCCCTTCACAATATACGGCCCGTTCCACTTGGACTTAAGCTTTCCACCAAACAGCTTCATCCTCGAATTGAATACGAGGACTTGATCACCCACCTTGAATTCCTTCTTCTTCAATCGTGCATCATGCCACTTCTTCGTCTTCTCTTTGAAAATTCGGGCATTCTCGTAGGCAACGTCTCGAAACTCCTCCAATTCATGCAGTTGGAGTAATCTCCTCTCACCAACCAAGGCACTATCAAAATTCAGCTTTTTGATCGCCCAATATGCCTTGTGCTCCAACTCCACGGGCAAGTGACATGCCTTTCCAAAAACCAATTGATATGGAGACATACCAAGAGGAGTTTTGAAAGCTGTCCTATATGCCCAAAGTGCATCATCCAACTTCATTGCCCAATCTTTCCTACTTATGCTAACCGTCTTCTCAAGGATCTCCTTGATTTGACGATTTGAAACCTCTGCAAGACCGTTAGATTGAGGATGATAAGCAGTAGAGATTCGATGACTTACCTCGTATTTTGACAGCAGCTTTTCCATCCATTTATTCACGAAATGACTTCCCCCATCACTTACCAAAGCTCTTGGAACTCCATATCTTGCAAAGATGTTCTTTCTCAAGAACTCGATGACCACTCGGGAATCATTCACTCGAGTTGGGACAGCTTCAATCCACTTCGAGACATAATCAACGCATACGAGGATGTACAAGAATCCATTGCTAGGAGGAAATGGACCCATGAAATCAATCCCCCATACGTCGAATATCTCGACTTCCATGAACACGTGCATAGGCATCTCGTCCCTCTTAGTAATGGAGCCGAACCGTTGGCACTTCTCACACCTCTTAACCCATTCCATGCAATCTCTCAATAGAGTTGGCCAATAAAAACCAGATTGAAGGACTTTTCTTCCGGTCTTCTCTCCACCCAAATGTCCTCCACATGGCAAGGTGTGACAATGCCTTATGATATCACTCCATTCCTCCTCTGGCACACACCTTCTCAACACGTGATCGATCCCTCTTTTGAACAAGTAGGGGTCATCCCAAATGAACTCCCGAACCTTCTTCAAAAATGCCTTCCGATGCACCGAGTCTATCTCAACGGGCAACTCACCACTTGCTAAATAGTTAGCATAATCTGCAAACCAAGGTGCCTTCCCCTCAACTCTATACACAGGGATTTCTCCTAAACCAAAGAGCTTCTCATCAGGGAATTCATCGTTCACCTCTCGATCCTCCACAGTGTTCTCCTTGGTGAGCTCCAATCTCGAAAGGTGATCGGCTATCACGTTCTCGCATCCCTTCTTGTCTCGAATCTCTACATCAAACTCCTGGAGCAACAAGATCCAACGAATGAGACGGGGCTTTGCATCCTTCTTACTCATAAGATACCGAATCGCCGCGTGGTCCGTATATACAATTGTTTTCATCCCTACTAGGTAGGGTCGAAATTTATCAAAAGCATACACGACCGCTAACAGCTCTTTTTCGGTCGTAGTGTAATTCACTTGAGCAGAATTCAGCATCTTCGAGGCATAATAAATAGCGTGAAAACGCTTCTCACGAAGTTTCCCCAAAGCAACCCACATTGCATAATCGCTAGCATCACACATTAGCACGAACGGGCTAGACCAATCCGGTGTGACGAGTATCGGGGCATTCACCAACGCTTCTTTCAACCTGTTAAAAGCCACTAAACACTCATTAGTAAACTCAAAGACGACTTCTTTTTCAAGAAGTCGCGAAAGGGGTTTAGCAATTTGTGAAAAGTCTTTGATGAAACGTCGATAAAAACCCGCGTGTCCTAAGAATGACCGAATCCCCTTCTCGGTCGAAGGTGGTGGAAGCTTCTCGATAGCAATCACTTTCGCCTTGTCCACTTGGATACCTTTCGAGGACACATGATGTCCAAGAACAATACCTTCTCTTACCATGAAGTGACACTTCTCCCAATTAAGCACTAAGTCCGTCTCTTCACACCTGCTTAACACAACTTCAAGATTGATTAGACATTTATCAAACGACTCCCCGTAAATGGAGAAGTCGTCCATGAAAACCTCCATAATCCTCTCAATCAAGCCATGAAAAATTGCCATCATACACCTTTGAAAGGTGGCGGGTGCGTTACACAACCCAAACGGCATTCTCCTAAAAGCAAAAGTACCATAATAGCAGGTGAAAGTTGTTTTCTCTTGATCCTCGGGGGCTATCATGATCTGATTATACCCCGAGTACCCATCTAAGAAACAGTAATACTCAAAACCACCTAATCTATCTATCATTTGATCAAGGAACGGTAAAGGAAAGTGATCCTTACACGTTGCCTTGTTCAACTCTCTATAATCAACACATACACGCCAACCCGTCACTAATCTAGTGGCTACCAATTCATTAGACTCCATCTTGATCACTGTGGTACCTCCCTTCTTAGCAACTACGTGTAACGGACTCACCCATAGACTATCAGAAATAGCAAAAATCATGTTGCTATCTAACAATTTCAACACTTCCTTATGTATCACCTCTTGAATGACCGGATTAACTCTACGTTGATTTTGCACTATCGGTTTTCTACCCTCTTCTAATCTAATCCTATGCATGCAAATCAAGGGGCTAATCCCCTTAATATCCGCGATCGACCATCCTATAGCAGATTTGTGCTTACGAAGCACCACTAAAAGTCTCTCAAGCTGATCATCGGATAAAAGGGCAGATACAATTACCGGATATTTGTCGGTCTCATCCAAGTAAGCGTACTTGAGGTGGTCGGGAAGCTGCTTCAACTCCTTCTTCGCCTCCAATGGTGGCGCCTTATCGAACATCTTCTCGAAAGTTGACTCCTCGGCTTCCAAGTCATCCTCATCCTCCACTTTCTTCAACTCCAAGAACTTGACGTCTTCATTGTCTTTCAAGCTGTCAAAATAATCAAGATTATAAGAATCATAAGACAGATCGTCAAGAATAGGATAATCAAACTGATGAACATAGAAAGAGCAAGGGTCTAGAAGTGTGTCTTCAACACAAGCATCCGTGATGTCAATGAAGTGGCAACTCTCATCTCCCATGGGGTATTTCATAGCTTCGTAGATAGCTATCTTCACTTCTTGATCATCAACTTTGACCGTGATCTTCCCATTCGCTACATCAAGCACCATCCCGGCAGTAGCTAGAAACGGTCTTCCCAAAATCAGCGGGACATGCTCATCCTCCTCCATCTCGAGTACTACGAAGTCGGCGGGGAACACGTGATTCTCCACCGTCACTAGAACATCCTCCACTACTCCTTGAGGTCTCGTAATGGACCTATCAGCAAGCTGGAGTGTCATCATCGTGGGTTGAAGCTCAACTCCCTCCAACTTCTTGAACAACGAAAGAGGCATCAGATTAATGCTCACCCCGAGATCACACAAAGCTCATTTCTTGATCCCGTTCCCGATATCGCAAAGAATGATGAAGCTCCCGGGATCCTTCAGCTTAGGCGGAAGCGCCTTGTGCACCATAGCACTCACCTCGTGGTTCAAGTGCACAAGCTCGGGTCCATCTATCCTCCGTCTCTTTGCAATCAAGTCCTTCAGGAACTTGGCGTAGTTCGGCATCTGTTCCAAAGCATCATAAAAAGGAATGTTAATATGTAACTTTTTAAAAACATCAAGGAATTTAGCAAACTTCTCATCAAGCTTCTTTTTCATGAAGCGCTGTGGATATGGGACAGGTATCACAGATTTGGGTACCCCCCATTCATCTTTCTCAGTTTCTTTCACTTTCTCCCTTGCTTCCTTTGCCTTTTTCCACTTTGGAATTCTCTCAATCTCCTCAATCTCCTCATCAGGCACTTTGCTCTTCTGGGTCTCATCCATATCTTGACTCTTATCATCACTTTTCATCTTGACTCCTTCCTTCTCAACCTCAACTCCATCACTTTGAGACTCTATCCCTTCTGTCTCAACTTCTTCTTTGAGCGTCTCAGAATCAGCAGGCATCTCGGGACCATCATATTTGGTCCCACTTCTCAACTCAATAGTCTTGCAATGTTCCTTTGGGTTATCCTCGGGCATTGACGGATATTTGCCAGGCTCTCTCGGCTGAGACTTTGCGATCTGACTAATTTGGTACTCGATAGAATTGAATCTTCTGTTGTTCTCTTGCTGAACTCGATTCCACTCGATGTCTCTCTTCTGGAGTTCTTGATCTCGATGATCGCCTTTCTTGTGCAACTCTTTCACATCGTACTCCAAAGAGGACAATCGCTTGCTACCTTCCTCCACCTTCTGAAGGATCGCTCTCAACATCTCCTCGGTTGATGCTCCGCCTTCTCCACCAGGAGGTTTAGACCCCGGATCTACACCTGCAGGAACAGTAATACCCGCTTTTGGGTTAGCATAAGAAAAATTCTCATTTTTCCTCCATGTGTTTTGAGGAGGCTGTTGGCCTCCTTGATACCCTTGTGTGTTCCTCCATTGATTTTGAGGCGGCTGTGGGCCTGGAGGTACAAATGGTTGACCATAAGAAGGTCTTCCATACTGGTTTCCACCTTGTGGATACCCCCCTTGTGGGTAATTAGGCCTTCCCATATAGTTGGCCTCTTCTTGCTGACTCGTGGGTGGTTCCACTTTCTCGCTTGCTGCTACATTCCCTCCAACCAAGTTCTGCCCCATCTCAAGGTTGCTGATCTTCTCCATCATAGCCATCAACAGCTTCCTCGTACCCTCATTCTCCTCCAACTTGCATACCCTCTGAAATTCTGGATCCTCGTTCCATGCACCAGCATTCGTAACAATATTGTCCACGATCTCTCTACACCTCGCTACCCCTTGGTTCAGAAAGGCTCCACTTGCACATGCATCTAGGTGGGCTTGGCCAGCCTTGCTGGCTCCACTGTAGAAGAACACCATAATGTCTCTCTCGTTGTACCCGTGCTGCGGGCACTCGATCAACATATTTGAGTATCTCTCCCACGCTTGGCGTAAATCCTCTCCAGACTTCTGGCGAAAGGAAGAGATCTCAATTCTCGCTTTAATCGTTCTCGATGGAGGGTAGAATCGCTCGAGGAACAGACGCTCGAGCTCGGCCCATGTGTTAACACCTCCCCGCGGGAGCGTGTTATCATACCATTCCTTGGTTATTCCCGTAAGAGAGAATGGGAACAACCTGAGCCTTTTGGCATCTTCAGACATGCCATTGTAATTGAAAGTAGATGCTATCATGAGGAAACTCCTCAAGTGAGTGTGAGGGTTCTCCTTATCAACTTCCTCCTTGAATTGGTTCTCGGTAAGCAACTTAAGAATTCCCGGGGAAATCGAGAAGTTGTTTGCCTCAACTGGAGGCAATGCCACTCCATCGTAGTACCTTTGCAGTTGTGCCGCGAACCTGCCCCAAATTGCCATATTCTGATCTGCGTTCTGGGGCACAGGCTGAGGAGCGACAGGTGGTGCTGGTATGTGTTGAACTGGAGGTTGTTGGTACACAGGAGGTTGGTTGTAGACAGGAGGTGGAGGATACGGGTATGGTGGATAAGGGTATGGTGGGTATGGGTAATGTTGGTATGCTGGGTTGTGGAAAGGGTTATTTAGGTTTTGTGGGTAAGCAGGGTTGTTCAGAGGATTTTGGACAAGATTCTGAGCTGGATTGTTTACATTTTGTGCACCCGGGTTCTGGCTCTGACTATCCACGAACTGGTCTTGATTTTGACCACCACTCCCTCCAGAGCCATCAACCCGGTCTACTGCCTGATTAAAATCGTTGGCAGCATCGTCCAACTCATTATTGAGATCCATTGGTTCCTTCCCTAAGTCGGCTGCGTTCATTCTTCTCAAGTAAGCTCGGTTCCTTCTGGCTATTGTCTCAGGGTCCAACGGTATTCTCTCTTCGCTCGTATTGCCTTGTGAGCGTGTTTTCATAAACCTGACACACTAGCAGAAGGATCAAAACGCAACTGCCGAATAAATAAAAATAACAATAAGAAATAAAAACAGAAAATAAGCACCCACTACTAACTACTAAGCTATCGACAAGTCCTATTCAAAAAGCATATAACGCCATCCAGGGCAACGACGCCATTGACTTGAAGCGATTGTACTAACTTCTACTAGTCGCTTACCCGCAAGCGAACAGGTTCACTGTAGTATCAGTAAGTATAACGACCAAGTATATTGTACCCAAGAGACAGTGTATATGCGAATAGATCCCTGAAGATCTACGCGTCGTAATTAATATGAGTGTATTGTTTTTGGATTTTTTAAAGATTAATTAAACTAAACTCAATTATCCTACGAATGCAAAAGGAAAATTAAACTAAGTAACAAAAGGTGTGTTTTCAAATATGAGGTGGTGATGCTTAAGATAGGAATCCCTACGTATACTAACGGAGCAGGTACATAATCAAAGTAATCGTGACAAACAAGAATTAACCTAAGTATAAGAATGCAAGGTGAAAGCTCAAGATTCTAAACCCTAATACTTTACCCTAACACTCGACTTCACTAATCTACTAACGAATTACTAGATTGTACTTAATTAATGAGACCCTAATTTAACTAAGGTGATGCGGTCGTCCTCCTTCGCTAAACCGGTAGATGAATTAACCTTTCCTAAACTCTCTCGTTAAGTCTACTCGTTGTTAAAGAGTGATGCGGTCGTCCTCTCTCTAACACCTTTCGAACAAAATTCAAGAGCGAAGTCTAGATTAATTTTAAGAATTCATTAACCAAGAGAATTAAAACCTAACGTCACAAGTTACTCTAATTACGTACCCACAACCTACTTCTACGAGTTCATCCTACCCTAAGCATGCAAGGGTTTTAGCTAGACATAGATTTAACGTAAACAATAACAATTAGACAAGTTACTAACATGAACATGGTAATTAAAACGAAGAACGATCGAACATAAACTGGGGTTTTAAGATATAAAATAATACTGAAATTAATTGACAAAACGAGGTCTCAACGTATTAAAGAAGAAAAAGTTATTAAGAAACGAAACTAAAATGGGAAATCGTAACGTGAATTCGTAAGCAAAAACCTCAAAACCGTAAAATTAAACTTGCTTGTCTCTTCTCTTCCTTCTCTCTCTAAAAATTCTATGTAAAAATGATGTAGTGCATTCGGGATCCTTCAAAACGTGTTTGGAAGAGTTATATATAGGCACGGGTCGAAACGGGAGTTAATGGGTCGAAAATACGCATCCGGAGGCAAAAATCCGAAGTTGCTCGAGCAAAACGCTCGAGCGGTGCCGCTCGAGTAGTGTAGCTCGAATGACACAATCGCTCGAGCGCTGAAATTACACTGTATGTTTTGGGCGCTCGAGCAATTCGCTCGAGCGGTGGCGCTCGAGTTGCTCGAGCGCAAGAAAAGTTCTGTACGTCTTAGGCGCTCGAGCGGTGGCGCTCGACCTAGTCACTCGAGTGACTTCCAACTCATCCCAACTAATACTTTTCCTCGTCCGCACTAATACCAATCGTATTTCTTCAATATCTTCTCATCCGGGCATCCGTTTGAGTCGATTCAAAGTCCTACGAACTCCGTTTTTCATCCTCTATTCACCTATGAGCATCAAAGAGACAAATTCATCAATGTGTAGAAATAATGCTCAATTGACTCTCAATACTCAATAAATTCGACCAAAACTAGGGCGTTTCTAGCTACGAATCATGACAATTTCACGCCTAATCATCGGTCGCTAATCTTATTTTTAATAAAAATATTTTTTATTTTAAAATTTACGATTAGCGACCGACCCGCGTCTATTGGGGTCCGGGGGGGACGCAAAACACTGAGTCACTGACCCACTAACTTATATTAGGCTAGTCATATAGTATATAAGTCCATGTGAGGCTTGTAGAAATCAATGGGCAAATATGCGCCCAAGGGGAATCGAACCCACGACCTTCGGGTAACCCGGAGGAGGTGCAAACCACTAGAACACATGCTATTGTTGTTCGTTTATTTGCATTTAATTGTATATAACCTCAAATTGACTCCCTTTTTTATATATATATATATATATATATATTTACTAACTTTATTTTTATTTTGTAAATTTAATATTTTACACTAAAATAAATTATTAACTTATTCGTTTTTATGCATTTAATTGTATATAACCTCAAATTGACTCCCTTTTTTTAATTCATCAAATTAATTTCTTTTTATTTCTAATTCATTTATATATATATATATATATTTACTAACTTTTATTTTTATTTTTTAAATTTAATCTTTTACACTAATATAAATGATTAATTTATTCGTTTTATATATTTAATTGTATATAACTTCAAATTGAGTCCCATTTTTTTTAAAGTTCATCAAATTAATTTTTTTTGTTTCTAATTTATATATATATATACTCACTAATTTTTTTATTTAGTAAATTTAATATTTTAAACAACTATAAATTATTAAATTCATCAAATTAATATCTTTATGTTTTTAATTCATTTATATATATATATATTTTTTTTTTTACTAACTTTTTTTATTTTATAAATTTAATATTTTACACTAATATAAATTATTAATTTATTCATTTTTATGCATTTAATTGTATATAACTTCAAATTGAGTTCCTTTTTTTTAATTCATCAAATTAATTTGTTCAATATGTATCAATTTTTACGAAACAATTTAAATTTTTCAAAAAAAAAATTCTAGAATATTTTTTTTTGGTCATTTTGACCAATTTAAGGATTAGTGACCGCCAGAGGCGGTCGCTAATTTGCTGGGTACTAATGAATATCACCCGTTTTAAAAAAAATGAGTCAAATTTACCGATTTGCGACCACCACCTGGCGGTCGCTAATTATAAAATTGAAATTAAAGGCCGCCTTGTCGATGCTGATCGGGCGGTTAAAAATAATTGGTCCTTTTGACCGACCTTTGCATTAGTGACCGCCTAGGCGGTCTCTAATCGCACAAGATTAGCGACCGACTTTCTTAGGTGGTGGCTAATTAGTCGTTTTTTAGACCGATTTTATAGGCGGTCGCAAATTTTTTTTTTTAGAGACTACCGGTCAATTTCGATCGCTAATATATGATTTTGAGACTGATTACTAGGCGGTCACTAATATCGGTAGCTAATCCGCATTTTTTTTAATGATATAATACCTACTCTAAAAATAATTATGCAACAAAATATTTCATGCACTTGATCATGACTCAAGTGTATTTTTAAACAATATTAATTATTTTACTAAAAATATTAATTTCTTTTAATTGTACTGATATATATATATATATATATATATATATATATATATATATATATATATATATATAAAAGAGTGTCACTCTAATTTAAAAAAAAAAGTGTTACTCTACTTAAATATGCGGGTTGAGGTAAAAAAACGAGTTCAAATGTGAACTTTCCATGCTTAAATAATAATTCAAGTAATTAAATATACAATATTAACTGTTTCATTATAAATGTACCCTCTTTATCTCGTGATTAATTCATTCACTTGATTGATTTGTTTATTTTAAAATTATCTGCACACTTTAAAAAAAATTGATTTATATGCACACTCACAAAAATATGCACACATTTATTTATATGTCACTATTTTACTAAAAAAAATTAATTTTCTTTAAAAAAAAGTGTCATTGCAAATGTGCGAATAATCTAAAGAAAAAAGGAGTATTAATTTTCTTTTTAAACTTGGTATTTGGACCAACTAATTTGGGGGACTCATAACCCACTGTCCACTAGGAATTAGTCTCAAGCCAGAGCAAAGTTCACGGGTTCGACATCAAACCTGAAGAGAAACATACTTTTAAATTTTAAATCCTCACCACTTTGAGTTTCATGGTAAAAATGTTTAATATAAATTAGTAATATCGTAGTAAAAATTTATCTGTGTTTCATGTTAAAATTTGTGTAAAAGACTTAGCTAAATTTTTTTATAAGAGTGATTAGTCTGATTCGATTGAAGTTAAATTTTAGAATTATAAAAAAAGAAAAAATTAAAAAAAGAAAGTTAAGCGAACTACACAAAGTTACCATGATTTTTTTAGTTTCTAGCACCACCTTTCAAAAATAAAATAAATTACAACTCCTTCCATCCAATTTTTACTATACTTAATTATTTTTCTTTACTGATATCATTTGTCATATGTTTGAAGGAGTATTATGGGGTATTGTAAGGTCCATTTATAAATAAATTGATTGTTTATGAAAAATATTTGTATTATATTTTTTTTTATAAATAAACACTTTATTTATAAATGAACCTCACTTTATTTAATAATATCCTTCAACATATGATAAAAATAATATATTTTTAAATAGATATAGTAAAATCGGATGGAGGGAGTAATAGAGCAGTGATCTTCTCAGTGAGGTGAGAAAAATAGTTTTTTGGTCCAAAAAAAAAATTAACTTTTCAATTTGTTCAAATGAGACCAAATTTGGACGATTCAATAAGTTACGGGACCAAAATTGAATAGTTAAAAATATTAGGACCAAAATTGGACACCAAACAAGTTAGTAACAAAAAATTATTTTTTCGTATTCATTCATTTTTTTTCTTTTCTCACCTTATATATATATATACATCAAACACTATTTAATTAATTATTGATGACAAGCATGAGAGTTGTTCCAATCTTATAATTTCATATTATACTCCAAAATAATCATTGTAATAATCATTTATATACTATTGGTGGAGACGAGATCATGATAGCGATTTGGAATTATTTTACGAAGATATGGAGAATCAAAATTTATATGAAAATTATTAATTTATTATTTTATTTACTCTATCGAGATTTAAATTCTTAGTTAGTAATTAAAATTTTATTATTAGTATTTTGTGGGAGCTTTGTAATTCACTTAAATAATAATTATTGGAATTGAAAAATATTTGGTTTTTCTTTTTCATGTTTTATAGATATTTTTCAAATATTTGTATTTATATCAATGAAATTAACACATTAATCGTCCTTTATATTCTGGATAATCTCAAAATTAATGGAATTTACATTATTGTATCGACTATAATTTTAAAGTACAATATTAATTAAGAAGGTGCATAAAAGTTGTATTTTGGTCCCATAATTTATCTAGTGTCCAATTTTGGTCCCATAATTAACTTATTAAATCGTCCAATTTTGGTCACACTTGGGACCAAAATTGGACGATTCAGCAAGTTATGGGATTAAAATTAAAAAGTTAATTTTTTTGGGATCAAAATTGGACACTAGACAAGTTGTGAGACAAAAAAACTACTTTTCTCCGGTGAGGTTTGATGTAGTTTCGCGTGTCAGCGAATACTGTTGAATTAGCAAGATTTTCTTAATGTTTTAATTTAACTATAATTCCTCTCCAGTCAACTCTGGCTAATTAATTATTTTTAAGATAAAAACTTTTGTATACTAATTAGCGTGAACTCTTTTTATTTAAATATTAAAGGCATGCATACTTATTATCACTATTATTTACACAGTATAACTATTGAGTATATGAAATATTATTATTTAAAAATTAATTTTATTCTTAAATAATAACATTTCATGTACATAATAGTGTCATGCATGAATCTGAGTTTACTAAAACATATTCTATTATTAATCTACTTGATTCCGAAGTACACTAAAAATTGTTCCAAGCCAATAAAATGACGAAGTCTCATATTCAATTTAATGAAATAGACTTTTTTGGTCCAGGAAAGAATTTAATTTCATCTAAAAGTTCGAATTTATAAAGATGTGTAAAATTAATTCATTTAATGCGTTCTTTTATACTCCCCTCATTCATGGGTCGAACTCAATTTTTGGCTCAATGAGTGGACAATTTAAAAACGGGTGGAGTTGCTCTCAACGAAAATCGAACTTAGGATCTTTGTCGGAGCGTGAGCCTTTTGACTCTGATACAATAAAAGAATTATATCTCATCTAAAAGTTCGAACTTGTAGAGAATTATGAAATTAATTAATTTAATTATTTTCCTTTACAGTCCACCACTTTAATTTTTTTTGGTTTAATTATAATGAAAAAGAGTGGGTAATGTGATTCACATGATTCCAAACTTATTGATGAAGAATTTCTTGATAAGCACAAACGAAAACAACCAACTGGTAACACGCTGGAAACACTAATCAGCCCCGAGAAAGAAACTCAAATAAAATAAATCATTCATGTGTAAATGTTTGTAATTAATTAAAATCAATACTTACAAAAGAAGGCAGCAAACAAGAATAGGAAACCGCGCGCGTCTAAGTACAAAGGAAGGTCGGTTTCATTTGTGATTACTTTTTGTCTTTGCCTAATTTCCTCTGATTCGTACATTTTTTTTTTTAAATGGTGGAGAAGTGTTCGACGTTTAAGCCAACCTTGTGACCCTGTATTCTCCAATCGTTTAATTTTATTTATTACAAACGAGGTGTGAAACTGTGAGTGTATGCCCAGAAGAATTAAAAGTATTCGCAGAGATACTTTGGATTGTTATTCAATTGATTATTTAGTAATAATGTTTTTTGTTTCCCCAGATTTCCATGCACTCTTCCACTTGTACTTACACGCCCAAACCCTACTCAAGTCTACAACTTCGATTACTTCGTCTATAGGTTTATATACAAATGATTGTACCACCTTTGTCCCAATTTTATTTTCTCGTTTGACTTTACACGAAGTTTAGCGTGATTGTTGAATTATAGTATTATAAAATGAATAAAATTATTTTTTGTGAGGTGAAATTTATAAAGGTAAATGCACTCTATTTCTATTTTAAGAAATGTGAAAGTAAAATTAGAACAGACCTTTTTGACAAATAAGAAAATATCACAAAAATATGTCTCTTACTAATTTCTAGGGAAAATTGCAAATTTGGTCCCGTGAAATTTTTTCAATAACAATTATGGTCCCACGTTCTTTTTTGGTCCAATTTTTTGCAAATTAGGTCATTTCCATTAATTTTTTGGACCAAAGCTGCAATTTCGTGGGACTAAAACTGCAATTTATACATTATTTTGAGACCAAAACTGCACTTTTCTTGGGACAAAAAATGTCGAATAAAATTACGGGTCCAAAAATGTCAAAAAACAACCATTTTTGCAGACCACCTATTCTCATGGGACAAAAAATACAATTTACCCCTAATTTCTACTATACTTATATTTTAAAAATATCATAAAAGAATGTAATAGTACGTTTCATACGTGGAATGGTCTTACCAGAAATATATATGGAATACTTTCTCAAGTTTCACTTGTTAAGTTTACAAGTTTTTGTCTTATTTCACTTGGGTTGTTCAAGTTACACGCAGTAAAATTCAAATACAATTAAAACGGTATTATTATCAAATTAATATTAGTATTAGTATCTTATAATAGGACAACTAATACCGTAAATCAAGTTAAAAAGTGAAAATAGTTCTCCTCTTGCAATGTGAGAGGCTTTAAAGTTCATGTTGCTGATTGGCAATATAAATAATTAATGTGAACTTGATTTTTGTATGATAAGTGTATCATTTGGGAGAATAGAATAGTGCATAGATGGGTCAACTCAAATGCAGTTATCTGCCTATTTTATTATGTGGATTAAGTCTCTAAATTTTATGCAAAGAAAGACTAAACAAACACGAGACTATTTTGATTAGTGTAAATAGTCCAATAATATTTATTTTAATACCTCGGCCAGTATGTAGGGCTGTGCTTTTAAAAGCACCGTCAGCGTACTGTACGGTTGAGAATACAGTCATATATATTCTTATCAAAAAGGGAGAAAGGGAATTAATTTGGACATTCACACATTACTTAATTAATTATGGAGACAAACGGTCTAACACATACTAAGTGGTGTTGTAGGGGATCATAGTCTTTAGATTTAGGTCAGCATAAGGAATATTATTGAACATGCAACAAAGTTACTTTTCTGTGGTTTAATTATATATACAAGTTGGCATATATCTAAATCTTAAATTAATAAAGCATCCATTGAGTTAATATTAGAGATGTTAAATGCGTTATATATAACCTTTTAAGATGATTGTGGTCAGCTTTTTATTATTAATTTAAAATTTTATTTTCAATTTACCTAGATGGCTGTCTTAATCGTTAGGTTTTTTAGCATCTATATTTCTAATTAACAATTTCTTTTTACTATTGTACCAAGAAATCATGGAATGCACATGACGATAATGATGCTTGGGTAGTAAAGATCAAATTAAAGGGACTGACACTCAGATTTAAGAGGTAAGATCATATCAGGGGTACTGTAATAATTAAGGGTTAATTATAAATAAAATTACAACTTTTTCGCAAATTACAATATAATCTAAACTTTTGATTTTTTGTAAATAAAACTCCAACTTAACATTTGGTTACAATTTTAACCAAAATGTAAATTTCAATCTGTCCAAAAATGATGATAAATTATGTATTGTCACCCAAATCTATCTAAACATATTAATACTATTAATTATTCATTGTCAGGTAAATGAAACATCATTTTCGAAAAAAATATTATTATTTTTTGGTTCAAATTGCAAACAAATGTTAAGTTGAAGTTTTATTTACCAAAATTCAAAAGTTTAGATTAGATTGCAATTTGCGAAAATGTTATGATTTAATTTGCAATTAACCCATTATTCAATGGTAATAACCACTTTTTACTAAGTAGTTACAAAATAATTGAACAAATGCCCAAAAAAAGGTGAACATAAGTGAGAGAATTTCGCTCATGTAAAAGTCCGAACTTGTAGAAATGTGTGAAATTAATTCATTTAATTATTTGCCTTACACTCCCCTTACTCATGGGCCGAACTCAACTTTCCCTCTTTGGGGAGACTCAATGAGTGGACAATTCAATACGGGTAGAGTTGCACTCAGCGGGAATCCAAACCAAAATCTTTGTCCGGGTGTGAGCCTTTTGGATCTAATACCATGAAAGAATTTTGTATCATCTAAAAATTCGAACTTGTAGAGAAGTGTGCAATTAATTTATTTAATTATTTCCCTTACAATAAGTAATTTTTTTTTAGTATTGTATTAATTATCTTGTAAATAGTGGTTTGATATTGTACCATTTGGTAAACGCCCCATCAAATGTAAATGTGATAGTTAATGAAAATTAAAAAAAAAAAAGTCAATTCACCTCCATCTTTGCACAAGCTAAGCTAACACACAATATAATATATATATATATATATATATATATATATATATATATATATATATACAAAATTTATTAATGTGACAACTAAATGACTATGTATATTGTAAATTGGTTCATACATAAATTATTGAAATATATTAGTTGTTCTTAATAAAGAGTATTAGTTGTTTGCATTGAAGAATCTTAGTTTGTTTTCATTGAACAACTAAGACTCTTCAATGAAAACAACTAAGACTCTTTTGTGAAAACAACTAATATCCTTCAATGATTCATGTATGAACCAATTTCACTCTATATTTTGTGTTACTAAATTTCCAAAAAAAAAAAATATCTGTAATGGGGATTGCCTACAACATTGCCTACAAAATTTTCTAATTATATAGATATTTTCATTCCTTACATAAAAAGAATTTGTCTATTGAATTTTCATAGACAAATTATATAAATGTAGGTAAATTTTTGTAGAAAAATTGTTTGTAATTAAATAACTATTAATTTTATTTTGTAGATAAATTATTTATAGGTTAGAGAATGAAAATGCCTACATAATTACAAACATAATGAAAATGTCTACATAATTAAAAATGTTTGTAGACAAGTCATAGAAAATTACACTACCGAATTTATATTTTAGAAAAAATCTATAGGCAATTTTTTTGTTCTCATAAGGTAAATAGTTACAAGAACTTAAAATAAGGAGTATGCATAGAGTGAAATTGGTTTATATATGAATAACTGAAGGACATTAGTTGTTTTCACTGAAGAGTATTAGTTGTTTTCACTGAAGAATATTACTGGTTTACACTAGAGAGTCTTAGTTCATTTTCACCGAACAACTAAGACTCTTTAGTGTAAATCAGTAATACTCTTCAATAAAAACAACTAATACTTTTCAGTGAAAACAACTAATACCCTTCATGGATTTATGTATAAACTAGTTTTACTCTATACTTTGTCTAAAATAAGTTATAATCATTAATCCATTTCTTATCCCACTTGACCACTGGGTTCCTCATTTTAGTGAGTGACCCAGGTTCAATTCCCTTTGGGACGAATTAAGGAAGTTATAAGATTGTTTAGAGAATTCTTGGTATAAAAAAAATTAACCCTTTTTTTTTTTGAAAGGCATTAACCCATCTTTTATTAATCTCCTCATTCTCTATAATTATTATTTATCTTCAGTTATTGCACTAATATTTCCGGATCAATAACCATTTTTTCTCTTAACTTATTTTGAAATTAGATCAATTTATCAACAATGTAGCTATAATTTTATTGTAATTCACTACTTAACATTTTTATTGTCATTACATCGAGGAATTTAAAATAATCGCGTCCTCTAACTTTAATATTTAAATATAAGAGTCAAGAAAGAATATATACGTAGAGCAGGAGACAGCTAAGTTTGAACAGTAAGACTTCAATGTTTGCGGCCTGCCGGGTATCCAAAGAAAGCATGCTACTTCACTCGTATTTTGCTTCCTTCCCTCGAAAACTTCCTCCATCCAATAATAATAGCTAAAATTTTATTTAAATATATTTTATATGAAATTATCTCATAACATAAAATGATGGAATAAAATATAAATTAAATACAATGTATTAATATTAATGTTAATTTTTGTTATCGTATATTATGATGAGTCTGTCTCACACAAATTTTTATCATTTCTTTTGTCATATAAACTAAGATATGAATAAAATTCATAATCAATTCATTTAGTTTATAGCAAACTTGCATTTTTATCTTTGTTCATATAAAATTATGAAACTAAATAGAGTTATTTTGTCAAATTAAATAAGACATTCTAGGAAAAAAGATACTTCCTCCGTCCCATTATTATTTGCACACTACCTTTATTTTCGTGTTTTATGGAGCGAATTGTTTATTAGTATTTGGAATGATAAAGTAACTTTTAAAGTAGAATATGATAGATTTATCTCTCCTCTATTATAAAATGACTTAAAAATTAATTTATCAAATTTTAAATACTAATAAAAAATTCGCTCGTTAAAGCACGAGATAACAGTAACTGTGCCAATAATGGTGAGACGGAGGGAGTATAATTAATACTCATCGGAATACAAAATAAACTTGGCATTTTAAAAAAGTAATTTTGTCTATTATTGTTAGATCGAGGAGTATTAATTTTTCTAAAACTTATAGTATTAATTGGAGATCAATATACCTTCATGGATGGAATTCAATTATATATTAACCTCGTACATACCAACTTCTTATATATAGTACTTCAACCACAACCCAAGTACTTCTGGGACATATTTAACAACTTAGTAGTTTAAGGATCTCACTCAATCACTTCCATCTTCAGCAAAACCCCAAATCCCCAATCGCATCTCAGTTCATCAATTAAATCTCAATTCAAGTTACAAGGATAAAGTAGTCATTTCAAGTATCTGACATTCCTTTCCTGCCCTTTAAATACTCTCTCCTTGATCTCTTGATGTGGACTAACTCATTCTGAGACTAAAGTTCATATTCTCATTATTCAATTTTCCTCCAATATTAATTTTTTTTCTCGAAAAAAATAAATAAATAGTTAAATGGAAGACCAGGATCAGGATGGAGAAAGAGGGTCGCACTCGCAGGTAAGCCGCGGCTCGGAAGCCGCCGAGCCGGTTCGGTCGCGGTGGACCCCGAAGCCGGAGCAAATCCTCATACTCGAGTCCATTTTCAACAGCGGAATGGTGAACCCGCCCAAGGACGAAACCGTCAGAATTCGGAAGCTTCTAGAGAAATTCGGCCCCGTCGGCGACGCCAACGTCTTCTACTGGTTCCAGAACCGCCGCTCCCGGTCGCGCCGCCGCCAGCGACAAATCCAGGCCACCCTCGGCGCCGCAGCCGGCGAAGCTCAGCCGCGCGGCGGTGGCGCCGATATTTATTTTGATGGTAATCTCGTGCCTAATCCCATGAATAATTATTTGATGAGCTCAGTGGGCCCGGGCTCTTCATCCTCGTTCGGGCTCGTTGGAAATGATGCTACTTCTGATGGTCTTCTCTCGTTTTCGGGTGGCCCGGCGTTCTTTGGGCCCCCGGATACTTCCAATATGCTGTACCAGTCTGGTAATTAACTAATTATCTTTTCTACCACAAGCCATACCACTTTTAAAGTTCAATACCTAAACCCTAGCTAAATTCAAACGATATTACACGCGGGTTTATTTAAAAGGAAATATAATTAATATTTACTCCCTCCGTCCAATTAGAATATTATCATGAGTTATATATTCGCCCACGAATTTTAATGAATATTAATAGTTTATGTTGGTAAATAGAATAGTACATTGTGTAGGTGATAATAAAATAGTATAATGTGTATGGGGTATGATTCCAAAAAAGGAAAAATAGGAATACCCATAAATAGTACATAAATTGTCAAATTGATGGAGTGAGTATATATAATAATAATCCTGTCAAAAAAAAAAAAAAGTATATATAATAATAATGAAATTGAGCATGAATATCATGGATTTGGATCATGTCCTTATGATTGTCCTTTGCAGTAAAATTGTACGATTGTATTGTATATTAATCTGAACATAATGCAACATATATAATATTATGTCATGGAATAAAAAAGTGTATGTTAATATTGCACAGGATGATTTTATACTATACAAAGTCAAATGTGAAATTTATTGATCAATATAATTCATGTGTTACTGCAGGATCAATTACGGTGTTCATCAACGGAGTGGCGACGGAGGTGGGGCGGGGGGCGCCATTGAACATGAAAGCGATGTTTGGAGGGGATTACGGGTTGGTTCATTCGTCGGGGGCGGGAGTAGAGGTGAATGAGCATGGGTATGTGGTGCAAACCTTGCAGCATGGTGAAACCTATTTTCTGGTAATTTATTCATTCATTGTATAATGATTTTTTTAATTTATTTTGCATCAAGAATTTAGGGAACGTCAACCCCCCCCCCCCCCCCACCCACCCCACAAAACCTTATTTACTCATGTGATGTGCACTGAATTCCATTACCACCGTCACCCTTAAATTTATCACTCTCTCCGTTGTTTTTATTTTATTTTATTTAATGGGAAACTGAAATGGATTAATTCTAATTTTCACAATATCTAGTCGCCACATTTTTTTTTATAATTATGATAACTATTGTAAAACGATGCCACCAAGTTAATTTATAATCTGCATTTTGAATTACTGTTGCGAGTTACAATTATTAAAAAATGATGTTTTACTATACTTCTTTAGACCTCCTCCCGTGTCTCAAGAGTATAAGTACATGCACCGAATAATCATTTCCATCATATTTATTTTTCAGGTTCCAAGAAATTCTTGAGTCTTATGTGGAAGCTTCGTCCAGCTTTAGAACTTGGAAACACAAATTAGCTGTTTATTTTATTTATTTTTTAGTTTAGAATCATAATCTTGATAAGTTCCTCATTATCTATCATTGGTTTTTTTTTTTTTTTTTCCAAATGTTTTTTGCCCTCTCAAAATTATATTTTTGCCATTTAAACAAATCTACATATTCGGCTGGTTAATTATTAACCATGTGAACGTTTTGGCGAGTTTTGCTTCGAAATATATTATTATTATTATTGTTATTGTTAGTGTTATGATGATCATCATCATCTTGATCATTTTAAAGATGACGAGTTAAAGAGGTTGTGGTGAATTTAATTGAGTCATTAGTTAGATGGTTGTAACTTGTACTTAACTTTTGTTAAAATAAAATGAGGATATTTATTCTACATCGATCGGATGTGAAAAAAGGAATGAAGCTTTCTAATACTATTTAAGAAATTTAATAAGTGTTTTAGATATAAGTACGGACTTTAGTTTTGAGTTTATTTTACGCAAAATCCTTTTGGTAAGAAATGTAAAAATTATGTAGACTTGTAATAGTATAGGGGTGTCGAATAAGAGAGATAGTGGTAGAAAAAATATCGAAAATACCGGTATACCGTGCTTGCTGAACCGAAAAATACTGAAAATACCGATTTTCTCGGCATACCAAGATTTTCGCGTGTTTTCGGTACGGCAACGGTAATGCTCTTTCAATATTTTCAATATTTCGGTATATATCGAAATACCGAAAAAATCGGTATTTCGGTATTGTTCGGTATTTTCAATAAAACATGTAACGGTATTTCGGTATTTGCGGTATACCGTAATTTCAGTATGAAAGGATGTACTAAAATTTTCGGAATGGACCGGTATATACTGATACCATTAAAAAATTCGGTATACCGAAATTTTGGTGTTGGTGATCAAATTTAATTGGGTGGATTAGTGACTGTTTTAGTTCGGTTTAAGATCACCAATCAATTTTGTGTGATTGATTACCACTGTAAATGATAAATCGAAAGTTTGGGTTACGAAATCGTAGTTACGAAAGTCGAAATCGTATTAATTTCGTATATGCGTGCGTTTAAGTGTGTGTTTTAGGAGTATTTGTGAATTTGAACTTATATTTCTCAGCTGGAGAACAACTATTTATAGAAGCTAGCAAGCATGGGGTGTCTATGACTCTTGGTCTCCTTAGCTTGCATGCTGGACAAGTGTCCTTTGACCTTTGTTTGACCTTATCTAAGCTATATCTTAGTTACAAAGTCTTCTTTGGTCTTATCACGGACTCATTGTTGTTCGTCCAGGTCGGCTTGATTGATTCAGTATGGTCTTTTAATCAAACTTGTTCGCCTCTGGAGGTCATGGCTCGGAAACTGTTCGCCTTTATATTTCGTATAGATAGGCTTTGGGATCTTGATCCTTTGTTCGTCCTCATACACCTCTCAAGCTGGCAGATGCACCATCTATCATAATGTTGTTCGTCATTATTGACTTGGTGGAGGGTCCATATCTGATCTCGGGTCTTAAAACCTGCTCACCGATGTGTTGTTCGTCGATATAGTTGTTCGCCACTTTATACACCACCTGGATTGATTTATATATCCTTAATCCTTGTTTGCACAACAATGATTGATGTTCGCCTATCAACAATTGCCCCCTATCCTGACTATACGTTGCCATGGACGAGCATCTTTGGGCGAGCAACAATAGTTAGGATACTAAACTGACGAGGATTGGGACGAACATCATTGAACTAGGCGAGCAAACTGATGGTCCGCCGTTTCGTCTCCCCAAGGTCTGGGGGTTGTACGAAGATGACGTGGGCGGCATGATTGAGCGCCGCCCACGTGCGATCAATCCCGAGGTGACGCGCCCCTATATTTGTTCGTAGACCCCTCAACTCCTTCTCGAATTCGCAAAATGGCCCCGTTTTCTTTCAAATTGGCCCATATTTTGCTGGAAATTACAACTTGTACCCCTTTTTTTGCTGGGGTATAAATAGAAGAGGGAAACAAATATTTTTCCACTTCTTCTCCTCTTGCTACAATGCTCCGTCGTCTTCTTCCATTCCCGGCGATCTCAAGCTTTCCGGCGTCCATTTCTCCAGCATTTCGCCTCCAACTTTGAAGTAAGGTAGTTATTCCTCTTATTTTTCTTTTCCTCCATTCTTTTCCTTCGCCATTTTCGATTTTTTTCACCCTCGCCGCTGTGGGGAGAGGTTGCGCCGCCGTGGGGTGATTTTGCGCCGCCGTCGTTTACCCAAAACTGCCATTGGAGACCCAAGAAACTCACCTTCACCCTTCATAAACTTTTCCATTGAACTGATGTCCTCCCATTCGAGCAACCACAACTCAGAGGAGGCTTTGGATCCCCTTTTTCCGATCGTGCCGTTTGTCGAACATCCACCATTTGAGGTTTCCTCAGATACGCACCCTGACGTGGATTCGGTGGTTCGATCAGTGGAGGATTCTGGTGCTCGCCAGTCTGGCGAAGAGATTAGGGAGGCCGTGAGCAGTACATCCGACGAGCAATCTTCCTCGAACTCTGAATCTGAGGAAGATCCAGAGTTTGACGAGGTTACCCCTGAATTTCTGGAAGGGATAGGGTTTCCAGACCCTAAGATGCTCGAAAATAAAATTCCCACTAGTGTTTCTCGCCCATTCGATTGGCGAGCATACTCTACTGAGTATGCGAACAACTTTCCTCGCCCCCCGCGTCAAGTTTTGGATTTGGTAAGAACCGAGTACCAGGCGAGCAGGATCAGAAGTGTTGTTCACAAAGACGAGCTCAACCTCATCCGGGAGGCATATCAAATTCCCCATGACATCTTCATGTGGGCTCCTAAGAAGAAGGAAAGAGTTGATCGTCCTCCTCCGGGGTGTACGGCGATCAACATAGACACACTGATCGTGGGGTTAAGGTTGCCACTGCCTCCCGTTGTTGGTCGCTTTCTAGAGGCGACCAACTTAGCCATCACCCAAATAACCCATATTGGGTGGATGAACCTGCTCGGCATCATGGGCTTGTTCGCCCTGGTGGGATACATCGACCGCATCACCGCCGAGGAGGTCAACTACTTGATGACCATCACCAAGTGCCTGAGAGGCGAGGAATGATATTACTACTTGAAAGCCTAGACAGGATTGAAACTGGTGGATGGGGTGCCGAACAAGATTCGGGATTGGAAGGAGCATTTCTTCTTCATTGGGGGCGACTGGCGAGCATCTTCTGGCCCACACGGCGGTGGTGGGCACATGTTAGGATATAGATTAGATGTTTTGAAGATGTTAAAATAAGAACTTGTAATAGGACTAGCTGAACCTGTTAGTCAGCTACAGATTAGTCTTGGTCTAGAATAGGTCTTTGGTTAAGGGGGAAGAAATCTGTGCAGACCAGATGAGGTGACCAGAGGAGGTGACCAGAGGAGTCTGACCAGATGAGGTGACCAGAGGAGTCTGACCAGATGAGGTGACCAGATGAGAGGTGACCAGAGGAGTCTGATCAGAGGGGGTGACCAGATGAGAGGTGACCAGATGTGGTGTCCAGATCAGAGCAGAAAAGTCACCAGAGCAGATGAGGTCCAGAGGAGTCTGACCAGATGAGCTCTGACCAGAGGAGTCTGACCAGAGGAGTCTGCCAGAGGAGTCTGACCAGATGAGTCTGCCAGAAGACCTCTCCCAGATGAGGACCAGAGCAGAAGTGTTACCTAACCAGATGAGACCAGACCAGAAGACCCCAGACCAGACGAGTCCTGACCAGACGAGGGAGGCGGATTTGTTCACCCACTTAGAGGCTGCGTGTAATCTGGAGACGAGGAAATTTTGGAGATCATTGATGGAGAAGAAAGCAATCTGGAGAGTCAACTGATGGAGGATTTGATTGATTGATTGAAAGTCAACTAATCAATCATATAATCAATCTTTGATTGATTATATCCCTCCAATTATGGTTGTTTGAATTGCTAGTTCCCAACGGCTAGTTAATTCACAACTATAAATAGGAGTGCTTGGACTTGTTCAAAACAAGAGTCGCGCGAGAGCACACAACAAGAACACACGAACTCTTCCAAACACTCACCTTGTTCATTAATGTTTATACACTCTTTAGGAGTTTCAGTTGGATCTTATAATTAACCTGTTCATCTTGAAAGGTTGTTGTAAGTTGTTGTACGAAGGAGCTGGTACTTCGCAATTCCAGTGGTTAGTGAGTACGTTGGTGAGAGAGAAAGTCCCCTTTGGAGAAAGGGAGAGTGGACGTAGGATCATTATATCCGAACCACTATAAATTCGGTGTTATTTACTTTTCTGCAATTTAGATTTCTGCAATTTAATTTTAGTACTTAATTTATAAATTGGGTTTTCATTAAAAATAAACTCAAAACGCTTTCCGCTGGATAACCATTTTGGGACCAACAAGTGGTATCAGAGCAGTGTGTCCTACAGACCACTGTTTTAAAATTATCTCGGTGGTCACCAGGGCAGATCCATTTTTTTTAAAACCCAAATATTTGTTGTGCTAACAAATTTTGCAGAAATGGGCTCAAAGAGATGCAGTAGAAGAGACACCAGGAGGTACTCCAAAAGGAGCTATGCAGATGAGGAAGAAGAGGTTTCCACTTCTGATTCATCATCCAATTTTGGACCAGACGAAGAGATATGTCTTATGACAGAGGAGGTATGTAATCGAACTCCCTCTTCTTCTTCTTATTCTTCTTTTTCTGAACAATCAGAGGAGTCTTATACGCAAAATATGCTATTAGATCTCCAAAAATCTATACAACTTTGTCAAAAATTGGAAGATGAGAACTCAAAGCTAAAAGCAGAAAATCAGAAGCTTTCACAATGTTTAGGCAACTCAGCTAATCTACCAGCTGAACAAAATCATACACTAGTTGAAGAGTCTTCTGACTTGACAACCAGGTGTATTGAACAAGTTAAGCTGATAGAAAGGTTGGTTGTTGAAAACATTGAGAAAGACAATGAATATAACCTGCTAACAGCTAAGTTTGATGAACTCTTCCATCAAAACAAAATTGTAAGAGAAAGTGAGGACAAACTCAAAATAAGACTGGAGCAGCTGACTACAGCAAGCAATGCTGTGTCACACATAGCTACCTCATCTCAAAGAGAGCATGATAAAACAGGCCTTGGTTATTCCAAACCTGAATCCTCACATGTTCAGAAAGAAGAACAGCCTAGAAACTTTATTGATAAGGGCAAGAGGTCAGCTGACCAGGCAACTCAGCCTAATGGGCAGATGAGTTCTAAAACTCAAAAACCCAAAAGGCAGAGGAGGAATTTTAAGAAGGGTTATACCCAGAATAAAAGACCTCAGCCAGGCCAGCAGAATAGAAGACAGTCTGGATCTTCTCAAAAGAGGCAGAACCAGATGACTTCTACTCACCTGCTCAAGACCTTTAAGTCATCTGCCAGACCAGCTGGAACTTTTGATGGTTCTAGTAAGACTTATCCTTATCAACAAAATTTCAAGACTGTTGCATTAAGATAAGTTATTCCTTCTACTGGACAAGCTCGTAAGAGAAGAAGAGCCTCTAGAAGAAATAACCATGTCGAAGCTTCTTATATTCAGTGTGCTTTTGTGGATATATATGGAAGAAAGATAAGATCACCTGATTTAAAAAGGGATGATCTATTCTTGTGGCTTCCTAAAAATTGTGCTAACCCCCCTGGACCCAGTAGGGTACCAAAAAATTGATTGCATGCATATACACAAGAAGACCAGCTGATGTTTTTCCCCAATATCAGCTGAGCATACTTTGAGGGGGAAGATCAGTTGACCCAGCCTGCTAGAATCTCTATTTGTTATTTCAATATTTTCTTGTCTTGTTTTATTTAAGTTCTTTCAGTTTTAACATCATCAAAAAGGGGGAAATTGTTAGGATATAGATTAGATGTTTTGAAGATGTTAAAACAAGAACTTGTAATAGGACTAGCTGAACTTGTTAGTCAGCTACAGATTAGTCTTGGTCTAGAATAGGTCTTTGGTTAAGGGGGAAGAAATCTGTGCAGACCAGATGAGGTGACCAGAGGAGTCTGACCAGATGAGGTGACCAGATGAGGTGACCAGATGAGAGGTGACCAGAGGAGTCTGGCCAGATGAGGTGACCAGATGAGAGGTGACCAGAGGAGTCTGATCAGAGGGGGTGACCAGATGAGAGGTGACCAGATGTGGTGTCCAGACCAGAGCAGAAAAGTCACCAGAGCAGATGAGGTCCAGAGGAGTCTGACCAGATGAGCTCTGACCAGAGGATTCTGACCAGAGGAGTCTGCCAGAGGAGTCTGACCAGATGAGTCTGCCAGAAGACCTCTCCCAGATGAGGACCAGAGCAGAAGTGTTACCTAACCAGATGAGACCAGACCAGAAGACCCCAGACCAGACGAGTCCTGACCAGACGAGGGAGGCAGATTTGTTCACCCACTTAGAGGCTGCGTGTAATCTGGAGACGAGGAAATTTTGGAGATCATTGATGGAGAAGAAAGCAATCTGGAGAGTCAACTGATGGAGGATTTGATTGATTGATTGAAAGTCAACTAATCAATCATATAATCAATCTTTGATTGATTATATCCCTCCAATTATGGTTGTTTGAATTGCTAGTTCCCAACGGCTAGTTAATTCACAACTATAAATAGGAGTGCTTGGACTTGTTCAAAACAAGAGTCGCGCGAGAGCACACAACAAGAACACACGAACTCTTCCAAACACTCACCTTGTTCATTAATGTTTATACACTCTTTAGGAGTTTCAGTTGGATCTTATAATTAACCTGTTCATCTTGAAAGGTTGTTGTAAGTTGTTGTACGAAGGAGCTGGTACTTCGCAATTCCAGTAGTTAGTGAGTACGTTGGTGAGAGAGAAAGTCCCCTTTGGAGAAAGGGAGAGTGGACGTAGGATCGTTATATCCAAACCACTATAAATTCCGGTGTTATTTACTTTTCTGCAATTTAGATTTCTGCAATTTAATTTTAGTACTTAATTTATAAATTGGATTTTCATTAAAAATAAACTCAAAACGCTTTCCGCTGGATAACCATTTTGGGACCAACAACACATATTCGAACCCACCACCTATGGGAAAATCAAACGTAAGGTCATCTTTGTTCGCCCTTGCATAAAGTTCTAATTTAACTTTTTTTGTTTGCTCGCAGGTCCCCGGTTACTCAAGTGGAACACGGAAGAGAAAGAGATCGGATCTGAGTTCCTCTTTACTTTGTGTTTGGTCGCTCTCCGGAATAAGGCTGAGAGGACCATCGAGTACGTGAACAGACTGAAGTGCAAGAAAGTTGCTCGCTTGTTCACGTACCCCCACCATCTGGAAGCTCAAATTGAGGTGCCCCCAGGTACAGAAAGTTTCTAACTTTCAATATATATCTTGCTCGTCATTTTTTTCTCTAACTTGCTCGCCTAACTCTTTTATTTCATCTTCTTCCTTTTTTTTAGCCGAGCAAGTTACCATTGCCATCCCTTCCTGCTTTGGACTTTTGGAGCAAAGAGTCTTCGAGATGCCGCCTCCAAAGGGAAGGAGACAGAAAGGCGACCCGCCCCCAAAGGTGCTATCGATGACGAACAAGACCGAGGGGGCAAAAGTTGCTCGCCAAGTCGCGCCCTCATCCAACCTTCAATCCTCTCCCCCTCCGGCTCCATTACCCCGTGGCGCCAAGCGCCTAAAGAAAGGGGATGGGACCTTCGTGTCCCAAACCGCTCCTGCCGGGACGAAAGGCAAGGAGAAAGTGGGTCAGAGCCCTGCTCGCCACCACACAGAGGGAGAAGCTGCTCGCCCCCTCTCTACCGAGCCTGAGAAGACAGGCAAGGTGGGCAGGGACTCCACTCCTGTTCGCGGTCCTGAAGATATTACCCATCTGGGTTAGGACGATCGAAAGTTCCAAGAGTAAGTTTACTCTCGCTTCTGCCGAACAAGATTAATTTTTTCTCTACATTTTTCTAAGTATTATTTGTTTTCTTGTTTGCAGATACCGGGCTGACGATCATCCTGGATGAACAAGTGCCTTCCACCAATATGCTTGCTCGAAGACTCCCGTCAACATAAGGGAGATTCCAGGCGACCATGTTCGCATGGCGACGGAGCTGATCGCCCGAGCTTGGACACGACCTCTGGATAAAATTATCTCCCAACAAGGGCTGGCAGACAACATCCATCTTTCCATGATGCATCATGCCAATGGCCTTGTCACGGCTCAGAAGGCAATGGATCAGTTAGCCGAGCAAGAAGAAGCTGCTCACCGTTACGCAAGCACTGCTCGGCAGCTCACAGAGGAGAAAGACGGCCTGGTCAGCCAGTATGAGGCTAAACTTGCTCGCCTCAATAACCAGATCAACGTCTACATCGATAATGAAAAGAAATATCTTGAAGAAATCCAAGGCTTGTCTGGTGGATTGGGAGGCAAAGATGCCTTGCTCGGCGAAGAGAAGAAAAAACTATCTGCGGCCGAGCAGAAAATTGCTGAGCTCGAAGCAGAAGTTGTTCGCCTCAGGGACGTGGAGGCCAACACCTTCACCCGTGAGCAGCTCGAGGCCGAGCTCCAAGCCCGGTCTGCCCCCATCTCAAACTTGGGATACATCTGCGCCTATGCCGATTGCATTCGCATGGCTGACGCGTATGATTTTAAGGACATGGTGGAAGAGATGGGCAAGGACCTGACCGAGTTTCTGGAGCACTATCCCCCGCCGAACAACATCGAGATCCAACTGGGGTATATAGCCGAGTTGGGGGTCAAAATTGACAACCTTGACCCCAGTATCACAATTACTCGTCCACCACCTCAAGTTGATGAGGGCGAGCAAGAAGAGGAGCCGACCGCGGCGGACGAGCAAGCTGAAAGGGAGCAAAAGGTTGCTGAAGATATGGCAAGGGATATGATTGTTGATCCTTCTGCCAACCAAACTCAAAGCCCTTCTCCTGCCGAGCAGCAATAGATCTAGGACTTTGCAATCTTCATTTTGTAATAGCTGTTCATCTTTTGTAGTACATTTCTTCTAGAATCCTTGTACTATTTTTAGGCTCAATGTCTTTTATTTTAATGAAACGTCTTTCTTTTGTTCGCTCATTTTCCTTTTATATGCTAATTGCCTTTATATTTCTATTAATGCTTTTGCAATTATAACATATAATTTTGGGCTTTGTTCGATTTGAACTTTGTCTTTTAATGGAATTTGGGTTTAGCCTTAGGTTCTGCTCATCTTAAAAGACGAACAACCTTTAAGTGGCTTTGGTCCTCAAAGATGGACTTGTACCTCGAGCTTTGGACTTTTCTTTTGACGAAAAACTATATATACATAATGTAAAAAATTTACAAGTGTTATAAGACTGCTCGTCACTAACATGTACAACCTGTCGAACAACTTTGAACACTAACCCAAATCATGCTCGCTTATAATATTTTTGCCGAGCGAAACTCCGTCTAAAATTAACAAAGATGAAACAGCACTAGACTATACAATGTGCCGAACAACTTTTCATTCTATACTTAGCAAAATTTTCAAAAAATTAGGTAAGTTTTTGGTTTGCATTACTTGGTTCACTTGCCCCCCAAGACATTTGTTCGCTCAATCAAGAACTTGTTCGCCTCATTGATAGTACTTCTTTAGATGTACAGCATTCCAGGAGTATTGGGCCGGCTTGCCTTCCATATCTTCGATATCGTATACACCATTAATAAATTTTTCCGTTATACGATACGGGCCCTCCCAAGTTGGTCCCAATACACCTGGAGGTTGGGCGAGCAACTTTCTTAGAACCAAATCTCCAACTCTGAATTCCCTGATTTTAACATGGGAATTGTAATATCGTTCTGCTCGTTGCTTATAGGTAGCATTTTTTAGCTCGGCACTTAATCTCTTTTCTTTTAGCAAATCCATCTCAGTAGCTAGAGCAGAGTTGTTCGCCTGCTCATCAAAGTTGGTCGTTCTGAATGTGTTGGCCTTTAACTCGATTGGTATTACAGCTTCTGTTCTGAAAGCCATTGCAAAAGGTGTTTCTCCGGTGCTCGACCTGGGAGAAACCCTACATGCCCACAGGACTTCCGGAAGTTCTTCAGACCAACTGCTTTTGCTCTCCGCTAGCCGTACTTTTAATGTATGCTTAATTATCTTGTTTACGGCTTCGACTTTTCCATTCGACTGGGGATGATAGGGCGTAGAGTAATATTTTTTTATTCCCCACTTTATACAGAAATCTCTCAACTCTTTCCCATAAAACTGCGGACCATTGTCTGTCACAATGGTTTGTGGAACTCCAAAACGACAGACAATGTTCTTCCAAATGAAGTTGATCATTTTTTGCTGCGTGATTCTTACCATGGCCTCTGCTTCTGCCCATTTCGTATAATAGTCGACTGCCACGACGGCAAATTGAACATTTCCAACTCCTGCTGGGAAAGGACCAATAATGTCCATCCCCCATCTTGCAAATGGCCACGGGCTATAAACCGATACGAGCTGTTGGGCCGGGGTATGAATGTTTGGGGCAAAAATCTGGCATTGATGGCAAGTCTTTGCTTTCTTGATTGCATCCTGGCATAAAGTTGGCCAATAGTAGCCTTGTCTAATAGTTTTGTACGCCAAGGCCTGCCCCCCAGTGTGATTTCCGCATACTCCGGCATGTATTTCTTCGAGTATTGCTCGTCCTTGCCCCCTAGGCAAACATTTGAGAAGTGGAATTGATATTCCCCTTTTGTAAAGTTGCTCGCCCACCAGAGTGTATCTGGCGGCTTGCTTTGTTAGCTTGGCAGCTTCAAAAGGGTTGTTTGGTTTTTCCCCACTTTTCAAGTATTTGACTATACTTGTTCTCCAGTCTTCTTCTTCACTTGCTTGTTCATCAAGTTGTTTGACATTATAACTTCTTGTTGATGGATCATTCATCTTTGTAATTACAATGTTTGCCAACTCTGCGGGTCCTCCGCTTGTTGCTAGTCGGGCCAACGCATCTGCTTGTGTGTTGCTTGTCCTTGGAATTTGTTCAATAAAGACTTGTTCTAACAAGGATATTAGGTAAGCAACAATCCGCTGATACTCGATCATATGATCGTCTTTCACCTCGTATTCTCCTCGAACTTGGTTCACAATTAATTGTGAGTCGCCGAATATTTGTAACCGTCTAACACCTACTGCAAGAGATAGGTGGAGACCAACAATGAGAGCTTCATACTCAGCTTCGTTGTTGGTTGCCATGAAACCAAATTTGATCGTCGAGGTGAATACTTGTCTGTCAGGGCTGATTAGAACTACTCCTGCCCCCGAGGCTACATTAGTTGAAGATCTGTCAACATAAAGATGCCAGGGGTGATCAAGTCCTCTCGTCAAATCTGGTGGGAAGGTTAGTTTGACTATAAAGTCGGCTAACGCTTGCCCTTTGATCGTTGTCCGAGGAGCATAGGTTACCCCGAATTGGCTAATCTCTAGTGACCATTTTAGTAGACGACCAGCTGTGTCGGGGCGATGGAGAATTTGTCTGAGTGGGGAAGTTGTTAGCACTTCAACTTGATGGTCAAAAAAGTATGGTCGTAACTTCCTCACACTCATGACAAGTGCGTACGCCAGTTTCTCGGTTGGAGAGTATTTGATCTCCGCCTATTGCAAAGCTTGATGGAATTTGCCATCTTCCCGTACCAGAACAGAGCTGATTGCCACTTCTGACGCTGCTAAGTACAAGTATAGCTTTTCTCCTGGGACGGGTTTGATAGGATTTTAACATCTCCCAGTTAGTCTTTAAGTTGGTCGAATGCCTTTTGGCAGTTGTTAGTCCATGTGAACTGTCCTTTCTTGATGGCTTCGAAGAATGGACGACATTTGTCCCCCGATCTAGATATGAACCGATTCAATGCTGCTAGGCATCCCGTGAGTCTTTGCACTTCTTTTATCAAACGTGGTGGTTGCATATCCATGATAGCCTTGACTTTTGCTGGATTGGCTTCAATCCCTCGTCGACTAACAAGATAGCCCAGGAATTTTCCAGAATGGACTCCAAAACGGCTCTTCTTCGGGTTTAGCTTCATATTGTAATGTCGAAGAATATCGAACACCTGGGTCAAATGCTGAAGATGGTCTTCCTTTCGGGGGCTTTTGACTATGATATCGTCTACATAGACTTCTACCGTATCTCTGATTTGTTCGTCGAACATCTTGTTTACCAACCTCAGGTATGTTGCTCCGGCGTTGATGAGGCCGAAGGGCATTCTCTTCCAACACAACAAGTTTTTCTTCTTATAAAATGTCGTGTTCTCTTAATCGTCTGGATGCATTGGGATTTGATGATACCCGACAAAAGCATCCATGAATGTTAGTATTTCGTGGCCTGCAGTGCTGTCCACCAACTGGTCAATGTGAGGAAGAGGAAAGTTGTCCTTCGGGCATGCTGCATTCAGATCTGTAAAGTCTATGCATAGCCTCCAGGTCCCGTTTGGTTTCCTCACAAGGACTGGGTTTGCTACCCATTGTGGACAGAGTGCTTGTCGGATTAGGTCGTTGTCTAACAACTTCTTTACTTCTTCATTCAAAGCCTGATACTTGTCTGGACCATATTTTCTTCATTTTTGATGGACGGGCCTTTTTGCTTGATTGATGTTGAGCTTATGACAAGCATGTTTTGGATCTATCCCCACCATATTTGCATGAGACCATGCAAAAACATCTAGATGTTTGCTGAGGAACTCTTTCATTCGGGATCTGTAAGGCTCGGGGAGCTCAGGTCCTATGTACAATTCGAGATCCTGACTTTCAGGATTAACTTTGAACGCCTCCAGTTCTTCAACTGGAGTTGCTCGTCGTTTTTTTCCTTTCCAACGAGGATCAAGTATTGGTCCCTCAGGGTTGAAATCATTTTCGATGCTCATGGGCTCTGCTCCCAGGCAAGGATCTAGATCATCTGTTGGTCCTGATTCATTGTTGTTTGTCAACACCTGGCCCTCCAAGTCATCTGATAAATGTTGCTCGTCACCACCCCTTTGTTGTTCGTCAGATGGAAGTTCTCCATGGGTGGTGATGAGTTGTTCGTCCAACACTTGTTCGTCATAGTGTTGCTCGTCAGTATCCATGTGGTCCTCTATATCCATCATGTTCTCGAGTATTGATGGTTCATTAGTAGGATAGCTAGCTGTGGCCTCCATCATGGATACTAATGCATGTTTGGCCTGCAACTGTAGGAGGCATTCCCTGGCCTTTCTTTGATCTCACTTCACTGTGCCTGCTCCGCCTGCTGTAGGGAACTTTAGGCAATAATGGTAAGTTGAACATGCAGCTTTGAATTCATTTAGAAAAGGTCGACCAAGAAACCCGTTGTAGGTTGATTCCTGATCAACGACCAAGAAGTCAACCATTCTCGATATGTTTTTTTCGGGTTCCTCGACCGTTACAAGCTGAACGGACAACCTAATTTCCCCTAATGGGACTGTTACAGCATTTCCGAAGCCTAAAATTCTGTAATTTGAAGGTCGGATGTAGCTCGAGTAGTCTCCAAGTTGATCAAGCGTCTTTTTGAAAAGAATGTTGGTGTAGGCCCCGGTGTCCACCAACAATCTGTGTACCCTGGTCTTCATAATCTTGGCACAGATCACGAGCGAATCGTTATGGGGGGTCAAGATTCCCTCCAAATCCTTCTCAGTAAAGGTCAATTCTACTGTTTGCATAATTGATGGCTTAACCCCCATTGCTTGTACTTGATCGATCGCTCGCAATTCGGCTTTTCTTTTTCGGTTGGAGATCGGTGGTCGTCCATCAGAACATCCTCTCGCTGGTTCCGCGGGTTCCATCATATATAGATCTTCGAGTGGACGAGCAGCAACAGCCGGAACTGGTCGTCCTGGTTTATTATTTTTCTGAGATTGATCATCCTCATCCTCAGAGTTGTTCTCCCGGACTCTCTTTCCGGGTTGCCTCTTAACAAAGTCGGAGAGTTTCCCCTCCTCGTAGAACCGCCAAAGCTGCTTGAGCAAATCTCTACACTCGCTCGTAAAGTGCCCCACGCTTTGATGGTAGGCACAATACTTGTTAGGGTTGAGTTTGCCGGTGTCTTGACGGATTTTCCGTGGAGGGGAGAGCAACTCCTTCTCTTTCACATTTTCATAAACAGTATCGACTGACACTGTTAGCACCTGATTCAACTTTTCCTTGAGCTCCGTCCCTTAAGTGAATGCCTTCATGTTCTTCGGGACTCGATAGCCTGTTGTGCCAGGTTTCTTGTTATTCTCCTTGGGATCAGCTTTGTTCTTCCCCAAGTTTGATTGCAAGGCCTCGTGCATGGAAACGAATATGCCGGCTTGATTTCTGAATTCGGCATAACTTCTTGGGCACTTCAGACGTACCTATTTCCATAGCTTTAATCCTTTTTTCAACCCGGCCATAACGACAACAATTTTCATGTCCTCGCTGACGGGTTCACCTTCCAACAGCACCTTGTCGAACCTTTCCATGAATGCCCGATCTGACTCGTCGTCATTTTGTTTTAGGTCTGACAATCGGTGTTTTTGGGATAAATATGATCCCGCCGTTGAGAAATGGGAAAGAAACTCTCGGCTCAGTTGAATGACCGAGTGGATAGATGCTGGTGGCATCGCCGAAAACCACTTGTGCACCCGGTCCCCCAAGGTTAATGGGAAGTTTCGGTATTGGGTGGCATCGCTGGCTCCCACCGAGACCATATAATCTGAGTACTTTGTTAAATGAACCCTGGGATCAACAAGGCCATCGTATTGGATACTTGCTGGGAATTGGACCTTCTTTTGAATTGGGGCTTTCAGAATGAGGGATGATAATGGTGAGGATGGCAAGTTGGTCGTCCCCACTCCTCTTTGTTGGTCCAATTGTCCCTGCATGCTCTCCACTGCCCTTCTCAGGCTCGATAGCTCATCCAAAGATGCCCCCTGGCTTGGAGGCTGTCCGGCGAGCAAAGGTACAAACCTTTCTGCTCGTCGCAGTCCCTCACTCGGAGTGGGAAAATCCTGGAATTGCTTTCGAGGGTTGCTCGCCGCATTTGGCCCTAGACGCCTGAAGGCAGACTGGGAGAGTCTCTCATGAACTGATGGGCGTGGTTGTTCAAATGTTGTTCTCCCACGCTCTGCCTCCTGGCGAGCAACTTTCTCCTGTTGCTGGGGTTGGCCAAGTCTGTCCTGGGCACTGGAACGAGTTGTTCCATGGCTGGACATTGTTGTTCGCCCGCGAGCAGACTCAGCTTGGCCCTCCCTTGGCTCGAACACCTTGGCTTTGCCCCTATCCCACCTGACCTAGGCACTGTTCACTTCGTGTTGCTCGCCCCTAACTGACCTGGCCCTAACAACTTCTAAGGGTCTATCCTTAAGCCTTGCTTGTGAAGGTCCATTCTGTCTCTGGAGAGCTTGTAGAGAAGCAATGGTCTTGGCCAGTTCGTTAGGGTTGTTCGCCAGGGCCTCCATTTCAGGTGGGAGATTATGAGATACGACTGTATGTTGCGATCTGTTCGCATGCCTGGGATTTCGATCCTGGTGGTCAGCCGATGAAGCTCGGGTAGGAGATGCTCTCCTGGATAAGCGTGTTCCTTGTGTTTCTTTGGATTGAGGCATTTTAAATTAAATTCTCTTAATTTTTATGATGAAGAACACCAAGAACACCAAGAACACTTTCGCTTGAATCTTCAAATATTTCTCGAGGTTTTCTTCAAATCTTCAAGTTTTCAGCTTGAAGTTCTTGACTAATCACACTAAATCGAAGGTTTGAATCCTCCTTCTAGCGCCAATTTGTTGGTGATCAAATTTAATCGGGTGGATTAGTGACTGTTTTAGTTCGGTTTAAGATCACCAATCAATTTCGTGTGATTGATTACCACCGTAAATGGTAAATCAAAAGTTTGGGTTACAAAATCGTAGTTACGAAAGTCAAAATTGTATTAATTTCGTATATGTGTGCGTTTAAGTGTTTAAGTGTGTATTTTAGAAGTATTTGTGAATTTGAACTTATATTTCTCAGCTGGAGAACAACTATTTATAGAAGCTAGCAAGCATGAGGTGTCTATGACTCTTGGTCTCCCTAGCTTGCATGCTGGACAAGTGTCCTTTGACCTTTGTTTGACCTTATCTAAGTCATATCTTAGTTACAAAGTCTGCTTTGGTCTTATCTCGGACTCATTGTTGTTCGTCCAGGTCGGCTTGATTGATTCAGTATGGTCTTTTAATCAAACTTGTTCGCCTCTGGAGGTCATGGCTCGGAAGCTGTTCGTCTTTATATTTCGTATAGATAGGCTTTGTGATCTTGATCTTTTGTTCGTCCTCATACACCTCTCAAGCTGGCAGATGCACCATCTATCATAATGTTGTTCGTCATTATTGACTTGGTGGAGGGTCCATATCTGATCTCGGGTCTTAAAACCTGCTCGCCGATGTGTTGTTCGTCGATATAGTTGTTCGCCACTTTATACACCACCTGGATTGGTTTATATATCCTTAATCTTTGTTTGCACAACAATGATTGATGTTCGCCTATCAACATTTGGTACGATATCGGTAAGTAAATTTCACATACCGAAAGTTTCGGTACGGTAACGGTATGAAAATTTACATACCGAAATTTTCAGTACAGTATACGGTATGGAACGGTATTTTTGGTATACCATACCGAACTACCCCTAGAGAGAGAGGAAATCTGTGTAATTGTAAGAAATTTTCATACCGTGATGTTTTTTTTTTCGCGGCCAGTTGTTTTTCTCCAGTTTTGGAGTATATATTCCATGTTAAATTCTTGTGTTGTTGATTTTTTTTATTCTTCGTTTGTTTTGTTTTTCGCTTGGCGTAAATCGAGAGGAGTTTTCTCAACAACAAGAAGCACACGGATAACAAAAAAATGGACTAATGCAGTGTTAGATACTTAGCAAATAATTGGGTACAAATATAGGTGGGATACACACCTAGTATGTCGTGTGGCATCTAATTAAAAAAGAAAATAACAATATTGGGCATCGTGTCAAACACAGGTGACAACGTGTCGAACACGATTGGGATACAAACAAGGTCAAATTTACAAAATCGATAAAATTTAGGGTCAAATAGTGCAAAATTAAGTAACTTTTCGGCCTGAAATAATTATTTTATAGTATTGAATTAACATTATACCACAAACAATAAAGAAATATTGTATTTTCAACGCTTCTTTCTCAACCGCGACGTCGTGTTCCTCATCTCCATCTCCATCGATCATTGCTCACTTCATCATTGTCATGGGTTCGTTGTTCATTGGACATCAATGTTTTTTAAATGTTTAAAATTGTGGAATTTTTTAAATTTAATGGGATAATGTCAAAAAAATATATATTATAGTCCTACCCGCATTGTATTTTACCCAAATTTTTTAAAAAAAAATTTGTATCTCCGTACCCATTTCATAACGTAACAGTGTCTATGCCAGGTCATCAAATTGTTAACTTTAATTTATCCCTTGAAAATTAATTTATTCAAACCTGTTGTAAACTACAATGGCAAACAAACCTATTAATCGTAAATTATTTTGAGTTTTACTAAAATTTTACAGTAAGAAACATTAAAGAAGGAGTCAATTATGATTTATGAGACTAACCTCATAAATCATAAATGAGACCAAACTCTACGTAATTGGGCCCCATTTTCCTTTTAACAACATAGTTAAGCTGATGTCATAATAAGTCCAATGAGTCGCCTATGATCAATTCAGTCAATCTTCTCAATTTTCATAACTTAATGCAATGTATTTTCAGAATCCGAAAAAAAAAAAAAAGAAGACCAAATAATAAAATAATGTACTGGTAGTCAAATTTCTGAATTCGTGCATATCCCTTTCCATCCTGCTCTTTTATATTTTATTTATTCAACATATATATATATATATATTATGTTAATGGCTTTAATATTTTATCTATTCAACATATTATTATAACGTCATTTAATATATACATATTGTATATTACATGTTTTCCCCGTATTGTTAATTAAAATAAACTTTTTTTTTTTCATTTTAGTATCTATTAAATATAAACTTGTTTAATTTATTATAGTCATTAATTATTTTCAATGGATTAAAATAACTAATTAATCTTATTCTTTAAAAGTATTAGATATTCTATTATATGGTATTAGTTTATGAGTAGTTCTAATATGAAACTTGTTTATAATATGAAACTGATAACATTAAATGCATTCGCTGATACTATAACATTTTACACTGTGAATAAATTAGAGCATTTAATGATATTACTAAATACATCTAATATTATTAATTTTATACTATATAAAACTTTTTTATATAAAATTTTGTGTTAGTTTTATTGTAATACTGTATAATGAAAATAAAAATTACCTTTTTGAATTAAACTACCTTTAATTTTCATATCGTCCTTGTAGTGGGGATAAATATATAGGAAGAACCGAGGAAAATTTAGAAATTCAATTTTACTAAATATATTTTTTTAATTGGTGTGACAAATAAAATAAGTACAGAAGGAGTATTAGAAAATGGAAAAAATAAAGCAAGTTTTCAATGGAAAGATTCTCGAGTCATTGGCTTCACACGCCGACACTTATAACCAATCTAAACCGACACGAATACGTTTGTTCCTCTGGGTGGCTAAACTACTTAGTAAGTCTTAGTTTAGGATTTTACGAACACAACAGGCATGAAATCTAAATCAATTTTCCTATTTATGTTTCAATTAACTACCTATCCTTGATCCACATGTGCAGCTTGTGGTCGATATGGCACAACATTGAGCACCCAATATATATATATATATATAATATATTAATTGAGCATTTTATATTTTTGGCTATACAATTTATTTTGAGAACCTGAAAAAAAATGTGCAAAGTACTATGGATGTGTATCAATTAATTGTTTAAAAATATATCTAATGTAATTCGCAGTTCTTCAATAATAATATTTAAAATGATGCTGAAATATAATGACCAATCAATACATAAACCTAAGTTCAACTTGATAAAGTATAGAGTGAAACTGGTTTATATATGAATTATTGAAGGGTATTAGTTGTTTCATTGAAGAGTCTTAGTTGTTCAGTGAAAATGAATTAAGACTCTTCAGTGTAAACCAGTAATACTCTTTGTTGTTTACCAAATATATGTTGCTGGGATTAAATGGCTATTTATAAGAGCTTTGGTAAAAACATCAAATGATTGAGTTCTTAAATGCTGAATTGAATGCTTGAATGAAGAACTGGAAATAAATGCGCATGAACACTAAGAACACCAGATTTGCCAGGGGTGTTAGTCCCTGGACTTGAATGATAAGTGTATTGATTATACTGAAAGAAATTGAACTCTCTTTGTGTTACAAATGTGGGGGTATTTATAGCTTTCTCACTACAGGGGTATATCGGTCATTTTCGGCCTCTCAGGGGACAGGTGCATTAAATGCCTCCTGCCTCTGAAGGCGCGCGGGCACTGGTATGTCAGAGCTTGCAGGTGGCCGGCTACTAGGGTGTTGACGCGTGTCCAAAAAGGACGATTCTCTGGCGAATTTCCTCATTTGGATGGAATATTCTATGTCACAGAGTATGGAGGCGGCCTTTTTCCTCTTGGGGGAAGATCTCGCTCGATTCTTTCACGTGCTCCAAATCTTCCTTGCCGGCCGGGGATATCAAGAGGTCGGAGGTCGGCCTCTTGGAGGGTCGAGAGGTCGGAGACCCTTCCTACCGGTTGGTCGCGTCCGGACGACCTTGGTTGGTCTTTCCTGGTCGTGGCCGGACCGGTCCGGTCCCGGCCAGACTTTCCTGTAAACGGATTAAACAATGACAGATGCTTCAAGCTGGTTTCCGGCCTCGTTCTCGAGGTCGGAAACTTGGGGTCGGAGCCCGCTGAGGTCGGACATAGACCAGTCAGGTCGGCCCCGACTCCTGGGCATCTTTATGCCTTTTCCGACTTGCTTCAGGCCGGCGCCGACCTGTGGTCCAATATGGTCACAACAATTGCCCCTCAACTCGTCTCTCAGAGTTGATGAGGGGCGAGGTGGTCGTTTGCCGTCTTTTGTTGGTGCCGGCCTTGATCTGCCCGGGGTGATCGGAGATCGGCCAACGGCTAGGTGACGATTGGAAGGACGTGCGTTGTATTGTTTGCCTAAAAAGGCGCGCACGCTGTCAGACGACGCCTTGGATTTTGCGCATTAAAGTCTGACGTGCGTGACGTGATTTGGTTCCTCAAATCTCGCGCATTAAATACGTGTCGTGTACGAGGCGTCTGACGCTGAAACCGTCGTTTCAAATTCTTGCATTTAGGCCCCTAGGCCTAGAGATGTATTTCGGAATAGGTCCCTGCCCCTTTCTTATAAATAAGGGGGCCATTCCATTCTTAAGGACTTTTACTCTCCTCGCGAATTGCAGCTATTCTTTGGCGATTTCCGGCGAGTTTCTCACGGCGGCGACAAGCTTTGAACGGCGGCGACTGGTGGTTTTGAGAAGGTAATTTTCGTAACTCAAGCTTCTTTTTTATATAATGGTACGACGGTGGACGGGTCCTCCGCCTGGACAGAGAGGTGGCGCCTCCTCTAGCGGCGGAGGAGGTGGAGGAGCCAATCGGCACCTATTTGATGAAGGAGGAAGCTCCCGTGGCGGGAGTGGTGCTTCTCCTTCCCGTCTAGTGGGCTCGATCTGGGCGCGTGATGACGACGGTTTAGATGCCCTGTTCCCAAGCCCTGGACGGTCACTATTGGGTGAAGGTGCCCGGGAGGGGGTTCCTACGGCGGCCGAAAGATGCCGAACTGAGGAGACAGCCCGATCTGTGGAGGATAGAGACCCACTTGACGACCTCTTGGAGGAGGACGAGGAGGGAGGCGGCTGTGGTGAAGGTGTTGATCTGGCCAATAATTTGCTGCTGAAAAATCTCGCGGCCGAGCAAATTAAAGAGAGGCTTGGGACGGCGGGTGAGGCCTCGGGGTCGGAGACTGAGGAGGTTGAAAGGCCGGCCGCCGTTGGTCGGAGCGTAAGCCAGGATCGGCGAGACCAAGTCAGACGAGCCTTTCGTCTGTGGTCGAGGAATGTGGAGGAAAAGGATGATGTTGAATCTCTCAACTTTGATTATGAAGAATACCTGGAGCATTACCCGAGAGGGCCGACCGTTCGCGATCCGGCCACCATTCGGATAGCCAATCTGGAGGAGTCCCGTAGATGGACCATTGGCCAAGTTCAGAGCAAGATGTCCCAGCGCTATCTCGACGAAGCCCGGGCCGGATGGGAAATACCTTTCGACGTTCATCTCTATGCACCCGAGCCGAATGAACGGGCGGACCAGCCTCCGCGTGGGATGGTGGCCGTAACCCAGGATATGATGGAGGTCAGACTCCGCTTCCCCCTCCATTCGGCCGTATCATATTTGTTGAACTACTGGAACCAGGCGCCCATCCAGCTGCTACCGAACGCATGGATGATAATAGTGAGCGTCATTACTTTGTTTGGCAGAAACCGACTCTACCAGATGCCGAACCCTGGAGAGATGACTTATCTCTACCGAATCCAGAGCGAAAGGAGTGGGACCGGCGAAGTCTACATTTAGACGAAGGGACAGAAGCTGGTGACCGGCCTGCCCAGTAAAGGCCGGAACGATCGAAAGAAGTGGTTTTTTGTTGGTGGGGCGTGGAAGACTGGGTACCCTGACGGAGCGGAGATCGACGTTCCGACCAACATCCGCCCTAAAAATCCCAGTAAGGAATCTTTAGTTTGGACTCGAATTAAAAGTACTGATCTAATCTTTACTTTCCTTCGCAGGTTATCCTTGCCCCTCCGATCGAGAATTGAACTTTGATTTTGCGGTCGTCAGAGAGCGGATCTTGTCACTGCCGGCCTCGGAAAGAAATCAAGCCGTCCTCCGGACTCGAGAAGCCTGAATTTCTGGCCGATTCTTCCAGTTTCCCCGTCATATAAAGTTGACGGGTAAGTAAAAGGGGATGACCGGGTCCCGATCTGTATGTTATAAAGTTTTTTTTACCTCGGATTTTGACCATGCAGTGCCAGATTTTCCGACCGTTAGGCAGTGCCCCCCTGAGTTTCTCAACCGTTGTCCGGAAATGTTCGCCTTAATGGGTGCTTGCGCGGCGAAGAAAGCGGCCAAGGGGACGAAGAAGAAAAAAGGGACCGGCGCCCGGACCGGGGTTGTGATTGAGGAGCCTCTCCCCCTCCAGTCTGTTCCGGCTGTGGGGACTGCCGTTACTGAGGCGACAACCTCCCCCCAACTGACCGGCCGGAAGAGGGCCCGGGAGGAGATCGAGAGTGAGGAGGTCAGCTCGCATGGGTCAAGCCCGGCCCCGATAGACATTTCTGACGATGCCCCACCTGGGGTCGGGCCGGTCGCAACGGAAGCTGTGGCTCGTGCGGCGCCCGTTCTCGGCCAGAAGGATGACCGGACTTACTTTGGTCGTGATCCGGTCCGCTTCCAAGCGTAAGTCTTTGACACTGTCGTTTTTATTTTTCTAAACCATTTCACTCGTACCTGACTTGATTTTTCTTTCATCCAGGCTGATGCGAAATGACTCTGATCTCCCTCGCTGGTGCTTGACTTCCTCTCCTCCCGTGCCCCGGGTTCAACGGCTGAGATACCGGACTACATGCGCCGGGCTGCGAACTCTCTCCCCCAGGCGTGGACACGGGATCTGGCCGACATCGTCGAGCGCCGTCCTCGGCACGCGGGCCGGACTGGAGTCGCGCTGATCAGTCAGGCGGCCATCGTGGTCAATACGATGGAGAACGAGCTTTCTGAGATTTCCAGGTCGCTCCGGAGGTCCGAGAGTGCCCTAACCCGCGCCCGGGAGGAGAAGGCCGGGCTCGAGAGTGAAGTTGCCAAGCTCAAGAAGGAAAGAGACGGCGCGGTTGGTCAAATGGAGGCCATCCTGAAGGAGAAGGACGATGCCCTGGGCCAGGCGGAGATGGCTTACAAAGCCTTGGATGGTGCCCGGAGCCGGGTTTCTGAGATGGAAGACGCCAACGCCAATTTGCGGTTGGAGGCGCATCGGGCCCTAGGGGACGCCGACCAGGCTTTGGCCCGGCAGGCCGAGACGGAGAAAGAGCTTCAGAAGAAAACCGACGAACTGGCCGTCGCACTGAGCCGGCCGGCTTATGATCCCGCGGATCCGACCGCAAACCCGGTGCTCTTCTCTGAGTTCTGTTTCTACGTGGCTGCCGCCAGTAAGATCCGGGTAGGACGCCATGCCAATCTCGACACTAAGTCCCAAGAAGACTACTTCCGGAAGTATGCTGCCAGGAACCCGGTCAGCGATGGTTTCTGGTTTCCCTTCCTCGACCTCGAGACCGATTACAGGGTGGACCTCTCATGGTTCCCCCATCGGCACAGGCAGTTCAAACATGGTCAGAATCCCCCGGCCGGCGGTGATGAGGAAGAAGAAGACGGGGAGGAGGAGGAGGTCCCTCTGGAGGGCTCCCAGATGCCGGGCGGAAGCGGGACTGAGGTGGAGGCCTTGGTCGATGAAGTGGCCGACTATGTGGCCGGGACCGGAGGGCAGGCAACCCCGGCGGCCGGGGAAGGTGACCCTTGAACTCTTATTGCCTTAGATTTTACTCTACTATTTTTCCGAATGTAACCGGCTTCCGACCGGATGTTGTTTTTCTTTTTAGAAATTGGTTGTAATGCTTCCGGCTTTAGACCGATTTTGACTTTATGAATTTTAGTCTTTCTTTGAGCTCTATTGCTTTATTACTGCTCTCTTATTTTCTTATACTTATCAAAATATTTTAAATTTTAATAAGTATGAATGGGGTTTTGTCCCGGGCTCAAGTGTGATATGCCGACCTCGATACGGTCGGCATATGCTTTTGAACTGAGCCCGGTGCCTGGGATTTCCTTGGTTGTCTTGCTGAGCTCAAGTGTGATATGCCGATCTCGTTACGGTCAGCATACGCTTTTGAACTGAGCTCGGCTCTTAAAGTGGCTAGGGTGGCCTTTCCGAGCTCAAGTGTGATACGCCGACCTCGATACGGTCGGCGTATGCTTTTGATCTGGGCTCGGTTTTTGGATGGCCTTGAGTGGCTTTTCTGAGCTCAAGTGTGATATGCCGACCTCGATACGGTCGGCATATGCTTTTGAACTGAGCCCGGTGCTTGGAATAAGATTGAGCTGTACGAAGAGCTTTGTATTGATAAGAACTTTGAATACATAGTACAAGATCATTGGTAGTATTTTTTCAAGTGAATTGCATTCCAGGGGTATTGGTCCGGAGTGCCATCCATGAGCTCCAGCTCGTAAGCTCCCTTGGAGAGCCATTTGGATATCCTAAACGGGCCCTCCCAGTTTGGGCCAAATACCCCTTTGGAAACTTGAACCTTCTTAAGGACGAGGTCCCCGACCTGGAATTGTCTGGCCTTCACCTTAGTGTTGAAATTTTTTTCGGATTTCTTCTTGTAGGCCGCATTTCGAAGGTCGGAATTGAGTCTCCTCTCCTCCAACATGTCTAAGTCGATCATCCGGGCTGTGTCATTGTCCTCGGTGATCATCTGGGCCGTCCGGTGGCTTGGGAGGGAGACCTCTGATGGGATGACGGCCTCGGTCCCAAAAGCTAAAGCGAAAGGTGTTTCGCCCGTAGAGTTCCTTGTGGTCGTACGATATGACCAAAGCACGTCGGGTAGCTCGGCTGCCCACTTCCCCTTCTTGTCCTCAAGCTTAGCTTTGATAGTATGCTTGAGGATTTTGTTTACGGCCTCTACTTGGCCGTTCGTCTGCGGGTGGTAGGGGGTGGAGAACACTTTCTTGATGTTCCATTTCTCACAAAACTGGATCATCTGGAGACCGTTAAACTGTATCCCGTTGTCGGAGATGATCACTTGAGGTAGGCCGAAACGGCAGATGATATTTTTCCAAATGAACTTGATGATTTGAGTCTGGCTGATCTTGTTGAGTGGCTCGGCCTCCACCCACTTTGTGAAATAGTCGACGTCCACGAAGGCGAATTTGTGGTCCCCGGGCGCAGTGGGCATCGGTCCGATCAGGTCGATGCCCCACTGGGCAAAAGGCCAAGGGCTATACATGGAGAAGAGCTGCTCGGGGGACAGTTTGATGTTGGGTCCCAAGACTTGACATTTGTGGCACGACCTCGCGAAGTAGACGGCGTCCTTGTTCAAGGTCGGCCAGAAGTATCCTTGTCTGATCACTTTGTGGGCTAGGGCCCTGCCTCCGGCGTGGTTTCCGCATACCCCCTCATGGATCTCGACCAGAATGGTCCGGCCTTGCTCCGGGGTTATGCATTTTAGGAGTGGGAGGGTAAAGCTTCTCTTATACAAAAGATCGTCGATGAGGGTGTACCTTGGCGACCGGAGTTGTAGTTATCGTGCCTGAATTCTATCTTCAGGGAGCTTGCCGGTCTTGAGATACTTTACGATCGGCGTCATCCAATTTTCATCCGTGCTCAGAACGGTCGCCACCTGTGCTCGGATGACCGTGGGCATTCCGAGCGTGGAAAGTTGAATATTGGCGAGGTCGGCAGCTCCCTCCGCGGTTGCAAGTTTGGAAAGAGCATCGGCCTGGGTGTTGTGCTCCCTTGGGATTTGCTTAATGAAAACTTGATGAAATTTATCGCACAAGGTTGTAACCAGGTCGAGGTACTTCATCATTTTCTCCCCCCGGGCCTCGTATTCACCTTTGATTTGGTTGACCACGAGCAGGGAGTCCATAAAAATGTGCAGTCGGCAAACTCCGATGGCGATCGCGAGATCAAGGCCCCCGACCAGAGCCTCATACTCGGCCTCGTTGTTGGTGGCCGGGAAGCTGAAGCGGACTGCATGGGTGAAATTTTGGCCCTCCGGGCCGATCAGGACGATACCGGCCCCGGCACAAGTATTGGTTGACGATCCGTCCACATAGAGTTTCCACGGGGGCCTTGATCTCTAACGACCACTTCAACAACCTGCCGCTGGTGTCCGGCCGGTGTAGGACTTGCCTCAAGGGTAGAGTGGTGAGGACCTCTACTTGGTGGTCGAAGAAGTAAGGCCTTAGCTTCCTTACGCTCATGACCAGAGCGTAAGCTAACTTTTTTAGCGGAGTGTATCTGAGCTCAGCATCGTGTAGGGCTTGACTTACGAAGTAGATCGGAAGGTTGTTCTGACCGTCCGCCCGGACGAGCACCGCACTGAGTGCGACCTTCGGAGGCCGCGAGATACAAGTAAAGCTTCTCTCCTGGGACCGGCTTGACTAAGATTTGTGGGTTTGCCAAGTACTCCTTTAGTTTTGCAAAAGCTACTTGACTTTCCCTATTCCAAGAAAATTTGCCGTTTTTAATGGTCGAGAAGAAAGACTTACTTTTATCTCCGAGCCGGGCAATGAATCTGTTGAGAGAAGCAAGACATCCGGTCAGGCATTGCACTTGTTTGATCGTCCTGGGCTCTTGCATATCTAGGACGGCCTTGATCTTGGCCGGGTTGGCCTCGATCCCGCGCTGGCTGACGATGTGCCCCAAGAATTTACCGGCCTCCACCCCAAAGTTGCATTTCTTTGGGTTTAGCTTCATATTGTAGGCCTTGAGGATCTTGAAGGTCTCTTCGAGATCCCTGAGATGGTCTTCCTTTTTCAAGCTTTTTACCACAATATCGTCGATGTAGACCTCCATGGTCTTTCCGATCTGATCTGTAAACATCTTGTTGACCAGGCGCTGGTAGGTCGCGCCGGCGTTGATCAGACCGAAAGGCATCCGGAGCCAAGAGAATATGTTATTCTCCGTGTGGAATGAGGTGTGCTTGATGTCTTCGACGGCCATAAGGATTTGATGGTAGCCGGCAAAAGCATCCATGAAGGACATCATCTCGTGACCGGCCGTGCTATCCACTAGGTGGTCGATGTGCGGCATCGGAAAATGATCCTTTGGGCATGCTGCGTTGAGGTCGGTGAAGTCTATACATAGCCTCCAGGCATTGTTTATCTTTTTGACCAGGACGGCATTCGCGACCCATTGGGGCTCATCCCGGGCTTGTTCGACCAGCTTGTTGTCTAGCAACTTCTTGACCTCTTCAGCCAAAGCTTCGTACTTTTTCGGGCCGAACTTCCTTATTTTCTGATGGACCGGCCTCTTGTTGGGGTCGATCTTTAGATGATGGCATGCGTGCTTTGGGTCTATCCCGACCATGTCTTGGTGAGACCAGGCAAAGACTCCAATGTTGGCCTTGAGGAATTCGATCACTTCCCTCCGCATTTCGGTCGGTATGCGAGAGCCGATCAGAACTTCCAGTTCCGGCCTCGAAGGGTCGACTGGAATGTGTTCCAATTCCTCTAAGGCCGTAGCTTGTTCATAGCTCCGCCGGTCGGAAGAATCGAATCTAGGGTCGAGATCGAGCTCGGATGGTTCGAAACCGATCCTAGGCTCGGGATCATCGATTTGCATCGGCTGAGGGTCGGTCGATGTGGATCTGGCCTCCGTGGTGGGTTTTGCTGCCGGAGTGGCCGTTTCAGAGTTGGGGTGTGGCCCGTCCGGAGTTTGGTCGTTGCAAATTGAAAATAAATGAGAGTTGGAATAATTCAAACACCTTCTAGCCATTACCTGGTCACCTTTAATGGTGCCGACCACCCCCTCGGGGGTGGGAAATTTGATACAGTAGTAGTAGTATGAGGCAACTGCTTCAAACACCTCTAAAAAAGGCCTACCTAGAAAGCCGTTATAGGAACTCGACTGATCTACGATAATAAACTCTAAGGGCCTAGTTATCTTGACTTCTTCATTGTAGCAGCAGATGAGCTCGACAGAGAGCTTGATCCTTCCGTACGCAGCGACCGTTGCATTCCCAAATCCCTTCAGCTGAAGATCGATTGGCCTGATGAAGTTGACGAGGTCCCTGAGCTGGTCTAGGGCTGTTTTGAAGATGATATTGCAAAAACACCCATTATCGACAAGTATTCGCTGAACCTCTTTGCCCAGAATCCGGGCGGCAATTACCAACGCGTCGCCCTTGGGGTATAGCACCCCGGTCCGGTCCTGGTTGGAGAAAGTTATCTCCAAGTCCTTGTGAATCTTTGGCTCTAGGGGCGTGACCAAGTTGACATTGGTCACCGCCCGGACCTCTGCCTTCCATTTCCGGTTGGACTGCGTCGAGATGGGGGTGAGGTCGCCTAGGTTCCCCCCGCCGGCCTGGATCATGTTGACCCGACCGCCGGGATTCATGGGCGGGAGGAGGTCATCCTCATCATCATCTTCATCCAAAGCTGCGATCGGCCTGAGAGGCCTGCCGCCTTCCTCGTTTCTTCGAGGGTGGCGCTGCGGTTGCTGCTGCTGCTGTTGGTGGTCCTGACGACCGGCTGGCCTCTGAAGGAGGTCGTTCAGACGCCCTTCGTTAAACAGCTTCCAAAGCTGCTTTAGGAGATCACGACACTGACTCGTATTGTGGCCAATAGAGTCGTGATAGGCGCAGAACTTTTTAGGGTCCAGCCGGGACCGATCTCCGGAAAAGGGCCTTGGCCTGGGAAGCACATCCCGGTGTTGGATCGCGTTGAAGATATGCGCGGGGGATTGCCTCATGGCCTGAGTTAGGTGAAATTCAACGTCTTCGAAGGACTTGAAGTTACCGGGCGGTTTGGCCACTTTTCTGGCTCTAGGGCCGCTCTTGGGGGAGGCTTGGGCTACAGCCTCCGTCTTCTTTGGGGTTGGCTCGGACTCCCCCAGCCTTAGTGCTAGAAGCTCCTCCGAGCCAGGTAATCGCCGGCTCGGGCGCGGAATTCGGCGTAGGTCTTAGGGAAGTCCTTGGTGAGATGTTTGAACATAGGAGACCGGCCGTGGAAGCCCCCCAGAGTTGCGTGCAAGGCCAGTTGGTCGCTTACCGCCTCGCCGGTCAGCATGACCTCGTCCACCCTGGCCACGTAGTCCTCGTCGGACTCGTCCTTCTCTTGGCGGATCCGCATTAAACGGTGCCAACTTTCTGGCCGGGCAATCTTGGCCGCAAAGTATGATGAGAATTGTGCGCTTAGGGTGGCGAACGAGTCAATTGACCGTGCCGGGAGAGACACATACCATCTGTGGGTGAGATCGCCCAGGGTGAGAGGGAAGAGCCTGCACTTCGTGGCGTCGGTTGCGCCACGCCCGGTCATGTAGATCCGAAACTTGCTCAGATGAGTCTTCAGATCTGTTTTCCCCTCGTAGAGTGGGGTTGGCGCTCAATATCGACTGCCAGAGGCTTGTTGGCGACCGGCCGGGCCTTAGGTTGGCCTTGCGCTTCTAGGAGCGCTTTCATCTCGTCAAGCTGCTTTTGCATCTTGACGAGTTAGGGGCTCGGGGTTTCGACTATTTGGTCGCCAGCATCGGTCAGGGAGCCGATTTGATCGAACACGGCAGCTCGGGGGACTCCGCGTCCCAGAAGACCGCTTTGGGCGAAGCTCAGCTTGCGCCTAGCGGAATTTGCCGGGTTTAGACTGAACTCGGCCGCCCTCTTGTGTGGCATCTGGGCCGTGCTCTGTGAGTTGGAGACGGACTCCGTGTCACCATACCCAGTGTCATAACTGGGGAGGCGGCTTGGATACCACGATGGGTCCGTCGTGCCCAAACGGTTGAAAACCGGGTGAGCGGAGCCTCGCGACCGAGTGGAACCTGGGTTCGCTCGGCCTTGGCTTTCGCCCTGGTGCTCCACGGCCTTCGCTTTTCCCTTGAGCGCACAGGCATGAGCCTTCTTCTTTGAGGCAGAGGTGGTGCTTCGGCACCCCCTTGCCTCTTCCGCCTGGTGGCGTCGTCCTGACCCGACCTGGTCAGGAGTAAGGAAAACTCGGCCCTGGGACTGAATGGGCTCTTCTGGAAAGCGGATCGGGGAGGCCATGCGTTTGGCCTTTCCCTGGCGGGCAGGGGTCGGTTCGCCCGACTTGCGTCGTGACGTCCCTCGGTGTGGCCGGGCCACCGATGGCCTTGTAGGCATAGGGTGATTTCTGATGATCCATTGCTCCTAGAGAGGGAGAATTAGTGGCTTGAAGGTTTGAAGATTTGAATATATGAAGCTTTGAAGAACAGTGAGTGTTCTTCAAAGAGAGGTAAAGAAAAGGTGAGTTTGATGGGTTGGCACCCTTCTTCTAGCGCCAAATGTTGTTTACCAAATATATGTTGCTGGGATTAAATGGCTATTTATAAGAGCTTTGGTAAAAACATCAAATGATTGGGTTCTTAAATGCTGAATTGAATGCTTGAATGAAGAACTGGAAATAAATGCGCATGAACACTAAGAACACCAGATTTGCCAGGGGTGTTAGTCCCTGGACTTGAATGATAAGTGTATTGATTATAATGAAAGAAATTGAACTCTCTTTGTGTTACAAATGTGGGGGTATTTATAGCTTTCTCACTACAGGGGTATATCAGTCATTTTCGGCCTCTCGGGGGACAGGTGCATTAAATGCCTCCTGCCTCTGAGGGCGCGCGGGCACTGGTATGTCAGAGCTTGCAGGTGGCCGGCCACTAGGGTGTTGACGCGTGTCCAAAAAGGACGATTCTCTGGCGAATTTCCTCATTTGGATGGAATATTCTGTGTCACAGAGTACGGAGGCGGCCTTTTTCCTCTTGGGGGAAGATCTCGCTCGATTCTTTCACGTGCTCCAAATCTTCCTTGCCGACCGGGGATATCAAGAGTCGGAGGTCGGCCTCTTGGAGGGTCGAGAGGTCGGAGACCCTTCCTGCCGGTTGGTCGCGTCCGGACGACCTTGGTTGGTCTTTCCTGGTCGTGGCCGGACCGGTCCGGTCCCGGCCAGACTTTCCTGTAAACGGATTAAATAATGACGGATGCTTCAAGCTGGTTTCCGGCCTCGTTCTCGAGGTTGGAAACTTGGTTTCGGAGCCCGCTGAGGTCGGACATATACCGGTCAGGTCTGCCCCGACTCCTGGGCATCTTTATGCCTTTTCCGACTTGCTTCAGGCCGGCGCCGACCTGTGGTCCAATATGGTCACAATACTCTTCAGTAAAAATAACTAATACTCTTTAGTGAGAACAACTAATACCCTTCCATAAATCATATATAAACCAATTTCACTCTATACATATTCGTTCAACTTTTGTCATTTCCATTCATGATTCTTTTTATCCTCCATTTAATGTATGTTTTATTTAATCAACAAAATTGTTGTAAAAAAATTTACGTAAAAGAATTCCTATATACACAAAAATTTGGATATGTCTTGTGTATAATTAAGAAGTGATATTTCAGGGAAAAAATTGTTTTTTGTGTGCACTTAGGTAGCATACACTTTAATTTTGAGTCCATTATAAATCAATTTTGATTTTTCAAAGTCCAACTATTTAGTGAGTTTTGAAAAATTAAAATTGATTTGAAATAAGACTCAAACACTACAAAAAAGATGGAGATTAGCGACGGATCTTTTGCGACGGCACAATATCCGTCGCAAATTTCGTGAATTTGCGACGGATATTGGTAAGCCGTTGAAAAAGATGACACTTTGCGACAATTTAGGAAGTCCGTCGCAATGGTTAGTAATTTGCGACGGAAAAGCTGTCGCAAAAATTAGGGCCCACTGCCTTCGTCTTAAACCGGCTACATTTGCGACGGAGAGGTCGTCGCAAATTTCAACTTTGATTTTACGAACGGTCACTTCCATCGCAAAACATACCCGTTTAAAGGTGACCGTTCGGGAAGCGACCCGTTTGACTGATTTACGACGGAAGAGGTCGTCGCAATTTTAAACTTTGCATTTGCGACGGACCAAAGCCGTCGCAAATCTTACATTTATATTCACGACCTTTCGGGAAACGGTCCATTGACTGATTTGCGACGGAATGTCCGTCACAAATCCAAACCGTTTTACGCGTCTTCTCGGGAAACGGTGCGTTGACTGATTTGCGACGGAAAAGCCGTCGCAAATCAGTCAAAATGACATCATTTTGGCTTTGACAGGCAAATTTTGCGACGGATAGGCGTCCACCGTAAAAAATTTTACAATTATAAAGCTCTCCTCGCGAAACAGACGTAGAGTGCGAGAAAAAAGAAGAAGAGGAGGAAAACGAAAGGAAAAGGAAGGAGAAGTCGGGTTTAGTTGATTGTAGAGCCGTTCGTCCCCACCGAGTTCTTGTTTCGATATTTTCTACAAATAAACCGTAAGTTTTCTTCATTTTTACCGTTTAAAATTTAATTTTAAAGCATGTTTAGAGAATTGATTTTAGTTGAATTATTTGAATTATATTAGTAATGAATTGATTTTAGTTGATTAGTTTATCGAATTTTAATTTAAAGCATGAATAATTTTTGTTAAGTTTAGAATTGAATTGTTTGAATTATATTAGAAATGAATTGCTTTTAGTTGAATTATAATTTAATTAGTTGATCGAATTTTAATTTAATTTTAAAGCATGTTTATAATTTCTTAAGCTTATAATTGAATTAGTTGAATTGTTTGAATTATATTATAAATGAATTGATTTTAGTTGAATTATCTTAGTTGATCGAATTTTAATTTAATTTTAAAGCATGTTTAGAAATAGTTGAATTAGTTGATCGAATTTTAATTTAAAGCATGTTTAATTTTTGTTAAGTTTAGAATTGAATTAGTTGAATTGTTTGAATTATATTAGAAATGAATTGATTTTAGTTGAATCAGTTGATCGAATTTAATTAGTTGATCGAATTTTAATTTAATTTTAAAGCATGTTTAATTTTTGTTAAGTTTAGAATTGAATTAGTTGAATTGTTTGAATTATATTAGAAATGAATTGATTTTAGTTGAATTAGTTGATCTAATTTAATTAGTAGATCGAATTTTAATTTAATTTTAAAGCATGTTTAGAAAATTTAATTAGTCTTGATTTCACTTGAGTATGACAATTTAATGCATAAATACTTGCATGTTGTTTTACCTTTACACTGGATTTTAGTTGCTCAAATTAGTGAGTTTTGAATTATTATTTTTCCTTGAAGTGGACATTTTGAGCTGTCGAATTTCATTTTTATAATAGTACAATAAATTGCAAAATAGGCACCTCTTTCAAAAAAATACTTTCTTCGCTATGAATCATATTTATTATTTTAACTGTTTGTATTATATTTTGTGAATAAGTAAATCATTGTTATACGCGTATGTGAATAAGTAAATTATTATATGCGTGTGAATAAGTAGATTATATATAGCATCATCTTTTATAGTGTGTAGATTTTATGCGCGAATGTGAAATTATATGTATGTGAATAAGTAAATTATTATATAGCATCATCTTTTATTAGTTGAATTTAAAATTATTACAGATGAACCCAGGTCATGATAATTTTCTCAGTGTCATCATAGTCGACAACAAGTAAGTATTTTTTTTAATGAATTATGTATACTTTTAATTATATATATTAATATAATTAACTTGATTTTTTAATTTTGTTGTCACAGACTGCTTCCAGCCCATGAGACTAGCTCAATCGTCTCACAAATCATTAGGATGAGACAGTTTGAGTATGGTGCCCACTCGTGGAGTCAAGTGTCCGAGCAAAAGAGGATGGAGTACTTTGATGACTTCAAGGTATAAAAAATTTATTTATTATGATTTTAATTTAACTTTTAATTTTTTAATTTATTCGTTAATATTCTATTTTTAATTGTTCTGTGCGAAAGTATTATGTACCAATTGTGTACCAACGATAGTATTATGTACCAATTGTTCTGTGCGAAAGCGCAAGAACGGTACAAAAATATTATCTACGGCCTGAAGAAACGGTGGGAGCGTGGGGATCGGGTGGAGTTGGGTCGAGCACCAGACGGGCGATCGATATGGGATGGTTTGGTGGATCACTGGAACAGTGAACCATCATTCAGAAGAAGATCATGGAGAGAGAGAGAGAGAGAGAGAGAGAGAGAAGAGAGAGTCAGTTTGAACAATTTATTTATGTTTTTTGAACAAGTTTTGTAGCATCATTCCCGGTCACAAGGTTTCTGCCATTATTATTGGTTTAAAAATATTTGCATATATATACCCGAAACTCATCCAAGTAGTATTGTTTCCGCTGCGACGAGACGAGTTTGAACTTCATTGCGTTCTCCTCTAGATTATCCCTCATTATCTCTGTAATAATGGCGGAAACCTTGTGACCGGGAATGATGCAACAGAATAGTATTTCAACAAAGATATTACTAATTCAGTGTTAATTAATTAATTACTTGTAGCAAACATATACATGATCTTAGATCATGTTGTTCTATTATTATCTCGTGAGTTTCATTTATATACCTCGTGGGTTTCATTTATATACCTCGTGGGTTTCATTTAAATGGTCACAACATTTATAAAAATAAGTGAGAAACGAAAATGAATTAATTTGGTGAATTTTGAAAAAAAAAAATGAGTCAATTTGTATACGTATACAATTAATTGTGTACAAATGAACGAATTATAAATTTAAACGGGAGTTGAAATAAAAAATTTTACCAAAAAATATTAAATAGCCACAAAATTTATAAAAACAAGTGAGAAACGAAAATGAATTAATTTGGTGAATTTTGAAAAAAAACAAAGAGTCAATTTGGATACATATACAATTAATTGTGTACAAATGAACGAATTATAAATTTAAACGGGAGTCGAAAAAAATAATTTTACCAAAAAAATATTAAATAGCCACAAAATTTATAAAAACAAGTGAGAAACGAAAATGAATTAATTTGGTGAATTTTGAAAAAAAAAGAGTCAATTTGGACACATATACAATTAATTGTGTACAAATGAACGAATTATAAAATTACGCATTGTCGAAATAAATAATTTTATCAAAAAAAAAATAGTTGGGCAAAATATTTTTATAAACAAGTTAGATACGAAAAGAAATTAATTTGGTGAATTATAAAAAAATGACTTAATTTGAATACATATACAATTAATTGCATACAAATGAACGAATTATAAATTTAAGCGGGAGTCGAAATAAATAATTTTACCAAACTAATAAAAATTAAATGACCACAACATTTATAAAAACAAGTGAGAAGTGAAAATGAATTAATTTGGTGAATTATAGAAAAAAAAAGAGTCAATTGGGATACATATACAATTAATTGCGTACAAATGAACTAATTATAAAATTATGTATTGTCGAAATAAATAATTTTACAAAATAAAAAAATAGTTGGGCAAAATATTTTAATAAACAACTTAGATACGAAAAGAAATTAATTTGGTGAATTATAAAAAAAATGACTTAATTTGAATACATATACAATTAATTGCATAAAAATGAACGAGAGTAGCTTGTGCCTTAGTGGCGCGCGCCCCCTCCTCTTGCACAAGAGGTCCCGTGTTCGATTCCCCCTGGGCGCAAAATTGGATTAATTGTTCAAGGCCTAATAAGACTAATATAGAAGGTGGGCCGCATATAATAAGCAATGGGCCGGGTGGCCCAGTGGTCCGCGCCCGCCTCGGGTGCCCGGGCTCGAACCACGCGAGCCACTTTTTTTTTTGTATAGGCTCGGTAATTTGCGACGGCCAAATTCCGTCGCAAATATTGAATTTTGCGACGGAAAACAGCCCGTCGCAAATTATAACAGAAAAAAATAAAAAAAAATATATATAAAGATTTGCGACGGAATGTGGCCGTCGCAAATATTGTTGACCCGATCGGGTCTGACCCGAAAGATTTGCGACAGAATACAGTCCGTCGCAAATTCTGTGCGACCCGGCCGGGTCTGACCCGCCAATTTTGCGACCGACTTATCCGTCGTTAATTTGCGACGGACGTCAAAATCTGTCGCAAAAATTAGCTACGGCTGTTTTAGGGACGGATACCTGTCCGTCGCAGAATCCGTCGCAAAACACTGTTTGCGACGGATTTTCCGTCGCAAATTCCGTTGCAGAACAATATTTTTTTTTTTAGTGAAAATTCAAATGCATGCTATGCACTTGGATGGATACAATAATTTATGGAAACAATAATAATTTTATAAGAATAACAAAATTCTAAAAAAAAATCATATATTAACATGTATGAAAGATGATTTCATTAACGAATATATTGATTTTTTTTTCTTTTAAATCTATCGTTCCATTAAACTATTTGATTATACATCAATGCACATAAAACATTAGTGCTGATGAATTGATAAGACTAGAAAAGTAATCGTTATTATAATAAAAAGGTCTGTAATTATTATGAAAATTTATTGGTGGGGGAGGTAAATTGTAAAAGAGGTAAGTGGTAATTATGTATGCTAGTGTAATAAAGATGCTACCCTAACCCTAATTTCAGGGTTTAGCCTTATAATGCACTATTTTTAATTTAATCGTATTAAAAAATAATGATAGGGATAAGAATCGCGATGGTGCATGAACAATTGCATATTTGCATATGTAGTCATAATTAGCTCACAATCATATTCGAAGTCTTCAAGTACTATCATATTCATACCATATCAGGAGGACAACGAATCGGTTGTTTGTAGAGCATTTGTAAACGAATCAATCGACAGCAAAATGTGACCAATTTTTTAAATTAATTTCCTCTTCCTGCAAAATTTATGAGTATAAAAGAGGTAAATAAGACAGGCAATTAATATTTTCTCATCAAAAGCAAATTGATAAAAGTTGAATGAAACGGAATTCTTTCATGATATTAAAGTAAAAAGATTTACGCCTAAATAAAAATTATGGGTTTGATTTATGTTGAAAATAACTCCATTCATATTAAAATGTACACTCATTGAGAGTGTAAAGGAAATAATTAAAGTGAATTAATTTTACACCAAAATTCTTTCAAGCTGAAAGGCAGACAAAGCTTGTAATTATATTGACAAATTTTGTAGACAATTTTTTATATTTTATAGTGAATCCACTTTCTATTTTGCGCAACTAGTCATCGGTCACAAAAACATATTTATCTTTCCTAATATGTACTCAATTATTAACTAAATAATCTTTAATCAGAAGTAGCAGTGGAAATAGCTGAACCAAATAATATTTATTTTTGGACCTGAGACTGACCTATTGCCTATCATAGGCATTTTTACGAGGTTTAGTCTGACCTTTTCAATAAATAAGTTTAGTCTAAAAGCCTTTTAAGGGACTTTTAGTCATTAACTCTTAAAATGAAGAATAAAAATAATTTACCAAATGATTATCAAATAATAAAACAATAACAAATTCATCAAATAATATTTTAATTTATATTTAATAATACACTAATATAATATATATTATATATATATATATGTGTATATATATATTGAATATTTATTATACTATATTTTAAACTCCATCCGTTACGATTTATATAAATTATCTCTGTCAAATAATGCAAGTTCTAATGAAATAATTGTTCAATAGTATTAAAAGGTGTAAGGCTGATGTTTTATTAGTCCAATTTTTTTTTTTTTTTGAAGAAGTTTAGTTAATTGGTAAAATGTATGTTGAAATATGCGGTGCAATGAATTGCTTGGAAGTGATTAGTTTTAGAGAATAAAATTGTTTTTCCGTAGCTTGAGATAATCTATATTGTAATAGTGAGAGTACTATGTATTATATTATACATGTATTGTATTTTTATGCATTATATATTTATTTATTTGTTAATATTATTAAATTGGTCAATTTGTTGGGCTTAAAAGGTTTACATAAAAAGCTCAAATCAGTCATATTTAAATAAATGGGCTTTTAAAAAGTCTGGCTCATTTTTTAAACGAAAAGAGCCGAACTGAGCTTAATTAGGTCGAGCAGTAGGCCTTGTCAAATAGTCTGACCTATTCCCATCCCTAATTAGAAGTCTTGTGTCAAATGTCATAATATATATGCTTACCCACAAGTTAGGATATTTTGGGGGTGGGTATATATTAGGATTGTTCACGGTACAGACCAAAACGGACATTTGAAAATATTCGAGTCCGTATCAAAGTTCGGTTATCTTAAAATTATTGTGTCCGTGTCCATATCGAAATTTCGGTATGATACGGTATGTATATTTAATTTTTTGGTACGGGTTGGAGCGGATTTTCGGTTACAAACGGATCGGTACGGAGCAGAGAAATGGATTTTTACCAATTTTTTTATCATTCTTTTTTTTTTAACATGTTGATGCTTGCAAACTCACACGAATACTATGCAGCTTCAACCACAATCAAACATATATCATTACCAGCTCATATATAACACATTATATAATAATGATTGTTGATAGACGAGCAACATCACGGTTACGGCGAACAACATTAAGGCAGTTAATCCCAAGGAATAGTGATTAAATAAATCAAATTCAGAGATGACGAACAGCTACGTCAGGACGACCAAGAACTACCAGGCGACCTACTTTACCAGACGAACAACTCCAAAAGGGACAACACCCGAAGACCAATAAGACCCTGACGAGCTACATTAGCATAAAGGCCAAACGTGAAGACTACCCCATAAAGAATCAAACTAAAACTCCTCAAGGAAGAGTCTAAAAGTGACGAACAACTCATAAACACGAGCTAAACCAACTTAGAGGATATAATTTAGCTTAGATAAGGTCAAATAGTCAACTCTCCCATGTGTCAAGCATGCACACATGGGAGAGCAAATGTCATTCCATCTCCTACTTGGAGGATTGTATAAAAGCCATAAATTTTAATAAATAAAAGAAAGTAAAAATTCACAAGTACACATATACTCTTTCTACACACTCATACACCTCAATTCACACACATACAAAATAAATATGAAATCAATATACGTATTTACCCAGTTTAATTCCTAAGGATCGTATTTACCATTTACGGTGGTAATTATTCGATCATCAACAATGGCTGGTTAAAAATTAACGCAAATCACCACCAATAGAGTATTTAAAATACAATATATAAAATATATATTTAACAAATTCTTTTGAAATGTCTTGTGAATGGAAAGTGAAATATTAAAATCACGTTGATCATAATTCCTGACACACGATATATCATATTCAAATTTTTGTAAGAAATGAATATACATGAAAAATGAAATTAAAAGAATAAAATATTAATATAAATTATTTTTATATACATCTAAACATAAGGTAATGTTTTAAGAACTTAATAAGATAAATAATATTTCCTCCGTCCCAAAGTTGTTTGTTACATTGTCAAAAAGATTTGTCTCATACTCAATCGCTACATCCATTTTACAAAATAAATAAATAAATACTTTTTAATATTATATTATCTATGCACTCCTAACTAAAAGCATCTAATTTATCACTTTAAATACTAATAAATAATTTTTTTCTTAAAATTTGTGCAAACAATAATGTAGAAAACAACTATGGAACGGAGGGAGTATAGTATTTATGTTATGAAAAGGAGGAGAAATTATGATATCGTATGGTTCAACTTGAATTCAATAACATTATAATTAATGTTTGATAAATAAAAAATAAAAAATAATTAAATTTAATACATATTTAATTCAGTTATTCTGTTCGGTACGGTACGGTCACATTCGATTTTTCGGTACGGTTAATTTGGTAATATCCAAATCCGTACCAAAAAAATCCAGTTCGATTTCGGTACGGTTAAAGTAAAAAAGTCCACAATTTTTTCGATTCGATTCTTTTTTTTGTAGTATGAGTTCGATAATCTCCGAACTCCATGAACAACCCTAGTATTGATAATAAAATTGGGCAAAGATATAAAAACACAAATTATTTAAATATAACCAAATGCTAGAAAATTAATAATTTTTAGCATGCAACTGTGGGCTAAATAGGAAAACAAAAGGCATAACCAAGAACCCTATTCACAGTAAAATAATATAGAGGAAACTGTGTTGCAAGTTGCAACCAATAATGAAAGGTGAATTTATAGTCTCTAATACAAATAAGCACCAGTCCTGATAAGTTTTAGATTCGGGATGGAAAAAAGTAAGCCCCTTAAAAAATAATAAAAAACTGCAAATAGTAAATTATTATATTGTATACACAAATAAAAATATGAACAAAAGTATAAAATAGCACGTGAAATAAATTTAGAAATAATACAACAATATAGTTTTTATTTTCCATTAATCTAAAATAATTTACAATGATAATAATTTTTGAAATATTAGAAATAACAAATTTGTGTTGCTTTTATATTTCACATGTAATAATTATGTGTAGTTATTATTATAATACAATAAAAAAATGAATAGTGCACACTTTGTGCACGAATTGTACATGCACATACCAAATAAATTTTTTGCAGGATCCGTGTATGCACATTTTAACATGATCCAAATGTGTGTATTTTGCAGTTTGTACAGATAAATTATATGTTTATTATTATAAACTAATAGAGTTTCACCAAATATTTTAATAAATAAAATATATGAACTATATTAACTAGTTGTTATATTTAAGTTCTTTATTAAAATAAAATTTCATTTTGTTGATTGAATGTAACATGAAATAAAGATTAAAATAAATAAGATTTTATAGTACCAAATGTGTTGCACATTCTTTTTTATACTTCATATATAATAATTACACGTAGATATTATAATAGAAAAATATAATCAAAATATGCACGATCTGTATATGCACATTCGTGCACGATCCATATGTGCATATTTTACGAATGATCCATATGTACACGATTCGCAGTTTGTACGTACAAAATATGTGTTTATTTTAGTAAATTAATAATGTTTCACAAAATATTTTAATAGGTTGAATATATAAATTATATTAGGTATTCATTAGATTTAAGCTCTTTCAATATATATATTTATATATATATATATATATATATATATATATTGAATATTGAATGATACATAAAATAAAATTTAAATTGAGATTTATAGAAAAAAAATTCATTTTATTTTTTATTATATATATGCACATATATAAATATTACTATTTTGACATAGTTTAGTTTCAAGATAAATTTATTTCGATCGTTTTGTGTTTAAAAATTAGTGATAGAACTTATGAATGAAATAAATTTTAACCATTGTTTGAAAAAATATATATATATATATAATAGTAGGCCCCCGAAAACCTAGGAGCTCAGGGCAGTTGCCCCCTTACCCCACCTCAGGGCCACCCCTATCAACAACCTTCTCCTTCTTGTTTTTAAGAATAGCCTATCATATTGCCTCCGCTGCCGACACAAACTTGTCTTTCCCTTTATTGTCCCGTGACTCGTCTCAGCCAGCACGAGCATCGTGCAATTGCCAAAGTAATTCAACGGCAGTGGCGGATTCATCCTCCCACGGATATTAGCGGTGCAGGTTAAGTATTCCGCCTCACCATTGGATATGACCTCCCCTACAATTTCCGCGGACTTTGCTAAGCAAGTCCATATATATGCACTTAATAGCACCGTTGACGACGTCATGCGAGCTAAGAACAATGGTTTGAGTATTTGGATATCGGCGTAGATGAGAGGTAATGTAGCTCGAACTTTATTGGTGGGCAAAGAAATGGTTAAGGAGGTGGTGGGAGAATATTTGTTGGCGTAGTTCCATGCTCTAGTGGCCAGATCTTTGTTGGAAACAGTACCAATTCTGTCGGAATAAGGTGCGAAGTTTTCACCAAAATGCACGTTGTCGCAATTGAATTTATTGATGGAGACCCACGTCTGCATGAAGGTGAGTAGTGTGCCTCCATCGGAGATTGCATGGTTGAGAGTTGTGCTAATGTAGATGCCATGGTTGGGAAGTACCGTCACTTGGACAGCGAGCGGAGATAACGTGATGGGATCGCTGGAGGAACAATAGGTATGCGAGAGGGTGAGGGGTGAGAAATCATGGAACTGATCAGAATCACGGGCGTAATTTGCGGTCACATGATATCCGGCCGCGTAATGGGAAAAGGGCATGGCGTGAGTAGAGCCAGAGTGAGGGAAAATGATGTTTCCGTCGAGTGGAAGGAAATGTTTAAGAGTGAGAGAAAGGGATGTTTTAAGGCTGGGAACAACGGTGTTGAGAAAATGCGATCTTGAATATGGAAATTTGTAGAAGAAAGGAAAATTGAGAAGATGGTATAGAAGTCGGACAATGTCATGGTGTGAAAGAGGCAGGTGATTAGTGTGAAAATTGCTTGAAATTCGTACATTTAATTCGTCTAATTTTCTAGAGTTTTTCTTGCATTTATTTACATTAATGTGATCATTTATGTTTAATTGTCGAGAAAGGTGTATTTTACTATTTTTGCAGGAAATTGAGAATTTTTGGAGAAAATACGTATCTATAGAGATCGATCGAGAAACGAGTTGAGAAAAAGAAGCGAATTGGGCCGAGAAGAGAAAAGCTGGCTGCCCAATTAATTTAAGACCACGGTTATTTGCACTAGCCTCTATGTTAAATACACTACCTGGATAAATACACTACTTTTTTTTCCAAAAATTTACAACATTTTCGGAAAAAAGTTCCGAAAATAAACAAAAAAATCGAATGTTTTTCCGAAATATTGTTCATTTCATTATGTTCGAAAAAAATGTTCGGAAAAATGTAAAAAATTCGAAAAAAAATTCTGAAAAAATATTAGTGTATTCATCTGGTTAGTGTCTTTAACATAGAGACTAATTGGTATAATTTTCTCATTTATGATTTATTGCAATTTTATTATGATGATCTCCATGGGTTTCTTGATTTCTTTAGTTTGTTTATCTATTGATTTTGTTAGATTAGCCATGGGCTAATCCCCTAATGCTTTGGGTGTTTGATTTATGATGAAATTAGTGTTATGATGTTAATTGAGCTTTGATTATGCTACTGAGGTGGTTCGTTTGCTTCTATTAATGTGTTTTTCTTGATTAGATTGATTGATTAGGTTTAGTAGCTCTTGTTCGGTTAATTTGTGCTACAACGAGAGTTGGGTGTGGGTTAAACGAACTTGTGGTGAGAAATTTAGTTGGTTAATCGGATTTAATTAGTCGTCTATTACATCGAGAGAGGGTAGATGGCTAGACCACTATTAATAGACATTAGGTGCCTTAATTTACGGGTTTAGGTGCTTAGTGAAGGGAGAATACTTGAAGTGCATCGCGTGCTTCAAGTCATTCACTATTTTAAGTGCTTTTGGTAACTAGTTAGGTGCTAATTAGTTCATTTGATCACCCAAGCCTCAAAAGGGATAGGTATTCAATACTTTGGCGATAGCTCTTAGTAAGAACCAACGAAAGTAGCATAAGACAAGCGATATTAACGAATGTAGCATTGATTCCGTCATAAGGATTTCACCGGAAGCATTACCCTCAACTTGCACTTCTCACGAAGTTTTAAATTGCTTTTAGTTTAGTTTGTTCATTTCATTTCTAGTGTTTAATTCGATCGTTGTCATTTCAATTTTATTAGTCTAAAAACACCAAAACACGCTTCTACAATTCTATGGAAACTCGTAGTTTTAGGGATTCACCGGTCCACTAGGTCCTTGGATCGATACTACTTGGTCGTGTACTTGTATGCTATATCGAACTCATCCGCTTTTGGGTCGTGTTTAATTGTTTGATTAAAAGTTGCAAAAATACGAAAAAGTCAGCAGGGTTTGCTCCGGCCGACCACCCGCTGGGGGTGTGACTTGGAAAACCTCAAGAATGTTGATGCCCATAAAAAATAGTGGAAAGAGATTGAAAAAATAAACGCTCGGAGTGGAAATGCCAATTAGTGATCAATGTCGGTCCTGATAAGTTTTAGCCCGGGACGAAATAAAAAAGTAGGCCCTTTAAAAAATAGTAAAAACTGTATATAGTAAATCATTACATTGTATACACAAATAAAAATATGAACGAAAGTATAAAATATGCCGTGAAATAAATTTAGAAATTATACAACAATATAGTTTTTATTTTCCATTAATCTAAAATAATTTACAATGATAATAATTTTTGAAATATTAGTAATAACAAAATTTGTGTTGCTTTTATATTTCACATGTAATAATTATGTGTAGTTATGATAATACAATAAAAACAAATGAAAGTGCATACTTTGTGCACGAATTGTACATGCACACACCAAACAAATTTCTTAAACGATCCGTGTATGCACATTTTAGCATGATCCAAATGTGTGTATTTTACAGTTCGTACATATAAATTATATGTTTATTATTATAAACTAATATAGTTTCACGAGATATTTTAATAAATAAAATATATGAATTATATTAACTAGTTGTTATATTTAAGTTCTTTATTAAAACAAAATTTCATTTTGTTGATTGAATGTAACATGAAATGAAGATTAAAATAAATAAGATTTTATAGTACCAAGTGTGTTGCAAATTCTTCTTTATATTTTATATGTAATAATTATACGTAGATATTATAATAGAAAAACATAATCAAAATGTGCACGATCCGTACATGCACATCCATATGTGAATATTTTACGAATGATCCATATGTACACGATTCGCAGTTTGTACGTACAAAATATGATTTTATTTTACTAAATTAAAATTATTTCACAAGATATTTTAATATGTTGAATATATAAATTATATTATGTATTCATTAGATTTAAGCTATGTTGGGACAATGTCAGTTTTGAGTTGATCCCAAAGCCCCTGAAAAGATGAGTTGCCTAAGTATTGTAATAGTCAGACTGGTCTTGGTTAGGTTTGTAAGTTTATTTTACATTCATAGGTACACAATGAGAGGAGTACTCATAGTTGTCAATCAAGACTGAAGACACAAGAGCACCATCTTGAACTTATGGCAGTCCTTCTAAACTGGCTGAGTAAGTGTCAGGATGAAGAGCATGATCCTGAGATCATTGCTAAACTCAGCCTGAAGGGAACATGACGACACTGAGTTTTGGGAAAAGTCTTGGAGTAGGATCCAAGCAAGTCAAAAGGAATGTTAGTGCCGGAAAATGTACGTAGATGAGGACAAACCTGAACTCAGTAAAGACAAGAATGAACTGAAGAATGAGTTCTGACATTCTCACCTACCTGATGACGTGGACCAATTAGAGAGCGCCAAGTCATGTACGGACACTGACTTGACCCTGACATCCCTGCACAATTCAACGAGCATGCATTTAATGTATTTACCAAATACATGCAAGGACGACTGCTACATGGAGATTGTATCCGTTGAAGTATCCTACAAGAAAGACAACCTAGAAGGTTATCTCTTCCAATGGATAGTTTTTCAAGTTGCCTATAAATACAGAAGACCTTGGACCCAATCAAGGTTACGGGAAATTTCGAAGCCAGAAATTACTCAAACTCTCAGCGTTCAAAGTATTCGTAGCATTCAAAGAAGCACTCGGAAAACCTAGAATTTCCCAAATATTTCTTGAGAAGAGAGTTATTTCACTGAGCATAGCATACATATCTTAAACTTAGAGTGATTACTCAATCCTTAGCGTAGCTTTGCCTTGTAAGGATAATCACAAATAGTTGGAATCCTAACTGAAACCAAAACCCTCTTAGTTAGGTTTGTTGGTTGAGGTTAGTTAGTTGGTTAGAAGGAAGAAAGTTCAGTGAGACTGATCTTGGTGCACCTTGGCACGTTAAAAACAAGTCAATCCATTAGTGGATTCTCCTGTTGAATCAGGACCGTGGACGTAGGAGCTTGAGTCTCTGAACCACGTTATCTCTCTGAGTTTTTACTGCTTTGGTTATTGCTTTATATTGTTATATTGCTAAGTCATTCATTGCGTATCTTGTCAGTGCTAAATCAATTAGCCTGACTCATTAACTCAGTGCACAACCCTTCTAACCACAGCTTCTTAAGAGGAAAATAAGTTTTCAGTAAGCAAACATTAAAACAAGACTTTAAACTTTTAAGGCTCACACATTCTACACTGAACATAAGTAGATAGTTTGTCAACTGACTCACCTCAGTGCAGTTAGTAGGTTTGTTATCTACCATGTGTTCTTTATCACTCTGAGTAAGGAGATTCAATGAGGTTTTATATTAAGAAAAATGTGTATACGTGTTTTCCCCCCATACACGTATCACTCAGTCTTGAACCGGGACCAACAAATGGTATCAGACCAGTGGTTCAAAAGACCACTAACTTTGAATAATAATAGTTTCAGATGAGAAACTGTTGGTGGTCACTGAACAGATCTGTGTTTGCCTTTTCATTTGAAAACTTGCATCATCATGACTTCGAGGAGACTTGAAGCTTTATTACCTGAATTCCCCGTGTCTAACTTTGTCTATTGGAAGTTCAAACTTGAGGCACATCTAGATGTCATCCATGACCAAATGCCGCGAGTCATCAGGGAAGGACTGATTAAGATCACTATCCTGAATGTCAGAGGACTGGGTTATGATCATCTCGACATTGGCGTACAGGTTCCCAAGGAGAGGGCCAACATGACCAATGATGAGATCAAGATTGTGGGACTGGACAATGTGGCCAGGAACATTATTCTTCACACGGTGCCTTTTGAGGAGTCAGCAAGGTTGATGAACCTAAAGACGAAAAAGGAGGTCTGGGATGAGCTGACCAGTATGTGAGAAGGCTCAGAAAAGATAAAGGAGAACAAGAGAAATATTTCCATTCAGAAGTTTGAAGCATTCGAGATGCCGCCTGACGAAACTATTGATCAGTTGGAGTCAAGATTCATCAAGGTGATAAATGAGTTGGTGATGTTGGGAAAGGAATTTCCCAAAAGAGAAGTTGCTTCGAAAATCCTGAATGCTCATCCTGAGAGATGGGATAACAGTGTCATTATGTTGAAAAACACTCAGGATATGAGTAATATAACTTCAGCTTTACTTTTTTCAGAGCTCAAAGCATTGGAGTACGATCTGAACAAGAGAAAGAAGAAAGTACAGCCTGAAGAGGAAGAGAAAGCACCTGAGAAAAGTGTGGCATTTAAAGCTAAGTCAGAACATGTCGAGTCTTCATCAAAGTCACTGATGGAGATGAACAAAGAAGAGCTCGCTGAGGAATATAGCATGATGGTCAGACGCTTTGAAAAGCTAAATTCCAGGTTTGGTCGTTATAAAAAATATTATCAGGATACTCGTGATAGGAAACCTGAAGGAAGCCTCCAAAGTTCCCAGAGATATGAAGAACGGAGGAACACTGACCAGAGACGCGATCGTGGTGATGAAAGAAGACACTCGGACCCAAAGCCCGATCATAGAGATGTTGAGCAGAGACGTACTCATGATGAAAAGCACCCAGTCAAGAATGACTCATCAAGAACCAGGGAACCTAACCTAAGAAGGAACCCTGACCAAAGAAAAGATCGAGGAGATGAGCAAGCAACATGTTACAACTGTAACAAAAGTGGGCACTATCAGTATGACTGCCCTGAGATGAGTACACGGGAGAGAGAAAACAGGAGGGCCAAGAGAGACCAGAGGTATGCTGACCGGAGAGCCATACTCACTGAGGACGCTACTGACTCGGATGGTTCTGAGGAGAGGTCGCCTGAACTCTTTTCCGACGATGAGTACGGTGATCTGTGCCTTATGGCAAGGGAGGAGCTTGAGGTAACATCTAATTCTGTGTGTGATTCACATAGTGGTTGAAATCCTGAGCTAAGCTCAGAGTCAGTCAGAGAAATGAACCTTCAGATCTGCTTGGATCAATTGATGGTTGATTTCTCCAGATTGCAGGAGACTAATGTATTTTTAGCTGAGGAGAACCAGAAACTGAGTACAGCAGTTCAAAACCTGAATGACCAGTTAACTCAGTCGGATCTTAAGGAGTCAGCTCAAATTATGAGAATAACTCAGGAAATTGATATGTTCAATGTTGAGCGTCTCTCAAGAGAGAAGATTTTGAAAGAACTGGCTGATGAGGAGTTGGTCAGGAAGGAAGAGCTGAAAGTACTCAAGAGTAAGTTTGATGACCTCTTTGCCAGACATGTAATCCTGAAAAGGAGTGAGGACTCTCTTAAGCAGAAGGTTGCAGCAATGAATAAATCTTCAGTGGCTAGAGAGGGAATAAATAGCAGCCAAATGCTTGGGAATGAGAAAAAGGGGCTTGGATATGTCCCTAAGAAATCCTCATAAGGTCAATCTCATATTGCTTCAGGGAGCAACACTGAGAGGGTGTTTGTTCAGGCAGGCCAGAATACCAAGAATGTTGTATTCAAGGCCCATCAAACTGATAAGGGCAAATAAACTGTTGATATAGTCAGGGTTGTCCCCAAGGTTGTGAAGCCAAAACCAAAGGGAAAGGCTAAGCAACCAAGGGAGGTCCTTGAGAGCTCAGGCCAAAAGAAACCTCAGCGTAAGCAGAGGAAGACTTAGGACAAGAGACCTATGACTGATCAACGAGGGTATCATCATGCATGGCAATACCAACAGGGAAGACCAAACATGATGACTCCTCCATGGTTTTGGCATCCTGAGGCCTTTAACTGTTTTCCATTCCCTCACTTGCCTAGGGGGAACAGAAAACATGGCTCTTATCAAGAACAAGCCCCAAGACCAGCTGCACCGAGGCCTAGGAAGAACAGGAAGCCAGCCAAGAAGGCACCCACTCAGGCCCCTGTGACTCCTAAGTCTGACACTCATACATCATCTTCTTCTCAGGCTAAGAAGAAGAAAGTCGTGTATGTGGATATTTCAAGGAGACAAATTTACCACTCTGAGGCAATTAGGGTTGTGAAGCAAGTCTGGATCCCGAAAGGTACAACTTACACCATAGAACCCAACACCCAATGGGTACCTAAAGCCTGATCTATTTACAGGCGGCTGTGGATCACAACAAGAGGAGACTCAATCAAAGCTGTTTGGTACCTAGACAGTGGTTGCTCAAGGCACATGACCAGAATGAAGAGTCCTTTCCAAGAGTTTCAAGCTAAGGATGGTCCACAGGTAACCATTGGTGATAACTCAAAAGGTTTTACTAAAGGGTTTGGTGTTTTGAAAATAGGTACAATCAGAGTGGAGAATGTGTCCTTTGTTGAAGGACTGAAGCATAACCTGTTGTCAGTTCTGTGACAAAGGTTTCAGTGTTGAGTTCTCATCGAATATATGTTCAGTCAAGGACAAATCAACACAAGTGCTTCTATCAGGTATTGGGAAAGGTAATGTTTATTTAGTTGATTGGAGCAGCACTGTTCCTAATACTTGTTTTGTTGCTAAAAGCTCTTCAGAGCTCAGTTGGTTATGACATAAAAGATTAAACCATCTGAACTTCAAGATTCTTAACAAAATTTCTAGACTTTCTCTTGTAGAAGGTTTATCTAATGAAGTTTTTAGCAAGGATCATGTGTGCAAGGCTTGTCAGGAAGGAAAGCAGGTCAGAGCTACATTCAATGAGAAAGCTACCTTCTCAACTGACAGGGTTCTTCAGCTCTTGCACATGGATTTGTTTGGCCCTGTAACACCTGTGAGTATGAATGGTAGGAAGTATACCCTTGTGGTTATTGATGATTATTCTAGATATACTTGGGTTATTTTCTTGTTGAATAAGAAGGAAACACGGGTGAAGCTTCCAGAGTTGCTCAAGAGACTCAACAATGAGAAGCATCAGTCCATTACTAAAATCAGATCTAACAAGGGCACTGAATTTATAAATTCATATATTTCTGATTTTTTTAATGAACTTGGTATAGCTTATGAGACTTCTGCAGCTAGAACCCCACAACAAAATGGTGTCGCTAAAAGGAGGAACAGGACACTGAAGGAAGCTGCCAGGACCATGCTGACTAAGTCAAGTTGCCCAAGAAGTTCTGGGCCGAGGCAATCAACACTACATGCTACACTCAGAATAGATCCATGCTGAACAAACAACATGCATAGACCTCATATGAGACATGGAACAAGAGGAAGCCTCGTATCTCTTATTTCCATATATTTGGTTGCAAGTGCTTCATCCTCAACAATGGGAAGACCCAATTGAAAGCCTTTGATAGCAAATCTGATGAAGGAATATTCTTAGGATATTCTGAAGTCAGTAAAGCCATCAGGGTTTACAATTGTAGGACCCTTGTTGTGGAAGAATCACCACATGTTGTGTTTGATGAATCTGTCATTGAGTCTAGGGTAAAAGTGTTGGATCCTGACTCTGAGGAGGTCGCAAGGAGAGTGACAAGGCTGAGCTTGAAGAATCAACCTGATCCCAAGGTCAAGGCAGTGTCAATTCCATGCTGGGATAATGACAAAGATCCAGATGATGATGGAGCTAAAGCCACTCCTAAGCCCAGTGCATCAAGAACAGTTGAGCCCCAGACTGAGGAACATGCTCAACCTGAGGTAAATACCGTCAATGAAGATGCGGTCGCAGCTGAGACGATCACTGAGTCAACATATCAAGGGAGAATCAATGTCCCTGACATTAAGTTGGTAAATCCCTTTGGTGTAGACTCAGGTTCATCCCCTTCTGTTCATTTTTCTAAATTTATAGACCCTGTATACACTAACATTGTAGGTACTTCAGGAACAACTCCAGGCAAGAGAACATGGCTAGAAGATCATCCCATTGACCAAGTCATTGGTGATCCAACTGAGGGAGTCAGGACCAGGTGGTTCCATGGTGAGAGCGCACTGTTCTGTTGCTTTCTCTCTGAGCAAGTGCCTCAGAACATTGAAGAAGCTCTCACTGACTCGAACTGGATCATAGTCATACAAGAGAAGTTGAATCAGTTCACAAGGAATCAAGTTTGGGAACTGGTAGATAGACCTAGGCATCAAGGTGTGATTGGTACCAAATGGGTCTTCAAGAATAAGAAGGATGAGAATGGTGTTGTGGTAAGGAACAAGGCAAGACTGGTTGCAAAGGGGTATTCTCAGTCTGATGGAATAGACTATGATGAGACCTTTGCTTTAGTGGCTAGGTTGGAGGCTATCAGGTTGTTCCTTGCTTATGCAACATACAAGAAGTTTAAGGTTTATCAAATGGACGTCAATAGTGCCTTCTTGAATGGTGTACTCAATGAAGAGGTATATGTGGAAAAACCTCCCGGGTTTGAGGTTGGAGATAGAGTATACCATTTGAAGAAAACACTCTATGGACCTAAGCAAGCTCCTAGAGCTTGGTATGATACCCTCTCCCAATTCCTGACTGATCATGGGTTCAGGAAGGGAACCGTGGATAGGACTTTGTTCAGGATCACTGAAGGTGATGACATTCTCTTGGTCCAGATTTATGTGGATGACATAATATTTGGATCACCAAATCACCAGCTCTGTGAGAAATTCTCTAAGTTGATGACTGATAAATTTGAGATGTTTATGATGGGAGAGATGAACTTCTTTTTAGGATTACATGTCAAACAGACTGATCAAGGGATTTTCATTAATCAGGCCAAGTATACAAGAGTCTTGATTCAGAAGTTTGGAGTTCAGAATTGCAATTTGGCTAGGATCCCAATGAACACAAATTGGAAAATGGATCCTGACACTGAAGGAGTTTCAGTGAACCAGACTGAGTATAGAGGGCTGATTGGATCATTGTTGTACCTGACTGCAAGTAGGCCTGACATTACTTTTGCAGTTGGTTGTGTGCTAGGTATCAGTCTAAACCCAAGAGAAGTCATTTGGAGGCTGCTAAGAGGATAATTAAGTATTTGAAAAGGACAGTCAACATGGGACTATGGTATCCTTCAGATGACAACTTAGAACTGACTGGGTATTCAGATGCAGATTATGGAGGTTGTAGGATTGATATGAAATCAACCTCAGGGACATGGCAGTTTTTGGGGAGCAAGTTGATCTCTTCGTTTAGTAAGAAACAGGATTCAGTGGCTACATCCACAACTGAGGCTGAGTATATGGCTGTAGGTAGGTGTTGTGCTCAGATTTTATGGTTGAGGCAATAGTTGAGAGACTACCAAGTGTTTGCATATGAGGTCCCAATTTATTATGACAACAATAGTGCTATAACTATCACTCAGAACCCAGTGCTTCACACAAGGTACAAGCATGTGGATATTAGACATCACTTTATAAGATTCATGTGGAAAAGAAGGATATTAGGATGGAGAAGATTCACACTGACAGGCAGAGATCTGATATCTTGACTAAGCCTTTGGCTGAAGCAAGGTTTATGGAACTGTCAGTAGAGTTAGGCCTCTTAGATCCGGGAGAGCAGTCAGCGTAGGATCTTGGGGGAACTAAGGTTCAGGTTCCAAGGGGGAACTCAGGTCAAACTCGACTCAGCGAGGTATCAGGGTGCTACAATGTCTCCCTGACATGTATGAGTTCAACCCTGACCTTTGTGAATTCGAACCATCTCTCTGAATCTTTCATCCTAAAAATCTTCATTAAATGCTGACCGTTTTCATTAAAACCGTGCCTTTTGATATTTAAACCCATGTGTGTCGGAGCATTTAATGCGCACAGTTACTTTTTCATATACGTGTCCGTTTTATACGGAATATGACTAACGTTGGGTAAATGATTAATAAAAGATTAATCTTGGCCCTTCATTTCAAATCTTTTCAAATTCAGGGTTAATCTCAGCCACACGCCAGAGTAACCATTCAATTCATATCAATTTGAAAGGCCATTTGAGAAATTTACGCAAACACAATATTCACGCTGCACACTGAACTTTCTTTTGTTCAAACCTTTTCCTATAAATTTCTCAAAACTTCCAAAACCTCTAATAGCTTTTCTTGACACCGCTTGGACCACGGATGACCTTAATGAAGTCGTCGAGAACAAGCTTGTCAACATGGAGCACGTCATCTCCATGGATGGACCGTGTCTCAAAGTGAAGGAGATCCAGCCCGTGTTCAAATGGATCTCCAATGCGTTCCTCGACAAATACTTCTCCAAGAGACCTTTCTCTCTGCTTCCGAAGGCGGTGGTGGAAGCATACCTGAATATGTTCACGGGGAAGGGTGAGTTATTCACGCGGGTGACCGTGCTGGTGCCCACGGGGGAGAAGAATGAAGAAGGAGAGAACCTCTACAACGAGGAACACCATGATATCAACCTCCGGAAGGCGGTGAAGGAGGTATTTGGATTGCCTTGCACTGGGATTAATCCCAAAGTGTATATGGAGAACAAGGAGGGTGAGCTCCTGAAGGAGTGGACGAAGTCAGGCTCATCTGAGTTCAGGGTGAGGCAACACACGGACACACTCAAGCCTGAATATCGATCTGTTAGTCCCACTAATCAGTATTTGAAATTATGTGGAAGCTAAATAAATAACCTTTTGTAAGATCTTTTGATCAAGAACACAAATAAGACAAGAGATAATAAGAAAAGTAGTAAATAAGACGAGATCTATAGTGGTTCGGATGTTAAAATCCTACGTCCACTCTCCCTTTTGCAAGGGGCCTTACTAACCAACCAACTTACTCACAACCACTGGAATTGACAAGTACCAGCACCTTGTTACACACTTTAGATCTAACTTCGATCTAAAGTACAAACCACTCCAACATTATCTATCAAGATGAACAGGTTGAGTATCGATTCCAACTATCAACTCCTTAATGAGTAGATGAGCAATAATGATCTTAAGAGTGCTAAAATGCTTGAGTATAGTAAAAGCTTGAGAATATTATTCGTGCGCGTGACTAGAGCTCTTCTTAATACTGGCACTCTTGTATTTATAGAGGTGATTTAGGTGTAGCCGTTGGAGAGCTAATCTAATTAGATCTCTATTTAAGGAAGCTTCAATCAATCAATTCCCTAATTGATTGATTGGGTTGGTGAGATCCTTGGATTGATTTCTTCAATAACTTTCCAATCCGATCATGTTGACTTCATTCAAAACACCAATGGTCAAATGCTTCCTTTGCACAACTCTAATTCTTCCAGAGTAGGCTGAACCAGACACCAGATGACCCAGAGGTCCTCTGGTCCAGAGTCGGTTAAGAAACATATTTTCCATTAGAATCTGGAGATGATTCTAAGCTGTTAGGATAAAAGTTGTATAGTTTTGATGAGTTAAAACAAACCAGAAGATGTAATAGGACCATCTGGACCTGTTAGCCAGATGATGATCTAGATTAGGACTTAGTCTAGGGGGAACTGCCAGACCAGAAGACTTCACCAGAAGAGTCACCAGAAGACCCCACCAGAGGACTTCTCCAGAGGACTCCACCAGAAGACTTCACCAGATGAGATCTGACCAAGAGGCAGAGGACCTTCCCCAGGCCAGACGAGTCCGGACCAGACGAGTCTGGTAGATCAAAAGATGTTCAGTTTGATCCCCTGTTTCTACTGAGTATTCTGGTTGTTAACCAGATCAGGACCAGAAGACACCAAGGTTGCCTGGTGTCTGGTCTTGCCTTCTCTGAAGAGAATCAGAGTTAGGCAGAGGAGGCATTTGACCATTGGTGATTCAAATCAAGTCAACAAGATCGGATTGGAAAGTATTTGAAGATAATCAATCCAAGGATCCCACCAACCCAATCAATCAATTAGGGAATTGATTGATTGAGGCTTCCTTAAATAGAAGATCTGATTGGATTAGCTCTCCAACGGCTAACCCTAATCTCCTCTATAAATAAAAGAGTGCAATCACAAGAAAATGCTCTAGAGAGACCCTACGCGCATAAGTCACAATCCAAGCTTTTGATAATCACTCTTAGCACTCTTATTGTTCATATTATATAGCTACTATTAAGGAGTTGGTGGACCTCAACCTGTTCATCTACAAGATAAGGTTGAAGGCTGTTGATCTTTAGATTGAAGTTAGATCTAAAGAGTTTGTAAGAAGGAACTGGTACTTCACAATTCCAGTAAGTAAGTTGGCTGTTGGTTGGATAGTGAGACCCCTTTGATCAAGGGAGAGTGGACGTAGGATATTCAGATCCGAACCACTATATATCCGGTCTTATTTAATATTTTCTGCATTTAAATTCCTGTTTTTTATAGTCTGCTCTTGTAAAAAGAAGTTGTCTAAGACATTTAACTTAAGCTTCCGCAATTTATCAATCTAGTGGGACCAACATAAGCTACTTTTGTTTCACCAGACTCGTCTGGTCTGGACTCGTCTGGTCTGGGGAAAGGTCTTCTGCTTCTGGTCTGATCTTCTCTGGTGAAGTCTTCTGGTGAAGTCCTCTGGTGAAGTCTTCTAGAGACTCTTCTGGTGAAGTCTTCTAGTCTGGCAGATCCCCCTAGACTAAGTCTTAATCTATTTCCTCATCTGGCTAACAGGTCCAGATGGTCCTATTACATCTTCTGGTTTGTTTTCCAACTTCATCAAAACTAACAAAATTTTTCCTAACACGAGCTCTCATCGATATCGTGTCCAAGATGATCATGGGGACTGTTGGCTCCCATGAGCAGCTGAGTTTGCCCAAGCTGAGGATAATGGGCACATTAGTGGATGGCGTTCAGGCCAATTGGGAACAGCTGTTTCTGGATCAGTTGTGTCAGGCCGCTTTGGACAAGCTGAAGAAGGACGAGGAGAAGAAGCACATATCAATGGGTGTCATTATGCCTTTTGGCACAAGACTGTCCATGCTGATCATCCACTCCTGCCCTGGATGTACCTTCGACATGGAGGATGACCTGTCTTCAAAGAAGGTCATGTTCAACACTGAGGGTGACACTTATGCCATCCTTGGCCTGACTGACCCCAATGCTCCTTCAATGGGTCAGAAGAAGAAGAAGCAGGCAGCCAAGGGGAAGAAAGTGGTTGCCAACCTCCTCGAGAGGGTAGATGAGCTCTTTGAAAAGGGCAAGTCAGCTGAGATTGAGGTGGCTGCTGAGAGGAAGGCCACGGTCGCTGAGCAGGAGGAGAAGGAGAAGGCTAAGGAGGAGAAGTTAGCCAAGCTGAAGGTGACGCTGAAGTCAAAGGTTACTGCGAAGGGTTTGAAGAAAAAGACTGAGAAAGTATCCAAGGGCACCGTTTCTGAGGTTGAGGAGATTGACAATGAAGTCAGGGTAGACGGAGGTGAGGCCACTAAAGAGGCTTAGGAAAGGACCAAATGGATCTCCCGCTAAGGCGCTGAGGGAGTTAAGCCCAGTCAGGGAAGGGGAACAGTCAAGCTCTCCCAGAGCCTCTGACTTGGTTCAGGTGAGGGATACAATTGAATCTGCAGAAATCCTCTAACCTGAACTACCCAACCCATCTGAACCCCAACCTACCTCTGAACCTATTGAGCCTACATCCAATCCTGAACTATCCTCAATCCCCACTGAACCCGCCGAGCCAAACACTGACCTACCCCAACCCAACCCGAGTCAGAGCCAAACCTCCCCATCCCCACTGACACCCGAGAAACTGTACCATCCCCATTCAACTTTCCAGTCACTGACAAGAACCCCAAAGAACCTTCATCCATTGATGACACTGACCTCAACTTCATCATTGAAGAGGCGGTTGAGGAGAACGTGGATGAGGATATTACAGCCAGATTATACGAAAGCATGATTCGCAATAGGGCAGAGGAATGGGTTGCAAAGTGGTGACTTGAACCGAAAATACCAGCTTTCTACTAGTAGCTTTCCCGCAAGAGTACGGGTTCACTGTAGTATTGGCAAGTATAGGGACCAAGTATTATCGAACCCAAGGGAAAGTGTGTATGCAAAATAGATCCCTGCAGATCTACGCGTCGTAGTTAATATAAGTGAAATGTTTTTAGTTTTTGAAAAGAGAAATTAATCGAAACTAAATTACTCTACGAATGCAAAAGGAAAATTAAACTAAGTATCTAAGGTTTGTATGCAAGTATGTGATGGTGATGCTTAGGATAGGAATCCCTACGTATACTAACGGAGCCGGTACATAATCAAAATAATTGTGACGTGCAAGAAATAACCTAAGTAAAAGATCGTAAGATGAAAGCTCAAGATTTCAAACCCTAATACTTTATCCTATAAATCGACTTCACTAATCCACTAACAAGTTAATGAATCGTGCTTAATTAACGAGGCCCTAATTTAACTAATGGTGATGCGGCCGTCCTCCATAGCTAAACCGGTAGATGGATTAACCTCTTCTAAACCCTCTAGTTAAGTCTACTAGTTGTTAAAGAGTGATGCGGTCGTCCTCTCCCTAACACGTTCGTACGAAATTCAAAGGCAAAGTTAAGATTGATTTTAAGAATTCATTAATTAAGAGAATTAAAACCTAACGTCACGAATTACCCTAATTACGTACCCACAATCTACTTTTACGAGTTCATCCTACCCCAAGCATGCAAGGGTTCTAGCCTAACATGGTGGTTTGAATAATCAAAGCAATCACAAGAATAATAAACATATGCATAATTGAATTAACTAATAAAATCAAGAACATAAACGAAAGAACAAATTAAAGTCTCCAAAGAAATCTATATAAATCTGAAGAACTAGGTTTAATCGTCTCAAAGAGTAAAGAAAGTAAGAATTAATCTAATACGTTCAAACGAAATACTAAAAATAAGAATTCGTAAATTAAAACCTCGATTACAACGTATAAAATTCTTCAAAACTCCTTCCCAAGCTTTCTCCTTCGAAAAACGAGTGTAAATATGTGTAGATATGTCTTCTTATGTGAAAATATGCTTGGAAGGGGTATATATAGGCTTTGGGATGAATTTGGGCGATTTTGGGCCAAAAACATGCAAAAACGCTCGAGTGTTGGTGCAGCTCGAGCGCTAGCGCTCGAGCTATGGTGGTCGAGTGGTTCTTCCGGTCGAGCGGTGGCGCTCGACCGCTGGCTGTCACATGTTCGTAAAACCTTCATAACTTCTCAACCGGGAGTCCGTTTTGGCCGATTCAAAGTCCTACGAACTCCTCTTTTTGCCCTCTATCCATCTATGAGCATCAAAGAGACAAATTTATCAGTTTATAAAAATGATACTCAAATGACTCCAAACAATCATAAAAAACACTCAAAACATGGGCAAATCGGGCACCAAAATATAACAATTTCACGCCTAATCAACCCCCCAAACTTACCATATTGCTTGTCCTCAAGAAATGAAATAATAAGTCAAGTGAAATTGTTAGGAATGAGTCAAAGAATCAAATCATGTAAGCAAATGAACTCGAGCTTCAAAGATCAATCACACGTATACTCACTCACTTTCCTTCATCATACTCATGCAACAACAACAAGAAACACCAAGATTAAACATGGATGTGCACTCAACGATGTGTTTCACTCCCTCACAAGTGTATATCAATGATAAAGGGACTCACTCAACAATCAATCACACATATTGGCAGCCATAGGCTTGTAAGCACTCTTAACTCCGACCATACTCTAGAAATCAATGCCGAATCAAAAAGGACTTTTCTCAAGGTTGTAATGTAGGCTCTTTGGACAGGTGGGATAACAATATGGGTAAGTGACTCAAGTGAATGGAGAATAGAACATCAAACTTTCACACTTCGAGATTAGGAACAGAATACTTCAAACATTTTCAATCAACATCCTTTCAATTCCATACTCTCAACACTTCAATTTTTTTCTTTCTCATTTTTTTCACTTTTCTCAATCACTTCACTCTTTTTTTTCTTTTTCGCACAAACACATAAGTTCTTTTTTCTTTTGCCCATTCTCAATTTTTTTTCTATTTCCCACAACTCATAACTTCATCACACCTTCTTCTCATACTCACTCAGCAAACAACATTTTCCTTTTTCAACTCAATTCAATCCCTTCGCATTCACACTTTTTCTATTCTCCACTCAAATTGGGACAAAAAGGCTTAGGAATTGGAATAGTGTTCATATGTGCTAGCAAATGAAATAAGCTTTAGGCTCAAAGGGGCTAACAAGGGACAAATGTCAATGGTAAGGAAAACTTTAGGCTAAGTGACTCATTCAAATCAAAGATGGCCTAAGATCACCTTCGGCATATCAAACTAGACACAATCAAGAAGCAAGAGCACACACAAGTTCTAGCATCCTCTAAGGTGACGACTCACTCACAAACGAAGAGATTATTTCATGCATCAAAATCTCATAAGGCTCAAATCTCACGGCTTTCACATCTATGCTAGTCCTAATGCATTCTCACTCTCATCACACAAGCACTCAAAAAGAAAACTTGTAAGTATACTAGTTCTCTCTCAAATCTACTCTAACTCAAACACTCACACAATAGAATTCCTAACTCACTCTCACAACTCAACTCTACTCATCAAATCATACTCAAAGATAGCAATAAGTAAGCATAAGCTGATTGATAGGCATGAAAGATGCAATAGCGAATCAAATCAAAATCACCCCAACGAGCATCTCAAGGCACCAAATAACCAAACACACTCAAAGATAGGGGGTGCTCCGGTGCAATGTAACAAGAAACATAAAAAACTCCACCCCCCCAAACTTCGACTTTGCGAAGAGGTCTAAGTTTGGGGTTGTGGGTTACCTCAACCAAACAATTTAGTTTCTCTCAACAACGTTGCACACTCCCTTGCTTGAGTTCCTTCAATCTCCACTTATTTGACACTCCTTCGAGACAAGCCTACAAAATAAACTCTCAAGTACGAGGTTAAACGTACGACTCAACAACACCCTAATAACATAATAAAACACTAAAAACAAATAAAAGTGGGTTGCCTCCCACGCAACGCTATTTTTAAGGTCCTCATGCCGGACCAAGCTCAAAGGAGCTTATGGGACACGATACTAAAAAATACCTCTCTTACTCTCATAAGAGAAGTTGTCTAAGTTCTTTGCTCTATTCCCATCTTTCTTTTTCACCTCAGATGGTGGGCGTCTCAATTCCTTCTCACTCTTTTCAGGAGGAGTCTTACCAAACAGGTTCTTAAATTTGGAAATTTTCTTCTTAACTCCTCATTTTCTCTCGAGCTGGACCACGTCCACCTTTTTCACTTCTTCATCCTTCAATTTCTTCTCTTTATCCCTATCAAAATAAGTCAGATCATAATGCTCTTGGGTTAAATCAACAGGTGAAGGATTATCAAGCTCATAAATAAAAGAAGGATTAGGGATAGGAGGTGTGTCTTCAACACTAGGATCAATGGCATCCATGCAATACAAACTCTCATCCTCCTTCGGGTACTTCATGACCTCATATAGGGAAATCTTCACTTCTTGATCATCAACTTTCAACGTAATCTTCCCATTTGCCACGTCTAGCACCATCCCCGCCGTCGCTAAGAACGGTCTTCCCAAGATCAGGGGCACGCGCTCATCTTCCTCCATTTCGAGCACTACAAAGTCGGCTGGAAAAATATGATCTCCAACTCTCACGAGGACGTCTTCAACCACACCTTGAGGTCGAGTAATAGACCGGTCGGCTAGTTGAAGCGTCATCATTGTCGGCTGAAGTTCACTACCTTCCAACTTCTTGAAAAGCGACAAGGGCATAAGATTTATGCTCGCCCCTAAATCACATAGCGCTCCTTTCTTGATCCCGTTCCCAATGTCACATAAGATGGTAAAGCTCCCGGGATCCTTCAGCTTTGGAGGAAGCGCCTTGTGCACTAATGCACTCACCTCATGGTTCAACTGCACCAACTTCGGCTCATCCACTCGCCGTCTTTTCGCGATCAAGTCCTTCAGAAACTTTGCATAGTTGGACATCTGTTCCAAAGCAGCATAAAAAGGAATGTTAATATGCAATTGTTTAAACACATCAAGGAATTTAGCAAATTTCTCATCAAGCTTCTTTTTCATGAAGCGTTGTGGATATGGGACGGGTATCACAGATTTGGGTACCCCCCATTCATCTCTCTCGGTCTCTTTCACTTTCTCTCTTGCTTCCTTTGCCTTCTTCCACTTAGAAACTCTCTCAACCTTCTCAATGCCTTCCTCTTCAAGCTCTTTGCTCGCTTGAGTGCTTTCACCCTCAACCTTCTTCTCAACTCCTACTTCCCCACTCTCATCTCCATCTTTCTTATGTTCTTTCCCCTCTATCTCAACATCTCCTTGGGGCGTCTCAGAATAAGCAGGTATCTCAGGACCATCATAATTGGTCTCACTTCTAAGCTGGATAGCCTTACAATGCTCTTTAGGATTACCCTCAGGCATTGAAGGGTATTTGCCAGGCTCTCTATTCAATGACTTTGCAATCTGGCCCATCTGGAACTCTATAGAAGTGAACCTTCGGTTGTTCTCTTGCTGAATTCGATTTAGCTCTACATCTCTCTTCTGGAGGTCTTGATCACGCTGATCAACTTTCTTATGCAGATCTTTCACATCGTACTCCAAAGAGGATAATCTCTTGCTTCCTTTCTCCACCTTCTGAAGGATAGCTCTCAACATCTCCTCAGTTGAGGCACCGCCTTCTCCACCCGGAGGTTTAGAACCCGGATCAACACCTGGAGGAACTGTAATACCCGCCTTCGGGTTAGCATATGAAAAATTCTCGTTCTTCCTCCATTGGTTCTGAGGAAGCTGCTGGCCTCCTTGGTACCCTTGTGTGTTCCTCCATTGATTTTGAGGCGGCTGTGGACCTGGAGGTACAAATGGTTGGCCATAAGCAGGCCTTGCTTGAAAATTTCCACCTTGTGGATACCCATTCTGATTGTAATAAGGACCTCCCATATAATTTACTACTTCTTGCTGAATTGTGGGCTTGTCCTCTTGCTCATTCTCTGCTGCATTCCCTCCAACCATATTCTTCCCCAACTCAAGGTTGTTAATCTTTTCCATCATGGCCATCAACAGTCTTCTCGTTCCTTCACCTTCCTCAACCTGATGAACTCTCTGGAAATCTACATCCACATTCCAAGCCCCAGTATTTGTGACAATGATGTCCACAATCTCTCTACACCTCACTATTCCTTGATTCAGGAATGATCCACTAGCACAGGCGTCTATATGATCTTGCCCAGCCTTGTTGGCACCACTATAGAAAAATGCCATGACATCTCCCTCATTGTACCCATGCTGCGGGCACTCTATCAACATGTTTGAGTATCTCTCCCACGCTTGACGTAGGTCCTCTCCTTGCTTCTGGCGGAAGGAAGAGATCTCAATCCTTGCTTTGATCGTTCTGGATGGAGGGTAGAATCGCTCGAGGAACAGACGCTCGAGCTCGGCCCAAATGGTAATACCTCCTCATGGAAGCGTATTATCGTACCACTCTTTAGCTATTCCCGTCAATGAGAATGGGAATAACCTAAGCCTCTTGGCATCTTCAGACATGCCATTGTAATTAAAAGTGGAGGCTATCATTAGAAAACTCCTCAGATGAGTACGAGGATTCTCCTTCCCGGTCACCCCCTTGAACTGGTTCTCTGTAAGCAGCTTTAGAATTCCTGGGGAAATTGAGAAGTTATTTGCCTCTACTAGAGGTAATGCCACTCCATCATAGTACCATTGCAGCTGCGCTGCAAACCTTCCTCGAATAGCCATATTCTGATCTGCGTTCTGAGGAATGTGTTGAGGATTAGCAGCTGGTACAGGTACTTGTTGGGGTGGTGGTGGTTGATAAGCTGGTGGTTGGTTGTAAACAGGAGATGGAGGATACTGGTATGGTGGATACGGATAAGGTGGGTATGGGTAAGGTGGATAAGGTAAGTTGTTTTGTGGTAAGTTAGGATATGGGTAAGCAGGGCTGTTCTGAGGATTTTGGACAATGTTATGAGCTGGGCTATTTTGATTCTGAGTACCCGGGTTTTGGCTTTGGCTTTCCCCCGACGGATCTTGGTTCTGACTACCACTTCCTCCAATGCCGTCAACCCAGTCTACTGTCTGATTAAACTCATTAGTTGCATCATCCAACTCATTACTGAGGTCCATTGGTTCTTTCCCTCCTATGGCAGTGTTCATTCTCCTCAAGAAAGCTCGGTTCCTTCTAGCTATCGTCTCAGGGTCCAACGGTATTCTCTCTTCGCTCGTATTGCCTTGTGAGTGTGTTTTCATATACCTGACACACTAGCAGAATGATCAAAACGCAACTGCCGAATGAATAAAAATAAAAATAAAACAGAATATAACGCACTCACTACTAACTATTAAGCTATCTACAAGTCCTATTCAAAAGACATACAACGCCATCCCCGACAACGGCGCCATTGACTTGAACCGAAAATACCAGCTTTCTACAAGTAGCTTCCCCGCAAGAGTACGGGTTCACTGTAGTATTGGCAAGTATAGGGACCAAGTATTATCGAACCCAAGGGAAAGTGTGTATGCAAAATAGATCCCTGCAGATCTATGCATCGTAGTTAATATGAGTGAAATGTTTTTGGTTTTTTAAAAGAGAAAATAATCGAAACTAAATTACTCTACGAATGCAAAAGGAAAATTAAACAAAGTATCTAAGGTTTGTATGCAAGTATGTGATGGTGATGCTTAGGATAGGAATCCTTACGTATACTAACGGAGCCGGTACATAATCAAAATAATTGTGACGTGCAAGAAATAACCTAAGTAAAAGATCGTAAGATGAAAGCTCAAGATTTCAAACCCTAATACTTTATCCTATAAATCGACTTCACTAATCCACTAACAAATTAATGAATCGTGCTTAATTAATGAGGCTCTAATTTAACTAATGGTGATGCGGCCGTCCTCCATAGCTAAACCGGCAGATGAATTAACCTCTTCTAAACCCTCTAGTTAAGTCTACTAGTTGTTAAAGAGTGATGTGGTCGTCCTCTCCCTAACACGTTCGTACGAAATTCAAAGGCAAAGTTAAGATTGATTTTAAGAATTCATTAATTAAGATAATTAAAACCTAACGTCACGAATTACCCTAATTATGTACCCACAACCTACTTCTACGAGTTCATCCTACCCCAAGCATGCAAGGGTTCTAGCCTAACATGGTGGTTTGAATAATCAAAGCAATCACAAGAACAATAAACATATGCATAATTGAATTTACTAATAAAATCAAGAACATAAACGAAAGAACAAATTAAAGTCTCCAAAGAAATCTATATAAATCTGAAAAACTAGGTTTAATCGTCTCAGAGAGTAAAGAAAGAAAGAATTAATCTAATACGTTCAAACGAAATACTAAAACTAAGAATTCGTAAATTAAAACCTCGATTACAACGTATAAAATTCTTCAAAACTCCTTCCCAAGCTTTCTCCTTTGAAAAATGAGTGTAAATATGTGTAGATATGTCTTCTTATGTGAAAATATGCTTGGAAGGGGTATATATAGGCTTTGGGATGAATTTGGGCGATTTTGGGCCAAAAACATGCAAAAACGCTCGAGTGCTGGTGCAGCTCGAGTGCTAGCGCTCGAGTTATGGTGGTCGAGTGGTTCTTCCGGTCGAGCGGTGGCGCTCGACCGCTGGCTGTCACATGTTCGTAAAACCTTCATAACTTCTCAACCGGGAGTCCGTTTTGGCCGATTCAAAGTCCTACGAACTTCTCTTTTCGCCCTCTATCCATCTATGAGCATCAAGGAGACAAATTCATCAGTTTATAAAAATGATACTCAAATGACTCCAAACACTCATAAAAAATACTCAAAACATGGGCAAATCGGACACCAAAACATAACAATTTCACGCCTAATCAAGTGCCTGCGGGGAGTAGACAAGTACCCAGTACTTAAGTCCAACGTCTCGGACTTGAAAGTTTGGCTTAAGTACAAGCAACCCAATATACCGGAGTAGAGGATGATAGTGGAAGCCAAGGGCTGGGATTTCTGGGTAACAGAAGTAGGTAGATTTTTTTCTTACTTTAATATCACCAGCTGGATTGAACTATTAGATTTTGAGGCGATCAAGCAGCTGGTGGAAAGGATGAAAGTGGCAAGAGAAGGCAAGTTCTTTGATTCTCCTCCCAAGAAGGGAGATGAAGCTGATGATGACGATAAGGTTGGTGATGACGGTCAGGGAGGAAGAGCGAATGAAAAATAGGTTAATGAGATAGCGAAGGAGGTAGATGAGATGAACACTGAGCCTCAGGCTCAGAGGGAAGGTGAAAAGGAGGCTGGTGCCAAGGGTGGACCAGTAGCTGAGGATGTTTTGAATATCTCAGCCGCCAATGATACAACAGTCGATGACAAGACTCCCCACCCTGAGACAAAGGAGGATGATGTAGAGGCGTCCAAGGTGACTCCTAGTTCTGAGGGACTTGTTCCCAAAGTTCGAGAAAGCTTAGTTGAGCCTGAGCAGGCGGCTATGACTACTTAACAACTGCCTTCAGTGCTCACTGAAGAGGGGATTGAAGATGCAGGGGCTGACAAGGGAGATCAACCACTGACTGACGGAGCCGAGGAAGACGAGGTGGTCTTCACTGGAACTCGGCGAGGCACCTTCACCAACATTGTACAAGTCAAGAAAGAAAAGACTACTGAGAATCTCGTTGATCTTCAGCACGAGGTGGAATTGCTCAAGGCTCAGGCCGATTCAAAAGATAAAGGGATTCAAAAGCAGTTAAGATAGGTGAAGTCTGCTCTTAAGACGGTTGCCAACTCTGAAGTGAAGAGTCTTAAGAAATTGATTTTGTCAACCATCAAATCTGTCAAGTCAGAGAGGAAGACAATGAAGAAGATCATGGCCAACATACTGACTCAACTCAGAGATGAGCATGATGCACGGATGCAAAAGGCAGTAGAGCACTTGGCTGGTCAGGCTGCAGAACTACTTACTCAGGCGCTTAATGACTCAGTGGCCAAGATGGCGGTGGAATCAGATAAGATAGCTCAAGAGTCTGCCAAGATTGCTCAGGATTTGGAGAAGATATTGACCAAGTCTGCTCAGCTCATCGAAGAGTCAGGGAAAGTTGAGGCCAGGCTGATCCGCACTGAGCAAAGCCTGCATAATTCAATGGAAATATTTGAGAAGAAGCTCCAGGCAAGCATTGCTAGTGTGTCATTTGCGGGGACGGGGATTGCCATCGAAATTGAGATGTTGAAGGAAGGAGTTAAGGAAGTCCAGTCCTTGACTGCCTTTGTTATCAACAACGGTGAGGAAGCTTTAAGAGATGCACTCCCACCTCTGTCGGCCAGGGATGATGCCAAAAAGGGGGGAAATGGGAAGAAAAGAACTCTCCCTGAGGCATCGGAGGCTGAGAAGAATGAAGTGTTGACAAGAACACCCAGGAAGTCAGCCAGGATTGAAGCAGCGGCAAAGGCTAATGATCCTTCAAGGGATGCTCCAAAATTGCCAACCATCCAAGAGTCTTTAGAGCGCTCGCCAATGAACACGAGGAAGAATCCGATCACATACGACACTGACAAAGTAGCTGAGTTGTGTGAGGAAGCTTGGGGATCTGCCCCTGAGAAGAGTGAAGCAGCGCGCAGGGCTGAGATAGCTCAGAAGGAGAAAATGAAGATCTTGGAAAAGAAGGTTGAGAAGCTGATTGATATCACTGAGCTTCAACAAAGAGAACTAGATGATGCAGTGATCGGTTTGCTTAGGAGAAAGAATGAGAAGCCTGAGCCGAGGAAGTACAAGAAGAGGGCTGCACCTCGGGCAAGAAAGCTCATATTTCCCAGAGAGTCAAACATTGAGCCTGTGCTTATCGATTCTTTCGTTTCTGAGAAGATCAAGGAGTTTTGGGAGGACACAAGGAACGAATTCATCAGGCTGTGGTATGTTGTCAAGAAGTGGGGTGACACTGAAGATATTGATGCTCACTTCACTGACTTCATGGTAGACAACTACCCTGAGCTTTTCAAGCTGATTTTGGACGAGGCTGAGAAAGCTAAGGTTCAAATGAAAGCACCTAAATTGATCATTTGCACTCCCCCAATGATTCCAGGCTGTACCATGTATGACTTAAAGGAGATAATGAGGGAGGTGATGAAGATAGCCCGCACTGAAGGATACCAAAATCAGTTCAAGAGAGTTGAAGAATTGAAGGACCAAGTTTATTCTGGCTACCACATTAAGCCTGGAATGCGTATGATCTGAATATCTATCCTTGTATATATGTAATAGATTAGCTCATTACACTCACTAAAATATCTAATCAATGAAATCTATTACATTTGCCCATAGATAAAAACTCATTGTCTTTTTGGATATTATTTAAATTCTGTACTTATCAAGAACTGCTCTAACACTGATCGTGTCTTATAGAATAGGACTTTGCTTCCTCTAAGTGTTTTGAGGATCTTTTCAGTGTTTTGGCATCATCAAAAAGGGGGAAATTGTTGGGACAATGTCAGTTTTGAGTTGATCTCAAACCCCCTGAAAAGATGAGTTGCCTAAGTATTGTAATAGTCAGGCTAGTCTTAGTTAGGTTTGTGAGTTTATTTTACATTCGCAGGTACACAATGAGAGGAGTACTCATTGTTGTCAATCAAGACTGAAGCCTGAAGACACAAGAGCACCATCCTGAACTTATGGCAGTCCTTCTAAGTTGGCTGAGTAATTGTCAGGATGAAGAGCATGATCCTAAGATCATTGCTAAACTCAGCCTGAAGGGAACAAGACGGCACTAAGTTTTGGGAAAAGACTTGGAGTAGGATCCAAGCAAGTCAAAAGGAATGTTAGCAACAAAAAACGTACGTAGATGAGGACAAACCTGAAGTCGGTAAAGATAAGAATGAACTGAAGAATGAGTTCTGACATTCTCATCTACCTGATGACGTGGACCAACCAGAGAGTGCCAAGTCATGTACGGACACTGACTTGACCCTAACATCCCTGCACAATTCAACGGGTATGCATTTAATGCATTTACCAAATACATGCAAGGACGACTGCTGCATGGAGATTGTATCCGTTGAAGTATCCTACAAGAAAGACAACCTAGAAGGCTATCTCTTCCAACAGATAGTTTTTCAAGTTGCCTATAAATACAGAAGACCTTGGACCCAATCAAGGTTACGGGAAATTTCGAAGCCAGAAATTACTCAAACTCTCAGCGTTCAAAGCATTCATAGCATTCAAAGAAGCACCCGAAAAACCTAGAATTTTTCAAGTGTTTCTTGCCTTGTAAGGCTAATCACAAATAGTTGGAATCCAAACTGAAACCAAAACCCTCTTAGTTAGGTTTGTTGGTTGAGGTTAGTTAGTTGGTTAGAAGGAAGAAGGGTCAGTGAGACTGATCTTGGTGTACCTTGGCACGTTAAAAACAAGTCAATCCATTAGCGGATTATCCTGTTGAATCAGGACCGTGGACGTAGGAACTTGAGTCTCTGAACCACGTTATCTCTCTGAGTTTTTACTGCTTTGATTATTGCTTTATATTGTTATATTGCTAAGTCATTCATTGCATATCTTGTCAGTGTTAAATCAATTAGCCTGACTCATTAACTCAGTGCACAACCCTTCTAACCACGACTTCTTAAGAGGAAAACAAGTTTTCAGTAAGCAAACATTAAAATAAGACTTTAAACTTTCAGGGCTCACACATTCCGCACTGAACATAAGTAGATAGTTTATCAACTGATTCACCTCATTGCAGTTAGTAGGTTTGTTATCTACACTATGTTCTTTATCACTCTGAGTAAGGGGACTCAGTGAGGTTTTAAGTAGAAAAATTTGTATACGTGTATTCCCCCTCCCCCCATTCACGTATCACTCAGTCTTGAACCGGGACCAACAAGCTATTTCAATATATATATATATATATATATATATATATATATATATATTGAATGATACATAAAATAAAATTTAAATTGAGATTTATAGTTTAAAAAATTCATTTTATTTTTTATTATATATATGCATATATATAAATATTACTATTTTGACATAGTTTAGTTTCAAGATAATTTATTTTTATCGTTTTGTGTTTAAAAATTAGTGATAGAACTTATGAATGAAATAATTTTTAAACTTTGTTTGAGAAATATATATATATATATATATATATATATATATATATATATATATATATATATATATATATATATATATATATATATATATATATATATGTCCCCCCTTACCCCACCTCAGGGCCACCCCTGTCAACAACCTTATATATATGTGTCCCCCCTTACCCCTTATATATATGCCAAAGTAATTCAATGGCAACGGCGGATTCATCCTCCCACGGATATTAGTGGTGCAGGTTAAGTATTTCGCCTCACCATCGGATACGGCCTCCCCTACAATTTCCGCAAACTTTGCTAAGCAAGTCCATATATATGCACTCAATAGCACCGTTGACAACATCATGCGATCTATGCCCGGTTTCTTGTTAAGAACAATGGTCTTGAGTGTTTGGATATCGGCATAACTGAGAAAGAATGTAACTCGAACTTTGTTGGTGGGCAAAGAAATAGTTAAGGAGGTGGTGGGAGAATATTTGTTGGCGTAGTTCCATACTCTAGTGGCCAGATCTTTTTTGGAAACAGTACAAATTCTGTTGTAATAAGCCGAACAATGTCGTTGTGTGAAAGAGGCAAGGTTTGCTCCAGTTGACCACCCGCTGGGAGTGTGGCCTGGCAAACCTAAAAAATGTTGATGCCCATAAAAAATAGTGGAAAGAGATTGAAAAAAAAATGCGCGGAGTGGAAATGCCGATTAGTGATCAGTGTCAGTCCTGATAAGTTTTATGCCCGGGGCGAAATAAAAAAGTAGGCCCCTTAAAAAAACAGTAAAAAAAAAATTGCAAATAGTAAATCATTATATTGTATACACAAATAAAAATATGACTAAAAATATAAAATAGGCTGTGAAATAAATTTAGAAATAATACAACAATATAGTTTTTATTTTCCATTAATCTAAAATAATTTACAATGATAATATTTTTTGAAATCTATACTAATATAATAACAAAATGTTCTAAGAATAGAAACTAGGTATACCAATAGTCTTTCTAATTTTGATTAATATCATATTTATTATTTGGACCAAATTAAAATTATATATGCAATTAAAAAATCTTTTCATTGTAATTTTTTTAAAAAGTCTCTTACAACTAATATGCATCAAAGACTTCATCCACTAAAATAGATTAATATATAAAAATTTACTATTAGATTTTGTTTGATTGTCTTTTTATTTATTTATTAAATCTATTTTTTTCTTTAATTATTTCAACTTATCATAATCTAATATTGATTAATTAAAAATCATAAAGTATGAAGTTTGATAACAAATAATTTTTTTAACAAATAACTAATACTATGTATCAAAGATTTAATCCACTCCGTTAAAAAAATTAATCCTCTAAAACATATCAAATACATAAAAATGCACTACTAGATTTTATTCTTTTATTATCTATTCAATCTAATTTTTATTTAATTGTTGTATTTATTATATTTTAATATTGATTAGTTAAAAATTATAATTAAAGTGTCAATTCTGATAGCAATGGAAAATTTTACAATGTTTCATTTAAATATTTGAGTTATTGTCTCTTTTAAAACATAAGTTTCTTGGAGCTCTATAAACTTATGAGTCATATAATATTAGTAAATGAAATATGTTTTATGTCCTATATATCAATATAAAAGTCTTGATACACCTATTTAGATAGAAATATAAAATTTATAATTGAACTTTTTTATAAGGAACTTTTGTGTGAGACGGTTTGTCTCATGCATATGAGATGATACTCCATTAAAATATTTGAGTCATAAGTTGAGTTGACCCAATAAACTCATAGGCCATATAGTAAATGAGATTAGTTTCATATGTTAAAATGTCTCATAATTATCATAATAAAATCATAATTTGAGACACAAAAAGTATCCGGAAAAAATAAAACCAATAATGCATATATTGATATACTAAACAAAACACACACGTGTAAATTTTTTAATTAAAATAATATATATTAGTGTATTTTTTTCAATGTATCTCAAAAATACATTATTATTACTATATATTTATAAAATACATTGGGACTTTTAGTTTTGTTGTATAATTAAGTTATTTAAAATATATGTGCACGACATATATAATGTGTAAGTAATGCTAAGATATTAAAGGTGTATGACGATGATAAAAATCGAGAAAGATAATACAAAATATTTTATTCATGTTGTGAAATTCGTTGTTTAAACTTTATGATTTTTTTTCTTTTTAATATGAATTTGTCATCATTAAACAAAAATTTATATGAGACGGATTCATACATGGCATGAATATTATTTGTCATGTTTTAAAGGTGAGTATGATGTAAATACGAAAATAAAGTTTCATCTCACAACGTGAGATTGTCTCATAATAAAAATTATAATACACATTTTATATATATATATATGTCAATCGTGCATCGCACGGGTAACATACTAGTATTAGTAATAACAAAATTTGTGTTGCTTTTATATTTCACATTTAATTATTATGTGTAGTTATATCATAACACAATAAAAACAAATGAAAAGTGCACACTTTGTGCACAAATTGTACATGCACATACCAAATAAATTTCTTACACGATCTGTTTATGCACATTTTAGCATGATTCAAATGTGTGTATTTTGCAGTTCGTACATATGAATTATATGTTTATTATTATAAACTAATAGAGTTTTACGAGATATTTTAATAAATAAAATATATGAATTATATTAACTAGTTGGTACATTTAAGTTCTTTATTAAAACAAAATTTCATTTTTTTGATTGAATTTAACATGAAATAAAGATTAAAATAAATAAGATTTTATAGTACCAAATGTGTTGCACATTCTTTTTTTATATTTGATATATAATAATTATGCGTAGATATTATAATAGAAAACCATAATCAAAATGTGCACGATCCGTACATCCACATTCGTGCACGATCCATATATGCATGTTTTACGAATGATCCATATGTACACGATTCAAAGTTTGTACATACAAAATATGTGTTTATCTTAGTAAATTAATAATGTTTCACAAGATATTTTAATAGGATGAATATATAAATTATATTAAATATTCATTAGATTTAAGTTATATCAACTTATATATATATTGAATAATACATAAAATAAAATTTAAATTGAGATTAATAGTTTTAAAAAATTCATTTTAATTTTTTATTATATATATATGCACATATATAAATATTATTATTTTGGCATAGTTAGTTTCAAGATAATTTTATTTTTATTGTTTTGCGTCTTAAAATTAGTGATAGAACTTATAAATGAAGTAAATTTTAAACTTTGTTTTGAGAAATATATATAATAGTAGGCCCTCGAAAACCTAGGGGCCCAGGCAGTTGCCCCTCTTGCCCCACCTTAGGGCCACCCCTGCAAATAAGAGTTGATCTTGTATGGTTAAATTGTTAGTGTTAGTGTCCTAGAGACAGTCATTCGTAAGGACATAATACTAAGATGATATTCAGTTTATTGTTTAATATCATTTATTGGTTTAATATTAAATGTATGGCTTTACACTTATCTGAATATTATGTTTGATTGTTTGCATTATTCATATATGTGTTCCCTTGAATCGATATTGTCATTGAGTGAGTGAGAACTCAGATGACTTAAGTATAATTCTCAAATAGCCCTGATCAAGGATCATAAGAATGAGATATTGATGATGCAATGGAGATTGGTGTGCGATCTGCATTATACTTTATGGGAGAGTGTAGTAAGATCTCACTTACTATGAGACACTGGGTATCTCATAATGGATGCACAAATACCTTAGAGGGTATTGGTATACCCATCCGAGAAACCGTTTGATGTAATTCCACATAATGTATCTACGGGTGTCTCGGTCAGTGGGATAGATGTGATACTCCTCTGACTTGAGATCAATACACACGACATGTGCGGAGTGATGCACTTTGACCGTGACCGACGCTTGCACCCTCCAAGGGTAGATATGACATGGATTTGGTTCATCACGAAGTACATGTGCGTGGTAGTTGAGTCAAGAATAGGATTTATTCCTCAATGTGGATTTAGAGAGAAACTCGTGTTCTCATCATAATTGGATCAAAGACATCGGCCGATGCAAGTCGACTTGGACTTTGTGGCCAAGTGCAACGCGAGTGATCAATTAGTGATTTGAGATAATATGATTGAGTTGTTTGAATAGACACTTCATCATGTTCAAGGCTTAATCGAGTATTCGCGAATGAAAATAAGATATCACAATAGCCTACATTATTACAAGTAGTTGCAGATTTCCTCGCAACATATCTCGTATATTGAAAATGTCTAATATATTGTCTAGGGTTCAATTAAGACCGTTAGTTTGACCAATTGCTCGATATACGAGGGCTTTTGGGTCACAAAACAAGCAATGTCAGTTCGCTGATTATAGTTGGTTGATTAAATATTATATTGGATATAATATTTTATTTATGGAGAATATAACAATTATATTTGAAAATAATTATTATTATTTAATTAAATATGAAATCCCAATAATATTTGGAATATTATTATACAAGAATAATAGATATGGTAATATATTATTCGTAGGAACATACCTAGAGAAATATGATCCGTAGAGATTATATTTACGGGCTAGACCCAATATCTTATTTAGGAATTAAGTCAAGTTAATCACTATAAATATGTGTCATATGGGAATTCCGAACACACAAGAAATATAATTTCTCCATAAAATCTCTAGCTCGAGTTTTCCTAGCAAGTTCGTCTCAAGATTCAATGTTGGCACCTCGATGCGAATTGGTGAATAGTTGTTGTGTGGATACCATAGTGGAGGATCCCGCGTACGAAGCTCTGTAAGAATTCCATTTAATATTCTTGCAAATTATTATGCGATTAATTGTTAGTTGTTGGTGAACTTTATTATTCCGCTGCACATGTTTGCGTGTTTACGTGCCTCTAAAACCCAACAGTGGTATCAGAGCTCAGACTCTTGATTAATTGCATAATTAAATTGTTTTTAAAATTAATTTTTTTAAAATCAAAGGATATGGCCGTGGTCAAATCGACCGTACCATTAAGTGGGGTGTGTTTTTGGGAACTGGGTTCAATTGGATTAAGACCCTTATTTTCCCTTTTTCGTCCGTCCTCTTTCGTCTTCTTCGCTCGCCTGTTCTAGGGTTTGTGATGCAAACCCCGCTGCCTTGCTGCTGCTCCGCCACCTAGGCGTCGCTCGAGTCGGTGGCCACGCACTGCGACTCGCGACGCCTGTGCGCAACATGATGCGAGCCTGAAACCGATGGGTTGGACCCATCTGGCTTCGGACCCCCCGTTCCTTTCGACTCGACCGCTGCCACCCTCTTATCGGTTTTCTCTTTGATTTGATGGAGGTAAAGTCGATTCACTGTGAATCGACGTGCTCCTCTTGATTTCATTTTTTCATTTTCGCAGCGAGAAGTGAGGGGATGTCGTCCCACCGCTTAGCGCCGCCGTTCACGATGTTGAGTGCTACTGTCGTGCACAGCATCGTGATACTACGCGACTCTCGGCCCATCTGTTTCGATGCTATTCAATTCTTGAGCCTATGGCTGTTTTGTGGGTTGTTGCATTTCAACTTAGAAGCGATTGCAGCGTCGAGTCTCCCGCATGCGTCCAGCAGCGGCAGCGACTCGAACACACGCACCGTTAAGTCCCGAGACTCCACTTGGTTGCATTTTCTGTCGTGATGCTGCTGTGATTCGCTTTTGTTATTTGTTTAACCTGTTGGACATTGTTGAAAATATACAAAATCGATTAATACAATTGACTGGTTTTTGTGATTAAAATTGGAATGAGATCCGGAAAAACCTATCAAACGCGTTGGTGTTGGCCATTGGGAAGGATTTGGGCAGTGACGAAGATGGGCTATCTTGCAAATATGATTTGAGATAGGCCCCTCCATGCAATTTTAAAAATTGCATCTGAGCCCTCAGACGAATAAATTAAAAATTAATTTAATGATGAGATTAAATAAAAGATTAATCTGTTAAAATTGAATTTAAGGTTGGACCTGTTAAGATTAAAAGTTGGACTTTTAATAAAATTAATTATATTAATTATTATTAATAATAGATTGTTTTAAATTTTAGAATGATTATTATTAATATCTCACTTGAATATTTTGATATTCTACGTCCGCATTATAACTGTTTGGGTAGGCGGCACCCAATAATTGTCGGACCGTATTAAATGTTTGGGTAGACGGTGCTCATGTATGTGTTAGTCCGTATAATATCATATTTGGGTAGGCGGCGCCCAGTAATTGCTCGAATGTGATATAGATTTATATATGGATCTCGATTAAGCAATTAATACCCCACATTTAAAAATGATCCTCACTAAAATATAGTTTTTCATTAAATTGAAAGATTTCTTCCATTAAAATTAAAAGTAAATCGGAGATTTCGTTCCAATGAGTATTTAAGGCCCTAGTCTTTTTCTCGGATCTACATCTAACGGGACTGTTGATGACCTTTTATCAAATTGATGATGTAGTGGTTGTTGTTGCTAATGAAGATCATCAAACAAGATCAAAGATATGTAAATTCGATAAGAAATGTTCAAGAAATAGATTTGCAAGAGTTTGACTAATTTTTGAATAAAATGTCATTATAATTTTCTTCAAACAAGGGCATATTTATAGGAGTACAAATAAGTAGGAGGTGTCACTCATCTAGCCACTCTAATTTATATCTTGACAAGTGTTTAGACACTTGTTTAATCCTAAGCTATTGTATTTTTTACATTTGTGTTGGGATATAGATTAGATGTTTTGAAGATGTTAAAACAAGAACTTTTAATAGAAGCGGCAGAATCTGTTAGTCAATTGCAGATTAGTCTAGGACTAGAATAGGTCATAGGTTAAGGGGGAAGGGAATGAGTCCAACCCAAGAGGAATTTCGGACAAGATGAGTTTCGAACAAGAGGAGTCCCGGGCAAGAGAAGTTCCGGACAAGATGAGTTCTAGACAAGATGAGTTCTGGACAAGATGAGTACTGGATAAGATGAGTGTTGGACAAGATGAGTTCTGGACAAGATGAGTCCTGGACAAGATGGTTTCTGGACAAGATGGGCTCTATGACAAGATGAGTCCTGGACAAGATGAGTTCTGGACAAGATGAGGTCCGGACAAGATGAGGTATGGACAAGATGAGGTCTGGACTAGATGAGGTAGACAAGAAGAGATGTACCATACTAGTCTACCTGACTACTCCTCTACCAGACTACTCCTCTACCAGACTACTACACTACCAGACTACTGCTCTACCAGACTAGTTTACCGGACTTCTCTACCCAGAAGACCTTGTGATCCAAAGATAAGAAGAGTCAAGCAAATAAAGGGTAGTCAACTGATATCAAGGAATATTGATTGAAGATTAAGAAGAATCAATCAAAGAAGGAGTCAACCAATCAATCATATAATCAATCAAGATGATTGATTACATTCCTTAATTTATAGATGTTTGAATTTCTAGCTTCCAACGGCTAGTTATTTAACACCTATAAATAGGAGTGTTTGGATGAGTTTGTAGAGATATAAGACGGGCAAAAGAGCACAAAAGATAGAGAAACATACGAACACATCATACACTCACCTTGTTCATACAAGTATTATACACCCTTTTAGGAGTTTTTAGTTGGAATTTTACTCAACCTATTCATCACATAGAATGGTTGTTGTAAGCCATTGTACGAAAGAGCTGATACTTTCCAATTCCAGTAGTTAGTAATGTTAGGAAAATTATTGTATAGTTTTAATGAGTTAAAACAAACCAGAAGATGTAATAGGACCATCTGGACCTGTTAGCCAGATGATGATCTAGATTAGGACTTAGTCTAGGGGGAACTGCCAGACCAGAAGACTTCACCGGAAGACCCCACCAGAGGACTTCACCAGAGGACTCCACCAGAAGACTTCACCAGATGAGATCTGACCAGAGGCAGAGGACCTTCCCCAGACCAGACGAGTCTGGTAGAATAAAAGATGCTCAGTTTGATCCCCTGTTTCTACTGAGTGTTCTGGTTGTTAACCAGATCAGGACCAGAAGACACCGAGGTTGCCTGGTGTCTGGTCTTTCCTTCTCTGGAGAGAATCAGAGTTTGGCAAAGGAAGCATTTGACCGTTGGTGATTCAAATCAAGTCAACAAGATCAGGATTGGAAAGTCTTGAAGTCAATCAATCCAAGGATCCCACCAACCCAATCAATCAATTAGGGAATTGATTGATTGAAGCTTCCCTAAATAGAGGATCTGATTGGATTAGCTCTCCAACGGCTATTCCCTAATCCCCTCTATAAATACAAGAGTGCAATCACAAGAAAAAGCTCCAGAGAGATATATACGCGCACGAAGATACATTCAAGCTTTTGTTTATTCAAGCACATAACACTCTTATTCTGTTCTTAATTACTTATTCACTCTTAAGGAGTAGTTGGACCTCAACCTGTTCATCTACAAGATAAGGTTGAAGGATGTTGATCTTTAGATCGAAGTTAGATCTAAAGAGTTTGTAAGAAGGAACTGGTACTTCACAATTCCAGTAAGTAAGTTGGTTGTTGGTTGGATAGTGAGACCCCTTTGATCAAGGGAGAGTGGACGTAGGATATTCAGATCCGAACCACTATATATCCGGTCTTACTTATTGTTTTCTGCATTTAAATTCCTGTTTATTATAGTCTGCTCTTGTAAAAAGAAGTTGACTAAGACATTTAATTTAAAGCTTCCACAATTTATCAATCTAGTGGGACCAACAAGTAAGCTGGATGGTGAGTGAGACCCCTTTGGGGAACGAGAAAGTGAACGTAGGATCATTATATTTGAACCACTATAAAAATCCTTTTGTTATTTATTTTATATCTTTATTTATTTTAATTTCTGCATATTATATTTAGCACCTTATTAATTAGTTTTTCATAAAAATTCCTGATCAAAACGTTTTCCGCTAATAATATTTTTGGGACTAACAAGTGGTATCAGAGCAGTGTGTCCTAGACCACTGCTTTGAAAAGCTTTTGGTGGTCACCAGGACAGATCCATTTTTTTTTAAAACCCAAATATTTTTTGTGCTAACAATTTCTTGCATAAATGGGTTCGAAGAAAAGTAGTAAAAGATACACTAGGAGTCACTTCAAAAGAAGCTTCACAGCCGAGGAAGAAGTGGCATCCACTTCTGGTTCATCATCAAATTTTGGACCAAATGAAGAGATATGTCTTGTGACATATGAGGTATGTAATCGAACTCCCTCTTATTCTTCTTTTTCTGAACAATCAGTGGAGTCTTATACGCAAAAATTGCTATTAGGTCTCCAAAAATCTATACAACTTTGTCAAATACTGGAAGAAGAGAACACAAAGCTGAAAGCAGAAAATCAAAAGCTTTCAAAATATTTTGACAAATCAGTTGATCTACCAGCTAAACAGGTTCAAACACTGGTAGAAGAGTCCACTGACTTGAAAACCAGATATGATGAACAAACTAAGCTGATAGAAAGGCTGCTTGTTGAAAATATTGAGAAAGATAATGAATATACCTTGCTGAAAGCTAAATTTGATGAACTCTTCCATCAAAATAAAATTGTAAAAGAAAGTGAGAACAATCTCAAACTGAGACTTGAGCAACTGACTACAGCAAATAATATTGTTTCACACATAGCTGCCTCATCTAAAAAAGAGCATGACAAGACAGGACTTGGTTATTCCAAACCTGAATCCTCACATGTTTAGAAAGAATAAAAGTCTAGTAATTCTATTGCAAGCAGCTCAACCTAACGGGCAATTGAGTTCTAAAACTCAAAAACCCAAAAGGCAGTGGAGGGATTATAAAAGACTTCAGCAAGGCCAGCAGAGTAGAAAACAGCCTGGACCTTCTCAAAAGAAGCAGTCCTAGCTGACTCCTACTTAGCTGCATAAAACTTTTAAGTCATCTGTCAGACCAGCTGGAACTTTTGATGGTTCTAGCAAGACTCATCCTTATCAACAAAATTTCAAGACTGTTGCGTTAAGACAAGTTATTCCTTCTACTGAACAAGCTCATAAGAGAAGAAGAGCCTCTAGAAGAAATAACCATGTCGGAGTCTCTTGTGTTCAGTGTGTGTTGGTCCCGTTTTCGAAGGGCAAAATGGGAATTCAGGAGAAATTTTTTTTTTTTAAACTTTTACCTCAGGGAGTTCAGCAAGAGTGAGAAATACTCAAGTCACTGCTCTGCTCAGAGGCTGAGTTACCAAGTCAGTGAGAAGGCTCGGAGACTCATGCTCTGAGCAAGGACAGTGGCTTGAGATGCTGAACTCTCGAGTGCGTTATCAAGTCACAGCTTGCACCCTGACCGAGTTCAGTGACGGAATACTCAAGTCACTGCGTTGCTGAGAGTCAGAGCTATCAAGTCAGAGATGAGACTTGAAAGCTCAGGCTCTCAACAAGGCAGTGACTCGAGAGACTGAACTCTCGAGTGCTAGCCTGATTCAGTCAGTAAGATGAATCTTCCTGACTGAAATGCTTTACTAAAGTTCCTTTTTAAACAATGCTCTCAGTGAGCAGATTTTCGCAATACTTTAGAAGAAAAGACATTCCAAATAATAACACATGGTTTAACGTGGTTCAGAGACACAAGCTCTTACATCCACGGCCTGATTTAACAGGAAATCCACTCCTTTGGATTCTTGTTTTTAACGTGCCAAGGTGCACTTACAACTGGACTCACACCCCTCCACGGAGCTGCCTCTCCTTACAAACAACTTACTCCCAACAAACCTAACTAGAGGGTTTTGGTTTCGGTTAGGGTTTTCTCCAACTAGGTGAGGTTTTCCCTTTACAATGTGTTAGCCAATAGCTAAGATAGGGAAAACCTCTCTAAGCCTAGAGTTACAAGCTGAGCACTCTTATGTATATATTTGTGAACTCTCAATGTATAAGACGTGAGTAGGACCTCCTTATATCTCCCATGCACGTATGCTACTACTCACACCCTCACAGCTCGTAGGTGTTTGTTTTCTTACAATTCTTACAACAACATAACACAACACAACACACTCTATCAACAAGCTATGAGCTTGTATTTATAATGGGTATTCAAATGTATCCGTTGGAGAGGAAATACATTTGAATCCAGCATTAAATGGTTTCAACCACTTTTCTTGGAATGCGGCCTTTGTCAGTGTCAGAGTTGCTGCCTCGTGTTGATTGGTCCACGTGGCCTGAATTCACGGATCTTTGACTCAGTGGGTTGACCAAGACCCACTGACCTTAGGCAGCTTCATCCTTCACTGACAGATGATCTTCAGTGGACTGACTCGTCCTCACTGCAGTTGTCCTTCAGAGACTGTTTGAAGATCACTCCAAGAAGTTTGTCATAAGGCTGGATGACAAACTTCCCTGACCATAGTAGCCTGACTCCTTCAGGGCCTACTTGGTGCAGCACTGATCCACCTGATCAGGCTCTTCACTGAGTGGTCCACCAGACTTGGCTTAGATCAGCCTGACTTGCACTCAGTGGGACATCCTTCAGGCTTCTCCATTGGTTCAGGTTGATGGCAGGTCTTCAGTCAGCTCTTCTGGTTGTCATCTTGATATCTTCAGGCTGTGTTGAGAAGTTCCCCCTCGCTGAGTTCCCCCTCAACTGAGCAACCTATTCTACTGAGAGCTAACCTAGCCTGACCTGATCTAAAGGATACTATCCTGACTGCTTTCAAACCTATTACATGTTGTTTTGGAAAATCATCAAAACTAAACATATCCCAACAATTTCCCCCTTTTTGATGATTCCAAAACTTCTAACCAAATGATTTTCTATTACTAGAATAATGTCAGAGTACAGGTAATAGTTTGAAATATGCAGGAATTCCCATAGTTTAAAACATTTAAGATATGTTCGGTTGACCATTTTTCTTAACAAAACTGGATCAGTGGTCATGTGAACAACCCGCTCTGATACCAATTGTTAGTCCCGTTTTCGAAGGGCAAAATGGGAATTCAGGAGAATTTTTTTTTTTTTTAAACCTTTACCTCAGGGAGTTCAGCAAAAGTGAGAAATACTCAAGTCACTGCTCTGCTCAGAGGCTGAGTTACCAAGTCAGTGAGAAGGCTCGGAGACTCATGCTCTGAGCAAGGACAGTGGCTTGAGATGCTGAACTCTCGAGTGCGTTATCAAATCACAGCTTGCACCCTGACCGAGTTCAGTGACGGAATACTCAAGTCACTGCGTTGCTGAGAGTCAGAGCTATCAAGTCAGAGATGAGACTTGAAAGCTCAGGCTCTCAACAAGGCAGTGACTCGAGAGACTGAACTCTCGAGTGCTAGCCTGATTCAGTCAGTAAGATGAATCTTCCTGACTGAAATGCTTTACTAAAGTTCCTTTTTAAACAATGCTCTCAGTGAGCAGATTTTCGCAATACTTTAGAAGAAAAGACATTCCAAATAATAACACATGGTTTAACGTGGTTCAGAGACACAAGCTCTTACATCCACGGCCTGATTTAACAGGAAATCCACTCCTTTGGATTCTTGTTTTTAACGTGCCAAGGTGCACTTACAACTGGACTCACACCCCTCCACGGAGCTGCCTCTCCTTACAAACAACTTACTCCCAACAAACCTAACTAGAGGGTTTTGGTTTCGGTTAGGGTTTTCTCCAACTAGGTGAGGTTTTCCCTTTACAATGTGTTAGCCAATAGCTAAGATAGGGAAAACCTCTCTAAGCCTAGAGTTACAAGCTGAGCACTCTTATGTATATATTTGTGAACTCTCAATGTATAAGACGTGAGTAGGACCTCCTTATATCTCCCATGCACGTATGCTACTACTCACACCCTCACAGCTCGTAGGTGTTTGTTTTCTTACAATTCTTACAACAACATAACACAACACAACACACTCTATCAACAAGCTATGAGCTTGTATTTATAATGGGGATTCAAATGTATCCGTTGGAGAGGAAATACATTTGAATCCAGCATTAAATGGTTTCAACCACTTTTCTTGGAATGCTGCCTTTGTCAGTGTCAGAGTTGCTGCCTCGTGTTGATTGGTCCACGTGGCCTGAATTCACGGATCTTTGACTCAGTGGGTTGACCAAGACCCACTGACCTTAGGCAGCTTCATCCTTCACTGACAGATGATCTTCAGTGGACTGACTCGTCCTCAGTGCAGTTGTCCTTCAGAGACTGTTTGAAGATCACTCCAAGAAGTTTGTCATAAGGCTGGATGACAAACTTCCCTGACCATAGTAGCCTGACTCCTTCAGGGCCTACTTGGTGCAGCACTGATCCACCTGATCAGGCTCTTCACTGAGTGGTCCACCAGACTTGGCTTAGATCAGCCTGACTTGCACTCAGTGGGACATCCTTCAGGCTTCTCCATTGGTTCAGGTTGATGGCAGGTCTTCAGTCAGCTCTTCTGGTTGTCATCTTGATATCTTCAAGCTGTGTTGAGAAGTTCCCCCTCGCTGAGTTCCCCCTCAACTGAGCAACCTATTCTACTGAGAGCTAACCTAGCCTGACCTGATCTAAAGGATATTATCCTGACTGCTTTCAAACCTATTACATGTTGTTTTGGAAAATTATCAAAACTAAACATATCCCAACAGTGTGTTTTTGTGGATATGTATGGAAGAAAGATAAGATCACCTGATTAAAAAAGGGATGATCTATTCTTGTGGCTTCCTAAATATTGTGCTAACCCCCCTGGACCCAGAAAGGTACCAAAAACTTGATTACCTGCAGATACACACGAAGACCAGCTGATATTATGCCCTAAATATCAGCTGAGCATATATTGAGGGGGGAGATCAGTTGACCCTGCTTGCTTAGACTTCTCATCTTAAGATTTCAATTTTCTCTTTTCTTATTTAATTTCAGTTCTTTTAGTTTTAACATCATCAAAAAAGGGGAAATTGTTGGGAAGACTCTTAGGTTAGAAGACTCTTTGACCAGTGTATGATTTTGTTCAGCTGGTAGATCAGCTGAGTTGCCTAGACATTGTGAAAGCTTTTGATTTTCTGCTTTCAGCTTTGTGTTCTCATCTTCCAACTTTTGATAAAGTTGTATAGATTTTTTAAGGTCTGATAGCAATTTTTGCACATCAGACTCCTCTGATTGTTCAAAAAAAGAAGAAAAAGAAGAAGAAGAGGGAGTTCGATTACATACCTCGTCTGTCACTAGACATATCTCTTCGTCTGGTCCAAAATTTGATGATGAACCAGAAGTGGATACCTCTTCTTCCTCCATTGTGAAGCTTCTTTTGGAGTAACTCCTAGTGTCTCTTTTACTACTTCTCTTTGAGTCCATTTCTGCAAAAATTGTTAGCACAACAAATATTTGGGTTTTAAAAAAAATGGATCTGAGTGGTCTAGGACACACTGCTCTGATACCACTTGTTGGTCCCAAAAAGGTTATGCAGCGGAAAGCATTTTGAAATATTTTTAATGAAAACCAACCTTTAAATTAAGTGCTAAAATTAAGGTGTAGAAATCTAAAGAGCATAAAGTAAAGAACTCCGAATTTATAGTGGTTCAGACCAACTTGTCCTATCTTTCAATTCGCCTCTGACCATCAAATGAAATGCTCTCCCTTTCTCCAAAGGGGACTCTCTCTCCAACCAACTTACAAACTTCTGGAATTAGGAAGTACCAGATCCTTCGTACAACTGCTTACAACAACCTTTCAAAGTGGTGAAAAGGTTGAGTAAATCTCCAACTAAAAACTCCTAAAGAGTGTATATACGTGAATAAACAAGGTGAGTGAGTGGAAGAGTTCGTGTGCTTTGTGCTCTTGCCCGACTCTTGTGTAATGATCTCATCAATATGCACTCCTATTTATAGTTGTAGGAATTAACAAGCCTTTGGGATGCTAGCAATTCAAACAGCCATAATTGGAGGAATATAATCAATCACAGATTGATTAGTTGACTTCATTTATATCAAGATTGATATCAATCACTCAATCAATTGCATCCTCCTATCAATTGACTCTCTAGATTGCTTTTTCTCTATCATCGAACTCCAAGATCTTCTTGTCTCCAGATTACACGCAGCCTCCATATGGGTGAACTAATCCATTTTCCTCATCTGATCAGGACTTATCTGGTCTGGTCAGGGTCTTCTGCTCTGGTCTGGACTCATCTGCTCTGGTCTGGGTCTTCTTGTAGAGGTCTTCTAGCCATATCATCTGGTTAGAGCTCGTCTGCTCAGATGACTTATCTGCTCTGGTTTGGACACCTCATCTGGTCTGCACAGATTTCTTCCCTCTTAACCAAAGACCTATTCTAGACCTAGACTAATCTATAGCTGAATAACATTGTTAGGATAAATATTATTAATTTTGATGAGTTAAACAAACCAGAAGATGTAATAGGACCATCTGGACCTGTTAGTCAGATGAGGATCTAGATTAGGACTTAGTCTAGGGGGAACTGCCAGACCAGAAGACTTCACCAGAAGAGTCACCAGAAGACTTCACCAGAGGACTCCACCAGAAGACTTCACCAGAGGACTCCACTAGAAGACTTCATCAGAGATGTTCTGACCAGAGGCAGAAGTCCTTTCCCCATACCAGACGAGTCTGGTGGAATAAAAGATGCTCAGAATCATCTCTAGATTCTACTGAGTGATCTGGTTCTTAACTGACTCTGGACCAGAGGACCTCTAGGTCATCTGGTTCCTGGTTCAGCCTACTCTGGAAGAATCAGAGTTGTGCATAGGAAGTATTTGACCGTTGGTAATTCAAATGAAGTCAATCATGATCGGATTGGAAAGTCAGAATGAAGATATCAATCCAAGGATCTCACCAACCCAATCAATCAATTAGGGAATTGATTGATTGAAGCTTCCATAAATAGAGATCTGATTAGATTAGCTCTCCAACGGCTAAACCCTAATCACCTCTATAAATACAAGAGTACAGTATGAAGTAAAGCTCTAGTTACGCGCACGAAGATCATACCTAAGCTTTAATATTATCAAGCAATTAGCACTCTTATAGTTCTTGATTCATATCTACTCATAAGGAATTTGTAGTTGGAGATTAGACTCAACCTGTTCATCTTGATAGAGAAGGTTGTAGTTGAATATACTTTAGATCAAAGTTAGATCTAAAGTGTGTAAGCAAGGAGCTGGTACTTGTCAATTCTAGTGTTCGTAAGTTGGCTGTTTGGTTAGTAAGGCCCCTTGAAAAATGGAGAGTGGACGTAGGATTGTTAATATCCGAACCACTATACATCTTGTGTTATTTACTGCTTTCATTTATATTTTTGTTCATATTGTGCTCTTGCTAAAAAGATCTTGAAAAGGTTTTTCTTTAAGCTTCCGCATTATATTAGAAACTGACTAGTGGGACCAACAAACATGTTCAGCTAGTCCTATTACAAGTTCTTTGTTTTAACATCTTCAAAACATCTAACCTATATCCCAACAAAAGCTTTCAAAATGTTTTGACGAATCAGTTGATCTACCAACACCTTATTAATTGGTTTTCATAACAATTTCTTATCAAAATGCTTTCCGCTAATAATATTTTTGAGACCAACAATTTGACAAGTGTTAAGACACTTGTTTACTTCTAGTACAATGCTAAGATAGTGGGATTTGTGGTTGTTCTTCGAAATACTCAACTGCTCGCCTATTCATCCATGTGTTGGGTACTTGAACCTTCTCTTCTCTAGCTGCTCGCTCAGCTCTTCTTGACCTTTGACCAGCTGCTCGCCTGGTGTTCTGACGCCTTGACCAATTTCTCGTTCTTTTATAATTTATATTTTTTCCCCGCTGCTCGCCACATCATATTTTTATTTTAATCAGCATTATTATTACTAATATCCATACTTTAGTGCTTAATCTCATGTTCGGCTGCTCACCTATCAACAATTTCCCCCTAGCTCGTCCTTTTGTTAGGATAAAAATCAACTAACTGAGGTCGAGTTATAGTTGATGAGTGATGATTCATGATTGAGGCGAGCAACTGGGCGTCCTTTCATATTTTGATGGTTGAGTTTTTTAGGCTCAAAATACAAAACGACGTAGGTGGTTGTTGTGTCAGCCGCCGCCCACGCGTATTGTTTAATTTGCAACTAGGGGACTCCTTTATTTTCTTAAAAATTCCACGTTATCCCCCAATCCTAATGCTTATAAATACCCCATTCTTCCTTTTCTCCTTTTACGAATTTTCTGCCATTAGAGATCCTCTCGAAGCTCTTTCCATTACGATCACCACATAATTCTTCGAGTTCTTTACCGATTTCTTCATATTTTTAAGGTAATTCATCATTTTTTTACTTCATTTTTTCATTTGTTTTTTCAATTTTTTCCTATTATATCATTGTACATCCACCATTAGCGCCGCTATATTCACCACCGTAGTGTCGTAGCCCCATCGTTGTGTCTCCATCTTTCGATCCTCTTTCCATCTTATTCTCGATTTTTCCTCACAATAAACCTCCATTGTTGTACCTTTCCTCACATCTTTGGAAATGGTATCTCCGTCATCAATTGCCACCATCTTCGACGCATATCCCAGCCGAAATCCTGGGAAAAGGCCAGCAGAGGAAGGTCCTATCATTTCTCCCCGCAGATCTGCTCGCCAAACGCTTTTGCATAATCCTCACACTTTATTGGTGGATGAGGAAATGGGTTCCGAAGCGAGCCCTGTTGTTCACTTCATTGATGCATATGCTGTGGATGGCTCCAGCAAACAGGTTGTCGAACAACCTGTTGCTCGCCCGCGCATGGAAAGGGATACTTCCTCCAACCTTGGAGAAGATTATGAGGAGGTAGCTGCCGAAATTGAGCAAATGAGCGCTCCAGAGGTAGCTGGAGCAAGTGGTGACCAAGGCGGACAACGTACTCCTGGGATTACTTGGGAATTTCTTGAGGAGATCAAGTTTCCCATATCCAAAGCTACCCCAGAATCACAGATTCCTGGGGGAGTAGCCAATGAGCAGGAATAGACGGAGTATGCTGCTCGATACCCTAACTCTTTTCCTCCTTCCGAAAGGATAATTATGGTCGTTCAGGCGAACAAGTACGTAGCGAGCAGGATTTCAAGTTTGATTACTGAAGATGATCTGGCGAACATCCGCTCCTATTACAAGATCCCTTACGACATCTTCCTATATACCCCTAAAAAGGAGAAACAGCTGATCGCCCTCCACCAGGCTGTACGGCGATCAACCTTGATGTGCTCAATACTGGCTTCCCTTTGCCTTTTCACCCAGTTGTTGGACAATTTCTTGAAGATACCAACTTAGAAATCACCCAGATTACTCCGAATGGATGGAGCAACTTGCTTGCCTTCATGACTCTCTTTGGTCTTGACGGTTACAAAAATAAAATCAGCACTGTGGAAATCTATTATGCCATGACGATTTCCGCACACAAGGAGGATGGAAAGGGATGGTATTACATAAAAGCCAGGAGTATAGTGAAACTAATCGAAGTGGTGCCTAATAAAGTAAAGAGTTGGCATAAACAATTCTTTTATATTGGAGGAGACTGGCGAGCATCCGCGGATTTTACTGGCGGGCCAGCGTGCATATTTTAGCCTGAGGGTTTTGGCGAGATAAGGTGTAGGTTCCACTTTTTCTCATTATGACTGAGATGGAACTAATTTTAATTTTTTTTCTTTCTTGTTTTTTTACAGGTCCACGTATTTTGAGATGGGGTCATCCCGAATTTAGTGAATAATTCCTGTATACTCTCACTGTCATCTCACTCCACAATTTAGTTGATCGCGATAATGCCCACTTATCCAAACCACATTGTCGCAAGCTCGCTCTTCTAACCACAAGTGCTCACCACCTAGAAGCTCAGGCTATTGTTCCTGAAGGTACATTTTCTTTATTTGTTGATGAATGTGTTGTTGTTCGCCTGTTTGCCTTTTAACTCTTACTTCTATTTTTGTTTTCATTTTATTCAGAGCGATGAGTCATTGTTGTTGTGCTAGAGATACCGAAGTGTTACTACTTGCTCATTGAACGAGTAAGGCAAATGGCCTCTGAAGATTTTCAAAGAAGAAGAAGTATGATCCTCCCACACCTTATCAAGTTGAGGTCCGGACAGCCTGTTGGATCTAGAGCCGCCGCTGCCAAGCCGAAGACCGCAGCTCCTCGCCCTGCTGCTCAAACTTCCTCCTCGCCTCAGCCCAAAGACCCAACTCATGGGGGAAAAGGAAACTTACTAAGGATGGGGCTCCTGTGAGTAAGGGGTATGACAGGTCCAAATGCTACAAGGGTCATTCTTAATCGAGTAGGAGGGAACCCACCACTGCCTCCCCACGCTCCACTTCCCTGGAGGTAGTCAGCGAGCAACAGGCCGTTGCAAGCATGGTGGCGAGCAAGAGGAGAGCTTCTTCTCCAGATAATTCTTACCTGGGCTACGACCCAACAAAACTGAGGGAGTATGTTTTTCTTTCTGCTCGACTGTTCGCTTACTTTATTCATATATCTTTTGTTTTATTTTCTAAATCCATTCTCTTGTAGGTATAAGCCTAAGGAGTATCCTGGTCGGGTGAAGGTACTCCATCAATTGTGTTGCGTTAAGACAACCCCTCCCTACCAAGAGATTCCTGACTCTCACGTGCGGCGAGCAACTGAGCTAGTCCCCCGCTCCTAGACCATATTGTACGAAGACATCGTCCAGAACCAGAGTGTTAGCGATAATGCTCGACTTCTCAGCTACAACGCCAGTCACTAGGTCGTTTCCACCCAAAGACTTCATGACCAAGTGGTGGGCTTGGAGAGAACCAACCGAAGCCTCGGCCATAAAATCGAGCACTTCGAAGCTGAGAAGACTGTTTCCTTGAAGAAAAAAAGATGAAGAGCTCGCCAAAGAAATGAGCGAGCATGCGAAGGCTAAGGCCAACTGGAGCGGGAGATGAAGGTTGTCTTGGATCGCGAGAAGGTTGCTCTCAACAACACTGAGAAGTTGATGTTAGAGGTAGGAGTTGCTGACGATCGAGTGAAGACCCTGGAGACGGAGCAGACAGGCCTGGTTAAACGGGTTGAATCTTTGAAGGTGCACATTGATCGCTTGGAGAGGGAGAAAGAGTCTCTGGTAACTTATGACTCCTATGTCTAGGATGTGACCGATAACACTAACTTTAGTTACATCTGTGCATACGCCGACTGTATGAGGTCCGTCAAATTCGCCCTTAACAACGGGAAAGATGTTATGACCTCGGTGATGACGGACTTCACTGAGTATGTTACAGAGAACCCTCCTGTCTCCGACTTTGCCATTCCCGTAGCCGATAGGGGTGGTGGGGGTAGATTTAAGCGTATTTAAAGAAGACATGTAGGTGATCGCCCCTAAATGTAGAAATGAAGAGGCGAAGAAGGATACTAAAGTCTTTGATGGGTTGAGCTCTCTTCCCCTAACCCCTATCGACGAGGCAGGCACCTCTATCGCTGCCGGCGACCAACAAACACTTGAGGCGACCACCACTGCAGTTGCTCCCCCAACTGATGCCTCTTTGCCTCCTCCCGCTCCTCAAGCTTGAAGACTTTTTTTAGTTTGTAATAGGAATGCACTTATTTTGTAATATCTTTCATCTCGTTGTACGTTCCTTTCTGTAATGAAATGGCTTTTCTTCTATCTTTTTCTTGTATAATTTTGCATATTACCCAGCTGTTCGCCTATTATTTAAATTTTATTGCTCAAGTATTTCCCTTGTGTTCTTAAGGGTAAAATACTTTCCATTGCAATACTCGATATGCATAATTTAAATGGGTCTTCTTAGTTCTCAAAGAACTTGACCTTTATTAATTTTAGTCCCTCAAGGTCCTTAATGAACTTAGCCTTTTTTTATGACATTTGTCGAGCATAACTGACTTTTGCCGAGCACAACTATTCGCCTCTGTATAGGCTTGTGCCTCTGTCAAGATTACAGTTGAGCAAACAACTAGATTTCAATGTTTTTCTTAGCAAATCTATACACATACTATAACACTCATAATTCAACTTATAACGCATCATTATCCGTCTAGAACATTGCTATTCGACTAATTTACATATCATAGCAAGACTTGTATAATCACAATAATTTTTTTTAAAAAATTTACACCGTACATGATTTACATTCTTACAACTCCTATCATTCTATTGATAGTATTTCTTTAGCAAGGCTGCGTTCCAAGAGTATTGGACCGAATTGTCTTCCATGTCCTCCAGGTCATACATGCCGTTGTACCACTTGTTGGTTACCCTGAATGGCCCCTCCCAAGTCGGTCCAAATACTCCTGGCGGAGGAGCTAGTACTTTTCGAAGCACGAAGTCTCCAACTTCAAATTCTCTATCTTCACCTGAGAGTTATAATATTTTACTATTCTTTTTTGGTATATAGCGTTCTTCATCTCGGTTGATATTCTTTTTTCGTCAAGTAGATCCATTTCAACTGCTAATGCTGAGTTGTTCGACTGCTCGTCAAACGTAGTTGTTCTTTCCGTTGGTATTTTAAGCTCAACTGGTATTACAGCTTCGGTCTCAAAAGCCATCGTGAACGGAGTTTCCCCGGTGCTTGTTTTGTATGACACCCTGTAGGCCCACAGTACTTCTGGTAGCTCTTCGGACCACTTTCCTTGTTTATCAACCAAGCGCATCTTCAATATATGTTTGATTATTTTGTTACCGCTTCTACTTGACCATTTGACTGGGGATGATATGGTGTTGAAAAATATTTTCTTATTCCCCATTTTTCACAGAAGTCTCGTATCTTTTTCCCTTCAAATTTTTTCCTATTATCTGTCAGAATTGCTTGTGGAACTCTGAACCGGCAGACAATATTTTTCCATATAAAAATGATCATTTTTTCTTGCGTAATTGTCACGAGCGTTACCACTTCAACCCATTTCGTGTAATAGTCCACAACCACAACTGCAAACCTTACATTTCCTTTTCCGAACGAGAATGGTCCAATGATGACTATCCCCCACTTTGTAAATGGTCATGGACTATTCACCGATATCAACTCATGTGGTGGTTTGTGAATATTTGGAGCGAACAGCTGACATCTATGACACTTTTAGCAACCCTAATGGCATCCTGGAGCAAAGTTGGCCAATAGTACCTTGTCTCACTGTTTTATATGCCAATGCTCGCCCCCCAGCGTGGTTACCACAAACACCTTCATGGATTTCTTTCAAGACCATTTGCCCTTGCCCCCTGGCTAAGAATTTTAATAGAGAAAGTGAGAATCCCCTCTTGTACAGTTGTCCATCTATCAGCGTGAACTTTGCTGCTGGGCCTGGTCGTCTTGGCCGCCTCTTGTGGATTTTCTGGTACTTCACCATCTCGGAGGTATTTAGTTATTGGCGTGCGTCAATCATCTTCTTCCAATTCTTCATTAATTTGATTGATTTTGTAGTCACTAGTTGATGGGTAAAGTATCTTTGTCAATGTAACTTCGGACAATTCTGCTGGTCATGTGTTGGTCGTCAGACGAGCAAGCGCGTCTGCTTGGGCGTTGCTTTATCTTGGCACTTGTTTAATGTAAATTTATTCGAACAAAGAGGCCATGTGAGCAATAATTTTCTGGTATAAGGCCATATTTTCATCCTTCGTCTCGTACTTACCTCAGACTTGGTTGACTATCAGCTGTGAATCTCCGTATATTTGCTATTTTCTTACCCCAACAGCTAATGCCAAATGGAGTTTGATAATCAGTGCTTCGTACTCAGCTTTATTGTTTGTTACCATGAATTCAAATCGAACAGCTGAGGTGAATACTTATCTATCCGGGCTTATCAACACTATCCTGACCTCTGATGTTGTGTTGGTTGACGAACCATCAACGTACATGTGTTATGGGTGATTATGCCCTCTCGTCAGATCTTGAGGGAAGGTCAGTTCGACTATAAAGTTGGCTAACACTTGTCCCTTGATCGTTGTTTTAGGAAGGTCAGTTCGACTGTAAAGTTGGCTAACACTTGTCCCTTGATCGTTGTTTGAGGTGCATAAGATATCCCGAATTGGCTAATTTTCAGGGACCACTTCAAGAGGCGACCAGCTGCGTCAGGTCTTTGCAGAATCTATCTTAGAGGGAATGTTGTCAAGACTTCCACCTAATAATCGAAAAAATATGGTCGGAGCTTTCTGTCACTCATCACTAGTGCATAAGCCAACTTTTCCATTGGTGAGTATTTGATTTCTGATTCGTGCAAGGCTTGATTACATAGTAGATGGGTAAATGGAAATTTCCATCCGCCTTTACAAGAACTGAGTTGATCGCCACTTCTGATGCTGCCAGGTACAAGTACAACTTTTCTCCTGGAGCTGGTTTTGCCAAAATTTTGGTGTCGCTGAGGTACTCCTTTGTTTGCTCAAACGCCCGTTGACAGTTGTCTGTCTACTGAAATTTTCCTTTCTTGATAGCATCAAAGAGAGGTTTGCATTTGTCATCGGATCTTGAAATGAATCTATTCAAGGCTGCTAAGCACCCGGTGAGCCTTTGCACTTCCTTGACTGATCTTGTCGGTTGCATATCCATGATTGCCTTCACTTTGGTTGAATTGGTTTCAATGCCTCATTGGCTGACCAGATGCCCCAAGAACTTTCCGGAATGAACTCCAAAGCTACTTTTCTTTAGATTTGGCTTCATGTTGTAAGCTCAGAGTATTTCGAATGTCTGGGCTAAGTGTTGTAGATGATCTTCTTTCCTTGGACTCTTGACGACGATAACATCAACGTACACTTCCATTGTCCTGCCAATGTGTTCGTTGAACATCTTGTTGACGAATCTCTGATATGTAGCTCCTGCGTTGATTAACCCGAATGACATCCTTTTCCAATACAGCAACTTCTTGTTGGTGTAGAATGTTGTGTGTTCTTAATCATCTGGGTGCATTGCAATTTGATGATATCCTGTGAACGCATCCATGAAGGTTAGGAGCTCGTGTCCGGCTGTGTTGTCTACCAGCTGGTCAATATGTGGAAGTGGAAAATTGCCCTTTGGACAGACAACATTTAGCTCTGTGAAATCAATGCACAACCTCCACGTCCCATTTGGTACTTTGGTTTTCGCACCAGCACCGGATTTGCTACCCACTTTGGACACAAAGCTTGTCGTATAAGATCGTTGTCCAATAGCTTCTTAACTTCAACATAGAGTGCTTCGTACTTGTCAGGCTCGTACTTCCTCCTCTTTTGCTGGTTTGGTTTTTTCGTTGGATCAATATTTAGCTTATGGCATACATGCTCAGGGCTAATGCCTACCATATCGGCGTGCGACCATGCAAACACATTGAGATTATTTTTAAGAAACTCTTCCATCTTTGATCTGTATGGCTCTGGGAGCTCAGATCCGATGAAAAGTTCTAAGTCCTCTCGGTTTGGGTCGACTTTGATTGCTTCCAGCTCTTCAACCGGTGTTGCTCTTCGTTTTTACCCCTTCCAGTGAGGATCAATGATAGGTCCGTCCATGTTTAGGTCATCTTCAATCACCATTGCCTCAGCACCCAAACGTGGTTCAATATTATCAACTTCATTTTGAGCAAGCACGACCTCCTCGTTTACTGCTCTATTCTGCTGCTCGTCATTGCTCTCCTGCTCGTCTCCACCCGGCTGCTCGTCTACCTTCATCATCTATGTATCGATAGACTCCATAATCTCATCGAGGATGGAAGATTCATCTTCAGCACCGCTGCTCGGCTGTTCGGCCATCATGGAAACTCTATTCTCCTTTGGTTGCAATTGTAGGAGGTATTCACGAGCTTTCTTTTGATCACCCTTAATCGTGCCTACACCTTTTGATGTTGGAAATATGACACAATAGTAGTACATTGAAACAACTGCTTTAAATTCATTCAAAAGGGATGACCGAGAAACCCTTTATAGGTGGACTGCTGATCTACCACTAAAAATTCTACCATCCTAGTCAGCCTCCTTTCCAGGTTCTCGACCGATACAAGTTTGACTGATAACTTAATTATTCCTAAGGGAATGGTTACAGGATCTCCTAACCCGAGGATCCTATGATTACAGTCTTCTATGTATCCTACATAATCTCCCAACTGATCCAACATGCTTTTGAACAGGATATTTGTGTAAGTACCGGTGTCGATGAGCAAACAATGTACTCGCATCCCCATGAGTACATAATCTACCGCTCTTAGCTCTGCCTTCATTTTCCTCTTAGAAATGGGAGGTCTTCCATCAGAGCAGCTGTTGTTACCGATTTTACCGAATTTGGATGACGAATTTATGTGGTTATAGGGGTAGTCCCGATTATCGGGTAACAAACATATAAAATAATATGAACACGAAGAACACAAGAAAGGGGGAAGAACCGATGGGTTCTTCCCTTGAAGATGGCTTTGGGTGTCCCCTCAAGAGGGTCTCCCTTGCCTAGTGTTTTATTTATGTGGGGAGAATTTTGTTGGGGAGGAGAAAGCTAATGAGCTCCTCCTTTCCAATGGGTTGGGGCCTCTATTTATAGAGCCCCAAGCATCTAACTAAGGAAGCAATCCTTACCCTTTATTTTAAGGTATTTATTACAACCGTAGATCTAATAAACAGCAATGAACAATATTAAATCTAAAAATACAATATCTTCTCTGTACTTCGATATCTCTACTAATGTTGACCTTTGATTCTGTTGGACTATTTAATGCCGAAATCCTGTAATCGGGGCCTAAACCCCGGTTCCGGTATACCCCGGTTCTGAGATAGTATTTAGACCAAATACGGGATTATTTGTGCCACAACAGCAGCCACCCATCGACCTAGTTGGTTCGAGTACCAAAATTCACAAACAGGCTCTGCAGGAGCTGTGGGGACTTTCCTCCCTTGCTTGTTTGCCCTGCTCGGCTACTCATCACTGTCATCATCGTTTGAGCTGGATAGTGTTGTCGCTCTAGGCCTTTTCCCTGGTGTTTTTTTCACGAATTCTGATAGTTTTCCCTCTTCGTAGAACCTCCATAACTGTTTTAATAGATCTCGGTATTCACTCATAAAATAGCTGATATTCTGATGATACGCACAGTACTTGTTTGGGTTCAACTTTCCTCGCTCTTGACTAATTTTTCGGGGTTCAGATAACATATCCCTGTCTTTGACGTTGTTGTAAACTGCATCTACAGACATGGTAAGTACTTGATTCAACTTCTCCTTCAATTTAGTTCCCTCGTTAAATGCTTTTATGTTCTTTGGAGCTTTGTAATATGTCCCCTCTGACTTCTTTCCCGATTTCTTTGGAAACGCTTTATCACCTAACTCCTTCTAGAGAGCTTCTTGCATAGAGATATGGATTCAAGCTCTGTATCTAAATTTCGTGTACATTGTGAGATAATGCAAGTGCATCTCTTTCCATAAGCTTGTTCCTTTTTTTAACCCGGTCATCACTGCTACCATCTTTGTGTCCTCACTGACCATTACTCCTTCAAGGAGGACTTTATCAAACCTTTCGAGGAACTTTCTGTCTGACTCCTCGTCTCCTTGCTTGATGTCTGCCAATCGGTGCCTTTGAGTTAAATATGACCCGACGGTGGAAAAGTGAGACAAGAATTCCTTGCTCAGTTGAGCAAAGGAGCAGATGGATCCCGAAGCCAAAGTCGAAACCATCTGTGCGGTCCATCCCCAAGGGTGAGCAATATTTTTTAGCTCGGCATTTAATCTTTTTTCTTCAAGCATATCCACTTCAGCAGCCAGAGTAGAGTTGTTCGCTTGCTCATCAAAGTTGGTCGTCCTGATTGTACCGCTCTTTAGCTCAATTGGAATAACAGCTTATGTTCCAAAAGTCATTGCAAATGATGTTTCTCCGGTGCTAAACTTGGGAGAAACTCTGTATGCCCATAAAACTTCCGGGAGCTCTTCAGACCAATTACCCTTGCTCTCCATCAATCGTATCTTTAACACGTGATTGATAATCTTGTTGACGGCTTCAACCTGTCTGTTAGACTGGGGATGATACGGGGTAGAATAATGCTTTCTGATCCCCCACTTAGTGCAGAAGTCTCTCAACTCTTTCCCATCGAACTGCAGACTATTGTCTGTCACTATTGTATGTGGAACTCTGAATCGACAGACAATGTTCTTCCTGTTGAAGTTGATCATCTTCTGTTGGGTAATTTTTACCATGGCCTCTGCTTCTGCCCATTTTGTATAATAATCAACCGCCACAATGGCAAATTGAACATTCCCAATCCCAGTTGGAAAAGAGCCAATTATGTTCATCCCCCATCTCGCGAATGGCCATGGACTATAAACTGAAACAAGCTCCTGAGCCGGAGTATGAATATTTGGAGCAAAAATCTGGGACCGATGACAAGTTTTTGCCATCCTGATTACATCTTGGCGTAAAGTCGGCCAATAATAACCTCGTCGGATGGTTCTGTATGCCAAAGTCTGCCCCCAGTGTGATTTTCAAATACTCCCGCATGTATTTCTTCGAGTATAGCCTGTCCTTGACCCCTAGGCAAACACTTGAGAAGTGGGAGTGATATTCCTCTTTTATAAAGTTGCTCGCCGACTAGGGTATATCTGGCGGCTCGCTTGACTAGCTTGGCAGCTTCAAAGGAGTTGTTTGGTTTTTCCCCATTTTTCAAGTATTTGACTATTTTTGTTCTCCAGTCTTCTTCTGTAGCTTGCTCGTCTAGCTGATTTACACTATAGTTGGTTGTCGACGGGTTATTCATCTTTATTATAACAATTTATGACAACTATGTTGGACCTTCGCTTGTTGCTAGCCGAGCTAACGCATCTGCTTGAGTGTTGCTCGTCCTTGGTATCTGCTCAATAAAGACTTGATCTAATAAGGACATCAGGTGAGCAACTATTCTTTGGTATTCGATCATATGGTCATTTTTCGCTTCGTATTCAACTTGGACTTGGTTCACAATCAATTGTGAGTCGCCGAATATTTGTAGACGTCTAACACCTACTGCAAGAGATAGGTGGAGACCAGCAATAAGAGCTTCATATTCAGCTTCGTTATTGGTGGCCATGAATTTAAATCTGATGGCCGAGGTGAAAACCTGTCTGTCGGGGCTAATGAGAACTACGCCTGCCCCCGAGGCCATGTTGGTGGATGAACCGTCAACATAGAGATGCCAAGGGTGATTAAGTCCTCTCATTGGATTTTGGGGGAAAATTAGTTCGACAATGAAGTCAGTTAATGCTTGCCCCTTGATCGCTTTTCGAGGAGCATATGTTACCCCAAATTGGCTAATTTCAAGTAACCACCTTAGTAAGCGACCAGCTGTATCAGGGCGGTGTAAAATCTGTTTGAGTGGAAAAGTTTATAGCACTTCAACTTGATGGTCAAAGAAGTATGGCTCTCACATTTAACACACTCATGACAAGTGCATATGCCAGCTTTTCAGTTGGGGAATATTTAACCTCCACTTCATGTAACGCCTGGCTGACATAGTATATTGGTTGATGGAACTTCCCATCAGCCCGCACTAGCACAGAGCTGATCGCCACTTCAGATGCTGCAAGGTATAAGTAGAGTTTTTCACCTGAGACAGGTTTTAACAGGATTTTTACGTCCCCCGGGTAATCTTTTAGCTGCTCGAAAGCTCTTTGGCAGCTGCTCATCCATGAAAACTTTCCCTTCTTGATGGCTTCGAAGAATGGACGGCATTTATCTCCCGATCGGGATATGAACCTATTCAAAGCTGCTAGGCAACACGTTAGTCTTTGCACTTCTTTTACTGAACGAGGAGGTTGCATATCCATGATGGCCTTCACTTTTGGGGGATTAGCTTCGAACCCCCATTGGCTAACAAGATGGCCCAGGAATTTCCCTTAGTGGACTCCGAAATTGCTCTTCTTGGGTTTTAACTTCATATTGTATTGTCGAAGTATGTCAAACACCTGGGCCAGATGCTGGAGGTGGTCTTCTTTCCTGGGGCTTTTGACCACTATGTCATCAACATAGACCTCCACAGTATCTCCTATCAGTGCATCGAACATCTTGTTAACCAGCCTTTGGTATGTTGCTCCCGCATTGATGAGTCCGAACGACATTATTTTCCAGCACAACAAATTTTTATTTGTATAGAACACCGTATTTTCTTGATCATCAAGGTGCATTGGAATTTGATGTCCACCAATTGATCGATGTGTGGAAGAGGAAAATTATTCTTCGGGCAGGCTGCATTTAGATCCGTGAAGTTTATACATAGCCTCCAGGTTCCATTTGACTTTCGCACAAGAACTGGGTCTGCCACCCATTGAGGGCAAAGAGCTTGCCGAATGAGATCATTATCTAACAACTTTTTCACCTCTTCATTGAGGCCTTGGTATTTGTCTGGTCCATACTTCCTTCTTTTCTGATGGACCGGTTTCTTTGCTAGGTCAATGTTGAGTCGATGACAGAGATGTTTTGGATCTATTCCCACCATGAGACCATGCAAAAACATTTAGATTAGCCTTGAGGAATTCTGCCATTCGGGTCCTATAAGGCTCAGGAAGCTCGGACCCGATGTAGAGTTCTGAATCCTCGTTTTCAGGATTAACTTTGAGGGCTTCCAACTCTTCAACTGGAGTTTCTCATCGTTTTTGTCCTTCAACGAGAATCAATTGTCGGTCCCTCAAGGTTTAAATCATTTTCGATGTCCATTGGGTCTACTCTCAGGCGTGGCTCTGGATCATCTGCTTGTCTGGGCTCGACATTGTCTGTCAGAATTTGGACCTCTAAACCATTGTTAGCAGGTTGATCGTCAATGTTCATATGTTGTTCGTCCGGTACAGGCACTCTATTGTTGGGCAAGAGTTGTTCGTCCTACAATTGTTCATCTTTCGTAGAGAGTTGTTTGTCCAGCTCCATATGGTCCTCCCCGGCTTCCATTATATCGTCCAACACCGATGGTTCACCTGCTGGAAGGCTGGTAGAAGCTTCCATCATAGAAACTCTTATTTGATTCGGATGGAGTTGGAAAAGACATTCTCGAGCTTTTCTTTGGTCTCCTTTCAATGAACCAGCTCCACTTGTTGTTGGGAAATTAACACAATAGTAATAGGTTGAACATGCAACTTTGAATTCATTTAAAAATGGTTGTCCAAGGAACCCATTGTAGGTGGATTCTTGATCTACAACCAAGAAGTCCACCATTCTTGTTATATTTTTCTCGGGTTCCTCAGTCGACAAAAGTTGTACAGACAACCTAATTATCCTCAATGGGATTGTTACAGCATTGCCAAAGCCTAAAATTTGATGATTCGAATCTTCAGTATAGCTCGAGAAGTCTCCTAGTTGATCGAGCGTCTTCTTAAATAGGATGTTGGTATAGGCTCCGGTATCCACCAATATTCGATGTACTCTGGTCCCCATTATTTTGGCACAAATTACGAGGGAATTATTATGGGGAGTCATGATTCTGTCCAAGTCCTTTTACGTAAAAGTCAACTCTGATGTTTGTAGAACGGATGGATTGACCCCCATCTCTTGTACCTAAGCTATCGCACGTAATTCAGTTTTTTTCTTTTTTGATTTGACATCGGGGGTCGTCCATCAGAACATCCTCCAGCAGGTCCTAGATGATTCCATCATAAACACATCTTCTGTCGGTCGAACAGCTACAGCAGGGGCTGGTCGCCCGGGTTTGTTATTCCTTGGAGGTTGATCATCTGTCTCCTCATCTGAGTTGTTCTCCTATGCTCTCTTTCCAGGTTGCCTTTTAACGAAATTGGAGAGTTTTTCCTCCTCGTCAAACTGCTAGAGTTGTTTTAACAAGTCTCGACACTCACTCGTAAAGTGCCCGACGCTTTGATGGTAGGCACAATACTTGTTCAGGTTGAGATTGCCAGTTTCTTGGCGTATCTTTCGGGGGGGGGGGGGGAGAACAACTCCTTTTCCTTCATATTGTTGTACACCGTATCAATTGATACTGTTAGCACCTGGTTTAATTTCTTCAGTCCCTTCATTGAATGCCTTCATATTTTTCGGGACTCGGTAGCCGGTTCCGCCAGGTTTCTTGCTGTTCTCCTTTTGAGCTGTGTTGGTGGTCTTATTGTCCCCTAAATTTTCTTGAAAAGCCTCGTGCATGGAGACAAAAATGTCGGCATGGTTCCAGAATTCGACATAACTTTTTGGGCACTTCAGACGTACCTCCTTCCACAATTCCGAACCCTTTCTCAACTGGCCATAACGGCCACAACCTTTGTATCTTCACTCATAGGTTTCCCTTCAAGTAGTACTTTATCGAACCTCTCCATGAATGCCCGGTCCGATTCATCATCATTTTGCTTTAGGTCTGACAACTGGTGCTTCTGAGAAAGGTACGATCCAACTGTTAAAAAATGGGAGAGGAACTCAAGGCCCAGTTGGGCAAACGAGTGAACAGATGCTGGTGACATGGATGAGAACCATTTATGCACCCTGTCCCCCAATGTTAGGGGAAAATTTTGGCATTGAGTGGCATCACTGGCCCCCATGGAAATCATGTAGTCCGAATATTTCGTCAAATGGACACGGGGGTCGGCAGTGCCTTCATATTGTATGCTCGCCGGGAATTGAATCTTCTTTTGTATTGGGGCCTTCAAGATTATGGATGACAAAGGAGATGTTGGCATGTTAGTCGCTCCAATTCCTCTTTGTAGATCTAGCTGCCCCTGCATACTCTCTACGACCTTCCTTAGACTAGTTAGCTCATCATCAGATGCCCCCTGGCTTGGAGGATGCTCGGTGAGCAGGGATGCTTGACCCTCTACTCGTCGCAGTACCTCACTTGGAAGAGGAATCATGTGAGGCTGTCTTTGTGGGTTTCTCGCCGCATTAGGTCTTAGGCGCCCAAAGGCAGACCTGGTTAATCTTTCATGTACAGATGGGCGAATTCCTTCAGGATCTGCTCGCCCCTTCTCTGCTCTCGGGCGAGAAACTTCTTGCTGGTTTTGAGGTCGGCCCAATCTATCTTGTGCGCTGGGACGAGAAGTTCCATTACTTAAAACAACTGTTCGCCTGGAGGTAGACTCAGCCTGGCCCTCAAGACGATCAGTTTCCTTGCCCTTACTTCTTTGGACCTGGGCACTATTCACCTCATGTTGCTCGTCGCGAGCAGATCTGGACCTCGATATCCCAGCTGGCCTAGATCTAGCTCTTGCTTGTGATGGCCCAGGCAGTTCTTGCTATTTTTGGAGAGCTTCTAGGGCAACAATGGTCCTGGCTAGCTCGCTGGGTTTGCTAGTCAATGCCTCCAATTCTGGGGCATTATATGAGTCACGGCTGATAGTCATGCTTTGTTCGCATATCGTGGTTCTCGGTCATGGTGACCAGTGGATGAAGCCCTAGTCGGGGAAGCTCCCCCCGATGGATGTAAAGTTTGTACCTCCTTGGACTGAGGCTTCTTATTTATTATTTAATTTGAATCTTAAGATATTAAAATTTGTGATTGAAGAACACCAAGAACACACCTCTTGAGTTTATGAAGAAAAACTCAAGAATTTATTCAAATCTTCAAGTTCTTCAAGTTTGTAGCTTGAATTTCTTGCAATCTAACACGAAATGAAGGTTCGGGCCCTTCTTCTAGCGCCAAATTGTTGGTGATCGGATCTAATCGTATGGATTAGTGGCTGTTTTAATCCGGTTTTGAGACCACCAAATAAAATCGTGTGATTGATTACTACTGTTTATAAGATCGGGTTTATAAGATCGTAAATATGAGTGTTGAATTTGTATTTATTTTGTATATGTGTGTTTGAAGGTGTATCAGTGTGTGTTGGAGAGTATTTGTGAATTTGAACTTAATTTTATTAATGGAGAACAGTGTAATCACCAAGTAGGTGGTGTACATGACTATTGGACTACCAAGCTTGCAGGCTTGACATGTGTCCTTTTGACTACATTTGACCTTATCTAAGCTGAATCTTAACTACAAAGTCTTGTTTTTTGTCTTATCACGTCTTTAGTGTTGTTCGCCTTTGATCATAAGGCGGTTCTCCATACTGACTTTACTCAATAGTTGTTCGCTTGATGGACTGGTGGTCCAAGAGTTGTTCACCCATCAGTTCTTCATTAATTTGCTTCTGGATTTCTATCTTTGGAGTTGTTCGTCATTGTCGGTGGATGGGTGTCATACACTCCTTAAATTGGTTAACACACCCCCTTTGATGATAATTGTTCGTCATCAGTGTCTTTGATAAAAAGGTCTGTATTGATTCTTGGGCACGGAACCTACTCGTTTGCTAGCTGGTCGTCGGATTTGTGGTTCGTCGTGGTATACATCACCTTTACTGGTTCATACACCATTTTTTTATTACTCTTGTTAATTATCCGTAGGTAATTTTCTTTGTCTCTCAACCTCCTCTTACGCCTTTAAACTTATTCGCATAATGATGCTTGCTATGTAAGTTGTTCGCCTATCAACAATACCAAGCATAGTATTTGGAATAGATTAAGTAATGATCATTCCATTTCATATATATTCTATCATATCTTAGGTATTGTAATCAAAAGGTCGTATTAACATGGCTTATAAATAAACATTTCCAAATTTGTAAGAGCAAAAAAATACACCAGATACTTGCATTAATTAACAATGTAAATGTTTTGTACTTTTTGAATGCATAGTATCTTCCCCGCATAAAAACAAAAGCATAAGTGCACAAATTGTGGTTTGCATAAAAAAAAGTATATAGTACTTTAAAATGCATACATTTAAAATAAAATACACACACGTTTTTTCTCCAAAGAAAATAACTATTGCTAAAATAAATTCATTTAAATTCATTAACTCTGCATTGCACGGGGATATACTTAGTTAACGTATTAAAATTGAATTTTTATACTAGGAATTATATTCTTGTTAAATAAATAAAAAAAGTGAAAGATGTAGAAATTTTTTAGGCCTAAATCTAGGCATCAATTTTGTTGTAAATCTGGAAGATTTAATATTCCAAATCTAGGAGATTTGGTATGGACATTACTTATGGACCAAGAAACCCAATGGGCTTTATCTATTAGACTAGGGTTTTAGTATTATAAATATACCTTTGTATTCATTATTGTAAATACTCATACACAGGAATAATAGTGGAAATCCTGGCTTGAATCGCCCCCAGACGTAGTCGTTCCCGACGAATTGGGTCAACAAACGCTGTCTCTTTATTTACGCACTTATTTACAACACGTTATCAGCACGAGACTCTGCCCGAGATTAAATGGTACGCCCTAGAATTAAATTCTCTATAGATTATATGAATTAATTCTCATACCGAATTATTTGATCCTCGTATTGCATGATTTATATGCCCTAATATTGCTAATTCGATTTATACTTATATTTGCAATTAATTGGATAATGCTTGTTCGTTGAATAAAAATTAATTTATTTTTGGATTGAGATTAAACGGAGCAATGGTTGCCGCCCTACCCCGCACGGCCGCCGCCGCGCGCGCGTCCATGGCCTCTTGTGTGCCGCTGCATCGCTGGCGCGCCTCCTGCCGAGCGCCGCCACGCGACCGCGGCCCCGGTGTGCTGCTGCGTCGCCGTCGCGCCTCCTGTCGAGCGCCACCGCGCGAGTACGGCCCCGGTGCACTGCTGCGTCGCTGTCGCGCCTCCTGCCGAGCGCCACCGCGCGACCACGGACCCGGTGCGCCGCTGCGTCTCCGTCGTACCTCCTGTCGAGCACCGCCGCACGACCACGGCCCCATTGCTCCGCTGCGTCGCCGTCACGCCTCCTGTCGTGCGCCGCCGCGCGACCATGGCTCCATTGCACCACTGCGTTACCGCCACGAGCGCGCTTCGTGGCCGGTAGCCACCGCGCGCAATGCGGGCCCGCGCCATATCGATCCTTCGTGCGCCACCTGCCGGCGTAGCTCCCTTCGTGGCCAGCCGCCTCTACGCGTCTCCGTGCGCAGCGTCGAGGCGACACTTCTCTCATTCTGCTATGTCACACGTAGCGCTGTTCCCCCCTGAATTTTGTGAAATCCTAACCTAACTTCGGTTTCGTTTTATGGTATCACAAAATTTATTTTTAAACCTGAAAATATTTCGTTAAATTGCATTAATATACACGAAATAATTATCCTTATGATTATTTTCTCTGTCTATTAAATCGTATATTTTCTGCAAATTATTTTCATGTGATTATCTCCCTTATTTGTTTTTGCATGTTTACGTGATTCTAATTATCCTACGTGCATTATTTTTCGCACATAGTTTATTTTCTTTATAGTCCGCTTTTATGCCCGGGTAGGCGGCGCCCGGTACTTGACGGGCCGTAAATTTATGCCTTGGGTAGATGGCGCCCAGTACGTGCATCTATGTGCCTTAGAATAACTAAATAAATCCTTGTCTCTCCGTTGTCTATGAATTTGGTCAATCCTCTTACCCATGTCACTTTAATTGTAGTGAATTATGTCTGATATTACCAAAAGAGAATTTGCTGAGCTTACTCTTGATGGTAGTAACTACCTGACAGTGGCGCTAGATGTTGAAATACATCTAGCCTCAAACAACCTTAGCGGCACGATTATCGATGATCCAAAATCAACTGACGCCCAGAAGGCGAAAGCTTTGATTTTCCTTAGGCATCATCTCAATCAGGACCTGAAAAATAAGTATCTCACTGAGAGAGATCCCGGAACATTGTGGAAGTCCCTGAAGGACCGTTTCCAACAACAAAATGGCATGCTCCTCCTTCAAGCACAATATGATTGGTTGAACCTCCGTTTCCAAGACTTTATGTCCGTTACAGAATACAACTCAGCCCTACATCGTATTGTTTCTCAGTTAAAGTTATGTAAGAAAACTGTAACTGAGGACGACTTAATCCAGAAGACTTTGTCGATTTTCCACGCAAGCAACCTTGTACTCCAGTAGCAGTATAGGGCTAAGAACTACATTGTACACTCTGAGCTAATTTCTACACTTCTAGTAGCGGAAAAGCACAACCAACTCCTTATGCAGAATCATAATGCGAGGCCGATTGGCTCGAAAGGGGTGCCCGAAGCATATGCAGTAGCTCAAAGTGATACAAGAGGTCGCAAGCGTGGAAGGGGGAGAGGAAGTAAACGAACTCGTAGTCAAGGCCGAAGTCGTAATAAATCCGGTGGTTCAGGTGCCTTGAATGACAATCAAGCTCAGGTTCGTGGGAAGGCTGCATCTAACACGAACTCCGCTACCCGAAAATCTGATAATCAAGATAAGGTTGAACAGTCCTGCTACAGATGCGGATGCAAGGGCCATTGGTCTCGCACGTGTCGCACTCCCAAACATTTGGTCGAGGCTTATTAAAAGCAGCAGAAGGACGATAAGGGGAAGGCTCCTAGAGTTGAATCTCACCATGCCAGTCTGCTCGAAGCAGACTCTGGCCTAGATAACGTAGATCGTACGGGCATTGAGTTTAAGGATTTTGGAGATGACGAGTAGATTTACGTATTTAGTTATTCCTAGTATTTTGTTTTCTGAATAAAGCAATTTCTCATTATGTTTTGGATCCTTTCTTTCGAATATTTTATTTATGAATGAATTTATTAACTTTGATATGTTTACATTAATAGTTGTCCATGTGTTTATTTTGGATATTGTTGTTCTCATTTATGGCTTGTAAACAAATCAGCTATTAGGTTTGGACTATTTTTTCTTACATGATGGACGCCCATAGTGATTTATGTCTGGTAGATAGCGCCACCACACATACGATCCTAAAGGATAGGAAGTATTTTCATAACTTGATAGAACGTAAGGGGAGTATAACGACAATTGCTAATGATAGTTCGTTGATGGTTCATTGTCTTCCCCATGGGTACCAAATTAATAATTGATAATGCTTTATTGTTTCCACAATCTAAGCGTACCCTACTCAGTTTTAGAGACATTAGGATGAAAGGGTATCATATTGAAACTAAAACTGAGAACGATAATGAATACCTTTTGATGACTAGTACTCGAGGTAGCCGTAAGCAAGTTATAGAAAAACTTCCATCCTTCTCCTCCGGTTTGTACTATTCCTACATCCGGCCGTCTAATTCCCATCTAGCGATGAGTATGAAATTACATGACCCAAATTCCTTTAATTTGTGGCATCAGCGGTTAGGTCATCCGGGACAAACAATGATACGTAGGATTCTATCTAATTCAACTGGTCATAATATTTCGAATAATAGAATCCCTCCCGTCGATGAATATTTCTGTGATGCATGTTCTAAGGGTAAGTTGATAGTGCGCCCGTCGTGCACCAAGGTTGGACTAGAGTCTCCGGTTTTCCTTGAGCGAATTCAAGGAGACATTTGCGGACCGATTCACCCAGCATCAGGACCATTTCGTTATTTCATGGTCCTTATTGATGCCTCCACTAGGTGGACATTTGCATGTTTGTTGTTCACCCGCAATCAAGCTTTTGCGAAGCTCATTGCGAAGACTATCGAGCTTAGAGCTCAATTCCCGGATTATCCAATTAAATTGATTCGCAGGGATAATGCAGCTGAGTTTAGCTCGAAGGCCTTCACAGATTACTGTATGGCCTTGGGAATTAAAGTGGAGCATTCGGTCCCCTACGTCCATACCCAAAATGGTCTTGCTGAGGCGCTAATAAAACGTATCAAACTTATCGCGAGACCATTGCTTATGAACTCCAAACTACCCACCTCATACTGGGGGCATGCAGTCCTACATGCATTGCACTTAATTCAAATCCGTCCAACTGCATATAATGATCATTCCCCCTACAGTTAGTGCGTGGGAAAGAACCAAGCATTTCCCATCTGCGTATTTTCGGATGTGCGGTATACGTACCTATAACGATACCCAAGCGAACCTCTATGGGCCCACAAAGGAAACTCGGTATTTACCTCGGATACGACTCTCCATCCATCGTGAAATACCTCGAGCCTTTGTTCGGGGATCAATTAACGGCCTGGTTCGCTGATTGCACGTTCGATGAAGATTACTTCCCGGCATTAGGGGGAGATCCGAACTCAAAATTGAATGAATGCCGGAAACTTATGTGGAACGTAAGTAATCTTCAGTATCTAGATCCGCGCACTAATCAATCTGAACTAGAAGTTCAAAAGATCATTAACTTGCAAAACTTAGCAAATAACCTGCCAGACACGTTCACTGACCATAGAGGTGTGACTAGATCGCATATACCTGCAGTAAATACTCCCCAAAGAGTTGAGGTCCCAAGCAAAATGAGTACTCATGCCCCCACACGCCAAAAGCGTAAGGGACCCTCAAGAGATAGTAACACACCTAAACGAAAAGCTAGCAAATATGGTCAGTCGAATGGAAAATCTCTAGAAGAGATCCGTCTAGATAACTCCAAGTCTCTAGGAGACGAGAGTCCTAGTGATGAAGCACGTGCACAAAATATTCCATGCACTAGGACCGTGGAACGACCATACCCAGATACAATGGAAAATGAGGAAGGTCTGGTTGACGTAAACGTCGAAGTCTCTGTAAACTTCACAGATACGGGAGAAACATACAATAGAAATATTACTGTCGTCGATGATACATTTGCAGCGTCAATCACCCTTTCCATAATAAATTATCTAGATTCAGAACCCAAAACAATCGCCGAGTGCCGGAAGCGCTCCGATTGGGTTAAATGGAAAGAGGCAATTGATGCAGAGCTCGCCTCGCTTAACAAAAGACAAGTATTTGGCTCTATCGTTTATACACCCCCGCGCGCTATCCCCGTAGGATATAAATGGGTATTTGTACGAAAACGAAATGAGAACAATACTGTGGAGAGGTATAAAGCGAGGCTGGTAGCACAAGGGTTTCCGCAGAGACCCGGGATTGATTTTGATCAAACCTATTCTCTCGTCATTGACTCAATAACGTTCCGCTACTTGATATCTTTGGCAGTTAAGTTGAATCTCCAAATGAAATTAATGGACGTAGTAACCGCGTACTTATACGGATCACTAGATGTCGACATTTATATGAAAATTCCAGATGGATTTGACATTCCTCAGATGAGGGATGGTGAAAACCGCAGTATGTATAGCATACAACTGCAAAAGTCATTGTATGGCCTAAAGCAATCAGACCTCATGTGGTACAACCGACTTAGTGAATTCCTTCAGAAGAAGGGATACACATTCGATAAAGCTTTCCCATGCGTATTCACGAAGAAATCGCAATATGGTTTTTGCATCATATCCATATATGTTGATAACCTAAACATAATCAGAACATGCAAAGAGATTGAAGAAGCCAGTTCAGTCTTGAAAGCTGAATTCGAAATGAAGTCCTTGGGTAAAACCAAGTACTGCCTCGGCTTGCAGATCGAGCACCTCCCAGAAGGAGTCCTTGTTCATCAGTCGACCTACGTAAATAAGGTATTGGAGAGATTTCACATGGATAAATCTCATCCACTTAGCACCCCGATGGTTGTCCAATCCCTTGAAGTGGATAAGGACACATTTAGGCCAAAAGAAGATTCAGAAGAAATTCTGGGACCAGAAGTTCCTTATCTTAGCGTTGTTGGAGCTTTGCTCTATCTCGCAAATTGCACCCGACCGGACATTGCATTTGCTGTCAACTTGCTTGCGAGATATAGCGCTTCTCCTACGAGGAGACATTGGAATGGTGTTAAGCACGTTCTACGGTACCTCCAAGGATCTCAAGATCTTGGACTGTTTTACCGTAAGAACCAAGACAAAACCTTAGTAGGCTATGCAGATGCTGGCTATTTGTCTGATCCCCACAACGTCATATCCCAAACTGGTTACGTTTTTCTCTGTGATGGAACCGCGATCTCATGGAGATCGGTTAAAAAATCCATGGTTACCACGTCTTCAAACCACTCAGAGATAATAACTTTATTTGAAGCCGTACGAGAATGTGTTTGTTTAAGGTCCTTGGTAAAACACATTGGTGACTCGTGTGGTATCGCCAAAGGCGATACACCTCCCACCGTTATATTTGAAGTTAACGCTGCTTGCATCGCACAAATAAGTAATGGGTACGTCAAGGGAAACCTGACAAAACATATTTCACCTAAGTTTTTCTACCCATACGAACTCCAGAAGAGTGGCGTGATTACCATTCAAAAGGTGCAATCTAGTAACAATCTAGCAGATCTGTTTACTAAATCCTTACCTACGTCTACTTTTGAAAAGTATGTCTGTGGTATTGGGATGCAAAGACTTAAAGTGTTGTTATCTTCAGGGGGAGCGGTAACCCCGAAATAAATTTAGAAGATTTAGATCTAGAAGATCAATGACATTCCTCCCTACTTATTATTTGGCCGATCCCTAGCACGTGGAGTTTTCATGACAACACATTTATGTTATGTCGTAACGTCCAAGGGGGAGTGTTGTATATCTGGAAGATTTAATATTCCAAATCTAGGAGATTTGGTATGGACATTACTTATGGACCAAGAAACCCAATGGACTTTATCTATTAGACTAGGGTTTTAGTATTATAAATATACCTTTGTATTCATTATTGTAAATACTCATACACAAGAATAATAGTGGAACTCCTGGCTTGGATCGCCCCCAAACGTAGTCGTTTCCAACGAACTGGGTCAACAAACGCTGTCTCTTTATTTACGCACTTATTTACAACAAATTTAATGCTCAAACACAGATTATGAAAGAAATTGCACGTTTATTATGATACATGCGTGGTTACTGTCAATTGTTTTTCAACAATACAGATGTTCAAGGGGGAATTTACACTACTCGAGATGATTAAATCCAGACATTTGGTCGGATGCTAATGATCTAATTTTACTTATTTTTATTAAGAAACAGAATTTATCTAATAAACTAATTTTATACGAACATTAGAGCATCTCCAATGGTTCACTCTACTCTATCGCAGAGTTTCGCGCTATACTGTCGCAAAGTTCGCGCTACATTAAATTCATCTCCAACCGTTCGCGCTACATTTTGCACTACATGTATTTTTTATTTTATTTTATTTTATAGTTAAATTTATATAATTTTAAACATAATACTTACATAATTTTTATTTTATTTTATATCAATTATCAACTAATATTAAATATTTTTTAATTTAAAAAAAATATATATATCCAATTATACATATTTATATATGCACTAAAAAATATAGAAAAATATTAAATAAAATAACTTGATACAATCATACATATTAAATTAAATTTCATAATGCAATAATACAATCTTACATAATAAAAAAAAACACATAATAAAACAAAACATACATGAAACAAACAAATTCATAACAACAATAGCAGTCGTCTAGATCTCAGAATTAGAAAACTCCTCCCATATATGATCAATTAATGCATTACGAAGTGTCATGTGTGCGTCTTTGTCTCTAATTTCTCTAAATCGAGCCACAAATGCTTGAAAAGATGAAGATTCATTGACCACAGTTTCTACATCGGGAGCTTGTACCTCGATTGTAGGTTCAATTGACGCATCAAAATCTCGTTCATCTTCAATGTTTATGTAATTTATGCATTTCAATGCGTTTTGTGTAATTTAAATATGATTTGAAATATTGTAGCATATTATTTATATTTAATTTTGATACTTTTTATATGTTTAAAAGATAAATATAATTTGAAATATGATAATATATAATTTAGATTTTATTTTAGATAAAATTATACATATAACAATATAAAAAAATAGAAAAAAAAAGAAAAAAAAATTAGTAGCGCTGTGAACAGTACAGCGCTCAATTGAGCGCTGACTGTTCACAGCAACCATATGGCGCAGGTTTTCAGCGCAGGGTTGGAGGCACTTTTGTGAGGTGAGGTAGCGTTTGGCGCTGAAGAAGAGCTGCCTTGGAGATGGTCTTAGAATTGACATTTTCCAGATCATCAATTCCAAACAGTGCAGAACTTCAACTCAAAACGAAAGCAATGAATGAAGCAAACAGCCAATTGCATATATCGTGGATCAACGAATTGCTTTATACAGATTAAAAGAGAAACATCACAAAGAAATAAATAATTTCCTCCTAAAATTCAAACAGAAACGTAACTCATTTCGCAAATCAAGTGATAGCAGACTAATTTTGGATGAATGAGAAAACTCACGTTGAATAGAGTAACGACGTCGATGAGGAAATTCGTCTTTTCATATCTGGAGGGAATCGCTTCCACCATTTACTTCACCGTCGCCGGATACATCGGTTTGAGGTTACATTGGCGGAGGTGGGGAAAGGAGCGGTTTGAAAAGAGATAAAGACGGCGCCGGCGGGCGTATCTGATTAGCTGCTCTAGAACATCTTTTTTTTTCCTTGCTGTAGGAAAAAATTTATTATAAGGTGTGGTGGTATGTGTAGACGAAGATGACTATGTAAAACACAGACTTAATACGAAAGTCGAGGCACGAGTTTAACTCGCTCTCCGTAAGACGATATTGTCCCGTACCCAGGTGCAATACGGTTTCATGCCAATCGCCCCCAAGATACAACGACTTTAGAGTCTTCCGCCCGCTGCACTACGAAACAGAAGCTATCGACGAACGGACTCGGGTATTCGGAACTTTCTTGACACGACTCTAATGCAAGACTAGTAACGTTAATATGCATATGCACTTGTATTAAATCGATTTCCAAATGAATGTATATCATTTCGAACTGAATGCAAATGACAAATGTGAGGGGTCTATTTATAGATTTCCAAGGGCCGTTAGGTAATAGTTGCGACTCTTCACTGTAACTCTTATTTTTCCAAAAGTTATAACTCTTGGAAATTCACAACTATTCACCAAAAGTTATATCTCTTAAAGGCACAACCTTTGAAATAGTTTTATCAAAAGACATGACACTTCATGTCTATAAGTCGCAATTCTTCACTATTACCTTTATAAATACATTAATCAATGTATTTATCCACATATTAAATGACATTAATTTCTCATTCACCCTAAATTTGGTTTTGAGAAATCGAACCAACCAAATCCATTTACGCAAAATGGATAATTAAATTGTCACTTAATATTTAATAAATATGGTCAGAACCAATATTTTCCAACAATCCCCCACATGAATGAAATTAATGCATGTGACACCCTAAGAAAGTTCCGACGAACCGTTACTGCATCGGGATAGGTAGCTTTAGGCTTTGAACCTTCCCTAGTGAGATGCCATCGGATTTACTCGCCACTCAGTGAACACGATGTCTTGAACTGGTCGGCTTTTTGTGTAAACCAAGACAATGACATTCACACAATAACGACTCTAATACCTTTTTGGTTCTCACGTTGTTGTCCATTTTGGCCCTGGACCATATCTCGAATTCATAAACGTGTACTGAATTTCTCTCAGTCAGAAGCGGCCCCACTTCAACGCTTATATAGGTGATCTCCTATCAAGAGTAACCTGCTATACTCTACCTTTGAGATATAGAAATCATTAAAAGTTGTTAAGCTTAACCTTACCACACGTCAGCAGGTTTTCTGCACCTGAAGAGGTACATGTTTGCACTTGAAGGGATTCGAGAATAGGTTGCAAAATTTTTCAAGTGCACAACTGAGTGCTTCATAACTTTGTTGTCTCGTTGAACCAAGTTCTTGGGATCCTCCAGTCATCATGGACGAATTTCCGCTATGAACACCCTTTTATGTGTGGGTTTTAACCTCATTCCCCTTACCTATAATCCTCTAAAATATCTCAATTTTAATCGACCGGGTTTCGTCAAAAAATGCAATCATCATTGCATATTTGTTTAGAGAATTTTGTGACACTTCTCCCCCACATTTTCACTGATGGGTTTGGAGTTTGTGTCAAAATATTCAATACAATTCTTGTGTATCCTTTCAACACATTTGGATATTTTCATACGAAATTTCATGTCAGGAATTTCGGATTTGTTCAACTAACATTGATAAACACACTACTAGTGCTTCAAAATGGCAGGATCACTTTATCTCCAAATTTTATGCAATTTTATCTCCTTGTGTGGTGACTTTTCATGAATGAGATTGAATAAATCCACGTGTGGAAATTTTTCCACTAACCTCTTTGGTCACTGCCTCTTGGTTTTCCATTTAGCTTCAAGGCCACGCCTTAGCTAAACCACTTCACATTCCGAATGCATATCATGGAGAAGACTTCTTTTCCCCCACATTCGAATGTATTTATGACGAGAATTTATCTCTCATATTCGTTCGAATTGTCCGTCCTTTCCATTATTTAATATTTCACCAAATATTAATTTGGACACAACCAAACGTTTGAAATCATACTTCAAGTCCGAAATTTAATCTTGGTCAAATACCAAATTAAATTCAATTTTCAGTGTGACCGAAATTGCCACCTTTGACTCTCATTAATTCTCCATTAAATTATACGAGTCAAATTCTTGTGAATTAAATTCATACCGATTGTGCTCTCTAGCACAATTTCAAATGAGGCCCTAAATGCCACCATTTATTCACCATAAATTATCAAGCGAATTATACGACTCAAATTTTTTGGACTAAGTTCAAATCACAATTTGTACTCTTAAGCACAAAAATTATTTATCCCCAAATCAAATTTTAATTCGACATCAAGGGGATCCAAATTTATGGAACAACATCCATTCAATGGCTCAAAATTATTTGGCCCACTAAAATTAATTTGACCATTAACATTCATGAGAATTAACAAGGTCCAAATTAAATTTTATCAAGAGCCCAAAAGATATGGCCATAGGCCACTTATGAAAGTTGGCCCAATAATTTTATTAGCAACCCATTTCCATGCCGCCTTCAACCAAGCAAATTCAATGGCTCATTCAATTGACCTATTTCAAGAATTGGCTCAATAAAAGGGCTATACGTGAAGGCCCATATTCTTAAAATGTAGCCTGTATTTACCCGAATGACCAACTAATTGGTCTAATTAATAGTGGCCCATATGTTTCTTATATGACCGAAGCAATTGGAACATTTCCTATTGCCAAATTTTAACTGCTCATTTATAGCAGCCCAACCTTGAAACAGAAAGCAGATTCTGTACGAACCAAGACGCCCCAGAGTTCTGAATGGACGCCAATTTTCACGTCCTTTTTCTTCCTTCCATCGATTTGGAATTAAGAGAGGCAGTTGACTGTCGTTGGCGCGGTTACAGCACACACCGCGATCCTCGCTTACCGCGCATCATCGTGAATCGCAGGCTCACCGGCGACGTCCCTCTCACGACGGAGGTAATCGCCCATGTCGCCGATCTACTCAAAAACCGCCGGAGATTTGAACAATGCCACCTCCGAGCATTGTCATCGTCGTCGACCATCTTTTCTTTGCGCGTGCCGCTTGAGCACCCGTCGATTGACCGCTGCCATCGCGCGGTTACAGCGCATCGACGACGCCGCCGGAGGTACTTGTCCACAGTATAAGTGCGCTGTCGCTGCTATTTCTTGGTTCTACCACTGGAAGTCAGATTGATATCAGTTACATAACTGTACACTTCCGATACCATCCGACATTGCTGGATCTGAAACGACACAACACTGATGCTGCCATCTTCGGCGCTTAAGGGCAGTATGGATACCGTACTCGAACCGCCATATTTTTCCTTATCTCGTATAAGAGCACTTGCAATGGGGAGGCTAATCTAGTGGCAAAGACAAAATTGCCTCCAAAGTGCTCTCCAATGGGAGAGGCAAATCTTGTGGCAATTTGCCACAAATGAAAGCAAGGAGGCAAATTCTCCTCCTCCCTTCTTGAAGGCAAATGTATTTTTATTTTATTTTTTTATTTTATTTACTTGATATATTATGTGATATATATTTTGAGTTAATATAATATTATGTATTGGTTTTAGATTTATTTCTAATATTATGTGACATAAAAATTTAATATTAAAAATATAAACCTTAATAAAAATACAAATTGTATCTAATTGAAATATAATAAGACAACATTAAAGAAAATACTAATTTAAATTACAAAATACAATGATAGAACTTCATAATTAAAAACAAAAAAACAAATAAAACACAACAAGCATGCTAATTAAAATAACTAGAACACACACAAACATAACTACGTAAATGAAATACAAATTAAAGATGCACAATACGAACTTAGTAGTCTCCAAGGCCACTTCCAGATCCTCCAATATCACCAAAATATTGTCCATAAATATCGTGATGATTTCCAAATTGAGTTTGAGTAGAACTTTTTTGCATAATTTGTAATTGCTCAATTCGAAACCATTCACGCCTAGCCGGATCAATAATGGTCGTCAAATCTTTGTCCATGATTTTATCATCCCTTCTTTGTTCAGCTCTTTTTGCAAATTCATCTATGGCTCTTTTTTGTTGTACGTTTGATTCAGTCATTATATCGCCAATCCTATTGCTTGATTCTTCCACGGATTTTATAACACGATACGCATCTTCTCATTTTTTTTCTTTTGAATTTAGCTTTTTTCACTCCCTCTGGTCGCATTTGGGATGATGAACCACAATCAGTGTCGTCACTTAAGTTGATATTGAACTGAGATATTCCCGGTGAAGAATATACAGGAGAATCTGGCACTGATGCATCTGATTGTGATGAAGCAGTGAGATTGATTTTTTTGTTGCGTCTCTGATTGCCCTTTCCCGTATCCACATGATCTTTTATTTGTGTGAACACATGATCATACTTGAATCCCTTTGTATACTTCGGATCAGTCATGAACATAAGTTTTGCTCTATGCATCTGCACGATTTATATATAGAAAATTAATATTGAAAACTTCTACAAATTTTACATATAATAAAACAAAAATATCAACTTACAATATCTTCTTTTGAAGCACCACTAGGATCCTGACGTTCAACTTACGCAATGCATCTATTCAATGACTTAACTGCTGCTTTGATAAGATTAAAACGATCCATCAAAGACTTTACATTTCAAGTTGCAATGATGGTATCTGGTCGAGTAGAATTATAGTTGGCTTCTATACGTGACCAAAATTTGTTTCCAGATTGACCTTTTCCTACAATTGGATCTTGAGACACTTGAACATATACTTCACAAAGGTGTATATCTTCCTCAGGCAAATAAGAGAAAGATCGGTAGGTCGACATTGTAAATTTTCTAAGCTAGAAAAGAGAAATAAGACACGAAACTGAAATTGAAATGAGATAGCTACTCCAAAGAGTATTTATAAAATGGATTGTGCTTGTTAACACACTCACAACTTTTCAGATTGAAGCTACGGTGGAGATTAAAAGATCGAATTGGCTATCAATGGCTACGGTTGAATGCACATGGATTGTGCTTTCCAACACACTTACTACATTTCAGATTAAAGCTACGGTGGAGATTAAAAGATCGGATTGACTATCAATGGCTACGGTTGAATGCACATGGATTGTGTTTTCCAACACACTCACTACTTTTCAGATTAAAGCTACGGTGGAGATTAAAAGATCGGATTGACTATCAATGGCTACGGTCGAATGCACATGGATTGTGCTTTCCAACACACTCACTACTTTTCATATTAAAGCTACGGTGGAGATTAAAAGATCGAATTGACCATCAATGGTTACGGTTGAATGCACGCGGATTGTGTTTTTCAATATTATTGCCTATAAAAAGAGTATCATTTGTTGTATTTCTTAATTCAATTTTCTCATTCTTATTTTTCATCTTTACATATACTTATTCAAAGATTTTTATTTTCCTCATTTTCATACTATGAATTACAATTTCGCTAGCTCATCTTATATATCGTCTTCTTCTGATGATGATATTGAAGAGTATGCACGCATCATAACCAATTTCCATTAACAAAATCAAAATCTTTATGAGATAGCAATGTCCAATAATAAACTCCTTAGTGAGTGGCTAACAGATTCAAATCTCGAGCCTACTCGTGGAGGCTCAGTTGCTGGTCATAGAATGATACATCGTGATCGAGAAATTGCAGATCGTAATCTATTTGATGATTACTTTGCTGAAAATCCAACGTATAATGAATCAATCTTTCGTCGACGGTTTCGCATGTCTCGAAGTTTATTTCTCCAAATTGCTGATGCAGTTAGTCGTCATGATCTTTATTTTGTACAAAGAAGAGATGCAACGGGTAGGCTTGGTTTGTCTACCCTTCAAAAGATAACAGCTGCATTTCGAATACTAGCGTATGGGGTTACTGCAGACGCAACTGATGAATATATCAAAATTGGAGAGTCTACTGCAGTTGAATGCGTCAAACGTTTTTGTCGTGCTATAGTGGAGGTTTTCTCAGAGAAATATTTACGATCGCCGACGGCTGATGATGTTACGAGGCTACTTCATATAGGTGCGTAACGTGGCTTCCCAGTAATGTTAGGTAGCCTTGATTGTATGCATTGGAAGTGGAAAAATTGTCCTACTGCATGGGCTGGAAATTATACAGGACGGAGCGGTTCAGCATCGATCATCCTTGAAGCTGTTGCTGATTAATTTGCATTATGTTGTATTAACTATGTAAGTTTTCTAGTATTAATATGTAATTGTGATGAATTATGTTATTGAACTTTGTTATTTTATATCAAGTATTTTTAAAAAAAAATTGTACCATTAGATCATTATTATTTAATATTTTATTAATCATATCATATTTTTATTTTGTGTAAATTTTTAAGAATTTTAACATTAATATAAAATTATAATTTTATCTTATACAAATATAAGATAAAATTGGAAACAAAATTGAATAATTAAGAATATTCCACGAGAATATTCCTTTTGAGTTAAAATTTGAGTATGATGATTGGGGATGATTTTACTGTTGGAGGCAAATTTAGTGGCAAATGGAAGATTTTTTAGGCAAATTTGCCTCAAACCATTGGGAATGCTCTAAGTTCTTGTCCCTTTTCCTCAAGCGACGCGATTCTTTTTTTGGAGAATTGCATTCATTTGCAACATAATCACATCCCCCGACGGCGCTGCCCTATCAAAAATCGGTGGCACGTTAGTTCCGCCGCCGCTGCGAACACGCCGAGGAGCACCTCAGATCCGTACGAATCACCACGGATCTAAACACCGTCGCCATCTGTATTCACATCGCCGTCGCCTCGATTCCATATTCCGTCAATATCAATAGAGGCCAATCAATGTCGGAGGTAGATCTGTGCACCGTCATCTACGGCGCTCACGCCACGGAGCCATCGCCGCCCATCTCGTGCGATGCAGGTTTCACGCATCACCACAATCTTCTCCTAGGGAAGAAAGCATCACATTGTTGTAATCGCATGCTCATTTCTCTGATAATTTGGGCTCCGTGAGTTGGCTTGCACCCACAGTTCAATCAAATTGATGCCTATTATTCATAGAACTATATTAGTAAGCCAAGTAAACAATTATTGAAAAATTTGATTAATAATCACAAAGTAATTAAACTTCCCTGAAAATCAGCATGGACATCCCCTTCATGTCATTTGATATGGATGAACGGTAGTCATAACCAACCTCCGAATACATACGAATATCGTCTTACGATTGTAGAAAAAAATTATTATAAGGTGTGGTGGTGTGTGTAGACGAAGATGACTATGCAAGACACAGACTTAATACGAAAGTCGAGGCACGAGTTTAACTTGCTCTCTGTAAGATGATATTGCTCCGTACCTAGGTTCAATACGGTTCCATGGCAATTGCCCCCAAGATACAACGACTTTAGAGCCTTCCGCCCGCTGCACTACGAAACAGAAGCTATCAACGAACGGACTCGGGTATCCGGAACTTTCTTGACACAGCTTTAATGCAAGACTAGTAACGTTAATATGCATATGCACTTGTATGAAATCGATTTCCAAATGAATGTATATCATTTCGAACTGAATGCAAATGACAAATGTGGGGGGTCTATTTATAGATTTCCAAGGGTCGTTAGGTAATAGTTGCGACTCTTCACTGCAACTCTTATTTTTCCAAAAGTTATAACTCTTGGAAATTCACAACTATTCACCAAAAGTTATATCTCTTAAAGACACAACCTTTGAAATAGTTTTATCAAAAGACATGACACTTCATGCCTATAAGTCGCAATCCTTCACTATTACCTTTATAAACACATTCATCAATGTATTTATCCACATATTAAATGACATTAATTTCTCATTCACCCTAAATTTGGTTTTGAGAAATCGAACCAACCAAATCCATTTACGCAAAATGGATAATTAAATTATCACTTAATATTTAATAAATATGGTCAAACCCAATATTTTCCAACACTTGTTTCTTACCTATGTGCGGAAGTGTTGAAAGTTAATCAGAAAGAATTACTAATCGGATGGTTTTCGCGCCTTTTTTCTTTTTCCAGAATTTTGCCGCCATTTTTACTTTTGCTTGTCCCTTATTATTGGCCTGAATTTCATGCGTGCGTACTCGACTGTTTACAGGATTTGTTCTTCTTTTTATTATTGGCACTACGTTCTGTAGTGAATGCATTACATAGATCAACATACTACAGTTGGATGAATAAATTGTCTCTTTTTTCTTAAAATACCCTACTATTTATTCCATCTTTCTTGTCTCTTCCCCCATATTATTCCCCACCACCCCTCTTTTTCCCATTCCCTCCCCACCACAAACCCTAGCCGCCGCCGCCAGCCCCCACCCCTCCCCTCCCCTCCAGGTCTTCACCATCCCACAAACCCCCCCTCAACTTCCCCTCCCCACCCCACCCCACCACATCCCACCACACCACAAACCCTTCATCTTCTCAACCCTTCCCCATGCACACAGTCTGCTACGTCGCCCGTCCTCTGAGCCCAAGAATCTGCACCGGCGCCGATTGTCATCCTCATGCGCAGGTTATTTCTCATCCCTCTATTGATAGACGAATAGCCGAGCAGTGGGATTAGAATAAATAAAGATTAAAATAATAAACCAAGATGTCATCAAGAGAGATAAAAAAAAGGACGAGCAGCAGGGAAAAGGCTAGGAGAGGCGAACAGCTGGATGAGGAACCAAAATAAGTTGGACGAGCAACAGGTCAGTCGAGCAGCTGGTCCCCGAGAAGCAAAGATCGAGCGAGCAACATGAACAAAGAGATTTGAAAGAAGTCAAAGAGACGAGCAGGCGAGCAGAAGGGCATCCCGGAAAGTCACCAAGAGCCCTACTAATTAGGCATTACATTAGGAGCAAACAAGTGCCTTAACACTTGTCATTGTAAAAGATGTAATAGCTTAGGGATAAAACAAGTGTCTAAACACTTGTCAAGTTGTAAATGAGAGTGATTAAGGAGGTGACACCTCATGCTTGATCGTACCCTATAAATACCCCTTCATGAGAAAGGGAAATGAGGTTCACTTATTCAAAAACAAGCCCAAGCTCTTGCAATTTTAATTCTCAAGCCCTACTTATCTTAATTTAGCATTCAATCCTAGTTTAATCACCTTGTTTGATGATCTTCCAAGCCTAAACAACTACTAATAATCTATATTGAATCAAGATCATCAACAATTGGCGCTAGAAGAAGGGTCTCAAACCTTCGACTAGTTGAAAATTTGAAGGAAATTTGCAAAAATTACTGGAATCTACAAAATTGCAGCCGGATTCCGGCAAGGAGTCACCGGAAACTGGGTGTAAGAATGTTAATTAAGCATTTGTGAAAATTTTGTTCATATTTGAGAACTTGAATGTATGCATATGTGAATAAGGGTTTGTAAATAGCCAAATTCACACATACAAGGCTAGTTGTTCTTAAATTGAGAATTACGAGCACAAGACCTACATTAAAACATTCAACACCCAATAATGGCGAGATCACAAGAACGGCATTCCTCGAGCGCACATCCGTCACACAGATCACGAACTAGGGTATCATCAACGGGCGACCATGCACGGACAGTACGAACAACATCCCGGAGAAACGTGCAGGTCACCATCGACACTCTTCCTCCGGAGGTGGAAGCTCTCGCTAGAAATCCAGAAGAATTAGCAAAAATGATTGTCGTCTTGCAATCGTTGCAAAGAAGTCAAAAGGCTGTCGGGCAATCGAGAGCTCAGGAGGTGAGCAACCGAGCAGGTGACCAAGCAACATGAGATTATGTGAGTGGATGAATCAGATAGTGCCCAAGCCAGGAGGAACAGAGGCAAAGCCCCAATAAGTGAACGATTGGGAAGTCGAGGGAAGTCCACCCCCGGGGAAGGAGAGGAATCAAGCAAAGAAATAACCAAAGATACGGGCCACACTCAAGCAAGAGCAAGAACATAAAATCGAGGAAGGGATAGAAAAGAAACCATCCAGAGGAGCGAGGAGCGAGCATACCCTGCTGCTCGCCCCTCAGTCCACGACAGGATGAGAAGATCCGTCTTTGGCTGTTTGGGTCCCAACGGAGCTAGCAACGTTGCTAGGCGAGCCACACAGGAGAAACGCCCCGTTAAAGAGGGACTGCATCATGATGAAGGTAGACTTGATCATGATGAATAGCCTTCTAACGGGAGAACGTCTCTCGGTGAATGGCAAGCCCTAAAGAAAGCGGTGGAGGAAATGCAGAAGCAGTTGGAGACCCAAAAGGGGATCGGATCAACGGTGTTGCCATCATCACCATTATCTTCCGTAATCCTAAATTCTCCCATACAAAAGAAGATACAATTCCCGACTATCAATCTATATGAAGGGACGACAGATCCAAGAGTCCATCTGACAAAGTAGTCAGACTTCATGATAGCAATGGGGGCTACAGACGCGACTCAATACCGTAAATTCCCACTCACACTTGGAGACAGACCTCATCGATGGTTCTCAGCATTAGCCCCGGGATCCATAAACTCCTTTGCATAACTGAGCAAGGAGTTCATATCCCATTTCTCTACCGTCAGGTCTTATCTAACGCAAAGATACCGATTGGCAGATCTGAAGCAAGGAGACGATGAGTTCGACAGAAAGTTTCTCGAAAGGTTCGATAAAGTCTTACTGGAGGGAAAAATGGTGAGCGAGGATACAAAAATCGTGGTTGTGATGGCAGGACTCAAGAAAGGAACCGGCCTATGGAAGGAAATGCTTTTGGCCTTCCCCAAGACCTACGCAGAATTCAGACACAAAGTCGGCATATACATCTCAATGCAAGAGACTCTGCAAAAAGAATTGGGAGATAAAACTGACCAGAAAAAACCGGGGAAAAAGTCAGGAGGAGAATACAAAGCCCCTAAAAACATGAAAGCCTTTAATGAAGGATCAGATCTAAAAGAAAAGCTGAATCGGGTCTTGACCACATCAGTAGAGGCTATCTACAACAATGTGAAAGATAAAGACATGTTATCGGAACCCAGGAAGATTCGACAGGAACGAGGAAAGTTAAACCCAAACAAATACTGCGCGTATCATTAGAACATAGGCCATTTTACAAGTGCATACTGGGACCTTCTGAAGCAGTTATGGAGGTTCTACGAAGAGGGAAAACTATCAGAGTTCGTGAAAAGACAATCGGAAAAGAAACCAAGAGCAACAGTATCCTCCAGCTCGGAAGATGGTGAGAGTGACGAGCAGCCGAGCAGGAGGCACCAGAAAAGGAAAAAGACAATGACAGCTCCAGCTAAGCCAATGCGAGAAATCTTAATGCTTGAACTAACTGGGTCGATAGGAGGTTTTTCGGGTCCAAAAGAAATAGGAAAGCGGAACTCAAGGTTGTGGCTCAAGTCAATGAGGTGGGAGTAAACCCGGTAACTAAGAAGACGGGAGACTTAACATTCTCAGAAAAAGACTTGGACGGGATACTCACACCACACAATGACTCACTAATCATATGTGCTAACATCATGGGAACCCGAGCCCATCGCCTACTAGTGGACACCAGCTCCTACACAAATATTCTGTTTAAAAGCACACTAGATCAGTTAGGAGATTGTGCTGAATACGTCAAAGATTATAATCATAAGATAGTAGGATTTGGAGAAGCTGTAACCATTCCCTTAGGTGTAGTTACGTTATCGGTTGAACTTGTATCGATCGAGAACCCTGATAAGAGGTTAACTAGAATGGTAGAATTCTTGGTTGTAGACCAACAGTCTGCCTACAATGGGTTTCTCGATCGTCCTTTTATTAATGAATTCAAAGCAGTCGTTTCAACGTACTACTATTGTCTTAAATTTCCAACTTCAAAAGGATTAGGTACGGTAATCGGCGATCAGAAGAGAGCTCAAGAATGCCTCCTGCAGCTACAGCCAAAGGACAACAAAGTGTCCATCATGGATGAACAGCCGAGCAGCAGGGCTGAAGATGAACCTTCCATCTTAGATGAAATCATGGAGTCCATAGACACAAAGATGATGGAAGTAGACGAACAGCAGGGTGAAGGCAAGCAGGAGGTTCAAAACGAGCAGCAGGGAGAAGAGGTTGTACCTGTTCCAAACAAAGTTGAAGATATCGAGCCAAGGCTAGGAGCAGAACCGATGATGATCGAAGATGAACTTAATCCAGAAGGACCCATCATCGATCCTCGTTGGAAAAGCCAAAAGAGAAGAGAAATATCGGTTGAAGAGTTGGAAGCAATAAGAATCGACCCGAACCGAGAAGACTTGGAACTTTTCATTGGATCTGAACTCCCTGAGCCATACAGATCCAGAATGAAAGAATTCCTTAAGTCCAATCTTGATGTATTCGCATGGTCGCACACCGATATGGTAGGCATTAGCCCTGAGCATGCTTGCCATAGGCTAAATATTGATCCAACTAAGAAACCGGTAAAGCAGAAAAGAAGGAAGTTTGGGCCTGACAAGTACGAGGCATTGGATATAGAAGTAAAGAAACTACTAGACAACGATCTCATCAAACAAGCCTTGTACCCCAGGTGGGTGGCAAACCCAGTGCTAGTCTGGAAACCGAACGGAACATGGAGGTTGTGCATCGACTTCACCGACTTAAATGCTGTCTGCCCGAAGGATAATTTCCCACTTCCACATATTGATCAGTTGGTAGACAACACAGCCGGGCAGGAGCTCCTCACACTCATGGATGCATTTGCAGGCTATCACCAAATCTCAATGCACCCGGACGACCAGGAGAACACAACATTTTTACACCAACAAAAACTTGTTGTATTGGAAGAGGATGTTGTTCGGGTTGATTAACGTAGGAGCCACATACCAAAGACTTGTCAATAAAATATTCGATGAACACATTGGCAAAACGATGGAAGTATACGTGGATAATATAGTCGTCAAGAGTCCAAAGAAGGAAGACCATTTAGAGCACTTATCACAAGCATTTGAGATACTCCGGGCATATAACATGAAGTTAAATAAAAAAAGAGTAGCTTTGGAGTTCACTCAGGAAAGTTCCTTGGACACCTGGTCAGTCAGCGAGGCATTGAAGCAAACCCGTCGAAGGTGAAGGCAATCATGGATATGCAGCCACCAAGATCAGTCAAGGAAGTCCAACGGCTCACTGGATGTTTAGCAGCCTTGAATAGGTTCATTTCAAGATCTGGTGATAAATGCCGACCTTTCTTTGATGCTATCAAGAAAGGACAGTTCCAATTGACAAACAGTTGTCAACAAGCATTTGAGCAGCTAAAAGAATACCTTGGCGATACCAAGACCCTGTCAAAGCCTATCTCAGGAGAGAAGTTGTACCTGTACTTAGCTGCATCAGAAGTGGCGATCAGCTCAGTCCTAGTTCGGGTAGAAGGAAAGTTTCACTTACCGATTTACTATGTGAGTCAAGCCTTACACGAAGCAGAAATCAAATATTCATCGATGGAAAAGTTAGCTTACGCATTGGTAATGAGTGTAAGAAAGCTACGTCCATACTTCTTTGACCATCAGGTAGAAGTACAAACGACATTCCCATTGAGGCAAATTTTACAAAGGCCTGACACTGTTGGTTGCCTCCTCAAATGGTCCCTCGAGATAAGCCAGTTCGGAATATCTTATGCACCTCAAACAGCGATCAAAGGACAAGCGTTAGCCACTTTATAGTCGAGTTAACCTTTCCTCAAGATCCGACGAGAGGTCATAACCATCCGTGGCACATGTACGTTGACAGATCATCGACTAATACAACATCAGGAGCCGGAATAGTGTTGATCAGCCCTGACATGCAAGTGTTCACTCCAGCTGTCAGATTTAAGTTCATGGCAACGAACAACGAAGTTGAGTATAAAGCGCTGATAGCCGGGCTTCGGTTAGCCCTGGCTGTGGGGGTAAGAAAGTTAAAAATATATGGAGACTCCCAATTGATAGTCAACCAGGTCCGAGGATAATATGAGGCAAAAGATGAGAACATGGCTCTGTATCAGAAAATTGTGGCTCATCTAGCCTCTTTATTTAAAACAAAACTACATTGAACAAGTGTCAAGAGACAATAACGCTCAAGCAGATACACTTGCTCGCCTGGCTACCAGCACGGGACCAGCAGAACTTTCAGAGGTTACGATAACCAAAATACTTCACCCTTCAACTAACGATTACAAAGTCAATCAAGTTGAGGAAGAACTTGGGAAGGATGATTGGCGAACACCAATACTCAAATATCTTAAGAATGGTGAAGTACCTGAAGACACACAAGAGGCAGCCAAGATGACCAGGCGAGCAGCAAGGTTCACTATCATGGATGGACAACTTTTCAAGAGAGGATTTTCACTTCCCTTACTGAAATGTTTGGCAATGGGGCAAGGCCATGAAGTCTTAAAAGAGATTCACGAAGGCGTATGTGGAAATCATGCAGGAGGGTGAGCATTAGCATACAAGACTGTGAGACAAGGATACTACTGGCCAACTCTGCTGCAAGATGCAATAAAAGTTGCAAAAATGTATCATATGTGTCAGTTGTTCGCTCCTAGCATTCACAAGCCACCAACTGAACTCATATCAGTAAATAATCCATGGTCATTCGCAAAGTGGGGGATAGACATCATAGGACCTTTCCCGATTGGAAAGGGGAATGTAAGGTTTGCAGTAGTGGTCGTGGACTATTACACAAAATGGGCCGAAGTAGAGGCACTCGTGACGATCACGCAAGAAAAGATGATTAATTTTATTTGGAAAAGCATCGTATGTCGATTCGGAGTTCCACAAGCAATCTTAACAGACAATGGGAGACAGTTCGAAGGTAAAAAGATAAGAGACTTCTGTAAAAAAAATGGGGAATCAAGAAACACTTTTCAACACCCTATCATCCTCAATCCAACGGTCAAGTCGAGGCAGTTAATAAAATAATCAAACATATCTTGAAGATTCGATTGGTAGACAAGAAGGGCAAATGGTCGGAAGAATTGCCATAAGTACTTTGGGCCTACGGGGTATCACATAGGACGAGCACCGGGGAAACACCATTTACTATGGCGTTTGGCATCGAAGCAGTCATACCAGTAGAGCTCAAGGTACCTACAGAGCGAAAAGCAGGGTTCGACGAGCAGTCGAACAACGCGGCTTTGGCTGCAGAAATGGATTTGATCGATGAAAAAAGGATTTCAGCAGAAATGAAAAATGTAATATACAAGAAAAGAATTGCAAAATATTACAATTCGCAAGTAAAAATCAGAGAATTTGAAGTTGGAGATCTGGTGCTTCGAAAAGTGTTAGCACCACCACCAGGAGTATTTGGACCGACTTAGGAGGGCCCATTCAGGATAACCCACAAGTGGTACAACGGCACGTACGATCTCGAAGACATGGAAGGCAACTCGGCCCAATACTCCTGGAATGCGATATTATTGAAAAAATATTATCAGTAGTTAAAAATTGATGTAAAGTTCTTTGTATGTTACTATATAAGTTAATGTAGAATTATATGTGTTACTTGATATATTGTAAATTTGATGAAAATTTCAAACTTTTTTAGAATAATATGTAAATAGGAAAGGACGGGACTGTCTGTTGTATTATAGGATTGATTAGTTTAGAAGATATCAAAGCTCACATGTTTGCCCACATAACAAGCTGCTCGCCAAAGCAAAAAAAAAAGAGAGAAAAGTACAAGCTCAACATATGGCGAGCAGCAGGACTAAAAAATTCTTAAAGACCACCTGTTCGCCCTTAATGCACAGTTGCTCGCCAGATGCAAGATGCATTAAGCACAAGCCCAGCAAAAGGCGAGCAACAAGGCTTAAAGACAGATAAGAAAGGTTAAGTCTAATAAAGACCATGAAAGCCCAAAAAAATGATGGTCAAGTTCCTAGAGAACCAAAAAGACCCATATGAAGTCAATACACACAAGTTTGCAAATACGAGTATTCTACTTTCGACAAATAGAAAGGAATACTTAAGAAAAAAATGAATAAAAAGAGGCGAACAACAGGATAAGTGCAAAAATGAGTAAGCTATGGAAAGAGCAAGTTCATTCCATTACCAAAATAAAAACTAGTACAATCAAAGAAAATTACATGGTAATTCCTATTACACAAACTAGAAAGTAAGAAAAAGAAGTCTTCAACTTTGAGGAGTCGGGGAAGCAAGAGGAGCTTCAGCAGAAGAGGGAGCATCTGGGTTGGTCGCCGCCACGCCCTGCTGCTCTCCGGCCACCACAGAGGTACCAACTTCATCCAAGGGGGCTGGGAAGAGGGGGCTCAAGGCGTCGAAAATTGAGGCATCTTTATTCACTTCCTCAGTCCTCTCCTTTGGGGCGATCACCCGGATATCGTCCTTAAAGACATCCAGGTTCACCCCTATATCCCCTAGGTCAGCAACGGGGATGTCAAAACCAGCAGCATGAGGGTTCTCTATGACGTAGTCCGTGAAGTCTTTGGTGACCGAAGTCATGATATCAACACCATTATCGAGCGCATACTTCACGGATCGTATGCAGTCAGCATACGCACAAATATAACCGAAGTTTGTGTTATCAGTTACATCCTGCACGTAGTTGGTGTAGGAAACGGCACACTTCTTCTCCTTCTCTAGCTGAGTGATATGGACCTTTAGGGACTCAACCCACTCCACCAGCCCAACACGTTCAGTTTCCAGAACTTGCAGGCGGTCCATGGCCACTCCCAAATCTAGCTTCAGCTTTTCGGAAGTATTGTAAGCAACCTTCTCTCGCTCCTCTGCAGCCTTCAAACTCTTTTCCCAGGAAAGCTTGGCCTTCTCAGATTCACCCTTCAGTTTGGCCAGCTCTTCATCCTTCTTCTTCAGCAAGGTAGCCCTCTTGGCCTCGAGTTGCTCAATCCTACGTCTCATGCCCCTATTTGTCCTCTTCAACTCAATAGCCTGGCCGAGGACTCGTTGAGCGGACACAGCCTGATGACTGGCATTATAACCCAGGAGACAAGCATTATCACTCAGGCTTTGGCTCTGGAGAATCTCTTCACCCAGCCTAGTCCAAGAACGGGTTACGAGCTCAGTTGCTCGCCTCACATGCGAGTCCCGAATATCTTGGTAAGCGGGGGCAGACTTAACACGGCTGAGCTGGTGAAGCACCTTAGCTCGTCCCGGGTACTCTTCCTTCTTATATCTACAAAAGAAAATACAATAGTCAGATATGGGAATTGAGTGGCGACCAGACGAGCAACTGGGAAAGACTTATTCTCTCAGCTTGACAGGGTCGTAACCCAAGTATGAACTGTCTGGAGAAGAGCTTTTTCCCCTGCTCGCCACCATGGCGCCAACCATTTGTTGCTTGCTCACTTCTTCAATGGAAGAGGAGCAAGGTGTGTCCTTCTTGCTCGCCTGAACCTAGCCTTTGGCTCGCTTCGAGCGATCATCTTCCTTTCGAGCAGGAGCAACCTCCTTAGTCAACCTCTTCTTACCCCGAGTATCCTTCTGCGTACCTGGAGGCGAGGAACGGAGAGGGAGGCGAGGAACAGGGTCATTGACCTGAGGAACCCCTTCCTCTTCGTCTTCTTCAGCCCTTAACTTGATAAGGGGGGTAGGAGGATAGAGCTTCTTCTTCTTGGAAGGATGAGCGGCGGCCATCTATCTAACGCGGTGAACGAGAAGAAGATAATACTCCGGGATTTCAGGAACAACAATGGTCACCCTTTGCTCTAATAAATAAACAAAAGCAAAGGGTTAGATAAATGAAGTAGGTGACCAGGCGACCAAGCGACCAAGAAATCACAGAGACACATACAGTGATAGGAAAAATATCAAGATACCTTCAGGGACAACGGCTTGAGCCTCTACGTGATGAGCACTCGTGGTTAGCTGGGAAAGTTTTCGGCAGTGGAGTTTGGAAAGGTGTTTGATACTACGATCGTTCGTGTTCCGAAGGGTGATCGCCGTAAGGACGTACAGGAACTCTTCACTCAAATCAGGGTGTCCTCACTTCAAGATACGCGGACCTACAAAACAACAAGAAAGAAAAAATTTAAATTAGTTTTCACCTTGTTCATCAAAAGATAAATGTGAAACCTACGCCTTATTTCGCCAAAGCTTTCGGTGGAATTGATACGGCCAGGTCCGTCGGAAAAATCAGAGGACGCTCGCCAGTCGCCGCCGATAAAAAGAAACTGTCTATGCCAGCTCTTCACCTTGTTCGGCACCCCTTCAATTAATTTTACGCCACTACCGGCTTTAATGTAGTACCACCCCACTCCTTCTTCATTTACAGCAGAGGAGATGGTCATCGTGTAGTGTATCTCAATGGTACTTATCTTGTTTTTATAACCCTTAAGCCCAAAGAGAGTTATAAAAGCAAGTAAGTTACTCCACCCATTCGGAGTAATTTGGGTGATCGCCAGGTTGGTATCCTCGAGAAATCGGCCAATTACGGGGTATAGGGGCAGCGGGAACCCAACATTCAAGACATCCAGGTTAATGGCGGTGCAACCAGGAGGCGGGCGATCAGCTGTTTCCCCTTTCTGCGGAGCATACAAATGGATATCGTACGGGATTCAGAAGGATAAACGAATACGAGCCAAGTCGTCCTCTGTAATTAAACTTGATATCTTGCTCACTGTGTATAGGGTTTCTTGAGCAGCCATAATAGTCCTTGCAGGGGTCAGGAGGGAGTTGTGGTAGCGATTGGCATAGTCAACCCATTCTTGCCTACGAACAATTGCTTCTAGAATTTGGGACTCTGGGGTAGTCTTGGAGATGGGGAAGTTGATTTCCTTAAGAAACCTCCAAGTTATGCCAGGGGGGAGAAGGATCTCGTTGGTCGCTTCTCGATTGAGCCACCTGCTCGCCATGACCCTGTTGCTCGCTGCTCGCCCCAACAAACTCGGGAACACTCATTTCTTCAATTTCGGCAGCAACCTCGGTGGAATATTCACCTAAGTCAAATGAGGTATTTCCTCCTGCAGATGGGCGAGCAGCTCGTTGGGCAACATCCTGCTCGCTCGAGCTATCTACGACATAGAACGCGTCAACGGAGCGAACAACAGAGCTCGCCTCCGAGCCCGTATCTTCGTCTACAAGTAAAGTGTACAGATTTCGTGCAATAGCTTGGCGAAGTGAGTGGTGAGGAGCAGTGGGCGACGGTTCATATTCCATTGGTCTTTTCCCCAGATTTCGACCAACGTTTTTGTCGGAGATCGTTTTGCTCGACGATGGAGATGCCATGGGACAAAAGTTAAGGGGTTCTTTATTTATTCAGATAGAAAAAAGTTCACACGAAATCGAAGGAAAGGATGCGGTGGTGATGGAGGCCGGAGTACGGCAGCGATAGAAGCAGAACGCAGCGGCGGTGGTTTTTGAAGGAGAAGAATGGTCGAAGAATTGAAGAAAAAACAAAATGCAAGTACGACGAAATAAAAATAAAATGAAGAAATTAACAAAATTACCTTATAAATCGAAAAATCGAATGGAAGGAGATAAGAAATCAAAAAATTAAAAGCTTGAAATGCTCGACAATGGCGAATTTCGTACGGAGGAGTGGAAAAAGAGAAAGGGAATGAGAAGTCATGTATTTATAGGAAAGAAAATGAGGGTCTAAATGAAAATTCACAAAAAAGGTAGGCCCCTATAAGCAATATGGGGACACGTGTGGGGGCGGCGGTGATATCACCCAAACGCCCACAATGTTTCGAAACCCGCACCTCGGGGAATGAATCGTCGCCAGACCAAGGGTCATGCCCCGTTAGTCGCCCAAAATTTTCCCACCCGAAATTTTTGAATCCCTGTTGCTCGCCTCTTGTCCCAAAAACATCGCCTAATAACTATAGCTTGACCTAAGAATGATTACTTTATCTTATTAGGTCATGCTAGGGGGCATTGTTGATAGGCGAATAGCCGAGCAGCGGGATTAGAAAAAATAAAGATTAAAATAATATACCAAGAGGTCATCAAGAGAGATAAAAAAAGGACGAGCAGCTGGGAAAAGGCTAGGAGAGGCGAACAACTGGATGAGGAACCAAAACACGTTGGATGAGCAACAGGTCGGTCGAGCAGCTGGTCACCAAGAAGCAAAGATCGAGCGAGCAACATGAACAAAGAGATTTGAAAGAAGTCAAAGAGGCGAGCAGGTGAGCAGAAGGGCATCCCGAAAAGTCACCAAGATCCCCACTAATTAGGCATTACATTAGGAGCAAACAAGTGTCTTAACACTTGTCATTGTAAAAGATGTAATAGCTTAGGGATAAAAAAAAGTGTCTAAACACTTGTCAAGTTGTAAATGAGAGTGATTAAGGAGATGACACATCATGCTTGATCGTACCCTATAAATACTCCTTCATGAGAAAGGGAAAGGAGGTTCACTTATTCAAAAACAAGCCCAAGCTCTTGCAATTTTAATTCTCAAGCCCTACTTATCTTAATTTATCATTCAATCCTAGTTTAATCACCTTGTTTGATGATCTTCCAAGCCTAAACAGCCACTAATCATCTACATTGAATCAAGATCATCAACACCCTCCTCCTTTTCTTTTTTCTTTTTTTAAATGATTTCAAAGATGTTGATGATTTTAAGATTTTTATAGATTTGGAACAAATACCCATCTTTTTTAATTTTAGGAATAATTTTTACGAAATTGTTGTTATTTCTTGATTTCTTTTTTCGAACATTCAACAGATCTGAAACAACTTGATAGTTGATAGTTTTTCGGAAAAAAAATCGAAACTTTTATACGAAATACTTGATAGTTTTCGAACATTTTCTTCGAACCTTAGGTTCGTTTATTTTTTTAAAATTTTTGTATATTTTCAAAAATTTTATATGAAATACTTGTTTGTTTTCAAACTTTTTCTTCGAACCTCAGGTTCGTTTATTTTTTTCGAATTTTTTGTTTTTTTTTTTAATCCAAAAAATACATATATTTTGATTTGATTGAATCGGAGTTTTTTGTTGGTTATTTTCTCAGTTTTGCTGGACGGTGGGAGGTGGGGCGGCGGCCATATACGACGGCGTATGTTTTTTTTTTACGAGGGGGTGTATTTAGCAGATTTTTATAGTTTGTATTTAGGATTTTAATTGTAAAGGGTAATATAATCTTCTCATGCCTTACTTTAAAAAAAAAAAAGTTTGGTGTAGTGTATTTACTTCAAAATGTAGTGTCAATAACCGTGGTCTTTTTCTTTTTTTTACAAAACCCCAAGTTTTTTTTTGGGCTAGGTTCGGTTGATTTCGGGCCACATATTTTTAGGTCCATCCTGGCCAGAGATAGGCCATCAGGTTCGATCGGCCTAACTTTTTTTAACAAATATTTATTATTATACTTGATTTATATATTGGTTTCATTAATTAATAATTTAATGTTCAAATTGTCAAATTCTACCAATGTAGTTATAAAATTTTATTTAGTTTATCAACAATAATTCAAATTATTAAATTCAAATTCCTAAATAAAATTCAAACAACAATAATTCATCAAATCCTAATATATATATATATATATATATATATATATATATGGGAAATGACTATATATGTGCCCACCGCCTACGTGGATGCCTACGTGGCAGTGCCACATGATAAAAAAATATTTTCTTTCTTTTATTATTATAAATAATGTTTTAGATTTGATTATATCTTTAGATTTTATATAACAATATTAATATATTTCTTTTCCAAAATTAATAAAAATCTTTGTCATAGTCTTTTATAATAATTTGCAATATTCGGTCTATCATTCTCTTAAAATTCATTGTCGGAATATGTACGAGGCTTTTTGAATTATCTCTACTGAGTGATAATACACAAATTTTAGAATGAACTTGAATTTTAAGTTTAATTTGACTTCAATTTTGATTTTTTTCAAAACACACACAAACACACCAGACTGTGTATTTTTTGCAATTGAGGTATTATTAATTATTTCATGTACATACCATGCACTCAAATGTACACTAAAACTAGTTTTAATAATAGTTTTTTTTTTTTTTTATATTACAAAAATGTCGACTAATAGTAATATTAATTTTATTGAGAGATTCATGGCATCAATTCTGGGTAAAACTTGTAGTGTCTGGTTTGGATACAAGAATAGGCTACTGTCATCATCTATTGCGCAATCAAAAATTAAGAAAACAGAGAATGATAAAATTATAAAATAAATAAACAATATTAAATCATGAACAGAGATCCAACTTTTAATACTAGATCAACTACTTGTTCATGAGGAACCGAAGTAATTGTAATGCCATATAGTCCATTTTCCAAAACTCTTACGCGGCTATCAATGCATTTGGAGGAAATTTATTGTATTGGTCTGTATTTTAAGAGCGAACAACAACAAATTGATCGGAAGCGGTTATGTTGGTCACCGGAATTGCATCCCGATTTGTTGTTTCTGAAATCATTGTAAAGGCGTTGAAGTTTTTTATTAGTTTGAAAAAAGAGAGTTAAAATAGTGAAGATATAATCAATTCTAAAAAAATCTAAAAGAATATATATGATGTTAATGAAAAATATAATTTTTATTCTATGGCATTGCCACGTACGCGATGGGCACAAATATATCGTTCCCGTATTTAAATATTATCCATAACTTATAATTATATGATATCATTAGGATAGAGCATGGCTCGATTCGGTTACCAAACCGAATCAAAAAGTCATAATCGAAATAAATCGAATTATATATAAAACAAACCGAAATCGAAATTTCTTAAAATCGAAAATACCAAAATCGAACATTTCAGTTCGATTTCGGTAATTAACCGATATATAGTGGACTTTTAAAATTGGGTCATATTTTCCTACACCTATAACCTGCTAACAAATTCATATATATTAATAGATTGCAACCAAAATAAAAAATTCAAAATAACCAAAAGAATACAACTACATTGAAATATCAAAATACTCATAAATTCATAATTCATCCATAGTCTGTCCAGCAACAATGCATCACAACCAAAATAAACATTAATTATTCAACAATACAAACCAAAATAATTATTGCCTAGATAATAGATACTTATATATAAACTCTCATTTCGGTTTCAATTTCATTAATTTTGGTATTTTTACCTAGATAACCGAAATCAAAAGCGAAAGCCAAAATTTCTAAAATTTAAAACTGATACCGAACCGAAAACCAAAATAACTGAACCGAATTGATATTTCGGTTTGATTCGGCTCGATTTTTCGATTTTAACCGAATTCTACTCTCCCCTAAATATCATAATTATAATTAATCCTGGAAATTGTCCTAGTGGTGTAAATTTGAGAGAATTATATCCTCTTAGAAAAAGAGTATATTCTTCTCTCCTTTAAAAAAACAATATGCTTCTTTTTAAGTCTCATGTTAAAAAAACCTATCAATCTTTGTGGACAATAGAATTGATCTCCAAGATAAATAAATCAAAATCCATATATAACTTTTTTATGTTATAATGTTCTAATAATTTTTTTGACAAATTTTAGGGTACATAGCATGCACTTGGAATTTAATTCTAATTTGAAATTAATTTTGACCAATTAAGATCCAACAAAAACTCGCGGGTCAGGCCCAACCCTACCAAAATTCGCGGGCCTGGCAACAAACCGAGTCGCAAATGGGTTGTGCGCGCTTCGTACCAATACCCGAAGTTATATCACCAATAGCCGAAGTTATATCACCAATACCCCAAGTTATAATCACCAATACCCAAAGTTATATCACCAATACCCCAAGTTATAATCACCAATACCCGAAGTTATATCACCAATACTCGAAGTTATAATCACCAATACCCGAAATTATAATCACCAATACCCCAAGTTATAGTCACAAATACCCCAAGTTATAATCACCAATACCCCGGGTTATAATTACCAATACTCTAAGTTATAATTACCAATACCCGAAGTTATATCACCAATACCCGAAGCTATAATCACCAATACCCGAAATTATAATCACCAATACCCCAAGTTATAGTCACCAATACCCCAAGTTATAATTACCAATACCCCGAGTTATAATTACCAATACCCTAAGTTATAATTACCAATACCCCAAGTTATAATCACCAATACCCCAAGTTACGTCCCCAAAAAATTATTTACCAATACTCTGAGACTTAATCACCAATACCCCAAGTTATAATCAATAATACCCCAAGAAATACTCAACAATACCCAAATTATAATCACCAATACTTCATGTTATAACACAAATAAATATCAAAACCTACAACATATTACTTCATCAGTTACCTTCTAAAGCATGTAACTACATATGCTCAAATGATCATGAAACAAAGCAGCTGAAACATTCTTATCAGAGTCAGCGAAAAGCACATCAAGCCCAAACTCTAATAATGGGATCAATGTTGGTGTCAACCCAATTTGCCCAGGTGTTTAGTGCTTTCTCAAAGGTCACAACTCGGTCCATGTCTTTGTATAGCTTCCTCCCTATTTCAATATAATCTCATGGTTGTGTATTGCCTCTACGATTCCACCAATGCCATATGGTGAAAATAAGCATATCAATCCCCTTCTAATTTTTGCCACCTTGTTTAGAATCCAACTTCAAGATTCGATCCTTTGCTTCTCTCATGACGTCAACTAGGTATGGCATATCGGCTAAGGTGGCAGAGGAAGCAATTGCTTGATCATCACATGATTCAATTGTTGCAGTGGCTTGTGTAGATGAACGAGACGAAGATCAATTTGTTGCAATAAGAGATGAAGAATCGGGATTTAGATCTGAGGAGACAAACTCCATTGCATCACCGGAAAATAGGTAGCCACACTGGAAAGGGAAAGAACACCAGAGGGAAAAGCACCAGTATGAATTACTGTGTGACCACAGCGTCACCATTAACGGCCGAAGAAGCAGAAGACCATCAAGTCGTTGAAAGGAAGAATATATGGCCCGTTTCTGAAAGGAAGAATAGAGTGACCCGCGAGTTTTAATCGGGTCGACCGACCCGCGAATTTTTTAAATTGATCAAAATTGATTTTAAATTAGGGTGCAAAATCCAAGTGCATAGTATGCACATGAATGCACCCTAGAACTACTCAATTTTTTTTTTCTTTTATAAGTTAATTTCTTAAAATTCAAAATCTAACAAAACAAAAACTGATCATGCAATGTTGCAAGCACGGACATAATATTCGTCCATCTTACCCCCTTTTAATATTTGTGCGCTGTTTCTTTCTTCTCCAAGTTCCTCCATTCTCCTCAAATTCTTGTTTTTCTCTACACGTTCGCATGCTTTTTCTTTTTGCCACACATTCATTAATCCAATTTTTTTATAAATTAAGTTTTTAAAAAATAAAATCTAATAATGATCTTAATAAAAAAAAAATAGAATCTAGATCATCGAAAATCAAAAGAAATACAAATACCAATCTAGATCTATATTTCAATCAATCAGATTCAAATAGATCAGGACACACCTAGTTCTAATTAATGATAATTGCTAATTAGGCTTTAAATTTATAAAAAAAAATTGATTAAAACCTAGTTAACCTAACTAAAGGTAATGGATTCTTAAAAAAACAAAAAGGCTACGCATAAGTGAATAAATAAATCTTGAGTACTTAAATAGGGCACATGTATAGAAAGGGAAAGAGACGAGTTCCGCATAATATCAAAGAAGAAAATCCAAATTTAAATGTTGTAAATCTAGAAGATTTATTCCAAATCTAGAAAATTTGATGTGGACATTACTTATGGACCAAAAAACCCAACGAGTTTTATATCTTAGACTAGAGTTTTATTCTTATAAATAGATCATTGTATTCATTATTGTAATTACTCTCATACACAAGATTATTAGTGAAACTCCTGGCTTGGATCGCCCCCAAATGTAGTCGTTCCCGACGAACTGGGTCAACAAACGTTGTCTCTTTAATTTACGCACTTATTTACAACACGTTATTAGCACGAGTCTCTAACCGAGATCATACGGTACGCCCTTAATTTATTTTCATATGAATTTCCATGTTTTCATGTGTGTCTATGCTATGAATTTATTTGATTCATGATTGATTTTTGGATTTAATTATTGTATATTGAATTGACGAGCAACGGTCGACGTCCCGAAGGCGTACGACCGCCGCCGTCCGCCGCAAGAGACGACGCACGCGAGCAGCGCACGTAGCGCGCCCGTCGCGCACCCGACGCTACACGCCAGCGCCCGCCGCCGCCCGCGCCCGCCCGTCTCGCCCCAGCGCCCGCCGCCGCCCGAGCGCGCCCGTCTCGCCCCAGCGCCGCGCGCACGTCGCGCCCATCGCCTCGTGCGCCCTCGCCTGTCGCCGTGTGCGCCCGCGCCCATCGCCCGAGCACGCCCATACGCGACCGCCCTACGTGCGACACTTCCCGTCCGCCGTGCGCGACCCACGCAGTGTTTTTTCCCGGATTCTCGTGATCTCTTAACCCTATTTCGTTTGCGTTCTTGATATCACAAAACTCGTGTTTAATTTATTTTAATCCTGAAAATATTTCGTTAAGTTGTGTTAATATACATGAAATAATTATTGTTATGATTATTTCCTCTATCTATTAAATCGTATATTTTCATGTGATTATCTTCCTTAATTGTTTATGCATGTTTACGTGATTTAATTATCCTACGTGCATTACTTTTCCGCACATAGTTTATTTCTTTATAGTCCGCATATTATGCCCGGGTAGGCGGCGCCCGGTATTTGTCGAACCGTAAATTTATGTTTTGGGTAGACGGCGCCCAATACTTGTATCTATGTGCTCTAGAATAATTTAATAAATTCTTATTTCTCCTTTGTCAATAAATTGGTCACAACTCTTATTATGTCACTTTAAAATCGTAGTGAAAATATATGATATTACCATGAAAGAATTCGATGAGCATGCTCTCGATGGTAATAACTACCTGACATGGGCGCTAGATGTCGAGTTCCATCTAGCCTTAAATGAGTTGAGCGAAACAATTTTCGAAGGTTCGAAATCCACTAACGCCCTGAAGGCGAAAGCGTTGATTTTTCTCATAAAGCACCTGAGTGACGAATTCATCATTCAGATCCTCATTCAGGGACCCCAGAATATTGTGGAACTCCCTATAGGATCGTTTCCAACAACAAAATGATATACTCCTATCTCCGGTACAATACGATTGGTTGAGACTCCGTTTCCAAGACCTTAAGTCTATAACGGAGTACAACTCTGCTTTGCACTGTATTGTAACCCAGTTGATGCAGAACAATCTGTCAACATTTCATGCTAGCAACCTTATACTCCAGCAGCAGTATAGGGACAATTATATTATTGGTTGCATACGTGGAAGGGGGGGAGAGTAAGATGATCTGGGTTAAAGGCCGAGGTCGTAGTACATCCGGTGGTCATAGAACCTCAAATTTCACTTTTCATCTGGCAAGGTTAAGCAGCCCTGCTACAGATGCGGATGCAGAGGCCATTGGTCTCGCACGTGTCGCACTCCCAAGAACTTGGTTGAGGCTTATCAAAAGCAGCAGAAGGACGGCAAGGGGAAGGCCCCTAGAGTCGAATCTCACCATGTCAGACTGTCTGAAGCAGACTTTGACCAAGACAACGTCGATCCTCTGGGCATCAAGCTCAAGGACCTTGGAGATGATGAGTGATTTATGTATTTGATTGTTTTAGTACTTTATATTTGGATCCTTTCTTTCAGATATTTGATTTTATGGATAATATTATGTTTAACTTCGATGTGTTTACCTTAACGTTGTCCATTAAATTTACTTAGATATTACTTTTCATGGCTAGTAAACATATCAGCTATTAGGTTTGGGTTATTTCCTCTGGCATGATGGATTGAGATTGTGTTTTATGTTTGGTAGATAGCGCCACCACTCATGCAATCTTAAGAGATAAGAAGTTCTTTCATAACTTGTTAAATCGTAAGGGGAGTATAACTACAATAGCAATGATAGTAGGTTGATAGTGGGGTCCAGAAGAGCTCCCATTGTCCTCTCCGTGGGTATTGAACTCATAATGAATAATGTCTTATTGTTTCCACAGTTTAAGTGTACCCTGCTCAGTTTTAGAAATATTAGGACTAATGAATATCACATTGAAACTGAAACTGAGAACAATAACGAATACCCTTTTGATGACTATTACTCGAGGTAGCCGTAAATAAGTTATAGAAAAACTTCCTTACTTCTCCCCCGGATTGTACTATTCCTACATCCGGCCGTCAAAATCTCCATCTAGCCATGAGTATGAAATTTCATGACCCGAACTTCTTTATATTAAGGCATCAGCGGTTAACTCATCCAGGACAATATATGATACGCACGATTCTACCTAATTCAATTAGTCATAATAATTCGAATAATAGAATCTTTCCTGTTGATGAACTTATTTGTGATGCATGTCTTAAGGGTAAGTTAATAGTGTGTCCGTCGCGCACTAAGGTTAGACTAGAGTCTCCGGTTTTCCTTGAAGCGAATTCAAGGAGACATTTGTGGACCGATTCACCCAGTATCAGGACCATTTCAGTATTTCATGGTCCTTATTGATGCCTCCACTAGGTGGACATATGCTTATTAGCTGTCCACCCGCAATCAAGCTCTTGCAGAGCTCATTGCGAAAACTATCGAGCTAAGAACTCAATTCCCGGATTATCCAATCAAGTCGATTCGCATGGATAATACAGCTGAGTTCAGCTCGAAGGCCTTTACAAATTACTGTATGGCCCTGGGAATTATAGTGGAGCATTCGGTCCCCTACATCCATACCCAAAATGGTCTTGCTGAGGCGCTAATAAAACGTATCAAATTTATCACGAGACCATTGCTTATGAACTCCAAACTACCCATCTCATGCTGGGGGCATGCAGTCTTACATGCATCGCACTTAATCCAAATCCGTCCAACTGCATATAATGATCATTCCCCCTACAGTTAGTGCGTGGGAAAGAACCTAGTATTTCCCATCTGCATATTTTTGGATGTGCGGTATACGTTCTAATAACGATACCAAAGCGGACCTCTATGGGCCCACAAAGGAAACTCGGTATTTACATCGTATATGACTCTCCATCCATCGTGAAATACCTTGAGCCTTTGTCTGGGGATCAATTAACGGTCCGGTTCGCTGATTGCACGTTCGATGAATATTACTTATCGGCATTAGGGGGAGATCCGAATTCAAAATTGAATGAATATCGGGAGCTTACGTGGAACGTAAGTAATCTTCAGTATCTAGATCCGCGCACTAATCAATCTGAACTAGAAGTTCAGAAGATCATTAACTTGCAAAATTTAGCACATAATCTGCCAGACGCGTTCACTGACCATAGAGGTGTAACTAAATCGCATATACCTACAGTAAATGCTCCCCAAAGGGTTGAGGTCCCAAGTAAAACGAATACTCATGCCCCCATATGCCAAAAGTGTAAGGGACCCTCAAGAGATAGTAACACACCTAAACGAAAGGCTAACAAAACTGGTCAGTCGAATGTAAAATCTCTAGAAGAGATCCGTCTTGATAACCCCAAGTCTTTAGGAGACGAGAGTCTTAGTGATGAAGCACGTGCACAAAATATTCCTTGCACTAGGACCGTGGAACGATCAGACCCAGATACAATGAGAAATGAGAAAGGTCTGGTTGACATAAACGTCAATGTCTCTGTGAATTTCACAGATTCGGGAGAAACATGTAATATAAATATTACTGTCGTCGACGACACATTTGCAGCGACATTTGCTCTTTCCATTAACGATCCGGATTCAGAACCCCAAATTATCATTAAGTGCCAGAAGCGCTCCGATTGGGTAAAATGGAAATAGGCAATTGAAGCAGAGCTCGCATCGCTTAACAAAAGACAAGTATTTGACTCTTTCGTTCATACACCCGCGCGCGCTATCCCTGTAAGATATAAATGGGTTTTGTACAAAAATGAAATGAGAACAATACTATGGAGAGGTATAAAGTGAGGCTTGTAGCTCAAGGGTTTTTTGCAGAGACCCGGGATTGATTTCGATCAAACTTATTCTCCCGTCATGAACTCAATGTCATGGACTCAATAACGTTCCGCTACTTGATATCTTTGGCAGTTAAACTGAATCTTCAAATGAGATTAATGGACGTAGTAACCACGTACTTATACGGATCACTAGATGCCGGCATTTATATGAAAATCCTCGATGGATTTGACATTCCTCAAATGAGGGATGGTGAAAACCGCAGTATGTATAGCATACAACTGCAAAAGTTGTTGTACGGCCTGAAGCAATCGGGCCTCCGACTTAGTGAATTCCTTCAGAAGAAGGGATACACATTCGATAAAGTTTTCCCATACGTATTCACGAAGAAATCGCAAGATGGTTTTTGCATCATATCCGTCTATGTTTATGACCTAAACATAATCGGAACATGTAAAGAGATTGAAGAAGCCAGTTCAATCTTGAAAGCTAAATTCGAAATGAAGTCCTTGAGTAAAACCAAGTACTGCCTCGGCTTGCAGATCGAGCACCCCCCAGAAGAAATTCTTATTCATCAGTCGACCTACGTAAAGAAGGTATTGGAGAGATTTCACATGGATAAATCTCATCCACTTAGCACCCCTATGGTTGTTCGATCCCTCGAAGTGGATAAGGACCCATTTAGACCAAGAGAAGATTCAGAAGAAATTTTGGGGCCAGAAGTTTCTTATCTTAGCGCTGTTGGAGCATTACTCTATCTCGCAAATTGCACTCGGCCGGACATTGCATTTGTTGTCAATTTGCTTGCGAGATATAGCGCTTCTCCTATAAGGAGACATTGGAATGGTGTTAAGCACGTTCTACGATACCTCCAAGGGTCTCAAGATATTGAAATATTTTATCGTAAGAACCAAGATAAAACCTTAGTAGGTTATGTGGATGCTGGCTATTTGTCTGATCCCACAACGCCATATCCCAGACTAGTTACATTTTTCTCTGTGGTGGAACCGCAATCTCATGGAGGTCGGTTAAACAATCCATGCTTACCACGTCTTCAAACCACTCAGAGATAATAACTTTATTTGAAGCCGCACGAGAATGTGTTTGGTTAAGGTCCTTGATAAAACACATTGGTGACTCGTGTGGTATCACTAAAGGCGATACACCTCCCACCATTATATTTGAAGACAACGCTGCTTGCATCGCACAAATGAGTAATGGGTACATCAAGGGAAACCTGACGGAACTTATCTCACCTAAGTTTTTCTACCTATACGAACTCCAGAAGAGTGACGTGATTACCATTCAAAAGTACAATCTAGTAACAATCTAGCTGATTTGTTTACTAAATCCTTACCTACGTCTACTTTTGAAAAGTACGTTTGTGGTATTGGGATGCAAAGACTTAAAGTGTTGTTGTCTTCAGGGGGAGCGGTAACCCCAAAATAAATCTAGAAGATTTAGATCTAGAAGATCAATAACATTCCTCCCTAACTTATTATTTGTCCGATACCTAGCATGTGGAGTTTTTATGACAAGACATTTATGTTATGTCGTAATGTCCAAGGGGGGGGGGGGGGTGTTGTAAATCTAGAAGATTTATTCCAAATATAGAAGATTTGATGTGGACATTATTTATGGATCAAGAAACCCATCGGGCTTTATATCTTAGACTGGGGTTTTATTCTTATAAATAGATCATTGTATTTATTATTGTAATTACTCTCATACACAAGATCATTAGTGAAACTCCTGGCTTGGATCGCCCCCAGACGTAGTCGTTCCCGACGAATTGGGTCAACAAACACTGTCTCTTTAATTTACGCGCTTATTTACAACATAACAACCCAAAAAAAAAAGACGTAACTGAGTTTCCTAAAGAAAGAAAATAACATCTAACTGAATTTTGAGATATATGGAATATCTAGGGTAGTGTTAGATCAAATATATATGTAAAACAAGAGTATGTATAGAGTGAAATTGGTTTATATATGAATCACTGAAGGGTATTGGTTCTTTTAACTGAAGAGTATTAATTGTTTTTACTGAAGTGTATTACTGGTTTACACTGAAGAGTCTTAGTTCATTTTCACTGAACAACTAAGGCTCTTTAGTATAAATCGGTAATACTCTTCAGTAAATATAATTAATACTCTTTAATGAAAATAACTAATACCCTTCTATGATTCATGTATAAACCAGTTTCACTCCATACTTTGTCGTAAAATAATATACAATTGGGCTGGACTTGGCTTGACTTTGGATTTGAATTAGGTATAAATTAGAATTTAAATATTTTACATTGGAGTAAATTGGTATCTCCATAAAATTTGAATTTAAGACTGTTACATCTGAGATGTATAACTAAAAATGGGTTAATATCCACACGTTCTCCCAGTTATTCGTTCAAACATCTTATCGTGGAGTTCTTTCAAACTTGTACTAGGTTTGGTGCCGTCTATTTGGCCAACAATGTTGTTAGCAAATGAGAATTGCCAAGAAATTGGCACACCAGGGGTTGTAATTGGAAGTGGTCAATTTTACTGGTATTAGTGATGGTAATATTTTGTGTTACATCCTCATGGGCGTGAATTAGGGATCTCATGAAAGAGAGTCTCTCTCTGATACCATATAAGATATTGAATGTAAGATTTTGTGTTATTCAATTATGTAAGCTAGTGATGCATACCAACGCACGGAAGCCAGTTTTTATCAATATATTATTTAAATAAATTATTATTTATATTAGATAATTTTTTTATATATTTAAATTGATTTGCGTACACATTAAAAATATATACACATACTTACCCATACGTTACTATTTTATTCAAAAAATACATATTTCTTAAAAAAAAATGTGCAACCCCCTTGAGGTACAAATTTATGTAGAGTAGAATAATCATAACACATTAACCAACACATATTGTCTATGTAAAGACATTTTTAAATATCAAATAATATTCATCAAACATAATGTGTTACATAACTTTTAAAACATGTAAATTTTAAAAACTAAATATAATATATATTAATCAATTAAATATAATTTAATAAACTTTATCATCAGTTGAACATGTTTAAACCAATTTTTTAAAATTAAAATTACAATCACCACATCTTAAAAAAAAACTCACATAAAGCAACCAATTGATCCAAAAAAAAAAACAAAAAAAGTACAATGTAGTTCCAAAAGTCTAAACATTTTTAAACACTTCTTGATATATAATATTTTTTATTGTGTTATACTCAAGACGGTCATTATCACACAACATAATCTTCATACCACAGCATATGGTAATCCTTGAAACTACAAAATAAAGTTGGCCATGATGAAGCACAAACTTCTTAAGAAATACTCCAACATGGCTAAAAGATCATCCTTGACTTTTATTTATAAACATAACATACAAAACAATCAGCAAAAATTGTATCCATGTAAACATGAGAGGTAACCTAGGATCAAAATGAGTTAGCGAGAATCATGGTAGTAATGTTAGTTCTCCAGCACTACTACCAGTAAATATTTTAGCTTCGGTAAGTCATAAATTGAACTTTATGAAAAAATTGAAAATAATACTAAGTACTGTATTAAATTTAGATAAAAGAAAATAACATTTGGATATAATGAAAGACAATTACATTGTTTTTAAAAAATTCGGTACAAATATAAGAACCAACAAATTAACTAAATTAAAAAAAAACCAATATAAAGTATTCAACCTTAATTCACAAACAATGAAAATTAATCTTGCTCCAACATCAATACCATTATATTTCTTCAAACCATTTAATATATTTACACAATCCAACATTTATAATAAATCTATATCAAGTTTTAGCTAGATAAAGAATTTGATAATCTATGTCACCAATAAACCTGGATTTATAAATTAAATTGAGAACAAATCTCCAGTTGATAATAATTCGAGGCTATTTAACTTTTCACTCGACACTTATAAGTACTTAAAAAACATAATAAACTTACAATTTTAGTAAGAAATTTAGAAAAAGGTAACCAAAGATATATAACTCTCACCAATGTTTAAATTTAGAATTATTGCATTTTACAGAAAACTCAATAACTCCACCAACCTTCACTGACTTTAATTTTCCTTTTAAAAAAATATTCAAAATGATCAATTTGTCTTTCAGCTGTACATTTGGAGAAAAAGTCAGATTACCTATAAATGGTACAATAATATTTTTCACTGGTCAAACATAAAGTAATAAAAAATAGAATATAATAAAAATGAAAAAGCAATTTCATTAACTTTGTAAAACTAAAACATCATACGTCTGAATAAATTTTTTTTCTTCGTTGGTTTATTTCACACCCAATTTTAAGTCCGTCTTACTTATAGACACTCTTGTACAATGACGCTAATCATGTTTCTCACTATTGGTTTGAAGAGGTGGGGAACTCGATATGTTTGATGGTATTAAAATTGAATAAGATTAATTTCAGCAAAAAAATTTATTGAAAAAATTTAAATTACCTATACATGGTCCAATATAATTTTTCATCAATGTTCAAACATACAGTAGTAAAAAAATCACAAACTTAGGTCAAATCAGCCCAGGTCAACCCAAATTGGGATATGCTGAATGACCCAATTTAGGCTGAATTCAATATGAATTCAAGCTAATTGACCCGATTTTCCGTAAATGCAGACTAAATTACTTCTGATTGTGCGTAAATTAGCCACTCTTAAAAATTATAGTCCTTAAATTGTCATTCTGAAAAGTAACGACCCTCATTTTACACGCCCAAAAAGTTATGCTCCTCTTTTTGTCATCCCCAAAGTTATGATCCTTAAAAGTATTTAAAAAATTAATTTTATATTAATAAAGGAACAAACACACAAATTAAATTTAAAATCAAATATTTAATTAAAATATGAAAAAAAAAACCTCGGGGCTTAAAAAAATCTGTATTACCCCAAACCAAAAAATTAGGATTTATATTATTATTATTATTATTATTATTATTATTATTATTATTATTATTATTATTATTATGTTATAATTATTTTATTTTTGTTGATTCATTATTCTTTTAAAAGCAATGAGTTTTAAAAATAAATTTCTACGCAACGGTTGGTCAAAAACCGGAACCGAAAGCACTCCTAGCACTGTAACTACGAAATAAATTCATACAGACTGAGAAAATAAACAAAATGAAATTCTAGAATAGGAAATTTGAGGCTTTGAACTTGATGAAAAAATTCTCAAATAAAATTATACTTTTGTCGCCAAAAGTAGAACGAAAAACCCTAAAACCTCCGAATTTCGAACCTGGTGAATAAATACGAACCCAACCCAAGATACAAATGATAAAATAAAGTTAAATAACAGTTTTACCAAGTAAAATAAAAATATTAACTTTCGAATAACAAAACGAGCAAAAACGTTAATTTTCGGAGCCCGAAATGTAGCCGAAAAACACCCGATTCCAATACCGAAAACTACACCGTGTCCAAAAATACCAAGCAAACCAATTGGCCTGCCCCTGGGCCCCACCTTGACTGCCCAATCAGTTGGAACACAGCAGTCAAAAGCTTGCCATGCCTCCTTAAAAAAAAAATTCCCACCTTACCTTTGATTAAAAAATTAACAAACACACCCCATACCTCCCCTTTCCTTTCATACCTACTCTCCTCTCTCCCCCAGCCTTATTTTCTGCCGTCCACAGCCCCCCCTCTCCTATATCATCTACCTTGAATTCCCTTCAATTATTTCAATGAAAGCCAAGAAAAAATTTAAGTAAAAGAGCTTCCATTTTCTCCCTTTTCCAAGCAAGTTTCGGTCATCACCATTCTAAGGGAGAAGAAAATTGTCTTCTCCCATTTCCAACCATAAGAGGACTCCAATTTCAAGCTCCAAGTTTCCATAGGTGTTGGTGTGAAGTTTTGAAGCCATCTCCAAGCAAAAATGAGCAATTCTTCTCCCACTCTCTTTCAAACTTTATGAAAGTATCATCTTTATCTTCTAACTCCAACTCTTGTTTTGTTTTAGCTCAAAACCAGGAATTCCTTTCAAGGAGCCCTAATCCACATCAAGAAATAAAAGATTGAAGAGCTAATAAGGTCTTCTAGCTTAAGAAGACAAGTCTACAAAGGTTGTAAAACCCTTCAACTCAAAATATAGTTAATATGAATGTTTTGCTTGAAATGTTGTTGTAAATATTGTTTGCTTAGAAACCATGAAACCTTAGGGCTATATTACGTTTTAATGTTCAAATGCATGCTAAATGGATTCTTGAATAATGTGTATTAAGGTGTTAAAATGTTAGTGTCATGATAGTTGTGAAATAGGAAATACAAGAGAAAGTATGCACAACAAACACACTGTGAACAGTGTCACTAAGCTTCTGTACAAATTTTTCGAGCTCTAAATGTTACGTATTTTGGAAAAGTGTTTATATTTTATGAAAGTAGATCAAGTTAGCTTTCATTTGCCACTGGTTTGAGTCAATTTGGAATTTTCTTTGATAAGTTATGGATTTTTAAAGAAAGTGTGGCAAAACTGTTAGATTTTTCAATTTCATGGGCCAAAATGTATCTTTCGAGTCAAGTTTGGATTTTATAAAAATTATGATAAAATACTACGTGAAGTTATCTATCTCCATGAATTTTCCTTGTTTCGACTTAAGAATGGAATGTATCCTTGTTTAAATTGATAAACATGATATGCATTAATCTAAGACACTCAAGTATTATGTGAATACATGTGAATGACGTGTCGTTTGGTGTTAGTTTAAAGTAAGAACTACTACCTCCGTCCCAATTTAGATTACCCATTTCTAAATGACACGGTTTTTAAGAAAAGAGTTGTTTATTAATATTTTTTAGTGTAAAGTAGCTTTTTAGGAATTGTTTATTAATATTTTTTTAGTATAAAGTGGCTTTTTGAAGGTTGAGTTTGAAAAAGTGGTGTTGCTTTTTGTCATTTTAGGAAATGAGTAAACAAAAAAAAACCTTCCTTTTTGGGGCTTTTGGGTAAACAAAATTGGGACGGAGGGAGTATATGTTTCTTTGTGTGTCTTTAAAAGAGAAAAGAATAAAGGAAAATCTCATGAAAACCCTAAAATACTTGAGTATACTAAACATGCCTAAATGAGGATTCATGTTCTAAGTAAACACTAGTCACATTAAAAGCTTTTTGGTAAACTCTATAAGCTATAAAACACTAAATAAAGTACAAGTCCTTATCGAACCAACGCGTATAAACTTTTACGAAAATTTCTATGACATCGATAATTAAAGTAAATAAGAATATGTGAATTCATGTTTTCGTGAAAGATTGCTTGCTTATAAAATCATGTTTAAAGAATTTAAAGGAGAATAAGGTCTTTATATTAAGAAGACAAACGACAGGAGATTAACGTCCCCACTAAAAATTATTAACAATCTAAATAATACTAAGAGACTTGCTTAATGTATTGTAAGAAGAATTTGAGAAAGTATTAAAGGAACTTCTGATGTGAAAAATAAAATGAAGATCTATTATCCTTAATCAGGGAAAAGTAATGAAAAGAAATGTTATACGATCAATATGCTCTATCGGTTGGAATCTAAGTTAAAGATATTTAAGAATGCTCTTAATTAAATATATATAGAATTACTTGAAAAGTAAAAGATTGTTAAACTGCAAACAAAATGTGCTAGGTTGAGTGCGATCACGGTGACGAGGATTTTCGGGTGAAAGCAAAAGGGAATTTTTACGAAAAGGAAAGCATCTAAGGTGGGTGGTTTTTACTGCATTGCCTAAAATATTATATGGTCTGTTGGTATTACAAATGTTTTGGCATTCGGGTCGGGTTACATGGTTATTACATGATATTTGGTATCTTAAACGATACGTAATGGTCTGGCTTCTGTAGCTAGGCGTCGTGATGCCTTCGGGCGAGCCTACGGGCTATATGATGTATTATGTTTGACGGTCTGGCCTATGTGGCTCGGCGCCAGGGAATGATGTATTATGTTTGATGGCCTGGCCTATGTGGCTCGGCGCCAGGGAATGATATATTATGTTTGACGGTCTGGCCTTTGTGGCTCAGCGCCAGGGAATGATGTATTATGTTTGACGGTCTGGCCTATGTGGCTCGGCGCCAGGGAATGATTTATTATGTTGACGGTCTGGCCTATGTGGCTCGGCTCCAGGAATATTAAATGATGGTTTGATAACAGGATTTTTTCAAAATGATCATATTTGTTTCGCCCAACTATATAATAGCATGCAGACCGTCCACACTGAGAATTCAAATCTCGCCCCCTATTTTTTAAACAAATTTCAGGATATGATGAAGGGGAGCTCGAGCCAGTGGAGGTGTGATACGAGTCTGGTGATATTATAGAATTAATACTAAAGAATTATATGCATCATTTCCTTTTACTATGACAAATTATTCATACGTCGGGGTGACAAACAACCTCATGGTCTTCGATGATTAGTTATGTATGATATTTATGTTTAATATTTGTTTTGTGCCAAACTTTTTATAAAGATCCTTCCATAAGAATTTAAAAAAAATAAAAAATAAATGGCTGCCGCGTTTTATAACAAAAATTATGTATTTCCGCTGTCTATGTGAAGTTGTTATTTGCATTCTATATAAAGAAATTTTTTAGTTCTGATTTTTTTTGTCACTAAGTGATGACTCGGAATTCTGAAATGTCGAATCTACATTTTGGAAAACTGGGGCGTTACAGGTGGTATCAGAGCGCGGTTAAAATTTTTGGCCTAAACTTATCTTTCCTTCGAATTTCAAAATATTTTAAAGAAAACTTTGACCTTTTCCAAGGAAATATCATTTTCAACTTATTATTATTTGGTGATTATGAAATGACCATCGGAACGTATCCACTCATACTGCCGAGCATCCCGAGGTATGATATTCTTATGAAAGTGTTTTCAAAAGCATTTTTACAAATTGTTGAATTATTAAATTATATGTATACACCAATAGAACGTCGAATGCTTATCCTTTCCTAATAAGTTATGGTTAACCTATTTTCTTCTTTTACCTTTTAGATTTTACCCCTAGATATGGATGCTTAAGTATTTGTCTTACTTTGGGTCTTCTAATTTCAATATATTATTTTTGCAAGGGAGTTATTTTCCCGAACCTATTTTAATATATATTATAGAAGGACTTTTTCGTATTATGTATTCTATCTGTTAATTTTATCTAGTCCTTGTTCGATGACATATGTGTGGTTCCCGACTACTATAGTTGAGCCAATCGTCGGCCGTTGACTGCAGCAGCGTGCGCCCACCTTTTGTTGCCCCTATTGTATGATTGGTGCTACACATAATGTTGTCACATTGATTGGATTCTGATTTTGTTTTCATATCTAAATAAAGTAACCTATTTTAAATTTTCCCGCCAGTTGGAACCTAGTTGGTTGTTTAAGAAAATAACATTCTACTCCTTGGGTCTAAGAATTTGAGGAAACTTTGGGATAGAGCATATAGAAGAAGAAAGTTTAAAGTGCGAGTATTACGTCTATCAGTATTGTGAGAACCTAATACTTAGTGTAGGAGTAGCGATGAAATTTATGGGACAATAAATAGGGATCGAACTTGAACTTAACAATAGATTTTTGGTATAATCTTGGGAATAGATTAGTTATCAAAGCATATAAGGTGAGCAAAGCAAGCAATAAACTTTGGGAATATAACACGAGACCACTTAGCTTGAAATAAGGATGATTGATTTAGGATCTTGACTTTGACTTTAGAGCTTAACGAATTGACCAAGGATAAGGTGTCCACCATATAGTAAAACTCTTTTCCAAGATTTCTGGAGATCGGCGAACCCAGCCTAGATAGGAAATATGAGTCCACTACGCCATGGAAGACACAAGGATCACATAGCAAAAGAAAGTATCGAGGATATTTAGTCATTATCTCAGGAAAATATCACTAGACCTAATAATGGTCACGAGAGATATACCCCAACCTTTTCCTAAGAATTTATCAGGGATGACTTTAGATTGATAGATAAAGTATTGCTAATAAGATAGTACTATTGCAAAGGTTGTTAGACGAGAAATTCATTTGGGTTAACACATCACTAAGAAGGTACCTAGTTTTGTTCTTAAGAAAAGATTTATGCCTTACAAACTAAGTTATGAACTTATTGTACAAAGGATCAACAAACAATAATGGGTAAGTATCCACTACCAAGTATTTAGGACTTATCTGACCAATTTAAGATTGATTTGAAGCCTAATTGAAGGACGGAAGGAGTAGCATCTTATAGTTAACATTCATATTTCATTAAAGACAATACGAGTTTTATAAGTTGTGTCTTTTGAGGTGATAAGACATACCAATAATCTTGAGGATTCTAACAATCAGGTATATTATCAGTGCTCGACGAGTTCGCTATCATACTAAGGTACTAAAAGGATGAAGAGCGACATGAAGGATAGATAGTCTAAGACTGTTCGAGGACAAAGGACGCGAAAAGTTATGGGCATATGATTCATAGGTGTGGAGTATTAAGAAGTTGAAGAATATTTTGGGACGCGTAAAATGTAAATTGATGATGACCTAGTGGGGTCGAATGCCATTAAGTTCCCATTGAAACAGAAGGTTTATATGAGATATTCACGATATATGAGACACTTAACCTAGTGAACAAAGGGAGACACAGTGGATAAGACGTTGAGTTTTAGTGACATATGAGGGAAATATGATTTGAGTATTAAGGTTTCAGTGTTAATATTTTTTTTTTGGGTAAAGGATTTCGAAAGTAAGGATCACAGTGTCTCTTGAAGATCAAATTCTATATGAAGTATGGAATGTTTAGGAAGAACAAGTCAAATTTCGAGGACGAAATTTCTTTTAAGGAGGGTAGGATGTATTACCCCAAACCAAAAAATTAGGATTTATATTATTATTATTATTATTATGTTATAATTATTTTATTTTTGTTGATTCATTATTCTTTTAAAAGCAATGAGTTTTAAAAATCAATTTCTACGCAACGGTTGGTCAAAAACCGGAACCGAAAGCACTCCTAGCACTGTAACTACGAAATAAATTCATACAGACTGAGAAAATAAACAAAATGAAATTCTAGAATAGGAAATTTGAGGCTTTGAACTTGATGAAAAAATTCTCAAATAAAATTATACTTTTGTCGCCAAAAGTAGAACGAAAAACCCTAAAACCTCAGAATTTCGAACCTGGTGAATAAATACGAACCCAACCCAAGATACAAATGATAAAATAAAGTTAAATAACAGTTTTACCAAGTAAAATAAAAATATTAACTTTCGAATAACAAAACGAGCAAAAACGTTAATTTTCGGAGCCCGAAACGTAGCCGAAAAACACCCGATTTCAATACCGAAAATTACACCGTGTCCAAAAATACCAAGCAAACCAATTGGCCTGCCCCTGGGCCCCACCTTGACTGCCCAATCAGCTGGAACACAGCAGTCAAAAGCTTGCCATGCCTTCTTAAAAAAAAAAAATCCCACCTTACCTTTGATTAAAAAATTAACAAACACACCCCATACCTCCCCTTTACTTTCCTACCTACTCTCCTCTCTCCCCCAGCCTTATTTTCTGCCGTCCACAGCCCCCCCTCTCCTATATCATCTACCTTGAATTCCCTTCAATTATTTCAATGAAAGCCAAGAAAAAATTTAAGTAAAAGAGCTTCCATTTTCTCCCTTTTCCTAGCAAGTTTCGGTCATCACCATTCTAAGGGAGAAGAAAATTGTCTTCTCCCATTTCCAACCATAAGAGGACTCCAATTTCAAGCTCCAAGTTTCCATAGGTGTTGGTGTGAAGTTTTGAAGCCATCTCCAAGCAAAAATGAGCAATTCTTCTCCCTCTCTCTTTCAAACTCTATGAAAGTATCATCTTCATCTTCTAACTTCAACTCTTGTTTTGTTTTAGCTCAAAACCAGGGATTCCTTTCAAGGAGCCCTAATCCACATCAAGAAATAAAAGATTGAAGAGCTAATAAGGTCTTCTAGCTTAAGAAGACAAGTCTACAAAGGTTGTAAAACCCTTCAACTCAAAATATAGTTAATATGAATGTTTTGCTTGAAATGTTGTTGTAAATGTTGTTTGCTTAGAAACCATGAAACCTTAGGGCTATATTACGTTTTAATGTTCAAATGCATGCTAAATGGAGTCTTGAATAATGTGTATTAAGGTGTTAAAATGTTAGTGTCATGATAGTTGTGAAATAGGAAATACAAGAGAAAGTATGCACAACAAACACACTGTGAACAGTGTCACTAAGCTTCTGTACAAATTTTTCGAGCTCTAAATGTTACGTATTTTGGGAAAGTGTTTATAGTTTATGAAAGTAGATCAATTTAGCTTTCATTTGCCACTGGTTTGAGTCAATTTGGAATTTTCTTTGATAAGTTATGGATTTTTAAAGAAAGTGTGACAAAACTGTTAGATTTTTTACTTTCATGGGCCAAAATGTATCTTTCGAATCAAGTTTGGATTTTATACAAATTATGATAAATTACTACGTGAAGTTATCTATCTCCATGAATTTTCCCATGATTTTTACATGATTATTAATAGTTTTACAAAAATTATTTTTAACACTGCGCGCACACTGTAAGTTTCTGGAAGAAACTGTCACGTTTTGAAAATGAACCTAGAACTCATATTTTCTTAAACCAAATGACATGAAACAAATTTTATATGTGTAGTAAACTCTAAAAGGTACATACTTTATAAATTTCATGATGATCGGATATATTTTAGTATTTTTCAAAAGTGGTTAAAGTTAGGGGACGTACATCCGAAGGAGCAAACTGCTCATCTTCGGATGTGATTTCCTCAAATTGTTTTCCTTGTTTCGACTTAAGAATGGAATGTATCCTTGTTTAAATTGATAAACATGATATGCATTAATCTAAGACACTCAAGTATTATGTGAATACATGTGAATGACGTGTCGTTTGGTGTTAGTTTAAAGTAAGAACTATATGTTTCTATGTGTGTCTTTAAAAGATAAAAGAATAAAGGAAAATCTCATGAAAACCCTAAAATACTTGAGTATACTAAACATGCCTAAATGAGGATTCATGTTCTAAGTAAACACTAGTCACATTAAAAGCTTTTTGGTAAACTCTATAAGCTATAAAACACTAAATAAAGTACAAGTCCTTATCGAACCAACGCGTATAAACTTTTACGAAAATTTCTATGACATCGATAATTAAAGTAAATAAGAATATGTGAATTCATGTTTTCGTGAAAGATTGCTTGCTTATAAAATCATGTTTAAAGAATTTAAAGGAGAATAAGGTCTTTATATTAAGAAGACAAACGAAAGGAGATTAACGTCCCCGCTAAAAATTATTAACAATCTAAATAATACTAAGAGACTTGCTTAATGTATTGTTAGAAGAATTAGAGAAAGTATTAAAGGAACTTCTGATGTGAAAAATAAAATGAAGATCTAATATCCTTAATCAGGGAAAAGTAATGAAAAGAAATGTTATACGATCAATATGCTCTATCGGTTGGAATCTAAGTTAAAGATATTTAAGAATGCTCTTAATTAAATATATATAGAATTACTTGAAAAGTAAAAGATTGTTAAACTGCAAACAAAATGTGCTAGGTTGAGTGCGATCACGGTGACGAGGATTTTCGGGTGAAAGCAAAAGGAGATTTTTACGAAAAGGAAAGCATCTAAGGTAGGTGGTTTTTACTGCATTGCCTGAAATATTATATGGTCTGTTGGTATTACAATTGTTTTGGCCTTCGGGTCGGGTTACATGGTTATTACATGATATATGGTATCTTAAACGATACGTAATGGTCTGGCTTCTGTAGCTAGGCACCGTGATGCCTTCGGGCGAGCCTACGGGCTATATGATGTATTATGTTTAACGGCCTGGCCTATGTGGCTCGGCGCCAGGGAATGATGTATTATGTTTGATGGCCTGGCCTATGTGGCTCGGCGCCAAGGAATGATATATTATGTTTGACGGCCTGGCCTTTGTGGCTCGGCGCCAGGGAATGATGTATTATGTTTGACGGTCTGGCCTATGTGGCTCGGCGCCAGGGAATGATTTATTATGTTGACGGTCTGGCCTATGTGGCTCGGCTCCAGGAATATTAAATGATGGTTTGATAACAGGATGTTTTACAAAATGATCACACTGAGAATTCAAATCTCACCCCCTATTTTTTTAACAAATTTCAGGATATGATGAAGGGGAGCTCGAGCCAGTGGAGGTGTGATACGAGTCCGGTGATATTATGGATTTAATACTAAAGAATTATATGCACCATTTCCTTTTACTATGATAAATTATTCATACGTCGGAGTGACAAACAACCTCATGGTCTTCGATGATTAGTTATGTATGATGTTTATGTTTAATATTTGTTTTGTGCCAAACTTTTTATAAAGATCCTTCCATAAGAATTTATAAAAAAATAAATAAATGGCCGCCGCGTTTTATAACAAAAATTATGTATTTCCGCTGTCTATGTGAAGTTGTTATTTGCATTCTATATAAAGAAATTTTTTAGTTCTCATTTTTTTTTGTCACTAAGTGATGACTCGGAATTCTGAAATGTCGAATCTACATTTTGGAAAACTGGGGCGTTACAAAATCACTAAATTCAAATATCTATAATCAGACAATAAACTGTATTTAAATATTAGCATCCATATAAAATAATAAATTTTAAATTCAAAAAAAAATTATATTGTTGTTAAAATATTGCAATATTACGAATAAAAGATGCTAATCATTTGTTTCTCTCCTAGAGCCTAGAGTAGAGAATTGAGGGAGTAAGTATGTTTGATAGTTGTATTGAAATTAAAGAAGATTGTTGAGTGAGTAACTTTAAATGAGTGCAAGTATTATATGTTGGATAAAATTATAATTTTGAAGTCGTCTTTGTAGTAAAAAAAAAAAAAAAGGAGATTGAGTATAGAAGTGGATGCTTATTAAAATAATGTGGGAATATAGCTACATTCTTATAAAAAAGACATCTATAAAAAATATCACATTTAATATGACTAATAATTAATAGTTTCAATATTTTTTTGATATATATAAAAAATGTAATTTATTTTTTAAAACTATAAATAATACTAAATTTAATGTTAATTTTAAGCGAAAATCGATTTAACGATATAATCATAAAAAATACAAAGACAAAATTAAAGAACAAATGATTAAGATAAATATAATAAAAATAAGAATCTAAGGTCATAGAAAATATTTTTTTAAGGACTGTAACTTAGTGAGTGACAAAATGGGAAACATACTTTTGAAATTTTAATTAAGGACATTAATTTTTTTAAATCACAAATTGAGGTCATGCCATCCCAAGTAAACCCAAAATGAACTATGCTACATGAACGATTGGGCTGAATTCGATTTAAAAGTTGGGCTAGTTGAACCAATTTGGCCTGACTGGGGGCTAAATTTGGGCCCAATTTGGGATAATTAGGGCTGGTTGGGTCTAAATTCGCAACTCTTAAAAATTACAGTCCGTAAATTGTTAGGCTTAAAGTTACCGTCTTTAATATATATTTTCAGAGTTTAACTCTCCTCTTAAGGATTGAGTGATAGACATTAGCTCTTTGGGCAAATATTTTATTTGGTTGGGTGGAAGGGAGAAAATGAGGACCGTAACTCTCCGGACAAAAAAATTAAGGATTGTAACTCTCAGAACTGGCAATCTATGGACAATAACTTTTAAAAGTAACGAATCTATGTTATATCAACCCGAATTAGTTAAAATTGTGTCCAAATTCAACCCAAATTCGTGCCAAATCACGCCAATAAGTCTGATTTGCTTTGATTCAAGCTGATTTGGCATCAAATCTCGATTTTTAAAGTTATTGTACTTACAAAATTCATTATTGCTCCGACATTAATACCATTATCTTAAAAAAGAATTAATCATTTATACACAATACAACAATTATAACACATTTAAACCAAGCTTTAGTGAGACGAATTATGCTATGATCTGTGCCACCAATAAAGTTGTATTCATAATCAATCGGAAAAATTCTTTTTTTTTTCTGAAATACTTCAAATATGATAAAATATAATTTTTCTCCAAAAAAAAAAGTTTACACACAACACTATTATGCGCTAAAAAAATTATGAAAAATAATCAGAGTATAATTTACGGTGTAAATAATTATATGATTGGGGCAAATACAGTGGGGGACAATTGTTAAGAGTTAATATCTTCCTGGAACATCACTTTATTGAAAATACACTCTACTGCATAAAAGACATTTTTGCCCCTGACTTTTGGCTTGACAGCCCATTCTCCCGATTGGACCTTCAAAGACTGGCTGATGATATGATGTCCTAGCTTATAGCATCGGAGTGGCTACGTTGCTTTCTTTTTGGGTAAAATTTTAAATTTGGGAGCTATGTTGCTTTTATTTTTGGGATAATTACTGAAATTGGAAATTATTGTTCAACCCAGAAGCTACAGAGGAAAGGCAGAGCATTTCAACCATTTCAACCGCTCAAAGTGCACGGCGATTGTTAGTTGTAATTTGCGGAATTGCTAAAGGTGATTATTTCTTTCGATTGGTTGTTTTGTATCCCCTGTATGTGTGAAGAACCTTACATGCCAAAAAATTCGGGGTTTTGAAGAACCACTCTGGAATGTAGATATTAGGGTTTTTTTTACTGTGTTAGTTGAAATTCTTAAACATAGTATTTCTTATGCCTCAGATGGAATTTCAAAAGGCGTTGTTTCGGTTGTTTTTTATTTAACTTGTTCGTGGCTTTTTGAGGCCCTGTTTTGGATGGTGTAAATGCACTGGAAAATACCAAATCTCATTTGCAGGATTCCTCATTTTTTAAAACCCATCTTTTGGGCATTTACCACTTTATTCAACGAACGTTTATTATTGTTGCCAATAATTGTAGTACTAATGTAATTTTAATCTGTGTACGGGAGATTAGGAGCATACCAAAATGAGGAGCAGAAGGAGGCTTGTGCTTGAATCCGAAACGAAAGATATAATTGATTGCAAGGCTAACGAAAAATTCACCGGAACAACTGAGAAGGGAAAAAGTATTTTTTTTTGTAATTCTTTCACCTTTATTTTTGTTGAAGCATGAATAAATATTTACCGTGAAAAAAAAAAGTGAAGAGTTATTGGTGGTGGTGTTAAATTTTCAAAAATATGAAGATACTCCATATAATTTATTTTTCGGTGTTTCATATACACCAGTGTTGTTGGTAGAATGTCCAAAAATATTCAATGGTAATCCAAGTCTAACCATTGGTATTACTTTTAACGAGATATTGCATGTAGTACATGTACTTGCCCGTGTGTAGTGTACCATAGGCATAACTGAGTAAATGGTATTGGTCTATAGTGTATGTACCTTTCAGTATGTATTATTCCAGAAGTCGAAATGTGCATGACCTTTTTTAACTTTGTTTATTATTCATCTTTAGGATTGCCTAAACGTGGTGGAGGAAAAACTAAATTAAAAAAAAAGTTGATTTTACTGTTTTTCAATTTCTTTTTTTTTTAGTATGAGTAGTTCATTCTTATGTGTACCGCTGAACGATTGTGTGCTTTGTTTTGTAGCCAGTAGTTGACACAATAAATTTGCTATTGGAAGGGTCAACCACGGACTCCAGTGACAACGGTTTTGTAGATTTTTTTTTTAGTTTTCCTTATTTCAATCTATTTTAATTTTGACTTTTTCTTAAAATGGTTTGGTTGATTAATCAGGTGGAAGACTAGAGAGGGATAGGTATACACTCTATAGGAGTAACATGATAACTAGTATGAGGGAGTTGCAGGTCGTGAAGTATACTGAAGAGCACCTTTTAGAAATACAGAAGATGTTGTTTAGATTGATATTCGATGCGTTAAGATCCGCAGACACTTATATTTACAAAAATGCCTGGTGGAAGTACGAGGAGGATGTTAATAAGATCCTGTTAACGTTTGCTTTCAAATGTAGTTTAGGGTAATTGGGCTAGAAACGAAAACTTTAGAGCAATATTATGTATATATGTGTAGTATGAAGTAATAAATCCTAAATAATTTAGTGATGAAAAGACATATAACAGTGGTGGGACACGTTCTAGCATGAATGATTGGGGGAAACATAAAAGTGAGAACGATGACAAGTCGGATACATGTGACAGTAGTACAAATGATAATACTATAGTACATGACTAACTGCATAGTACACGTAATAATCTTATAGTACAAGCAAATGTCATTAGTACTATTAAATTTCATGGTACAATATCAAATGTCATGGTACAACATCAAATACCATGGTACAAATACAAATAAAAAAAACACCAAAATAGATTCAACTCCTAATTAACCATGATTCCAAAGATACAAATCAACAAAAAACAGTAAAAATAGAAAGAATTTCATGAAGAAGAATGAACCAATTCAAAACCCAACTCCAAAGATGATTGGCATTGGCTTCATTACGATGTTCCTCATCATTGGACATCTTATTTGAATATATTGCACATAAAGGAAAGAACAAACAAGAAAGAGTGAACTAATTCCCAATTTGACTATAAACCTGGATTTTTTTTCTAATTATTGCTTTCCAATTCTACTCCCAGGTTTTAATTCAACTACAAAAATATTTGGCAAGAATTACCATGCACACCAAGTGTTTGGGAAAATGCCTCAACCAAATTCCAAGGGTTTAAGACAATAATCACCAAAATTCAAGTACTACAAAGCCCAACACTATCAATTAATCAGAAAAAAAACTCAAAGATGGAAAATATTGAAGCTCATTTCGAGGGGCAACTCACCCCCAACTTCATTACTTCATTTCTCCCAATCGCAATCCCTCTCGTTGCATTACTACCATAGCAGTAGCGACCCCACCCCCCCTCCCCCGAATCCCTGATATTCAGACGCCGTTGCCGATCCATTTGCCATCAATTGGGCGTAGCTCACAGAGATTTGAAACCTGATAACATTTTGTTCGATTCAAGGGGAAAATTGAAAACTCGTAGATTTCGGTTCGGTTGAGATGTTTGAAATTTCTGAGATGAATGAATTGGTTGGCACATATTGGTGATTAGGGCAAATCGTCGTATTATGTGGGCTAGTCTGCTTCTTCGTCAGACTTCGGCGGATATTTTGTTCAATTAGGGCAGAGATCGGCTTCTTCGTCGGACTTCGAACACCGCACCTACCTGTTCACACTGTGAATTCGCACCACAAGAAAGCCTTCGATGCGCCGGAATTCAAGAGAGAGCGATGCCCATTTATTCGCCGGAAGGTTTTGTAGCCTCAAGATCTTGGTGAAGGTACGCAGATCAACGCTCTCATATTTTCCACCTCCAATATATCTTCCAATTTAAACTAATTCAAAATGCCCAATACAAAGCCTTAAAAAAAAAATGCCCAATACAAATCAATATATCATGAATCAAAATGCCCAGTACTAATTCAAGTTGATTTAAGAGAAACAGAGGTAGAACAGAACCCAAAACTATTCCTATATGATTCCATTTTTCCGAAGAGATAATGCCCTAAAAAGTTTTTAGTTCTCACCAAATTTTCAGAGCATAGAAACTCATCACCGCAAACTTTCTCCGCTTCTCTATTAGTTTCATGTACAAAAACGTGGGTGTTGGTCCCACTCGATAGATTAATTGCGGAAGCTTATGTAATAATGTCTTTCCAAAATCTTTTATAAGAGATCAATAAAACAATATTTAAAATAAAGCGATAAAAGACACAAGATATATAGTGGTTCGGATAAATATCCTACGTCCACTCTCCCTTATCACCAAGGGGTCTCACTAACAACCAACTCACAGACTTACTCACTGGAATTTCTGAAGTACCAGCACCTTCTTACAAACTCTTTAGATCTAACTTCGATCTAAAGATAAACTCACTCCAACCTTATCTTAACAAGATGAACAGGTTGAGTGTATAAACTCCTTACGAGTAGATAAGTAATTAAGAACAAAGTGTGAGTGCAATATACGTAGTGATCACAAGCTTAGTATGGCTATATGCGCGTGAATACTTCTAGAGCTTTTTCTTGATCTGCACTCAAGTATATATAGAGGGGATTAGGGACATAGCCGTTGAGAGGCTAATCCAATCAGATCCTCTATATATGGAAGCTTCAATCAATCAATTCCCTAATTGATTGATTGGGTTGGTGAGATCTTGATTGATTGTCTTCATATCTTCTCAATCCAATCTTGTTTGACTTGATTTGAATCACCAACGGTCAATGCTTCCAATTGCCTAACTCTGATTCTCTCCAGAGAAGGCAGGACCAGACACCAGGCAACCTAGGTGTCTTCTGGTCCTTATCTGGTGAACAACCAGAATACTCAGTAGAATAAGAGGATCAAACTGAGCATCTTTTGTTCCACCAGACTTGTCTGGTCCGGACTCGTCTGGTCTGGGGAAGGTCATCTGCCTCTGGTCTGATCTCCTCTGGTGAAGTCCTCTGGAGGGGTCTTCTGGTGACTCTTCTGGTGAGGTCTTCAGGTCTGGCAGTTCCCCCTAGACTAAGTCCTAATCTAGATCATCATCTGGCTAACAGGTCCAGATGGTCCTATTACATCTTCTGGTTTGTTTTAACTCATCAAAACTAACAAATTTTTATCCTAACAATTTCCCCCTTTTTGATGGAGTTAAAACACTACCAGAACTGATCAAAAGTAAACTTAAGCAAGAAAACAATAAAGGGATGAGACCTTAGAATAAATCTCATCAGGCAAATAATAAGACAACAAGGAGTTGTCTTTAGAACAGAGAAGATATGTATTTTTCATTAATGATCAGAGGACAAAATAATTACAGATTACATTGAAGTTCATTGTCCTATTCTAGGCATATCTTCTGTTCTCTTTAGGGACAAGAAACCAGTCAAGGAACCTATCCTGGACGGCCTTCAACTCTGCAGAAGATGTTGGGGTGAAATTCACCAACACCTTGGTCTTGTAAAGCTTCTTCAGTTCTGCCCAATCCACCTGGTTCCCAATCATGGGAGTGTTAAGATAAGTAAATTCAGGAGCAGTCACCTCCAGGTTGAACTCAATGGTTGAATCCATCAGCTGCTTGTACAAGTCTGCATCATAGGCTTGCATCCAAGAATGGAAGGTTCTGTTGATCAGCTCATCATCTTCTGGTGCTGGCCTCTGGATGTAATGCTGAATGAACCAGAGGGTCTTGGCTTCTCTCCATCTCTCAATCAGAGGATAAGGCACAGTAGAGTCAAAAGACCCTTCTGTCCTTAGTGGCAAGATGTTCATAACCTCCACAGGAGCTTTTCTCTTCTGTCCTGAGCCACCTGCACCAGAAGGAATACCAGCTTCTCTGGCCTTCTTGTTCTGTCTCCTAACATATCTGAGCCTCTGCTCTTCATCTATGTTCTTCCTGATTCTGGCTTGCCTCTCCTCTGGAGTCTCTTCCTTGTATCTCTTCTCTGCTTCTTCGACAACAGATTCAAGGAAACTCTTCTTTACTTTTCTAATCTTCCTCTTAGCAGGACCAGGAATGGTAGAAGGATCCTGCTCAGCTTCAGATGACTCTTCTTCTGCAGCAAGTTGTTTAGCCATAGATAGAGATTTCAACTCTTCTTTCTTCTTCTTCTGCAACTCAGCCTGGGCCAGAGTGTTCTCCAACAGGTCCAGACGAGCTCCATGGCTAAACAGAGTCTCATTGGTGGTCTTCGCCAGATCAGTTCTGGCCTTCTCTTCCCCCTTTTTAACTTCATCAAGGAGGGGCTCCACTACCTGCCTTATGAGATCAGGCAAGGCAGTGTTGGAGGAAGAGTGAAGATCACGAAGCTGCTTGGCCTCCTCCAGGTAAGCCTTAGACTCTGCAACCAGTCTCTCTTGCTTCTCCAACATCTCCTGGAGGGAGTCCTTCAGTCTAGCAGTCTGAATCATCTGGCTGGCCATTTCCACTTTGAGTACAGAAACTGGCCTCATCTGCTCCATCACATGCTCTTGGAGCTGCTTCTGGCTGTGCATAACATCTAGCTTGACAAACAAGCCATTAGCCTTGAACGAAGCTTTAACCTCTGCCAGAGAGGACTTGAGCTGCTTCATGAAGATTCTCCTCTCTTGCTTAATCTGGTGCTCGATCATAGCAGGGGCCATATGTTGGATTGCTTTGGAAAAGCGCCCTATCTGCATGATCTGCTCGTTGAAGAAGGCCTTCATCTTCTGGAGCACAGCAGGAGACATTTCAAAGTCCTCCTCGTCTGAATAAAGCTCTGGAGGGAAGACAAAGTGAGGACCAAACTTGTAAGTGGGGCCCTCTGGAGTGAGCATGACTCCTCTTTGGATGAGCAAGGTGCGAATCAAGACTTTGGCTGCACCAGGAGTCTCCAGCTCTGCTGGATTCTGAATGTTCATCTTCTGCTTCAGCTCAATCTCCCAAGCAGTGAAGTTGGAGGCACCCATTTCCTCAAGCAAAAGCACCAGGTCCTCCACATCTTCAAGTCTGGCCTTGCTCCAAACCTTGGCATCAGTAAGCTCTGCCAGAAGTGGTAAGTGCTCCAGAAGAACTGGAAAATGCTCTCTTAGCCAGAGCTGAGCACTTACACTCATACTCTGCCTAATGGGACCCATTTCTGCAGATGAGAAAGTGAAGGGTTTGGGCCCAGAGGCAGAGGAGGAAGGGGCTAAGTCAACAGGCTCAAGTGAAGCTTCCTCATCTTCACTATCATCGCTGGATAAACAGGTTGGAGAGCGGGGAGGGCCAGCGAATCCCAGAGCCATAGAAATGGTTGGGTCCTGGTCTGTATGGGTTTGGGGAGGGTTTGGATTTTGTGAAGTAGAGGTGGTAGGGATTGGTTGCTCTGCACCAGAAGAGGAAGGGATATCTGGTACAGAATGTGTATGGGGGATTTGGAAGGTGGAAGTGTTTGAAGGGGGGGGCTTCTGCACCAGAGGAGGTTGAGGGTACCTCTGATACAGAAGGTGGGGGAGAGGGATAGTGGGGATATGTGTTTGGAAATTTGGGGGAGAAGGTGTTTGTGTAGGAATGGTAGAGGGAGTATAGACGGGTGTATCTGGAATAGTCTGCTCTGGTGGTAGAATGGGGTTACCAGAGGCAGATGGGGTTTGGGGAATGTTATCTGGGGGAGAGGTAGAAGGGGAAACAAGATTTATGGGGGAGGAAGAGGGAAAGGAAGGGTTTACCTCTGCTGGGTCAACACCAACAGGCATAACAAGCTCTGGAGCATCCTCCATCATCTGGGTGGCATCCTCAATGGCCTTCTCCAAGGCCTCTCCAAGATCAGATCCAGAGTCTGAATCTTGAAGAAGGGCTCTCTTGGCCTTGGATTTCCTCACAAGAGGCACTTCATCTTCTTCCTCTTCCTCTTCTGATGGCTCATCCACCAGAAGGGTTTTCTTTGCCTTTCTGCTAGTCCTCCTCTTCTTAGCAGAACCTCTCCTGGCCTCGTCTGGCTGCTTCCTCTTGGCTGCTCCAGCCTTCTTTACAGCTTTATCATCATCAGCCTTCTTCTTAAGCACATCAAGAAGGGGAATCTGGTCCTCCTCAGAGGAACCAGAAAAGGCAACGGCTGAAGAACCAGTTGCTCCAGCAGCTTTCTTCTGTGTCTTCTGCTGCTGCTGCCTTCTCTGCCCCTTAGGAGGAGAGGGAATCGATTGAATAGGAGGGGCAGGGATGGCTTGCTCTCCATCAGAGTCAGGATGGCCATGGAGAGGACCATCCTTGGAGAACATAATCTTGGACTTATGAAAGCCCTTACACCAGGATTGTCTCCATTTCTTCTCTGGAAGAATCGAATCCAGAATTAGAGTGAGTTTTGTGCCCAATGAAACATTAGCATTGAACACAAATTGTTGCTCTCCTGGCAACTGGGGGCATTCTTCCTTCTGTATTTTCACCTTGTTCTTCCTCAGCACCCCCCAGAAGAACTCAGCCCAGTTACATTGAACACCATCCAGAATGGCCCTCATAACACAGAGCCTGCCAACGAAGATGGCATCTGTGCTATGGCTCTCACACATGAGAATCTTCACCACAATATCAAATAACACTTTATACTTCTGCCTAAGATGCTTGTCCAAGAAACCCTTGGTAATATTCTGGCATGAATTTCTGGCAAACATCTTGAAGGATTCCAACGCCTCTCCTTCTTTGTACTTCAGTGGGTCCACTCCTTCCGCAGAAAGATTACCAAAAAGACCACAGAAGTCTGCCTTAGAGAAAACAAGATCTTCTGAATCAATCTTGGAAGAAACATAGTTTTCATGGATCTTCATCCGGATAAGAAACTGTGCAGCATATCCATCCAAGGTACGCAGATCCTTGGGAACCTTTGAGATCAACTCCTCCAGCCCAGAACGTCGGAGAAGTTCCAAAATCTCCAAAGCGGCCGGATTCTTAGTGGAATAGAAGTCCACCACCATTTCTGACTTGAGTTTCTTGCAGACATAGTCTGGATCAAAATTGCACTTGGGTGCCATAACTGTGAGAGAGAGAGAGAGAAAAAAAAATGCTTCGCAGAGAGAGGTTAGGGTTTGAATAGTATGGAAACGTGAAAGGACAGATTGAAAACAAAATTGATTTAAATAGAGTAATACGCGTGGCTTGAAAATTAAATGAAGAGTGAACGCGTGTTGTTTCAAATTCAATTTAGGAAACAAAATCAATTTTAGAATTGATTGACATTTTGCACAGTGATTAAATCCGATGGCCATGATGAAAGGCGAAATACAGATTTAATCTGGTGCGTTGGCATAGTCATTGGGACTGGGTATAAAGGGGTTTTGTGGCAGTCAAGAGAAAAAGCGAAATGATTGCCTAGGCCCTATACCCTAGTCTTAAATACACTCCGAAGGTGAAAGGTTTTGAGTGTACTTATTAATTTGAAAGGTGTATCCCAATGATCAGAGGCCAGATTAGAAAAGACATACCTGTCACCTGATATTGTAACCAGATGATACCACAACTAGTCTGGTGAAACTTCTCCTCTGATGGAACTTATCTGGTCCTGGTCAATAAAGACTTTGGACATATCTCTGACTCAGCACCTCATCTGGGATTAGTGTCACCTGGTGTATACCTCATCTGGAAGTATACCCTCTCTGATATATCTAATCTGCAGGTATGTTAGCATAAAGAAAATTTATGAAGAGAATTAATAAAGTAAGGATACTTCTCTGATGTTCCCCCTAAATCAAATCTGTCTCTGGATCCAACAATCCTAACTCAAAAGCTAACTCTTTGAATCTGGTCTCAGCCAAAGCTTATGTAATAATGTCTTTCCAAAATCTTTTATAAGAGATCAATAAAACAATATTTAAAATAAAGCGATAAAAGACACAAGATATATAGTGGTTCGGATAAATATCCTACGTCCACTCTCCCTTATCACCAAGGGGTCTCACTAACAACCAACTCACAGACTTACTCACTGGAATTTCTGAAGTACCAGCACCTTCTTACAAACTCTTTAGATCTAACTTCGATCTAAAGATAAACTCACTCCAACCTTATCTTAACAAGATGAACATGTTGAGTGTATAAACTCCTTACGAGTAGATAAGTAATTAAGAACAAAGTGTGAGTGCAATATACGTAGTGATCACAAGCTTAGTATGGCTATATGCGCGTGAATACTTCTAGAGCTTTTTCTTGATCTGCACTCAAGTATATATAGAGGGGATTAGGGACATAGCCGTTGAGAGGCTAATCCAATCAGATCCTCTATATATGGAAGCTTCAATCAATCAATTCCCTAATTGATTGATTGGGTTGGTGAGATCTTGATTGATTGTCTTCATATCTTCTCAATCCAATCTTGTTTGACTTGATTTGAATCACCAACGGTCAATGCTTCCAATTGCCTAACTCTGATTCTCTCCAGAGAAGGCAGGACCAGACACCAGGCAACCTAGGTGTCTTCTGGTCCTTATCTGGTGAACAACCAGAATACTCAGTAGAATAAGAGGATCAAACTGAGCATCTTTTGTTCCACCAGACTTGTCTGGTCCGGACTCGTCTGGTCTGGGGAAGGTCATCTGCCTCTGGTCTGATCTCCTCTGGTGAAGTCCTCTGGAGGGGTCTTCTGGTGACTCTTCTGGTGAGGTCTTCAGGTCTGGCAGTTCCCCCTAGACTAAGTCCTAATCTAGATCATCATCTGGCTAACAGGTCCAGATGGTCCTATTACATCTTCTGGTTTGTTTTAATTCATCAAAACTAACAAATTTTTATCCTAACAGTGGGTCTCATTGGCACCGCCCCTTTTGCTTTGGGCCAAAACTCCGGCGGTGAATATCGGCGTCATCCTCCCCGGCGTCGCGCCGAAGTAACCCCCCGGGGTAAGCCACCAAACCATCAACGCCGCCGCAAACTCCACAACCTCCATGCCGCCGTCTCCACCCCCACTCATCCCAGCCTCCCCGACGACATCTCACTCCAGATCCTAGTGAGAGTACACTTAGCAAAACCCCCAAAATTCCTAGCCCTAGACCCCAAAATTTCAAGCGCATCTTCATCCCCTTCCCTTCCGCCGCGACTGCTCAAAATGATGTTAATTTCTGAATTTTGAGATCAAAGTGGAATTCAAATTCAAAATTGCTATAGCTAGAAAGGAGAGTTTATAGGCTTTATTAGGGTATGGAGGCTAAAAGCAGAGCCTCTGACCTTGGAAGAAATTATAGTGATAAAATATAATAAAAAAAGGACAAGGGACTGTGCATGTCAGCGGGAAAGAGGCCATGTCATGTATTTGTTTGCTTTCAAATGTAGTTTAGGGTAATTGGGCTAGAAACGAAAACTTTATAGCAATATTATGTATATATGTGTAGTATGAAGTAATAAATCCTATATGATTTTCCTCATAAATATAACATTTTTTCTTTCTTTAAAATTTTACTATAATAATTAGTAAAATTAATTTGTATTGATAAAAAAAATTACAATTTGATTCTTTTAAATATATCTAAACTTTGTGTTGGAGTTATTTTCATAATTAAAATTTTAATATAATCATTAATATCTTTTATGCTTTACAAATGTCAAAAAAATTCAAACAGTGTTTTATCACAAAAAATTTAATACAATATTTTCTAATTATAGCGTATATTTGGTTCAAGCTGCATGAGATTAGGAAAATCCGGATTGCAAAATCCATGAATAATGAAAAGATAAATTTGTTTTTCTATATGTTCATTTATAAGATGTAGTAGAGTAGGTTTGAGAAAAATATAGTGAAAAGGTAGGAGATAAAAATATCATTATATTGTGAAAAATAAAAGTGTGAGTGATTAGTAAAAGAAAAGGTATGGGAGATGTAAGAGAGTATAGGTGTTATAGGTTAATTTTTTTTATGGATTTAGAAATCTTGCTTGTATAATCTCGAAACAAACATAGTTTGGCTTGTGTAATCCTCAAGCTAGACCTTAGAGGCTTAGACCAAACTTAACATGAACAAATCTATACTTTAATATAGACAAAGCAATAGATGCACATGTGGCATATGTGAGGTTGCTTTCTTTCACAATCTTTCCTCTCTCCTTTATTCCAGCTTTTATTTTTTATCTTGGCCTTTCTTTTCTCTTCGTCCGATCTGGTCCGTTTGTTTTGGTCAATATTATCTATAAATCTCTCATTTGTGTCATAAATTTTCTCACCATTTTTGTAGCGATGTATTATTGTTTTTCGATTGGTTCTCTAATGACTCTTTATGCTTTTTCGCCCTATTTACAGAGATGTTCTTCGTCGTGATCGGAGATACCGTGTCATTTGGTTTACGTCCAATCCCCTACTCTAATCCACTCCTGTTAGCCATCCACTGAATTAGTGCGAGAAAATCAAATAGTGTTCATCAATCGTTAATGTAGTGCGAGGAAATCAAAAAGTTATTTAAAGTAGAACGAATCTGCATTGGTTTAATTAATCTAATCGAGTTTCTTGGTAGTATTTTGTAATTGAAGTGGTTATGTTGGAGATTGAATACCATATTTTGTTATTATACATACTGCTTAATTAGTTGTACTTATGTTCTATTTTTTATGCTAATTCTAAATTGGATTATTATTTTCTTTCACTCTCTCTCGCATATACTTGCAAAATCTTCATGAAAAAATTATCAAACTCTTTCCATTTGTTTTCTTTGGGTGGCAATTCCTCATGTTTAGAATGAATTTAGTCAGATCAAAGATTTCTCATATCATTAATTAAATGTATTAAAATTGATAAATATTTTGAATTAAATGGCTTGAAACTGTTATGTTTATTTACGGAAAAATAGTTAGAGGACCACTATCGTTAATTGACTCATGCCATTATTTCGTAATGCATTTACAATCATGTACGCTATTATTAAGGCTAAACAATTTCATGACTATTTTATCTCCATTTTGTGCACGTTTTTTTTAAATATATACACATAATTCGTTTTCAATAGTGAGTGATATTCTTAAGGCTAAATAATCTCTCTGTCTATTGTATCTCATTAACTATGCCGTTTTTTTTTTTTTTTTTTTTTGAAATAGAAGATAACTATTAGTAATTAAATCATGGCATTCGTTGGACTATTGACTATTTTATGTTCATATTGTGCACGTTTTTTTACCTTAAATATATACATATAATGCATTTTCAGTAGTGTGTGCTATTTTTAAGGCTAAATAATCTTCATGTTTATTGTATCTCATTTTAATTTGAAACATAGAATCGCTATCATGCACATTGCACGACATTCTTGATTCATACTTTAATTGATGTTAATTAATTTTTAATAAAATATAAATGATTTGGTGGCCGCAATCATAGGAAACAGTTAATTACCAAATTTTCTTTAAGGCATTAATTAATTATCAAATGTTGCAAAAAAATTGAGAATATCAGATTGAAATATCGTACATGGTGGGTTGCCTGTGGTGGCATGGAAAGAGAGGGAGAGAAGGAAGGAAGATAGAAAGGAAGAGTGAAAATATTCATAAATGCAAATTTTTATTTTAGTCTTATAATTTTGACTCTCTTTGATTTTCATCTTGCACATTTTCGGTTTCAAATATTTACTATCCATAGTTTTTGGACCATCTACATGATTTCGTCAAGTTATATAAAAAAAATTCTATAGATTTAGTCCCTAATTAAAGGGATTTGGTACAACTTTCCGTAGTTAGTTATTCGCTTTAGTCCTTAATCTCCAAGAACATGCACTTATGACATAGTTTGGCTCCCCTCTTAGTTAGGCGGAAGAAAGTTAGACGGGATGTTATAATGTCTGTATATCAATATTTATGGAACTAATATTAATGCTAAAATAATTTCTTACGCTACAAATTAATTCGCATAAGTTGTTGATTGTAAATTTGGAAATATTTAATTAATATTTTCCTATTATCTGGTTGATTTAGGAAATGATTGTTAATTGGACAAATTGGATAAATTTAGAACTGATATTAATAGGTTATATAGGTGAAAGGAAAATTCTATAATTTTGTTGCACGATATTTGGAATAATCAGTTGTGCATTTTACTTGGAAACTTCATAGGCTATACTTTTGCAATTGACGTTAGAATAATCAGTTTGTAATTTTTTTTTTTTAATTTCATTAATTATGTGGCTATATTAAATGTTAATTGTAATTTAAAGGAGTTAAGTCAAAATTTTCTTAACAATTCGATTTCAACTATATCAATGAAATTTCATTGATTGTTTTGTTAATCCTAAAAAAATCTTGAATTACATAATTATGTACATTAAATTGACATAAATAATTTATAAAAGTAAAATAATTGTTTAATTTAAAATTGGAAGGGTTAATAAAGTCTACTACTAAATTACGATTTACCTTGAATTATAAAAATTACACATTTAATGCGGTCACATGATTGGGTTGTAAGTTTATACTACTATTTATGGAATAGAAATTTCATTTGTTCCTTTTTTTTTCCATATTAACGGGCATAATCTTAATTTGCATGTTAAATTATAATTAATATGACATATTTATAATTTTGTAAGTCAACCAATTAGTTTAAATTCATTTGAAAGTTCACCTTTCTTTTTAAATCAAACTTAATTTTTATGTAAAAAAATATCATTTTTATGTAAAAGGTCAACGTAAACAATTCAGACCACTATTTATATATGTTAGTCATTTTCATATTTTTCAATTGTTTGAAATCTATTTCAACTCAACCACAAAGAGATGTAAATTAGTTATTGAATTTGTGATTGCAACATATTTTAACTTAATTAAATCTCTATTAAATAGTAATATTTCAATTGATGAAATACCCATATTAAATATACAAAGTCAAGTTAATTAATTATAATTTGACACATTTGTTCAACAATAATGCCGGCCAAATTTCGTTATGATTTACTCTTTATTGTTAACTAGTTATTAGCCCGTGCGATGCACGGGTCTGTCATAAAATATATTTTTGTAATTTTTAAAAAATAAGTGAAACATTTTATCATATATAAAAAAATATTAAATATATGTCTCGAAGAGAGAAGATTCTGTGAACATTAATTTTAATTAAATAAAACAAATGAAAAAGTAATTTTATAATATATAACCACATTACCTATATATTTTAGTCAAATATAGAGTAGTAAATAAAAGTGATCTCTTGTAAGATCATGATAATGACATGTTGTTGTTTGAATTTACTTGTTCTCTTCACCTACACATGTCCAACTTTCATCTCTCCTTTATTACCCTCAATGATCACGCATTAAAATACTTGGTACTCACAATTGCAATAACACTTTGCACCATACCTTTCCTTTCATTTTCTCTCTCACACAATCAATTCAAATTACACATGCATATTCTAACACACGATACACATATAATATAAGCAATGATGACATATATGAAGAATGGTTGGGATATGGTCATATGGGGCAACAACGATAGAAGACGGTTTGAGATTGAATTAATTTAGGACTTTTGTTGCTCTTGATATATGATTTATTTCTGTATAACGGTCGCTGCCTATCATTTGTCGGTGCGATCTAATTATTAATTTATTATATTAATAATTATGTCGAACTTGAAGTTCATACATAATTATTTAAAATATTTATGGTTTCTCTTTTTTAGTTCTTCAATTTCTGCAAGTAATACTCTTCTCTCTTGCTTGACAAAAAGATATAGGTTAGTAATAATATAGTGCAAACTTATAACCTCCAAATGTCCAATAACTAATAATAGAAAACAATATATTCCCACTCTTACAACTTTAGAAGATTATCTTTCTCATCTTCTTACTCTTCAAGTTTACTTGTAGAGTTCACTCTATGCAATACAAACCGACTGATTAATCCAAGCATCTAATAAAACAAAAAAAACAAAAAAAACTGACAATAATTATGGACATCATACTTTACCACTTATTCTTTGGTGCTTTATAACCAAAAGAGCATGATTTTTTGTTGTGAGTAACTTAATCACTTGCAACCACAAACTATGAAAGCAATCTAAATTTGCAATATGAAAATAAAGTATTTGAAATTCTATCCAAATTTAAAACGAAATCATGAAAATGAACAAACCTAGAAATTCTATTATTACCCACTTTTACATATCGCTTCCTCGTAATTAACACTAATCTACCGATTTGCATTTATAAATCAACTTTTAAAAATTACAGAAATAATTATGTTAATAAAAAATTAAATTTATAGGCTCCAAAGAATCAATATTTATTTATTCAAGAATATAAATCAAAATTACAGATTCAACAGACTGTGAACTCAAATTAATGGGGAAACAACTTACCTGCCAACTAAAATTTGGTCAATGTCTTGTAGTTCTACTTGAAGGAAGCTTCAATCACGCATGAATTTCTCTATTTAATATTAATAATTCTTCCCTGAGGAGCATAATATAAAAATAGGTAAACTTCCAATTCTACAAATTAATTTATCAAGGTTTATAATATTGATAATATACAACGAAAAAAGTGATAATCTCATTTTGTAGAAAATACATATCTAGATGCACCTTCACTGCCTTTTGACCTGTTTTCTCTTCCGAGAGGAGACAAATGGTTGAAAAATAAATTGTGGTGAATATTATGGGAGGGAGACGACAATTGATATTTCTTTAATTTTTTTTTATTTGCACTATGAAAATAAAGTATTTAAAATTCTATCCAATTTTAACACGAAATCATGAAAATGAACAAACCTAGAAATTCTATTATTACCCACTTTTATATATCGCTTCCTCGTAATTAACACTAATCTACCGATTTGCATTTATAAATCAACTTTTGAAAATTACAGAAATAACTATGTTAATAAAAAATATTAAATTTATAGGCTCCAAAAAATCAATATTTATTTATTCAAGAATATAAATCAAAATTACAGATTCAACAGATTGTGAACTCAAATTGTTGGGGAAACAACTTACCTGTCAACTAAAATTTGGTCAATGTCTTGTAGTTTTGCTTGAAGGAAGCTTCAATCACGCATGCATTTCTCCATTTAATATGAATAATTCTTCCGTGAGAAACATAATATAAAAATAGGTAAACTTCCATTTCTACAAATTAATTTATTTTTATAATATTGATAATATACAACGAAAAAAGTGATAATCTCATTTTGTAGAAAATACATATCTAGATGCACCTTCACTGCCTTTTGACCCGTTTTCTTGTCTGAAAGGACACAAATGGTAGAAAAATAAATTGTGGTGAATATTATGGGAGGGAGACGACAATTAATCTTTCTTCAATTTTTTTATTTTTATTCTTTTTTAAACTTTCTTCTATTTAGGAAGGATAGTTATTGGCACTGAATAATTAAATTGACAATTAAGTTAAAATCTTGGTCACAAAACACAATATCAGATAATACCTTGCAAATATAGAATGACCAGAAGACTCCCATCATGCATACACGAGGTAACATATTCTCCCTTCCTAGACAATACCACCTTGTGCAACGTCGCAACCTCTGCTCTAGGGGCCCGCGATATATCATCTTCCATGACACTAACATCTTCTAAAGCATTTTTGAGAAATAATAATTTTTAAGGCAAATAGATGGATCGGAGGCGTTCATGAGAACATAATGTTCTAATATTTATTATGTTATTACTATTGGATTTTGAAAAGATAGAGATAGTTTTATATTTAATATCATATCAACGTTTGTGGAGAGGATTTGGAGGGGTTATGGTTTTAATGGCATTAATATTTCAATTAACATATAATTAACTATAATGAAAGCATGGGTATTTGTAGTGTTTTTTTTTTTCAGAAATTGTGTATTTTTTTTAAATTACATATGGCAATTTATAAACGCTGACACTTGTCAGCATTTGGGGTAGGTAGGTTCTACTTTTATAATATAAGATTTGTATTGGATTTACCTTAATTGTTTCAATTCTAATAAAAGTCTACCAATAAATAAGGAGTAAATCCTTCACAGATTTACAAAAATAAGCACAATATGCTACGTAAACCAACACGTTTTTTTTAAATAAAAAAAAATAGACAAAAGTATTATCAGTATCACACGGCCTTTAAGGCTTTAATCAATCTCTACCAAATAGAAAGAAAAAAAAGTGAATTCGTATGAACAGTATTCCGCTCACGTTTAAGATTTATTTGCTCTATTTCTTCAAGTTTAGTATTTACATATTTTCTAATATATTTATTTAATTTGTTCATTATTAGTTATTTTACCTTAATTAAGACAAAAGTTTGTATGATATGATTTACAAACTAACACAAATTATCACTTATTTCTTTTAAAGTGTTGATGAGTCATACTTAATTTATGTTCCGTTGCACTATGAGATGTCTCATGCAAGACCTAATTTTTACTTAATTTATTCATTAGTGTTTTTAATTCTATTATTTCTTGATTTATAAACAATTTATATCTTTGGTAGCTTTCTAAAATAAATTTCACATATTGGTATTACTTTAATCCAATGATGTTTTTAAGGTAAATAAGACCCAAATAACAAGACCTTGTATTATATACATCAGGTGCATCATGAAATTTAAGTGTATTTTTAAAGAGTTTTATCTATTATAAGAGTGTGCATAGAGTGAAATTGGTTTATAGATGAATTACTGAAGGATATTAGTTTTTTTTTTTTTTGAAGAGTATTAGTTGTTTTTACTGAAGAGTATTACTGGTTTACACTGAAGCATTTTAGCTTTCATTTTCACTAAACAAGTAAGACTCTTTAGTGTAAATCAGTAATACTCTTCAATAAATACAACTAATACTCTTCAATGAAAACAACTAATATTCTTCAGTGATTCATGTATAAACCAGTTTCACTCTATACTTTGTCCTATTATAATATGGTTAACTTATAAAAAATACATTTGAGTTACATAGCACTTGGTGCACAAGAGACCTACTCAAATGAGGTTGATCTTTTCACACAAGGTTTATTTTTGTCGAATCAAGAAATGATGGGAGAAAAAAACTTAATAAAAAAATAATAAAAAGTAAGACAAAGTATGGAGTGAAAATAGTTTATACACAAACCATTGAAATGCATTAGTTATTTTCATTGAAGAGTATTAATTGTTTTCACTGAAGAATATTAATTGTTTAGTGATAACAAATTAAGACTCTTCAATGAAAATAACTAATACTCTTCAGTGAAAACAATTAATACTCTTTAGTGTAAACAACTGCTACCCTTTAATAATTTATTTTTAAACCAATTTCACTTTATACATACTCAAAAAATAATGTACAAATAGAAAAGCCACTAAATATATATAAAATGCAAAAGAGAAAAATTAATAAAAATAAATAAAAGTAAAAAGGGGGATTTTTTTTTATAAATAACCCCACACTTTGGCGGACAAAATGTACATAGAAAATTCATTAAAAAATACTCCCTCCGTCCAATAATAGTAGTCCTGTTTTTTGGGCTGTTATTTTTTGTCATAAGTCGAAGGGTATTATGAGGTATTGTGAGGTTTACTTATTAATAAAATTATTATTTATGAAAAATATAAGTATCATATTTTTTATAAACAATATAAGAATAGATGCATGAACTGTCATAATTTAATTTGTTATTTTATATTCAAGTTTCTATTCTTCTTTTGACAAAATTGTCCATTCTTCTTTTGTCCAAATATTTCTTGCAAAATTATTATTCTTTCGATATAAATAATCATTCACATAATTCTTTATATTAACTTACGATGTCGATGTTTTTAATTTCAGATATGGTATTACAATATTGCATAAAGTAGTTTCATCCCCGATATGGTATTTTTCTAAAAACTTTTATGTTGTCCGAAATTAGTTCTAAAAGTGTTTTTGCATTAGATTAATGTTGGTCCAATGACCTGCGTGATATTGGGCTTGCCATGCGAGTGAGTCTGATTATTTCGTGGGATTGGTCTTGAATTTTATTTATTGCTTTTAACCAAAAATGCACGAAAAATGCCTACAAAAGTTTACCAAAAAACAATTTGCTTACGAAAATTACGTAGACAAATTTCTTTGTAGGTAGATGTAAACATATTAATTTTGCACCCAATTAAATGATGACACGTGTACGAATAAATATTAATATCAAAATAAATTTATTATTTTATTTTGGGGATTTAAATAAATTAATTCTCAAACTAAATAATTAAATTAATTGGTATTTAGTATACACGGTACAAGCTTGCCAAAAATATGAGTCTGCAGTAATTAATACAGTTGACTTAGTGCCCAAGAAAAAATCAAATCGTATCTTGCATGAAGAAGGAAATAAATTAATGAGAATCAACTAAATCTGGAAATTGGCCTATAAAAGCCCATCAAATCGGCATCGGCCAATCATAAAGCGCCACGTGGCACCATAAAGAGGGAAAGTTTTCATCTCCTCACCCTATAAATAGGGTCCTTCATTCATTCATTTTACACACACATCCAGACAGACAGAAGCACAAGGAATTCAGAAGTTCAAGAGCTTTTGAAGATTCAAATGCGTTCTTCGCGGCTTCAAGGCGTTCTTCGCGCAAGTCTACGACAAACAGCCTCTGATCCGAGATAAAGGTTCAAGCACCACTCCGATCCGGCGTTTCTCCTTGAAGATTCAAAGGCGTTCTTCACAGCTTCAAGGCGTTCTTCACGCAAGTCTACGATAAACAGCCTCCGATCCGAGATACAGGTCCAAGCACCCCTCCGATCCGGCGTTTCTCCTTGAAGATTCAAAGGCGTTCTTCGCGGCTTCAAGGCGTTCTTCGCGCAAGTCTACGACAAACAGCCTCCGATCCGTGATAAAGGTCCAAGCACCCCTCCGATCCGGCGTTTCTCCTTGAAGATTCAAAGGTGTTCTTCGCGGCTTCAAGGCGTTCTTCGCACAAGTCTACGACAAATAGCCTCCGATCCGAGATAAAGGTCCAAGCACCCCTCCGATCCGGCGTTTCTCCTTGAAGATTCATCGGCGTTCTTCGCGGCTTCAAAACATTCTTCGTGCAAGTCTACGACAAACAACCTCCAATCCGAGATCAAGGTCCAGCACCCCTCCGATCCGGCGTCTCTCCTCGAAGATTCAAAGGACGTCCTTCACCAAATTCAAAGGTGTTCATCCCGCCTTCAAAGGTGTTCAACCCGCCTTCAAAGGTGTTCATCCTCCAAATCCCCAAAATAACGTTTAATCCAAAATAAGGCGTTTCGCCCTTGGATTAACGTTATAAATTCAAAGATCAATCTCAAACGAAGATCAAGGCGAGGATTTCTCCCGAAGAACATCCAAGTCAAGGTCAACATTGAAGAGAAGAATCAAAGGACCAAATCTAGAGTTAGTCAACCCGCACACAAGTCTTTCGGTTTAATCCGAATAAATATAAATTGTAATCTTTTTCGTGTTTATTATATTTAATAAATTCAAAATTTGCAGTTACAAATTTGGCACATCCGGTGGGACCAACTCTACCTCTCATCTCTTCTCTCCTCAAGCAAGCTTAGGATCGTCAGAATGACTCCTCCACGCAAGATTATTTTGCTAAGGACCAAACCCTCAACGGCTCCTAACGCCAACGTTATCACAAGAAGCATGTCGAAGAAGTCATCGGCACACGCCTCTTCAGAAGGAAACCCCTCATCCGGGATAGTTATGAACAAGCCTCCCAATATCGGCGAAGATGAGGAAGTCAACTCTGCATGCTCTACCCCACACTCATCATCGGGCTCATCTTCAGACTCAAGCATAGCGCCAGCCATGATGACGGATGCCTCAACTATTGATGAAAAGCTTGACAGTCTGATCAAGGCCATTGCGGGGCTTACGGAGCACGTGAAAATTCAGAATATCCAGATAGCCAATTTGATGAATAAGGTGGATGGCGACGGTGCAAGCCACGTCAAAGGGAAGCAAGTTGAGGAGCACGGTGATGAGGAGACCTCAACTAAACACCAACTCAGTGAAACCGAGGCAACTGCCAAAGAACTACAGATCTCATCGAATGGAGGGATCCAACTCGACCAGCTCAAGGAGCTCATCTTGGAGACGGTGAAAGAAAAGATTGATGACACCTCCAAATCAACCTTCAGCTACACCAAGCCTTACACAAAGAGGATCGATAGCTTGCGAATGCCAACCAGCTACCAACCTCCTAAGTTTCAACAGTTTGACGGCAAAGGGAACCCAAAGTAACATGTAGCTTATTTTATCGAAACTTGCAACAACGCCGGAACCTATGGAGATCATCTGTTCAAGCAATTTGTCCGCTCCTTAAAGGGAAATGCATTCGACTGGTACATCGACTTGGGGATCAACTCCATCGACAGTTGGGATCAAATGGAGCATGAGTTCCTAAACCGCTTCTATAGCACAAGGAGAACTGTTAGCATGATCGAGCTAACCAACACCCGCCAAAAGAAAGATGAGCTCGTGATCGACTATATCAATCGATGGAGGAACTTGAGTCTGAATTACAAGGACCGACTATCTGAAACTTCTGTAATCGAGATGTGCATCCAAGGCATGCAGTGGGGTCTCCGATACATTCTTCAAGGAATTCAACCAAAGACTTTCGAAGAGCTAGCTACAAGAGCTCATGACATGGAGTTAAGTATGACCGCAAGTGGAGTTGAAGAACCACCAAGTCAAAAGCATCACGATATGATATATGTTAAGCCTTCAAGTAAGGAATACATAACGGACTTTCCTCGCGATAGGGGGCAAAGCGGGTTGACTCTAAAAGAGCTACGCCAAAAGCAATATCCTTTCTTAGACTCTAACGTCTCGGGGATATTCGATGACTTGATGGATGCGAAGCTCATTGAGTTGCCTAAGATGAAACAGCCGGAAGAAGCTGGACGCATTGACGATCCAAAATATTGCAAGTACCACCGCTTAGTGGGCCACTCAATTGAAGATTGTTTTATCTTCAAAGAAAGGGTCATGCAATTAGTCAAGCAAGGAGACATAGTGCTCGAAGAGACTTTCTGAAGTTCACCAAAGTCAAATAAAATGCTCCTTGACAAGAGCATAAAGTGTCTGTGAAGCTCCTCTGATATGAGCATAAACTGTCTTGAATTCTCCTTATACGAGATAAAATTGTCTGAAGCTCTCAAACCGGAGATCAAATTAAAGTTTCTCCAAATCAAATGAAGCTCCTTGATACGAGCGAAAACTATCTCAAAGCCAAATCAAGTTTCTTTAATGAAAGACAAAATTGTCTGAAGCTCTCAAGCTAAAGATCAAATTGAAGTCTCCCCAAGTCAAATAAAATCTCCTTGATACGAGTCTAAACTATCAAACAAGTTCAAAGTATATCTCCCTGATACGAGTATAAACTATCAAACAAATTCAAATCAAATCTCCTTGACGCACGAGCTTAAACTGTATGTCGCTCCTAGCCTACACGAGTATAAACTGTTTATGGCACCCCCAAATTAAATCAAATTCCCCTTGAACTACGTTATGACTTGATCCTTTTAGACTAATGAGGTACGTAGGCAGCTTAGACATCTTCTAAGTTCAGTCATGATTCAAAAGTCCAAGAACAAATGAGGGTGTAAAAGATGTTCGTGCTTCATTCACTCCAAGTCACAAATGACCGTGAACAAAGCACGAGGGGGCATTTGTAAACATACTAATTTTGCACCCAATTAAATGATGACACGTGTACGAATAAATATTAATATCAAAATAAATTTATTATTTTATTTTGGGGATTTAAATAAATTAATTCTCAAACTAAATAATTAAATTAATTGGTATTTAGTATACACGGTACAAGCTTGCCAAAAATACGAGTCTGCAGTAATTAATACAGTTGACTTAGTGCCCAAGAAAAAATCAAATCGTATCTTGCATGAAGAAGGAAAGAAATTAATGAGAATCAACTAAATCTGGAAATTGGCCTATAAAAGCCCATCAAATCGGCATCGGCCAATCATAAAGCGCCACGTGGCACCATAAAGAGGGAAAATTTTCATCTCCTCACCCTATAAATAGGGTCCTTCATTCATTCATTTTACACACACATCCAGATAGACAGAAGCACAAGGAATTCAGAAGTTCAATAGCTTTTGAAGATTCAAAGGCGTTCTTCGCGGCTTCAAGGCGTTCTTCGCGCAAGTCTACGACAAACAGCCTCTGATCCGAGATAAAGGTTCAAGCACCACTCCGATCCGGCGTTTCTCCTTGAAGATTCAAAGACGTTCTTCGCAGCTTCAAGGCGTTCTTCGTGCAAGTCTACGACAAACAGCCTCCGATCCGAGATAAAGGTCCAAGCACCCCTCCGATCCAGCGTTTCTCCTTGAAGATTCAAAGGCGTTCTTCGCGGCTTCAAGGCGTTCTTCGCGCAAGTCTACGACAAACAGCCTCCGATCCGTGATAAAGGTCCAAGCACCCCTCCGATCCGACGTTTCTCCTTGAAGATTCAAAGGTGTTCCTCGCGGCTTCAAGGCGTTCTTCGCGCAAGTCTACGACAAATAGCCTCCGATCCGAGATAAAGGTCCAAGCACCCCTCCGATTCGGAGTTTCTCCTTGAAGATTCATCGGCGTTCTTCGCGGCTTCAAAACATTCTTCGTGCAAGTCTACGACAAACAGCCTCCGATCCGAGATCAAGGTCCAGCACCCCTCCGATCCGGCATCTCTCCTCGAAGATTCAAAGGACGTCCTTCACTAAATTCAAAGGTGTTCATCCCGCCTTCAAAGGTGTTCAACCCGCCTTCGAAGGCGTTCATCCTCCAAATCCCGAAAATAACGTTTAATCCAAAATAAGGCGTTTCGCCCTTGGATTAACGTTATAAATTCAAAGATCAATCTCAAACGAAGATCAAGGCGAGGATTTCTCCCGAAGAACATCCAAGTCAAGGTCAACATTGAAGAGAAGAATCAAAGGACCAAATCTAGAGTTAGTCAACCCGCACACAAGTTTTTCGGTTTAATCCGAATAAATTAAAAGTTATAATCTTTTTTGTGTTTATTATATTTAATAAATTCAAAATTTGTAGTTACAGTAGATAATGAAAATGTCTATATAATAAGAAATTTTTGTAGGTAATTTCATAGGCAATATCTGCTACGATTTTTTTTTGTTGGAATTTTTTTAGCTATATTGACAATTTATGTATGCAATTTCATATTTTATGTAGTGGTATGTAATATGTGTATGTGCTTCGTTCTTTCTTCCCAATTATATTTCATTAAATTTGATTGTACATGGTTTATTAGAATGTGCTACGTTTTCTGATGGCATTAATTTTGCATTAAGATAATTTCACTTCGTATGCATGTGCCCATGTTTGTTTACCTATATGTAATGTTTTTTTTATTTTCAGACAATACCTGTGGAGTTGGCATGGTTTTTTGCAGAGAGATTTCCAATGGTTTGTATGGTGAAGACCTCTACTGGAAGAACAGTGAATTCCAGGTGCTATAAATTGGATGGAAAGTGTGAAATAACATGTGATTGGAAAAAATTCCTAGAGGGAATATCTCTTTCAGAAATTGGTTTCGTAACTGGTATGTATGATTATGAGGAAACATTTTGTGTCACACCGTATTACAAGGATCGTTGTTCAGTGTTTATGCCTATCGGGGATATGGAGGATGGTATGTAGATAGTTTGCTCAGATGAATCATGTTGTTAATATGATTTTTTTAACTTATATATTTATCATATCTTCCAAGCTTTATTTTTTTATAGATTAAATATTCGGTACCATTTGATGATCACTTCAATTTCACCGTAGAGTCTTTGCCTCCACCTCCTTTGGTTACCCATCTTGAGGTAGATTTGTGTTGTTATTTTTCCTAGGTGATTTTTATATGGACATATGTTATAATATGGTATTGTTGTTGTTGACTTTGCCCGTTTTATATAATTTATTTATCTAACCATTTTTTTGTCCGTTGATTAAAACTTCGTATAATACCTGGTGATTTCAAGATCCGCACGAAATGTGATTCAATTGAGTGGAGAAATCGATTGGTACGTTCTTCGTGTCATAATTAAATATATTAGTAAGAAATGTTGTCATTTTTATTAAAATCCCCCTGTGCTGAATTATATTTTGGTTTGTTGAGTGTACAAACAACCAATGTCGGCTACTACATTGTTCGGATTGGAGACGTAGTTAATTGCCCTAAGAACCACACTCGATGGTCAGATTTTCGTAGTTAATTATGAATGCAGAAATATTACCGAGTGTTCTAAGTCGAGAATAATTCGTTTGGAAAAATTCTGGAAGGATATTGTGGTCAAGCTTGTGATCAAATCCAAAGATGTTATATGGTTTAGTCATGATAGAAAATATTTCACAATTAATGTGTCGCGTCTTATGCGCTAGAGTTTCATGCTAATTTGTTATCTCTTTAAGTGTCCTTTAGACATGAATTGATACTCCATCCGTATGAGTTTTGACAGCATATCTAGAATATTCGACAGGTTGTTGTTGTTGTTTTTATTATACATTTGAGAATTTTGATGTGGATCTCCGAGTACCATTAGTCTGGTGTGGTTAGTTTTATGCTTACACTAAGTTTGGGGTTCAGTGCATGTTCAAAAATTGATTGGTATTGCAGCCGTTATCTACGTTACTTTTTTCTAGATAATACACACTCGCGCATATGTCTACGATGGGTGTACTGATACTTTTGGCAAATTGTATTTGGAAGTGATTAGCTTTTAAATGTAAAATTATAGTTCGATAAAATAAAATTGTATTCAAACCCGCAAAAATTCGTGGGGCTATAACTAGTATTTATTTCATTATAAAATACATATTTATAAAGAATAACATATTATCAAATAACATGTTTGATATAAATTGTACTCGTTCCGTCCCTATTAAATTTTATATGTTGTTGGGCCCACCTTTTTAAAGAAAAATTACTGAAAAGTGGTCTTTTAAGGGTTTCATATTAAATATATAATGATATTTTGAGGGACTGTTATTTTCATTTTAGTTGTGAGACGAGCGAAAAAAAAAAGTGTGAAGTTCATTGTGGTACGGAGGAAGTATATATAATTTGAATCAGTACAATCATTTATAATATAATACTGGATAACAACCAATAGAACAAATCAAAAGATAAATTAATCATTCTGTCCCACAACTACTTACACACTTACCTTATTTGGACATCTCACAATAAGTTCTTCATTTTATAAATGACAAAAACAACAATCCACTACACATAATCTTTAACATTCAAACTCACACAATATTACAAAAAATGTCACTAATTTCATTACTTTTCAGCACTACTCATTAATTACCCCAAAAGTCAACAGTGGCTCACTATATATTAATTAAAAAAAAATCTTAAACAAAACAACAAAAGGTTATGAGAAGTTTATTCCAGGATGGATGGAGTATTATTTTATTTAATCTCACACACATATACTTTATTTTTTCTTAAAAATATGTGTCATCCTCTACTACGAAAGTAGTTCCGAGACAGAGAGAGTACTAATAAGTTACTATAATAATAGGAATAATAATTTTTTTAGGCATGTAACTCAGAGGGGTTGTGTTTCAATGACAATAATCTTTCGAACTTAGGAGTATGCACATTAACAAGAACATCAAATTTCAAACCACACTTGCAAACATTATCGGAACTGAAACACTTAAGTGACCCATTTTCATTTAATCGAATCATTTAGTCATTCATAAATATATCATAATCAAGTATTGGTGCAAGGATAATTATGTCCTGTAAATATTCATGATCATACATTTGAGATTTGAAATCGAGATAAATGCAATCAATAGTAACAGCAATATGATCATCAATAGAAGCAATAAAGGTGCGGGACTAAGTATATTTTGTGGTTGTATTGAAATTGAATGATAATGATTACTTCTAGTGATGTGAGTGTAAGTATTATAGGTTAGACAAAATATAATCTTATAGTGGTCATATTTGGTAAAAATTAATATGAATTAAGACGGTGTTGTAGAAGTAGGTGAATTGAGTAAAATATTGAGTTTAGATAGTTACGCTTTATAATAAATTTATTTATAAATAAATTCGTATTTAAATTGATTAAGATTTACTAATTTCTAAAAAAAAATTAATTAAAAAACATTTTTATTTAAAAAAAAAAAAAGAAGAAATAGTTGCATAAAAATAATAAACACATGAACAAAATTATACTCCTTCCGTCTCAATTTTGTTTACCTATTTCACTTTTTACCCACTTTCAAACACTTCTAAATTACACATTATTCCACTAATAATTACGTAGAAAGAATTCTTCATTTTGTTTCATGCACTTAAATTGAAAAATATACAATTATAAAGAAAATCATTTTATTCATTTGAATATTACAAATCAAGTCTTACATTAAAGTCAATAAAAGTTATATGAGTAAACAAAATTGAGACGGAAGTAGTATGACATGTGATTTAAGATAGAAATGACAAAAATAAGTACCTCAAACCTTAATAAATCATAATTTTAAAAATATAAAAGATATATTAATTGCATGTGATTGTAAAAAAAAAAAAAATAACAAAAAAATAATAATGTATATTAATAAAATAAGAATGTAAATTATAATATGCTAAACATGGTCTAAATATTTTTTTTGTCTTAAATTAATAGGTTTTATCCTTAGGTCCTGAATTGATAGTTTTTTATATTTTAGGACCTGGATCGATAGGAAAAAACTTTTAGGCCCTAAATTGATAATTTTATCATCTTTGAGGCCCATAATAGAATTATTCCATTAAAGTAATACCGGAGTTACACACGCCGATAACATTATTTTGCACAACCATACAAATTAAATTTAATATAATAAGAAATTATTGATCAATAAAAACTAAACTTGATATGATACAAAAACATTATATAAATATTATTTTGTCTATTTAGGAATATGAAAGGGATATATTTTAATATTAAAAATACTAATCCAATCCAGGAGAAAGCAGAATTTGGTTGAAACTGAAAAATCGAGCCGAACCGAAATCGAAATATCAATTTGGTTCGGTTATTTTGATTTTCGGTTCGGTATCTATTTTAAATTTTAGAAATTTTGGCTTTCAGTTTTGATTCCAATTATATAGGTAAAAAATACCAAAATAACCGAAATCAAAATGAGAGTATATATATAAGTATCTATTATCTAGACAATAATTATTTTGATTTTTGTTGTTGGATAATATTTATTTTGGTTGTGTTGCATTGTTGTTGGATAAAATATGGATGTATTATGAATTTATGAGTATTTTGATATTTCAATGTGGCTGTATTCTTTTGGTTATTTTGGATTTTTTTATTCTGGATTATTTGTTAATATATATGAGCTTGGGTTGTTAGCAGGTTATAAATGTTAGAAAATATGGCCCAATTTAAAAGTCAAATATATTTCGATTTTTCGGTTATTTACTGAAATCGAACCAAAATTTTTTATTTCGGTATTTTTGGTTCTAAGAAAATTTGGTTCAATTTTGGTTAGTTTTATATATAATTCGGTTTGTTTCGCTTTGGTTCGGTTCGGTAACCGAATCGAGTCATGCTCTGCCCTAATCCAATCTAGCATTTTTAGTCACGCATTTAACAAAAAAATTAATAATTAAATGGTGTATTCTAAGAAATTACACAAACTAATTTATAAAAAAATAATACACATATGATACATACTGAAACAAAATTAAAACATTTAAGCCATAGAAATATTCCTCCAACTCTAATTAGAATGAAACATGTAACTAATTAACAAATGTTATGTAAGGATCTTTATAATCTCTTTTATTTTTATGAACTCTACAATTTCATCTTTGGATTTTAATTGATATTTAAATACTTTAAATCTATATATTAATGGTGCACTAAAATAATATAAATATAGTTTATGATAAATTATTAAAAATTTCATAACATTATTAGAAATAATACCATTTGATAAATCAATCAAGATAAAATCATTTATATTTCAAACCTGCATAGCTTCATTACTGTTGTAAATAAGTGCGTAAATTAAAGAGACATCGTTTGTTGACCCAATTCGTCGGGAACGACTACGTATGGGGGCGATCCAAGCCAGGAGTTTCACTAATGATCTTGTGTATGAGAATGATTACAATAATGAATACAATAATCTATTTATAAGAATAAAACTCTAGTCTAAGGTATAAAGCCCATTGGGTTTCTTGGTCCATAAGTAATGTCCACATCAAATCTTCTAGATTTGAAATAATAAATCTTCTAAATTTACAACACTCCCCCTTGGACATTACGACATAACATAAATGTCTTGTCATAAAAACTCCACATGCTAGGTATCGGCCATATAATAAGTTCGGGAGGAATGTTATTGATCTTCTAGATCTAAATCTTCTAGATTTGTTTCGGGGTTACCGCTCCCCCTGAAGACAACATCACTTTAAGTCTTTGCATCCCTATACCGCGAACGTACTTTTCAAAAGTAGACGTAGGTAAGAATTTAGTAAACAGATCTGCAAGATTGTTACTAGAATGCACCTTTTGAATGGTAATTACGTTGCTCTTCTGGAGTTCGGATGGGTAGAAAAACTTAGGTGAAATATGTTTCGCCAGGTTTCCCTTGACGTACCCATTACTCATTTGTGCGATGCAAGTAGCGTTGTCTTCAAATATAACGGTGGGAGGTGTATCGCTTTTGGCGATACCACACGAGTCACCAATGTGTTTTACCAATGACCTTAACCAAACACATTCTCATGCGGCTTCAAATAAAGCTATGATCTCTGAGTGGTTTGAAGACGTGGTAACCATGGATTGTTTAACCGATCTCCATGAGATTGCGGTTCCACCACATAGAAAAACATAACCAGTCTGGGATATGGCGTTGTGGGGATCAAACAAATAGCCAGCATCCGCATAACCTACTAAGTTTTTGTCTTGGTTCTTACGGTAAAACAGTCCAAGATCTTGAGATCCTTGGAGGTACCGTAGAACGTGCTTAACACCATTCTAATGTCTCCTCGTAGGAGAAGCGCTATATCTCGCAAGCAAGTTGACAGCAAATGCAATGTCCGGTCGGGTACAATTTGCGAGATAGAGCAAAGCTCCAACAACGCTAAGATAAGGAACTTCTGGTCCCAGAATTTCTTCTGAATCTTCTCTTGGTCTAAATGGGTCCTTATCCACTTCGAGGGATCGAACAACCATATGGGTGCTAAGTGGATGAGATTTATACATGTGAGATCTCTCCAATACCTTCTTTGCGTAGGTCGACTGATGAATAAGGATTCCTTCTGGGAGGTGCTCGATCTGCAAGCCGAGGCAGTACTTGGTTTTACCCAAGGACTTCATTTCAAATTCATCTTTCAAGATTGAACTGGCTTCTTCAATCTCTTTGCATGTTCCGATTATGTTTAGGTCATCAACATAAACGGATATGATGCAAAAACCATCTTGCGATTTCTTCGTGAATACGCATGGGAAAGCTTTATCGAATGTGTAGCCCTTCTTCTGAAGGAATTCACTAAGTCGGAGGCCCGATTGCTTCAGGCCGTACAACGACTTTTGCAATTGATCCGTATAAGTACACGGTTACTACATCCATTAATCTCATTTGGAGATTCATTTTAACTGCCAAATATATCAAGTAGCGGAACGTTATTGAGTCCATGACATTGAGTTCATGACGGGAGAATAGGTTTGATCGAAATCAATCCCGGGTCTCTGCGAAAACCCTTGTGCTACCAGCCTCGCTTTATACCTCTCCACAGTATTGTTCTCATTTCGTTTTCGTACAAATACCCATTTATATCCTACAGGGATAGCGCGCGCGGGAGTACGAACTATAGAGCCAAATACTTGTCTTTTGTTAAGCGATGCGAGCTCTGCATCAATTGCCTCTTTCCATTTAACCGAATCAGAGCGCTTCCGGCACCCGGCGATTGTTTTGGGTTCTGGATCTAGATCATTTATAATGGGAAGAGCGATTGACGCTGCAAATGTGTCGTCGACGACAGTAATATTTATATTGTATGTTTCTCCAGTCTCTATGAACTTCACAGAGACTTCGACGTTTACGTCAACCAGACCTTCCTTATTTCTCATTCGTTCCACGGTCCTAGTACATGGAATATTTTGTGCACGTGCTTCATCACTAGGACTCTCGTCTCCTAAAGACTTGGAGTTATCTAGATGGATCTCTTCTAGAGATTTTCCATTCGACTGACCAGATTTGCTAGCCTTTCGTTTAGGTGTGTTACTCTCTCTTGAGGGTCCCTTACGCTTTTGGCGTGTGGGGGCATGAGTGCTCATTTTGCTTGGGACCTCAACCCTTTGGGGAGCATTTACTGCAGGTATATGCAATCTAGTCACACCTCTATGGTCAGTGAACGCGTCTGGCAGATTATTTGCTATGTTTTGCAAGTTAATGATCTTCTGAACTGGACGCGGATCTAGATACTGAAGATTACTTATGTTCCACGTAAGTTCCTTGCATTCATTCAATTTTGAATTCGGATCTCCCCCTAATGCCGGGAAGTAATCTTCATCGAATGTGCAATCAGCGAACCGGGCCATTAATTGATCCCCGGACAAAGGCTCGAGGTATTTCACGATGGATGGAGAGTCGTATCCGACGTAAATACCGAGTTTTCTTTGTGGGCCCATAGAGGTTTGCTTGGGTATCGTTATTGGTACGTATACCGCACATCCAAAAATACGCAGATGGGAAATGCTAGGTTCTTTCCCACGCACTAACTGTAGGGAGGAATGATCATTATATGGAGTTGGACGGATTTGAATTAAGTGCGATGCATGTAGGACTGCATGCCCCCAGTATGAGGTGGGTAGTTTGGAGTTCATAAGCAATGGTCTCGCGATAAATTTGATACATTTTATTAGCGCCTCGGCAAGACCATTCTGGGTATGGACGTAGGAGACCGAATGCTCTACTTTAATTCCCAGGGCCATACAGTAATCTGTGAAGGCCTTCGAGCTGAACTCAGCTACATTATTCATGCAAATTGATTTAATTGGATAATCCGGGAACTGAGCTCTAAGCTCGATAGTCTTCGCAATGAGCTTCGCAAAAGCTTGATTGGGGGTGGACAGCAAACATGCAAATGTCCACCTAGTGGAGGCATCAATAAGGACCACGAAATGCTGAAATGATCATGATGCTGGGTGAATCGGTCCACAAATGTCTCCTTGAATTTGCTTCAAGGAAAATCGGAGACTCTAGCCTAACCTTAGTGTGCGACGAGCGCACTATTAACTTACCCTTAAGACATGCATCACAAATAAGTTCATCAACATGAAGGATTCTATTATTCGAATTGTTATGACTAATTGAATTAGGTAGAATCCTACGTATCATATATTGTCCTGGATGAGTTAACCGCTAATGCCTTAATATAAAGAAGTTCGGGTCATGAAATTTCATACTCATGGCTAGATGGAGATTTTGACGGCCGGGTGTAGGAATAGTACAATCCGGGGGAGAAGTAAGGAAGTTTTTCTATAACTTATTTACGACTACTTCGAGTAATAGTCATCAAAAGGTATTCGTTATTGTTCTCAGTTTCAGTTTCAATGTGATATTCATTAGTCCTAATATCTCTAAAACTGAGCAGGGTACACTTAAACTGTGGAAACAATAAGACATTATTCATTATGAGTTCGGTACCCACGGGGAGGACAATGGGAGCTCTTCTGGACCCCACTATCAACCTACTATCATTGCTATTGTAGTTATACTCCCCTTACGATTTAACAAGTTATGAAAGAACTTCTTATCTCTTAACATTGCATGAGTGGTGGCGCTATCTACCAAACATAAAACACAATCTCAATCCACCATGCCAGAGGAAATAGCCCAAACCTAATAGCTGATATGTTTACAAGCCATGAAAAGCAATATCCAAGTAAATTTAATGGAGAGTGTTAAGGTAAACACATCGAAGCTAAAACATAATATTATCCATAAAATAAAATATCCGAAAGAAAGGATCCAAATATAAAGTACTAAAACAATCAAATACACAAATCACTCATCATTTCCAAGGTCCTTGAGCTTGATGCCCAGAGGATCGACGTTGTCTTGGTCAAAGTCTACTTCAGGCAGTCTGGCATGGTGAGATTCGACTCTAGGGGCCTTCCCTTGCCGTCCTTCTGCTGCTTTTGATAAGCCTCAACCAAGTTCTTGGGAGTGCGACACGTGCGAGACAAAAGGCCTCTGCATCCGCATCTGTAGCAGAACTGCTTAACCTTGCTAGATGAAGAGCGAAATTCAAGGTTCTATGACCACCGAATGTACTACGACCTCGGCCTTTAACCCAGATCATCTTACTCTCTCCCCCATCCACGTTTGCAACCAATAATATAATTATCCCTATACTGCTGCAGAAGTATAAGGTTGCTAGCGTGGAATGTTGACAGATTGTTCTGCATCAACTGGGTTACAATACGATGCAAAGCAGAGTTGTACTCCGTTATAGACTTAAGGTCTTGGAAACAGAGTCTCAACCAATCGTATTGTACCGGGGGGAGGAGTATATCATTTTGTTGTTGAAAACGATCCTACAGGGAGTTCCACAACATTCCGGGGTCCCTGAATGAGGATCTGAATGATGAATTCCTCACTCAGGTGTTTCATGAGAAAAAAATCAACGCTTTTGCCTTCAGGGCATTAGTGGATTTCGAACCTTCGAGAATTTTTTCGCTCAACTCATTTAAGGATAGATGGAACTAGACATCTAGCGCCCATGTCAGGTAGTTATTACCATCGAGAGCAAGCTCATCGAATTCTTTCATGGTAATATCATATATTTTCACTACGATGTTAAAGTGACATGGTAAGAGTTGTGACCAATTTATTGACAATGGAGAAATAAGGATTTATTTAATTATTCTAGAGCACATAGATACAAGTATTGGGTGCCGTCTACCCAAAACATAAATTTACGGTCCGATAAATACCGGGCGCCGCCTACCCGGGCATAATATGCGGACTATAAAGAAATAAGCTATGTGCCGAAAAGTAATGCACGTAGGATAATTAAATCACATAAACATGCATAAACAAGTAAGGGAGATAATCACATGAAAATAATTTCTAGAAAATATACGATTTAATAGACAGAGCTACGCTCTGGCTTGAAATGGGGCCCCCCGCTAGTGGACGGTGGGTTATGGGTCCCCCGGATTAGTCGGCCAATGAGCCGGATACCGAGTACCAAAAAAAAAATAGACAGAGAAAATAATCATAAGAATAATAATTTCATGTAAATTAACACAATTTAACGAAATATTTTTAGGATTAAAAATAAATTAACACGGATTTGTGATACCAAAGACGCAAATCACAAAAATCCGGGAAAAACACCGCGAGTGCCGCGCATGGGGAACGGGCGACGAGGACGCACGGCGGCGCGGCAGCCCGCACGCGAAGGGCGGCGGCTGCATGCACGACGACACGGCGGCTCGCGGCACGACAGGGCGGCGGCGGCGGTGCACGGCGCAATGGGGCGACAGCGCTCGGCACGGCAGGGCGGCGACTGCAGCGCATCGGGGCTGCAAATGCATGCGGCTAGGTGGCAGCATACGGCGCGGTGGCGCACGGCGCGTCGAGGCGGCGATGCAGGCGCAGGTGGCACGGTGCGGTGGCGTGCGGCGGCTACAGGCATAGCCAGGCGGCAGCGTACGGCGCTGCGGGTCGATGAGGCGGCACGTCAGGACGGTAGCGTCGGTGCGCCAGAGGCAGCGGCTGCGCGGCGTAGGCCCGCGGCGGCGCGGTGCGCGTGGCGGCTACGGGTTGGTGGCGGTCGATCGTCTTCGGGGCGACGACCGTTACACGTTGATTCAATTCAAAAAATAATTTTAACTTAATATAATTACACGCAGGTATATTCAGGAACGAAATCAAACTCAAAGTACACAACAAATCATGTGATTTATATAAAAATAAATTAAGGGCGTACCGTATAATCCCGGTTAGAGACTCGTGCTAATAACGTGTTGTAAATAAGTGCGTAAATTAAAGAGACAACGTTTGTTGACCCAGTTCGTCGGGAACGACTACGTTTGGGGGCGATCCAAGCCAGAAGTTTCACTAATGATCTTGTGTATGAGAGTGATTACAATAATGAATACACTGATCTATTTATAAGAATAAAACCCTAGTCTAAGGTATAAAGTCCATTGGGTTTCTTGATCCATAAGTAATGTCCACATCAAATCTTCTAGATTTGGAATAATAAATCTTCTAGATTTACAACAATTACATGTAGATAAGCTTCAATAGTGAACAATTTATCGAAGCCATCTTCCAATTCTTTATATTGTAATCTTAATAATAAACTACAAATTCAAAACTTTTTTCCTTACAGGAAGTAAATATTTATATCACTCATTATTAATAGGCTCACGTCATTGATTGTTTACAACGATACTATTACAACCTTCCGACACCACATTTATCCAGATTCTCTAAAAGTTTACAAAAAGACTAAAGAGAGCACATACATGGCAACTCCGTTTGAATATCGTCCGACAAAATTAACTTTGAGATATTTATATACCTGGCCAAACAACGTTTAAATTCAACATTATTGCATTTCATAAAAAGTTCAATGATTTCATCAATATTCACTTGTTATAATTTTCCTATAACGTCACTTTCAAAATGATCAAGTTGATTTTAAACGAAATCATATAGAGGAAAATTTTAATTGTATACACATGGTCCAATGACATTTATTTTCATTGAAGGGTAGTAGTTGTTATCATTGAAGGGTAGTAGTTGTAATCATTGAAGGGTATTAATTTTACTGAAAACAAACTAATATTTTTTAGTGGAAACAACTAATATTTTTTTGTAAAGATAACTAATACTCTATAATGATTCAGGTATGAACCAATTTCGCTCTATATATATTCTTAATTGTAAAGTGCTCGTATTTAGATATGAATGTTGGAAAATTATCACATTATATCTTTTAACATTTAATTATAAAATAAAATTGTAAAATAATTATTTCATAAAACATATATAAGACATATTTTGATATAGACAAACTTTGTGCATTTTTTTTTTCATACAATGGAATTGTTTTATAAAACGTCAATAAAAAAAATTATTATACTTAAATTGTAGTAAGTATATTATTAAATTCAAAGGCACATTGAATGGAAACAGTGTAATTTATTTTATCATAGTTAAATTTAGAAATTAAAACGACAGTATTAATTACCAAAAAAAAATTAAAATTTTGATATTTAACATTTTTTTATTGACTGATATTAATATATTTAGATATGAAAAAGTTTCAGTCACTAAATATACTAAATAAAAAATAATTTGACAACAATATGTAATATCAAATTTGAATAAATCTTAATTAATGATGTTAAATTAATAGGAATAGTGATGTTGCATTTATTTTAAACGTGTCATTACGTCATGGAAAATTGAAAATGCGTATTATTAATGAAATTCATGTAACCCATTAACTATAATATTTATTTTTAATATGATGCGACATATTATAAATAAATAAAAATATTGTTAAACTAAAAAACTTGAATCCAATAAATTGTTGTTACTTAACATAATTAACTCATGCTTGTAATCAGGAATTAATTTAGGCAAAAAATACGCAACTATTATAATAGGTGAGAGTGTACTAAACATTTATTCAATCAAACAAATTACCTAAACCATGATCGCATGATGCCGTATTAACCACCCAACCTCATATGCTATTTTTTCATTCTTTTATTCTTTTTTCTGTTTTCTTTTTTGCCTGTAGAGGTCCATAAATATATACACATTTTATACACTCAACATATACACATTAATTCATTAGAAGAACTCCTATCGTTTCGGAAACAATTTTCCATATAATAATAAAATAAATCCCATAGTTAAAATTATCCCATATTTTGTATTATTAGATTTGGAATTCAGCAAACACTGGTTAAGATGTTGACGATTTAAGTTATAAATAAGGCAAAAAGTAGACCTATTCCTAATTATAAGAAAATTAAGTAAAAGTTATATTCTGATCTACCTTATTTACTAAACAAAAAGTTTACATTGACGAAGAAGTCATCAAATATTAGATAAATGGCTTTCAAAAGTTCAATCCCAAAATATTTAAAAAACAAAAAAAACTTAGATTAAATTTTATATTTATTTACACAAAAATAATAAATTTCATTAAGTCCCATAAATTAATCACATCAATACACAAAGTGTGAATTGTGTTAATCAGTAGTACATAACCATAATGATCTCAAATGGTAACAAAATTCAATCAATCTCCACCTTTCTCCCTTCGATCTAAAAAATGGTCAATGATAGAGAATTGAACCCAAAAACACAACGCGAAGCCGCCACCGCTAACACTGCCATGAAGGAGTGGTGCAAATTTATCGCCACCACTTTCCCCAGCCTACTCGTTTTTGCAATCGTCATTGGAGCTCCGACACATATTAATACAAATTTAATAAAATTTGCAAATTTATGCTAAATAATATCTACAAAGTATTTCTACCTAACAGTGATTACAAATTCAATGATGTTTACATATTCTAATCTAAAAATAAATAAATAAAATATGCACAAAAACAATTACAGATCAAATGAATTTTTTTATGTAATCTAAAAGCACAAATCGATTACATAAGAAAATTGTGGTTACACATTGAAGGTGAAAGAGTATAAATAGGCCACGAATTGTAACGGCTCATAGTTATTAGCAAATCAATGGCACATTAGTATTAGGCAATATTAATGTATATATTAAATTTTGATTGATTTGCATTTACCATATTTGTGAGGAAAATAATTAGACGGTCATGATTAAACCATGAATTGTTGATCAACGGTCCTAAAAGTTTCCCTCCAAAACTATATATAGAAAAGTTGTTCCTATTATATATATATATATATATATATATATATATATATATATATATATATATATATATATTACTAGTTATTTTAGTAACACAGACCTGGGAGCGATATTTTATGTTTGCTTTTGTGCGCTTTCTTTTGAAAAAATCTATTTGATCTGACATGACCAGTGAAAGATCCGCGCACAAGAGACCACCACATTATTCTATTTTTTTAGTTTGATTTTTAGTTAGAGTCTAACTATCAACTTTCAATATGCATCCAAATTTAAAATTTTGACTTTCAAATATTTCATTAGTTGGCTAGATGTCTTAAAAAATATTAAAATATTACTGGATTAGTGTATTTGTATGATTTATACAGTATAATACATTTTGAAAACAATAAAATACAGAACTCCAAAATATTTTAATACTATAATGTGCATTTTTTTAATCATGTATGGCTTAATTACTAAAAGAAAAACTCAAATATTAATTACACTAAGAAATGAAATGTTAAATCTTGTCTTAAATGGGATTTGGAAAAAAAAAATTGATTGTATAAATATTTCTAGATGTAGGTTTAAATTGAACTTATCCTTAAAATTAGGTCTTATTATATAAAATTGTCACATTCGTTTGTTTTAACTTTTAAGTTGAGCATGTCTCATGTGAAATTTATTTATAAGTATAAACTTATATTATTACATGCATTCACTTATACCATAACATATTATATTGTATTTTTAGGTTTTAAGTCTAATGGTATCAGTAAATACACGTAATGGTACCAATAAATATATGTAATGGTACAAATTTTATATTATACAACTTGTTCATAGGAGATTATGTATTGTGTTAAATGTATTAGTAGTCTTAAAAGCAATATCTTAAACCTTTTTTTTAAAATAATAAAGTTTTTCTTATCAATAAAGGAAATATTATTGTAAAAATTGGGATGCAAGGGGTACTTTAATTTTTACAATAACAAGACGATATGGTATACTTTGCTCCTCTAGTTCTCAAAAGTTACAAAATTTTCTAAGATCTGTATTCCACTCTTAAAAAAAAAACATTAACAAATTCTCTCCTACTACCAACCATGGTCACACCTTTGTTTTGATCATGGAAAATAGCTTGGCGACATTCACTTTATTTCCATCGAATAAGAATTCGTTTATCTCGTTTCAAATTGTCCAGATGATAGTAACCCACAAAGTTGTTGAAAACCTGAAATTCCTAACTAAGCAAATCACCGTGATGAAAGAAGTGTTAAGCTGGAACTTAATGTGATGTTGTGTTCATATTACTCCATTTGTAGCAACATGTCCAAATAATCCGAGCTATCTTATAGCTGAATAACATGTGTGAAATGTTTTCTTCTTCTCCTCTACAAGACATACAAAATGTATCCACATTTGCCTGTAAAATCCAACGTCTTTTTAGCCCTACATTTGTTGGTAAACGTTTGATCGACACACTAATTGTATTGTGCAATAAATACACAATTTATATAGGTCAATTAAAATAATTAATGATGTTAACTGTACAAATAATTAATGATGTTAAGTGTACAACTCATACATACCAACCAATTAATAATTTCTAAATAAAATAAATGGTATTATTTGTAAATGTATTTAATTGTATCCTTATGTCCCATTAGAAATTTTATATTTTTCCGTTTTGGTGCGTCTCAATACAAAGATCTCATTTTTTTTTTGGTAAATTACTTTTACTATTTATTCTACACTTTATTTTTATTTACCCCAAATGTCAACACTTATTACAATGTTTCTTTACTTATTACAAATGTCAACACTAACTGAACGGTGATGATTAAAAATAAAAATCTGATCGACGGTTTAAAATACTTCCCTCCAAAACTATTTTAGGTAAAGTTGAGTGTATTATATATTATAGATATAGATTATAGATATAGATATATATATATATATATATATATATATATATATATATATATATATATATAAATATAATGTATCTTGGGGATGACTACGAGAAAAATAAATCCCCGAAAATAAGGAGAAGAATATACCAAATATTTACAATATAACACTATGATATATAATTGATTTGTCAAATAAAAGAGGGCAAAGTTTTATATGAAAATAGTTCATGATAAACTAATCATAAAATTGTTTTAAAGTATTAAATATTTAATTAAGATTATAAAAATTTTTATTAGGAGTATAAAAAATCTGGATCAGTGATAATATATTGTAATTGTTATTGATATTTTTGACTCAAACTATTGATACTTCTGATGAGATTTTTGATACTTTTGATCAAATATTTAATACTTTAAAACAGTTTCTTGATAAACTTATCATGAATTATTTTCATATAAAACTATAAGCTATAACATCTTATAAGTTTTTTTTAAGAACATGTAATTTATTAAACTTATAAATTGCTAAAGTATTTGATTAATAAGACTTATAAAAGGTCTTTGATAATGTATAATAATTTTTGGGAAAATTACAATTCCCCCTACATTTCAACCCCTAATTATAAATCCCCCTACCAATTTCCCTGCATAGCAAAAACCTACATTTAATTGCAAATCTCCACATTTTGTGTATCAGGTGGGCCCATCCTATTGACCGCCTCTCCCTCTCTCTTATCTGCAGTGATGCAAAAATTGGGCTAGGCGTATTTTGGGCCGACCCGATTTCTGCAAAATGGCTCATTCTAGGCGTTTTTTGGGCTAAGCGGCGCCTAGGCGGACCTGGGCGACGCCTAGTCAGTCCTAGGCGGGTTGGCTGTAGGCGGATCTAGGTAGTCCTAGGCGGGTCTAGGTGGTCATATTATAGAAAAAAATTTCAAAAAAAAAAAGAATATCTAGGCGGCGCCTAGGTGCTAGGGGGCCACAAAACGCCCGATTACCGATTTTTTACTTTTGCAGTCTTACTTATCTGTAGCATCTCAATCTTCCTCTCTCTCATTCTCACACGTCTCTCTCTCTTTTCCATCACTCTCCAAAAATCAAGTCCTCACCTCAGCCAAAGAGAAACCGGCACCACCGCCACTACTGTCTTCAACAAAAGAGAAAGCCATCGGTCAAGTGGTGGCACTAAAAAATTGCCTCTTGAAACGCCCATCAAGAGATTTCTGGTCCGATTGTTAACCACCGTCTTCAACGGCAGCCGAGATATGAGGTCGATGACGGTCACCTTGCTCTCTACAACGGTCGAGATCGGAAGGAGTTGAAGGCAGCGGTGCAACCAACGGTCGAGCGGCGCGTGATTCGAGACGGTTGTGTGGTGAGGAACAGAGCGGTAGATCGGTGGTCCGTTGGTTCGCTAATGGTAGATCTACCGCCAAATGGTTTAGTAGTGGTAGATCGGCCGTGTCCCGGAGAAATGCGCCGCTCCAAGAGAAACGTCGCCGCTCCCGGAGAAATACCACCGCTCCAGGATCCACTGTCGTGCTCCAAGATCCTCCACTCCAGTATCCACAGTCGGTGCGACTGTCGTGCTTGGAGAAACGCTGCTGCGTCGCATATACAACCAGTCGTCCTCCGCCTCAGGTTTGTGAATTAATTTTCGTGAGGAAAGTGATTCTTTGGCTGAGTTTTCAATAATGAGTAGTGATTTTTTCGTGTGTAGTGATTAAATGTAGGTTTTTTTCATATATAAGTTTTAATCTACTTAAGAATTGATTTTTAATTGATAATTTGCCTTAGAATTTGTGGTTTTATGATTACCGAAGAGATTTTGGATTATTATTCTAAGGTTCTTTTTATGATTATTTGAGATTCTAGATTATTTTTATTATTATGATTAGTTGAATTTTGAGTGAAAATCCATTGTTGGCTCCAAATATGAGTTTGATTTCAGGCTTTGGATTGTTACAGACTGTTTGGGGTTTCTGTCCTTTGAGAGATTGTGGGTTGAATAATGAATTTTTGTCCTTTGAGAGATTGTGTGTTGAATAATGAATTATTTTATCTGATGGAATGAATTTATTTCAGGCATCTAGTAGAATGAAGTTGAAAATAATACACACTGTCTACACATGGTAGGTGAATATGCAAACAATTTTTTGAATTATGCAAATAAAGATTTACACTATGCAAATAAATTTTTTTATTATTCAATTTTTTATTTGCATATGTTCATTTTGAGGAATGGAAAAGACAAATCAAGTTGAAGGGAGAGCAAGGGAATAGACCGAGCATATATGCAACTAATTTTTTGCACTATTCAAATTTTTTATTTGCGTTGAGGAATGGAAAAAGCAGCAAGACTTTCAATTTTTTTATTTTATTTTTGTAAATGTAAAATGTAATTTTATAATTTTACATAAGCAAATTTTATGAAGGTTGTTGTTTTATATTTTTTTTTATTGGCAAAAGTTTGCTTCTGAGTTATTTCAAACAAGATCGATTTTTTTATTTATTTAAAATATTATGTAAATTTGAAAGCTGGCTTGAAAAATATAAAATGAAATTATTGTTTAAAAATCTTAGGAGGGGGGAGATAAAACTATTAAAAATAGTTAAAAGTTAACCTCGAAAATTGTGCACAAAAAATGGCACTGAAGGAAGGCAGGTTGTCTGCCCAAAAGCCTGCAAGTGGTGAGTGTGGATGACCCACATTTTGTAGGTTTATGCAATGTGGGGAAATTGGTAGGGGGATTTTTAAATAAAGGTGTTAAAATGTGGGTGTATGTAACTGCCCCATAAATTTTTATTAAATTTTATGTTTAATATAAAATTATTATTATTTTTTATATTCAGGCATAGGTGGATAAGGATGGGGTAGGCAGCAAGATCCAAGGTAGGGTGTGATGGGTAGGTTATGATGGAGATGGTTGGAAAAATAAATTGAAAATTTTCAACTTATTCTTTTACAATATATTAGTTGTAAGGATCTTATTTTTAAATCTTATAAATGATTAGATACCTTATTTTGCAAAATCACTTAAAGGTACTTAAAAAATTCCTAACAACTTTTAATTATTTAGAGTTTATAAGCTCAAGCAAATGAGGTCTACCTATGTAGTTATATATGCACATGCTTGGTTGGTTTCCTTTGAAATTTGGCGTTTGGACGTTTGTGATCACTTGCCTAGAACACTAAGACATTTCTTATTAATGTACCATTTTTATGAAGATTATTTTTAAAAAAGAATTATAATTTTTTAATGTTGTTTTATTAATTCCCTTGTAAAAAATGGTCTTATTTTCTAAAATGCAAATAATTATCATTATTTATACTCTTCAATATACATTTATTTACATCATTTGTCACTAAATTTCACACACAATATTTTAAAAATAATTTATTTTGTATTTGATTTGACTATAATATTCTTACTTTTTACGCATAATATTTATTTTCTTAAAACTCATGCCAACACATACAAGATCATTTTGTGCAGACCGACTGATGGAGTATTACGTTTCAACAGAAGTTGGTTCGTAAATTAGGTACACACTCAATGAATCATAAATCAAACAGGCAATTGTGAAAAAAGGCCATGGTGTATACCTAATATATCAAATATGCCCTACCCATTTACAAAAACACTTTCCTAGCCAATTTAATGTAAAAAGACTGAATTGCCCTTAAACAAATTAATTTGGATCAATTTCATCCCTGCCCGAAAAATAATCAAAGGTGATCGAAATTTTGAATTCTTGAACCAAAGACATTGTTCGTTATTCTCCTTTCTCTTGCTTGCTCGCTCGGCGCCATTAACAGGCAATCCATCTCCGACTTGTAAGCGGGCTCCGACCAGTTGAGTGAGTTGTCCCAAAAGCTTCCCCCAGCTGTGTGATTCTTCTCCGTTGCTTCTTTGTTGTATTTGATACCAAGGTACGTTTCATTCTTCTCCTTTCGTTTTTCTTTACCTTTTACTATGGTATTGTGAAATTGATATCTTGTTTTGTATAATTCGACTTCGAATACTCATTCTGTTGTTCTTGAACTAGGGTTCATTGTGAATTTTATCTGTGTGGGCACTGTGTGAAATTAGGTTACGCAATTGTGTCAATTTTTTTTGTGTTTTTTCAATTTATTTTCTCCCCAATTAGCGACCAACGACGGGTGTAATGGGCTATTCGATCGCGCTGCTGTGGTCCCCAATTAAGTCTATGAATAGAATGTTAGTTGTAACCTCAATTTCAATTGTACTCTGTATACAATATCATATGTTTGCAATATCAGTTTACTCTCTGTTTGATATTCATTTGAACTGCTTGCTTGATTTTGACATATGATATGTTAATGTGTTGTTTTTTTTTTTAAATATTATAGGTAAAATCATGTCGAACTTGTGTTTAAAGTCTAGAGTTGATTTCTCGCTAATAGATGTTATCAAAGGACGATTATCGGCCGATAACATTACGAGGTTTGAACAAAGCTGCTTTGGACATTTGTTACATTTGAAGAAGCAAAATTTCCATGGTCATCTAATCACGCACCTTTTAAAGTGTGTTGATTCTTCTTGTATGTCAACAAACGATGTAAATTTCAATGTCGGTGGCATAGTATGTAAGTTTGGACCTCCTGAATTTGTTCTAGTAACTGGTTTACGATTTGGGGTAAGGCCAGCATCTCTCCCATCTCACTCACTATTGTATGACAAGTACTTTAGGGAGTATGGGTCAAAGGTCTTCCTTAGTACCATCAAAACAATTTTTTCTTGAAGAAGTAGACCCTACATCTGAAGATTCCTTGAAAGTTGCTTACCTATTGATTGTGTACGGTTTGTTCCTTGTCAAATATAGGCAAATTTCTAAGGTTGACATGTCATTTTTCAGTGTTGTGGATGATTTGAGTTTGTTTAATGATTTCCCTTGGGAGACGATAGCTTATAACTTTTTAGTCGAAGATGTTAGGAGTAGGTTGTCTGTAAAGGTAAAGGTTGATAAGTACAGAAGTAGGAAGTTGGAGAAGAAGAGAAAAAGAGGTGAGAAAAGTGTTGGTGGTTGTGGAATAGACTGTTATGGTTTTGTTAATGCAATTCAATACTGGGCTTTTGAAGCAATGCCCTGGGTTGCTAATCTTAGTTATGTTCAACGTGATACCATTGATACCGATTTTCGACCTAGGATGCTACTCTGGTCTCCTATTGGTAACCCCAAGCATAATCTGCTGAGTAATCGGTTGGATGCTAGTTCAAGGTTTCCGGAAGAGGTATGCAATATGTAAATTAATTTTCTGATCACATCTTGTCTTGATGTTTTATTATTTAATTTTAACCTACCTGTTACTCATCATTTTATAGGTTGTACATCATAGGCTGATGCCCACAGATTTGGAGAACCTGATTACACAGTATACTAGTGCTTTAGAGTGGGAGCAAAAGTACTGTGTAGTTAGTGTTGGGCCATCTGTAGATAAACGAGCTGTTTCCGAGTCTGAGTCGGAAGACGAAGAATTGTCTGAGGCTGAGTCCAAAGGTGAATTTGGTAAAAGGTTTGAGTCTGTTTTGTTGAAGCTGGAGAATTCTAGTGTTGAAAATAAGAAAATGCTGGAGAAGATCAGGGTTTATCAAATTAACATTGAAAAGAAATTTGAAGAGTCCATGAAGGATTTTCAAGTTAACATGGAAAAGAAGTTTGAAGAGTCCATGAAGGCTTATCAAGTTAGCATGGAGAAGAAGTTTGAAGAGTCGGTGAAGGATATTAAAATTGCATTTGAATCTGTCAAAAGCCATCAAAACCAGAGTGATGAGAATTACAAAAGTTTTACAAAACAGTTTCCGGTGAATCCTGCGGAGGCAACATACAGTGAAGACACACCTGATAAGATACACTTTTGATCTAATTCTCTATTTCAACTAACAATTTATGTTAGCATTTTTATATTATTCTCTATGAATAAAATTTTCTTTAGTCTTTGGAACCCAACACCTTATTTGGAAACGACAAAGGAAAGTCAGTTTCTCATGATGATGAATTAATATCACCTGAGTTGCAAACTCCACAATCACATTGCAATGAATCCCCACAATCCGGAGATGCCAAAGAGGGTGGTTTTGCAGAACCCTGTGGACGCGTTGAATTGGATGAGGCATCTCTTGATCATCAAACAAGACAACCACTTTCACACGAGACCCTAGAAAGCGGAGATTCCAAAGATTGTGGAGTTGCTGAAATGGATGAAGGATCAAATGACCATCCAACTCCACATCTAGTTTTCAATGAGACCCCACAATCACAATCTGGAGATGCGAGGGAGACTGGGTTTGGAATGGATGATCAAACTCCACATCCTGTTGATGCTGCCACAGCCCCAGGGAATGAGATTGAATCAACACGTGTTAGTGTAAAATGTTTCTAAGTTTCAATTTACCTCTTCAAATAGTTGTGTTGGCTTCATAAACTTTCAACTAACAAAATTGCGGCAGGTGTCACCATGCAAAGCAATTGTACTGTTCTCTCCACCGATCACTACTGCACAAGACAACATTTCATCAGAGGTTTGATAATTTCATATTATTTCTAACTTTTATTAATGATTATTTCTTAGGCAAACTCAAATTTTCATTTCAACATTGTACAGCCATCCTCCAAAGCCCAAAATGTAGCACATGAGAGTCCTGTTGCGCATGGAGCCGATGCGAGTACATTGGTGGATGTCGCAGGTCGTAGTAAATTGGAGGTGTATACATCCGGTGACGGAATAGAGGTATGTTGTTTAAACCGTTTATGTTCAGTGAATTTACAGATATTTGCAGCTAAATGATTACATATGTTCATTTTTCAGATTTCCCTTAATGAAGATTATATTTGTCCCTCCACTAAATCTCGTAAGATTTTAAAGAAACAAACTGCAATACGACCTCCTCGCCATAAGCTGCCTGGTAAATGCACAATCTCCCCGTTCACAGACCCGACGAAGCATAGGATTCCTTGGCCGCAACAGGTCCTTTAACTTTTTTTTGTGTTTTTGATATAGTGTAATAAATAGTTTCATATTGATTTCATATCGTTTATTTTTTGTTCGCTTAGCCTAGCGCACAGGAGGTCTCCATGGTGTTGGAGAGGATGGATCACATTGCTTCTGAAATTGGAGAGAATGGGAAATACTGGCCGTTTTACACGTACAGTAAGGCGGAAGTAAAGGATTTTGGTGCTCTTCTCAGACGAAAGAAGAACCCTGTTTCATTTAGTGTCCCGCTCTTCCCCGATAGGCGAAGATCGTTCGACGCTAGTTGGTTCAAGGATATTTGGTCTGCAAGAGGATGGTTGAGTCTATGGGTATTAATCAAACCTCTCTTTAGTCTATGCTATTATTTTTTACGTTTTTGTTATAAGATGTTTAACCCCATTAAATTTTTTGTTGTCATTCTTGTAGAACCTCGACATTTTGATGCATGTTGTGATGCTGAAGGTTAGAAAATGGCCAGAAATGTTTGTAGATGGTGCATTTTGGGTAAGACAATCTATTTTCTACGTTAAAATTTCTTAATTTTTTAGGGTGTAATGCAACATTTTCTTCGATGCACTTATACCTTTAGAATTTTTCCTGAGTAATCCATTTTTGTTTTGTTTGGCAGGATTCCTTGCTTAGGCTTGCATTAGAATCCAGGGTACCGGGGAAATATACAAGCAAAAACAAATTTGATTGGAGTTCAAGGGGTAGACTTCTCATGCCCTACCTAGAGGGAATACTGCCCATTTACGGACGGGGACTAAGTTGGGCAGAAGCAGATAGTGTTTTCGGTATTGCTCGTATAAATGATAACCACTGGGTTCTTTTTGAAATTCAGCCTCAAGAGTCCATGATCAAAGTGTACGATTTGTTGTGTGTATCTTTTCCGAATTGGAATGGGAGGGAGGAATTTACATTATTCGCTTTAGCTCTCGGAGATATATCTGGTGGTAATAAATTTTACCGTGTTGCTCTTAGCCCTGACTCTCCTGGTCAGTTGAATAACTACGATTGTGGTGTGATGTGCATCAAGTTTTTTGAGTGTTTAATTTCTGGTATTTCATTCCGGGAAATTGATGTGAAAAAAACACTCATCTATCGTCAGTACTTGTGTTTAGATATATATAGGATATCACAGATGATCAAATGATATGATGACATTGTTATCTATTGTAGTTGTAATGATTGAAATATTTTAAATTTAATTTTCTTCTGATTCTGTCTTGCAATTAGACATATATTTAAGACATGATTTAGATTAAATGGATAAATTCTAAATTTAATACTGGTTAAAATTTTATAATTTTGATGTCATGTTACTGTGGAGAGTTCGTTTCTATATGCATATGTTAATATTAATAGGCTAACATCAAAGGTTCTCATTTTTTGTAGATTAAAGACATGTGGATTGATGTGGAGTTGTGTGGATTGAAGTGGAATTTAGTGGATTGATGTGGATATATATTTTATTTCTACATGCATATATTAATATTAAAAGGCTAACATCAAACGTTCTCATTTTATGTAGATTAAAGACATGTTTAAAGATGTGGAGTTGTGTGGATTGATGTGGAAATATACTTCATTTCTACATGCATATGTTAATATTAAAAGGCTAACATCAAAGGTTCTCATTTTTTGTAGATTAAAGACATGTTTAAAGATGTGGAGTTGTGTGGATTGATGTGGAAGTATATTTTATTGTCATATATATATGTTAATATTAAAAGGCTAACATCAAACGTTCTCATTATATGTGGAATAAAGACATGTGTGGATTGATGTGGAGTTGTGTGGATTGATGTGGAGTTGTGTGGCTTGATGTGGAAATATACTTCATTTCTACATGCATATGTTAATATTAAAAGGCTAACATCAAAGGTTCTCTTTTTTTGTAGATTAAAGACATGTTTAAAGATGTGGAGTTGTGTGGATTGATGTGGAAGTATATTTTATTGCCATATATATATGTTAATATTAAAAGGCTAACATCAAACGTTCTCATTATATGTGGAATAAAGACATGTGTGGATTGATGTGGAGTTGTGTGGATTGATGTGGAGTTGTGTGGCTTGATGTGGAAATATACTTCATTTCTACATGCATATGTTAATATTAAAAGGCTAACATCAAAGGTTCTCTTTTTTTGTAGATTAAAGACATGTTTAAAGATGTGGAGTTGTGTGGATTGATGTGGAAGTATATTTTATTGCCATATATATATGTTAATATTAAAAGGCTAACATCAAACGTTCTCATTATATGTGGAATAAAGACATGTGTGGATTGATGTGGAGTTGTGTGGATTGATGTGGAGTTGTGTGGCTTGATGTGGAAATATACTTCATTTGTATATGCATATGTTAATATTAAAAGGCTAACATCAAAGGTTCTCATTTTTTGTAGATTAAAGACATGTTTAAAGATGTGGAGTTGTGTGGATTGATGTGGAGTTGTGTGGATTGATGTGGAAATATATTTTATTTCCATATATATATGTTAATATTAAAAGGCTAACATCAAACGTTCTCATTATATGTGGAATAAAGACATGTGGATTGATGTGGAGTTGTGTGGATTGAAGTGGAATTTAGTGGACTGATGTGGAAATATATTTTATTTCTACATGCATATGTTAATATTAAATGACTAACATCAAAGGTTCTCATTTTACCGTTTCAAGTATGGAGAGTTCATTAGTTGTAGGATTTTATGTAGAGAAATATGTGGAAATTACATTTTTCAAATTAAGAAAACTGTGGATTGATGATGTGGAATACTCGCGGTCTAAAAAAAAACTAGTAGATTTATGTGGAATAATGTGTTATTTCGACACATTGATCTTATTGAAATGAAAATGTTAAAATGTCCACATTTTAACATTTCAAGTATGGGTACTTCGGTAATTGTTCTGCTGGAATGTCCAAAATATTGTCGTTGTATTATGGGAATAGTTTTTTTATTTTCAATTTTTTTAACATCCACAAACACAAACCCATACCCATACCCATTTACATGTAACATTTATGACAACTACGAAGCAATTCACATATTCAAAAATAGTTTATATATTTATTATATGTGGACTTATGTGAATTTCTGGGGAAAATAGCTAAAAAAGACGTATACATAATAAAAATTAAATAACCTACATAATTTTACAGTAAAGCATAATAATACTGTAAATTTCAGTACATTTTAGCTTGTTTATTCTTTCAGTAAAGCATATTAATACTGTTTGAAATCTGACACATACCACTATGATATATTCCATCACTCCTCCACCCGTGATACTTGTATCCCACATGGTTCCACTACAAATAAAAATGTACTTGTTGACCAATGAATGACCAATGAAACCCTCATTTCACACTTGGCTACTTTACTTAATTAAAGTTAACTTTCCAACTTTTTTTTATTACATTGTTTGTTATTTAAATTGTTCATAAATATGGTCATGTCACCTATCACACCTCCCATTTTCAGTATAATCTATTATGTGTACTCCTTATGTTTCATCCTGGGTTCCAAAGAACCACTTTGAGAGATGCGAGAATTCCATTTTTTGGACTCCTGAATTTGATAAGTCTATCGCAGAACAACTTTTGGTTGAGTGCAAGGAGGGTCGTTGGAAAAGTAGGCAGTATTGAAAATCTTCATGCAATCGAGCACGCGACTTTTTGTTTGAATTTGTCGTTTCCAACGCAAAAATTTACAGTGGATGAGGTTTTACAACGTGTGATCTCGTTCAAATCTCGGCATGATTGTTGGTTTATGATGATTAACACGAAGGGACCTTGTGTATGAGATCGCGATTTCACCGGAATTTCGGCTGCTGTTGATATTTGGGATTTTTGGTTGGATGTAAGATTTAAAATAATATATGCTTTTATTAGGGAATTATTTAATCAGGAAAACTTATTTTTGTATATATATTTTGACTAAATTTTATAGGTTGATGAAAAGGCAAATTCATATACCCAGTTCGAAGAGCCGTTGTGGGATATACTGCATCAACTATTTCCCAAGCCCTCTCTAGTACCAACACGGCAGAATTGGCTAAAAAGACGTGCAATGGATAATTCTGAGTCTCGGTAGTAGTTTTTAGTATTTTATATTTTGGTAATGAATTGTATTAATTTTTTGTTAAGATGGGTGAGGTGTGCTTAAAATAAATGTTTATTTTGTAATTAAGTGTACTAATAAGCCAAATAATTTCCTATTATACAAAAATTACAAAACATACAAAACAGTCCACATAACCTTAACAAATTCAAACAACATAAACCTTTTCAAACGATACAAACTACAACATTGTCGAATTGAAAGACCCTAACATAGGGGAAACTTCAAGCATACATAGCAACTACTTAAAAGATGCATCAATCCTAATAGGTCTAGTTGACAACCTACAACCCTAACTCTTCAATTATCATTCTCGTCCGAATTGATTGAAGGTCCTAACCATGTTCCAACTTGAAAGTCTAGATCTGGTTCAACGTCCACTTCCGGTTCGTCAAACAACCTGATTTCGGTTCGTGTACGGCGACGACCACGCACTGCTGAAGGTGAGACAACAGGACTATCTTGTATGTTCATTGCTTCCAAAATTTGTTGAGCCTCAACATATACACTCACATCTTCTGGAACATGCTCTCCTGGATGGGCAAACAACATGCGGAGCTTCACATACTCTGGCTCCCCTCGGTGGACGTATGCTCTTACAAGGACGTTCTCCTTTTCAGAAAAATATTTATTTTGTTTATACATAAAAATATAAGATGTATTAAAGGTAATACATAAAAGGTATTGCAAACCTACCCGGATCATTCGATGCCAAATTTGTTCAGAAGTGTTGATGATGTTTTGCTCACGGTCCCACCACACTCGTGGATGGTCGATCATTAACTTGAACACATCGTATCGGTTTTCGAGTTCACTACAACGTTCCATGCCATCTGCCCACGTGAGTCTCTTGTGGCAAATTTTGTTAACCTCTGCAATAGCACTTACACATGCATTAAAGTTTACTTGGCTTCTTCCATACCAACGCCGAAACATTTTTTCTACGATCAACGCATTGATGAAAATGTGATCCATTTCATAACTCCACTTCTCATTATACAGAAATGTTTCTTGTGGTGGGGTTTGTGTGAAATGGATGGAAGGCATGGTGCAAGCACAGTTTACTATGGTAGTAACCGTGTTTTTAGTGTATTGTGATGAAGTATAAGTATAAGGCATGAAAATTTGATTCCTATAAATTGCCTTTTTGACCAAGACAGGGGCTCTATTGCTTGAAATGACAATTCAAAGAAGAAAGTGGTTGTCTTTTACTTCTATTTTGTCCTTATTCATTCATGTTCAAGTATTTTAGTACACATATTCTATATATATTCTGTATTTTCCAAAATTACTCCCCCATCAATTCCAGGTATAAATGTTACTATTCATTACCCCACTATCAATATCATTTAATTCATCAATCTTTATTACTTCAATATTTTTACTTTATTTTATTTTTAATTATACAAATTTACTCAAATATGTAAAATATAAGTTATATTTAAAATTATTTTAATTGATTTTGTAGTCTGAATAATTTTTTTTAATTTTGTTTAACACTATTGAAATTTTTTCCACATTATTGTGACAAACTTGGCCAAGTGTAAGAAACGACGTCGTTTTATATATCATATTAACCACTTCCATTTTTCCTAGTTGGTGCGTTCAATTGAATGCTGGAAAAGTGATTTAGGGTAACAGATCCAAACAAAACAGTTGTAGAGTAACCCTTGATGGATTTATGGTATTTGTTCGCCAATCATTAAATTAGATATCGGTCACTTCCGCGAGTTTGCGAATTTACATCTTCCCCTTTACAACAACATCAGGTGATTGTTTCCAAATTATGACCGTTTTTTACGTACTTTGTGTCAATTATATATGTCATCTGGGTTTTTAGAGCTACAATTTTTGTGTACAGTTGAAGTCTTCGTTCAATTCCTTGGTTTAGTTTAGCGATAATTCAATTCATGATCTTGTGCATTTATTAGGTTTGTATATGGGTTGGGTTTATAATTTTAATAGCAATCTTGAATTACATGATTAAAGGTGTAGTATAGTTATACTATCCATGAAGCTAGTTTAATTTTAGGGACCCCAATGATCTAGGGTATAGTAGAATATTGTGTGATTCTTATATTGCTTTCTGGGTAGATGGGCATCGGTCCGGGGTCTGGTTGATATCCAATAAAAGTGAATGCTGCTGCAGAGATTGATCAAATATTATCGTTAATTAACGATGGGATGGATAAGGCGAATTTTGAAAAATTAGGGAAAGCTTGCTTCGGCCAGTTTTTAAAGCTACAAACTCAAAAATTCCAAGGAAATCTACACCTTCACCTCCTCTTGAACCAAGTCAAGAATGTTAATGGAAACAGTATCATTTTCAACTTGTTTGGAAAAAGGGCAGAATTTGGTCCTCGGGAGTTCTCTCTAATCACAGGATTGAAATTTGGTCACTATCCACCTAAACCCACCAGTTCCAATTTCTTCTCAAGGATGTTTCCTTCAAAGCATTCCCTGTATCTAAATGATATAATTTCATCATTCGGGTGCCCAAAAGCTAAACCTAAAGACAGAAGGCGATTGACAATGTTGTTAATACTATATGGTATTTTACTTGTCACCCACGATAGGAATGAGCTTGATGTTACATATGTTCACCTACTTGATAATTTTGACGAATTCAACTATTTTCCATGGGGACGAGTTGCATTAGGTGTTGTTGTGGACACATTCAGACGGTTTCAAGACACAATAGGACTTGTGGAAGAGGCAAGTTTCGAGTGCGATGGATTCGCTCACGTTCTGCAATTCTGGGCATACGAAGCTATCCCTCGTGTTTCATCATTTTGTGCATTTCCAGTTATCGATGGCAAGACGCGCATGCCTCGGATGCTCAGGTGGACCTCTCCAGATAAACCTACATTCAAAATGTTGAGTAAGAAAGTTTTCAACACTTCCGATGCCGGGGACTTAATATGTGAAGATGTGAGTATGTTATTCATTAAAATATTTGTTTATTTGTCAGTAGTTTCATAAGTGTACATGTGATAAAACCGATATAATTCTGTTTTGTCTTTTTTGTCTGAAGAAATCTCAACCCGGGAGGTTAGAACCCAGTGAGGCTGAACTGTGTTCCCATTACTATAAATTAGCTGTTGATTGGGAGAAGAGGATTCTTATTGATTCCCCGCCTCCGCATCATATAGTGGGAGTACACCCGTACATCCTCGGTCATACAAGTATGTCGAAAGATAAACGAAAGTTGGCTGAATTGGGGTCCCCTGAAGTCCCGACTAAATCTGTTTTAACACAGTGTGTCCAAGATGGCTTTGAAAGAATGGAAAAGAGGCACAAACTTCTACAGACACAGTTGGAAGAGGCTAACAAAAGGAATGATGAAATGTTGACTGTATTGAAGACCATAACTGAACATTTGGGTTGCAAAGACATCAAAAACAGTAGTTTGACAAGATCTCCGGGAACTACTGAGGAGAGTTATAAGTTGTTGTTTAAACTTGTTATACGTTGTTTATACAGTAGAAAATATTATGAATCAAACGTTTATTGAGATCTCTTGATTTCGGTGCAGGGTATAGGGATAAATAAAGAGACAGATTCAAGCTGCAATTCTTTGGAAACGGAACATGACCACACAAAGGTTTGCCACATGATCTAAATATGTTCTTTTTTTTTAAGTTCAATTTGATTATTTGTTAATATGTATACCATATAAAAAATTTTGTGCAGCACCACTTCGAGGTAGGGAATACGTCCATTGATAAGGAGTTCATAAAATAATATCCTCACCAACACTGCTTGGTGTTATTTTATCATATATGTTGCTTGTTGCCTTGCAATATTTGAGGTTATTTGTAGTTTGTATGACTTAAAGGACAATAAGTCAATAAGATGTAAGACATTCAATTTATTTTTTTCATGTTGGTTTATGGGGAGCTTCAAACTATAACCAAAGTTTTGGCCGGCAAAATTGGAGTTTCTGAAAAAGGAATGTTTTTTGGAATGATGAAGAGAATCGATTCACTCATTTTTGAAAATGAAGATCTTGCAAAACGGGAACAAAAGGCAAGAGAAGTTGTTGAAATCTTGGAGGCCCTAATCAAAGATCAAGCACACCAAATTGTCTCCCACGAAAGACAAATTGCTAAACTGCAGAAGCAAAAAAAAATGGATCCTCATTATCATAGCTATGTGTTTGTGCTTTATAAGGTTTCGCTATTAGTGTTATTTCATTTCTTATTGTTGAAACAAAACAGTTGCAAAGTATGACGTATCCCAGTTTTTTATGATGAGATTTGTTATTTTTATCTTGTAACACAATTTGTAAATATATTTAATTAAATTTTGAAGTTGTGTCAGTATGTTTGTTTGTATTATCTTGGCCTCTTTTGACTGACAGAAGTAGATATGTCTTTGACCAAAATAATGGAGAAGTGACCACAACAGATTTACCCATTAACATTCGGCCATTTTCCTGTTATTATTTCCCCCAACTTAGTCATTCCAAAAAAAATCACAAACCAATGGGTGATTCATCAAGTAACCCACAAGATAGGTTTTTGTATGGGTCGGGTCGTTGGAATAGGCTTGTCGCTGAGGTTATGGTTGATTTTTTGGTGACTGAGAAAGAGGAAGGATGTTGGAATCCCAAATCATCCAACGAACAATGCATTGCGAATTTGCAAAATCATATAAACTCCACTTTCTCATTCGATTATACTCGCGGGGGTATAATTGCATGCATTGATGAACTCAAGAGACGATGGACTCTTTTTGGTTCAATCCTTAACATTTTTTATGTTCATTGGGACAGAGTGACGAACAGGATGTATGTGCCCCATGATCTATGGTAGAGAATACTTCAGGTAACAAATCTACAGATTGGAGAGAGGAAATATGTCTTTCACCTAATTTAAATATTACTTGTACTCTTGTATTTTCTAATGTCTTTGGTTTTGCAAATTTAGAAAAATATTTTCGCAGAGGCATACACACACGAAGGGGACCCATTGTATCTACGGCTGTACAAAATTTTCAACGCAATAGAACGAGGACCAGATGACCCAGATGATGATGAGTTTTTCCCTGCCACCTACTGTGATTATGATGAGAGAAATGTCCCTGAATTGATTCAACAAGACCCAGATGAGGAACTAGACTATCCAGGTGATATAAGCTTTAGTTCGGGAGAGTCTGGAAGTGACTGATAAGTACATCTAAATCTATCGCATTATATTTGTTATGTTGTTGGTTAGAAATGCTTATTAGTATTTTATTAGTGGTTTGTTGTGTTATTTATGCAATTTGTGGTGTAACTTAATTCGACTACTTATATGTACTGGTAATCTAGATCCTTGTGTGGAATAGTTGTGTGGATACTTGTGTGGAATGCTTGTGTGGTGGAATACTCATGTGGTATAGTTGTGTTGTGGAATACTTGTGTGGTGGAATAGTTGTGGAAATACTCATGTGGTATACTTGTGTGGTGGAATACTTGTGTGGTGGAATACTCATGTGGTATAGTTGTGTGGTGGAATACTTGTGGAAATACTCATGTGGTATAGTTGTGTGGTGGAATACTTGTGGAAATACTCATGTGGTATAGTTGTGTGGTGGAATACTTGTGTGGTGGAATACTTATGTGGTATAGTTTTGTGGTGGAATACTTGTGTGGTGGAATAGTTGTGTGGTGGAATACTCATGTGGTATAGTTGTGTGGTGGAATACTTGTCTGTAATACTTTTGGCAATACTCATCTATATATATATAATAACAGCAAAGTCTGCTAAAAATAACATTCACATTTTCCCGCCAATTATATTTAATATTTCATTCAACTTTATTTATTAATCAAATACAAATTTATTATTCATTCAAATAAAAAATTCTTGGGTCCAAATTAATGGTTGAATTAAATTGAAATTCAATTATATTTGACTATATATATTTTCCTATTGTATTCTATAAAATTTACTTAGTTAATTGAAATTCGTGTATATTTTTTATAATTATTCCGTGTTCGAGTACTATCCTCAAAGAAACTTAATGATGTTTCTTAAAAATTGGTTAAATGAATTAAATATTTTGAATTTAATTTGTATTGAAACTACTTTTCTCATAAATAATTAAAATTATTGTATGTTGTCGCAAACCATAAATGAGTTAAATTTTGTATTTGTGATCAAGGTGATCACAATAGTAGAAAACAGTGCAATTTAAAAAAAATAAAAATTGTATAACTTTATTTACAAAATTGGTATGACACGGTCTTATACATAATAAATTTCTTTCATTTATATTATGTGACCAATGAATATGGTGGGTTTTAAATTTAAATACTTTTTTCAAGAGGAGTATGATCCAAATATTCAAGTGAAGCATTCTCTAATTAATGTATGAAACCATCTTACATAAGAGTATTTCTTATATTTTTTATGTACATTACAAGAACAATTTTTATACTCCCTCCATTTCAAAATAAAGTCCTTTTGTCATTTTGTATTTTTTGCAAAATAAATACTCCCTCCGCCCCTCTATTATGTTCCCCTCACTTTTGGGCACAATATTTAAGATGAATGTTAAAATATAGATATAGTACAAGTGATGTGATGGAGAGAGAAGAGAATAAAGTGGAATGTGGTTAAATGAGTGGATGTAAATAAAATAGATGAATATAATATTATTATTTAATTTCCAAATAAGGTATGGGAAGTTTATAGTGGGACGGACCAAAATGGCAAAAGGGGAACATAATAGAGGGACGGAGGGAGTATCATTTTAGCATTTGAAACATTTTTCAATGCATATACTTGTACGATGGAGAAATACGAAAATAGACATTTACAAAATACGGATGCCTAAAACATAAACATTGTAAACCAGTACATATGTCTCACAAAATAAAAACAGAAATTCTTCAGTTCTTGATGAATAAAATGCAATCAAACCTATAATCATTAAGCCTAGACGACCTAAACCCATATCTACGGTGAACTGAGAGGGGATCAACACCATTAACGTTTGTGTGGAGGCTTCCACAAATCTTCAAGCTTTTAAGGTTCGGCAGATTGATGAATAGCCGTTCCAACATGCTCCTTCTACACTATTCAACGTTGATGGCGATGTTTTCAACCCCCGGCATAGACTCCACAATCGCCTCCACAAATAATGAACCGTCATCGTCGTCGTCGGAAGCCTCAGCATCAACATCGTCATAGTAAGTCACAATTTCGAAAGTCTTTAGCATTGGGCAAGCTATGCCAATGGCACGAACATTTTCAGGAGTGAATCCGGGAGCCGAGACAAACCTGAGTTCAAGCTCTTTCAAATCTACCATCCTTGAAAGAGCAGAAACTAATTCACGAGGGGTCAGTCCGGCAAAAGGATTTATGACAGTAAGCCGTTGAAGGTTAGGAGCCCTATTCGATGAGAAAGAATGTGTTAATTTTTCAAAGCAATGGAACAGGGCAAAATACATTGAACAAGTACTACGATCACGAATGGAACAGGACACAAGGACATAATAAATTGAAAAATAATGTGTTAAATTACATTGTAGTAGTAGAATGAGACCATGCTTACAGAGATTAATTACATAAATTTACTTAGAATGGCATATCAACATTTTGGGCAAGTAAGGAGGGCCAAAACAACTTTACTCATAACCCATATGGCCTAACTTACAGAGATTAATTTCACATCAAAACAGGACACCTTCTTTCGAGACAACGCTTACATAGATTAATTTCAGGGCAGGGCAGGGCAGGGCATATTCTTGTCTATTTCAGATTACATAGATTAATCTCAAAGACATTATCAACAAGTTGGAGAGCTTCGTCGAAACAGGGCAGGACATATTCTTGTCTATTTCAGATCACTCCTAATTAAATCACGACAATGAACGGCATGTTTCAAATGTCACATATTTTTCACAACATCAAATGCTAAATGAATAATGATCTAACCCTAAATAAACATATACGTCCATAATCATCATTTCAATACATCAAACTACAATAAAGCCAATTTGAGTGGATATGAAAATGATAAAATGAACACTTTCTAAAAAATTTACCATCTCCCAAGATAGGCCAACAACGAATCATCCCCAAGTCGTTCGATCTTGAATGACTTAAGTTCACCGTCTGAAAGATCAATAGCGTTGCGAGCCATTATGTCGTAACAAAAATTAAACTCCGAATTGGACCAATTAGTGAAAGATACGTCTCTCCACAATGTAGATTGGTTAGCAGCGTCCATCCATCTCCGACATGTCGGGCGAACGGAAAACATAATTTCCTCACTCGTAAGACGACTGAAGATATTATAAAAGACATAGTCGGGAAGATGGTTCCAAAGGTCAAAACGACGACGGGAGTTTGAGGAAGGGGAAGACATTTTTGCTCGAAAAAGTGTTGAGTGAATGAGTAAGATTCTAGAAAAGAGTGGGGATTATATATTGGCTGAAAGGGTCTGATGATGGATTGCACTGGATACGAAGCGTCTTCTCCCTTCAAAACAGAGAAATATGATTAACCGTCTAATCAACTTTCATAGCCGGTAATAACAGTCGTGTTTTTTCGAGTTTTATACGAATATATTTATTAATTAAATTGGTTTATTTACTTTTTAATGAAAGGGCCAAATTCATATGATTAGTTTTTTTACAGTGTCAAAATCAAGTATCCCCGCCATTTCTCTTGTGCGTCTTTAATTAATGTCCTAAACTAAATATTGAAAAAGTGGATAATGTTTAAACTGAAAAAGTGTTAGTTTATATATATTCTCTATACAAAAATAAATGATGCTGCTGAAAATTGACTCAAAATCTATTTTACTTTGTAATAATCTAACCCTAGTTGTTGTGACTCGAAATAAATGCTTACCTTCATTAAAAAAAAAGTGTATAACACTTTTTAAATCCATCGACCTTAAAAGAAATTGGTAATAACGATAAATATCAGTATGTAATATCAATTTCAATTGTACTTTTGTAAAAATTGAGCATAATATTTGTAAAATATCGAAAAAAAAGTATCCATCGATATTTCCACAATATTTCTACCAATACTGATATTTTGAACTTTACCTTGGTTAAACTAGAAGAATTTATTTATGCTATTCAAAATTTTAATTTTTTGATAGAACCAATCTATTTAGAAAAACACCTAATTCCACTTGATTCCACACAATACCCACCCCACCAACTAACTTTATATACCGGGAAATGTGATCATAATGGCATAGCCACCACCCTACATCTATAGGTGTACTTGACATATTTTTACCAACACTTTACTCAAGCATTTTTTTATAATTATTCGAAAACTCAAAACACAATCCCATTTGTTGTTAACTTATTAAAAAGGGTTATTTAAGGAAGGGGTAAATGGAGGGTAAGATTTAGGGACTTTGATTTTGTAGTTATTTAGCTTTAGCCGATGGATCTTCTTTATATATTGAAGACCAATTTCAATTTTAATTACACAATAAAATCAATTTTGTTTTTAAAATTTATTTTAAAAGGCTAATATCTAATAAGAATTACCGGAATTTTTTTGGAAGGAATGAGCCTAGCCTAAACCCCGCTCAACTTTAAAAAAAAAAAATTAAATTTTCTCACCAAAAACATTAGTTTTGATTCTTAATCTCATTATCCAATTCTATACCTCTCTAAACCCTAAACATACCCCTAAAAATAAAAGAACGTTAAACTTTTTTATTAATATCACTCCCAAATGAACTTATATTTAACATATTTTTTTAGATTAACTAGTATATCACCCCGTGCGTTTGCACGGTTTGTAAATATACAATAAATAAAGTATAAAAAACTATTACACCATGTGTATTGTTTATTTTTCATTTTCGAAATTTTTATATATATATATATATCACTATTATTATTTTTTTTCTCTTTTGATGTGATGCTCAATTTTTTATTTTTTTATTTTCTACCAATTAAAATAAAGATCATTTGAACTCTAAATTTAGTTTAGGCATTTTTTAAATAAAGATCATTGAACTCTAAAGATTGTGGAATACTTATGTGGAATAGTTGTGGAAATACTGATGTAGTATAATTGTGTGGATAAATGTGTGGAATACTTGTGGAAGTACTTATGTGGTATAATTGTGTGGATAATTGTGTGGAATACGTGTGGAAATCATTGTGGAAGTACTCATGTGGTATAATTGTGTGGAATACTTGTGGAAATCATTGTGGAAGTACTCATGTAGTATAATTGTGTGGAATACTTGTGTGGATACTTATGGAAATGAATGAGGAAACACTGATGTGGTATGTGTGTGTGGTATGCTCGTGTGGAATACTTGTGTGGTATAAATGTGTTAGCCTTTTTGTTTTGGGTAGGTACATTCAACTAAACATATACTTGTACGAGAAAATAGACATTTTGTAAAAGTGAGCATAATATTTGTAAAATATCAAGAAAATATCGGTCATTTCTATAAATATCCATTAATATCACAAATGTAAAATTTGCTCTATTTTTATTGTTAAACTTATTCATTATAAGTTTGTTATACGAGTATTAGATTTTCATAATTTTTTAAATTTACAGATATCGATATTCAATATTGAAGTATCCATTGATATTTCCACCAAATTCAAGGTCTCAATATTTCTACCAATACCGATATTTTCAACCTTGGTTATACTAGAAGAATTTATTTTTGCTATACAAAATTTAAATTTTTTGATATAACAAATCTATTTAGGAAAACACCTAACTCCACTTGATTCCACACAATACCCACCCCCCCTCCCCAACTAACTTTATATACCGGGAAATGTGATCATCATGACATAGCCACCACCCTACATCTATAGGTGTACATGACAACATGACATATTTTTACCAACTCTTTACTCAAGTATTTTTTATTATTATTCCAAAACCCAAGACACTATACCATTTGTTGTTAACATATTAAAAAGGGTTATTTAAGGAAGGGGTTAATGGAGGGAAAGATTTAGGGACTTTGATTTTGAATGTATTTAGCTTTCGCCGAGGGATCTGCTTTAATGGTCCATTCAATTTTGTATTAATGTGATAATTAAATAAAAAAAATTATACTCTCTCCATTTCAAAATAGAGTACAATTTTTTTTAGCTCTTGGTATTTTTTGCAAAATACATGTCTTTTTAGCATTCGAAACACTTTTCAATGCACATATAAAGTAGCTTATAGATTGTTTTGAACCAATTAAATCAAATTTTTTCAAGAGTAATAGCTTTTGTAAAATTAATGAAGAAAATTACAATAAATAAAAAAAAATACAACGATAAAATAGAACTTGGGGTTAATATTAATATCAAAATTTCCCTTGCAGTCCAATAAATAAAAACTACAATTAATCGGGAAATACTTAGGATTCCCATCTTGAACGGAAAAGTTTGGCCTCGCGTACGTAATCGCGTGTCACCATATCCAGTTTCCGTTTGTATTCGGTAATGTCGTCCTCTATACTCCCGATCATTTCGTCTGAAACATAGCCTCTTATACAGTCAATCTTCTTCCGATTTTTCTCAAGCAAATGGCTAAACACCATCACCCGGTCATTAAATAAACTCAAATTAATCTCTTCAATCTCCCGCATCGTACGAGCCGCCTACAATAAATTTTTGATGATGAGATTTCACATATACGGAGACACCAAACATATATACCCAAAACTATTGGTTTGTAAACCCTAAAGAAAAAAAAGGAAAATCTCAAAAAAATTTATACCTCGTCAATTTTTTGCTGGCAGACAACGCCTAAATCTTGTAGTCGGGCAAACTTCCGATTCTGCTGATGAGTTAGCTCTATCATGTATGTATCTTCCATTTGTTGTAGTTGAATGAGAGAAGAGGGCAAATTACAGATGAGATTAGATTAGATGGATGAAAAATAAGTAACCAATCGTTGGATATTTAAAGACCAGGTTCCCTGTTGGCGTGGCGAAGGGTTGCGTCCTTTTAATCTCCCAAGAATGATAAGAGGGGTGCTTTTTAATTTTCCGAAAAATAGTTGAGACAAAAGGTGGATTTTATGTAGATTGAGTACGTGGGATTTAGTTTGGGGATTGTGGAGGAATATTGATGTTGAGGAGTGGTTGGTCAATGGTAGTGGGAAACCCTAAACAAATAAAATTCGAATATTGACTGATTATTTGCCCAATATTAGTTTGTGTTAATGTTATGTTAAAATAATTATAATTAAAGCAATGCTGATCAGTTCAAAAATTAATTTAATTTTTTTTTAGCTTTTGATTACATACGTTTAAATAAAGTATCATTAATCTCATCAGGAGTAATGATACTCCCGATTAAATTAATGATACTCCTGATTAAATTAATGATACTTTAAAATTGTTTCATGATAAGATTATCATGAACTATTTTCATATAATACTTTGCCTTCATTTTTAAAGTGTCTCAAATTAGAGCAAGTCACATTTTTTTTTATTTTTCCCCCAGTTTAGGCCTTCTTCTACATTTTTGTGTCTCAATTTAAGACCTAACAAACAATAATTTCTTTAAATTAAATTAATTCAATATGGAAAACAAAATAGAGACGTTCGTCAAAACATGTTTCAGGTTCATCATTATTTTTATTAATTATTTATAGAAATTTTTATTTGTTGGGGTCTTAAATTGTGAATAATATAACTAAATTTTAGATCTATAGACCAATTAAAATAAAGATCATTGAACTCTAAATTTAGTTTAGGCAATATTAATTATATATGTGTACATTTGTATAATACATACATCATCCACGTGAATAACTCAACATCTCAGACTTTAAGAATGCACATTTTTTATAAGTTTTTATAAACTTTTTTTTCTTAATAGTACATTCATTTTTTATATAGAACAATAAATAGAAGATAAAAAAAATTTGCTAAACTGATGAAAATTTTACACAGAGACTTTAAAAATAATAGAATTTATTTTTCTAGTATGTGTTAAATAATATTTATTATATTAATTAATAAGTAATTTAGTATATCATGATAAAAATATTAGTAGTTTTTTTGTGTTAAAAGAAATTCTTTCTATTTTTAGTAGTTAACTTTTGTTATTATATTACTATAGATATGTGTCTAGTCAAAAAATTACATATTGATCAAAGACCACACCCATATTTACAAAACAACTTGTATTAATAAAAAGCATAGCATGATTGTTTACAAATTACACTCCATGCATCCCTACTCGAAACTCTCAAGATATGGGAAAACAGAGGATGGAACATTAACTATTGGTTGGTCATCAATTTTAATTACACAAGAAAATCAATTTTGTTTTTAAAATTTATTTTAAAAGGCTAATATCTAATAAGACTTACCGGAATTTTTTTGGAAGGAATGAGCCTAGCCTAAACCCCGCTCCACTTTAAAAAAAAATTAAATTTTTCCACCAAAAACATTAGTTTTGATTCTTAATCTCATTATCCAATTCTAGACCTCTCTAAACCCTAAACATACCCCTAAAAATAAAAGAACGTTAAACTTTTTGATTAATCTCACTCCCAAATGAACTTATATTTAACATATTTTTTTAGATTAACTAGTATATCACCCCGTGAATAACTCAACAACTAAGACTTTAAGAACACACATTTTTTTAAAATTTTGTTTAAACTTATTTTTCTTAAATATTTTGAGAAAGTAAATAATTAGAATTAGTAGATTAATTTTTTTTATAGAACAATAAATAGAAGATTCAAAATTTTACATTTCCAAATGAAAAGTCTTTAAAAATCATAGCATTTATTTTTCTAGTATGTGTTAAATAATATTTACTATATTAATTAATAAGTAATTTATATATTGGACACAACCTAAAATATTGAGTCCGTTTCAATCTTAAAAAATTACATATTGATCAAAGACAACACCCATATTTGCAAAACAACTTGTATTAATAAAAAGCATAGCATGATTGTTTAGAAACTAAACCCAGAATAAAATTACACGAATAAAATTACTACTATGCATCGCTACTCGAAGCTCTCAATATATGGGAAAACAGAGGATGGAACATTAACTATTGGTTGGTCATCAATAAAGAAGAACCTCCCCTGCAAGATATCCTAGTAGCCAAAAGTGCCAATAGGATTTAACCTAAACACAATCTTGTTTAGTCGTGGCTCCACAAGATAGAGCGGCTGTAAGTTAATATAGCGCGGTATGAAAATGGGTACATCTAGGGTAACTTTATATCTTGTCCAGGAATTAGGAAAGTGGTAATTTTCCAGAATCCAAACATCACAGGTTCGTTAGGAGTGTAGAGCCACCTGGACAAAACCAATTTTTTATTGTTTAAAGAGGATAAATTGTAATACAAATTGCTCTGGGAGATGCACTCAGGTACAGTGATGAGCGAGAATTGTTGGTGCTCCAAATTAAAAACTGATAGGTATCGAGAATAAACCTCCAGTGTAGACATCCATTGGCATAGACACTATTTCCTGACATGAGACTTTCGTGAGGATGCTGACCAAGATCCATCCACTGAGAGGCATTACTACAGAATATCTTGACCTCTGAGAGCCAAATACTACTGAGGAACAGAGAGATCCGGAGGATATGATAATCGTCATTCCTCTCATTGTAGCCCAACCCAAATAGTGTGCGTGCACCATTCACCAGGGCAGGGAAATTGATTGGTTCAGGAGGCACATAAGTATGCATCCCTGTAGTTGGATTGAGTAGGAAAAAAACAGAATCCCCGCCGCACACCAAAACTAGACCGTTGCACGAACCAAGGTATTCAAAATCTCTATAACCCCGAACGAGACGCCTCAATACAGGACCACCATGGACTGGTGGTTCGTATTGGAATGACATGAAATGATCCTCTTCTTGAAAGAGTATGCGGACTTTATTCTGGAGCCTCATTTGGGCTCTGTGCCTTTTCACAAAAGTGAGATCTGATATTATACGAAACCACTCCTTAGACAGGATCTTACACCTAACAACGGGCTTAGAAGGCAACCTAACAAATATTTCTCCTATGATTTCAGGGGGAAGATGAACAGTTATTTCCATTTTGATGATCTTTTACTGGACAAATTTTTCACTGGAAAAGGTAGAGTTTCTAGTATGACATTTGGGTGATTAAATAACCATAGGGTCTAATTGGAGTCGAATTGGGAACGGGTCAATCAATGCGCCGCTTGGATTGGACTGAGATTGGGCACGGCTGAAGGCGCCGCTTCGATTGGACTGGGATTGGTTTCAGTTGTCAGAATTTGCTTTTGGGGGAATAGGTGTTGGCGCCATTTATAAGAAATTGGCGCCACACTGTGATTTTTTAGTAATTTCTTTTTTCTGGCCCTAATTTTATAATAATTGGGATTATTCGGGTTTAGTTTGAAAACGAAGGTATTAACTGCCGCTATGAAGAATAGTATGGACTTGTGTGGAATAGTGTGGTATAAATGTGAAATAATGTATATTGGGTTTACAAATTAACAACCGATGTGTAGAATAGTGTGGACTGTGTGTAATAGTGTGGTATAAATGTGAAATAATGTATATTGGGTTTACAAAATTAACTACCGCTATGTAGAATAGTGTGGACTGTGTGGAATAGTGTGGTCTAAATGTGGAATAATGTATATTGGGTTGCAATAAAACTATCGCTATGTGGAATAGTGTGGACTGGTGTGGAATAGAATAGTGTGGTCTAAATGTGGAATAATGTGGTATAAATGTGAAATAATGTATATAGGGTTTACAAGTGTGGAATAGTGTGGTCTAAATGTGGAATAATGTGTATTGAGTTGCAATAAAACTACCGCTATGTGGAATAGTGTGGACTGGTGTGGAATAGAATAGTGTGGTCTAAATGTGGAATAATGTAGTATAAATGTGAAATAATGTATATAGGGGTTTACAAGTGTGGAATAGTGTGGTCTAAATGTGGAATAATGTGTATTGGGTTGCAATAAAACTACCGCTATGTGGAATAGTGTGGACTGGTGTGGAATAGAATAGTGTGGTCTAAATGTGGAATAATGTGGTATAAATGTGAAATAATGTATATAGGGTTTACAAGTGTGGAATAGTGTGGTCTAAATGTGGAATAATGTGTATTGGGTTGCAATAAAACTACCGCTATGTGGAATAGTGTGGACTGGTGTGGAATAGAATAGTGTGGTCTAAACTCCCAAGAATGTGTATTAAATTGAAATACAGTAAAATAATGTGGACATGAAGTTTTTATAAACATAGTGTGGTCTAAATGTGGAATAATGTGTGGTCTAAACATAGTGTGGTCTAAATATTCCAGGAGGAGAAAATAATTAATAATTGTATTCCACACACTTAACAACCCACTCCACTAGACTCCGACACATTGCACATGAACTACATTGTTTCCACCACCCAAAAAATTAAACACAGTTAATAATAAAGGAACATGCATCTACAAGTTGGAATACGCCACATTCCATTACAGTCCACAAACTTAACAATACACTCCACTACACTCCGTCTCATTCCACATCAACTAAGTAGTTACCACCACTTAAAAAAACTAAGACAAATAATAATGAAATTAACGTATATATACAAGCTAGAATATGCCACATCCCATTCACATTACAAAACTTCTCAAACTATTACAAAATATACCAAATAGCAGAATACAGATCATTAATTAATATTCCAAAGTTGAATGTTAGTACATTAGGAATGACTCCTTTGAGGAGGACGACAGGATGACTCTGGTTCATCCAATGAATGTTGACTTTTTCCAGAATTTAAAGGCATGAACACATGGCAGGTTGCTTGATTGTGGTCAAACCCATGGCAGCGTGCGCATTGCTGTCTCTTGCGCTTCTTCTTAGGCTTCAGTTCTAATTTGGCTTTCTTCCTGCTCATCCTTGGCCGACCAGCTTGCCTGTGTATAGGTGGTGGATTGCATACAACATCTTTCGTATTTTCAGAAACACACCAGTTTTTCGGATCGGGTACGGGCATTACTGAACCAGCCCACATTCGTCGCACACTATCAGATGTGTAGCAAATATCGACATACCTACTCACTTTCAAATTACGCTTCCTGTAAAAACACCAATAAAGCAAGCAATGAGCATACTAATCACATGTCAACATTATTAACGAACCAATAAACATACTAATCGCAAATATCAGCAAAATAAAACTGTACGACAAATATACATCGTACCTGATGGCAGCGTGTGCATGAACGCATGGAATACCTTCTTTTTCAAACTGAAAGCATGAGCAGGTACGCTTATCCAAGTCGACCATGTAACTGATGTTTTCCCTGGACACTGTAAACTGATATGCAGTCACCTGCTCGACGCTGTGTGAATCGACCATTATTTGTTGCCTAGAAAGGATATCGGATACACGCGAGCAAAGGTAACCAGACTCTGAACCTAGCTCAGTACTCCTTTCGTTGAACCAATCTTGCATAACATGTCTAATTGCTTCTAAAACATAGACAACTGGCTTATCACGTGCCCAAAGAATTCGACTGTTCCAAGACTCTGCACAGTTTGACGTCATGAACTCATACCGACGAGTTTTGCAGTGAACTCGTGACCAGTGATCAAACCCTTTACTTCGTAGAGATTCACCCAGTTTACCTCCAGAAACACTATCAAGAACACTCATGCATCTACATATGATTCCAAATTATTTAAATTAAAACACAAGAGTAAGAACTCAAAAACATGTTATGCAAAAATAACTAAAGGATAAAGAATTTACAATTTAGATGAACCTATTGAATTCATCAGGAATATAGGTATGTGCTGCTGATGAGAAACAATCTGCCACAGTCTTCCCGTATTTAGCATATTTCTTGGTTAGATGGAAAAAACACAAACCATGAGCTACACCCGGAAAAACAGTCTCAACAGCATGCATTATGCTCAAGTGTTGGTCAGACACAATCAAAAGACCTGGATGTGAACCAAAGGCTTCTCTTAATCGATGAAGGAACCACGTCCATGACTCATTGTTTTCTACAGCACCAATGCCCATTGCCAGGGGAAACACTCGATGGTTCACATCTTGGGTAACAGCAACAAATACAATACCCTTGTATTTTCCCTTCAAGCGAGTTCCATCGACAACTATAACAGGCCTTGCATGTTTAAAACCATCGATTGAAGCATAAAGCGCAAAAAACATATTTGAACCTACCGTCATGTTCCCTTAAAAGCTTCATTTGAGATCCGTGATTTGCAGTACCTAGCATTTCCAGGTAAGAAGGAAGCATCTTAAGTGACTCGAGATGATTTTCATATATTATGTCGGCCATGCGATGCTTCGACCTAAAGGATTGGCCATACAACACATCCATCCCATACATTTTACTCAACTCTGTTTGGATACTCTTGGGTGTGTAGGCATCCTCCCTGTCCTTCTGTTTGTTAGCAAATATGGACCCAAGCACTTTTGAAGGGAGCCTTCTTGGTCGATTGCGATCGGGATCAAAACGACATGTGTGACTTTTACAAAGGCTGAACCCCCATACCCATTTCGTGGACCTTGCATTGATTGCAAAGGAACAGTCCGAATTAGGACAGACCGCACCCCATCTCTCAGTACACGACCGTGCAATACGAAACTCTAAGTGATTGTTAAGATGGTGGAGACCAACAGAGTGAACCATTTCTGCTTTGGACAAAAATACGTCTTTTGTGGATAACTGTCCAGGAACGTGCTTTTGGAAGGTTGGTGGGGAATGTACTTCCTGGGGATGTAAATTTTTGGGGATAAGTGGGAGGAACCAAGGATCAGGAATAGGCAGATTAGGTACTGGATGGGTGGGTACTGGGGGTGGGCAGTCATCTTCATCCTCTGATTCATAGGAGTATGAAGATTCAGAACAGTGGGGACTACATAACTCTTTGTCACTATCTATAGCCACATGATGATCAGGAATATTTGGGGGAAAACTAAAATTATTAGAAGCTAAATCCTCCAAACCATTCATATCTTTTTTTTTAACAGATGAACTTGTCGTGCCCTGCTCACCTAAATCTTCACAAATGGGGATTTCAAATGACTCACTGCACACATAAACCTCGGGGGCATCTGAACAAGTAAGAAACGACTCGACATCATCATCGTTCTTAATCTCAACAAAAATATTTTTAACCTTTGATGGAGATCCGAATTTTGCAAGTTCGAAAAATGTATAATATTTCCCGCAGCTAGTTGGACCACAGAATTCAAGAACAAGTCTACTAAAGTTACTGAGCTTCATCTTCTGCTCAAATATCCGAACAGCACCAAAACTACCACCAACATATTTCGAATCTTCAAAAAATCCATTATAATGTACACCCAAAAATTTCCTTGTCTTCTTCATATCTATTCATGTAAAACAATGAAGATATAAATTAATGCTACAAACTTAAGTTACAGTAAAACAGGGAAGCAACACAGGGGTAGTTAAATACCGTGTAAAATAACAATTACAAGAACTCCGGAAGCAAAACAGGGGTAGTTAAATACCGTGTAAAATAAGTGACCAGACTTAAATTCAACGCGCAAATAACAAGGAATAACAAGAAGAAAACCAATCAATGTACATGGTTAGCGAAAGAAATTTGAGAAAAAACAAGAGCCCGAAAACGGAGAGTCGAAAAAAATAGAATACATACCTTCAAATTCACGAAAGCTTTCAACTTGAAGTTAACCGTAACAATTTGCGTAAGCTTTCAACAAAACACGTTTTCTGTTTTCACATTCGAAAACAAACCCATCTCCAATTCGATTGATTGCTTTCAAAAGCCAACTACAACCCACCCACATTTTACCGTTAACAATGGTGGAAATTGCACCCAGCTCCAATTCGATTGATTGCTTTCAAAACCCACCTACAACCCACCTACGTTGTCCGTTAAGAATGGGGAAAATTGCATTTGAGGGGGAAGTTGGATGAAAAGATCGAATTTTGCAACAATTGAGGAGGGAAATTGAAATTAAATTGATTGATGCAAAAAAAAATTTCTACCCAATCGGTCAGCTTAGGGCAGGGGATTCAAAGGGAATAAAATGTTTCTTTTAGGGGTCAAAATGTAATTATACCCTTGAAATGGTTAGAAAAGAAATTGGAAATGTCAAAATGGTTAAAAAAGAATTTTTTCAAATGAGTAGGTCATTTTTGATATATTACATATACACCATGGCTAAAAAAGAATTTGCCCCTAAATCAAATTAGTTATTTTGAATGTTGTAAAGCATGTGTTTCTGATTTTAATATAGAGTGAAAAATCTCTATCTCTAACTAATAAGACATCTGAATTATGAATATGATAGATATATTGCCTTATTTTAGGGGACTATAGATTGTACTTTCGATGAGTTTCGTTCATTTTGGGCCGGCTTTCATTGCTTATTAATTTGGGCTTCTTTCTTATTGCTTCACTTTTTAAACACATTGGGCTTGCTACCTTAACCTTTAGGGCTTGGAGTATTTTGCACTATTTTTGTAAATATACCACCCTCAATTCCTAAAATACTCTCCCTATCATATAACTTTTCATCATCTTCTTACTTGTCAGTTTTTTTCAAACTCCACCGTACAGCGCCTTCACCAGCTCCAACCCCCTCCCCTTCTTGTCATCCGATGTCACCTTCCTTTATCATGGATAGAGGTAGTTAGCTAATGTTTTAGAGTTTTTTTTTTTTTTTTTTTTTTTTTTTTTGAGAATTTTAGGTTAAGTTTTAGTGTTTATATTATGTGTTAAATATTTAAATGTGCTTTTTTAATACAAATGAGCAATTAATAATACCCATATTGTGCAAATATTTTATAGCATGAATGCAAGAAATTTGTGTTATGTTAATTTTTTTTTTATGCACCAATTTTTTAAAATATATCAATTTTTGGGGGAAATTGAAAATTTTACCATTTTTCGAATTTTTTTTTTATAAAACTTGTTATTAGTAAATACACACCAAATTTCGGTAAAAATATTTAAAATTTTAAACATTCTTTTATGAAATTAAGCGGTGTATTTTCTAAAAATGAGCTTTCAAAAAAATTCAAAAAAAATATTACAGTTTTTGAAAAAATATTTTGAAATAATGACATATTCTCTAAAAATCAGTGCAAAAAAGAATAACATTTTTTCGAATCAAAATTCATAAAATCAGACAAAGTATTATATGAAAATAGTTCATGAAAAGTTTATCATGAAAACAATTTTAAAGTATCAAATATTTGATTAGGAGTATCAAAAATCTCATCAGGAGTATCATTAATTTGAGTAAGTGATATTATATTATAATTGTTATAAATTTTCTTGAACCTAGATTATTGATACTCCTGATCAAATATTCAATATGTTAAAATAGTTTCATGATAAGCATATCATGATGCACTTTTTTTTTTTTTTTATATAAAACATACTCTAAAACAAGACCTTTTGCATCATACTACCACACATTTTAGTATTATTTCCTCATTTGTAACAAAAAAAAAAAAAAAAAGGCAAGACGAATTCAACACCTAATATTAACACTAAAATTTAATCTAAGATTCTTAAAAATAAAAATAAAATCCCAGAACATTAACTACTTACCTCTACCCATGACAACAACGATGACGAGGAATTGCAATCATGTGATTAGTGTGATAATTGCTTGAAATTCGTATGTATAATTTGTCAATTTTATAAGATTTCATGCATTTATTTATACTATATATAGACTAGTTGTGTTTGATTGTCAAGAAATGCGGTATTTGTTTATTTTGAAGCAAATTGATTATTTTTTTGAAGTAAGACATGAGTTTAAAAATTATTGAAGTCATGATAAAATCATGTTGTGGACGGCGAAAGGATAATTGCAATAAAAAATGAATCAAGTCAATTGAAATTTGAGAGCTTAAATTATAAAAAAATAAGCTCGAAACAAAAAAAAAAAAGTTGAAAATTTATCTTGCAGCGAGCAACATTGGTCATTTTTGGGTGGAGGAGGATTATGATTGATTTTTATTTTTTAAAATTGAAATGCATTTGTTAATAACATTATAGAGGAAAAAGTATTGATAAGCATATTTATGACATTTCATGTGTTTGCTTGCAAAAATAAATGGTTACAAAAAATTCACGAACTTTATTGTCATTATTAATTACAACATGAACTTTTAAAATTTGAAATTTGATTCACGAACTAATTTACTATTTTAATTCGATACATATTATAAATTCTGACAACACTTATTCTTATGTGGCAGTCGGAGCCGCCAACAAAGACATGTCACACACCACAAATGATAATAATTATTTTATTAAAAAATATTGGACGTAAGTTATTAGTTGTTTCATTAAAAAAATTAAGTATTTTACTATAAAATATTAATTGTAAACAAATTTCATGGTAAAATTGATTCACACGAGATTTAATTATTTAAACAATAAATTATTTGACGTCATTTAATTAAGAGGGCATCTCATGTGGCATGTGGGGTATCTTTAGAGGCGGTCAGAAAGTTACATCATGTACTGAATTGTAACATTAAATTAGTTAGCTTATCGGATTGTAAACTTTAAAGATTTATGTAATTGATAATGATTGTAGAGTTCGTGAATTATTTTGCTATTAACCCAAAATAATAAAGTATTCCCTCCGTCCCGGTGTAAACTTCCCACAATTTTTTGTTGTTTCATTTAAAAAAGTGTATTGATTTATTAATATATGGTAGGTCATTTGTTAACTTTTAGGGTAAAGTAATAAATAGTGCTGAAAAGTGAATTAAATGTGTGGCTTAGTGGTAATATTGTGTGAATTTGGAGGTTAAAAATTATATACAGTGAAGAATTATTTTTGTTATTTATCGAATGAAAATTTTATTGTAGGACGGCGCGAAAAAAAATGGAAAATAACGGTTGTGTTCACTAAAAAAGTAAATATAAATAATTGTGCCCCTTATAGACTTTTGGTCCTATTTAAGCTCTTTTTTTTTTTTCACGATCGTGATCTCTGCCCTATTTTACATTTTCTTTTATTCTCTCAAATTTTAAATAGATGTCATTTTAGATTTGTTCACAAGGGAACTTATAAGCTATTGGATGTTTATTGAAAAATAGTTCAAATGAATTAAATAGGGATAAAATAAAATAAAAAATCAAAATGAAATATACTAAGTAAATGATGCAAAAGATTAATTAAAATAGTATTTATTTAGAATATGGAAGAATATAGTATAGCACCCACATTCGTCTTACTTTAAAGTGATTTTACCACTTTAAGTAACGATTTTGATTTCATGTTAAAAAAAATATTATTTATTTGTGAGTTCTATAAAAAAAGATTATTTTTAATTTTTAATTTATATGTGTTTGAGTTATACTCCTTTCGTCCACTAAAAATATGTTCACTTATAATTTGTATGTAGTTTAATATAATATGTCGAAGGGTATTATGGAGAATTTTGAGGTCCGTTTATGAATAAAGTGATTGTTTATGAAAAGTATGTCATATATATTTTCTATAATAATCACTTTATTCATAAACAGACGTCATAATACCCCATAATACCCTCCTACATATTAAATTAAATCACGTGTAAACAAGTGAGCATATTCGTGGCAAAGGGTGTATATGGTATCTTTTATTTACAAATTGATTTTTAATTATTTTTATTATTATTGTGTCTTATTTTAAGTTAAACTTAAATTATAATGATTAAAGGATTGTATTCTATATTATTTAGTTTTAATTAGATTCATTAATTAATTTTGCCTAAAATCAATATCGGTAGTCTATTCTAAGGGTATTTTCTAATTAATCTAGTTTTTAAATTTCTATTCCTATAAATTATACTATGCCATCAGAAAATTTTGAAATTTTAAGAACTCTTAAAACTTAAAAAACGTATACTCCCATCATCCCATTCTTATACCATTTCTTCCTAATCTTCCAAAAAATATATCTCTGTATTGTTCGACGCCTATGATACAGAAGTTCCTCCACATCTGATCATCATGCTCTGATGTTCAGACATATTCTTTGTGCAATTACATTTAAATGTAAATTTCAGTTTGTATAATTGATATTAATAAATTATTTAAATAACTAATTAATTAATACCTTAAATTTCTCAATGTAGACCCGTTTTCTCTGCTAGGGCACTATCTTCCACTTGAAATCGGTGGGCTCAAATTCACCGTTCAAGATAGCCTTGGACACCTGAGCACTAGCCTCGAGACCCAGAATCCAACTGTAAAATTAAAAGTTCAAAGTTAGTAAAATAATTAGGTTTTAATAAAAAATTGAGTATAAAATATTAAAACTTACTTTGAACCGTGGGGCTGAACAGGCATACGGTTGTAAACAATCGGATGCTGCCAGGATGAGCCCTCGGGATAGAGACCTGTGAAGAGGTCTGTGATAGAGACCTTGGCCAGACAACCGGCACAACCTCGAGTCAGAGTGGATTCCGTCATCTCATCCCTCCCCGGCCTTTCCCCTAATCCATCGGGCTCTGACTGTCACTGCCACTGCCATTGCCTTGTCCACTAATTTGTAAAAAAAATTAATAATACTAAAATAAACTACTAAACTTAATATTACTCCCTCCGCCCCCCTATTAACTTTTCATTTTGTCATTTTCATCCGTCCCACCACTAACTTCTCATACATTTTTTGGACATCAACTAATAATATTATATTCATACACTTTATTCATATTCACTCATTTAAACACATTACACTTTATTCTCTTCTCTCTTCATCACCTCAACTGTATTATATCTATATTTAATTACCATTCTTAAATGTTGTGCCCAAAAGTAACAAAAAGTTAATATCGGGACGGAGGAAGTAAAACTTATAATATTATTCAAAATACTAAACTAAAATCAATAAATGTACCTAACCTAATCATACCACCCTCCTGACATAATCATCATACTAAATCGGTACTAAAATTCAATTCTACTCAATCATATATAGTAAAAATCATATAGTATTAAAATGCAATCATATTCAATTATATATAGTCCTAAATCATAACAAGTCTCATTAATGCAAAATTATAACAATTCTCAAGGCATCATAACAACAATCTAAACATATATACTCAATCATACAACGATTCAAAATCTAAAATATACTCAATCTAAACATATATATTCAATCGTACATACTCAATCATATAAACTAAACAATTCTCCTAAAATAGTATAAATCTAAACCATACACCATAACGATTCAATAATTAAAACGGTAACATACTCAACCTATAAATTATTGAATAATTTATACTAAAATAATAACATATTTTTACTCACATATAAACGAGTAATTATACTAAATCGTATGATGGAAATGATCTCATGTTCACCGGTGGGTACAATATAATATACCCACCGCGAATGTGATAATGATACATAAGCAGATAGAATCTGTCAATTAAAATTTTAGTGGACCCACTGCTTATGTGTCATTATCACATTCGCGGTGGGTATATCATATTGTACCCACCGGTGGGCATATGCTCATTTCCGAATCATATGATTAATTAACATGCTTTAAAATAAAATTTAAACGGTAAAATTGAAAAAATATACCGTTATTGTGTAAAAGATGACGAAATGAGCACTTTAACAGGTGTCCATTGCTAATCTTGTCGCCTTAAGCAAAAAAACGATGTTGTTTTTTGTAAATTGCGGCGGAAAGCCTGTTGAAAATTCTCAAATTAAAATTTACCACAGTCTCTTCCATCGCAATTGGTCACTCGTGTTTATTTTGCACCGTTTCCCGAAAGGTTGCGGTCAAACGGGTGTACTTTGCGACGGTCAAGACCATTGCAAATTTCAACTTTGAAATTTACGACAGTCATATCCATTGCAAAATGGTCGATCACATTAAATTTGCACCGTTTCCCAAAAGGTCTCGGTCATACGGACGGAACTTGCGACGGCCATGACCGTCGTAAATTTTGGCAGAGATGTCAAAGGCCAATGTCCCTTCTTTTGCGACGGTTTATTCCGTCGCAAATATTAAGAATTAACGACAGACATGTCTGGTTATCGTTAATTCTAACCTATTACGACTATTGATTAATGTTTGTCTTAGATATATCTTAAAACACTTCGTTTAGCGATAGATAATATTTTTGTAAAAATTCATCGTTAATCTAAGAATTTTTTGTAGTGTAAAGCCTAAGCATTAATAAAACATGCCTACCATATCCAAATCAAACATTATTTAGCTCCCTAATCATCACCCGCACTCAAGAACTGCGATATAATTAACTATGTGCTTATTTATTCATATAATATGCGATTATAAAAGCATACACGCTCCCGTAATACATAGTCGAAGTACTGGATTCATATGATCTAAGCTGGAATTATTATACTTTTCAACTTTATAACATTATCACCTCCCCATTAAACCATATAAAAAGACGACCCCACCATAGAGCAGACCCCTACATATCTAAATAACTAATGATTAATTAATGTTTCAGGTGGTTTACCCTACCAGCCTATCCTATCAACACAAATCACTATCATATATATTTATTATCATTTTTTAATTACAATATATCATACTCCCTCCTCCCAACAATTTTTTTGTCACATATTTTATTTGAACGTTCTACAATTATTTTTACAATCCATATAAAAAATAATTATTTTTAAAAGTCAATAAGATATAAAGTCATTATTATTTTATTAATTCCACACTTATATTCTCCAATTTCTTTTTTTAAAAATATGCAACTTCAATATATAAAAGTAAAAATGGGGGACTGAGTATAATGTTATCGACTTATTGTACATATCGAACATAATTGGAGTGGCAAAAAGATAAAGCACAATAATGTCATTCATTAGTGTTAAGGTAAAAACTTATATAATAATAAATGGACAATTTTTTTTAATAGAAAATGTATCACTATTCAAAATTTTATTTGGAAAGTTTTATTTCCTTCGTCCCAATTTTAATTTTACATTTTCATTATTCGTATATTATAAGTAAAGTAATATTTATATATTATATTTATTATTTTAGTTGGAAAATTAATGTCATGGCAAAATTAATCTTCATATTTCAAGTAGATTTCTCATACTAGATTTAATCACAGATAAACAGTAATCTTCATATTTCAAGTAGAGGTCTCATACTAGATTTAATCGCAGATAAACAGTAATTTTACAATTTGCACCCTTAGAATACATTCCACAAATTAAAGTATTCATCATACACAAGAATAAGAGTAAGTTTTATATGAAAATGATTCTTGATAATTTATCATAAAATTATTTTAAAATATTGAATATTTGACTAGGAGTATCAATAATTTCAGTAGGAATATTGTTAATCTAGGTTCAAGAAAATTTACAATAATTTCAATATAATACCACCGACTCAGATTAATGATACTCATGGTGATATTATTGATAAATTCTGATCAAATATTTGAGACTTTAATATAGTTTCATGATAAGTTTATTATAAACTATTTTCATATAATATTTCCAAAAATATAAGTGTGGAAAATACTGGGTCACAAAAAATTCTATAAATCTAGGCTCCCATGAATTCTCCACATCAATTATTTTCTTTGAAATACTACTATTATTTTGTATACAAAGTATCACTATTTAACCATTCTAAAGAAAATAACACATAAAATCGAATATTTCCTAAACAATAATACTTCACATGCTAAATAATTAATACTTAATATATTCCTCTTTCCACAATTACTTTCACATTTGCTTTATTTTGACGTCTTATAATTACTTTCACATTCGTAAAAAGAAAATAATTCTCTAATAAAAGTCAATAAAATATTAAAATATTATTATTTTATTCAAAATTACACTCACAAAAATTATTGCTTCTTAGAAAATGTGTCAATTTTTTATTATGAAAGTAATTCTGGAACATAGAGAGTATTAAACACTGATATTTTGGGGAAAAAAAAGCTACCGGCCTACTAGGCTCCATTCTAAAATAAGCCTCTTATAATTTTTTTTATGGAGATTAAAAAGTATAAATATAAAATAGAGTGTAGTAAAAAAAAAAGGTGTTATTGAATAACTAGAATAAAATAAGTGATGCGATTTGAATAAAGACATAAAGGAGGTGTTTACTTAGTCTGGATAGATTGAGATGGGGGATGAACTTCCCCCATCCCAGGCATTTTTCGAATTTGCACATCTCATTCTCCATCCAAATACGCATTCACCATTATTAATTTATTATACACCTGCACCCCTGAAACTATCATATCTTTTTTTTTTATCAGACAAAGAAATTTTATTTCTCTAATATAACATTAACATGAGACATGCCTACAGTAGAGAAATCAGAGATACAATCACAAGTCACAAACTTAAAAACCTATCACTAGTTAAGGGCATAGAAGCCAATCTTTTAGAGAAGAATTACAGTGGATCTTTTGCTTCACCAACATCCAGCTCCAAGTTCTCCCTTTCACCTCCTCCATGACTTTATCCACATTAAGATCCCCTCCTTGAATTTTTTTTTTATTCCTCTCCTTCTGATTAGGCGTGAAATTGTTAGATTTGAGAGCTCGAGATGCCCGTGTTTTGATTGATTTAGATGAGTATTTAGAGTCAATTGAGTACTACTTTCATGAACTAATGAATTTGCCTCTTTGATGCTCATAAATGGAAGAGGACGAAAAATGGAATTCGTAGGACTTTGAATCGACTCAAACGGATGCCCGAATGAGAAGATATGGAAGAAATACGAAAAGTATTAGTTCAAGGGAGCAAAAGTATTACTGGAGTGCTCAAGCAAGAAGAACTCGAGCACTCAGTGCTCGAATGCTCGTGTACTGTGCTCGAGCTGACTCAGGTCGTGCACTAAGTGCTCGAGCTAGAGTGGTCGTGCACTTTTTAGGTTCTGGAAGTTTGGTGCGCTCGAGTTGCACTTGCTCGTGCACTTAGTGTTCGAGCTCTACTCGAGCTGACGCAATTTTGGCCCATTAATTTTCCGATTCGACCCATTACCTATTTATACCCCTTTCGAACACGTTTTTGGAGACCACTTCACGCATAGAGTTAGATTTTCAAGAGAGAATAGTACCAAAGAGTTTGAGCAAGCATAGTTTACTTTTGATCGAGGTTTTTACGTTACAAATTCATAGTTTAGTTCTGGATTTGATTATTTTGATCTTTCGTTCTTTAAAACTTGATACTTGAGACTTATTATTTTCCTTTTAATCTGATTTTATTCTTAGACTTCAATTATTTCTTAAACCCTTGTTTATGTTCTTGAGTTATTCAATTAGATTAATTATATTTTCATTCGTTGCTTGCTTATTTACTTTCGTTATCTTTAAAACCATGATAGGCTAAAACCCTTGTATGCTTGGGGTAGGATTGTTACAGCAGGAAATATCCTCGCCTGACAGGAGATCAGATTCCCAAAGAGACACTGACCCGACAAGATCGAGGGTCTACATCAGACAATAACATTTAATGTATTATAGGTCTACGATTGATTGTTAGATTAATATTGTAATAAGTCCCTAAAATAAAGGGTTAAGATGAGTTCGGGGCCACTTTTAGGCCTTTGGGGTGAACCTCTATAAATAGGAGGTCACCCCCTCATTGTAAAGGACACACATTTTTTCCCATTCCTCATATATGCAAGAAAGCTCCCATTCGAGGGAAGAACGAAAGTTCTTCCCCCATCGTTCGTGTTCGATTATTATTATTGTTTGTCGGGCATAAACCGAATAGCCACATACATTTATTCCATACCAAAATGCATGTCAACAATGTGGCTCTAGAAGGAGGGTCGAATTCATGTTCATCTCATTGGATGAACACGAAGACCTTCTCCTCAAAAATAAAAAATTCTGCATACACACAAAACAACCTGTTCAAATCCACAAATCATCCAATTCATCCCATTTCCAACCCACTTTCAAGAATCAACACCCGTTCCAATAAAAATCATCCACACAAAATTTCATTAAACCCATTTCCATACAACAGCAAAAAAATAAAAAATCGGAAGCTTCCCAACAAGAATTCACAAATCCGGCACAGCGGAAAGCTCACGCAGCTAATCAAGAAACAAACAAAAAACGAAAAGAAAAAAAAAAGAGATGTTCTGTTTTTCCGGCAATGGAGGGCTCACAGAGCCATTTCCGGTCGTTTCCGGTTAGGAGGCTCAGCATACCTTCAAACACCACGAAGCTCCACTGCCAAGGTTGCCTTCATCGAGCTCTTCGACGTTCTTCCCTCATAGCAAAACTCCACCGGACATGACACCAAGGTAGCACAACCGCTACCACTAGAAGAGTGACACCGTCCCACCTCCGCCGCCCGTCGGAGAACAGCCCAGTGTTGTTGATTGTACAAGGAAAAATGAAATAAAGGGTCTACTGTTTCGTTTTCAGATCCCCCAACCACCGTCTCGATTGATGTGCCAACTTTTCAGTGGTCAGTCCTCTTTTGTCACGCTTCTCAACGTACGTTGAAAAGTCAAATGATTACATGCCTCGATCCGCGTGCCGCCGAGGTCGCCCCCATCGCCTCCCGTGGCCGACCACGTCTACCTGCGGAGGCCCAGCGGCCACCGACCGTCTCTCGCCGCCCAGTGGCCTTCGGCAAGCGCTCGCTGATCGAGACTGGTGCCTACCCGCAAGTTGCGACCTCCCCGCACAGCAGTCATCCGCCATCTGCGACATAGCCTCGCCATCCCTCGCGGTCGCGGCCAACGCCGCCCTTCACCCGTGGCTCCCCGCGTCGCTGCCCGGAGCAACCCGGCGCTCACTTCCTCACGGCCCCTCCTCCTCACAGCATCCACCGTCTGAGTCGGCTCCCTGCGTCGCCCCCCCCCCCCCCCCCCGGCCTGAGCTACCCGAGCCGTCCAGCTCACATCCCCGCCCGCTCCGCCGCTAGCGGGGCCTTCCTGCCCCTACCCGCACCGCCTGATCGGGTACTCTCCCGCGCCGCCTGCCCGTGCAGCCACCGACCTACCCGCGCCTGGGCTCCCCGAGCCAAGGCTACCCGCACCGACCAGCGCGCATCACCGCCCGCGCTTTCCCGTGCTGCCTCCGTGCCTCCTCGCACCGACTCCAACCATTGCCAGCACGGGCTCAAAGCACCATCCCCGATCGGTCCCAATCGGCCAGCGGCCTCTGCTGTATTTGGCCTTGCCGCTAACCGCCTCTCATCTCCGGCTTACCCTCGCCGCCCCCGCGGCCTACGCTCTCCCAGGCGACCAGCCGCTGCCCGATGCAGCCTCCGGCATTTGTCCGCTACCGCTGAGATCCCTTCACCCTTGAATTGGGGGACAATTTGTCAAGCAAGTAGAAATGGGCATATTGCTACCGAGCCCTTCTTCACATTTGAGTGTTGGGCCCAATCTTATACAACTATTGGGCCTTTTTATGTTGGACTTTTTTATTGAAATGCTTGGGCTCTCTTTTATAATGGAAGGAAGTGACCCAAATTTAATTAAGTTGCTGAAATGAGGCAGCAAAAAAAAACTATGGGCAGCGAGTAGCTTTTCTGACGAGCATCCGAAGCCTCTTCATCAACGAAAAATCTACGGGCAGTCCTTTGCCCACTCGCATCAGGTTTATTTCGACAATTTCCTTTTAATCGAAAATTTCATATAACTTAAAAACGGGTGCATATATCCGTATTTTAAAAATTCAAAGCGGGGACAATTTTTGAAATACAATTCCCATTTGATACTACCTTTTAATATATATTACAACTCGCAAATTTCGTATATATTAAAAGGGGGCATATATTCGTATTTCGAAAATTCAAAGCGGGGACAATTTTTGAAATACATTTTCCATTTGATATGTCCTTTTAATGTATATCGCAAGTTATAAGCTTTCATATAAATTAAAAGACGGGGGCATGGATATACACATCCTAGGTTCATTTTGTGATATCAAAAATAAATTATTTGACACTGAGTATTATTAAATACAGTCAGTTATTTAAAACTTCGAATACAATTTCGAAAAATTATTGAGATTGCTCACCTAGTACATAACTCAACATTTAAAAGTGGTCACACTTTTCGACTATAATACATTTGTCCGTCTTCATAGGCGTTGACCGGTCCGCCTTTCAGGCGTTGACGTTCCGCCTGGAGTGGCGAAGTAATCCGTCTTCTCGACGTTGATTAGTCCGCCTTTCAGGCATTGATGTATTGATAAGTTTGTCTTCACCGGCGTCAACTAATTTACTTATCGAGTTAATCCACCTTCTCGGTATTGATTAGTCCGCCTTCTAGGCGTCGACATTCCGCGTGGATTGGCGAAGTAATCGGTCTTCTCGATGTTGATTAGTCTGTCTTTCAGGCATTGACGTATTGATTAGTTCGCCTTCACCGGCGTCAACTAATCTACTTCTCGAGTTAATCCGCCTTCTCGATGTTGATTAGTCCGTCTTCTAGGCGTCGACATTCAGCCTAGATTGACAAAGTAATCCATCTTCTCGACGTTGATTAGTCTGTCTTTCAAGCGTTGGCGTGTTGATTAGTTCGCCTTCACCGGCGTCAACTAATGTACTTCTCAAGTTAATCCGCCTTCTCGACGTTGATTAGTCCGTCTTCTAGGTGTCGACATTCCGCCTAGATTGGCGAAGTAATCTGCCTTCTCGGCGTTGATTAGTCCGCCTTCTAGGCGTCGACATTCCGCCTGGATTGGCGAAGTAATCCACCTATTCGGCGTCAATTAATCCGCCTTTCAGGCGTCGGCATTCCGCCCAGATTGGCGAAGTAATCCGTCTTCTCGACGTTGATTAGTCCGTCTTTCAGGCATTGACGTATTGATTAGTTCGCCTTCACCGGCATCAACTAATCTACTTCTCGAGTTAATCCGCCTTCTCGGCGTTGATTAGTCCGTCTTCTAGGCGTCAACATTCCGTCTGGATTGGCGAAGTAATCCATCTTCTCGACGTTGATTAGTCCATCTTTCAGGCGTTGATGTATTGATTAGTTCGTCTTCACCGGCGTCAACTAATCTATTTCTCGAGTTAATCTACCTTCTCGCCGTTGATTAGTCCGCCTTCTAGGCATTGATATTCCGCCTAGATTGGCGAAGTAATTCGTCTTCTCGACGGTGATTAGTCCGTCTTTCAGGCATTGATGTGTTGATTAGTTCGCTTAAACCAGTGTCAACTAATCTACTTCTCGAGTTAATCCGCCTTCTCGGCGTTGATTAGTCTGTCTTCTAGGCATCGACATTCCACCTGGATTGGCGAAGTAATCCGTCTTCTCGGCGTTGATTAGTCCGTCTTCTAGGCATCGACATTCTGCCTGGATTGGCGAAGTAATCCGCCTATTCGACGTTGATTAATCCGCCATTCAGGCATCGACATTCTGCCTGGATTGGCAAAGTAATCCGTTTTTTCGACGTTGATTAGTCCGTCTTTCAGGCGTTTACACATTGATTAGTTTGCCTTCACCGGCGTCAACTAATCTACTTCTCGAGTTAATCTGCCTCTTGGCATTGATTAGTGTACCTTCTAGGCGTTGACATTTTGCCTAGATTGACGAAGTAATCTGTCTTCTCGATGTTGATTAGTTCGCCTTTCAGGCATTGACGTGTTGATTAGTTCGTCTTCACCGGCGTCAACTAATCTACTTCTCGAGTTAATCCACCTTCTCGGCATTGATTAGTCTACCTTCTAGGCATCGATATTCCGTCTAGATTGGTGAAGTAGTCCGTCTTCTCGGCGTTGATTAGTCCGCATTTCATGCGTTGACGTATTGGTTAGTTCGCCTTCACCGGCATCAACTAATCTATTTCACGAGTTAATCTGTCTTCTCAGCGTTGATTAATCTGTCTTTTATGCATTGACGTGTTGATTAGTTCGCCTTCACCGACGTCAACTAATCTACCTCTCAAGTCGATCCGTCACTCGGCCTTGATTAGTTCATCTTCACCGGCGTCAACTAATCTGCCGCTCGGCGTGGATCCAGTCCGCATTTTAAGCGTTGACCTTCTGCCTTAATGGGCGAGGTGTTGTTTCATTCGCCTTTACCGACGTCAACTAATTTGTTTCTCGATGTTGATTTGTCCATCTTAACGACATCAACCAGTCTACCTTCACCGGCATCGACTAACCCGCATCACTTTTGCCCGCTTGTGGCCATAATATATCACGTCCTGAAAGCTTTATTTCATCGATTGTTAAGTCAATCTCGTATTCGTGAAGTCGCTGCCCATCAATCGGCTAAAACACTTCACTATTTTTATCATTGATTAATCAATTCATCGATTGTTAATTCAATCTCGTATTCGTGAAGTCGCTGCCCGTCAATCGGCTAAAGCACTTCACTATTTTTATCATTGATTAATCAATTTATCGATTGTTAATTTAATCTCGTATTCGTGAAGTCGTTGCCCGTCAATCGGCTAAAGCACTTCACTATTTTTATCATTGATTAATCAATTCATCGATTGTTAAATCAATCTCGTATTCGTGAAGTCGCTGCCCGTCAATCGGCTAAAGTACTTCACTATTTTTATCATATCGGTTCATCGATTGTTAATGTAATCACGTATTCGTGAAGTCGATGTCCGTCAATCGGTTAAAGCACTTCACTAGTTTTTCATTTGTTAAGTCAATTAAAATCGGTGGTTAAATCAATCTCTTGTTCGTGAAAACGCCGCCCACAAGTGGCCGAAACACTTCATTAATTTATCATCGCGGTCCTTACCGCCCTATCATCAAAGTCGCCGCCCCATGCGACTATAACTCTTTATTAATCAATCATCGCAACTCTTATCACTAAATTACTAAAATCGATACCCGTCAGCGGCAATAACTCTTTATTAATTGAACGTCACGGTTCTCGTCTCGGGGGTATGATAGAAGATTGCACCCCACCTAACCCAACTAGTTTCAAAAGTTTGACAATTCGAAGATGACTTGAAAGATTCGCCCATCAAGGACCCTGTCGTCGAAGATTCCTCCGGGGTATCCGAGCTATCTTGTATTCAGGCTCGGGGGCAAAACCTATTTGAAGCACAGATCAAGAGCCGCAAATCAGAGCCCAATCTTGGGGGCAATTGTTACAGCAGGAAATATCGTCGCCTGACAGGAGATCAGATTTCCAAAGATACACTGACCCGACAAGATCAAGAGTCTACATCAGACAATAGCATTTAATGTATTATAGGTCTACGGTTGATTATTAGATTAATATTGTAATAAGTCCCTAAAATAAAGGGTTAAGACGAGTTCAAGGCCACTTTTGGGCCTTTTGGGTGAACCTCTATAAATAGGAGGTCACCCCCTTATTGTAAAGGACACACATTTTTTCTCATTCCTCATATATGCAAGAAAGCTCCAATTCGAGGGAAGAACGAAAGTTCTTCCCCCATCGTTCGTGTTCGATTATTATTATTATTTGTCGGGCATAAACCGAATAGCCACATACATTTATCCATACCAAAATGTCTGTCAACAAGGATAAACTCGTAGAAGTAGGACGTTGGTACATAATTAGGATAACATGTGATGTTTAGTTTTAATTATCTTAATTAATAAACGCTTAAAATAAATTTCAGATTTACCTTTGAATTTTGTACGAAAATTATTAGAGAGAGGATGACCTTATCACTCTTTAATAACTAGTAGGCTTAACGAGAGGGTTTAGACGGGGTTAATTCATCTACCGGTTTATCTAGGGAGGACGACCGCATCACCTTAGTTAAATTATGGTCTCTTTAATTAAGCACAATCTATTAACTTGTTTAGTGGATTAGTGAAGTCGATTGATAAGATAAAGTATTATGGTTTAATTCTTGAGCTTTTCATCTTACAATCTTATACTTAGGTTATTTCTTGTACATCACGGTTATTTTGATTATGTACCGGCTCCGTTAGTATACGTAGGGATTCCTATCCTGAGCATCATACTTTTATATTTGAGACAAAACCCTTAGATAATTAATTTATTTCTTTCTTTTGCATTAGTAGAGTAAAATAGTTTAGATTTAATAATTCTTGTAAGCCAAAAACATACACTCATATTAACTACGACGCGTAGATCTTTAGGGATCTATTCGCATACATTCCTTCCCTTGGGTTCGATAATACTTGGTCCCTATACTTGCCAATACTATAGTGAACCCATACTCTTGTGGGGGTAACTACTAGTATAGCTAGTAAAGTTTGGTTCAAGTCAATGGCATCGTTGCCGGGGATGGCGATGTATGTCCATTGAGTAGGACTTGGAGATAGCTTAGTAGTTAGTAGTGAGTGCTTTATTTTTCTGTTTAATTCTTACTTGTTCGGCAGTTGCGTTTTGATTCTTCTGTTAGTGTTTCAGGCTTATGAAAACACGCTTGCAAGGAGATACGAGCGAGGAGAGAATACAGTTTGATCCTGAGATAATAGCAAGAAGAAACCTAGCCTTTTTAAGAAGGATGAACACTGTCGGGGGAGAGAACAACAACATGAACATCAGTAATGAGTTGGAATCAGGAAGTGGAACGGGTTGAGGGCACTGGAGGGAATGACAGTCAGAATAAAGTCCCGTCAGGGGAAAGCCAGAGCCAAAACCCGGCTCCACAGAATCAAAACAATCCAGCTCGAAACCTAGTTCAGCATCCACATAACAACCCTGTCTACCCACAAAACAACCCACCTTATCCTTACCCATACCCACCATATCCTTATCCACCATACCCTTATCCTCCACCTCCTACTTATAACCAACCACCAGTTCCGCAAGTACCTATACCACTCGTCTATCCTCAGTACGTTCCTCAGAACGCTGATCATAATGTAGCAATCCGAGGAAGGTTTGCAGCACAGCCGCAACGGTATTACGATGGAGTGGCATTGCCCCCGGTAGAGGCAAACAACTTCTCTATCTCCCTAGGAATCCTGAAGCTACTTACTGAGAATCAATTCAAGAGAGAGGTCGGGAAGGAGAATCCTCATACTCATTTGAGAAGTTTTCTGATGATTGCCTCAACTTTCAATTATAACGGCATGTCTAAAGATGCCAAGAGACTCAGGTTGTTCCCGTTCTCTTTAACTGGAATAGCAAAGGAGTGGTATAATAACACGCTCCCACGAGCAGGTGTAACCACATGGGCCGAGCTCGAGCGCCTGTTCCTCAAGCAATTCTACCCTCCATCTAGAACGATCAGAGCAAGGATAGAGATCTTGTCTTTTCAATAGAAGCCAGGAGAGAACTTACGTCAGACTTGGGAGAGATACTCTAACATGCTCATTGAGTGCCTGCAGCATGGGTACAACGAAGGGGACATCATGACTTTCTTCTACTGTGGAGCCAGCAAGGCAGGTTAAGCCCACCTTGATGCATGTGCTAGTGGAGCATTCTTGAATTATGGTATAGCTAGGTGTAGCGAGATCGTTGATAACATTGTCAAGAATGCCGGGCAATGGAACGAGGACCCAGAATTTCAGAGAGCATATCAGTTGGAGGAGAGTGAGGGAACGAGGAAGCTGTTAATGGCGATGATAGAAAAGATAAGCAACCTCGAGGTTGGACAAAATCTGGTTGGAGGAAATACGGTAGTGAGTGAGAAAGTGGACCAGCCCACAGGTCAGCAAGAGGTAGCCAACTATATGGGAGGCCCTTATTACAATCAGAATGACTACCAAGGTGGAAATTATCAAGGGCGACCAACTTATAGGCAACCGTTTGTACCACCAGGTCCACAGGCTCCTCAGAATCAGTGGAGAAACAACCAAGGCTATCAAGGAGGCCAGCAGCCTCCTCAGAACCAATGGAGGAAGAACGAGAATTTTTCATATGTCAATCTGAAGGCTGGAATCACAGTTCCTCCAGGTGTTGATCCAGGTTCAAAGCCCCCAGGCGGTGAAGGCGGTTCCTCGACCGAAGTGATGTTGCGAGCGATCCTCCAGAAGGTGGAAGAAGGAAGCAAGAGATTGTCTTCATTGGAGTGTGATGTGAAGGAGTTACACAAGAAAGGCGATCAGTGTGATCAAGAACTCCAGAAGAGAGATGTGGAGCTGAATAGAATTCAGCAAGAGAACAATAGGCGGTTCACTTCGATGGAGTATCAGATTAGTCAGATTGCAAAATCATTGGGTAGAGAGCCGAGTAAATATCCTTTTATGCCGGAGGGGAACTCGAAAGAGCAATGCAAGGCGATCCAGCTAAGAAGTGGAACCAAATATGATGGTCCTCAGATGCCTGCTGACTCGGAGATGCTCGAGGGAGAGGTTGAGATAGAAGGGAAAGAGCATAAGGAAGATAGGGATGAGATTGAGGAGATAGGAGTTGAGAAAAGGGTTGAGGGTGAAGGCACTCAAAAGAGCAAAGGGCCTGAAGAGGAAGGCATTGAGGAGATTGAGAGAGCCCCAAAGTGGAAGAAGGCAAAGGAAGCAAGGAAGAATGTGAAGGAGACCGAGCGAGATGAATGAGGGGTACCCAAATCGGTGATACTCGTTCCATATCCACATCGGTTTATGAAAAAGAAGCTAGATGAGAAGTTTGCTAAATTCTTTTATGTATTTAAAAAGCTACATATTAACATTCCTTTTTATGATGCTTTGGAACAAATGCCTAATTATGTCAAGTTCCTGAAGGACTTGATAGCTAAGAGACGGCGAGTAGATGAGCCCAAGTTGGTGCAGCTGAACCATGAGGTGAGCGCATTAGTGCACAAGGCGCTTCCCCCGAAGTTGAAAGATCCCGGGAGTTTCACTATCTTATGTGATATCGGGAATGGAGTCAAGAAGGGAGCGTTGCGATCTTGGAGTGAGCATCAATCTTATGTCCTTGTCACTATTCAAGAATTTGGAGGGTGGAGAACTTCAGCCGACAATGATGATGCTTTAACTCACCGATCGGTCTATTACTCGACCTCAAGGTGTAGTTGAAGATGTCCTCGTGAAAGTTGGAGATCATATTTTTCCAGCCGATTTTATGGTGCTAGACATGGAGGAAGATGAGCACGTGTCTTTGATCTTGGGAAGGCCTTTCTTAGCTACGGCCGGGATGGTGTTAGATGTGGCGAATAGGAAGATCACATTGAAAGTTGATGATAAAGAAGTGAAGATTTCCCTATATGAGGCCATGAAGTACCCGAAGGAGGATGAGAGATGTCATTCTATTGATACAATTGATCCTTGTGTTGAAGACACACCTCCTATCTTTAACCTTTCTTATATTCATGATTTTGATAGTCCTTCACTTGATGATTTAACCCATGAGCATTATGATCTTGATTGTTTTGATAGGGATAAAGGAAAAGAGGAGTTGAGGGATGTAGAATTGAAAAGTGTGGACGTGCCCAATTTGAGTATCATGTTCCATAAGCTCCTTTGAGCTCGATCCGGCATGAGGACCTTAAAAATAGCGATGAATGGGAGGCAACCCATTTTTATTTGCTTTTTAATGTTTTTAGTTATTAGGGTGTTAGTTTGAGTCGTAAGTTCTAACCTCGTATTTGAGTGAGTTGCTTGTAGGATTGTCTCGAGGGAGTAGAGGTATTATGGAGTTATTCAAAAGGAAGGAACTCAAGCAAGGGAGTGTGCCAAGTTGTTGAGAGAAACTGAATTATTTGGATGAGGTAACCCACAACCCCAAACTTAGACCGCTTCACAAGGTCGAAGTTGGGGGGTGGAGTTTTTATATGTTTTATAATTACATTGCATAGGCGCACACCCTCTCTTTGAGTTGAGTTGTGTTATATATTGAGTCTTGAGATGCTCCTTGAGCTGATATTGATTTGATGTGCTACTACATATTTCATGCCTATCAATTCTCTGATGCTTCTTGATTGCTATCTTTGAGTGTGAGTATGAGTTGGTGAATTGTGAAGTTGAGTTAGGAATTTTATTGTGTGAGTGTAGGAGTTAGAGTTGATTTGAGAGGGAACTAGTATACTTACTCATTTTCCTTTTGAGTACTTGTGTGATAAGAGTGAGAATTCACTAGGACTAGCATGGATGTGAAAGCTGTGAGATTTGAGTCTTTGTGAGATTAAAATGCATTAATAAATCTCTTCGTTTGTGAGTGGATCATCACATTAGAGGATGCTAGAACTTGTGTGTGCTCTCACTTCTTGATTGTGTCTAGTTTGATATGCCGAAAGTGATCTTAGGCCATCTTTGATTTGTTGAGTCACTTAGCCAAAATAAGCCTGCTAATGACAATTATCCCTTGTTAGCCCGTTTGAGCCTTGACCTTTTATTTGCTAGCACATTTTAACACTTATCCAAGTTCCTAATTCTTTTTGTCCCAATTTGAGTGGAGAATAGGAAAAGTGTGAATGAGGAGGGATTGAGTTGAGTTGAGAAAGGGAATTATGAAGGTTGAGTTGTGATAAAAGAAGGGTGTGATGAAGTTTTGAGTTGTGGGGAAGACCAAAAATTTGAGAATGAGCAACAGAAAAAAATGAGCACATACGTATGTGTGAAAAAAGAAAAGTGTGGTGATTGAAAAAGTGAAATGAGTTAGTAAAAAAAAATTAAAGTGTTGAAAGTAGAGGAATTGAAAAGTGTATTGAATGAAGATGTTTGAAGTATTTTGTTCCTCGTCTTGAAGTATTGAAATTTGATTTTCCATTCTCCATTCACTTGAGTCACTTACCCCATATAGTTACTCCACCTGCCCAAAGAGCCTATGTTACAACCTTGAGAAAAGTCCTTTTTGATTCGGCATTGATTTCTAAAGTATGGTCGAAGTTGAGAGTGCTTACAAGCCTATGGCTGCTGATATGTGTGATTGATTGATTGAGTGAGTCCCTTAATACTTTTATACACTTGTGAGGGAGTGAAACACATCATTGAGTGCACATCCATATTTGATTTTGGTGGTTCTTGCTATTATTGCATAGGTATGATGAAGGGGGTGAGTTTTGTATACGTGTGAACGATCTTTGAAACTTGAGCTCGATTACTTGCATGATTTGGTCCTTAATTTATTCCTAACAATTTTACTTGACTTATTATTTTGTTGCTTGAGGACAAGCAACATGGTAAGTTTGGGGGGTTGATTAGGCGTGAAATTGTTAGATTTTAGAGCTCGAAATGCCCGTGTTTTGATTGATTTAGATGAGTATTTAGAGTCAATTGAGTACTATTTTCATGAACTAATGAATTTGCCTCTTTGATGTTCAAAGATGGATAGAGGGCAAAAAATGGAATTCGTAGGACTTTAAATCGACTCAAACGGATGCCCGGATGAGAAGATATGGAAGAAATACGAAGAATATTAGTTCAAGGGAGGAAAAGTATTACTGGAGTGCTCAAGCAAGAAGAACTCGAGCACTCAGTGCTCGAGTGCTCGTGTACTGTACTCGAGCTGACTCAGGTCGTGCACTCAGTGCTCGAGTGCTCATGTACTGTGCTCGAGCTGACTCAGGTCGTGCACTAAGTGCTCGAGTTAGAGTGGTCGTGCACTTTTTGGGTTCTGGAAGTTTGGTGCGCTTGAGTTGCACTTGCTCGTGCACTTAGTGCTCGAGCTCTACTCGAGCTGACGCGATTTTGGCCCATTAATTCCCGATTTGACCCGTTGCCTATTTATACCTCTTCCGAACACGTTTTTGGAGACCACTTCACGCATAGAGTTAGATTTTCAAGAGAGAAGAGTACCAAGAGTTCGAGCAAGCATAGTTTACTTTTGATCGAGGTTTTTACGTTACGAATTCGTAGTTTAGTTCTGGATTTGATTATTTTGATCTTTCGTTCTTTAATACTTGAGACTTATTATTTTTCTTTTAATCTGATTTTATTCTTAGACTTCAATTATTTTTTAAACCCTTGTTTATGTTCTTGAGTTATTCAATTAGATTAATTATGTTTTAGTTCATTGCTTGCTTATTTACTTTCGTTATCGTTAAAACCATGCTAGGCTAAAACTCTTGTATGCTTGGGGTATGATGAACTCGTAGAAGTAGGACGTTGGTACATAATTAGGGTAACATGTGATGTTTAGTTTTAATTCTCTTAATTAATAAACGCTTAAAATAAATTCCGGATTTACCTTTGAATTTCGTACGAAAATTGTTAGAGAGAGGACGACATTATCACTCTTTAATAACTAATAGGCTTAACGAGAGGGTTTAGAAGGGGTTAATTCATCTACCGGTTTATCTAGGGAGGACGACCGCATCACCTTAGTTAAATTAGAGTCTCTTTAATTAAGCACAATCTATTAACTTGTTTAGTGGATTAGTGAAGTCGATTGATAGGATAAAGTATTAGGGTTTAATTCTTGAGCTTTTCATCTTGCAATCTTATACTTAGGTTATTTCTTACACATCACGGTTATTTTAATTATAGTACCAACTCCATTAGTATAGGTAGGGATTCCTATCCTGAGCATCGCCTTCTTATATCTGACATCAAATCTTAGGTCATTGATTTCATTCTTTATTTTGCTTTCATAGAGTAATATAGTTTAGATTTAATAATTCTTAAAAAGTCAAAAACATCCCCTCATATTAACTACGACGCGTAGATCTTCAGGGATCTATTCGCATACATTTCTTCCCTTGGGTTCGATAATACTTGGTCCCTATACTTGCCAATGCTACAATGAACCCATACTCTTGTGGGGTAACTACTAGTATAGCTAGTAAAGTTCGGTTCAAGTCACCTTCCACAACACCCACATAACACCTTCCCATATTACTACCCCCGTCTCCTCATATTTTTTCTTCCTGAATAATCCCAAAAATAGAAGGAAATGGTCGATTAATGTACCTGGTAACGCAGCAGGTGTGTCTAACAAGTTCAAGCATTTCTCCCATACTTTTTCAACCATTGGACATTATATGAAAAAATGTTCCGCAGATTCCTCCTCATTGTTGCAAGCAATACACTTCAAGTCATTTTTCCCTCCTAGAATTCTTCTTCGTTCAAGGTTCTTCCTAGTTAGGCAACCTATCATGCAACGCTCTCCATGCCATAATTGCCACTTTCAATGGGACCGTCTTACTCCAAACTAGATCGAACTCTTTCTGACTTCTTACTCCCCATCTTTCTTCAATCTTCTTTAAGTTGATCTAGTTGTAGGCTGAACTTACTGTCATATCACTACTTTTTCTTGCACCAACTCATCATTTCTCTTATTTTTCTTACATCAACTCGTTCACTCCTACTTTCTTACATCTAATCATTCTCTCTCATATTTTCTTTACATATAATCATTATTCAACTAACTAACAATAATATTAGGCATGCTAAAAAATAATCGGAACCGCCAGTTCCACGATTTCGGTTCCGGAACCGAAACCGTAAATTACACGGTTCGGTTTCGGTTCCACTATAAGTCGGAACCGGAACCGGCGGTTCCGAGGCGGTTCTACAATTAGAATTTTGAGTTTATTTCTTAATTTTGAGTTTTAAACTTAGAATTTTTAAATTTATTTTTTGAAATTAAACACAAGTCCAATTTCTTTAACCCCTCCCCCCTCACCCAAATTTATTTTGTAAAATTTAAAATTTTAAGTTGTAAACTTGTAATTAGTAATTTGGAATAATTCAATATTCAATTTGTAATATTTCAATTAGTTTGTAATAATATATATTAGATACTTATTGTAAATCAAAATTACTAATTTGTAATAGTTCAGTTACTAATGAATTTATTTTTCATTTAATATGTCATCTACATTTAGATTAAAAAACCAAAAAATACAAGTAGAAACCATAAAAACTAAAAAAAAAATGTGACTTAGAATTTTGAGTTTCAAACTTAGAATTTCTAAGTTCATTTTTTAAAATTAAGCTCAAGTCCAATTTCCTTAACTCCTCCCCCAAATTTATTTTTTAAAAATTAAGATTTAAGTTGTAAACTTGTAGATTTGTAATATTTCAATTAGTTTGTAATAATAGATATTAAATACTTATTTTAAATTAGAATTACTAATTTGTAATAGTTCAATTACTAATTTGTAATAGTTCAATCACTAATGAAATTTTTTTTCATTTAATTTGTCATTTACATTTAGATTAAAAAAACCAAAAAACACAAGTAAAAACCCTAAAAAACTAAAGAAAAAAATTAATAAAAAAACCGCCGGTTCTGGAACCGAACAGAAAACGGTTTTACCACGGTTCGGTTCCGGTTTCGGATTTTGCACTTTTGGAACCGCCGGTTCCGAAACTGTGAGCATGTCTAAATAATATAATAATGCATCATCATCACTCAAAAGTTTTGATTTGAGCATGTCTGAATAATATAATAATACATCATACATCATCAGCAGAAGGTGTTAGCATTATGATGAGAAAAGGAGTTGAGGCAGGTTTGTTTAACCCGATCGAAATTGGAAGAGACAAAATAAAGGTGTCACATCTCCAGTTTGCTGACGACACAATTTTCCTGGGAAAAGCAACTCTTGAGAATGCTGTTTTTCTTAAGCATTTTGTAATTAATCTCGAGATGGTTTCAGGCTTAAGAGTTAATGTGGAGAAGTGTAATTTATTCGGTCTGAATGTGGAGGAGGGTGAAATTTCAAGGTTGGCGAATGTGCTGAGAAGCACAGTGGGGGATTTCCCGTTCAAATACTTGGGGGTGAAGGTCGGCTCTTCTCACCGAAAAGTTGCTGATTGGGACTCTGCAATCCAGAAAGTCAGGAACCGTATAAGAAAATGGAATGGCTCAAATATCTCCTATGGTGGTAGACTCACGTTGCTGAATTCAGTGCTCGCCTCTATGCCCTTGTATCTTCTTTCCATCTTTCACGCACCCAAAAAAGTGTTGGGTGAGTTGGAATCTTTACAAAGAAATTTTTTCTGGGGGGTTGGTGAGTGTTACAGTAAAACTCCGTTGATCAATTGGAACTCGATTTGTTCTCAGAAATCGGAAGGGGGGCTGGGGGTAAGGAATCTTGAGTGTTTTAACCTTTCACTTATGGGGAAGTGGGTGTGGAGGTTTTTTAGTGAAGGTGATAGACTTTGGGCTCGAGTTATAAGATCTCGTTGGGGTGCTTCTTGGGGGGTCGAGAGTGGGGTTTATAGGAATGAGAGGAATAGAATGATAGGAGGATGGTGGGGGGAGGTGTTGAAGTATGCGGAGGTGGGTCAAGATAGTTGGTTTTTTAGTGGGTTAGAAATGAGAGTAGGGGAGGGGAGGGAGACGTTGTTTTGGAAGGATAGGTGGGCTGCTGTTTCTCCTCTTAAAGACATATTTAAGAGGCTTTTTAGGCTAAATTTGGACAAAGAAGCGAGGGTGGGGGATATGGGAGCTTGGAGGGAGGAAGGCTGGGAGTGGGTATGGAGATGGAGAAGGGAACTAAATGATAGAGATAACATTTTGTTGAACGATCTTTGTGCAGTGATAAACAGGTTCATACCAAGACAAGGAGAGCCGGATACGTGGAGATGGAAACATGCTGAAAATGGTGTATACAATGTGAAGGAAGCGTACGTGCGGCTATACAACAAAAAGTTTGGAGGAAGTACTGAGCAGGAAGATGAGTTCAAGGCAATATGACGTAGTGGTGTCCCCTCAAAGGTTCGGGTTCATGCTTGGAAAGTGTTAAAGGAAAGTTTGCCAACGTTAGATGTATTACAACGAAGGAATATTGTCCCGCCTTCGGTCAATAATGTTTGTGCCTTGTGTAAGTTGAAACCGGAGTCAGGTAGACACTTGTTCTTTGAATGTGGAGTTTCTCACTCTTTGTGGATGAAATGTGCAAAATGGTTGGGTGTGAGTACGACTTTTATTTCATGCCCACGCCTTAACTTAATTCAATTCCGCGCCTTGTGGAGAGGGAAAGTTAAGAAGAAGTTGGCAACAGGAATTTGGGAATGTGGGGTTTGGCTCATTTGGAAATCAAGAAACGAGGTAATATTTAAAGGTGAACAAGTCTTAATAGATAGGTTGTTTAGAGACCTCAAAATGTATTGTTGGAATTGGTTCAATCAGGATATACGTTGGAAGAAACACACGAGTTTTGGAGATTGGGAGTCGAATCCGTTCTTGTGTTGGGCCATTGATTAATCTTATGTATGCTTCAGTTTGTTGGTAGACTAGGGGAGAATTAGTGTTGCTACTGTCCTTATTTTTGTTTGGTGTATCTCACACCATTTTGTAAGTGCACTTATTCTATCTAAATGAAATTTTTTTCCTGATCAATAAAAAAAAAAGTTTTGATTTGACATAAAACTTCATCCACCTCTACCACATTTAACACATAATACAAAGTAAACATAAATTTACTATTCACAGAATTTGTGATGGAGATGAAGCTGCAGCGTTGTATCTCGAAAAGATTGATCCATTGGGCCTCGACAAAATGAAGTTTCGCGCTTAGTCCTTTTATTTATTTCCTTTTCGTTAATTTTCTTATTATTGGACCCTGTTTGTGGGCTTTTACTGCTTTCTTATTTTGGATTACGTATTTATACTCTATTTTGAGGGTTTTGAGACTTGAATGAATTTTATGAATAATATTAGGGTTTTCCCTAATCCCTGTCTTTACGGTATTCTTTGTGAATCAACGTAAGATAGAAGGTGTTTGTTCTTCAATCGTACGCCCGCTGCATCAGATTGGTAATCAGATTGCCAGGATATGCTCCACTCATGCCGCCTCGCCGTGCGCCTATCCGTGATGCCGCCCTTGCTACTCGATTGGACGCAATCACAGAGCAACTTGCCACTGTCGTTCAGTTGCTTCACGGTCAAGCAACCGCCGCCCGTGACATGCGTGCTCGCCGCGCCCCCCAGGATCCGCCACCGGATCTGTTACACGATGCGCTTGGTTCTTCTGATGATGAAGCAACCATTGACAACCCTTTTGCTCCTCTACACCCGCACGTTGCCCATCGTGTTGATGATCCCAGGGCTTGGGAGTCTAGTTTCAAGTTAGAACTGCCTGAATTCAATGGTGGTTTGGAGCCCGAGGACTTTCTCGATTAGCTGGTTACGGTTGAGGATGTGTTGGACTTTAAAGACGTGCCACATGATCGTCGTGTTGCCCTCGTCGCAACTCGTTTTTGTGGCCGTGCCGCCGCCTGGTGGCATCAGGCGAAATCCGCTCGCGCCCGTCTGGGCAAACCAAAGATTACTTCATGGGATAAATTCACGAAGCATCTACGTTCTGAGTTTCTCCCGTTCAACTACACCTGTACCCTCTACCAGAAGTTACAGAATCATCGCCAGGGGTCCAAATCCGTTGATGCCTACACCGAAGAATTTTATCACCTCCTCTCTCGCTTGGATTTGGGGGAATCTATTGATCACTTGATTTCCCGCTATATTGGTGGGTTACGTACTCAATTTCAAGACACTCTCAACATGCTGTCCCCGATCTCCATCTCTGAGGCTCATCAGAACACCAGTTCGCGAGGTGACCGCCCGGCCCGTTCAACCCTTCATCCATTCGCCTACCTACGCCTGCCACCACTTCAGAGACTCGGGTGCCTATTGGCCGTGGTGCCACCCTTCCGGCTCCGGGACGCCCTACTCCTTCCCCCGGCCGCCCTATACAGTGTTTTTCGTGTGGTGAGCCAGGTCACCGAATGGCAAATTACCCTAAAAATACTAGTGCACGTGGTCTTATGATTGAGGATACCCCAAATGCTGACTATACCGGCATGCCCGTGTTTGATGAGTATGACGACTCTCAACCTACCGAAGCCTTTCTTTCAGGCGACTCAGGTACTGCCCTCGTCATTCGCCGAGCATGTTTCACCCCCCGTCATGCTGACAAAGACGCCCAACGCCACAGTTTGTTTGAATCCTCATGCACTATTAACGGTAAGGTATATCGTTTTATTATCGATCCGGTGCTTGTGAGAATGTCATTGCTGCAGATGCTGTTACTAAATTGTCTCTCCCTACTGAGTTACATCCACACTCGTATACTTTATCTTGGCTTCAGAAGGGCACTTCGGTCACGATTGATCGTCGTGTCTTGGTTAAATTCTCGATCGGTGATAAATATATTGATTCTATTTGGTGTGATATTGTTCCTATGGACGCATGCCATATGCTTTTGGGCCGTCCTTGGCAATTTGAGAGGAATGTGGTGCACGATGGACGCCGTAACACTTATACTTTCCTATATTCGAGCATGAAGATTACATTATTGCCTTCTCTCCCATCCCTGCCCCCGCCGAATGCCCCTGGTAATGTTATTTTGGTCTCTCACCACACCTTTCTTAGAGAGTTGGCTGAGGCTCCCTTTGTGTTGCTCTTGTTCGCCATGATGTTAGTACTCCTTCAGAATTGCCTCCTGCTATTCAGTCCCTTGTGCGTGAATTCTCCGATGTTTTTCCGTCAGACCTTCCCGCGGGTCTCCCTCCTCTCCGGGATATACAACACCAAATTGACTTAATTCTGGGTGCACCCCTACCCAATCGTCCTCACTATTGGATGAGTCCATCCGAACACGAGGAACTACGGCGTCAAGTTGAAGAATTATTGCATAAGGGTTTGGTTCAGGAGAGCCTGAGCCATTGTGCGATCCCGGCTTTACTTATTCCAAAGAAAACGGGTGATTGGCGTATGTGTGTTGATAGTAGAGCAATCAACAAGATCACCATCCGGTATCACTTCCCTTTTTCGCATCTAGATCCTATTGGACCAATTGAGCGGTGCAACGGTTTTTTCGAAGTTAGATTTGAAGAGTGGCTACCATCAAATCCGAATTCGCCCAGGCGACGAATGGAAGACAGCGTTTAAGACGCGTGAGGGTTTGTTCGAATGGTTGGTGATGCCGTTCGGCCTTTCGAACGCCCCGAGCACATTCATGAGGGTTATGAATCAGGCCCTCCGACCTTTGATTGGAACTTATGTTGTCGTCTACTTTGACGACATCTTGATTTACAACACATCCGAGTCCACCCACTTGCAACACCTGCGTTCGGTTCTTCAAATTTTGCGCAGCGAGAGTTTCTTCGCCGCTACGTCCAAATGCATTTTCTGTACGGATTCAATTTTATTTTTGGGGTACCGTATTTCTGGTTCGGGGATACAGGTTGATGAGAAAAAAGTATTGGCCATTCGTGATTGGCCCACTCTGTTACACCCGATATTAGCTACCCGACCCATCGGACATCGGGCATGAGCCCACTTACTGTAGCAGGCTCGAGCAAGAGTAATCCGCCCCCTTGACAAGCAGGCGGGCGGGGAAGCAGAATCTACCCGACGCGGATCTCTGGGAGCCGTCGGGCAGGGTACTTAAACCCACAGGCCTGGGTGTCGGGCGGCCAACGACGAGCTCCAAGGCAATCGCTCTACCTGCCTACCCGTGAAAGGACCACCAGGATGCTCGCGTCCGGACTCGTCTCCCGGGTACCCGCGTACCCGTCTGCCCGACCCCAGGCTGCGCCAGCTGTGAGAGAACGTCGAGTGCCATCAATCCAGAGGATGTGACAGGGTCAAAGAGGGCAGTTGGGGCTAAGTCTCATCATCTCAGGGGAGACAGTGCCATGTGGCGTCTTCTCATTGGCACGTAGGGGAGGCTGTAGCCACTCATTACCTTCCAGCTAGGAGTAGGGGGGACCCACAGGCCCACCAACCAAACATGGGGAACCCACCTTGTACACTATAAATAGGGCTTTTAATGCCCAAATGTAACACATCACATTTATTATAAACCTACTCTTGAGAGCTCATTTACTCTCACATTTATTGCTTCCAGTCATTATACTTTATAAATCCTACCCGCTAGGAACCCGACGGCAAGATCCTCACACAATCGCTGTCAACATTTTAGCGCTAGAAGGAGGGTGACTAATATCGAAGTACACTCGGTTTCGTTCACCTAGTCACCTCGAACAGAACCTCATCCACTTTCATTCGAAAAATGACCACTTCAAAAGCTACACGAACCCAGCAGCAAGTCGAAAATATCGGCGAAACCGCCACTCCGGCTTCGGCCACGGCGGAAACTCTCCAAGGACCTTTCGAGTTCTTGTCGGCAATAAGAACTCCGAAAGACCTCCAGGCTGCAAGGGCAATGATCGAACGCCGCTAGGCCGAGATCGACGCCGCTCCTATCCGCACGCATCGACCCAGAAAGGAGCCAGCCCGGACCAGGGCCACCAGCCAGCCGCGGCAGGAGCAAGAGGCGGCCAGGAGGGCCGCCAGTAACCCGCGGCCTCAGAACCTAAAGAGGCGCCTCGACGAGGAGGCCGACTCACAGCGGGTTTCCCGTCGACCTGCGGGATCGGTCTTCTCCAGACTAGAATCCCAGGCTCGGGGAACTGCCCGTCCTTGCGAGTCCAACGCCAGCTCCAGACCCCGGGAGCGAGAACGGGTACGATCTCCCAGGCGTCACAACGATGCGGCCCCGAGGCCGTCGGTCCGTGACCGCCTGGGAGACAATCCTCGTCCCCGTTCTCCCCCAGCGGCCGACAGCGCTATGGCTGCTATCTTGAAGAAGGTCACGGACCTTGAGGCCAAGCTCGAGAGGCGGGACGGGCAACACCATGTCGCCTACATGCCTAACTCTCCTCTCGCCGACATACTGGTACGGGCCCCCGCCCAACCAAAAATCAACGTGGCCGCGGTGGGCCAATATGACAGGGAGACGGACCCCGTCACCCACCTTAGCAAATACTCCACCTACATGATCTCCATGGGGGCGACGGATGCCACCCAATGCCGGATGTTTCCATTAACCCTCGGGGACAGAGCTCACCGATGGTACTCCTCGCTTCCCGCGGGGAAGGTGGTTTCGTTCTACCAGCTAGGGGAACTGTTCTTGGAACACTTCTCCTCGATGGCGCCACGTCTGGCCGGCGCCAATCGCATGGCCAACTTGGCCCAGGGAAAAGATGAGACGGACCGGGCGTATATCGACCGGGTAGACCGCATCATCATGGAAGGCGGGCCCATCGGTGATGAGGTCAAGCTCGTCGGCATCATAGGCGGGCTCCGCCTAAAAACAAAATTGTGGAAATCAATGAACAAGGACTATCCTAAGTCCTACGCGGAGTCCCGACAGCGAGTCGGGAAGATCATCTATAATGCGGACATCCTGGCGCAGCGGCTGGGCGAGAGCATCCCTGCCGAGAAGGAGAAACCCCGCGCCCAAGCAGGCACCACATCGAGCCGGAGGAACTTTTCCTACCATGCCCCCCAGCCTTTCAAACCCTTCGATTCCGTCGAGGTGAAGTTGGCCGAAAAATTATCGACCACCCCGAAGTACGTTTATGTGCAAATCCGGGATAAAAATATGGTGCCCAAGGCACGGCCGTGGGTCCACAAACCGGGGGTGCAGCTCAACCCCAACAAATACTGCCACTACCATCAAACCGTCGGGCACAACACAAGTGAGTGTTGCGACCTCCTGAAACAGCTCTGGCGACTCTTCGAGGAGGGGAAGCTGGAAGAGTTCGTAAAAAGACCAGCGGCCAGGCCGGAAGCGCAAGCCGCTGCCCACCCCGTGGAACCGAACCGGGAGGCAGCCCTCATATGCCCACCAATGCCTGAACATCAAGCCCGACGCGCGGTCAACATGCTATCCCCTATGGGAGGGTTCGCGCCCACCACCTCGCTCTCCAACCGCCGACAGAAGAGCGAGCTGCGGGCAATGGACAACATCCACCAAATTACCATGCCGGTCAACATGACGGCAAGAGAGATGGACCTCCTCGCCATCAAGGAGGAAGATCGCACTGGGGTCATCTACCCGAACCACGACGCCCTGGTCGTGTCCGTCAACATCATGGGCGTCACCGTCCATCGCATGCTCGTCGACAACGGAGCCTACTGCAACATCCTCTTCAAAGCCGCGTTCAACCAGCTGGACAGCTCCTTTGAGAAGTATGTGGAACCATGCGACCAGGTCATCAAGGGCTTCGGCGACGCCACGGTGAAACCCTACGGGATAGTTAGGCTAGCCGTAGAATTAGTTTCTAGTATAGAAGCTGAGGTTAAGGCTTCGAAACAGCTCGACTTTATTATTATCGACCAGCCGTCAACCTATAACAGGTTTCTCGGCAGGCCATTCGAGCACGAGTTCGAAGCCGCTGCCTCAGCATTCTATTATTGTATCAAGTTCCCAACCCCCTCCGGGAAGGTTGGGACTCTTAAGGGTAATCAAAAAATGGCACGCTGATGTTTAGCGTATATCGATTATATTACGAATTCTACAAATTTAGATTATATCTGCACAGTCGGGGAGGGAGACATGGAAATAGACGAAGAAATCCCACCCACTGCCCGCCCAATGGAAGAAGGTCCACCAAATCCTGAAAACTCTCAAGTCGACCTCGAGCCCAGGCTCGGGTATGAACCCATGGAGATCGACAACACCCTGACAGGGCAGATCGATGATCCTCGCTACGGCGAGCGGGGAGCTAGTCCGATTGAAAAATTGATTTCGGTCACAATGAAGAATCGGCCAGAAGTAAGTGTTCAACTCGGTTCATCGATGTCCGACGAGATGCGGGCAACGATGACCGCATTTTTAGAAGAAAATTTAGACGTATTCGCATGGTCCCACGAAGACATGGTCGGGATCGATCCAGCCGTATGTTCACACCAGTTGCACATTGATCCTTCCCGCAAGCCAATCTCACAGAAGAGAAGGAAATTCGGCCCAGACAAGTACGTGGTCATTGCCACTGAAGTCAAAAAGCTGCTCGACAACAAGCTTATCGGGATGGTCAACCCCGACGACAAGCCCCAATGGGTATCCAACGTTGTCCTCGTCAAGAAGAGCAACAACACCTGGCGGCTGTGCATCGACTTCACGGACCTGAACAAAGCATGCTCCAAAGATCACTTCCCGATGCCACACATCGACCATCTAGTGGACAGCACGGCTGGGCACGAGATGCTCACTTTCATGGACGCATTTGCCGGCTACCACTAGATCCCGATGGCCGCAGATGACCAGAAACACACCACTTTCATCACCGAGAAAAATATGTACTTCTGGAAGCGGATGCCATTCGGGCTCATGAACGCAGGGGCAACCTACCAAAGGCTGGTCAACCACATATTTCACGACCAAATCGGGACAACCATAGAAGTATATATCGATGACATTGTCGTTAAGAGCGAGAAGAAAGAAGACCACCTCACTCACTTAGCCGAAACATTCGAAATCTTGATGAAGTATCGGATGAGGCTCAACCCGAAAAAGTGCAGTTTTGGCGTCGAGTCGGGCAAGTTCTTGGGGCACATGGTTAGCCAGCGAGGAATCGAGGCAAACCCAACCAAAGTTCAGGCGATCCTCGACATGAGCCCTCCCCGCACGGTGAAGGACGTGCAGAGGGTGACGGGCAGTCTGGCCGCTCTCAGCCGTTTCATCTCCCGCATGGGGGACCGATGCAAACCATTGTTCGACAGCATGCGAAAGGGGAAACTAAACTGGACACCACAGAGCCAGCTCGCCTTCAATAACTTGAAGGCATATTTGTCAAACGCCCAGGTGTTGGCCAAACCCGTCCCCGGCGAGAAGCTTTTCCTATAGTTGGCGGCCTCAGACTCAGCTCTCAGCGTCGTACTAGTGCGGGCTGAGGGACAGGCACATCTGCCGATCTACTATGTCAGCCAGACACTCCACGACGCCGAGCTACGGTACCCACCCCTGGAAAAATTAGCTTACGCGCTAGTAATGAGTGTGCGCAAGTTACGCCCATACTTTTTCGATCACCAAGTAGAAGTACTGACCACAATGCCACTTCGCCAAGTGCTACATCGACCGGACACGGCGGGTAGGTGCCTCAAGTGGGCAGTAGAGATCGGGCAATTCGGAGTCACATACGCTCCTCAAACATCCATCAAAGGCCAGGCTATGACCGACTTCATAGTCGAGCTCACCTACCCGGAGGCGATGTCAAAGATCGAGCAGCCGCCGTGGAAAATATACGTTAACGGATCCTCCACAACTTCGCGTGCAGGAGCGGGAATTGTCATTCTCAGCCCGTCCGATCAGTCGTTCACGACAGCCATCAGATTCGGTTTCCACACGACCAACAATGAGGCCGAGTACGAAGCATTAATCAACGGCTTGGAAATGGCCATGGCCATGGGAGTGAAGAGGCTCCAAGTCTACAGCGACTCGCAGCTCGTTACATGCCAAATCTCAGGAGAATATGAGGCACGCAGCGACAGGATGTTGGCCTACCAAGGATTAGCCAAGAACCTCCTCGAAAAATTCGACCAAGTCCACATTGAGGTGGTACCCCGACTCGACAATACTCAAGAAGATGCCCTCGCCCGCCTTGCAACATCCGAGGGGGCAGCCGACATGTCACAAATCACAGTCACCTACCTGACCGCCCCGTCTAGCTCGAACCAGCACATAACCAGTCTGGGGCAAGAGGAGGACAGCTGGATGACTCCCATTCTGAAGTACCTCCGCGATGGCCAACTCCCAGACGATCGAGTAGCGGCAAGACAATTACAGCTTCAGGCGGCACGGTACACGATCATCGGGGACCAGTTGTACAAGCGAGGCTTCGCCATACCCCTCCTAAAATGCATAATGCCGGGGCAGGGAAGGAGGATCTTGGTGGAAGTCCACGAGGGCCGCTGCGGGAACCACGCCGGCGGTCAGGTGCTCGCCCAGGAAGTTATCCGGCAGGGATATTTCTGGCCCACTCTAAAGAAGGATGCGATCAACTATGCGCGGGCATGCCACAAGTGTCAAGTCTACTCGCCAGCGATCCACTAAGCTCCAACCGAGCTCACCTCAATCCTGAGCCTGTGGCTGTTCGCAAAGTGGGGGATCGACCTCATTGGTCCATTGCCTACGGCCCCGGGCAGCGTCAAATACGCAATTATCGCCGTAGATTACTTCACCAAATGGGCGGAGGCAGAGTCATTAAAACCGATCGACCAGGAGCATGTCATTAGGTTCATCTGGCGCAACATAATCTGTCGATTTGGCCTCCCACAGATAATCATTTCGGATAATGGGAAATAGTTCGACGGGTTGGAGATGGAGAGGTTCTGCCTGAAGCACAAAATCAAGAGGCTGTTCTCGTCACCCTACCACCCCCAATCAAACGGGCAGGTCGAGGCAGTAAACAAAATAATCAAGCACACGCTGAAGGCAAGGTTGGAGGAGAGCAAGGGAACATGGGCGAGCAAGCTACCCGAAGTATTATGGTCATATAGAACAACCTGTCGAACCACAACCGGGGAGACTCCTTTCGCTCTGGCCTTCGGAACGGAGGCAGTCATCTCGGCCGAGGTCATCATCCCAAGCCTCCGCACCTCGCAACCCATGGGGACCGAGAACGACCAAGCTATGCTAAACGAGTTGGATTTGCTGGAGGAGATAAGGTTGTCCGCCGAACAAAGAAACATAGCTTATAAACGCCGGGCTGAAAAATACTTCAACTCGAAAATCAAAATCAGAGAGTTCGAAGCCGGGGACCTGGTGCTTCGACGGACGGTCGGGCAACCCAAAGGGGCATTTGGTCCGAATTGGGAGGGACCCCTAAAGATCTCCAGGCGCCTAGCCAACGGAGCCTACGAGCTAGAAAGCCTTGAGGGCAACCCGGCCCAATACCCTTGGAACGCCTCCCTACTCAAAAAATACTAACAGTAACGGCGAAATAGTTTAGCCTACATCATCATGACGAGCGACCTCAATGTAATCGCTCTTCGAGCGCAAAGTTTTAATCAATAAAAGCGATTGTTAATTCAATCCCATCTTCGTGAAGTCGCTGCCCGTCTATCAGCTAAAGCACTTCACTCATTAATCATTTGATTAAGTTATCTAAGCGGTTGTTAATTCAATCCCATCTTCGTGAAGTCGCTGCCCGTTTATCGGCTAAAGCACTTCACTCATTAATCATTTGATTAAGTTATCTAAGCGGTTGTTAATTCAATCCCATCTTCGTGAAGTCACTGCCAGTTTATCGGTTAAAGCACTTCACTCATTAATCATTTGATTAAGTTATCTAAGCGGTTGATAATTCAATCTCATCTTCGTGAAGTCGCTTCCCGTCTAACGGCCAAAGCACTTCACTCATTAATCATTTGATTAAGTTATTTAAACAATTATTAATTCAATCCCATTTACGTGAAGTCGCTGCCCGTCTATCGGCTAAAGCATTTCACTCAATCATCGTGATTCAATCCCGTTATTAATTCGTTTATCAAACCAAGATTCAAGAAAATAAGAACGAAAAGGGACGATAAAAGGCGAAGATAGTTTCATTAAAAGATTCGGGAAAAAGATACAACGGCCCGCGGCCAACAGACTTAATAAACAAAGAAAAAAGGAGGAAAAGAACGCATCACGGAGCCGCCTCGTCCACCACCCCCGGATCCTCGACCACCTCCTCGTCGGCCAAAGGGTAGACAAAGGACGCCGGGTCGCCCAAAAACGACAGATCCATCCCACGATCGGCCAAGTCTTTCAAAGTGATATCATAATCTGCCGAGGGGGGATTGGACTCGACGTAGCTTCTCAAATCTTCCAGGGGCCCGGAGTAGTCGGCCTCAGGGTTGCGGCGGAGCAGGGAGCGAATCGAGTCGGCGTATGCGTTGATATAGATCATGGAGCCTGCCGACTCGTGTTCACGTTCAAGGCGGGCTCGCTCGGCAGCCAGGCGCTTGTCGGCCTCCGCGGCAAGGGCCTCACGCGCCCTTAGAACCTCCTCAGCCGTCTTCGCCTTGGCTTCGGCACGCGCCTTCCTCTCCTCCTCGCAGGCGCCCTCCAACTCTGCCCGACTCTCGCGGGCGGCCTCTAACTCCTCCCGGAGCTTTTTGTTCTCCTCTTCCAGATGAGCGGCTTCGTCTCTCTTCGTCTGGAAGGCTGCCTTGTAAGAGGAGGCAATCCGCATCTCCCGCTCGAACTCCAGCATGATGCCCTCCATGGCAATAGCGTTGTGGGAAGTGCGGATGGCCGCCGCCCTCATCCGGTCAGCGAGCGAGACGGTCCGTGTGGCCTTTTGGCAGTTAAGGGTCCAAGACCGGGGCAGGTTCAGAACGGCGCGACGAAGGTCCTCCGGCCAAGACTCCGGCACCGCCTCCGAGTACGGAGGGTCCTGCGAGCGCAGGAATTGAAGGACCTCGGGCGGGGGCAGGGGATCAGGCCTACAAAACGATGGAAAGAAAAGTTGGATTAAATTACCTACATTGCAAAATCGGCCAGGAAACTTGGAAAAAGAAACAAAAATACTTACGTGAGATGATTGCCCCAGCCCAGGAAGGAGAAGTCACTATGGTCACGAGACGGGGAGGCCGGGCTCCCTATGGTTGCCTCGATGGTGCCAGCCACCAGCCCGCCCATTGCCGGGTCCAAGTTGACGGTCACCATGGTCGGGTCGACCGATGTCTGGCCTTCAACCCGCGCCTGTTTGGCCACCCGATGGCCGTCAGTAGGAGAGGAAGTTGTGGGCGGCGCGGATGTCGGCAGGTGGCTACGGATCACCACCCCCCATGGCGGACGGCTCCCCGCTTCGCCAGCTTGGCGGTGGCACTCTTTTTCGGCCCCATATCAATGGTCTCTTCGGAGGTCTCAACGTTGACCACGGGGATGGGGGTCTGGCCGGCGACGGGTACGGGTCGAGGAGGAGGAGACGACGAGGCGGTTGGAGTTGACTCCTTCGGGAAGCGTTGTTCTGCAAAAGATGCACGTAAGTGTTTGCATCGAGAAGAAAACCACGAGCAGGAATGAAATCGGGCGGGAAGGCCTTACCGCCAAAATTCAAGTGCCGCGGGAAGGATTGGAGCCCGGACAATCTTCTGTGCTCGTCGCTGTTGAGGAGGTCAACGTCGAGGTTATCCTGGCTCTCCAACCTCACCAAAGCAAGTGTCTATCAGAAATCGTCGGTAAAGTAGGCCTGAAGAGGGACCGTGCAGCCTGCACAGTGAAGAAGAAATTAGATCAGTACTAAGGGGTGAGGTGAAAATTCAGTAGTTACCTCGGCGGTTGCGATCCCGGTACTCCCGGGGAACCGGGATAGTCTGCCCATCGACGCCGACGCTCTCCCAGGCACCGCCGACCCACCACCACTTCTCATGCCAATGCGTCACCTTCGACGAGATGCCGAAGACGATAGCATCGCCACCACGTGGCTTCACGGAGTAATACCCATGGTTCATCCGACCAACCGAGGCCACTGTATAATACAGGTAGTTGATCTCGGCCGGAGTAGGCATACGGTGCAACCCACGGCGACCGAGAGCGACCATTGCTCCCAAGATGTAGCTCCACCCGTTAGGAGTGATTTGTGTGATCGATAAATTCCAGGCGGCGAGCAGCTTGGAGATGGCCGGATGAAGCGGGAAACGGAGCCCGGCATGAAGCGTGTCCGAATTTATGGCTATGAGACCCTCGGGGGGCTGGTCTGCCCGTTTATTTTCCCAGGGAGCATAGAAGAAAACATCAGACAACGCCTGGAAGGTCCAGTAAAGCTCCCTGAGATCGGCGTCCGCGGGCAAGCAGCTGGGACGATGAGAGGCCCCAAATTCTATCTCCTGGGCCTCGTAGTATTCTCGGGCAGGGCGTTTCCGCACAAACCGGCTTATATACTTGGTGTAATCAAACCCAATTAGCCGGCTATCCGCGTATTCGATATTATCGGGAACGGCCTCCTGTTTGAACAAGTAATCCTCGGCCCGGGGCGGGTAGGAGGATACGGGAGAAACCCAAAGCGCAGCGCCCTCCCGTTGGGGGCTCATCCACTCCAGGTCATCGGCGAAGGCATCCACGTCCATGGAGGTGCCTTCACTTTCTCTGGCGGAGGCGCGGGATGTCCCTTCACCGGAAGGACAGAGGGGCCTCTCGGCACCGGTGGCGGCGCGACGGCGGAAGTGGAAGGCGCCGGAGGCCGCGGCGCTCTCAACGGAGTCGCTCATGTTGGGGGAAAGAAAATGAATATGAAGAGGAAAGAAGGAGATTACCTTGGGATTCGAAAAGGTCACCGGAATCTGGGGAAAAGTCGCTGGAAAACTTGAAGCTTCGTAGGGGGGGCAAGAGATTGCAAAGAGCGAAAATGAAAGAATGGGCTGAAAACCCCTATTTATAGGGGAAATAGGAGGGACCAAATTGCAAAAAAACGGGGTCAAAAACTGAATAAAGAAAAACTCAGGGGGGGCGCGTGGGGGCCGCGCGCGCAACGGTTAGGAGACAAGATCGGCGGACGTGACCCCTGGGTTTCTGCGCATCAGTCACGCCATCCCGTGATGTCATCAGGCGCGGAATACGAGGCGTCACCTCGGAAGCCAAAACGTCACCCCAAAATTCAAAATCAAGTCTGCAATTCGACCAGCCCGCCACCCGACGACGGTGGCCCCCCGATGTCGGGCTGGTGGGGCAATTGTTATACCCCGATATTAGCTACCCGACCCATCGGACATCGGGCATGAGCCCACTTACTGTAGCAGGCTCGAGCAAGAGTAATCCGCCCCCTTGACAAGCAGGCGGATGGGGAAGCAGAATCTACCCGATGCGGATCTCTGGGAGCCGTCGGGCAGGGTACTTAAACCCACAGGCCTGGGTGTTGGGCGGCCAGCGACGAGCTCCGAGGCGATCACTCTACCCGCCTACCCGTGAAAGGACCACCAGGATGCTCGCATCCGGACTCGTCTCCCGGGTACCCACGTACCCGTCTGCCCGACCCCAGGCTGCGCCAGCTGTGAGAGGACGTCGAGTGCCATCAGTCCAGAGGATGTAACAGGGTCAAAGAGGGCAGTTGGGGCTAAGTCCCATCATCTCAGGGGAGACAGTGCCATGTGGCGTCTTCTCATTGGCTCATAGGGGAGGCTGTAGCCACTCATTACCTTTCAGCTAGGAGTAGGGGGGGACCTACAGGCCCACCAACCAAACATGGGGAAACCCACCTTGTACACTATAAATAGGGCTTTTAATGCCCAAATGTAACACATCACATTTATTATAAACCTACTCTTGAGAGATCATTTACTCTCACATTTATTGCTTCCAGTCATTATACTTTATAAATCCTACCCGCTAGGAACCCGACGGCGAGATCCTCACGCAATCGCTGTCAACACACTCCAACTTTGGTCACCCAGGTCTGCAGCTTCCATGGTCTTGCCTCATTTTATAGGCGTTTCATTTTGCATTTCAGTTCCATCATGGCTCCTCTTACTGACGCAATGCATGGTAAGACTTTCACCTGGACTACGGCCGTTGATCACGCTTTTCAGCTCATCAAACAGAAACTCACGCACGCACCGCTACTTGTTTTGCTGGACTTTTCTTCGCCCTTTGAACTAAACTGTGACGCTTCTAAGACGGGTATTGGGGCTGTGTTGAGTCAAGGGGGATGCCCCGTGGCCTATTTCAGTGAAAAAGTCACCGGCGCTCGCCTTCGGTATAGTACTTACGACATTGAGTTTTATGCGGTGGTTCGAGCTGTTCGACATTGGAGACATTATTTATTTCATCACGAATTCGTGTTATATACTGACCATGAAGCTTTGAAACACCTTGTCAACCAAGACTCCTTGTCCGCTCGCCATGCCAAGTGGTCCTCATTCTTGCAATAGTTCACTTTTGTTGTCCGTCACAATCCGGGGTTTTGAATAAGGTGGCTGATGCGTTGAGCCGTCGAATGTGTCTTCTTAACGACATGCGCATTGAAGTGATGGTTTTCAATTGCTTCCGTGATCTTTACTCGACTGATACATTCTTCGGATCGGTGTACGCCCGCCTTATGGTGGGCACGGATGATTCTTTTCAGCTCATAGATGGTTTTGTGTTTAAGGGACTTATGCTTTGCGTCCCTGCTTGTAGCTTACGCCAAAAGATCATATCGGAAATTCATGGGACCGGTCACGTGGGCCGTGATCGCTCGATCGAGATCCTGTTTCGCAGATTTTTTTGGCCAACGGCGCGACGTGATGTTGCACGCTTTGTTTCCCACTGTCGGATTTGTCAAACGTCGAAAGGCTCCGCAACTAATGCTGGTTTGTATAGACCTTTACCCGTACCCTCTTCCCCATGGTCCTCTGTCAGCAAGAATTTTGTCATGGGTCTTCCCCGCACGCAACGCGGTCATGACGCTATATTTGTTGTGGTAGATCGGTTCTCGAAAATGGTGCACTTTCTTCCATGCAAACGTACTACTGATGCTGTGCATGTTGCGCACTTGTTCTTTTGTGATATCTTTCGTCTGCATGGACTGCCGTTATCCATTATTTCCGATCGGGACTCTTGTTTTTTGGGGCATTTTTGGCGCACACTTTGGCGCATGGCTAACACTGAGTTGAATTTTAGTAGCGCGTATCATCCACAAACCGATGGTCAGACGGAGGTCGTCAATCGTTCTTTGGGCAATATGTTACGTTGTCTAGTGGGGGATAATCTTAAATCTTGGGATTTGAAGTTGAGCTCGGCTGAATTTGCCCACAACCTTGCTGTGAACCGGAGTACAGGGTTTTGTCCTTTCTTGGTAGTTTATGGTGTTCTTCCTCGTGCCCCTATTGACTTGGTCACTCTCCCTTCGGCTAAATCCCAGGACGTGCGTGCTACTGGCCTAATTACCGACATTCAGACGCTGCATCGCACCACTCAGTAGAATCTGGAGGCTGCTAATGAGCGCTACAAACGCGTGGCTGATGAACGGCATCGGGACGTGCAATTCGATGTGGGGGATTTTGTCTGGGCCGTCTTGACGAAGGACAGGTTTCCACTCCATGAGTACAAGTTGGCCTCACGGAAAATTGGCCCTGTTGAGATTATCCAGAAAATAAATCCGAATGCTTATCGCCTACGCCTCCTAAGTCATGTTCGTACGTCTGACGTCTTCAACGTGAAGCATTTGGTTCCTTTTGAGGGTGATAATCCTTCTGGAGATGAAGCTGGTTCCGATTCGAGGGCGAATCGTTCTGAAGACGGTGAGAATGATGGAGATGAAGCTGCAGCGTTGCATCTCGAAAAGATTGATCCATTGGGCCTCGACAAAATGAAGTTTCGCGCTTAGTCCTTTTATTTATTTCCTTTTCGTTAATTTTCTTATTATTGGACCCTGTTTGTGGGCTTTTACTGCTTTCTTATTTTGGATTACGTATTTATACTCTGTTTTGAGGGTTTTGAGACTTGAATGAATTTTATGAATAATATTAGGGTTTTCCCTAATCCCTGTCTTTAAGGTATTCTTTGTGAATCAACGTAAGATAGAAGGTGTTTGTTCTTCAATCGTACGTCCGCTGCATCAATTTGTCTCATCCATTTTTTTTTCTCAGTCCTCCGTCAATCTCTATCTCTAATAAACTCCTCCATAATGAAGTGGGAATTAAAAGAAAGGTAAAAGTGAGATGGATAGAGTTAAAAGAAAATATGTGAGAAACTTGCTCATTTAAAAAAAAAAAATGAGAAGCCTACGTTAACGAAGGGAGTACTATACATATCCTTATAATATAAAATTTGAAATGTATCCAAAATAAAAGAATGGGAGGAATCAAAGTTGTAAAAAAGGACAAATTTATGCAACAAACCACCCACAAAAGATGCGAAAAAGCCATATTCCCGTACGCACAGTCAACAAAGCATACCAAAGGCCGACTCTGGGAATCGTAAAGTCATCAAATGTGGGCAGATTCATTGATCAATCAGTTTCATTAACACCACCAAAATGGAAAAATCTCTTTTTTAAATAAATTAATAAACAAAACTTTCGTCCTTTCCAGTTTACATGCCCAAATACAATTTGTATGTTAGCTTGAGCACATACAAACAAGAAATGGATAGATATAGTCATTTCAGAAGCAGCAAGAGAATTATTTTTACAGCAGGTAATAAAATGTTTTTTTTTTTTTTCTCATTTTCATTTTTCATCATACTATTTCGCAGTTATTACATACAGACAGCCTGAAAATAGGTAACCATTCTTGGCATTTTACCAGGTCAGGTCTATTAGCCTCATCATGAGTACTGTCTATTTGGCACTCACTCTTCTCTCTCTCATAAACTAGGATAGGACCCCTCCACTAGGTTCTCTCAAGTGGCCCCCACTCCAAGAAAATCAATGAATGCCATGTTGTTCCCCTTCTCGGTGTATAATTTTTCCTCACAAATGTATGGATTGGCCCTATTAATGTAGGCTACTGACTCTGTTGCAGAAACATCAGAGTTTGAATCCGATTTATGATCCACATTTCCACCATTACCTACAAAACCCCAATAATTTAATCACATAAATATCCAAAATTAAATCAACACACTACTCATGTATACACATTATTTTTAAATATTCTTTTTACGAACTTTCTTTTTTTAAAACGCTTCAACTATTAATTGTTGTTTCATCAGCTCTTTTATCATAAGACTTATTTTTATATACCATTACAACCGCATTTTTGTTGAAATTCAATAATATCATCGACATATTTTAATGAAAAATAAAGGAAAATATGTGATTTAGATTTTCAGGGGTTTTATGAGACAAAATTAATAGTTTAAAGAATTTAAAAAAAAAAATCATTTAGGGGTTTTTAAAATAAAATTTAATAGTTTAGGTGTCTCATTATGTATGTCATTTTGATAATTAATATACATAATTGTTATGGGGCGTATACTAAACGGTGATATTAGAAGAATTGAAGAGAATGCGAAAATTCATACCATTTGCAAGATTGAGAGGGGTGAGGGAGAGATCGGTGCAGGTTGAAACGGCGGATTCATCAGTGGTGGAGGGATTTGGGATTGGGATGAGAGAGAAAGAGGGCTTCCTTCGCCTGTAAACGCTGTTGTGCTCTCTGTGCTTTCTGGCCATTATCACGTGCCAGTGATTCTTCACGGCATTGTCAGTTCTTCCTGGGAATAGCCTCGCGATCATGGCCCACTTGTTCCCATAAACGCTGTGTGCGGTTAACAGCCTCTCCTCCTCTTCCTCACTGAATGCCCTTCTGTTTATTCGAGGATCCAACTGGTTAAACCACCTCAATCTGCAACTCTTCCCTGCAATCAATCAACTTTTTACTATTTATTTTTTCTTCTCAAAATATAATCTTAAATGCGAATTTGCACACTCTATTAATACAAAATTAATCACAAACTCCACCTCACAATATCCTTATATATTTAGGCAAATAATTATGTGAAACGGACTGTTAACGAACTAACGCAAGATATCACTCTCAAGTGTTTTTTTGGGTGCAAGGAGTACTAGTTTAGGGAAAGAAAAAAAAAATCATACCAGATCGTCCTTCAAGTTTTTCAGCGATGAGATTCCAATTCTGGGGTCCAAATTGGGCAACGAGTTCTTTAAGTTTAGCATCTTCGTGAGGCCTCCAATGGCCTCTAGCACACAGTTTTGTGGGCCCATTCTTCTTCCCAATTTCCTCCGATTCGAACCCATTATCCCCAAAAAGAGAGGGGCTTTTCAAGTCAATCTGCTCCATGGAAGAATCGCGGAGGAACTCCATATGCAGACGCGGCGGTAAAAACGTCATTTCACGGTCCCCATTCCCGACTTTCCTCGACTTACTCATCAGATTCATAATGTGACTGAAAAAAATGATGTGAAAGGGGATGGGAAAACGAAATCCTTTTTCGCTATATTGATGAAAACAACCAAACAGGGGAAATTTGAGAAACCGAAATTATTCTCGGGACTGTGAAAAAAAAATCAAGGGAAAACGATGAAAGTGTTGAACAGAAAAAGCACAGAAAACAAAAGACGATTCTTCTCTCATAACTTCATAACTCCTTTTGTTGTCTCGGACTAGTAGTAGCAACGTACACCCATGCCTAAAACCACCAACCAAAATTAGTTTCTCTCTCTACAGCCCACTCCCACTCTCTCTCTATATATATTGTGTATGTATAAGTGCGTGTGTGCATGGAAACCGAGAACCGCTCGTGTGGGTGGTGGGAAGCCCCATTAGCACACTGTTGGACTCGGGGTGTGTAACTGCTTTCTTTATTATTTTTAATTTTTTTCTAATTTTTATATCCAATCTCGGTTTTTGAGAAGAAAAAACAGAATCTGTTTGTCACTCTCTTTTCAAAAAGATTTTCTTTGAAACGAGAAAATAATTCAAAAAAGACGAACGAGTCCGTTGTTTGTTTTGTTTTAGCTTTTTTAAGCCCGCGTCAAGTGTTGGTAGCTCAAGTGGTTGAGGCCACCACCTAAGACCCAGAGGTCTTGGGTTCGAGACACGGAGAGGGAATTTATTTCCCTCTTGTGGTGGGGTGGTTGTTCCCCTATTGTGGTGGGGTGGTGTTCCCCTCTTGTGGTGGTTGCGGTTCCGGCTGCGGTGCGGTTGTGGTTCGGAGTTGCGGGTTCGGGTGGTTCCCCTCTTGTGGTGATTGCGGTTCCGGTCTACAGCGAGATGAAAAGATGTTGCCATGTACCCGGTGGTCGAAGGAACTATTGTAATTGATTATGTTAGGAAACTATTGTAATTGATTACCTTTCAAAAAAAAAAAAAAAAAAAGCCCGCAATAATTATGGCCTTCTTTCCCTAATTACTTTGTCCTATTTTTTTTTTTTAGAACTACTTTGTCGTAGTTAAAGGTGTCTGATTTTCCACTATTTTAACTCAAAAGCATTCAATGCATCAATCAACTTTGGTTGGTACGTAAATTTGAAACAAAAGGTTAAAACTTAAAACTAGTTTAAATTTTAAAGTATACTTTCAGTATGAAATATAAAGCGAAAATTTAAAAGTTTTATTCAGCTTTCAAAATAAAATTGGAGTTCTTTTTTCCTATATAATCAAATTTAGCACTTATTGTTTTAGTTTTTATCAAAACTATCACATTTTTGTAATAAATAAATTGCCATACTTTTAGCTTATATTTAGAAACTACCTTTCCTTGCCGATATTATAAGCTAACGTGAAATTTATTTTTTCCGGAAGCTAACGTGCATAGAAAATATGGTAAATTCATCAATTTTTATCACATGCTTCTACTTTTCACTACTTAAAACTTTTAGCACACTTTTTTTTAATCAAATAAAGAATTGCATCTATGATGCATGAATTCTTTTAAAAATATCATAATGCGGTATCAGATTCGCGTCAGCCCTCTAAATAGCGTGCGATTTTTTAATCCGTAAATCTATTTCTTTTATCAGAAAAATAATTTATTGCATAAATAAATAAAGGGTATAAGAGATACCATTTTACAAATTGTTCAACAATGTTTACAAAATGATAGTGTTTGTGTATGCATAATCAACATCCCAACACAACTCTGGGATTACATAACCAATCGCTTACAAAAAAAAAAAAAATTATAGCACCTTGACTCCTTCACTACGGACAAATTCCATAGTCTCAACTTCACTTCCTTCACTATATCGTCTTCCGAGAACGCCTCATTATTAAATAATTTTGAATTTCTCTTCTTGAATCCGCGAATCTGATTATCCACAGGCGAATCTGCTGCCACGTGGTGAATCCAACTAACGGATTCTCGAATCCGCTTCACGTATCCTACTTGTTAAGAATTAAATATGTTATTTCAATTTTATTTTATTACATAATAGTTTAAATTGAAAATGTGATACTCATTTTAGATTGAATTCACTATTTAGACTATGTATTGGACTAATGGAACCTTAAATTAATGTATTGTTACTTAATTATATTACATATATTATTGAATATGCTTAAATTTAAGGTTAGGAAAAATGTGAATTACATACATTTGATTTACAAATTTTTAAAATTACTATGTTTAACTTAAATTAATGTATTGTTACTTAATTATATTACATTATTGAATATGCTTAAGTTTAAGGTTAGAAAAAATGTGAATTACATATATTTGATTTACAAATTTTAAAATTACTATGTTTTTCCAAGTTTTATATATAATAAAATATAAATAAACAGATGTATCCTTAATAAAATTGCATCCTAAATTTTTTGGAAATTCGTATCCCCGAACCTGAATCGTATTATCCCCACACTAACGCCCTTGCAACCGTGCACCATAGAATTGCATGAACTGATTTTGGTGTAAGTATATTTTCAAAATTATACTTTTAAGTTCTGGTTATTTGTTGCATTTACAATTTGTATTAAAACCATCATTCGTTCATTTTTTACAATGTGCTAATATTGTTTAAAAGTTAAATGTATCATGCAAGTGATAAAATCGATCTCTTTATATTTCTTTATTCTGGGAGTCCACGTAGGACGCCCCTTGCCGGAATTTGAACTGATGTTGTTTTTATAATAATATGGTATGTATTTAATGTTTTCATTACACTAATTTTTTTTTATATTACGGTGAAAATCGTGTATACCAATATAAAATGCAACCAATATATTTCATCCATCCCACTATTAATTTTCTATTTTATCATTTTAGTTCGTTCCACTATTAACTTTTCATTTTTTTTTTTACATCAACAAATAATTATATTTATACACTTTATTTATATCCAACTATTTAAACACATTGCACTTTATTAATTATTTTCTCTCCCCATCACATCACATTATTATATCTATATTTAATTACATTTCTTAAACATTGTGTTCCAAAACAAAGAGAAATAGTATTGGGACGGAGGGTTTCGATATTGAATGATTTTTTAAAAAATTAGTATGAGACGGTGGCGCGGTGCATGTTTCGATATTGAATGATTTTTTTTTAAATTAGTATGAGACGGTGGCGCGGTGCATGTCAATGACGTTCAAAAATTCGATATAATGAAATTTTAGTATAATACTGATAAATATTTTTTTCGTATACTGAAAGTTTCAATACGATGCCAATATAAAATTTTACATGCCTAACTATTTAATACAGCAAGTCCATAACAACCCTTCAAATCAGACGTTGAAATTATAGGTTCTTCTTATTAGGGTTGCACGTATCACGATTCAAGATATGGGTGATTTAACCAATTATTGGTCCCACGAGACGGTTATGGTTTTGAACACTGAACTGCGGTCAACATTTAATTCTAGATCGTTGACCATATGCGGATTGATTAATAATCAAGTGAATATACATGACCTGTTAAAAAAAAAAGTGAATATACATGACGGACAATACATTTGCCCGTGGAAATTTTCAAATTAATCTCTTTTCTTTATATTTAATGTGATTCTACATTTAATAGTGCGATGCTATATTAATAAGTTGTCACATGGTACACTTTTATCAAATATCAAGTGATTAATTGAAGGGAGAGTATTACGTGAATAATATACACCAAAACAGTAATTCAATTATATTTTATAATAAAACAGCTAATTAACGATTTTTAATAAGATAATTAATGTCCTTCAACTATTATCTTCGATCAAATTAAAGTAATTAAAACCCTTTGAAAAGTCAAACCTCTCAAACAAATTTTACGGTAAAATCGTAAATTTGTTCACACACTCCTTTGCCTTGATAGAAAATTAGAAGGCAATTTAATTACCATCGAAAAGAATATGCAAGTGACCTTGAATTAGGTGGGTAACTTTAAATCATACGATAAAAGTTCAGTTGAAAATCAATTTCATCATTAATTTAATACAAAGTAGGTAACAATAAAAAAGATATTTTATAAATAACAAGAGTATGTTCATTTGCATCACACACACATTTTGATTGAGAAACATAAATCAATAGTAGGAAGCAGGACCGGACAAGTGTAACATTCAACGTGTCCATACGTGAAACATACACACGTGGCAGGCTTTTTCTACTTACATGCGGCATGAATTAATATTTAAAAAAAAAAAAAAAAGGAAATTGGACAATATATGAAGCACTCATTGGCAATTGTATATGTCTAGAAATGGGTTTGTTGAGAAGAATTATTGTTGCAGAGAAAAGGATGTAATGACGAAAACTGTTATCTGATATGGTCACGAGGAAGACACTGCCATATCTCTTTGCGTAACTGAATCAACAACTCTATCCCCAACTCTTTCTTTTTTCTTCAAATTAGCATATCTTTCTTCTTTGACTCTAATTTAACCCTTTTCTTTTCTTAGTTTGTTCAACTCCGGCCATACATGTAAATAATTCTTTCTTTTATAAAACAATAATCTCATCAAATTCATGGAGGCAAATTAAGTTAGGAGATAAATTAATTAAGTGGAGAAGCTGGTATTGGCAGGACAATGTAGATGATATAACTTTACATCAATTTATCTAAAAGTATATAACTTTAAAAAGTTTCTTATTTAGATAATATATAACATTAAAAAGCCTCTTATATAGATTTTTTTAAGAAGACAAACTTTCATATGTACTCACTCAATAGTTGACCATTTTTATACTGAAAAGTTTTTTTCAATTACACTGAAAAGTGTGGTTGGATTGCTGTGAAAAGTTTACACTAAAAACTAATTTTCAGTGTAAGCATGATCAACGGTTGAGTGAGTGCATCATACACCAAGTGCACAATAGAGTTATTCATTTAAGAATTTCTGATGGATTTGTATTTATTTTTTGACAAAAAAATAACGATTGATAAATAAAAATAATTGGAGTAGAAAATAGTATTATTATGTCTAGTGGAAAAGAGAACGTGTGGCGTGAGCCTATTGACTTTTATACCATTAAATAATTTCACCTCATCTAAAAATTTCAATTTATAGAAAAGTGTGAAATTAATTTATTGGTATAATTTTCTAATACCATATGCATATGAAATTTGGTGAAACAATTACTATTGTTCAATTAAAGAATTAATAACTTAATTTATTAAATACACTTGAATTGTAAGATCCATGCATATCTTTATATTGTGAATGTATGTATTCTTTAAAAAACATCAATTTTCTTTATAAGCAAATTCCTTCGCTAATTATTGGTATTATTATGATTACTCTTTAGGTCCACTGCAATAATTACCTTTCGTATGATTGTATATTTCATATTATGTTTTTTTTAAGGCAGATATTATGTTTTAATTTACTAATGTGTATTACATATTTCTTGTTCCGTATAAAGTAGCTATTATGTTCTCTTGCCTCTGCACTGCAAATCAAAATAGAGACATGATTTGTGTATGTGTGTGTACAGTAACGTACAATTTTGTTTTGGGAAGAAAAGTCGTAACTTTTGAAGAGAGTTTTTTTTAGGTGAGAGAGAGTGTGCAGCAAATACCAAAAAGCTTCATTGGTTTCGCCACTTTGTTTTGTTTTCGTCAATTTCTGCAAACCGTTTCGCTTTATCTCAATAAAGACGTTTTTTTCCCTTACACACACACGTGCGTGCCTTCTGCCTCGTCCTCAGCACACGTTTTTCAGCTATATTTCAGATTTTTTATTTTTATTATAAAAAAAAAAAAAATAAGTCTCCAGTGCACCGGGTATACTATTGCATAAGGTTATTTACACTAAAATATGTGAATAGATTATATTAAAAATTGTAGTTTGATTACACTAAAAAAATTCAGTGTTACCAATTTTAATTTAAAGGTAAACTTTTATATGTAATCAACCCACATTTTTTAATGTAATTAAGTCATACATTTTCGTGTAAATAACTCCAAATGTTATATGGGTGAACCGTGCAGTATGAGGCTTTAAATAAAATAATTTATTTATTCAAATTTTTTTTAAATGAATTTAGTACCCACGATCACTAATCTCTATCCAATGGGGTTATGTATACCCTACCCTGCTGTGCACTACACAATTGTGCAGTGGGGTGTTGTACCTCCTATTTTAATGTATTGTATTATACAACACATTAAAGTGGTAATCTATGTGTGGTGGACCTTTAGTTTTTCTACTGCACATATTAACGGTATCTGAAATTAAGTTTAAAAGGTGAATTAGGAATAATAACTTTCGTTTTTATCTTGTATTAATTTAGTCAAAATACATAGCATTTTTTTAATAAATTTTAACCAAATAAACTTTCAATATGTTTAAATTAATAAGACTTTAATTCATCTAAAAGTCTGAACTTATAGAGAGTTGTAAAATTAATTCATATAATTATTTTCTGTTGTAGAAAATAGGACTGCTGAAATAATAATTCAAAGTAAAGGGGAAAGAAAATTTACAACTCAATAAAACTTATTACACAGAGAAGAAAGAAAATAGAAACAACAGCTTGTGACGAGTCGAGGAAGGTCTCTTCCAGCAAGACAAAATTTCCCCGGTAGTGCTCTTCGGTCTTGGAAATTTGTCCCCAAAGGTAAAACGTCACTATCGTCTCCAAGAGTGTAGCACCACAGGTGTTGGAGCTCCGGCGAACAAAACGAGCGCTTCGAACTGGACTGGCTCTTAAGACTCTATATGCAGAGAGACAGAGGGAGAAGAAAAGTTTTCTGAGTGTGTGTCCAGGCAAATGCATGAGGACACTATTTATAGGCGAACCTCCACTCAATGCAGAAGGAAAAACCGCGTGGGCATTAAATGCGGACGCGTTTTCGTTGGTGGCAAGACTGAAACCGAAGTTGACCCAGAACGCGTTTCCACAAATCACGCTGGTAACGTCCCACGAATTTAACACATGTGTTTTATGTGCTCTTATGAAGTATCTGACGAACCGGTTTGACCTCTCTAACCGGGTGGGTCCCCAAAGTCCAATTGCCAAGAACCAAGTCCAAGTCCACGGGCTCGGGCGCGGCTCGGCGTGCGTGTGGCAACTTTGATTGACTAGCAATCAACTATAATTTATTATACTTCATTATCCCCATACTAATATCATGTATGTTAGTATTCTAAAATTCCAATGTGGGATGAATTAAATGACTCATTTAATTCCTTCATTTAATCTCAAAAATAGGTGTTGAACCTTTTGACTTCCGATTCAATTTCTCACTCACCAAAAATCGGTTTTGCGAGTATGAATACATCATTTTCATCTACTCCGAGAGTAGAACGCTCATGTAACAATTAATTTCCGAGAAATTAATTTCAACACCCAAAATTAATTGGTCAACTATTAAAGTCTCAAATAAACTTTAATACCAATTAATTATAAATTAATACCACCAACCATTTTCTCTAACATTTTCTTACAAACGATTTGTGGTAAAGGTGAAAATTATTGGATCAAAAACGTTTAAGACTCTTGTCTTTCTTCAACTTATTATATTATTCATCAAGGACGATCGTCGTGGTACTAATTGTGTCTTAACCCTTTAGTAACTATAGTATATAAAATATTCCCGTAAAAAAGAAAAAAACAAAACAATAGTAGTATATAATTACTAATATTAATAATGATGTGGTGTAATATATAAAGAAACAAATAGTGGGAATCGTACGCAGAAAAGTATTATAAATTTACACACTGAAAGTACGAAGACTGTGAAGTCATATGTGAAGTAGGTAATCTGCTGAGCTGAAGTTTCAACAGAAGCTATGTTGAAAAGTGTTAGCCGTAGAGAGTTAGCTAATTTGGGGTATCAGATGAGTTGTACCAGATGAGGCCAACCAGAGAAGGTCTGACCAGAGGAGTCTGGCAGAGGAGTCACCTGAAGATGTCTATCAGATGAGAGTCATCAGAGGAGGCTTATCAGATGAGGTCCACCAGAGGAGTCCTATCAGGGGAGGTCTGGTCTTGGAGTCATCTGTTGTAATTGACCAGTGCCAGAGGAGGTCGTGTCATCTGGTCCAATGTGAAAATACGGGAATTACACCAAATTGAAGCTTGCGAAAGGGCGGTTCTAACTGAAACAACTAAAGCGGTTATTGAATCTGTTAAGCCAGCTGGATAACTGCTTACATTGGGGGTAGTTACAACAGAATCAAGTTAGGGATTCAGCTCAATCTCTGTATCTATAAAAGGGGGATTTCTCAACTGAGAGAATAACTTAGAACTTTAGATCTTCATCTGTGAGGGCAAACACGAGAGATTGTGAGCGATTGTAACTTGTAACTTCCGTTTTCTTTCTTAGTGGAATACTCTATCCTCTCGGATCCCGTGGACGTAGGAGTTCTTCTCCGAACCACGTAAATCTGGTGTTCTTGTGTGATTTTCAATTCCGTTCTTATTGCATTTGATTCCGATTCCCGGAAACAAGTTTTCTTGTGAATCTGAAATCGTGATTAACAAGTGGCGCCGTCTGTGGAAAGCAATCATGGCTGCAACTAAGTTCGATATTGAGAAGTTCACGGGGAAGAACGATTTCAGCTTATGGAAGATCAAGATGAAGGCACTCCTGGTACACAATGGGTTGTACGAAGCCTTGTTGCCACCGGCTCAGGTGGCTTCTGGATCTAATCCGGCGAAGGTGGAGGAGAACAAGAGGAAGGCGCATAGTGCCCTCATCTTGTGTCTTGGGGACAAGCCATTGAGGGAAGTATCGAAGGAGGAAACCGCTCTTGGGATCTGGAATAAGCTGGAGCAGTTATACCAGACCAAGTCTGTTACGAACAAGTTATACATGAAACAGAAGCTTCAAGTCTTCAAAATGAGTGAAGATAAGAATCTTGGTGATCAGTTGGACGAGTTCAACAGATTGGTGGATGATCTGGAGAGTTTGGATGTTACAATTGATGATGAAGATAAGTCATTGATGCTGTTGAATGCCCTACCTAAGTCTCTGGAAAATTTCAAAGATGTCTTGTTGTTTGGTAGGCAAGATCAGGTGATGTTTGATGATGTTCAAACTGCCCTGAAAACCAAGTTTCTACAGATCCAAGCTGATGGGAAGAAGCCTGCTGAAGGATTGAATGTGCAATCCAAGAAGAAGAAGGGGTTTCAGTCCAAGAAGAAGGATGGTGGAAAAGGGAATAAGGGTGGGAAGAAATCTGATTTTGTTGAGAAGAGGAAGTGTTTCACTTGCCATAAGGAAGGTCATCTGAGAAAGAATTGCCCTGAAAGAAAGAAGAAAGACAATCAAGGTGATCAAGATGGAGATGCAGCTGTTGTGGAGGTTGAAGGATATGATAGTGCAGAGGTCTTGATGGTTAGTCATGAGAGGCTAAGTCAAGAGTGGGTCTTGGACTCTGGGTGTACTTTTCATATGTGTCCACATGAAGACTGGTTCCTGGATCTTGAGAAAACTGATGGAGGTCTTGTTCTTTTGGGTAATGATGAGAGCTGTAGAGTGCAAGGATCTGGTTCTATCAAGATCAAGATGTTTGATGGGGTGGATAGGATCTTATCTGATGTCAGGTTTGTTCCTGAGTTGAAGAGAAATCTTGTTTCTCTTGGTACATTGAATTCTAAGGGCTTTGAATTCAAGACAGACAAGGGAAGTCTGTCAATAACCAAATCTGGAAGGATTGTCATGAAGGGGGCTATCAAGAATGGTTTGTATACTTTGATTGGAAGAACTGTTACAGGGTCAGCTGATGTTACCATGGGGTCTTCTGAGGTTAACTTGTGGCACAAGAGATTGGCACATGTTGGTGAGAAGGGCCTGGTGGAGTTATCCAAGAAGGGAGCAATCCCTGGGAAGAGGATATGTAAGCTGGAATTCTGTGAGAGGTGTGTTCTTGGGAAATCAAAGAAGCAAGCATACCAGAAAGGGAAGCATACCACCAATGAGGTTATGGATTATATACATTCTGATGTATGGGGCCCAGCAAGGGTATCCACTCATGGTGGAGGCAGGTATTTCCTTACCCTTATTGATGATTATTCCAGAAAAGTTTGGGTTTACATTCTTAAACAGAAGAGTGATGTCTTCTCTAAGTTCAAAGAATGGTTGATTGAACTTGAGAATAAGAGAGGCAGGACTATCAAGCACTTAAGGACTGATAATGGGCTTGAATTCCTATCAGAGGAGTTTCAACAATTCTGTAGGGAGAAGGGTATTACTAGGCATAAAACTGTTCCTTCAAACCCCCAGCAGAATGGTCTAGCAGAGAGGATGAATAGAACTATTCTGGAAAGGGTTAGGTGTATGTTATCTGATGCTCATTTACCTAAGAGTTTTTGGGGGAAAGCTGTTAACACAGCTGTGTATCTCATTAATAAAATGCCATCATCTGCTATTGAGTTTAAAACCCCAGATGAGGTTTGGTATGGAAAGATATCAGATTACTCAAAGTTGAAAGTTTTTGGGTGCCTAGCTTATGTTCATGTGAGGCAAGACAAACTTGAACCTAGAGCTTTAAAGTGTGTTTTCATTGGGTATCCAAAGGGTGTTAAGGGGTATAAGTTGTGGTGTCTGGAGCCTGGAAACCAGAAGTGTATTACCAGCAGAGATGTTGTGTTTAATGAAGTACAGATGGGATACAAGTCTGGTGGAGGTGATAGGGAGCCATCAGCTGAGGAGATGGATGGTGTTATTTCTGAGCCAATTACTCAAGTTGAGGTGGAGCCTGATCATGAAAATCATGAGAGTGCATCTGGTTCTGAACCAGAGCAGGAAACAGGAGAGGATGAGTTATCAGATGAGGATAGTGCACCTGCAGAAGAGGAGGAAGAAGTGCCAGAAGCAGACTTGAAAAATTATAGTTTGATAAGAGACAGATCCAGAAGACAAATACATCCTCCAGTAAGGTTTGGCCGTGTGGATCTGGTCTCCTATGCACTTGTTACAGCAGAAGCCATAGAGTACCAGGAACCTAAAAGCTACAGGGAAGCCCTTGAGTGTGATGATAGGGAGTCATGGGTGACAGCCATGACAGAAGAGATGGAGTCTCTCAAGAAGAATCAAACTTGGATTCTTGTTGATAAGCCACCTAGGCAGAAGCTAATCAGTTGTAAATGGCTGTTTAAAAGGAAGCTTGAATCTGGTTTGAAAGATCAGGTGAGGTTTAAAGCCAGGCTAGTTGCCAGAGGATTCACTCAGAGGGAAGGAATTGATTACAATGAGGTTTTCTCACCTGTTGTTAAGCATTGTTCAATCAGGCTACTTCTCAGTAGAGTTGTCCAAGAGGATCTGGAGCTACAACAACTTGATGTAAAGACAGCTTTTCTGCATGGTGATCTTATTGAGGATCTGTACATGCACCAACCAGAAGGATTTGTTGAACCAGGGAGTGAAGGGAAAGTGTGCCTGCTCAAGAAATCATTGTATGGCCTCAAGCAAAGTCCAAGGCAGTGGCACAAGAAGTTCAATGAAGTTATGCTATCCATTGGTTTTGTAAGGAGCAAGTATGACACTTGTGTATACCTGGAAAGGCAAGGTAGTGATGTGATAGCCTATCTTCTGATCTATGTAGATGACATGCTTATTGCCAGTAAAAGCCTTCTGAAGATTCAGAGTATCAAAAGGAAGCTAAGTGCTAGATTTGATATGAAGGACTTGGGAAATGCTAAGAGGATTCTTGGAATGGATATTCTTAGGGACAGAAAAGCTGGAAGACTATTCCTATCCCAGAAGAGTTACATTGAGAAGGTCCTGAAGAGGTTTAACATGCATGAGAGTAGAGCTGTGTCAACTCCTCTGGGACAACAGTTCAAATTATCTAAGGAAATGGAACCAAAGTCTGATGAAGAGAAGAAGACTATGATGAAAGTACCTTATGCAAGTGGGGTTGGAAGCCTGATGTATGCTCTGGTCTGCAGCAGACCAGATTTAGCTTATGCATTGAGTATGGTGAGCAGATACATGGCTAATCCTGGGAGATTACATTGGGAAGCTTTGAAATGGATATTCAGATACCTTAAGGGGTCATCTGATCTGGGTTTTATGTTTGAGAAGATGGTTGACCAGAAGAGTCCACTGGAAGGATTTGTAGATTCTGATTTTGCTGCTAATCTGGACACCAGAAAATCCTTAACAGGGTATATCTTTACTCTGTACAATACTGCTGTAAGCTGGAGATCTGTTCTGCAGAGTGGAGTTACTTTGTCTACTACAGAAGGAGAGTTTGTTGCAGTATCTGAGGCTGTTAAGGAGGCTTTATGGTTGAAAGGCATAATCAAGGATTTTGGGATAAAACAAAGGGCTGTGGTCATCCATTGTGATAATCAGAGTGCAGTTCATCTGGTGAAACATCAAGTATTCCATGAGAAATCAAAGCATATTGATGTAAGGTTGCATTTTGTAAGGGAAATCATTGATAAAGGAGTGGTTCTCATCCAGAAGATATCTACAGAGGACAATGCTGCAGATATGTGTACAAAGTCTTTACCAGGTACGAAATTCAAGTTCTGTGTTGAATTGGTAAAGATGAGTGTATGAGATGTTCCTTAGGCCCAAGCTGGAGCATGGAGGAGAGGAGGAGAGGATTGATACTTCTCATCTGAGGTGGAGAATTGTGAAGTCATATGTGAAGTAGGTAATCTGCTGAGCTGAAGTTTCAACAGAAGCTATGTTGAAAAGTGTTAGCCGTAGAGAGTTAGCTAATTTGGGGTATCAGATGAGTTGTACCAGATGAGGCCAACCAGAGAAGGTCTGACCAGAGGAGTCTGGCAGAGGAGTCACCTGAAGATGTCTATCAGATGAGAGTCATCAGAGGAGGCTTATCAGATGAGGTCCACCAGAGGAGTCCTATCAGGGGAGGTCTGGTCTTGGAGTCATCTGTTGTAATTGACCAGTGCCAGAGGAGGTCGTGTCATCTGGTCCAATGTGAAAATACGGGAATTACACCAAATTGAAGCTTGCGAAAGGGCTGTTCTAACTGAAACAACTAAAGCGGTTATTGAATCTGTTAAGCCAGCTGGATAACTGCTTACATTGGGGGTAGTTACAACAGAATCAAGTTAGGGATTCAGCTCAATCTCTGTATCTATAAAAGGGGGATTTCTCAACTGAGAGAATAACTTAGAACTTTAGATCTTCATCTGTGAGCGCAAACACGAGAGATTGTGAGCGATTGTAACTTGTAACTTCCGTTTTCTTTCTTAGTGGAATACTCTATCCTCTCGGATCCCGTGGACGTAGGAGTTCTTCTCCGAACCACGTAAATCTGGTGTTCTTGTGTGATTTTCAATTCCGTTCTTATTGCATTTGATTCCGATTCCCGGAAACAAGTTTTCTTGTGAATCCGAAACCGTGATTAACAAAGACAATAGAATGGACTTGAGAACCTGGCTTGCATTCCGAAGTTTGAGTTCTGATATTGATTTCTATTATTATAGTTTTTTAATTTAGAAATGCTGCCTACTGAATTAGTTCCAAGAGACTAACTTCTGTACAATAATTTCTTTAATATTGCTGACAAATAAAGAGCTTAGATTCAAATTCTTTAAATAATTAATTGAGCCCCGTAAACTATATACCAAATAGGGGATTACCAGATTTGTTGCCCAATTTTGAATACTACAAAAAAAAATTCTTAGATTTCTTAATTTTTTTTAAAATTTCATTTATTAACTAGTGGAACTGTGGAAGTTACTCAACCGTCAAGTAAACAAAAAGTTAAAAGAATATGAAATAAGATACTAAAATCAAAATAAATAAAGCTCATCATTTAAAGACTGGATTACCTGTTCCGCAAATACAAACTTAAATGACTATAATCAAATCGAAAAAGGTATGGTGGCTGAATTCAAAATTGGATGAAGCTAAAGAAAAATAAAATTATTAATACCAATTCTTTTAAATTCAACCTCATACTTGTGTTTCGTGTCAAAAAAAAAAAAAAAAAACCTCATACTTGTGTTTCGAAAATTTATTAATTACCATAATTACGAACAAATAATTTAACTACTCTCCTGCATTCTAGGTGGACGGGATCTCCTGTAACACAATGATGTAACATCTCTTGTTACACTGCTTAGATTACTGACATGTGTCATAATTGATATAAATTAACCTAACCAAATTAACTACTCCCTCCGATTCAAAATGTTTGATGTTTTAGGATGTTTTTTTTGTTTCAAAATATTTGATGTTTTAGGGTATTTTGCACCTTATTTTCCTATTATGCCCCTATTTAAATCCACCTAAAATATCACTCATATTTTCTCCTTACCTTTTAATAATTTTACACCATAAATAAACTAGTTGACCTTCCATCAATCTCTATTCAATCAATATATCATAAGGGTATAATAGTCACTATACACCACTTCTTAATTCTCACAACAAATCCTAAAACATCAAACTTTTTGATTCGGAGGGAGTATTGGTTAGAGAAAATCATATCTTCTTTCTATCAAATCTTACCAAGTCTACTCCCTTCCATATATAAATAATATTTTAAATTTTATTTGTTTCCACATAATTTTTTCTTTTAAATAATTAATATTTTTATTGTAATTTTGTAAATAATTTAACATAATTATCAAAACAAATCCAAATTAATTATGAAATTTGAAGATGCAAAATACTTGAATTAATTATATGCATATAAACATTAAATATGGATCAATCAATATACGTGTTTATTTGGAAAAGGAGTAAATAAAAGTTTATTTAGTTAATTCTTTGTAATATAAAAACAGTTATTTTGTAATTATTTATAAATATATTTTAGTGATATGTTGTATTCAAATAATTGGCATACTAATTACTAATAAATATTTTAATTTAATTTATTTTGATGAAATAGATCTTTTTAATTTGATTGACCTTTTTATCTAATATTTTAAAAACAACAATAGTTTAAATCTTAAAAAAATCGTATTTCATTTACCAACTTTTTACTTAGTGGTTCATCAGAAAAAAAAAAGTTGTTAATTTGATTTGCTAATAGTTTTTAATTTATATATAAATATATATTTATATATATTTGAAAAATGGTTTAATTTGATGTATGTATAATTTGCTTTTAAATATACTTGTGATTTTTTTTAATTTAAAATAATTTTATATTTAAAAAAGATGTGTTTGATCCTTTTATTTAAAAATTTGAAAAGAAATAACAATTTACATTTGGAAAAACGTAAAAGAAAAATCAGTCGTATAAGCACTAAATGCAATTTTAATTATTTATTGGTATAATTTATTTTTTTATTTTTTATGATACAAAAGACCATTTAAAATGATATAAAAGACATCATTTAATTTAGTTTCAAACTTTGGTGTATGTATACCCATTTTTTAGTTAATTTTATTTTGACATTCAATTATAAATTTATTAAAATTGTTTTTACTTATTTTCAATATATTTTAAAAAATATATACTTCAGATATTGAATCGTAAGAATTATTATATTTATATTTTAATAATTGATTTTAAAATTTTAAATAAGCATTACTTTTTAAGTTTTAGTTAAATTGAATTAATTATTAATTATTAGTAAGATTTGACATGTATTGTAGAGAGAATATAGGGATTTCTCTAACCATAGTTAATTTGGTCAAGTTAATTTCAATTAATTTATGACATGTGGCAAAAATCTACTGGTGTAACAGAAGATGTTACAACATTGTGTAACAGGAGATCTTGTCTCCATTCTAGGAGTTGTCACTACAAGAAAACATAAAATTGGATGAGGTAATTGTTAATATGGTTACAAAATTTTCAACAAAAAATTTCATTGTGACAATTGCCTATGAAATTATCTACAATTTTTTTTAATTATATATGTATTTTCATTCTCTACTTACAAAAAAAATTGCCTACAAAATTATCGTAGGTAAATTTTTGTAGACAAATTGCTCGTAGGAAATTAATGCCTAGAATTTTATTTTGTAGGCAAATTGCTTGTAAGTTTAGAAATAAAGGTGTATACATGATTAGAAAATTTTGGAGGTACACCTTAGACAATTTCATTATAAAAAATAAATAAATTGTAGGCAATTCTAATTCCGTAGGCAACTTTTTATTTTCTTATAGTGTGTATTAAAAAGAAAAAAAGAAAACGGGAGATAACACTCTCTAGTAGATCGTAAGTAAACTAGACTTAGACCATATGTATGATATATCCTTCAATTGTGAAGTAGTTCTTGGTACAATAATAAGTATTCAATCAAAGGAATGTAAAGTTAAATTTGCCTAACTAAATTTCATCCTTTAGTGCGTGTGTGTAAGATTAGTAATTAAGATGTCACTTTTCAGATTGAGACAAAAGGCATAATTGCAGTCTTTGTTGAAAAAGAATGATTAGCTACGAGAGAGAATCAAGACTAAATTATCACAAGGTAAAACTTTTAACCTAATTTTCTTTTCTTGAGATAAGAAAATCACCATTCAGATCTTTGCCTTACAAAACAAGTCTTAGTCCCTGAAAAAATATAATGAATTTTATAATATCTATTCATTTTTATCTCATTTTAAATAAAATCTACTATAGGACCTTAAATTTTTTATTGACAAGTTTGATGTTACCAATACATTAACATTTGTGTGTAAAATTGTATATTTAGTCCGATGGTTACCTATAAAAGTTTTTTCTTTTATTGACTCAAATGCTTTTTTTTTTTTTTTAACAAATCGGTGCATAAAGTAGAAACTATGTGGTTTGGGTACGCAAATCTAGTGGGCACTCAACACAAGCATTAGGTGGATTAAAAGTGCACAATTAGATTACAAGTTAATTCGATTTTTGTTTTGTTTTTAAATGATAATTGAAATCCCACTTCCTAGCTGTTAATTAAGTGCACTATTAGATAATCGAACTGCCCATTTAGAATTTGTTGTGATAAATTGGGTACAAAAAATGTTGAGGAAATCCAAAAAAAAAAAAAGAAGAAGAAAACTCAACTAAGGGAATACTAGTGTAAAAGTGTTTAGTTCATAGATCGATGAAAAGGGCACCTGTTCTCTCTAATAGGGTTTTCTACTATTTCAATTCTAAATACCTGAGAGTAACTGATTAGTTGAGGGGAAATATTAATTGGGATATACAGTTTTGATTTAGACACCCTCACGTGAAACTTGTTTAATGTGTAAAATGGATTCATACTTATTCTACTACATATCTAATAATGAAAGAATTTCTTTACATCTAAAAATTCAAATTTATAAAGAGATGTGAAATAAATTTAATTACTATTTAATTTCTTAGCAAGTAATACTATAACTATTATAAATTAATACCATGCACATACAGTTTTCACATCAAATTGTGTGCGATATTAATCTATAAGTACAATCGTACTTTTGAATGAATGTTATGATATTATTAAATGAACAAATTTTATTGAAACCTACTCTTCAGTAATTATTTGTAGTTCAGGATTTTAATTTTGCAATAATATAATATTTTATTTGTTTTTCTAGATGCATAATCTTAACATGTATAACAAGAAATTCAAATCGATTTATTTGTGTAGAAGTCCACCTCAAAATTACACTTTACCTATCGAAAATTACTTTATTATAGTTTAACCATTTTTAACATCAAATCTATCCATGTCTTCTTTGTAATCTAGGATTAAACAAAAACAAGCATGTCAGGTTTTGTTGTTCTTGTTCTTGATCAGATCCCTAATTGCATTTCCAAGAACTGAAATCGACTACTATTAATTAATTCCACCTAGGGTTTAAATCACACAAAAGTGTCCAAGATTAGGTTTGAAAATCTTAACAAAAGGAGATGTACATATCTCTAAATCCAAACAAAAACGCTTAACTCGAAACAATGTAATTGTCCACACAACTTCGACTAAAAATTACTTATTAAATTTTATATATCCAACATATTTTGGTTGTTACGAAACTAATACCCTTGTCTTATAGTTTAATATACTCCCCGAAATTCAATAATGTTGCCTAATTATTCCATCGACGTAACCGTATGCATTATTCTATGACATAAACTATAGGTTTTACTATGTCTTAACTGTTGTCATTATCATGTTAGTTATTCCGATTGAGAATTAATTATTCTTGATTAAATTCCCTAGATGTGATTAAATAAATCGACTCGTCCTTACACAGTTGCACCGACTACTTTTTCTTGCATCTATGTGTATTTTAGTTGAAAGTTGAAAGGGACTGATTGAAATTGTTTGACAAATTAGTGCACCACATTATAAATGTTTGTAATTGACCTAGTCGGTGAAAATCATTAAAGAGAAAAAAAGAAAGAAAAGAAAATACAAAATTTTAGTAATCTTAATGTTTTTCCTGTGATAGCTAGAATAAATTTTACTAAAGAATAAATCATATTAAAAATGCGTGACCGTCCTTGAAAAGAATCGAGGATAGTGTTGCAAGTTGGATCGATATATTTGTGTTTATATTTAATTAGTAAAGTATAAATTTTAATTAGATATATAATTTTTGAATATATTTCGTATGAAATTTGTTCACAATATGAAATTGATATCATTAAGTATTTACTGATATCATAAAATTTTATACAGTGAATTCAATTTATAAATTTAATAATATTGGTGAATGGATGTAATGGTACTAGTAAATACTCTCTCCGTCCAATATTAGTAGTTCTACTTTTTGGGCTGTTATTTTTTGTCATAAGTTGATTGGTATTATAAGGTATTGTGAGATCCATTTAATTATGAATAAAGTGATTGTTTATGAAAAATTTGTTAATACATGGACAGAGGGAGTATAATACATGTAATGACATACATTTCATATAATGAAATTTGTTAATAAGATTTTTTGTGATAATTTTCATGTATATGTGAATGAAATATATATACACGCTATTGACTGCAAGATTTAACAGGATTGAAATAGAAAAATTAATTAAAAGTAGGCGTCCAAATTATCGAGATGAGCACGACAGTAAAACTCATAAGATTAAATTTTTATACTTGTAACTTTTAAATCGAAACTGCTAAAGAAGAATGACGTAGTTTTGTGTGCACCCAATTAATTGCAAAAGATATTCAAAAAATATACAGTTCGACATGTATTGTGTGTTTTGAATCAACAATACTCTGAACAGTAATTAATAAACAATACCTCAAATAGTAATTAATAATATCTTAAATAGTAATTAATAATTTCTCAATACCCTAAACAGTAATTAATAAATTCTCAATATTTTTTTAATTATATATTTTTAATTATAAAAATTAATATTGAATTTAAAATTGAAAGTAAAATTCGAGTGTATAAGTATACACCTTGCAGGTAAGAATTTGTGCGTTTAGTATTATGATTTACTTATACACGAGGATATATACTCCCTGTGATTCAAATGAAAGGGTAAATTGCAAGGATGGTCCCATGAGAATTTGTACTTGACAGATTTGGTCCCATGTTTTTTTTTTTTTTTTGTCCCATTTTTAGCAGAAAATGTCTCATCCGTTAAATATTTTACAGTTTTCTATGGAATACTGGATGAAAAAAACCTTTTCAACTTGATTTTTGAAGGAAAATGGGTCAGCTTTTGCTATTAACAATCATTTCAAGGTAAAATGCAAGTATGGAGGTGATTTTGCAACTTTAGTTCGTAGAGTTTTAAGATGTTGGGAATTATACGCGCGAGTTTTTGGCAGAAAATTAACGGGCGTGTAGGCTTCATGCTCGTTAATCTGTTATTTTTTGACGAAAAAATCGTATGGGACTATTTGCACTTAAAAAAGGACCAAATTCATGAGGATCAATTCTTATGGGACCATTTCTGCAATTTCCCCTCAAATGAAATGTTATTTTGATTATTTATTTTATTTTCTATTTAAATGACGTATTGTGTGTTTTAATGTTAATTAAAAAAATCTAATTTGCACTTAAATTCATTGAAAATAACTTAGAAAGTAATAATAGACTTTAAAACTTTATGTAAAATTATAAATCAATTAATTAAGAGTATAGTAGGTACTCTATAGGTTCCAAGTTCAAAACCACTAGGTGGGATCAATTCTTGAGATGGGTACATACAGAGCTTAGCTCTGGCTTGAAATGAGACCCCCGACTAGTGGATGGTGGGTTATGAGTCCCCGTCGATCAATGAATCGAATACCGAGTTTTTAAAAAAAAAGTATAGTAGGAAGTTAATTATTTAATGCGTGAATATTGATCTAAAAGAACATAGAGGGAGTATAATACATCTAATGCACTTTACAATTAATGAAAACGGTCCGTCCTATAGATGAAGAACAAACGTACGTGCACTCAGTTTTGTTTTAGCATCGATCGGGTTTATTAAAAGATTGATATATTTATAAAATTTATTCGTTTTGTGTGTGAGTGTGAATGCACTTGCACCTATGTGTTTTTTTTTCTTTCTTAAACCCATTTTATTATGTTTTGTTCAGCCCAAGTTCCAAGACTGGAATTTGGCATTAACCTTCTCTCAATCTAATAACATCTTCAAACTTGATAAAATTTCAACTCATGGCGTTGAATCTAAAATATAAATTTCGGCCCCCAAAATTTACCAACTGAAGTGTTACTGATCAGGATTTTTCACTAAATTTTGGTAAAAAAAAGGATGTTTGACAAATTAATATTTATATAATCATAAGGAATATTTTATACACATAAATATATTTTTTAACAGATATTTTCTCCATTCCAGGATTTCTTTCACCATTAATGTTTTCTCATGTTTTAACGAGCAATTTTTTTTAATATTTAAAACGATAAATAAATTTTTAAGTCACTTTATAATAGAGGAGATGATACCACTTCTTAAAATTATTTTATCATTTTAAATATTAATAAACAACTCGCTCGCTAAAATATAAAAATAAATGTAGGGTGAAAGTAATCATGAGACAGGTGTATATTCTTTTAGGAGATTGTCTCACATTAGACGGATCAAAAATATATGACTTAACTAAATCAAAATCAAAATCATATTAATTTATATTTTTAGGAGATCGTCTCAAATTAGACGGATCAAAAATATATGACTTAATTAAATCAAAATCATATTAATTTATAAATAAGTAATTCATATATTCCTATTAATACAAGTTTTCACCGCCAGATACTTCTATACAATTCTAGTTTTAGTTTTTGAGTTCGCCAGACTTGAGAATCACCGTCATATACTTATATATTTGTAATACTTATGTCCCACAACTACTTTCACATTTACTTTATTTAAACGTTTTATAATTACTTTTACACTCCTAAAATGAAATAATTATGTCACACAAAAGTCAATAAAATAAAAATGCTAATATTTTATTCAGCCCTACACTTACATACTACATTTTTTTTTAAAAAAACGTGTCATCCTCAACTATGAAAGTCTTTCCGGGAAGGAGGGAGTATAAGTTTTTAAATTTTAAGAGTTCTTGAAATTTCACAATTTTTTTATGGCATAGTATAATGTGAACTAGTTTTATTGTAAAACTTTTTGCATTTCATGTGTAATTTTAAAATTATTAATTATTTTACTAAAGTGTATTAATTTTGATAATTGATAGTACTATTGTATAATAAAAATAACTAAAATCTTTTGAATTGCATGTTGAAACTGGTGTACACACTTGCTTTTTTCTAATTAACAGCCACACAGTGGCTATCACAAAAGCATAAAAGTGTTTTTTCTTTTTCTTTTTTGTATTTTACAGTATTTAATGTTATATTATTTATGGCAAAGTATTATATAAAAATAGTTCATGATAAGCTTATCATAAAATAATTTTAAAATGTCATTAATTTCATTAGAGTATCACTAATCTCATCGGGAGTATCATTATTTTGAGTCAGTAGTATTTTATTGTAATTGTTATAAATTTTCTCGAACCCAAAATAATGATACTTTTTTAAAACAGTTTTATGATAAACTTATCATGAATCATTTTTTTATAAAACTTACCCATCATTTAAAACGATAACCTAATTTTAATCTCAATTATGATCTCTTATTTGCTAGAATCGGCCCCGCGTTTAATATGATTCCTCCCTCGTCTCATATCTCACCCAAGATTCATTTTTCATCTTATAAAATATTCTTTTCAATCAAACAGTCGGCCATCTTCAAGGGCATTAAACTTATATAGTCCAAATTCATGCATTTAACATCTTTTCAACGCTGATCATCAATGTGTTTCCTTGACATTGCAGTAAAATGTCAATAAATTTGACTTCTTTTTCCAAAATTTTGGACAGAATTTTTGGAAAGTCATATAAATTCATATGGTCGCGCATGCACAAAGATTAATTGCCACCACATGCTCAATAACTTAAAAATCGACCGATATAAACCTAGCTAATTAACAAGTGGTCCATTATAATTTTGAGATGGCAACAAATTATGTGATCATAAAAGAGCAACAATGGCGCAGCTTTATTTGATTTATAGGAAAGATATCTAGCAAGCAGTTCCAATTCATCATTGTTCCTCTATTCTTTTTGGAGGTAACATACAGAAATTAGAATCATTAATTAAATGGAAACTTAATTATTTCGTTAAGGGGGTTGGTACATCACTTATTCAATACGGAGAGGAATTTCACAAATTACATTATATCATATGCCAATTTATTAAAAAGGTTAGTTTTATTTTTTTCTAGAAACGAAAAAGAAAATCAAAGAGCAAAAGATATTCCGTTAACTTACACATACTCGTCTCTTGTGACTATAGGAGGCTTATAAACCTGATGCATACGATGAAGTTGTTGAACTTATTAATTAGAATCTTATGGAAAAAAGATTAACTATTGAACTCATAATGAAACTTATATAAATCAATTGAATAAAGGAAATCATCTTCTTAATTCAATTTATGAAAAGTGTTTACACCTTCAATGCTATTATGTATATATAGACAGAGGGAAAGAGAGGTATAGCCTGACTAATGCTAAGCTAGAAAATAGGAGAAGTTATAACTTCCCAACAGAAGTATTAGTTATATAATGCTGAAAAGTATTAATTTGAATAAAAGGGTTTTTATTCAACTTCTATGAAGACTATGTCTTCATTCTTAGACTAATTATATATATCCTTCATTAGAACTATAGAAGAGATAAGTTAAATGGACATATATATATATATATATATATATATACAAATTTGATTATAACCTAAATTTGTTTATACTTAATTACCGGGTGCAATGGCTGGCTGATTGCCCAGTTCAAAATCATTTCCTAATTCCATTTCCATTTTAATGTCCAAAACTTTCTAGTTGAATCTTTATGTATTCATTTATTTTACTGAATATGCTAATTTATTTATTCTTTAGAAAACGTGAACTAATAAATTAAATTAGTATTTTAATAATCCTTCTTGTAAAGCTTTTATCTAGAAATTACTAGAATGACTAAGAATTATTAAATGGGCATTATCTTATACCTCTTCATATTTACTTATTAGATACTATCATTCAATTTATATATCAATATAATATATTTATCAAATTACTCTTATACCCTTATCATTAAAAAAATAAAATTATGCATATTTGATACACCCATCATCAAGAAACTCAAGAGTCACGCAAGAAGTTACGGGAGAATTGAAGCCAATTTTTCTTACGACGGTGTACAACCAAACACGTTGAAAACTTTCTTGTGGCTGAACCACCTTTTTATTGTTTTTATGGTGGTGATGCAACCTTAATTCGTGTGTTTTGTAACACAAATGGTGCATATCCAGGAATCCTTGGGCTACATATATAAGAGCACTTATTTGAATTTTTTTTAATGAAGTATAACTTAGTTTTTTCTTTGAACGATGTTATTTGTTTATGTTTTGACTATTGTGAGCAAATTTTCGTATATTTTAGCTTATAAGTTTGATTATAAGTGTGTTATTATTATTAATCCTACGCTTTTTGAAAATAAATTCCGACACTTATTTTTCATACCTGGTTTGTCGAAAAATAGTTGTAGGTTTAAAAAAAAAAACTTGTCGAAATGTGGTTAGAATTTCGGCAACATCTTGTCGAAACAGGTTTTTGAATATTATTTGCCAAAATTCTTGTAATTTTTTGACAAGTTTTTTTTTTCCAGAATATGATCTATATTTCGACCAAATGTTGTAACTTATTCTCTTAAGGGAAGGTTGGGTCGTCGCGGGTTTCGTGAGGCCAGAGTCGCTGCCGAGAAGAGCGAGATTTCAGCGAAACTTGTAAAAAACGAGGGAAGTGCGGGAGTATCTAATAAGCATGGAGGGGTATATAGTCGATCCATTATTATATTGGATGAGGGGTCATCGTTCGAGCTGAGCGGGCTCTCGTTAAACAATGGGCTAGATAGATACTTACACGGCCCAGGTTAAAGACAGTCCCTTCTTTTGTTAATAAACTATACCAAAAAAATATTTTTTAAAAAAAATACAAAAGTCTAAACAATTTCAAGAAAAAAAATTCAAAAAACACAAAAAAATACATATTTTTGGAAAAAAATTCCGAAAATTATATTTTTTAAGTAAAGTGTATTAACAAAAAAAATAATATTATAGGTAACTTAATTGAGCCTACTTCACTCTTTTCAATAAGTCTAAACGGGCCCACACATTTAGGCTATATATGTGTGTCGATTTGGGCTGGTGCAAGTTGGGCTTGAGTAAACCCACCACTTATGATTAGGGATGTTAAACGGGTTGACCCTAACCCATTAGGGTCAGCCCTACAAGGCTGCGGGCCTAAACAGTTTTGGGTCTTATTGGTTCATTTTTATCGGTCCACTGACACTTAAAATCTAACTCTAAAACTAGCGGTCTGCGGGCCAAACAGGCCACTAACGGGCTCCGCGAAAAATAATAAAAAAATTAATTTGTAATATAAAATATAGACTTGTAATTGTAATACGATACCATTTAAACTTAAAATTTAAACATTGTTAAAAAAATTATGAAAATTACATTTAGACATTGTTCATAAAGTTCAAGCACTAAAAACTAATTCATAATTTAATATAAATGTTTCAAGTCTCTTCAATCTTCGACATTCGATTCTTCCTTGGACAATGACAAGACATCATCTTCCAAATCATCACTACCATCATCATCATCTAAGACATATACAAAAACATAAACTAGTTACTCCCTCTGTCCCCAAACACTTTTCACAGTTACTTTATCTTCATATTTTAGCGAGCGAGTTGTTTATTAGTATTTGAAATGATAAAGTGGAGAATGATGGATTTCTTCTCTCTTATAAAGTAATTTTAAAATTATTCATTTCAAATACTAATAAAAAAACTCGCTCGCTAAAACACGAGAGAAACGGTAACTATGAAAAGTGTTACGGGACGGAGGTAGTATTAATTATGTAAAAGAAATTAGCTATGAAATAATTAAAAAAATTACTCAGTTCTCATTCCGTACTTAAGGTAAATTAATCGCGTAATTAAAAAAAAAGACTTTCGGGCTAAGCGGGCTAGCGCGTTTAGCCCGTGGCGAACCGGTTCGGGTAAAAAAAACTTGATTTTTAAACGGTCCACTATATGCACGAACCCAACCCTATGCGGTTCAAGGTCAGCACGCTACCCGTTTAACATTCCTACTCATGACTCCTACCAATTTTTTTAAATTAAGCTTTAAAAAAATACGAATTTCAAAGAGAAATAGAAAAGGTTAGGTAACACATGAGGGCTTTCCAATTATTTTTTAATAATGAGCATATAATTTAATATGGATGGAGTTGCTTTCAACGAAAATCAAATTCTAGACATATGGTGAGCCTAAGCTCTGAATATAATATCTTAAAAATAATTTTATCATCTAAAAGTTTGAACTTGTGGAGAGAATTAAAATTAATTCATTTGTTTAAATTTTCCTAACAAGGATTTATCCATCCATCCATAAATGATGCATGTGATCACATATTTACATATACATTATCAACATAAAAGTACGTACGTATATGGATGTATGGATATTTGGGATCACATGATGGTCCATGCATGGACATTATCATCAAACGATACGTAATCCGGTCATCGGTGGATTGGTAAGGAAGGTCAGGAAAGTAGCCATGCAGGCTTTCATTGTAGCCATGCATGAAGTAGTTGTATGATGATTGTAAAATTGGATTCCTCTAATATTGAGAAGAATAGGGATAATATTGGGAAATATGAAATATTGTCACTCTCAAAATTTTAGTTTTATATATTGTCACTCTGAAACTTTAAATGTTCAAATTATAAAGTAACGTGAATTATTTATCAATTAACTCTTTAAAGTTTAATAGGATGGATTTAATAGATGTGATTTAAATGAAAGAATTTGAATTGTGTTAATTAATATCGAAAATTATGTGATGAGATATAAGAATTTTGGGATTAATGTTGTTAACATTTGCATCCAAATTTTGAAATATATTTTAGATTAAAACTAGTTGTAAATCAATTTTAACTATTTCCCACAAGACTAGTATATTTTTTACAAAATGAGAATCAAAAGTAGCACATGCCCAACTTGATATTATACTATATGTGTTGAAATTTGAATCACACATATTTCATACGTGACATAAATTACAGAAGGAAAGTGTAACAGGAGGCTCGTTTTTCTGTCATGCAAGTAATCAACTTCCCGATATTCAAATAAGTATAGTCTCAAAATATTAGAAGATTAATCTTAACTGCAGAGCTCATCAGAGGTCCCTATTTTTATTTCTAGATAAATGATCTTCAAATTACAAGAGAAATTTCACAATAATCAGGGAAAAATAAAATCTCATTCAATATATAAAAATCTCCAAAAAAAATGTCTGGTCCCTATAAGCTCAACGCCACTTCAAGCAGCATGCGTATAACCTCATAACTAATCTCTATTGGATACCATTATTTCAAGATTTCCCAGAAAAAAACGAAACCCATAATTGAATAAGCATATCCTTTTCTAAGCTAACAATTCCCTATGGCAAGTGGAGCTCTTTGAATCTCAGCTCAAAGCGTGTGAATTCGTATGGAAGTTGTATCTTTCAATGGTTGGACAATCGGCATTTTACCTTTCAGTAGAGATGTTTTAACGGACTAGCTCAAGCATTCAGAACCAGCCCTGCCGGGCTACACACTAAATAGGGCCAGTTTAAACCACCACTAAAACTGTGAACCTAAAACTAACTCAAGAGCCGGGCTAAACAGTTGTTACCAAAGGACCTAGATTTAAATGGGCCACAAAAAAGTAGCTGTAGCCTTCTCTTTTTTCGGTTTAAATGGGCTGGCCTGTTGGGCCTTAACCCCTTTAACATCTTTACTTTTCAGTGAATTGGGCATCTTAGATTTACCTTCCACTGGGCTGGGCATTGAAGTTTTACCTTCCCCTGGATTGGTAATTGAAGTTATACCTTCCACGGGCATCGAAGTTTTACCTTCCTCTGGATTGAGCATCGAAGTTTTACCTTCCACCGAGATAGGCATTGAAGTTTTACCTTCCACCGGGCTGCGCAAAGAACTTTTACCTTCCACTGGGTTCGGCATCGAACTTTCACCTTCCACTGCTTTGGAGACCTGGTGAAGTACCCTACTGTAAAATTCCCAAGAACTATGTTCTTCAGTTATAGGTCCTTGACCAAATGGGTGTTGCTCAACATATTTATGCACGTTTTCAGCTGTTACCAACCCTTCCAAATAAACTCGTAGATTACCTCCAGGACCTGCAATAGAATTAGTTGGCGTTACACGTCAAAACCTTATCAATTCATAACCAACCAAGGAAAGACGTAAGTTTTTGCATTGTCTCATTAGACAATATGGGTATCAAACAATCGACAAATATGCAATACAAAAAGATGAATTCTTCCAAAAAAAAAAAAAAAATACAGTGAAGGAATAGATTGGAAATATCAGCATGCTTAGGCCTGTTTAATTTAGTATATTTGTCTCCATGACGTATATTTCAGCAATCGTGATACAAATAAGCATAAAGAATATTTATAGGTGGATATCATATACAAGTTTATTAGGCAAAAAAAGAAGAAAAAAAAAAGTGTTCACTAACTAAGAGAGGAAAGTTTAAAATGGAACATCAAGATTATGGTAGTACAAAACCTTGAGACTTCCAAGCAACTAAATAACTTCCTCAAAGATAACCTCAAGTTATTAATACAGCAGGCATATAATAAGTGTTCAGCATTAAACTATCTAGCATCAAGAATATTGATAGAGTCCAGAAGGTTGATAAAGTATTTAATGTTAGTACTTATCCTCTTGCCATCACAAAATAGCTAAGCCGATTCTACTCCAAAAAATCAAGTTCAAATTTTGAGAATATTGTTGAAAAATAATCAGCTTAGATATAGTAGAATCAGTTAGCTAACTGATCCAATATGAAAATCAGGAGTTCTTCATTTTCCTGGGTTCCAATCTCATAAAGTTACTGTGCAAGATCAATTGTTTAAAACAAATTTCTCTCACAGCATAAAATATTCAACATGGTACATTCTACACTAAAATAATAATTACAAATCATAGAGGTTGACTGGATAAATTCATTCTAAGATGGATTTGAATTTCATAACTTTCATTTGGAACCATTTTTGGGGGGAAGTGACTTAATTTTAGACTATCAAAACAGAATAAACAGAAATACAAGCCATAACATGAATGCTCATCCTGAGTGATCACACATCCAAAAATAAGAAAAAGAATGAACAAATGCTCAAAACATTTACTGATGTTTTACAAGGAAATGAAAATTTTCATTTTTGGGAAATGTATTTAATGCAAAACTAACAACAACAACAAAAAACTAACATTTAAAAAAAAACACTTACCTAATGAATCATCATTTTCATTATCGTACTGGTATGGACTAGGAAATATTGCCGTGTGCAACTAAATCAAGGACAAACAAAGAACTCGTTATTAGTAGATGTTAGGTGCAAAAGAAAATCAATAAATATAGATATCTGATGGAAACCTTAGCAGGAACAAAAGCTTACAGGGTTGAGCAAGGCCTTGTAAGGAGAATCATCCAACAATAACGTGTTCGTTTTGTCATAGTCTCCCCTCTTCCAACGCAAATTACAATCATCACTTTCCCATATTTTGCTCAACTCTTTACAGACCAAGGGCTTATGTTTGTTTTCAAGAGTATTGAACCTTGTTTTCGTAGCATGATCCATATCCTGCAATATAATGTGAGTTAATAGAGAACAAAATGATGCATCTGCATTCAAGACTAAAATCAAGAGAAGCAGCCGACTCCTGCATTAACTCTGTGCTCTCAGAGTTGTAAACATGGATAATATTGACTGCTGGAATAGGACCTATTCTCCACCTGTTTGAGTTAACACCTTTGAACAACATTTAAACAATTTAACTAACAAGATAACATGCATATTTATACCCGGATGTACAGTAGAATACAGATGCCATCATGTTAACTATCAATGGTTGATCACCCAGCAAGCGACAGTTAGGGATGTTATATGCCTTCAAATTACTAAAATTTATTGATCACTTAACTGCTGAGGTATGTGCAGTTACTAAACCAAAAAAAGCACCAATAAATGAATTCAGAATATGAATCTGCATCAGATATACTTCAAAAAAGATGACCTAAGACGGATTAACCACTGATATAAAAAAAACTAATTAAGTAGTGTATTAGAAAGCTTACCCAACAAAACAGCAACTTGTCTTTTTGATCTCCCAGTAAATAATTCACAACTGGTTCGATAATTTTCCTGATTAAAACCATATACACCAAAGTTAGCAAGATTAAAAAAAAAAACCGGAAGTGCTACTTTGTGGAAGTAGATAGCAAAATTGAATAGAAAATAAATAGAACCAAACAGCAAAAATAATAAAGGTAAAAGGCACAGTTCAAAGAGTACTTGGATCTTGATGACCATATGCCCACATCAAAGTTTTGAAAGCAGAACTTCAGAAAATCATCACAGAAGGGCCTCTTGAAAACTACAACAAGAAAGTGATAAGCAGTCAATTCCAATCCACAATCTTTTCATGCTAATGATTGCTGCATAGATGTCATGAGTTGTATAAACAGAATGAGCAATCTGATTCTCACCTGCTCGTCCAAATATTTTGACATCCCCCCTACAATGATTTGGCGCTGCGTATACTATATCCGCAAGGAGACCATTGACATCAAGGACAAGAAGTTTTCGCCTAACTGGAATAATAGGTGACGGACATATGTCCATTGGATCCTTCACATTATATGATGAAGAATCCATGGTCACTCTGACATTAGAAGTTGAGATTGAACTTGTCCCCTCAGCATAACCTTTTTCCTTATCTAGAATTAACTCGTTGCATAGCTCACTTAACCCATTCTCAGGCTTCTCGTTCTGTCCAACCAAAAGATGAGGATGACATATTTCTTGGCTTTCACTAGGGCCCAGCTTCCCTTCAAACTCCATGGGGCCAGCCAAAGCTTCGCCATTACTAATGCAGTCACCTCCGAGCTTGACAGCCGCATTTCCTTCAGGAAGATTTTCTACTGATCCTGTATCAATTTTTCTTGAGGCTTCATCTTTTAATTTAGCTTTCTTTGTTCTATTTTGCTTCCTTTTTCTTTTCCTATTTTTATTCACGTTTCCTTCAGCAGAAGTTTCTGTCGGACCTGTGTCCATTTCAGTCTGGTCCCTGCTATGAACTTCAATTCCTTCAGCAGGTTTTTCTGTAGACTCTGTATCCATTGTAGTCAGTCCAATGCTTTGTACTTCATCATTAATCTTTGGCTTTTTGGTGATCACATTTCCTACAGCAAGATTTTCCGTTGGTCTGGTATCAACAACACTTACTTCATCATTAATTTCTCTCTTCCTTTTTCGTTTCTTTTTTCTTTTCCCAGTCTTTTCAGCAGAGTTTTCTGCTGGACCTGTCTCCATTTTAGTCTGGTCCATGTTTAGAGCTTCATCTTGAATTTTTTTATTCTCGATAGTCACATTTCCTTCAGCAAGAAGTTTTGTTGACCATGCATCCGTCGTAGTCTTTGGCTTCTCAGTGGTCAGATATCCTTCAGCAAGATTTCTCACTGGTCTGGTATCAAAATTACTTTGGACTTCATCTTTTGTTTTTCGTTTCTTTTTTCTCTTCCCAGACACATCTCCTTTAGTTGATTTTTCTGTTTTCCATGTGTCCATTTTATTTTGGTCCATGCTTTGAGCTTCATCTTGAATTTTTAGATCCTTGATGATCACATTTCCTTCAGCAAGGTTCTCTGTTGACCATGTATCCACTTTAGTCTGCCCAACATGCTGGATTTCATCTTCAATATTTGGCTTCTCAATTGTCATATTTGCTTGAGCAAGATTTTCAGTTGATCTGGTAACAATTTCCGTGGGGACTTCAGCTTCAAATTTTGCCACTCTATTTCGCTTCTTTTTTCTTTTTCCAGTTAGATTTCCTTTAGCAAAATTTTCTGCTGGCCTCATATCCATCTTAGTCTGGTCCTTGTTTTGAACCTCATCTTGAATTTTCAGATTCTTGATAGTCACATTTCCTTCAGCAAGATTTTCTTTAGACCCTGTATCCATTCTGGCCATGCCAGTGCTTTGGACTTCATCTTTAATCTTTGGTATCTCGTTTACCGCATTTCCTTGAGCAAGATTTTCTGTGGAACTGGTGCCAATATTGCTTTGGGTTTCATCTTTAACTTTCACCCTGCCCTTTCGTTTCTTTTTTCTTTTTCCAGTCGCAATTCCTTCAGCAGAGCTTCTTTTTGGGCCAGTGTCCATCTCATTCTGGTCCGTGCTTTGAACATCATCTTGAATTTCTGGATTCTTGATGATCATCAAGTTTTCTTCAGCAAGATTTTCTGTTGATCCAGTATACACTTCCCTTTGGACCTCAATGTCAATCTTTTTCTTCCTCCTCAATTTTTTCTTCCTTTTTCTAGTCAAATGTACTTCAGCAGAATTTTGTTTTGGGCCAGTGCTCATCTCAGACTGGTCCATGCTTTGAACATCATCTTGAATTTTTGGATTCTTGATGATTAAATTTCCTTTAGCAAGATTCTCCTTTAACCTTATGCCCATATTAGTGTGGCCAATGTTTTGGACATCCTCTGTATTCTTTGGCTTCTCAATAGTCACATTTCCTTCAGCAAGATTTTCTACAGATCCTGTATCCACTTCCCTTTGGACTTCAACATTAATCTTTGTCATGCTCTTTCGTTTCTTTTTTCTTTTTCTAGTCACATTTACTTCAGCAGAGTTCTCTGTAGACCCTGTATCCATTATAGTCTGGCCCATGCTTTGACCTTGTCTTGGATTTTCGGATTCTTGATATTATTCACATTCAAGAGGCACATTGATTATCCAAATTAGAATATTATTCACCCAACAATGTTTGCCACAAGTACTAAACAAATTACAATGGAAAAAAAACAAACAAACTGCCCTGGCTATTGCGTCCACGAAGTAAAGCTCATATTCAACAATGTGCATAAATTCACGAACATATCAGCATACAGATATATAGTTCTATATATGTATACAAATATATATACACACACAGGCACACAGTAGTGTTCTCATATTTGACAAAATAAGACTAAAAACACTTGGTTTAACCAAAAAAAATCCTTAAAAAAACTATAAACAAACCAAAATATTCCTGAACCTGAAGTTATATTAACAAATTTGATAGGAGTAGCCGGTATGTAATGTAATTCTAATATGAACAAATCCACAACCACGGAGATACAAAATTGAATTTGCGAGCAGTCTAATCAAGACGACTCCATTATGAGCATAGAAGTATGGGTAGATTAACGAATACACACTCATTAATACACCATCACAAACACACAGACAGGGCCATACCTTACAAATTAGAGTTGGGAAAGCAGGCGGCGGCGCGTGACCTAAATTTTGAGATGAATTGAGCCTTTTGGAGTTGGAATTAGAGAACCAGGGTTTTACAGCAGAATCAAAACAAAGGGACGCAGAACTCGGATGGGGATCCTCTGCTGGGTAGTAAACCCAGCACGCCGTGCAGGGCATATGGAACGGTGACGTTTCATCATATTGCATTAATTAAAAAAAAAAAAAGTTATGCCACTTGATTCTGTGCATGGCGAAGTTCATGGGTTTATTTTTTCTTCTTTACTCCTTTATTTTCTTTTAATTAACTTTAGCCATTTACAACTATTTATTTTTAATTTAATTTATTTATTTTACTTGTTCTGTTTTAATTCTTTTGGAGGCTAATAGTTAATTTTTTTTCATGAAATTATCATAAAATTATCATAAATTATGATATTTTTTAATTTGTTCTTCATCTATTTAAATTTAGAAGATTTTTTGTTCTATTTTCGTTTGCTACATTCATTTTTGGCAAAAAAGTAACAATATTTTTTAATATTATATTTTTCATACACTAATAACCAAAACATTTATTTTTTCATTTTATCACTTTAAATACTAATAAACATCAAACGAGTTTGGGACAAGGGGAGTATTTATTTTTAAAATAAGATAGAAATACAAACTGAGAGTGAGTTTTTATATTTGCATTTGTGCGGATATTTTAGAAAGTTCTATTTGATTCGGACAAACCCATTAGAATCTGCAAATTTTTATATTGGGGCATAACTGTACGAATCTTTAACCTGTGCAAAAACTATATACAAGTGTTTGTCTTTTTAACTATTCTTTTTTGACAAAGTATAGAGTGAAACTGATTTATACATGAATTATTGAAGGGTATTAATTATTTTCACTGAAGAGTATTAGTTGTATTTGCTGGAGAGTATTATTGAGTTACACTAAAGAGTCTTAGTTGTAAAGTGAAAATGAACTAAAACTCTTCAGTGTAAACCAGTAATAATCTTCAGTAAAAACAAATAATATTTTTCAGTGAAAACAACTAATATTCTCCAATGATTCATATGTAAATCAATTTCACTCTATACATACTCTTTTTTTTTCTTTATTATTGTTGTTGATCTTCTATTATAATATAATATTAAATATGTAATGAAAAAATGATGTGAAATTCACTTTTAAAAAAAAAGCAAAACATGGAAAATATATTTTAAAAAATATGTGCATGCATATTTATGAAAACAATTTGAACCATTATCATCCACAAGAACTAAAAAGGAAGTAAAATAAATAAATAATATAAAAAAAAATTAGCTTGAGCATGCGACATAAAAATGATTTTTTTAATTAATGAAATAGGACTAAACGTCGGTGTTTTATATGCCCTGCACGGCGTGCTGGATTTACTACCCAGCAGAGGATCTCCATCCGAGGAGATGGATCCCCTGCTGGGCATAATGCCCAGCACCGTGTACTGGGATCCCAAACGGCGTCGTTCTATACCAATTGCAGTGTTTGGCTGCATATTTTAATATTTTTCCATATAAATTATTTTGGTTTACTTTCATTGAGCCGATAAGTTTTGTATTTTCTTTTGTACTCTTATTATCTAAATTTGGTCTATGTTCTACTTTTTCTTTAGAAAAATCTTAGTGTGCATCCAAATGCATGTACTTGGATTTTAAGCTCAATTTTTTTTTTTTTTTTCAAAATACACATAACCACACCGAACTGTGTTTTTTTTTGTAATTGAGGTATTACTGATGCCTTCTTGATGTATTACTGATGTCTTTTTGGGGTATTACTGATTACTTCTTGGGGTATTGCTGATTTCTGCTTGAGATATTTTTTTCAAAATCCAAGTGCATATTATGCACTCAAGTGCACACTAGAACTAAACTTTTCTTTATTGTGTTCATTATTTTCGATAATTTACGTACAAACTTGTAAAATTACCTACAAAATAATTTGTCTACTTAAATTACCTAAAAACAATTTTCATACGAAAATAAATTGAGGAATAAAAATGTTTGATGAGTAAAAAAATTTGTAGGCAAATACTACCTCTGTTCCTGAAAAATAGTTTTTTTTGCACGTGGTTTAATATGATATATTGGAGGGTATTACGGAATTTTTTGAGGTTCTTTGTTTTTTAATAAAGTGATCGTTAATGGAAAGTTCGTTTCACATACTTTCCATAAACGATCATTTTATTAAAAAAACGAACCTCAGAAAACCCCGTAATACTCTTCGACATATCACATTAAACCACGTATAAAAAAACAGAACTATTTTTCAGGGACGAAGGGAGTAGTAGATAATCCCCTATTTAAGAACGAAATTACTTTCGTTGAAAATGTCGTAATCATATTAAAAAATTATGTAGACAATTATTTATTTTATTTTAGTGAATTTATTTATTTATTTTTATATAAAAAATTAACTATAGCATTATAAATTTAATGAGTGGGTTTTATATGAAAATAGTTCATGATAAGCTTATCATAAAACTGTTTTTATGTGTCGAATGTTTGAGCAGGTATATTAAAAAATTCATTAGGAGTATTATTAATTTGAGTTAAAGAAAATTTATAACTACAATATAATATTATTGACCCAAATTAATAATACTTTTAATGAGATTATTGATACTCCTAATTAATATTTAATACATTAATACTATGTTATAATAAATTTATCATAAACCATTTTTGCCAAATTTAATTCAGTAAAATTGAAGAACAAAGATCAAAGGTTTATGCACTAATGAAACTACGGTCTTGAATTAAAAAAAAAAAAAAAGAAAAAAAAAGCTAAAAAATCTGAAACTCCCAAACATTGAGGATGGAACGGTGCCGTTTAAAATCCCCAGCACCGTGTGCTGGGTATCATGCCCAGCAGGGGATCCCTATCCGCAGAACTCCTACTGGCGGCCTGCTTTGCCCAGCACCGTTTGCTGGGGTGCAAAACGCTGACGTTTAGAGTCTTTCTTAAAAAAAAAATAAAAAAAAATTTGTCTCATAATTTCATAATGATTTAGGCGACAAATCCGATTCCATCTAACATTTATCTAATTTTATACTCCATTCAACTCCAAAAAAATTCATTTCGAAGAAGAATTATATATTTGTTTGCAAAATATTATTCCCTACATCCCAATTTTGTTTACCCATTTGCTAAAAGAGTTCATCTCAATTTTATTTTCTCATCTCTAAAATAAAAATAAAGTGATTCAACTTATTCATTTAAATACTATTTTATTCATCATTCTCAATACTACTTTATTCATTTAAATACTACTTTTTTCACCATTCACCATTCTCAATACTATTTTATTCATTTAAATACTAAAACTCAACTCTCGCATTAAACTACGCGCACAGTCAAACGGGCAAACAAAAGTGGGACGGATAGAGTATATAACAATAGTTCATGATGAGTTTATCATGAAATTATATTAAAGTATCGAATATTTGACCAAGAGTATCAATAATCTCACCAGAAGTATCATTAATCTGAGTCGTTGGTATTATATTGTAATTGTTGTAAATTTTCTTGAACTCAAATTAATGATACTTTTGGTAAAATTATCAATAATTCGGATTAAATATTCGATACTTTAAAATATTTTCATGGTAAGCTCATCATGACTCATTTTCATATAAATATTATATATAATGTTATATAACATATTTTACTAGATCGAAAAGAAAATACTAATTCTTTATATTATTATTTTGGTTTTGAATAGTTCGAAAATAAACACTACAAAAAAAAAAAATGCTACCAAATTTTCCCACAAAGCTGGTGGATATTTGCTTAAAAAAAATTAATGTAGTCACTTTTATTTCTTTCAACCTATAAACAATTTGTCTATGAAATAAATATGCCTAAAAAATATTATTTCTACGTAATTAATTTCCTACAAACAATTTATCTGCGTACAAATATATATCTACAAACAATTAGAAAATTATGTTGGCAATTTCGTAGTCACTTTTTACTACAAAATTTTTTGTTGAAAATTTTATAGTCATATTAATAATTTTCATGGACAATTTATTATATTTTTATTTTTTAGTGTAAGTTTTCCTTGAAGTAAATGTGATCATAAACTGTTAATTATAGAAACTCTCTTGTGAAATATTTCACATGTAAAATATACTTAAAGTAGACAAATATTAAAAAAATTATGGATAGTGTCGCTCCAGGTCAAAATTCGCGGATATTGGCCGGGTCGGGTTTGATTTTTTTTTTTTCCCAAAATTTCGCGCAAGTCAAGTTTTAGAATTTTCGCTCCTAGTTTGTGTTACTATATGAACAACATGTTACTGAAGGGCAAAATATGTGTTACAAAATCTAGAAGAAAAAAACTTTAAAAAAAATTAAAAAAAAAAACATTGTAGAAAAAAAGGAATTTTTTTATAGTATTTGTACAAGTTTGTATGATGTGAAACATTTTTCTACATAAACTACAACACCAAAATTTATTATCAATTATTAAATGTGTTTGAACAATATTTTTTTATAAAATAAATTTTTAAAAAATATTAAAAAATACAATTTTGCAGATTTGACATCTGCATTGGCGTGTGACACGTCTTTGGTGCCGGCTTCAGCTGCCACGTAAGCGTACATATTGCCGAAAATTTGCTTCATGTATTAAATTGCAATAATAAATTAATTCCTATATCAAATGACAAACTTTACAAGTTCATGTTGTAATTGATAAAGACCACAAAGTTCGTAATTTTTTTACAATTAACCCTTATTTTAATCATGATTTGATGATTATTTTGTTAGTTCTTTTATAAAAAATGCTAAAATAGTTTAAAAACTTTTTGTATTTTCCTTTTTATTAGTCAACTCATTATTTGTTTATTCAATTTCAAATTTGAATTACTGAGGCCATCCTCCATAATAGAAACAAGAAAATGACGTTACTCTTCACATTTCTAACTACCACTTCCTCTAACTTCTCTCTTTTTTTCTCGTGGATCTGCTAAGGAAGAAGGGTATTCCAACGTTGAAAATCCGTAAGTAATATCTGTCTTCTCTGTCGCTAATCTAATGTTGATTTTGATGAATATTGATGATGATATATATAATTATTTTTATTTTCTTTTGCCTTTAACCTCATCGTGGTCAACTTGAAATTGGCAACATATATGCGTTCCCTTTTATGTGGCCTATTATGTTTATATTATTTTGTAAATCGGTATCATATATTTTAATAATCGAGATATGAAATTATAAATACATATATTTTCCTGATTATAATGCTATGTGATAATCTTTAAATGTGAAATTTCATGAATGGGTAGTCCTACAAAACTGTTGTATAGTGAAATATGTTTAAGTTCACAAATTTTGTATTGTGTAATGCAAGTTAAAGTTATGTTTCTCTCATTTTATTGATGCTTCGTCTATGCCTTTTCCTCTCCTCTTTCATTAGTTTCACAATCTTTCCTTCTTTTAAACCTTATCTCTTGATCATAAGTGATTCTTGTGTCACGTTAAATTTTACTAATTACTAGCATATGCACACATACAAATCTTTCTTATATTATGTATGTATTATTAATAGGTTCTTGAACATGGCTTATAAAGAATGCATCATAAATCTTTTTCTTTATTGATAGTTGGGATCAAATGTCAATAATTTCAAGAAAAGAAACTACTCATTTTATTATTTTTCCTGGTTGATTTATATACCAAATCCACATAGTTTAATAAGAACTTTTTTAATAATTGACGATGATTAGATAGATACCCTACATTGTTGGACAAATGGGCCGTGGTGTTAGTGCAGGCGGTGGCCAGAGCTCGCTAGGTTACCTTTTTGGAGGCGGAGAGGCCCCCGCTCATCAACCTCCGCCACCGAAGGATCCAGCTATTGAACCCTCCACAAAAACCAATGATCCAACTAGCGAACCTTCGACGAAAACATCTCCCGATCCCAACATCAAACAAACTCCTCCTAGCGTTGGTCATACCACAAACAACTACTACCGAACAGACGGTCAAAACTGTGGCAACTTTATAACGGTAAGTTGCTACTCTCGGAACTACTTACTCAACCAAAAAATATTGCATATTTAACAGTGTATTATCATGGGTATATATGATTTGATCAAAATTGATAACATTGACACAGGATCGACCATCAACAAAAGTCCATGCTGCACCAGGGGGTGGCTCCTCGCTCGATTACCTTTTTGGCAATGGCAACAACAAATGATGGATCCTGCTGAAACTACTCGTTTAAACGAACTTATGACTTGTTTTATGTTCAATTTCTTGTCAGTATAAATAGCATGTTTTACTATGTGAATGTTAAGATTGAAAAAAAAAGTCTTACGGTCTCTAATAGATTAGATATATTTTGTGAAAAGAAGACTTAGTTGTACATCATACAATCTGCAAATATTTAAAGCAAACAGGACACACGATTATATCAAATATGATCTTTTAGTACAACAATATTTTATGTGCTTGAAAATTACATCATCAGTTAACAAGAGGCATCAAAGACCCAAAACTCTATGCAAACATGTACTACACAAAAACTTTGATGATATGTGAGTCGGAGTACTTGATCACTATCCTAAATCGTTAGGAATTTATGGACACTGCATCATAAAAGACTTTCCCTACATAAAAGGTCGCCATCACAATCATCATTCAACATCAAAATAGTTCTATATCATCCAAAATATATGATCTAACTATACCATGAATCCGTTAACAAAACATCTTCTACCTTACCAAATAGGAACCAAGATAAATTTTTCATGTTAAATATTCTAAACACTCAGAACAAAATGCAGACAAACTAAAAATGTTTCAAGAAAAATGCAAATAAACCATTTTTTTTTTTTTTTTGTTAATTCCTCCCCCATTAAGGAAAAGAATGTAACCATTCATATCAGGTATTGTAGAAATCCCAGATTCTGAAGCCGAATCTGGCATCACTTCATAGTATAAAAAATATTTCAATGAATATGCAATTATGCAAACAAACTTTACCCATTGCTCAACATATTAAGACACTTAACACCTTGCCCAAAAGGAGCCTAGTCGATAATTTTAAATTCAGGACAATTGCCAAAAGACAAAATATCCTTTCAAGGGTAACATTCTAAAATTAAGAGAGTGAAATCTTAAATCAACTGAAAACACAAAAAATAAGATTGGTGTGATGTTAAACACCTTTTTTTTTATAGCCATTGCAATGAATGATCTCTTTCAAACTAGTTTGCTAGTCAAGTTAGACACTCATCAATTGTTAAGATGCATGTTTCAACATTAACTCACTTAATTCAAACTTGCCTAACCAGAGCTCCAAAATATTAGGAGCAAACCTTGGGCATCAAAAGATAGATAATACCAAAACTCAGCATTTAAAAAATATCATTTCCAACAATTAAATCCAAAAAAATATGTTGATATTTGACTTGAAGCGATGATACTAACTCTCTACTAGTAGTTTCCCCGCAAGCGTACGGGTTCACTGTAGTATAAGTAAGTATAGCGACCAAGTATATCGAACCCAAGGGAAGGAGTGTATGCGAACAGATCCCTGAAGATCTACGCGTCGTAATTAATATGAGTGTATGTTTTTGGGTTTTTTAAAGGAAAATATAATCTAAACTAAATTAATATATGAATGCAAAAAGGAAAATTAAACTAAAAACGTAAATGTGTGTTTTCAAGTATGAGATGATGATGCTCAGGATAGGAATTCCTACGTATACTAACGGAGCAGGTACATAATCAAAATAACCGTGACGCGCAAGAAATAACCTAAGTAAACGATTGTAAGATGAAAGCTCAAGAATTAAAACCCTAATACTTTATCCTAACAATCGATTTCACTAATCCACTAACAAGTTAATAGATTGTGCTTAATTAACGAGACCCTAATTTAACTAAGGTGATGCGGTCGTCCTCCCTAGATAAACCGGTAGATTAATTAACCCTTTCTAAACCCTCTCATTAAGTCTACTCATTGTTAAAGAGTGATAAGGTCGTCCTCTCTCGAACACTTTTCGAACTAAATTCAAAGGTAAAGTTAGGATTGATTTTAAGAATTCATTAATTAAGAGAATTAAAACTAAACGTCACGAATTACCCTAATTACGTACCCACATCCTACTTCTACGAGTTCATCCTACCCCAAGCATGCAAGAGTTTTAGCTAGACATGGTTTTTACGTAAACAAGAACAATTGAAGAAGTAACGAACATGAACATAATGATTTTAACGAATAAATTATCAAACATTAACTAGGGTTTAGAGAAATAAATCTAATAACTGAAATTAAATTAATAAAACGAAGTCTCAATGTATTAAAGAACAAAGGTCTAAAGAAACAAAACTAAAAAGAAAAACCGTACTATGAATTCCTATGTAAAACCTCGAATACGTAAAACTAAAGTTTGCTCGTCTCTTCTTCTCTTTCTCTCTCCAAAAACTAACTCCAAAAGCAATATGGTATCAAGTGGTGTGTCGTGGTGTGTAAAAACGTGTTCGGGACGAGTATATATAAGCATCAGTCCGAATCGGGAACTCATGGGCCGAAAAACGAACTCGGAAGCCAGAACTTGAAAGCGCTCGAGCTGCTCCCGCTCGAGCGGGCGCGCTCGAGCATGCAGCTCGAATGATGCAATTGGTCAAGTGCCCTTGCTCGAGCTGCTCGAGTGACGAAATTATTTTGCATGTTTAGGGGCGCTCGAGCCATATGCTCGAGCGGTGGTGCTCGAGCTGGTCGAGCACTCGAAATCTTCTGGATAAATTGGGCGCTCTAGCCCAATGCTCGAGCGTTGATGCTCGAGTTGCTCGAATGCTCGAAACTTTCTGGAGGATTTGGGTGCTCGAGTGGCATGCTCGAGCGGTGGTGCTCGAGTGGAACCACTCGAATGGATCCTCTTTCTTCAACTGATACTTTTCTTCTTGCACACTAATACCAATCGTATTTCTTCGATATCTTCTCATCCGGGCATCCGTTTGAGTCGATTCAAAGTCCTACGAACTCCGTTTTTCACCCTCGATTCACCTATGAGCATCAAAGAGACAAATTCATTAATGTGTAGAAATAATACTCAATTGACTCTAAATACTCAACAAAATCGACCAAAACTAGGGCTTTTCTAACGACGAATCATGACAATTCCACGCCTAATCAATCCCCCCAAACTTACCATATTGCTTGTCCTCAAGCAATGAAATAATAAGTCAAGTGAAATTGTTAGGAATGAGTCAAAGAATCAAAGCATGCAAGTAAATGAACTCGAGCTTCAAACATTAATCACACGTATACTCACTCACCTTCCTTCGTCATACTCATGCAACAACAACAAGAAACACCAAGATCCAACATGGATGTGCACTCAACGATGTGTTTTACTCCCTCACAAGTGTATATCAATGATAAGGGACTCACTCAATCAATCAATCACACATATCGGCAGCCATAGGCTTGTAAGCACTCTCAACTCCGACCATACTCTAGAAATCAATGGCGAATCAAAAAGGACTTTATCAAGGTTGTAATGTAGACTCTTTGGACAGGTGGGATAACAATATGGGTAAGTGACTTGAGTGAATGGAGAATAGAAACTCAAACTTTAGTACTTCGAGATTAGGAACAGAATACTTCAAACATTTTCAATCAACACACTTTCAATTCCAATACTCTCAACACTTCAATTTTTTTCTAACTCATTTCACTTTTTTTTTCACTCACTTTATTTTTTCCTTTTCTCTTTTTCGCACAAACACATGAGCTCATTTTTTTCTTTTGCTCATTCTCAACTTTTTGTTCTTTCCCACTGTTGGTGATCAAATTTAATTGATAGGATTAGTGACTGTTTTAGTTCGGTTTAAGATCACCAATCAATTTTGTGTGATTGATTGCCACCGTAAATGGTAAATCAATGATTCGGGTTATGAAATCGAAAATACAAAAGTCGAAATTGTATTAATTTCGTATGTGTGCATGTTTTGGTGTGTTAGTGTGTGTTTTGGGAGTATTTGTGAATTTGAACTTGTATTTCTTAAGCTGGAGAACAACTATTTATAGAGACTAGCAAGCAGGAGGTATCTATGACTCTTGGTCTCCCTAGCCTGCATGCTTGACAAGTGTCCTATTGACCTTATCTAAGCTGAATCTTAGTTACAAAGTCTTCTTTGGTTTTATCTCGGACTTCATTGTTGTTCGTCCAGGTCGGCTTAGTTGATCCAGGATGGTTTTTTAATCAAAGTTGTTCGCCTTTCGAGGTTATGGCTCAGAAGTTGTTCGCCTCTGTGTTTTACACAGATTGGCTTTGGGATCTTGGTCCTTTGTTCGTCGACATACACCTCTTAGGCTGGTAGATACACCACCTTTTGACAATGTTGCTCGTCATCAGTGACTTGGCGGAATGTTCATATCTGGTCTCGAGTCTTAAAACCTGTTCGCCAGTATGTTGTTCGTCATTTGAGCAGTTCGTTAGTTTATACACTCCCTGGATTGATTTATGCACTCCGACTTGATTTTCTTTGTTGATCATCTTTGATTTGGGATTGGTTCCTCATAATCCTTATTAATGTTTTAATCCTTGTTCGCCAATCATTAATTTATGTTCGCCTATCAACAATTGCCCCCTATCTTGACTAGATGTTGCCTCAGACGAGCAACTTTGTGGCGATCAACTGTAGTTAGGATACTATTCTGGTGAGGATTTGGACGAACATCTTTGATTTTGGCGAGCAGCGTTGAGTTCGTCATTTCACCTTCCCACGATCTGGGGGATGTACGAGGATGACGTGGGCGGTATGATTGCGCGCCGCCCACGCGCGAGCATTCTCGAGGTCACGCGCCCCTATAATTGCGTATAGGTCCTTTGATTTTCAATCTTGCCCGAAATTGACCCCGTTTTTATTCAATTAAGTCCACGTTTTGTTGGAAATTACGCTCCGTACCCCATTTTTTGCTTGGGGTATACATAGAAGATAGAAACAAATGTTTTCCCACTTTTTCACTTCTTGCTACAGTGCTCCCGGCGAAATCCACCATCTCCGGCGATTCCAAGCTTTCCGGCATCTGTTTCTCTTGCATTCGGCTTCAGATTCCATTCCCAAGGTAGTCACTCTTCTTACTTCTTCTCTTTTATCTCTTTCCTTTCCAAATTCGTACCATCACCGCCGTGGAAGGATTCGCACCGCCGTCGCCCGCTCAAAACCATCATCGGAGATCATAAACCCCTTTTTAAAACTTAAAAATTTCATTCTCAAACTAATGTCCTCCCATTCGAGCAACCAAAATTCCGAGGAGAAATTGGATCCCCTCTTCCCGAGCGTACCTTTCGTCGAGCAGCCGTCGTTCGAGGTATCCTCAGAAGCGCATCCCGACGTGGATTCTGTGGTCCGATCAACGGAGGACACTGGTGCTCGCCAATCCGGCGAAGAGATTGGGGAGGCCACGAGCAGCTCCTCCGACGAGCAATCTTCATCCGGCTCTGAATCTGAGGAAGATCCGGAGTTTGACGAGTTTACCCCTGAATTCTTGGATGGGATAGGGTTTCCAGGCCCTAAGATGCTCGAAAATGAGATCCCCGCTGCTGTTGCTCGCTCATTTGATTGGCGAGCATATTCCGATGAACACGCGAACAACTTTCCTCGCCCTTCGCATCAAGTTTTGGATCTGGTGAGAACTGAGTACCAGGCGAGCAGAATTAAAAGTGTTGTACGCAAGGACGAGCTCAACCTTATACGGGAAGCATATCAAATTCCCCACGACATCTACATGTGGGCTCCAAAGAGGAAGAAAAGAGCTGATCGTCCTCCTCCTGGGTGTACGGCGATCAATATAGACACATTGATCGCGGGGCTAAGATTGTCACTGCCTCCTGTTGTTGGTCGTTTTCTGGAGGTGACTAACTTAGCCATAACCCAAATAACCCCCATTGGGTGGATGAACTTGCTCGGCATCATGGGCTTGTTTGCCCTGGAGGGTTATGTCGATCGCATCACTGCCGAGGAGGTCAACTACTTGATGACCATCACCAAATGTCCGAGGGGCGAGGAAGGGTACTATTACTTGAAGGCCCAGACCGGATTGAAATTGGTGGAGGGGGTCCCGAACAAGATTTGGGATTGGAAGGAGCATTTCTTCTTTATTGGAGGCGATTGGCGAGCATCTTCTGGTCCTCACGGCGGTGCCGGGCGTATATTCGAGCCCACCACCTATGGGCAAATCAAACGTAAGGTCCTCTTTGTTCGCCCTTGCATAAAGTTCTAATTTAACTTTTTTTGTTTGCTCGCAGGTCCCCGGTTACTCAAGTGGAACTCGGAAGAGGAAGAGATCGGATCGGAGTTCCTCTTCACTTCGTGTTTGGTCGCTCTCCGAGATAAGGCCGAGAGGACCATTGAGTACGTGAACAAATTTAAGTGCAAGAAAGTTGCTCGTCTGTTCATGTACCCCCATCATCTGGAAGCCCAAATTGAGGTACAGGAAGTTTCTAACTTTCAATTTGCATTTTGCTCGTCATTTATTTCTTGAACTTGCTCGTCTAATTAATTAATAATAATTTTTCTTCTTCTTCTTTTTTTTTTAGCCGAGCAAGTCACCGTTGTCGTCCCTCCTTGTTTCGGACTTTTGGAGCAAAGAGTCCACGAGATGCCGCCTCCAAAGGGAAGGAGACAAAAAGGCGACCCGCCTTCCAAGGTGCTTGCGAAGACGAACAAGGCCGAGGGGGCGAAAGTTGCTCGCCAGGCCGCGCCCTCATCTAACCTTCCACCCTCTCCCCCCCTGCTCCATCACCCCGCGGCGCTAAGCGTCTAAAGAAAGGGGATGGGACCTTTGTGTCCCAGACTGCTCCTGCCGGGAATAAGGGTAAGGAGAAAGTGGGTCAGAGCCATGCTCGTCTCCATCCTGAAGGAGAAGTTGCTCGCCACTCCGAGCCGGCGGAGAAGACGGGTAAAGCGGGTAAGGACTCTACTCCTGTCTGCGGTCCTGAATGGACTCCAAAAATGGCCCAGGAATTTTCCTGAATGGACTCCAAAACTCCCCTTCTTCGGGTTCAGCTTCATATTGTAATGCCGAAGAATATCGAATACCTGGGTCAAATGCTGAAGATGATCTTCCTTTTGGGGGCTTTTGACTACGATATCGTTTACATAGACTTCTACCGTATCTCCAATTTGTTCGTCGAACATCTTGTTCACCAACCTCATGTATGTTGCTCCGGCGTTGATGAGGCCAAAGGGCATTCTCTTCCAATACAATAAGTTTTTGTTTGTATAAAATACCGTGTTCTCTTGATCATCTGGATGCATCGGAATTTGATGGTACCCGGCAAAGGCATCCATGAATGTTAGCATTTCATGACCTGTTGTGTTGTCCACCAATTGGTCAATATGAGGGAGAGGAAAGTTGTCCTTCGGGCATGCTGCATTCAGATCTGTAAAGTCTATGCATAGCCTCCAGGTCCCATTTGGTTTCCTCACAAGGACGGGGTTTGCTACCCATTGTGGACAGAGTGCTTGTCGGATTAAGTCGTTGTCTAACAACTTCTTTACTTCTTCATTCAAAGCCTGATACTTGTCTGGGCCATACTTTCTTCGTTTTTTATGGACATGCCTTTTTGCTTGATTGATGTTGAGCTTGTGACAAGCATGTTTTGGATCTATCCCCACCATGTCTGCATGAGACCAAGCAAAAACATCTAGATTCTTACTGAGGAACCCTTTCATTCGGGATCTGTAAGGCTCAGGGAGCTCAGATCCTATATATAATTCGAGATCATTGTTTTCAGGATTAACTTTGAACGCCTCCAATTCTTCAACTGGAGTTGCTCGTCGTTTTTGTCCTTTCCAACGAGGATCAAGCATTGGTCCCTCAGGGTTGAAATCATTTTCGATGTTCATGGGCTCTGCTCCCAGGCGGGGATCTAGATCATCTGTTGGTTCTGACTCATTGTTGTTAGTCAACGCCTGGCCCTCCAAGTCATCTGGCGAGTGTTTCTCGTCACCACCCCTTTGTTGCTCGTCAGAATGATGTTCCCCATGGGTGGTGATGAGCTGCTCGTCCAACACTTGCTCGTCAAGATGTTACTCGTCAGTATCCATGTGGTCCTCTATGCCCATCATGTTCTCCAATATTGATGGTTTATCTGCAGGATAGCTAATTGTGGCTTCCATCATGGATACTAGTGCATGTTTGGCCTGCAACTGTAGGAGACATTCCCTGGCTTTTCTTTGATCTCCTTTGATAGTGCCTGCTCCGCTTGCTGTTGTGAATTTCAAACAATAGTGATAAGTGGAACATGCAGCTTTGAATTCATTTAAAAAGGGTCGACCAAGAAACCCGTTATAAGTTGAATCCTGGTCTACAACCAAGAAGTCAACCATTCTTGTAATATTTTTCTCGGGTTCGTTGGCCGTTACAAGTTGTACTGCTAAAGTAACTATTCCCAAAGGGATTGTTACAGCATTCCCGAAGCCTACTATTCTGTGAGTCGAATCTCGGATATATCTTGAATAGTCTCCAAGGTGGTCGAGCGTCTTTTTAAATAGGATGTTGGTGTAGGCTCCGGTGTCCACCAACAATCTGTGGACTCGTGTTCCCATAATCTTTGTGCAGATTACGAGCGAATCGTTATGCGGAGTTAGCAAGGTTGTAGAAGTCAGAAATCGCTAGTCGGGCGGATTTGAAACGCCTAGCGCCTAGGCGGTCTAGGCGGGGACTAGTCGGGGACTAGTAAATGGGAGTTTTTTTAGTTTTATTCAATTTGTTACCCTCTATATCTCAGTAATATAGTAAAAAATTATTTGATAGTATTTTAATATGACCAATTTTTTTGGAGTAAGTCTCTTGTGCATTTGGTGTATGATGCACTCATTCAACAGTTGATAATGTATACACTGAAAAGTTAGTCCAAATCACACTGAAAAGTTAGTCTCAATTACACTGAAAAGTTTACATTGCAAATCAATTTTCAGTGTAAACTTTTCAGTGTAATTGAGACTAACTTTTTAGTGTATACAGTATCAACTGTTGAGTGAGTGCACCGTGCACTTGGTGCATATGAGACTTTGCCATTTTTTTGTAGTAACAAGTTAACATCATAATATCAACTTCCATATGCAAATAGTTCAACTAGACAAGCACTCACATTTATCAAATTAATAGAAATTCTCCAAAAGACGTTGTTTCAAGGCGGAAAAAATAAATTAATGAATATCTTGTTTGCCTTGGCGGATTACACTATAAATCGGGCGGCTGATGACCGCCTAGCGCCTAGACGCCGCCTAGGCGGGGGCCTAGAGGGATTTCTACATCACTGGGAGTTAGTATTCCTTCCAAGTCTCTTTCGGTGAAGGTTAATTCTGTTGTCTGCATAATAGACGATTTAATCCCCATTTCTTGGACTTGATCGATTGCTCGTAACTCAGTCTTCCTCTTTCGACTGGAAATTGGCGGTCGTCCATCAGAACATCCTCCTGCGGGGCCTGCAGATTCCATCATGTATAAGTCTTCCAATGGACAAGCAGGAATGGTAGGAACAGGTCGTCCTGGTTTATTGTTTTTCTGAGGTTGATCATCCTCATCCTCAGAGTTGTTCTCCCGGACTCTCTTTCCAGGTTGTCTCTTAACAAAGTCGGAAAGTTTCCCCTCCTCGTAGAACCACCAAAGCTGCTTGAGCAAATCTCTACACTCGCTTGTAAAGTGCCTCGCCCTCGCGCTTTGATGGTAGGCACATTACTTGTTGGGATTGAGTTTGTCGGTGTCTTGACGGGTTTTCTGTGGAGGGGAGAGCAACTCTTTCTCTTTCACATTTTCATAAACAGTATCGACTGACACTGTTAACACTTGATTCAACTTTTCCTTAAGTTATGTCCCTTCAGTGAACGCTTTCATATTTTTCGGGACTCGATAGCCTGTTACGCCAGGTTTTTTGTTATTCTCCTTAGGATCAGCTTTGTTCTCCCCCAAGTTTGATTGCAAGGCCTCGTGCATGGAAACGAATATGCCGGCTTGATTTCTGAATTCGGCATAACTTTTTGGGCACTTCAAACGTACCTCTTTCCATATCTTTGATCCTTTCTTCAACCCGGCCATAACGGCAATGATTTTCGTGTCCTCGCTGACGGGTTCACCTTCTAACAACACCTTGTCGAACCTTTCCATGAATGCTCGATCAGACTTGTCGTCATTTTGTTTTAGATCTGACAATCGTGTTTTTGGGATAAGTATGATCCCGCCGTTGAGAAATGGGAAAGGAACTCTCGGCTCAGTTGAACGAACGAGTGGATAGATGTTGGTGGCAGTGCTAAAAACCACTTGTGCACCCGGTCCCCCAAAGTTAATGGGAAGTTTCGGCATTGGATGGCATCGCTGGCTCCCACCGAGACCATATAATCTGAGTACTTTGTTAGATGAACCCTGGGATCAGCAAGGCCATCGTACTGGATACTTGTTGGGAATTGGACCTTCTTCTGAATAGGGGCTTTTAGAATGAGGGATGATAATGGTGAGGATGGCAAGCTGGTCATCCCCACTCCTCTTTTTTGGTCCAATTGTCCCTGCATTCTCTCCACTGCCCTTCTCAGGCTTGATAGCTCATCCAAAGATGCCCCCTGGCTTGGAGGCTGTTCGACGAGCAAAGGTACAAACCTTTCTGCTCGTCACAGTCCCTCACTCGGAGTGGGCAAATCCTGGAGCTGCTTTCTAGGGTTGCTCGCCGCATTTGGCCCTAGACGCCTGTAGGCAGACTGGAAAAGTCTTTCATGGATTGATGGGTGAGGCTGTTCAAATGTTGCTCGCCCACGCTCTACTTCCTAGCGAGCAACTTTCTCCTGTTGTTGGGGTTGGCCAAGTCTGTCCTGGGCACTGGAACGGGTTGTTCCATGGCTCGACATTGTTGTTCGCCCGCGAGCAGACTCTACTTGGCCCTCTCTTGGTTCGACCATCTTGGTTTTGCCTCTATCCCGCCTAACATGGGCACTGTTCACCTCGTGTTGTTCGCCCCTAACTGATCTGGCCCTAACAACTTCCAGGGGTTTATCCTTTGGCCTTGTTTGTGAAGGTCTATTATGTTCTTGCTGTCTCTGAAGAGCTTGGAGAGCAGCAATGGTCTTGGCCAGTTCGTTAGGGTTGTTCGTTAGGGCCTCCATTTCAGGTGGGAGATTATGGGTTATAGCAGTATGCTGCGATCTATTCGCATGCCTGGGATTACGATCCTGGTGGTCAGCCGACGAAGCTCGGGTAGGAGATGCTCTCCTGGATAAGCGTGATCCTTGTGTTTCTTTGGATTGAGACATTTCAAATTAAATTCTCTTAATTTGTATGATGAAGAACACCAAGAACACTTTTGCTTGAATCTTCAAGTGTTTCTTGAGGTTTTCTTCAAATCTTCAAGTTATCAACCTGAAGTTCTTGACTAATCACACTAAACCGGAGGTTCGAACCCTCCTTCTAGCGCCAATTTGTTGGTGATCAAATTTAATTGATAGGATTAGTGATTGTTTTAGTTCGATTTAAGATCACCAATCAATTTCGTGTGATTGATTACCACCGTAAATGGTAAATCGAAGATTCGGGTTATGAAATCGAAAATACGAAAGTCGAAATTGTATTAACTTCGTATGTGTGCACGTTTTGGTGTGTTAGTGTGTGTTTTGGGAGTATTTGTGAATTTGAACTTGTATTTCTTAAGCTGGAGAACAACTATTTATAGAGACTAGCAAGCAGGAGGTGTCTATGACTCTTGGTCTCCCTAGCCTGCATGTTTGACAAGTGTCCTATTGACCTTTGTTTGACCTTATCTAAGCTGAATCTTAGTTACAAAGTCTTCTTTGGTCTTATCTCAGACTTCATTGTTGTTCGTCCAGGTCGGCTTAGTTGATCCAGGATGGTTTTTTAATCAAAGTTGTTTGCCTTTCGAGGTTATGGCTCAGAAGTTGTTTGTCTTTGTGTTTTACACAGATTGGCTTTGAGATCTTGGTCCTTTGTTCGTCGACATACACCTCTTAGGCTGGTAGATACACCACCTTTTGACAATGTTGCTCGTCATCAGTGACTTGGCGGAATGTTCATATCTGGTCTCGAGTCTTAAAACCTGTTCGCCAGTATGTTGTTCGTCATTTGAGTTGTTCGTCAGTTTATACACTCTCTGGATTGATTTATGCACTCCGACTTGATTTTCTTTGTTGATCATCTTTGATTTGAGATTGGTTACTCATAATCCTTATTAATGCTTTAATCCTTGTTCGCCAATCATTAATTTATGTTCGCCTATCAACACCCACAACTCAAAACTTCATCACACCCTTCTTTTATCACATCTCAACCATCATAATTCTTTCTCTCAACTCAAATCAATCCCTTCAACATTCACATTTTTCCTATTCTCCACTCAAATTGGGACAAAAAGGCTTAGGAACTTGGAATAGTGTTTAAATGTGCTAGCCAATGAAATAGAATTAAGGCTCAAAGGGGCTAAAAAGGGACAAATATCAATGGTAAGGAAATTTTTTGGCTAAGTGACTCAATTAAAACAAAGATGGCCTAAGATCACATTCGGCATATCAAACTAGACACAATCAAGAAGCAAGAGCACACACAAGTTCTAGCATCCTCTAAGGTGACGATCTACTCACAAACGAAGAGATCATTGCATCAAAATCTCAAAAGGCTCAAATCTCACGGCTTTCACATCCATGCTAGTCCTAGTGAATTCTCACTCTCATCACACAAGCACTCAAAAGGAAAACTCGCAAGCATACTAGTTCTCTCTCAAATCAATTCTAACTCAAACACTCACACAATAGACTTCCTAACTCAACCTTACAACTCAACTCTACTCACCAAGTCATACTCAAGAATCATCAATAAGCAAGTGATACGAGTAAAGAAGCGTGAAATAAATCAATCATCCATCAATCCAAAACAAAGCATACCCCAATAATTTAAAGTGCTTCCAATACAATCCCATAACTCATCCAAACACTCAAACAAGTTCACACTCCAAAAAGTAATAAATAAGAAAAGAAAAGAAAAAGAAAAAGGAACAGAAACTGGGGGAATCCAATGATCTTCATGCATCTGGAGGCGGTGGTGGGCGGTAGTTCGGGTGATCAGCTCCCAAGTGAGATACGAAAAGTGACTCCATCCAACGGTGCATATCTGAGAACTGATCCTCCATGCAGGCTGTTCTCGTGTCCAGCCTATCTTGCGTCTCACGCAAGTACGTCACATCCGTCTGGAGAGTCTGGATCTGGTTGCCCATCTGCATCCAATCATCATATGTGGGGTACCACTGCCCGGGCGACTGCATTTCTGGTGACTCTACTTCCATCTCTTGCGGGCCCTCGCCCGCTGCTCCTCCTTCCTCATCGTGCCCTGCTTCATATTCTTGTTCATCCTCTTCTTGTAAATCTACCACTCCACTCGAACCGGCACCACTTGTGCCTTCTCCTCTGTTCCTCTTCACGGGCCTAACATCCCGGAGTCCTCTGCTGTCAACTTCAGTTGTATACTTAACACCTATAGCAAGGTGCTGCTCTCCGTTCATCCCCATGTTCTGCTTCTTCTTTCCCTTCAAAGTCATGAGTTTATCGTTCGGCAGTGGAAAGAGGTCATCATCCTTGTATCTTATGCAGTAACTCCCCATCCAATGCTCGAACATCAGGGTGTTGTTCATCTGCTCGAACCCCAAATCCATGCCCGGGCAGGGACCCGAACACGGCTCGAATCCAAGATTTTTCATGAACACTGAAATCAATCCCCCTCCTCGAACCTTCGAAGTCTTAGCACCAAGCTTGAACGGGGCCTCGTAGTGGTGCTCCAAGAAATCCCTTCCAAAGTCATGATCCTTGGTGTACAAGAGACACCAAATCCCGTATAGCTGCTTACTAGTCACTGTTCCCGTCTCAGAGCGGGCGTAAATGGTGTTAAAAGGATCCTCTCCAAATATCTAATCACCGGGTTCCTGATTGCCGATGCCCTTGCGTTCTGCCCTCTATATTCCCCGACCATGCCACCCGTGATGTCATTCTAGAACGAACTCGTCTTATACGACTTTGACACACGGTTGGACCTAGATAAGGCTGGGAGACCAAGTGCAATGTTGACAGCTCCAACATCGCAGTGCTACCACTCGTTACGGTATTTGAACTTGAAGGAGTCTTCATCCTTCTTCTCAACAGTGACCAAGAACTGCTCCACCAAATCAGCATTGGTGTCCATGGTTAGAAGCAGCTCGAAGAACTCCGTCATGTTGTTCCTCCTGAAGATTCTTTGGATTTCATCCTCAATCCCTATATCGCGCATGAAATTCACGACGGGCCTCCGGGTCTTCTCCACCTTCCCGGTTATCAAACTCCATCTGTAAGCAATGTATCGCCAACTCCCCTCGTAATCTAGATTGTCCCATCTCGAGGGCAGCAGACTCTTTCGCCTAAGCTCACTCGTGACCTTTTCTAGCTCAGCAATACTCAAGATTCGGTCCTCTTTTTTCTTTGGAGCCATAGTACCTAAGCAAAATACAACAAAGTATTTCAAATCCATTCATGACATTCAATACAAATCAATAATCTCAAGTAGGTCTCAACGCCAATTCATGCAACATTTAACCTCAACTCAAGTTCATCAATTTCAATCTTTAAGCTTTCATACCAAAGTGCTCATGTAGTTCTCAATCAAGTCATCTCAAATCAACAATGCCCACAACTAAGTCTATCATGAAGTAAAATCACAAGAATAATGTAATTTACATGCTCAAGACTCACTTCATACTCATTCATACTCAATTCAATCTCAACTCACAAAAATTTCTTCTCAACAAGCAAAACTCATATCCTATTCTCAAATTCCTTCTTTCTCACTCTAGAAATTCATCCATTCTACTCATGCAATTCCAAAATTGAAAGCAAAATAAGCAAACCCATAGCATATAATCAATATTCATTAAAAAGGAATCAAGAACCAATAAGTTTTGCAAAAGTCCCCAAAAATTTCGAACAAACTCATGAACCCTAGTTCAGATGCTCAACTCATGCCTAATTCAACCTTAAACTATGAATTGAATGACAAAAGTTAGAGATTACGTACCTTGCTTGAAGATTTAAGGAGGTTTGTGAAGAAATTCGAGTGAATTCGTGAGCAACAGTGAAAATCCATTCGAAAGCACTGAAATTCGCCTCCAATTCGCCCCTTGAGTGTGTGTGGGTGTGTGTGTAAGTGTGGGGGGGGGGGGTATTTATAGGAGGCTCAAAATAGGGCAGAAAATCGACGGGCGCTCGAGCTGCACCCGCTCGAGCGAGCGCGCTCGAGCATATAGCTCGAATGATACAGTCGGTCGAGCGCCAGCGCTCGAGCTGCTCGAGCGGCGAAAACTCTCTGTACAACTCGGGCATTCGAGCACATAGATCGAGCGGAGGCACTCGAGTGGTGCCACTCAAGCAGTACCTCCTTTCAACATGAATTTTCGACGTCCAAAACCCGAAATTTGCATACAAACCAAGCTCAAAACAATCATCAAACTTATCTAAACAAGAACTAACCTTGAGAACTTCTCGATTTAAGCCTGGTCGCTCATTAGATCGAGGAGTTGGGGTCTCTTCCAAATGTGCACTTCACCAAGCCAATTCAAGTCGAACTTAAGCACTCACACTTAATTCGATTTTGATTACCCTCATGCATCAATATTTTCAAAAAAATTTGACCAATTTTTCAGTAGAATTTCGTGTACGAACTCGAAGTACGAATACACACCCCCAAACTTTGTTCTTGAAACTTTGTTCTTGCTACGCAATAATAAAGTTTGAAAAAGAATGAGTACGAACGAGTTGTGCACTAAATTCTCATGAACTTAAATCACTATCAATGCAAAGTAATAAACGAAACAAAACATCACCCCCTAAACTTCGACTTCGCAAAGAGGTCTACGTTTGGGGTTTGGGTTACCTCAAACTCCATCAATCGAATGCTCCACTACTTGACATCTCAACGTTGTCATGAATTTCTTCATCTTAAGCTCACTTGCTCAAATTAAGCACCACAAAACAAGCCTACACAAAAAAAATCTCAACAAATGAGGTTAACACTTACGATTCACAAAACGAAAAAAACTAACAAAACACATAAAAGCAAGTAAAAATGGGTTGTCTCCCATTAAGCGCTAGTTTTAAGGTCCTAATGCCGGACCAAGCTCGAAGGAGCTCACGGGGTATGATACTCAAAATTACCTCCCTTAATCTCATAAGAGTTGTGGTTGAATTCCTTTCCTTGATGCCTTTCCATCATGAGTTCCTTTGCTTCCTTCTCCACCTCATATGGTGGGGGTCTCAACTTCTTCTCGCCTTTATCTGGAGGAGTCTTACTAAGCAATTTCTTGAATTTGGACTTTTTCTTCTTAACTCCTCCTTTCCCCTCCAACTGGACCACGTCCACACTTTTCACTTCTTCATCCTTCAACTTCTTTCCTTTATCCCTATCAAAATAATCAAGATCATAATGCTCATGGGTTAAATCATCAAGTGAAGGACTATTAAAATCATTACTAAGATTAGGGATAAGAGGTGTGTCTTTAACACAAGGATCAATGGCATCCATGCAATAACAGCTCTCATCCTCCCTTCGGGTACTTCATAGCCTCATATAGGGAGATTTTTATCTCTTGATCATCAACTTTCAATGTTATTTTCCCATTTGCCACATCTAGCACCATTCCCGCAGTTGCAAAAAATGGTCTTCCCAAGATCAAAGACACTCGCTCATCTTCCTCCATTTCGAGCACTATAAAGTCGGCTGGAAAAATATGATCCCCAACTTTCACGAGGATGTCTTCAACTACACCTTGAGGTCGAGTAATAGACCGGTCGGCTAGTTGAAGCGTCATCATTGTCGGCTGAAGTTCTCCACCTTCCAACTTCTTGAAAAATGACAATGGCATCAGATTAATGCTTGCTCCAAGGTCACACAATGCTCCATTCTTAACTCCATTCCCAATATCACATAAGATCGTGAAACTCCCGGGGTCCTTCAACTTCGGTGGAAGTGCTTTGTGCACTAATGCACTCACCTCGTGGTTCAACTGCACCAACTTGGGCTCGTCTACTCGCCTCCTCTTCGCTATCAAGTCCTTCAGGAACTTGGCATAATTCGGCATCTGTTCCAAAGCATCATAAAAAGGAATGTTAATATGCAATTTCTTAAAAACATCAAGGAATTTAGCGAATTTCTCATCAAGTTTTTTCTTCATGAAGCGTTGTGGATACGGGACGGGTATCACCGATTTGGGTACCCCCATTCATCTCTCTCAGTTTCTTTCACTTTCTCCCTTGCTTCCTTTGCCTTCTTCCACTTAAGAAATCTCTCAATCTCCTCAATGCCTTTGTCCTTCTGGAACTCATCCATATCTTTACTTCTCTGAATGCCTTCAACCTCTATCTCCTTCTCAACTCCTACCTCCTCAATTTCATCTCTATCCTTCTTAGGCTCTTTCCCCTCTATCTCAACCTCTATTTTGGGCATCTCAGAATCAGCAGGCATCTGAGGACCATCATAGATAGTTCCACTTCTAAGCTGGATCGCCTTGCAATGCTCTTTTGGGTTCCCCTCCGGCATAGAAGGATACTTACCCGGCTCTCTTCCCAATGATTTTGCAATCTGGCTCATCTGGTACTCCATCGAAGTGAACCGCCTATTGTTCTCTTGCTAAATTCGATTCAGCTCTACATCTCTCTTTTGGAGTTCTTGATCACGCTGATCACCTTTCTTATGCAACTCTTTAACATCATACTCCAAAGACGATAATCTTTCGCTTCCTTCCCCCACCTTCTGAAGGATAGCTCTCAACATCTCCTCAGTTGAGGCACCACCTTCTCCACCCGGAGGCTTTGAACCTGGATCAACACCTGGAGAAACTGTAATTCCGGTCTTCGGATTAGCATATGAAAAATTCTCGTTTTTCCTCCATGTGTTCTGAGGAGGCTGCTGGCCTCCTTGGTAGCCTTGATTGTTTCTCCACTGATTAGGAGGAGGCTGTGGACCTGGTGGTACAAACGGTTGCCAATAAGTGGGTCGCCCTTGATTGTAATAAGATCCTCCTATATAGTTGGCTACCTCTTGCTGAACTGGGGGCTGGTCCACTTTCTCACTCACTGCTACATTCCCTCCAACCAAACTTTGCCCAATCTCAATGTTGTTTATCTTTTCCATCATGGCCATCAACAGCTTCCTCGTCCCCTCATTCTCCTCCAACTTACAAGCTATTTGAAATTCTGGGTCCTCGTTCCATGCCCTGGCATTCGTGACAATATTGTCAACGATTTCTCTACACCTCGCTATACCTTGGTTCAGAAATGCTCCACTAGCACATGCATCAAGATGGGCTTGACCAGCCTTGCTGGCTCCACTGTAGAAGAACACCATGATATCCCCCTCATTGTACCCGTGCTGCGGGCACTCAATTAACATGTTAGAGTATCTCTCCCACGCCTGACGTAAGTCCTCTCCTGGCTTCAGGCAAAAAGAAGAAATCTCTATCCTTGCCTTAATTGTTCTAGATAGAGGGTAGAATCGCTCGAGGAACAGACGCTCGAGCTCGAGCTCTACAAGTCCTATTCAAAAGACATACATCGCCATCCCCGGCAACGACGCCATTGACTTGAAGCGATGATACTAACTCTCTACTAGTAGTTTTCCCGCAAGCGTACGGGTTCACTGTAGTATAAGTAAGTATAGCGACCAAGTATATCGAACCCAAGGGAAGGAGTGTATGCGAACAGATCCCTGAAGATCTACGCGTCGTAATTAATATGATTGTATGTTTTTGGGTTTTTTTAAAGGAAAATATAATCTAAACTAAATTAATCTATGAATGCAAAAAGGAAAATTAAACTAAAAACGTAAATGTGTGTTTTCAAGTATGAGATGATGATGCTCAGGATAGGAATTCCTACGTATACTAACGGAGCAGGTACATAATCAAAATAACCGTGACGCGCAAGAAATAACCTAAGTAAAAGATTGTAAGATGAAAGCTCAAGAATTAAAACCCTAATACTTTATCCTAACAATCGACTTCACTAATCCACTAACAAGTTAATAGATTGTGCTTAATTAACGAGACCCTAATTTAACTAAGGTGATGCGGTCGTCCTCCCTAGATAAACCGGTAGATTAATTAACCCTTTCTAAACCCTCTCATTAAGTCTACTCGTTGTTAAAGAGTGATAAGGTCGTCCTCTCTCGAACACTTTTCGAACTAAATTCAAAGGTAAAGTTAAGATTGATTTTAAGAATTCATTAATTAAGAGAATTAAAAATAAACGTCACGAATTACCCTAATTACGTACCCACATCCTACTTCTACGAGTTCATCCTACCCCAAGCATGCAAGGGTTTTAGCTAGACATGGTTTTTACGTAAACAAGAACAATTGAAGAAGTAACGAACATGAACATAATGATTTTAACGAATAAATTATCAAACATTAACTAGGGTTTAGAGAAATAAATGCTAATAACTGAAATTAAATTAATAAAATGAAGTCTCAATGTATTAAAGAACAAAGGTCTAAAGAAACGAAACTAAAAAACAAAACCGTACTATGAATTTCTATGTAAAACCTCGAATACGTAAAACTAAAGCTTACTCGTCTCTTCTTCTCTTTCTCTCTCCAAAAACTAACTCCAAAAGCAATATGGTATCAAGTGGTGTGTCGTGGTGTGTAAAAACGTGTTCGGGACGAGTATATATAAGCATCGGGCCGAATCGGGAACTCATGGGCCGAAAAACGAACTCGGAAGCCGGAACTTGAAAGCTCTCGAGCTGCTCCCGCTCGAGTGGGCGCGCTCGAGCATGTAGCTCAAATGATGCAATCGGCCGAGCGCTCTTGCTCGAGCTGCTCGAGTGACGAAATTATTCTGCATGTTTAGGGGCGCTCGAGCCCTATGCTCGAGCGGTGGTGCTCGAGCTGGTCGAGCACTCGAAATCTTCTGGACAAATTGGGCGCTCGAGCCCAATGCTCGAGCGTTGATGCTCGAGTTGCTCGAATGCTCGAAAATTTATGGAGGATTTGGGTGCTCGAGTGGCATGCTCGAGCGGTGGTGCTCGAGTGGAACCACTCGAATGGATCCTCCTTCTTCTTCAACTGATACTTTTCTTCTTGCGCACTAATACCAATCGTATTTCTTCGATATCTTCTCATCTGGGCATCCGTTTGAGTCGATTCAAAGTCCTACGAACTCCATTTTTCGCCCTCGATTCACCTATGAACATCAAAGAGACAAATTAATCAATGTGTAGAAATAATACTCAATTGACTCTAAATACTCAACAAAATCGACCAAAACTGGGGTTTTTCTAACGACGAATCATGACAATTTCACGCCTAATCAATATTCCCAGTTCAAACAACAGTATTCAGACTAACAAAATTAATCAATTACTCATATAAAAGTGTTGTAGCATAGTAAACAAAAGTACCAGCTATCTCATTAAAAAACAATGAATCCTAACACATAAAAGCAAAACGAATACCATAATTTGTATAAATTATTCGGGGTGCGCCCGTTGCGGTCTCACAAATTGAGCGCACCAATTAGTGAAGAAACTTAGCCATGCACCCAAGCAGGTATCCATCCTAAAACCAATTGGTGATAGGAGGAGTTGCCCACTAGAATTATAAACTAGTCTCACTTCTTTCAAAGTGGGACAACTCACATGTGTAATTTATCATAGGTCAACACGCCCCTCTCATATGTGAGTCCTTGTTAATCGAGACATGATCACCCATGCTCCGTCAATTCAACAGCCCTTCCGGCTCGAGCATGGGCCTGCTCTGATACCAAGTAGAAACTATTCAGGGTGCGTTAGGTGCGGTCCCACAAATTGAGCGCACCAATAAGTGAAGGAGATTAGACATGCACACAAGTAGGGTTCCATATTAAAACCAATAGGTGATAGGAGTAGTTGTCTAGTAAACTTATAAACTAGTCTCCGTCACTTATTGATGCGCTCAATTTGTGGGACCGTACAGGGCGCACCCCGAATAATTTCTACATGGTATCAGAGCTGATTTTTATCTAATCACTTGATTTTATATATAACTGATTCACAGTGTGTGTATTATTTACTCCCTCCCTTTTAAAATAAATGTTATTTTAGAGGTTAATTTATGTTTCAAAATAAGTGTCATTTTAATTATTTTTACATATTTTTTCCTAATTTACCCCGAATCTTAATTTAAAAATATAAGAGAATTTTTAGAAATGTTACAATGTAATAGATTTTGTATTTTGTATTAGAATATACCATAGATCTTTTAGAGATATATATGAGAGTAGAGTATGTAGAGTGTGAAATTGGTTTATATATGAATAACTGAAGGGTATTAGTTGTTTTCACTGAAGAGTATTTGTTGTTTTTACTGAAAAAAATCACTGGTTTACACTGAAGAGTCATAGTTCATTTTTCACTAAACAACTAAGACTCTTTAGTGTAAATCAGTAATACTCTTCAGTAAATACAATTAATACTCTTCAATGAAAACAACTAATACCCTTCAGTGATTCATGTACAAACCAATTTCACTCTATACTTTGTCATGAGAGTATACATATCAAGATTTTAGGATTTCTAATTTCAAATAAAAGATCTATGATATATTCTAATACAAAATCTATTATATTGTAAAATTCCTAAAAATTCTCTTATATTTTTAAATTAAGATTCGGGATAAATTAAGAAAAAATATATAAAAATAGCTAAAACGACACTTATTTTAAAACAAAAATTAACCTCTTAAACAACACTTATTTTGAAACAAGGGCACAACTTTTTAGTAAAACGAGGGAAAACACAAGTTTAGCTAGAGTAAGGAAAAATTGCTATTAAAGCGACTCTTGTGCACTTTTACATTATTGTCCCTACTAGACCCATATCCCTGCCCCTCTTAAAATTAGGATTTTTTCCACCTTTCGTTCTCTCGCAAATTTTCTCACTTATCAGAGCTCTCTGCCAAGCAATCTACGTTGTTATCTGTAGGGATTTCTGATTTTTTGCCTTCAAAGTATCTCAATGACGACTGTTGTACCCACATTTAACGAAGATCCCATCCTCTCTGTTGTTCGGTTCACTACTTAGTTGTCATGGGCTGATATGGGTCCTGAGGTAATGGTTATGCAATTATTTTTCTTTTTTTTTTTTATAGTCAAATAAATTTAATATTATGTCTTTTTCGATAGGTGTTCTCAAGAACAAGGTTATGAAGTAAACCATGGACAAGGTCAATCATCAAGGGAAAAGACGACGAGTTTCAACCAAATCAAAATGCAACAATGTCCAAGTAAAAAAATTTTGAAGTAGACAATTCTTTTGCTTTTTATGGATTTATTTTTTGTGCGTAGTGGTGGTACCAAGATACTAAATATGCTCAAATTCAGCAGTTTTTTTTCTGTGGTGGTAGTACCAACATTTGCGAATTTTTTTTCTATATTTTCATTCTTGGCAATGTGACAATATCATTTCATGCACTTTTATTTTATTTTTACAATTATAATTTCAGATGATTTTAAAGTGCATAAACATTGAAATTCTATATTCATTTGATGTAGATTCCAATCGCTTTACAATTTATAAAAGTAAACTTTTTTTTTTATCTCTTATTTATACTAATTTTTTTTTTTATTGATGATGAAGATTATTTTATGATGTGAAACACTAAAATTCTCTAAAATCTTCAATGTTTTTTTTATATATTCTATAACATTCTAATTTTTTTTTTCATTTTTCTAAGTGCATTTGAGTTTGGAATAATTTTTTTTCAAATTATAATTTTTTTATTTTCTTAATATTTCTAATTATAAATTAATACATAATTTATATATTATATGATGTATTAATATATAATTAGACATAAAGAGAATTTTTTAAAAAATAATTAATATAATATTTTATAGATAAAGATTATTAAATAAATTTACTATATAAAAGCAAAAGATCATAAAAAATAAATATAAATAAAAAAGCATTTAGTAAATGTATTAATTAATTTTTTTTGGAAAAAAGTAAAAAAAATATCCGTGAATATTAACAGGATTAGAGATTTTATGCTGTATTTATAAAATCACAAGGGATCTTGCACAATTTTTAAAACACAGGGGTTTAATGCCATTTTTTAAACCACAGGGGTTCAGTGCAATTTACCCATTATTATTGTCCCTACCCGACCCATATCCCCTGCTCTGCTCCTCTTAAAATTAGGGTTTTTCTCCTTTCGCTCTGTCGCAATTTTTCTCTTACTCATCAGAGCTCTCTGCCGAGCAATCTACGTTGTTATCTGCAGGGATTTCTGATTTTTTGCATTCAAAGTATCTCAATGACGACTGTGGTACCCACATCCGACGAAGATCCCATCCTCCCTGTTGTTCGGTTCACCGCCGAGTTGTCATGGGCTGATATGGGTCCTGAGGTAATGGTTATGCAATTGTAAAATTATATATGGAACAAATTCATCAAACTTGTGAAGTTTGAATTGAAACCGTTTGTTTTTCTGTAATGTTTGATATTTCTTTATCCGACTTTCTTTAGAAACGATAACGATGAATGTATTCAATTGGATTAAGAATATCATTAATTTTATAGTTTTTTTGTGAGTATAGTGATTATCCGATACTAGATGTTGTAATGAATTATGATTGTTTTTTTTTTTTTTTTTAATTCTGATAGGTAGCAGAGGAGCAGGTCAATAGCTTGTGCTTGCAGGCACAAGAACGTATTATACAAAATCGGTGGTTGGATTTGACTTCTTTGATGCTTACTTCTGCTGATATCATTTTCTCTAAGGCTTCGGAGAAAGGTGATATTTATATTTGAATAATTGTTTAAATTTCTAGAAAACACTGAGCTGTTTAAAATCATCCAGACACTTAGTTCTTAGAATTTTTATTTTTCGGTGGAACTAATCTCAATTGGCTACTCCTATATTATTTAGGCAAGTTGTAAATTATATACAACTATCAAGTTTATTTGCCTTTTACATGCTTATTGCACTATACTTTCTCTTCCCCCCAGGGACGTCCGTTCCTTGTGTAGCTTGTCTCTCGCCTTTCTAATCTGGCTCTAGCTTTGTCTGTATCCCGATATTAATAATTTTGCTGCTTCATCTCCCTGTCCCTTTCTATATGCATCCTGCTCTCTGATGTTTTTCTTGAGCTGCTCAATTTCATTCCTAAGTGTTTTCTCCTGTACTTGGTTTGAGGACAAAACATTTCCCGTAGTCTTGGATCTCTTTCTCCAAAAGCACAAGTTTTTCCACAGCATCCACCTTAGTTCTAATATTCCCTCTGATCTTATACTTGCAAGTCTTTATCATCTGGCTCAAGTTTTGCACGTTTCCTTACAGCTTCTGTCCTTTATTTCTCTATTGTTTCTTTCTCTGCTTAAACACTGAGCAGTAATCTTTAATTCGGGATTTGGAGGAATTTTTAAATCGTGATAAATAATAATGGTGTGTGTTCTGGGATTTAAAGAGGGCGGGATTTCAATTTATGGGTAAGAGAGTGTGATGTTGTATTATTATATTATTATAGTTTATTATAACTGTAATGATTGCATTATTGATTAAGGGTGTGAATAAAGAGATCATGAGTCATTGGAGACAGTATGGTGTAGAAAATTATCTATAGAGTTTATTCGTATTGTATATATTAGGTTTTAAAAAACCAGATTATTTTTAGATTTCAAAATCCCAAATCATACACACCCAAGTGACTTGTCCAACTCCTTGCACTTCTTATGGGCATCAGAAACCTTATTATACATTGTGGCAGATTTCTCAGTAACCTTGAATCGACCCTCTTCTATCTTCATTACTTGCTGCTTCGCATCATGGAGTTCCTTGTCATAGATAGTGTACTCCAAAGACTTCCACTGTTGATCAAGCTGCTGATATTTTTTCAATTCCTTTTTCTCTTCATCAAGCTCCTGAAGACTGTCAAGTAATGCACAACTTGAGTAATATGCTTAATACCTGTCTGCTGCATGATTTTCAAGCTTTCATGACGTCTGTCCTCATAAATTCGAGTCCAACAATTTCTCTTAGTAGGCCCAATAGCTCAGAATCCTTCATTAATGTCAATGGTGCAATTTTTCTCTGCTGCACAGCTTAATAAGGATTAGAATGAGAGAATCCTCAATTTCAAGCAGATTCGTGACTACTGTCTTCATGATATGTTCCCCTCCAAGAAATTTTCGTCCTTATTAACAACATTTGTTCTCTTATGCTAGATATGCTTGCCTTTCTTCTTTATACAAGTTATGGAACAGGTCACTTATTACAAAGTTTATGGCATGGAAAAAGGTAGATTTGCTAAATCCATTAGCACCATTAGCACAGTTAAGTTTAGGACTGAATGTGTCAGTTGCAATTTGTTCCCTGTAACTCTTAAACCCTTCAATTACAACCTGCTTAATACATGATGAAATTCTATGACAATTTGTGGCTCCTATGCGAATTGGGGGACAATGGTTACGTGAAGACTTGCTGATTGCTTTTGTTTATAATGGTTGCCTTTTTATGTTGTAAAATATCATCATAATGTTGGCTATGCTAGTTTCTAATTTCTATTGCTATTTTGTATTTTCACCTCAGATGTTGAATGTGTTTACACTGTTATTTGCAACCTTGTTAAGAAGCCCGAGAGCCTTGATCAAGTGCATGAGATGGCAGAACTTATAGCCTCAAAGGTTGCTCAGTTGCCAACTGAAAAGCCTGCTCTTCGCTTAAAGATGTAAGACAACACCGGGGGTCATGTCTGTTTGAAGCCACTTTAGTTTATAATTCCTAACATTTCTTGTTCTTTTCCTTTAGCTTGTTCAACCTTTACAACCTGTTGGAGAACCCATATAGCCAGTTTTTTGTGTATATGAAGGCCCTCAACTTGGCAGTTAGTGGGAAGGTCACAGAACATATCGTGCCATCTTTCAAAAAGATGGATGACCTTTTGAGGGAATGGAATCTTGGGGTCAAGGATAAGAGAGATCTCTTTCTTGCAGTTGCTAATATTCTGAAGGATGTCAAGGGGTGAGTATTTTGATTGCCCTTTTTTCCTATATGCGTTATTGCGACGGGCTACCAATCAGTTGAGTTGATGTTTTCTCTCATAATCTGGTCTTTCAGCTCAGCAAAAGAGTATTTTGACTATCTTGTCAAGTATCTGGAAACATTTTCTGCTGATGACGCATTGGTGTTGGCTGAAGCTAAAGAGGAAGCTGTTCGAGCTGTTATTGAATTTGTCAAATCAGCTGACATGTTTGAGGTAATGCTTTAAATTGAATTCAACCATTGTTTTCCAATTTGTTAATATATTTTCTTTTGTTAGCAATTTTTTGGTTCTTTTTTGGCTTGATGAATGAAATAAGTCACTGTGAGAGATAATCATTTGCATCAGTTTTGTCATTATGAGGACTGATTCCTTGACATATCTAAACTCAGGTCATGTAGAAATACCATTGGCATAATTTCTATGGAACCATTATTTGGTAGAAATTAGGTCATGATTTATAAATGTATATGGTCTAGACTCGCCTTGCTATCATCAACTGATTTCTCGTACTTTTTCTTTACCAGGGTGACTTACTAGATATGCCCGCTATAGCTCAACTGGAGAAAGATGCTAAATATGCTCCAGTATATCAACTTCTACAGATCTTTCTGACCCAGAAGCTCGATGCATATCTGGAATTCCATTCATCAAATTCCAGTTTGTTGAGTAGCTTTGGTATGCCTTTCATTTAATATGACCCCCTTGTACTAGGTATTTAAAAGGTTCACTGGATATTGTTCATGTGTTGATACAGGCCTTGTGCACGAAGATTGTGTTTCTAAGATGAGGTTGATATCCCTAGTTGATCTTGGCTCGAATGAATCTGGTCAAATCCCATACAACTTAATTAAGGATGCACTCCAGGTAATGTGTTGATTGGCACGTCTTTATATAAGCAGCCTTTAATCTTTATAGCTGTGGTTCCCTCAACCTTCTATTTCCTTAGATCGAAGACAGTGAAGTGGAGCCATGGGTTGTTAAGGCAATTACGGCTAAGCTAATAGACTGCAGAATTGATCAAATCAACCAAGTCGTCATCGTGAGGTATGTTCTGTTTCAGTCTGATATATAGTTCAACATGTATGGTTAATCATCTTAGGTTGTTGATACTTTTTTCTTTTTGGTGCAGCCGCTGCTCGAAGCGTGTTTTTGGTCCTCGTGATTGGCAATCTGTTCGATCAAAGCTTGCAACATGGAGGGTAAAGAATTTTAACCATCACTTCTAAATCTATTACTCCCTCCAATTCATTATAAATGACATTTGATCATTCATCTCATTTGCAAATTATATGATGTTTGCACTATTCAGTGAAAATAATTACTCCCTCCGCCCCCAAACACTTTGCACGCTTATCTTTTTCGTTCGTTCCCAAGCACTTTGCACACTCTATAATTGAAAATTCCACATAACTTTATATTTATAATGTTCACATATTTACACGAAATGCCATTACTTTTTACACTCAGTCCAACTAATTTCATTACTTTAATAACAAAACTTTACACATCACCTTCAATGCTCTATTCATTACACATTTTTCTTAAAAAGTGTATCCCCCAAAGTGTGTAAAGAGTCTTTGGGGAGGGAGGGAGTACATTTTTTCCTAAAATTAAAATAACCTTAAAATTATTAAAATTAGAATGTGCTATTTTATTGAGAAAGATAATCTAAGTATCCTTAAGTGATCGAACAAAGAATTGTTATATTCCACAATTTTCATAATTTATCGTATAATTGGTGCTGCAGGAAAACATTGCAAACATAATAACCACCATTCAAGCAAACAAGATAACTGATGATGGCGCCCAGGCATTACAGGGCTTGACAATTCGTTGAGATTTTTCTACTCCCATCCTTTTATAATCCTCTATTTGCTGTAAGGTTACTGTACTGATATTTGAAGCGTTTAGTTATCGTTAGAATCTTTGAAAACAAAATCTTTCGTAATAGAGTACTTGGATCTTTGTTTTAGTAGCCATATTTGAATTACGGGGATTTGCTACAATTTTGTTTTGAGCTACATGAACTGTACCATCTTTCTTTTCCCATCTATATTTGAATACAATCATTTTGTTCCATTTAATCTTGATCATCACCAGTTTTTGGTAGCACTTGCATGTTATGAAAAAGAGTTGTGCGTTTTCGTGCGGTACTGAAATGAATAGTTAGAAGCACTTAATTTTTGACACCCAGATCTATCCTCCAACTGTTTCTCCACCGTTGATTCCTCTTGTTGGACTTGTAGAATTATTTCAGTCCAAACTCCCCGAGTTTCCCAATGCCACTAGGCAGAGCCCATCGAATCCTCATCAAACCACCATTGCTAACACCTATCTCTTCTCGTCCCCTTTTGGAATCCCACCGGAATCCACCATAGCAGCTGTGCTCATAACATGTTCCATAGATACTCGAGACAAGAAAAGTAGAAACCTCCCTTCTCAATTATTGTACTATACACTCAATTGAAAAATGTTATCCACAGCGCCCACGGATTTAATTTTCCACCTTATCAATTATCATCTCCACCCGTCAAAATCACTTTTCAGAAATAAAGTTACATTAAAACAATTAAATGTATATTTGATCCTATGCAATAAAATAGGAATAGTCACAATCTAGTCCTTGATTTCAAGACACGATGTAAAGAAGTGTAAAATATAAAATATGGCACAAACAAGTCTATCAAAATATAACATAAATTGTTCTATACTATAATGAACTTTAGATACACTTGTTTGTGCCACGTAGGGGTAAAATGGATTAGAGTATAGTTGTCCCTATAAAGTAAATTATCTTTTTACAATTTTCAACTTGACATCATACAATTTTTATACTCTCTCCGGCCATTATAAATTTTCTACTTTTTTTTTTTATGTTTCACTATAAATTTTCCATTCCATAAAAAGCAAAAACAATATTTCATATATTAATAAACAAATATTTTTTTAAACGACTACTCTTATTTTTTCATAATTTCCTGTTACTTTACACAATAAGTAATATATATTCAAACATATATTAATAAACAAATATTTTTTTAAACGACTACTCTTATTTTTTCATAATTTCCTGTTACTTTACACAATAAGTAATATATTTTCAAACATATATTAATAAACAATATACATTTTAAACAAATAGAAAAAGAAAGAGGAAATTTATATATGAAGTATTTTTAAAAAATCAATCTCTCACATTAAATCATACCATGCTCATGAGAGTTATCATACCATAATTATTCCCACTCATCACATGCATTACATTACAAAGTTTGTAGCTTTAGAGAAAAGTAGAAAACAACATGCATGTTCATTTGGGCCGGGAAATTAGAGTGTGGACAAATTAAGATGTAGATTGATTTAATAGCCGCTTTGATTAAGTTTATTTAAAATATTTTATAAATGTTAAGATATTATAAATTATTTTAAGAGTTTAAAAGATATATTTTTTAAATAATTTATAAATTTTCAAATTATTTTACTAATACAATTTATAAGATCTTTGAAAATTTATAATAAATTATTTTTAAAATTTTAATTTTAATATAATTTTTTTTATTTGATGTTGAGGTGGGTGGGTGCGGAGGAGGGTTGGGGTGAAGGTGGTTAGAGAAATAAGTTGGGATACCCCAACTTTTTTTTTTTCCAGCTTATAACTTAGAAACTTATTTTATGATCTTATAAGCTGTTAAATATCTTATTTCGCCAAACATATTAATAATGCTTATAAAACTCGTTAGCTACTTTGAAAAGTTTATATGTTCACCATACACTCTCTAAGACAAAACCTAGTATGCACTCGAGTTTTACATGAACTCTGTTTTTTTAAAGACAAAAACTTGTATGAGCCCGTCTCATGGCATGTGACCACACAATTTAACACCTACCCCTACCAAAGTGTTAATGAGTCAATGTCCTAGTTACACCCATTTTCATTGTCTCATGCCATGAGACGGTCTCATACAAGACCTACTCTTTTTTAAATATTTCCTTTTAAATAATAATAGTTGACATGTACTTACTATGCATCCTCTTAGGGCCCGCTTGGTTGGGTGTGATGATTATAGGGTAATGAGAATTAAAGTGATTGGAGAGTCATTCAAGTAGAGGGTAATGAATGATGAGTCATTTGATAGGTAAATTATAACTTATTTTCAATCTTATTACAATATATTGATAATATCAAACATTACTAATGGAATCATTCCCATTACCCTATAATCATTACCCCCAACCAAGCGGACCCTTAGTTTTCACACTTTTTTATTTGGGATGTTCTATAATAATTTTCACACCCTAAATAAGGAAATTAAACATTTTCACAATAACTACTTTATTTCAAAATTCTCTTGATTCACCGGTCTTTGAAAATTAAGAGGGGATGGAAGTGGTAGACATAATGTGTATAGTAATACTTAAAAAATACTATAGAAACTCAAATTCACAATAGACGTACACTTTTATAATATAAATGAATGATGCCAATACTTTGTTCTTCATTCATAATCTCCCAACAATCAATAATGAAGCCCATCCTTTGTTTTCTCCATGCAGTACTCTTACTCCTCCTCGCCGGCACCACCGGCACTATGGCGGAGGAGGGATGCAACGCCGATAGAATAGGGGAGTGCTTGGCGGAGGAATTCCTGATGGAATCGGAAACAAGCAGGAGGGTTCTCGCCGGCGGAGGGAAACCTATAAACTCTCCTCTGGATAAGCTTAAGAGCTTTTGCAAAAGAGATAATTACAACAGTTGCATCACCGCACCAAATCCCGGCTACAATCGACGGAATTGTGGCTACAACAACGCCTGCAAACGCGATACTAGAAGTAAACCACCCTAGCTACATCTTTGATTAGTTTGTGTAAGTGTCACTCATGCAGCTACCTAGTTTTAATATTTTAATATATATATATATATATATATATGTCTTCCTGCTTATTCACAATATATGTCTTTCTGATCCTGATTAAATTATTAATTATATATGATGTTTATGTAATTATAATAAATAATAAACAACGTCTTGTTTTTTAAGGGCCGTGATCCTTAATTTATGTGATTTGTATTTTCAAATTATGATTTTTATGAACATTTGAATAGATTTATTATCCAACATTAATTTTTGTATCACTCACGCCCCTCACAAGTTCCTCTATTTCTTGGACATGCCATATTCCAATGAGTTGATGATTATGTACTATACCAAACTCTTGGTATCGTCCAACCAGTTCTTTTCCTACCAATTTGTAAATCTGATTAGCACAATTCCAAAATTTTAATTTTTGGTAGACAAATCATTGTTCCATTAGCGAATTGGGCCGAATGGGAAAAATGAACCAAAATTGACACTAAAATGATGAAAATTGATATTAAAAAGTTAAAATTGATAAAGTAAAAATATACAGTATCAAAATTGAAATTGGACGGAAGTTACATTTGTACATTTATTTTATTCGTCCGCCCTAAAATTATTTGCATATTTTTAGAAAAGGAAATATTGATTTGTTTGTACATTTACAAATATATACAAATATTTACCCATATTTCCTTACTCAACTAAAAAAGTGCATTTTTCTTAATTGTGTACTCAATTTAGTGTTAAAAAAATATTGAGACGAATGGAGTATTTTTTTTCAAAATAAAATTGATTCTACTCACAAAATATAGTTTGCAATTGCAAACAATCACTTAGTATCAACAAATATATTAAAATTGCTCTCTTTCTTTAAAAATAAAATAAAATGATTTTACTGAGAAATTGAGTTTGCAAATATATACTCACTTGTCTTATTTGCCCATCCACAAAAAATATGCACATTTCATGTGTGGAAATCATCCCTTTATTATAACTCACAAATAATTATTTTGTTATAAATAGACCTCGATACAATACTCTTATTTTCTTTTAAAGCACGTACCCAACACCATGTGCATTAGTGATGAGGGTGTACTAAGTTGACTAATTATTAAATTGGAGGGGCCATCGTTCAGCTGTGTGTAGAATCATAAACAGTGGGCTGGATAGATACTTTTACTCTTTTTAATGGCCCATGTTAAATAAAGTTATATGTTTTGTTAATACATCCCAACAAAAAAATATTCGGAATATTTTTCTGAAAAAGTAACAATTTTTGAAACGAAATTCTGAAATATTTTTTTATTTTTTGGCATTTTTTTTTTAAATTGTCAACTTTTTCGGATTTTTTTCCGAACATTTTCTGAGTGAAGTGTATTAACAAAACATAAGAATTGTATTTAACTTGTGCCCTTCTTAATAGGACAAAACGGGCCCACAGATTTATGCTGCATATATGTATTCAGTTGGGCTGGTGCAAGCCGGGCTTGAGTAAACCCACCCTTATAAAATGGGTTAATTGTAATTTTTTTTATAAACTTTTTGATTTTTACGAATTACAATCGGAAATGATCATATGCCTACCGGTATATGTTGAAGTTATACGTGAAAGTATGCTTTTACTTTGTATAACTCGTGTATCAAACACTCGTTTTATGAGAATAATTATTTTATTACATTTGCTTTAGTTATGATTGAATGTTGAATTTCTATTGCAAACCGTTCAATATATAGTACATGTTACATTGTAGTTAATGTGGTGATACCCGATCACGGAAGACAACATTAACAGTTTGCAAGTAACTAAACGTACATTTTCACGACCTAGGTGGAATTGAACAATCCGCCGTGAAAGGTCGATGTGTAAGGCTCAGATTGGTCTGTCTTGACTAAGAGATTGCACTAGCACATTTAGTATGTGTTGAAGAGGTCCTACAACGAGGATAAATTCTTCTGTTCTGAAAGGTGAAGAATTAGACCTCAGTGGTTGTTGATTTCTTAATCTCCGTCACTTAAATAGGACCGTGTGTGCTTAATGGTTACTGCTTTGATTCATGTTGGGTGAGAATCATTGCGACTTCGAACTTTGTGTCTTGGGCAGTAATATTAATCATACGACGGTTGCTAAGATTTAATACGGAGAAACGCGTGCAAGTACGGCTCGTGTGATTAGTCCCCTTGGTGGGCTCAGAAGCTTTATTGTACCAAATCTTGCAAGTGAAGAATTAGTTTCTTCGGTACGAATAATAATGTTGAGCTGTCTTTACTCCAAGGTGAAATATATTAATTAATTTAGAGCTATTCAGAAGCTTAATTAATTAATGGACTTGATAATCTTAAACGCGGGAAATAATAACCGGGAGCCCATATTATCGTAATATGGATTAAGATGGATAGTGCAATATTAATTTATTAGTGGTAATAATTAATATTAATGGGCTGAATTATATTGGGGCTGAATTATATTGGGGCTCAATATTGAAATTCAGAAGTCCATTAGGAGGTCCAATCTTAATTCTCCTTAAGGCCCCTCAAGTAGCCCATTAAGGTGATTAAAATAAAAGAAAATTATATTGCTGATTTTTCCTTTACAATTTTCGAAAATTTGGATATTAGGAGAGATTAGATTTTGTTGATTTTCTTGGAAAGATATTATGGAAGATGAGTATTCTTGGAATACAAGATTATCTCATATATTCAAGAAGATCCAAATCTTGGATTCTTCTTCTAAGAATTTCGAAAATTACCCCTAATAAGGAGTGTGAGATTTTTGTGGAATATTTTATTTTGGAGAAAAGAATATATGAGATATATTCAAGATTTATTAGAGTCTAAGAAAAGATTTTTTCCAAAGCCCATATACCTAAAAATTTCGAAAATCACTACTTATAAATAGGGGATGATTATTTCATCCCCAAGTACGTAATTCCATGTGTTGGAAAAATCAAGAAACATAGATATTTTTCTTTTTCCTTAGTTTATTAAATTACTTGAAAGCATCTCCCACCGGTGATCAAGTGAGGTGAAAAGGGAAACACTTGAGAAGGCTTTGGGTTGATAGAGTGAGATTATAATTGTCCCGTATATCCAAAGGCCAATTCTACAAGAGGTACGTTAATCGCATATTTACTTGTTTATTCCGCCTAGTTAATATGTGAAATTAATTCAACATGCATGATGAAAATTAGTTGTTGGAATTATTATTTGAATTAATTAGGATTAATTCATGCTAGTAATAATTGTATTTAAATTCGTATTTAAATTTCATCGCGAATAGATTCCGGGCACCCCTATTTTTTCCCAACAACTGGTATCAGAGCCACGGTTTTTGGCTCTGATCTTTAAATTGGAATTTAAATTGTTAAACATTAAATTGAAATTGGATAGTAGAATTGCTAGATCTTTTTTGCAGGTATCCAATTGTCATGGTTTTAATGTTGTTAATTTCATGCGTGTTAATTAATTGTTTTTAATTCGATTCGTTCGAATTCGTTTTTCTCGTGAGAAAATCCACGAGTAGATTAGTTGTTTTTATTTTGATTCGATCATTGTAATAGACTAGTCTAGATCTAGTATTTATTTTTTTGTAAAAATAAATTGTAACCGGATCGTGACGAAGAACGAAGAATTAAAAACGGCGTACCCGGACGACGCATACAAGCGTGGCGCGTGTATGGACGTAAAATCATGCAAGGGGTGAAGAAAACGGAGACGAACGGCGAAAAACGGCGCACGGGGTGCACGGCACACGACCCGGGCACGACGGGAGGCCGGCGCCGCGCGCACGCGCGCGCGCACCTCGGGCACGACCTGGTGCGCCTCGTGCAGCGCCTCGGCGCGCCTCCGTGCAGCGCCTCGGGTGCGCCTCCGTGCAGCGCCTCGGGTGCGCCTCGGGTGCGCTTCGGCGCTTTTTGGGCCGGGAGGCGTGCGGGCCCACTTCGTGGGCTGACGCGCGCCGTGGAATTTTTTCGGTTCATGTTTTTTTTTCCGTGTGATTTTAAACGTCGTCCCGAACCCCAAACGATGCTGTTTTGAAGAAGTGTTGCTGTTCGAGTGGGAGCACGTCGAGACGAACGTCGGAAAGCAACAAGGACGATTTTTCGCATCAAGACGTGAAGAAATTAAACCGTGACAATTGGATTTGAGTGCTCCAATGTGTTTAATTTTGTTTTGATGGATGTTTGATTTCGTGCACTTATTATTATTTGTTAATATGTGTTTGCATGAATTTAATTGTCCAAGAAAAACCTTACTTTCGAAAATTACTAAGTATGTTTTTATAATCGCAATTTTATTTCGGATATTAAAATTGGATTATTTTGACCTCCATAATTTATTTATTTATTTGTGAAGTTCTTTTGGAATACATTTCCCCCTCGGATCGGCCAAAAGAACGGATTTCACATGAATAAATTCCGAAAGGATGATTGTGGATTATTACTAGTGGCGGTATTGACCCTCACCCCGAGTGGCTTGCTCAAAGCGAAATAATAATCCTGTATTTAATTATGGTTATTACTTAGGCATAGGAAATTGATATTAACTTACTCCCCTCGGAGTCCCTGTCAGTTTCTATGTGGTCAAAGTGAGAGCCCAACTATTAATTTTGAATTAAGGATTTGTAACTTTTAAGTTTGTAATCCGCTTGAATGTGTTTAAATGTATAGACCACCCCTCGTGGCGCATTTAAATTGTTTCGAGATGTTGGCTGATGCTTGATTATATTGTTTTAAGGTTTCAATATAATTGATGTGATCGAATTATGTGATAATTTCATATTTTTCTAGATATTGATATGAATGTATGTTTTATTCTCATTTCATCATGTCGCAACCTTTTAATCCACTGTTTAATATACTTAAAGTTAATAAACTTTTTGGAGTGATTTATATCGATTGGAAATGTTTTTTTTTAAATTGTCCTTACTGCACGAAAACACAATTGGGTTATTTATGTTAATATACCCGGCAAGCCTAATGATAAGTCAAGCAATGGGTAGAGGCAGTTTATGATTGGAAGCGTGACAATGAACACATGAAGTGCATCATCTTGACATCTCTGTCTGAGGATTTGAGGCGCGTTCATGGAGACATTGTATCCGCTGTTGAAGTCATGGAACACCTTGAAGAGATGTCCTCACATCAAACCCATGACTAATCAGTTCACCAGACATGACTCGGTCAAGTTGGAAATGGTGGAGGGAACGCCCGTGAGGGAGCACGTTCTCAAGATAATGGCATACCTTAACAAGTTGGAAGTACTTGGTGCGGATTTTGATTGATTTCATATACCATTCTCTACCGAGAAGCTTTGAGCAGTTTCGTCTGAACTGTCAGATGAATGAACGGACAAATCGTTTGCCCGAGCTCTTGCAAGCTTTAGTTTCGGTGGAGGTGAAAATGGAGCACCAGTCTAGTGCTATGGTGGCTAATGGTCCGTCTACCTCTTTTGGTCCCAAGGGAGGGAAAAAGAGGAAGAAAACCAAAGGCCGGATCCAAGCAAATCTAATTGTTGCGAAAGGCAAATGCAAAGGCTAGCATCGAAGGGGAAGTGTTTTAGTTGCGGTGAGAGAGGACAATGGAGGTCTGCATGATCCAAGCCTAAGAGGCTAGGAAAGTTAGGTAATTCACACACCTTAGTCGTCGAAACTTGTGAAGTGGCGTATGCTGTCTATTCGTGGATAGTGGATACGAGAGCTACTGATCACATTTGTTTCATGGGTTTAAGCTAACCCGACGACTTAACGGAAGTGAGATCCCCATCACATCGGGCAATGCTACGAGAGTGGCAGCTGAAGCAGTGGGAGAAGTGCGCCTATCTTGTGAAGATAGAGTTATGGTCTTGAGAGACGTTCCTCATGTTCCTAGTTTAGAAAGAACTCAACCTTCAGTTTCTAAACTGTTTGAATAGATACTCAGTTTCTTTTAATAAGGATGTTATTATTGCTTGAAACGATGAGTTTATCTGTTCCGGAACTTCAATGGATGATCTTTATACCATTATTTGGGCACACCACTCACAAAATTAAATCTAATAACACATCGATTATTTCGAGTAATAAAAAAAAGCGTTCTTCGGAGATGAACGAAACACTTCTATGACATCTTAGACTAGGTCATATTAATCTAAAGCGGATAGAGAGATTGGTGAAAGACGGATCCTTGGAATCATTCCAAGTCGAACCGTTTCCAACTTGTGAATCCTGTTTAGAGGGTAAAATGACCAAGAGGGCATTTGGAGCCAAGGGGAATAGAACCACGGAAGTGTTAGAACTCGTTCATACCGATATGTGTGGTTCAATGACGATCATAGCAAGAAGGGGTATGAGTAAATTGTCTTTTTCAATGATTACTCGAGATATGGATACATCTACCTTATGATGCATAGGGAAAGAAGTATCAGGTTTCTACGATTTGATCGTAGAGGCGAATACCTTAGCGATGAATTCTTGAACTAGCTATCAGACGAAGGGATTGTATCCCTATTGACCGCACCGGGAACCCCTCAATAGAACGGTGTGGCGGAACGAAGGAGCCAGACTCTTTTAGAAATAGTCAGATTCATGATGAGTTATTCGGATTTACCCAAGTCGTTTTGGGGTAACGCCTTGGAAACAACGACTTACATTCTAAACTTGGTGCCATCCAAATCGGTTCCTAAAACCCCAATGGAATTGTGGACCGGGCGCAAGCCCAGTCTAAGACACTTGTGGATTTGGGGTTGTCCGGCATACGTGCTAGACGAGGAAGCCGGTAAATTGGATCCACGTTCGGAATTAAGGTTGTTTATAGGATATCCCATGGGAACGAAAGGGTGTATGTTCTATAGTCTCAAGGATTAAAAGACCGTGATTAGTTCGCACTTTAAATTCTTGGAGGACGACTATATGAACAAAAGAAAGCCCAGAAGTGAGATTACCTTAGACGAGTTAAGAGGGCAAACTCCTATACCAAGTATACAAGATGATATACCACACGTCACACCTTCACAACCGGAACCCCGTTGTAGTGGGAGGATTGCAAGGCAACCCGAGAGATTCATGGGAATTGGAGAATCTTCGGATTTGATTCCCGACGATGAATCAGACCCATGAACGTACGACGAGGCAATCCAAGACAAAGGCGCGGAGGCGTGGCAAACCGCAATGGAAACAGAGGTGGGTTCGATGGATTATAATCAAGTGTGGGAGTTGGTTGATCCACCTAGTGGGGTAGAGCCCATTGGATGCAAGTGGGTGTACAAGAGGAAAAGAGGACCGGACGGAAGGGTAGAGACCTTCAAAGCAAGGCTTGTGGCTTGTAGCCTGTAGCTATGCTTAAGTCCATCCGTATTCTCTTGTCGATCGCTGCGCACTTAGATTACGAGATCTGGTAAATGGATGTCAAGACAGCTTTCCTTAACGGAAGTCTTGATGGGATCTATATGCAACAACCCAAAGGTTTCGTTGAAAAAGGCCAAGAGCACCTCGTATGCAAGCTTAAGAGATCCATTTATGGACTTAAGCAAGCATCGCGTACTTGGAACTAGTGTTTTGATCAAGTTATTAAGTCTTATGGGTTTGTGATCAAAACAAGTTCGAAAGTTGTGTGTATAAAAGATGTGACGGAACTGCGGTGGTATTCTTAGTATTATACGTAGACGATATTCTGCTCATTGGAAACAATGTAAAGGTATTGTCAGACGTAAGGGTATGGCTGTCAAATCAGTTTGATATGAAGGACTTAGGGAAAGCCGGTCACATCCTTGGGATCAAGTTCACTCGAGATCGCAAGAGGAGGATGTTGGGTTTATCGCAAGTTTCATACAAAGCCACTGTTTTGAAGCATTTCAGCATGCAAGATTCCAAGAAAGGTTTTGTACCTTTTAGGCACGAAATCCATCTATCTAAAGAAATATGCCCTAAGACGCAAGTGGAGATAGATGACATGAAAGACGTTCCGTACGTTTCGGACGTAGGAAGTCTTATGTATGCAATGTTGTGTACGAGACCGGATATCTGCTTTGCCGTGGGCATGATGGCAAGATATCAAAGTAACCCCGGGAAAGCACATTAGATTGCAATTAAATGCGTTCTTTAGTTTCTAAAAAGAACTTGGTATGGAATGCTGATTTAACGATCAGACAATCTAATTCCCATGGGATACACGGACTCAAATTTCCAATCAGACATAGACTCCAAAATACCTACCTCGGGTAGTGTGTTTTGCATGGGAGAAGGAGCCATGACATGGAGAAGCGATTTGCAGAAATGCATCGCAGATTCGACCATGGAAGCCGAATAAGTAGTTGCTTGTGAAGTAGCGAAAGAAGCGGTTTGGCTCAAGTACTTCTTAGTGGACTTGGACGTTGTTCCGAATTTGCCCGACAAGATAACTTTCTTTTGTGACAATGCCGGAGCATTTGCAAATTCAAGGGAACCGAGAGCCCACAAGGCCAACAAACACATTGAAAGAAAACACCATCTTATACGAGAAATCGTTAAGAGAGGAGATAAAGAGGTGACAAAGGTAAATGTCGGAGGACAACCTAGTATATCCATTCACAAAGGGTCTGCCTCTGAGTACATTCGAGAGACATGTGGATGGAATGGGAGTCAAGACTATTGCCAATCTGCTTTAAGTATAAGTGGGAGGAATTATTAGGGTAGTGTAGGTTGACATGAGATGTCACGTAGAGCTACTACACTAAGACATGCGTGATGTATACTAAAAGCAGACTTTAAGTATAAGTGGGAGATTGTTGGAGTTATACGTGAAAGTATGCTTTTACTTTGTATAACTCGTGTATCAAACACTCGTTTTATGAGAATAATTCTTTTATTACATTTGCTTTAGTTATGATTGAATGTTGAATTTCTATTGCAAACCGTTCAATATATAGTACATGTTACATTGTAGTTAATGTGGTGATACCCGATCACGGAACACAACATTAACAGTTTGCAAGTAACTAAACGTACATTTTCACGACCTAGGTGGAATTGAACAATCCGCCGTGAAAGGTCGATGTGTAAGGCTCAGATTGGTCTGTCTTGACTAAGAGATTGCACTAGCACATTTAGTATGTGTTGAAGAGGTCCTACAACGAGGATAAATTCTTCTGTTCTGAAAGGTGAAGAATTAGACCTCAGTGGTTGTTGATTTCTTAATCTCCGTCACTTAAATAGGACCGTGTGTGCTTAATGGTTACTGCTTTGATTCATGTTGGGTGAGAATTATTGCGACTTCGAACTTTGTGTCTTGGGCAGTAATATTAATCATACGACGGTTGCTAAGATTTAATACGGAGAAACGCGTGCGAGTACGGCTCGTGTGATTAGTCCCCTTGGTGGGCTCAGAAGTTTTATTGTACCAAATCTTGCAAGTGAAGAATTAGTTTCTTCGGTACGAATAATAATGTTGAGCTGTCTTTACTCCAAGGTGAAATATATTAATTAATTTAGAGCTATTCAGAAGCTTAATTAATTAATGGACTTGATAATCTTAAACGCGGGAAATAATAACCGGGAGCCCATATTATCGTAATATGGATTAAGATGGATAGTGCAATATTAATTTATTAGTGGTAATAATTAATATTAATGGGCTGAATTATATTGGGGCTGAATTATATTGGGGCTCAATATTGAAATTCAGAAGTCCATTAGGAGGTCCAATCTTAATTCTCCTTAAGGCCCCTCAAGTAGCCCATTAAGGTGATTAAAATAAAAGAAAATTATATTGCTGATTTTTCCTTTACAATTTTCGAAAATTTGGATATTAGGAGAGATTAGATTTTGTTGATTTTCTTGGAAAGATATTATGGAAGATAAGTATTCTTGGAATACAAGATTATCTCATATATTCAAGAAGATCCAAATCTTGGATTCTTCTTCTAAGAATTTCGAAAATTACCCCTAATAAGGAGTGTGAGATTTTTGTGGAATATTTTATTTTGGAGAAAAGAATATATGAGATATATTCAAGATTTATTAGAGTCTAAGAAAAGATTTTTTCCAAAGCCCATATACCTAAAAATTTCGAAAATCACTACTTATAAATAGGGGATGATTATTTCATCCCCAAGTACGTAATTCCATGTGTTGGAAAAATCAAGAAGCATAGATATTTTTCTTTTTCCTTAGTTTATTAAATTACTTGAAAGCATCTCCCACCGGTGATCAAGTGAGGTGAAAAGGGAAATACTTGAGAAGACTTTGGGTTGATAGAGTGAGATTATAATTGTCCCGTATATCCAAAGGCCAATTCTACAAGAGGTACGTTAATCGCATATTTACTTCTTTATTCCGCCTAGTTAATATGTGAAATTAATTCAACATGCATGATGAAAATTAGTTGTTGGAATTATTATTTGAATTAATTAGGATTAATTCATGCTAGTAATAATTGTATTTAAATTCGTATTTAAATTTCATCCCGAATAGATTCCGGGCACCCTTATTTTTTCCCAACAGTATACACAATATAATATACCCATCGCGAATGTGATAATGACACATATAAGCAGTGAGTTCACTATAATTTTAATTGATAGATTTTATCTGCTTATGTGTCATTATCACATTCGCAGTGAGTATATTATATTGAACCCACCGGTGGACATGAGATCATTTCCGACAATTACAATATGAACTTTTTATGGCAATTTAATGCACCATCTAAGTTTTGCAATTTAAAACATCTAATAATTTTTCAGCAACAGTTAAATGATGTCACAACCGGAAATGTCAAACATAAGTTGGCAAAATAATGTTTTTAAAATACTTTTTTAAGTTATGTTTCTAAAACTAAAAATATATATTAATAATTTTATTCGAGTATGTATAGAGAGAAATTGATTCATACATGAATTTTTGAAGGGTATTAATTGTTTTCACTAAAGAGCATTAATTGTTTTCATTGAAAGATATTAGTTGTTTTCACTGAAGAGTCTTAGTTTGTTTTCACTGAACAACTAAGACTCTTTCGTGTAAATAATTAATATTTTTCAGTGAAAACAACTAATATTTTTTAGTGAAAATAACTAATACCTTTGAATGATTTATATATGAACCAGCTTCACTCTATACTTTGTCATTTTATTCACATTATAAATCAAGCTTAAAAAAAAGAATCTTAGGTAAAGTAAAAAAAAAATAGGCAAACCATAGCCTTCCAAAATCCAAAAAATAGGAAGTTTGTTTTGCTTATAATTTCTAATTATTTTTTAAAAATGAGTGAACAATATAATATGAGTATAGTTTCTTTTGGCGGGAATCAAATCTAAACTCTCACATATAAAATAATTTAATCTCATTTAAAAGTCGAACTCGCAGAGATGCGCATATTCAATTTATTTATTAATTTTCCTAACAAGCATGCGTCCGTCCATCCATCCATAGATGATGCATGTGATCACATATTTACATATATATGCATAATTAACATAAAGGTACGTATATGGATGTTGGGAATTGGGATCACATGATGGTGCATGCATGGACATTGTCATCACTAAAACGATACGTAATCCGATCATCTATAGATTGGTAAGGAAGCTCAGGAAAGTAGCCATGCACGGGTTCATTGTAGCCATGCACGTAGTAGTTGTATGATGATGTGAAATTGGATTCCTCTAAATACTGAGAAGCATAGGGGTGATATTCGGAGTCATATGGGAATGGCCAAAACTCTGCTTTTCTTCCACTTCTCCTCACCACTTTTAGGACCTTTCTTTTGTCCACATATCCTGTTACCCTTACTTTTTGCTTCTCCATGTCTATCTCCAACCCATCTACACCTGCATCGTTATTTCGACCATTTTTTTTTTAATTTTTTTTATGGAATCAATCTGAACGCAAAATATGATTTGTATTGTTTAGAGAAAGGAAAAAAAAAAAAAAAAATACAATGGTAGACGCGAAGTATCTATCAACTAAGCATACAAGAATAGTAAACCCAACTTTGGCCCGACTATTTGAAGCCCAATTACTTGCTTAAAGAATGAAAATCGAAGAAGGCATAATTGGGCCGATTAAGAACCTAGGCCCAGCGGAAGCGCCATAATTTTTATAGGAGCAATCAATTTTAGGGTGTGTTTTGGAGGGATTATAAGGGATTATAATCACTTAAAATTATGTGTAGGAGCAATTTTCCGTGTTTTCAAATTTATTATTCTGTTTAAATTAATTAGCTACGATTTATAACCTAAAAGCTGAGGAAGATATGTTCCAACCTTTTTATAACTTCTCACTAACAATTTACTCAATTCAAATCTTTTATCAAACACCTACATCCACTTTATACAAATTTTGAACACTTATCACTTTTACAATTGAAAAACTTTTTCTTACCATCACTATATTAAATCACTTTCTCAAAAAGATAATTTCTTGCAAATACCCTTACTATATGTTAAGTTTGATTTGATGGGGAGTTATGAATTGCTACTCCCACTATAAAATTCCTATTTTTTCATTTTATATTCCACTATAAATTTTCTATTCTACCTTTAGCAGTTATTTTATAAATCTATATCACAGTTTTTGCCTAAAAGTATTACTTTTTATTCTCTCTTCATCACATAACTTGTAATATATCTATTACTATACTATTTATGCCTAAACAATACAAGAAGCAAATAGGGGGACAAATGTAGTACTCCCTCCGTCCCACCATTATTTGCACACTTTCCTTTTTCGTCCGTCCCAAAATTATTTGCACACTCTAAAAATGGAAACATTGATTTGCGTGCACACTCACAATAATATACACATATTTACCCATATGCCACTACTTTACTCAAAAAGTAATTTTTTCTTAATATGCGTGCCGTCCCAACTATGCAGATAATGTTGGGACGGAGGGAGTAATTGATATATGCACTAGTCTTTTACGTGCGAAGTGCATCGTATAATTCAAGTGCATTTTTAAAAAGTCATTCCTATTTTTACTGAAAATCATCTTTATTTTCACTTAAAAGTTAGGGTGAGATACGAGTTAACAACATTACTTTTTTAAAGAAGAGAATTTTTTGAACGAAGCATGAATGTTACTCAATTGATATTGTTTGAATTGAGTTGTTCTATTATAGATTTGAAACTCCCAATTTCCACCGTCACTTATAATAAATCCATATAAATATCTCGATATCAAGTCATCATAAATTCATTTCCTCAAATTGAATTCAACCATTCAATAACTTTTTTCCCTCAATTTTCTATTTCATGAATCGTGTAGCTATGTGACTTCTCAATTAATGCCTTCCTATTTTTTTTTTTTTTTGACACAATGACGTAAAATGACACTATTAATTGGAGAAAAAAAATCAGAAGTAAACGTAGGAATTCGAATCCAAAACCTTATTCAAGTTAATAGTTATATTTATCGTTAAGTCAAATCTGGCTAAATTAATTTAAATCAGCCCTAGAGGATGATTTTAATTAACATTCAAAATCTTTATAAAAAAAAATTTATGTATGGAAGTACTATATATTAATTAGGAAGTCTTGCCATGCAACTTGGAGATTGCTCTTCGTATCATTTTCTCGCATCCTTCGCAATCCATATGCACCAAAAGCTCCACAATCTGTACATATAAATAAATATTAATAGACGTAAACATAAAACAATTTTTCCCAAATCCCATATTATTGTATTTTCTTAAATAATATATAAAAACCCTCAAACTCGAAGAGAGAAAAGAAATGATAATTAAAATTAAGATGTGATACTTACGGAGAGAGCGTTAGATACAGGAGCCTGCAGCTTGAAACAGCCACCAAACATATTTCTAAAAAATTATTTCGATTATTCAACAAAACTTTGTGTATGAAGATCGAGTATTAAATATGAAGAAAAGCTGGAATACAGAAAGAATCAAACAAGTTGATCAACTTTTATATTTCCGGAAACCCTGTCTTATGGGAATTATACATCTCCACAAATATACCAATCAACTTGACATTCTTCCGTAATGGAAATCTAACGTATCATCTCACTCCTATAGCTTCTCACGCAAGCTTCTATGCCTAACTTTCTTAAATTTTGCCTAAATCTTTTATTTCATCCAACTTTCTTATACTTTTTCTTAACTTCTGGGAACCATTTGAAATGCCAATTAAATGTATGTTAGAATGAGTTTATAAGCTCTTTAAAACAGTTTATAAGTTGTTAGTATTTGTTAAAAATAGTTGTTTAAGAGCTTATAATAACTTAAGATAGGTTCCTTACAACTTATAAGATATAAAATAAATAAATTAGGATATTTCAGCTTATTTTTCACACCGCCTCCACCCCACCTACCCTCCCCATTTTGGCACCGATGCATTTCTTCACCCTCATCCAACTCTACCTTAAAATAAAAAATTATTATATTATATTAAAAAATATTTATAATAAATTATCAAAGGTCTTATAAATTGTGAAGTCATATGTGAAGTATGGAATCAATCGAGTTGAAGTTTCAGTAGTCAGTGGAGTTAGTTAGTCCATTTGGATGAAGTCAGCTGAAGTGCAGTTAGTTCAGTAGACTTGAAGTCTTCTGTAGTTGAGGAGAAGTCAACTGACATTCTGTTAGTAGCGGGACTGCGAATCTAAGCTAAGAGAAAAACGGTTATAACTGAAAGCTGTTACTGAGGCGGTTACTTACTGGAGTACTACTATATATGTGATGCATGCACAATGATTCAAAGAGATGAGATGAGTTTTATACTTTCATTCTTAGAGTTGAGTTTAGGGTTGTGAGTACGATATCTCTGTAACCATATTAGGATTCCAACAAGAGGAAATTCCTTGAGTGTTTGTGAGATTATGTGACTGTAATCCCTTTGAGTTCTCATAGTGAAAGATCAAATCTATGTGATCCCGTGGATGTAGGAGTTATCTCCGAACCACGTAAAAGCCTGGTGTTCTTATTGTGTTGTTGATTTCAATATTCTTGCTTATTGTTCCATAATCGATTTCTTGATTACAAGTTTTTCTTGTGAATCTAAAACCGTGATTCAACATAAATTTTATTAGCCAAACATTTTAGCAATTTATAAACTACTTAAAAATAATATATTATATCCTTAAATGGTTGTTTATTAGTATTTAAACTGATAAAATAAATATTTTTGGTTAGAAGTGTACGGAGAATATATTATTAAAGAGGAGGTCTCATGTGAAATATATCTAAAATAGGCAAATATTAAAAACATCATGGGTCGGGTCGCTCCAGGTAAAAATTCGTGGATCTTGGCTGGGTCGGGTCAGATTTGGTAGATTTTTTCCAAAATCTCGCACAATTCAAGTTTCAGGATTTTCGTTCCCAATTTGTGTTACAATATAGGCAAAATGTATGTTACTATATGGGCAAATGTGTGTTACAAGTCATTAAAAAATAGTTTTTTTCTACTTTAAAATAATAATAATGACAAATATATATTTTAAATATGTGTTTTTAATTTATTTCTCATCCCTTTAAATTTAAATTTATTGTTTTATATATTAAAACATATTTGCTCCAACAATAACATACACTTGCTCTAACATCATTACATTTTTTACTCCTACATTAGAACACATTTGCTCTAATATAAACACACTTTCAATAGTAACACATATTTTCTCTAACAATAACTTACATTTGCTCCAATTGTAAGACATATTTGTAGTAACACACATTTGCAGTAACATTAACATACATTTGCAGTAACACATATTTACTCTAATATTAACACACTTGCTTCAATAGTAACACATATTTTCTCTAACAGTAACACACATTTGCTTCAATAGTAACACATGTTTTTAATAACACCCATTTACTCTAACTTTAACACCCATTTGTAATGATACACAATTACTCTAACATGAACACACTTTGCTTCAATAATAACACATATTTCCTCTAAAAATAACACACATTTACTCCAATAGTAACACATATTTTTAGTAACACACATTTTGCAGTAACACATATTTACTCTAATATTAACACAATTTGCTTCAATAATAACACATATTTTCTCTAACAGTAACACACATTTGCTCCAATAGTAACACATATTTTAAGTAACACACATTTACTCTAATATTAACACACATTTGCAGTAACACATATTTACTCTAATAGTAACATATATTTTCTCCAGTAGTAACATACATTTGTTCTGCAGTAACACACATTTGCAGTAACACACATTTCCTCCAATAGTAACACACATTTGCTCCAATAGTAACACATATTTTTAGTAACACGCATTTGCTCCAATAGTAACATATATTTTTAGTAACACACATTTTCTCCAATAGTAACACATATTTACTCTAACAGTAACACATATTTGTTCCAATGGTAACACATATTTTTAGTGACCAACACACGTTAAAATGACAAGAATTCTATCTATAATGTTTCAAAAAGGTTAATTAGTCTAGTACAATGATAACGAAATCTCATAAATTTCATTTCATTGACTAATTTTAAAACTTAAATATGAAGAACAATTAACAAATAACTATTTCCAAATACTATCAGGGCATCTGAAATGTTTGGGGTGGTGGTGGTGGTGGTTGGGGGGGGGGGAGGGAGTGTAACAGGCTATTGGGGGTAGCAGGGCGGGGTTGTTGGTTGGTAGCAGGGCTTGGAATTGGGGGGCGGGAAAAGTGTAGCCCGGGGGGTGTGCGGTCTATTGGTTGGAATTGGGTGGGGGCAGGAAAGTGTAAGCAGACTGTTGAAATTGTGGGAGAATTGGTATGAGGATCCATTTTCTGAATATGGATTATTCTACGGATCTAGGATCCGTAGAATATTTTATATAACAATTTGTGATTATTAAAAAGTATTATTACCTTTTTTTTTTTTTACCAAAAATAGATGTAGCAAACAAGTATGAGACAAACCTTTTTGGCAATGTAGCAAACAAGTATGAAAATGAGGGAGTATAAGTTATAAGATGTTAGAGCTTATGATATACTAGTCCGAGCCCCCGCGTAATACGTGAGATGAATAAAATCAATTTTTTTAAAAGTATGTATATAGTGATATTGGTTCATACATGAATTGTTGATGAATATTAGTCTTTTTCACTAAAGAGTATTAGTTGTTTTCATTGAAGAGTTCTAGTTATTTTCACTAAAGAGTTTTAGTTTGTTTTCAATAAACAACTAATACTCTTCAGTTAAAACCACTAATACCCTTCAATGAAAACAATTAATACTCTTCAGTGAAATAACTAATACCCTTTATTGATTCATGTATGAACGATTTTCACTCTATACTTTATCTTTCTTTTTAAATATACATTTATTTTAGAAATTTTTAGATTGATGTTGTTCGTATATTTTTTTTGTAAATCAAATACTATATACAAATTAAAATTAAAATTGAATGTTAAAAATAATATACTTTATAAAATTTCCAAGCTATATGAAACCATAAACCTAGAGTAGGTTTTATATGAAAACACTTCATAATAAGTTTAACATGAAATAGTTTTAGAGTATCATTAATCTCATCAGGAGTATCATTAAACCTGTTGATTAGGCGTGAAATTGTTATGATTTGTAGCTCGTTTTGCCCGTGTTTTGAGTGAATTCGATGAGTATTTAGAGTCAATTGAGTACTATTTTAATAAACTGATGAATTTGCCTCTTTGATGCTCATAGATGGATAGAGGATGAAGAATGGAGTTCGTAGGACTTTGAATTGACTCAAATGGATGCCCGGATGAGAAGATATCGAAGAAATACGAAAAGTGTTAGTTCGTGCAAGGAAAAATGTCACTTGTCCCAAGGAGAGAGGTGCTCGAGCGCCTAGGCGCTCGAGTAGAGGAGAGTCGAGCATTTAAAAGGTTTAGGAAGTCTGGGCACTCGACCAAGCACGCTCGACCACATGCTCTATTCGACCACCTTCAGGTCGAGCGCCTAGCGCTCAACCAGTTAGTGCTCGAGCGCCCTGTTGGTGCTGTAAGTTTGGACCACTCAACCACCTTCAGGTCGAGCGCCTAGCATTCGACCAACACTCAAGCTCGCGTGATTTTGGCCTTTTTCACCCGCTTTAGGTTCGTTGCTTATAAATACCCAATTCCAAGCTCGTTTTTAGACACCATTTGATCACTATTCATATTTTTACGTACTTGGAGCAAGGAGAGAGATTGAAAGAGTTTCATACTTTGTAATCGAGGTTTTGATTTACGAATTCATAGTTTAGTTATTTCTTTCAAACTATTTAGATTAATTCTTTCTTTCTTTGTTCTTTGCGATTATAAACCTTAGCTTTTGAGATTATAAGAGATTGATTTTGAGACTTTGATTCATTTGTTATTTATGTTCTTTAATTTTGTTGTTAATTCAAATATATTTATGTTTATCATCGTTATTGCTATCGTTATTTCAATCACCATGTTAGGCTAGAACCCTTGCATGCTTAGGATATGATGAACTCGTAGAAGTAGGATGTTGAAACATAATTATGATAATTTGTGATGTTTAGTGTTAATTCTCTTAATTAATTGAATTCTTAAAATAAACCTAGAATAATCTTGGAATTGAGTACGAAAATTGTTAGAGGAAGACAACCTTATCACTCTTTAATAACGATTAGGCTTAACGAAAGGGTTTTAGAAGGGGATTATCATCTACCGGTTTATCTAGGGAGGACGACCGCATCACCTTAGTTAAATTATGGTCTCATTAATTAAGCACAATCCATATAACTTGGTTAGTGGATTTGTGAAGTAGGTTGATATGACGAAGTATTAGGGTTAATTCTTGAGCTTTTAGTCCTTCAATCTTATGCTACATTAGGGAAGTTGATTGCCTAGTTTTAGTACACTTAGGATTATTACTTGCACATCACGATTATTTTAGTTATTGTACCAACACCATTAGTATACGTAGGAATTCCTATCCTGAGCATCACCATCTCATATCTTATTAAAACCTTAGCTATTCATTTAATTTCGTTACTTGCATTAAGAGTAGTATAATATAAAGTAGTTTAACAGAATTCTTAAACCTGAATATACACTCATATTAACTACGACGCGTAGATCTTCAGGGCTCTATTCGCATACATACCTTTCATTGGGTATGATATACTTGGTCCTTATACTTGCTAATACTACTGTGTTCCCATACTCTTGTGGGGTAACTACTAGTATAACTAGTATTTCTCGTTCAAGTCAATGGCGCCGTTGTCGGGGAAGGCGATGTATGTCCATTTAGTAGGACTTGGAGATAGCTTAGCAGAGTGCTTTTATTTTTTCTGTTTTCTTAGTATTCATTAGGCAGTTGCGTTTTGATATTTCTTTTGGTGTTTCAGGTATATGAAAACATGCTCACAGGGAGAGTCGAGCGAAGATAGAACAAAGTTAGACCCTGAGACAATCGCCAGAAGAAACAGAGCCTTCTATCGAAGGATGAACACTGCCGGAGGAGAAATTTCAAACATGGTACAATCAGGTAGTGGAATGGGTTGAGGGAGTTGAAGGAGACGGCAGTCAGAAGCAAGCTCCTTAAGGGGAGAGCCAGAACCAAAACCCGATCCCACAGCATCGAGACAACCCAACACAAAACCCAAACCCTTAAAACAACCCTGTCTACCAACAAAACAACCCACCTTACCATACCCATAACCACCATATCCTTATCCACCATATTACCCTTCACAACCTAACTATAACCAACCTCCTATTCCACAAGTACATCTACCACTAGTATATCCCTGTTAATCCTGGTATGACAATCAGAGGAAGGTTTGAGGCGTAGCCTCAACGGTACTATGATGGTGTAGCAATACCACCAGTGGAAGCAAACAACTTTTCTATCTCCCTAGAGATCTCGAAAATGCTAGTCAAGTACCAATTCAAGGGGAAGGTCGGAAAGGATAATCCTCACACTCACTTGAGGAATTTTCTGATGATAGCTTCAACGTTCAATCACAATGGGATATCTGAGGATGCCAAGAAGCTTAGGTTGTTCCAGTTCTCTCTAACGGGAATAGCCAATGAGTGGTATGACAACACGCTCCCACGGGGAGGTGTAACTATATGGGTTGAGCTCGAGCGTATGTTCCTCGAGCGATTCTACCCTCCTTCTAGAACATTCAAAGCAAGGAAAGAGATCTCGTCTTCAAGCAGAAGTCAGGAGAGGAATTAAGCCAGGCTTGGGAGAGGTTCTCCAATATGCTAATTGAGTGCCCACAGCACGGGTACAACGAGGGTGACATCATGGCCTATTTCTACTGTGGAGCCAGCAAGGCAACTCAAGACCACCTCGATGTGTGTGCTAGTGGATCGTTCCTGAATCGTAGTGCAGCTCAGTGCAGAGAGATAGTTGAAAATATTATCAAGAATGCGGGGCAATGGAATGAGGATCAAGAATTTCAGAGGGCTTATCAGATGGAAGAAAGTGAAGGGACGAGAAAGCTGCTGATGGCAATGATGGAGAAGATCAGTAATCTAGAGGTTGTGCAGAATCTGAGTGGAGGGAATACTGCAATGAGTGAGAAAGTGGACCAACAAGCATGCCAGTAAGAGGAGGCCAACTATATGGAAAAGTCTAATTACAACCAAGGTGGATACCAGCAAGGTGGCAACCAGCAGATAAGACCTCTCTACGATCAACCATTTGTACCACCAGGTCCACAACCTCCTCAAAATCAGTGGAGAAACAACCAATGCTATCAAGGAGGCCAACAACCTCCTCAGAATCAATGGAGGAAGAATGGAAATTTCTCTTATAGTAATCCTAAGGCAGGAATAACTATACCTCCCGGAGTAGACCCTGACTCAAAACTCTCTGGAGGAGAAGGAGGAGCTACCACTGATGAGATGCTACGTGCCATTCTTCAGAAGGTGGAGGAAGTGAGTAAGAGGTTGTCCTCTTTGGAGTATGATGTTAAAGAGTTGAACAAGAAGAGTGATCAAAGAGATCAAGAACTCCAAATGAGAGACATGGATCTCATTAGAGCTCAGTAAGAGAATAATAGGCGGCTCACTTCTATAGAGTACCAGATCAGCCAGATTGCAAACTCACAAACTAGAGAGCCGAGTAAATATCCATCTATGCCCAAGATAAACCCGAAAGAAAAATTGAAGGCTATCAAGTTGAGAAGTGGGACCAAATATGATGGTCCTCCACTACCTGCTGAAGTGGAAGACATACATAGAGAGATTGAGATAGAGGATGAGGAAAAGAAAAATGGAGATGAGAAGGGTGAAGAAGAGGTTGAGGTAGAAGATGCTCAGAAAGGCAAAGACAAGTAGGAAGAAATTGAGGAGATTGAGAGAGTTCCAAAGTAGAAAAAGGCAAAAGAAGCAAGGAAGAACGTGAAGGAAATCGAGCGAGATGAATGGGGGGTACCAAAATCTATGATACCGATCTCATATCCGCAGCGATTCATGAAAAACTAGATGAAAAGTTCGCTAAGTTTCTTGATGTCTTTAAAAAGTTGCATATTAATATTCATTTTTATGATGCTTTGGAACAGATGCCTAATTATGCCAAGTTCCTGAAGGACTTGATAGCTAAGAGGCGGAGAGTAGATGGGTCCGAGCTTGTGCACTTGAACCATGAGGTGAGTGCTATGGTGCACAAAACGCTTCCTTCCAAGTTGAAGGATCCCGTGTTAGGATAAGAGCTGTATAGTTTTGATGAGTTAAAAACAAACCAGAAAATGTAATAGGACCATCTGGACCTGTTAGCCAGATGATGAACTAGATTAGGACTTAGTCTAGGGGGAATTGCCAGACCAGAAGACCTCACCAGAAGAGTCACTAGAAGACCCACCAGAGGACTTCACCAGAGGACTCCATCAGAGGACTTCACCAGATGAGACTGACCAGAGGCAGAGAACTTTCCCCAGACCAGACGAGTCTGGTGAAACAAAAGATGCTCAGAATCATCTCCTGATTCTGATGAGCATTCTGTGTCTTAACCAGAACAGGACCAGAAGACATCAAGGTTGCCTGGTGTCTAGTATTGCCTTCTCTAGAGAGAATCAGAGTTTGGCATTGGAAGCTAGTGACCGTTGGTGATTTAAATCAAGTTAACAAGATCAGGATTGAAAAGTCTTGAAGTCAACCAATCCAAGGATCTCACCAACCCCAATCAATCAATTAGGGAATTGATTGATTGAAGCTTCCCTTAATAGAGGATCTGATTGGATTAGCTCTCCAATGGCTATTCCTAATCACCTCTATAAATACAGAGTGCAATCTCAAGAAAAAGGGCTAGAGAGAATATACGCGCACGAAGATACATTCCAAGCTCTTGTTTGTCAAGCACATAGCACTCTTACCTTGTTCATAATTACATATTCACTCTTAAGGAGTAGTTGGATTTCAACCTGTTCATCTACAAGATAAGGTTAAAGGCTGTTGTCTTTAGGTCGAAGTTAGATCTAAAGAGTTTGTAAGAAGGAACTGGTACTTCACAATTCCAGTAAGTAAGTTGGTTGTTGGGTGGATAGTGAGACCCCTTGATCAAGGGAGAGTGGACGTAGGATATTCAGATCCGAACCACTATATATCTGGTCTTATTTACTGTTTTCTGCATTTAATTTCTTGGTTATTTTAGTGTGCTCTTGTAAAAAGAACTTTGCCAAAGGCATTTACTTTAAAGCTTCCGCAATTTATCAAACTAGTGGGACCAACATCCCGGTAGCTTTACTATCTTATGCGATATCGGGAACGAGATCAAGAAGGGGGCATTGTGTGATCTAGGGGCTAGCATTAATGTGATGCCTCTGTCGTTGTTCAAGAAGTTGGATGGGGGTGAACTTCAACCCACGATGATGACTCTCCAGCTTGCCAATAGGTCTATCACTAGACCTCAAGGAATGGTGGAGGATGTGCTAGTGACGATGGTGAATCACGTTTTTTCCCGCCGACTTCGTGGTACTCGACATGGAGGAAGATGAGCATATACCCCTTATTTTGGGAGGACCGTTCTTAGCTATGGCTGGGATGGTGCTAGATGTGGCTAATGGAAAGATCACGGTGAAATTCGATGATCAAGAAGTAAAGATAGCGACTTACGAGGCAATGAAATATCCAATGGGAAATGAAATCTGTCACTTCATTGATATCTTGGACACTTGTGTTGATGACACACTTCTTGATCCTTGCTCTTTCTATGTTCATAATTATGATTATCCTATTGTCGATGAACTAACATATGATCTTTATTACTATATATCCGGTCTTATTTACTGTTTTCTGCATTTAATTTCTTGGTTATTTTAGTGTGCTCTTGTAAAAAGAACTTTGCCAAAGGCATTTACTTTAAAGCTTCCACAATTTATCAAACTAATGGGACCAACAAGTGGTATCAGAGCAGTGTGTCCAAAGACCACTGCTTTGTAAAGCTTTTTGGTGGTCACCGGGCAGATCTATTGCTCTTTATTGTGTTTTGGTTAAATTTTTGTTAAATATCTTTTGTAAAAATGTCTGCAAAATCTTCTTACAAGAGCTGTAAGTTACCAGAATTCTCTTTCGAGGATTACAACCACTGGAGCTTCATGATGAGTAATCATCTTGGAGCTATTCATCACCGCATATTGGATGTGGTAGAGAGTGGCCCAATTAAATTTTACTGGACTCCTATTGATAGTGGCAGATCAGAGTCCATAGAAGAAACAAGTGAAACTGCCCAGAAATCTGCTGAGGACAGAGTTCCCAGACAGAGAATTCTCAAGAAAAAGGATGAGCTTGACAACGATGAAAGAAAACTCTACAATCTGGACCAGGTGGCACGAACTGAGATTATCAACACACTCACTAAGGAGGTGATAGAGAAGGTCAGAACCTGCGCCACTGCCAAGTAGATGTGGGATAAACTTGCCCTGCTCTGTGAAGGAACAGAGAAGATCAAGGATAACAAACTTCAAGTTGTTCAACACTCGTTTGACACCTTCAAAATGAAACCAGACGAGACCATTGACCAGCTGGATATACGTCTCACAAATCTCCTCAACAAGGCTAGTGCCTTAGGTAAGACCTACTCTGAAAAGGAAATAAATAGTAAAATATTGCGCTCACTAACCAGCAGGTGGAGAATCAAAGTAACTGTGATTAAAGATAGCAAGGATCTCAACACTCTGGATCATCATTTTCTGCTATCTGATCTTAAAGTCTATGAATATGATCTTCAAGAGGAGGATCAAACAAAAGAGGTTTCCTCTTCTGGTCAGAAGGGAGTTGTCTTCTCTTCTACCATCAAAACTGATGACAAACCAAAAGAGTCTCCTGCAGATGACCTGAGTCTCAAGGAACATGTAGCACTTCTAACCCGTAAATTGGATAAGATGAGTTCAAAATATGGCAGGTACAAGAAGCACTGAAAGGAATCTACCAGAGACAGGAAGAGTTCCTTCAAAGCTGCAGATAAAGAAAGAAAATCTGGAGACTCAAGGGAGACCAAATTCAGAACCCCAGAGAGGAAAAGAGATAGCACCTCTGGGAGATCAGACTACCAGAGGAGGGATGGCAGTTCTGGCAGACCAGACTACCAGAGGAGAGAAAGTAGTCCAGCCAGAACAGAATACAACTAGAGGAGGAGGGATCCAAGCCCCAGTCCCAGAGGAGATAACACCTGTTACACCTGCAACAAGCCTGGTCACTACAGCTATGATTGTCCTCAATTGACCCCTAGAGAAAGAGAAGAGAAAATAATCAAGAGAGATAGGAGATATGCTGATAAGAGAGCACTACTGGCAGAAGCAGAGGAGGAAGATACTAGCTCCAGTTCTTCTTCTTCTTCTTCTTCTTCTTCTGATTTCAGATCAGATGATGATGTATGTCTTATGGCAGACATCACTAAGGTAAATGAAACTACCATATGCTTATCTAATTCCAAATATACTGAATCATCTCATTCATCTGGTAACTCTAGAGAGTCTGATATGCAACAAATGCTATCAGATCTCCAAAATTGTGTTCAATTATGTCAAAAACTTGAAAAAGAGAATGGTAGGCTCAGAGCTGAAGTTCAATCCCTCTCTCATGAGCATAAATCCACCAGAGAACTCATGAAAGATCATTCCAAAGAAGTCTCTGAACTTCAGGATAAGATCACAGAAAGAGATACTCTGGTAGATCAACTCACGAAAGAAAAGAACTCTCAGGAAGATGAGTTCAATGAACTTAGAGCCAAATACCAGACTCTTATCAAGGGGAAACAAGTTGAGCAAAACATAGAGGAGATACCCATGCCCAGAGAAGCTCCTAAGATACCATCTGTTGTATCTATCATATCAGAGTCTTCTCAGCGCATTAATGATAAGAGTGGTTTAGGATATCCTGGAATTACTACTAAAACTCATAAATACCTTTACAATAAAGACAAGTCTGTAAGAGCTGGTAAATTGGTAGAAATCTGGGATGATAAAGACTCAACTGGTAATGGTTACAAAGTGGTTCACAATCCTGATTGGAAAAGGAATCACTCTGTTAATCACATAGAATATGGTCCAGAAGAGTTGACTATCCTGGAAGAGAAGATCCTAGAGAATAAGAGTCCACAAGGGGAACCATTGAAGATTGATGGTCCTATGAACAATGAGTCCCAAGGAGTAGAACTTACTCAGATTGGAGGACCCCAGAGAAATCCTCAAAGGGAACCTAACCAGATTAGGGGACCTCAAAGGAAACACTCAAGAAAAGGGATTACCAATCAGAATAAGAACTACCAGAGAAGGAACAATGTTCAACAACACCAGGTACCCCAGAGACGATTTTCTCAGAGGAATCAATTCCAGAATAGTTATATTCAAAGGAACTATAACCACCAGAACAGGTCTACCTTTCAGAACCAGAGGTGGTCTTCTAGACCCATCTATAGAAAACCAACTGATCTGGGTAGCTATGACACCAGAGATGGTTCTTCTAGGATGTACCCTTACAACCAGACCTTTAAGACCATGTCTTTAAGGCAGGCTATTCCAAAAGCCAGATTTGAGAAAAGATACACCAGACCTGTTTATAGGAAAGGTGTTCTGATCAGACCAGTAGCTCAATATGTCAATGTAAGAGGACATGTGCTGGTAGATAGATTTGGAAGGAAGATAAGATCTCCTCATCCAACAAGGGATGATCTTTATCTTTGGATTCCTACAAAACCTGCAACTAACCAATCAGGACCCAGCTCTAGTAGGGGACCTAATTGATTTCTCTGCAGGATGATAAGAGCCCATTGGAGAAAAGACTTTCAAGCAAACATGTGTGGTACATTGATAGTGGATGTTCCAAGCATATGACATTCCAAAAAGATCATCTCCAGGATTTCAAGCCAATGAATGGGCCAAGAGTGATGTTTGGTGACAACAACTATGGAGTCACCAGAGAAGTTGGAAAGTTGACTTTCAATGGAGTATCTGTAGATGAAGTCTACTACGTTGAAGGACTCAAGCATAATCTGCTTTAAGTATCCCAATTTTGTGACAGGGGATACTCAGTGAAGTTCTCTAGTGATTCATGCACTGTCTTTTCTTCTGATTATAATGACATTTTGCTTATAGGCTTGAGGAAGGGTAACATTTATCTTGCAGATTTTAGCAGTTGCCCAAGAAATGCTTGCTTGGTTGCTAAAGGATTTGCAGAAGATAGCTGGTTATGGCACAAGAGATTGAGCCACCTTAACTTCAAAACACTGAATAAGATTGCCAGAAAAGGTCTTATTCGAGGTCTTCCTAATGAAGTGTTTAAGAAGGATCAGGTTTGTGGTTCATGCCAGAATGGTAAACAACCCAAGACCTCCTTTAAGGATGTCCAGAGCACAACCACAACCAGAGTACTTCAACTACTTCACATGGACCTGTTTGGACCTGTTTCTCCTCTTAGTTTCAGTGGAAGGAAGTACACCTTGGTGATAGTAGATGACTTTTCAAGATACACTTGGGTAGTGTTCTTATTTAAGAAAAATGAAACTATCACTAAGCTGCCAGAATTCTTCAAGCAGATTCAGAATGAGCAGAACCAGAGCATAGTCAGAATCAGAAGTGACAAGGGAACATAGTTCTTGAATTCACACATTGCAGAGTATTGCAGAGAACATGGGATTTTTCATGAGACATCTGCTGCCAGAACACCCCAACAAAATGGAGTAGCAGAAAGGAGGAATAGAACCCTTAAAGAAGCTGCAAGAACTCTTCTAGCAGAGTATAACACACCACAAAGGTTTTGGGCAGAAGCTATCAATACAGCTTGCTATACACAGAACAGATGCCTAATTGCCCAGAGACATAGCAAAACTCCATATGAGGTATGGAAAGGAAAAACCTCATCTGTTTCATATTTTCATGTTTTTGGATGTAAGTGTTTCATCCATGACAATGGGAAATCTAAATTAAAAACTTTTGATGCTAAAGTAGCAGTTGGAATATTTTTAGGATATTCCACCACTAGTAAAGTATTCAGAGTTTTTAATAAGAATTCACTTTGTGTGGAGGAAACACCATTTGTTGTTTTTGATGACTCTGCTGTTGAGTGCAAGGTGGAATTAAAGTCTTCTGGAGAGACCCAGAATCAGACCACTCCCAGAGTAATCAAGGTCAATCCACCTATTCTTGATTCAGACTCAGATTCAGATTCAGATGTTGACCCATCTTCTGGTTCTCTGAAGGAGAAGTCTTCACAAGGTGCAGAACCAGAGGAGGTTGGAACTCCTGTAGGGGGAAGCTCTTCTGCAGTTGGTGATATTCACCAAGGTACTGCAGAGGATGATCAATCAGGCAAGACCACGGGAAGGAGGACCCTGGTTGATCACCCCAATAACCTGATAATTGGAGATCCAACTAAGGGTGTCCAGACTAGGAGAACTCTTAACTTAGCTGCCTTATTCAGTTGCTATGTATCCTTGATTGAGCCCAAGAACATCAAGGAAGCACTGAAAGATTCAAATTGGATTGTTGCTATGCAAGATGAGTTGAATCAATTCACCAGACAGGATGTTTGGGAGCTGGTAGACAGACCAAGACATCAAAAGGTGATAGGCACTAAGTGGGTTTTCAAGAATAAGAAAGATGAGAATGATGTCATTACTAGGAACAAGGCAAGGCTAGTGGCTCAGGGCTATTCTCAGTCTGAAGGAATAGACTATGATGAGACTTTTGCTCCTGTTGCCAGACTAGAAGCCATCAGATTGTTCTTAGCATATGCTGCTCACATGAAGTTCAAAGTATACCAGATGGATGTGAAATCTGCCTTTCTTAATGAGATTCTCATTGAGGAAGTGTATGTGGAACAACCTCCTGGTTTTGAACAAGGTGATAAGGTGTTTAAGCTTAAGAAAGCTCTTTATGGGCTGAAGTAGGCACCCAGAGCATGGTATGACACTCTATCTCAGTTTCTTCTGGACAATGGTTTTTCTAAGGGAAAGATTAATAGGACCTTGTTTAGGAAAGAAGAAGGAAATGCCATCCTTCTGGTCCAAATATATGTTGATGACATTATATTTGGATCCCCTAACAAGAAGCTGTGTGAGAAGTTTGGTGATCTCATGCAGAGCCAGTTTGAGATGTCTATGATGGGTGAAATGAATTATTTCTTAGGTCTGCAGGTAAAGCAAACAGAGAAGGGTATTTTTATCAATCAGGCAAAGTACATCAGAAACATGTTAGAGAAATTTGGAATAGGATCTAGCAAAGCAGCCAAGATTCCTATGATGATAAATTTCAACATGGATCCAGATGAGTCTGGAGAGAGTGTGGACCAGACTCAGTACAGAGCACTCATTGGTTCTCTTCTGTATCTGACTGCAAGTAGACCAGATATTACCTTTGGTGTAGGTGTGTGTGCCAGATTTCAAGCTAATCCTAAGAGAAGTCACCTGGAAGCAGCTAGGAAGATATTGAAATATCTTAAAGGCACAATGAATTTGGGGTTATGGTATCCTGCAGATGACAACTTAGAGTTAAGTGGTTATTCGGATTCAGATTATGGTGGATGCAGAATAGATAGGAAGTCTACAAGTGGAACATGCCAATTTTTAGGAAATAAATTGGTATCTTGGTTTTCTAAGAAGCAGACTTCAGTTGCAACATCTACAACAGAAGCAGAGTACATGGCTGCAGGGAGCTGTTGTTCACAATTACTCTGGATTAGTCAACAACTTAGGGACTACCAGATTAGAGCCAAGGATATTCCTATATTTTGTGATAGTAATAGTGCAATAGCAATCACCCAGAATCCAGTTCTTCATACCAGGTGCAAACATGTTGATATAAGGCATCACTTTATCAGGGATCATGTTGAGAAGGGAGATATAAGGATGGAAAAGATTGCAACAGAGAAGCAGAGAGCAGATATTCTGACTAAGCCATTGGCTGAGTCCAGATTCAGAGAGTTGGCATTTGAGTTAGGCTTATTGGATCCAGAGACAGATTTGTTTTAGGGGGAACATCAGAGAAGTATCCTTTGTTTCATTTCTTTATTTAAAATATGTATTCAAACTAACATGCCTACACAGAGAGGAGTTATGATCACTCCTGAGGGCCCCTCCTACAAATTTGGCCCTCACTTCACCTTTCCTCCAAAGCTCTACTCTGATGAGGAAGATTTTGATATCACTCCTGCCGTGCTGCAAAAGATGAAGACATTTTTCAATGAGCAAATCATGCAGATTGGGCGGTTTTCTAAAGCGATTCAACATATGGCCCCTGCTATGATTGAGCACCAGATTCGGCAGGAGAGGAGGATCTTTTTGAAGCAGATCAAGTCTACCTTCGCAGCTGCCAAAGCCTCTTTTAAGGCCAATGGACTTCTTGTCAAACTGGATGTGATGCATAGCCAGAAGCAGCTCCAGGAGCATGTGCTTGAGCAGCTGAGGCCAGTCTCCGTGCTGAAGGTGGAGATGGCTTCTCAGATGCTGCAGACTGCTAAGCTAAAGGACTCCCTCCAGGAGATGTTGGAGAAGCAGGAGAAGCTGGTTGTAGAATCAAAGGCTTATCTGGAGGAAGCAAAGCAGCTGCGTGATCTTCACTCTTCCTCCAACACTGCCTTGCCTGATCTCATTAGGCAGGTAGTGGAGCCCCTCCTTGATGAAGTTAAAAAGGGGAAAGAGAAGGCCAGAACTGATCTGGCGAAGACCACGAATGAGACTCTCTTCAGCCATGGTGCTCGTCTGGACCTGCTGGAGAACACTTTGGCCCAGGCCGAGCTGCAGAAGAAGAAGAAGAAGGAAGAGCTCAAATCTCTTTCCATGGCAAAGCAGCTGGCGGCAGAAGAGGAGTCAGAAGCAGAGCAGGATCCCATTCAAATCTCTGGACCTGCAAAGAAGAAGATCATGAAGGTGAAGAAGAGTTTCCTAGAAGAAGTTGTGGAGGAAACAGAGAAGAGATTTCGTGAGGAGACGCCTGATGAGAGGCAAGCCAGAATAAGGAAGAACATAGATGAAGAACAGAGGCTCCGATATGTTATTGAGGCAGAATAAGAAGAGCAGAGAAGCTGGTATCTCTTCTGGTGCCAGCGGATCCAGCCAGAAGAAGAAAGGTCCTGTTGAGGTGATGGAGATTTTGCCACTCAGGACAGAAGGGTCTTTTAACTCTACTGTGCCTGTTCCTCTGATAGAGAAGTGGAGAGAAGCCAAGACTTTGTGGTTCATTCAACACTATATCCAGAGGCCTCCACCAGAGGATGATGCTCTCATCAACAGGACATTCCATTCTTGGATGAAGGCATATGATGCAAGTCTGTACAAGCAGCTGATGGATTCAACTATAGAGTTCAACCTGGAAGTCACTGCCCCTGAATTCCATTATCTTAACACTCCAATGGTAGGGGACCAGGTTGATTGGGCTGAATTGAAGAAATTGTACAAGACTAAGGTGTTGGTCAATTTCACTCCAACATCTTCTGCAGAGTTGAAGGCCATTCAAGATAGATTCTTTTACTGGTTCCTGGTGCCTAAAGAGAACAGAAGATATGCTTAGAATAGGACCAGAATTGCTTGTAATCTGTAATCTCTTTTGTCCTTATTATTAATGAAAGTATCATATCTTCTCTATTCAAAAGACAACCTCTTGTTGTCTTAATTGTTTGCCTGATAAGATCTATTCTAAGGTCTTATCCTTTTACTGTTTTTTATGCTTAAGTTTTATTTTTGATCAGTTCTGGTTGTGTTTTAACTCCATCAAAAAGGGGGAAATTGTTAGGATAAAAGCTGTATAGTTTTGATGAGTTAAAAACAAACCAGAAAATGTAATAGGACCATCTGGACCTGTTAGCCAGATGATGAACTAGATTAGGACTTAGTCTAGGGGGAATTGCCAGACCAGAAGACCTCACCAGAAGAGTCACTAGAAGACCCACCAGAGGACTTCACCAGAGGACTCCATCAGAGGACTTCACCAGATGAGACTGACCAGAGGCAGAGAACTTTCCCCAGACCAGACGAGTCTGGTGAAACAAAAGATGCTCAGAATCATCTCCTGATTCTGATGAGCTTTCTGTGTCTTAACCAGAACAGGACCAGAAGACATCAAGGTTGCCTGGTGTCTGGTATTGCCTTATCTGGAGAGAATCAGAGTTTGGCATTGGAAGCTAGTGACCGTTGGTGATTCAAATCAAGTTAACAAGATCAGGATTGGAAAGTCTTGAAGTCAACCAATCCAAGGATCTCACCAACCCAATCAATCAATTAGGGAATTGATTGATTGAAGCTTCCCTTAATAGAGGATCTGATTGGATTAGCTCTCCAATGGCTATTCCTAATCACCTCTATAAATCACTACAAGAAAATGCATTTTTTGTAACGAAATTATTTGTAACCAACATTTAAGTGGTTACAAAAAAATGACTTATTGTAACGAAATTTTATTTTCGTTACAAAAAGATGACTTATTGTAACAAAATTTTATTTTCGTTACACAAAGATGACTTATTGTAACGAAATTTTATTTTCGTTACAAAAAGTTATATTTTAAATAACCATAAGAAATAGTCGTTACAAATAGCAAAATATTGGTTACAAATTGTAAATGACTTCTCATTAATATTTTATTCATTTTTTTTAACACATATGTAAATTAAAAATAATTTCCCTTTAAATGACTTTTTATTTTGCTTTATTCATTTTTTAATACACATATAAATTAAAGAGTAGGTCATGTGTGAGGTGGTCTCATGCCATGAGACGTTAGGATGAGGTATAAATTGACATTATACATTAACACTTTAATAAAAATGAGTGTTAATTTGTCTGTCTCATGAGACGATTTCACATAATTTTTTGCTAAATTAAATATGATTGTCCTAATTCTGTCACACCCAACCAAATAGCTTTTTTTATTCTGTTTTATTTTATTATTATTATTGTTATGACAAAATATAAAGTGAAAATGGTTTATATATAAACTAATAAAGAGTATTAGTTGTTTTCACTAAAGAGTATTAGTTTTTTCCACTAAAGAGTATTAGTTGTTATCACTGAAAAGTCTTAGTTGTTCAGTGAAAATAAACCAAGACTCTTCAGTGAAACTGAAAATAAATAATACTCTTCAGTGGAAATAATTAATACTTTTCAGTGAAAGCAACTGATACCCTTCGATAATTCATGTATAAACCAATTTCACCCTATATATACTCTATTATTACTATTTATTAATTTTACAACCAATCAATTCATATTTAATAAGAATATGAGAATATATATATATATATATATATATATATATATATATATATATATATATATATAATATAAATATAAATTTAGAAGCGTTGAAGCGTAGAAAGTGTGGAGGGATTTCTAAATTTCTAATTCATAAAACTTGTGCAGCTTCGCTATTTCAAGTTTAAAAGAAAAAAAAAACCTAAGCGCTAATTAGATTCCTAATCCTAATTCATAACCCTGTTCAAAAATCCTAATTCATAAACTAAAAGAAAAACCTCTCCCCACCCTAGCGCCCAACCGGAATCGCTGAGAGGCTCGCCGTCTGCCACCGTCGCGTCCCGTGCGGCCGAATTTTGGCGCAGGAGACCGTCTTCGGACACTTCACCACGCCTTGACGTTTGATATCATCGATCAATTCGAATCCCTGAAGCGATTTGCTTTCGGTTGCGTCTCGTTCGCTTCCTTTATGGTTTAAAGGGATGGAAGCATCGAATCCCAACCCTCTTCGGATTAGTTCAACCCCCTTACTCTCTGCCGGCGCCCCGCTCTCTGTTGAAGACCCTTGAGGTTGCCCACCTATGGCCGTTGTACATTCAAGTTTTAGTATCAACCCGTCTTTCCTCTCAGGTGTCTAATTCTTCTAATTTTGAATAAGATAATTGCATGAGTTTCTAGTAAACATTGGTGATTTATGTCGAACTTGAAATTTTAAGCATGGTTGATTTTGGGAAGTGTAAACATTGGTGATTTATACGTTTGTAATTTAAAATTAAATTAACATTTCTGCTGATTCTGTTGATTTATATGATTATGCTGATTTGAAATTGAATTAACGTTTCTGCATATTTTGTTGATTTATACACTTATGACTTATAGGTTTCTGATGATTTATATGTCCCCCATTAGTCTAGAAATAGAAATCTGAGCAATGTCCTACGCTAAAGAATGACATAATTTTGCCTTTTACATTTTTATGTGACTTGTTATGATATTATTCTTTCAAAAACAGAGTTGAGAAACTAGCTGATTATATCTTTGTTTATGTAGAAACTTATAATTTTTGCCTATTAAATTATAATCTCTTCGTCCCAGTTTTATTTTCCATTTGCCAAAAAAGGTTCGTCCCAATTTATTTTCACATTTCCCAAAATAAAAATAAAGTGCATTTACCTTTTTTAAAATTCACCTCACAAAAAACTATTTTATTCATTTGAATACTACAATTCAACTCTCTCATTAAACTTCGTGTAAAGTCAAACGGGAAAATAAAACTGGGACGGAGGGAGTATTGTGTAAGTGCTTTTTTTATATAGCTGAATTCCTTACATCATTCCCGGCCTAAAAATTTCTTCAAAACTACTCGAGGAGGACAATTTTGTTTATCACCCTTACTTTAACTAGTCTTTAAAGTTTTTGTGCTTATTTCTTGTCCACTTGACATCTAATTCTATTCTAAAAATCTCAACGAGTTCCTAGGATTTTAGGTGAATAGATTTGTAATTCTTTCATGTCTCTATTGTTATGATGTCAATTTTATTACTTAAACAAGAGTTTCCCATAAAACCTCTATGCACAAGTGATTGTAATGTAATACTTCTAGCTATATGTTTTTCTACAAAAAAATTGACATTGTAATTACTGATGATTTGTATGATGATTGTGTTTTACACCAAATACGTCAATTGATTTATTAATACATGGTAAGTATGATTAGACCAAGTTATTTATTAATATGAAATATATTCTCTTCTAATTTCTCTCTCTTAATTAAAGGTAACTAAGGTCGTTGAAGTTCTTCCTATCTGTGTATTTGAAGTTGCAACCTTCTATTCAATGTTCAATAGAATAAAGGTAAATCATTATGCTCCAAATTAATAGTTACATGTAAAATGTGCTAGATATGATGTAAGAATTTCTCAATAAGTCATTTGTATGTTAGTGGGTTGGTACTACCTTTTGATTTGTGGCACTAATCCTTGCAGGATATGTTGTTTTAGAGAAGTGCAATGGTAAAACTTTGCAATACATTTTTTATGTTATTTTATTTGAGATTCATGTGTGTTCGGAAAATGAATTCTTGTAAAGCTCTTTGTGATTCTAATTTGGAACCACTATATTACACTTTTTAGTTTTTGCAGAAATAACTAAGGATGACCTTTTCTGGAGAAATGGAATATATGGTGAGTTATTCTAAAAGAATATCTCTATAATGGCATTTATACTTGTTCTACTTTTAATACTCTGTTCATTGAACTACTAGTGGACAACTTCTCTTGAGTAGTCGAATCGCCATAATTGATTGATATATGGTCTAACTTCACATAAGGTTGTAAATGCATTAGTCTTCCATTACGGTGCTATATCATTGAAACTATCAATTATATGCTCAATCCTGCATCATAATTTGTAGTGTTCATATTCAAGTCAAAAGTAGAAAAATTGTCATATGCTATTGTATTGTGTGATTTCGGCTGAAAATTAAATATGGTTTTGCTATATCAATTCTGAAGTTGAATATCATATTTTATCTGTATAGTAAACTTATATATGTGCATTATAAATTCTTAATCTTATGTTATATTATTGCTGTGTTTTTTTATAGGACAATGGAGTTCAATTTGGTTGTGGATAAGAAGACAAATCAAGACTTCCAAGTTTAACTCAACACTTATGATTGATATTTATTTATTCATCTTATTATGTACATTAAAATATTCAAATACATTGTTAGTTTTTCTTATTAGTACGTGCATATTGTTAACTTGAATGTATTTGAAGAATTGCTTTTTTTTTTTTGAAATAAAATTATTGCATTATGATTATTAACTTTTAAGGTTTCTCATAGGTGATCATGTGCACCCATAATTATTAAATTATTTGTAACCATTTTTGGAATACAATGAGATAGTAAATGTAACGAAACATTCGGGATAAATTAAATATTTAAATATCAAATGTAAGATTTTATATAACAATTTATTTGTAACGAAAATAATTTATTGTAACAAAACTTTTTTTATTGCTACTAAAGTTTTTGTAACGAAATTGTTTTCGTTACAATTGTATTAGTAACGAAATTGAATTTTTTTTCGTTACAAAAACTATTTGCGACGGACTTTAAATGACCAACTTTTGTAACAAAGGTGTCGTTACAAAAAGTTTTCGTAACCAAAAATGGACTTTTTGTAACCAAATTTTTCGTTACAATAACCACATTTTCTTGTAGTGAATACAGAGTGCAATCTCAAGAAAAAGGGCTAGAGAGAATATACGCGCACGAAGATACATTCCAAGCTCTTGTTTGTCAAGCACATAGCACTCTTACCTTGTTCATAATTACATATTCACTCTTAAGGAGTAGTTGGATTTCAACCTGTTCATCTACAAGATAAGGTTAAAGGCTGTTGTCTTTAGGTCGAAGTTAGATCTAAAGAGTTTGTAAGAAGGAACTGGTACTTCACAATTCCAGTAAGTAAGTTGGTTGTTGGGTGGATAGTGAGACCCCTTGATCAAGGGAGAGTGGACGTAGGATATTCAGATCCGAACCACTATATATCTGGTCTTATTTACTGTTTTCTGCATTTAATTTCTTGGTTATTTTAGTGTGCTCTTGTAAAAAGAACTTTGCCAAAGGCATTTACTTTAAAGCTTCCGCAATTTATCAAACTAGTGGGACCAACATCCCGGTAGCTTTACTATCTTATGCGATATCGGGAACGAGATCAAGAAGGGGGCATTGTGTGATCTAGGGGCTAGCATTAATGTGATGCCTCTGTCGTTGTTCAAGAAGTTGGATGGGGGTGAACTTCAACCCACGATGATGACTCTCCAGCTTGCCAATAGGTCTATCACTAGACCTCAAGGAATGGTGGAGGATGTGCTAGTGACGATGGTGAATCACGTTTTTTCCCGCCGACTTCATGGTACTCGACATGGAGGAAGATGAGCATATACCCCTTATTTTGGGAGGACCGTTCTTAGCTATGGCTGGGATGGTGCTAGATGTGGCTAATGGAAAGATCACGGTGAAATTCGATGATCAAGAAGTAAAGATAGCGACTTACGAGGCAATGAAATATCCAATGGGAAATGAAATTTGTCACTTCATTGATATCTTGGACACTTGTGTTGATGACACACTTCTTGATCCTTGCTCTTTCTATGTTCATAATTATGATTATCCTATTCTCGATGAACTAACATATGATCTTTATTACCTTGATTATTTTGACAGCCTACAAGAGAACGAGGGTGTAAAGTTCATGGATGTGAAGAAAGTTGAGGATGAGGAAGAATTGGATATGGAGGAGTCCACTTTTGAGAAGATGTTCGATAAGGCACCACCATTGGAGGCAAAGAAGGAGTTGAAACCACTCCCGGATCACCTCAAGTACGCTTACTTAGAATATAATGAGAAGAACCCGGTAATTGTATCTTCTCTTTTATCTGATGATCAATTAGAGAGACTATTAGTAGTGCTTCGTAAGTACAAATCTGCCATAGGTTGGTCAATTGCGGATATTAAGGGTATTAGTCCTTCTATTTGCATTCATAGGATTAGATTAGAGGAGAGTACAAAGGCCATAGTACAAATCAGCGTAGAGTGAATCCGGTGATACAAGAGGTAATACATAAGGAGGTGTTGAAGCTGTTAGATAGTAATATGATTTTTGCTATTTTTGATAGTCCTTGGGTGAGCCCGTTACACGTAGTTACTAAGAAGGGGGGTACCACAGTAATTAAAACTGAAACGAATGGATTGGTAGCCACCATATTAGTGACGGGTTAGCGTGTATGTGTTGATTATAGAGAGTTGAACAAGGCAACGTGAAAGGATCACCTTTCTTTACCGTTCCTTGATCAAATGATTGAATGATTAGGTGGTTTTGAGTATTATTGTTTCCTAGATGGGTATTCGGGATATAATCAGATTATGATAGTGCCCGAGGATCAGGAGAAAACCACCTTCACTTGCTATTATGGTACTTTTGCCTTTAGGAGAATGTCGTTTGGGTTGTGTAACGCACCCGCCACCTTTCAAAGGTGTATGATGGCTATTTTCCATGGGTTGATTCAGAAGATTATGGAGGTTTTCATGGACGACTTCTCCGTCTATGGGGAGTCATTTGATAAATGTCTAATCAATCTTGAAGTTGTGATGAGCAGGTGTGAAGAGACGGACTTAGTGCTAAATTGGGAGAAATGTCACTTTATGGTGAAGGAGGGTATTGTTCTTGGACATCACGTGTCCTCGAAAGTTATCCAGGTTGATAAAGTAAAAGTGATAGCTATTGAGAAACTTCATCCACCTTCGACCGAGAAGGGTATTCGGTCATTTCTAGGCCATGCGGGGTTTTATAGACGCTTTATAAAAGACTTTTCACAAATTGTTAAATCCCTTTCGCGGCTTCTTGAAAAAGAAGTCGCCTTTGAGTTTACTAATGAGTGTTTAGTGGCTTTCAACAGGTTAAAAGAAGCGTTGGTGAATGCCACCATTCTTGTTACTCCGAATTGGTCGAGTTCTTTTGTGCTCATGTGTAATGCTAACGACTATGCTATGGGGGTAGCTTTGGGGCAAATACGAGACAATCGGTTTCACGCTATTTATTATGCCTCGAAGATGTTGAATTCAGCTCAAATGAATTATACTACTACCGAAAAAGAGCTGTTAGCGGTCCTGTATACCTTTGATAAATTAAAACCTTACCTCGTAGGGACGAAAATAATTGTATACATGGACCACGCATTGATTTGGTATCTCATGAGCAAGAAGAATGCAAAGCTCTGTCTCATCCGTTGGATCCTATTACTCCAGGAATTTGATGTTGAGATTCGAGACAAGAAGGGGAGTGAGAATGTGATAGCCAATCACCTCTAGAGGATGAAGCTTACCAAGGAGAACACGGTAGAGGAGTGAGTTGAAGGTAAGGCCTCGTGGTTCGCTGATTATGCTAATTATTTAGCAAGTGGAGAGCTGCTGGCGGACATGGATGCGTTGCACCGAAAGGTATTTGTGAAGAGAGTCCGTAAATTTATTTGGGATGACCCATACTTGTTCAAAAGAGGGATAGATCGAGTACTTAAACGGTGTGTACCCGAGGAGGAGTGGAGTGATATTATAAGGCATTGCCACGCTTTACCATGTGGAGGACATTTGGGTGGAGAGAAAATCGGTAGGAAGGTGCTTCAAGCTGGTTTCTATTGGCCTACTATTTTGAAGGATTGCATGGAATGGGTGAAGAGATGTGACAAGTGCCAGCATTTCAGCTCCATTACTAAGAGGGACAAGATGCCGCTGCACATTTTTATGGAGGTAGAGGTATTTGACGTATGAGGGATTGATTTCATGGGTCCATTTCCTCCAAGTAATGGATTCTTGTACATCCTCGTGTGTGTTGATTACGTCTTAAAGTAGATTGAACTGTCCCTACTCGAGTGAACGACTCCCGTGTTGTGATTGACTTCTTGAGGAAGAATATTTTCTCTAGATATGGAGTCCCGAGAGCTTTTATTAGTGATGGGGGAGTCACTTTGTGAACAAGTTGATGGAGAAGCTGGTGTCAAAGTATGAGGTGTCTAATTGTCAAATTAAGGAGATTCTTGAGAAGACGGTGAGTGTTAGTAGGAAGGATTGAGCGTTGAAGCTTGATGATGCACTTTGGGCGTATAGGACAGCTTTCAAAACTCCTTTAGGTATGTCCCCTTACCAATTAGTTTTTTGGAAGGCATGTCACCTGCCGGTTGAGCTGGAGCACAAGGCGTATTGGGCAATTAAGAAGCTGAATTTCGATAGTGCTATGGTGGGTGAAAAGAGACTACTTCAATTACATGAGTTGGAGGAGTTTCGAGATAGTGCATATGAGAGTGCCCGAATTTTCAAGGAGAAGACTAAAAGATGACATGATGCACGTTTGAGGAAGAATGAGTTCCAAGTTGGTGATCAAGTCCTAGTGTTTAACTCTAGGATGAAGTTATTTGGTGGAAAGCTCAAATCCAAGTGGAGTGGTCCTTATGTGGTGAGAAATGTGTATAAGAGTAGATTCCTAGAGGTTGAGAAGGATGATGGGAACATGTTCTTGGTGAACGGGCATCGAGTAAAGAAATTCTACAACTTCTCTTATGAGAATAAGAGAGGTAACTTAGAGTCTCATGACCCGTGAGCTCCTTCGAGCTCGGTCCGGCATTAGGACCTTAAAAATAGCGCTGTGTGGGAGGCAACCCACTTTTACTTGCTTTTGAGTGTTTTATTTTTCGTGTTTATTTTTATGTGAATTGTAAGTTTTAACCTCGTTATTGAGTACGTTTGTGTCGGCTTGTCTTGTGGTGCAAGAGTTTCCGTAGTAGGGCTTAAGGTGAAGCAACTCGTGAAGAGAAGGTATGCCTAGTAAAAGAGGAACCGGAATTTGGAGTATAAGGTAACCCCGAACCCCAAACATAGACCACTTCGTAAAGTCGAAGTTTGGGGGGTGGAGTTTTTATATGCTTTACATCTTGTGCATTGGTAGTGATTAAGGTTCATTGTGAATTTAGTGCACGTACTCGTTCGTACTCATCTTTTCAAACTTTATTATTGCGTAGAAAGAAAATTTTTGGGGGTGTGTATCTTCGTACTTACCGTGTGTGCACGAAATTCTTATGAAAGATTGGTCAAAATTTTTGAAAATATTGATGCACGAAGTGGGGTTTAAATTGAATTGAGTGTGAGTGCATTATTGTGTGTTGATTTGGCTCAGTGAATTACATGTTGGGAAGAGACCCCAACTCCTCGGTCGAATGAGCGATCTGGCTTAAATCGAGAAGTTTTCAGGTTAGTACATATTTTGGAATTGATTTAGTGAAGTTTCGGGTGGTTATACTAGAAAATTTTATGTTTTGGGCGTTTATGAGTAGTGCTCGAGCACTACTTGGTCGAGCACCCCCCCTAGGTCGAGCACCCCCCTAGGTCGAGCGCCTATAATGTTCTGTAAGGTTGGAGCACTCGACTGGTGCAAGATCAAGTGCCTAGTGCTCGACCACTTCTCGGTCGAGCGCCCCTTCTTCCAGTGACAAAACAGCACTCGACCACCATCAGGTCGAGCGCTAGGAGCACTCGAGCGGGTCCCATCCAGAAAGCCCTAATTTGTGCCCCACCTCTATAAATACCCTCTCCACACAAAACACACACTTCACACACACTAATAAGTGCGATTTTGCTGAGAAAGTTTGAACCCTTGGCCCCTTTCACTCTATTTCTTCCATTTTTCACTTAAGTTCATCACAAGAGTGTTGGAGTTATACGTGAAAGTATGCTTTTACTTTGTATAACTCGTGTATCAAACACTCGTTTTATGAGAATAATTCTTTTATCACATTTGCTTTAGTTATGATTGAATGTTGAATTTCTATTGCAAACCGTTCAATATATAGTACATGTTACATTGTAGTTAATGTGGTGATACCCGATCACGGAAGACAACATTAACAGTTTACTTGTAACTAAATGTACATTTTCACGACCTAGGTGGAATTGAACAATCCGCCGTGAAAGGTCGATGTGTAAGGCTCAGATTGGTCTGTCTTGACTAAGAGATTGCACTAGCACATTTAGTATGTGTTGAAGAGGACCTACAGCGAGGATAAATTCTTCTGTTCTGAAAGGTGAAGAATTAGACCTCAGTGGTTGTTGATTTCTTAATCTCCGTCACTTAAATAGGACCGTGTGTGCTTAATGGTTACTGCTTTGATTCATGTTGGGTGAGAATCATTGTGACTTCGAACTTTGTGTCTTGGGCAGTAATATTAATCATACGACGGTTGCTAAGATTTAATACGGAGAAACGCGTGCGAGTACGGCTCGTGTGATTAGTCCCCTTGGTGGGCTCAGAAGTTTTATTGTACCAAATCTTGCAAGTGAAGAATTAGTTTCTTCGGTACGAATAATAATGTTGAGCTGTCTTTACTCCAAGGTGAAAGACGTTAATTAATTTAGAGCTATTCAGAAGCTTGATTAATTAATGGACTTGATAATCTTAAACGCGGGAAATAATAACCGAGAGCCCATATTATCGTAATATGGATTAAGGTGGATAGTGCAATATTAATTTATTAGTGGTAATAATTAATATTAATGGGCTGAATTATATTGGGGCTCAATATTGAAATTCAGAAGTCCATTAGGAGGTCCAATCTTAATTCTCCTTAAAGGCCCCTCAAGTAGCCCATTAAGTAGCCCAATAATGATAAGGTGATTAAAATAAAAAGAAAATATATTGCTGATTTTTTCATGTTAATTTCGAAAATTGCATGATAAGAAGAAAAAAAGATTTTGTTGATTTTCTTGGAAAGATATTATGGAAGATATGTATTCTAGGAATACAAGAATATCTCATATATTCAAGAAGATCCAAATCTTGGATTTTCCTCTTATTATTTTCGAAAATTACACCTATATAGGAGAGTGAGATTTTTGTGGAATATTTTATTTTGGAGAAAAGAATATATGGGATATATTCAAGATTTCTTAGAGTCTAAGAAAAGATTTTTTCCAAGCCCAAAATATGTCAAAAATTTCGGCCACTCTTGTCTATAAATAGGGGATGATTATTTCATCCCCAAGTACATAATTCCATGTGTTGGAAAAATCAAGAAGCATATATATTTTTCTTTTTCCTTAGTTTATTAAATTACTTGAAAGCATCTCCCACCGGTGATCAAGTGAGGTGAAAATGGAAATACTTGAAAAGGTTTTTGGGTCGATAGAGCGAGATCGTAATTGTCCCGTATATCCAAAGGCCAATTCTACAAGAGGTACGTTAATCGCATATTTACTTGTTTATTCCGTCATAGTTGATATGTGAATTAATTCAACATGCATGATGAAAATTAGTTGTTGGAATTATTATTTGAATTAATTAGGATTAATTCATGCTAGTAATAATTGTATTTAAATTCGTATTTAAATTTCATCCCGAATAAATTCCGGGCACCCCTATTTTCCCGACAAAGAGTTCAAATTCTCCATTATAAGGTATGTAAATTCTTACTCTCTTCTATCTTTTCTTAGTTTAGGCTTAGATTAGACATGAATTGAGCATGAGAATTAGGTTTCGTAGTTTTTGGATGAGAATTTGGGGCTTTTTTATTTACCCAATATTTCATGATGCTTTGTTGATAGAATATGCCTATATGCTATGGGTTTACCAATTTTGCCTTCAATTTCATGATTGAGTGAGTAGAATAGGTGAATTTCTAGAGAGAGAATGCATGAATGCTTGAATGTTGTGGGTTTTGCTTGTTGAGGGAATATTTGTGGACTTTGGAATGAGTGGAGTGGATATATGAAATTGAGTTAAGTCTTGAGCATGTAAATTGCAATTTGTTGTAATGTTACTTCATGATAGACTTTGATGCTGAGTTTTATAGGGATATTGAGTTGGTTGAATTTGTTTTGAGATAGGCATAACACCTCTATGTGAATATTGTTGCCCATATGGATGATGTTGTTGTAGCCATTTTATACCAGGGGTCGGCACCGACCTCATTCTAGCAGAAAATACCAAAATAGCACGATCGCGACGGGTCCGATCTAGTTGATTACCCTCCGGCCTCCACGTCCTTCCGACCTCGATAGCGAGGTCGGCACCAAGCCCTAGAAGGTACCCGCTACATTTCTAGGTGCAAGTCAACCGTGCCAAGACCGGACCGGTCCGACCGTGATCGAATAAAACGTCTAAAGGTCTCCTTAATATGGTTAAAGCTCAAGGAGATCTCCCAACTTCGTGAAGTCTCGAAGACCGATCTCCGACCTCGATAAGCTTCCGACCTCGGACGGACAGAAGGGCACACGATAGAATCTGGCAAGATCTTTCCATAAGAAGTAAAGAGCCGCCTCCGTACTCAGTGACAGAGAGAATATTCCACTCAAATGAGGAAAATTCTCAGAAAATCATCCTTTGATGGACACATGTCAACACGCCAGTGGTCGGCCACCTGCAGACTATGGCATACGGACACCCGCGCGTCCTCAGAGGCTGGAAGCATTTAGTGCCTCTGTCCCCTGAGAGGTCGGAAATGACGATTGTACCCCTGTATGGAGAAAACTATAAATAGTCCCACATTTGTAACAAGAAAGAGAGCTCAACACATTCAATCAAAGTAATATAATCCTCATTTAAGTCCAGAGACTAAAAACCCCTGGCAATTCTTGGTGTTCTTACATTTAGTTCATCATCTTTACACTTCATCACAATCATTCATTTAGCATTGATGAATCCAATTATTTGATGTTTTTACCAAAGCTCTCATAAATAGACATTAATTCTCAGCCTTATTTATTTGGTAAACAACATTTGGCGCTAGAAGGAGGGTATTCCAACCCATCAAACTCATCTTCTCTTCACCTCTTTGAAGAACCTCACTGTTCTTTGAAGATTCACATATTCAAACCTTCAAATCTTCAAGTTACAAACCTCTCTCCACAAAACAATGACGAACCCAAGATCATCACAGGCCCACAGAGCCATCGGAGCTCCGGCCACGCCACGGGACCCCACGGCTCGGGCCTCAGGGGAGCCGATCCCCGCTCGCCCCGGAAAGACCACACGCGTGGCCTCTCCTATCCGATATCCGGAGGATCCCCATCCGTCGCAGGCACGGAATTTCCTTACTCCCGACCAGGCTGGGTCGGGACGATGCCGTCAGGTGGATAAGACGAGAAAGTGCCAAAGCACCTCCTCCACCTCAAAGAGGAGGTTGCATGCCCGCGTCTTTAAAGGGAAGGCAAAAGCCTCCGCCCATCCGGTCTTCGGCCGCCTGGGCTCAAGCGATCCCTCCTGGTACCCCAGTCATCTCCCTAGTTACGACACGGGATACTGAGATACTAAATCTGTTTCCAACACGTGGAGTACGGCGCAAATGCCCCTCAAGAGGGCAGTCGAGGTCAGTCTGGCCCCGACCAACTCCGCCAGACGCAAGCTTAGCTTTGCCCAAAGCGGCCTATTGGGATGCGGCACTCCTCGAGCGGTTGTATTTGACCAAATCGGCCCCCTGGCCGATGGTGACGACCAGCTAGTCGAGACTCCGAACCCAAAGATCGTCAAGATGTAAAAGCAGCTTGATGAGATGAGGGCGCTCATGGAAGCGCAAGGCCAACCTAAGGCCCGGCCGGTCACAAATGAGCCCTTGTCCGTCGACATCGAGCTCGCCCCGATCCAACTCAAAATCATTCCACCGTCGACCCCTCTTTACGAAGGAAAAACGGACCCAAAAACTCACCTGAGTAAATTCTGGATTTATATGACCGGGCGTGGCGCGATCGACGCCATGAAGTGTAGGCTCTTCCCGCTCACCCTGGGCGACCTCGCCCACAGGTGGTACGTCTCACTCCCGGCCCGCTCGATTGACTCCTTCGCCACTTTGAGCACCTAGTTCACATCCTATTTCGCGGCCAAAATTGCCCGGCTGGAGAACTGGCACCAACTGATGTGCATTCGCCAAGAGAAGGAGGAGTCCAACGAGGACTATATCACCCGGGTGGATAAGGTCATTTTGACCGGTGAGCCGATCGGCGACAAACTGGTCCTGCACGCCGCTTTGGGAGGCTTCCATGGCCAATCTTCGATGTTCAGGCATCTCACCAAGGACTTCCCAAAAATATATGCCGACTTCCGAGCTCGGGCGGGCGATTCCCTGGCTCGGAGGAAGCTACTGGCACTCAGGCTGGGGGAGTCCGAACCAGCAGCTAAGGAGCAGGAGATCGCCGCTCAGGCCTCCCCCAAGGGTGGTCCCAAGGCCAAAAAGATAGCCAAGCCGCCCGGGAACTTCAAGACCTTCGAGGATGTTGAAGTGCACCTCCCCCAGGCTCTGAGGCAATCCCCTGCGCACATCTTCAACGCGATCCAACACAGGGATGTGCTTCCCCGGCCAAGAGCCTTTACGGGAGACCGGTCCCGGCTGGACCCAAAAAAGTTCTGCGCCTATCACGACTCTATAGGCCATAATACGAGCCAGTGTCGTGATCTCTTAAAACAGTTATGGAAACTGTTTGACGAAGGGCGCCTGAACGACCTTCTACAAAGGCCAGCCGGCCGGCAAGAACCGCAGCAACAGCAGCAGCAGCGTCCCCCTCGCAGGAACGAGGAAGGAGGCCGGCCTCTCAGGCCGGTCGCAGCATTGGAGGACGATGACGATGACGACAACCTCCCCCCAATGAACACTGGCGGCCGAGTCAACATGATCCAGCCGGCGGGGGGAACTTGGGCGGCCTCGCTCCCATCTCCACGCTTTCTAACAGAAAGCGCATGACCGAAATCCGGGTTGTGACCAACGTGAACCTGGTCACCCCGCCCGAGCTCAAAACCCACAAGGATCTGGAGATCACTTTCTCCAACTGAGACCGGAGCGGGGTGCTGTACCCCAAGGGGGATGCTTTGGTGATCGCGGCCCGCATTTTGGGCAAGGAAGTCCGCCAAATTTTGATCGACAATGGATGCTTCTGCAACATCATATTCAAAATGGCCCTAGATCAGCTCGGGGATCTCGTTAGCTTCATAAAGCCCATCGACCTCCAGCTGAAAGGTTTCGGGGATGTACTGTCGCCGCATATGGAAGGATAAAGCTCTTAGTAGAGCTCGTCTGCTTTTATGACGAGAAGGTTTGAATTACTAGGCCATTGGACTTTATCATTGTAGACCAGCCGAGTTTTTATAACGGCTTCTTAGGTAGGCCTTTCCTAAAGGTTTTCGAGGCCGTAGCCTCTTCTTATTACTACTGTATCAAGTTTCCCACCCCTGAGGGGGTGGTCGGCACCGTAAATGGTGATCAATCAATGGCAAGAAAATGTTTGAACTATTTCGATTCTTGTTTATTTCCAATTTGTAACGATCAGACATTAGACAAATCGCAAACCGGCCTTAGGGGGATCCTTCCGACCACTGAAGTCATAATGGAGGTCGGGTCTACCTCTGCCGGCACCGATAATGGTCCCGACCTACAACCAATGCAAGTTGACGATCCTGAGCCTAGGATCGGCTTCGAGCCCTCCGAGCTTGATCTCGACCCAAGGTTCGACACAAGCGACCGATGAAGCTACCAACAAGCCACGACCTTGGAGGACTTGAAACACATTCCAGTCGATCCTTCGAGGCCGGAATTGGAAGTCCTGATCGGCTCTCGCATACCAACCGAAATGCGGGGGGAAGTGATCGAATTCCTCAAGACCAACATAGGAGTTTTCGCTTAGTCTCACTAAGACATGGTCAGAATAGATCCAAAACACGCCTGCCATCGATTAAAGATCGACCCTGGCAAGAGGCCGGTCCACTAGAAAAGAAGAAAGTTTGGCCCGGAAAAATATGAAGCGCTGGCCCAAGAGGTCAAGAAATTGTTGGACAACAAACTAATCGAGCAGGCCAAAGACGAGCCCCAATGGGTCGCCAATGCCGTCCTAGTCAAGAAAACAAACAACACTTGGAGGTTGTGCATCAATTTCACCGACCTCAACGCAGCATGCCCAAAGGACCATTTTCCAATGCCGTACATTGACCATCTAGTGGATAGCACAGCCGGTCACGAGATGATGTCCTTCATGGACGCCTTCGCCGGCTATCACCAAATTCCGATGGCCGTCGAAGACATCAAGAACACCTCTTTCCATACGGAAAATGATATATTTTCTTGGCTCCGAATGCCGTTCGGCCTGATCAACGCTGGTGCGACCAACCAACGGTTGGTCAATAAAATATTCGCAGATCAGATCGGAAAGACCATGGAGGTCTACATCGATGATATTGTGGTAAAAAGCTTGAAAAAGGAAGACCACCTCAAAGACCTCGAGGAGACCTTCAGGATCCTCAAGGCCTACAATATGAAGCTGAACCCAAAGAAATGCAACTTCGGATTGGAGGCCGGCAAGTTCCTCGGACACATCGTCAGCCAGCGAGGAATCGAGGCCAACCCGGCCAAAATCAAGGCCATCCTCGACATGCAGGAGCCCAGGACGATCAAACAAGTACAACGCCTGACCGATTGCCTAGCTTCACTGAATAGATTCATAGCTCGGCTCGAAGATAAAAGTAAGCCTTTCTTCTCGGCTATAAAAGTGGCAAGTTTTCTTGGAACAGAGAAAACCAAGTAGCCTTTTCAAAATTAAAAGAATACTTAGCAAACCCACAAATTCTAGTCAAGCCGGTCCTAGGAGAGAAGCTTTACTTGTATCTTGCGGCCTCCGAGGTCGCCCTCAGCGCAGTACTCGTCCGGGCGGACGGTCAGAACCACCTCCCGATCTACTTCGTAAGCCAAGATTTGCACGATGCCGAGCTCAGGTATACCCCACTCGAAAAATTGGCTTACGCTTTGGTCATGAGCGTAAGAAAACTAAGGCCCTACTTTTTCGACCACCAAGTGGAGGTCCTTACCACTCTACCCCTGAGGCAAGTATTACACCGGTCGGACACCAGCGACAGGTTATTGAAGTGGTCGTTGGAGATAGCTCAATACGGAGTCACATATGCCCCGAGAACGACCATCAAGGGCCAGGCTCTGGCCGACTTCATAGTGGAACTTACATTCCCCCTAAAATTCACAAGAATCGACCACCCCCGGGTCGTCGACCAGTACTAGCGCCGCGGCCGGTATCTTTCTAGTCGGATTGGAGGGCCAGAGTTTCACTCATGCGGTCCGTTTCAGCTTTCCGGCCACCAACAATGAGGCTGAGTATGAAGCTTTGGTCGGGGGCCTCGAACTCACAATCGCCATCGGAGTATGCCGACTGCACGTCTTCATAGACTCCCTACACGTAGTAAACCAAATAAAAGGAGAATACGAGGCCCGGGGAGAGCAAATGGTGAAATATCCCGACTTGGTCACGACCTTGTGCGAGAAATTTCATCAAGTCTTCATAGAGAAAATCCCGAGGGAGCACAACACCCAGGCCGACGCCCTTTCCAAGCTCGCAACCGCAGAAGGAGCCGCCGACCTCACCAATATCCAGCTCACCACGCTTGGGACCCCCACAGTGATCCGGGCACAGGTATCAACCGTGCTGAATGCCAATGAGAATTGGATGACCCCGATCGTAAAATACTTGGAGACCGGTACACTCCTAGAAGACAGAGTCCGGGCCCGACAACTACAACTTCGGTCATCAAGGTACACCCTCATTGACAACCTCCTGTACAAAAGAAGTTTCACCCTCCCACTCCTGAAATGTATAACCCCGGAGCAAGGCCAGAGCATCCTGGCCGAGATCCATGAGGGGGTATGTGGGAACCACGCCGGAGGCCGGGCCCTAGCCCATAAAGTGATCAGGCAAGGATATTTCTGGCCGACCCTGAACAAGGACGCTGTCAGCTTTGCAAGGTCGTGCCACAAATGTCAAATCTTGGGACCCAACATCAAATTGTCCCCCGAGCAGCTCACCTCCATGTACAGCCCTTGGCCTTTTACCCAGTGGGGCATCAACCTGATCGGACCAATGCCCACTGCGCCCGAGAGCCACAAAGTCGCTGTCGTGGCCGTTGATTATTTCACAAAGTGGGCGGAGGCCGAGCCGCTCAACAAAATCAATCAAGCCTAGATCATAAAATTCATTTGAAAAAATATCATCTGTCATTTCGGCCTACCACAAGTGATCATCTCCGACAACGGGAAGCAGTTTGACGGTCTCCAGATGATCCAGTTTTGTGAAAAATGGAAAATCAAGAAAGTTTTCTCCACCCCCTACCACCCACAGACGAACGGCCAGGTTGAGGCCGTAAACAAAATCCTCAAGCACACCATTAAAGCAAGGCTTGAGGACAAGAAGGGGAAGTGGGAAGCCGAGCTCCCCGACGTGCTTTGGTCGTACCGAACAACTACAAGAAACTCGACGGGCGACATACCTTTCGTTTTAGCTTTCGGTACTGAGACCGTCATCCCATCGGAGGTCTCCCTCCCGAGCCACCGGACAGCCCAGACGATCACTGAAGATAACGACATCACTTGGATGATCGATCTGGATATGCTAGAAGAACGAAGACTCAACTCCGACCTCCGGAACGCGGCCTACAAGAAGAAATCCAAAAAAAATTTCAACTCTAAGGTAAGGGCCAGACAATTCCAGGTCGGCGACCTCGTCCTCAAGAAGGTTCAAGTTCCTATAGGGGTATTCGGCCCGAACTGGAAGGGCCCATTTAGGATATCCAAGTGGCTCTCCAAGGGAGCTTACGAGCTGGAACTCATGGATGGCACTCCGGACCAATACCCCTGGAATGCAACTCACTTGAAGCAATACTATCAATAATTAAGTTGTACTACGTAGTCAAAGTTCTTATCAATACAAAGTTCTACGTGCAGCTCAATCTCATTCAATAAAAAACCGAGCTCAGTCTAAAAGCATATGTCTACCGTATCGAGGTCGGCATATCACACTTGAGCTCGGGAAGGCCACCCAAGGCCATCTAAAAACCGAGCTCAGTTCAAAAGTATATGTCAACCGCATCGAGGTCGGCATATCACACTTGAGCTCGGGCAGGCCACCCAAGCCATTTTAAAAAACCAAGCTCAAGTTCAAAAGCGTATGCCGACATCGGCATACCACACTTGAGCTCGGTAAGGTAACCAAGGCCATTTCAAACACCAAGCTCGGTCCAAAGCAGATGCCGACTATGTTGAGGTCGGCATATCTCTCACTTATGCCCGGAAAAAATCTCATATACACTTGTTAAAATTTAAACATTTTTAACAGAGATAAATAACGAGGAAAATAACAACAAAACAACAAAGTTAGCAAAAACTGAATTTCATAACAAAACCGGTCTGAAGTCGGAGAAAAGAGTACAATAGTTCAAAAGGAAAACAAATCCGGTCGGTAGCCGGTTAGGCAAAGAAAAACAACTTCAAGCAAAGGCAAAATAAAAAAATCTTCAGGGGTCACCAGCTCTGCCCGCGGTGCCTGTCTGCTCCTCGGACCCGGCCACGAAGTCTGCCACTTCATCTACACAAGCCTTCTCCATGTCTCCGCCCGGCGCCAGGGAGCCTTCCGGAGGAGCCACCTCATCATCCTCTTCTTCCCCATCTTCCTCGGCCTCCTCAACCTGAACGGCTAGAGGACCATGACCCGGTAGGAGCAACCGGTGCCGATATGGAAACCAGGACAGGTCTACCCCGTGCTCAGTCTCGAGGTCCAAGAAGTGGAGGTAATAGCTCTCATGGATCGGAGTCTTGGCAACGTACTCCCGGAAGTAATCCTCGTAGACCTTGGTGTCCTGATTGGCCTTGCGCCCCACGCAGATTAGGTCAGCGACGGCCATGTAGTAGCAGAATTTTGAGAACAACGTCGGGCTGGTAGCCGGGTCATTCAGGTCATAGGCCGGCCGCTGTAGAGCGACAACTAACTCTGCTACTTTCTCTCTCACCTCCTTCACCAGCTCGGCTTGCCGAGCGCGGGCTTGCTCGGCATCCCCTCTGGCCGCATGGGCCTCCAACCGCAGCTCGGCCATGGCATCCTCCAACTCAGCCATTCGACGCCGAGCGTCATCCAAGGCTTTCCACGCTGTCTCCACCCGGCCAAGGGCGTCCTCCTTCTCTTTCAGCACGGCCTCCATCTGGCCGACATCATAATCTCTTTCTTTCTTCAGCGCGACGTTCTCACTCTCAAAGCCGACCTTCTCCTCCCTGGCCTGAGTCAGGTCGGCCTCCACCCTCCGGGGTGAGCTAACGGCACTGTTGGGCTCATTTTCTATGTAATTGGCCATAATCGCCGTCTGATTGGCCAGGGCGACGCAGGCTCGGCCTGCATACCGGGGGCGGCGCTCGGTGATGTCTGCCAGGTCTTGGGTCCAGGCTTGAGGCAGGGAGTTCACTGCCCGACTCATATACTCCGGCATCTCAACAATAGAGCTCGGAGCCCGGGAGGACAGAAAGTCCAGCACCATCGGTGGAAGGTTGAAGTCTGTTGGTCCCACTCGATAGATTAATTGCGGAAGCTTATGTTATAATGTCTTTCCAAAAATCTTTTATAAGAGAGCAATAAACAATAATTAAAATAAAGCGATAAATGACACAAGATATATAGTGGTTCGGATAAATATCCTACGTCCACTCTCCCTTATCACCAAGGGGTCTCACTATCAACCAACTCACAAACTTACTCACTGGAATTTCCGAAGTACCAGCACCTTCTTACAAACTCTTTAGATCTAACTTCGATCTAAAGATAGACTTACTCCAACCTTGTCTACCAAGATGAACAGGTTGAGTATATAAACTCCTTACAAGTAGATGAGTAATTAAGAACAAAAGTGAGTGCAATATGCGTAGTGATCAAAAGCTTAGTATGGCTATATGCGCGTGAATAATTCTAGAGCTTTTTCTTGATCTGCACTCAAGTATATATAGAGGGGATTAGGGACATAGCCGTTGGGAGGCTAATCCAATCAGATCCTCTATATGGAAGCTTCAATCAATCAATTCCCTAATTGATTGATTGGGTTGGTGAGATCTTGATTGATTATCTTCAAATACTTTCCAATCCTGATCTTGATTTGACTTGATTTGAATCACCAACGGTCAATAGCTTCCAATTGCCTAACTCTGATTCTCTCCAGGACAAGACACCAGGTGACCTCGGTGTCTTCTGGTCCTTATCTGGTGAACAACCAGAATACTCAGTAGGATAAGGGAAACAAACTGAGCATCTTTTGTTCCACCAGACTCGTCTGGTCCGGACTCATCTGGTCTGGGGAAGGTCCTCTGCCTCTGGTCTGATCTCATCTGGAGAAGTCTTCTGGTGGAGTCCTCTGGTGAAGTCCTCTGGTGGGGTCTTCTGGTGACTCTTCTGGTGAAGTCTTCTGGTCTGGCAGTTCCCCCTAGACTAAGTCCTAATCTAGATCATCATCTGGCTAACAGGTCCAGATGGTCCTATTACATCTTCTGGTTTGTTTTAACTCATCAAAACTAACAATTTTTATCCTAACAATTTCCCCCTTTTTGATGGAGTTAAAACACTACCAGAACTGATCAAAAGTAAACTTAGGCAAGAAAACAATAAATGGATGAGACCTTAGAATAGATCTCATCAGGCAAAAAAATAAGACAACAAGGAGTTGTCTTTAGAACAGAGAAGATATGTATTTTTCCATTAATAACCAGAGGACAAAAAATTACAGATAACATTGAAGTTCATAGTCCTACTCTAAGCATATCTTCTGTTCTCTTTAGGGACAAGAAACCAGTCAAGGAACCTATCCTGGATGGCCTTCAACTCTGCAGAAGATGTTGGGGTGAAATTCACCAACACCTTGGTCTTGTAAAGCTTCTTCAGTTCTGCCCAATCCACCTGGTTCCCAATCATGGGAGTGTTAAGATAAGTAAATTCAGGAGCAGTCACCTCCAGGTTGAACTCAATGGTCGAATCCATCAGCTGCTTGTACAAGTCTGCATCATAGGCTTGCATCCAAGAATGGAAGGTTCTGTTGATCAGCTCATCATCTTCTGGTGCTGGCCTCTGGATATAATGCTGAATGAACCAGAGGGTCTTGGCTTCTCTCCATCTCTCAATCAGAGGATACGGCACAGTAGAGTCAAAAGACCCTTCTGTCCTGAGTGGCAAGATGTTCATGACTTCCACAGGAGCTTTCCTCTTCTGACCTGAGCCACCTGCACCAGAAGGAATACCAGCTTCTCTGGCCTTCTTGTTCTGCCTCTTAACATATCTGAGCCTCTGCTCTTCATCTATGTTCTTTCTGATTCTGGCTTGCCTCTCCTCTGGAGTCTCTTCCTTGTATCTCTTCTCTGCTTCTTCGACAACAGATTCAAGGAAACTCTTCTTAACTTTTCTAATCTTTCTCTTAGCAGGACCAGGAATGGTAGAAGGATCCTGCTCAGCTTCAGATGACTCATCTTCTGCAGCAAGTTGTTTAGCCATAGTAAGAGACTTCAACTCTTCTTTCTTCTTCTTCTGCAACTCAGCCTGGGCCAGAGTGTTCTCCAACAGGTCCAGACGAGCTCCATGGCTAAACAGAGTCTCATTTGTGGTCTTAGCCAGATCAGTTCTGGCCTTCTCTTCCCCCTTTTTAACTTCATCAAGGAGGGGCTCCACTACCTGCCTTATGAGATCAGGCAAGGCAGTGTTGGAGGAAGAGTGAAGATCACGCAGCTGCTTGGCTTCCTCCAGATAAGCTTTAGACTCTGCAACAAGTCTCTCCTGCGTCTCCAACATCTCCTGGAGGGAGTCCTTCAGCTTAGCGGTCTGAATCATCTGGCTGGCCATCTCCACCTTGAGAACAGAGACTGGCCTCAACTGCTCCAGCACGTGCTCCTGGAGCTGCTTCTGGCTATGCATGACATCTAACTTGACAAACAAGCCATTAGCCTTGAACGAAGCTTTAACCTCTGCCAGAGAGGACTTGAGCTGCCTCATGAAGATTCTCCTCTCATGCTTAATCTGATGCTCAATCATAGCAGGGGCCATATGCTGGATTGCTTTGGAAAAGCGCCCTATCTGCATGATCTGCTCGTTGAAGAAAGCCTTCATCTTCTGGAGCACAGCAGGAGACATCTCAAAGTCCTCCTCGTCTGAATAAAGCTCTGGAGGGAAGACAAAATGAGGACCAAACTTGTAAGTGGGACCCTCTGGAGTGAGCATTACTCCTCTCTGGATAAGCAGGGTGTGAATCAAGACTTTAGCTGCACCAGGGGTCTCCAGCTCCGCTGGGTTCTGAATGTTCATCTTCTGCTTCAACTCAATCTCCCAAGCAGTGAAGTTGGAGGCACCCATTTCCTCAAGCAATAGCATCAGGTCCTCCACATCTTCAAGTCTGGCCTTGCTCCAGACCTTGGCATCAGTAAGCTCTGCCAGAAGTGGTAAGTGCTCCAGAAGAACTGGAAAATGCTCTCTTAACCAGAGCTGAGCACTTACACTCATACTCTGCCTAATGGGACCCATTTCTGCAGATGAGAAAGTGAAGGGTTTGGGCCCAGAGGCAGAGGAGGAAGGGGCTAAGTCAACAGGCTCAAGTGAAGCTTCCTCATCTTCACTATCATCGCTGGTTAAACAGGTTGGAGAGGGGGGAGGGCCAACGAATCCCAGAGCCATAGAAATGGTTGGGTCCTGGTCTGTATGGGTTTGGGGAGGGTTTGGATTTTGTGAAGTAGAGGTGGTAGGGATTGGTTGCTCTGCACCAGAAGAGGAGGGAATATCTGGTACAGAATGTGTAGGAGGGATTTGGTAGGTGGAAGTGTTTGAAGGGGGGACTTCTGCACCAGAGGAGGTTGAGGGTACCTCTGATACAGAAGGTGGGGGAGAGGGGTTAGTGGGGATATGTGTTTGAAAATTTGAGGGAGAAGGTGTTTGTGTAGGGATGGTAGAGGAAGTATAGATGGGGGTATCTGGGATAGTCTGCTCTGGTGGAAGAATGGGGTTACCAGAGGCAGATGGAGTTTGGGGAAAGTTATCTGGGGGAGAAATGGAAGGGGAAACAAGATTTATGGGGGAGGAAGAGGGAAAGGAAGGGTTTACCTCTGCTGGGTCAACACCAGCAGGCACAACAAGCTCTGGAGCATCCTCCATCATCTGGGTGGCATCCTCAATGGCCTTCTCCAAGGCCTCTCCAAGATCAGATCCAGAGTCTGAATCTTGAAGAAGGGCTCTCTTGGCCTTGGATTTCCTCACAAGAGGCACTTCATCTTCTTCCTCTTCCTCTTCTGATGGCTCATCCACCAGAAGGGTTTTCTTGGGAGCTCCTCTGTCAGTCCTTGGCATCTTGGCAGATTTCTTCTTGGCCTCCTCTGGCCTCTTCCTTTTTGAAGCTCCTGCCTTCTTGGCAACCTCACTCTTCTTCTTCAGTACATCAAGAAGAGGGATCTGGTCCTCCTCAGAGGAACCAGAGAAAGCAACAGTTGAAGAACCAGTTGCTCCAGCAGCTTTCCTCTGGGTCTTCTGCTGCTGCTGCTGCTTCTGCCCCTTAGCAGGTGAGGGAATGGCTTGAAGGGGAGGAGCAGGGATGGCTTGCTCACCATCAGAATCAGGATGGCCATGGAGAGGACCATCCTTGGAGAACATAATCTTGGACTTATGAAAGCCCTTACACCAGGATTGTCTCCATTTCTTCTCTGGAAGAATCGAATCCAGAATTAGGGTGAGTTTTGTGCCCAATGAAACATTAGCATTGAACACAAATTGTTGCTCTCCTGGCAACTGGGGGCATTCTTCCTTCTGAATTTTCACCTTGTTCTTCCTCAGCACCCCCCAGAAGAACTCAGCCCAGTTACATTGAACACCATCCAGAATGGCCCTCATAACACAGAGCCTGCCAACGAAGATGGCATCTGTGCTATGGCTCTCACACATGAGAATCTTAACCACAATGTCAAATAGCACCTTATACTTCTGCCTAAGATGCTTGTCCAAGAAACCCTTAGAAATATTCTGGCATGAATTTCTGGCAAACATCTTGAAGGATTCCAACGCCTCTCCTTCTCTGTACTTCAGTGGGTCCACACCTTCTGCAGAAAGGTTACCAAAAAGACCACAGAAGTCTGCCTTAGAGAAAACAAGATCCTCTGAATCAATCTTGGAAGAAATATAGTCTTCATGGATCTTCATCCGGATAAGAAACTGTGCAGCATATCCATCCAAGGTACGCAGATCCTTGGGAACCTTTGAGATCAACTCCTCCAGCCCAGAACGTCGGAGAAGTTCCAAAATCTCCAAAGCGGCCGGATTCTTAGTGGAATAGAAGTCCACCACCATTTCTGACTTGAGCTTCTTGCAGACATAGTCTGGATCGAAATTGCACTTGGGTGCCATAACTGTGAAAGAGAGAGAGAGAGAGAGAGAGAGAATGCTTTGCAGAGAGAGGTTAGGGTTTGAATAGTATAGAAACGTGAAAAGACAGATTGAAAACAAAATTGATTTAAATAGAGTAATACGCGTGGCTTGAAAATTAAATGAAATGTGAACGCGTGTTGTTTCAAATTCAATTTAAGAAACAAAATCAATTTTAGCATTGATTGACATTTTGCACAGTGATTAAATCTGATGGCCACGATGAAAGGCAAGATACAGATTTAATCTGGTGCGTTGGCATAGTCATTGGGACTGGGCATAAAGGGGTTTTGTTGCAGTCAAGAGAAAAAGCGAAATGATTGCCTAGGCCCTATACCCTAGTCTTAAATACACTCCGAAGTTGAAAGGTTTTGAGTGTACTTACTAATTTGAAAAGTGTATCCCAATGATCAGAGGCCAGAGTAGAAAAGACATACCTGTCACCTGATATTGTAACCAGATGATACCACAATTGGTCTGGTGATACTTCTCCTCTGATGGAACTCATCTGGTCCTGGTCAGTAAAGACTTTGGACATATCTCTGACTCAGCACCTCATCTGGGATAAGTGTCACCTGGTGTATACCTTATCTGGAAGTATACCCTCTCTGATATATCTAATCTGCAGGTATGTTAGCATAAGGAAAATTTATGAAGAAAATTGATAAGATAAGGACACTTCTCTGATGTTCCCCCTAAATCAAATCTGTCTCTGGATCCAACAAACCTAACTCAAAGGCTAACTCTCTGAATCTGGTCTCAGCCAAAGGCTTGGTTAAAATATCTGCTCTCTGCCTCTCTGTTGCAATCTTTTCCATCCTCATATCTCCCTTCTCAACATGATCTCTGATAAAATGATGCCTTATATCAACATGTTTGCATCTGGTATGAAGAACTGGATTCTGGGTGATTGCAATGGCACTATTACTATCACAGAAAATAGGAATATCCTTAGCTCTAATCTGGTAGTCCCTAAGCTGTTGACTAATCCAAAGTAGTTGAGAACAACAACTCCCTGCAGCCATGTACTCTGCTTCTGTTGTTGATGTAGCAACTGAGGTCTGCTTCTTGGAAAACCAGGATACCAATTTATTCCCTAAAAATTGGCATGTTCCACTTGTAGATTTCCTATCTATTCTGCACCCACCATAGTCTGAATCTGAATAGCCACTTAATTCTAAATTGTCATCTGCAGGATACCATAATCCTAAATTCACAGTTCCCTTGAGATATTTCAATATCTTCCTAGCTGCTTCCAAGTGACTTTTCTTGGGATTAGCTTGAAATCTGGCACAAACTCCTACAGCAAAAGTAATATCTGGTCTGCTTGCAGTCAAATACAAAAGAGAACCAATAAGTGCCCTGTACTGAGTCTGGTCCACACTCTCTCCAGACTCATCTGGATCCATGTTGAAATTTGTCATCATAGGGATCTTGGCTGCCTTGCTAGATCCTATTCCAAATTTCTCTAACATGTTTCTGGTGTACTTAGCTTGATTAATAAAAATTCCCTTCTCTGATTGCTTAACCTGCAAACCCAAAAAGTAATTCAATTCTCCCATCATGGACATCTCAACCTGTCCCTGCATGAGCTCACCAAACTTCTCACACAGCTTCTTGTTAGGGGATCCAAATATGATGTCATCAACATATATTTGGACCAGAAGGATGTCCTTTCCTTCTTCTTTCCTAAACAAGGTCCTATCAATCTTACCTTTAGTAAAACCATTGTCCAGAAGAAATTGAGATAGAGTGTCATACCATGCTCTGGGTGCCTGCTTCAGCCCATAAAGAGCTTTCTTAAGCTTAAACACCTTGTCACCTTGTTCAAAACCAGGAGGTTGTTCCACATACACTTCCTCAATGAGAATCCCATTAAGAAAGGCAGATTTCACATCCATCTGGTATACTTTGAACTTCATGTGAGCAGCATATGCTAAGAACAATCTGATAGCTTCTAGTCTGGCAACAGGAGCAAATGTCTCATCATAGTCTATTCCTTCAGACTGAGAATAGCCCTGGGCCACTAGCCTTGCCTTGTTCCTAGTAATGACATCATTCTCATCTTTCTTATTTTTGAAAACCCACTTAGTGCCTATCACCTTTTGATGTCTTGGTCTGTCTACCAGCTCCCAAACATCCTGTCTGGTGAATTGATTCAATTCCTCCTGCATAGCAACAATCCAGTTTGAATCTTTCAGTGCCTCCTTGATGTTCTTGGGCTCAATCAAGGACACATAGCAACTGAATAAGGCAGCTAAGTTAATAGTTCTCCTAGTCTGGACACCCTTAGTTGGATCTCCTAAGATCAGGTCATTGGGTTGATCAACCAGGGTCCTCCTTCCCGTGGTCTTGCCTGGGTGATCATCTTCTGTAGTACCTTGGTGATTATCACCACCTGCAGAAGAGCTTCCCCCTACAGGAGTTCCAACCTCTTCTGGTTCTGCTCCTCGTGAAGGCTGCTGCTTCAGAGAACCAGGAGATGGGTCATCATCTGAATCTGAATCTGAATCAAGAATAGGTGGATTGACCTTGATAACTCTGGGTGTAGTCTGATTCTGGGTCTCATCTGAAGGCTTAGAATCCACCTTGCACTCAAAAGCAGATTCATCAAAAACAACATGAGGTGTTTCCTCCACACAAAGTGAATTCTTATTAAAAACTCTAAAAGCTTTACTGGTGCTGGAATATCCCAAAAATATTCCATCAGCCACTTTAGCATCAAAGGTTCTTAATTTAGATTTCCCATTGTCATGGATGAAACACTTACATCCAAAAACATGAAAATATGAAACAGATGGGGTTTTACCTTTCCATACCTCATATGGGGTCTTATAGTGTCTCTGGGCAATCAGGCACCTGTTCTGAGTGTAACAAGCTGTATTGATGGCCTCTGCCCAAAATCTCTGTGGAGTGCTGTACTCTGCCAGAAGTGTTCTTGCAGCTTCTTTGAGAGTCCTATTCCTCCTTTCTGCAACTCCATTTTGTTGAGGTGTTCTGGCAGCAGATGTCTCATGAAAAATCCCATGATCCTTGCAATAATCTGCAATATGTGAATTCAAAAACTCTGTTCCTTTGTCACTCCTGATCCTGACTATGCTCTGGTTCTGCTCATTCTGAATCTGCTTGAAGAACTCTGGCAGCTTAGTCATAGTTTCATTTTTCTTAAACAAGAACACTACCCAAGTGTATCTTGAAAAGTCATCTACTATTACTAAGGTGTACTTCCTTCCACTGAAACTAAGAGGAGAAACAGGTCCAAACAGGTCCATGTGAAGTAGTTGAAGTACTCTGGTTGTGGTTGTGCTCTGGACATCCTTAAAGGAAGTCTTGGGTTGTTTACCCTTCTGGCATGAACCACAAACCTGATCCTTCTTAAACACTTCTTTAGGAAGACCTCGAATGAGACCTTTTCTGGCAATCTTGTTCAATGTTTTGAAGTTAAGATGACACAATCTCTTGTGCCAAATCCAGCTGTTCTCTGCAGATCCTTTAGCAACCAGGCAAGCATTTCTTGGGCAACTGCTAAAATCTGCAAGATAAATGTTACCCTTCCTCAAGCCTATTAGCAAGATATCATTATAATCAGAAGAGAAAACAGTGCATGAATCACTAGAAAACTTCACTGAGTATCCCTTGTCACAGAATTGGGATACTGAAAGCAGATTATGCTTGAGTCCTTCTACGTAGTAGACTTCATCTACAGATACTCCATTGAAGGTCAACTTTCCTACTCCTCTGGTGACTCCATAGTTGTTGTCACCAAACATCACTCTTGGTCCATTTAATGGCTTGAAATCTTGGAGATTGTCCTTCTGGAAGGTCATGTGCTTGGAACATCCACTATCAATGTACCAGACATGGTTGCTTCAGAATCCTTTCTCCAATGGACTCTTATCTACCTGCAGAGAGATCAATTAGGTCCCCTACTAGTGCTGGGTCCTGATTGGTTAGTTGCAGGTTTTGTAGGAATCCATAGATAAAGATCATCCCTTGATGGATGAGGAGATCTTATCTTCCTTCCAAATCTATCTACCAGTACATGTCCTCTTACTATGACATATTGAGCTACTGGTCTGATAAGGACACCTTTCTTATAAACTGGTCTGGTGTACCTTTTCTCGAATCTGGCCTTTGGAATGGCCTGCCTCAAAGACATGGTCTTAAAGGTCTGGTTATAAGGGTACATCCTAGAAGAACCATCTCTGGTGTCATAACTACCCAGATCAGTTGGTTTTCTATAGATGGGTCTGGAAGACCTCCTCTGGTTCTGATAATTAGACCTGTTCTGGTGATCATAGTTCCTTTGAGTATACCTATTCTGGAATTGATTCTTCTGAGAAAATTGTCTCTGGGGTACCTGGTTCTGTTGAACATTGTTCCTTCTCTGGTAGTTATTACTCTGATTAGTATTCCCCCTTTTTGAGTGTTTCCTTTGAGGTCCCCTAATCTGTTTAGGTTCCCTTTGAGGATTTCTCTGGGGTCCTCCAATTTGAGTAATATCTACTCCTTGGGACTCATTGTTCACAGAACCATCAATCTTTAATGGTTCCCCTTGTGGACACTTATTCTCTAACATCTTCTCTTCCAGAACAGTTAACTCTTCTGGACCATTTGTTATTTGATTAACAGAGTGATTCCTTTTCCAATTAGGATTGTGAACCACCTTGTAACCATTACCAGTTAAGTCTTTATCATTCCAGATTTCGACCAATTTACCAGCTCTTACAGACTTGTCTTTGTTATAAAAGTACTTGTGAGTTTTAGTGGTAATTCCAGAATATCCTAAACCACTCTTATCACAAATGCGCTGAGAAGACTCTGATATGATAGATACAACAGATGGTATCTTAGGAGCTTCTCTGGGCATAGGTATCTCCTCTATGTTGTGGACAACTTGTTTTCCCTTGATAAGAGTTTGGTATTTGGCTCTGAGTTCAGTGATCTCATCCTCTTGAGAATTCCTTTCTTTCATGAGTTGATCTACCAGAGTATCTCTTTCTGTGATCTTATCCTGAAGTTCAGAGACTTCTTTGGAATGATCTTTCATGAGTTCTCTGGTGGATTTGTGCTCATGAGAGAGAGATTGAACTTCAGCTCTGAGCCTACCATTCTCTTTCTCAAGTTTTTGACAGAGTTGGACACAATTTTGGAGATCTGATAGCATTTGTTGCATATCAGACTCTCTGGAGTTACCAGATGAATTAGAGGATTCAGTACATTTGGAATTAGATAAAACAAGAGTAGTTTCATTTACCTCAGTGATGTCTGCCATGAGACACACATCATCATCTGATCCAAAGTCAGAAGAAGAAGAACTGGAACTAGTATCCTCCTCCTCTGCTTCTGCCAGCAACGCCCTCTTATCTGCATACCTCCTATCTCTCTTGATTCTTTTCTCTTCTCTTTCCCTAGGAGTAAGCTGAGGACAATCATAACTATAGTGACCAGTCTTGTTGCATGTGTAGCAGGCATTGTCTCCTCTGGGACTAGGACTTGGCTCTCTCCTCATCTGGTTGTATTCTGATCTGGCAGGGCTACTCTCTCTCCTCTGGTAGTCAGGTCTGCCAGAGCTACCATCCCTCCTCTGATGATCTGATCTCCCAGAGTTGCCAGGGTTGTCATCTCTCCTCCTCTCTGGAGTTCTGAATCTGGTCTCCCTTGAGTCTCCAGATGTCTTCTTCTTCTCTACAGGCTTGAAAGAACTCTTCCTGTCTCTGGTAGACTCCTTCCAATGCCTTTTGTACCTGCCATACTTTGAACTCATTTTATCTAATTTATGAGTTAGAAGTGCTACCTGCTCCTTGAGGCTCAAGTCATCTGCAGTAGACTCCTTTGGCTTGACATCAGATTTGATGGTTGAAGAGAATGCAACACCTTTCTGACCAGAAGAGGAAACCTCTTCTGTTTGATCCTCCTCTTGAAGATCATATTCGTAAGCTTTGAGATCAGACAACAGAAGATGGTGATCCAGAGTGTTGAGATCCTTGTTGTCCTTGATCACAGTGACTTTAATTCTCCACCTGCTTGTTAGTGAACGTAATATTTTACTATTAATCTCTTTTTCAGAATAGGTCTTACCTAAGGCACTAGCCTTGTTCAAGAGATTCGTGAGACGCATGTCCAGCTGGTCAATGGTCTCGTCTGGTTTCATCTTAAATGTGTCAAAAGAGTGTTGAACAGCTTGGAGCTTGTTATCTTTAATCTTCTCTGTTCCTTCACAGAGCAGAGCTAACTTGTCCCACATCTCTTTTGCAGTGGTGCACGTCCTGACCTTTTCAATTACCTCCTTAGTGAGAGTGTTGATAATCTCGGTTCTTGCCACTTGGTCCAGGTTATGTAGCTTTCTCTCATCGTTGTCAAGTTCGTCTTTCTTTTTGAGGATTCGTTGTCTGGGAACTCTATCCTCTGCAGCGTCGCTAGTTTCTTCTCTGGACTCAGACCTGCCACTATCAATAGGAGTCCAGTAAAATTTAATGGGGCCACTTTCAACCACATCTAACATGCGGTGGTGAATAGCTCCAAGATGATTACTCATCATGAAGCTCCAGTGGCTATAATCCTCGAAAGAGAATTCTGGCAGTTTGCGACTCTTATAAGAAGATTTCGAAGACATATTGATAAGAAATTTAGGGAAATAACAAGAACTTGAATAAAAGCACTAGAGAGCAATGGATCTGCCCGGTGACCACCAAAAGCTTTTCAAAGCAGTGGTCGTGGACACACTGCTTTGATACCACTTGTTGGTCCCACTCGATAGATTAATTGCGGAAGCTTATGTTATAATGTCTTTCCAAAAATCTTTTATAAGAGAGCAATAAACAATAATTAAAATAAAGCGATAAATGACACAAGATATATAGTGGTTCGGATAAATATCCTACGTCCACTCTCCCTTATCACCAAGGGGTCTCACTATCAACCAACTCACAAACTTACTCACTGGAATTTCCGAAGTACCAGCACCTTCTTACAAACTCTTTAGATCTAACTTCGATCTAAAGATAGATTTACTCCAACCTTGTCTACCAAGATGAACAGGTTGAGTATATAAACTCCTTACAAGTAGATGAGTAATTAAGAACAAAAGTGAGTGCAATATGCGTAGTGATCAAAAGCTTAGTATGGCTATATGCGCGTGAATAATTCTAGAGCTTTTTCTTGATCTGCACTCAAGTATATATAGAGGGGATTAGGGACATAGCCATTGGGAGGCTAATCCAATCAGATCCTCTATATATGGAAGCTTCAATCAATCAATTCCCTAATTGATTGATTGGGTTGGTGAGATCTTGATTGATTATCTTCAAATACTTTCCAATCCTGATCTTGATTTGACTTGATTTGAATCACCAACGGTCAATAGCTTCCAATTGCCTAACTCTGATTCTCTCCAGGACAAGACACCAGGTGACCTCGGTGTCTTCTGGTCCTTATCTGGTGAACAACCAGAATACTCAGTAGGATAAGGGAAACAAACTGAGCATCTTTTGTTCCACCAGACTCGTCTGGTCCGGACTCGTCTGGTCTGGGGAAGGTCCTTTGCCTCTGGTCTGATCTCATCTGGAGAAGTCTTCTGGTGGAGTCCTCTGGTGAAGTCCTCTGGTGGGGTCTTCTGGTGACTCTTCTGGTGAAGTCTTCTGGTCTGGCAGTTCCCCCTAGACTAAGTCCTAATCTAGATCATCATCTGGCTAACAGGTCCAGATGGTCCTATTACATCTTCTGGTTTGTTTTAACTCATCAAAACTAACAATTTTTATCCTAACAAAGTCATTACTGGTCAACCTGAACAAAGGAAGAAAAGTCCGGTCAGAAACTAGAGATTGATAGAATAAGATACAAGTTTGAATAACTTACGCTTGGAAACGGGCCGGGTCACGACCGAAGTAGGTCCTATCATCCCCCCGACCAGGCGCGTGTGCCACCGGGGCCATCACATCAGCTCCGACTGGCCCAGACCCTGGAGGCGTGTCATCGGAGACATCAATCGGAGTCGAGCTCGACCCAGGCATGCTGGCCTCCTCTCTCTCTATTTCCTTGCGCCCTCTCTTCCGGCCAGTGATCGGGGAGGAGGCAGGAACCCCGGTTGCGCCACCCCCGGCGACCGGGACGGACTGGAGCGGGGTTGGCTCCTGAATCGCAATTCCCTTCTGGGCTCCGACCCCCTTCTTCTTCTTCTTTGTCACCTTTATGACCTCCGACTGATTGAGTGCAGCTCCAAGGCGGGAAAACATCTTCGGGCACTGATCGAGTAAATGATCGGGGCAACAACGCACGACTGGAAACTCAGGCGCTATGAATGCGATGTGTTAAAAAAACCACAACTTGATGACCCGGGCTCTCCCGAGTACTTACCCGTCAAGTTCAGATGACGAGGAAACTGGAAGAAACAGCTTGCAAGTCGAGCTTGATGAGTCCGGAGAATAGCTTGGTTTCTCTCTGAGGCCGGTAGGGAAAGTATCCGCTCTCGAACGACAGCGAAGTCAAAGTTCAGCTCGTGCTCGGAGGGGCAAAGATAGCCTGCAAAGAAAAATAAAAAAATAGATCAGTACTCTTAATTCAAGGTTAAGCAAAGAAAAATAAAAAATTAGGATTTTTGGGGTGAATATTGGTCGGAACCCCAATTTCCGTCCCGCCCGGATATCCGGTCCGCCAGGCACCCCCTACGAAGAACCACTTCTTCCGATCGTTGCGGGCTTTGCTAGGGAGGCCGGTCACCAATTTCTGCCCTTTGGTCTGAATGAAGACCTCACCGGTCCCATTCTTCTCACTCTGGACCCGGTACAAATAAGTTATCTCCCTAGGGGTCGGCATCCGGAACAGCCGATTCTGGCCGAAGAGCACCATGACGCTCAGAATGATCATCCACGCGTTCGAAAGCAACTGGATAGACGTCTGGTTCCAGTAGTTCAACATATAGGAGATGGCCGGATGGAGGGGGAAACGAAGTCCGACCTCCATCATATCCTGAGTAACGGCCACCATCCCCCGAGGAGGTTGATCCGCCCGTTCATTTGGCTCAGGGGCATAGAGTTGAACGTCGAAGGGAATGTCCCAGTCGCCTCGGGCTTCGTCGAGATAACGCTGGGTCATCTTGCTCTGTATCTTTCCAATTGTCCACCTATTGGGCTCCTCCAGATCGGCTATCCGGATGGTGGCCGGGTCACGGACGGTCGGCCACCGCGGGTAACGCTCTTGGTACCCTTCAAAATCGAAATCGAGAGACTCAACCTCATCTTTCTCTTCCACATACTCCGACCATAAGCGAAAGGCCCTCCTAACCTGGTCCCGCCGATCTTGACCGGCACTCCGAGCCACGATGGGCGACCCACCGACCTCCTCGGCCTCCGACCGTTCGTCATCCCAAGCCTCTCTTTGATTTGCTCGGCGGCGAGGTTCTGGAGTATCAGATTGTTAGCCAAGTCATCACCTTCGCCGCGTCGGCCATCGTCGTCCTCTTCTTCAAGAAAATCATCCAACGGTTCCTGACTCTCCACCGGACGAGCCATCGTCTCAATTCGAGAGCTCTCGGCCGCAGTAAGCGGGCTACTATCTCTGGCGCCCTCACCTAAAAGTGACCGGCTCGAGCTCGGAAAGAGCGCATCAAGGCATCATCATCGCGGGCCCAAAGGGAGCCCGCACTCAGGCGCGTCGGAGAGGCGCCACTTCCACCACTGGAACTCCCCCCTTCGTCAAACAACCTCCGAATGGCTCTGCCACCGCCGCCGCTCGAGGAGGTGCCGCCTCTTTGCTCTGGCGGAGGACCAGTCCACCGCCGTACCATAATTGAAAACAAGAAAAAGAGTTTTCAAGTTTAGAAGTAAAGATAACCTCTCAACCGCCTAAATCGCCGCCGTACGAGATTGAACGCCGCCTCAAGTTCGCCGAAATAATCACCACAGGTTTGCAATGCTTGCTCTGAAAAACTCAAAGGCGTGAAAGTAAAAACTCAAAATGGCAAGAATCTCTCCTATTTATAAGAAAAGGTGAGGGGCATATTTCGAAAATAAAATTCTAGGCCCAGGGGCCTAATTGCAAGAATTCAAAGCGACAGACCCCACATCAAAATAGCTGCGCACACCAATAATTAATGCACGGGATCCGAAGCATCGCATGACATCATGCACACCTTTTTAGGCGCACTTACCCACACACGTCTACTCAAACGTCAGACGATAAGAGGCCGACCTCCGGTCACCCTGGGCAGTTAAAGGCCGACACCGACGACCAATGGTAGATGACCACCTCGCCTCCCATCAACTCTGAGAGCCGAGCTAGGGGGCAAATGTTGTAGCCATTTTATACCAGGGGTCGGCACCGACCTCATTCCAGCCAAAAATACCAAAATAGCACGATCGCGATGGGACCGATCTAGTTGATTACCCTCCGGCCTCCATGGGCTCCGTTCCCATCCTTCCGACCTCGATAGCGAGGTCGGCACCAAGCCCTAGAAGGTACCCACCGCATTTCTAGGTGCAAGTCAACCGTGCCAAGACCGGACCGGTCCGACCGCGATTAAATAAAACGTCTAAAGGTCTCCTTAATATGGTTAAAGCCCAAGGAGATCTCCCAACTTCGTGCAGTCTTGGAGACTGATCTCCGACCTCGATAAGCTTCCGACCTCAGACGGACAGAAGGGCACGCGATAGAATCTGGCAAGATCTTTCCATAAGAAGTAAAGAGTCGCCTCCGTACTTAGTGACAGAGAGAATATTCCACCCAAATGAGGAAAATTCTTAGAAAATCGTCCTTTGATAGACACGTGTCAACACGCCAGTGGTCAGCCGCCTACAGCTTGTGGCATATGGACACCCGCGCATCCTCAGTGGCTGGAAGCATTTAGTGCCTCTGTCCCATTAGAGGTTGGAAATGACGATTGTACCCCTGTATGGAGAAAACTATAAATAGTCCCACATTTGTAACAAGAAAGAGAGCTCAACACATTCAATCAAAGCAATATAATCCTCATTTAAGTCCAGGGACTAAAAACCCCTGGCAATTCTTGGTGTTCTTACATTTAGTTCATCATCTTTACACTTCATCACAATCATTCATTTAGCATTGATGAACCCAATCAATTGATGTTTTTACCAAAGCTCTCATAAATAGCCATTAATTCTCAGCCTTATTTATTTGGTAAACAACAGATGTGAGTTAGATGAAATGAATTTTGAGATGGGATAACACCCAATGTGAACCTATGTGTTGAATTTTTGAAAGTAGAGTCCTACACGAGTTTATTTACTATTGTTGAGTATGATGATGTAGTAATCCACCATTTTTCTTGTGTGAGATAGGTTAAATGGCCCCTCCAAAGAAGTTTGAGGAACGTATGGTCAAGGGAGATAAGCTGGATGAGTTGACCAACGAGCTCACTCAAAAGGGATTAATGCCCTCGAGATGGGACAACTTAGACTACAAAGAAGATTGGTGTCGTTTTGCGTACCGATAGAATCTTGTGGCCGGGAGAGTGGAGAAAACCCGATGTCCCAGCGTCGAGTTCATGAAAGATATTGGAATCGAAGAGGAGATTAAGAGGATTTTCACGAAGAACAAGATGGAGGAATTTTATAAGCTACTCCTCACGGTGGAGACACACGCTGACTTGGTAGAGCAGTTCTTGGCCTCTGTGGAAAGTAGGGATGACAACTCGTTCAGATTCAACATTAGAAACGAGTGGCACACTTATGCTGTGGGAGCTATCAACCATGCACTCATGCTCCCAACCTTCAAGAAGCCAAACCGACAATCCAAATCGTTCGTGGCTAACGATTTTTGGAAATCACAGGAGGAATGACAGGAGATTACAAGGGGCAGAATGCACGAGCCTTAGCGATCCGAAACCTGGTGTTGCGATATTTGGAGAGGATTCTTGGAAACACCATCTATGCCCGATCAGAGACAGAAAATGTGACTTCTAAGTAGCTGTATGGAATATGATGTTTGCTTAATTCGAGGGACCACGATTTTGGGAGAGACTTCTTAGATCATCACTTGGAGGACCCTTTCCGACTAGGAGAGAAGAAGTCGAAAGTGAGAGGTGAGGGCCTAATTTCTGTTTTGGTAAGGAGTATTGGGTGTGAACCAGTCTTAGGGCCGCTTATTGGGAAGGATATAGATTTTGAGCAGATGTACAACACTATGATGTTCGAGCGGTGGATGGACTCTTACTGTATAAAGTTCAAGGAGAATGATTTGTTCCCTCTCCCCAATGAGCGACTAGTGATATTGAAGGGAAAGAAGAAGGAAAATATTGGGATGAACGGTGACAAGCATTTGAAGTTGATCAAGAAGTTCACTCAGGAGTTGGATGATAAGGGTCTGCGAGATATGAGGCCGAAGAAGAGGTCGAGAGGTGAGGGCACCAGTGGTGCTAGTTCGAGCAGGGCCAGAGATTTGGTTAAAGAGGAGGAAGAAGCGTACGAGGGGGGAGCTGATGAAGAAGAAGGAGCAGGAGAAAAAGCAGAACAAGAACCGCAAGAGATGGATTTCGAGTCGCCTGAAGCGCTAGCTACCGAGCTATGGTACCGTCTCACCTGCAATGGACGGGAATGGAGAACGAGATCCAGACTCTCCGTACGGATGTAACATATCTCCGTGAAGCTCAGGACCAGATGGATGCGAGATCAGCTAGGATGGATAACCAGTTCTCGGATATACACCGCTGGATGGAGACATTATTTGTTTCCCACATAGGAGCCGATCATCCGAACTACCGTCCTCCGCCACCTCCGGATGCTTGATCTTGGGGACTCTCTCGTATTTTTCTCTTTATTTTCTCTTTCTTGATGTTTGAGACTATTTTTTCCTTTTTATCTTTTATTGTGATTCGGGTATGTATTGAATACTAACTCTTTGAGTTGTGATTGTGATGAACTGTTTTGATGTGCTACATTATATTTCGTGCTTATTGACTCTCACCGCTTATTGATTGTTATCCTTGAGTGTGATTTTATGAGTTAGTGAGTTGTGAAGTTGAGTTGTAATTATATTGTGTGAGTGTAGGAGTTAGAGTTGATTTGAGAGGGAACTCGTATACTTACAAATTTTCCTTTTTGAATACTTGTGTGATAAAATTGAGAATTCACTAGGACTAACATGGATGTGAAAGCCGTGAGATTTGAGCCTATGATGAGATTAAATTCATTAAATTGATCTCATTGTTTGTGAGTGGATCGTCACCTTAGAGGATACTAGAACTTGTGGGTACTCTCGCTTCTTGATTGTGTCTACTTTGAAATGCCGAAAGTGATTTTAGGTCATCTTTGATTTGTTGAGTCACTTAGCCAAATTTTTCCCTACCAATGATATTTATCCTTTGTTAGCCCGTTTGAGCCTTAGCCTATTTTATTTGCTAGCACATTTGAACTTATCCAGATTCTTAAAACTCTTTTTGTCCTAATTTGAGTGGAGAATAGGAAAAGTTGTGAATGAGAAACGGATTGAATTGAGTTGAGAAGGAGAATTATTAATGCTTGAGTGAATTTGAGGAAAGGTGTAATGAAATTTTGAGTTGTGGGAAAGAACAATAATTTGAGAATGAGCAAAAGAAAATATGAGCTCATACATTGTGTGAAAAGAAAGGAAAAAGTGAAGTGATTGAAAAAAGTGAGAGAGTTAGAAGAAAAATTGAAGTGTTGAGAGTAGTGGAATTGAAAGTGTATTGCATGAAAATGATTGAAGTATTCTGTTCCTCGTCTCAAAGTACTGAAATTTGATTTTTTATTCTCCATTCACTTGAGTCACTTATCCTAAATAGTTACCCCACCCGTCCAAAGAGCCTTACATTACAACCTTGAGAAAGTCCTTTTTTATTCGGCATGGATCCTAGAGTATGGTCGAAGTTGAGAGTGCTTACAAGTCTATGGCTGCTGATATATGTGATTGATTGATTGAGTGAGTCTCTTAATATTGCTAAACACTTGTGAGGGAGTTAAACACTTCGTCGAGAGCACATCCATGTTTGATTTTGGTGATTCTTATTGTTTATGCATAAGTATGATGAAGGGGGTGAGTTTGTATGTGGGTGATCGATCTTTGAAGCTTGAACACTATTACTTGCATGATTTGATTCTATGATTCAATCATAATAATTTCACTTGACTTAATATTTCATTGCTTGAGGACAAACAATATGGTAAGTTTGGGGGGGTTTATTATGCGTGAAATTATTATAATTTGTAGCTCGTTTTGCCCGTGTTTTGAGTGAATTCGATGAGTATTTAAAGTCAATTGAGTACTATTTTTATAAACTGATGAATTTTCCTCTTTGATGCTCATAGATGGATAGAGGGCGAAGAATGGAGTTCGTAGGACTTTGAATCGACCCAAATGGATGCCCGGATGAGAAGATATCGAAGAAATACGAAAAATATTAGTTCGTGCAAGGAAAAGTGTCACTTGGCCCAAGGAGAGAGGTGCTCGAGCGCCTAGGCGCTCGAGCAGAGGAGAGTTGAGCGTTTAAAAGGTTCTGGAAGTCTGGGCACTCGACCAAGCAGTGGTCGAGCGCATAGTGCTCGACCACATGCACTATTCGACCACCTTTAGGTCGAGCGCCTAGCGCTCGACCAGTTAGAGCTCGAGCGCCCTGTTGGTGCTGTAAGTTTGGACCACTCGACCACCTTCAGGTCGAGCGCCTAGTGCTTGACCAACACTCAAGCTCGCGCATTTCGGCCTTTTTCACCCGTTTTAGGCCCGTTGCTTATAAATACCCGATCCCAAACTCGTTTTTAGACACCCTTTGATCATTATTCATATTTTTACGTACTTGGAGCAAGGAGAGAGATTGGAAGAGTTTCATACTTTGTAATCAAGATTTTGATTTACGAATTCATAGTTTAGTTATTTCTTTCGAACTATTTAGATTAATTCTTTCTTTCTTTGTTCTTTGCAATTATAAACCCTAGCTTTTGAGATTATAAGAGATTGATTTTGAGACTTTGATTCATTTTTTATTTATGTTCTTTAATTTCGTTGTTAATTCAAATATGTTTATGTTTATCATCGTTATTGGTATCGTTGTTTCAATCACCATGTTAGGCTAGAACTCTTGCATGCTTAGGATAGGATGAACTCGTAGAAGTAGGATGTTGGTACATAATTAGGATAATTCATGATGTTTAGTGTTAGTTCTCTTAATTAATTGAATTCTTAAAATAAACCTAGAATTATCTTGGAATTGAGTACGAAAATTGTTAGAAAGAAGACGATCTTATCACTCTTTAATAACGATTAGGTTAACAAAAGGGTTTTAGAAGGAGTTTATCATCTACCGGTTTATCTAGGGAGGACGACCGCATCACCTTAGTTAAATTAGGATCTCATTAATTAAGCACAATCCATATAACTTGGTTAGTGGATTTGTGAAGTAGGTTGATATGACGAAGTATTAGGGTTAATTCTTGAGCTTTTAGTCCTTCAATCTTGTGCTAGATTAGGGAAGTTGATTGCCTAGTTTTAGTACACTTAGGATTATTACTTGCACATCATGATTATATTAGTTATTATACTAACTCCGTTAGTATACGTAGGAATTCCTATCCTGGGCATCACCATCTCATATCTTATTAAAACCTTAGTTATTCGTTTAATCTCATTACTTGCATTAAGAGTAGTATAATATAAAGTAGTTTAACAGAATTCTTAAACCCGAACATACTCTCATATTAACTACGACGCGTAGATCTTCAGAGCTCTATTCACATACATACCTTTCCATGGGTACGATATACTTGATCCTTATACTTGTTAATACTACTGTGATCCCATACTCTTGTGGGGTAACTATTAGTATAACTAGTATTTTGCGTTCAAGTCACCTGTCAGGGGTATCATTAGTCTGAGTTCAAGAAAATTTAAAATAATTTTCTTGAACTCAGACTAATGATACCCCTGATGAGATTAATAATACTCCCAATAAGATTAATTATATTTTAAAATTGTTTCATGATAAGCTTATCATGAACTATTTTCATGATATACTTTGCCATAAACCTATGTGTAGTTTGTTAAATTTAAAAATAGTTTCTAAAATATATTTATCATAAGTTTAGAATTCAATTATGTTTAATATATCTATATTTAAATTTTAAATATACAAAAATATGTGTAGATTTATTTGTAATACTTTGAACAAATACTTGATGGACTTATTTCGATTACATCACTCGATATATATATGTCTTTGATATCTCTTCAAACAAAATTTGACTGTAAGGTACAACAAAACCATTGTCCAAAGCTCGTAGCACCGTATTTTAAGCTCATACTGTCATTAATTCACCCTGTACCACACCTTATATGCTTGTACCCTCCTTTATTAAATTATGTTTATATTATCTTATATTAAGCTTGTACCATAATTTAACACATACCACCATTAATTCACCTCGTACCCACTTTATTCAAGCCCATGTCACTATATATTTAGTATTTACCACAATAAATTCAAACCGTACACAACTTTATTTAAACATGCAGAATCAAATATATAGTTTGTAACAAAATTAATTAATCCCGTATCACACTTTATTTAAGTTCGTACCACCAATTATTCACCCCATACCACACTTTATTAAACTCTTATTAAATTTGTACCACAATTAGTTCACCTCATACCATAATTAATTAACATCGTACCATAATTTAATTAAGCGTGTACATCCATTAGTTCACCTCGCACCACACTTTATTATATTTGCACCACCATATTTTAAGTCCATACCACCTAAAAGATCGTATAACTTTTGTTTTTAGCTCCACACCATTATGTTAAAGACAATATAATCATATTTTTTAGTCTCGTACCACCATGTTAAATCTTGTATAATCATATTTTAAAACATGTATCACCTTATATTCAAAATTCTAAAATACATCCACTCATCATACACCCACACCTAAATATCTACAAATGACACCACAAAAATGATGAATATACTCATTTAAAAAAATTAGTGGATTTAATAAAAAGATGGATGTAAATATATGTGTTGTCAAATATAGGAAGAATACACTTTTTTGTCCTTAAATTTGGTTGACTTTGGTTTTCGTCCTGTTAACTTTAAAATTTTGGATTTCGTCATATAACTTACAAAAAAATTGTGTTTTTTATCCTATTATCTGGTACACCATAATAATACTATAAATCTCATAATCATTCTTCACGGTGAATAAGATATTCATCTTATGTAACGATTAAAAAAATCGTATATGGTATCAGATAAATAAAATACCATTAAACTTTAGGTTTCTCCCTATCTCCAATTGTGTGTTTCATCCACTTTGCACATAACTCACTGGTCCCTTACAGACCTCACAATAGAAATGGCCTCCGCTTCCTCTACATCTGATTCAGTTCCTCGAGCTACTCTCCAATGATTAAAATTAATAAAATTGTATACATTCATTTCTAACAAAAAATTATACAAAATAAAATAAATAGTAGGTATAAGTAGACTTCATGACGAAATTTTTATTGTAAATGTGTTGATTCAAAATAATTTAAGAATTTATTAGAAAATTCGTTATTACAACTTGTAAGAGAACAGTCTTCAAAGCTAAATGATAAAAAAGTTAATGTCACGTGTATTGGAAAAACTAATTTTGGGCAAATAATTATCAAGTCAACTTTCGTATTTTTTAATACAACTGATAAGTACATTAATGATGTGGTGTTGTAATAGTTGATACATTAATTATAATACTATTTTTCATAACAAATTTTATACACCTTGAAATTTTAATATTATTATAAAATTTATTTTGTTATGGTATTTATAACAGTTTAGAAATTAATAGGAGAGACTAACGTTAACATCAATTCCATAATTTTATATGGAATACTTTCTTAATACCTTATAGAAAATATATAATATTTATTTATTATAATAGTGAATATATAAAGTATACGTATAATGAGATTAATATATATATATATATATATATATATATATATATAATTATTTCAAATATTTTTATAGAATTGTAAATATTTCAATATAATGTACATATGTAAAATTTTTATTTAACATTAATTATAATAACATTCAAAATATACAGCTTACATGCGATATTTAAGAAAATTTAACCACGTGAATTTTGTGAGTATTTAATATTTAAGTGTGAAATTTAAGATTACAATTAAATTTTTATTAAATGGATAAAAATTACATGTGAAACTATATATGAATAATTAGGCACACGATTCAAACTACATACGATTTGAATGCAATTTTTCTGACATTTCGTTATTATAATAAGGAGCATAAAAAATGACATAATAGTCACAATTTATTCCCCAACCAAATTATGGATCCGATTACAAATATACATATGAATGAGCCATAATACAAATAGAAATGATAAAAGTTAAACTAAAACATCTTAGTCCATTTAAATAATCGTACAAATGATCTTAAAGTTGAAGTTTGAAAGACGACGTACAAACAATATTCGAAACAAAATCTTCAACGAATATAAACCTACAAACAGAGAGAAAAGAAAAGAAAAAACATCTATAGAATACTATAGATATGAAAGTAAAACCTGCAAATAAAAAATACTGCAATTAGTTGGATCATCAGATATAAATATCATAAGAAAAAAAGAAAGAGACGTGAGCATTGGAAGAAAAAAATACGATTAAATCAGAATATCATCTGATAATCACTAATTCAAACTTAAAAAGAATGAACACAACATGAAAAACCTAGACCAATATTGTAGATCACAATCGTTTGGTGAAAATAAGCAATGAAGTAGAGAGTATAAATAGGTAGAAAAAATTAAATGGTAAACTATACCAAAAAAAACTGTTCCTAATTTGTAGTTAAACATTCAATTGTCATCATGATGGATAAATGAATTCAATGGATGTGAATGAATTAATTGATAAAACATAACATATATATGAGAAGAAATAAGAAAATTAGAATTTAGAAATAGAGTGATTTGAATGGTTGAAAGAAGAAGTAGAATTCATATGAACTTGACACATAAGTATGTATATACTTGCTCTTTAGTAGTATTATAGATTTAAAAAAATCTTAGTCAAACATGTCTTAAATTGTTTTCAGTCTCTTTAATTAATGGTTATATATGCAATTATTAGGAAATTCTAAGCATTTGAAAAACTCTTGTCATCTCCATGTTGAACCTTCAATTTTTAGTATCACGTTTTATCCTCTACGGTGTTAAGTATCTTGTTTCACTCTAGTGTTTCATGTTATTAAAAATCATTAAACAACGATATATATATATATATATATATATATATATATATATGAGTAGTTCTAGGGTGTATCCAAATGCATAGTATGCACTTGAATTTTTCACCCAATTTAAAATTAATTTTGACCAATTAAAATCCAACAAAAATTCGCGGGTCAGCCCAACCCGACCAAAACTCGCGGGTCAGACTAACCCGTAACAAATTTCACCGGATCTCCCAAGGCCCGCGAAGGATGGTGATGAACGCACCCGATTTCAGGGCACACGTAGACACACTTTCTCACCACTTCGTTGGGGTTTCTTTGGCGCAGCTTCCACGACATGTTATGGCCTCGCACACAAATCTGTTAGTCGCCATTAACGTTTGCGGCGACAAAGCAATCATTTGTGCATCCGGATCTTGCAATATAAGGACAGAATATTCAATGTATTTGTTTACAACAACAATGGTATCACCACTAACAAATGTTGTGGTACCAATTTCTTATTTAGAATGTGGCCCTTAATAAATAATTGTAATCATAAGTTTTCATTAGAGAATTTTTTTTTTTCAATCAAGAAATTAACAAGGATAACATATTGAAGGTTATCATCGGAGGAATGTTATGGTATTAATTTCATAAAATGAAAAAAAAAAAACAGTAATTTATTTTTCTATATATATACCGGGTGTTCCAGGAAGGTTCCGCCTTCTCCTTGTTGGGGGAGCTGTTTCGGAAGGGTGATCAAAATTTATCTCCGATGATGATTTCTCAATTTCCGCCATAGATTCTTTTCAACTGAAATTCGGTATAATTAAGCAGCGACTCAGAACTTACCTTACCGGTTCAACTCGCCAAACAATGGCGCTTTCTATTTGCTTATAAGTAGAGAGAGAAGGAGACATTTTGATGTGAATTAGCTATGTGCTTAAATAATTGGCGAGAAGAAAGAGAGGCATGTGAAAACTGTAGTGAGGAGAGTTTACTTATAAATTTGGGGAAGTGATTTCAAAGAACGGTGTTTGAGGCTAGCAGACTTTAAAGAATCTAAAAAAAATTAAAATTAAGTAAAGATGATGTAATGTAAATGTATCTTGATGATTATATCTTGGGGTATTGTTTATTATAATTTGAGGTATTGGTGATTATATCTTGGGGTATTGATTATTACAACTTGGGGGTATTGGTGATTATATCTTGGGGTATTGGTTATTACAACTTGGGGTATTGGTGATTATATCTTGGGGTATTGATGATTATATCTTGGGGTATTGATTATTACAACTTGGGGTATTGGTGATTATATCTTGGGGTATTGGTTATTACAACGTTGGATATTGGTGATTATAGCTTGGGGTATTGGTGATTATAACTTGGAGTATTGGTGGTATAACTTTGGGTATTGGTGATTATAACTTCGAGTATTGGTGATATAACTTCGTGTATTGGTGATATAACTTCGAGTATTGGTACGAAGCACGCTCAACCATTTGCGACCTGGTTTATTGTCAGACCCGCGAATTTTGGTCGGGTTGGGCCTGACCCACGAGTTTTTGTTGGATCTTAATTGGTCAAAATTAATTTTAAATTAGAATCAAAATTTCAAGTGCATGCTATGCACTTGGATGCACCCTAGAATTTGTGTATATATAAATATATATAGAGTTAATTGAACCAAATGGTGGATTTCAATCTGCCCGACAATGATGCTTAATTATGTTTTGTCATCCGAACCAATCTAAACATATTATTACAATTAATTATTCATTGTCGAGTAAGTGAAACATTATTTTCGGACAATAAAAAATTTATACGTAGGTTCAAATTGCAACCAAATGTTAAGTTGAAGCTTTGTTTGCAAAGATTCAAAAGTTTAGATTAGATTGCAATTTGCAAAAATGTTGTGATTTTATTTGCAATTAACCCTATATATATAGAGTATGTCTTGTATAAGACCGTCTCATGACATTAGACTATGAAAATTGGTGTAACTAGGACATTGACTCATTAACACTTTGGTAGGGATATGTGTTAATTTGTGTTGTCTCATGCCATGAGACGATCTCATACAAGCTTTTTCCATATATATATATATATATATATATATAGACAAAGTATAGAGTGAAATTGGTTCATACATGAATCATTGAAGAGTATGATTACTTTCACTAAAAAATATTAGTTATTTTCAATGAAGAATATTATTTGTTTACACTGAAGAGTTTTAGAGGGGGTGTATTGGTTATAGAGTCCGTATGATTTTTTTAGACTTTTAAAGTTTGGGGGTATTCAATCTGAATTTTCAAAAGTCTTTAAAAATCCTGATGTATTCAATACGGATCTTAAAAAGTCATAAAAAAATCTTTAGGTATTCAACAGTCTATGGATTTTAATACTCCATGGAATTTCTTTGATTCTCTTCCAAAATATAAATAGATTTCCAAAATCTCTTCTAATAACCATAGATTTCTTCGGATTTTATAAGTCTTAAAAAATCTTTAGGTATTCAACAGTTTATGGACTTTCTTTGATTATTTTCCATTAGGATGTCCGGGGCGGGGGCGGGGGGTCATTCCCCATCCCCGTCCCCGCGAAATAAATGGGGAAATTTTTCCTCCCATCCCCCGGCGAGATTCCCGTTCCCCGCCTAATTATTTTTTTATCTCATTTTTAAAATATAAAAATATATAAAATAATGTTTAAATTAAAAAATTTAATCATACACAACAATTACTTTAAGTTGGTGTTAAAAAAACTAATTTAAACAATTTGAAGAACCTCTAATTCTAATATTTTTAATTAACATATATACTAAAGTGAAAATTATATAATTTGGAACTAATAATACTCCCTTCGTCCCGCTATTCTGTTCCCGTTTTGCCATTTTGGTCCGTCCCACTATTATGTTCCCATACCTTATTTGAAAATCAACTAATAATATTATATTCATCTTCTTTATTCACATCCACCCATTTTAACCACATTACACTTTATTCTCTTCTCTCTCCATCACATCACATGTACTATATCTATATTTTAATATCCACCTTAAATATTGTGCCCAAAAATAGGGGGAACAGAATAGTGGGACGGAGGGAGTATAATATTAAATAAAATATAAATGTAATTTTTAATAAATAGTTAATTGAGTAGGAAACCATGAAATATCTATTTGTAATTTACTTTAAAATTATATATATATATTATATTAAAAATAATGCGGCTCCCCGCGGGGAACGAGTCGGGGATCCTCCGTGGCTGGGAATACTATCCCAATCTCCGCTTACGGGGAAAAAAAAATTTCCCGTCCCCGTTTGCTTTGGGGATTCCCCTCCCTCTTTCGGGGAGAATCCCCATGGGGATCGGGATTCCCCGCCCCCTTACGGGGCGAATCCCCACGGGGATCGGGATTTCCCGCCCCACTGCCAAGTTTACTCTTCAAAAAATAGAAATAAATTTTACTCTTCAAAATATTTTCTAACAACCAGAGACTTTTAATGAGGGCGAGGTATAACGGTAATGTAAATGAAGATGAGAATAATAATATTTTTTTTAACTAACGTGTTTTTTTTTTCTAAACAGTTTGGATAACTTTTTTTTTAATATACGAGTGTGTTCCATATATATTTGCATCAATGGTTCCAGCGCCGGAGTCTATGGAAATCCATGTAAATCAATAAAAAAAGTGTATACCACAATCCTGTAAAGTCTATGAAAATCCAAGTAAATCAACAAAAAAAGTCAGTCAAACTTTGCATGGAGTCTATAGATTTTCTAAATTCAAAGACTTTTTAAAGTCCAAAAAAATCCAATAAAATCCCAATTGAATACATTTCAGTGAAAACAAACTAAAACTCTTCAATGAAAATAACTAGTACCCTTCAGTGAAAACAACTAATACCCTTCAATGATTCATGCATGAACCAATTTCACTCTATACATACTCATATATATATATATACACACAATGTAAGTAACATGATAACATCAGCTATATACTTTCTGCCTTAACATTGCTGAAAATGGAACACAGAGAATAATACATTTTGAATAGAGAATCTGATGTGATATTTTCGGAATCAGAAGCAGAAAATAGAATTTCGAACCCTGAAAATACGTCAAGTTCATGTAGGAATTTGCACTGATATTCTTTTCTGGTGGCCTCTTTTTCAGACACAAAATGGGGTGGGGGATTCGAACCTAAACCTTGCCTCATAGTCTATTGGCGTAATCCTAATCCTGGTGCATATGCCAAAAGAATTTATAAAGTAGCAACTGTTTTTTTAAGTATCATTTAATTTGCATCAATTTTGATTTTAGTATGCTAATTTGTCCTTTTGAGTTTACCAAATTCCACCTTTTCATCTTTTTAGCCGCTTAAAAGGACAAAATAATAAGTTTTGTTCACCTATTTTGGCCCGGTAAAGAGACAGAAAAGTTGAATTTGATAAGCTTAAGGGACTATGTTCTAAGTCGAACAAGTTAGTGGCCTAAAATAAAAATTGGTGAAAGTTAAAGGGACAAAAAGAAAACGTGTACCCGAAAAATGATATACCATCTCCAAAATCTATAGCGTCATCCCATCACCCCACTTATCCTTCATACAATAATAGCACAACAGAATTTATACTCTTATACCCAATCTACTGGACCCACACTTTCAGCCTTTCTCAACTAGAAACGCAAATCAATATTATAGTATTACAATTTTAGTACAACCAAAACTGGGTCAGGTGATTTCATCCCGCAGCGAAAAGCATCTAAATATAACGTGGAACTAAATGGAATTAGCAGCATATTCGCCTTAAAAGATGATACATCACACATGATTCAAATATGGAAACAATCATGGTGGAAGCATAGTAAGATAGAAGGAATATGAGGTGAAACGAGACGTGGTAACGAAACAGGTTACTCTGTGGAAGCTGGTTCCATTTTCTGTACAGTAGGGGCCGTCACTTCCACCATAGCGGAATTTGGGTCTTGATATCTTTCACGTATTTCTCTGTATTCTTGACATATGGCACATAAATGGCAGAAGAAATGTGTGATAAAATCTCCACATGGTGCTTCCTGCATCAAGAATCCACACGGAAGATGGCGAGAATCAAAAGCTTCTTCTCTGATACTGTGTTCATTATATATGCTGCCAAAATAGATCAACTAGATCTAGAATTCACCTAAATAAAGTAGTGCTTGATTTTAAAGGGCCCGACTATCCACACACGAGTCTTTGCTCAATACACCAAATGTACAACATTTTTTAGCACCATGTAACATCACATACAGCTGTAAATGGGTGTATTGAGCAAATACCCGTGTGTCAATGGCCGTGCCCTTTTTAAAAGCCAGTCAGGGTTAATGATCTCACAAATGGAGTGAGGATCCAGTCTCCATAATTTATTTCAGGGGCAATGCAATCGCAACTCAAAAATTAAAAATTATAACATTTTTGCATAAGATTGCAGACAATAGGTATTCATGTATTTCCTTACATGAACATCGCCGATATAACAAACATATTGACAAAGTTAACTATTAAGCATGCTTATAAATAAAACAAATTTTGGTGCCTTTTTCTTGGTCCAAGCGTGTGAACAATACTACCATAAGAACATGAAAGAAAGAATAAGTGAAAAAATATACCTGCAAATTGTAGTTTGACCTTAATGTCCTTCTGTAACCACAAGCATAGCATGCAACAAAGCACCCAGGTAAACCCAACATAACTCCATCGGTAAACACGCAGCAAAGAGAATTAACAAGACTGAACAGCATAAAGTGCATCATACATGATCCCATCAGAGTTCCAGACCCCAAAGCCTCTGCATTTTTCGCAAAAAGATAGCAAGGGCAAAAAAGTCCAACGCAACCTGAGTAGAAAAGGATGTCAGTTATGAGGACATTAAATACATAATAGTCATCAGCACCTACTTAATTAAAGTAGATTTTCTAAGGAAGATAAAACTCAACGACTCACCAATTTGAATGTATCACAAAGCATTCAGATCATAACTGACCTTTCATGAACAGCATATGGGGCGAAATCATAGCCATGCATACTTAAAATAATGAGCAAGCTAAGTTATAAAGGAACAATGATTTTTTTAAATGTAAAAGCACCTTGATTTAGCACAATTTGAATTGATCAATACCTGATCTAAACATTGAAAAAAGTAAGTCATACATAAAAACACAAATTGACATATTAAAACCATTTCCCGACCAGAGAATATAATTCAGTTTCCTTCATAGAACTGCATGCGAACCTTAAAACATTATGTCAGTATTTACCAACGCAAAAGTCAATCTTTTATGAGACAAGTCAATGAACACTGCAACATTTTTCAGTCTTCGCTGCACATAGATTAACTTTTTTATTTTTAAAGTTTTAAGACATGATTTCCTACAGAATGGAGTAAAAACATGGGATGCTTGCCGTACGTGTTCTAGCACTATACAATTAAGCACCTTTCATTCACTTTTTTTGCTTCTGATAAATCAAGATCACAAGGCAGAAAGTAGCATACAGCTCTGCATATCATCGAAACAAGCACAGATTCCCGACGACCACTGTCCCGTGCCACTCTGGATGTGCTGCAGTGCAGGAGTGGCTTCTGTAGGGGGCTCTGAATCTGCGTCTACATCTGACTGTCCTATGGGGATATAAGGTGGTGGCACATATGATTTTTTGCCCACCATAATCCTCAGACAAAAGAATTAACAGCTATGTCCTGTTCTTGAGCTTCAGCAGCAATCTGCAACGATCATTGAAAAAAGAGTCAAATGAAAAACCAATTTCCTTTATCAAATTATACATAAGAACTGCATTCTTGATCCTAATAACAATGATGGGTATTACTCTTATTTATGGCCATGATCCTTTCCAATAACATATATTTTCTGCAACTTATGATCGCTAACACTTTTACAACAACGCTTCATAAGAAAACACTTTTACAGCAAAAAAGACCACTAGGAATTCACAGCATTATTGCCAAATTTTGCACACAGGGAAAGCATTAGAAAATTAGCACATTGAACGATATCATTTGTGGGTTTCGTGTGTGAATGCAAACAAACCAATTCATCCCAATAAGGCTAAACTTGTCTCTTTAGAAAAACAATTCATACTTCAATCACGTTTAAATATACAAATATTATCATCTCACACCATTGCAATTCAAAACCATATTTATACTTATGGCCCACATAGTAGAAATATCCACTTAATCAAGTTTCTAGTTGGATTATGTATTCAGATCAGCTAGCCCAATTCATAACTGATAAATTATATGATGCACGAAAAAGAAATTGAAACCAAAGGGCCAAGAAAAAAGAAAAAATATGCACGCTACTTTCCACAAACAGACACAATATCCCTAAATCGCCATTCCAACACAAAACCAGGCGCAAGAATTAAAACTACGAGTGGCATTCAAGATCAATTTTCGAAATTCAAATAGTATGCAACTGAATATACCAACCTATCTCCAAAACAGTGTACCATGCAGTTAATAACGTCTAAAAGACGACGATTCTTGAATCAAAAAAAATGAAAATAACTAGAACTTGAGAAATGCGCACCGACCTGAGCGCGAACTGGAGAGCAATTTGTCGAGAAAGTGGGGAACTTTCTAATCTGGGGAAGCAATTTTCTTTTGATGCAATTTGGGGAAAACAATTTTAATTTTAAATCCGAGTTTTAACTAGAAATCGTTTTGTTTAAGAACGGAGCAAAAGCGTAACAGATTAACACAAGAGTCGCGTGTAACCGAATCAAGGAAATTTCAATCTCTGATAACGCTTTCTATTTACAATTTAGGAGACTTCGATTCTTTCCAGTTTTTCAATCGCTTGTAACCGATTTTTTTATGATAGAAACTCGCAATACTCAATGTTATTAAAATATGACTATGTATTAATTTTTTATTTTTTTTACAAGAGACTATGTATTTAGAGGGCCGTATTGGTTATAGAGTCTAGGATTTTTTTAAACTTTTAAAGTTTGGGGTATTTAATTTGAATTTCAAAAAGTGTTTTAAACTCCTGAAATATTCAATACGGATTTTAAAATTTTTTAAAAGTTCTTTAGGTATTCACTCTATGGATTTTAAGATTCCATGTATTTTCTTTGATTCTCTTCCAAAATATAAATATATTTTATTCTCCAAAATCTCTTCTAATAATCAAACATTTCTAGGATTTTAAAAAGTCTTAAAAATTTTTTAGATATTCAATAGTTTATGAACTTTCTTTGATTCTCTTCCATTGGGATGTCAACGGGACGGTGGGGGGACGGGGGGTCACTCTCCATCCCCATCCCCGTCCCCGCGAAATATATGGGGAAATTTTTTCCCCATCCCGCCTCGCCGGGGATCCCCGTCTCCCCGCCTAATTATTTTTTTTATCTCATTTTTAAAATATAAGAAAAAAAATTTAATTAAAAAATTTAATCATACACAACAATTACTTTAACTTGGTGTTAAAAAAAAAAACTAATTTAAACAATTTGAAGAAACTCCAATTCTAATATTTTTAATTAACATATATACAAAAGTGAAAATTATATAATTTGGAACTAATAACATAATATTAAATAAAATATAGATGTAAATTTTAATAAATAGTTAATTAAGTATGAAATTAGGAAATATTTATTTATAATTTACTTTTAAATTTAAATTATATATATAAATATATTAATTATGTAAAAAATAGTGCGGCTCCCCGCGGTGAACGAGACGGGATCCGCTGGGGCTGGGAATACTATCCCGGTCCCCGCCTACGGGGCAAAAAAATTCTCCGTCCCCGTTTGCTTCGTGGATCGGGATTTCCCGCCCCGCTGCCAAGTCTCCTCTTCAAAAAATATAAATAAATTTCACTCTCCATAATCTCTTCTAACAACTAGAGACTTCTAATAAGGGCGAGATATAACTGTGATGAAAATGAAGATGAGAATAATAATGTATTTTTTTAACTAGCATAATTTTGTTTTTTTTTTTCTAAACAATTTTGATAATTTTTTTTTTATATACAAGTGTGTTCCATATATATTTGTATCAATGGTTCCAGCGCCGGAGTCTATGGAAATCCATGTAAATCAATAAAAAAAAAGTGTATTCCACAATCTTGTAAAGTCTATGAAAATCCAAGTAAATCAATAAAAAAAGTCAGTCAAACTCTACATGGAGTCTATAAATTTTTTAAATTCATAGACTTTTTAAAGTCCAAAAAAATCCAATAGTATCTCAATTGAATAATGAATATACCCCTCTAATTTTGATGAATCTAAATTCGATAATTTCCTTTAAAAAAAATGGACAAAATATAGAGTGAAAATAATTCATACATGAACCATTGGAAGATATTAATTATTTTTATTAAAGAGTATTATTTATTATCAATAAAAAATATTAGTTGTTTATTGAAAACAAACTAAGACTCTTTAGTGAAAACAATTAATATTCTTTAATAAAAACAACCAATATTAATCTTTAGTGAAAATAACTACTCCCTCTGTACCAGAACACATTGCACAGTTTACTATTTACACTACCTCAAAGGTCTCTAAATTACACCTCATTCCACTAATAATTATACAATAAAACATCATCTTTTTGTTTTATGCACTTACAGTGAACATACATTCCCACAAAAAAATATTTTATCAATTTACATACTACAAGTCAACTAACATTCATTTTCATTTTAAAAAGTCAACTGTGCAATGTGTTTTAGGACGGAGGAAGTAGTAATTTATATATGAACCAATTTCACTATAATAATACTCTTAAAAATAGATCGGTAATTTAAACGCTTAAGGTATACAAGAGATTTTATTAGGATCTTGAACATGTTTACAATAGAGATATTAAATGTGCTAATCTTAACCCTTTAAGGTCAGCCCTACAGAGCTACATGCTAAGTTATTTTGGGTCTTAGCGGTTCACTTTTAACAGGGTGTAAACAGAGAGACGAAAGAAGTATTAATTAAAGGGTACAAAAAGTATGAATTGTTTAGCTAAAGAGTATTAGTTGTTCACACTAAATGACATTAGTTGTTTACACAATAAGATATTGCAAAATAATTTATATCTTATTATAATATATTCCCAAACTTCTCCAAGGTGATGTGTCAACACCACCTTATTCTAAGGATGAGGTGGCATGTCTCAAATCTCTTCATTTCAAAATACTGCTCTCTCATTAAAAGTTGATTTAAGTTTTGATCTCAACCATTCATTCTATGATTAAATCTACACCATTGATTATTTACTCATCAAATTCAGAAATTATCGGATTGAATATGTCTTTCATCTCTAAGCCACCAACCCTAACCCCCAATTTTCGTTGTTTCTCCTCTCAGCCCTGTCGCATCTCGATCGATGGCGTCGCCGCCGCCTCGCCATCGCCGTTGCATCTCTCGATCGTTGCCCGCATCGTCTCTCAATCGTTGACGCTGCCACTAGCTTGCACGCGACCGCGCCACCTCTCACGGCGTTGCCTCTCGAACGCTGCCGCCGCCGCGTCTCTCTCTGTCACTGCCGCCGCCGCCTCTTTATCGGTCTCTGCCTCCACCGCCTCTTTCTCGATCGCTAAACCCCCGCCCCTTTCTCGATCGCTACCGCTGCCGAATCCGCGTGAAGAAAAGTATTTTTTTCTCCTATTATTTGTCAAGATGGATTATTATTTTGATTGATTCTCTTTTCTTTTTGCAGATGACAGGTTAATACCATTCAAGGCCAGTAGAGAAGGGTTCACTTTTCTTTTTTTTCATGAGTTCCCGTTCGAATCAATTTTTTAGGATTTGGTCCTGGAGATTAGATGCCCACGGAGAGGCTTCATACGAACAATGAGATTTTCTTGATTTCTCTCTTCTTTTTTTTACTGGATAAAATGGAGATGATTAATAATGAATAGAATATTGCTTCCATTTGTACTGCTATAAAGGCTAATTTGTTTGCTTCAATTTCAATTTATTTGCTTTTCTTCATAAACGCAGAAGAAAATGGAAAATAGGAAGGAGAGGCCAAATGTGAATGGAATTCTCTTCAATTTTCCAATTGAATGCTTTCAAGGTGTTTGATAATTTGCCTGTGTGGATTCTTTTGTGTACAGCGGTTCCGCATAATCTCTTGGCTCTTCCATCAAATTACTCCCGCCGCCTCGATTTTCTATGTCGATTTTTCCGTCTCCAACCACATTGAATCACGGTCGCCTCACAGATCTCCCACCGCCGTCTCGCAGATCTCTCCCCACCACATCAAACTACAGTGGCCTCGAAGCGCATCGAATAATCACCGACTCGACTTTTTTTATAGGTAACAAATTCGATTTTGTCCCTAATATTCAAGAAGTTATTGAGCAATTCCATGAGTTCCACTTCGAATCAAAACAGATTGTGCTATGGAAATGGATTCGGGCTGGGACGAGGGTTTTAATTTTATCGCAAAACTAGAGATATATTGTTATTGTTACAGGTCTATTCGAATTGATATTTGTATACCTATGTTTCAATTTGTTGGACAAAAAATCAGGTTGCATATATGAAATATATGTGCCTAAGTTTGTGGGTCTAATTTCTGGAATTAGGCCGCCTATACATATTTATATATATATGCGTCATCTGTATATATACAGTGTATGCATATAGTTGTTTTTTTATAAAGCATAAGGTTTGTTGATGTATATGGATTTGAATTACTCCAATTCCATTCTCCTGTTTTGCATATTTTAATCGGTTCTTGATTTGCTATTGATTTTCTGTTTGGATATTTTAAATTAGGATTTGGGTTATTGATATTGAGATTTTTTAGATGTTATTGGAATTCTGAGATGGCCTGTGACTTTATGGGTTTTCTTTCATTTGGCTCGAGTAGTACACTACTTAAAGATAGGGTATCTCCTAAAAAATAATTCTCAAAACATGTCAAATTAGTATGATGATTTGACTTTCTATAGTAAAAAATGACCAATGATTCTTGAGTTTGTTTGAGATATTTGTGTGTTGTGTACATTGTCTCACCTATCTTGGGGGAGAATCATTCAATCTGCTATCCATTATGATGATTCGACTTTCTATAGTAAATGTTGGTCCCGTTTTCTTTCACATATAAGGACACTATGAGAATTTAGGAGAAATTTTTGTTTTAACAATGATGTATGCTAATGTATGACAATAATGAACACAACAATGTAAAGTGGTTCGGAGGCTCAAGCTCCTACATCCACTGCCTGATTTAACAGGAAATCCACTACCCGGGATTCTTGTTTTTAACGTGCCAAGGTGCACGGGTACACTGGACTCACGCCACTCCCTGGGCTGCCTCTCGAACTGGCCTCACATCCCTCTTCACTCAGGGACTGCCTCTCCTCACCTCACTTCAACACCTAACACTCAACTGGAAAGGGTTTAGTTTGGTTTGGTTCTTCTCCAACTAGGTGAGGTTTTCCCTTACATGGTTTTAGCCTCTGAGCTAAGGTTGGGAAAACCTCTCTAAGCTTAGGATGTATATGATAGGCTCGAGTATACAAACTGGAACACTCAAATATGACTATGAAGAACTCAGGTCAGTGTTCTTGATGGAGATGGTGCACCCTTATGACTCCCTCATGACTTGCACCACTCTCGCACCACCAGCTCTCTTATTCGTGCTTGCACACTTACAAATGAAGCTTGAGTTTGTATTTATAGTGTGGATTTGAATGTTACCGTTGGAGAAAGTAACATTCAAATCCAGACTATCTCTGGAGTGAAATCCTCCTTTTCAGTAAAGTATGGCCTTGTCAGCTTTTGTCAGATTTGCTGTCTTGACTTGATTGGTCCACGTGGACTGAGTCCAACGGCTCTTTTCTTCAGGGTACTTGATCAGGGTAGTCCTGACTTCAGGCGGCTTGTCTTCAGCTGACTTGTAATCCTCTCAGGATACCTTTCTTCAGTAGACTTGAAGTCCTCTTAGGAACCATCATTGGACTTTAAGTCTTCTCAGTGGACTTCCTTCAGTAGACTTGAAGTCCACTCAGGGGAGTTGACATAAGGCTATTTGTCAAGCTTCCCAACCTCAGTAGCCTGACTCCTTCAGGTCCTACTAGGCCTAGCACTGATCCTCTTGATCAGGCTCTTCACTGAGTAGTCCACTGACCAGCTTAGAAAGTCAGGTTTATACTCAGTGGGACTTCCTTCAGGCTTCTCTTCAGGTTCAGGTCTTCTGACATGGCTTCAGACTGTTCTCCTTGTGATGTCATCTTGACTTCCTCAGGCTCTGTCAGTGAGTTCTCCCTCACTAAGTTCCCCCTCAGTAGAGTTCTTCCCTCAGCTGAGTTCCTCTCAGCAGAGTTCCCCCTCACTGAGTTCCCCCCCTCAGATGAGTTCTTCCTCCACTGATAACCTGTTCTCCTGAGAAACAACCTAGCCTGACCTGAAACTAAAAGATACTATCCTGACTGCTTTCAAACCTATTACATGTTGTTTTGGAAAATCATCAAAACTAAAATATCCCAACAATTTCCCCCTTTTTGATGATTCCAAAACTTCTAACAAAAAGATTTTCTATTACAAGAATGAGGTCAGAGCACATGTAATAGTTTGAAACATGCAGAAATTCCCATAGTTTTAAAACATTTAAGATCTGCTCGGTTGACCAATTTTCTTAACAAAACTAGATCAGTGGTCATGTGAACAACCCGCTCTGATACCAATTGTTGGTCCCGTTTTCTTTCACATATAAGGACACTATGAGAATTTAGGAGAAATTTTTGTTTTAACAATGATGTATGCTAATGTATGACAATAATGAACACAACAATGTAAAGTGGTTCGGAGGCTCAAGCTCCTACATCCACTGCCTGATTTAACAGGAAATCCACTACCCGGGATTCTTGTTTTTAACGTGCCAAGGTGCACGGGTACACTGGACTCACGCCACTCCCTGGGCTGCCTCTCGAACTGGCCTCACATCCCTCTTCACTCAGGGACTGCCTCTCCTCACCTCACTTCAACACCTAACACTCAACTGGAAAGGGTTTAGTTTGGTTTGGTTCTTCTCCAACTAGGTGAGGTTTTCCCTTACATGGTTTTAGCCTCTGAGCTAAGGTTGGGAAAACCTCTCTAAGCTTAGGATGTATATGATAGGCTCGAGTATACAAACTGGAACACTCAAATATGACTATGAAGAACTCAGGTCAGTGTTCTTGATGGAGATGGTGCACCCTTATGACTCCCTCATGACTTGCACCACTCTCGCACCACCAGCTCTCTTATTCGTGCTTGCACACTTACAAATGAAGCTTGAGTTTGTATTTATAGTGTGGATTTGAATGTTACCGTTGGAGAAAGTAACATTCAAATCCAGACTATCTCTGGAGTGAAATCCTCCTTTTCAGTAAAGTATGGCCTTGTCAGCTTTTGTCAGATTTGCTGTCTTGACTTGATTGGTCCACGTGGACTGAGTCCAACGGCTCTTTTCTTCAGGGTACTTGATCAGGGTAGTCCTGACTTCAGGCGGCTTGTCTTCAGCTGACTTGTAATCCTCTCAGGATACCTTTCTTCAGTAGACTTGAAGTCCACTCAGGGGAGTTGACATAAGGCTATTTGTCAAGCTTCCCAACCTCAGTAGCCTGACTCCTTCAGGTCCTACTAGGCCTAGCACTGATCCTCTTGATCAGGCTCTTCACTGAGTAGTCCACTGACCAGCTTAGAAAGTCAGGTTTATACTCAGTGGGACTTCCTTCAGGCTTCTCTTCAGGTTCAGGTCTTCTGACATGGCTTCAGACTGTTCTCCTTGTGATGTCATCTTGACTTCCTCAGGCTCTGTCAGTGAGTTCTCCCTCACTAAGTTCCCCCTCAGTAGAGTTCTTCCCTCAGCTGAGTTCCTCTCAGCAGAGTTCCCCCTCACTGAGTTCCCCCCCTCAGATGAGTTCTTCCTCCACTGATAACCTGTTCTCCTGAGAAACAACCTAGCCTGACCTGAAACTAAAAGATACTATCCTGACTGCTTTCAAACCTATTACATGTTGTTTTGGAAAATCATCAAAACTAAAATATCCCAACAGTAAAATATGACCAATTATTGTTGAGTTTGTCTGAGAAATTTATGTGTTGTGTAATCTGTCTCATTGGTCTTGGGGGAGAATCATTATATCTGCTATCAATTACAACACATTGAGAATGATGATTTTATTACAACAGGGTTCGAATCTAGGGGCAACATCCTTAAATCTTGCAGATTGGACTTCTCCAGTCAAAACATAAGGACAACAAATTAGCATTCCTCTACGAATACCAGGGGTTGGTGTAGTTGTTAAAAGTAACACTTCACTTAATGTAAGAAAATTTACTTAGATTAGATGGTGAGTTTTTCTAATCGACTTGAATTTTTCTCCAGTCGATACATAAGGACAACAAATCAACTTGAATTTTTCTAATATGGTGAATTTCTTGATTTTATTTTTGTTTTATGTTATGGATTGCAGAATGTATTGTGGTATTTTACTGTTATGTATCTCAGACTATCACAGGTATGAAATTGTCTATGTACATACTCTATCTTTTATCTACATTCAGGCTTTAATTGACTATGTATAAGCAGTTTGTTGATTTTTTTTTCTTGGGTTTATGCATTTTTTCCTTTTTTTTTCTCGGAATATCTTTTAATTAGTTTATTCCCCAAAGCTGCCAAAGGTAAGGAGTTTGATGTTGGGAAGAAAGCTTCGAGGACTGTTGTGCCAGCCAAAGATAATATGGAAATAAATGATGACATGATGCCTACGTATTATGATGATGACTCTGAGGTATTCATTATGCTTATCCATTTTAAGGTTTCTTATGTTTATTTAATTGTTTAATATTCCTAAATTGTGACAATTTATTTGTTTTGATTTTGAATATTTGGGGTCAGTTGTCAATTTGTTGATTCGAGTTCCTGCCCTATTGGAAATATTTCAGTTTTGTTGATTGAAATATTTCAGTTTTGTTGATTCGAGTTCCTGCCCTATTGGTTCCGCTGTTGCTGTTTCATAGTAAAAGTAGCAGGCAATGAATCAATTTCTATCGTGACATTTTATATGATAAGCTTAAAAATGGTGATATTTTTTGTATCTAAATTACATCTAAGCCATGACTTCAAATGTCATGCAAGTTTTCATAAGTTCCCCTTTGGAATTCAGGTTTCTTGATTTCTATGCCATTACATCTGTTGAAGAACCGTATATCTGAAGTGCCCTAGTACAAGGTAAATGGTTGTTCATTTTATCCTGAAATGTTTTGGAAATTCTTTGCCACCTTTGTTTCTGATTGTAATTTGCTTTATCAGGTTATTGTTTTTTGTGCAACTGCAATGATGACATTGCTTATGTATTCCCTCTTCAGGAATATGAAACTGAATGTTAGAGAGATTTACTACAGAAAACCAGCACTCTATCGTACTAGGATCTCCGATGAATTTAAGGATTCCAAACAACTAATTTTGATTACTTCTGATGTTTCTGCTCGCGGGTTGAATTATCCTGACGTCACATTAGTCATTCAGGTGATTGATTATATTTTGGTTCAATTTCTAAGTGTTTTTTTGCATTTCTTATTATTTTACAAGTGTCATTTCTTGCCACATACCTTTATTTTTTCCTTCTCTTTTATCAGGGTAATATCATTTCCCGTCATTAAGAGTTAACCTTTTCCCAGTTTTGGTCCTGAAAGTACACATTTACGCTCATATTTGTTCCCCAAGGCTTTCCCCTATTTTTAATATTTTCTATCCTTTTCATTTATTTCTAATGTGTAGCATTTACATTTTGTCGCCGAACAACAAGTATTGCTTGACTTCACACGCTTTTTTATTTCCAAATTATGTCAAACCTTTACCATTTTACGATTAGACTTAATCGGTGAACTGTTAGGTTGGGATTGCCCCGGATCGAGGTCAATATATTCAACTACTTGGAAGAACAGGGCGGCAGGGGAAAGAAGGCGAAGGATTTCTATTGCTTGCACCATTTGAACAATATTTCTTAGATGAGATAAAGGATCTTCCTCTTGAGAAATGCCCTTCACCACAACTGGATCCTGATACAAAAGATAAGGTATGCAATCTCTTCTTCATAATAACTTAAATTTCTTCACTTTGTAGTAAACCGAAGCAAACAAATAGATCATGAATCTATTTATTGTGGGGCTGGGGTGAGGCAACCTTCAAAGGCATTTTAAAACGGCCGAGAAGTGAGGCTTGATTAATTTCAACACTTCAAGTTTGTGGTTGACTCGATTACATTTGGTTAACACTAGAAGAGTTGAAGAGAAAATCAGTTTTAATTCCATTTTTAATCTCGCATCCAGTCTCGACTCTAACAATTTTGTCCGACTAGGTGGAATCACGTGTTGATACCTTAGAGAAGAGAGTGGAGAAGGTAGTGGAAGCGCTAGCAGCGAAGAATGGATTGAAGAGATGCTTGCTCCAGTTGTCCAATTTGTTCGTGATAAGGGTGTCACATCTGAAGAGATATCTATGCGGTTCCCATTCCACAGTGCACTAAAATCTCTGAACATGCAATGCAACTGTGTATTAGGTTAAGTTAGTGGAAGGAGAGCTCAACAAAGTGTTAAAGAACAATAAATAACTCATGTTCTAATTTATTTGAAATCTATTGGTAAATTACTAAAAATGTATAAGTTAAATGCAATGAAATTTATTTGAAATCTATTGGTAAATTACTAAAAATGTATAAGTTAAATGCAATGAAATTATTAGATCCGTATGATATTAGTTGTTTTCACTATAAATATCAATTAAAGTTATATTAATCAATTTTGTTAAATGCATTAATTTTTTAAAGTTAAGGTATTAGTTAATAGTTGGTGATGTTAATTGTTAGCAATTTAATACTTTAGTGTATTATATAAGTAAGTTGTTATCCATAATATAGTAATACAACTATATAAATCGATTAAATTTTTAAATTTTGAAAAATATTTATTAATTTTGTAGCATATTTTCTATACATAATATATTATTAATAAATAAATTTTCATAAATAATGATGATTATATGCTATATAACATGTTGTATATGTGTTGGCTTTACTTTTGTGGGTCCTTATCCATTATTTCTCGCATAATCTTACAAATAAATACTCTTGATTGCAAAAGATTTTGACAATCTTATATTTATTAATGTGATACTATATTATGCTTCGACTATCATAACAAATCCATAGAAATTTTAGTAAAATATATTCCATATATTTTAACATATGATATTCAAATATTGATGGAATTAAATTCAAATTAAAAAAAAAAGGACATTAAGTTTCTTACATTGATATTTTTGGAAATTTTATAGGAGGGTGCTGAAATATTTTATAAAAGATTTACTATCCAAAATCTTTTGTCATTGAAATATCATATTATTCCCAAAAAATCTTGCCATGATATACAATATCTTACCATGTAAAATAATATATCACTTAAATTTAGCAATTTTTTTAAATTTTCGATTATTTTAATAAAAACAAATTCAAAATACATGTATACATGAAATGTTTAGGAGGGTGTTGATGACCTTTTTCGATTGAATGTAATTAATGGCTGCTTTACTCCATGAAGATCATCAAACAAGAACAATGATTATGGGATTTGATTAAGTAATGCTCAAGAAATAATTTTGCAAGAGTTTGACTATTTATTGAATTGTCCTCCCCTTTTTTCATGTTCATGAAGGGAGTATTTATAGACATACAAAGAGGTCATGTGTCACCATCTTGGTGGTTTAACCATTGGATCTTTGCCAAGTGTTAGGACACTTGTACAACATCTACACTATTGCTCATTGGATGGATGTCAAGTGTTAAGACACTTGGACCATATCTAAGCTAATGACTCTTGGAGTTCCCAATGTTGTACTTGGTCTTTGGCACTACTGAGATGCTCTCGACGGTGACCGGTTGCTCGCTTGTACGTCTTCGTTAGATGTCATGGTCCTTTGTATTCCGAGTTGTTCGCTCCTTGCTTGGGATTGTTTTACAATGTTGCTCGCTCTATTACGAAGTTGTTCGCCCGAATTGATCTTGGCTTGAGCCTCTTGCACAGCTGTTCTTTGCAAGGCTGCTCGCCTAAATATCTTGCTTACCATATTAGAGCAGTTCTGCAAAGCTGTTCGCTTTACAAAGCTGCTAGCTCCACAAAGTTGTTAGCTTCTTTCCTTTATTATCCTGTTACCAAGTCTAATAATCTCTTTCTTTGTTTATTAATTACTTACTTGTTCGCCATCCAACAATTGCCCCCTAGCTTGGTCTCATGTTGGGCATGGATTGATCAATTGGGACCAAGCTATAATTTCTTTGAAAACTGGGCGAGCAAAATGGTGACATGGTTGTTCATACGGGCGAAAATCCGAGTAGTTGGGCGAACAATCGAGCATGGGAACTCATGCACGCGACCAGCAGTGAACGCCTCTTCGTATCGCGACGGTTGGGTTCCCGAGGTACAGGATGCGAGGCGTCGCGTCAGTCATGCGCGTTTCCCCATTTTGCATATAGGGGCCTATAGTTTTTTTAGGAAAATTGCACTTTCACCCCCGTTTTATCCTTATAAATAGATGACTTTTCCTTCATTCCTTCCTTTCTTCTTTCGATTCTCATACTTCCGCCATTATCAAGCATTTTGAAGCTTTTTTCTCTTGCAATCCTTGCGCTCGAATCTTCTTGTGTCCTTTAGCTTCTTGTTCTTCGAAGGTAATTACATCTTATATCTCTTTTTCTTCATTCATTTTCGTAAACTTTTTTCTCGTTTTTTGCACTTTTCGCAACTGCGATTGTAATTCCGGCCGTGGACCGCCGTTGTACCGCCGTCCTGTTGATTCCGTCGTCGTCATAACCTCTCCGTTGGCGACATTATCCGTATATTACCCCATACTTAGCCAAATTCCTCCATCACTTGTTTTAAATGGAGTTTTCCCCCTCAAGTTCCTCTCAATCTGGACCCGGGCGAAACCTGGAAAAACGACCCGTAAATACGGCTTCTCCGCGCAAATCTGTTCGCCAAGCATTGGCGAACAACCCGCGCACGTTATTGGTGGACGAAGGCACGGATTCAGATGCGAGCTCCGTTGTTCGCTCGGTAGAGATGTTCGCCGCTGATCGCTCTGGCGATCAAGAAGAGATTCACCCTCTTGCTCGCGAACCTGAAACATCTTCTGACCTTGGAGAAGATTCTGCAGCAGTGGCCGCGGAGATAGAGGGTTCAATTGACCTTGAGGGCGATCAGGCTGACACTGCTGGCGAGCAGCGAGTTGGCGAGCAGAGAGGTCCTACGCTTTCTTGGGAGTTTTTAAGGGAAATCAATTTTCCCATCTCTCAAACTACACCAGAATCTCGGATCCCGGAAGGAGTTGTTCGTGATAACGAGTGGGCTGACTATTCTGCTCGCTACTCGAAGACTTTTGCCCCCACATCGAGGGTAATTATGAAGGCTCAGGATGGGGACTTTGCAGCGAGCAAGGTTGCTAGTGTTGTTATTGAGGACGATCTGGCAAGCATTCGCGCAACATACAAGATTCCTTATGATATTTTCATGTATGTACCGAAGGACGGAGAGACTGCTGATCGCCCCCCACCTGGTTGCACGGCGATCAACTTGGATGTGCTGAACACGGGTTTCCCGCTCCCCGTTCATCCGCTCATTGGTCGTTTCTTGTCTGACATGAATCTGGCGATCACTCAAATTACTCCAAATGGTTGGAGTACTCTTCTAGCCTTCATGACTCTTTTTGGTCTTGAGGGTTACAAAAATAAAATAATAACTGCGGAGCTTCTTTATGCCTTAACTATTTCTGAGGACGGTGTTGGCTGGTATTACGTTAAGGCGAAGACCGGATTGAAACTTGTTGAAGGTGTTCCCAATAAGATTAAGGGTTGGCATCGTCAATTCTTCTTTATTGGTGGAGATTGGCGAGCAACTGAGGGATTCGCTGGCGGGCAGGCGCGCATCATGTCGCCTGAAGGCTTTGGAAAAATCAAACGTAGGGCTAATTTTGTCTTGCTAATTCAAAAGTAGGACTAATTTTAATCCTTTTCGTTGTTTTGCAGGTCCAAGAATCTTGAAGTGGGGGCATCCCGATCTCAGCGACGAATACCTCTTCACGTTAGCCGTCATTTCTCTTCGCGACGCTGCTAGTCGCGATTTGGAACATCTTTCAAAAGCTCATTGCCGCAAGCTTGCTGGTTTGATTACGAGTCCCCACCATCTTGAAGCTCAGGCTGCTATCCCCGAAGGTAACTTTCTTGCTCGCCCATTTTTCCTGCTCTCCATTTTTCTTGCTCGCCTAACCCTTGTCTTTTTCTTGATAGATCAACGAGTCACCGTTGCTATCCCAGCTGTGCCTGAATCATATTATCTGTTCGCCAGACGAGTTAAACAAATGGCTGAAGCTTCAAGAAGGAAAATGGACCCTCCCCTTGCCATCATGCGCCTTCGAGCAGGGGAGAACCCCTCTGGTCGCCCAGTTGCCGGAGCTGGTCGCCGTAAGCAGGGAGCCAAAGTTTCTTCTTCTCCTCGGGATACAAGGAAGGAGAGAGAGAGTGATCGGGAGAAAGAGAGAAGGAAAGTGTCGCGGGGCGATGATGCTCATGGCACTCGCGGTGATGATCGCGCCTCGAAGCGATCAAAGACTGTTGGAGAAGCGAGCAACATTGCTCCAAGATCCCCTACTCCGAAATCCACCTCGCTGGAAGTAGTGGACGAACAGCAGGTGGTCGCCAGTTTGGTGACGACTAAGAAAGGGGACAATCCCAAAGATACCTCTTACTTGGGTTGGGATCCCATCAAAATCAAAGAGTAAGTCAATCGTCCCCGACTTGCATGTTGTTCACTGCCTAATACCATGTTGCTCGCTTACTAACACTTGCTTTTTGTTTGTTAGGTATAACCCAACGCTTTACCCTGGACGAGGGGCAACACTCCACCATCTCTCCGTTGTTAAAAACGCCCCCTCCTCGCTCCGCGACATCCCTGATCTTCCTGTTCGTCGGGCAGCTGAGATGGTCCCAAGGGCTTGGACAAAATCGGCGAACACCCTTGTTACTACCCAATCTGCTAGTGACAATGCTCGCCTGGTGGTATACAATGCTAGCCATCAGTTGGTCCAGTCTCAAGTGCTGCTCGACCAAGTCATGGAGCTCGAGCGAACAAACCGCGATCTGGGCCGTCGCGTGGAGAAGATGGACGAAGAGAAGACCTCCGCCATTAATGAGTGCAAGGCCGAGCATGCTAAGGAGCTGGCCTTGATGGAGAGTAAGATGGAGGCCTCCTTGGCCGGCGAAAAGAGTGCCTTGGACAAGGCTCAAAAGATGATGCTGGAGGTAAAAACTTCAGATCTGAGAGCCGAAAGGGCTGAAAAGGAGCGAGCAGACTTAGTTGCTCGCCTGCTAGCTGCCGAGGAGCACATCAAGAGATTGGAGGAGGAGCGAAAAGGCATGATCGACTATGAAGTCCACGAGCAAGAGGTGTTGGACAAGACCAACTTTGGGTACATCTGTGCCTTTGCCGAATGCTTGAGGTCTGTCCACTTCGCCCATGATCATAACCAAGATATTCGTGGTGCGGTGAAGGCGGACTTCATTGAGTACGTGAAGAATTATCCTCCTGCTCCTGGTTCAACCTTGTTCGTCTCCGATTTAGCCGCTCTCGGCTTTCCTCTAGACGTCTTCGGCGAGGAGGTCGACATTGCTGCTCCAACCTATGGAGGCCAGCCTGACCCTGCTCCAGCGGCGACCAGCGTGGCGGCCACTGATGAGGTCTTTGAAGGGTTGACGTCTCTTCCCCTAACGCCAATAGATGGGGCTGGCACAGGTGCCCCAGGCGAGCAGCCGAGTGCTCAGGCGACCAGCGCTGCGGATGCTCCTCCTCCTGCCTGAAGACTTGGTTTCTTTTTCAATAGGATGTTTTCTTCTTTTTGTGCTTATTAGCTCATCCTCGTTGTAAACACATTTTATCTCAATGAAATGAACACTTTTGCTAATCTACAAATTTGTGCCTCTTTGTTTGTCTTACTTAATTGCTCGCCTCTTTCTTTTGCTTATGACTTAATTTTTAAATGTTCCTTTTTCCTTAAGGTAAACACTTAGTAAAAACTTTAAGTTGGTCATTTGGTTCTTGTAGAACTTGACCTTTAATTGTTTGGGCCTCTTTGGTCGCTTATGGACTTGGCCTTATGCTAATGTAGGCTATTGGTCCGTTATGGACTTAGCCTTATTTTTGCATTTAATAAGCTCTATTGTTCGTCTTATAACAGACTTGCACTTTTTGGGCGAGCAACTGAGTAATTTGGACTTGAGGCTTAAAATCTCGAAAAAAGCAAGACAAAAGATAAATACAATTCTGCTCGCCTAGTGACTGCACAACTGCTCGCTTTTATATGAACTTGCGCAAAAAGGTTTCAAAATTACAAGATCAAAATTACAAGAGGCTACTTGTAAAACTCATAAGACTTACAGGACTTTATTGATAGTACTTCTTGAGTAAAGTAGTATTCCAGGAGTATTGGAACGACTTGCCTTCCATGTCTTCAAGGTCGTATGTGCCGTTGTGCCACTTATTCGTCACCTTGTATGGGCCCTCCCAAGTCGGGGTGAATACTCCTGGTGGTGTTAAAACTTTTCGGAGTACCAAGTCCCCAATTTCGAATTCTCTTGCTTTTACTTGAGAATTGTAGTACTTCGCCGCTCTTTTCTTATAGATTGCATTTTTCAATTCTGCTGCAACTCTTTTTTCTTCAAGCAAGTCCGACTCTGCTGCCAATGCGGAGTTATTTTCTTCTTCGTCAAATGCAGCTGTTCGACCTGTCGGGATTTGTAGCTCAATTGGTATTACTGCTTCTGTCCCGAACGCCATTGTAAAAGGTGTTTCGCCTGTACTTGTTCTGTGTGATACTCGGTATGCCCACAACACCCCCGGCAGCTCCTCAGACCATTTCCCCTGTTTGTCGGCTAAGTGGATCTTCAAAATATGTTTGATTATTTTGTTCACTGCTTCTACTTGGCCATTCGACTGGGGATGGTACGGTGTTGAAAAATGTTTCTTCATTCCCCACTTTTGACAAAAATCTCTTATCTTTTTCCCTTCAAACTGTTTTCCGTTATCCGTCACGATCGCTTGAGGCACCCCGAAACAACAAACAATGTTTCTCCATATGAAGTTAATCATTTTCTCCTGTGTGATTCGCACAAGCGCTTCTGCCTCAGCCCACTTCGTGTAATAGTCTACTGCCACCACTGCGAATCGAACATTTCCTTTTCCCGGCGGAAAAGGCCCGATGAGGTCAATTCCCCATTTCGCGAATGACCACGGACTATTGACTGAAATTAGTTCGTGTGGGGGCTTGTGGATGTTTGGGGCGAATAACTGGCACCTGTGACAAGTTCGGGCAACTTTGATTGCGTCCTGGAGGAGGGTCGGCCAATAATATCCTTGTCTTACGGTCTTGTAAGCCAGTGCTCGTCCTCCAGCGTGATTTCCGCATGTGCCTTCATGAATTTCCTTCAGTACTGCTTGCCCTTGCCCCCTAGCCAAGCATTTCAGAAGTGGGAGTGAAATTCCTCTTTTGTACAGCTGTCCGTCCATCATGGTGTATCTTGCTGCTCTTTTGACCAACTTATTAGCTTCAAACGGGTTGTCTGGCTTTTTGTCATTTTGTAAATATTCAATGATTGGTATCCTCCAGTCGTCCTCTTCAAAATCTTCGTTGACTTGATATATCTTGTAGTCTTCAGTTGACGGTTTGGACATTTTTGTTAGCGTAACTCCTGTCAGCTCTGCTGGTCCTGTGCTAGTTGCTAGCCTGGCTAATGCATCTGCTTGAGCATTATTATCTCGTGGTATCTGTTCGATGTATATTTGTTCGAACCAGAAGGCCAGGTGAGCAACAATCTTTTGATACAAAGCCATGTTCTCGTCCTTTGCCTCGTACTCCCCTCGAACTTGGTTGACAATCAATTGTGAATCCCCGAAAATCTGTAGCTTTCTTACTCCAACTACTAATGCTAGGCATAATCCAGCGATCACAGCTTCGTACTCTGCTTCATTATTTGTTGCCATGAACTCGAACCGGACTGCTGAAGTAAAAACTTGCCTATCTGGGCTTATCAAGACTATACTTGCCCCCGATGCTGTATTAGTTGATGATCCGTCAACATACATGTGCCAGGGATGGCTATGCCCTCTCGTCGGATCCTGGGGGAAAGTTAATTCGACTATAAAGTCTGTTAAGGCTTGCCCCTTGATCGCTGTTCGAGGAGCATATGAAATCCCGAACTGACTGGTTTCCAATGACCATTTTAGGAGGCGTCCAGCCGCATCGGGTCTGTGCAGTATTTGCTTGAGCGGGAACGTTGTCAACACTTCCACCTGGTGGTCGAAAAAATATGGACAAAGTTTCCCGACGCTCGTCACCAGTGCATATGCTAGCTTCTCTGTTGGTGAATATCTGAGTTCTGCTTCGTGTAAAGCTTGACTCACATAGTAGATGGGCAGGTGGAACTTTCCTTCTGCTCGAACGAGCACTGAGCTGATTGCTACTTCTGAAGCTGCCAGGTACAAGTATAACTTCTCCCCTGGGATTGGCTTGACAAGAATTTTCGTGTCACTGAGGTACTCTTTCAACTGCTCGAACGCTTGTTGACAGACATCTGTCCATTGAAACTTTCCCTTCTTGATTGCCTCGAAGAACGGCCTGCATTTATCTCCGGATCTTGAGACGAATCTGTTCAAAGCTGCTAAGCATCCTGTTAGCCTTTGGACTTCTTTAACCGATCTAGGTGGCTGCATTTCGATGATCGCTTTCACTTTTACGTGATTTGCTTCGATTCCTCTTTGACTGACTAAATGCCCCAAGAACTTCCCAGAATGGACCCCAAAACTGCTTTTCTTAGGGTTCAATTTCATGTTGTATGTTCGAAGTATCCCAAACGCTTGAGTTAGATGCTGCAAGTGATCTTCCTTTTTAGAGCTCTTGACAACAATATCATCTACATACACTTCCATCGTCTTCCCGATGTGATCATCGAACATCTTATTGACCAATCTCTGATATGTAGCTCCAGCGTTGATTAACCCAAATGGCATTCTCTTCCAGCACAACAAGTTTTTGTTGGTGTAGAAAGCTGTATGCTCTTGATCATCGGGATGCATCGCTATTTGATGATATCCTGCGAATGCATCCATGAACGTGAGAAGCTCATGTCCAGCGGTGCTATCAACCAGTTGATCGATATGAGGCAATGGGAAATTATCCTTTGGGCAGGCGGCGTTGAGATCTGTGAAGTCGATGCAGAGTCTCCATGCCCCAGTTGCTTTTCTAACCAATACTGGATTCGCTACCCATTGCGGGCATAACACTTGTTTGATTAAGTCGTTATCCAGCAGCTTTTTAACCTCCACATCGAGCGCCTCGTATTTATCGGGCCCGAATTTTCTCCTCTTCTGATGGACTGGCTTCTTCCTTGGGTCGATGTTGAGTCTGTGGCAGGCATGTTCGGGGCTGATGCCCACCATGTCTGCGTGCGACCATGCGAACACATCGAGGTTTGCTTTAAGAAACTCAATCATGTTGGTCCTGTACAGTTCTGGTAGCTCGGACCCTATGAAGAGTTCTAAGCCCTCTTGGTTCGGGTCGACTCTTACAGTCTCCAACTCTTCAACCGGGGTAGCTCTTCGTTTCTGGCCTTTCCATCTGGGGTCAATAATGGGCCCCTCTGTCTTTAGCTCATCTTCGATTTCTATTGGTTCTGCCCCCAGTCGTGGCTCGATGTCCTCTGCGTCGACGTCCATTGTCGTTGTCTGTTTTTCTTCGGTATTAGTTGCAGCAGCTTCTTTACCTCTTGTTTGGACAAACTGTTCGTCTTTGCGTTCTTGCTCGTCCTCGCCCAACTGTGCGCCTACGCACAACTGCTCGTCAATGCGCGGCTGTTCGTCTGCGCACAGCTGCTCGTCGACTTCCATTATTTCAGTATCGATGGAAGTCATGGCCTCGCTATCGCCTCCGTCCTTGTCTGAGTATCCGTCTGTCATGTTGACTTGGTGATCCTTCAGTTGTATCTGCAAAAGACACGCACGAGCTTTCTTTTGGTCTCCCTTGACTGTACCTGCACCTTTCTTTGTTGGGAATTTTAAACAATAATAGTACGTTGAAACAACTGCTTTGAATTCATGCAAGAAAGGACGGCCGAGGAACCCGTTATAGGTGGACTGTTGGTCTACAACTAGAAAGTCTACCATCCTATTCAGTTTCCTTTCCGGGTCCTCGACCGATACAAGCTCAACTGCCAACGTAACCATTCCTAGCGGGGTGGTCACAACATTCCCGAATCCTACAATTTTGTGATCACAGTCCTTGATGTACTCGGCACAATCTCCTAGCTGGTCCACCGTGCTTTTGAACAGGATGTTCGTATAGGAACCAGTATCGACAAGTAGACGGTGCACTTTTATCCCCATAATATTGGCACAAATGACCAACGAGTCATTGTGAGGAGTGAGTACCCCGTCTAAGTCTTTTTCTGAGAAAGTCAGGTCCCCTGTTCGTCTGGTCGATGGATTCACACCCACTTCCATCACTTGATCCACTGCTCTCAGTTCCGCTTTCCTCTTTCTTTTTGACATAGGTGGTCTCCCATCGGAACAACCACCTACTGGTCCAGTGGGTTCCAGTATTAAGATCTCTGGGATATGCCTTGCTGGGGCTGCTGGGACCTTCCTTCCTCTCTTACCAGCTTTGCTTGGTTGGTCATCACTGTCTCCATCATCTGAACTGGATGGTACTGGTGCCCTTGGTCTTTTACCTGGTTCCCTTTTTACGAACTCGGATAGCTTTCCTTCCTCATAGAACCTCCACAACTGCTTCAACAAATCTCGGCACTCGCTTGTGAAGTGGCCGATGTTCTGATGATATGCGCAGTATTTGTTCGGGTTCAGTTTTCCTCTCTCTTGCCTTATCTTCCGCGGCTCTGACAACATCTCCCTGTCTTTAACGTTGTCGTACACAGCGTCCACGGACATGGTAAGGACTTGATTCAACTTTTCCTTCAACTCAGCTCCCTCATTGAATGACTTCATGTTCTTCGGAGCTTTGTAATCGTTTCCACCAGATTTCTTGCCAAACTTTTTTGGGTCAGCTTTTTCTCCCATTTCTCTGTGTAACGCCTCTTGCATTGACACATGGATCCCTGCTTTGTGCCTGAATTCTGCGTATATTTTCGGACAAGTCAAGTGCATCTCCTTCCACAGGTCAGTCCCTTTCTTTAATCCAGCCATCACTGCCACTATCTTCGTGTCCTCACTCACCATCTCGCCCTCCAGTAAGACTTTATCAAATCTTTCCAGAAATTGCTTGTCAGACTCCTCGTCTCCCTGCCTAATGTCTGCCAGACGGTGTCTGTGGGTCAAGTAGGACCCGACAGTTGAGAAGTGGGACAGAAACTCTTTGCTTAGTTGGGCAAAAGAGTTGATGGAGCCAGGAGCCAGTGCTGAAAACCATCTGTGCGGGCCATCTCCCAGGGTAAGTGGAAAATTTCGGCATTGTGTGGCGTCGGTTGCCCCCATTGAGATCATGAAATCTGAATATTTCGTCACATGAATTCGAGGGTCCGACGTTCCCTCATACAAGCTGATGGCCGGAAATTGTATCTTCTTCTGGATTGGTGCATTGAGGACAGATGGAGATAACGGTGAAGAAGGGAGAACAGTCGATCCGACACCTCTCTGAGATTCCAACTGTCTCTGTAATTCCTCGATCGCCTTTCTCATTTCCTGCAATTCATTTGGGGGAGTCCTCCCGATGGAAGGCTGTTCATCGTGATTGGGTTCAGTGACCTCTTCACGATGCAGTCCCTTGCCAACGGGACGTTTCTCCTGAGTCGTCTTCCTAGCAGCGTTGCTAGCTCCATTTGGCCCTAGTCGGCCAAAAGCTGACCTCCTGATTCGGTCATGCACCGATGGGCGAGCAGGATGGCGTGATCGCTCATCGTTCTTTCGGGATGGTTCCCTCCTATTTACATTCCTTGTACCTAGTCTCTCCAAAGCACTTGTTCGGGAAGTACTTTTGCTTGACTCATCTGCTCGACTTGGTGACGATTCCCCTCGACTCCCTAAACGTTCGCTCAATGGAGCTTTCCCTTTATTTCTATGGACCTCCTCGCTGTCGGCCTCGTCCCGACGTGCATCTTCTCTCATTTTACTTCTTTGTTCGCCCGTACGTCCCTGCTCGCCTGCTCGATTGGTCATCACAGGTGCTCTTGACGGTCCTGCTGCTTGTCGATTTTGTAATGATTGAAGGACATCGATCGTTTTTGCTAACTCCTCCGGGTTCTGAGCAAGTGCTTCTACTTCTGGTGGGATTGTATCAATGATGACCTGAATGTTTCTTTGCGAAGTTGCTCTCACCGTTCGTGCATGTCCCTCGGTGGATGAAACCCTAGTCCTCGGTTTACGACTCGGAGATATACTCGAATGTCGTTCATCTTGTGATCTGACCATCTTGGTTGCCAAAATGTATGAGATAAACAAATGAGTGAAGTAATCTTGTTTTTGCAAACACTTTTCCCAAGGGTTACTAGCCTTGTGTGTGAATATGAAGATTCAAAAACCCTAGTTCATGCACACATGCATTAAAACCCTCAAAGTATTATATATCTTTGTCCTAAGAATGTGCACTCTTGTTTTCCGGCAGCTGCTTCCCGGATTCCGGCGAGATTTTGCAGATTTCCGGTGGGAGTCTTCAACTTTCTTCGATTTTTACAAATCGGAGGTTCGATCCCTCCTTCTAGCGCCAATTGTTGATGACCTTTTTCGATTGAATGTGATTAATGGCTGTTTTACTCCATGAAGATCATCAAACAAGAACAATGATTATGAGATTTGATTAAGTAATGCTCAAGAAATAATTTTGCAAGAGTTTGACTATTTATTGAATTGTCCTCCCCTTTTTTCATGTTCATGAAGGGAGTATTTATAGACATACAAAGAGGCCATGTGTCACCATCTTGGTGGTTTAACCATTGGATCTTTGCCAAGTGTTAGGACACTTGTACAACATCTACACTATTGCTCATTGGATGGATGCCAAGTGTTAAGACACTTAGACCATATCTAAGCTAATGACTCTTGGAGTTCCCAATGTTGTACTTGGTCTTTGGCACTACTGAGATGCTCTCGACGGTGACCGGTTGCTCGCTTGTACGTCTTCGTTAGATGTCATGGTCCTTTGTATTCCGAGTTGTTCGCTCCTTGCTTGGGATTGTTTTACAATGTTGCTCGCTCCATTACGAAGTTGTTCGCCCGAATTGATCTTGGCTTGAGCCGCTTGCACAGCTGTTCTTTGCAAGGCTGCTCGCCTAAATATCTTGCTTACCATATTAGAGCAGTTCTGCAAAGCTGTTCGCTTTACAAAGCTGCTAGCTCCACAAAGCTGTTAGCTTCTTTCCTTTATTATCCTGTTACCAAGTCTAATAATCTCTTTCTTTGTTTATTAATTACTTACTTGTTCGCCATCCAACAGAGGGAATTGAATTTTTTTAAATAATTCGAAATGACGCTTAAATGTAATTCTTAGGGTTAGATTTTTCCATTATAAATACCAACATATTAATCAATTGTTCCCACACAAACATCTATACAAACATCTACACACACACTATTTCATTTCAATTATGACATCTCTTTTGTCAAATGTTACATTTAGATCCGAAATTTGTGAATCTATGTTTAGGGTTAAACTTTTACGTTTTTTTTTTTATGTTGTATCTTCGTACTATGGGGAGAATCTTTTGGCTTGGTTATGGTATTCTTGGATATGCAGGTTAAGTTTTACAAATTATACATTTCATCCTTTTAAAAAATATTACGTTTTTTGCTATTTGATGCATACATATTTATAACATTTATTTTTTATTGTCAATTAATTTGTGAAATTAATATATTTACATTATTTCTGCAGGGCACGAAAATTCATGCTTTTATTCATAAGAATCTTATGTCTATGTATGAAAATGTTGTGATTGAGGGGACGGAGTATATTTTACAAAATATTAGAATTGCTCCAAATTCTAATATTATAAAGTTCACCAAACATAACTTCTGCTTTGAATTTCTTCATTCAACTCTAATGACTAAATGTAGTGAATTTATTATTATGAGACCTATTTTTGAGTTCGTTACGTTTCAAGATATACTTAATCAGACTTATGAAGAAGATTCAATTCTTCAAGGTAATTTTTTTTATTTTATATTTTGAGTAAAATTATTTAATATTTTATTCACCTAAAATTGAATTTATTTATGTTTTTATTTTTTTTCAGATATCCATGCACATATTGTTTTCATTGGACAAATCGAAACAGTCCATGGATATGGTGATATCATATATAGGACAATAGAACTTGAACTTGAAGATGGATGGTAACAATTTTTCTTTTTGTTAATTAGATGTAACTATTCATTTTTTTGTACTCATTTTTTTCTTTTTCTATAGAGGTACGACTATGAAATGTATATTGGAGCGAGATCTATGCGAACAATTTATAAATTGTGTTTTGCGAGATCCTGAGCCTCCCGTGACACTTATTCTTGAATATTCAAAAATCATTCATCCGAATGGAGGTTAGTACTTTTATATTTATAAGAAATTATTATTGATATATATATTAATATTAAATAAACTTTTTTTTTTTGTTTCCAGATAAATGTCTCACAAATGATATCACGGCTACCAAGATGCATGTCAATGTGGATTTGTCTGAAGTGTTCGGTTTAATGAAGATTTGATCATTTCATACTAGACCATATTATTTTTAAGTTTGATATTAATTTGAGTATTTTTGCGTTGCTACAATATATTTCCAGACAATTGTGTTCTATATTTAACTACTTTTATTATGAATGTTTTCAAATAATATTATTGTTGCTCTATTTTTTTATTATATTCATTACATTCGATATCTATATAGAATATGATATAATATCGTATTAATTTTTTTTTTTTAAAATTGATAATGTACTTAAAGCATACCAAAAAAAACAGACGAACCATAATAATTTTTGTGAATTATATATACAATTTCAAATAAAAAACGCAAATTAATTGGTAACAAAGATATATCATTAGTATCTAACAACCGGGCTTCGATGCATAAATTTTAAATTACATTGTAAAAATCTATGCCACTTAAATTCTAATATTGCCGACTAAATTTACTCCATCTATGTCCACTAATTAGATTGGTTAATTAAAATATTAAATTAATTTAAGATAAAGGCTACGGATGTGTAATCTTTTCCTTTTTACAATAGATTTGGTTACTTTACTTTTTTTAATTGATTTGTATACGGTTTAGGTGCCAAAAAGGTAGTGTATGATATTTTTTACTAAATATTATTATTAAACTTAATATTGATATATAATATGCTCGATTTTTATTTCTAAATTTAAATGAATGCAATTACACCAATAAAATAAATTTATTTAATATATTTCTATTATTGTTCTGATATGATACTTTGTTATTTCATTATAAATACAAGTCTATTGTACCTTTTTTTTTTCATCAAGGCAAAAATTGTTTTGATTATTTGCTCAGATTTCTCCGATCAATTCTTGGTTAGTTTAACATCTTAAATTGTTTTTATTCTTAATTCACGAGGAGACAGTTTCCGGTTCTTTTGTGTTTTGCAATGACTATAAATAAAAGTCAAGGTCAGTCTTTGTCTACTGTCGATGTGTACCTTCCGAATCCAGTTTTTACACATGGACAATTATATGTTGCAGTCTCGAGAGTTAAAAGTAAAAGAGGATTGAAGATTCTCTGTCTTGATTCTAATGGAAAGCCGTGCAAGTATATAACAAATGTAGTCTACAGAGAAATTTTCAGGAACGTGTAATTTTAAGTAATTTTTTGTTATAATAATTTTAGATGGAATGTGTGAATTAGTTGGATGTTTTTGAATTTTTTATTTATTCATATTTAATATTTTTCATTGTTCGTTGAACTATAATTAAAATTTTAATATTATATCAAAATTAATATATATTTAAAATAAACAACATTTATATTTATAATTTTTGAATATAGAAATAACATTTATTTTTCAGTTCGCGAAATTCGCGGGGATACGCACTAGTATAAATATATTTCACTCTATACAAAGTTTTATGATAAATTTATTATTCACTAATTTTTTTATAAAAACTTTGACTACTTTGTTTGCTACTCTCTTAAATTAAATAATAAATTCATGATCATCTAGTTAAAAATTATTTCAAAATGTTCATTACTTTGACAATAAATAATTTACATAACACCTTTTCAGTTGAACTCGCTACAAATTCAATTACAATATCAAAATTATTATAATAATAACAATATTCTCATAAATTGATATTATAATTTCGAGACAGCAAATAGATAGTCTATTTTTGAAATTACTTGATCCTTTATTTGGGACAACAACTTCTATTATACAGTAGTGTAACATTTTCTATTACACTATATATATTTACACCACATGTATAATTATCAAAATTTATAAATATGCGGATAACATAGTATAACCATTTAAATTATTTTAAAACATGCTATCTTAATTTGAGTAAAATACATTCATCAAAATTTATAAATTTGGGAATAATCCCCTAACATCACCATTTAAATTGTTTTTAGGAAAATAATATCTTAATTTAAAGAAAATAAGCTCCTTCCAATAAAATGAATAACACCTACGTTTTAATTAAATTTTTTTTTGTAAAAAATAGAAAAGGAAAATGAATTCACTGTATTTATTGTTAATAATAAATATTCAAAATTTTAACTGAATGGTAAGATTTGGTAAAATAAATAAAGCGATTTTCTTAAATCATAACTGCCATAATTTTAGTTAATAAACACGTGTCAGTCATCTAATGAATATAATAGGAAATGTAATATTATTATATAACAGGAGATCCCGTCAATTATTTACGTGATACCTTTGTACGAGAATATAAAAATAATTTATGGAATTAATAAAAAATTTGTACTCCTATTTACTATTGTAAAAATTATAAAATTATATAAAATGTCTAAAAAAATTCAATTTGAATACCAATTAATAAATTTTGTAATTCATGTCTAAATTTAAAACTTAAGCAAACTTTGCAAAATAAAGTGAATCATTTTCCTTTTTCTTTTTCTTTTTAGTTAAATGTGAATGATATTCATTTTATTGGAAGGAACTTCCTTTGATTCCATTTCCATTCCCCTCCTTCATAACCCCCAACCAAGCATACCCTTATTTTCTTTAAATTAAGTTATCATTGGTTTAAAAAATATTAAGATATTATTTTCCTAAAACTATTTAAATGGCAATACTAGGGTGTTATTCTATTTATAAATGACAAAGTATAAAGTGAAAAGGATTCATACCTGAATCGTTGAAGAATATTAGATGTTTTCACTAAAGAGTATCAGTTGTTTTCATTGAAGAGTAATAGTTGTTTTCACTAAAGAGTATTAATTGTTTAGTAAAAACACACCGATACTCTTCAATAGAAACAACTCATACTTTTGAGCGAAAACAACTAATACTCTTTAGTGAAAATAACTAATATCCTTCAATAATTTATATATGAACCAATTTCACTCTATACACACTCTTTATAAATTCTGATGAATATATTTTTCTAAAATCAAGATATTTTTTTTTAAAATAATTTAAATGGTTATATTAGGGCGTTATTCTCATATTTATATTTATAAGGGCGCTGCTATTCACCCACATGAAAATTCTTTGTTCACCCACCTCTTAAAAAAAAAAAAATGTTTAATAAAAATACTAATATACTCTTTATAAAAATTAAACATTATATTTATTAAACACTCGTGCTTTCAACACCATCCCCAAAATCTCAGAATTCACGTAAAATTTTCTATTCTTTCATACACAGTTGGACCATTAAAAAAAAAGATAAAAAAAGGTATAATCCTAAAAATATAAATTATAAAGACACAATTTAAATGAGATTAAAGTATTTTTGTTTATCTAAATAAAAGGAATTGTGGTTTTTTTTAAACGGCAGGAAGCGGTGGTTCAAATAAAATAAAAAATAATTGTTGATGTGCTATTTTTTTAATTTCAAATTGATCGGTGTGTATATATAATAAATGATGTAAATATTATATTAAGGTTATGGTTGTAAATTTTAAGAGAGGGTAATAAGAAAAATAGAAAAATAAATAATATACGGTTAATTTAGTAGTGGGTGAACAAAATATTATCGCGGGTGTTAATAGCCGTGCCCTATTTATAAATTCTAATGAGTAAGTATCCGAAGATCTCGACCACAGGGGCAGAATTAATAATTAAAAAATTGGTTGGGCAGAAAAGAAAATTTCTAGAAGTTGCTAATCTTATGCCACCTTGACGTATCACGGATTATAAATTCCCTGCTGTGCTCCCCCCAAACACAGATAATATTTCGGAAAGGAAAAAAAGAAAAAAGATATCACCACCTCTTTCGTTCACGCACTAACTTAAAACCCTTGCAGTTTCTCCCGCCGGTGGCCGCCATACTCTCTGGTCCCGCCGGCGACCGCCTTATCTTCTGTAAGTTTTTAGCATTCATTTCTACTATAATTTCAGTTGCCATTGCGCCATAGTTTCTGGAAGTGATCTTGTTGCCACGTGTTGTCACCGAATTCATCGATTCAAAACCGTACTTTAAATTATTGCTATTCCATTAATTTTGAAACTTTACACACTGTGCACAGTACACAGCTGCACGTTCAACGTGTCTATATTTTGAATTTTTTCCTTTATGATTTGTTTCCGTAATGCATGTTCAATTTTGTTGAATTTTTGGTGTAGATTGAGGTTAAAGTATCCGCAATGGAGCAATTTCGAAGTGAATCCGTGATGTGCCCTGTTGATCAGCTTTGCTTGCAGTGGGCAAAACGGTATTTTGGTTACTGTATTTGCAACACCCGAACTGGGTGGTTTTCCTCCGTTCTGGGATTGATCAGTATAATCAGTTGGTGTGTCGCTGAAATACCGCAAATTATCACCAATTACAAGACAAAATCTGCTGAGGGACTCTCCTTTGTGTTTATTTTTACATGGATCCTTGGGTAGTACATTTTCTTTTTAAAAAATATTTTATGCTATTTATTTGTGAATTGTCTAAAGGAATTAGTCTTACAGTAAAAATTGGGATCATAGTGAGCTAAAGATAAATTGAATTTTGATGAGGAAACACTGATAGGAGAGATTAAACTCAACTGGACTCGCAAAAAATTTGGTTGTGAAGTTACAGGATATTTGGCATGTATTTTCGCCTGAAATTAAAAAAAGTGGTAATCCTTGCGTTATTGGATTTATTTACTATTATTCCTTTTTGGCTCTGTATGCGGCTGTTTTCGGTGAGTTTATATAAGACAAAGCTCCACTTGAATTTGTTATATTTCCATTGGATATCATTAGGACTGTTGGTTCTAATGACAATTTTTATGGTAAAACTTCACTGTATGCTATAAAAGGAGTAGTTGTTTGACATTTTCAGGTGAATTGTAAACTTGTTGATTGCTTCATTATATGTTAGATTTTCTGTGCTAAATATTTATGTTCTTTTCACATAAGATTGTTCTCTAGTAGTTCTTTTAATAATTTAATAACTATTTACTTAATCACTTCTTTTGCAGTGATCTTTTCAACATTGTTGGCTGTATATTAGAACCTGCAACTGTAAGTTTTTTACTGTTACTTTATTTTTTAAGGCAGACTTATTCCAATATAAGGCTTAATTCATATTCTTCACTTTTGAATTTTTTTCTGTTACAAGAGTAAAGAAAAAGTGCAACCTTTTTGCAACCTGTTACATATATTACTTTGACTTAGATGTCAACTTTAACTGTGGTTGATTTCTGCCTGACTGGCTTAGCTGGACATTGATGTGGAACTGAATTAGGTGGTATTTATTTAAGATGAATTTAACATTGCTGTGAGGCAGGTAATGGTGTTCATATTTACAAACTTCTGCTGGATCTAATAAAATCTAAAACTACTTCACAAAATTATACAAAAGTGATTAAGTAGTAAAAGTGAATACTTTTAATTATAACAAAAAAAGAAAAGAAAAAAAAATTGAATATTTTTAATTAGTCAGGCTCACATCAAAATATTTGTAACTAATGGATAACCTGTAACTTTGTTCCCAGATAGTCCGAATATGTCATACTGAAAATGTAATAACTTGTTGATGGCAACAGCTTTAGTTCTTATGAATAGTGTTATTTTTCATTGATTTTAATATAATATGATTGATCAGTGTTTTATAGTTATCGGTTACTAATTACTGATACACAATACTGCATTTGTATAAGATATTTGAGCCTTCTTCTGAGTTAGCAAGCTCTTGATCTTGGTAGAATGTCTAACTGATGCTTTTGCTTTGCAGCTTCCATCGCAATTCTATGTAGCAGTGGTACGAGTTTTCCTCAGAGATGGTTCCTGTTTTTAAGTTAATGTTTCAACCAGCCATACAACTTATCAGATTGGAAAAAACCATTTTCTTTTGTTTGCAGTTATATGGCTTAACTACCACACTTTTCGCTGCTCAATCTTATTACTATGGACACATTTATCCACGACTCAAGTCCACCAAAAGAAGGCAGGAGGTTTGCAATTAAGATGATTTTTATGTGTGCATTACATTTACTGCTTAAGTCCCTAAGGACCATAGTGTATAAAATATAATCCCTGAACTGGTTTGACTAGTTTTATGTTGCTAACCTTGCCTTGCATTTATTTATGAAAGAAAAGAGAAGAAAATATAAGGAAAAAGAGAACAAGGAGAAGGTACTTTGTGTGTGGATTACTTACATGTCAAATTTTAATTTATCTTCATGGTATTATGTATTTCAAGGCTGTGCAAGATGGAGCTTTGGACAGAAGACAATTCAATTCTGATGCTGATATCGAAAAAGTCAGCAATTTAGAGAGATGGGCAGTGGCTCCAAGCTCACCTATTCCTGTTGCTTCCAGATCTTCATATAATTCTGAAGAGCTATATTTTAGGTCAGCAATCCCTCCCTCTGAACTTTTTAATTGCATCTCGTTGGCGATGAATTGAACTTATTTCATTCGATTATATTGATCCCCATTCTTTCATGTTCATATATCAGAAGTACATAAACCTATCAGCTCGTGTGATTAGTATAGCAACATTTTATCCAGTTGAACATTGTGCAGGGATCTAACATCAAAACTCGAGAAAATTGTAAATTTGCTGATATTTTTCGGCTCATTTTAATGTTCTCTTTGTGTGTATGCCACTTCATACCTATTCCTCATACATAATATCATACAGAAAACAATTAGCCTTTAGAGTAGAACAAAGTTGTGAATTTGCTGATCCTTTTCAGTTGACTGTCTTTTTCCATTCAACCGATCTGTTTTGAAAATAAAATATGATAATTAAGTTTGATCATTTGAATAGTCTCTTGGACTTTAGATATTTCCAGGCCACTAACTCTATGAGTAATTTTTCAGGTCAGCAAGATATCTTTCAGTAAGCCATAAGCCTAATGCAGGATCTTTTTCTGCTTCAAGAAGTTTTACTGGGGGTGCTGAAAATTGGTCCAATGAACCGTTGCTCGGAGAATTCAGGCCATCACAGTCAGCTCCACATAAAATAAAAACCATGCTGTGTGTGGTGAGCTTCTTATATTGTTCGCGCAAATATTAATAACCAGAACCACCGGTTTAATGCTTCACCTGTATCTAGTTTTTGACATTTTTCTTTTTTTAATTTTAGGTTTCCTTGATGACATTCTTGCTTGGCAGTCGCAACCACCTACAAGCAGAAAGATTTGAAAACAGCAAAGCTTTCATGAGTCCTAGAGGAGGCATTGTTTTGCCAATGGGAAGACAACTTTTAGACGCTAAGGTATTTTGCGTGAGATTGGTTTATTTTTGTAACTGTTCCCTTGAGTTTTATTTTCTTGTTCTTAATCGATAGGTCCTCAGACAATACAATTTCTTCATAAGCCATCATGCTTGTTTAATTACTTAATTTGTTTAACCGAGCTCATCATATGGATCTCCATTTTAATGTTTGCACATGCATGCATATTATTCAAGCTTATTTTGTGAACTTCTATCTAAGTAGCTCGAGCGAGGCATTTCACGTATATTCGACATTAAATCTATGAACAACTCAATTTTGTGTACATTATCTCAAATGTACAATTACTCTGAACTAGAATCAGTTTAGGAGCTGATTTCTACATTCACTGATATTGCAGCTTACCAGCAGTCCAGCACAGTTGACCTCGGCTGATAGCAGTGGGATTGGAACATTACTTGGTTGGGGAATGGCAGTTATTTACTTGGGTGGACGTCTTCCCCAGATTTACCTTAATGTAATTTATAGAATCTGACTTTTTTCATGTTGTATAACAATCTATCTCTCGGTAGAATACTCTACTTGTTTTCCACTTAGATTGCTATTTTGCATGTTAATATCCTCATAACACGGACCCTGACTAGGATTTTTTGTATGTTCATTACAGATTAGAAGAGGGCATACTGAGGTACGAATAATTTTTGCTTCGGTTTTATTACCAAAAGATAGCCAATTATCGCCTATAATAGCCTATTGTAGTGATGTGCTGAGCTAGTTGAATATTGTGAATCTGAGATCTTTTAACAATGTATTGTATTAGGGGCTTAACCCGATGATGTTTGTCTTTGCTGTTCTTGGCAATGCTACATATGTGGCCAGGTGAGCAAGTTCACCATTCCTGAGTTCAGTTGTATTTCTGTACTCCATTTTTTGGACTATTTCACTTATAGTTTACTTGTCTTTTCTTCTTTTGTTGGCAGCATTCTTGTTAACAGCTTAGAGTGGTCAAAACTACGACCTAACCTTCCTTGGCTGGTGGATTCAGGGGGATGCGTGCTTCTCGATGTTTTTGTATCCTTTAGTGCTCAAGTTAATATATATTGTCACTTGAATATGTGTCAACTGTTCATAATGATTTATACATGTAAAATGTCTGTGTCCTTAATGAGTTGTTCAGATACTCATTCAGTTCCTCGTATACCGCTACCGATCAAGGAGTGGAGTCGAGAAGTATGTATCCTGAACATCATGCAGCATCTCAGGTAATCTGCGTTCCTCTTCACCCACACCATCAGACGACATTGTTTCATCACTGCTTATAAGATAAAGTGCCTGCTAGATATTATAATGGAATTTTTATTAGCTATATAACTATAGCATGCAATGTGGTCACGTTAATTGCAGTTGGCGTATATATTAAGCATAGAGATAGAGTAGCAGTCCATTGATACACATTTCATAAAATGCTGTGTAAAAACCAAAAATCGCCATCTAGTAATACTTGTTTATTATTTTCAAGGGGGTTATCTTCTGCTCAGTTGATGTGGACACCAATGGAGACCGGAGCCATGAAGGAAGAGACGTCTTTCTTTGATCACAGAACACCATCTACCTTTGGGGGGGCCGAGCAGCACTTTTTTTTTTTTGGCTATATTAACTCTCTCTCTCCTCTAACTCGAATTGCTGTCTAATTTTTTTTGCCTCCATTGGGAATAGAATTCAATTTTGATCAGATGTATTATGATGGATAGTATATTTATTAATTTAAAATCACTATTTTGATTACAGTGTTCTGTTCCTGATTCTGTTTGTCTTCTCACCTTAACTTAATTTGTACATTTTTCTTGAAAAAGAAAAACTATATATACTCCAATTGAATCACATGCTCCTCAGAAGCCTTAAGTACAGGAATCTTTATACTGGGTGGTTCTGTGGCCTTGCCACGATACTTTTCAGGGGAGAAAACAATGTAAGCATTCCAGCTCCGGTCGATTTCCAGATGATAGAGACGTTCTCCGGCTGCATAGGCCCCAAGAAGCTGGTATGATCTCTCCGACTGATCCATCGCCACACAAAGATCGTCTGTGCCTGTTGGGATCAACGGATTTGACGAAGAGGAAGACTAAGGTATGAAAAGTGATAAAAAAAGAACAGAGAAGACTGACTCACAAGCAGCCTGTTCTAACTGAGTCTGGTAAATGAATTCCAGAACTGCAGTAATCTCTCTTTCAAACTGATGAAATGGTCCATTTTCGAAGTTCATTTTTCTCAATTTGCACACCCCTTCACCCAGTTCCATCATTGCTCCCTTGTGATTCTGTGAACTCTCCTTCGTATCATTTATTTACTTGTATTGAACATCAATAATCACGAGAGAGAGAGAAGAGAGAGAGAGAGAGAGGGACCTGATTGAAAAGGTGATGAAAGCCGACTGCGCATTGCAGCAGGCCATGAACAAGAGTGCGTGCAGGATCTTGGGACTTATTCCATAACGATTCAAGAACATCATGGCATCTGTAATAGTCTCGGCTGTTGAAAAGTGACACTGCTTCGTCGAAGCTGCATGTTTCTTCTTCCTCGTCTTCATCGGTGAACCCGCCCCGGGTCGTGATTCTGTACGAATTTGCTGAGAATTTCATCGGGTTATGTGAATGATATTGGGGGGATTTGATTCTTGGTTTGGAAAATGATGTAGATGAAGTGAAGTTAGTGGGTAAAGGTGACCTGTTTGGTGACGGATGAGTGGTTGATGGTGGTCGCAGAGAAGCTGTGAGAGCAGCCATTGAAAAAGGCTGCAGTTTTCCTTGTGTGGAAATCTCAACAAGTTTTTGCTCTGTTTTGCAGGACTTCTTTTGTGGTGGAGGCTTCATTTTCACAAGGAAAATATCTTCTAATTTATTATTATTATTATACCGTCAATTTTTTTTTTTAAATTATTATTATTGTTATTATCAGAAATAAATAAGGGTAGAAAATGGGGTGATATGTAATGTAAGTCCCTTATTATTATGGTGGTTTCAAATTTTTATGCTAGATAGAGAAATAACTATCATGCTATATTTCAATTTTCTTAGATTTTGGCAATTTTGCTCACATCCAATAATCTGCAAATTATATGGTTAAAATCCATTAGAGCTTGATCCAGAGGGTAAATATGAAAGTTTGAAATTTTGACTTGGGATGTTCCCCTACTTTACCAATTAAAACCTTCGTTCCAACTCTATTTCCACATTTTTATTTTTGTCCATCCCAACTCTATTTTCACACATTTAACAAGAAAACAAAATTCTATAAATATTCATATTTAACTATTTTATACACTAAAAAGTAAAAACACTCACTCTTAGTTATACTCATGTGTGTCAACACAAGTAGGGGTGCTCACGGTTCCGGAACCGGCGGTTCCGGTTCCGAACCGGCGGTTCCAAAGGTGCGAAATTCGAAACCGGAACCGAACCGTGGTAAAATCGGTTCCGGTTCGGTTCCCGAACCGACGGTTTTAATATTAGGAATAATTGCACCCTGATACATCATTGTAGCCGAAAATACAATCCAGAATTTATTCTTTGTCCCATATCACTAGAGTACATGTAGGTAGCATGCAAATACATTAGCTGGATTAGTACACTTGACATGACCGTCTCCTTTCCCATTTTTATATTATTTTCCAAAGCCAGATTTTCCTCCCACATCAGTGGCCCTGGTACTCTGCGCAGCTACCCCCTTCTTCCTACATTTGCCCTAAATAGTCTACACAATAGCCAACACTAGCTAATGCTTCATTCAAAAATTAACTTTTCCCACACATTCGCATCCCCCCATCGGAATCACTTGTATATTTCCCCCAGCGATGCTTTCAAAATTCAAAATTGGGGGCTAAATCAAATTTCCCCCAAATTCGACGTTCATCGGAAAATATGGAGCTATGACTACCCCCGAGGTGCTGTGCTCCGTCAAACACACGGGAGAGTGCAAGATTGTCAATTCTCATATTGGTCATTTGTTTGTCGACTTTGCCCAAGCCGTATTCTCTATGTGGCCCGATTTGAAGCCGGACCTTACATCATTCAGGTACTCCGTCGGCAGTATTTCTAATTGCATTTTGAGTTCCGATGACGATATTCATAATATGCTGTTGGTTAGTGGATATTTGAGTCAGAACCTAGTTTTGGTCGAAGTATCAGTGTCGAATGAGTCTGTTTTTGTTGATAGTAGCAGCACCAAGTTATCTCGTAAGTCAAGCGATTTCGACTCCCCATGTAATTTGTCTGACGAATTGATTCCGCTAAGCGAAGATCATTGTGATCATGCCTTTGCCTGTGTTGCTCCTATTAGCAATGAAAATACCAATTTCAATCAAAAACGTTATCGCCAGAGTAAGTTACCATTTAGGAGTTCTAAGGTTCTTCGTGATGACGGCCAATACGAAGAGTTTAGCGGAATGGGGTCCTTGCCTACATATGACATTTGCCCTGCTATTATTGAAAAACCCCTTTTGTCCGATCTATGGGGGAATATATTTAATGATGGCGTCGACTCTGTTTTTCTTGGTGGTGTCGTAGGATTTAGAACCGAATTAATTAAGCACTCAGTCATATTGGGTTATAACTTCATTTACGTGAGGAATTCTGCTGAGTACATCCATGTTCAATGTAGTAATCAATCAAGTTGTCAATGCGATTGGTACATCAAAGCTAGGTTACAAGATATTACTATGAAATTTGAGATATATAGACACTTCAGTCACAAATGCTTAGGCAGGGGAGTAGCTCGACACCACGCTAGACTTAGTCCGGATATTATTGGGAAGCTCGTTATTCACGAGGTTAGAGATAACCCAAACATAACCGGGAAAAGAATAGTTGACATCCTTCAACTTAACTATGGTATAACAATTCCATACTACAAGGGGTGGCGTACGGCCGAGAAAGCTAGGGACCACTTATTTGGTACTTATATTGATTCCTACGACCAACTCCGTTGGTACTGCTATGCTGTCAAGCGCACAAACCCAGGCATGTTTACATTTTGCATACATATTTTAGCATGCTATCTTATTTCATTATGCGCATTTCTGGACCGATCCCCTTTTTGTTGTAGGTAGTGTAGCGGATTTGGAATACAATTTTGACACACATCATTTTGAACGAGTGTTCATTGCGTTCAATGGGTCCATAGAAGGATTTAAGAGTTGTCGCCCTATGTTGTTCATAGATGGCACGTTCGTGTATGGGCGTGCGAAAGGGATACTCCTAACAACAACATCAAAGGACGAAAACAATAGTTAATCCCCCATTCGTTTCCTCAACCTTCACCTCTGTTACTACATATTTTTAATTTCTTCTACAATTTCAGGACTTTTTCCGATTGCCTTTGCAGTTGTATCCGCCGAAAATACTGAGAATTGGGTATGGTTCCTAAAAAAAGTTAGCAGTGTTTGTGTCCACTCAAAATAAATTTTCTACGTCTCCGACCGGAATTGTGGACTAATGGCTACTTTCCCATTAGTATTTGAAAAACAGCTGTATTTTTTTTGCTTGTTTTATCTACTCACAAATTTGAAAGGTCGGTGTGGCGGGGGTTCAAAGAATTCCAAAGGCGCCAAACTGGTTGATTTGTTCAGGGCGTGTGCCTACGCTCCGGATCATCGCATCTTTGCGGAACAACTACAAAGGTTTACGACAGCCGGTGGCACACTTGCTATTGATTTTTTGTCAACGTTACCCTATGAGAAATGGGCAGTGGCATTCTCTCCTGATATCACAAAGTACGGTGAGATGACATCAAACGCAGCGGAGTCACTCAACTCGTGGATAAAGCAATCGCGCGGACTACCGATTACTAATATGTTGGATCACATACGCTCAGGTTTAGTTGTCCAAGCTGCATGGTTTTTTCCCCTTAATGAAATCAATTAGCCTTATCCCTCCTGCCTTGAATAACCTTAAAATATGTTTGTTCTTACAGACACTAGCCGATGGTTTTTTGAACGACGTACTCAAAGTAACGCATGGGATAGCTTACTATGTCCCAAGAAGGACATATTATTCAAGACTGACTCACGGATTTCACGTTCATAGAAGGTCTAACAATGCAACCTTGTTGAGTTCGAAGTCATATCCTCCCCAACTGCATCCGTAAACCTTGAAAAAAGAACGTGCTCCTGCTCCAAATAGCAGCTGTCTGGATTCCCATGCCCTCACGCAACCGCTGTCATAAACTGTCACGGTCCAACGGTGTCCACATACGTTGAGGACTGTTTTCTTTCTTCCACCTACTGGAAATGCTATGCTAGTGACATTCACCCAATCCCCGATAGTGAACGTTGCGTGGCCAATGCTATCGTTGATGGTCCTAAGATACTACCACCGGTACTAAAACGTATGCCCGGTCGTCCCAAGAAGACCCGAATGAAGTCATTCGGTGAGCATGGAAGGAACAAGAAGAAAAAAACAGTAGCCTCTAAATGAAGTCCTCCTTTTTGAACTATAGCACTACCGACTATTGGGTCTTTCATGTGTCGTTATTGACCTCTTTGGGGTCCCCAAAATGGTACTGTGTGTACCTTTTCCTATTAATTACATGGTACGTATTTATCGGTTCCATTGGCCTCTTATTGGTTTTCTGTTTGATTTTTGTAAATTGTTATACAACTGCATTTGTCACGCTTGATGCGCCATTTTTTTCAAAGAAATTGCAAGAAAACTAAAACATTATGCCTTATTATTTTCCAACATACAGATACCGGTGGAGGATGTTGATAACACACTACTTGTACTATATATATTACAGAAATGGACAGCAGAAGAATACACATCCATAGAATGTTACCATCACCACATCACACAACACGCTTCATGTTAGAATGCGAACGAGAAGGAGCACGACAATGACCATCAATATGTTACCAATGACTAGTGTTGGCAATTTGATTTCATACACGTCTTTCACAGTTGCTGGAGAGTGGGTTCGACTATCGACAATCTCGTCTCTATCGACCCAACCGCACGACATACACCACTGCAAAAAGCCATATTCATCGCAGTGGTAGTATAGTCGGCCTGGATTTTTTGATGTGTTGCTGATTCGAATACACGTGTGCCGGCAATATAAACAACATGATGACTTCTTGTACTTTGGATACGACACAGGCCCCGTAGTTTTGCTAGAGCTAGACATTGCATGTAAATTACATTATTTGAAAATACCGTCCACCATCTATATATACTTGCTCTCCCTTTGTTTTTGGTTTACCTCTAGCAGTCATTTTCCCTTTTATTGCAACGGTCCAATTCTTGTGGCCATGGTTGCGGTGGGCCCAAAGTCTGTTGTCATATTCAATTGCACAATTATTTTGTTGTGGTGTGGGATCCACTAGCTTTTATGTGTACTGATTTTTTAACCGTTGCATACATTTCGTTGGGAAAAATTTCTGCCGTGCATGGTAACAAAAGAGAGAGCAAGTTCCACGTCAATGTATAAAGAAACAATAGTACATTAAAAGTGGTATTTTTATCACCCTCAATACAATATGGTATAGCAATAATTAGATAGTATGTGCAAATTTGAATGGTACACACAAATACACGTAAGTACATTTAACAGGATAGTGTTACTTATTTAACATAATAGTACACGATCATCAAGGCTGGTATTCATTTTAGAGTATAGTACACTAAAAAAATCTGCCCTTGTAGAAAAAATCAGCACACACATTCAGCCACCAAAATCCAGCATCATACCAATCATTTCCCCATAAATGGGGTGCAAATTTCAATATCATCCCCCACAAAAAACAAAAACAACTAGATTTCATTAATAGTCATTTAATAAACTACAAAAGTCATGCTATCACATCATAACTGCGCACAAAATATTCTACCATCAATGCCTTGAGAGGATCAGACAAAGCCCAGGAACAGACAACATCCAAAATAGACATAACATTACAAATACTACTTAAATGTCACAAAACACTGATTTTGGTCAATCACCCTAGTTAAACTCGGCCACATGAGTTGCAACAAGTTTCACACGATTATTAACACAGCTTTTTCTCCATCACCCAACAAGCATCCTAGGAACCTCTACGCTCTGAACATACGGAAAAACAGTAAAGTATTCCTCGCCCAGCGATGGTCCATCAATTATGAGGTACGCTCCAGTCACCAAATCATAGATAATTATCAACCCCCTGGTTCAACCCTCATTAGCAGCTTATCGTTACCTGGTTTCAAGAGTTATAGTGGCTAAGGGCTAATGACACGGTCGTTGTAGACCACTGGACAGTGCGGGTTGAACCGCATGCGTCTCCACATTTCTGGCCTCATATGCTCCTCCAACACCCACATCTTGAAACCATTGAACGCCATGCACATGCTTGAGTAGAGACATATACGGTCGTCGTCAAGTGCTCCAAGTTCCCCATAGAATTGCACGCTATCCAGCCCAGGGGGCAGTTGAATGAGGCTGTACTCTTCCTTGCTCATTGAAAAAGTAGCAATTCCCAGCAGCTTTTCTGGCTCCGTCACCACGAAGTTCAAACACCCTCCTGCAAAAACACCCGGATTTGCAACCGGATACTCATACGGGAAATCGCCAACTCTCCTCCATTCCATGGTCCTGAAGGAAAGAATTTTAACCTCGGTCTCAAATCTGGGTCATACCCCATCCCGGCTCATACCAGCAATCTGGGTCATACCCCAACAATCCGCATCAACTTATACTCGTCTCCTTCCGGCTCATACCCCAGCCCGAAGAACACAGATGCTCCAAGGCACGATGGCTCGAAATTGATATGTGTGGACGGTATTCCAGCATTTTTATCCGTCACGGGGTTCCAAATAAAGTACTCATCAACAAGGTTGCAATAAACCACTAACCCGTTACAGCTGCACAAGAAATCAATATCCGGGTCACCGTCCATCAACGACCTCTGCATTGGTAGTCCGGGTGGCGTTCTATCGTATCCCAGGGGGTAGAACCCATATTGCATTTGGATCACGTACCCAACATTGTTATGCCTCTTCATCTCCTCGAGATGCTTCTTGATGATAAAGTAACGAGACTCTATGAGATTCTTCCAGCCCCGATTCACTTTTTTGAAACGCATCAGGGGCTTCACTTCCAGCCTCGAGATGATCTCCATTATTACTTCCTCGGGGAACACCGTACCCCCAACCTCTGGCGAAGCCGCGATCATCCTTCTTTCCATTTTGAATTTCTTTGTCTGTGTCTGTGAATAATATTAGCAATAGAGTTATATAGACGTAGTGTAATGAAAACCCTAATCCCCTATCAGTCATCTTATTGAATAGTACTCTAGAGGGCCGTGTCCCCTCAGAGCAGTCTTGGGCGGCTTGGTATTCTTACCGAGGCATGGTAGATTGCCTTTTCTCATTTTTTGATTTGCACCGATTCGGCAGAGTAGAGTCATTTCGGTGGGATTGTACCACGTGCCGTATGAGAATGGTAGAAATGGTTACTCTTTCCCGCGCATACCTAAGTGTCCTTTCATATGATCGTTAAAAAAATGTAATCCAGAAAAAATATTTTTCTAATGGGGCAATACTTTGGTACACACCTTAAAGTAATACTAACCTGTCAAATTTGTGCTTTTATACGTATATACTGCTACATCTAAAGTAGCCTAGACACCTACTAATACAGTTGTCTGATATACCCAATTAGATTTGCACATTTGATCCCATTCTTAACTTTCCAAATGCACATTTAAAATGAGAATTAGATTTTTCGCCGACAAAATTAATAAATTTAAAATGCCGTAGGGATATTATCATCCTTATGTAACCTCAACCGTACTATCTAAAATTTCTTAATATCATAATCTTCTTCATCTTCAATGATACAAGTGCCCTCTATCTATAATTGTGTATTTTAGATAGAAAATTAATTTTTTGGGGCTATTCACCAACATTGCCAAATATATAGATTGATATAGAACATTTTTTTGGGGGGGCTTATATGTCTATTGAATCATTAATAAAAAAATCCCCTATAGATTAACAAACATTTTAGAGTATTCTAATCTTTATTCCTTACCCAGACACAGGTTTTACAAAAACTTAATAATAAATTCCAATTTCATTCAACATGGAAGTACTACAGGGGGTGGTCGTGATGATGTGTGTACCCCTGTAAAAATATATTCACCATTCTGCCTCTTACCCAACCAAAAACATTCAATAATGTAATTCTAAAGCTAGCCATGAGTTTCTTCAACCATCTATACTAAACCTTAAAACACAGTCTGTAATTGATTAGCCCCAAAAACAACACTAGGCACATAACAAGGAACACAAGTAGTCCATGTGATAATCAAAGATCAAAAGAGTATGTTCGTCTCCTTAATACATGCCAATTCTAACACACATTACATAAACGTAACGAAATTCCTCCTTCACGGAGTCTCTATATCAACATTCAATGGCTCAACAAACCACTCTACCATCTTCTTACGGTACTCGGCTGCCGCGTTTTGACTTACAGTTTTCCGCGCCATTCCCTTATTTAGGAGCTCGTTCTCAAGATTCTTACACACAATCACACCACAATCTACCGAATCATCTTGCTGCTGTAAACATTCCACGGGGAGTGGTTTACCCAATTTCGCCTTCAGCAATTGATGCCCAGTGTTCGTCTTCTTCCACATATTTTTCAAATACTTCACGACATACTCAACATTGCAAATCAAACACCAAATTATTCAGCAACATTCATCCAAACAAAGTCAACAACATACACTAAGCACAACACATGAAAAATATATACCACTTTCATTGATCGCTCGAGGTGCACATCTTTCGTGGCTCCTGTTCGAGGTGCCATTGAGTTATAGAAACTCCATACACATGTCTTTAAATCCATTTTTAGTAATGTCCAATGATCACCCACCCCTCTCCCACTATCCATCAACAAAGGAAACAACATTACGCTATCACCCCCGACCTTATCTAGTACACTGTCAACGGTGCCAATAAGATTCTTGTCAACCGAACTCTTCTTGTAACGCTACAAAAAAAAACAAATCAAAACACTTTTAGAATTGGTAGGCAATTCAGTCAACATATCCTGCTTCAATTCGCTAAAAACCAATATGGTCCTGATAGATTTGACATCTTACCCAACACATGGTCGAAAAAATACAAACATTCTTCACAGAATCGTACTTGGAACCTAGCTTGTGGAATAAAATTTCACCCCACGAATCAACCACCTGAAATGTCGGGGCACAAAGTATGTGTCAGACATTCGCTCTTTACGTCATTGAAACCAACAATAAGAGTATAATAACAAAGTACCGCGTTAGAGATGCTCTCGTGGTGTAAAACTGCTAGCACATCTCCCAGTGTCACCTTTGATATTGGTCCTCTTCCACACCACACAACAAACCTATTTATTTGTAAAATTGGTCACACATTCACATGTTAGTAATTAACAACACTCTTTATTTTGTTAGGCACAAACATAATACACTTATGCGTAATACAAAATACCTTTCCTTGCTTTCTCTCCAACCATCCTCAATCCCTTTCTTTATGTACTCTTTAGTCTTGCGAACTGCAACCTTTTTCTCATCCCATCTCATATCAACCACAGGTTCTCCATCTTCCAAAAACTTCTCAATCTTGGCGGTGTTAGGTTGTGGCGTGATCTCTATATGTTTCCTGTCATCAACAGCTGTCCTGGCCTTCCCATTCCTTGTTAGTGTACTCAGCCCTATAGCTCTTTTGGTTCTTGTTCTTTTGTTTACTACCGGTGTAGCAAAATGCTTTCCACTACCATGCTCTTCACCCACTACTATGGAATTCAGTGTTTTCTCCAGTCCGTCATTGCGATCCCTCAGCTGCTCATTCTCTTTCCGTATTATACTAAGCTCAGTCACTGCCTCAATATGCTGTATTGTATGTGGATCCTCCAAGACCTGAGTAGCTGAAGGTTCCGTAACTGATTTATACTTCTTCTCCAAATCTAAAAAAATCCTTTCGCAACCTCATCAGTTCGTCATCCTTCCGCTTGATTGCCTCTTCCATTGAATCCAACTCCATCATGCACTTCTTCAATTTATCCACCACTTGCGTTCTGTCAATTCCCTGCTTCTCCATTAAACCGCCCACATCCCCACTCTCCTCAGGCAAATTACATCTGTCCACGTTGGACCTACCCATGCACGCCTCCTCCCCACCATAATCGGCATTGATCATTGTCTCTTTATCCATCCGACCTACGTCATAACCCCCATCAATACATTTCCCCTTAGCTTGGAATTGAGCTCCTTGTCTCCAACCCCCAACCGGAAAATTAGTGTCAACCCCACACTTCCCTGGATATACTAACTCAGACTCCTGCAACTCTTCTATCCCCTTTGACTGACCCCCATCATGCACCTCCCCATCATTACACCCCTTACTAGCTCCATGGCCAATTAACTGCCTGCCATCAAGTAATACCATTTCCATTCCAAGATTCTCGCCCTCATCAGGCTCCCATTGGTTTATATTTGTACACTTACCCACTCCGTCACACGTATCCGACTTGTCATCATACTCACTTGTATGTTCCCCCCATCATTCATTCTGGAATGTTCCCCACCACTGTTATCCGTCTCTTCCTCAATAAAATCCTTTGTCCACTCATCTTTGATCTTTCGAAGAACATCCTTCTCACTGGATGTGGCCTTCAGCCTTCCGTTGCGCACCTACACATAGCAACGGAGTTAAAACCAACACCCCAAATACGAATCGCAAATTATATTATAAAAAATGAATTGGTTCATATAAAAAATTCCATACCATATCCCTAGTAACCTGGCTTAAACCTGTCTTCTTCAACTTCTTGTTCAACACCCCAAGATCCCACTTTAATATTCGGGGTACTGCAACCCCCAACGTGGCTTTTACCAGGTACGTATGCTCACAGAGCCAAAACTACATAATGTATGAACCAGTAAGCATAAAATATTACTGTGAAGAAAACTAATTTATTTATACAGATACCGAGGAAAATGATCTTTAGTACATACCGGAAGCAACACATCACACCCTGCTAGCTTCATGCTGCTACTTGTACATATTTGTTCAACTAAATAATCTACAATCAACGAGCACCAATCATACGTCCTTATCCTCGACACTTTCTCAAGATAGTACTTATAATACCCAAGCACGGAAGAATTTCTCCTAGGGGCAAGCAATGAGGCGAGCAAATATAAGTGTGTCAGTCTAGCTACGTCGGATATCAAATACTTTCCTCCCCCCCCCTCGACTTAACTACAGCTACTAACTTGTCATATATCCCCTTTTTTTAAGAACGTTTCCCCCTGGTCCTTTATTACTCATATCACCAAACACCCTTCTCACCCACAATGGATCCCCAAAATCAGTATTCCTCTTTGGTTTTTCCTCTGTTCCACCTGCTACTCCTAATATTAACTGCACATCCTCCCTACGAAGTTTAAGACTATACCCCCCAATCTTGAAAGACCGTGAACTTTTATCAAATGTTAACACGATGTTCTTAATATCCTCCTCATACTTCCACCAGACATTTTTGTACAGATCAGGATCTGCGGACCGCAACGCATCGAACAACAATCTGAAAGGAGTCTTCTGTATTTCTAAAAGATGTTCCTCAGTATACTCAACGGCCTGCAATTCCCGCATACTTGTCACCATGTTACTTCTGTACAGCGTGTTCCTATCCCTCTCCATTCTTCCACCTGAATAATCAAATACTGTTGGAGTTATACTATTTTCCCAACAAATACATCATTTTGCGAAAAGTAAAAACACTATCCCACCCCGATAAGGCCAACGTAAAAACAATACAAATACCAATGATACCATTGTCACTCGAGTCAGTTGTTGACCCTTCCAATAACAAGTCAATGGTGTCAACTGCAACCAAAATAAGATCACAAACAAAATATCAGTGATACACACCATCAAAACCCAGCCATACTACAATAAGAATGTCATGGGGGCTACAAAATGAACCTTTTTCCATTTTTTTTTCTGTTTTTTTGCCTCCCCCACGTCTGGGCAACCCTACAGCCCAATACAAACAAAAAGGATTAACAATTCAAATCTAGTTTCCAAATTTGGTATATTACATTAGCCATGGTACATGAACTGCACACCAAATTCTTTCTAACAGAATACCATTGGGTAACACAGTCTTAACCCAATATTGCATATGGTACACATCAACTACATATTATATTAGCCATGGTACATGAACTGCATACCAAATTCTTTCTAATAGAATACTATTGGGTTACACATTCTTAACCCAATATTGCATATGGTACACATTGATTAGGCGTGAAATTGTCATGATTCGTCGTTAGAAATGCCCCAGTTTTGGTCGATTTTATTGAGTATTTAGAGTCAATTGAGTATAATTTCTACACATTGATGAATTTTTCTCTTTGATGCTCATAGGTGAATTGAGGGTGAAAAATGGAGTTCGTAGGACTTTGAATCGACTCAAACGGATGCCCGAATGAGAAGATATCGAAGAAATACGAATGATATTAGTGCGCGAGAAGAAAAATATCAGTTGAAGAAGAAGGAGACTCATTCGAGTGGTTCCACTCGAGCATGCCACTCGAGCGCCAAAATTGTCCAGAGGAATTCGTCCATTCGACCAACTCGAGTACCAACGCTCGAGCATAGGGCTCGAGCGCCCCAAAACATACAGAGGATTTCGGCCATTCGAGCAGCTCGAGCACGAGCGCTCGACCAACTGCTTCATTCGAGCTACATGCTCGAGCGCGCCCGCTCGAGCGGGAGCAACTCGAGCGCTTTCAAGTTCCGGCTTCCGAGTTCGTTTTTCGGCCCGTTGCCTATATATACTCTTTCCAAACTCGTTTTTGGGGGGCACCACATCAGATTATCACATACCACATTTTTTTAGAGTTAGTTTTTGGAGAGAGACGAGCAAGCTTTACTTTTACTTGTAACTAGGGGTGGCAAAATGAGCCCGGCCCGATGGGCCGGCCCGGTTGGCCCGCCTTTTAGGACAGGCTGGGCCTAGAAAATAGTGGCCCGAAAAGAACCGGGCCGATTTGGCCCGGCCCGGTAGGCCCGTCGGATGGACCGGGCTTGGCCCGGCCCGGCCCGGAACTTTTGATTAGCCCTTTTTTTTGTTTTTTTTTTTAAATTGTCTAATATGTCAAGTGTACCTATTATCATGAAAATAATTTCATGTGATGTTTAAAAGTGTTTGTTGAGTTAATATTACTATTTTCTTGTTGCAATAGCTTTTTCAAGAGATTAATATAAGTTATTTATTGGAAATGGGTAGTCAAATCGTATCCTAAACTAATATTAATGGTCATTATAATTTATATCTTGACCACAAAAATAGGACTATAGAATTTGTTTAAAAATAAAATTATTTTATTGAATATAAATGATTTATTTGACAAATTTAATTTTTTAAAAAGACGGGCTATTTTGGCCCGGTGGCCCGTCTAGGGCCAGGCTGGGCCTTTAAAAAAGAGGCCCGGTTGCAACCGGGCCGAGCCCGACCCGACCCGACCTGTAAAATGAAGGTGCCCGGCGGCCCAGTGCCGGCCCGGCCCGACCCGTTTGCCACCCTTACTTGTAACCGAGGTTTTACTTTACGAATTCTTAGTTTGGTTTCGATTTTTAGTTTTTTTCCTTTAGTTCTTTGTTCTTTAATACTTTAGACTTCTCTTTATTATTATTATTATTTTTTACTCGAATGAGTCTCCTTCTTCAACTGATACTTTTCTTTTTGCGCACTAATATCATTCGTATTTCTTCGATATCTTCTCATCCGGGCATCCGTTTGAGTCGATTCAAAGTCCTACGAACTCTATTTTTCGCCCTCGATTCACCTATGAGCATCAAAGAGACAAATTCATCAATGTGTAGAAATCATACTCAATTGACTCTAAATACTCAATAAAATCGACCAAAACTGGGGCATTTCTAACGACGAATCATGACAATTTCACGCCTAATCAACCCCCCCAAACTTACCATATTGCTTGTCCTCAAGCAATGAAATAATAAGTCAAGTGAAATTGTTAGGAATGAGTCAAAGAATCAAATCATGCAAGTAAATGAACCCGAGCTTCAAAGATCAATCACACATATACTAACTCACCTCCCTTCATCATACTCATGCAATAACAACAAGAATCACCAAGATCAAACATGGATGTGCACTCAACGATGTGTTTCACTCCCTCACAAGTGTATAGCAATAATAAGAGACTCACTCACTCAATCAATCAATCACACATATCAGCAGCCATAGGCTTGTAAGCACTCTCAACTTCGACCATACTCTAGAAATCAATGTCGAATCAAAAAAAACTTTTCTCAAGGTTGTAATGTAAGCTCTTTGGACAGGTGGGATAATAATATGGATAAGTGACTCAAGTGAATGGAGAATAGAAACTCAAACTTTAATACTTCGAGATTAGGAACAGAATACTTCAAGCATTTTCAATCAACACACTTTCAATTCCACTACTCTCAACACTTCAATTTTTTTTCTAACTCATTTCACTTTTTTCAATCACTTCACTTTTTTTTTTCACACATACATATGAGCTCATTTTTTTCTTTTGCTCATTCTCAAATTTTTTTGTTCTTTCCCACAACTCATAACTTCATCACACCCTTCTTTTATCACCACTCAACCATCATAATTCCCTTTCTCAACTCAACTCAATTCCTCCATCATTCACACTTTTCCTATTCTCCACTCAAATTGGGACAAAAAGACTTAGGAACTTGGATAAGTGTTAAAATGTGCTAGCAAATAAAATAGGTTAAGGCTCAAACTGGCTAACAAGGGATCAATGTCATTGGTAGGGAAATTTTTGGCTAAGTGACTCAACAAATCAAAGATGGCCTAAGATCACATTCGGCATATCAAACTAAACAAAATCAAGAAGCAAGAGCACACACAAGTTCTAGCATCTTCTAAGGTGACGATCCACTCACAAACGAAGAAATCAATTCATGCATCAAAATCTCAAAAGGCTCAAATCTCACAGCTTTCACATCCATGTTAGTCCTAGTGAATTCTCACTTTCTCACACAAGTACTCAAAAGGAAAATTTGCAAGCATACGAGTTCACTCTCAAATCAACTCTAACTCATACACTTACACAATAGAATTCCTAACTCACCTTCACAACTCTCCCACACTCATCAAATCATACTCAAGAATAGCAATCAACAAGCATAAGATGATTGATAGGCATGAAATATGTAGTAGCACATCAAAACAATATCAGCCCAAGGAGCATCTCAAGGTACCAAATAACCAAACTATACTTAACTCAAAGAGAAGGTGTGCGCTTGTGCAATGTAACCATAAAACAAATAAAAAACTCCACCCCCCAAACTTCGATCTTGTGAAGAGGTCTAAGTTTGGGGTTGTTGGTTACCTCATCCAAATAGTTCAAGTTTCTCAACAACGTGTCACACTCCTTGGTCTCGAGTTGGTCCCTTCAATCTGAATAACTCCATGATACCTTTACTCCTTCGAGACAAGCCTACAAAATAAACTCTCAAGTACGAGGTTAAAACTTACGATTCAACAACACCCTAATAACATAAAACTCTCAAAAGCAAATAAAAAATGGGTTGCCTCCCATTCAGCGCTATTTTTAAGGTCCTCATGCCGGACCGAGCTCAAAGGAGCTCATGGGACATGATACTCAAATTTACCTCTCTTACTCTCATAAGAGTGGTGGTTGAATTTCTTTCCTTGATGCCCCTTTACATGAGTTACTTTGCTTCCTTCTCCACCTCAATTGGTGGGGGTCTCAACTTCTTCTCACCTTTATCTGGAGGAGTCTTACTAAACAATTTCTTGAATTTTGACTTTTCCTTCTTAACTCCTCCTTTACCCTCTAGCTGGACCGCGTCCACATTTTTCACTTCTTCATCCTTCAACTTCTTCCCTTTATCCCTATCAAAATAATCAAGATCATAATGCTCATGGGTTAAATCATCAAGTGAAGGACTATTAAAATCATGAATATAAGAAAGATTAGGGATAGGAGGTGTGTTTTCAACACAAGGATCAATGCCATCCATGCAATAACAGCTCTCATCCTCCTTCGGGTGTTTCATGGCCTCATATAGGGAGATTTTTATCTCTTGATCGTCAACTTTCAATGTTATCTTCCCATTTGCCACATCTAGCACCATTCCCGCAGTTGCCAAAAACGGTCTTCCCAAGATCAAAGGCATGTGCTCATCTTCCTCCATGTCAAGCACTACAAAATCGGCTGGAAAAATATGATCTCCAACTTTAACAAGGACGTCTTCAACCACACCTTGAGGTCGAGTAATAGAGCGGTCGACAAGTTAAAGCGTCATCATTGTCGGCTGAAGTTCTCCACCTTCCAACTTCTTGAATAGCGACAATGGCATAAGATTAATGCTTGCTCCAAGGTCACACAACTCTCCCTTCTTGACGCCATTCCCGATATCACATAAGATCGTGAAACTCCCGGGATCCTTCAACTTCGGTGGAAGCACTTTGTGCACTAATGCACTCACCTCATGGTTCAGCTGCACCAACTTGGGCTCATCAACTCTCCGTCTCTTTGCAATTAAGTCCTTCAAGAATTTAACATAATTCGACATCTGTTCCAAAGCATCATAAAAAAGAATGTTAATATGCAATTTATTAAAAACATCAAGGAATTTAGCGAATTTCTCCTCAAACTTTTTCTTCATGAAGCGCTGTGGATATGGGACGGGTATCACCGATTTGGGTACCCCCCATTCAGCACGCTTGGTCTCTTTCACTTTCTCCCTTGCTTCCTTTGCCTTCTTCCACTTAGGAACTCTCTCAATCTTCTCAATGCCTTCCTCTTCAGGCTCTTTGCTCTCTATCTCAATTTCTTCCTCAACTGTCTCACCTCCATCTTTCTTATGTTCTTGTCCCTCCATCTCAATCTCTTCTTGGGGCGTCTCAGAATCAGCAGGCATCTGAGGACCATCATAGTTGGTTCCACTTCTAAGCTGGATTGCCTTGCACTGCTCTTTCGGGTTCCCCTCCGGCATAGAAGGATATTTACCCGGCTCTCTACCCAATAATTTTGCGATCTGGCTAATCTGGTACTCCATAGAAGTTAACCGCCTATTGCTCTCTTGCTGAATTCGGTTCAGCTCTACATCTCTCTTCTGGAGTTCTTAATCACGCTGATCACCTTTCTTATGCAACTCTTTAACATCATACTCTAAAGAGGACAATATCTTGCTTCATTCCTCCACCTTCTGAAGGATAGCTCTCAACATTTCCTCAGTTGAGGAACCGCCTTCTCCACCCGGGGGTTTTGAATCTGGGTCAACACCTGAAGGAACTGTGATTCCGGCCTTCAGATTAGCATATGAAAAATTCTCATTCTTCCTCCATGTATTCTGAGGAGGCTGTTGGCCTCCTTGATACCCTTGTGTGTTCCTCCATTGATTTTGAGAAGGCTGTGGACCTGGAGGTACAAATGGTTGGCCATAAGAAGACCTTCAAAATTGATTGCCACCTTGTGGATACCCATTCTGATTGTAGTAAGATCCTCCCATATAGTTGGCTACTTCTTGCTGACTCCGTGACTCGTGGGTGGGTCCACTTTCTCGCTCACTGCTACATTCCCTCCAACCAAACTTTGCCCAATCTCAATGTTGTTTATCTTTTCCATCATGGCCATCAACAACTTCCTTGTCCCCTCATTCTCCTCCAACTTACTAGCTCTCTGAAATTCTGGGTCCTCATTCCATGCCCCGACATTTGTGACAATATTGTCAACGATATCTCTGCACCTCGCTGTACCTTGGTTCAGGAATGCTCCACTAGCACACGCATCAAGATGGGCTTGGCCAGCCTTGCTGGCTCCACTATAGAAGAATGCCATGATATCTCCCTCATTGTACCCGTGCTGCGGGCACTCAATCAGCATGTTGGAGTATCTCTGCCACGCTTGACATAAGTCTTCTCCTTACTTCCGGTAGAAAGAAGAAATCTCTATCCTTGCTTTAATAGTTCTAGATGGAGGGTAGAATCACTCGAGGAACAGACGCTCGAGCTAGGCCCATGTGGTTACACCTCCCCGTGGGAGCGTGTTATCATACCACTTCTTTGCTATTCCCGTCAAAGAGAATGGAAATAGATACCAATATTGATATATTTTAAATGCCGTTATAATTGAACGTGGATGCGATCATAAAAAAACTCCTCAGATGAGTATGAGGATTCTCCTTCCCAACCTCCCCCTTGAATTGATTCTCGGTAAGCAGCTTAAGAATTCCAGGGGAAATTGAGAAGTTGTTTGCCTCTACAGGGGGCAATGCCACTCCATCATAGTACCGTTGCGGTTGTACCGCGAACCTTCCTCGTATAGCCATGTTCTGATCGGCGTTCTGAGGAATGTGCTGAGGATTAGCAGGTGGTACGGGTACTTGTTGAGGTGGGGGTAGTTGATAGACTGTTGGTTGATTGTAAACAAGAGGTAGAGGGTACGGGTATGGTGGATATGGATATGGTGGGTATGGGTAAGGGTAAGGTAAGTTGTTTTGTGGGAATGCAGGGTTGTTCTGAGGGTGTTGGACAAGGTTATGAGCTGGATTGTTTACGTTCTGTGTACCTAGGTTTTGGCTCTGGCTTTCCCCTAACGGAACTTGATTCTGACTTCCATTCCCTCCAGTGCCCTCAACCCGATCCACTACCTGATTAAACTCATTTGCAGCATCATCCAACTCATTATTGATGTCCATGTTCACATTCTCGTTCTCTCCTCCGGCAGCATTCATCCTTCTTAAAAAGGCTCTGTTTCTTCTTGCTATTGTCTCAGGGTCTAGCTGTAGTCTCTCTTTGCTCGATTCACCTTGCAAGCGTGTTTTCATAAACCTGAAACGCTAACAAAAAAATAAAAATGCAACTGCCAACACGTATGAATACAAAAAAAAAGTAAAGCACTCACTACTAACTACTAAGCTATCTACAAGTCCTATTCAAACGACATACAATGCCATCCCCGGCAACGACGCCATTGACTTGAAGCCGAAAATACTAACTTTCTACTAGTAGTTTCCCCGCAAGCGTACGGGTTCACTGTAGTATAAGTAAGTATAGCGACCAAGTATTATCGAACCCAAGGGAAGATGAGTATGCGAATAGATCCCTGAAGATCTACGCATCGTAGCTAATATGAGTGTATGTTTTTGGATTTTTAAATAATTAATTCTAAACAAAAGTAAACTAATTAAACTAAAGAATGAATGAAACGAATTAACTAAGGTTTGTATTCAAATATGTGATGGTGATGCTCAGGATAGGAATTCCTACGTATACTAACGGAGCATGTACATAATCAAGATAACCGTGACGTGCAAGAAATAACCTAAGTAAAAGATTGCAAGATGAAAGCTCAAGAATTAAAACCCTAATACTTTATCCTAACAATGGACTTCACTAATCCACTAACAAGTTAATAGATAGTGCTTAATTAATGAGACCCTAATTTAATTAAGGTGATACGGTCGTCCTCCCTAGATAAATCGGTAGATTAATTAGCCCCTTCTAAACCCTCTCATTATGTCTACTCGTTGTTAAAGAGTGATAAGATCGTCCTCTCTCGAACACTTTTCGAACTAAATTCAAAGGTAAAGTTAAGATTGATTTTAAGAATTCATTAATTAAGAGAATTAAGACCAACGTCACGAATTACCCTAATTACGTACCCACATCCTACTTCTACAAGTTCATCCTACCCTAAGCATACAAGGGTTTCAGTCGGACATGGTTATAACGATAATAAAAACAACTAAGCAAGCAATAAACGAAAACATAATTAATTGAAGTGAAAAACTAACAAGCATACACTAGGGTTTTGAAAGAAAATAATTCTAAGAACTGGAATTGAATTAATAAAGAGAAGTCTAAAGTATTCAAGAACAAAGAACTAAAGGAAAGAAACTAAAAATCGAAACCAAACTAAGAAGTCGTAAAGTTAAACCTCGGTTACAAGTAAAAGTAAAGCTTGCTCGTCTCTCTCCAAAAACTAACTTTAAAAAATGTGGTATGTGATAATCTGATGTGGTGCCCCCTAAAACCGAGTTTGGAAAGAGTATATATAGGCAACGCGCCGAATTGGGAACTCATGGGCCGAAAAACGAACTCGGAAGCCGGAACTTGAAAGCGCTCGAGCTGCTCCCGCTCGAGCGGGCGCGTTCGACCATGTAGCTCGAATGAAGCAGTTGGTCGAGCGCTCGTGCTCGAGCTGCTCGAATGGCCGAAATCCTCTGTATGTTTTGGGGCGCTCGAACCCTATGCTCGAGCGTTGGTACTCGAGTTGGTCGAACGGACGAATTCCTCTGGACAATTTTGGCGCTCGAGTGGCATGCTCGAGCGGTGATGCTCGAGTGGAACCACTCGAATGAGTCTCCTTCTTCTTCAACTGATATTTTTCTTCTCGCACACTAATATCATTCGTATTTCTTCGATATCTTCTCATCCGGGCATCCGTTTGAGTCGATTCAAAGTCCTATGAACTCTATTTTTTTCCCTCGATTCACCTATGAGCATCAAAGAGATAAATTCATCAATGTGTAGAAATCATACTCAATTGACTCTAAATACTCAATAAAATCGACCAAAATTGGGGCATTTCTAACGACGAATCATGACAATTTCACGCCTAATCACACATCAACCACATATTTATGCGTACTATAGTCATACAACAAAACGCCCCTCAATCTAGGATTATCTTATCCTATTTTCACTATTTCTCCCGAGTACAGAAGGGAAAACAACCCTTCCTAAACCAACGACTAAGGAATCCCTACAAATATCTCATTAAACAAACACCGCCACTTCAACAACTTTCTCATACAAATATTCACCCATCAATTATGTAGACGCTAATTGACATTACAAAATCAAAAATACCTTTTCCTTTCTCATGTTTTCTGGAGAACATTCCGGTGGCCTTGCAACGACTTTCATCCTCGGACTCCGATTCCAGCACAAGCCTCCTTCTGCTCGCCATTTTTTTATTTTCCTAGCCAAAAAATTGGATTAGTTCTTCAGTTTTCTGGTAAAGAAATTAAAAATTTCCGGAAACCTGATAGACACATTACATTCTCAGCATTCTTTGAAGACGAAATACTATGTTGACAAGTAAAATCGTTTCTCAAAAAAATTAATCACAAACAGTAAAAATAAGCCATACTCCGGCACATTCGGGATTTGTGCTTAATAAACCCTATAATTTTTTAGACGGCCAAAGATCATTACAAAAACATGGATTACAAAATAAACGCCCGGCGACCAAGACTAACCTTCATCACCACCAGAAGTTCAACCCACAAACGCCCACCACTATGGAAGGATGCAACGTTTTTACTTTTCTCTGGTGGTCTGCAAGTTTGAACAAAAAAATCGTAATACAGTATCATTCCCCAAAAAATAAGATTATCAACCCAAAAAAAGTAAAGGAAGCTACTACTACGCTATATGCTATACCATTGCATCACCCATCAGAAGAAAAGGGTCTAATCAGCTGAATGGGCTGACAAACGAAAAGTCAGGGGCAAAAACGTCTTTAGGGAGTTGAGTGTATTTTCAATAAAGTTGTGTTCCCGGGTGTTATTAACGCTTAACAATTGTCCCCTACTGCAATTGCCCCTTAATATTATTATTATTATTTAGTTTTTTTAAGGTTTTTACTTGTGTTTTTTGATTTTTTAATCTAAATGTAAATGACAAATTAAATGGAAAAAAATTTCATTAGTGATTGACTATTACAAATTAGTAATTGAACTATTACAAATTAGTAATTCTAATTTAAAATAAGTAGAACCGGCGGTTTTGATATTATTATTTTTTTTTAGTTTTTTTTTTAAGGTTTTTACTTGTGTTTTTTTGGTTTTTTAATATAAATGTAAATGACAAATTAAATGGAAAAAAATTTCATTAGTGATTGACTATTACAAATTGGTAATTGAACTATTACAAATTAGTAATTCTAATTTAAAATAAGTATTTAATATCTATTATTACAAACTAATTGAAATATTACAAATAACAAATTTACAACTTAAAATTTTAATTTTTACAAAATAAATTTGGGCGGAGGAGTTAAAGAAATTGGGCTTGAGCTTAATTTAAAAAAATGAACTTAGAAATTCTAAGTTTGAAACTCAAAATTCTAAGTCACTTTTTTTTAATTTTTTTTATGGTTTCTACTTGTATTTTTTGGGTTTTTAATCTAAATATAGATGACATATTAAATGAAAAAAAAATCATTAGTAATTGAACAATTACAAATTAGTAATTTTAATTTAAAATAAGTATCTAATACACTACAAAAAAGAAGGAGATTAGCGACGGGTTTTTTGCGACGGTCAGAATTTCCGTCGCAAATTCAGTGAATTTGCGACGGATTTTTGTAAGCCGTCGCAAAAAACGACAATTTGCGACGACTTAGGAAGTCCGTCGCAAATGATAGTAATTTGCGACGGAAAAGCCGTTGCAAACACTAGGGCCCACCGCCTTCGTCTTGAACCGGCTACATTTGCGACGGAAAGGTCATCGCAAATTTCAATTTTGAGTTTGCGACGGGCAATTCTGTCGCAAAACATACCCGTTTAAAGGTGACCGTTCGGGAAGCGACCCGTTTGACTGATTTGCGACGGAACAGGCCGTCGCAATTTTAAACTTTGTATTTGCGACGGACAAAAGCCGTCACAAAACTTACATTTGTATTCGCGACCTTTCGGGAAACGGCCCATTGACTGATTTGCGACGGAATTTCCGTCGCAAATCCGAACCGTTTTACGCGTCTTATTGGGAAACGTTGCGTTGACTGATTTGCAACGGAAAAGCCGTCGCAAATCAGTGAAAAACGGCGTCATTTTGCGTTTGACGGGCAAAATTTGCGACGGACAGGCGTCCGTCGCAAAATTTTTTCCACTTATTTATACAGAACCGCCGCTTTACAGGCGGAGAAAGAGAGAAAAGAAGAGGAAAAAGAGAGGAAAAGGAAGGAGAAGTCGGGTGCCGTCGCTGTAGAGCCAATCCGTCCCCACCGAGTTCTCGTTTCGTCATCTTCTACAAATAAACCGTAAGTTTTCTTCATTTTTACCGTTTAAAATTTAATTTTAAAGCATGTTTAGAGAATTGATTTTAGTTGAATTATTTGAATTATATTAGTAATGAATTGATTTTAGTTGATTTAGTTGATCGAATTTTAATTTAAAGCATGTTTAATTTTTGTTAAGTTTAGAATTGAATTAGTTGAATTGTTTGAATTATATTAGAAATGAATTGATTTTAGTTGAATTATAATTTAAGTTGATCGAATTTTAATTTAAAGCATGTTTAATTTTTGTTAAGTTTAGAATTGAATTAGTTGAATTGTTTGAATTATATTAGAAATGAATTGATTTTAGTTGAATTAGTTGAATTATAATTTAATTAGTAGATCGAATTTTAATTTAATTTTAAAGCATGTTTAATTTTTGTTAAGTTTATAATTGAATTAGTTGAATTGTTTGAATTATATTATATATAAATGAATTGATTTTAGTTGAATTAGTTGATCGAATTTAATTAGTTGATTGAATTTTAATTTAATTTTAAAGCATAATTAATTTTTGTTAAGTTTAGAATTGAATTAGTTGAATTGTTTGAATTATATTAGAAATGAATTGATTTTAGTTGAATTAATTAGTTGAATTATAACGGTTAATTTTAAAGCATGTTTAGAAATAGTTGAATTTGTTAAGTTTAGAATTGATTTTAGTTGAATTGTTTGAATTATAATAGTTAATTTTAAAGCATGTTTAGAAATAGTTGAATTTGTTAAGTTTAGAATTGATTTTAGTTGAATTAGATTAGTTGATCGAATTTTAATTTAATTTAAAAGCATGTTTAGAAATAGTTGAATTGTAGAGCCGAATTGATTTTTTTTCGAATTTTGTTATAGATGAGCGGACAAGGCAGTGGCAGTGGCAGTCAGGAGCCTCCGAGGGATGAGGAGGCTCGTCGAGGAGAGCGAGGAGGGAGGAGACGACGGGCCTCACTGAGACCCGTGGTTCCACCTATTTTCAGACCGAGGTCTCAATCAGAGACCTCTACACAGCCTGGTGCGGGCTCCTCCTCCTCACAACAGACTGCTGAGGGCTCATCCTCCTCCAGACAGCATCCGGTTGTTGAACCACGGATGACTGTTCAGCCACATGGTTCAACGTAAGTTTTAATATTTTATACTAAATTTTTTATTAATTAAAACCTAATTATTTTACTAACTTTGAAGTTTTAATTTTACAGTTGGATTCCTGGTCATGAGGCTACTAATCAGGTTTCCCGGTCCATCCTTGGATGTGGATTCGAGCCCACCGCTTACACCTGGAGGCTAGTGTCTGATGCAAAGAAAAGGACATACTTCGAGGAATTTAAGGTATTAATTTAATTTATTAATTCACCGTTTATTAATATCAAATATATAAACATATATTTACATTTAAATTGTAATTGCAGAAAGAATGTGTCTGGGCACCGGAGCACGATGACCAGATGTGGAAGAATTTCGAAAAATATGCGGCGGAAAGGTACAAAGACCTCCATTTTAGAATGAGGGAGAAGTGGTACAAGAAGGGAGAGGCGACCGACCTGGGGACTGACAGTGAAAACCGACCGATTTGGGACCAATTCCTCCGCTACTGGGATTCCCCTGAATTCCAAGAGAAGTCGGCGAAAAACAAGGCGAATCGGCGTAGTGACCCTGATGGAGAAGGGATGGCGAGACATCGGGCCGGTTCTCGGTCCATTTATGAGCACGTGTTGAGATTTGTAAGTTTCGTCTTTAATTTTGTAGTTTTTGAATTTATATTATTTTTTTTCTAATTTGTTATGAGTGGTATTAATTTTTACTATCTTTTTTTATAATTAGGCGGCGGAGCAAGGACGCGAGCCCTCTCATTTTGAGAGATTGCAGCTCGCCCACCCACTCGTCGAGGAGACTGGGAAGTCTACCTACGGCCGTACTACCGAGATCCACGTAAGTATTATTTCAATATTAATAGTATTATTTTAATTTTTAAAATTAAAAGTATTATTTTATATTTTGTGTTCAATTTATTTAATTTTTTGTATAATTAATTTGCAGAGAAAGATGCTCGAGGACCTTGCCTCCCAGCCTCAGCCTGAGGAAACGACAGAGGGGTCGGGGTCGATGCCCCCCACACAGCCTTCTGTTGACGTTCAAAATGAATTGTACTTCAAGAACGTCAAGGCTAAAAAGGGGCGGTTCGCTGGATTGGGCAGCTTCGGAAAGAACTTTTTCCGACTTCGTGGTTCAGGCTCATCCTCCTCTCATTCTTCCATCGACTCTCATCCCAGTGAGGTCGAGAGGCAGCTTGCCACGGTGGTGGAGCAGATGAAGAACATGCAGAGGCAGCAGCGAGAGAAGGAAGAGTATGAGAGGCAGCAGCGAGAGGCGCACGACCGGTATACAGCCGAGATGGAGCAGTATCGGGTCGAGGTGCAGGAGTATACAGCCGCCATGCAGACGTGGTGGCAGATATTCGCCTCTGATTCAATGCCACGAGCGCAAATGCCTGCGCCACCGATGCCGCCGATCCCGCCGACCCAGCCATCGATGCCGCCGATCCCGCCGACCCAGTCATCGATGTCGCCGATTGTTAACCTGGGCGAGGATGAAGAGGAAGACGGATTTAATTCCGATTGTTAAAAAAATTTGATTTTTAATAACTATGAAGTACAATTTTTTTTTAGTTTGAATTGTTACTTTAATTTAATTTTTGAATTGTTACTTTAATTTATAATTTTGTGAATTTATTAGTTTGAATTTACTTTTATTTAATGGACACAACATTTATAAAAACAAGTGAAAAACGAAAATGAATAAATTTGGTGAATTATGAAAAAAAAATTTAAGCAAATGAACGAATTATAAATTTAAGCGGGAGTCGAAATAAATAGTTTTACAGAAATAATAAAAATTAAATGGCCCCAATATTTATAAAAACAAGTTAGAAACGAAAATGAATTAATTTGGTGAATTGTAGAAAAAAAAATGAGTCAATTTGGATACATATACAATTAATTGCGTACAAATGAACGAATTATAAATTTAAGCGGGAGTCGAAATAAATAGTTTTACAGAAATAATAAAAATTAAATGGCCCCAATATTTATAAAAACAAGTTAGAAACGAAAATGAATTAATTTGGTGAATTGTAGAAAAAAAAAAGAGTCAATTTGGATACATATACAATTAATTGCGTACAAATGAACGAATTATAAATTTAAGCGAGAGTCGAAATAAATAGTTTTACAGAAATAATAAAAATTAAATGGCCCCAATATTTATAAAAACAAGTTAGAAACGAAAATGAATTAATTTGGTGAATTGTAGAAAAAAAAAATGAGTCAATTTGGATACATATACAATTAATTGCGTACAAATGAACGAATTATAAATTTAAGCGGGAGTCAAAATAAATAGTTTTACAGAAATAATAAAAATTAAATGGCCCCAATATTTATAAAAACAAGTTAGAAACGAAAATGAATTAATTTGGTGAATTGTAGAAAAAAAATGAGTCAATTTGAATACATATACAATTAATTGCGTACAAATGAACGAATTATAAATTTAAGCGGGAGTCGAAATAAATAGTTTTACAGAAATAATAAAAATTAAATGGCCCCAATATTTATAAAAACAAGTTAGAAACGAAAATGAATTAATTTGGTGAATTGTAGAAATAAAAATGAGTCAATTTGGATACATATACAATTAATTGCGTACAAATGAACGGATTATAAATTTAAGCGGGAGTCGAAATAAATAATTTTACAAAATAAAAAAAATAGTTGGGCAAAATATTTTAATAAACAACTTAGATACGAAAAGAAATTAATTTGGTGAATTATAAAAAAAAAAGACTTAATTTGAATACATATACAATTAATTGCACAAAAATAAACGAAAGTAGCTTGTGCCCTAGTGGCGCGCGCCCCCTCCTCTTGCACAAGAGGTCCCGTGTTCGATTCCCCTTGGACGCAAAAAATGGATTAATTGTTCAAGGCCTAATAAGACTAATATAGAAGGTGGACCGCATATAAAAAGAGATGAGCCGGTTGGCCTAGTGGTCCGCGCCCGCCCCGGCCGCCTCGGGTGCCCGGGCTCGAACCACGCGAGCCACTTTTTTTTTTTTGTATAGGCTCGGTAATTTGCGACGGCCAAATTCCGTCGCAAATATTGAATTTTACGACGGAAAACAACCCGTCGCAAATTATAACAGAAAAAAATAAAAAAAATATATATAAACATTTGCGACGGAATGTGGCCGTCGCAAATGTTGTTGACCCGAACGGGTCTGACCCGAAATATTTGCGACGGAATACCTGTCCGTCGCAAATTCTGTGTGACCCGGCCGGGTCTGACCCGCCGATTTTGCGACGGATTTGTCCGTCGTTAATTTGCGACGGAAGGCGAAATCCGTCGCAAAAATTAGCTACGGCTGTTTTAGGGACGGATACGTGTCCGTCGCAGATACCGTCGCAAAACACTGTTTGCGACGGATTTTCCGTCGCTAATTCCGTCGCAAAACAGTGTTTTTTTTGTAGTGATATATATTATTACAAACTAATTGAAATATTACAAATTGAATATTGAATTATTCCAAATTACTAATTACAAGTTTACAACTTAAAATCTTAATGAAATTGGACTTGAGTTTAATTTTACAATATAAATTTAAAAATTCTAACTTTAAAACTCAAAATTAAGAAATAAACTCAAAATTCTAAGTGTAGAACCGCCTCGAAACCGCCTCGAAACCGCCGGTTCCAGTTCCGACGTTTAGTGGAACCGAAACCGTGGAACCGTGGAACCGACGGTTCCGGTTATTTTTTAGCATGCCTAAACACAAGTATGAAGATATAATTGAGACAGAGAGAATATGAAGTAATGAAAACATTTAAATTTACTTTTAATTTTATAGGCATAAAATATACTTCCCTCCGCCCCATACTTGCCAACTACCTTGCCAAACACTTGCGTCCACATATTCAATTGTTATCTCCATAAATAATAATAAAAAAAAAAAGTATTGCTTTTTTACCGTTATATCATACCTACATTGTTATATTAACATTTTATATCATTTTACACACATTAATTACTTTTATTAATTAAACCAAATCTACTAAACTCGTACAAGCTTTAAATTAGCAAACAAATCTAAAACGGAGAACGAAAATAAAAAATGGATCACGTGTAATGCTTAGATAGATTCTTAAAAAAATTGGATTCAAGTACAATTTAGATAATATATGTTGGATATAAAATAATGAAATACAGGTGTGAATATCACAAATGTCTGGAAATTGGAATTAGATGAGTTAATAGAATTGGTATTTGATTATGGGGGCAAGGATGACCCCATTCAACAAGCTGTACATGTATGCATGCCGGGAAATCGAAATGTCGTTTGTCAAACACGTTTATTGTCATGACTTATATTCCATTTCTTGGCCATCCTTATGACAACCAGCCTCATTGCTAAGATGGTACTATTAATTATTACATGCAATTGGCATATGTTCCATTATTATTATTATTAAATGACCACGATATTGTAGTACATAATGAATGGTTCAATATCAATTTAAAATTTTACTATACTTAAATAGTATTGTTGGACTTTTGGATATTGTTGTGAGGATACCACAGTCGATAGTACAATATTGTTCTTTTAGCTTTTGTAAACCAAAATTCCATTTGTTTGATTAAATTTGGGAGAGGACTCTAATATCAATATTGTTGGACTCTACTGTATATATATTGAACTTCCACGAGTCTCTTGGTATTGCTTTTGGGAAAAGTACAGAAAAAAATAACACTTCGCTGCATTAAATGCAACGTTTACATTGTATAATTTGTGCAATTTTGACCCACAAAGTTTTAAGCAAGCAATTTTACTTTTTGCATATTGTAAAGTACTAATATTATTTAACATATAAGTTATTATTTTTTATTTATATAAACTAATACTCTTTATTTTTTTTTCCTTTGAGTCATATAAATTAATTTTTTTATCTATATAAACTAATACTCTTATTTCATTTTCTATGAGTCATAAAATTAAAAGCCGTCAAAATTACATCAATTAATTGATGCAACCGACGTGCATAATTTTTTGCCACATATATGATTTAGATATGTCATGTACTTCTAAATGAACAATCAATCATATTCATCTCCATAAAAAAAAAAAAAAAAAGCAATCAACCATTCCATATCTTCGGTTGTCTAACTCACCCACCAATAGATTTCCCTTGCAAAATTGTACTCTCATATTATAGGTCTAATTTCATCCATTTAAACAAATCAATTTCCTCATTAAGATATTCAGTTAGACAAATCAATTTTTTTTTATTAAGATATCAAAAGACTTTTTTTATCCATATTAGACATATATAAATTACAATAAAATACTACTTATTAGAGCTATTTTGTTGAAATAAATAAATAAAATTGCATTAATATTAGATATAGCGATAAATAAAATAAACAACAATGTGCACAAAATGGAAGAATTAGAAATAAAAGGAGGGGATATGAAATAAAAATGGAACCGTGTTTAGTGTTTTCGTATTTTGTGAACACGTTATCCTATGTGTATTTTATAAGTCAAGCTTAAACTTGCTAAATTAATATTTGAACCACAATCAAGTCTCAATTCTCTATTCTGAATTCCACCTTCTCTCTTACATTCATGTTCATTTATACATGCAATTAATTCACATAAATTATGAACACTTTTTGTCATACACATAAAAATAAAATCTATATCTTGAGATTAAGAAAGCCCTCAAGAAAATTAGACAAAAAAATTTCCACAGTCATTATCTAATTATTAACAAACACCACAAACCTCATGAGAAAACCCATATAAATTTCACACAAACAAAAACAAAATAAATCGCAAATAAATCCAAGAAAAGAAAAAATAGTGCATGAAGAGACTAGTCGTATCCCACCGCCACCACCGGCAAAAAAAAAAAAAAAAAAAACAGCCCAACTTGTCATGCCGCAAAAGCCAACGACAGCCGCCCCGAGTGGTCACTACCCAACGGTGGCTTATTCGCCCGCGGTGGCCTACCACCCACATACATCGGTGCCCCTTCCGCCGGAACACACTTCACCGGCTGTGGCCCCACGCTCACCGCCTTCTCCTGCCGACAGCTCATCAGCAGCATCCCCCCTCCTCCGTTCCCCTTCCTCCTCCCGCTATCGCCGCCGCCCCCTCCGAAGTCCTCTTGCTGGTGCTGGAGCCGCTGCCGTAGGAACGCTGCCGTCCCGACCTCCGATGCCGAGACGGAGAAGTTGGACACGCTGGCGCGGTCGAAGCCCTCCGCCGTCGTCACGCTCCAGTCGATGCTGACCTCGCTCGGGGCGTAGCACTCCGTGGCGGCTACGCTGGGCGTCGGGGGCTCGTCCAGGCTCCTTCTGCCGAACTGCATATTGCTGTTACTATTTGTACTGTTGTTATTTAAAGAGAGACCGTTCGCTGACGCGAACCTTCTTGCATTGAAAGTAGGGGCTTCGTCTAAGGAGTCCCTACGACGGTACATCGGGTACGAAGTGGTTTGCGTCGAGAAGCTCTCGATCTCGAATAGATCGGAGCTCGCATCGCTCGCCACGTCGTCGTCGATCGTCACGCGCGCGATCGGGCTTCCGGAGCCGAAATTTAGCCTCGAAACTGATGGAACGTCGTGCATTGGCTGGAAAACCTCGAGAGAATCCCGAGGCGGATCCTCCAGGGGATTAATGATTGGTTTCGTAATGATCCCTTTCAACACAGGTTTCGAAATTGATTTCGAAGACGTGTTCAGAATCGGGAATGAAAAGCCCCCCGTTCCGTCCACGAACGTCCGCCCCGATGCAGATATGCGCTGCTGCCGGGGCGGATCGGCCGCTGGGAAATCATTTTCCGGCGGCGACAGGCGGATTGGGCTCGGGGCCGTGACTTTCTGTTGGTGGATTTCCATGATGTCGGTGGTGATTGGGGACGTATTGGATGGCGCTTTTGCTTTACAAGAGTCCCTTTTGGCGTACATATAGTTGTTTTTACCATTTTTGTTGTTGTTGTTCATAACTGGTCCCCCGTGTTCAGAATCCGACGTCACTGCTTCCTTAACCTGAACAGACTTCTTCCCATTGCAGCAGCACTTGCGCCCAAAGATCCACTTTCTCGCAACAGAGTTTCGCTTCTTACTATCCGACAAATTCCTCAGATTAACCCCGGCGGACCCTGGGGGGTTCGCCAGGAGGCCCGTTTGGCTGTTCCAGCTGGCCTCCGAGGATGCAGTCGGAGTCGCGTGGAACGACCTGGTCCGGAAGTTCCTACTGTATCCATCCGCGGAGGAAACCGATGACAGTCTCGGAACAGAGTTATTTACATGATCACGAGATTCGGACATGTTCTGCTGCTTCCTCAAGTCGCTGTTGTCGCTGCTGAAGTACTTCTGGGCATCGAAGATGCTTATTTCGGTGTCATCAACTGCGTCGCTGTGACGAGGATTTTGTGTTGGATCTTTGGATTTGAGGTAAGAGGAGAAGGATATGTCCTGGAAATTGTTAGTGGGAGTGGTTTGGAGAGATGGGGATCTGTAATGAAGAGGGCGTTCCAAGACACTGAACATGGGTTGCTGGGAAGAAGTGTAGTTGAATGTTTTGAGAATGGTTGGTGGTTCCATTGGGCATACACAAGCTTAGAGACAGACAGGGCATTCAGTTGTGTTGGGTTTAAGTAAGTTGGGATTCTACAGGGGTTCTGAAATTCCTTAGCTCTGCTTTAAGTAGACCATCCTCAATTATGTGATAATCATTTCATTTGAGATTGGATAAAGTGGTTTTGGAACGTACTTGATCTTTTATTGGTCATCCAATCAAATGAAATGATACCATCTTTTAACTAATTTTTGTGTTCCACTTTGTATTTCACGGTTAGATGTACAATATGTGATAGACTAAAAAATATATTAAGTGATCGTATATATCATACTAATACGCAGGACTATGTGAGTGTGCTTGCAATCTCACCTAGTAATTTAAAAGCACTTGTTTTTGTATTACAAAATGTTTGCACACTCAACAAACCACTTAAGGGGGCGCTTGGTTAGCAACTTCAATGGTAATGGGAATGAGATTGAAAATTAGTGTAATTATGATGGTTCATGAGAACAAAATCACCACCTCTCTCCTAAATAAGGTAATCACTATTCCATTTTGATTACCCTATTCTTTTCCTACAATCATCCTCCTCAATCACTACCTCATTCTTCTACCAACAACCATTTGTTGTCTACTTCTATTCCAAAATTGGGGCATGACACTAGCAGTGGAGTCATAATTGTAACAAGTATTCCTCTAAAACATCATTTTTATTGTGGGAGCATGGATGAAAAATAATTTTCATTCTCATTACTATTGAGGAGTTGCCAACCAAGTACCTCCGAAGTTCAGTAGTTAAAAATAGTTTGAAATTAAGAAGCATCAGGGTGCTTCGATGTGCTTCTATCTACTTCACTCTATAATCTTTATTTTATTTAATATTTTGACTATTTTATTTTTAAAAAAGTGATTAAAACCACTTTGTGTTTTGAAACAAATACCCACTTTTACTTAAGCTATCAAAATCAATATTAATCACTTTGAAAGAAGTACTATTATTTGGAAATTATCGAATTCAAACCAAAGAAGAAACGAATTGGAAATAACCTAACTTGTCTATATATTGTGAACCGAACTAGACCGAATTGTGTTTCTAGGATGGATGTTATTCAGTTTAGAATTGAACACAATACTTTTGAAAGAAAATAAATTATTCAATCACTAAATCAATTGTGAAGATGGCAAATGAGCACACAGAAGTTGATGCAAAGTGGATTACGGATGCTTTGTTATCTAATGCGGTGATTATATTGCTACCAGTAGAGATTTAATTTCTAGTGGAGTTTCAATTAATTTTGTTAGAAGGAGTGATAATTATATGGCACACGAGTTTGCTCGTATTTCTCGATATTATGAGAGCTCTACTTATTAGATAGATCTATCGATATTTGTGGTTGGGCTTTCTAATGCTATTTGCATTTGCAATAAAGAGCTAAGCAATAAAAAAATAGTATATCAATTAAATGCTTAAATGTTTAAAAAATGGTTATATTATTAGCATATTCATATCATGGCAATAAAAAGAAAATGAAACTATTTGTGAGACCATCAAAATAAATCAATTCATTGATAAAGATAAATGTAAAATTGGTCACTGAGTAAGTACGTGCAAAACTTAAAAATGTTGATGGATGATAATAAAATACTCCCACGGTCCCATTGCGATTGCTTCCGTCTTAAAAATCTGTTCCAATTTCGATGGCTCTTTTTTATAAATAAAAAAATTTTATTTATCAAAATAATACAAAAAATAACTTTATTCCCTTTTATTTATTACAATTTTACCATTATAAATACTAAATAACTATCACATTAAAACCTGTGTTAAAAGTAAATGGGTAATCGAAATGGAAACGGACGGTATTAATTTATCAACAATTTGTTTATGACAAATAAATTAGTTGAAACTTCAGAGGAAACAATTTGGACCTATTAATTTATGAAATTGTTAAACATCGTAATTATTATTAATGTTGTACTCATTTGTCCCTTGATCACTTTTGCACTTGTCTTATTTGAACTTTTCAAAATTACTTTCACACCATAAAAAAAAAAAGAAAAAAAAAAGAAATAACACTCTCTTACAAACGTATATAAATTTTATTCAACTCCACACTTATATACTCTATTAAGAATTTCCATATCAATCTGAACCAATCCGTAATGAACCACATTCAAATTTGGTATGCATTGATAGCATGATAGATTGCACAAAATGCCTATTTATTGTCATATTTTTTCCATTTTTAGGTTTCAAATCTTTAAGTGTTTGTTTTAATCGAATTTTATATTTTGTAGGTGACTTGAAGCGAATTACACTAACTTCTACTAGTCGCTTCCCCGCAAGCGAACGGGTTCACTGTAGTATTAGTAAGTATAACGGCCAAGTATATCGAACCCACGAGATGGGGTGTATGCGAACAGATCCCTGAAGATCTACGCGTTGTAGCTAATATGAGTGTAATGTTTTTGGGTTTTTTTGAAAGATTAATTAAAACAACTACAATGAACAAATTATACTAACGAACTAAAGAAGACGAATTAACTGCGGGTTGTTTTCAAGTAAGAGATGGTGATGCTTAGGATAAGAATCCCTACGTATACTAACGGAGCAGGTACATAATCAAAATAACTGTGACGCGCCAGAAATAACCTAAGTAAAAGAATGCAAGGTGAAAGCTCAAGATTCTAAACCCTAATACTTTACCCTAACACTCGACTTCACTAATCCACTAACAAGTTAATAGATTGTGCTTAATTAATGAGACCCTAATTTAACTAAGGTGATGCGGTCGTCCTCCTTCGCTAAACTGGTAGATGAATTAACCTTTCCTAAACCCTCTAGTTAAGTCTACTCGTTGTTAAAGAGTGATACAGTCGTCCTCTCTCTAACACCTTTCGAACGAAATTCAAAAGTAAAGTCTAGATTAATTTTAAGAATTCATTAACCAAGAGAATTAAAACCTAACGTCACAAGTTACTCTAATTACGTACCCACAACCTACTTCTACGAGTTCATCCTACCCTAAGCACGCAAGGGTTTTAGCTAGACATAGGTTTAACGTAAACTAAAGCAATTAAATAAGTAACGGACATGAACATGATATTTAAGACGAAGAAAAGATCGAACATGAACTAGGGTTTTAAAATCTAAAAGAACAAACTGAAATTAATTAAACAAAATGAAGTCTCAACGTATGTAAGAATAGAAGACAAGAAACGAAAATAAAAACAAGATCGTAATTTGAATTCGTAATGAAAACCTAAAAAAAACGTAATTGTAAACTTGCTCGTCTCTTCTCCTCTTCCTCTCTCTCCAAACTCAGTCTCCAAACGTAGTATCGTATCAAGTGTGTGTAAAAAACGTGTTCGGAAGGGGTATATATAAGCAACAGGTCGAATCGGGAATTCATGGCCAAAATCCGCGTATGGTCGTGCACTTACTCGAGCACTAGTGCACGAGTAATGCATGGTCGAGCACTCCAAAACAAACAGAACCTAATAAGTGCTCGAGTAGTCGAGCTCGTGCACTAGTGCACGACTCGATTCAACTCGAGCACCATGCACGACCAACTCGTGTACTCAGTGCACGACTCAATTCCACTCGAGCACTTTGCACGAGTAACTCGAGCACAATGTGCTCGAGCTCTTCTCGCTTGTGCACTCCAATGATACTTTTGCTCCCTCGAACTAATACTTTTCGTATTTCTTCGATATCTTCTCATCCGGGCGTCCGTTTGAGTCGATTCAAAGTCCTACGAACTTCTCTTTTCGCCCTCTATCCATCTATGAGCATCAAAGAGACAAATTCATTAGTTTATGAAAATGATACTCAAATAACTCTAAATACTCACAAAATCAACCAAAACTAGGGCATTTCGAGGGACGAATCATGACAATTTCACGCCTAATCAACCCCCCCAAACTTACCATGTTGCTTGTCCTCAAGCAACGAAATAATAAGTCAAGTGAAATTGTTAGGAATGTGTTGGTCCCACTAGTTAGATTAATTGCGGAAGCTTAAGTTAAATGTCTTTCAAATTCCTTTTACAAGAGAACAAAACCCAATAAGAGAATAATTAAATGAAAGCAATAAATAACACAAGATATATAGTGGTTCGGATTTGAATATCCTACGTCCACTCTCCCTTTTATCCAAGGGGCCACACTATCAACCAACTCACTTACTTACTCACTGGAATTGGGAAGTACCAGTTCCTTCTTACAACCTCTTTAGATTTAACTTCAATCTAAAGATCAACAGCCTTCAACCTTATCTGGTAGATGAACAGGTTGAGGTTTCAACAACTCCATAAGAGTAGATATATATTATGAACAATAAGAGTGCTAAGAGTGATTATCAAAAGCTTGGATGGACTTATGCGCGTATATTGTCTCTCTAGAGCTTTTTCTTGAACTGCACTCTTGTATATATAGAGGGGATTAGGACTAGCCGTTGGAGAGCTAATCTAATCAGATCCTCTATTTAAGGAAGCCTCAATCAATCAATTTCCTAATTGATTGATTGGGTTGGTGGGATCCTTGGATTGATTGTCTTCAAAAACTTTCCAATCCTGATCTTGTTGACTTGATTTGAATCACCAACGGTCAATAGCTTCCTCTGCCTAACTCTGATTCTCTCCAGAGAAGGCAAGACCAAACACCAGGCAACCTAGGTGTCTTCTGGTCCTCATCTGGTCAACAACCAGAATACTCAGTAGAATCAGGGGATCAAACTGAGCATCTTTTGTTCTACCAGACTCGTCTGGTCCGGACTCGTCTGGTCTGGAGAAGGTCCTCTACCTCTGGTCAGATCTCATCTGGTGAAGTCTTCTGGTCTGGCAGTTCCCCCTTGACTAAGTCCTAATCTAGATCATCATCTGGCTAACAGGTCCAGATGGTCCTATTATATCTTCTGGTTTGTTTTAACTCATCAAAACTAACAACTTTTATCCTAACAATTTCCCCCTTTTTGATGGAGTTAAAACACTACCAGAACTGATCAAACAGTAAAACTTAAGCAAGAAAACAGTAAAGGATAAGACCTTAGAATAGATCTTATCAGGCAAACAATTAAGACAACAAGAGGTTGTCTTTTGAACAGAGAAGATATGATACTTTCATTAATAATAAGGACAAGATGATTACAAGATACATTGAAGTTCAAGGTCCTATTCTAAGCATATCTCCTGTTTTCCTTGGGCACAAGGAACCAGTCAAGAAACCTATCCTGGACGGCCTTCAACTCTGCAGAAGATGTTGGAGTGAAGTTCACCAACACCTTGGTCTTGTACAGTCTCTTCAGCTCAGCCCAATCAACCTGGTCTCCTACCATGGGAGTGTTAAGATAAGTGAATTCAGGGGCAGTCACCTCCAGGTTGAACTCAATGGTAGAGTCCATCAATTGCTTGTACAACTCTGCATCATAAGCTTGCATCCAGGAGTGGAAGGTTCTGTTGATCAGCTCATCATCCTCTGGTGCTGGCCTCTGGATGTAATGTTGGATGAACCAGAGAGTCTTTGCCTCCTTCCATTTCTCAATCAAGGGCACATGCACAGTAGAGTCAAAAGACCCTTCTGTCCTGAGAGGCAGAATGTTCATCACTTCAATGGGAGCTTTCCTCCTCTGGCTAGATCCACCTGCACCAGAAGGAGCACCAGCTTCTCTGCTCTTCTTGTTTTGCCTCCTAACATATCTGAGCCTCTGCTCTTCATCTATGTTTTTCCTGATTCTTGCCTGCTTCTCCTCTGGAGTCTCTTCTTTGTATCTCTTCTGGGCTTCTTCAATAACAGTTTCTAAGAAGCTTTTCTTGACTCTCCTGATCTTCCTTTTTGCAGGTCCAGAGATGGAGATTGGATCCTGCTCTGCTTCTGATGAATCCTCTTCTGCAGCAAGCTGCTTAGCCATGGTAAGTGATTTGAATTCTTCTTTCTTCTTCTTCTGCAGCTCTGCCTGGGCCAATGTGTTCTCTAGCAGGTCCAGACGAGCTCCATGGCTGAAAATAGTTTCATTAGTGGTCTTTGCCAGATCAGTTCTGGCCTTCTCTTCCCCCTTTTTAACTTCATCAATAAGGGGCTCCACTACCTGCCTAATGAGATCAGGCAAGGCAGTGTTGGAGGAAGAGTGAAGATCACGCAGCTGCTTTGCCTCCTCCAGATAGGCTTTCGACTCCGCAACAAGCCTTTCCTGCTTCTCCAACATCTCCTGGAGGGAGTCCTTCAGCTTAGCAGTCTGAATCATCTGGCTGGCCATCTCAACCTTCAGCATAGAGACAGGCCTCATCTGCTCCAGCACGTGCTCCTGGAGCTGCTTCTGGCTGTGCATCACATCCAGTTTGACAAAGAGGCCATTGGCCTTGAAAGAAGCTTTAACTTCAGCCAGAGTAGATTTGATCCGCTTCAGAAATATCCTTCTCTCCTGCCTGATCTGATGCTCTATCATAGCAGGGGCCATGTGTTGAATAGCTTTGGAGAAGCGCCCAATCTGCATGATTTGCTCGTTGAAGAAGGCTTTCATCTTCTGGAGCACGGCAGGAGACATCTCAAAGTCTTCCTCATCTGAATAAAGCTCTGGAGGGAAGACAAAATGAGGACCAAACTTGTAAGTGGGGCCCTCTGGAGTGAGCATTACTCCTCTCTGGATGAGTAGGGTGCGAATCAAGACTTTAGCAGCACCAGGGGTCTCCAGCTCTGCTGGGTTCTGAATGTTCATCTTCTGCTTTAGCTCAATCTCCCAAGTAGTGAAGTTGGAGGGGCCCATTTCCTCAAGCAAAAGCATCAGGTCCTCCACATCTTCAAGTCTGGCCTTGCTCCAGACCTTGGCATCAGTAAGTTCTGCCAGAAGTGGTAAGTGCTCCAGAAGAACTGGGAAATGCTCTCTTAGCCAGAGCTGAGCACTTACACTCATACTCTGCCTAATGTGACCCATTTCTGCAGATGAGAAAGTGAAGGGTTTGGGCCCAGAGGCAGAGGAGGAAGGTGCTAAGTTAGCAGGCTCAAGTGAAGCTTCCTCATCTTCACTATCATCGCTTGTTAAACAGGTGGGAGAAGGGGAAGGGCCAACGAATCCCAGAGCTATAGAAATGGTTGGGTCCTGGTCTGTATGGGTTTGAGGAGGGGTAGGATTTTGAGAGGTGGAAGTGGAAGGAATGGGTTGCTCTGCACCAGAAGAAGATGGGATCTCTGGTACAGAAGGTGGGATGGGAATTTGTGATGTGGAAGTGTTTGGAAGGGGAATATCTGCACCAGAAGAGGTTGAAGGCACCTCTGGTACAGAAGCTGGGGGAGAGGGATATGTGGGAAGATGTGTTTGGGAAGATGGGGGAGAAGGTGTTTGGGTAGGAATGGTTGAGGGAGTATATACGGGGGTATCTGGGAGTGTCTGCTCTGGTGGGACAATAGGAGTACCAGAAGCAGATGGAGGTTGGGGAAGGTTATCTGGGGGAGAGGTAGAGGGTAAAACAAGAATAATAGGGGTAGAAGATGGAATGGAAGGGTTTACCTCTGCTGAGTCAACATCAGCAGGTACAACAGGCTCTGGAGCAGAAGCATCCTCCACCATTTGAGAAGCTTCATCAATTGCCTTCTCCAAGGCCTCTCCAAGATCAGAGCCAGAGTCTGAATCTTGAAATATGGCCCTCTTGGCCTTGGATTTCTTCTTAAGAGGCTCAACCTCTTCTTCCTCTGATGGCTCATCCACCAGAAGGGTTTTCTTGGCCTTCCTGCTAGTCCTTGACTTCTTAGCAGAGCCTTTCCTGGCCTCCTATGGCCTCTTCCTCTTGGCTGCTCCAGCCTTCTTGGTAGCCTCAGCTACTTCACCCTTCTTCTTCAGAATATTCAGAAGGGGAATCTGGTCCTCCTCTGAGGAACCAGAGAAGACAACCGTAGAGGAGCCAGTTGGTGCAGCAGCTTTCTTTTGGGTCTTCTACTTGGGCTGCTGCTTCTGCCCCTTTGCAGGTGAGGGTACAGCCTGTAGAGGAGGGGCAGGGATGACTTGCTCACCATCAGAATCAGGATGGCCATGAAGGGGACCATCCTTTGAAAGCAACACCTTGGACTTGTGAAATCCTCTGCACCAGGATTCCTTCCATCTCTTCTCTGGAAGCAATGAGTCCAAGATCAGAGTAAGTTTCGTTCCCAACGAGATATTTGCAGTAAAGTAGAACTGCATCTCCCCTGGCTTGGAAGGACAAGCCTCCTTGTTCACTTTCACCTTATTCTTTCTCAAAACTCCCCAAAAGAACTCTGCCCAATTGCATTGAACGCCGTCATACAGAGCCCTCATCACACACATCCTGCCGTTAAAAATCGCATCCTTGCTGTGATTCTCACACATCAGCACCTTCACCATAATATCAAAAAGTACCTTGTACTTTTGCCTCATATGCTTATCCAAAAATCCCTTCGTTATATTCTGGCAAGAAGAACGAGCAAACAACTTGAAGGAACCCACAATATCGTCTTCCCTGTAGGTTAAAGGATCCACCACTTCTGCCGAAATGTTTCCAAACAGCGCACATAAGTCATGCTTGGAAAACACCAAATCTTCCTTGTCAATCTTTGAAGAGATGTGGTCTTCATTAATCTTCATACGGACCAGAAACTGGGCCGCATAACCATCTAGGGTGCGAAGATCTCTGGGGACTGTGGAGATCAACTTCTCGACGCCTGACCTTATTAACAACTCCAAAATGGCCAGTGCAGAAGGATTCTTAGTGGTGTAAAAGTCAACCACCATCTCTGTTTTAAGTTTCTTCATCATCAATTCATGGTCAAAGTTGCACGGAGGGGCCATTTCTGTGAAAGAGAGAGAGAGAGAGCAATACTTTGCAGAGATAAGTTAGGGTTTGTAAAAATATGGAAACGTGAAAAGACAAATTGAAAAGAAATTTGATTTAAATAGGGCAATACGCGTGGCTTGATTAATAAATGAAGTGTGAACGCGTGTAATAGCAAATTTAATTTAGGGAACAAAATCAATTTTTGAATTGATTGACATATTGCACATTGATTAAATCTGATGGCCACGATGAAAGGCGAGATACAGATTTAATCTGGTGCGTTGGCATAGTCATTGGGACTGGGCATAAAGGGGTTTTGTGGCAGTCAAGAGAAAAAGCGAAATGATTGCCTAGGCCCTATACCCTAGTCTTAAATACACTCCGAAGTTGAAACGTTTTGAGTGTACTTACTAATTTGAAAAGTGTATCCCAATGATCAGAGGCCAGAGAAGTAAAAGCATACCTGTCACCTGATATTGTAACCAGATGATACCACAGCTAGTCTGGTGTTACATCTCCTCTGATAGAACTCATCTGGTCAGAGAAGACTTTGGACATTTCTTGAATCTGACTCAGCACCTTATCTGGGACAAGTGTCACTTGGTGCATACCTTAACTGGAGAAATAACTTCTCTGATATGTCTAATCTGCAGGTATGTTAGTTTAAAAAAAATCAAAGAATATGCAGTAAGGTAAAACTAAAGGATACTTCTCTGATGTTCCCCCTAAAACAAATCTGTCTCTGGATCCAACAATCCTAACTCAAAAGCTAACTCTCTGAATCTGGTCTCAGCCAGAGGCTTAGTTAAAATATCTGCCCTCTGCTTCTCTGTTGCAATCTTTTCCATCCTTATATCTCCCTTCTCAACATGATCTCTGATAAAATGATGCCTTATATCAACATGTTTACACCTGGTATGAAGAACTGGATTCTGGGTGATTGCAATTGCACTATTACTATCACAGAATATAGGAATATCCTTAGCTCTAATCTGGTAGTCCCTAAGCTGTTGACTAATCCAGAGTAGTTGAGAACAACAGCTCCCTGCAGCCATGTATTCTGCTTCTGTTGTCGATGTAGCAACTGAAGTCTGTTTCTTAGAAAACCAGGATACCAATTTATTTCCTAAAAATTGGCATGTTCCACTTGTAGATTTCCTATCTATTCTGCATCCACCATAGTCTGAGTCTGAAAAACCACTCAACTCTAAGTTGTCATCTGCAGGATACCATAATCCTAAATTCACTGTTCCCTTAAGATATTTCAATATTTTCCTAGCTGCTTCCAAATGACTTTTCTTGGGTATTAGCTTGAAATCTGGCACATACGCCTACAGCAAAAGTAATATCTGGTCTGCTTGCAGTCAGGTACAGAAGAGAACCAATAAGTGCTCTGTACTGAGTCTGGTCCACACTCTCTCAAGACTCATCTGGATCCATGTTGAAATTTGTCATCATAGGGATCTTGGCTGCTTTGCTAGATCCTACTCCAAATTTCTCTAACATTTTTCTGGTGTACTTTGCCTGATTTATGAAGATTCCCTTCTCTGATTGCTTTACCTGCAAACCTAAAAAGTAATTCATTTCTGTTGGGATATGTTTTAGTTTTGATGATTTTCCAAAACAACATGTAATAGGTTTGAAAGCAGTCAGGATTGTATCTTTAGTTTCAGGTCAGGCTAGGTTATTTCTCAGTAGAATAGGCTGTTCAGTTGAGGGGGAACTCAGTGAGGGGGAACTCTGCAACACAGCCTGAGGATATCAAGATGACACCAAGAAGAACTGACTGAAGCCAATGAAGAAAGACCTGAACCTGAAGAGAAGCCTGAAGGATGTCCCACTGAGTGCAAGTCAGGCTGATCTAAGCCAAGTCTGATGGACCACTCAGTGAAGAGCCTGATCAGGAGGATCAGTGCTGCACCAAGTAGGCCTGAAGGAGTCAGGCTACTGTGGTCAGGGAAGTTTGTCATTCAGCCTTATGACAAACTTCTTGGAGTGATCTTCACAGTCCTTAAAGGACAACTACACTGAGGACGAGTCAGTCCAACTGAAGATCATCCTGTCAGTGAAGGAGAAAACTACCTAAAGTCAGTGGGTCTTAGTCAAACCCACTAAGTCAAAGATCCGTGAATCCAGGCCACGTGGACCAATCAGCACGAGGCAGCAACTCTGACACTGACAAAGGCCGCATTCCAAGAAAAGTGGTTGAAACCATTTAATGCTGGATTCAAATGTATTTCCTCTCCAACGGATACATTTAAATCCCCATTATAAATACAAGCTCATGGCTTGTTGATAGAGGGTGTTGTGTTGTTGTAAGAATTGTAAGAAAACAAACACCTACGAGCTGTGAGGGTGTGGGTAGTAGCATACGTGCATGGGAGTTATAAGGAGGGTTTACTCACATCTTAAACACTGACCATTAGGGTCTTCGAATATACACATATGAGTGTTCAGCTTGTAACTCTAGGCTTAGAGAGGTTTTCCCTATCTTAGCTATTGGCTAACACATTGTAAAGGGAAAACCTCACCTAGTTGGAGAAAACCTAACTGAAACCAAAACCCTCTAGTCAGGTTTGTTGGTAGTAAGTGAGGAGAAGGGCAGCCCAGGGAGTGGCGTGAGTCCAGTTGTAAGTGCACCTTGGCACGTTAAAAACAAGAATCCAAAGGAGTGGATTTCCTATTAAATCAGGCCGTGGATGTAAGAGCTTGAGTCTCTGAACCACGTTAAATCAAGTGTTATTATTTGGAATGTCTTTTCTTCTAAAGTATTGCGAAAGTCTGCTCACTGAGAGCATTGTTTAAAAGGAACTTTAGTTAAGCATTTCAGGTCAGGGAGATCCCATCTCACTGACTAAATCAGGCAAGGCACTCGAGAGTTCAGTCTCTCGAGTCACTGCCTTGTTGAGAGCCTGAGCTTTCAAGTCTCATCTCTGACTTGATAGCTCTGACTCTCAGCAACGCAGTGACTTGAGCATTTCGTCACTGAACTTGCTCAGGGTGCAAGCTGTGATCTGATAACGCACTCGAGAGTTCAGCATCTCAAGCCACTGTCCTTGCTCAGAGCATGAGTCTCCAAGCCCTCTCACTGACTTGGTAACTCAGCCTCTGAGCAGAGCAGTGACTTGAGTATTTCTCACTCTTGCTGAACTCCCTGAGGAAATGGTTTAAAAAAAAAAAAAATTTGCTCCTGAATTCCCATTTTGCCCTTCGAAAACGGGACCATCAATTTCACCCATCATGGACATCTCAAACTGACTCTGCATGAGCTCTCCAAACTTCTCACACAACTTCTTGTTAGGGGATCCAAATATAATATCATCAACATATATTTGGACCAGAAGGATGTCCTTTCCTTCTTCTTTCCTAAACAAGGTTATATCAATCTTACCCTTAGAAAAACCATTGTCCAGAAGAAACTGAGATAGAGTGTCATACCATGCTCTGGGTGCCTGCTTCAGCCCATAAAGAGCTTTCTTAAGCTTAAACACCTTGTCACCTTGTTCAAAACCAGAAGGTTGTTCCACATACACTTCCTCAATGAGAATCCCATTAAGAAAGGCAGATTTCACATCCATCTGGTATACTTTGAACTTCATGTGAGCAGCATATGCTAAGAACAATCTGATGGCTTCTAGTCTGGCAACAGGAGCAAATGTCTCATCATAGTCTATTCCTTCAGACTGAGAATAGCCCTGGGCCACTAGCCTTGCCTTGTTCCTAGTAATGACATCATTCTCATCTTTCTTATTCTTGAAAACCCACTTAGTGCCTATCACCTTTTGATGTCTTGGTCTGTCTACCAGCTCCCAAACATCCTGTCTGGTGAATTGATTCAACTCCTCCTGCATAGCAACAATCCAATTTGAATCTTTCAGTGTCTCCTTGATGTTCTTGGGCTCAATCAAGGATACATAGCAACTGAATAAGACAGCTAAGTTAAGAGTTCTCCTAGTCTGGACACCCTTAGTTGGATCTCCAAGGATCAGATCATTGGGGTGATCAACCAGGGTCCTCCTTCCCGTGGTCTTGCCTGGTTGATCATCTTCTGCAGTACCTTGGTGATTATCACCACCTGCAGAAGAGCTTCCCCCTACAGGAGTTCCAACCTCTTCTGGTTCTGCTCCTTGTGAAGGCTTCTGCTTCAGAGAACCAGGAGATGGGTCATCATCTGAATCTGAATCTGAATCAAGAATATGTGGATTGACTTTAATTACTCTAGGTGTAGTCTGATTCTGGGTCTCATCAGAAGACTTAGAGTCCACCTTGCACTCAAAAGCAGATTCATCAAAAACAACATGAGGTGTTTCCTCCACACAAAGTGAATTCTTATTAAAAACTCTAAAAGCTTTACTGGTGCTGGAATATCCTAAAAATATTCCATCAACCACTTTAGCATCAAAGGTTCTTAATTTAGATTTCCCATTGTCATGGATGAAACACTTACATCCAAAAACATGAAAATATGAAACAGATGGGGTTTTACCTTTCCATACCTCATATGGAGTCTTATTATGTCTCTGGGCAATCAGGCACCTGTTCTGAGTATAGCAAGCTGTATTGATGGCCTCTGCCCAAAATCTCTGTGGAGTGTTGTATTCTGCCAGAAGTGTTCTTGCAGCTTCTTTGAGGGTCCTATTCCTCCTTTCTGCTACTCCATTTTGTTGGGGTGTTCTGGCAGCAGATGTCTCATGAAAAATCCCATGGTCCTTGCAGTAATCTGTAATGTGTGAATTCAGAAACTCTGTCCCTTTGTCACTTCTGATTCTGACTATGCTCTGGTTCTGCTCATTCTGAATCTGATTGAAAAATTCTGGCAGCTTAGTCATAGTTTCATTTTACTTAAACAAGAACACTACCCAAGTGTATCTTGAAAAGTCATCCACTATCACCAAGGTGTACTTCCTTCCACTGAAACTAAGAGGAGAAACAGGTCCAAACAGGTCCATGTGAAGTAGTTGAAGTACTCTGGTTGTGGTTGTGCTCTGGACATCCTTAAAGGAAGTCTTGGGTTGTTTACCCTTCTGGCAGGAACCACAAACCTGATTCTTCTTAAACACTTCATTAGGAAGACCTCGAATGAGACCTTTTCTGGCAATCTTGTTCAGTGTTTTGAAGTTAAGATGACACAATCTTTTGTGCCAAATCCAGCTATTCTCTGCAGATCCTTTAGCAACCAGGCAAGCATTTCTTGGGCAACTGCTAAAATCTGCAAGATAAATGTTACCCTTCCTCAAGCCTATTAGCAAGATATCATTATAATCAGAAGAGAAAACAGTGCATGAATAACTAAAGAACTTTACTGAGTATCCCTTGTCACAGAATTGAGATACTGAAAGCAGATTATGCTTGAGTCCTTCAACATAGTAGGCTTCATCTACAGATACTCCATTGAAGGTCAACTTTCCAACTCCTCTGGTGACTCCATAGTTGTTGTCACCAAACATCACTCTTGGTCCATTCAATGGCTTGAAATCTTGGAGATTATCTTTCTGGAAGGTCATGTGCTTGGAACATCCACTATCAATGTACCAGACATGGTTGCTTGAAAGTCCTTTCTCCAATGGACTCTTATCTACCTGCAGAGAAATCAATTAGGTCCCCTACTAGTGCTGGGTCCTGATTGGTTAGTTGAAGGTTTTATAGGAATCCAAAGATAAAGATCATCCCTTGCTGGATGAGGAGATCTTATCTTCCTTCCAAATCTATTTACCAGCACATGTCCTCTTACAATGACATATTGAGCTACTGGTCTGATAATGACACCTTTCCTATAAACAGGTCCGGTGTACCTTTTCTCAAATCTGGCCTTTGGAATGGCCTGCATCAAAGACATGGTCTTAAAGGTCTGGTTGTAAGGGTACATCCTAGAAGAACCATCTCTGGTGTCATAACTTCCCAGATCAGTTGGTTTTCTATAGATGGGTCTGGAAGACCTCCTCTGGTTCTGAAAAGTAGACTTGTTCGGGTGGTTATAGTTCCTTTGAGTATACCTATTCTGGAATTGATTCCTCTGAGAAAATTGTCTCTGGGATACCTGGTGCTGTTGAACATTGTTCCTTCTCTGGTAGTTCTTACTCTGATTGGTATTCCCCTTTCTTGAGTGTTTCCCTTGAGGTCCCCTAATCTGATTAGGTTCCCTTTGAGGATTTCTCTGGGGTCCTCCAATTTGAGTAAGTTCTACTCCTTGGGACTCATTGTTCACAGAACCATCAAACTTCAATGGTTCCCCTTGTTGACTCTTATTCTCTAGAATCTTCTCTTCCAGGACAGTCAATTCTTCTGGAGCATATGTTATGTGATTAACAGAGTGATTCCTTTTCCAATCAGGATTGTGAACCACCTTGTAACCATTACCAGTTAAGTCTTTATCATCCCAGATTTCTACCAATTTACCAGCTCTTACAGACTTGTCTTTATTATAAAGGTATTTATGAGTTTTAGTGGTAATTCCAGGATATCCTAAACCACTCTTATCACTAATGCACTGAGAAGACTCTGATATGATAGATACAACAAATGGTATCTTAGGAGCTTCTCTGGGCATGGGTATCTCCTCTATGTTGTGAGCAACTTGTTTTCCCTTGATGAGAGTCTGGTATTTGGCTCTGAGTTCATTGAACTCATCTTCTTGAGAGTTCTTTTCTTTCATGAGTTGATCTACCAGAGTATCTCTTTCTATGATCTTATCCTGAAGTTCAGAGACTTATTTGGAATGATCTTACATGAGTTCTCTAGTGGATTTATGCTCATGAGAGAGAGATTGAACTTCAGCTCTGAGCCTACCATTCTCTTTCTCAAGTTTTTGACAGAGTTGGACACAATTTTGGAGATCTGATAGCATTTGTTGCATATTAGACTCTCTGGAGTTACCAGATGAATTAGAGGATTCAGTATATTTGGAATTAGATGAGCATATGGTAGTTTCATTTACCTCAGTGATGTCTGCCATAAGACACACATCATCATCTGATCCAAAGTCAGAAGAAGAAGAACTGGAACTAGTATCCTCCTCCTCTGCTTCTGCCAGCAATGCTCTCTTATCTGCATATCTCCTATCTCTCTTGATCCTTTTCTCTTCTCTTTCCCTAGGAGTAAGTTGAGAACAATCATAACTGTAGTGACCAGTCTTGTTGCACGTGTAGCAGGCATTGTCTCCTCTGGGACTAGGACTTGGCTCTCTCCTCCTCTGGTTGTAGTCTGATCTGGATGGACTACTCACTCTCCTCTAGTAGTCAGGTCTGCCAGAGCTACCATCTCTCCTCTGATAATCTGATCTCCCAGAGTTGCCAGGGTTGTCATCTCTCCTCCTTTCTGGAGTTCTGAATCTGGTCTCCCTTGAGTCTCCAGATGTCTTCTCCTTCTCTGCAGGCTTGAAGGAACTCTTCCTATCTCTGGTAGACTCATTCCAATGCCTTTTGTACCTGTCATATTTTGAACTCATTTTATCTAATTTTCGAGTTAGAAGTGCTACCTGCTCCTTGAGACTCAAGTCATCTGCAGTAGACTCATTTGGCTTGACATCAGGCTTGATAGTTGAAGAGAATGCAACACCTTTCTGACCAGAAGAGGAAACCTCTTCTGTCTAATCCTCCTCTTGAAGATCATACTCATAGGCTTTGAGATCAGACAACAGAAGATGATGATCCAGAGTATTGAGATCCTTGTTGTCCTTGATCACAGTGACTTTAATTCTCCACCTGCTGGTTAGTGAGCGCAAGATTTTACTATTAATTTCCTTTTCAGAGTAGGTCTTACCTAAGACACTAGCCTTGTTCAGGAGGTTTGTGAGACGCATGTCCAGCTGGTCAATGGTCTCGTCTGGTTTCATCTTGAAGGTATCAAACGAGTGTTGAACAACTTGGAGCTTGTTGTCTTTGATCTTCTCTGTTCCCTCACAGAGTAGTGCAAGTTTGTCCCACATCTCCTTGGCAGTGGTACACGTTCTGACCTTTTCAATCACATTTTTAGTAAGTGTGTTGATGATCTCTGTTCTTGCCACCTGGTCCAAGTTGTAGAGCTTTCTTTCATCATTGTCAAGCTCATCTTTCTCTTTGAGAATTCTTTGCCTGGGGACTCTATCCTCTGCAGCTTTTTGGGCAGCTTCACTAGTTTCTTCCCTGGACTCTGACCTGCCACTATCAATAAGAGTCCAGTAAAATTGAATGGGGCCACTTTCTACCACATCTAACATGCGGTGGTGAATAGCTCCAAAATGATTGCTCATCATGAAGCTCCAGTGGCTGTAATCCTCGAAAGAGAATTCTGGGAGCTTACGGCTCTTGTAAGACGATTTTGTAGACATTTTGATAAAATTAGGGAAATAACAAGAACTTGAACAAAAATACTAAAGAGCAATGGATCTGCCCGGTGACCACTAAAAGCTTTTCAAAGCAGTGGTCGTTGGACACACTGCTCTGATACCACTTGTTGGTCCCACTAGTTAGATTAATTGCGGAAGCTTAAGTTAAATGTCTTTCAAATTCCTTTTACAAGAGAACAAAACCCAATAAGAGAATAATTAAATGAAAGCAATAAAGAACACAAGATATATAGTGGTTCGGATTTGAATATCCTACGTCCACTCTCCCTTTTATCCAAGGGGTCACACTATCAACCAACTCACTTACTTACTCACTGGAATTGGGAAGTACCAGTTCCTTCTTACAACCTCTTTAGATTTAACTTCAATCTAAAGATCAACAGCCTTCAACCTTATCTGGAAGATGAACAGGTTGAGGTTTCAACAACTCCTTAAGAGTAGATATATATTATGAACAATAAGAGTGCTAAGAGTGATTATCAAAAGTTTGGATGGACTTATGCGCGTATATTGTCTCTCTAGAGCTTTTTCTTGAACTGTCGCAGCAAGAGGGCTTTGAACATGAAAGAACATTCCCCCATGCCCTATTCTCTAGCGGCTCCTTACCTATGTATATATAGAGGGGATTAGGACTAGCCGTTGGAGAGCTAATCCAATCAGATCCGCTATTTAAGGAAGCCTCAATCAATCAATTTCCTAATTGATTGATTGGGTTGGTGGGATCCTTGGATTGATTGTCTTCAAAAACTTTCCAATCCTGATCTTGTTGACTTGATTTGAATCACCAACGGTCAATAGCTTCCTCTGCCTAACTCTGATTCTCTCCAGAGAAGGAAAGACCAAACACCAGGCAACCTAGGTGTCTTCTGGTCCTCATCTGGTCAACAACCAGAATACTCAGTAGAATCAGGGGATCAAACTGAGCATCTTTTGTTCTACCAGACTCGTCTGGTCCGGACTCATCTGGTCTGGGGAAGGTCCTCTACCTCTGGTCAGATCTCATCTGGTGAAGTCTTCTGGTCTGGCAGTTCCCCCTAGACTAAGTCCTAATCTAGATTATCATCTGGCTAACAGGTCCAGATGGTCCTATTACATCTTCTGGTTTGTTTTAACTCATCAAAACTAACAACTTTTATCCTAACAGAATGAGTCAAGGAATCCAATCATGCAAGTATATAAATTCGAGCTTCAAAGATGCATCACAAGTATACTCACTCACCTTCCTTCATCATACTCATGCAACAACAGCAAGAAACACCAAAATCAAACATGGATGTGCACTCAACGATGTGTTTCACTCCCTCACAAGTGTATAACAATGATCAAGGGACTCTCTCAAACAATCAATCACACAAATTGGCAGCCATAGGCTTGTAAGTGCTCTTAACTTCGACCGTACTCTAGAAATCAATGCCGAATCAAAAAGGACTTTTCTCAAGGTTGTAATGTAGGCTCTTTGGACAGGTGGGATAACAATATGGGTAAGTGACTTAAGTGAATGGAGAATAGAAACTCAAACTTTGGTATTTCGAGATTAGGACAGAATACTTCAAACATTTTCAATCAACACCCTTTCAATTCCATACTCTCAATACTTCAATTTTTCTTTCTCACTCTTTTCATTTTTTTTAATCACTTCATTTTTTTTCTTTTTTCGCACAAACACATGAGCTCATTTTTTTTTCTTTTGCTCATTCTCAATTTTTTTCTCTTTTTCCCACATCTCATAACTTCATCACTCCTTCTTCTCATATTCACTCAACAAACAACATTTTCCTTTTTCAACTCAATTCACTCCCTTCACATTCACACTTTCCTATTCTCCACTCAAATTGGGACAAAAAGGCTTAGGAATTGGAATAGTGTTCATATGTGCTAGCAAATAAAATAGGCTTTAGGCTCAAAGGGGCTAACAAGGGATTCAATGTCATTGGCACGGAAAATTTTGGCTAAGTGAATCAATAAAATCAAAGACGGCCTAAGATCCTATTCGGCATATCAAACTAGACACAATCAAGAAGCAAGAGCACACACAAGTTCTAGCATCCTCTAAGGTGACGATCCACTCACAAACGAAGAGATTCATTCATATATCAAAATCTCATAAGGCTCAAATCTCACGGCTTTCACATCCATACTAGTCCTAGTGAATTCTTACTCTCATCACACAAGTACTCAAAAGAAAAATTTACAAGCTTACAAGTTCTATCTCAAATCCACTCTAGCTCAAACACTCACACAAAAGAATCTCTAACTCAAATCCACAAATCACCCTACTCATCAAATCATACTCAAAGATAGCAATCAACAAGCATAAGATGGTTGATAGGCATGAAATATGCAATAGCGACTCAGATCAAAATCACCCCAAGGAGCATCTCAAGGCACCAAATAACCAAACACACTCAAAGATAAGGGGTGCTCCGGTGCAATGTAACAAGAAACATAAAAAAAAACTCCACCCCCCCAAACTTTGACCTTGCGAAGAGGTCTAAGTTTGGGGTTGTGGGTTACCTCAACCAAACAATTCAGTTTCTCTCAACAGCGTTGCACACTCCCTTGCTTGAGTTCCTCCCTTTCGAGTACTCCAGGATTCCTCTATTCTCTCGAGACAAGCCTAAAAAATAAACTCTCAAGTACGAGGTTAAAACTTACGATTCAACAACACCCTAATAACATAATAAGACACTAAAAACAAATGAAAGCAAATAGAAATGGGTTGCCTCCCATTCAGCACTATTTTTAAGGTCCTCATGCCGGACCAAGCTCAAAGGAGCTTATGGGACATCATACTAAAAAATACCTCCCTTACTCTCATAAGAGAAGTGCTTGCATTCCTTTCCTTGATGCCCCTCCATCATGAACTCCTTTGCTTCCTTCTCATCCCCAAGTGTTATGGGTCTCAATTCCTTCTCACCTTCATCTAGAGGGGTCTTACCAAACAGTTTCTTGAATTTGGACTTTTTCTTCTTAACTCCTCATTTCCCTTCCAACTGGATCACGTCCACGCTTTTCACCTTTTCATCCTTCAACTTCTTCACTTTGTCCCTATCAACATAATCAAGAACATAATGCTCATGGAGTAAATTATCAAGTGAAGGATTATAAAATTCATGAATATGAGAAGGATTAGGGATAGGAGGTGTGTCTTCAACACTAGGATCAATGACATCCATGCAATACAAACTCTCATCCTTCTTCGGGTGCTTCATGGCTTCATATAGGGAGATCTTCACTTCTTGATCATCAACCTTCAATGTAATCTTCCCATTTGCCACGTCTAGCACCATCCCCGCCGTAGCTAAGAACGGTCCTCCCAAGATCAGGGGCACGTGCTCATCTTCCTCCATCTCTAGGACTACAAAGTCGGCTGGAAAAATATGCTCTCCAACTCTTACTAGAACGTCTTCAACCATACCTTGAGGTCGAGTAATAGACCGGTTGGCAAGTTGAAGTGTCATCATTGTCGGCTGAAGTTCTCCACCTTCCAACTTCTTGAAAAGCGACAGCGGCATCAAATTAATGCTCGCTCCGAGGTCGCACAACGCTCCCTTCTTGATCCTGTTTCCAATATCACATAGAATGGTGAAGCTCCCGGGATCCTTCAGCTTTGGAGGAAGCCCCTTGTGCACTAACGCACTCACCTCTTGGTTCAACTGCACCAACTTCGGCTCATCCACTCACCGCCTTTTCGCGATCAAGTCCTTCAAAAACTTTGCATAATTGGGCATCTGTTCCAAAGCATCATAAAAAGGGATATTAATATGCAATTATTTAAACACATCAAGGAACTTAGCGAATTTCTCATCAAGCTTCTTTTTCATGAAGTGTTGTGGATATGGGACGTGTATCACAGATTTGGGTACCCCCCATTCATCTTTCTCGGTCTCTTTCACTTTCTCCCTTGCTTCCTTTGCCTTCTTCCACTTAGGAACTCTCTCACCCTTCTCAATGCCTTCCTCTTCAAGCTCTTTGCTCGCTTGAGTGCTTTCACCCTCAACCTTCTTCTCAATCCCTTCATTTTTTATCCCCTTCTCAACTTGAGGCGTCTCAAAATCAGCAGGCATCGAGGACCTTCATAGTTAGTTCCACTTCTAAGCTGGATCGCCTTGCAATGCTCTTTCGGGTTCCCCTCCGGCATGGAAGGATATTTTCCCGGCTCTCTATTCAACGACTTTGCAATCTGGCTCATCTGGAACTCTATAGAAGTGAACCTTCAATTGTTCTCTTGTTGAGTTCTAGTCCACTCAACGTTCATCTTCTGGAGCTCTTGATCACGTTGATCACCCTTTTTATGCAAATCTTTCACATCGTACTCCAAGGATGACAACCTCTTACTTCCTTCCTCCAACTTCTGTAGAATCGCTCTCAACATCTCCTCAGTTGATGCACCGCCTTCTCCACCAGGAGGTTTAGAACCTGGATCAACACCTGCAGGAACTGTAATACCAGCTTTTGGGTTAGCATATGAAAAATTCTCATTTTTCCTCCATGTGTTTTGAGGAGGCTGCTGGCCTCCTTGATACCCTTGTGTGTTCCTCCATTGATTTTGAAGTGGCGGAGGACCTGGATGTACAAATGGTTGGCCATAAGAAGGTCTTCCATACTGATTTCCACCTTGGTAGCCATTCTGATTGTAATACGGACCTCCCATGTAATTGGCTACCTCTTGCTGTCCACTTAGCTGGTCTACTCTATCATTCTCTGCTGTATGCTCTCCAACCAAATTCTTCCCCAACTCGAGGTTGTTAATCTTCTCCATCATGGCCATCAACAGCCTTCTCGTTCCTTCACCCTCTTTCTCCTCCAACTTGTAGACTCTCTGAAACTCCGGATCCTCATTCTATGCACCGGCATTCGTGACAATGTTGTCCACGATCTCTCTACATCTCTCTATCCCTTGGTTCAGAAAAGCTCCACTCGCACATGCATCTAAATGGGCTTGGCCATCCTTGCTGGCTCCACTGTAGAAGAACGCCATCACATCTCCCTCATTATACCCGTGCTGCGGGCACTCTATCAGCATGTTTGAGTATCTCTCTCACGCTTGACGTAGGTCCTCTCCTTGCTTCTGGCGGAAGGAAGAGATCTCAATCCTTGCTTTGATCGTTCTGGATGGAGGGTAGAATCGCTCGAGGAACAGACGCCCGAGCTCAGCCCATGTGGTTACACCTCCCCGTGGGAGCGTGTTGTCATACCACTCTTTAGCTATTCCCGTCAGTGAGAATGGGAACAGCCTAAGCCTCTTGGCATCTTCAGACATGCCATTGTAATTGAATGTTGAGGCTATCATGAGAAAACTCCTCAGGTGAGTGTGAGGATTCTCCTTCCCGATCACCCCCTTAAACTGATTCTCGGTCAGTAGCTTTAGAATTCCCAGGGAAATCGAGAAGTTATTTGCCTCAACAGGAGGCAATGCCACTCCATCATAGTACCGCTGTGGCTGCGCCGCGAACCTTCCTCGAATGGCCAGATTTTGATCTACGTTCTGAGGAACGTTTTGAGGATTAGCAGCAGGTATGGGTACTGGTTGGGGTGGTGGTGGTTGGTAAACAGGTGGTTGATTGTAAACTGGAGGTGGAGGATATGGGTATGGTGGGTAAGGATACGGTGGGTATGGGTAGGGTGGATAGGGTAAGTTATTTTGTGGTAAATTAGGATGTGGGTAAGCAGGGTTGTTCTGAGGATGTTGGACAATGTTATGAGATGGATTGCCTACGTTTTGTATATCTGGGTTTAGGCTCTGGCTGTCCCCTAACAGAACTTGATTCTGGCTACCACTAACTCCAGTGCCTTCAACTCGGCCCAATTCCTGATTGAATTCATTCGCAGCATCATCCAACTCATTAGAGATGTCCATGGGTTCTTTCCCTCCTCCGGCATCCTTCTGGCTATCGTCTCAGGGTCCAACGGTATTCTCTCTTCGCTCGTATTTCCTTGTGAGCGTGTTTTCATATACCTGACACACTAGCAGAAGGATCAAAACGCAACTGCCGAATGAATGAAAATAAAAATAAAAACAGAAATTAAAGCACCCACTACTAACTACTAAGATATCTACAAGTCCTTTTCAAAAAACATACAACGCCATCCCCGGCAACGGCGCCATTGACTTGAAGTGAATTACACTAACTTCTACTAGTCGCTTCCCCGCAAGCGAACAGGTTCACTGTAGTATTAGTAAGTATAACGGCCAAGTATATCGAACCCACGAGATGGGGTGTATGCGAACAGATCCCTGAAGATCTACGCGTCGTAGCTAATATGAGTGTAATGTTTTTGGGTTTTTTTGAAAGATTAATTAAAACAACTACAATGAACAAATTATACTAACGAACTAAAGAAGACGAATTAACTGCGGGTTGTTTTCAAGTAAGAGATGGTGATGCTTAGGATAAGAATCCCTACGTATACTAACGGAGCAGGTACATAATCAAAATAACTGTGACGCGCCAGAAATAACCTAAGTAAAAGAATGCAAGGTGAAAGCTCAAGATTCTAAACCCTAATACTTTACCCTAACACTCGACTTCACTAATCCACTAACAAGTTAATAGATTGTGCTTAATTAATGAGACCCTAATTTAACTAAGGTGATGCGGTCGTCCTCCTTCACTAAACTGGTAGATGAATTAACCTTTCCTAAACCCTCTAGTTAAGTCTACTCGTTGTTAAAGAGTGATACAGTCGTCCTCTCTCTAACACCTTTCGAACGAAATTCAAAAGTAAAGTCTAGATTAATTTTAAGAATTCATTAACCAAGAGAATTAAAACCTAACGTCACAAGTTACTCTAATTACGTACCCACAACCTACTTCTACGAGTTCATCCTACCCTAAGCACGCAAGGGTTTTAGCTAGACATAGGTTTAACGTAAACTAAAGCAATTAAATAAGTAACGGACATGAACATGATATTTAAGACGAAGAAAAGATCGAACATGAACTAGGGTTTTAAAATCTAAAAGAACAAACTGAAATTAATTAAACAAAACGAAGTCTCAACGTATGTAAGAACAGAAGACAAGAAACGAAAATAAAAACAAGATCGTAATTCGAATTCTTAATGAAAACCTAAAAAAAACGTAATTGTAAACTTGCTCGTCTCTTCTCCTCTTCCTCTCTCTCCAAACTCAGTCTCCAAACGTAGTATCGTATCAAGTGTGTGTAAAAAACATGTTCGGAAGGGGTATATATAAGCAACGGGTCGAATCGGGAATTCATGGGCCAAAATCCGCGTATGGTCGTGCACTTACTCGAGCACTAGTGCACGAGTAATGCGTGGTCGAGCACTCCAAAACAAACAGAACCTAATAAGTGCTCGAGTAGTCGAGCTCGTGCACTAGTGCACGACTCGATTCAACTCGAGCACCATGCACGACCAACTCGTGTACTCAGTGCACGACTCAATTCCACTCGAGCACTTTGCACGAGTAACTCGAGCACAATGTGCTCGAGCTCTTCTCGCTTGTGCACTCCAATGATACTTTTGCTCCCTCGAACTAATACTTTTCGTATTTCTTCGATATCTTCTCATCCGGGCATCCGTTTGAGTCGATTCAAAGTCCTACGAACTCCTCTTTTCGCCCTCTATCCATCTATGAGCATCAAAGAGACAAATTCATTAGTTTATGAAAATGATACTCAAATGACTCTAAATACTCACAAAATCAACCAAAACTAGGGCATTTCGAGGGACAAATCATGACAATTTCACGCCTAATCAGTAGGTAAACTAAGGATTTAATTAATTTTTTAGACCATTCGGGGTGATTTGTGAAGAAGTAGAATTGAAAACTGCAAAGAAGAAGGAAACAGAAGAAATTTTCTGATAAGACGTGGGCACGTCTAAGATGCAAACGAAAATTCTCAAAAGTAGCGCTTAAATATCTACACCAAGCATCAAATTTAATTCTTCCCATCTCTTTAAGAGTCTTATATCTTTTAAATTAATTTATCTTAGGTTTATATTTTAAATTAGTAGTTATCATTTGTAGTATAGATACGTTCATAAATTAGTTTCTTAACTTCTATGTAACTAACATCTAGATAGGACTTACTATATATTAGATTAGGATTAAAGAGGAGAGAGACGTCCATATGATTATACTCCCAGAACTCCTTTCTCTATAAAAAGTTTATCATCTAAGTTTATTTCATGTTTGATTATCTTTTACTTCTCTCTTCTCTCTCTATTTTGAGAGAGAAGAGAACGTTCTTCTCGTTCTAGCCATGGATGATTGATGATTCGATTCAACACTAATTGTGAGATCTAATTGATTTACATACTCTTTCATTCTTCATTATTTATGTATCTTCTGTGTTCGATCACATTGTTTGGCGAGTTGTTTAATGTGGCCAATTATTCAATTCGTGAAAATAATGATTGCCAATTAGAACGTTAAATTCGTAATTGTTTACTTGTTCTGATCTTAGTGGCACATGACAGTGAACAATTGCCATGGAGATGCATAACCTAGTCTAAATGAACCTACATGTGCGTTTGTTGGCTAGAATTGGGTCTTTCTAGATTTTATGGAGGTACCTAGGGTTGAAGTGATAAGAGATGGTATCCTTATTATCGACAAAGTAAGAAAATATTAGGTTGTTAGGTGGTACCAACAACTATAACCAATTTAGTGTAGAATGAAAGATGATCTTTGTGTCGATGAACGATTATGTGAACCAATTATGAAGTTGTCTTTTGGATGGATATATATATGCTTTGAGTCTCTTCTAATTTTTACTTCTTATTATTTTAGTCCAGTTCAATCTCAAACTAAAAAACCTCCCATCTTTGTGTTTATAATTGTAAATATGTTTATGTTAAGGATACATTTATTTACCAATCTCTGTGGATTCGACCCTACTTATTACTATCATAATTTATATCTACTTAAACATGTTTTATTATTTGGTGGGTTCGACACCCATTATAGCATATATTTTACATTTACATTTTTGATTGGTATGTAAATTCAGTTTTCAAATATATATCCTACCAAAATTGAACTTAAATCAAATTAATTATTTGATTTTCATTTGAATCTCTTGATAAAAGTTCATTTAAGCTCGATCCGAAATAATTACTCTCTCCCTTCCGTTTCAACTCATATTTAAGATTATGAACTAATTGTAAGAGTAATAATTTCTTGTACGACGATTTGTTATAGTCATCATTATTGAGTTGTTAAAGTGATATTTCTTAAAATCACTCGGCAATCCAGTGATTGACACCTAAAGTCTGGTCTGAAATAATTATAAGTTTAAATTCAAAACAATAATAATAAAATAAAACTAATCTACTCATATTAAGTTCATGTTGTATTTTATATGGTCCTAGACAAAATGAGTTAATGTACAATGGGAGTGGGGTGGGGACCCCCTGCAAAGCAGTCTTTAAGAAGGGGATACCAAGAGAGATACTACATCATGCATGAATGTTCATTCTGTGGTCAGTATCATGCCATGTCATCATTTTCTTGTTTTCTTTTACCAGACATACGTAATGTGATTCTTTATCTGAAACCATTTAATATTTTAATATTTCTTAAATTAATTCACACCCACCTCCAAATTACATAAATTTTGATGTGAAAGTGTGCGCTCCGGATCTCATATTTTAGTCTGGTATTTTTGTATTCTAATCCTTTTTAATATATGTCCTGGGTTGATTATGTGATGATTAGTAATGTTCTTTAATATAAAAGCGTTTAAGACCTGAACTATCACATTTAATTTCAAAAGAATTTTAAACTATTTTTTGTTTTAAAAAATCCTAAACTATTAATTCCTATTTACAAGATCCTTGGTAATGAAAATTTATGAATTTTACTAAGTTAATTTAATATTTTTAATTAAAATATGACAAATCACAAATTCAATGTTATTAACATCGAATTCCAACAAAAAAAATGTATTTCTAATGGATTTTCAATAGGGGCCTTATGAAACAAAAATTATATTATTTAAAGTTATGTTCTTTTTGGGTTTTAAGTGGTTTTTAAAAGACGGTTTCTGAAAACCAATGATTTTTGTAATCTATAGGGTTCTTAAAATATATGTTTTTTTTGTTTTGTTTTGAGTAGGGTAGATTTTAACTTTATTATGTAAAAAGTAAATGAGTGTTGTATAAGTTATTTATAGTGTTGTAGGATTAGGATTTCAAAAACCTAATTTTAAAACCCAAACTAGAATGAATTTTAGATTTCAAAATCCAAATCTAGGTTTTTAAAACCCAAAAAGAACATAGCCTAAGGGTTTTTTTAAACAAAAAGAAAGTTTAGGGGTCTAATGAAACAATAATATATAATTTAAGGGCTTTTAAAACAAAAATTAATTTAGAGACCTTTTAAAACAAAATTTGATAGTTTGAATACCTTTCGATACATTATACTCATTCCGTCCCAATTTTGATTACCCATTTCAAAATGACACAATTTTTAAGAAATAAATTGTTTAAATACTTTTGAGTGTAAAGTAGCTTTTTATGAATAATTTATTAATGTTTTTTTAGTATAAAGTAATTTTTTAAGGGTTGAGTTTGAAAAACAAAATCTTCATTTTTTGGGCTTTTGGGTAAACAAAATTGGGACGGAGGGGGTACACGATACATTTTACACACAATAAGAAGTTTAATGGTACTAAACCAATTTTTTAAGAAGATATTTCCGTCAAATTTTGCATACTAGGCGCGAACTCTTTTTTCGCCGCTCATTCTGCAACAAGATTCATGAACACTTTCTTCCCCAATTCGCAATTGAAACAATGTGACCGAGCGTTAGACGTTAATGGTAGAAGATGGTTACCGTTGAAGAGACAGAAAAAAGGGATTTTATTGATATTTCAAAATTTGGTACATTATGATTGGTTCTGGGTGAATTTCGGATATATATAGATCCGACCTAGCCGAAGATAAGTCGCTAATGCGACTTTACAATACAAAGGATACAACCTGAAATACCAAATACAATACTACAATTAGCTAATACACCTTATCAATTAACCTCCTTCGCGTCCGTTCATAACATTTCCCTCTCCATACATTGTGCTTGTCCTCAAGTAAACAACGGGGGAAACTTGCGATTCATCTCCTGATAGTCCTCCCAAGTAGCCTCCTCATCGGGAAGATGTGCCCTATGGATTAAGACCTCAGCCACCGCAGCGTTTCTTCGTTTAACCATTCGGTGCGCCAGTACTGCCACCGGCGTCAAAATCACTCGACCATCGTCGTCAAACTCAGGTAAATCATTGCTTACACCCTGGCCGTGTCCAATTTTGCCTTCTGTAAGTGAATCTTCAACTGTTGAGTAACATGTTATTTTTCAGCAATAGTCTTAGCCACCCCTTGCACTGAACATGGCAAATTAGGCCAAAATGCGAGCATTGTAGGTTTGTAACCATAGAGAGCCACAAATTGTTTTTTTTTTTTTGGTCAAACAAGAAAGGATTTTATTAACTAAGGGTGTGTTTGGTTAAGGATGGGCCAATCCGGATGGGGATGGGTCATTCCCCATCCCATTCAATTTTGGATGGGCACATCCCATCCCCCATCTCACAAAATCCCATACAATCACATCATCACTTTTTCATTCATCCACTCATTATCTCTCTTACTTTTTTTTAATCATTTTTTTATCCATCCACTTATTCTCTCTCCTACTTTTTTTTCACCCACTTATTCTCTCTCATAACTCCAATAACTATTAAAAATAAAATAATACTATCACTCATCATCACAATCATTACCACTAACTAACAATAATAAAATAATACAACATCACTATTGATTTGACATAAAGTTCCATCCAACTCTACTTCTCCATCCTTAACCAAACACAAATTTACTATTCACAGGATTACCCCCATCCATCTTTTTCCATCCCCATCCCCATCCCATCCACCACCATCCTTAACCAAACAGGCCCTAACAGAACTTGGCATCAGGAATGCCAATAAATTACAATCACAAAACTAAGAAATCACAACTCAAGCTTTCAGAAAACCATCCTAGGATACTCTAACCAAATTCTTAAAAGAAGAATTACAATGTATCAATTGTTTCACCAACAACCAACTTCATAATCTACTTCTAGCTTCCTAAAAAATATTCAATGCCTCAAATTGCAGCCCTTCAAAGATAGCCTTGTTTCTCGCCTTCCACATAACCCAAACTAAACATTCCCACATTGCAATCCCCAAAATTTTCTCCTTCTTCTTCTTAAATAATCCCAAGAACAAGAGGAAATGGTTGATTACCTTGTTTGGCAATGCAGCAGGAACTCCGAGCCACTCCACGCATTTCCCCCAAACTCTTTGGTTCACCGGGCATCTGATGAAAAAGTGTTCTGCCGTTTCAGGTTCAATTCCACAAGCCACACAACTCAAATCAGCATCTCCGTGAAGAATCCCTCTCCATGCTAGATTGTCTCTTGATGTGGGTCTATCCTGTAACAACCTCCATACCATCGCAACAACTTTGAGTGGGGCTGCTTTGCACCATACTTTCTCGAATTCTTCTCTTGCATTCCCATCGCCAGTTGCAGCTACCTTTTCCATACACAACTTTTGGTACGCAGATCTTGTTGAATATCTTTTATTTTTCTCCAACCTCCACCTCCAGCTGTCTTTTTCGTCCTCCAACAATCTGCACAAATTCAACTAGAGATAACCAACTTGCCCATTTTTAGGACTTTGCCCACACGTACATCTCAAGTAGGTTTCTAAACACTGATTCACCCTCTCAGATTGGCCATCTGTTTGAGGATGATAAGTTGTACTTAACAACTGCTCCACCCCTATTAGATTGAATAGTTGCTGCAAAAAAGAGCTTGTGAATATCTTATCTCTGTCGGACACAATAGAACTAGGGAGACCATGTAGCTTATAGATGGAATCCAGAAAAATTTGCGCTAACTGAGAAGCGGAATAGGGATGAAATGACTATACTTGGTAAATCTGTCCACAATCACCCAGATAGTATCATACCTCTGGGATTTAGGAAGTTGCTCAATGAAATCCGTAGTTATATCACACCAAGCCTGCTCTGGAACAGGGAGAGGTTATAACAGATCCGGGGACTTGAGCAATTCATGCTTACACAATTGTCACGTTTGGCATTGAGAAACACATATATACACATCCTCCTTTAGGGTAGGCTACCAAAACAATAGTCTGATCTTGTTAAAAGTAGCAGCTTCTCCTGAATGTCCACCTATAGAAGAAGTGTGTATATAATGCACTTTCTTCTGTCTCAAATTAGATTTAGGTCCCACATAAATCTTGCCTTTATACCTCACTGTTCCAGCTGAATACTGGTACTCAGAAAGATTGTAGGGAAAATCTAGACTTTCGGTCACAATGTGAGGTACCAAAGGATCCCCATCATAGCTCTCTTATATTTCCTCTAACCAAGCAGGTTTTGTTAGGGAAATATGCACCGTAGATGGCTGAAAAAATAATATAAACGGAGAATCAAGGCTCGTGTTAGACACGATTTCCTTAAAATAATTTATGCCCTTCACTCTCGGTGCTAGTGAATCGCATGACACTTGTTTCCCAGGATACAACGATTTAGAGCAACAATACAACACTATATCTTGCTCGAGGCGAACTGAGAAGTTGCCCGACTAATCACCATAATAAGAACGAAAGAACAAAGCAAGAATGAAGCTAAAAGAAAGTAGCAATTGCTGGAAAGTATATGTATATCTTTCTCGTTTCAGTGTGTTCTATTCATCGATTTGAGGCTCTACTTATAGCAGCCAAAAACAGACTGTTGGAGCTTATGGAATTAATTGACAGATAATGGCCATCTGAAACCGACGAAATGTGCCATTAAATCAGTAAAAAATCATTTAAAAATATGTTGTAACCTGCAGTCAGTCAAAGTTAACCTATAGCCGTTCAAGGTTAACCTATAGCCATTCAGGGTCAACCTATAACTATTCTACGTTAACTTTCAGCCATTCTAAAACAAAACTGAAAAAATTAATGGCCGAAATTCAAACATAAATTCAAGACCATTATCTTATACCAATTTTCAGCTGTTAAAGACTGGAAAACGAAATTGAGACAAAGCCTTTAGCTTTTCTCTTATCTAATTGTTCAGTTACAACAAATTGAGACATAATTTCTCAATCACACCACCACTATTTTCCAACAGTCCCTCACATGAATAGAAATTTATATAGATACCAAAAAGGTTTTTGGTGATTTAAGTCAGTGTTAGAATCTTGCATAGGATAGGTAGGTGTTACCCTTTGAACCCTTGTGAAAGTACACTTACTTTACTAGTTGAATAGTAGACGCAATGTCTTTGAACTATCAACTGTTTTGTGTAAACGATGGTGCACTTCACTCAAGTTCTTCCTGACAATTCTCAGTTCTCATGATTATGTTCATTTTGGCCATGAATATCCGTCTGGTTCTGCAAGAGTTTTTAGGAATACACCTTACAATATTCCATTCGAAGCGGCCCCACTTCTCTCTCACATAAGTGATTCTTTTAAGAGTATCTCACAATCTCTTCTCAAATCATTAATAGCCATATGCTAATCCTCACAACACATCACTGTAACATCATTTAGGCAATGGGTTTCTAGAGATTAAATAAAGTATTTATCCCCCACAAAACAGTGATTTAGAGTTAGACAATTAGGTTGTCCTTTTGAACCTAGTTCTTGGGATCTCCAGTTATTTAGGTAAGGTTTTCCTTCGTCTCAACTCTTACTCTCTAAGGCTTTTAGACCCATTCCTCTTGATGATGACAAAACTAACTCTCGATTTAACCCTTTGGTTAACGAATCCGCTATGTTATCTTTAGACCTAATGTAGTCTATTGTGATAACCCCAGTTGAGAGTAGTTGCTTAATGGTATTATGTCTACGATGAATATGTCTAGACTTACCATTATAAAAATTACTTTGTGCTCTTCCAATTGCAGCTTGACTATCAAAATGTATGCAAATTGGCGGTACATGCTTCGTCCATTTTGGGATATATTCCAAAAAAATGTTTAAGCCACTCAGCCTCTTCACCACACTTATCTCGAGCAATAAACTCTGACTCCATGGTAGATCTCGCAATCACCGTTTGTTTAGAGGATCTCCAAGATATGGCTGCTCCTCCCAAAGTAAAGACATATCCACTCGTTGACTTCGAGTCTTTTATATCAGATATCCAATTTACATCACTATAACCTTCAATTTCTGAAGGATATCTCATATAGTGCAACCCATATTTTCGAGTATACCTCAAGTATCTAAGTACTCTTACAATAGCTTTCCAGTGACCATCACTCGGATTACTAGTGTATCTACTTAGCTTATTCACAACATAGGCCAAATCTGGTCCTGTACAACTCGTTAAGTACATCAGACTGCCCATGACTCTATCATACTCCACTTGACTCACACCTCCACCTCTGGTTTTGGCAAGGTGTTGACTAGGATCTATCGGAGTTCTAGCAAAACCCGCATTGTTCTTGCTAAACTTCTCTAGAATCTTGTCCACATAATGAGTTTGACTCAAGACAATTCCATCTGATGTTTTATGGATTTTAATTCCAAGTATAACATCAGCAAGTCCCAAATCCTTCATGTCAAATCTTGAATTCAACATGTGTTTGGTAGACTTACCATTTTATCATTACTCCCAATGATTCGTATGTCATCTACATAAAAACACATAATAATGTAGCCATCTTCTATATCCTTTATGTAGACACATTTGTCGCATTCATTTATGTGGAATCCATGTTCCATCATAACATAATCAAATATTTCATGCCATTGCTTTGGTGCTTGTTTCAAGCCATACAATGACTTCACTAATTTACACACTTTGTTCTCTTGCCCGGGAGCAGAAAACCCTTCAGGTTGTTGCATGTAAATCTCCTCAATTAAATAACCATTTAAAAATGCAGTTTTCACATCCATTTGATGTACATCAAGATTTCTCAAAGCTGCGATAGCTATGATTTATCTTATCGAAGTAATTCCCACCACAGGAGAATACGTATCAAAATAGTCAAGACCTTCTTTTTGTCTATAACCTTTGATTACAAGTCTTGCCTTGTACTTATCAATGGTCCCATCAGCTTTTATTTTTCTTTTGAAAATCCACTTATAACCTAATGATTTACTTCCTGGAGAAAGATCCACTAATTCCCAAGTGTGATTTTGCAAAATGGAATCAATCTCACTTTGAATTGCCTCTTTCCATTGAGGACCTTCAGAAGAGTTTATAGCCTCATTGTAACTTTGAGGTTCACTTTCGAGCATATAAGTTAGAAAATCTGGACCAAAAGATTTTTCTACTCGTGCTCTTTTACTTCGTCTTGGTTCAACCCCAACATCATCTTCTACAGTCTCATCTACTGTAGGGTTTTCATGCATCTTTGAAGTACTAGCCTCATTGCTAACTTCAATGCATGTCTTGCATGGAAATACATGTTCAAAGAATGATGCATTTCTCGATTCCATAATTGTGTTCTTATGTATGTCTTCAATTTGAGACTCATACACTAGAAACCGATAAATGCTACTATTTTGTGCATATCCAATGAATACACAATCAATAGTTTTAAGGCCTATTTTTACGCTCTTAGGTGGTGGAACCACCACCTTTGCAAGACACCCCCACACTTTCAAATATTTATAGGAAGGTGCTCGACCATGCCATAATTCATATGGACTTTTATCAACCTTTTTTCGGGGTATCTTATTTAAAAGATAATTTGCAGTCAACACCGCTTCTCCCCACATATTCTGAGGTAACCCAGAATCAAGCAACATTTCATTCATCTTTTCTTTCAATGTTCGATTTTTGCATTCCACAATACCATTTTGTTGAGGTGAATAAGGTGTAGTAGTTTCATGCTTAATTCCTTGTTGTGCACAAAATTTAGCAAAAGGAAATTTGTACTCACCTCCTCTATCACTTCTCAACACTTTAGTCTTTCGATTAAGTTGATTTTCAACTTCATTTTTGTAAAGCACAAACTTATCAAAAACTTCGTCTTTACTTTTTAGAAGATACACCAAGCAATATTTTGTGTTATCATCTACAAATGTGATAAAATATTTATTACCACTACGTGTTTGCACCATTTTTAAATCACACACATCCGTGTGAATTAAATCAAGGGGATCACTATTTCTTTCAATAGTTTGAAAAGATGACCGAGTCATTTTCGCTTCCACACAAATCTCACATTTGTGATTTGTATCAATATGGAGTGTTAGTATGCTATTCATATTCATTAATTTACGTAATGAATTGAAATTGACATGTCCCAAACGACCATGCCATGTAATCGAGGACTCAATCAAGTAAACAAAAGTAGAAGCATTATTATTCATGTTTTTCTTGATAGTCATTAAATTGAGCTTAAAAAGCCCATCACACTCATACCCCTTACCAACAAACACCCCATTTTTGGATAAAATAACTTTATCCGCCCCTATTACAATTTTGAACCCATGTTTGTTCAATAGAGAATCAGACACTAAATTCTTTTGAATTTCCAGTACATACAACACATCATTAAGTGTTAATTCTTTTTCAGAAGTAAATTTCAGCACCACCTTTCCTTTGCCCTTGACATCGGAAGTGGCTGAATTTCCCATGAAGAGTTTCTCTTCATTCAAATTTTCTTCAAGGACGTTAAACAACTCCTTGGAAGAACAAATATGACGGGTAGCACCCGTATCAAGCCACCACTCACGTGGGTTTGAACCCACCATGTTCACTTCGGACACAATAGCCACAAAGTGCATGTAATCTTGATTCATCATATTGGCTTGATTACGCTTCAATTTTCTACAATCAACCGACTTGTGGTCGAGTATGTCACAATTGTAACATTTACCCAAGAATCTTCTCTTAAAATCTTTCTTCTTTGGGCCTAAATTGATATTCTTAGACGGAGCATCGTCTACTTTCTTCTTGCCTTTATTTTTGTTATTGGTCCTCGAACTTTGGCCTTGTTCAACAACGTTGACTTTGGGCTCGATTGGTCGTATTTTTTCTTTGAATTTTTGTTGTCCTCTTCAATATGAAGACAAACAACAAGCTCCTCCACATTCATCTCTTTTTGCTTGTGCTTCAAGTAATTCTTGAAATCTTTCCAACCGGGTGGCAACTTTTCATTGATAGCAGCAACTTGAAAAGCTTCACTTATTGACATCCCCTCCGCATGAATGTCATGGGTAAGAACCTGTAATTCCTACACTTGACTAACAACTGGTTTTATATCAACCATTTTATAGTGAAGGAACTTACCAACGATGAACTTCTTGCCACCGGCATCCTCCATCTTATATTTCTTGTCAAGAGTCTCCCACAGCTCCTTAGCCAATTTCACTTCAATATAAACATTATAAAGTGGATCGCCAAGGCTATTCAACACATAGTTTTTGCATAGGAAATCGGAATGATCCCATGCATCAAGAGCGGTCACAGCTTGCACGCCGGGATTCTCCGAAAGCACTGGATGATGTTCTTTCAAGAACTTTGCCAAATTCAATGTTGTCAAGTAAAACAACATTTTCTGTCTCAATCTTTTGAAATTCAACCCCGTGAATTTTTCCGGTTTGTCATGGTGACCCGCCGGAATGGTAAATTGGTGAGGGGGGTTTGTTGAAGGCGTGGAGGAAGTGGCCCCTACAAGTATCGTCAAGGAAGTGAGAGCCGTAGGTAAAGTTGGAGCAGAATCATTGGTGACATTCACATTGGTATCAGCCATCGAAAGGAATATTAAATTATTTTAAGACTGTTAGGGAAATATGCACCGTAGATGGCTGAAAAAATAATATAAACGGAGAATCGAAGCTCGTGTTAGACATGATTTCCTTAAAATAATTTATGCCCTTCACTCTCGATACTAGTGAATCGCAGGACACTTATTTCCCAGGATATAACGATTTAGAGCAACAATACAATACTATATCTTGCTCGAGGTGAACTGAGAAGTTGCCTGACTAATCACCGAAATAAGAACAAAAGAACGAAACAAGAATGAAGCTAAAAGAAAGTAGCAATTGCTGGAAAGTATCTGTATATCTTTCTCATTTCAGTGTGTTCTATTCATCAATTTGAGGCTCTACTTATAGCAGCCAAAAATAGACCGTTGGAGCTTATGGAATTAATTGACAGATAATGGCCATCTGAAATCTACGAAACATGCCATTAAATTAGTCAAAAATCATTTAAAAATGTGTTGTAACCTGCAGGCAGTCAAAGTTAACCTATAGCCGTTCAAGGTTAACCTATAGCTATTCTACGTTAACTTTCAGCCATTCAAAAACAAAACTAAAAAAATTAATTGCTGAAATTCAAACATAAATTCAAGACCATTATTTTATAACTGTTTTTCAGCTGTTACAGATTGGAAAAAGAAATTGAGACATAGCCTTAGCGTTTCTCTTATCCAATTTTTTGGTTACAACAAATTGAGACATAATTTCTCATTCACACCATCACTATTTTTCAATAGGTTTGTGTAGGGTTATAGCAGTCACACTAGCTTGATTTTCTTCTCTTCTTGATAAAGCATTATCTACTGTATTTAGTGTAATCATATCCCATTAACTTGGTCAGATATTTGTGTTGAAGGGGTGTGGAAATCTTCTGCTCCGACAAATATTTAAGGCTTTGCTGATCAGTTTGTATAGTAAAAGGAGCATGTAATAAGTAGCTTCTCCACTTCTCCACAGCTTGAATGATGGCCAAAAATTCCTTTTCATATATTAAAAGGCATAGATTATTCACCCCTAAGGCTTTACTAATGAAAGCCAAAGGATGCCCATCTTGAATAAGTACTGCTCCTAATCCAGAATAGCAAGCATCCGTTTCCACTATAAATTTCTTCGAAAAACCTGGTAGACTGAGTATAGGAGCAACAATCATAGCCTGTTTAAGTGTCAGAAATGCTTCGTCAACTATTTCATCCCAATGAAATTGACCTTTCTTAGTTAAGAAAGTCAAAGGTTTGGCAATGATGGGGTAGTGCCTGGTGAACTTCCTGTAATAACCTGTTAAGCCTAAGAAACCTCTCAGAGCTTTAACTGTTGATGGTGTAGGCCACTCCTTCATCACCTTAATTTTCTCAGGATCAACACTTACACCATCCTTAGAAATTATGTGGCCCAAATACTCAACACGATCCCTACCGAATACATATTTAGAAGCCTTTGCTTTAAGTTGATTATCCTGCAGTACTTGGAAAACTGTTCTAAGATGCACTTGATGGTCAGTCATGCTAGTGTTGTAGACTAGTATGTCATCAAAGAATACCAGGACAAAATTCATGAGATATGGTGCAAAAACCTTATTCATAATAGATTGGAAAGTAGCAGGGGCATTTGTTAGTCCAAAGGGAATAACCGTGAACTCATACAACCCTGACACAGTCACAAAGACAGTCTTTTGAATATCCTCAGGGTGAACTCTTATCTGGTGGTAACCTGCCCTTAAGTCTATCTTAGAAAATACCTGATCTTTCCCCAATTCATCCAATAAGTCATCCACAAGAGGTATAAGATAACTATCATTCACTGTGATAACATTTAACTTCCGGTAATCAACACAAAACCTCCAACTACCATCCTTCTTCTTCACTAGTAACACAAGGGAAGAGTATGAACTGTTGCTAGGTTGAATAACACCAGATTCCAGCATCTCTTTCACTAATTTCTCAATCTCTTGTCTCTGTATGTGAGGGTATCTATATGGTTGTTGCTTGATTGGTTTCCCCTCTTCTTTTATTGGAATTTTGTGATAGGACATCCTTTGTGGTGGAAGCTCAGTGGGGACTTGAAAGATGGAATCAAACTGCATGAGTAAAGGTTTGAGTTTAGGTACTGCATCACATTTACCTAGCTCCGAACTTCCCTCCAGGATACATAAGTACCCTTGACCCTCACATTTCCCTTTTTTAATCATCTTTTTAAGCTGCTTATCAGTAATCATACTGATTTTACCATTTGTTTTACTCCCTTGCAAGCTAACATATTTACCTTTTCTCTGAAAAGTAGCAATGTGTTTCTTAAAGTACAAAGGCATGGGTCCAAGTTGACTCATGAGATCAACCTCTAGGACCATATCACATCCCCCTAACTGTAAAAGCTTGATTGGAGCACCAAACTCGTGCTTCCCCATTTCCCATTCCAAATTAGGGCATTTGGAATTACATTTCTCCCTACTTCAATTGGTTATAGTAACCAACAAAGGGTTAGTTTCCTCTATTACATAACCCAATCTCTTGGCAATGCTAGGATCTAAGAAGATGTGAGTACTTCCAGAATCCAACAATATTGAAATCAATTGTTTACCCACCTTACCAGTGATCTTTATGGTGTCAGGATTCTGTAAAGCATTAGTGTATTCAACTTCATGATTTTCCCTTGTTCCTCTTCTTCTACTGCCAGTTCATCCTCCCCTTCTGTATCATCATCCACCCATATTACAAAAGTTCTTTTGCACTTGTGACCAGTGTGATAAGGTTCATCACAATTAAAGCATATGTTCTGGCTTTTTCTGACTTCCATTTCAGCTGGAGTTAACCTCTTGGGAGGTGGCAATTTAGTGATGGTCTCCCCTTGGTTATTACTCGAGTTCTTTTCTTTATTTTTGTTATCAAAATTCCATACATTCTTATCAAAGTTCCATTTCACCTTGAATCCAGGTTTATGCTCTTTATCTCTCCCCATAATCAAGTGTGAAGGTCCCAAAGGTATGATATCAGATTGCTAGGATACCAATTGAAGGTGTGCGTGTGTTGTTAAGTATAGATGTTGTAACGAATGTTAGAACAATCACTACAACAATCTGGAAAACAGAGATAAAAATGTGTACAACGGAAGACTTAAACACACTATTGCAAGATGAAATACTATTTAACACAAACTATATAAAATAGCTTGTGCTAGCCTTACGGCGAAACGTTCACTATAATAAGATTAGTGATACAAAAGTTGTGTGAAGAGTTAAATCGTTCACAATGAAAACAAGACTCGATATCACCTATCAAATCTAAATTGGCTAAGTGTATAACACTATACACCGTCAAAGTCGATCTCACTCTATATCGATGATCTCTCTATCTAAAGATATATGATTGATCACAAGTTATTCGAGATGTACTAAACTTTTAGGCATAACATAAAAGTTGGAATAACTGCCCTATCACATTTGAACTCAGGATCAACACTAGAGTAGGTGTACTCGTTTACTCCACATTTGGTACTGAAGACTTCGACTTCTATTTATAGATGGAGGTCTTCGTTTGTAAATAACTTCTTCATGTAACCGCTCCATGATCTCTTGATATGCGCCCACGATCTTATCTTTATTCCTGATGTTTAACACTTCAACCGCCCGATCTAGATTGTTATAAATCGATCTGGAATAGCCTGGAACATGTAGATCCTTGTAGGTCCCTGTAGAACCTTCTGGAACCCATAACCGTTTCATATTGCAACTAATGCTTGCAACATTTACTGCAACATTGAGTATTCCAGAGTCTTGTAGATCCTTCTAGATCTTCAACCTGCATGTTAAAACATCTAAGACAATATTTGATCATAAAGTGTTAGTTATTGAGAAGAAAGGGTAAATTCAAGTTGTTTCAAAGTAAATAGTGAATGCTTCACTACCAACAACATTAACAAAGTGTTATTGCCTTATAGTTAACTGAATAGCTTTGGACAACTTAGTAGGTGCCATAATCTGTAACATATTCCCTATTTATTCCTTCAATTTGTCCTTTCTGCTATAACACACATGATGTATATATTTTTCAATATATAAGTCAGTGATGTATATACAATAGAGATCAACACCGTATTGTATATTTATCCTTTCACACTTACGTAGCAAAACAACCAAAAAACAAGATGAACAACTATAAGTTGAATCACCAAAATCAAGATGAAATAACAATAGGTTAATTCACCAAAATCAGAATGAACAAACATTTGTTCACTCAAATCAAATGAACATCATCATATATGCTCATTAAAACAAAATGAGTAACACAGTGTTTACCCATTCAAACTACAACTCAGAAATAAATAATAAAAACATAACATCCTACCACTCTAATATAATATTGTCTTTCAGAAAATAAAACTAACTAACAGAGTTAGCTAATAAAAAACAGAAATAAAACAAGAGTACTTAGAGTTAACATAATAAGAAACTTTGAGATCACTGTATAAAATATACAGCTGCAGCCACAAGTATCTTGCACTAAGCTCCCCCATAAATTGTGCTTCCTCCAATCTCTAAGTCAACTCAGACTTTGGCAAAAATGTCTGGTAGATCTCCATACAGCGGTTTCCTGGATATTGATTGTTGCAAGGTTTGCAACAACATCTTCAACAGCATCTGCACTTCTTCCAGCACCATCAGGTCCAGTTGCAACAACTTCATCAACAAATGTCCTTCCTTTTTCAGCAACATCAGCAATAGGTTCAACAACTTCATCCATCTCTTGAATCACAACTTCTCGAGCAACAACAACTGGTACTCCCCCTGTTGTGGCAAAAAGTAGATTTTCCCAACAGTTCTTTAGGAATTGGAGTCCATCTATAGAATCCTGCAAGTGCCTCATCTAAGTTTGAATGAATTCAGGTGAGATGTTTAAGGAGTGTGCTGCAGGAGCAGGAATATTGCTAGGTATGTTTCCAGCATTTTGAGCAGCACCTTGTGCAAAATCAGGGTCAGGAACAGGTTGGCCTTATTCTGGAGCTTCTTCATTATCATCCTCCTGTAAAGGTAAATCCAGCACTATATTTCCAGACAACAAGTAGTGAGATATGCCCATCAGATTCATCATGTGGTGAAAAATAACCAATCCTAGATTGAAATTTTTCATCACGCCTATTCTATAAAACAGAACAGCTTGATCCCTGGTCAATTTGGTTGAGTTGGTGGAAGGTATCCAGTTATACACAATAAGTTTGTGTAGAACTGAATACAGAGAAGTCAGTGAAGCAACAAGCACATCTTTCTTCCATTTGTTCACTCTACCTCCAGCAAGAACATGTATGATCTCATCCATATGAAGAACCTCTTCTTCCTCAACGTTCTCAACATGTAAAAACTCATTAATTAGCTCAGGAGTGAATGGAACATTTCTATCTCTAAATCTCACAGACCCATACCATCTAGTGTTTCTTCTAGCATGATTTTCCTTCAAACAAACATAGAACTCATAGACCTAATCAATAACAAAGGCATCAACAAAGGTTACAACATGCATCAAGCTCCTTTCCTCTAGGTATCTAACTAGACCCTTAGATTCAAATTCATCAATGTTGATCTTTCTCTCAATTAACAAGTTTCTTCTGCTTAACCTAACTATCTTTTGTTCTAAAGATTCATCATCAATATCAGTACTAGCTTGTTCTACAAAGTGTTCAGACTCATTACCTCTGTCAGAATCAGTTTTGGTCGTTTCAGAACTGCTCTCCGGACTGCTATCATCATCCTCTGGTTCTGGTACTGCTGCACTTGTTCTAGCACCATCAGCAACATTTTCAAACTTCCTTGGCGTTCTCAGCTCAACTTTGGCTCTCCTTCTTAGTTCGAAGATAGGCACATCACTCTCATCAGAATCTTCTTTGCTTTGAGTTTGAGAACCACCAGCTTCACCTTCAGTTGAGTCCTTTGGGCTTGACTCCTTGTCAGATTCAGAGAAAACTTGAATAGGATGTGCAGCAACATCTCCTTTATCATTCTTTTTTTTCCTTGAGGTCTCGACATAATTCACCTTCTTTCTAGCTCTTCCTGAACGTCTCTTGGTTTGAGCAGGGCTCCTCTTTCTCTTTCCACCAGTTTTCTTTTTCACAGCTTTAGCAATTAGAATAGGCTCAGAGTCCTCAGACGTTGAAGAATCAGTTTTGGGCGATTCTTCCTTGTCTTCCTCTGGCATTTCCACATCAGCCACTTCGACATTAGGGCTTTGTTCCCTAACTTCCTCAGCAACAGTTTCTTCGGCAATGGGAGCATCTTCCATAGCTTGATCACCTGTTTCAACATCTTGTGAAATATTAGCAGCAGGGGTTTTGGCTTGGTGTGAGGATTGAGGATTTTCAGGTCGGGCAATCGAAGAGGTGCCTTCGATTTGAGTAGTAGGTGAAGTATTTTGGGTTTGGTTCAAATATGAAGAAACATCGACTTCAATCGAGCCAATGGTAAGCTTAGGAACGACAGAAGTTCCTTGAAGGCTTTGAGCAATCCCTCGTGCAATCAATTCAAGCAAATCGAGCGTTGCATCAGTTGGAGTACAGATATTTACTGGAAAGGCACAAATTGAGGTTAGAGTAGAAGGTGGTGTTGCGCTCGATGATGGAGCAACAGGAACAACATTCTGGGTTTGGTTAGAAGCCATTTCTGCGAGCAAGTTGAGGTTCGAGGTTTGAGAAGGTGGAGAGTTTGAGGGAGTTTTGGAAATATAAGAGGGTTTCTTTCGATTTCCAGCCATTAAGTACTCGAGAAAAAGTAAAAGAAATAACAAATTAACCCTAGAAAGTGATCATTAATAATTTCAACACTTATGCGAAAAAATACTGATCTTCACTCAAAATACGAACACACAGACTATTAAACACGAAGCATAGAGGATATTTATAGGAAAATAAACATGGTAGTTAAATTTTACAACCCACAAAAGAAAATTCTGGAATTAAGAAGTGAGAAACATCCACTCCCCACTGATGAGATCGTAGGTTTTCCATAATCCGAAATCCAAATTTAAATTGATTAAAAATTGAAAATTGCGTACGAAATAAATAAAAAGAAACTTGGGTTTTAAACATGCGAAAATTAAATTCAAATCCCTAAAAAATCGGTTACATAATTTGACTCAGAAAATAAATATGGACGTCATATGATGTTGCATTCAAAATTGGAACACACACTTCAACATCGGTTAAAACATCCAATGTCGCATTTTTCATCAAATAATTTTAACACTTTTATTCACATTGATCCATCTTTTCAAGCGAGTGTATCGTAGAAGCGAACTCCGTGCCCCATAATTACTCAATGGATTTGTGACATATTGATGTTTTACTAATCACCTTTTGAAAAGAAAGCATCGTAGTAGCGAACTCCGTGCTCCATAGTTACTCAGTGAATTAGTTACATCTTGATGTGCTTTTTCAAATACAAAGCTTATTATGCGTTTGAGAAATGTGATTCCTCTCTATTTTTACACAACAATCATACTTAGTCCAGATTTATTTTACAAGAAATTATGAAACAGAAAACAAGAACAAGTTTTAATTAAAACATGCATATACCCTGATGTTGTTATAAATGTTTAAGCATACATAACAACATCCGCTTCACAGTTATTCAGATTGTGCACATACCAAGAAATTTTCTCAAGAATGAGAATCTCTCATGGTCAAGAGCTTTAGTAAACACATCAGCAAACTGATTTTCAGTGGGTATGTATTCTAACTTCACAATATTCTTTTCTACAAGATCCCTTATGAAATGATGTCTAATACTTATGTGTTTAGTGAGTGTTGAACTGGGTTTTTCGAAATGTTGATAGCAATAGTGTTATCACAATATACAGTTAAAATGTCACTCTCTAAACCATAATCACTAAATATTTTACTTAACCAAAGAAGTTGTGTACAGCAACTACCTGCACCAATGTATTCAGACTCTGCAGTAGATTGTGATACACAATTCTGCTTTCTACTATGCCAGGAAATCAGGTTATTTCCCATGTAGAAGCAACCACCACTCGTGCTCTTCCTATCATCAATGTCTCCAGCCCAACAAACATCACTGTATCCAACAAGTGCACTGCTTGTGTCTTTGGTGTACCATATACCAAGATCAGTTGTACCAGCCACATATCTAATGATTCCCTTGACAACATTCAAATGTGACTCCTTAGGACATGCTTGGTACCTAGCACAAACACAAACACTATACATAATATCAGGCCTACTTGAGGTTAAGTACAAAAGACTACCTATCATGGATCTATACAAAGTTGGATCAACATCTTGTCCAGCAGTGTCCTTACACAACTTTTGTGTAGATCCCATAGGAGTTTTCATGACTTTTGAGTTTTCTAAACCAAACTTTTTCACTAAATTCTTTGCATACTTACTCCGAGAGAAGAAAATACCTTTAAAAGATAGTTTGATTTGAAGTCCTAGGAAGTAATTCAAATCACCTACCATGCTCATCTCAAATGTTGTTGTCATTGCTTCAACAAACTTGTTTAACATAAAGTTACAAGTTGAACAAAAAACAATGCCATCAACATATATTTGAGCTATTAGTAAGTCTTCTCCAGTATGTTTAATGAACAAGGTTCTACCAGCTTCTCCTCTTATTAAACCAAATTGCAAAAGAAAGTCAGTAAGTCTACCATACCAAGCTCTAGGAGCTTGTTTGAGACCATACAAGACTTTCTTTAGCTTGTACACATGATCAGGATACTGTGGATTTTCAAAACCTTTAGGCTGTTCAACAAATGCATCTTCAATTAACATGCCATTAAAAAATGCAGCTTTTACATCCATTTGATGAAGATTAATGTTAATGTAACAAGCAATTGCTAGTAACAATCTAATGGACACTATCCTAGCAACATGTGCAAATATTTCATTAAAATCAATACCTTCAACTTGAGTATAACCTTGTGCAACCAATCTAACTTTGTTCCTAACTATGTTACCAGACTCATCAGTTTTATTCTTAAAGATCTATTTAGTTCCAATGACATTGACGTTGTCAAGTCTTGGAACTAATGACCAAACATCATTCCTTTCAAACTGATTAAGTTCCTCATGCATAACATTAATCCAATTTTCATCTTTTAATGCCTCTGTAACATTTTTAGGTTCAATTTCAGATTAGTAACATGAGCATTCACAACATTGCATATTGAAGACATGCACGCAGACCTTACCACATCAACACAGTTTGCACTTACTCTCCTTCTTGTTTGAACACCAACTGAAGCATCTCCAATGATCTGATTTGAAGGATGGCTTTTGGTAATCCATGTAGCTGAATTTTTCTTTGGAGTATACTGATTGTTCTGTGAAGAATCCGTTGAATCTGCAGGGGATGTTGTACCAGATGTTGGAACAATTAGTGAAACATTCTCTATTTTCAGTGATTCTTTAGGAACCTCAGTAACTTCAGTCACATCTTTAGTGTCATTCCCATCCATCAAATTCTTGTCATCATCAAACACAACATTCACAGACTCTTGAACAATGTTAGTTCTAAGGTTATAAATTCTATAGGATTTACTATTTCTAGAATAACCTAAGAAGAAACCTTTGTCACTCCTAGAATCAAATTTATGTAGTTGATCCCTATCATTCAGAATGTAACACACACAACCAAAAATATGAAAGTATTTCACATTCGGTTTTTTATTGTTCAATATCTCATATGGGGTTTTCTTACTTCCAAATCTAAAATAAACTCTATTAGCAATATGACATGTTGTATTTAATGCTTCCGCCCAAAATTTCTTAGCAAGATTTTTTGAATTGAGCATTAATCTAGCCATCTCTTGAAGAGTTCTATTTTTCTTTTTAGCAATCCCATTTTGTTATAGAGTTTTAGGAGAAGAAAACTCTTGGACAATACCTTTCTTATCACAAAATTCTGAAAACATGTTATTTTCAAATTCTCTACCATGATCAGACCTAATCCTGCTAACTTTCAAGTTAAAAATAATTTTAAATCTTTTGTAAAGAACTTTAAAAACATCAAAAGTTTCAGATTTTTCTCTTAAAAACTCAATCCAGGTAAATCTAGAGTAATCATCTACCACAACCAGTGAATATTTCTTACCACCAATGCTTTCAGTCTCCATTGGACCCATAAGATCCATATGCAGTAATTCAAAATAACGATGTGTCATGCAATGTGATAACATCTTATGCGACACTTTTACCTGCTTACCTCTTTGGCATGAACCACATACAGTAGGTGTAGCTATCTTTAGTTTAGGTAATCCTACACAGCTTCAGACTTTACCAATTTTTGCATGAATCTATAATTTGCATGTCCAAGTCTTTGATGGCACGGGACATTCTCATCACAATTTGACAAATAACACACATTGTTTGTTCCAATCAAATAACAATTATCAGCTGACCTATTACCAGTCATTAGACATTTATTATCCTTGTTTAGAACATAGCATGAATCTTTATCAAATTCAACATGTAAATTGTCATCACACAGTTGATTTATACTAAGCAAATTAGCAAGTAAACCATCAACATGCAGAACATTCTTAAGCTTAGGAAAACCTTCAACATTCAAAGTTCCTTTTCCAATGATCTTTTCTTTTGAACCACCACCATATATAACAGTCCCACCATTACAAGGTTCATAATCAGATAAGTAGTTAACATGACCAGTCATATGTCTTGATAAACCTCTATCAAAATACCATATATTATGCACACATGCTTTCAGAGAAGTTTGAACAACATTACAAGTAACATGCTCTTTCTTTTTCCTAGCAGATTTTGACTAGTGTTTCTTAGAATGTGAAGACATTTCAGACAACACTTTTTGAATTTCCAGATCCATTTTCATCTTTTGACAATAAGGACGAATATGACCAATTTTAGAACAATAGTGACGCACATACTTCTTAGGAGGTTTTTCAATCACATGTACTTTTGTTTCAGCAAAAAGCTCGGTTTTTCCCTTCATAAATTTTATAGGATTATTCACATATTTAGAAGTAGTTTCATCACAATATCTTAAGCCATGCTTATTAGACTGTCCAATATTTAAAGAATCACTTACAATAGAAGAGTTTTTGGAATACTTCTTGAAACTTAAGGTGGAATTTTCCAATTCTTCCTTTAGTTTAGAAATTTCTAAATCCTCCCTTGTTAAAATAACTTCCAACTTTGTCACAGTCTCTCTGAGATCATCATTCTCTTTGGCTATACTAGAAACACCATCCTCTATGTCATCAGAACCTGTCTCATCAACACACCCACTAAAACAGTTCAAATCTGAATAATTTTTGATAAATGTTGTTTCTGATGTTTTAATATTGAAAACAACATCAGTGTCTAGATCATCCAGATCATCATCTAAAGAATCATCATAATCAATCCTTGCAGAGAAAGCTAATTCCTCATCTTTAGAACCTTCAGGTTCATCATCTGAGTCATCACTAAAAGTAACATTAAAATTTAGTTTTTGTCTTAATCTGGTATTTGCACACTCATTAGCATAGTGTCCAAAACCAGTACACACATCACATCTAACTAATTTTCTAAATTCAGGATCATACGTTGATTTGTTACCTTTGTATGGATTGATTCTGATCCTTCATTTTCTCCGGGTTAGATGGTGTGTTGTTGAAAGGAGTCCTTGGTTGGGCATTTCCTCTGGATCTGTTCATCTTCTTCTCCAAGTAGGAGTTGAACTTCTTTGTGAGGAAGGCAATGTGCTCAGAAGTGTTGTAACATTGGTCAATAACATCTTCATCAGACTCAACTTCAGTCACAAAGGGCTGAGTTTCAGTGTTGGAAGATGTTTCACCTTTGAAAACAACAACCTTCTTTCCTTCACTCGTATCATCAGATTGAGTTGTGTTCATCTCACATGTTTTGAGAATACTTACAAGCTCATTCTGACTTAGAGTATCAGTGTCCTTGGCTTCTTCAATAGCACAAATTTTTGCATCGAACCGTTTAGGAACATATCACAAAATTTTGTGTACAACTCGTACATTGGAAATTGGATCACCAAGTGCGTGTGATTCATTGCCAATCTCACTCAGTCTTTTATTGTAAGCCGTGATCATCTCATCATCCTTCATCCTTAGATTCTCGAACTTGGTCCCAAACATTCGAAGTTTGGTCCTTCGAACACTTCCACTTCATTTCGCAATGTTCTTGAAGCCTCTCCCATGCATCTTTAGCCGTAGTACATATTGATATAATCTTAAACATAGACACATCAACAGAGGTAAAGATTGCATTGAGAACTTTGGAATTGTAGCTAGCCGTCGTGGTCTTTTCATTGGTCCATTCAATCTCCCGTTTGACTCTTGTCTCACCATCATCGTCTGCTTGATTTATGGGCCATTCCCAGCCTGTCAAAATATTTCTCCAAGCACGTTCATCAATAGACTTGATGTACATGCGCCTCTTGGTTTCCAATAGGCATAGTTATTCCCATCTAGTATAGGAGACCTAAGTGGGGTGTTTATAGGATATTCCATAGCAAAAAGACACATTAAACCACAGGATCTAAACTTAGCACGTCAAGTTTATGGCTCTGATACCAAATAAAGGTCCTAAAGGTATGATATCAGATTGCTCTGATACCAATTGAAGGTGTGTGTGTGTGTTGTTAAGTATAGATGTTGTAATGAATGTTAGAACAATCACTACAACAATCTGGAAAACATAGATAAAAATGTGTACATCGGAAGACTTAAATACACTATTGCAAGACGGAATACTTTTTAACACAAACTATATAAAATAGCATGTGCTAGCCTTACGGAGAAACGTTCACTATAATAAGATTAGTGATACAAAAGTTGTGTGAAGAGTTAAATCGTTCACAACGGAAACAAGACTCGATATCACCTATCAAATCTAAATTGGCTAAGTGTACAACATTATACACCGTCAAAGTCAATCTCACTCTATATCGATGATCTCTCTATCTAAAGATATAGGATTGTTCACAAGTTATACGAGATGTACTAAAATTCTAGGCATAACATAAAGGTTGGAATAACTGCCCTATCACCCTTGAACTCAGGATCAACACTAGAGTAGGTGTACTCGTTTACTCCACACTTGGTACTGAAGACTTCGGCTTCTATTTATAGATGGAGGTCTTCGTCTGTAAATAACTTCTTCATGTAACCGCTCCATGATCTCTTGTTATGCACCCATGATCTTATCTTTATTCATGATGTTTAACACTGCAACCGCCTGATCTAGATTATTCTAAATCGATCTGGAATAGCCTGGAACGTGTAGATCCTTGTAGGTCCTTGTAGAACCTTCTGGAACCCATAACCGTTTCATATTGCAACCAATGCTTGCAACATTTACTGCAACATTGAGTATTCCAGAGTCTTGTAGATCCTTCTAGATCTTCAACCTGCATGTTAAAGCATCTAAGGCAACATTTGATCGTAAAGTGTTAGTTAATGAGAAGAAAGGGCAAATTGATGTTGTTTCAAAGTAAATAGTGAATGCTTCACTACCAACAACATTAACAAAGTGTTCTTGCCTTATAGCTAACTGAATAGCTTTGGACAACTTAGTAGGTGCCATAATCTATAACATATTCCCTATTTATTCCTTCAACCCGTTGATGAAACTTTTAATGAAGTAGTATTCAGTAAGATAGGGATTGTTACTGAGCATATAGGTCTTTAACTCATCAAACTTCTCAATGTACTCCTTTACCAAATTCACCTGTTTCAATTTATTGAATTTACCAATGAGGTTATCATCATCTACATTAGTAAACCTTTCCATTACCATTTCTACAAATTCATCCCAAGTTAAATCCTCCATTCCACCAACATAGTCCAGATAGCAATTGTCTGCCTCATCTTCCATGTTCATAGCAGCTAAATTGATTTTATTTTCATCTGGAAGAGGATTAAACTTGAAGTACTTATAGCATTTCTTAAGCTACGCCCTTGGCTTGTCACCTCTAAAGGTAGGAAAATCAACTCGAGGCTTTTTATAGTTTCTGTAATTGTTCCCATACCTTCCATTATTCGAATAATTGTAGTACCTATGTGGCTGGTACATGTTCATATCGTCATCCGTATATTGCTCATTGTACGGATCTGGTTAGAATCTTCCATTTGAGTGATACCTTGAACCCCTAGGAGGATAGAAACCTCCTCTGGACATGTGAGGATGCTAGCATCCTCTTGGTATTACTCTGGTTTCAATTTTACTAAATTTAGATCCGTCCGTAACCGCTTGTTGAGTACCAAATTGTGGTCGCAAAGGCGAACCTGGTATGCGCATAGGTGTGGGTAAGAGTCCTGCTTCTCTTCGGCCACTAGAATTGCACGTAGCTCCTCTAGATACATCATCTCCGATGTCCATGGCCGAAATAACGTGTTCGCTATACGAACCTGGAGCTGGAGCCTTACCTTTATCTATGTTGTTCGCACCTAGTTGCCTGACCATATCCAACATCTGTTGATGGAAAGCTTCGGATTCCTTCTTCTGTAATTTGAACTGCTGTAGCAATTTGTTCTTCATCGAGTTTTGTTCGTTCTGAAATTCCTCTTTCAATTCATCCACACGAGTCTCCAATGCCGTGTAGTGATTTTCTATTAATCCTATCAGTGTTACTCACTATGGTTTCGTGCAACTTAGTGCAAGAACCGTAGGCTCTGAGGCCACTGAAACACCGTGACCGAGCGATGGACGTTAATGGCGGAAGACGGTTACCGTTGAAGAGAGAGAAAAGAGGGATTTTATTGAAATTTCAAAATCTGGTACATTATGATTGTTTCTGGGTGAATTTCTGATATATATATAGATCCGACCCAACCGAAGATAAGTCGTGAATGCGACTTTACAATGCAAAGGATACAACCTGAAATACCAAATACACTACTACAACTTAGCTAATACACCTTATCAATTAACTACCTTCGCGTCCGTTCATAACATCAATTTTATTTTATAATTTAGAGAAAGATAAAAAAAATTCAATCCTACGTCTTTACTTGTGAATCAGTTGTAGAATATTCACTTCATTTCAAAATAAATGTCATTTTAGGTTTCTTCACACATATTAAAATACCCAATTTTTGTCATAATTACCCCTATATAAAAATTTGATTTTTTTATATAGATTGATTTCATTGGTTCGAAAAAAAATCCAATCTACTTTATATGTATTGAAAATGTTTTAAAGGCTAAAATAACATTTATTAAGTAAAAAATGCAAAATGTCAAAATGACATTTATTTTGTAATGGAGGAAGTAAGTGAGAAGAGTTTGCGCTTACTAAATAATATTTAATGGAAATACCCCTTGAAAACTCATGTGTGTCATACATGTTAATTAAGAATTGAGAGAAAATTGGAATGAAAAAACATTTAAGTGATTTCTATATAAAGAATTAATAGTTTGTATATTTCAGTGCAATAAAAAATTAAGGGTTAAATGTAAAAAACTCACACACTTTATAATTGTTATCAATTACAATATATATATATATATATATATATATATATTGTAATTATATATTTTGCAATTTGATACACCATTTTAAATTTTGCAATTTCAAACATCTGATCATTTTTCGGCAACAATTAAATGACACGACTGTCGAATATGCTACATGGAGTCCATATAGTTGCGACCAAATAAAATCGTAATTTTTTTTTATAATGAGAATAACATCTGTAATATACATTTTTAACTTTAAAAATTGGGTTAATTGCAAAAAAAAAAAAAAAAAAAATCATGAACCTTATAGTCTTTATCAATTATAACATGAATTTTAAAGTTTGTCATTCGATGCATGAACTAATTTATTATTGCAATTCGATACATGATCTGAATTTCCAGCGATATGTACGCATAGCTGGCAGTCAGAGCCAACACCAAAGACGCGTCACACGCCACATCAAATGTTAAATCTGCAAAATTTTATTACTTTTAATATTTCAAAAAGTTCTTTTATAAAATATTGCTATAACATGTTTAATAATGAATCCTAAATGTTGATATTTTCTAGTTTATGTAGAAAAAATGTCTCATAAGTTAACATACAAATTTGTACAAATATTAAAAAATAATTTTTTTTAACTATCTTTCACTATTATTAAACCGTGTTTGATTAATGTTTTATAAAAAAAAAATTTAGAAATTAAAAAAAAAATCTTCCCGATTTGACATTTGATGTAGAGTGTGACGTGTTTTTGGCGGCGGTTTCGGCTGCCACGTAGTGTTAGTATCGCTAAAAATTTACACCATGTATAGAGTAACCCCAAAAATTTACACCATGTATCAAATTGCAATAATAAATTAGTTCGTGCATCGAATTGTAAACATTAAAAGTTCATGTTGTAATTGATAAAAACTATAAAGTTCGTGTGTTTTTTTGCAATCAACCCTTAAAAATATAACTTTAAAATGTATTTTAAAGACATTATTTTCATTCAATAAAAATAATTTTATTTGTAGGCGTCTAAGTGGACATTAATGTAACATTTTCGACAACAAAGTCAGTAAATTGTTACCGAAAAATAATTAGATGCTTCAAATTGCAAAACTTAAAAATATGGTGTATTAAATTGCAAAGAAAGAATATATTTGTTGTAATTGATAAAAACCATAAAATTCATAATATTTTTTGGATACTCTCATATGCACCACGTGCACGATGCATTCACTCAGCAGTTATGGTTGTTTACACTGAAAAGTATGATTATATTACACTGAACTTTTCAGTGTAATCTAACCACAGTATAATTAAATCATACTTTTCAAGGTAAACAATTTCAACTGTTAAGTGAGTGCACCATACACTAAGTGCACAAGAGAGTTAGTCTATTTTTTTACAATCAACCCCAAAATTAATTAGGTGGTTAAGTACAATTTCGATGATAATATGATGAATTTAGTTCATTAACCCTATTAAGATGATGTACAGCGTAGTACAAAACATCGACTTAAAATAGAGGAGGTGAGAAAATTTGTGTTGTTTTCCATGGCATGATGTGGTCTTCTACCTACTGCAAATTAGCAATCGACTTTGTAGACAATGATTTCTTGGAAAAGTACCAAAAAGCATTCTCATGATAATTGTATTAGTGATATTTTAGGAAAGATAAATTAGACGTACTCAGTGATCTATTTTGAGATTGAAGTTTCATAATATTTCAAAAGTAGGCCGGCCACATGATCTAAGAAATATATAAATTAATAAAAAATAGAAATAGGAAAAATGAGTGAAAATTACAAGGGCTTTCTGTCTGTTTCTTGGACAGCAGAACAAAGGGCATGCTATTGAAAGATAATGATTTGTAACATGATTGCAAATATCCATGGTTATCTTATCACCTTTTGAAACCAAACAGCAAAAGTTCAAATCATTCAAATGACCATTCCACTCTCTTGGTTTTGTCTCTTAAGCCTCATGATCCCTTCAATCCATGTGGGCTTCTCTATTATACAACTATACATGTTTATACTTGATTAACTTCCTGTATTAAATATCGAAAAGATTAGAGCCTGTAATTTTTCTGTATAATTTGCATGTCATTTATATCTAAACTGGTCAGTCCAAAAAAGACAAATTCTTGTATACACCATTTATACCATGCACTAATTTTGAATGATATTTATTGTTTAAGTGAATAATATTAATTATTCGTTTCAACGAATGGTGTTGCTCTTAAACCATTGTAATGTGCACACCAATTGTATAGTATTACTCAGTTTACTGAACAATATTATTCGAAAATCAATTGAACGGTTTTTGTGTTAGTTAAAAAAAATACAGTGGAGAGAAAGATTTATCTAGTAAATTCTATATTTGATGGATTGAATTAGACGTTGAAAACTCTTTGATGGAGTGTACGGGTATAGCCTATAAGAAAGAATAAAGTGGGATCGATGTGAGAATTCATAATTTTATGGGGCCCAAGCATGATATACAACATTTTAGAAGTTTGGTGGGGCTTTCTTTCAGAATTATTACACAAGTTTTTGTGGCTATAGGCACACTAGAATTTTGAAATTATGTTAAAATATTTTGTGGGCTTAGTGTTAACTCAGAGCTAGCATGAGTTGCCCTTTTGCTGAAGACAAGTTAATATTATTATATTTTCTCGATATTTCCTTAGTCGGTGGTACGTCACTTTTTTTTTTTTTCTTGAACTGGTGTATGAAGGGGAAATAGTGCGTCATTTTCGAGTGAATATTGTGGCATTTTAATATGGTTAAAAGGTAAAGTATGTAGCGAATAACTTTTAACGTGAAATATATTTATATTTTATTATTTTTTAAACACTATTAGTTATTTAATAAATGTATTAATTTAAAATTTTATTTTTCAATAAAATAATTAATATCATTTTTATTTATATGGTAAAATTAATTTTACGTACTCTTGTTAAAATGGTTCGAGAGTTCGATTTTAGTGATCTTGTTATACTCGTCTATAGTTTGCTCTTAAGTGGATTTGATTCCGTCAATATATATATTGTATGATAATCTCAACTTAAAATTATTCTGTGTTTCGATTTATGGATTTAAGGACTATTTATACGTGTGGAATATATATGATTCGTTTACCTTTTATTTTTATTTTTTAAAACAAGAATCATTAAAGTAGTACCCTTCAAATTAAAAACAAAATTTCTAAAGAATTTGGGGTAAAATATGACAAATATTGTACGTTTAATATGGGTACGGTTATTTGCACTAGCCTCTTCGCTACTACTTGTTATTCGGAAAAAAATCAAAATTGTTTTAATTTTGCGAATAATTTTTTTCAAATAAAATGGAATGGATAATATTTTGGAAAATAATCAACTTTTATGTTTATTTTCAAAAAAAGAATTTCAAAAAACTTCAATTTTTTTAAAGTAGTGTATTCATTCGAATGGTGTCTTTTACCAAAAAAAAAAAAAAGAGTTGGTGCAAATCACCGTAACCATTTAATATAGCTAGGCCAACTTCATAGGGGCCCAAGTCCAATCGCTCTTGAAAACCCCAATAAATCCAAATAATCACAAGAGCCCGTGAAGAGAGTCCAGTATCAAGCCAGGATTCAGTGTTCAACAAGTGTTTGACCTCTCTTTGTCTTCTTGTATAATTAGACTTACTATCAATAATAACCATTTTCATAATCAATCAAATACACCAATTATAAATAGGATGCCATTTATCCTTCTTCATTACAATTTCCCATTCCTATTGTTAGATGCGGAGGCAGAAATCAGATTCAGGCAGGGGCACATTAAACTATATGAAATATAATAAAAAGGAAATTTAAATATAAACATAAATTTACAATTAATTTCAAAGTTAATACTTAATATTCAATTATAATGTAGAGTAGATCTTGCATGGGAAAGTCTCACGATGAGATATATTATAATTTGTGAATGATGCTTTAATATTTTGGAATGAGTGGGTGTTAATTTGTACTAATTTATGAACAATATAATTGTGAAACCATCTAACACAAAAATTTGTCTATAGCGTATGTTGTATTGTTATTTAATATATTTAAGTAACATATGTGATTAGAAACAATTACGTAAGAAATAAAATATAAAATTTACAATATTGCTAAAAAGAATTACTCTACTTGTATTGTATTACTTACCAAAAAAAAAAAAGGTTAGAGTAAGTCTTGTATGAGACTGTCTCATGACATGAGACAATGAGAATGAGTGTAACTAGGACATTGATTCATTAACACTTTGGTAGGGGTAAGTGTTAATTTGTGTGGTCTCATGCCATGAGACGGTCTCATACAAGTTTTTGCCAAAAGGTTGATAATTTATCATTAGGCTCAGGGCAGATCCTAGAAATTAGAGAGTCTGAGTCGAATTTGAAATTTGGGCCCTCCATTTTCAACATAATATTATATTATAGACAATATAAAATTTTATATGAGATGAATTTAGATATTTTACAATACTAAAAATAATGCTATTGTGTCTTATAAATCGAAATGACGAATATTTTCGAAATACTTATCTAAATACAACCCGTCTTATATACATTTGCTATGATATTTTAAACAATGTCTTATATAATTGATTAGGCGTGAAATTGTTATGTTTCGTAGCCCGATTCGTCCCTATTTTGAGCATATTTGATGAGTATTTAGAGTCATTTGAGTATCATTTTTATAAATTTATAAATTTGTCTCTTTGGTGCTCATATTAGGAAAGAGGGCGAAAAATGGAGTTCGTAGGACTTTGAATCAACTCAAACGGACTCCCGAATAAGAAGATATTGAAGAAATACGAAAATTATTAGTTCGTGCGAGGAAAAGTATCATTGAGTTCAAAAGGAGGAAGTGCTCGAGCACCATTGGTCGAGCAACCCCAACGGTCTGGAGTCTACCAGCGCTCGACTGGCTCGCTCGAGCGCTGGGCACTCGAGTGGACGAGCTCGAGCACCACATGCACGCTGGAAGACTGGAGCGCTCGAGTGGCATGAGCTCGAGCGCTAGGCGCTCGAGCAAGAGGAGTTCGAGCGGTGAATGCCCGCTGGAAAGAGAAGGCACTCGACCGAGAGAAGCTCGAGCGCTAGACGCTCGAGCAAGGCCCCTACTTGAGCGGTTTCGGCCTAGCATCACCAAATCCGGCCCAATACCCTATATATATCCTATCCAAGCTAATTTTTAGACACCATATCATATTTAGAGATAGTTTTTGAAGGAGGAGAGTTGGAAAGTGAGTTTGGAGAGTGTGAGCAAGATTTCTTATCGTGTAAGTGAGGTTGAGAGAATAACGAAAAAAAATCCTTTTCTCTCCGTTCCGTACAGATTCGACCCGATTCATTTATAATCGAAAAACTGTTCTGTACCGTACCGAAATTTTTGTACGGACATAAATATATTTAAATATCACTTTTTCCATACAATGAACAACCCTACTATAAACTACACAACCCGTGAACTTATGATTATACCTGAATTATATTTTAAAACAAAATGAAATCTACAATTTTGTTTAACGTCAAAGACTCCCTCATGAATTATAGTAGTCATGACTGAGTGACAATTATTTCTAGCGGTAGTACACAAGGTCAGCCTTTCTAATGGAATTCAAAATATTTTAAATTTTGGTGAATTAAGTGCCAACTTTCATTTGTAATTACTTTATGGGCTAACGTCACCATCCCTACCAAAATACAAGATGAACGATATATTTTTACTCAATAAACTCTCAAACTTCGACTTTCAATTTGTAAGCCATACATTTATTGAAACTCTCCCACAACTTTCAAGACTTATTAACGAATAAATTTCACAATTTAACTATTTGTACTGGTAACTTTGATCTCGTTGTACCCCTGAATTCATATAAACACTAACATTCAGTATGTTGATCGATGCATATATATATATGCCGGAAAAACCTTACATAACCAAGAACATTCATGGAGACAATCTGTGACAAAGCTCCCTGGTATAAATGGACATAATGCTTTGTATTTTCTTGCACCCCACTCGCTAAGAAGCAAAACTCACAAAATGAAAATAAAGAATTATCCACAAATTTTTTTAATTAAAAGGTTGATGGTGGAAATTGTTTATGACTTGCCTATAAAATTTACTAATTATGTAGGGGTATTTATTTTGCAACTTACAAATAATTTACCTACAAATCTTAGGTAACTATAATCTACAAGTCAATTTGCCAACCAACAATTTAGGGAGAAAATCTTATAAATGGAGTAAATGGTTCATCAAATGCTCTATCCTAACCTTGCATTTTCTAAGATTAGGCCGAGCCCCAGCCAATTTAACAATTTTACATAACATAATATCATGATCAGCTAATATTTTATTTAATTAACAATTAACGTATGAAAATGTAACAATCATTATAAGGAATCATCAAAATGCTCATGAGGAGTATGCAAGACATGATGCAGGTCGTCAACTACATCAGCATGATGGAGGATTTTATCCTTCTCTGGTCGCAATATCGCATAATTTGTTTACAATTCAATTTTAGTCCAAAAAAATTAACCTATTATATAGAGATTTATCTAATTTTATTCACAAAATTATCGGAAAAATTGAAAACTTAGTTGTTTATGTCAAATTATTGGCATAAATTAAGTGTGTGAAAAAGGGTACCCTGTTGCCTCTATTGCCATTTGGATTGAAACAAAGGGCATGGAGGGGAGTGTAAGCTGCACATTGTTAATTTCTTGTGCTGCTGTTAACTAATTATTTTAAGAATGGAGTACCCCTTCTACTCACTTTACAATAATTTTTTCATTTAGATTCTAATTAATAACTATTTATTTTTTTACCATTTGAAATTGGCTTTGATTAAAGAAAAGGTCACAGACAAGAATTTATAAGAGTCTCTCTGTTTTATGCATTACTTGAGGATTTTATTAATTTCTAACAAAGCTTTGACCTTTTAAATTTTTTTATTTGATATAGATGTTAATGGTGTTAAAAATTTATAGTGTATATATATTATGGATTCTTATCTTATATATCAGGGTGTTGTAATTCGTCTGCAGAGAATGTAATTATTGTTATATTCGCATGTCCTTATCATTTTAAAAATGATTCTTTCTTTACAGGGAATCTATTCCTAGCTTACCCGGTAGAAGACAAGACGGTAATTGGGTTCTTATATGTCGAATACTTAATACTTAATCACGTGCAATTTCGGCCCAATTAGAGCAAATTGGGCAAATTTGGCTTCAAATTGCTACTTTTAGAAGTTGTGGTTCTTAATTGCCAACCTGAAGATCCAGTTCTCCTTTTGCTACCCCTAACGTGCGGTCCCTAAAAAAAAAAGAAAAAAAAATCCTATTTGCAAATCACATCGATCTAAGTCTTAAAAGATATCGGACTTCAGTTGCACAACAAGTGAACACTTAATAATTATTAGTGAAATAATAGGAGTTATGCAACCCAAAATATAGTGTGGATCAGTTTCATTGTATAAAATTTATATCATTGTATGCCTTAATTAATATTGTTACATATATTCGTTGATATCATGGTATTCCATAGTGTAAAATATTACAGCGTCAATGAATGTGGATATTTGACAATTATAAGACTAAATGCCAAAAAGTTAGTTATTCTGAAATTAATTTGTGTACAATTTATATATCTTATCAAAGTTTGGCAAACCTCGTCCTTGGCTGAGCTTGAAAGCTACCTAAATGGTTTTTTTTTTTTTTTTTAAATATCGTAATTGTCATATTAGTAACTGAACTTCACATCGCTGATTAATTTAATTTTTCATTTTAAAAGAGAATTATACCCTATATTTTAGAAAAATAGTTGTCACGCATATTCACGCTTCTACCTATGGTGTTTAATCTGTATTTCCTCACGAATGAATTGGAGTAGTTTTATTATTCAATTTTTTTTAAAGACTTAGTCTATATGATGAAATTCTAGTACTATATTTTTATGATTTTGTAATATGTTTTTTAATAGACTTTCTATCACAATTTGTGTTGTCATGAAAACTAAAGAGTCATACAATGCCATCCATCGGGATCCATTGCTGGCACCCATTGTTTAGAACTGCTTTACCTGGCCTCTTCTGGTGCCACCATTCATAGCCTCTCGATTATCTAATCTTCATCGTAAAAAAAATGGTTAAATTAAAGGATATGTTTCTCATACAACCATGTATTTAATCACATCATTTCACTCCTCACTACACAATCTCTTCTTTTCATTTCTTATTTCCTTGATTACTGAAATGGTTTTTTGAACTTCTTTATCTTTTCAATTGAGCAGTTCTCTTGGGATTTTCAAGAAATTAGGTGAGGGGCTTGTAGTCTTGATATAGGAAATAAGGTTTTGAACATTTAGTGAAAATGCGATCCCACAAAGCAAATGAGATCCTAAATCTGTTTTCAATAAAATTAGAAAACAACATCTTAATGTTCTTCTTCTCATCATCATCATCAATGTTAAAAAGAGAAGTCAAGATTACTCTCAGTCCCCACCCTAAGTGATTGAATTACTACTTCCATTGCCCTCTCTGTTGTCCTCTTTCAATGATCAATTTCTTCAATTTCAATTAAAGTTTGGTGAATGGATAGTCTGAGATACAACAAACAATTTACCTACCCCAACTTACAATTTTGATGGGTTCGTAGAATTGCAGAATTATATTTCAATATTTACAATTTAAAATCAAAATTGTTGAAATTAGCAGGAGTTGAATTTCTTTGTTGTAGTTTTGTAAAATTTAGTTTTTTTTTTTGTTCTTGATTGATTAAAATTTATAAAATCCATATGTCCTTTTATATTCAATTTGAGGTGTTATGCTATTTGAGTTCTTTGTACCGGATTTGTAGTTATTTTTATTGTTCCTTATTAAGGTCTGGTATAGAAATCAATTTGAATTTCGCAGTTTAATTGATGAATATTATCCATTATCCTGCTATTGAGTTCAACCACATTTGTACCAGTTTGTTCCCCTTTTAGTTGAGTTTCCATTTGAGTTTGTGGGTTATTAAGTGAAAGTGAATGATATGGGTAGCATCGTTGGATTTCATGACCCGGACAAATTTATACGGGATTTTGGTTCCTGCCATTGAGACAAGACTAGAGTGGGTAGAATCGATGGATTTCATGACCCGAAAAAATTTCTTGATCGAATTTGGTATTGGTGGTCCAACCGAATTTGACTAGAATGGAGTGATGTCATGGCAAGTGGTGGCGATGGGGTGGTAGTGGAGGTGGTGGTGGCATCAAAGTGGTGATGTGGTGGGGGGTGAGATTCGACGAGGGGCTATATACAATTGTGACATTGTTTTATGTGAATGTTATGATTTTGAAAAAGTTCATTGTCGGACTGCAAAAGTAAGAGTTTGGTGATTTTTATTTTGACTGCAGATACTTAGGTTGTTATATTTATCTTAAGTTGTTTGTTATTACGTTTTACTTGTGTGTACAGTATCATTATTGATATAAAAATGATATTTTTAATTTTAAAGGTAGCACTGACTTTATTATTATGTAACTATTTAAAATATTAATAAGTTTTGCTCTTTTAATTAAAATTCAAAATATGAATATTATTAAGTCCTAATCAAATTAAAAAAGGAAAATGTTCTACAGATAAATTTATTGTATGCCACAACTATTTACCTTTCACTATTTTATTTAGTTGACCTACTTCTAAATTTATCCACTTGATGTTATATTTTTTTTATTAAATTTAAAAACTTAAAAACTATTATATTATTAAATATATAATACTTACATTCACATCTCTAATTTTTTCTCCACCAATCTTATTATAATATAACCGCTGAAGGTGCCCACTCATTCATCTTTGAAATTCAGATGTGAAAAACATGATTAATGCTTTTGTACAAAAATTTCTATCAGGTAGAGAAATTGAGAATTTGGTGTGAAAGAGACCAAAAAACGAAGTAATTAGATGTATTATGTGTGTGTGTATATATATATATATATATATATATATATAAATGTGTTGTGACCACTTTTATTAGAGGTCGGCACCTACCTCCCGCGAAGGGCATTGGGACGAAGACCGGTCTCTCTGCGTAAGGATGGCTTGCAGACCATCCTCGACCTCGGCGGTCACCGACCTCGCCGGAAGGATCCGAGCTCCAGCACGGGTTAACCTCGTCGGATCTTACCGGCCTACTGGGCTCAAATAAGCGCCGGTCCCGATCTAGACAAAAATGTTAGCAGGGATAAAATGCCACTATGGCAGATCTCAGAGGGGTACTGCCGTTTCCGATCTCCGACCCGCAAATGAAAACGACGGCCAGCCCATTTTCGGCCTCATATAAAGCCGAGATAATCGAAGATCCTTTAAGCACGTGATAGAATCCGATAGAATCGACCCAAATATGGCAAAGAGCTGCCTCCGTACGCAAGGACAGAAGGAAAATTCCATTCAATTAAGAAAATCATTCAGAGAATCGTCCTTTGGGGACATGTGGCGGCACCGGATTGGTCGGACTTCTGGGCACAAGGACGGAAGGGCGCCCGAGCGCGTCCAGGAGCTGCAGGCATTTAATGCGATTGTTCCCCGTAGAGGTCGGAAATGACCAAAATACCCCCATATGTGAAACCTATAAATAGGTTCCCCCTTGTAAAAGAAAAACAACTATTCATCAATAAAAAATACAAGAAAACACATTCAAGTCCACGGAATAAAACCCCTAGAAAACCTTTGTCCATTTATTGCTCATTTACTGCATATTTTCTCGATCTTCATCATTCTCCCATGAACTCCCACGCATTTATGAAGCTAATCATCTCTACATTTATTGATGTTTTTGTCTAAGTCCATGATATAGCCATTAATTCTCAGCCCTAGTTTTTAGGCAAACTACAAAATGTTAATGTGATACTCTTTTTTTGTTTGTTATTTTTTTTATTACTTTATATTTGAAAAGTGATGAAAAGTGCAACTGGACCATGTATTGGCAATTTAAGTTTTCCTCAAAATATTTCTTCTACAAGTCAAATGGTTCATTTTGAAGACGATGTTGAAGCAATATTAAAACCAATGAATGTTGGTGAATATTGAACTTTCTTTATCTTAAATCATTTAGTTTTTTTTCTTTTTTTTTCTAATATTAATATGAAGTGGTTTTGAAAATTTAAAAATTGAAATTTTTATACAAATACTTTAAGAATAAGCAAGTTTTTTTTAATTAAAAATCAAATATAAAAATTATTATTCCCTCCATCCCGTGATTACTTTCACTCTTACCTTATTTAGACGTCCCATAATTACTTTCACACCCCAAAAAAGAATATAATTATATATCACAAAATTCATTAAAGTATAAAGTTATTGTAATACCCCGAATTCTTTTTGAATTAAGAAGTATTTATTTATTTAATTATTTATTATTTAATTATTTATTTAGAAATAATATTTAGGAAAAATACTTAAGTTGGGTATTAAGTTGATTAAGTATCAAAATGGGTTAGAAATAATGTTAAGTGTTTAAGTGGAAAAAAAAAACAAAAGAAAAGGGTTTGAATTTTTTTTTAAAAGATATTAAAAGAAAATCAAATCGGCCCAAATAAAGAATAAAAAATTTCGAAAAAAATTTCTAAATGTGAAATGCATATGGTTCAGTGGTGCATGGCACCTATAAGGCAAGGAAAGACCACGGGTTCGAATCCTGAGAAGAGCGAATTTTTTGTTTTCTTCTTTTCTTTTCTTTTCTTTTTCTCTTTCTTCTTCCTTTCCTTCTTTTCTTCGTCAGTTTTGAAACGGCCACATCAGCCATTAATTGTCTTCAATTTTATTTTTCAAAACGGCCAAGCCAATAAATTTCGGAAATTTTATTTCTTTTTCTTTTCTTTTCTTTTCTTTTCTTTTTTCTTTCTTTTTCTCTTTCTTCTTCCTTTCCTTCTTTTCTTCGTCAATTTTGAAACGGCCACATCAACCATTAATTGTCTTCAATTTTTTTTTCAAAACGGCCAAGCCAATAAATTTCGGATTAAATTCACACGTATTCGCAAGCATTTCTTATCCCAAGTCTCATATTAAAAAAATTGGAGTAGTTCGAACGAAAAGAAAAAAAAATTCGAGAAGAATTTTTTTTTGTTTTGATCGAAACCTGCGAAAAAAAATGGAGAATTCGTTCGAGACTTTCGGAGTATTCTTCTCTCTCACGAATTTGAAATTCGTCAAAGGTATTTTCGAGCTTTTGTTTTTCGTTGAGGCTTTCGATTTTCCGGATTTTATTTCGACATTTGTTTCGGAAATTTCGTGTAATTTGTGTCGAATTTTTCGGGTTTATGGTATTTCGAATTTAAGGTGTGTTGATCCTGGCCTTGGTTTCGGTTTGTGGTGTTGAATTTGGTCCTGTTTCGTTCGAACTCCTACTCTATTTTAATGGAGGAATTCATTATATATATATATATATGTATGTACGCATATATGTTGTTTGAGGAAGAAGATGTTTATTTAAATTTGGACTTAAAACATTTGGGCCATATTTTAATTTAGGTAGTTGGGCCTGGGTTATTTCTTTTATGTGTGGGCCGAAGCTCATATCATTTCTGTTTAAAAAAAAATAGATGGGCCGAATTTCTAGGGCCGAAAATTTAAAAAACTGGGCCGAAATAAATTCTGGAAATTTAAATGATTGGGCCGAAAAATTAAGGGTTGAAGGATTTAATTAATGGGTCGAAACCTATCTCTAGAATTATTAAATTGGGCCATTTCGAAAATTATTTCTGAAATTTGTTAAAGTAATAATGGGCCAAAATTTGTTGAAATTAAATCTTGGGATTAAAACTAGTGGGCCTTTTCTGAAACGTTTTAATTATGAGTTGGGTCAAATTTATTTTTTTAACTTGGGCCGTGAGAAAAATTATTTTATTAGGCTAGGTATTATAATTTAATTATTATTTTGAGATGAGTGTTATTATTTAAATTATTAAATTATCTGCGTTATTGAGGAATTAAAGTAAAATTAATTATTTTACTTTAGGTGACTGTTCGCGCGACGGTTAAGGACGAACTTGCATTTTTTTTCTCGCTCGATCACTTTCAAGGTGGGGAATTTTGACGAATCTAAACCCTACAGTGGCTAGTAGGGTATTCGTATGTATTTATTGTTAAATTATTTACGTGAATTATGTGAGATGCATGTTTAAATGATTTTATATGTGCATGCAATAGCCAGGGACCCTTATGTGGTCCGAGACCGACGGGTCTTCGGTTTAATCCGCAGTGCTCCATTTACGGTTGAGAATACCGGGAGTGCCTTTAGGCCCTGGGAAGGTCCACGAGACATTCACGTGTAAGAATATCTTGATCTGAAAAGGTCCAGAGAAGGCTTGCAAACATTTACGCGTGGGAATACTTGGTGTGCCTATTAGGCCCTGGGAAGGTCCACGAAAATTCATGCGATTGATTTATTTAGCTTGTTATTTCAAGTAATTCGCAAGTATTTTTAACATTAAATACCGATTTTTCCACTGAGTATACTAGTTGTACTCACCCCAAATTATATTTATGATTTCAGGTTAAGAGCTGAGCGGCGAGGAGGTCGAGTCGGTGGATGATTGAGACCAAATTTATTTACCGTTAATATTTGACAACATTTTTTTAAAATTATTTATCTTTGTGTCAAACATATGAATTATTTTCATTTCCGCTGCAACTTTTATCATCACTATAAAAATTATTAACTATAATTTTCCCTGCATTATTTATATTAAAAAAAATGGCTCGACATTTACAAATGAATTTGTTTAAGTTATTAACGTTTAGTGACGAACTAGTTTAATAAAACTAGGGCGTTACAATTATCCTAATATATTTAACCTCACATGCACATACTCTCTTTTTTCCCCTTTAAAAAATGTGTCATTTCCAAGTACGAAAGAAACAGTGGCATGGAGGGAGCAAATCATGATATAATAAAATACAAAATTATTTATAGATAAATCATTGACACTACTATCTACACTCACTAATTGTTGGGATATGTTTTAGTTTTGATGATTTTTCAAAACAACATGTAATAGGTTTGAAAGCAGTCAGGATTGTATCTTTTAATTCAGGTCAAGCTATGTTATTTCTCAGTAGAATAGGCTGTCAGTTGAGGAAACACTCAGTTGAGGGGGAACTCAGGGAGGGGGAACTTAGCAACACAGCATGAGGATATCAAGATGACACCCAGAAGAACTGACTGAAGTCATGCTTGTAACCTGAACCAGAAGAGAAGTTTGAAGGATGTACCACTGAGTACAAACCTGATTGATCTAAGCTAAGTCAGGTGGACCACTCAGTGAAGAGCATGATCAAAAAGATCAACGATGCACCAAGTAGGCCCTGAAGGAGTTAAGCTACTGTGGTCAGGGAAGTTTGTCATTCAGCCTTATGACAAACTTCTTGGAGTATTCTTCAACCAGTCTCTGGAGGACAACTACACTGAAGATGTTCAGTCCACTGAAGATCATCAAGTCAGTGAAGGAGGAAGTTACCTAAAGTCAGTGGGCCTTGGTCAACCTACTGAGTCAAAGATCCGTTGGATCCAGCCCACGTGGACCAATCAGCACAAGGCAGAAACTCTGACACTGACAAGGCCGCATTCCAAGAAATGTGGTTGAAACCATTAATTGTATGGATTCAAATGTAATTTCATCCAACGGTTACATTTGAATCCACATTATAAATACAAGCTCATAGCTGCATTTTGTGCGTGTGTGAAGTAAGGAAAATCAACACCTACGAGCTGTGAAGGTGTGAGTGTTTAGTGCATTATATTGGGAGTTATAAGGAGGCACGATTCACATCTTGTACACTAAACTTTAGAGTTCATAGATATACACAAATGAGTGTACAACTTGTAACTCATAGCTTAGAGAGGGTTTCCTAATCTTAGCTTTAGGCCAACACATTGTAAAGGAAAACCTCACATAGTTGGAGAAACCAAACCGAAACCAAAACCCTCTTGTTAGGTTTGTTGGAAGTAAGTTGTCAGTGAGTTTGTAAGGAGAGGCAGCCCAGGGAGTGGCGTGAGTCCAGTGGTTGGTGCACCTTGGCACGTTAAAAACAAGAATCCTAGTTAGTGGATTTCCTGTTAAATCAGGCCGTGGATGTAAGAGCTTGAGTCTCTGAACCATGTTAAACTGAGCGTTCGTTTTATTTAAAATATTTACTAAAGTATTGTGAAAATCTGCTCACTGAGAGCATTGTTAAAAGGGAACTTTGGTTAAATATTCAGGTCAGGGAGAATCCTCTCACTGGCCAGTTCAGGCAACGCACTCGAGAGTTCAGCATCTCGAGTCACTGCGTTACTTGGAGTATGAGTCTCCAAGTCTTCACACTGACTTGGTAGCTCAGGCTCTGAGTAAAGCAGTGACTTGAAGTGTAACCTCTCGAGTCACTGTGTTGCTAAGAGCATGAGCCTTCCAGTCTTCTCACTGACTGGGTAGCTCAGCCTCTTAGCAATGCAGTGACTTGAGTATTATTCACTCTTCCTGAATTCCCTGAGTAAAAGGTTTAAAAAAAAAATTGCTACTGAATTCCCATCTTGGTATTCGAAAACAGGACCATCAATTGGTATCAGAGCGGATTTTTCAATCGACCACTAATCCAGTTTTGCTAAGAAAAATGGTCAACCGAATATATCTTAAATGTTTTAAACTATGGGAATTCCTGCATATTTCAAACTATTATTTGTGCACTGATATTACTCTTGTAATATAAAATCATTTGGTTAGAAGTTTTGGAATCATAAAAAAGGGGGAAATTGTTGGGATATGTTTTAGTTTTGATGATTTTCCAAAACAACATGTAATAGGTTTGAAAGCAGTTAGAATTGTATCTTTTGTTTCAGGTCAGGCTAGGTTATTTCTCAGTAGAATATGCTGTCAGTTGAGGAAACACTCAGTTGAGGGGGAACTCAGGGAGGGGGAACTCAGCAACACAACCTGAGGATATCAAGATGACACCCAGAAGAACTGACTGAAGTCATGCTTGTAACCTGAACCAGAAAAGAAGCCTGAAGGATGTACCACTGAGTACAAACCTGGTTGATCTAAGCTAAGTCAGGTGGACTACTAAGTGAAGAGCATGATCAAGAAGATCAGCGCTGCACCAAGTAGGCCCTGAAGGAGTCAGGCTACTGTGGTCAGGGAAGTTTGTCATTCAGCCTTATGACAAACTTCCTGGAGTAATCTTCAAACAGTCTCTGGAGGACAACTACACTGAAGACGTTCAGTCCACTGAAGATCATCAAGTCAGTGAAGGAGGAAGCTACCTAAAGTCAGTGGGCCTTGGTCAACCCACTGAGTCAAAGATCCATTGGATCCAGCCCACGTGGACCAATCAGCACAAGGCAGCAACTCTGACACTGACAAGGCCGCATTCCAAGAAAATTGGTCGTCCAAGAGATCTCACTTTGTTACTCTAATTATGTTTGGATCTCTAAATACTATGTGTGATATATGAGATATAAGTTGAAAATATATTTCTTATAATATATTATACAAGACAAAGTGGATTGTGCATTTTCTAGGTTTAAATATGTGTGTTGTTAATCGGTTTTGATTCACAAGAAAACTTATAATCGGGAATCGGAATTATGACAACAGCTTAAGAATGAAATTGAAATCAACGGAAATTAAGAAACACCAGATTTACGTGGTTCGGAGAAAATACTCCTGCATCCACGGGATCGGAGAGGATCAATCTTTCACTAAAAGGAATAGAGAATTTACAAATCACTCAGGCTCACAATGTCTCTTTGTGTGTGAACTAAAAATGATGATGATTATTCACTCTATTTTTCTCTCAGTCGAGAAGAACCCTCTATATAGTTACAGAGATTAGGATGAACCCTAGATTCACGAATTCTCATATGTTAGGTAGTTATCCAGCTGGCGTTAGACTTCAATAACCGCCTTAGTTGATTCAGTTAGAACCGCCTTCGCGTTAGCTTCAATTTGGTGTAATTCGCGAGTAATGATATTCAGAGTAGATGACTTGACCTCCTCTGGCTCTGATCATACTCATCTGGCTCTGGTCTCTTCTACCAGACTCCTCTGGTCTTCCTCCTCTGCCAGACTCCTCTGATCTGTCTCATCTGGTCCAACTCCTCTGGTACCCCAAATTGACTAACTCCCAAGGCTAACACTTTAACAACGTAGCTTTCTATTGAAACTCAAGCACAGCAGATTAGATACTTCACATATGACTCTTCACATGTGCTAATGAAAGTGTGAAAATAAAGTGAGGAAGAGTAATTTGTTATTCTTTATAAATATTTATCTTATAATAAAATAGATATTTTTTCATGTTACAATTATATATAATTAGAAAGTGATTGCTTAAAAAATTTATGATAAACCTTTGTGTGAGTAAATTGTTACATCATAAAACATTAAATATAAAATATAAATAATTATATTAGTGATTTAGCTATGTAAATGACTTCCGTGCGTTAGCACGGGTAGAAACAACACTAGTCTATTTAATATATACATATACATATATTTTTATTAAATATTATACATATACAGATATATCGGTTTTGATATGGAGACCAAAATTGAATTCCTTATGGTGCCCAATTGCTTAGTTGATAATCCACATCATCAGTTTAGATTATAAATTAGATATTAATTATATTATTTAGTTAACTTTTCCCCAAATCTCTAATTTTTTTTTTTTAAATTTGCATATCTCCCTTTTACCATATATATTTATCTCTTTCCAATAATTATTGTAATAACTTGTGATATTTAAAAAAAAAAATTATAACTTGTCATATATTATGTATAATAATTATTTATATATTTTCAAATTAAGTATGAATTATCCCTGGAAGCTTACGTATAAATCCCAAATCTTTAATTAATGACTTCATATATATATATATATATGATAGATATAATTTTAATTGTTGGTGAATTTTCTAATATTCTCTTTATTAAAGAATTCAATGGAACAACCTAATAATTTTGTTCACATTTCAAATATATATATATATATATTATTTATAGATTTTTGGGGTTGAAGTTAAATAAAACCATCAAAGTGATATAATATCAGTGCTTATTAATTTATGAATATTAAATATTAAACAAATTTGTACATCCAACTAATTTTATGCAATGAACATAAAAAAAAAAAAAAAAGAAATCATCCCACTTTTTTACTGGCAAAAATAAAAATAGTAATCATAAACTCTAACTTAAGCCAGATAAGAAAAAAATATTTTATTTTGTAAGGAAAATAAAGGAAGCATCATGTTGTTGAGATTCAATCTAACTTTTTTTTGCTTGTTCAACATCGTTGGAAGTTGAATAATTTTTTTTTTTTTAAATTAATCATTATAAAGAAATTAATGTCATAATTGTATATTAGTTGTAATTAAAAATATCACCAAATGTGCATATTAATTATTGACTCGATTGATTCAATATTGATTTATATTAGATCCATAAATTAACATAATTACATCCATAAATTAATTTTTTTATTAATATATATTAGACTCTAGGCTTACAATTAATTATGTTATTCACATATATTTTTTGTTAATTCTGGACTCGTAGTTATCTTGAATTTGTTGATTAAACCTATTGTCATTTTTTACATGAGATTGTGATGAATTTGTGGTTTGATGGTCATGTTTATTGTTTAATTTAATTGTAAATTTAATTTTATAATATGTATGTGATTATATTTTAAAATATGTATATTTTTTCGGATAAGAATGGGGCGGGGCAGACATGGGGCACAAAATGCCGCCACGCAGCGGGGTACAGTGCGGGGTGACTGGGGATAGGCGCGGGGCGGGTCTGGGTACTTAGGAACCCACCCTGCTCCCGCCCCATTGCCATCCCTACCCAAAATATAGGGTGAATTAGTTTCATTGTATGAATCTATACCATTGTATGTATTCATTAATATCATTACATGTATTCGATAATATCATAGTATTCTATAGTGTAAAATATTACGGCATCAGTGAACATGAATATTTGACAGTAATAAAACTAAATGGCTAAATGCCAAAAAGTTAGTTATTGTGAAATTAATTTGTGTACAATCTATTCTACCAAAGTTTGGCAAACCTCGTTCATGGCTGATCTTGAAAGCTACCTAAAAGGCTTTAATTTTTATTTGTACAGTCGTGTTCACATTAGCAATCGAATTCAAGTCACTGCTTAATTTAATTTTTTATTTTAAAAGAGAATTATACACCATATTTTAGAAAAATAGTTATAACACATATATTTTTTAAATTTTTTAAAGACGTCTATATGATGAAATTTGGTATTATAGTTTTATGATACTGTAATATAGACATTGTTTCTCTTCCCAAAAAAAAAAAAAAAAAAACTCGTCGTTGAGTACCGAAAATCCATTGCTTTCGGAAATGCAACATCGGGTATCTAAAACATACCAGATGGTATTATACTTACTTTTAAACCCATCATAAGATTTGATTGTTTGCTAAATCACTAAATTTGAAGTCACCTGGAATTCAGGTTGCTCGTGCAAATAGCAAGTTACATTATTAAGGGATATCAATTTGTATGATTCTAAAACATCTAGATTGATACTTTGTATATTTTCTTTGATTTATTTATTTGTAAGCTGATTCAAATCACCAAATTATTAGTGATCATAATTCCTTTCTCACATAGTATCACCTAACCACCGAAAATACTAATCTGCTATTGTAAGCACTGAAATTTTAATAAATTTTATGGTGTTATATAAATTCTAATTTTGAAGATAAGAATATACAATAATATCTTCAAGATTTTTATTTGTCTTTTCCTTATTCTCAGATTTGGGAATATCTCCTTCTTGTTTTTCAAGACACTGGTCTCTTATAAATAGGAGTCTCGGAATTGAGTTTCAGTATGTTGAGCACTAATAATGAATACGCACAAGTACAACACAACTAAAGGATCGAAAAGAAATTGCACGGAGGATTTTACGTGGTTCGATCTCAAAGATCTACGTCCACGGGGAGGATCCAAACACTTTATTAATGCAACTCACAATGCCAACGATTACATATTAACACTCAATTTAGAAGCTCTCTTCACCAAGTGATGAATTTCATTCAAGAACCCTAATTCCCTAAATTGAACTGCTCTCGTCGAATTGATGGAGAAAAACTGATCTAGATGTTAGAATTCTTGTTAAGCCTTGCACACACATGCCCTTATATGAATCCGAGTTAGCCTTGAGTTGGTTTAGCCAATTCCCATAACAGATTAACTGTTATTCTGTTTTGGAATAATTGTTAGTATTAGATACACTCCTCAAGTTGATATCTGCACACGTTTGATACTCTACAGCTATCAAACTCTGCATCTAATGTTTGCATCTATGAAACTCTACATCTATTAAACTCTGCATCTGTCAAACTTTGCATCTGTTAGCAAATCCTGCAGATGTAGACATTCTTCAACTATCACCAAACTCTTCAGTTATACTCTTGAGCCAAACTCTACAGTTACGCTCTACAACCAACTCTACAGTTTATCAAACTAATTTCTAATGGACAAATGCAGTAATGCTTTCTTCACAATCTTCCTCCTCAGTGCATATTGTCCATCACTCTTCCTCCTAGTTTCATGTCCAAATTAATGAACATCCCATGTCACTAAGTTCATTAAGCCAATACAATGAGTAAACCTTGAGCTAGAAAGAACTTTAGTGAACATGTCTGCTGCATTATCTTCAGTTGCAACTTTCTTGACAATCACAACACCTTTTTCAACCATATCTCTCACAAAGTGAAGCCTAACATCGATGTTTTTTGATCTCTCATAAAAAACCTGATGTTTGGCTAGATGAATGGCACTTTGATTATCACAAAATACCTCACAACTGCTTTGAATGATGCCAAAAATCTTTCAGTATGCCTCTCAACCATATTTCTTCTTTGATTGCTTCGGTCAATGCAATATACTCTGCCTCAGTTGTAGGCAAAGCTACTTTGTTGTACAACTCTCCACAGTACTGTTGTTCCATATAGTGTAAAAACATATCTGGATATTAACCTCCTTGTGTCAATGTTCCCTGCAAAGTATGAATCAACATACCCTTCAAGTGGATTTTCTCCTACCTCTGATTTCTTGAAGATCAATCTAGTATTGAGTGATCCTCTCAAGTACCTAAAAGCCAACTTCAATGCTTCCTAGTGGCTCCTACAAGGATTTGCCATAAATCTGCTCACCATAGATATTCCACAAGACAAACCAGGCCTACTTCATATCATAGCATACATAATACTGCCAACTCCACTAGCATATGGTATCTTAGTCATTTCCTTTTTGTCATCATTGGTCCTTGGTGATTGTGTCACTGAAAGTTTAAACTATTATCCCAAAGGTACAGTTACAGCTCTGGCATCATGCATATTGAACCTCTTAAGAACTTTAGTTAGGTAATTCCTTTTAGATAAGAACAAAGTTCTATCTCTATAAATGTCCATTCCCAGAATCCTCTTTGCATCTCCTAGGTCCTTCATCTCAAAATTGGAACTCAGTTTACCCTTCAATATGTCAATTATTTTCATGCCCTTACTAGCAATGAGCATGTCATCCACATAGATCAACAGGTAAGTGACCACATGATTCCCATGTTTCTCAAAGTAAACACAATTGTCATACCTGCACCTCTCAAGATCAATCTCATTCATGAAACTATTAAATTTCTTGTTCCACTGTCTTAAGCTTTGTTTAAGTCCATATAGGGACTTTCTCAAGTAACACACCTTGTCTTCATTTGCTGGAAGTACAAAACCTTCAGGCTGTCTCATGTAGATGTCTTCAATCAAATCTTCATTCAGGAATGCAGTCTTGACATCCAATTGCTGTAATTCCAGATTATCTTGGGCCACCTTTGCAAGTAACAGTCTAATGGAACAATGTTTAACAACTGGAGGGAAAACTTCATTAAAATCAATACCTTTTTTTATGAGTGAAACCTCATGCTACCAACCTTGCTTTGTATCTTATATGCTCAGTATTAGCACATTCAATCTTCTTCTTGAACATCTATTTACAGCTGATAACCTTATTTCCCTTTGGCTTATCTATGAGTTTACAGGTTCCATTCTTCTCAAGTGATTGTAGTTCCTCCATCATTGCTACCATTCACTGATCTTTTTCCTTGCTTGCAATGGCTTCCTTGAAGCTTTGTGGTTCATGATACTCAATCTCTTCAGCAGCTACGAGTGCATATGAGACCATGTCAACTTGACCAAATCTGTTTGGTGGATGAATTCCCTCCTGGCTCTGTCTCTTGTGAAACTATAATTCCTAAGATCATGATCTTTAATAATATCTTCCTCATGATCTTCTTCAGAATCAGAGACTTTCTCATTTTCTTCTTGAGGTTATGCTTGATCTGCACCAGCCTCCTCCAGCTCAACTGATGTAGTGACAATGGTTATGTCCCCATCTAGATCCTGAGCATCCCCAGTGTGCTCATAACCCATCACATCCCCATTGAAAACTACATCCCTGCTAACAATACATCTCTTATGTCCTTGTTCTAAGAACCAGAGTTTGTAACATTTAACTCCCTTAGGATAACCAATAAAGATGCATCTCAAGGCTCCAGGCTCCAGCTTATCTTGTTTGACATGCACAAAAGCTTGGCATCCAAACACCTTGAGATCTAAGTAGTTGGACAACTTTCCATACCAGACTTCATCTGGAGTTTTGAAGTCTACAACTGATGATGGTGTCTTGTTTATTAAGAAACAAGTTGTTCTTACTGCCTCTCCCCAGAATGCCTTTAGCAACTTTGCATCTGCTAGCATGTATCTCACTTTTTCAAGTATGGTCCTATTAATTCTTTCTGCAAGACCATTTTGTTGTGGGTTTGCATGTGTTGTTCTGTGCCTTGTGATTCCTTTCTGTCTGCAGTAATCATTGAACTCCTCTAATAGATACTCAAGTCCATTATTAGTTCTAAGATGTTTAATCTTCTTTCCCATTTGATTTTCTTATTTAACAACCCATTCTTTGAACTTCTGAAAGACTTCATTCTTGTGCTTCATGATGTACACCCAGACTTTCCTACTGAAATCATCAATCAAGGTCATAAAATATTTGCCACCTCCATGGGTTTCAAATCTAGCTGGCCCCCATACATCAGAATGGATGTAATCCAAAACATCCCGAGTCTTATGTATCCCTTTGGGTTATGGGTGCTTCTTGGACTTCCCAAGCACACAATGATCACAGAACTGCAGTTTTACTTTAGTGGCAGTCCCATACACCTTCCTCTTGGATAGCTTGTTCATCACTTTCTCACCTATATGGCCTAGTCTCCTGTGCCATAGTTTCTTTAGAATCCATAGGAATAATCAGTGGATCCAGATATAGAATTTCCCATTAGTATATACAACGCATTCACTTTCTTTCCTGTCATTATCACCTTCCCATTCTTGGTAACCAGTATAGAACCATTTTGAGTGTTGAACTCACATCCAGCAGTATTCAAAGACCCTAGAGATATCAAATTCCTTTTGAGATCAGGCACATACTTGACTTTCGTGATTTGAATGTTATTGCCATTTGTCATTCTGATCCTGATGGATCCTATTCCTTCCACCCTGTGTTAGGAAAAATGTTGTTAGTTTTGATGAGTTAGAAAACAAACCAGAAGATGTAATAGGACCATCTGGACCTGTTAGCCAGATGAGGAACTAGATTAGGACTTAGTCTAGAGGGAACTGCCAGACCAAAAGACTGCACCAGAGGACTCCACCAGAAGACTTCACCAGAGAAGATCAGATCAGAGGCAGAAGACCTTTCCCCAGACCAGACGAGTCTGGTGAAACAAAAGTAGCTTAGAATCATCTCCAGATTCTAAGGGAAAAACTGTTTCTTAACCGACTCTGGACCAGAGGACCTCTGGGTCATCTGGTGTCTGGTTCAGCCTACTCTGGAAGAATCAGAGTTGTGCAAGGAAGCATTTGACTGTTGGTGTTTTGAATAAAATTAACTTGATCAGATTGGAAAGTCAAATGAAGATAGCAATCCAAGGATCTCACCAACCCAATCAATCAATTAGGGAATTGATTGATTGAAGCTTCCATATGTAGAGATCTGATTAGATTAGCTCTCCAACAGCTAAACCCTAATCACCTCTATAAATACAAGAGTGCCAGTATGAAGAAAAGCTCTAGTTATGCGCACGAAGAATACTCTCAAGCTTTTACTATACTCAAGCAATCTAGCACTCTTAGGATATTATTACTCATCTACTCATTAAGGAGTTCATAGTTGGAATCAATACTCAACCTGTTCATCTTGATAGATAAGGTTGGAGTGGATTGTACTTTAGATCGAAGTCAGATCTAAAGTGTGTAACAAGGTGCTGTTACTTGTCAATTCCAGTGGTTGTGAGTAAGTTGGTTGGTTAGTAAGGCCCCCTGCAAAAGGGAGAGTGGACGTAGGATTTTAACATACGAACCACTATATATCTCGTCTTATTTATTGCTTTCTTAATTATCTTTTATCTTGTTTGTGTTCTTTAAAAAGGTTTTTACAAAAGTTTATCTATCTAGCTTCCGCATATTCTCAAGTACTGACTAGTGGGACCAACAAGTGGTGTCAGAGCAGTGTGTCTTAGACCACTTCTTTGAAAAGCTTTTGGTGGTCACCAGGCATATCCATTGCTTTGAAAATCTTTTGCATAAAATCTTTTATCTTTTCTAAAATGTCTTCAAAATCTGCTTACAAGAGCCGTAAATTGCCTGAATTTTCTTTCGATGATTATAGCCACGGGAGCTTCATGATGAGCAATAATCTTGGAGCTATTCATCACCGTATGCTTGATGTGGTTGAGAGTGGCCCCATTCAATTTTACTAAACTCCTATTGATGATGGAAAATCAGAGTCCAGAGAAGAGACTAATGTTACTGCAGAGGAAAGACCTGATGGTAGAATACCCAGGAAGAGAATCCTCAAGAAGAGAGATACGTTGAACAATGATGAGAGAAAGCTATACAACCTGGAGCAGGTAGCCAGAATTGAGATTATCAACACCCTCATCAAAGAAGTGATCGAGAAGGTAAGAACCTATGGTACGGCCAAGGAGATGTGGGACAAATTGGCTCTGCTCTGCGAGGGAACAGAGAAGATCAAAGACAACAAGCTTCAGGTTGTTCAACACTCATTTGACACATTCAAGATGAAGCCAGATGAGACTATTGACCAGCTGGACATGCGTCTCACAAATCTCCTCAACAAGGCTAGTGCCTTAAGTAAAACTTACTCTGAGAAAGAAATTAATAGCAAAATTTTAAGATCACTAACAAGCAAGTGGAGGATCAAAGTCACAGTCATCAAGGATAACAAGGATCTCAACACTCTTGACCATCATCTTCTACTCTCTGATTTGAAAGCCTATGGGTATGACCTACAAGAAGAAGATCAATCAAAGGAGATATCTTCTTCTGGTCAGAAAGGAGTTGCTTTCTCCTCAACCATCAAGACTGAAGAAAAAGTGAAGGAGTCTTCTACAGATGACATGAGCCTAAAGGAGCAGGTAGCACTCTTAACTAGAAAAATTGACAAAATGAGCTCCAAGTATGGCAGGTACAAAAGACACTGAAGGAATCAACCAGAGACAGAGACAAGAAGAGTTCCTTCAAGTCTGCAGACAAAGAGAAGTCATCTGGAGACTCAAGGGAGACCAGATTCACGTCACCAGAGAAGAGGAGAGATGGCAGTTCTGGCAGATCAGACTACCAGAGGAGATAGAGTAGTCCAGCCAGACCAGAGTACAACCCCAGGAGAAGAGATCCAAGTCCCAGTCCCAGAGGAGACAACACTTGTTAAAGTTGCAACAAGCCAGTCCACTACAGCTATGATTGTCCTCAACTCACTCCTAGAGAAAGAGAAGAGACTCGAGAGAGATAAGAGATATGTAGACAAGAGAGCATTGCTGGCAGAAGCAGAGGAGGAGGATACTAGTTCCAGTTCTTCTTCTGACTTTGGATCTGATGATGATGTATGTCTCGTGGCAGACATCACTGAGGTACAAGAATCTACCTTGTGTTTATCTAATTCCAAATATACTCAATCCTCTCACTCATCTGGTACTTCTAGAGAGTCTGATATGCAACAAATGCTATTAGATCTCCAGAATTATGTTCAATTATTCCAGAAACTTGATAAGGAGAATGGTAGGCTCAGAGAAGAAGTTCAATCTTTATCTCATGAGCAGAAATCCACCAGAGAACTCATGAGTGATCATTCCAAAGAAGTCTCTGAACTTCAGGATAAGATCACAGAAAGAGATACTCTGGCAGATCAACTCATAAGAGAAAGAGACTCTAAGGAAGATGTGTTCAATGAACTTCGAGCCAAATACCAATCTCTTATCAAGGGAAAGTAAGTTGTGCAAACTATTGACGATGTACCTATGCCCAGAGAAGCTCCAAAGATACCAACTATTGTATATATTATATCAGAGTCTTCTCAGCGCATTAATGATAAGAGTGGTTTAGGATATTTTGGAATTACTACAAGATCTCATAAATATCACTATAACAAAGACAAGTCTGTAAGAGCTGGTGAATTGGTAGAAATCTGGGATGAAAAAGATCCTAATGGTAATGGTTACAGAGTAGTTCAGAATCCTAGATGGAACAAGGACTGCTCTGCTGATCATGTAGAATGTAGTCAAGAAGAGTTAACTGAACTGGAAGAGAAAATCTTAGAGACTAAACTTCAAAATGGGGAACCAATGAAAATTGATGGTTCTGTTCACATTAAACTTCAAAGAGTAAGACCTAATCAGATTGGAGGACCTCAGAGGAATCCTCAAACAGTGGAACCTAAGCAGATTAGGGGACCTCAGAGGAGACACTCAAGAAGGGGGAATTTCAATCAGAATAGGAATTCTCAGAGAAGAAAAAATGGACAATAGAACTATCATCAGAACTAGGGACCCCAAAGAAGGTTTTCTCAGAGGAATCGATTCCAGAACAGGTACACTCAGGGGAACTATAAGCACCAGAATAGGTCTAGCTCTTATCAGAACCAGAGACCCATCTATAGAAAACAAACTGATCTGGGTAGTTATGACACCAGAGATGGTTCTTCAAGGATGTACCCTTATAACCAGACCTTTAAGACCATGTCTTTGAGGCAGGCCATTCTAAAGGCCAAATTTGAAGTGAGATACACCAGACCAGTGTATAGGAAGGGTGTTCTCATCAGACCAGCAACTTAATTTGTTATTGTCAGAGGACATGTGCTGGTAGATAGATTTGGAAGAAAGATAAGATCTCCTCATCCAGCAAGGGATGATCTTTATCTTTGGATTCCTACAAACAATATTGCAACTAACCAATCAGGACCCAGCACTAGTAGGGGACCTAATTGATCTCTCTGCAGGAGGACAAGAGCCCATTGGAGAAATGACTTTCAAGCAATGGTGTTTGGTACATTGATAGTGGATGCTCTAAGCACATGACATTTGTGAAAGATCATCTCCAGGATTTCAAGCCATTGAATGGGCCAAGAGTGATGTTTGGTGACAACAACTTTGGAGTCACCAGAGGAGTTGGAAAGTTGATCATCAATGACGTATCTATAGATGAAGTCTACTATGTTGAAGGACTCAAGCATAATCTGCTTTTTGTATCCCAATTCTGTGACAAGGGATACTCAGTGAAGTTCTCTAGTGATTCTTGCACTGAATTTTCCTCTCATTATGATGATATTTTGCTTGTTGGCTTGAGGAAAGGTAACATTTATCTTGCAGATTTCAATAGTTGTCCAAGAAATACTTGTCTGGTTGCAAAATGATCTGCAGAGAACAGCTGGCTTTGGCACAAGAGGTCGAGTCGCCTGAACTTCAAAGCACTCAACAAGATTACCAGAAAGGGTCTAGTTCGAGGTCTTCCAAATGAAGTGTTCAAGAAGGATCAGGTTTATGGTTCTTGCCAGAAGAGTAAATAACCCAAGACTTCCTTCAAGGATGTCCAGAGCACAACCACAACCAGCGTACTTCAACTACTTCACATGGACCTGTTTCGCCTCTTAGTTTCAGTGGGAGGAAATATACCTTGGTGATAGTAGATGACTTTTCAAGATACACGTGGGTATTGTTCTTGTTTAAGAAAAATGAAACTATCACTAAGCTGCCAGAGTTCTTCAAGCATATTTAAAATGAGCAGAACCAGAGCATAGTGAGGATCAGAAATGACAAAGGGACAAAGTTTTTGAATTCACACATTGCATAGTACTATAAGGACAAGGGAATTTTTCATGAGAAATCTGCTGCCAGAACACCCCAACAGAATGGAGGTGCAGAAAGGAGGAACATAACTCTCAAAGAAGCTGCCAGAACTCTTCTAGCAGAGTACAACACACCTCAGAGATTTTGGGCAGAAGCCATCAATATAGCTTGTTTCACCCAGAACAGATGCCTCATTACCCAGAGACATGGTAAGACACCAAATGAGGTATGGAAAGATAAAACCTCATTTGTTTCATTCTTTCATGTTTTTGGATGCAAGTGTTTCATCCATGACAATGGGAAGTCCAAATTAAAGACCTTTGATGCTAAAGTGGCAGATGGAATATTCTTAGGATATTCCAGCACCAGTAGGGCATACAGAGTCTTTAATAGGAACTCTCTTTGTGTGGAAGAAACACCTCATGTTGTTTTTTATGAATCTACTCTTGAGTGCAAGGTGGACTTAAGGAATCTGTCTCCAGAAGAGACACAGGATTAGACTACTTCCAAATTCATCAAAGTCAAGCCACCTGTTATTGATTCAGAGTCAGATTCAGATTCAGATGGTAACCCATCTTCTGGTTCTTTGGAGCAGAAGCCTCCACAAGGAGCAGAACCTGAAGAGGTTGGAACTCCTGTAGGGGGAAGCTCTCCTGCAGTTGGTGATAATCACCAAGGTACTGCATTAGATGGTCAATCAGGCAAGTCTAAGGAAAGGAAAACCTGGTTGATCACCCCACATAGTTGATTATAGGAGATCCAACTAAGGGTGTCCAGACGAGTAGAAATCTTAACTTAGCTGTCTTATTCAGTTGCTATGCGTCCTTGACTGAGCCCAAGAACATCAAGGAAGCACTGAAGGATTCAAATTGGATTGTTGCAATGTAGGAAGAGTTGAATCAATTCACCAGACAGGATGTTTGGGAGCTGGTTGATAGACCAAGACATCAAAAGGTAATAGGCACTAAGTGGGTTTTCAAAAATAAGAAAGATGAGAATGATGTCATTACTAGAAACAAGACAATGCTAGTGGCTCATGGCTATTCTCAGTCTGAAGGAATAGACTATGATGAGACATTTGCTCCTGTTGCCAAACTAGAAGCCATTAGATTGTTTCTAGCATATGCTACTCACATGAAGTTCAAAGTATACCAGATGGATGTGAAATCTGTCTTTCTTAATGGGATTCTCATTGAGGAAGTGTATGTGGAACAGCCTCTTGGTTTTGAACAAGGTGACAAGGTGTATAAGCTTAAAAAGGCTCTTTATGGGCTTAAGCAGACACCTAGAGCATGGTATGACACTCTTTCTCAATTTCTTCTGGAAAATGGTTTTACTAAAGGTAAGATTTATAGGACCTTGTTTAGGAAAGAAGAAGGAAATGACATCCTTCTGGTCCAAATATATGTTGATGACATTATATTTGGATCCCCTAACAAGAAGCTGTGTGAGAAGTTTGGGAATCTCATGCAGAGCCAGTTTGAAATGTCTATGATGGGTGAGATGAATTATTTCTTAGGTTTACAGGTGAAGCAATCAGAGAAGGGAATCTTCATCAATCAAGCAAAGTACATCAGAAACATGTTAGAAAAATTTGGAGTAGGACCTAACAAAGTTGCCAAGATTCATATGATGACAAATTTTAACATGGATCCAGATGAGTTTGGAGAGAGTGTGGACCAGACTCAGTACAGGGCACTTATTGGTTCTCTTTTGTACCTGACTGCAAGCAGACCAGATATCACTTTTGTTGTAGGTGTGTGTGCCAGATTTCAAGTTAATCCTAAGAAAAGTCACCTGGAAGCAGCTAGGAAGATCTTGAAGTATCTTAAGGGAACAATTAATTTGGGATTATGGTACCCTGCAGATGATAACTTTGAGTTAAGTGGATATTCATATTCGGATTATGGTGGATGCAGAATTGATAGGAAGTCTACTAGTGGTACATGCCAATTTATTGGGAATAAATTGGTATCCTGGTTTTCCAAGAAGCAGACTTCAGTTGCCACATCAACTACAGAAGCAGAGTACATGGCCGCAGGTAGCTGTTGTTCACAACTACTCTGGATTAGTCAGCAGCTTAGGGACTACCAAATTAGAGCTAAGGATATTCCAATATTTTGTGATAGCAACGGTGCAATAGCCATTACCCAGAATCCAGTTCTTCACACCAGATGCAAGCATGTTGACATAAGGCACCATTTCATCAGAGATCATGTTGAGAAAGGGGATATAAGGATGGAAAAGATTGCAACAGAGAAGAAGAGAGCAGATATTCTCACTAAGCCTTTGGTAGAGACCAGATTCAGAGAATTAGCCTTTGAGTTAGGATTATTGGATCCAGAGATAGATTTGGTTTAGGGGGAACATCAGAAGAGTATCCTTTGATTTCAATAATGCCTCTTTTATTATTTACCCTTATCACTAACATTTTTGCAGATAAGATATACCAGAGAAGTTACATTTCTAGATAAGCCATGGACCAGATAACCTAAATCATGCCTTGGGTCCATACCAGATAACAGACAAGCTTCACCAGATGAGATGTAACATCAGAGCACTTGTGGTATCATCTGGTTACAATACCAGATGACAGGTAAGTCTTTACTCTTCTGTGCCTGATCATTGGGACACACCTTTTAAATTACTAAATACACCCAAAACGTTTCATATTCAGAGTGTATTTAACACTAGGGTCGTGGACCTAGGCAATCATTTCACTTTTTCTCTTAACTGCCACAAAACCCCTCGAACCCAGTCCCAATTACTGTGCCACACACACAATTAAATTTGTATCTTGCCTAAATTGATTTTGGCCGTCAGATTTAATTAAAGTGAAATATGTCAATCAATTGACAAATTGATCTTGTCCCCTTAATTTAATGTTAATTCCACGCGTACACATTTCAATTAATTTCAAATCCACGCCTACATTTCTCTTATAAACTGAAATTTTCTTTCATTTTGTCTCTCCACATTTTCAAATATTCTCAAACCCTAAGGGTGTGGTTGTTTTCAGCTTACGAAGTCCGGATGGGGGATGGGCTTCCCCCCGTCCCGGCCAATTTTCGGATTTGCACATCTCATCCCTCATCCAAATACACATCCACCCATATTATACATCTATATCCCTATTTTCACATAATCCAATATCTATCACATCAACTCTATTTTTTCACATAAAATATATATTTTAGTAATCTCTATCTTTTACTTTATAATACACCATCAATTAAATTAGTATATTATTTATTTTAATTGTTTGCAAAAAATTCAATGAAAACATATTAATAGTAAATATGCGTGAAATTAATTCCTATCTTCATTCATTAATTATGTCTACCATATAAATAAATTGGGAACATTTTTTCTTGACTTAGCAAAAGACAAAACATGACTATAAATATTAAAATTTACTTTAAATTAATATAAAATTCATTTGTAGGCACGTCGCAGACAATCTCCACTATGTAAGAACAAAATTATTTTTATCGAAAAGTATAATCGAATATTTCGTAGATAATTTTTTATATTCTTATAGTGAATGAAGATTAACAATAGGAGAAAAATTACATTTTAAAAATAGAATAACGGCTTCTTATAAAAAATTGTATTGAATATATATCCATTAAAATATTAGTTATTTATTTCGTTTTATAATTCATTATTAGACACAAAATTTGAAAATGAATAAAAATAATATTATGAATTAATGAATTAATGATGAGAATGTTCAAATTTCACCACATTTAATATGATGATGCATGCCTTTAGTATATTAAATAAATAAATATATATATGATGTTGTTGAATTGTTTTAAGAATTCAATTTGTTTATTATGTTTTAAAAAATGTATGATTTCAATAAAATCAAATTAAATTGGTATTAATTGGCATTTTCGTGTCGGATAATTAATTTCTTATAATTTTAACAACGTTAATAAAATTTTAACCACATTAATATTATTTTATTAATTCAATTATTTTGTGTTTTAATTCAATTCAAATAATATAATATAATTATATAATTATACATAATAATATTAATTATTTTATATTACAATTCAACACAATCATTCAATCATCGCCTCTTTAATAAATAATAATATAATAATATATCATCATTATTGATTTGACATAAAGCTCCATCCACCCCTATTACATCCAACCCAAAACAAACAAATGATTACTATTTACAGGATTTCACCCATCCACTTTTTTCCCCCATCCGGATTTCCCCCATCCACCTCAAGACGAAAACAAACGTGACCTAACCTCTCTCTGCAAAAGCCTTCTTCTTTCTCCTTCCCTCTTACAGAAATGGCGTCCAAATGCAACTTCAACCCTGCTTATGCCTGTCAAAAGTTGAAGACGGAGATGGCTGTGGATTTCTATTCCACTCGCAACCCTGCTGCATTAGAGATCCTGCATCTTCTTAACAGATCTGGCGTTGAAGATCTTATCTCTGTGATTCCAAAGGACTCTCGCACCTTGAATCACTATGCTGGCCAATTCCTGGTGCAGATGAAGATTTATGATGATGAGATTGCTTCGAAGATTGACGACGAGACGGTGGTTCTTTTGAAGAGGGATTTTAGCAAACTTTTTGGAAATGTTCCTATGGCTGGAGTAGATCCATTAAAGTACAAGGAGAGTGAGGCGATTGAGTCTTTCAAGATCTTTGCAAGGTCCTCTTGCAAGAACTTGACTAAGGGATTTCTTGATAAGCACTTGAGACAAAAGTAAAGGTACTGTTCGACATTGTTGTGAAGGTACTCATATGTGAAAATCACAGTACAAATGCGATTTTCACTGGGAGATTGTGCGTGATGAGTGCGATCTATGATGGTGTTGAGTGTGACTGGACAGAGTTCTTCTGGAATGTCATGAGGAAGAACAAGGCAAAGATCCAGAAGGAGGTGTGCCCAGATAAGCCTGGAGAGATGCAATTCTACTTTAATGCCAAGGTGTCCTTAGGGATGAAGCTCACTCTTATTCTGGATCATCTGCTACCAGATAAGGTGTGGAAGACCAGTGGTTGCAAGAAGTTCAACAAGTCCAAGATCCTTTTCAATAAGGATGGACCTCTTCACGGGCATCCAGATTTGGATGGAGAAGGAGCCATTCCTGCCCAGCTGATTCAAGATATTCCTTCCCCTCCTAAGGGCAAGAGAAATGTGAGGAAGAAGTCTGATGTCCCTGATTCCTCAAATGTGGTGATTTCTGGTTCATCAGGTGATGACCAGATTCCTAGGGTGGTGAAGAAGGATCAATATCTTCACCAAAGGCAAAGAAGGGTGGTCCAATGAAGAAGAGGACCAGACTAGAGGAAGGTGGTGCTAGCAAGCCTTCTGGGAAGAAATCTAGGAAGCAAAAGAAGGCAGATAAGAAGTCTCTTCTAAGGGATGAGCCTACAGATGCGGAGGGCTCTGAAGATGAGGAAGAGGTAGAAGAAGCCAAGGGCCAGGAGAGCCATCTTGCAAGATCCACACTCCAGCTCTTCTCTGGACACCTCTCTAGATCAGGCCCTTGAAGAAGCAGCTCATCCAGAGATGGAAGTGGATGTTACCTCGTCTGCTGCTGCCATTCCAGATACAGAGTCTACTGTATCTGTCCCTACTGTGGTTCCGGCTGATGTTGACTCAACCGAGGTAAACCCCTCTTCCCCACCTCATGTTAGTCTCATTTCACCTTCTCTTTCCCCCCAGAAACCGTAGCCCAACCGTCTGTTTCTGGTGCACAACCATCCGCACCTGCACCAGAATAGACTCCTCCACATACATCCTCTCCCTTTACCACTTAAACACCCTCTTCCCTTCCCTCTCAATCACCCCTACCCACTAATCCTTCACCCCCCCCAAACAGCCTCTGTACCAGAGGTGCCCATTACCTCTTCTGGTACAGAACAACCCTCTACTTCCTCTCACACAAACCCCTTTACCTCTCATGCCCAAACACCTACCCCCCCTCCTACTCAAACAGATCCAAATCCCTCCACTTCTATTGCCTTGGGATTTCCTGGTCTTCCTCCCTTCCCCACAAGCTCAATTAGCGATGATAGTGAAGATGAGGATGTTTCACTGGAGCCTCCTAACTTAGCCTCATCCTCCTCTGCTCGGATGCCCACTCCCTTCACATTCAATGACACAGACATGGGCCCCATCCGACAGAGTATGAGTGTAAGTGTTGGTCCCAAAAATATCCAGCGGAAAGCGTTTTAAGTTTATTTTTAAGAAAACCCAATTTTCTAAATAAGTACTAAAATTGAAATGCAGAAATCTAAATTGCAGAAAAGTAAATAACACCGAATTTATAGTGGTTCGGATATAACGATCCTACGTCCACTCTCCCTTACTCAAAGGGGACTTTCTCACTCTCCAACCAACGTACTCACTAACCACTGGAATTTAGAAGTACCAGCTCCTTCGTACAGCTGCTTACAACAACCTTTCTATATAGATGAACAGGTTGAGTAAAGCTCCAACTAGAACTCCTAAAGAGTATATATAAAACTTGTATGAACAAGGTGAGTGTTTGGAAGAGTTCGTGTGTTCTTGTTGTGTGCTCTCGCGCGACTCTTGTGTCTTGAACTAATCCAAGCACTCCTATTTATAGTTGTAAGAATCAACTAGCCGTTGGAGTGCTAGCAATTCAAACAACCATAATTGGAGGAATATAATCAATCAAAGATTGATTATATGATTGATTAGTTGACTTTCAATCAAGCAATCAATCAATCAATCAGATCCTCCTATCAGTTGACTTTCAGATTGCCTTCTTCTCCATCATGAATTTCCAAAGTCTTCTTGTCTCCAGATTATACGCAGCCTCTAAGTGGGTGAACTAATCCGTCGCTCTCATCTGGTCAGGTAACACTTCTGCTCTGGTCCTTATCTGGGAGAGGTCTTCTGGTGACTCCTCTGGCAGACTCCTCTGGTCCAAGCTCATCTGGTCAGACTCCTCTGGACCTCATCTGCTCTGGTGACTCTTCTGCTCTGGTGACTCTTCTGCTCTGGACATCTCATCTGGTCACCTCTCATCTTGTCACCTCATCTGGTACCTTCTCTGGTCACCTTCTCTGGTACCTTCTCTGGTCTGCACAGATTTCTTCCCCCTTAACCAAAGACCTATTCTAGACCTAGACTAATCTGTAGCTGACTAACAGGTTCAGCTAGTCCTATTACAAGTTCTTGTTTTAACATCTTCAAAACATCTAATCTGTATCCTAACAATTTCCCCCTTTTTGATGATGTTAAAACTAGAAGAACTTAAATAAAACAAGACAAGAAAAATTGAAACATCTAAATAGAGATTCTAGCAGGCTGGGTCAACTGATCTTCCCCCTCAAAGTATGCTCAGCTGATATTGGGGAAAAACATCACCTGGTTTTCTTGTGTATCTGCGGGCAATCAACTTTTTGGTACCCTTCTGGGTCCAGGGGGGTTAGCACAACATTTAGGAAGCCACAAGAATAGATCATCCCTTTTTGAATCAGGTGATCTTATCTTTCTTCCATACATATCAACAAAAACACACTGAACATAAGAAGCTTCGACATGGTTATTTCTTCTAGAGGCTCTTCTTCTCTTATGAGCTTGTCCAGTAGAAGGAATAACTTGTCTTAATGCAACAGACTTGAAATTCTTTTGATAAGGATAAGTCTTACTAGAACCATCAAAGGTTCCAGCTGGTCTGGCAGATGACTTGAAAGTCCTCTGCAGGTGAGTAGAAGTCATCTGGTTCTGCTTCTTTTGAGAAGATTCAGACTGTCTTCTACTCTGCTGGCCTGGTTGAGGTCTTTTATTCTGGGTATAACCCTTCTTAAAATTCCTCCTCTGCCTTTTGGGTTTTTGAGTTTTAGGACTCATCTGCCCATTAGGCTGAGTTGCCTGGTCAGCTGGCCTTTTACCCTTATCAATAAAATTACTAGTCTGTTCTTCTTTCTGAACATGTGAGGATTCAGGTTTGGAATAACCAAGGCCTGTTTTATCATGCTCTCTTTGAGATGAGGCAGCTATATGTGACACAGCATTGTTTGCTTTAGTCAGCTGCTCCAGTCTCAGCTTGAGCTTGTCCTCACTATCTTTTACAATTTTGTTTTGATGGAAGAGTTCATCGAACTTAGCTTCCAGCAGAGTATATTCATTATCTTTCTCAATGTTTTCAGCAAGCAACTTTTCTATTAGCTTAGTTTGTTCATCACATCTGGTTTTCAAGTCAGTGGACTCTTCTACCAGAGTTTGAACTTGTTCAGCTGGTAGATCAGTTGGGTTGTTAAAACATTGTGAAAGCTTCTGATTTTCTGCTTTCAACTTTGTGTTCTCTTCTTCCAACTTTTGACAAAGTTGTATAGAAGTTTGGAGATCTAATAGCATCTTCTGCATATCAGACTCCTCTGATTGTTCAGAAAAAGAAGAATAAGAGGAAGAGGGAGTTCGATTACATACCTCGTCTATTACCAGACATATCTCTTCGTCTGGTTCAAAATTTATTGATGAACCAGAAGTGGATACCTCATCTTCCTCATCTGCTAAGCTTCTTTTGGAGTACCTCCTGGTGTCTCTTCTACTGCATCTCTTTGAGCCCATTTCTGCAAAATTTGTTAGCACAACAAATATTTGGGTTTTCAGAAAAATGGATCTGCCCTGGTGACCACCGAGATAATTTCAAAACAGTGGTCTGTAGGACACACTGCTCTGATACCACTTGTTGGTCCCAAAAATATCCAGCGGAAAGCGTTTTAAGTTTATTTTTAAGAAAACCCAATTTTCTAAATAAGTACTAAAATTGAAATGCAGAAATCTAAATTGCAGAAAAGTAAATAACACTGGATTTATAGTGGTTCGGATATAACGATCCTACGTCCACTCTCCCTTACTCAAAGGGGACTTTCTCACTCTCCAACCAACGTACTCACTAACCACTGGAATTTAGAAGTACCAGCTCCTTCGTACAGCTGCTTACAACAACCTTTCTATATAGATGAACAGGTTGAGTAAAGCTCCAACTAGAACTCCTAAAGAGTATATATAAAACTTGTATGAACAAGGTGAGTGTTTGGAAGAGTTCGTGTGTTCTTATTGTGTGCTCTCGCGCGACTCTTGTGTCTTGAACTAATCCAAGCACTCCTATTTATAGTTGTAAGAATCAACTAGCCGTTGGAGTGCTAGCAATTCAAACAACCATAATTGGAGGAATATAATCAATCAAAGATTGATTATATGATTGATTAGTTGACTTTTAATCAAGTAATCAATCAATCAGATCCTCCTATCAGTTGACTTTCAGATTGCCTTCTTCTCCATCATGAATTTCCAAAGTCTTCTTGTCTCCAGATTATACGCAGCCTCTAAGTGGGTGAACTAATCCGTCGCTCTCATCTGGTCAGGTAACACTTCTGCTCTGGTCCTTATCTGGGAGAGGTCTTCTGGTGACTCCTCTGGTCAGACTCCTCTGGCAGACTTCTCTGGCAGACTCCTCTGGTCCAAGCTCATCTGGTCAGACTCCTCTGGACCTCATCTGCTCTGGTGACTCTTCTGCTCTGGACATCTCATCTGGTCACCTCTCATCTGGTCACCTCATCTGGTACCTTCTCTGGTCACCTTCTCTGGTACCTTCTCTGGTCTGCACAGATTTCTTCCCCCTTAACCAAAGACCTATTCTAGACCTAGACTAATCTGTAGCTGACTAACAGGTTCAGCTAGTCCTATTACAAGTTCTTGTTTTAACATCTTCAAAACATCTAATCTGTATCCTAACAGTAAGTGCTCAGCTCTGGCTAAGAGACTAGTTTTCTATCCTCTTGGAACACATACCTCTCCTGGCAGATCTGACCGATGGGAAAGTCTAGAGCAAGGCCAAACTAGAAGATGTTGAGGATATGGTGCTCTTGTTGGATGAGATGAGCACTTCTGGCTTTGCTCAGTGGGAGATTCAAGTCAAGAAGAAGTTGAATGTGTAGAATCCTGCAGAGCTAGAATCTCCAGCCTCTACTAAGGTGGTTGTCAGAATACTACTAATCTAACGGGGAGTGATGATCTCTCCAGAGGGCCCCTCCTACACCTTTGGCCCTCACTTCTCCTTCCTCCAGAGTTGTACTCAGATGAGGAAGACTTTGATGTCTCTCCTGCTATGCTGAAGAAGATGAAACTGTTCTTCAATGAACAAATCCAGGAGATTGGCAGATTCTGCAAGGCCATGCAACATCTGGGGCTAGCAATGATAGAGCACCAGATCAGACAGGAGAGGAAGCATTTTATGAAGCAGATCAAGGCCACTTTTGCCTCTGCTAAGGCCTCTTTAAAAGAAAATGGTCTCTTCCTTAAGCTGGATATCATTGACAGTCAGAGACAGCTTCAAGAGCATATTTTGGACCAACTTCGCCCAGTCTCAGTTCTCAAAGTAGAGATGACTTCTCAGATGTTGGAGACATCCAAGTTGAAGGACTCCCTGCAGGAGATGCTGAGCAAGCAGGAGCGCCTGGTGGCTGTTGAGGAAGTAAAGAAGCTCAGGGATCTACAAAATTCTTCTAACACTGAGTTGCCAGTTCTGGTCAGGTAGGTCGTGGAGCCCCTCCTTGATGAAGTTAAAATGGGGAAAGAGAAGGCCAGAACTAATCTGGCAAAGAGTACAAATAATACGTTGTTCAACCATTCTGGTCATCTGGACCTGTCGGGGAGTACTCTTGCTCAAGCTGAGCTCCAGAAGAAGAAGAAGGATGAGCTCAAATTAATTGCAGTGGCCAGGCAACTTACTGCAGATAAGGAGAACCTGGATTCTGAACTTGATCCAGTGACTGTTCTTGGTCCTGCTAGGAAGAAGTTAAGAAGGGTGAAGAAGATCTTCTTAGAAGAAGTGATAGAAGAAACAGAGAAGAGATTCGGAGAAGAAACTGAAGAAGAGAAAGCTACTAGGATAAGGAAGAATATCGATGAAGAGCAGAGACTGAGATATGTTCGAAGGCAGAACAAGAAGACAAGAGTAGTTGGTCTCCCTCTTCCTAGTGCAAGTGGAAGTTCAAGCCAGAAGAAGAAGCTCATTGAAGTGATGGATGTCTTACCTCTCAGGACATAAGGATCTTTTGATTTGATTGTGCCTGTTCTGTTGATTAACCAGTGGAAGGATGCGAAGACTCTCTGGTTCATCCAGCACTACATCCTCAGGCCTCCACCAGAAGGCGAAGAGTTAATCAATAGGATGTTTCACACCTGGATGAAATCCTACGACTCTGATCTTTACAAGTAACTGATGGATTCCACCATCCAATTCAATCTGGAAGTGACTGCACCTGAATTTCACTATCTCAACACTCCAATGATCGGAGACCAGATTGATTGGGGGGAACTCAAGAAGCTGTTCAAGACCTAGGTACTCAAGGACTTCATCCCATCCAGTTCTGCAGAGCTCAGAGCAATTCAAGATTGCTTCCTGGATTGGTTCCTCGTGCCCAAATATGACAAGAGATATGCTTAGAATAGGAACCTTACCTTGTAATTTGTAATCTCTTCTGATACATTAATGAAAGTTTCTATCTCTTCTGTTTGAAAGACAACTTCTTGTTGTCTCCTTGTTTGCATGATAAGATCTATTTTAAGATCTTGTCTTACTGTGCTTTTCTTTCTTATCTTTTGATCAGTTCTGGTGTTGTTTTAACTTCATCAAAAAGGGGAAAATTGTTAGTAAAAATGTTGTTAGTTTTTATGAGTTAGAAAACAAACCAGAAGATGTAATAGGATCATCTGGACCTGTTAGCCAGATGAGGAACTAGATTAGGACTTAGTCTAGGGGGAATTGCCAGACCAGAAAACTTCACCAGAAGAGTCATCAGAAGACTGCACCAGAGGACTGCACCAGAAGACTTCACCAGAGAAGATCAGATCAGAGGCTGAAGACATTTCCCCAGACCAGACAAGTCTGGTGAAACAAAAGTAGCTTAGAATAATCTCTAGATTCTGAGGGAAAAACTATTTCTTAACCGACTCTGGACCAGAGGACCTCTGGGTTATCTAGTGTCTAGTTCAGCCTACTCTGGAAGAATCAGAGTTGTGCAAGGAAGCATTTGATCGTTGGTGTTTTGAATAATGTCAACTTGATCAGATTGGAAAGTCAAATGAAGATAGCAATCCAAGGATCTCACCAACCCAATCAATCAATTAGGGAATTGATTGATTGAAGCTTCCATAAATAGAGATCTGATTAAATTAGCTCTCCATCGACTAATCCCTAATCACCTCTATAAATACAAGAGTGCCAGTATGAAGAAAAGATCTAGTTACGCGCATGAACAATACTCTCAAGCTTTTACTATACTCAAGCAATCTAGCACTCTTAGGATATTATTACTCATCTACTCATTAAGGTGTTCATAGTTGGAATCAATACTCAACCTATTCATCTTAATAGATATGGTTGGAGTGGAGTGTACTTTAAATCGAAGTCAGATCTAAAGTGTGTAACAAGGTGCTGTTACTTGTCAATTCCAGTGGTTGTGAGTAAGTTGGTTGGTTAGTAAGGCCCCTTGCAAAAGGGAGAGTGGACGTAAGATTTTAACATCCGAACCACTATATATCTCATCTTATTTATTACTTTCTTAATTATCTCTTGTCTTGTTTGTGTTCTTTAAAAAGGTTTTTACAAAAGTTTATCTATCTAGCTTCTGCATATTCTCAAGTACTGACTAGTGGGACCAACACCTTGCATGATTGATCATTTCCTAGCAATACATGTCCTCCATCTATCTCCTTCAGATCTTGAAACCAACCTTGATGTGGACACATGTGAAAAGAACATCCAGAATCCAATACCCATTCATTTTTCATCTTTGATTCTGAGATAGTCAAAACTTCTGCACTTTCATAACCATCCTCAGCTACTGTCACATCAACCTTTTGCTCATCCTTCTCCTTCTTATTTGTTGGGAAATTCTTCTTTAGATGCCCAACTTTATGGCATAAGAAGCACTTTCTCTTTCCAACAAAACTGGTAGATGTCTTTGAATCATCCTTTTGACTCTGAAATTTCTTGAACTTGTTACCCTTCTTCTTGTTCTTGAATTTGACATTCAAACTCTTTGCTTCATTTTGGGATTTCTGGTTATTTCCACCTCTATCCCTATTCAACTGCAGAAACTTGGTTTTGATTGCAGCTTGAATCTGATCAAATGATAATTGATCTTGCCTACCAAACAACAATGCATCCTTGAAATGATCCAGTGACTTTGGCAATGAGTTAAGCAACATCATTGCCTTGTCATCTTCCTCCATAATCACACCCAGATCTTAAAGATCATCAATGCACTTGTTAAATTCACACAACTGCTCACTCAAATTCTTGTCATCCTTTATCATGAAGGCAAGAAGTTTCTGCCTCATGAACAACTTATTTGAAACAGATTTAGTTTAATACAAGCTCTCAAGTTTGTTCATCACCTCCATAGTTGATTTTGCCTTGAAAACCTCTCTTAGAGGTTTGTCACCAAGACACAGAATTATGGCGCTATGAGCCTTTTCCAATACTTCAGCCTTTCGATTTAGATTAGGCACATTCGCCCATTATTCATCCGTAAGGAAAGCATTCCCCAAACCATGTTGCACTAATAGAGCTTTCACCTTGATCTTCCACAATCCTGTTGATAGGCGAGCAGAAGTACTGTCAAGGCGAGCAGAATTATCACAAAGTACATACCCTTAAGATCAGATTAAGCCAGCAAAGCCAGGTTAAGCTGGAATTATTAGGCGAATAGATCCAGCTTGACGAGCAATAATGACCAGGCTAACAACTCTAAACCTAAAGACCATGTGGACCTAGGTGATGCCCCGACGAGCAAATCTAGTCCATAGGCGAACAAATTTGATTAAAGTATCAAGATATCAAACTATCAAGGCAAATGACCAACAAAACCAAGCTAAAGACTCCTAAGGACAAGTCCAACAGGATGAACAACTCTTGAATACGAGCAAGTCCAGTATTAAAGGATAGAATTTAGTTTAGATAAGGTCAAATAGTTAACATTCCAAGTGTCATACATGCACATTTGGAATGTCAAAGGTTTTGTACACTTCTTGCTAGGAAAACTTGTATAAATAACTTAATTTTCAGCTAATAAAACAAGCACAAATTCACATACACATCCAAACTTTGAATATACATACCCAAGCTCCTCGATTCATAGAAATACGAAATAAATACGTAATCAATACACGTGTTTAATCTTATCCAATCCCAATTTTCGTATTCACTAATTACGTTAGTGATCAATCACACGTAATTGTTTGGTGATCTAATTAATGAATAAAACAGCCACTAATCCCTGCGATTAGAAAGGATCATCAATAAATTGGCGCTATAAGGAGGGGCTGAACCTCCGATTAAGGATAATCAAACAAGAATTTCAAGCTTAAAACTTGAAGATTTGAAGAGTTATACGAAAGTGTTCTTGGTGTTCTTCATTTGAACATTAGAAGACTTATACCGAAACTTTGGCAATGATGCCTCAGTCACATGAAATACAGCATTCACAACATTTGACAAGAGATTCACGTTCGAGGATGTCCCAGGCTGGTCGGTGGGCAGAAGTAGCTCGATATGAGCAATAAAACCATCCAACAGCTGCAAATCAGTTGATGCCACCTGAGCTAGAAGCCTTTGCTCGCAAACCTGATAATCTAGCTCGGGCAATCGCGATGCTTCAGGCCCTACAAAAATAACAAGTATAACCTGGCCCATCTCATATCCGAGCGAGGCATAGCCCAACAAAAGCTCGCAAATATGAGAAGACCAGGGATGAACATCAAAATGAAGCTGACAGTGCCCAGGTTCGAAAGATGAAGGGTAAGGAAAAACAACTTGCTGAGGCAACCAGCCACGGGGAATCAACCCCTGGCCAAGCTGTGGGGGTTAGCCATGGTACACGCCAGAGTGCACTGAACAGATTAGGTTGCCCTGGCCGAGGAGCTATGAAGATTCAACCCAAAGCTGAAGTAGCTCGCCCAGCCCGCGTACCAACTTGTCAGTCAGTCCATGAAAGGGTGACTAGGTCAGCTTTTGGTCGCCTAGGCCCAGATGGGGCACCCAATCCTAGGAGGCCAGTTCAAGAGGTTCCCATACCAAGCGATGGACTGCGATGGACAGATGGTCATGCACCTCTGTTAACAGAATAGCCTCCAAGTCAAGGGGGATCCCTGGAGGAACTGGTGTCTATGAGAAAAGTAATTGAAAGCATGCAGGGTTAGTTGGACCAGCAGAGAGGTTATGGGAATACTTCCCTTCCATCCTCTCTATTATATTCAGTAATCTTAAAAGCTCTCATTCAAAAGAAGATCAAGTTCCCTGCAAGTAAACAGTATGAGGGCACGGCGGATCCCCGGGTGCATCTGATGAAATATTTTGATTACATGATATCAATGGGGGCAAGTGATGCTACCCAATACTGAAACTTTCTGTTAACCCTGGGGGATCATGTCCACAAATAGTTTTCGGCTTTGCCGCCGGCTTCCATTCATTCGTTTGCCTAATTAGGCAAAGAGTTTATGTCTCATTTCTCCACGGCCGGGTCTTATCTATCCAAAAGACATCGGTTATCCGACTTGAAATAGGCTGATGACGAGTCGGACCGATCGTATTTGGAAAGGTTTGACAAGGTCTTGTTGGAAGGGGAATCAATTAGCAAAGACACAAAAATTGTGGCTGTCCTAGCTGGTTTAAAGTAAGGCACCGATCTTTGGAAAGATGTACATCTCAGATGCCCAAAAACTTATGCTGAATTCCGCGACCAGGCAGGAATATTTGTCTCAATGCATGAAGCCCTACAGAATGATTTAGGAGACAAAGGAGATCAGAAAGAAAATATTAAAAAGACCGGTGGTGGAGGTTATCGGGCCCCAAAGAATATGAAAGCATTCAATGAAGGGTCGGAACTGAAGGATAAGTTGAATCAAGTACTCACCATATCGATCGATACGGTGTACAATAATGCTCGGGAAAAGGAGTTACTTACCCCTCCAAGAAAAATACGTCAAGATGCTAGCAAGTTAAACCAAAACAAGTATTGTGCTTACCATCAGAGTGTGGGACACTTTACAAGTGAGTGTCGTGACTTGCTAAATTAGTTGTGGCGATTTTATGAAGAGGGTAAGCTATCTGAATTTGTGAAGAGACAACCCGGAAAAAAGAGGTAGAGAAGATGAGTCCGAGGATGACGATGTTGAACAAGCTCCCCGAAGAAATCGTGCTGGGCGACCAATTCCAGCACCAGCAGGAGGTCCAGTTCCCAAAATTCAAATGATAGAGCCTGCAGGACCTGTTGGTGGCTGCTCTGATGGGCGACCTCCAATGTCAAATCGGAAGAGGAAAGCTGAGCTACGTGCAGTAGCTCATGTACAAGAAATTGGGGTCCACCCATCAATTCTTCATACAGCAGAGTTGACCTTCACGGAAAGAGACCTAGACGGAATCGTAACTCCCCATAACGATTCCCTCGTAATCTGTGCCAAGATAATAGGGATAAAAGTGCACCGTTTACTGGTGGTCACCGGAGCCTACACAAATATCATCTTCAAGAAGACGCTTGATCAACTGGGAGACTATGCCAGCTACATTGAAGATTTCAATCATCGAATTTTAGGCTTCGAAAATGTTGTAACAGTTCCGTTGAGAATAATTAGGTTGTCAGTACAACTTGTATCGACCAATGATCCCGAAAACAATATAACTAGAATGGTGGATTTCTTGGTCGTAGATCAAGAGTCCACCTACAATGGGTTCCTTGGCTGACCTTTTTTAAATAAATTCAAAGCTGTTGTTTCAACCTATTATTACTGTGTCAAATTCCCAACAGCAAGTGGAGCTGGAACGTTAAAAAAAGACTAAAGAAAAGCTCGAGAGTGTCTCCTTCAATTGCGTCCAATTGACAGATAAGTATCAATGATGGAGGCTTCCACCAGCCATTGTGATAATGAGTCTTCGGTCCTCAATGATATACAAGGGCCTCACGCCGATCAGATGGAAGCTGACGAGCAGATCTTGCCTATGGGCGACCAACAACTGCTCAATGGCGAGCAGATTTACCCGGCAGCAGAATCACCTTTGATATCAATGGTTGTTGACGAAATGCCTATGGACACTAACTGGAAGGATCCAACCCTGGAGACCAACATTGTTCCCAGCATGGCAGACGATTTTGACCCCCGCCTAGGTGTTGAACCCCTGGACATCGAGGATAAGCTAAACCCTGAAGGGCCGATTATTGATCCACGGTGAAAGGGACAAAAACAACAAGCAACTCCAGTTGAAGAACTGGAGGCTATCAAAGTTAATTCAAACCGTGATGACCTCGAGCTTTACATTGGGTCCGAATTTCCTAAGCCATATAAAACTCGAATGGCGGAATTTCTTAAAGCTAATCTTGATGTCTTTGCATGGTCACATGCAGATATGGTGGGGATTGATCCGAAAGATGCATGTCATAGACTGAATATTAATCCGGCTCGAAAACTGATCTATCAGAAATAACGAAAATATAGGTCAGATAAATATCAGGCTGTCAATGAAGAAGTTAAGAAATTGCTAGACAATAACTTAATCAGGCAAACATTATGTCCCCAATGGGTTGCAAATCCTGTACTAGTGCAAAAGCCGAATGGAACCTGGAGGCTATGCATAGATTTTACAGATCTGAATGCCACATGGTCGAAGGATAACTTTCCACTTCTGCACATTGACCAACTGGTGGATAGCACGGCTGGACATGAATTATTTATGTTTATGGATGCTTTTGCTGGTTACCACCAGATTCGAATGCACCCAGACGACCAAGAGAATACAACATTCTACACAAACAAAAATCTACTCTGCTGGAAAAGAATGCCTTTCGGATTAATCAATGCAGGGGCAACCTACCAGAGGCTTGTTAATAAAATGTTTGACGAACACATTGGGGAGACGGTGGAGGTATATGTTGACGACATAGTCATCAAAAGTATCCGAAAAGAAGATCACCTCCAGCATCTATCTCAGGTGTCTGACATTCTCCGAAAGTATAACATGAAGTTGAACCCGAAGAAGAGCAGTTTCGGGGTACATTCGGGGAAAGTTTTGGGCCACCTGGTCAGTAAATGCGGAATTGAAGCTAACCCTGCCAAAATTAAAGCTATCATTGATATGGAACCTCCTCGTTCCATCAAAGAGGTACAAAGACCGACAGGATGCCTAGCTGCATTGAACAGGTTCATATCACAATTAGGGGACAAATGTCGTCCATTCTTTGAGACTATCAAGAAAGGAAATTTTATGTGGACGAATAGCTGCTAGAAAGCTTTCGAACGATTAAAAGACTACCTGGGAGACGTAAAGATTCTATCAAAGCCATCCCAGGAGAAAAACTTTATCTGTATCTGGCAGTCTCAGACGTGGCAATAAGTTCGGTTTTGGTATGAGCAGAAGGCAAGTTTCACCTTCCCATCTATTATGCTAGCCAGGCTCTGCATGAAGCCGAGGTGAAGTATTCACCCACTGAAAAGCTAGCATACGCTCTGGTTATGAGTGTTATAAAGTTAAGACCATACTTTTTCGATCACCAAGTCGAAGTACTAACAACTTTCCCACTCAGGCAGATATTACACCGACCCAACACAGCTGGCCGCTTGCTAAAATGGTCCATAGAGATTAGCCAATTTGGAGTGACCTATGCGCCTCGAACAACAATTAAGGGTCAGGTATTAGCTGACTTCTTAGTCGAACTAACCTTTCTCTCAAATCCAATGAGAGGACTAGATCATCACTGACATCTCTACGTGGACGGTTCATCAACGAACATGGCCTTGGGGGCAGGAGTAGTTCTTATCAGCCCCGATCGACAAGTATTCACCTCGACAGTCAAATTTGAATTTATGGCCACCAACAATGAAGCCGAATATGAAGCTCTCATCACTGGCCTCCATTTATCACTAGCTGTCGGAGTTAGGCGTCTTCAGATTTTTGGAGATTTTCAGCTCATAGTAAGCCAAGTACGAGGTTAATACGAGGCCAGAATGAACATATGATAGAATATCAATGAATTGTTGCTCACTTGGTATCTATGCTAGATCAAGTATATATCTAGAAAGGACCTCGAACGAGCAACACACAAGCTGATGCCCTGGCAAGATTAGCAACAAGTGATGGGCTAGCAGATCTGAGGAACATCATCATCACTAGAAAAATCCAACCTTCAACAATTGATTATGAAGTAAATCAGGTTGTCGAGCAGAAAGACGATGATGATTGGCGAACTCCTATAGCCAAATACTTGAAAGACGGTGAACTACCAAGCAATTCTTTTGAAGCTGCAAGAATAACAAAACAAGCAGCCAGATATACCTTGTTAGACGAGCAGCTTTACAAAAGAGGCTTTTCAATCCCGCTACTCAAGTGTTTGTCTTGGGGGCAAGGGAAGGCAACCTTGGAAGACATACATTCTGAAGCCTGTGGAAATCATGCTGGGGGGCAAGCTTTGGCATACAAAACGGTAAGGCAAGGCTATTACTGGCCGACCTTACAAAAAGATGCAATACAGGTAGCCAGAGCCTGTCACCGGTGTTAAATCTTTGCCCCGAGCATCCACACACCCGCTCGGGAACTCATTTCGGTTTTTAATCCTTGGTCATTTGCACGATGGGGAATGGATATCATTGGACATTTTCCTCCAGGGAAAGGAAACATACGATTTATCGCCGTGGCCGTGGACTATTACACCAAGTGGGCAGAAGCAGAAGCCCTAGTCAAAGTCACTCAGGATAAAATGATTGACTTCATTTGGAAAAACATTGTCTGTCGGTTCAGAATTCCTCAAACACTGGTGACAGACAATGGGCCTCAGTTTAACGGGAAGAAGCTTCGGGACTTCTGCACTAAGTGGGGGATCAGAAAACATTATCCCATCCCCTATTATCCACAGTCAAATGGCCAAGTGGAAGCCGTTAACAAAATAATTAAACACATTCTTAAGATACGGCTAATAGAAAGCAAAGGCAAGTGGTCTGTAGAACTACCAGATATGTTGTGGGCATACAGAGTTTCTCTCAGGTCAAGCACCGGAGAAACACCTTTCGCACTAGCATTTAGAACTGAAGAAGTCATCCCAGTTGAGTTAAAGACCAAGACACTAAGAACTGCCAACTTTGAAGAAGTGGCGAACAATTATGCCCTATCAGTCGAGCTAGATTTGCTCGAAGAAAAAAGAATCACAGCTGAACTAAGAAATGCAACATATAAATAAAGGGCAGAGCGTTACTATAATTCCCAAGTCAAAATAAGAGAATTCGAGGCCGGCGACCTCGTCTTAAGGAAAAAGCTCGCCCCCCTCTAGGCATATTTGTTCCGACTTGGGAGGGCCCATTCAGGGTAACAGACAGGTTACCCAATGGTGCATATGACATTGAAGATTTAGATGGCAACTCGGCCCAATATTCTTGGAATGCAGCCAACTTGAAGAAATTTATCCAAAAGGCGAGCTATTTTGCTTATGAGAAATGGGAATGATGCTTCTCTATTAGGCGAGCTAATTTCTCACATGGGCGAGCTAACACTGTATATGCGCAAGTAAGATCCAAAAACTTGCCTAATTTTTTGAAAAATTCCACCAAGTACTGGTGGTCGGGCAAAGCTTGTTTGGTCGAACTGTTTGCGATCAAATACTTGTTCCCTCTTGTATAGTTTAATCTGTTAATAAGTCCAAAGTTAGCTTGACAAGAATGTATAGTGGTCAAGCTACCTTGACTTTAGATATAAATTATGTGTTTTGATAAGTTGATTGTTTGACAAAATGTATAGGTCGAACAACTTCAACTTAGTTTATTATAGTTTGTAGATTAGGTCGTCATATATACTTGTAATTTTTGAAAGCAAGTTCAATCTTAAGTTGTTCGTTCAAAGGAGATTCAAGCTCAAGACACAAATTGGTTATACAATCAAGCCCATTAAAGGTTGTTCATTTTTAAATAAACATAGCCTAAGGCCAAAGCCCTCAAATTTCTAAGGCAAAAGTTCTTAAGGAACAAAACTCAATTACATTAAGATTGTTAGGCATAAATGCAAATGTAAAAAATAATTAATGTAAAAAGAACAATTCGAGCAAAAGATGTTTCATTAATGACAAGGCTTGATCGCCCAAAAAGTGATTACAAAATTAACTCCCTAAAGGAGCGAAAAATAACAAAAGAAAAATAAAAAACATAAAGACCTATCTAAGTCCTACTTTCTAAGAAGCATGCCCGGCAAGAGGAGGAAGATCATCGTCCTTAGGATCTTCTGTTAGGATAAAAATTGTTAGTTTTGATGAGTTAAAACAAACCAGAAGATGTAATAGGACCATCTGGACCTATTAGCCAGATGATGATCTAGATTAGGACTTAGTCTAGGGGGAACTGCCAGACCAGAAGACCTCACCAGAAGAGTCACCAGAAGACCCCACCAGAGGACTTCACCAGAGGACTCCACCAGAAGACTTCACCAGATAAGATCAGACCAGAGGCAGAGGACCTTCCCCAGACCAGACGAGTCCGGACCAGACGAGTCTGGTGGAACAAAAGATGCTCAGTTTGATCTCCTGTTTCTACTGAGTATTCTGGTTGTTCACCAGATTAGGACCAGAAGACACCGAGGTTGCCTGGTGTCTGGCCTTGCCTTCTCTGGAGAGAATCAGAGTTAGGCAGAGGAAGCTATTAACCGTTGGTGATTCAAATCAAGTCAACAAGATCAGGATTGGAAAGTTTTGAATATAATCAATCCAAGGATCCCACCAACCCAATCAATCAATTAGGGAATTGATTGATTGAGGCTTCCTTAATATAGAGGATCTGATTGGATTAGCCCTCCAACGGCTAGCCCTAATCCCCTCTATAAATACAAGAGTGCAGTTCAAGAAAAAGCTCTAGAGAGACCATACACGCGCATAAGTGATCCAAGCTTTTGATATTCATACCAAGTACTCTTATTGTTCATAATATTTATCTACTCTTAAGGAGATTATTGAAACCACAACCTGTTCATCTATCAGACAAGGTTGTTGGCTGTTTGATCTTTAGATTGAAGTCAAATCTAAAGAGCTTGTAAGAAGGAACTGGTACTTCACAATTCCAGTGAGTAAGTAAGTGAGTTGGTTGATAGTGAGACCCCTTGGATATAAGGGAGAGTGGACGTAGGATATTCAATCCGAACCACTATATATCTTGTGTTCTTTATTGCTTTATTTTACTTATTGTCATTTTGTTTATTGTTCTCTTGTAAAAGGACTTTGAAAGACATTTAACTTAAGCTTCCGCAAATTAATCTAACTAGTGGGACCAACATCTTCTAAGGGCGCCCCTGAAATTGATGGATCAATAGGGACATCTTCAGTGAGCTCGGCGATCAATCCTTCAGTATCTGCTCGCTCTTGATGAGCCTTCTCATTTTGATCGACTAGCTCGTTTTGCTCGTCCTCGGCGGCTTCTTCCTCATCCTCAAGGGGACTTGTGATTATGACATAGAGGGCAATGAAGTCAATTTTGACCCCATAGTCGGGTAGGTCGTCGATCTGAAGAGTGGTACCCGAGGCAGGAGGATTGGATTCGATAAAGTTTGTAAGTTCCTTGCCAATCTCCTCGACAACAGGTTGAGTCTTAAACTCGTTCACGATCCGGATGCTTTCAGCATAGGCCGTCACGAAGCTGATGATTGAGCCCGCCTCCATCTTTGGAGTCATCTCTTCTGGAGTGATGGAGTTGGCGAGCTGGTTTCAAGATCAGTGATCAGTGATCTGCTTTTGGATCCGGTCGAGCTCGGCACGCAGCTGCTCGTTCTTGGCCATTTTGATCTTTAGCTCTTCCGAGACTTTGACGTGCAGTTCGAGGGCGCGATGTTCACTCGTCTGGTGGGCCTTAACCTTATCGTCAAGGTTGGCCACCATCTTTTTGGCCTCCGCCTTGGCCTCGTCCCTCTCTTTGGCGATGCGGCTAATGGTGGCCGCATGTTGACGGGCATCCCTCTCCAAGTCTTCTACTTGGTCGACCAGCCTTTATACGGCGACCAAGGTGTTGCCCGCCTTGATAATACACATGCGACCATTTTCATGAGGTGCCTGCATTTTCACGGTTTCATTCAACTCCTTGCTCCAGCTACGAGCAACAGATTCGGAGGCACGGCGGACAAAGGAGTCCGGGATTTCACGAAACATAGTAGGCACCTTCGAGCAAGCATACTGGTGCACCACATTTGATCATCCGGGATAATGTTCGGGCTCATACCTACAACAAGTTCAAGGAAAGAGTGTTAAAAAAAGTTCATAATGAAGAACAACTTACGCATCATGTCGACCCTTATCCCAACCGAGATAAGTTGGGTCGGAGGCTAGTCCCACTTGTCCTTCGGGAGCAGTATCGACCATATGCTGCTCCGAATGTTGCTCCAGTGAGGGATTCGCCCCCCTTCGAGCTCAATTGGGCGAGCAGGGGCAGCCCCACTCCCTTGGGCAACTTTTGCCCTCTTGGCCGCCTTTCAGTGTCGGAGACGGGAGTATCGTCTCCTCGAAGAAGCCTCTTCAATTTAGGAGTAGCAGCCGCGGGCAGACTGCTAGTTGGTGCGGGCTGTTTAGCCGAGCTTGTCCCACCTGCTTGACGGGGGTCATCCCTGCCTGCCCTGGCCGCAAGGGCGATCATCTTTGATATTGGGTCTCCTTTCTTCCTTCTCCGTTTGGTCGGCATTTCCCAAACGTGCTGGTCTAAGATGAGGTAAGAAGGATGTTGGGCAACGGTGATGAGCTGATCTGCATATAAAGAAAACAACAAAAGTTAAAGGTTGGTACAACATAGAAGTGCGAGTAGTTCTGTTCGTCAGGATAAAAAAAGGCTACCCTCTGGAACTTGGGCTTGAGCCTTAAGGCGATGGGGGTAAGTGGTAAACCGAGCTACCCTTCTGGTCGATTTAAGACTGAGGTGGCTAACACTACGGTCTGCTTGGCAACGAAGGGTGATCAGGCTGATTGTGAACAAGAACTGGTCGTCAACACTATCTTTGGCACTTCACCACTTGATATTCTTGGGACCTAAAATAAAAGAAAAGGAGATTAAAATTAGTCCTATCACTCTAAAAATTGAGAAGCGATAAGACTCACGAATCAAGTCCCTAAACTCCGCCCGAGTGTTGATACGTTCAGGGCCGCCATAAGGGCGAGCAGAAGCACACCAGTCCCCACCAATCCAGAACCAGTCGTGCCTCCAATCTCGCACTTTTCCTGGGATGCCCTCCACTAGCTTCAAGTTTGGTCGTGTCTTGAGGTAGTACCAGCCCGCCTCTTCCCCAGTACAGGCAGTTGGTATCATTAGATAGTTAACCTCCTCGGCGGACAGTTTGTTGGGATATCCCTCAAGGGCACACAGCACCATGAGGGACATGAGATTCATCCACCCCACAGGAGTAAGTTGGGTGATGGCTAGATTTGTCCGCTCTAAGAACCTGCCAATCAATGGATGCAATGGCAGAGTGATCCCGACATTTAGTGTGGCCAAATTGATCGCCGTGAGCCCGCGGGGTGGGCGATCTGCTCTATCATCTTTCAGAGGGGCATACATGTGCATGTCGTAAGGAATTTTGTATTCCCTCCTGATTGCGGACAACTCCTCCTCGGTGATGGCGGAGATGATGCAGCTCGCCGCGTACTCCGTTGCTTTAAGCTTACGCTTTCCATGAACTGGGACTTCAAAGTGATTGGAGTATTCTCTCTCGTACTTGTCCCAGTCAACTTGGCGAGCAACGGTGACCGGAATTTGATGCTCGATCGGATTTAGCATGGGAAAATGAATTCTTTTCAAGAACTCCCAAGTTAGTTCGTTCGGGTTGGCGGGCTGTAACACCTCGACCTCTTCCTCGTCTTCATGGAGATCGGAGCTAGTCTCCTCTTCAACCTTGCGAACAGGATTTGCTCGCACTATCTTTTCCCCAGACGGGCGGGCTCCTGAGTTCACAGAGCGGACAACCGAGGGCGCGTCGGGATCTGAATCTAGATTCACCACGGGAACAGAGGATTCCCTGATCGAACGTTTTTCAGGATGGCGAGGAGGATTTGAACCAGTTTCGGAATGAGATGACATTGAGATCAAAGAAGCTTGAAGAACTGTTTATGGCGGATTCCGGTGGGGGGTTTAAGAGGATCACGACGGTTTAAGGTTTTGGACGACAGAGTTTAGGTTTTTTGGGTGTTTTTAATGACACAATTACAAAATTAAATGGTGAAGAAGAATACAATGAAATTATTACCTTAAATGCTCGAATTTGAAGAAAATCGTCGCCAGAGATGGTGTTTCGTTGCCGGAAATTTGAAAGAAGAAAGGGAGAAATTTTGGCGCTGAAATTGTAAAGTAAAAAATGAAAATTCGAAAGAAATTTTCCTTTTATAGTAAAAGGAAAAACGGGGTCCCAGGCGTAAAAAATCAAAAGTATAGGGATCAAGTTGCAAATTTTGAGCTCGTGCGACCTGTCTCCAATAAAATTGGAGGCGCGTCGCCTCGATCTCGTGTGCCCGTGGGCGGCGGCAATCATTCCACCCACGTCACGCCTCGAGCTCCGCCCAGTGCCTGGGGATCCCAACCGTTGCCCACACGAATCAGCTCGGCCATGGTTGTCCGCTCATTTGAGGTAGATCGCACCAGGCAATATCAGCTCGCACCCATACCACCAGATAGTTGACAACCCATAAGTTGTTCGCTTGCTTTGCCACAACATAATGGCTGGCAATGGGGCAATTGTTGATAGGTGAGCAGAATTATCACAAATTACATACCCTTAAGATCAGATTAAGCCAGCAAAGCCAGGTTAAGCTGGAATTATCAGGCGAACAGATCCAGCTTGACGAGCAACAATGACCAGGCTAACAACTCTAAACCCAAAGACCATGTGGACCTAGGTGATGCCCCGATGAGAAAATCTAGTCAATAGGCGAACATATTTGGTTAAAGTATCAAGATATCAAACTATCAAAGCAAATGACCAACAAAACCAAGTTAAAGACTCCTTAAGGACAAGTCCAACAGGACGAACAACTCTTGAATACGAGCAAGTCCAGTATTAAAGGATAGAATTTAGTTTAGATCAGGTCAAATAGTCAACATTCCAAGTGTCATACACGCACATTTGGAATGTCAAAGGTTTTGTACACCTCCTGGTACTTGTATAAATACCTTAATTTTCAGCTAATAAAATAAGCACAAATTCACATACACGTCCAAACTTTGAATATACATACCCAAGCTCCTCGATTCATAGAAATACGAAATAAATACGTAATCAATACACGTGTTAAATCTTATCTAATCCCAAGTTTCGTATTCACTAATTACGTTAGTGATCAATTACACATAATTATTTGGTGATCTAATTAACGAATAAAATAGCCACTAATCCCTACAATTAGAAAAGATCATCAACAAATCCAAAATCGTTCTTCCCCGTGAATTTATCCACCTCTAACTTCAGCGTCGTCATGCTTCACATATTCCCACAGGTGGCGCCAATTTGTTGAGCACAAATAATGAATACGCACAAGTACAACACAATTAAAGGATTGAAAAGAAATTGCACAGAGGATTTTACGTGGTTCGATCTCAAAGATCTACGTCCACCGGGAGGATCAAAACACTTTATTAATGCAACTCACAATGCCAACGATTACAGATTAAAAATCAATTTAGAAGCTCTCTTCAGCAAGTGATGAATTTCACTCAAGAACCCTAATTCCCTAAATTGAACTGCTCTCGTCGAATTGATGGAGAAAAACTGATCAAGCTGTTAGAATTCTTGTTAAGCCTTGCACACACATGCCCTTATATGTATCCGAGTTAGCCTTGAGTTGGTTTAGCCAATTCCCATAACAGATTATCGATTATTCTGTTTTGGAATAACTGTCAGTATTAGATACACCCCTCAAGTTGATATCTACACACATTTGATACTCTACATCTATCAAACTTTGCATATAATGTTTGCAACTATGAAACTCTACATCCGTTAAACTATGCATCTGTCAAAATTTGCATATGTTTGTTGGAGTTATACGTGAAAGTATGCTTTTACTTTGTATAACTCGTGTATCAAACACTTGTTTTATGAGAATAATTCTTTTATCGCATTTGCTTTAGTTATGATTGAATGTTGAATTTCTATTGCAAACAGTTCAATATATAGTACGTGTTACATAGTAGTTAATGTGGTGATACCCGATCACGGAAGACAACATTAACAGTTTACTTGTAACTAAACGTACATTTCACGACCTAGGTGGAATTGAACAATCCGCCGTGAAAGGTCGATGTGTAAGGCTCAGATTGGTCTGTCTTGACTAAGAGATTGCACTAGCACATTTAGTATGTGTTGAAGAGGTCCTACAGCGAGGATAAATTCTTCTGTTCTGAAAGGTGAAGAATTAGACCTCAGTGGTTGTTGATTTCTTAATCTTCGTCACTTAAATAGGACCGTGTGTGCTTAATGGTTACTGCTTTGATTCATGTTGGGTGAGAATCATTGTGACTTCGAACTTTGTGTCTTGGGCAGTAATATTAATCATACGACGGTTGCTAAGATTTAATACGGAGAAACGCGTGCGAGTACGGCTCGTATGGTTAGTCCCCTTGGTGGGCTCAGAAGTTTTATTGTACCAAATCTTGCAAGTGAAGAATTAGTTTCTTCGGTACGAATAATAATGTTGAGCTGTCTTTACTCCAAGGTGAAAGATGTTAATTAATTTAGAGCTATTCAGAAGCTTAATTAATTAATGGACTTGATAATCTTAAACGCGGGAAATAATAACCGTGAGCCCATATTATCGTAATATGGATTAAGATGGATAGTGCAATATTAATTTATTAGTGGTAATAATTAATATTAATGGGCTGAATTATATTGGGGCTCAATATTGAAATTCAGAAGTCCATTAGGAGGTCCAATCTTAATTCTCCTTAAGGCCCCTCAAGTAGCCCATTAAGTAGCCCAATAATGATAAGGTGATTAAAATAAAAAGAAAATAATTATGCTGGTTTTTCTTTATTATTTTCGAAAATATGATGAGTAGGAGAAATAAGATTTTGTTGATTTTCTTGGAAAGATATTATGGAAGATATGTATTCTAGGAATACAAGAATATCTCATATATTCAAGAAGATCCAAATCTTGGATTTCTTCTATGAAATTTTCGAAAATTACTAATTAATTAGGAGAGTGAGATCTTTGTGGAATATTTTATTATGGAGAAAAGAATATATGAGATATATTCAAGATTTCTTAGAGACTAAGAAAAGATTTTCTCCAGGCCCATAAAATCTCTACAAATTTCGGTCACTACTCTTATAAATAGGGGGTGATTATTTCATCCACAAGTACATAATTCCATGTGTTGGAAAAATCAAGAAGCATATATATTTTTCTTTTTCCTTAGTTTATTAAATTGCTTGAAAGCGTCTCCCACCGGCGATCAAGTGAGGTGAAAAGGGAAATACTTGAGAAGGCTTTGGGTTGATAGAGCGAGATTACAAGTGTCCCGTATATCCAAAGGTCAATACTACGAGAGGTACGTTAATCGCATATTTACTTGTTTAATTCCGCCTAGTTAAATATGTGAAATTAATTTAACATGCATGATGATAATTAGTTGTTGGAATTATTATTTGAATTAATTAGGATTAATTCATGCTAGTAATAATTGTATTTAAATTCGTATTTAAAATTTCATCCCGAATAGATTCCGGGCACCCCGATTTTCCCAACAACTGGTATCAGAGCCACGGTTTCGGGCTCTGAATTTTAAATTGGAATTTAAATTGTTGAACATTAAATTGAAATTGGATAGTAGAATTGTTAGATCTTTTTTGCAGGTATCCAATTGTCATGGTTTTTAATGTTGTTAATTTCATGCGTGTAAATTAATTGTTTTTTAATTCGATTCGTTCGAATTCGTTTTTCTCGTGAGAAAATCTACGAGTAGATTAGTTGTTTTTATTTTGATTCGATCATTGTAATAGACTAGTCTAGATCTAGTATTTATTTTTTTTGTAAAAATAAATTGTAACCGGATCGTGACGAAGAACGAAGAATTAAAAACGGCGTACCCGGACGACGCATACAATCGTGGCGCGTGTATGGAGGTAAAATCATGCAAGGGGTGAAGAAAACAAGGTCGAACGGCGAAAAAAACGGCGCACGGGGGTGCACGGCGCACGCCGTGCGCAACGGGGGCACGGCGCCGCGCGCACGCGTGCGCGCGCCTCGGGCGCGGGCTGCAGCGCCTCGGGGCGCCTCGGGGCGCCTCGGGTGCGCCTCGGGCAGTTTTCCAGCGCTTCTCGGGCCGGGAAGCGCGCGGGCCCACTTTGTGGGCCGACGCGCGCTGTATCTCAGGCCGTGGAATTTTTTCGGTTCGTATTTTTTTTCGTGTGATTTTAAACGTCGTCCCGAACCCCAAACGATGCTGTTTTTGAAGAAGTGTTGCTGTTCGAGTGGGAGCACGTCGAGACGAACGTCGGAAAGCAACAAGGACGATTTTTCGAATCAAGACGTGAAGAAATTAAACCGTGACAATTGGATTCGAGTGCTCCAATGTGTTTAATTTTTGTTTTGATGGATGTTTTATTTCATGCACTTATTATTATTTGTTAATATGTGTTTGCATGAATTTAATTGTCCAAGAAAAACCTTACTTTCGAAAATTACTAAGTATGTGTTTATAATCGCAATTTTATTCCGGATATTAAAATTGGATTATTTTGGCCTCCATAATTTATTTATTTGTGAAGTTCTTTTGGAATACATTTCCCCCTCGGATCGGCCAAAAGAACGGATTTCACATGAATAAATTCTGAAAGGATGATTGTGGATTATTACTAGTGGCGGTATTGACCCTCACCACGAGTGGCTTGCTCAAAGCGAAATAATAATCCTGTATTTAATTATGGTTATTACTTAGGCATAGGAAATTGATATTAACTTACTCCCCTCGGAGTCCCTGTCAATTTCTATGTGGTCAAAGTGGGAGCCAACTATTAATTTTGAATTAAGGATTTGTAACTTTTAAGTTTGTGATCCGCTTGAATGTATTTAAATGTATAGACCACCCCTCGTGGCGCATTTAAATGGTTTCGAGATGTTGGCTGATGCATGATTATATTGTTTTAAGGTTTCAATATAATTGATGTGATCGAATTATGTGATAATTTCATATTTTTCTAGATATTGATATGAATGTATGTTTTATTCTCATTTCATCATGTCGCAACCTTTTAATCCACTGTTTAATATACTTAAAGTTAATAAACTTTTTGGAGAGAATTATATCGATTGGAAATGTTTTTTTAAATTTGTCCTTACTGCACGAAAACACAATTGGGTTATTTATGTTAATATACCCGGCAAGCCTAATGATAAGTCAAGCAATGGGAAGAGGCAGTTTATGATCGGAAGCGTGACAATGAATGAAGTGCATCATCTTGACATTTCTGTCTGAGGATTTGAGGCGAATTCATGAAGACATTGTATCCGCTGTTGAAATCATGGAACACCTTGAAGAAATGTTTTCACATCAGAATCCCATGACTAATCAGTTCACCAAACATGACTCGGTCAAGTTGGAAATGGTGGAAGGAACGCCCGTGAGGGAGCACGTTCTCGAGATAATGGCATACCTTAACAAGTTGGAAGTACTTGGTGCGGATTTTGATTGATTTCATATACCATTCCCTACCGAGAAGCTTTGAGTAGTTTCATCTGAACTGTCAGATGAATGAACGGACAAGTCGTTTGCCCGAGCTCTTGCAAGCTTTAGTTTCGGTGGAGGTGATAATGGAGCACCAGTCTAGTGCTATGGTGGCTAATGGTTCGTCTACCTCTTTTGGTCCCAAGGGAGGGAAAAAGAGGAAGAGAACCAAAGGCCGGATCCAAGCAAATCCAATTGTTGCGAAAGGCAAATGCAAAGGCAAGCATCGAAGGGGAAGTGTTTTAGTTGCGGTGAGAGAGGACAATGGAGGTCTGCCTGTTCCAAGCCTAAGAGGCTAGGAAAGTTAGGTAATTCACACACCTTAGTCGTCGAAACTTGTGAAGTGGCGTATGCTATCTATTCGTGGATAGTGGATACGAGAGCTACTGATCACATTTGTTTCATAGGTTTAAGCTAACCCGACGACTTAACGAAAGTGAGATCCCCATCACATCGGGCAATGCTACGAGAGTGGCAGCTGAAGCAGTGGGAGAAGTGCGCCTATCTTGTTAAGATAGAGTTATGGTCTTGAGAGACGTTCCTCATGTTCCTAGTTTGGAAAGAACTCAACCTTCAGTTTCTAAATTGTTTGAATAGATACTCAGTTTCTTTTAATAAGGATGTTATTATTGCTTGAAACGATGAGTTTATCCGTTCCGGAACTTTAATGGATGATCTTTATACCATTATTTGGGCACACCACTCACAAAATTGAATCTAATAACACATCAATTATTTCGAGTAATAAAAGAAAGCGTTCTTCGGAGATGAACGAAACACTTCTATGGCTTCTTAGACTAGGTCATATTAATCTAAAGTGGATAGAGAGATTGGTGAAAGACGGATCCTTGGAATCATTCCAAGTCGAACCGTTTCCAACTTGTGAATCCTGTTTAGAGGGTAAAATGACCAAGAGGGCATTTGGAGCCAAGGGGAATAGAACTACGGAAGTGTTAGAACTCGTTCATACCGATATGTGTGGTTCAATGACGATCATAGCAAGAAGAGGTATGAGTAATTTGATGATTACTCAAGATACAGATACATCTACCTTATGATGCATAGGGAAAGAAGTATCAAGTCTCTACGATTTGTTCGTGGAGGCGAATACCTTAGCAATGAATTCTTGAACTACATATCGGAAGAAGGGATTGTATCCCTGTTGACCACATCGGGAACCCCTCAATAGAATGGTGTGGCGGAACGAAGGAGCCAGACTCTTTTAGAAATAGTCAGATCCATGATGAGTTATTCGGATTTACCCAAGTCGTTTTGGGGTAACGCCTTGGAAACAATGACTTACATTCTAAACTTGGTGCCATCCAAATCGGTTCCTAAAACCCCAATGGAATTGTGGACCGGGCGCAAGCCCAGTCTAAGACACTTGCAGATTTGGGGTTGTCCGGCATACGTGCTAGACAAGGAAGCCGGTAAATTGGATCCATGTTCGGAATTAAGGTTGTTTATAGGATATCCCATGGGAACGAAAGGGTGTATGTTCTATAGTCTCAAGGATTAAAAGACCGTGATTAGTTCGCACTTTAAATTCTTGGAGGAAGACTATATGAACAAAAGAAAGCCCAGAAGTGAGATTACCTTAGACGAGTTAAGAGGGCAAACTCATATACCAAGTATACAAGATGATATACCACACGTCATACCTTCACAACCGGAACCCCGTCGTAGTGGGAGGATTGCAAGGCAAACCGAGAGATTCATGGGAATTGGAGAATCTTCGGATTTGATTCCCGGCGATGAATCAGACCCATGAACGTACGACGAGGCAATCCAAGACAAAGACGCGGAGGCGTGGCAAACCGCAATGGAAACCGAGGTGGGTTCGATGGATTATAATCAAGTGTGGGAGTTGGTTGATCCACCTAGTGGGGTAGAGCCCATTGGATGCAAGTGGGTGTACAAGAGGAAAAGAGGACCGGACGGAAGGGTAGAGACCTTCAAAGCAAAGCTTGTGGCCTGTGGCCTGTAGCTATGCTTAAGTCCATCCGTATTCTCTTGTCGATCGCTGTGCACTTAGATTACGAGATCTGGCAAATGGATGTCAAGGCAGCTTTCCTTAACGGAAGTCTTGATGGGATCTATATGCAACAGCCCAAAGGTTTCGTTGAAAAAGGCCAAGAGCACCTCGTATGCAAGCTTAAGAGATCCATTTATGGACTTAAGAAAGCGTCGCGTACTTGGAACCAGTGTTTTGATCAAGTTATTAAGTCTTACGGGTTTGTGATCAAAATAAGTTCGAAAGTTGTGGGTGTAAAAGGTGTGACGGAACTGCGGTGGTATTCTTAGTATTATACATAGACGATATTCTGCTCATTGGAAACAATGTAAAGGTATTGTCAGACGTTAGGGTATGGCTGTCAAATCAGTTTGATATGAAAGACTTAGGGAAAGCCGGTCACATCCTTGGGATCAAGTTCACTCGAGATCACAAGAGGAGGATGTAGGGTTTATCGCAAGTTTCATACAAAGCCACTGTTTTGAAGCATTTCAGCATGCAAGATTCCATGAAAGTTTTTGTACCTTTTAGGCACGGAATCCATCTATCTAAAGAAATATGCCCTAAGACGCAAGTGGAGATAGATGACATGAAAGACGTTCCGTACGTTTCGGACGTAGGAAGTCTTATGTATGCAATGTTGTGAACGAGACCAGATATCTGCTTTGCCGTGGGCATGATGGCAAGATATCAAAGTAACCCCGGGAAAGCACATTAGATTGCAATTAAATGCGTTCTTTAGTTTCTGAAAAGAACTTGGTATAGAATGCTGATTTAACAATCAGAAAATCTAATTCTCATGGGATACACGGACTCAAATTTCCAATCAGACATAGACTCCAAAATACCTACCTCAGGTAGTGTGTTTTGCATGGGAGAAGGAGCCATGACATGGAGAAGCGATTTGCAGAAATGCATCGCAGATTCAACCATGGAAGCCGAATAAGTAGTTGCTTGTGAAGTAGCGAAAGAAGCGGTTTGGCTCAAGTACTTCTTAGTAGACTTGGACGTTGTTCCGAATTTGCCCGACAAGATAACTGTCTTTTGTGACAATGCCGGAGCAGTTGCAAATTCAAGGGAACCGAGAGCCCACAAGGCCAGCAAACACATTGAAAGAAAACACCATCTTATACGAGAAATCGTTAAGAGAGGAGATAAAGAGGTGGCAAAGGTAAATGTCGGAGGACAACCTAGTATATCCATTCACAAAGGGTCTGCCTCTGAGTACATTCGAGAGACATGTGGATGGAATGGGAGTCAAGACTATTGCCAATCTGCTTTAAGTATAAGTGGGAGGAATTATTAGGTTAGTGTAGGTTGACATGAGATGTCACGAAGAGCTACTACACTAAGACATGCGTGATGTATACTAAAAGCGGACTTTAAGTATAAGTGGGAGATTGTTGGAGTTATACGTGAAAGTATGCTTTTACTTTGTATAACTCGTGTATCAAACACTTGTTTTATGAGAATAATTCTTTTATCGCATTTGCTTTAGTTATGATTGAATGTTGAATTTCTATTGCAAACCGTTCAATATATAGTACGTGTTACATAGTAGTTAATGTGGTGATACCCGATCACGGAAGACAACATTAACAGTTTACTTGTAACTAAACGTACATTTCACGACCTAGGTGGAATTGAACAATCCGCCGTGAAAGGTCGATGTGTAAGGCTCAGATTGGTCTGTTTTGACTAAGAGATTGCACTAGCACATTTAGTATGTGTTGAAGAGGTCCTACAGCGAGGATAAATTCTTCTGTTCTGAAAGGTGAAGAATTAGGCCTCAGTGGTTGTTGATTTCTTAATCTTCGTCACTTAAATAGGACCGTGTGTGCTTAATGGTTACTGCTTTGATTCATGTTGGGTGAGAATCATTGTGACTTCGAACTTTGTGTCTTGGGCAGTAATATTAATCATACGACGGTTGCTAAGATTTAATACGGAGAAACGCGTGCGAGTACGGCTCGTATGATTAGTCCCCTTGGTGGGCTCAGAAGTTTTATTGTACCAAATCTTGCAAGTGAAGAATTAGTTTCTTCGGTACGAATAATAATGTTGAGCTGTCTTTACTCCAAGGTGAAAGATGTTAATTAATTTAGAGCTATTCAGAAGCTTAATTAATTAATGGACTTGATAATCTTAAACGCGGGAAATAATAACCGGGAGCCCATATTATCGTAATATGAATTAAGATGGATAGTGCAATATTAATTTATTAGTGGTAATAATTAATATTAATGGGCTGAATTATATTGGGGCTCAATATTGAAATTCAGAAGTCCATTAGGAGGTCCAATCTTAATTCTCCTTAAGGCCCCTCAAGTAGCCCATTAAGTAGCCCAATAATGATAAGGTGATTAAAATAAAAAGAAAATAATTATGCTGGTTTTTCTTTATTATTTTCGAAAATATGATGATTAGGAGAAATAAGATTTTGTTGATTTTCTTGGAAAGATATTATGGAAGATATGTATTCTAGGAATACAAGAATATCTCATATATTCAAGAAGATCCAAATCTTGGATTTCTTCTATGAAATTTTCGAAAATTACTAATTAATTAGGAGAGTGAGATCTTTGTGGAATATTTTATTATGGAGAAAAGAATATATGAGATATATTCAAGATTTCTTAGAGACTAAGAAAAGATTTTCTCCAGTCCCATAAAATCTCTACAAATTTCGGTCACTACTCTTATAAATAGGGGGTGATTATTTCATCCCCAAGTACATAATTCCATGTGTTGGAAAAATCAAGAAGCATAGATATTTTTCTTTTTCCTTAGTTTATTAAATTGCTTGAAAGCGTCTCCCACCGGCGATCAAGTGAGGTGAAAAGGGAAATACTTGAGAAGGCTTTGGGTTGATAGAGCGAGATTACAAGTGTCCCGTATATCCAAAGGTCAATACTACGAGAGGTACGTTAATCGCATATTTACTTGTTTAATTCCGCCTAGTTAAATATGTGAAATTAATTTAACATGCATGATGATAATTAGTTGTTGGAATTATTATTTGAATTAATTAGGATTAATTCATGCTAGTAATAATTGTATTTAAATACGTATTTAAAATTTCATCCCGAATAGATTCCGGGCACCCCGATTTTCCCAACAATGTTAGCAAATCCTGCAGATGTAGACATTCTTCAACTATCACCAAACTCTTTAGTTATACTCTTGAGCCAAACTTTACAGTTACGCTCTACAGCCAACTCTACAATTTATCAAACTAATTTCTAATGGACAAATGCAGTAATGCTTTCTTCACACAGTAGCTCTGATGGAATAAGTCACATTGACCCCATCAACTTCCTAATACTAAATTGTAGGTCAAATCCTTCCCACACACTATAGATCTGATGAAATAAGTCTCAATGATCCAATAAACTCCCTAAAACCAAATTCTTGGCCAAAACTCGGAATACATTGCTGAGATTCCTGTAGCACAAATAAATTTCAGAATACGTTGTTGAGAGTCCGGTACCACAAATCAAATCTGGAACACATCGTTGAGACCTCGGTACCACAAATCAAGTCCATGTCCTTGGAGAGAGGAGTTCTAGAGAGTATAATTGATACTAGCATTTGATGCAATACAAAATTTCTTCATATTGCAATTTTGTTTTTATTATTTTAAATTTTGAAATTTGTCTTTACAAATTTGGCACACCCGATGGGACTCGAACCCACAAGCGCCTGATTAGAAGTCAGATTTTAGATCAAAATTCGGAATGAGTAGTTGAGACCTAGGTACCATAAATCAAATCTGGAACAAGTCGTAGAGACCCCACAAATTAAATCCGTAACAAGTCGCCAAGACCTCGATACCATAGATCAAGTTCATCTCATTGGAGAGAGGAAATAAGAGATCAACGAGAGTTGTAACCTAGAATTTCTTAATCAAAATATATGTTTACTTCTTTTTCTCGGCTTCCGTATTTATTTATTTGCAAGTGTTGTAAATTTGGCTTACAAATTGGCACACCCGATGGGATATCTCTATCTCTCATCGCTTCTCTTCCCAAGTCAAAGCTCCTTGACAAGAGCATAAACTGTCTATGATGCTCCTTGATACGAGCCAAAACTACCTAAAGTTTTAAAAATTAAATTTGTTTGGAGCTCTCAAGCCAAAGATCAGATTGAAGACTCCCTAGTATGAGTATAAACTATCTATCAAATTCAAATAAAAAATCTCCTATACAAGTCAAAATTGTCTTCAAATTTGAAATTAAAGACTCCACGATAAGAGTATCAAATTCAAATTAAGACTCTTGATATGAGTGAAAACTATCTAAAGTCCCTAAAATCAATTTTCCTTGATACGAGATAAAACTATCTATGACTCCAAAATTAGGGCTCTGGAATAAGTCATAATAACCCATCAACTCCCTACTACTAAATTGTAGGTCAAACCCTTCCCCCACATTATAGCTCTGCTAGAATAAGTCACAATGACCCCATCAACTCCCTACAACCAGATTCTAGGCCAAAATTCGAAATACATCACCGAGACTCCGGTAACACAAATCAAATCTAGAATACGTTGTTGAGACTCCAGTACCACAAATCAAATTCGGAACACGTCGCTGAGACCTTGGTACCACATATCAAGTCCATGTCCTTGGAGAGAGGAATCAAGAGACCAGTGAGAGTTGTAACCCATAAATTCTTAACTAAAATATATGTTTATCTCTTTTTCTCACCTTCTATATATGTTTATTTGCATGTGTTGAATTTTTTGGTTTACAAATTGGCACGCCCAATAGGACGATTTTCACTCTTCATCTCCACTCTTTAAAGATAATATTCATAGAATTTCATGGGGGCATGTCAAATTCACCTTCGAGAGCACATCAAATCACCTTTTGAGTTCTACACCAAGATTTTGAGACCAAGTTGCAGCCGACATATGTCTTTACAACAGGTCTCGAGGGGGCATTTGTAAGCACCGAAATTTTAATAAATTTTATGGTGTCACATAAATCCTAATTTTGGAGATAAGAATATACAATAATATCTCTAAGATTTGTGTTTATCTTTTCCTTATTCTCAGATTTGAGAATATCTCATTCTTTTTCTTCAAGTCATAGGTCTCTTATAAAAAAGAGACTCAAAATAGAGTTTCAGTAGCTCTGATGGAATAAGTCACATGGACACCATCAACTGCTTACTACTAAATTGCAGGTCAAATCCTTCCCCCACATTATAGATCTGATGGAATAAGTCTCAATGAACCAATCAACTCCCTGCTACTAAATAATAGGTCAAATCCTTCCCTCACATTATAGCTCTGATGGAATAAGTCACAATGATATCATCAACTCCCTACAACTATATTCTAGGCCAAAATCCAGAATACTTTTTCTGAGACTACGATAACACAAGTCAGATTTAGAATATGTTGCTGAGACTCAAATACCACAAATCAAATTCGGAACACGTCACTAGACCTCAGTACCACAAATCAGGTCCATGTCCTTGGAGAGAGGAGTTCTAAAGATTATACTTGATACTAGCATTTGATGCAATATAAAATTTCTTTGTATTGCAATTTTGTTTTTATTATTTTTAAATTTGAAATATGTCGTTACAGCTATTATTCCCTTCACGTCTTCTCTCATCTTCTTCACCTTCTTTATGAATTTTTCTCTCATGGCTTCTCCAACTTCTTCCCCCACCGAAGCCGTACCTATTGCGACCATGATTCATATGGTCTCAATCAAGTTATCCTCTAGTAATAATCTCTTATGGAAGCAACGAGTCATTCCTACTCTTGTTGTATTTTCGATCTTTTAGGTTTCGTAAATGGCACGTCTATTGCCCCTCCTCCTCCTATAGTCGTCTCAGACCAGTCCTGTAGAAATTAACTCCATGAATGTGCTGAATTGTAAAGAAAGCCATCGAAAGCATTGATATTTGCTGAAACTGAATTGTATTCAATGTTACACTTTTAAGATGGATACAATGTATCTTATTTATACAAGTATAGAGCTCTTCTAGATGCTTCCAAAGTTTGTTATAACTGCTACTCTATGAGCTGTAATCCTGAAAGACTAAATGCAGTTTGTTACAAGTTATGAACGAATGCATGAAGTTAGTTATAACCGAATGACAGTGAGTGCGTGATCCTTGTGTGTGTATGTGTATTATCTATGCATGCATGAATGATGGTGTGCATGCTGCTGCATGATCATGAGAAATGTAACATCCCCTCCTCAAGTTGGAGCGTCTGTGCAAGATACAAGCTTCAACTTGGATCGAAAACCATTGAATGCAGGACCATGTAGAGCTTTAGTGAAGACATCCGATGGCTGGAGATGAGAAGACACATGTTCAAGACTTAGAAAGCCTTACTTGTAGAGGTCTCTTACGATATGGCAATCAATGTCGATATGTTTGGTTCTTTCATGAAAGACAGGATTTTCTGCAATGTGTTTAGCTGATTTACTGTCACACCAGAGCTGTAGAGGTAGGATAGGTGAGAGTAAGAAGTCAGTAACTAGGTACGAGATCCATTGAAGTTCAAGTGCAGTGGTTGCCAAAGCTCTGTATTCTGCTTCAGCTGATGATCTAGACACAGTATTTTGCTTCTTTGTTTTCCATGAGATGAGTGAAGAGCCAAGGTACACACAATAACCAGTGAGTGATCTTCTAGTATCCAAACAGGAACCCCAGTCTGCATCACTATATGCATGGATTGTGAAGGGTGATTGAGATGAATAGAAAAGTTTCAAATCTTGAGTCCCACTGAGGTATTTCACCAGATGAAGAGCAGCATCCCAGTGCGTGCTTCTTGGATTATTCACAAATTGGCTTAGTTGCTGGACTGAGTATGTGATATCAGGTGTTGTGAAGTTCAAATATAGCAATCTCCCAACTAGTCTCCTATATTTCTCAGGTTCCTGAAGAGGTGTTCCATTGGTTGATGAAAGATGCAGGCCAGGTTGAAAAGGAAGGTGATGAGCCTTACAACCATCAAGTCCTGTGTCAGAAACTAAATCCATGATATACTTGTGTTGAGATAGATAAGTGCCAGAGGCCCCCCTAGCTATCTCAACACCAAGAAAGTACTTTGCATAACCCAAGTTCTTGATTGTGAAGATGGAATGTAGGTGAGACTTTAAAAGATTTATCTGATCCATAGAAGAACCAGTGATGAGAACATCATCAACATACACCAGTAAAGCCAAGAAAAAAGAATCAGTGTGATAAGTGAAAAGGCAGTGATCATAAGCTGATTGAGAGAAACCATATTGAAGCAAAGTCTTGCAGAATTCATTGGTCCACTCTCTGGAAGCTTGTTTCAAACCATAGAGGCTTTTCCTTAGCCTACAGACCTGTCCTGGAGAAGCTTTAGTGTAACCAGGAGGAGGCTGCATATATACCTCATCATGTAAGAAGCCATGAAGGAAGGCATTGTTAATGTCCAATTGACACAAGGGCCAACCTTTACCAGTAGCAAAAGCAATCAAGAATCTTATAGTCACCAACTTAGCCACAGGAGAAAAGCTATCCTCATAGTCAATACCAAAGACTTGATGATATCCTTTGGCCACCAATCTGGCCTTATACCTGTCCACAGTACCATCTGGATTCAACTTGAGTTTGAATACCCATTTGCAACCAATGGGACTCTTATGAGAGGGACAATCCACCAAATCCCATGTCTCATTCAGTTCAAGAGCTGATAGTTCATCAGTCATAGCCTTTTCCCAATTAGGATCCCCAATAGCTTGATAATAAGTACTTGGTTCTTTAGATAGGTGCACAGTAGATAGAAAACATTTGTACTCAGAAGATAAAGTAAAGGGTACAGAAGGTGAGTTATCAGTTAATTGATGAGGTAAGGAAGAAGATGTACCTGAGTTAAGTAGCTTGGAAACTGGAGAAGCACTGGTGATAGTATATGTTGAAACAAAATCATTGAGCCAAGAAGGTGGTGTAATGATTCTTGTTTTGGATCTCTTAGGACATGAAGTCTCAGGAGAGTCTGTATTAGAAGATATGGGAGCAGAAACTGAAGCAGGAAATGAGGATGTATGTGAAGATGGTGTGTTTGCGACAGGAAGATCATCAGAAACAAGAGGAGTAGAGTGATCAATATGGAAAGGGAAGATGTGTTCAAAGAATCTAACATCTCTTGAGATGAAAATAGTATGGTCAACTAGGCTATACAACCTGTAACCCTTGTGTCCTGAGGCAAAGCCAAGAAAAATAGATTTTACAGCTCTTGGTGAGAATTTGGATTTTGTGGGGTAATTGTCAGTGGCAAAGGCAAGGCACCCAAAAGTTCTCAAGGTGTCATAGGAGGTTGGCTGATTGTGGAGAATGGTGAAAGGAGTGGACCATTTAAGTAATGCAGATGGCAATTTATTGATTATATGCGCAGCATGTAGAATTGAATAAGGCCAAAAGGTTAAAGGCAGTTTGGACTCAAACATAAGAGCCCTTGCTATGTTCAACAATTGTCTGTGTTTTCTCTCAACTACCCCATTCTGTTGTGGGGTATATGTACAAGATTTATGATGAACCATGCCTAACTGATCAAGCATGAGCTGGCATTCATTGCTCAAGAATTCAGATCCATTGTCTGTTTGCAAGATTTTTGGTTTGTAACTGTATTGTGTTTGTATCATGGTGAGAAAGGTTTTAAGGGTAGGTATAGCTTTTCCTTTTTGTGGCAGAAGAAAGACCCAAACAGCTCTTGAGAAATCATCTACCACAGTCAAAAAATAAGGTGTATTGGTTAAGGAATGATGGTTGTAGGGTCCCCATATATCAGTATGAGTATTTCAAAAGGTGACACTATGCCAGAAAAGGGATACGACAACGGGGAATCCCCGTTGTCGTAGGTATTTTCCCACCGTTGTCGATGGGCTCGTTGTCGTAGGTCTGGACATTTGACAACGGGTTTCCCACCGTTGTCTTAAGTTCTTAAGACAACGGTGATTAACCGTTGTCGTAGCTTTATTAAACCCGTGGTCTTAAGCACTTTAGACAACGGTGATTAACCGTTGTCGTAGCTTTATTACACCCGTGGTCTTAAGCACTTTAGACAACAGTGATTAACCGTTGTCGTAGCTTTATTAAACCCGTGGTCTTAAGCACTTTAGACAACAGTGATTAACCGTTGTCGTAACCTTATTATACCCGTGGTCTTAAGCTCTTTAGACAACGGGTTATACCCGTTGTCAAAAGCTTGGAGCTACAACAACGAGCCCATCCACTACGGTTGATATTTACCTACGACAACGGGGAATCACCGTTGTTGTATATATATAAGACAACGGATTTTACCTGTTGTTATATAATTTTATCCCCGTTGTCTTTTCTCAATGTCCATGGTTTCAACAACAGGTTTTACCCGTTGTCAAAACCATATTCGGTTCATTGTCATATGTTTTTTCCTGTGGTAATATATATTTTTTTCAAATGAATGCAAGAGATTTATAAAACAAGCATCATCAAATAAAAAACAAACATTGTTATCATAGAAGTCCTTACAAATATCAATTTCACCCATTGTTCCTACTAATTAAGTCATGAAAATCTAAAATAATATCCAACTGCATTGATAAGTTCCAAATCATAAAAAACAATCAAACTTCCCACTGCCGTATCTTGTATTGCTGATCATTTATCCCATGTAAGTTGAAAGACAATCGGCCCACTCCTCTCGCACGTCATCAATATCTTTCTTTGAGTAGTTCTTTTGTGGAAACTGTTAAAGTACAAAAGAAACACAAGAAAAAAGTTAATGCATTCAATATTCAATGTTTTTTGTAGTAAGCATAATTGTAAACACAACTAAAAAAATACCAAAGTAAGACACCACACATAAGCATCATCAACACAAACTATTCTTACCACTGATTGGATCGAATCCGTTTCTATTACTCCATCAAACTCAATTATATCTTTCATGTAGCGTAGTACAAAGTAACCACATTGTTTTCCATCAGGTTGTTTAGGTGCCTACGTTAGTAAAAAAATTCATTAAACACTAATTCGATCAATAAAAACACAATATATATATATATATATATATATATAATTTTTTCTACCTTGATTATGTTCCATGCATGGTTTTTCTTCGATCTCTTATTCATGACGCTCGCATTAAAGATTTTTAAAGCCCTACATTAATAGACAACCACAGAAACATCTTACGATTAACAACAAATTCATAACTAACTATTTCATTAATGAAAAATGAATAAACTTACATGTCCACTACGCTTTTCCATTCAGGATTAATGATGGAGTAAAGGGGATCAATGAAACAAACTTCTCCCTTGTGTGGGTTAATAATCGTAAGAACCCAATGACCACTACGCACAAAAGATATAATAAATGTGTAGTTATACGAGTGACATATATGGAGAGCATATATATTAAAAATTATTTAGTAAAACATACTCACCCAGTAAGATTGCACGACACCATAACTAGTTGATTGCTAGTTGTGCTAGCCAATATTTTTGCAAGATCCTTTGACCTATCTTCATTGTACTTATCCACAATTGTTTCATCCTCACTTTGTGACGCTGATGACTTCCATGGATTCACAAATACAAATCTTTCCCTCTTATTTAGCGTGATCAAATGCGTGTGTAGATGCCTATAATGTAAAAATATATAACAAATTTAAATATAGATAAAAATAATTATATGCAAATTAAACTACTCAAATATAATTTTACCAGATATAAATAGCAATACAAGTGGCTGAGATGGGCTTCAACCGAGCAAATGGATCAATGTCTTCAAAGTGAACAAACAATAAGAGTTTCTGATCAAAGACATCAGCATCCAAAGAGATTTCTATGGTATGTTTAGCAGACTTTAAAAAACAATACACAAACCATAATGACATTGGAACACTTTCCTTTTTCAATGCAGGCTCTTGAACTTCAAGATTAGGTTTCTTGTTTGCAGACCCCTAAGAATTGAAATATATAAGATTTTACCAAATATATATATACGGTGTATATGTCCCAACAGCCACTGCAACTCCCACCCTCAATGATAAAATCAACTCCACAACTTTACCCTAACAAAAATATTCACAAAATCAATCATGTTAATGATATAATATAATATTTTAAGTTATATATATAATTTTTTTAGCATGTGAATAACATACCTTCTTGTCCTCATCATCATCATCAATATCAACAACATAATTATCCTTTGGTGAGATGCTCTTTTGATCACCATCATCATGTAAAAAATCAGCATTTTCTATTGCATTATTGACTTTTACCGAACAACTCCCCTTCTCTTCAGTGGTCTTGCTGCCTGTTCTATTGTAGATTTCTTCTTCCAACACCCTAGATCCTCCTTTGACAAATCACTACTCTTTTTTCCCCAGTTGTATTGAATTCCAGAAACTCTAGTAAACACTTCATGACCCTTCAATGGTTTTGGAGGAGGATTTAATTCTTGTTTTCCATCAAATGCCTTTTTCTGCCTTCTATAAGGATGATATTCATTTAGAAACCTTCTATGCGCTGTGAACGACATTTTCCTACTGTGCTTCAGCCATTTTCCACATGTTTTCTCACCACAAATAGGGCATCCCTTATATCCTTTAACAACGCAACCAGACAAATTTCCATATCCCGGGAAGTCATTAATCGTCCATAACAAGACAGCCCTAAGTCTAAACTTTTCATCTTTGTATGCATCATATGCATCAATGCCTATCCATAAACTTTTCAAGTCATCAATCAGAGGCTGCAAATAAACATCGATGTCATTTCCTGGTTGCTTAGGACCGGCGATCAACAAGGTGAGCATCATAAATTTCCTTTTCATACACATCCATGGAGGAAGGTTGTATGTGATCAATATAACAGGCCAACAACTATATGTAGAACTCATGTTACTATAAGGGTTGATCCCATCTGCAGACAATGCCAATCTAAGATTTCTAGACTCTGAGGCAAAATCTGGCCATTTATGGTCCACTACCTTCCAAGATGGTGAATCTGCAGGATGACGCATTTTGTCATCACACACTCTCTCATCGGCATGCCAAGTTAAGTTTTGAGACAATTCTTTATTTTGGAACATTCTTTGAAACCTTGGAATAGGTGGAAAGTACCATAGTACCTTCGCTGGAACCCCTTCAATTATCTTAGAATTCTTACCCACCTTCCATCTTGATGCCCCACAAGTACGACAAATTGCATCCTTCTTGAACTCCTTCCAATATAGAAGACAGTCATTGGGGCATGCATCGATTTTCTCGTATTCCATTCCCAAGGTTGTCAAACACTTCTTTGCTTCATACATAGTTGAAGGCAGCTCATTGTTATCTGGGAGCATATCCTTAAATAACACAAGTAGGTCAGCCATACTTCTATCACTCCAACTATGTTTGGCTTTCAAATTATAGAGTTTCACAATTGCGGACAATTTTGTGAATTTGGTACATTCAGGATATAAAGGCTTCTCCGCATCCTCAAGTAACTCTACGAATTTATTTGGAGTTTTGGAATTTTCGTATGCCGCATGCACCATGTCTTCTAAGGGCTCCCGTGGAAAATAACTATGATTATCTTGCCCTTCTTGATCATTATCATGCATTGAAGACCTATTTGTAGTTCTCTCTCCGTACAATACCCATGTGTGATATGTTCTATCCACACCATCACGAATCAAGTGTGCCCTTATGTGGTCAACGGAATTCTTCTTTAAATTTCCACATTTCACACAAGGGCAGAATATTAGATCCGGATTAGAAGCATTTTGTTTCACAAATTTCAGGAATAACTCTACTCCAAAAGCATACTCGTGTGACAGCCTATCCTTCCACATCCATTCTTTATCCATTTTATGAATGCTCCTAATTTGAAAATTAAGATATTAAACTACTCTTACCAATTCGATAATAAAAATTGTTCAAAAAAAAAAGCCAACTCCTAATAAGCATTATTTTGTTTCTAAATTTTAGTACGAGTAAACAAACTAACATTTCTGTTCGTTTGTTATTGTAAAGTCAAATTAGTTAATGCTCTCAATTTAATCACCCAAACCAAAAGAAAATTATTTATTATTTAGAGGAAATTAAGGTGTAGCACCAAATTTGTATTTTACAAAACTGATGACCTGTTCCCTATGATGTCTTTTTATCGCTGATTTGTAATTCTTGATGTTGTCTCTTTGGTAATGATTGATAGGGTATAGACATATTTTTGATCTTTTTTGCCTTTTTGTGCTAGCTACTAATCTGTTTGGATTACCATTCAACTCCTAGAAAAGTAGGCGATGAATCAATAATGTGAAGCCAATATTTTCCTACCATAAAAAATAATAAACAGGTCAATGCTCCCTTTATTTCATTTTTCATTCTTGTTCTGGTTGTTTCTTGCTAGAGGTTGTATTTTTAGGGTAGGGATCAAATAAATGGGAAATGACATATTTTAGGCTTCTATACTTGTTCATCTTTTCGAATTGATTTTTTTCACATAAAATCCTAACCTTTTCCATTGAAGTATATTGACACTTAATGCACATTCAACTTTTAGTTCATTACATTTTCCTGTAATTATCATTGGTATGAGATTGTTTTGTTGTTTAATTACTTTTTTTTAATTACGTTTTTTTATCCATGTACGATCGTGGCTTGCATACAAGTGTCTTTATTGTTTAACATAGTTGATGAAATTCATCAGAATTTGCATATAAAGAGAAGGACATGTTGTTAAATATAAGTCAACTTATGTTAGTTAAGGGTGTGATAGTTAAACATGCAAGAATCTGTTGTTCCATATCTGTTTTAAGATTTTCATTTTCCTCGGAATTCAGAAAAAAAAAATATCAAAGACCTTGTAGCAACCACAAAACTATTGCTGCATACGCGAAGAGCTAAGATAGTTCAATTGGCTGCATATGTGTAACTAATGGCAGCAGAAGGATAACATTCCTGCATCTACGGTACACCCTCTACCAAGAGAACTGACCGAACATTTTCAGTGATAATTCATTTATTTGTTGATTCTGTATCAAATAATAGAGCCTTCCTAAATTAGGCAGATTTATTTTTCAAGCTTATAGAGCGAACAGGGGGCAATATTGTCTAATTAATTCCACTCTCGATTTACATATAAGGGCCCATTAATTTGTATTTTATGACATGTTAATAAAGATTTTCACTCAAACTCTTAACAGTGTTACAAGACATCAGATTTTTTTTTAAGTTTCTACACCTTATGAGTTCAGACAACTGTAATCCTTCTCTATTAGAAAGAAACTGAGAAAACATATGCAAATCTTAAAATCAATGTTATGGTAGTTCACTAGCTAAAGTGCTAATACAGAACACATCAGCCTCCACAAAAATTGTCTCACTGCACAAATATACTTTATATAAATTGATATGGTTGAAGCCTTAAGTGGGAATATCTTAAAATCACACAGTAATACTAGTGCTCCTGTGTTAGAAAAATTAAATAATCACGCATCATGTCAAAAACTAAATAATCACGCATACATGAATGAAGTTAACATAATATTTCCAGCATAATTATCATTAACTTGGCGAGGAATCATGCCTAGATCCAAAAATAGTAACCACAAACAGCAAGCAAACTAGTAGAGTATTATTATTGATGCACCAACCTATATAGGTACCTGAAAAATGAAACTCCAGTGAAGCTTATCTCTAAAATGCCAACCTTTTGCCTCTCCTGCACAAATTCAAAACAATCACCTATTTAAAAATCCTCCCCAGGTTCAAATTCATTACTCTTATTTCACTTTCTATTCTATGGACATTAATTAATTTTTTTTTTAACGAAAGAACACTAATATTTAAACTTTCGTTACTTACCCTGTTATCCATGATAAAATAACAGAATTGAAAACTGCTCAATCAAAAGTATGGACTCTTAATTTTCAATTTCACGGTTCCGGGTTTTAAAATCAAGTGAAGTTTATGAAGAGATTTCTGCTACTTTTTCCTATGTAAATCAGGAACAATATTGTGTCAAAAAAAAAAGTGTACATGCATGTTTATAACAAAACACACTAATGTACGAAGAAATTAAGTTCTCTTTGTTTGACTCAACTTTTGGTGGCGTTGAGAAAGTGAAACAGAGTACTCGTATATTTGTTTTTTGACTTGGAAAAAGTCATATTTTTATGTGCAAACTCAATGGTCGGTCATCTCACTTGAGTTGAGACCCGCTAGTACTCATCTCTATCTCTCACTAACTCAAATACACTTTCTCTCTCAACAAATGTGCAGCCCAGCCCTGCTCCCACTCCCACTCAACTTTGACCTCGAATAATCTTTTTTTTCCACCAAACTCATTACTCAAAGGAAAGACGTGTGATGACCCCTCTTACTTATCTAAACAGACTGTGGATTCTATCTTTTTGTTCAATCATAATCCAAACAACAAGCAAATAATAATCCCAAATCTGCCTAAGAAAACGCAGCAAAACATAAGCCAAAATTTACCTATGTCTATCCTATCGGGAAAAAAAAAACTTACCCATGTCTATAATGTTCAAACATGATAATTGATAACAGCAACTTTACACCTATTCTCTTACAGATTATCAGCTACCGTAGGACCCTCCAGCTATTAATTGATCATTTGCCTCTCTAACAAACATGATAATTGTAGGAGATATTTTTAAAGCACCAATTTCTTTAACACAAGTATGATTAGCGATAGAATCCTACGAAAAGTGCCAGCAACAATAGAAATAATAATCGAAAGATCAAATTATTTTTGGCTCTGGAAGCTTTGAATTCTCCCTCGACGACGACGCCGCTCAATCTCTCTCGGCACTTCGATAATTAATTGGTTCAGGGCAAAATAATCAATTCCATGCTGCTACACACAGAGATCACAAATTCACCATACACACACACACGCTCGCGCACAGAGAGAGAGAGAGAAAGAAACAGAGCGAGATTTAGGGCTAGGGAAAAATTGGGGCAAGGGCAGAAAAAATTGAGCTTAATTACCTGGGGATAATCTGACCTAGGCGATTCACGATGGAGGATAAGCAGTTGGTTCACGCCGGTAGACGAAGTTGGCGATTCACGAAGGTGGACGAAGCCGGCGGTTCACGGAGGGATTCATAATTGCACACGAGATGGTGCTGAGCGAAGGTGGAGGCAGTGCTGAGCGACGCTGGTGCAGGAGGCGTCGGACGGCGGCAGTGGTGGCGTGGTGTGGTGGTGGTGGTGGTGGTGGTGGTGGTGTGGTGGTGGTGGAACACTATTGAGGTCGATGGAAATTACGCGTGGGTTAGCTAGCTAGGGATAAAGAGATGATATGAATTTTTTTTTCTAAGTGTCCATTTTATACCAAATTAATTAACCAAATAAAAAAAAATTACAAAATAAATAAAAATACCTAAGACCACGTGAAAAGACAACGGGGATTATCCCCGTTGTCTTATGTTGCGAGACTGAGTTAAGACCACGGGAAAAGACAACGGGGATACCTAAGACCACGGGCGTAACACTTAAGACAACGGTCAGAATTGATACCCGTAGTCTTTTCCCCGTGGTCGAAAGTCATTTTTGGCATAGTGTGACTTGGTTTGAATGGTGTGATGTGCAAATGATAATCTGGTTTGCTTTGCCTCATGACATATGGTACAGAGAGATAGAGAAGAAATGTTATTCATCTTATTAAGGATAGGAATCTCAATATTCTTGAGTACATCAAGTGAAGCATGACCTAAACGTTTATGCCAAGTGTCAACATAAACTGAACAAGTAAGTGTTGTATTACAGAGTGAATTGGAAGAAGAATCAATAGAATCAAAGGTGTACAATCTTCCAGTTAGCTTTCTAGCTGCCAATACTACTTTATTCATTGGGTCCTGTAAGGTGCAAGAAGAAGCAGTAAAGATGCATTGAAGGTTTAGGATGAAAGGTATGGATAACAAGTTGTATTTGAAATTTGGTATGTATAGGACATCAAAAAGGGTCAGTGATGTATTTAGTTTAATGGTTCCAGATTGTGAAACACATTGTTTACTTCCATCAGGGAGTATAACAGATACAGGGGTGCTCAATGTTGATAAAGAGTGTTTAAAGAGTTTCAGATCAAAGCACATATGTCTACTAGCACCTGTGTCAAATATCCAAGTACCATGCATATCATTATCAAGTAAAGTGGAACCTGTTATTTCAGTGAAAGAGCTACCTGCATACTCAACAAAGTGAGCTTGCTCCACATTTCTTCCAATGTATTTTGCCACTTCTTGTTGGATTATAGCTGCTATATCAGTGTTTCCTATAGATGAATCCTCAGTGCTGCAGTGAGCCATAGCCTTTTTCCCTTCAGGTTTCTTTGTGTACCAGTCTGGATATCCATGTAGCTTAAAACAAGTGGTGATATCATGCCTCTTCCTTCCACAGTGTGAGCAGGTCAATTGCTCTTTCTCCTCTCTTGATCTATAGTCATTTCTCTTCTGAAAATCTCTATCAAATGTCTTAACTTTTGAGTACATAGCAGATTGATTATGAGCTGTACCAAGAGTATCACCTTCTGTAATTCCAGTTTGCATCTGTCTCTGCAGCTCAATCCTTATAACCATAGAGTAGGCTTTGTTTAGAGTAGGAAGTGGATCCATCATCATGATCTGATTTACTGTGGTCTCATAAGAATCATTCAGCCCCATAAGGAATTGTGTGAGTCTTAGCCTAGCATCCTTAGCATTCAATTGGTTTTCCACATCGCATGTGCAACTTCCACAAGTACAACCCACAATCTGATCTAGATCGTCCAATTCATCCCAGATTTCCTTCATCTTCCCATAAAATACAGATATAGAATCATGTCCTTGCTTGAGAGTGTTTATCTTTCTGTGCATCTGAAAAAATTTAGTTCCATTTGCTGAGCTGAATCTATCACATATATCCTCCCACAGTAACCTTTCTGACTTAGCTGAGACAAAAGTGTTGTATAGTTCCTTGGTGATAGAACTCAACAACCAACCAACAACTAAGCAATCAACCTTCTTCCACATTCCATACTCCGGAGAGTTCCTAGCTGGTACATTAATGCTTCCATCAATGAATCCGATTTTAGACTTTGCACCTAAGGCAATCAACATCGATTTTTGCCAGGAAACAAAGTTAGCTCCATTGAGTAATTGCGGCACCAGAACCAGACCATAATGTTCTGAGCCATGCACAACATATTCTGGAGGAATTCGTTCTCTCTCTGTTTCTTCTTCCCGTTCATTCATGAATGCATTCTGCCATGTGTTAGGCGGCGCTGCTGCCGGATTGTTCCTTCCTCGAGCCATGGATCAGTATAGCTCTGATACCATGTAGAAATTAACTCCATGAATGTGCTGAATTGTAAAGAAAGCCATCGAAAGCATTGATATTTGCTGAAACTGAATTGTATTCAATGTTACACTTTTAAGATGGATACAATGTATCTTATTTATACAAGTATAGAGCTCTTCTAGATGCTTCCAAAGTTTGTTATAACTGCTACTCTATGAGCTGTAATCCTGAAAGACTAAATGCAGTTTGTTACAAGTTATGAACGAATGCATGAAGTTAGTTATAACCGAATGACAGTGAGTGCGTGATCCTTGTGTGTGTATGTGTATTATCTATGCATGCATGAATGATGGTGTGCATGCTGCTGCATGATCATGAGAAATGTAACAAGTCCTAATCCGGCACTTGACGCTTGGCGTTTCAAGGATCAGAAGGTCCTCGGATTCCTCTACTCCACCCTGACAGAGAAATCCATTACCGAAGTTGTAACCTGTGCTTCATCTCAATTTGTTTGATTGTAAAATATTTAGATTGATTCTTTGTATGTAGTCTTTGATTTATTTCCTTGTAAATTGATAGAATTCTTTTATTAATAGTGAAAAATCCAATAACCAAATTATATTATAATCTCCTTCTCACAAACATTATCAAAATAGGACTAAAGTTTGGCCTAGTATACGATGAACTAGTTCCACCATAAAATTGATTTACAATATTAATTGTTTCATTAAAAAATATTAATTTATTAAATAATACATTCTAAAATAATTCATTTAAAATTACACTTGAGTTTGACTATATACTTACTTCTAAAACTATGGTATATTAAAAATTAAAGAGACTTAATTGTGAAAAGACAAAGTAGAGTTGAAATGGTTCAAATACATATATTATTGAAGGATATTAATTATTTTTATTAAAGAGTATTAATTATTTTCACTAAAGGGTATTAGTTGTGTTAACTAAAGAGTATTAGTTATTTAGTGAAAACAAACTAAGATTGTTCAATGAAAATTACTAATACTATTTAATGAGAACAACTAATACCCTCCAATAGTTAATATTAATATCCCAAAATTCAATAGTATGAGAATAATAAATCTACTACTTTATCTATGGTATTTTAAGAATTAAAGAGACTTAATCGTGAAAATTAAATAGTTTGATATGGGACTAATAAATTTGCAGCTTTATGTATGGTATTTTAAAAAGTTAGCGAGACTTAATAGTGAAAATTAATTAGTGTAGCTAGATTGCTATCCTAAGATTCAATAGATATAAAATGGAGTTGTAAATTTGCAACTTTAAAATTCCATTAAAGAGCTTCAGTGTTTAGCGGTTACAATGAGTTATAACAAATGTGTACCCCTGTACCCACTAAAATATACTCCCTCCTCCCCCTCTTAAATTTCGGAGGTTGGGTATCACAAATTTAAAAAAAAAAAAAAATTATTGATCTTTTCAATCAATGAATAATGAGTATTTTGAATTAAAATAGGTATTGTAAGTGTGTTTTATTTTCATATTTGGAATGTAAAATTTATTGTGGGACGTCCCAAATAAAAAAGTGTGAACTTTAAGAAGAGACAGAAGGAGTAGTATTCATTAGTTTTTTTTATAGATTTTAAGAAAATATAGATAATGTATATAAAGGACATTTCGGTGTATTGTAAAATTTATTTATGAATATAGTGATTGTTTGTAAATGTAAAATTAAAGACATGTGAAATAATTAAGTAATGATCGATGATAAAAGAAAAATTGTTATAAAGATAGTTTGAACATATTTTTAATGGATAATTATAATTAACAGAGGGTGGGAGTAGATGATTTTTTTTTTCTCTGTAAATCAGGTATGTACTAGTATTAGATATTGATCATTAGTTTTAAATCATAAAAGAATTAATCTCACAAGTCATAGTTACCACATAAGATGCGCCAACCAAACCTCCACACGCATATCATTGTTATTGCTTGGGATAGGAATTGGCCAGACTACCTACTAGGGACCTACGATTCGGTCTCGATTTGTTTAATAAAAGAGTCATGTTCAAGTTTTTGTAAAAGTTAAATAGACCAGTCTTAATTTTTCTATAAATCTTTTAAGTCCAAAAGATCAGCCTATTTAACTATACTAGTGATTGTAACTCCCGTGCTTCGCACGACTGAAATTTGTTATATTATTATAAATTATAATAATGAACACATTTTAATTATAAAACTAAAAAAAATACATTTTTTAAATATAACAAAAAAAAATTCTTTGACTCAAATTAATGTTACTTCTCATTATATTTTTATATTTTATTTATAATATTCAAAACTTTAAAACAGTTTTATGATAAAGTTTATAATTAACCATTTTCATATAAAATTTACTCATGGGATAAGATATAAATTGGATCTATCACACTAACATTTCAACGTAGGTGTATTTAAATTCACTAATATAATTATTTATATTTTTTTGTTTTATATTTTACAAATGTCACAATTTCTTTATACCAAGTTTTAGCACAAAAATTATCATACAACCTTTTCTAATTATATATAAGTGTAGCATGAAAAGAATATTTGATTATATATAAGTGTAACATTGAAAATAATATTTATTTTATTACAAAGGGACACTCTCATATGCACCAGGTGCACAATACACTCACTCAACAATTATGATTGTTTACACCGAAAAGTGTAGGCTGATTACTTTGAAAAGTATGATTACATTACACTAAAAACTGATTTTCAGCGTAAACTTTTCAGTGTAATCTAACCACACTTTTCAGTGTAATCAAATCATACTTTTCAGTGTAAACAGTTTCAATTGTTGAGTGAGTGCACCATGTATCAAGTGCACAAGAGAGATACTCTATTATAAATAGATATTTATTTAGAATAACAAATTATTTTATTATTTTTTCTATGAACTAATCTTAAGCAAAAGGTGTGACTGATATACGTTGTAATATAATCTGAACATGTAGAATTTAAAATTACTTATTAATATTGGATAACCGCTGAAGGCATTAATTTTTTTTAATAGTCAATAATTAGAACATTAATAGAATAAATCAAAAGATAATTACTAAAAAAGTGGGTATGTTTGATGATTGTATTGAAATTGAAAAAGGTTGGTGTAAAAGTTTATTTTTTTTATAAATGTGGGTGTAGGTATTATTATATATGAGAATTTTTTTTAATTTTATAGTGGGCATATACTTATAAAAAAATATTCAATGAGGTCAGGGAAATTAGTAAAAAAATGGATGTAGATTGTTGCGTCCCTGCAATGAGGTTATTTATAAATAATTTCAATATTAGATTTTTAATAAAAATAAATTTGTTTATCATAAGAACAATTACATAATAATAAAGTCAATGTCATTTTTTAAATTTTCAAATACCAACTTTATATTAATGATGGTAAAAAAATAAAAATTAAATTAAATAAAAAATCATTTATGACAAAAATAAATAAACACTTTATATCATTATAAAAATTATCAAACTCAAATCTTCATAATCAGAGAGTGAATTATTTATAAATTTTAACATCCACACAAAATAATAAATCTTCTATACAATAACAAAATACTATGTTAACATTGAAATTGTGTAATACAAATAAAAGAATCAACAATGTGACTTAATATAAAAGATTAACATCAAGTATTCAACCTTAGAACACAAACAATGAAAATCATTCTTACTGCAACATCAATACCATTATACTTTATAAAAAAAATTATTTCTACGTGCAATCCAACACTTTTAACAAATTTATACCAATTTTTAGTAAAATAAAACATGTGACAATTCGTGTCACCAATAAATTTGGATTCAAAATAAATCAAGAACAATTCTTCAATTCTAACATACATTATTATAATAAAACTCAATTCTTCTCCAAAAAGGTTTATACCCGACACTAATATATCACTACAAAAAAAATGCGGATTAGCGACCGTCAAGTAATCGGTCTCAAAATCATATATAAGCGACCGATTAGCGAACAAAATTGACCGGTACTCTAAAAAAAATATTGCGACCGCCTATAAAATCGGTCTCAAAACCAACTGATTAGCGACCGCCTAGGAAGGTCGGTCGCTAATCTTATGCGATTAGAGACCGCCTTGGCGGTCACTAAACCCAAAGATCGGTCAAAAGGACCAATTATTTTTTACCGCCCGATTAGCGACAGCCAAGGCGGTCTCTAATTTCAATTTTATAATTAGCGAACGCCAGGTGGCGGTCGCAAATCGAAAATTTTGACCCGTTTTTTAAAACGGGTGATATTCGGAAATTAGCGACCGCCTCTGGCAGTCACTAATCCTAGAATTGGTCAAAATGACCAAATACGTACATGTAATTTTTTGTTTTAATTGAAAAGTTATTTACATGTTAGGTAATTTATACATTATTAAAATAATATAAACTTAAAAGATTTATATGTGTAAAAGAAAGACTTGAAATTAATATTGGTATTTTTGGAATGATATTAAAACATTGATTTTAATTTTTTGTTTCTCACTACCGGAGCGGAAATGATGGAACTAATTTAATCACTTTCATTATAGTTACCCATGAATCCTAAATTTATGGAATCGATTTTAAGTTACCAAGTATATATAAAACTTTGTTTAATAATTATATTTAAAAAAACATAGAATTAACAGTTTTGTTTTACAGTTATAATTTTTAATTTAACAAAACATGGAATTAACAATGTATATATAACAATGGAGTTAATATTCTTTTTAGTAATAAAAATATTAAAAGAAATTTCAGCCTTAAATAACTTTATTAAGTTAGTTTTTTTTTTTTAAGAAATCAGTGGATAGGTGTAATGTTGAGATCAGACATTAGAAAACAAATCAAACAACTGAAACCTATGTGATTAGGCCATCTCAACGTCACTATTAATATGAATTTTAGCTATTCGTTGAGATTAAACTTTGGTTTTAATTTTTAGTTTTACACTGACGAAAAATAAGAAACCAATTAATTACTTTCCAAGAAAGTTTCCTAGGACTCCTGAAGTTGTGGAGTGGATTTACATTACCTCATAGTATTATATTACATTTTGTTTAATTGTTATATATATATATATATTTTTTTTTTTTTATTTTTTTTTTAACAAAACATAGTTTTTTAAAAAAAAAATAGATTAATCCCGTCAAAAAAAAAATATATATAGATTAAGAAATTTCGAAAACATCTATTGGAACATATATAGAGTTTCAATTGTTCTTGAATTGAGTCTATACATTTTGGAATATATTTTAAAAACAAATGAAATCTAAAAAAAAAAAACAATTTGAGGACATTAATTAAATTGAGTCTACTTTTTAATTTGCAAATATACTTTGAATAGTAAACAAAAATTGCCTCGACATTATAAATATTAAGTAAAATCATAATATTAGTTTTGTTTAGAAAAGAAAATTAAAATATAGAAGATAAACTCATGGATACAAATGATGCAATACGAAAACTCTCGTTTATAGAACTATATCAAATAATCTTCATATGTTGATTCATGGATTAATATGTAATACTCGTGATTTGTAAATACTTTGAATATAGGGTTTACTAATTTAAATCACAATCAATAACATGATTGGGATAGAAATTAACTAATTCAAACCACAATCAATAACAGGATTGGAGTTTTAGCAGCACTACTAAAATTAGTGTTTCTATATTACGGTTTCCACACACAATTAAAATGGACATTAATGGTAAATAAAGAGGATCGCCTCTTTTGTATGTTGAATAGTGTACCCAGAACCATAAAATATACGATAGAAAAATTTCGTAATCAACAAAAAAATAACATATGTAACCCGAAGATAAAGAACAGTGTTTATATACATCAATGATAGAAGTTATGGATATACAACGAAGATGCAAAGAAAATCTGCAACTTATCTCATTTGAACATTAAAATGGTAATACAAAATCCAAATTGCAACAATACAATTTGAAGAAACAAAATATCCAATCTACGTAGATACATAAAATAATTACAAATGTCATGAATGACAAAGCATTCACTAATACAATACAAAAAAAAAAAAAAAATCTAACCGATAAATCACGATCCCCGAAACACAATTTTAAGAAACAAAGGGAAATTGAGGACAAAGAATGCTGCAAACGAAAAGAAAAAGAGCATTATATATAGGCACTATATGCTTAGAAACGAAAGCTGAAATCAAGGAAATGATGGGACAAAAGAAATATCAAACTTACCATAATAATGTACAAATTATGAATGGACGGCGCAGATCAAAATCAGAAAAAACAATCAACGGATAATATTGTTTCCCGCTCAAACCTATAAATGGAAAAAGATGGTGTATTATATATTTATAGATTAATATATATATATATATATATATAATATTATATAAGTATATATTATATATGGGTATGTATAGAGTGAAATTGGCTTATATACAAATAAATGAAGGGTAATAGTTGTTTTCACTGAAGAGTATTAGTTGTTTTTACTGAAGAGTATTACTGGTTTACACTGAAGAGTCTTAGTTTATTTTCACTGAACAACTAAGACTCTTTAGTGTAAATCAGTAATACTCTTCAATAAATATAACTAATATTCTTCAATGAAAACAACTAATACCTTTCAGTGATTTATGTATAAATCAGTTTCACTCTATACTTTGTCATTATATATATATATATATATATTATATTGTTCTCATTGGTGGGTATAAGATCAATTCCGTAATATAATATAATAATTGAATATAATTTTGTAAATATAATGAAAAAGACTACGACAGTTAACATGCTAGACTTAGACCTAAAAATTAAATAGCAGACTCAAATCATCTAACGAGAAGTCTAGTTCGGCTCGACCTATTGCCACCCCTACCTACCTCGAACCAAGTTTTCCGTTTAATAAAAAATGTAATGAGTAAAAAAAATGTTCTATTTGCACATAAATAGCATTCCTGTATTCCATCTTATTGATTAGAGTATTAGCGCCTCAAGTCAAATACCCAATATTTGATGTTAAATTATGATGTGAATGGCTTTAAAAAAAAAAAAAAATTGGTGCACATAAAATAATAGTGAGATAAATCTAAATTATAACTATTTTATTAATTTCTCTATTACTCATTGATTCTAAATTTCTAATCTATTTTTTATTTATTATTTTTTTAAACGGTTTTTTATTTATTATTTCAATAGTCGACAAATTATACTTCTTAGCTCCGTCCCACCATTATTTGCATACTTTACTTTTTCGTCTATCCCAAGATTATTTGCACACTCTAAAAAATGAAATATTGATTTACGTGCACGTTCACAATAATATACACATATTTATTCATATGACACTACTTTACTCAAAAAGTAATTTTTTCTTAATATGTGTGCCCATTTTTGTGTGAAAAAAATAATGGGACAGAGGGAGTACAGGAGAGGTAAATCACGTTAGAGAAGTTATGTGTAATAGGATCAACGAAATAGCTAGACATAAGAAAATGGGGACATTAAACATTTGATCACCTATGTATTGAAGTCATGAAGGAGAAATTTGGCATGGAAGGATCCAACCCTACGATAGTCCGTACCATTAGGGGCAACAAAGAAATAAATTATTATCAACTTAATTCTCAACTCTATAAATTTCCTGAAAACCTCCCTTCCAAACCATTCCATTCCCTTCCACCACCCTTGCCGCCGCCATGCCTCCGCCGGAAATCTTTCAATCAGTCAAGCTTAAACATGTGAAGCTAGTTTACCAATACTTAGTAAACAACTTCATCACCTTAGCATTTATACCCATTTTCATCTCTCTCTCCATCAAAGCCATGCACACTACCCACGAACAACTTTTCCAATTTTACAACTCAATTCTCTTCCCATCTTCATTATTCCTCATCATCTACACCTCAACTCTCTACCTCATCTACCGACCCCGCCCTGTATACCTAGTCGACTACGCCTTGTTCAAGCCTCCTTCGAGCTTTAGAGTCTCGTTGGCGAGCTTCATAGAGCACATGAACTTGATTTTACACGAGCACCCGAAGAGCGCGAACTTCTGCACCAAGATTTTACAACGATCCGGCCTCGGGGAGGAAACGTGCGTCCCGCCGGCCATGCATTGCATTCCTCCAGCGCCGAACATGAAGCGGGCGAAAGAGGAAGCCGAGCTCGTCATCTTCTCCGCCATGGATGCCCTGTTCCACAAAACAGGGCTGAAGCCCAGCGATATCCATATTTTAATCCTTAATTGCACCGTCTATTGTCCGACACCATCTTTAACTGCCATGGTGATTAACAAATACAAAATGAGAAGCAATATCAAATGCTTCAATCTCTCGGGAATGGGATGCAGCGCTAGTTTAATATCCGTCGATCTAGCCAAAGATCTTCTCCAACAGTACCCCAACTCAAACGCCGTCGTTTTAAGCACCGAGATTCTGACGATAACCTGCTACTCGGGGAAAGAGCGCTCCATGCTTCTTCCTAACTGTCTCTTCAGAATGGGCGCCGCCGCCATTCTACTGTCCAACAGGTCAGTGCCTGATTCTAAAATTCTAAAAAAATACTTTCTCCGGTTCAATTTAGATTGATTCAAAGTAAATGACACAAGTTTTAATATAAAAGTTGTTTATTAGTATTTATGTGTATAAAATTGATAAAGTAGTGACATGAGTATAAATAAATCATGTTTTCAAGGGTAACTTAAAAAGTCAGTGTTTGTTTTTTGCTATTTTTGTTAAGGGTAAAACAAAAAAAAAAAAAAATCTTTCTTATATGGATAATGAGGTAATCTAACGCATCGGAGGGAGTATTTATAATTTTCAAAATTAGTATATTTTCTTTATTCGTCTCACAAAATTATTTGCATATTTTCCTTATTCGTCCGTCCCACAATTGTATGTATATACACCTAAAAATTGAATATTTTCATAAATTTCACCCTCGCAATTATTTACACATATATATACAAATTGTCATTACTTTTTGTCTTTTGTTCACTTTAGACCCCTCAAAACTTAGACCATAACATTTTTTTCTTAAAAAGTGTGTCCACCTTATAGTGCAAACACTAGTGAAACAGAGAGAGTATAACCTAAAAAAATATAAAATAAATACTATATACTCCCTTCATTCTAGGGAAATTTGCATTCCTGAAATTGCACGTGGATTAAGAAAATGGGTAAATTAGTGGCACATGGGTAAATATGTGTATATTTGTGTAAGTGTGCACGTAAATTAAGATTTTCTTTTTTAAGTTGTATGCAAATTGGTGTGAGACATTCTAATAAAAAAATATGTAAATTTCTTTGGGACGGAAGGAGTATATAATAATAATTTGATAAAAATTAGGAGGGAATTTTAGTTTTTTCGCAATTGCAAGTGTACAAAGTTTTCTTTTGTCGATTCTGAAAAAAAACGCATTTCAACCGTATTTTAACATTTTTCTGACTATATCAGAGATCATTTTAATTTTAATTTTAATCAATATAGGGGTAAAAAGAAAAGGGACAATTTTGTACAATTGTAAAAAAAGATTTTGAGCATTTGAAATTAAACATTTTTATACAATTTTTTTCAAATTAAGATATGCATTTATACCCTTATTCTTTCATACATACTCCACTACAACAGGTGGGTTGATCGCCATCGCGCAAAGTACAGTCTAATGCATATCGTGAGAACTCACAACGGAGCCGATGATAAATCGTACAAATGCGTGGAGTTGGCGGAGGACTCCGAGGGCAAAGTCGGTGCGAGACTGAACATCGACCTCATGGCTGTCGCCGGAAAGGCTCTGAAGTCGAATATAATGACGGTGGGCCCGCTCGTGCTCCCAGTGTCGGAGCAGATTCTGTTCGCGCTCTTACTCATCGGACGAAAGATAATCAATTCTAAATGGAAGCCCTACGTTCCGGATTTCAAGCAGGCATTCGAACATTTCTGCATCCACGCTGGCGGGAGGGCGGTGATTGATGAGCTACAGAAGAGCTTGGATTTGAGCGATGAGCACGTGGAAGCTTCTAGAATGACGTTGCATAGATTTGGGAATACTTCTTCATCGTCGTTGTGGTATGAGTTGAATTATATGGAGTGTAAGGGGAGGATGAGGAAAGGGGATCGGGTGTGGCAGATTGCGTTCGGGAGTGGATTCAAGTGTAATAGTGGCATTTGGAAGTGTAATAGGACAATCGAGGCAGCGGCGGAGACGGCAAGGGGGCCGTGGGATGATTGTATTCATAAGTATCCGGTTCATATTCCGGAATTGGTCAAGCTTTAGTGATTTATGCATGCATGTTTTAATTTCTTTAATAAATATATAAATTACTAGCCTATGGTTTTCATAATTTTAAGTGTACGTGAAGAATAATGATTTATGTGCGAATTTAATTCAATGACTTGGGAGTGTGAAATCTTAATTAGTTTAGTTTATCAGTTCTTCCCTTCATTTTCTTTTACATTTCATCATGAACAATCATGAACTTACTATTTTGAATACATTTGGGATTCAGGGCAGTTAGGGTCATATCAGAGTCCAAAACAACGTTGTTTTACTTTTTGACTGAGCGAGTGAGAATTCACTTAACTTATTTCATTAATTGGACCATTTATACATAATTTACGTTTTCCTTCACATGTGTCAGTTAAAAGTCAAATTGGTTATTTTGAAGGAAAATTAGAATCAGTGACTGTAGGTGATATCATTAAGCTTTATATGATATATAATAAAATTGAATTTAAACGTTGTATGGTGAGATCTATATTTCTTAGGATGCATAAAGGATGACAGTAGGATGAGGCAGGAATATCCCCAACTGCCCCCCTGTACCTCGTTGTGGAGCAGCACTATGAGCTTCATGCGGTCCTGCATGAGACAGGTCCACCCCACCCCGCCCCTTTTCTCTCTCCCTCTAAAAAATATGAATACAAATTTTAAATATTAGCACATGCATATTTTCATATTAAACATATTGTGCATTATATAACTCATTTCATGCAAAAAAAAGCAAATTCTAAATTAAACGTAACAATAAACATAATCATCAAACCTACAACTAATATATTTGTAACTCATAGTGAGTTTATATATATATATATATATATATATATATTATTGGTGTTAAACCAGCGATTATCGCGGAGCTGTACATAAAATTTATGGTAAAGTTATTAATCAATTTTTTTAAGTTTTATAAATGTTGTTACTATTATTATTTTATTTATTCAATATTTTTACTGTAATTTTAAAAATGTTGTTAATAATAAATAATTATATTCCATTGACAATAAACTATAAATTCACGACATTTATTATTAATCAAATGTTTAGAAAACAATGCTTACAAATTGCGGAAAATCTCCCTATAAACAATATTTGTTGCGTATTTGGAAGGATTTCCTTTAGAATCAAGCGACAAAATCTTCAATCCTCTATTCGATCTAACTCTGGATACTGCAACATAAAGTTGACCATGAGTGAGAACATGCCTTTGCAAGATACAATCCAACAATAGAATGCGATTGCCCTTGACTTTTATTATTGTCATGGCAAAACACTGTAGAATTGGAAATTGTCGTCTAAAAGTCACCGGCATTGTAGGATCAAAATTTGGCAATTTCATTCTTGGATGAAAACTTTATTTCCAATATTCCTTTCGGGTATTATTTCAGCCTCGAGAATGTGGTTGCCAAGTTTGGTGACGATTAATCTTGTTCCATTGTACAAACCGGATTTGTGATCAATATTTCTTATTAACATTATAGGCACTCCTTCTTTCGAGATCAGACGGTGATTTGGCATTTCGGAACACCTAACAGAATTTAAAATTTTAATTGTAACCATCTGTCCATTATCTCCTTCTCGAAATTCAGAGGCACAAATACTGTCTGAGCTCGAGTATACTTTAGTATCACCCGGAATCATAGATAAAATCTTATCATTTATAGACTCCACATCTCGATGAGTAGGTGCAAGTATTGCTCTATCCTCAAATTAATTATATTTTCTTAAATTATCAATTAAGGATGGATAAGTATAGATGCAACTGGATCAACGACATCATAAATCAAATTATCTTTTGGAATCTCAATCTCAACGACACCATCTTGCCTATTTCCAATTTTCTCATCACCAACTTCCAAAATCTACCTCGAGAAGCTAACAATATCATCATCATTTTGAGGACGTATTGGGATTAGAACTTTATAATCTCATATTCTTCGTCAATCTTAAAACCTTAAAATTGAAAACAAATGAGATGTATTTAGTTTTTCAATAATTTTTTTTTTAAAATATTATTATTTAATAAAAGATGCATATAATATCTTGCAATGATCCCACAAATATGAAACATTGATAGTTGGGTGCATAATATCCTCTTGACTTTCTTTTGGTATAACAGGAAGTATTTGTCTGAAATCTCCTCCAACCACAACGATTTTACCACCAAAAGGCATATCACTCATGTTTCCATCTGGAGATCTAACAATATCCCTCAATCTTCTATCCAAAGCTTCAAAGCTAAATCTATTAATCATTGGTGCTTCATCCCATATGATAAGCTTTATCTTCAATAATAGTTCGGACAAATGTTCCCCCGACTTTATGTTACATATGGAGGTCTAATCAATATTAAGAGGTGTAGCAAATCTTGAATGAGCAGTATGCTCGTCGGGCAAAAGTAGAGATGTTGTTCCACTTGATGCAATATTAAGAACAATATTGCCTTCCGAACGTATTGCTAAGGAGATCGTTCTCCAAATGAATGTCTTTCCACTTCCACCATATCCGTATAAAAAGAAAACTCTTCCCTTTTGTAACCAAACAACTTCAAATATTTCCCTAACCACAAGCTTTTGTTCTTAAGTTAGAGTTGAACTTAACTTGTCGTATTCTTCTCCTTGTTCAGACAGATCGTAATTCAATTCTTGACGAATGATTTTATTTATTACGTCATTCTCAAACTCAAAATCTTGTACTGGCATTGATGCAAATCTACTCAAAGTGGATCCATTCATCTGCAGTAGCTTCTCAATTTCAATTAAAGCCAAAATTTTCAACTCTTCAACGTTAAGCTGCAAATCTAAAAAAAAAAAAATTAGAAAAACATTTAATTTTAAAATATTTTTACAATCTAAATTAATTAATTTTAAAGAAAAATTATACTTGGAATATTAAATGTTCGTCTTTTTTTTTAGAGTATATCATCAGACATACACTCTCACGTCTTTTCAAATAAAGTTTCTAGAGAGTTCATTGAAAATGACATGAGAAGAATAACGAATAAGTTCCTTAAATAATGAGCGCTTGCCCAATAAGTTGCCTCTGCTATCCCATCAATGTACCTACGATCATCATCCAACAATCTCATTGAATAACAAGCATCCTTAAAGGTATCATAGACAGTATCACCAGTGGTTCGTATCATCTCATAAGATGTTGATCCTTTACTATAAAACAGTAAGAGATACAATAATACTCTTCACCAGCTGATTAGGCGTGAAATTGTCATTATTCGTAGCTAGAAACGCCCTAGTTTTGGTCGATTTTATTGAGTTTTTAGAGCCAAATGAGTACTATTTCTATATATTGATGAATTTGTCTCTTTGATACTCATAGGTGAATCGAGGATGAAAAACGAAGTTCGTAGGACTTTGAATCGACTCAAACGGATGCCCGGATGAGAAGATATCGAAGAAATACGATTGGTATTAGTACGTGAGAAGAAAAGTGTTAGTTGCAAGGAAGGAAGGCCATTCGAGCACCATCACTCGAGCACCTCGCTCGAGCAACGTAGGTCGAGCGCTCCAAACTTACAGAGAGTTTTTGCCACTCGAGGGGCACAGCTCGAGCGCCTCATTCGACCTATAGAACCATTCGAGCAGCACAGCTCGAGTGCCCCGCTCGAGCCCTTGAACCATTCGACCAAGCAATTCATTCGAGCTCAAAGGGTCGAGCGCCCCGCTCGACCGGGACAGCTCGAGCGCTTCCGAGGCCTATTTTCCAAAGTTCGTTTTTCGGCCCATGAGATCCCGTTTCGACCCGGTGCCTATATATACCTCTTCCAAACTCGTTTTAAAGAACCACTTGAGCCCGAACTTGGGAAATCACTTTTAGACTTAGTTTTTAGAGGGAGGAAGAGGATAAGAACGAGCAAGCTTTACTTACGTTTTGTTGAGGTTTTTCGTTCGAATTCTTAGTTTCTTTTTGTTTATTAGTTTCTTTTCATTAGCTTGGTTACTTTAAACGCTTGGAACTTCGTTTTAGTTAATTAAATTTCAGTTCTCAGATTTAGTTTCTTTTAAAAACCCTAGTTCATGTTTCTTATTTTCTTCGTTCAATTCATTATGTTTATGTTCGTTGTTTCTTCTATTGCTTTTATGTATGTTAAAGTCATGTCCTGCTAAAACCCTTGCATGCTTAGGGTAGGATGAACTCGTAGAAGTAGGATGTGGGTACGTAATTAGGGTAATTCGTGACGTTAGTTTTAATTCTCTTGATTAATGAATTCTTATAATTAACCTTAACTTTACCTTTGAATTTTGTACGAAAGTGTTAGAGAGAGGACGACCGCATCACTCAATAACAATTAGTAGTCTTAACGAGAAGGTTTAGAAAGGGTTAATTCATTTACCGGTTTAGCGAAGGAGGACGACCGCATCACCTTAGTTAAATTAGGGTCTCATTAATTAAGCACAATTTATTAAATTGTTAGTAGATTAGTGAAGTCGAGTGTTAGGGTAAAGTATTAGGGTTTAGAATCTTGAGCTTTCACCTTGCATTCTTAGACTCAGGTTATTTCTGGTGTGTCACAGTTATTCTGATTATGTACATGCTCCGTTAGTATACGTAGGGATTCCTATCTTAAGCATTATCATCTCTCATTAGAACACAACCCTTAGTTAATTTGATTTCTTTAGTATTTTAGTTTACTTAGTTTATTTTAGTCTTTTAATTAATTTTTTCCAAAAATCCAAAAACAACACACTCATATTAACTACGACGCGTAGATCTTCAGGGATCTATTCGCATACACTCCATCTCGTGGGTTCGATAATACTTGGCCATTATACTTACTCTTACTACAGTGAACCCGTCCGCTTGCAGGTAAGCGACTAGTAGAAGTTAGTGTAATTCGCATTCAAGTTAGTGCAACTAACACTTTGCCCATATTGTTATCCCACCTGTCCAAAGAGCCTACATTACAACCTTGAGAAAAGTCCTTTTTGATTCGGCATTGATTTCTAGAGTACGGTCGGAGTTAAGAGCATCGTTGATCATTGACATACACTTGTGATTGATTGATTGATTGTTTGAGTGAGTCCCTTGATCATTGACATACACTTGTGAGGGAGCGAAACACATCGTTGAGTGCACATCCATGCTTGATCTTGGTGTTTCTTGTTATTGTTGCATGAGTACGATAAAGGAAAGTGAGTGAGTATACGGGTGATTGATTTTTGAAGCTCGAGTTCATTAGCTTGCATGATTGATTCTTTGACTCATCCCTAACAATTTCACTTGACTTATTATTTCATTGCTTGAGGACAAGCAATATGGTAAGTTTGGGGGGGTCATTGACTTGAATGCGAATTACACTAACTTCTACTAGTCGCTTACCCGCAAGCGGACGGGTTCACTGTAGTAAGAGTAATTCGCATTCAAGTCAATGGCGCCGTTGCCGGGGATGGCGTTGTATGCTTTTTGAATAGGACTTGTCGATAGCTTAGTAGTTAGTAGTGAGTGCTTTCTTTTCTGTTTTATTTTATTTTTATTTATTCGGCCATTGCGTTTTGATCCTTCTGCTAGTGTGTCAGGTTTATGAAAACACGCTCACAAGGCAATACGAGCGAAGAGAGAATACCGTTGGACCCTGAGATAATAGCTAGAAGGAACCGAGCCTTCTTGAGAAGGATGAACGCTGCCGACTTAGGGAAAGAACCAATGGACATCACTAATGAGTTGGAAGATGCCGAGAATGAGTTTAACCAGGGGTTGAACCGGGTTGACGGCACTGATGGCAACACCAGGAAGAACCAAGATCCGTTAGGGAATAGTCAGAGCCAAAACCCGGGAGCACAAAACGTTATCAATCCAGCTCAGAATTTTGTCCATAATCCTCTGAACAACCCTGCTTACCCACAAAACTCAAATAACCCTTTCAACAACCCAATATACCAACATTACCCATACCCACCATACTCTTATCCACCATACCCATATCATCCACCTCCTGTTTACAACCAACCACCTGTGTACCAACCACCTCCAGTTCAACAAGTACCAGCACCACCTGTTGCTCCTCAGCTTGTGCCCCAGAACGTAGATCAACATATGACCATTCGAGGGAGGTTTGCAGCGCAGCCACAGCGGTACTATGATGGAGTTGCGTTGCCTCCTGTGGAGGCAAATAACTTCTCTATTTCCCCAGGAATTTTAAAGCTGCTTACCGAGAATCAATTCAAGGGGGTGATCGGGAAGGAGAATCCTCACACTCACCTGAGGAGTTTTCTCATGATAGCCTCCACATTCAATTATAATGGCATGTCTGAAGATGCCAAGAGGCTTAGACTGTTCCCATTCTCACTGACGGGAATAGCAAAAGAGTGGTACGATAATATGCTTCCACGGAGAGGTATTACAACTTGGGCCGAGCTCGAGCGTCTGTTCCTCGAGCGATTCTACCCTCCATCTAGAACGATCAAGGCTAGGATTGAGATCTCTTCCTTCCGCCAGAAGCAAGGAGAGGACCTACGTCAAGCGTGAGAGAGATACTCAAACATGCTGATAGAGTGCCCGCAGCACGGGTACAATGAGAGAGATATTATGGCATTCTTCTATAGTGGTGCCAACAAGGCGGGGCAAGACCATTTAGACGCCTGTGCGGGCGGAGCATTCCTGAATCAAGGCATAGAGAGGTGTAGAGAGATCGTGGACAACATTGTCACGAATGTCGGGGCTTTGAATGGAGATCCAGATTTCCAAAGAGTTAATCAGGTTGAAGAGGGTGAAGGAACGAGAAGGCTATTGATGGCCATGATGGAGAAGATCAACAACCTCGAGTTGGGGAAGAATTTGGTTGGAGAGCATGCAGCAGAGAATGATAGAGTAGACCAGCCAAGTGGACAGCAAGAGGTAGCCAATTACATGGGAGGTCCGTATTACAATCAGAATGGCTACCAAGGTGGAAATCAGTATGTAAGGCCTTCTTATGGTCAGCCATTTGTACCTCCAGGCCCACAGCCGCCTCAAAATCAATGGAGGAACAATCAAGGCTATCAAGGAGGACAGCAGCCTCCTCAAAACACATGGAGAAAGAATGAGAATTTCTCATATGCTAACCCGAAGGCGGGTGTTACAGTTCCTGCAGGTGTTGACCCAAGTTCAAAACCTCCAGGTGGAGAAGGCGGTGCATCAACCGAGGAGATGTTGAGAGCGATCCTTCAGAAGATGGAGGAAGGAAGTAAGAGGTTGACATCCTTGGAGTACGATGTGAAAGAGTTGCATAAAAAGGGCGATCAACGTGATCAAGAGCTCCAGAAGATGAATGTTGAGTGGACTAGAACTCAACAAGAGAACAATCGAAGGTTCACTTCTATAGAGTTCCAGATGAGCCAGATTGCAAAGTCGTTGAATAGAGAGCCGGGAAAATATCCTTCGATGCCGGAGGGGAACCTGAAAGAGCATTGCAAGGCGATCCAGCTTAGAAGTGGAACCAACTATGAAGGTCCTCAGATGCCTGCAGATTCTGAGACGCCTCTAGCTGAGATGGGGGAAAGAGAACACAAGAAAGATGGAGGTGTTACTGTTGAGAAGGGGATTGAAAGTGAAGGGATTGAGAAGAAGGTTAAGGATGAGTCTCATGAAAGCAAAGAGCTTGAAGAGGAAGGCATTGAGAAGGGTGAGAGAGTTCCTAAGTGGAAAAAAAGCAAAGGAAAAGGATAAAGTGAAAGAAACAGAAAGAGATGAATGGGGGGTACCCAAATCTGTGATACCAGTCTCGTATCCACAGCGCTTCATGAAAAAGAAGCTTGATGAAAAATTTGCAAAATTTCTTGATGTTTTTAAACAACTTCACATTAACATTCCTTTTTATGATGCTTTGGAACAGATGCCGCATTATGCAAAGTTTCTGAAGGACTTGATAGCGAAAAGGCGGCGAGTGGATGAGCCGAAGTTGGTGTAGTTGAACCACGAGGTGAGTGCATTAGTGCACAAGGCGCTTCCTCCAAAGCTGAAGGATCCCGGGAGCTTCACCATTCTTTGTGATATTGGGAATGGGATCAAGAAGGGAGCGTTGTGCGACCTCGGGGCGAGCATCAATCTCATGCCCTTGTCGCTTTTCAAGAAGTTGGAAGGTGGAGAACTTCAACCCACAATGATGACGCTTCAACTTGCCGATCGGTCTATTACTAGACCTCAAGGAGTGGTTGAAGACGTTCTAGTGAGAGTTGGAGATCACATTTTTCCAGCCGACTTTGTAGTGCTAGAGATGGAGGAAGATGAGCACGTGCCCCTAATCTTGGAAAGACCGTTCTTAGCTACGGCTGGGATGGTGCTAGACGTGGCAAATGGGAAGATTACGTTGAAGGTTGATGATCAAGAAGTGAAGATCTCCCTATATGAAGCCATGAAGCACCCGAAGGAGGATGAGAGCTTGTATTGCATGGATGCAATTGATCCTCGTGTTGAAGACACACCTTCTATCCCTAATCCTTCTCATATTCATGATTTTGTTAGTCCTTCACCTGATTATTTAACCCATGAGCATTATGATCTTGATTATTTTGATAGGGATAAAGTGAGGAAGTTGAAGGATGAAGAGGTGAAGAAAGTGGACGTGGACCAGTTAGAAGGGAAAGGAGGAGTTAAGAAGAAAAAGTCCAAACTCAAGAAATTGTTTAGTAAGACTTCTCCAGATGAAGGTGAGAAGGAGTTGAGACCTATACCACTCGAGGTGGGGAAGGAAGCAAAGGAGCTCATGATGGAGGGGCATCAAGGAAAGGAATGTAACCACCACTCTTATGAGAGTGAGGGAGGTAAATTTGAGTATGATGTCCCATAAACTCCTTTGAGCTTGGTCTGGCATGAGGACCTTAAAAATAGCGCTGAATGGGAGGCAACCCATTTTTTTTTATTTGCTTTGAGTTTTTTTTAGTTATTAGGGAGTTATTTTGAGTCGTATGTTTAACCTCGTACTTGAGAGTTTTATTTTGTAGGCTTGTCTCTAAAGGAGCAAGGTATCATGGAGTTATTTAGATTGAAGGAACCAACTTGAGACAAGGGAGTGTGCAAAGCTATTGAGAGAAACGGAATTATTTGGTTGAGGTAACCCACAACCCCAAACTTAGACCTCTAGCAAGGTCGAAGTTTGGGAGGTGGAGTTTTTTTTATGTTTCTTGTTACATTGCACATGCATGCACGCCCTTATCTTTGAGTTGAGTTTGATTGATTATTGGTTTGTTGAGATACTCCTTGGGGTGATTTTGATTTGACTCGCTATTGCATATTTCATGCCTATCAACTATCTTATGCTTGTTAATTGCTATCTTTGAGTATGATTTGATGAGTAGAGTTGAGTTGTGAGGTTGAGTTAGGAATTTATTGTGTGAGTGTTTGAGTTAGAGTTGATATGAGAGAGAACCCGTATGCTTACAAATTTTCCTTTTAAGTATTTGTGTGATGATTGTGAGAATGCACTAGACTAGCATGGATGTGAAAGCCGAGAGACTTGAGCCTTATGAGATTTTGATGCATGAATTGATCTCTTCGTTTGTGAGTGAATCATCACCTTAGAGGATGCTAGAACTTGTGTGTGCTCTTGCTCCTTGATTGTGTCTAGTTTGATATGTCGAATAGGATCTTAGGTCATCTTTGATTTTATTGAGTCACTTAACCAAAATTTTCCCTACCAATGACATTGAATCCCTTGTTAGCCCCTTTGAGCCTAAAGCCTATTTTATTTGCTAGCACATATGAACACTATTCCAATTCCTAAGCCTTTTTGTCCCAATTTTAGTGGAGAATAGGAAAGTGTGAATGTGAAGGGAGTTAATTGAATTGAGAAAGGAAAAGGTTGTTTGTTGAGTGAATATGAGAAGAAAGAGTGATGAAGTTAGGAGATGTGGGAAAAAGAGAAAAAAATTGAGAATGAGCAAAAGAAAAAATGAGCTCATGTGTTTGTGCGAAAAAAAAAGTGAAGTGATTGAAAAAAAAGTGAAAAGAGTTAGAAAAAAAAATTTGAAGTGGTGAGAAAAGTGGAATTGAAAGAGTGTTGATTGAAAATGTTTGAAGTATTCTGTTCCTAATCTCGAAGTGCTAAAGTTTGATTTTCTATTCTCCATTCACGTGAGTCAACAGCCCCCGGTGGAACACTGTATAGTCTTCCCAAAGAAAATTTACTGCTCTTTCTGTTTACTCACTGGTATTTTTTTTCTATCCCAAACATACATCTTTGGAAATTCCACATAAGTCAGCTTCTTTGCATCCTCATCATCGGTTTTATTTTTATCCATCCACGCTAAGAATACTGATTTAGTTGACGATGGAATTTCGAGTACACATCTCGAAAAAAAACTCTCTGTTGATTAGGAAGATGGAAATTCAATCTCATAACCAGTGGATACCTATAATGTATATCGAACTGAAGAGTTCTCCAAACTGCTTCACACGGACATATGTACCTGCAGTTCACGAAATTTTCCACTCCGTCTTTTGATTTTGATTCACCTTTAGTGGCTCATTCCTTCTCCACAGTAGAAATAACCCTACCAGCTCCTTTATTGATATACTTGAACAAATACTTGATGAATTTATGCCTATTGCACCACTCAATATATATATGACCTTGATACCTTCGCAACAGTATTGGACTGTAAGGAACCACAAAATAATTATCCAAATGAACAATTCCTTTATCAACAGAGACCCTTGTATTTCTTCTTTTGTACAGTGGGAAACCTTCTTCATCAACAAATGTAAATTCATTATAACTCTTTGGGAAGTTCTTTGAGCAAATATTATTGACCATGCAAGGAGAATTTCTTTTTGCTAATCCACAGGGTTCGTGAATCATGTAGTCACTAACCAAATCGTACAAAAATGCATCATCATTTTTATTTGGTATTTCTGCAGATATGATACGGTCAACATCCTCCAGATTTGGAATTTCATTTTCATGGTCTAAAAACAAAAGAATATGAGCATGCGTTAGTCTCATTTTCTAAAATTCCACTGCATATAGCACTGCAGATTCAAATCATTTAAGTCAAGTTATATACTAAAATAATTCAACATAAAATGTCAATTTTTTTTTTTTTTTGTAAATGAATGACAAATATTATGGAACTAAAAATTTAAAAATATAATAAAATAAACTTACATGCATCAATTTTTCCGAATACTTGAAGTTCCTTAAAATCCTTCACAATACGATCAAGTTTCATCTTAAACACTTTGCAGAGAACATCTGGCCTATCAATAGATTTAAGACCTTTCTCGTTTAAGAATCTTGTACTCTCTAGCCATTTCGGATTGCAAGTAATTGTGATAAATAAATCTGGGTAAGAAAAATACTTGCAAATTGTCATGGCATCTTGAAAATTTTGAATCATATAACTAGGACTGCCTGTGAAGGATGCAGACATTATTCTTTTACCCGTAGAAAATGGATCTACATCACCTTTATCAACTGCAGTTTTCATATCATCCACTCTGCCAGACCTCAGTTTAACCTGATTGAGTTTTATAAAGGACAACCTTTCCGACACAATCATAGTATAGGAATCCACCAAAATTTGCTGGAAAAGTCTCCTAGACACGAATAGAGTATTGAGTTCATTATGACGCTCGTGTATTCTTAAGGAAAATAATTCTCGCATTGTGAGTCTGAATCTTTTTCTTGTTGTAAAACCAGCATCATTAGAAACCACATCAATCCTATAACCATCCTCAATATACGGGAACAATAAAGGATATTGGAGTGGAACATAGGATGGATGCAGTTTGTTTATTCTTATCAATTCACCACTAATCTCTTCCATCCGAACTCCTTCTTTTTAGAAAATTCACTCTCAAATGTGGGATAGCTCCAGATATAATGCTTTCCCTTGCACTGCGAAATTGCATTGCAAATGGATTGGAAGTATCCATCATCATTTTAAGTTCCTCAACAATACTATCATTCAACATTTTTTATCCTTTGATTGCCTCTTGTTCAAATAAAATAATTGAAGTGATTAAAATAATATTTAAAAATTATTATATTATATGATTTGTTCAACTAAATAATATAAAACATAAACTATATAGTAAGATATATATTGTATAATGGAAAATTCACATTAGTAAAATAAATCTAATTTAATAATTGTAAGGCTTTTAATGGACTAACCCCAGAACATCAATTCTATTCTGATCTTCATTTTCAGTGTCGTATATGTATAATTGTGAAAATTTAGGCTTATTACCAGACATTGGCAAAAAAACTTCCAATTTGATGATAATTAGCATCATGCAATCTATACGCATAAGAAGCACTTCTATTATTAATTGAATTGTCAACCTTTTCACCCATAGATGTAAAACTAAACATCATGTTGTAAGCTCTAATTTTTTTTTTTTTATGAAATGTTTGGTTCTTCCATCTTGGCCCCATAGAAGATTGGTCAATGTAGAAGGAGGAGGTTTCAACATTGGAAGTTGTATTTTTCCATTTGAACAACAAAATAAAAATTTTGGTGGATTCTCATTCAACTTTTTGTTACTTCTCTCCTCATACCACATATACGCATTGCAATGCACACGGACAAACATAGCATCTCCAAAATCAACATACCCTATAAATATAATAAAAACTAATAAAAATAAGATTTTTATTAATAAATTATACATTTTCTACCATATTCACCACTGATATTCCTTCGTTTTGACCTTTTCTCAGCAACAGTAATTCTCCTCTTTTTTACTAAAAGATCTTGACTAATTATTTAATTATATTTATATTTGGATAAATAAATTATTATACTTATAAATTAAAAAAAAAAGTTTGACATTAAAGATATTAATATAATAACATGGCCAGAAGAGCTTTCTCCATTTTGTTTTTTTTAAAGAAAGATTGAATATTTTCCTCATATTCAAAATGTAATTATTGTGCTAAAGAAGATATGACACTCATAGATATCCAATTTTCAGGCATTTGAGTATTATGTTGAACATCAGTAATTGGAGCATTTCCTCTATCTGAAAATAAATATTTTAACAAAAATTACTGTAAAACCACCACGTACTCATATGAATCAATATATCTTTCAACAAAGTTCTCTACCGTATTTCTCTTCCACCTAACTTCATTATATTGGATTCACTGTATTATAAAGTAAGACATTAAGAAAATATAATTTATTAAAAATTATTAGAACATAAATTTTTTATTCAACTATCTATATTAATTATAGCATCTGAGCACTAAAATGTTATCAAATAAAAAAATGTATCACTACAATAAAAGCAAGGAGAGTCTTTTTTTTAAAAGTGCTCACATTAAATATTTTTTCTAAACCATTATTTTATCAAAAAGAGAATATAATGTTTAATTAAAAATAAAAGCCTAAATTATGATACTTCATGCCTCTATTCTTACATGAGTCTTTTATATAGAGTCTTATTCAATATGAAGGTGATGTTCACCAAGAAGTAATATTATTTTTCTAAAGATATTAAAAAAAAAAAACTCATATAGTAAAATAATTGAGAATTGAACTTAATATTTGTGTTAATAGACTCATGTGACCTTAAGCATTAGAACAAAGCTTAAATATTTTATTTTATATGCATCATATCAAGAATCATAATAATAATAATAATAATAAATAATATTTTTATTATGGTTATGGAAGAGAAATACTTTTTGTTTATTATAGAAATAAATAAAATACAATAGATAATGTTTTACCATTATCTCTAGAGCCTGCAGTTTGGGCCCGGCCCACCCGACATATGGGCTGGGCTGGGCCCAAAAAATAGAGGCCAGAAAAAATCGGGCCGCTTTTGGCCCGGTTGATTTTTTTTTTATCTATTTTATTTTTTTAAAAGATTATAATTAGTGTTGTATTATTAAATGATATTAAGTGTTGTGATTACAAATATATGGACATACTTGACTTGATACTGTCATAATAAGGAATTTAGTGTTGTATATTTAGTTTTTAAATGATATTTAAATGATACTTAGTGTTGTATATTTAGTTTTTTTTTTTTTAAACATACTTGACTTGATAGTTGATGCCATAATAAGGAATTTTGTAAATGAAGCCCCTCAATTTTCAGTACCGAGGAATAAAAAAAAACTCTACCAAATATTATTTTGAGATTAGGAAAAAAAAAGTTGAAACGGGCCGGGCCAGCCCGCGGGCTAGGGTTGGGTTTGGCTGGAATTTTACAGGCCCGACGGGCAAACGGGTCAGGCCGGCCAGCAAATAGTAATTAGCCCGATTGGCCGGCCCGGCCCGGCCCGGCCGTTTTTCCAGCTTTAATTATCTCCCACTCGTAGCTCAAATGAGTAATTATATCAGAATTTAAATATACAACCAATTTTTTTTATTTATTTTTTTTGGAGGCAGATACAATGATGATCTAAGAGCCTGACTGGTGAATATTAAAAAACATGGAATGTTGTTTCCACTTTTTAGGTAGTAATTTTATTATAAGAAGTATTTAGATTATTTAATTGATATTAACAAAGCAAATATCAATTAATTGATTCTGGAGATTTACTTTTATAGATAGTTTGAATTATATAATATAGAAAAGTTTGACTTTTAATTAAAGTTAGAAACGAAAATTTCCAGAAGATCTTGAGAAAATATGGTAATATGATAACATAGTAAAAAAATTAATAATTTATGTCCATATTTTCTATATATCAAAATATTTACATGTAGATTTATGCCAAATATTAGGTGAACAATATTCACCGTAAAACTTGTTTGAAATATATCAATAAATTATATTAAAGTTATCAGTGAATTGCACTAAAAATATCAACTACTAATGAAATTAGTTATTTTCACTAAAGGTATTAAATGAAGTGGTATATATAAATTCCACTAAAAACATTAGTTATTTTAATATAATGTATTAATAAATTATTGTTCACAACAATAATTATCATGTGTATAACTTATATAATACTTTGCCTAAATTAATTTATTATAAGAGTATAAATTTATTTAAATGTTGATTTCAAAAGGGTATGAAAGAATTTTTTTTTCCTCATCATTATTTAAATAGATTCTGGGCTTCTAAACCGTGGAGGAAAGCTTACCTATAGAATCCATAAATATGACTAAATTATCATTTAAATTCTCCTAATATATTTAAGTTAAAATTTAAAGTTAATTAAATAAGTAAAGTTAATAATTAGTATAAATTTATATATTATTCTTAATATAATTATTTCAAATCTAATAATTATAAAATAGGTACTGGTTAGACCATTCCAAAACATATAAATTAAATCTAAAAATAAATAAATTCATCAATATTTAACTATTATTTTTTGAAATACTTTGATTATATGCAATTCAAATACATTTTTTTTTTAAGTATTATATGAAAACAAATTTTTCAATGTAAACAATCTCAACCGTTGAGTGAGTGCACCATACACCAAGTGCACAAGAGAGTTACTCTTGTTTTAATATATACTAGATGAGTACCCCGCATATTATGCGGGTTGTTCGTAAAATTAATTTAAAAATTTATATTTTATTAACACATCGCATTATTCAATATTATAATATTATATAATACAATCTATTTAAAAAATATGATTCAGTCGAAATAAAAAAAAAAAAAAACCATAGATAACCTTAATGTTTTCCTTGAAAATTTTCACCCGTCAATTTACAATACATAGAAAATAAACATAATATTGTCAAGATAGTAGAAGAGAGAAAGAAAGTAGAGTTTGTATGAAAAAAAATATATATCTTTAAAAATAAAGTAATCGTCAAATATTAGCAATTAGACATTTATGTGTGGACAAATAATCGAGGAACAACTAAAATATTGTGAAAAGAAAAGGACAAAGAAGGAATAAGAAAAAATATAGAGTTTAGAATAATAAAATTGCAAATAATTAAGAGTCTTTCAGAAAGATTTATATATATATTTAACTCAAGCTGTATATAATAGATATTTACATTTCACAACGATTCATAGTTAGCTTAATTGGTAAACATAATATAAAATACTCATGAGGTCCTTGGTTCAAACCCAACTAAAACCGTTTTTTTTTATTAGGCTTCTTCTTAAAAAAGGTCACAATGCCACATGAATGACATATAGGATAAAGTGATACTCACCGCGAATGTGTTAATGACACATAAACAATGAGCCCATTATTATTATAGTTGATTGTTTATACTTGCTTATGTATCATTAACACATTCCTGGTGGGTATATATTGTGCCTACCGTACATATGATCAATTCCGATATTTTATATACTTTATATTAGATACTCTATTCGTGGTGATTTATGTTATTTTTTTAACCATCAATTATCATATACATGTTATATTTAAGCTTGAAGGGTATATGTTTAATTGAGGTTGAAAATGTGTAGTATTTGTGTGAGTGTGCATCAATTTTTTTTTTAAGGAGAGAATAACGAAAAATTCCGTTTCTCTCTGTTCCGTACAGATTCGAACAACCCTACTATAAACTACATGACCCGTGAACTTATGATTATACTGGAATTATACTTTAAAACAAAATAAAGTTTAAAATTGTGTTTCATACATGAAAACGTCAAAGACTCCCTCATGAATTATAGTAGTCATGATTCGGTGACAATTATTTCTAGCGGTGGTACACAAGTTCAACTTTTCTGATGGAATTCAATAAATTTTAAATTTTGGTGAATTAAGTGCCAACTTTCATTTGTAATGAATTTATGGGCTAACGTCACCATCCCTACTTAAAATACAAGATGAACTATATATTTTTACTCAATAAACTCTCAAACTTCGACTTTCCATTTGTATGCCACATTTATTGAAACTACTCCACAACTTACAAGACTTATTAACAAATAAATTTCACAATTTAACTATGTGTGGTAACTTTGATCTCGTTGCACCCCACGTAAACACTAACATTCAGTATGTTGGTCGATGCATACATATATATGTCGGAAAAATCTTACATAACCAAGGACATTCATAGAGACAATCTGTGACAAAACTGTCTGGTATAAACAGACATAATGCTTTGAATTTTCTTGCACCCGACTCGCTCAGAAGCAAAACCCACAAAATGAAAATAAAGAATTGTCTACAAAGGTTTTAATAAAAAAGTTAATGGTGGAGATTGTCAATGACTTGCCTATAAAATTTACTAATTATGTAGGGGTCTTTATTTTGCAACTTACAAATAATTTGCCTACGAATTTTAGGTAATTATTATTTACAAGTCAATTTGCCTACAAATAATTTAGGGAGAAAATGTAATAAGTGGAGTAAATTGTTCATCAAATGTTATATCCTTGCATTTTCTAAGATTAGGCCGAGCCCCAGCCAATTTAACATTTTTACATAACATAATATCATGATTTGCTCCTGATCAAAAAATAAATAAAAAATTCATGATTTGCTAATATTTTCTTTAATTAACAATTAACGTATGAAATTGTAACAATCATTATAAGGAATCATCAAAATGCTCATGAGGAGTATGCAAGACATGATGCAGGTGGTCAGCTACATCAGCATGATGGAGGATTTTATCATTCTCTTGTCGCATAATTTGTCTACCGTTCAATTTTTGTCCAAAAAAATTAACCTATTATGTAAAAATTTGTCCAATTTTGTTTTCAAAATTATCGGAAAATTTGAAAACGGCGTTGTTTATGTCAAATTATTGGCATAAATTAAGTGTGTGAAAAGAGTACCCTGTTGCCTCTATTGCCATTTGGATTGAAACAAAGGGCATGGAGGGGAGTGTAAGCTGCACATTGTTAATTTGCTAGTGCTGCTGTTAACAAATTAATGTAAGTATGGAGTACTACTTCTACTCACTTTGCAATAAAATTTTCATTTAGAATTCTAATTAATAATTATTTATCTTTTTACCATTTGAAATTGGCTTTGATTAAAGAAAAGGTCACAGACAAGAATTTATAAGAGTCTCTGTTTTATGCATTTCTTGAGGATTTTATTAATTTCTAACAAATTAAAGCTTTGACCTTTTAAATTTTTGTATTTCATATAGATGTTAATGGTGTTAAAAATGTATAGTAATTCGCCTGTAGATAATGTAAGTATTGTTATAATTGCATGCCCTTATCATTTTAAATATTGTTTTTTCTTTGCAGGGAATCTGTTCCTAGCTTACCTGGTAGAAAACAAGACGGTAATTGGATTCTTATATGTCGAATACTTAATACTTAATCACGTGCAATTTTGGCCTGTTGACAGGCATTTTCGTATGGGTAGATTTATGTGACTATTCGGGCTATGCCCGATCAACAATAATAATAAACGAATACGAACGATGGGGGAAGAACTTTCGTTCTTCCCTCGAATGAGAGCTTTTTTGCATATATGAGAAATGAGAGAAAAAGTGTGTGTCATTTACAATGAGGGGGTGACCCCCTATTTATAGATGTAAACCCCCAAAGGCCCAAAAGTGGCCCTGAACTCGTCTTAATCCTTTATTTTAGGGATTTATTACAATATTAATCTAACAATCAACCGTAGACCTATAATACATTAAATGTCATTGTTTGATGTAGACCCTCGATCCTGTCGGGTCAGCGTATCTTTGAGAATCTGATCTCTTGTCAGGCGAGGATATTTCATGCTGTAACATGGCCCAATTGGGCAAATTTGGCTTCAAATTGCTACTTTTAGAAGTTGCGGTTCTTAATTGCCAACCTAAAGATCCAGTTCTCCTTTTGCTACCGTAACTTGCGGTCCCTAAAAAAAATCCTATTTGCAAATCACATCGATCTAAGTCTTAAAAGATATCGGACTTCGATTGCACATCTAACAAGTTGACGCAGCGAGAGCGTAATAAATCAAGAGATCGAATTGGGAAAATCCCAGGTTTTTTTTATAATATCAAACGTACGAATCATAATTCAAGAACAAGTATAAATACTAAGATGCTAGGGTTTTTTTAAGTGTAAAGCCCATAAAAGTCTAGAAATAATAAAGTCCAATGCGATAAGAAAGTAACTAAATAAATACGGAAATCTTCAATATGTGATCTGTTCTCCATCATTCCCTCCCTCGTCGGAGCGATTCGTCCTCGAGTCAGGGAGGATCTGTTCTCCAGCAAGGTAAGGAACCAAATGCTTGACGTTGAAGACGTCTGAAGTACGAAGACCAGGTGGCAGGCGGAGGCGGTAGGCGTTGGGATTGATCTTCTCGAGAATCTCGACCGGGCCAATCTTTCGGGATGCTAGCTTGTTGTACTCGTGGGTAGGAAAACGGTCCTTAGTAAGGACAGCCCAAACAAGGTCACCGACCTCAAACTCGACGTGTCTGCATTTTCCATCAGTGTAACGCTTGTAAGAAGCATTACTGGACTCCAAACGGGCACGAGTATCAGTGTGCACCCACGTCAGCTCGTCCCAATACGCGGTCGCACGGCCTTCCGATGGGGCAGTCGCAGGAAGAGGAAGCAGATCGGATGGACCACGGGGAACAAGGCCATAAACAACGAAGAAGGGACAAAAACCTGTGCTGCGATTGACAGCTGAATTATGAGCGAACTCGGCTTGGGAAAGCTTAGTGTCCCAAGACCTGGTGTTGTCGCCGACCAAACACCTAAGTAAATTCCCCAGGGAGCGGTTCACCACCTCGGTCTGGCCATCAGTCTGTGGATGATAGGCGCTACTAAAATGAAGCTCCGTATTAGCTTGCCTCCACAAGCAACGCCAGAAGTGGCTCAAGAACCGAGTGTCCCTGTCAGAAACAATAGAGAGGGGTAAACCATGAATACGATAAAACTCACGGAAATAGAGCTGGGCCACGTGTACTGCATCCGAAGTACGCTTGCAAGGAATAAAATGCACCATCTTGCTAAAGCGGTCAACGACGACGAAAATAGAATCAAAACCGCGTTGCGTGCGGGGAAGACCGAGGACAAAGTCCATACTAACACCCAACTAAGGGGCATCTGGAACGGGAAAGGGTCGATAGAGGCCAGCATTAGACGCGGTGCCCTTGGACACCTGACAAATGTGACAGCGTGCCACAAAACGATACACCTCACGGCGCAAGGATGGCCAAAAGTAGCGATGCTGGAGAAGTGCCAAGGTGCGGTCCCGACCGACATGCCCCACATTATGTAGCTCGGTGATAAGCTGAAGGCGAAGACTGCATGCCGGAACACAGAGGCGGGTACCCATAAAAAGAAAGCCATCAACCAGAACAAAGGACGTGTTGTCGCCCGCTGCGAGCTGAGAAAGGACGCGAGCAAAATACGGATCAGCTGCATAGAGAGTGGTGAAATCCCCCAACCAAGGAACAGAAACACGCATATCAACCAGGAGAGAATGCCGGCGGCTGAGAGCATCCGCCACCCGGTTTGCCGAGCCAGATTTGTGACGAATCACAAAATTGAACTGCTGAAGGTAAGCAGCCCAAGAAGCATGACGAGTGGATAAACTATCCTGTGAAGCCAGGTACTTCAAGGAGTCGTGATCGGTAAAAAGGACGAACTCACGCTGAAAAAGATAGTGACGCCAATGGCGCACCGCACGGACCACAGCGTAAAACTCCGCATCATAAGCACAATAACGAGAACGGGGGCCCATGAGCTTCTCGCTAAAGTATGCGACGGGGCGGTTATCTTGGCTAAGGACCGCTCCAATGCCGACCTTCGAAGCATCACAATGTAGCTCAAAAGGGATGGCGAAGTCTGGGAGGATCAGAATATGTGTCGAAACAAGCTTCTGTTTGCTGAGATCAAAGGCAGAAGCGGCAGCAGAGGACCACGCAAATGATTTCCCCTTCATACAATCAGTAATAGGAGCCATAATAGAGCTAAAATGAGAAATAAAGCGTCTATAAAAAGATTCTAACCCGTGAAAACTGCGTACAGCCGTGACAGAGGTGGGGGTAGGCCAGTCACGGATCACCTCAATCTTTGACTCATCAACACTAACACCGGCTCCGGAGATACGAAAGCCCAAAAATACGACCGAGTCGGAGAAGAAAACACACTTCTGAGGTGCCCCATAGAATTTTTCAGCACGAAGGATGAAGAGGACGGCACGCAGATGATCCAAATGGTCCGATGTCGATTTACTGTAAACCAGAATATCGTCAAAGTAAACAACGACGCAAGAGCCAATAAGAGGACGGAGGGCCTGGATCATGACACGCATAAAGGTGCTGGGAGCATTTGAAAGGCCGAAAGGTATGACCAGCCACTTAAATAAACCCTCACGAGTGTTAAAAGCCGTCTTCCACTCATCTCCGGGACGGATTCGAATCTGATGGTACCCACTACGAAGATCCAATTTAGAAAAAACGGAAGAGCCACTAAGCTGATCAAGGAGGTCATCAAGGCGGGGAATAGGGAATCTGTAGCGTATCGTGATCTTGTTGATAGCCCGACTATCAATGCACATACGCCACGAGCCGTCCTTCTTAGGGGTCAGAAGGGCCAAAACTGCACAAGGACTCAAACTCTCTCGAACCATCCCACGAGAAAGGAGCTCCTCAACCTGACGGCGAAGCTCCGTGTGTTCGGAAGGGCTCATCCGATAGTGAGGCCGATTCGGTAAAGAGGCACCCGGAACCAGGTCAATCTGGTGCCGAATATCTCGTAAAGGAGGCAGCTCGGCTGGGAGCTCAGAAGGAAAATTCGGATATCCCCCTAATGTCGGGAAGTGATCTTCATCGAACATGCAGTCAGCGAACTGGACCGTTAATTGATCCCCGAACAAAGGTTCTAGGTATTTCACGATGGATGGAGAGTAAAATCCAACGTAAATACCTAGCTTACTTTGTGGGCCCATAGAGGTACGCTTCGATAATGTTATCAGAACATACATCACACATCCAAATATACGCAGATGGGAAATGTTTGGTTCTTTCCCATGCACTAGCTGTAGGGGGGAATGATCATTATATGCAGTTGGATGGATTTTTATCAGATGTGATGCATGTAGGACTGCATGCCCCCAGCATGAAGTGAGTAATTTAGAGTTCATAAGTAATGGTCTAGCGATAAGTTTGATACGTTTTATTAGCGCTTCAGCAAGACCATTTTGGGTGTGGACGTAAGGGACCGAATGCTCCACTTTGATTCCCAGAGCCATACAATAATCAGTAAAGGCTTTTGAAGTAAACTCAGTAGCATTATTCATACGAATAGATTTTATTGGATAATCTGCGAACTGAGCTCGAAGCTCAATAGTTTTTGCAAAAAGCTTCGCAAAAGTTTGATTGCGGGTAGACAACAAACAGGCATATGTCCACCTAATGGAGGCATCAAGTAGGACCATGAAATACCGGAATGGTCCTGATGCTGGGTGAATCGGTCCACAAATGTGTCCCTGATTCCGTTCAAGGAAAACCGGAGACTCAAGTCCAACCTTGGTGTGCGACGAACGCACTATTAATTTACCCTTAGAACATGCATCACAGATAAATTCATCGACAGGAATGAATTCTATTATTCGAAATATTATGACCAATGGAATTAGATAGAATCCTACAAATCATTGTTTGTCCTGGATGACCTAACCGCTGATGCCATAATTTAAAAGAGTTCGGGTCGTGAAATTTAATACTCATAGCTAGATGGAGATTAGACGGCCGGATATAGAAATAGTACAGTCCGGAAGAGAAGGAAGGATATTTTTCAATAACTTGTTTACGACTACCTCGAGTAATAGTCATCAAAAGGTATTCATTATTATTCTCAGTTTCAGTTTCAATGTGATAGCCATTAGATCTTATGTCTTTAGAACTGAGAATGGTACGCTTCGATTGTGGAAATAATAAAGTATTGTCAATTATGAGTTCGGTACCCATAGGGAGGATGATGGAGGCTCTTCCGGAGCCCACTATCATAATGTTATCATTGGCTATCGTAGTTACACTCTTCTTTCTTTCTACCAAATTATGGAAATACTTCCTATCTCTTAAGATTGTGTGTGTGGTGGCTCTATCTACCAAACATAAATCACAATTTGTATCCATCATGCCAGAGGAAAATGACCCAAACCTAATAGCTGATATGTTTACAAACCAAGTATAAGAATAGCAATATCCAAATAAATCTAACGGATACCATATATTAAAGTAAATATGTCAATGCTAAATCATAAATGTCATACCAAAGATGAAAATAAATTATCCGAAAGCGGGATCCCAATAAAAAGGCCTTAACCAAAAAGTAAAGTACTAAAATGATCAAATATTCCAATCACTCATTATCTCCATAGTCTTTGAGCTCTATGCCCAAGAGATCGTTGTTGTCATGGTTAAATTCTGCTTCAGGCAGTCTGGCATGGTGAGATTCGACTTTAGGGGCCTTCCCCTTGTCATCCTTCTGTTGCTTTTGATAAGCCTCAACCAAGTGCTTGGGAGTACGACACGTGCGAGACCAATGACCTTTGTATCCACATATATAGTAGGACTGCTCAACCTTGTCTTGAGAGCCAGATTTTTGTGGAGCAGAATTCATGTTGGGTACACACTTTCCACGATTCTGAGCTTGATTGTCGTTCAAAGTTCCTGGACCACCAGATTTACTACGACCTTGGCCTTCACCACGAGTTCATTTACTTCCTATCCCCATTATACGCTTGCGACCACTTGTACTTCCCTAAACTATAACATGTGCTTCGGGCACTGCTTGTGAGCCAACCGGTCTCGAATTATGATTCTTCATAAGGAGTTGGTTGTGTTTTTCTGCTACTAGAAGTGCATGTTGATAGGCGAGCAGAAACACCATCTGAGCGAACAGAATTACATAAAGTAATTACACTCAATACAAGTTTAAGTGAACTAAACCAGACTAAGCTGGAATAGTTGGGCGAGCTATTCCAGCTCGGCAAGCTACAATCCTCATGCGAACACCTTTAACACAAGGACCATACGAACCCAAGGGATACCCTGGTGAGCAGTTCCAGCCAGTTGGCGAACAGATCTAATCAGAGTATCATGATATCAAGCTAGCAAGAATGACTAACAAAATCAAGCTAATGACTCCTCAAGGACAAGTCCAAAAGGACGAACAACACTCAAATACGAGCAAATCCAGCACTAGAGGATAAGCATTAGTTTAGATAAGGTCAAATTGTCAACTCTCCAAGTGTCACACATGCACACTTGGGAAACCAAAGGTTTTGTACACCTCCTGCTAGGAAAACTTGTATAAATACTTCAATTTTCATTTAATAAAGCAAGCACAAATTAATATACACGTCTAAACTTCGATTATACACCTAAAGCACCTCAATTCTCAAACATACGAATTAAATACGAAATCGACTCACGTATTTATTTCTAATAAATCCAATTTTCATATTCACTAATTACGTTAGTGATCAATCACACGTAATTGTTTGGTGATCTAATTAGTAAATAAAAACAGCCACTAATCCTTGCAATTAGAAAAGATCATCAACAAATTGGGGCTAGAAGAAGGGTCCAGAACCTTCGATTAAGGATAATCAAACAAAAACTTCAAGCTTAAAACTTGAAGGTTTGAAGGATTATACGAAAGTGTTCTTAGTGTTCTTGGTGTTCTTCGTTTGAAAATTTGAACATTTAAAGACTTACACCAATACCTTGACTAAGGATGTCTCAATCTCACGAGACTCAGCATTCCCAACATGTGATAAGAGATTCACATGCCAGAGCGTCCCAAGCTGGTCGGCGAGCAGAAGTAGCTTGACATGAGCAAGAAAACCATCCAACAACCATAAATTAATTGATGCTACCTGAGCTTAAGCATTTGCCCGCAACCCTGATGATTTAGCTCGTACGATCGCAATGCTTCAGGCCCTACAAAAGCAACAAGTACAACCTGGCCCATTACATATCCGAGCAAGACACAACCCAACAAGAGCTCGTGAACATGAGATGACCAGGGATGAACATCAAAATGAGGCTGACAGTGCCCAAGTTCGTAAGATGAAGGGCAAAGAGAAACAGCTCGATGGGCCAGCCAGCCATGGAGAATCGACCCCAGGCCAAGCAATGGGGGTTAGCCAAGGGACCACACGCCAAAGTGCACTTAACAGATTAGGTCGCTCTGGCAGGGGAATGGGTGAAGTTCCCCGCCGAGCTGAAATAGCTAGCCCAACCAAGGCGCCAGCTCGCCAGTTAGTCCACGAGAGACTGACTAGATCAACCTTTGGTCGCCTGGGCCCAGATGGGGCACCCAATCCCAGGAAAACAGTCCATGAGGTTCCCCTACCAAGTGAGGGACTGCGACGAACTGATGGTCATGCACCACTATTTGTCGAACAACCTCCAAGTCAGGATGGATCATTGGAAGAACTGGTATCCATGAGAAAGACAATTGAAAGCATGCAGGGTCAGTTAGACCTGCAGAGAGGTTATGGGAACACATCCCTTATGTCCTCTCCATTGTCTCCGGTGATTTTAAAAGCTCAAATACAGAAGAAGATTCAGTTCCCTGCAAGTATACAATATGAAGGCATGGCCGATCCCCTGGCACATCTGATGAAGTATTCAGACTACATGATATCAAGAGGGGCAAGTGATGCTACCTAATGTCGTAACTTTCCATTAACCCTGGGGGATCGTGTTCATAAATGGTTCTCGGCTCTGCCGCCGGCTTCCATTCATTCGTTTGCCCAGTTGGGCAAAGAGTTTAGTTCCAATTTATCCATGGCTGGGTCTTATCTATCCCAAAGATATCGGTTATCTGATTTGAAATAAGCAGATAAGGAATCAGACCGATCGTATTTGGAAAGGTTTGACAAGGTCATGTTGGAAGGAGAATATGTTAGCGAAGACACCAAAATTGTGGTTGTCCTAGCTGGATTAAAGAAGGGCACTAATCTTTGAAAGGATGTACATCTCAAATGCCCAAAGACTTATGCTGAATTCCGTGATCGGGCAGAAGTCTTCGTCTCAATGCACGAAGCCTTACAGAAAGATATGAGGGACAAAGATGATCAGAAAGAGAATGTAAAAAAGACTGGTGGTGGAGGTTATCGAGCCCCTAAGAACATGAAAGCATTCAATGAAGGTGCAGAACTAAAGGATAAGCTGAATCAAGTACTCACCATATCAATCGATGCGATGTACAACAATGTCCGGGAAAAGGAGTTACTTACCCCTCCGAGGAAGATTCGACAAGACGCTAGCAAGTTAAACCAAAACAAGTATTGTGCCTACCATCAGAGCGTAGGGCACTTTACGAGTGAATATCGAGACTTGCTAAAGCAGTTATGGCGATTTTACGAAGAGGGTAAGTTATCCGAGTTTGTGAAGAGGCAACCCAGAAAGACAGGTAGAGAAGATGAGTCCGAGGATGATGATGTTGAACAAGCCCTCTGAAGAAATCATGCTGGAAGACTAGCTCCGGCACCAGCAGGAGGACCGGTTCCCGAAATTTAGATGATGGAGCTAGCTGGACCTGTTGGTGGGTGTTCTGATGGGCGACCTCCAATGTCAAATCGTAAGAGGAAGGCTGAGCTACGTGTAGTAGCTCATGTACAAGAAATGGGGATCAACCCGTTAATTCTTTATACAACAGAGTTGACCTTCACAGAAAGAGACTTAGATGGAATCGTAACTTTCCATAATGATTCCCTCGTAATCTACACCAAGATAATGGGGACGAAGGTACACCGTTTACTGGTGGACACCGGAGCCTATACAAACATAATCTTCAAAAAAACGCTTGATCAAATGGGAGATTATGCCAGCTGCATTGTAGATTCTAATCACCAAATTTTAGGCTTCGAAAATGCTGTAACAGTCCCGTTAGGAATAATTAGGTTGTCAGTACAACTTGTATCGACCAAGGATTTCGAAAAGAATATAACTAGAATAGTGGATTTCCTGGTCGTAGATCAAGAGTCCACCTATAATGGGTTCCTAGGTCGACCTTTTCTAAATGAATTCAAAGCTGTTGTTTCAACCTATTATTATTGTATCAAGTTCCCAACGGCAAGTGGAGCTGGAACGTTGAAGGGAGACCAAAGAAAAGCTCGAGAGTGTCTCCTTCAACTGCGTCCAAATGACAAGCAAATTGCGATGATGGAGGCATCGACCAGTCATCTTGACAATGAGCCTTCTGTTCTTAAGGACATTCTAGGACCTCATGACGATCAGATAGAAATAGACGAACAGATCTTGCCAACGGGCGACCAATAATAGCTCATGGGCGAGCAACCTTGCTCGATAACAGAATTATCACCAACATCGATGGCCATTGATGAACTACCCATGAAAATTAACCTAGAAGACCCAACCCTGGCGACCAACACTGTTCCCAGCACAAAAGACGATTTTGATCCCCGTCTAGGTGTTGAACCCATGGACATCAAGGACGAGCTAAACCCTAAAGTGCCAATTATTGATCCGCGGTGGAAGGGACAAAAACGGCGAACAACTCCAGTCGAAGAATTGGAGGCTATCAAAGTTATGTTGGAGTTATACGTAAAAGTATGCTTTTACTTTGTATAACTCATGTATTAAACACTTGTTTATGAGAATAAATCTTTTATCGCATTTGCTTTAGATATAATTGAATGTTGAATATTTATTGCAACCAGTTCATTATAAGTAGTATTTGTTACATTGTAGTTAATGTGGTGATACCAGATCACGGAAGATCACATTAACGGTTTCCTTGTAACTAAACGTACAAATTCACGACCTAGGTGAAATTAAACAAACCACCGTGAAAGATCAATGTGTACATCTCAGATTGACTTGTCTTGACCAAGAGATTACACTAGCACATTTAGTATGTGTTGAAGAGGACCTACAGCGATGATACATTCTTCTGTTCTGAAATGTGAAGAATTAGACCTCAGTGTTTATTGATTTCTTAATCTTCGTCACTTAAATAGGACGGTGTGTGCTTAATGGTTACTGCTTTGATTCATGTTGGGTGAGAATCATCGTGACTTCGAACCTTGTGCTTTGGGCAATAATATTAATCATACGACGGTTGCTAAGATTTAATACTGAGAAATGCGTGCGAGTACGGCTCGTGTGATTTGTCCCCTTGGTGGGCTCAGAAGTTTTATCGTACCAAATTTTGCAAGTGAAGAATTAGTTTCTTCGACACGGATAATAATGTTGAGTTTTCTTTACTCCAAGGTGAAATATGTTAATTAATTAATGGACTTGATAATCTTAAACGCGGGAAATAATAACCGGGAGCTCATATTATCGTAATATGGATTAAGATGAATAGTGCAATATTAATTTATTAATGGTACTAATTAATATTAATGGACTGAATTATATTGAGGCTCAATATTGAAATTCAGAAGCCCATTGGAGGTCCAGTTTTAATTCTCCTAAAGGCCCCTCAAATAGCCCAATAATAATAAGGTGATTAAAATAAAAGAAAATATAATTGCTGATTTTTCATTCATATTTTCGAAAATTAGATATTTAGGAGAGAAAAGAGTTTGTTGATTTTCTTGGAAAAATATTATGGAAGATAAGTATTCTTGGAATACAAGATTATCTCATATATTCAAGAAGATCCAAATCTTGTGTTTTGATCCTAATTTTTTCGAAAATAAGCCTATAATAAGGAGGTGAGATTTTTATGGAATATTTTATTATGGAGAAATGAATATATGCGATATATTCAAGATTTCTTAGAGGCTAAGAAAATATTTTCTTCACCTCTAAAATATGTGAAAAATTCGGCCAACCCACACTTATAAATAGGGGATGATTATTTCATCCCCAAGTACATAATTCCATGTGTTGGAAAAATCAAGAGCAAAAATATTTTTCTTTTTCCTTAGTTATTTAATTGCTTGAACGCACTTCCCACCGGTGATCAAGCGAGGCGAAAGGGAAATACTTGAGAATATCTTTTGGTTGGTAGCACGTCCCGTGATAATCAAAGGCCATATCTACGAGAGGTACGTAATCACATAAATTCCTTGTTATTCCGCCATAGGTTTTATGTGAATTAATTCAAAGTGCATGATGATAAAATTGTTGTTGGAATTATTATTTGAATTAATTAAGATTAATTCATGCTAGTAATAATTTTATTTAAATTCGTATGTAAATTTCATCCCGAATAGTTTCCGGACACCCCTATTTTCCCAACAACTGGTATCAGAGACACAGTTTTCGGGCTCTGATCTTTAAATTGGAATTTAAATTGTTTAACATAAAAATTAAAATTGGATAGTATAATTGCTAGATCTTTTTTGCAGGTATCCAATTGTCATGGTTTTTTAATGTTTATTTTATTCATGCGTGTGAATTATTTATTTTTAATTCGATTCGTTCAAATTTATTTTTCTCGTGAGAAAATCCACGAGTAGATTAGTTGGTTTTATTTTGATTTGATCATTGTAATAGACTAGTCTAGATCTAGTTTTTATTTATTTTTTAAATAAATTGTAACAGGATCGAGACGAAGATGGAAACGAATAATTAAAGACGATATACCCGGATGATGCATGCATGCGTGGCACGTATATGGACGTGGGATTATGCACGGGGTGGGAAACGAGGACGAACAGTGAAACCCAAAGCACGGTGTGCGCGAGACGCACGACACCGAGCACGACGGGTGCCGGGCACGGCGCGCGGTGCACGCGCGGGTGCTGCCCCTCGGCGCTTGGCCTCGGCTGCCATGGCGCAAGAGGCGCGCGGCCCACCTCCGTGGGCCGACACGTGCCGAATCTCGGGCCCTGAAATTTTTTCCGTTCTTTTTTTGTGTGATTTCAAACGTCGTTCCGAACCCCAAAAGAAGTTGTTTTTGATGAAGTGTTGTTGTTCGAGTGGGAGCGTGTCGAGATGAGCGAAGAAAAGCAACAAGGATAATTTCTCGCATCAAGACGTGAAGAAAATTAAACCGTGATAATTAGATTTGAGTGCTCCAACGTGTTTTAATTTTTTTTATGAATGTTTTATTTCGTGCACTTATTATTATTTGTTAATATGTGTTTGCATGATATTAATTATCCAAGAAAAATCTTACTTTCGAAAATTACTAAGTATGTTTCTTTAATCGCAATTTTATTCCGGATAATAAAATTGGATTATTTTGACCTCCATAATTTATTTATTTGTGAAGTCTTTTTGGAATACATTTTCCCCTCGGATCGGCCAAAAGGACGAATTTCACATGAATAAATTCCGAAAGGATGATTGTGGTTTATTACTAGTGGCGGTATTGACCCTCACCACGAGTGGCTTGCTCAAAGCGAAATAATAATCCTGTATTAAATTATGGTTATTACTTAGGCATAAGAAATTGATATTAACTTACTCGCCTCGGAGTCCCTGTCAATTTTTATGTGGTCAAAGTGGGAGCCAACTATTAATTTTGAATTAAGGATTTGTAGCTTTCAAGTTTGTGATCCGCTTGAATGTTTTTAAATGTATAGACCATCCCTCGTGGCGCATTTAAATTATTTCGAGATGTTGGCTGATGCATGATTATATTGTTTTAAGGTTTCAATATAATTGATGTGATCGAATTATGTGATAATTTCGTATTTTTCTAGATATTGATATGAATGTATGTTTTATTCTCAGTTCATCATGTCGCAACCTTTTAATCCACTGTTTAATATACTTAAAGATAATAAACTTGTCGGTGAGAATTACAATAAATGGAATCGTAACATGAAAATGGTCCTACCCGCGCAAGAATACTATTAGATATTTAATGTTGACGTACCCAAGAAACCTAATGATAAGTCAAGTAATGGGGAAAAGACGGTATTCGATGATTGGAAGCACTCCAATGAGCACATGAAGCGCATCATCTTGACATTTATGTCTGAAGATTTGAAACGCATTCATGAAGGCATTGAAGCCGCTGTTGAAATCATGGATAGACTTGAAGAAATGTTTCACCATCAGAGCCCCATGACAAATCTGTTCACCATTCGTGAGAAGCTCACGAAGGAAATGGTGAAGGGAACACCCGTAAGGGATCATGTTCTCAAATTTAGGTGTGAGTTTGATAAGCTTGAGCTTCTTGGTGCCGGACAAAGTGAAGAAAGTCAAATTGATTCCATACTCCTAAAGCTATCGAGCAGTTTTGATGGGTTCTTTTGGGAATACGTGTTATCGGAACACAAATTCACTTTGGATACCCTGCTCAAAACTTTGGTATCGGTAGAGTCGCACTTAGGGAGTAAGGATGAGGTTTTGGTGATCAAAAGCCTTCTCTCGAAATCTAGCCTAAAGGAAGGTAAGATTGAGAGAAAGGAAATTGATCAGAACCAAACTAACCGACTCACTCTTGATGGCAAAGAAAGAGCAATCAAACCGTACGGTGTGAAGATATCCGGTAAGAGTAAGTGCTTCAATTGCGGTGAGAAAGGACATTGGAGGTCTTCCTGTTCTATGCCTAAGAAGGCGGTAAAGAAAGGTAAGTCTTATGCTTTATTCGTTGAAACTTATATTGCAGCGTATGCTACCCACGTTTGGGTAGTGGATACCGGGGCAACTGATCATATTTGTTTCACTCTTCAGGGGTTCCAGCTAACCCGACGACTTAGCAAGAATGAGATCCTCATCACTTTGGGCGATGCTACGAGAGTGGCAGCCAAAGCAGTGGGAGTCGTGCACCTGTCTTTTGAAGATAGAGTTTTAATTTTAAGAGATGTTTTATACGTTCCGAACTTTAGAAAGAATTTAATTTCGGTTTCTAAGTTGTTTTTTTATGGATATTCAATTACTTTTAATAAAGTTGTTATTGTTTCTTTTAAGAATGATATTATCTGTCATGGAACGTTGGTAAACAATCTCTATATGATTAAGTGTGCACACCACTCAAATAATGAATCTAATAACACGTCGATCATTTCGAGTAATAAAAGAAAGCGTTCTTCGGACATGAACAAAACACTTCTATGGTATCTTAGACTAGGTCATATTAATCTAAAGCGGATAGAAATATTGGTGAAAGATGGATCCTTGGAATCATTCCAAGTCGAACCGTTTCCAACTTGTGAATCTTGTTTAGAGGGTAAAATGACCAAGAGGGCATTTGGAGCCAAGGGGAATAGAGCCACAGAAGTGTTAGAACTCGTTCATACCGAGGTGTGTGGTCCAATGACGATCAAAGCGAGAATGGGGTATGAGTATTTTTTCACCTTCATTGATGATTACTCGAGATATAGGTACATTTACCTTATGAGGCATAAGTCTGGAACTTTTGACAAGTTCAAGGAGTTTAAGGCCGAAGCCGAGAAACATAGGGAAAAGAAGTCTATAGTCCCAAGGATCAAAAGACCGTGATTATTACATACTTTAAATTCTTGGAGGAAGACTATATGAACAATCGGAAGCCTAAAAGTGAAATTACCTTAGAAGAATTGATAGGGCAAACCTCGATACCAAGTATACAAGATGATATACCACACGTCACACCTTCACAATCGGAACCCCGTCGCAGTGGGAGGATTGCTAGGTAACCCGAGATATTCATGGGAATAGGAGAATCTTCGGATTTGATTCCCGGTGATGAATCAAACCCATGGACATACGACGAGACAATCCAAGACAAAGATGCAGAGTCATGGCAAACGGCAATGTAAGCCGAGATGGGTTCGATGGATCATAATCAAGTGTGGGTGTTGGTCGAACCACCCAATGGGGTAGAACCCATTGGATGCAAGTGGGTATACAAGAGGAAAAGAGGACTGGATGGAAGGGTTGAGACCTTCAAAGCAAGGCTAGTGGCCAAAGGGTATACTAAAAAAGAAGGAATCGATTATGAGGAGACCTTTTCGCCTGTAGCTATGCTTAAGTCCATCCGTATTCTCTTGTCGATCGCTGCGCACCTAGATTACGAGATCTGGCAAATGGATGTCAAGACAACTTTCCTTAATGGAAGTCTTGACGGGTTAGATATCTATATGCAACAACCCAAAGGTTTCATTGAAAAAGGCCAAGAACACCTCGTATGCAAGCCTAAGAGATCCATTTATGGACTTAAGCAAGCATTGCATACTTGGAACTAGTGTTTTGATCAAGTAATTAAGTCTTATGGGTTTGATCAAAACGAGTTCGAAAGTTATATGTATAAAAAGTGTGACGGAACTGCAGTGGTATTCTTAGTATTATACGTAGACGATATTATGCTCATTGGAAACAATGTAAAGGTATTGTCAGACTTAAAGGTATGGCTGTCAAAACAATTTGATATGAAGGACTTAGGGGAAGCCGGTCACATCCTTGGGATCAAGATCACTCGCGATCGCAAGAAGATGATGTTGGGCTTATCGCAAGCTTCATACATTGACACTGTTTTGAGGCGTTTCAGCATGCAAGATTCCAAGAAAGGTTTTGTACCTTTTAGGCATGGAATCCATCTTTCAAAGAAATGAGCCCTAAGACGCAAGCGGGGATAGATAACATGAAAGGTGTTCCGTACGCTTCGGCCATAGGAAGCCTTATGTATGCAATACTGTGTACGAGACCGGATATCTGCTTTGCCGTGGGCATGGTGGCAAGATATCAAAGTAATCCCGGGACAGACCATTAGACTGCCGTAAAGTGCATCTTGAGATATTTGAAAAGAACTCATGATAGGATGCTGATTTACCAGTCAGATAGTCTAATCCCCGTGGGATACATGGACTCGGATTTCCAATCAGACCTAGACTCCAGAAAGTCTACCTCGGGTAGTGTGTTTTGCATGGGAGGAGGAGCCATTTCATGGAGAAGCGTTAAGCAGAAATGCATAGCCAATTCAACCACGGAAGCCGAATATGTAGCTACTTGTGAAGCAGCGAAAGAGGCAATATGGTTCAAAAACTTCTTAGTGGACTTGGACGTTGTTCCGAATTTACCCGACATGATCACTGTCTATTATGACAATACCGGAGCAGTTGCAAATTCAAAGGAACCGAGAGCTCACAAGGTCAGCAAATACATAGAAATAAAATACCATCTTATACAAGAAATTGGTAAGAGAGGAGATATAGAGGTGGCAAAGATAGCATCGGGAGACAACCTAGTGGATCCATTCACAAAGGGTCTGCCTCAGAGTACATTCGAGAGACATGTGGATGGAATGGGAGTCAAGACTATTGCCAATCTGCTTTAAGTATAAGTGAGAGGAATTATTAGGTTAGTGTAGGTTGACATGAGATGTCACGTAGAGTTACTACACTAGACATGCATGATGTATACTAAAAAACATACTTTAAGTATAAGTGGGAGATTGTTGGAGTTATACATGAAAGTATGATTTTACTTTGTATAACTCATGTATTAAACACTCGTTTATGAGTGTTGAATGTTGAATATTTATTGCAACCAATTCATTATAAGTAGTATGTGTTACATTGTAGTTAATGTGGTGATACCAGATCACGGAAGATCACATTAACGGTTTCCTTGTAACTAAACGTACAAATTCATAACCTAGGTGGAATTGAACAAACCACTGTGAAAGGTCGATGTGTACATCTCAGATTGACTTGTCTTGACCAAGAGATTGCACTAGCACATTTAATATGTGTTGAAGAGGACCTACAACGAGAATAAATTCTTCTGTTTTGAAATCTGAAGAATTAGACCCCAGTGGTTATTGATTTCTTAATCTCTGTTACTTAAATAGGACCGTGTGTGCTTAATGGTTACTGTTTTGATTCATATTGGGTGAGAATCATCGTGACTTCGAACCTTGTGCTTTGGGCAGTAATATTAATCATACGAAGGTTGCTAATATTTAATATGGAGAAACGCGTGCGAGTACGACTCGTGTGATTTGTCCCCTAGGTGGGCTCAGAAGTTTTATCGTACTAAATCTTGAAAGTGAAGAATTAATTTCTTCGGTACGGATAATAATGTTAAGCTGTCTTTACTCCAAGGTGAAAGATGTTAATTAATTTATAACTATTCAGAAGCTTAATTAATTAATGGACTTGATAATCTTAAACGCGGGAAATAATAACCTAGAGCCCATATTATCGTAATATGGATTAAGATGGATAGTGCAATATTAATTTATTAGTGGTACTAATTAATATTAATGGGCTGAATTATATTGGGGCTCAATATTGAAATTCAGAAGCCCATTGAAGGTCCAATCTTAATTCTCCTAAATTTCCCTCAAGTAGCCCAATAATAATAAGGTTATTAAAATAAAAGAAAAATATAATTGCTGATTTTTCATTCATATTTTCGAAAATTAGATATTTACGAGAGAAAAGAGTTTGTTGGTTTTCTTGGAAAGATATTATGGAAGATAAGTATTCTTGGAATACAAGATTATCTAATATATTCAAGAAGATCCAAATCTTGTGTTTTGATCCTAATTTTTTTCTAAAATAAGCCTATAATAAGGAGGGTGAGATTTTTGTGGAATATTTTACTATGGAGAAAAGAATATATGGGATATATTCAAGATTTCTTAGAGGCTAAGAAAAGATTTTCTCCACCTCTAAAATATTTGAAAAATTCGGCCAACCCACACTTATAAATAGGGGATGATTATTTTATCCCCAAGTACATAATTCCATGTGTTGGAAAAATCAAGAGCAAAAATATTTTTCTTTTTCCTTATTATTTAATTGCTTGAAAACACTTCCCACCGGTGATCAAGCGAGGCGAAAGGGAAATACTTGAGAATGTCTTTTGGTTGGTAGCACGTCCCGTGATAATCAAAGGCCATATCTACGAGAGGTACGTAATCACTTAAATTCCTTGTTATTCCGCCATAGGTTTTATGTGAAATAATTCAACATGCATGATGATAAAATTGTTGTTGGAATTATTATTTAAATTAATTAGGATTAATTCATGCTTGTAATAATTGTATTTAAATTTCATCCCGAATAGTTTTCGGGCACCCCTATTTTCCTAACAAGTTAACCCTAACCATGACGATCTCGAACTTTACATTGGGTTCGAGCTCCCTGAGCCCTACAGAACTTAAATGGCAGAATTTCTCAAAGTTAATCTTGATGTTTTTGCCTGGTCACATGCAGATATGGTGGAAATTGACCCGAAGGATGCTTATCATAGGCTAATTATTAATCCGGCTCGAAGACCGATCCATCAGAAATGATAAAAATACGGACCGAATAAATATCAAGCTCTCAATAGAGAGATTAAGAAATTGCTGGACAATGACTTAATCAGACAAGCATTGTGTCCCCAATGGATTGCAAATCCTGTACTAGTGCGGAAGCCGAATGGAACCTGGAGGCTATGCATAGATTTTACAGATCTGAATGCAGTATGCCCGAAAGATAACTTTCCACTTCCGCACATTGATCAACTGGTGGACAGCACAGCTGGGCATGAAATGTTTACATTTATGGATGCTTTTGCTGGTTACCACCAGATCCCGATGCACCCAGACGACCAAAAGAATACGGCTTTCTACACAAATAAAAATCTACTCTACTGGAAGAGAATGTCTTTCGGATTAATCAATGTAGGGGCGACCTATCAAAGACTTGTTAACAAAATGTTCGACGAACACATTGGGGAGCCGGTGGAGGTCTATGTTGACGACATAGTCGTAAAAAGTACCCAAAAAGAAGACCACCTCCAATATCTATCTCGGGTGTTCGATGTACTCCGAGAATATAACATAAAGTTAAATCCAAAGAAAAGCAGCTTTGGAGTACATTCGAGGAAATTCCTGGGCCACCTGGTCAGCAAGCGGGGAATTGAAGCTAACCCTGCGAAAGTTAAAGCAATCGTTGATATGGAACCCCCTCGTTCCGTCAAAGAAGTACAAAGACTGACGGGATTTCTAGCAGCATTGAACAAATTCATATCACGATCAGGAGATAAATGTCATCCATTCTTTGAAACCATCAAGAAAGACAATTTTGTATGGACGGGCAGCTACCAGATAGCTTTTGAACAACTAAAAGACTACCCGGGAGACGTAAAAATTCCCAAACCCAGGAGAAAAGCTCTATTTATATTTGGCAGCTTCGAAAGTGGTAATAAGTTCAGTTTTGGTACGAGCAAAAGGCAAATTTCACCTTCCTATTTACTATGTCAGCCAGGCTCTACATGAGGCTAAAGTAAAATACTTACCTACAGAAAAACTGGCGTATGCTTTGGTCATGAGTGTTAGAAAGTTAAGACCGTACTTTTCTGATTATCAGGTCGAAGTACTAACAACTTTCCCACTCATACAAATAATACATCGATCCGATACAGCTGGCCACCTGCTAAAATGGTCCATAGAGATTAGTCAGTTCAGAGTGACCTATGCACCTCGAACAATGATTAAGGGTCAGACATTAGCCGATTTTATAGTCGAACTAACCTTTCCCAAAAATCCGACGAGAGGACTAGACCATCCTTAGCATCTTTATGTGGATGGTTCGTCAACAAACATGGCCTCGGGGGCAGGAGTAGTTCTTATCAACTCCGATCGACAACTATTCACCTCAGCGGTCAGATTCAAATATATGGCCACCAACAATGAAGCCGAATATGAAGCTCTCATCGGCAGTCTCCACTTATCACTGGCTGTCGGGGTCAGGCGACTCTAGATTTTTGGAGATTCTCATCTTATAGTAAGCCAAGTACTAGGTGAATACGAGGCCAGAGACAAAAAGATGATCGAATATCAACGAATTGTTGCTCATTTAATATCGATTCTAGATCAAGTATACATCCAGCAACAAGCAACACACAAGCTGATGCCCTGATAAGATTATCAACAAGCGATGGGCTAGCAGATCTAACAGACATTGTCATCACCAAAACCCAACCTTCGACAATGAATTATGAAGTAAATTAAGTTGTCGAGCAAAAAGATGACGATGATTGGTGGACTCCTATAGGCAAATACTTGAAAGACGGTGAACTACCGAGCAACCCTTTTGAAGCTGCAAGAATAACAAAGCAAGCAGCCAGATATACCCTGGTAGATGAGCAACTTTGCAAAAGAGGCTTTTCAGTCCCGCTACTCAAGTGTTTGTCTAGGGGGCAAGGGAAGGCAACTTTGGAAGACATACATTCTGGAGACTGTGGAAATCATGCTGGGGGCAAGCTTTGGCATACAAAACAGTAAGGCAAGGCTATTACTGGCCGACTTTACGAAAAGATGCAATCCAGGTAGCCAGAGCCTATCACCGGTGTCAAATCTTTACCCCGAGCATCTACACACCCGCTCAGGAGCTCATTTCGATTTTTAGTCCTTGGCAATTTGTACGATGGGGAATGGATATCATTGGACCTTTCCCACCAGGGAAAGGGAACGTACGATTTGACATCGTGACCGTGGACTATTACACCAAGTGGGTAGAAGCAGAAGCCCTGATCAAAGTCACTCAGGAGAAAATGATTGATTTCATTTGGAAGAACATTGTCAGCCGATTCGAAATTCATCAAACACTTGTGACAGGCAATGGTCCTCAGTTTGAAGGGAAGAAACTTCGGGACTTCTGCACTAAGTGGGGGATCAGGAAACATTATTCGACCCCCTATCATCCATAGTCGAATGGCCAAGTGGAAGTCGTTAACAAAATAATTAAACACATTCTCAAGATACGACTAACAGAAAGCAAAGGGAAGCTGTCTATAGAACTGCCAGATGTGTTGTGAGCATACAGAGTTTCTCCCAGGTCAAGCACCGGAGAGACACCTTTTGCACTAGTATTTGGAACCGAAGCAATCATCCCAGTTGAATTAAAGACCAAGACACTAAGAACTGCCAACTTTGAAGAAGTGACGAATAATTCTGCCCTATCAGTCGAGCTAGATTTGCTCAAAGAAAAAAGAATTACAGCTGAACTAAGAAATGCAACATATAAACAAAGGGCAGAGCGTTATTACAATTCTCAAGTCAAAATAAGATAATTTGAGGCCAACAACCTCGTTTTAAGGAAAAAGCTCGCCCCACCTCCAGGCATATTTGGCCTGACTTGGGAGGGTCCATACAGGGTAACGAATAGGTTACCCAATGGTGCATATGACATCGAAGATTTAGATGGTAACTCGGCCCAATATTCCTGGAATGCAGCCAACTTGAAGAATTATTTCCAATAGGTGAGCTACTTCACTTATGAGAAGCGGAAGTGATGCTCCTCTATTGGATGAGCTATTATGTCACATGGGTGAGCTAAGGCTGCATATGCGAAAGTAAGATCTAAAAACTTGCCTAATTTTTTGAAAAATCTCATCAAGTGTTGGTGGCCGAACAAGTTTGATTGATCGAGCTGTTGGTGATCAATCACTTGTTTCTTCTTGTGTAAGTTTTGATCTTTCACTAAATCTAAAGTTAGCTCGACAAGATGTATAGTGGACGAGCTACTTTGACTTAGTGTGTAAATTATATGTTTTGACAAGTTGATGATTTGTTCGACAACATGTATAGAAGTCGAACTGCTTCAGCTTGGTTAGTTAAAGTTTGTAAATTAGATCGTCATTCATACTTGTAATTTTTTAATCAAGTTTAATCATAAGTTGTTCGCTCAAAGGAGATTCGAGCTCGAGGCACAAATTTGTTATACAATCAAGCCCATTAAAGACTATTCGTTTTTAAATGAACATAGCCTAAGGCCAAAGCCCTTATTCCAATTTTTAAAGGCAAAGTTCTTAAGGAACAAAGCCCAACTACATTAAGATTGTTAAGCATGAATATAAATGTTGGTCCCAAAAAGGTTATCCAGCGGAAACGTTTTATACTTATTTTTTAAGAAAAACCCGTTTATAATAAATAGTGCTAGAATGAAATATGCAGAAATCTTAAAGTGCAGAAAATAAAGAACACAAGGATTTATAGTGGTTCGGACAACAGGTCCTACGTCCACTCTCCCTTTCTTCAAAGGGGACTTACTCTCTCTCCAACCAACTTACTTACTTACTGGAATTTGGAAGTACCAGTTCATTCGTACAGCCTCTTTAGATTTACCCTCAATCTAAAGATCGAACAGCCTACAACCTTGTCTGATAGATGAACAGGTTGAGTAATAATCCAACTAAACTCCTAATAGAGTGTATATAAACTAGAAAGGACAAAGGTGAGTGATTGGAAGAGTTCGTGTGTTCTTAGTGTGCTCTCGCGTGACTCTTGTCTGTTGAACTAATCCAAGCACTCCTATATATAGTTGTAGGAATTAACTAGCCGTTGGAAGCTAGCAATTCAAACAACCATAATTGGAGGAATATAATCAATCAAGGGTTGATTATATGATTGATTAGTTGACTTTCAATCAAGCAATCAATCAAATCCTCCATCAGTTGACTATCCAGATTGCCTTTTTCTCCATCATGATCTCCAAAATCTCCTTGTCTCCAGATTACACGCAGCCTCCATGTGGGTGAACAAATCTGGTCAGGACTCGTCTGGTCTGGGGTCTTCTGGCCAGGTAACATTTCTGCTCTGGTCCTCTTTTGGGAGAGATCTTCTGGCAGACCTCATCTGGCAGACTCTTCTGGTCAGGCTCCTCTGGTCAGACTCCTCTGGCAGACTCCTCTGGCAGACTCCTCTGGCAGACTCCTCTGGCGACCTCATCTGGCAGACCTTCTCTGGTACCTTCTCTGGTAGACCTCATCTGGTAGACCTTCTCTGGTACCCTCATCTGGTCACCTCCTCTGGTCACCTCCTCTGGACACCTCCTCTGGTCTGCACAGATTTCTTCCCCCTTAACCAAAGACCTATTCTAGACCAAGACTAATATGTAGCTGACTAACAGGTTCAGCTAGTCCTATTACAAGTTCTTGTTTTAACATCTTCAAAACATCTAATCTATATCCTAACAATAAATGCAAAGACAATTAATGTAAGGAAAGTAAATCGAGCAAAAGAGATATTCCATTGATAATAAGGCTGTTCGCCCAAAAATAGTTACATACTCCTTTAAGGAGCGGACAACTACAAAAAGAAACAAAAGGAAAAACCTATTTAATCCTACCCCCTAAGAATCCTGCCCGCCAGGAGGAAGAAGGTTATCATCCTTGGGATCTTCTAGGGCGCCCCGGACAGAGATGGATCAATGGGAACGTCCTCAGTTAGCTCGGCAATCAGACCTTCAGCATCTGGTCGCTCTTGATGAGCTCTTTCATTTGATTGGCTGGCTCAATCTGTTCGCCCTTAGCAGCTTCTTCCTCCTCGTCCTCAGGAGGATTTGTAATTATGACTTGGGGATCAATAAAGTCAATTTTGACCCTATAGTCGGGCAGGTCGCTAATCTGAAGAGTTGTCCCCAGTGCAGGAGGATTGGATTCGATAAAATTTGTGAGTTCTTTGCCAATCTCCTCAACAATGGGGTGGGCCTTAAACTCGTTCGCAATCCGGATGCACTCAGCATAGGCCGTCACAAAGCCAATGATCGAGCCCGCCTCCATTTTCGGAATTAGCTCCTCTTGAGTGATGGAAGTGGCGAGCTGATTCTCGAGGTCTGTGATTTTGCCGTTGCCTCTGTGGCAAACTTTTTGGCGACCTCTTTCTACTTCTGAACCTGGGCGAGCTCAGCACGCAGCTGTTCATTTTCAGCCATCTTCATCTTTAGCTCCTTCGAGACCTTGGCATGCAAGTCAAGAGCACATTGCTCGCTCGTTTGGTGGGCCTTAACCTTATCCTCAAGGTTGGCCACAATCTTCTTGGCCTCAGCTTTAGCCTCGTCCCTTTCCTTTGCAATACAGCTAACTGTAGCCACATGCTGGCGACATCCCTTTCCAAGTCCTCTACCTGGTCGACCAGTTTCTGTACAGCGACCAAGGTGTTGCCCGCCTCGATAATACACAGACGTCCATTGTCGCAAGGCGCCTGAGTCTTAACAATCTCGTGCAAGTCCTTGCTCCAAGAGCGAGCAACGGACTCAGAGGTGCGTTGGACAAAAGAGTCCAAAATTTCCCTGAAGTTGGTGGGCACCTTCGAGCAGAAGTACTTATCCCAACCTAGATAGGTCGCATCGTGAGGATGATCGGCAGCGCGCCCCTCAAGAGTAGCAGCGACCAGATGCTGCTCAGAAACTTACTCCATAGAAGAACTTTGCCCACCTTCAGGCTTAATTTGGCGAGCTGGAGCAGCACCACTCCCTTGGGCGACCTTAGTTTTCTTGGCCGTCTTTTCCGCGTCGGAGATGGGAGTGCCATCTCCAAGATGGAGCCTCTTCATTTTTAGGGTAGCCGCCAGCGGACTACCTGCGGAGGCGGGCTATTTTGCTGAGTTGGGCCCACCCGCCTGTCTAGGGCCATCCTTGCCCGCCTTGGCCGCAAGGGCGATTATCTTTGAGATCGAATCTCCCTTCTTCCTGCCTTATTTCGTCGGCATATCCCAAATGTGATGGTCTAAAAGGCCATAGGCGGGATGAATAGCAACAATGACGAGCTGATCTACAAGAATATAAACAATGAAAAGTTAGAAACTGGATATGTAAATAAAAAAAATATAGCGAACATATTTGTTCGCCAAGATTAAAGAAATTACCCTCAGGAACTTGGGCTTGAGCCTCAAGGTGATGAGGGTAGGTAGTGAAACGAGCTACACTACGAGTTGCTTCCGAGCAGAGATGGTTGACACTACGATCAGCTCGGCGCCGAAGGGCGATCAGACTAACCACGAACAAAAACTGGTCATCAACACTGTCTTTGACACTTCACCACTTGAGATTCTTGGGACCTGAAATATAAAGAAAAAGAATTAAAATTAGTCTCATCACTTCAGAAACATAGAAGAGATAAGACTCACGAATTAAGTCCCCAAACTCCACCGGAGTGTTAATGCGCTCAGGGCAGCCATAAGGGCGAGCAGAAGCACGCCAGCCCCCACCAATCTAGAACCATTCGTGCTTCCAATCTCGCACCTTCCCCAAAATATCCTCCACTAGCCTCAAGTTTGACCGTGCCTTGAGGTAGTATCAGCCCGCCTTTTCCCCAGTGCAGGCAGTAGGTGTCATAAGGTAATTAACCTCTTCGGTGGACAGCTTGTTCGGATAACTTTCAAGGGCGCACAACACCATTAGAGACATAAGATTCATCCACCCAATAGGAGTTAGTTAGGTGATGGCCAGATTTGTCCGCTCCAAGAACTTGCCGATCAAAGAATGCAGTGGCAAGGTGATCCCAGCATTGAGTGTGGCCAAATTGATCGCCGTGAGCCCACGGGGTGGGCAATAACCTCTATCATCGGTAAGAGGGGCGTACATATGCACGTCAAAAAGGATCTTGTAATCCCTTCTGATTTTGGGCAACTCTTCTTCGGTGATCGCGGATACAATGCAGCTTGCCGTGTACTCAATGGCCTTAAGTTTACGCTTTCCGCGAGCTGGTACTGTAAACCGATTGGAGTACACTATATTCGTCCCAGTCGACTTGGCGACCTACGGCGATCGGAATTAGATGCTCGATGGGATCCGGCATAGGGAGATAAATGATCTTCAGGTACCCCCAGGTCAGTTCGTCCGGGTTGGCAGGCTGTTGCACCTCGACCCCCTCTTCCTCTTCGTGGAGATCGGAGATGGTCTCCTCTTCAATCTGGCGAGCAGGATTTGCTCGCTCTGCTCTTTTCCCGGATGGGCAAGCTCCTGAACTTATGGAGCGTACAACAGAGGTCGCGTCTGGATCTGATTCCAGATCCACCACTAGAACTGGAGTTTCTCGGATGGACCATTTTCCAGAGTTGTGATTAGGCATGAAATTGTCATGATTCGTCGCTCGAAATGCCCTAGTTTTGGTTGATTTTGTTGAGTATTTAGAGTCATTTGCGTATCATTTTCATAAACTAATGAATTTATCTCTTAGATGCTCATAGGTGAATAGAGGGTGAAAAAAGGAGTTCGTAGGACTTTGAATCGACTCAAACGGACGCCCAAATGAGAAGATATCGAAGAAATACGAAAAGTACTAGTTCGAGGGAGCAAAAGTATCATTGGAGTGCACAAGCTAGAAGAGCTCGAGCACAAGTGCTCGAGTGGTCGTGCATAGCGCACGAGAGAACATGGGTCGTGCACCCCTGCACGAGTGCTCGTGCAGGGCGCTCGAGCAAGGCAGGTGCTCGTGCACTAGTGCACGAGCTAGGCTGGTCGTGCAGTTTTGGCCCTCTAGATGATTTAAGGTGCTCGAGTTGAAGGTGCTCATACACTAGTGCATGAGCAGTGCACGAGCATGCACGTTTTTTGGCCCATACATTCCCGATTCGGCCCGATGCATATATATATTCGTCCCGAGCATGTTTTGGAGGATTACCACTTACATCCACTAGATTCAATAGCGTTTTAGAGAGTTAATTTTTGGAGAAGAAGGAACAAGCAAGTTTACTTTACGTTTTTTAGGTTTTTCTTACGAATTCACGTCACGATTTTACTTTTTAGTTTCATTTCTTCATATCTTTGTTCTTGAACACGTTGAGACTTGTTTTATTGATTTAATTATAGTTATTCTTTTATTTCTTGAAAACCTAGTTTATGATTGATCTTTTCATCGTTATAATTATCATGTTCATGTTCGTTGCTTATTCAATTGTTCTTGTTTACGTAAAACCCATGTCTAGCTAAAACCCTTGCATGCTTGGGGTAGGATGAACTCATATAAGTAGGTTGTGGGTACGTAATTAGGGTAACTTGTGACGTTAGGTTTTAATTCTCTTGATTAATGAATTCTTAAAATTGATCTTAACTTTACTTTTGAATTTCGTTCGAAAAGTGTTAGAGAGAGGACAACCGTATCACTCCTTAACAACGAGTAGACTTAATGAGAGGGTTTAGAAAGGGTTAATTCATCTACCAGTTTAGCGAAGGAGGACGACCGCATCACCTTAGTTAAATTAAGGTCTCATTAATAAAGCACAATCTATTAACTTGTTGGTAGATTAGTGAAGTCGAGTGTTAGGGTAAAGTATTAGGGTTTAGAATCTTGAGCTTTTATCTTGCATTCTTTTACTTAGGTTATTTCTTGCGCGTCTCGGTTACTTTAATTATGTACCTGCTCCGTTAGTATACGTAGGGATTCCTATCCTGAGCATCACCATCTATTACTTGAACACAAACCTTAAATAATTTGTCTTCTTTAGTATTTTAGTTTAATTAGTTTATTTTTGTTTTAATTAATTTTTCCAAAAAATAAAAAACATTTCATTCATATTAATTATGACGCGTAGATCTTCACGGATCTATTTGCATACACATTGTCCCTTGGGTTCGATATACTTGGTCATTATACTTACTCATACTACAATGAACTCGTACGCTTGCGAGGAATCTACTAGTAGAAGTTAGTATTTTCGCTTCAAGTCAATGGCCCCGTTGCCGGGGATGGCGTTGTATGTCTTTTGAATAGGACTTGTCGATAGCTTAGTAGTTAGTATTGATTGATTTTCTTTTCTATTTATTTTTTACTTCGTACATATTCGGCAGTTGCATTTTGATTCTTTTGTTAGTGTTTCAGGTTTATGAAAACACGCTCACAAGGCAATACGAGCGAAGAGAGGTTACCGTTAGATCCTGAGACAATAGCAAGAAGAAACCGAGCCTTCTTAAGAAGGATGAACGCTGCCAGAGGGAAAGAACCAATGGACATTACGAATGATTTGGATGATGTCGAGAATGAGTTCAATCAGGCATTGAACCGGGTTGATGGCACTGATGGCAATACCAGTAAGAATCAAGATCTGTTAGGAGAAAGCCAGAGCTAAAACCCGGGTACTCAGAATCAAAATAGTCCAGCTCATAACATTGTCCAAAATCCTCATAACAACCCTGCTTACCCACATCCTAACTTACCACAAAATAACTTACCTTATCCACCTTACCCATACCCACCTTATCCGTATCCACCATACTCGTATCCTCCACCTCCAGCTTACCATCAACCACCTGTTTACCAACCACCACCCCAATAAGTACCGGTACCAACTGCTAATCCTCAACACGTTCCTCAAAACGCAGATTAAAATATGGCTATTCGAGGGAGGTTTGCAGCGCAGCCACAACGGTACTATGATGGAGTGGCATTGCCTCCTGTTGAGGCAAATAACTTCTCGATTTCTCCGGGAATTCTTAAGCTGCTTACCGAGAACCAGTTCAAGGGGGAAGTTGGGAAGGAGAATCCTCATACTCACCTGAGGAGTTTCCTCATGATAGCCTCCATATTCAATTATAACGGCATGTCTGAAGATGCCAAGAGGCTTAAGCTGTTCTCATTCTCATTGAAGGGAATAGCAAAAGAGTGGTATGACAACACGCTCCCACGGGGAGGTGTAACCACATGGGCCGAGCTCGAGCGTCTGTTTCTCGAGCGATTCTACCCTCCATCGAGAACTATTAAAGCAAGGATTGAGATCTCTTCTTTTCGCCAAAAGTCAGGAGAGGATTTACGCCAAGCGTGGGAGAGATACTCAAACATGTTGATTGAGTGCCCGCAGCACGGGTACAATGAGGGAGATATCATGGCGTTCTTCTATAGTAGAGCCAGCAAGGCTGGCCAAGCCGATTTAGATGCATGTGCGAGTGAAGCTTTTCTGAACCAAGGGGTAGCGAGATGTAGAGAGATCGTGGACAACATTGTCATGAATGTCGGTGCATTGAACGAGGATCCAAAGTTTCAGAGAGTTTGCAAGTTGGAGGAGAATGAGGGTACAAGGAAGCTGTTGATGGCAATGATGGAGAAGATCAGCAACCTTGAGATGGGGCAGAATTTGGTTGGAGGGAATGTAGCGATGAGCGAGAAAGTGGACCCACCCACGAGTCAGCAAGAAGATGCCAACTATATGGGAAGGCCTAACTATCCACAAGGGGGGTATCCACAAAGTGGAAATCAGTTTGGAAGGCCTTCTTATGGTCAACCATTTGTACCTTCAGGTCCTCAGCCGCCTCAAAATCAATGGAGGAACACACAAGGGTATCAAGGAGGCCAGCAGCCTCCTCAAAACACATGGAGGAAAAATGAGAACTTTTCATATGCTAACCCAAAGGCTGGTATTACAGTTCCTCCAGGTGTTGATCCGGGTTCTAAACCTCCTGGTGGAGAAGGCGGTGCCTCAACTGAGGAGATATTGAGAGCTATCCTTCAGAAGGTGGAGGAAGGTAGCAAGCGATTGTCCTCTTTGGAGTACGAGGTGAAGGAGTTGCATAAGAAAGGTGATCATCGAGATCAAGAACTCCAAAAGAGAGACATAGAGTGGAATCGAGTTCAGCAAGAGAACAACAAAAGATTCACTTCTATCGAGTATCAAATCAGTCAAATTGCAAAGTCTCAGCCGAGAGAGCCTGGCAAGTATCCGTCAATGCCCGAGGATAACCCAAAGGAACATTGCAAGGCTATTGAGTTGAGAAGTGGGACCAAGTATGATGGTCCTGAGATGCCTGCTGATCCTGAGACGCCCAAATGAGAGGTTGAGATAGAAGGAAAAGAGCCTGAAGCAGTTAGAGATGAGATTGAGGAGAGGGGAGTTGAGAAAGGGATTGAGAGTGAAGGGATTAAGGAGAGTAAAGATGTTGATGAGTCTCATGAGAGCAAAGAGTCTAAAGAGGAGATAGAGGAGATTGAGAGAGTTCTAAAGTGGAAGAAGGCAAAGGAAGCAAGGGAAAATGCAAAAGAGACTGAGAAAGATGAATGGGGGGTACCCAAATCGGTGATACCTATCCTATATCCACAACGCTTCATGAAAAAGAAGTTTGATGAAAAATTTGCTAAATTCCTTGATGTTTTTAAAAAGCTACATATTAACATTCCTTTTTATGATGCTTTGGAACAGATGCCTAACTACGCCAAGTTCCTGAAGGACTTGATAGCAAAGAGACGGAGAGTGGATGGGCCCGTGCTAGTGCACTTGAACCACGAGGTGAGTGCTATGGTGCACAAGGCGCTTCCTCCCAAGATGAAGGATCCCGGGAGCTTCACCATTCTTTGTGATATCGGGAACGGGATCAAGAAAGGAGCCTTGTGTGATCTCGGGGCGAGCATTAATTTGATGCCTCTTTCGTAGTTCAAGAAGTTAGAGGTGGGCGAACTTCAACCCACGATGATGACGCTCCAACTTACTGATAGGTCCATCACGAGACCTCAAGGAGTAGTGGAGGATGTTCTAGTGACGGTGGAGAATCACATTTTTTCCGCCGACTTCGTTGTACTAGAGATGGAAGAGGATGAGCATGTGCCGCTAATTTTAGGGAGACCATTTCTAGCTACAGCCGGGATGGTACTTGATGTAGCGAATGGGAAGATTACGGTCAAAGTTGATGATCAAGAAGTGAAGATAGCTATTTACGAAGCTATGAAATACCCAATGGGAGATGAGAGTTGCCACTTCATTGACATCACGGACACTTGTGTTGAAGACACACTTCTAGACACTTGCTTTTTCTATGTGCATCAGTTTGATTACCCTATCCTTGACGATCTATCTTATGATTCTTATGATCTTGATTATTTTGACAGCTTGGAAGACAATGAAGATGTCAAGTTCTTGGAGATAAAGAAAGTAGAGGATGAGGACGATTTGGAAGCCGAGGAGTCTCCTTTTGAGAAGATGTTCGATAAGGCACCACCATTGGAGGCGAAAAAAGAGTTGAAGCCACTTCCCGACCACCTCAAGTACGCCTACTTGGATGAGACCGACAAGTATCCGGTAATTGTATCTGCCCTTTTATCCGATGATCAGCTTGAGAGACTTTTAGTGGTGCTTCGTAAGCACAAATCTGCTATAGGATGGTCGATTACGGATATTAAGGGAATTAGCCCTTCAATTTGCATGCATAGGATTAGATTAGAAGAGGGTAGAAAACCGATAATGCAAAATCAGCGTAGAGTTAATCCGATAATTCAAGAGGTGATACATAAGGAAGTTTTGAAGTTGTTAGATAGCAACATAATTTTTGCAATTTCTGATAGTCCATGGGTGAGTCCGTTACACGTAGTTGCTAAGAAGGGGGGTACCACAGTGATTAAGACGGAGTCTAATGAATTGGTAGCCACTAGATTAGTGATGGGATGGCGTGTGTGTGTTGATTATAGAGAGTTGAACAAGACAACGTGTAAGGATCATTTTCCTCTACCGTTCCTTGATCAAATGATTGATAGATTAGGTGGTTTTGAGTATTACTGTTTCTTAGATGGGTATTCGGGGTATAATCAGATTATGATAGCCCCCGAGGATCAAGAGAAAATCACCTTCACCTGCTATTATGGAACTTTTGCTTTTAGGAGGATGCCGTTTTGGTTGTGTAATGCACCCGCCACCTTTCAAAGGTGTATGATGGCGATTTTTCATGGTTTGATTGAGAGGATTATGGAGGTTTTCATGGACGACTTCTCCGTCTACGGGGAGTCATTTGATAAATGTCTAATCAATCTTGAAGTTGTGTTGAGCAGGTGTGAAGAGACGTACTTAGTGCTTAATTGGGAGAAGTGTCACTTCATGGTGAGAGAGGGTATTGTTCTTGGACATCATGTGTCCTCGAAAGGTATCCAAGTTGACAAGGCGAAAGTGATTGCTATCGAGAAGCTTCCACCACCTTCGACCGAGAAGGGGATTCAGTCATTTTTAGGACACGCGGGTTTTTATAGACGTTTCATCAAAGACTTTTCACAAACTGCTAAACCACTTTCGCGGCTTGTTGAAAAAGAAGTCGCTTTTGAGTTTACTAATGAGTGTTTAGTGGCTTTTAATAGGTTGAAAGAAGCATTGGTGAATGCCCCAATACTTGTGACATCGGATTGGTCTAGCCCGTTCGTGCTGATGTGTGATGCTAGTGACTATGCGATGGGGGTTGCTTTGGGGCAAATCTGTGAGAAGCGTTTTCACGCTATTTACTATGCCTCGAAGATGCTGAATTCTGCTCAACACTACGAACGAAAATGAGCTATTGGTGATCGTGTATGCCTTTGATAAATTTCGACCCTACCTAGTAGGGACAAAAAAAATTGTATATACGGACCACACAGCGATTCGGTATCTTATGAGTAAGAAGGATGCAAAATCCCATCTCATTCGATGGATTTTGCTACTCCAGGAGTTCGATGTAGAGATTCGAGACAAGAAGGGATGTGAGAATGTGATAGCAGATCACCTTTCGAGATTGGAGCTTACAAAGGAGAACACCGTGGAGGGTCAAGAGGTGAATGATGAATTTCCAGATGAGAAGCTCTTTGGCTTAGGAGACATCCCTGTATATCGAGTTGAAGGGAAGACGCCTTGGTTTGCAGATTATGCTAACTATTTAGCAAGTGGAGAGTTGCCCGTTGAGATAGGCTCGGTGCATCGGAAGGTATTTTTGAAGAAAGTTCGGGAGTTTATTTGGGACGATCCCTACTTATTCAAAATAGGGATTGATCATGTTTTGAGAAGGTGTGTGCCAGAGGAGGAGTGGAGTAATATTATAAAGCATTGTCACGCCTTGCCATGTGGAGGACATTTGGGTGGAGAAAAGACCGGAAGGAAGGTGCTTCAATCTGGTTTTTATTGGCCAACTTTGTTGAGAGATTGCATGGAATGGGTTAAGAGGTGTGAGAAGTGCCAACAGTTTGGCTCCATTACTAAGAGGGACGAGATGTCGATGCACGTGTTCATGGAAGTCGAGATATTTGACGTATGGGGGATTGATTTCATGGGTCCATTTCCTCCTAGCAATGGATTCTTGTACATTCTCGTATGCGTTGATTACATCTCGAAGTGGATTGAAGCTGTCCCAACTCGAATGAATGATTCCCGAGTGGTGATCGAGTTCTTGAGGAAGAACATTTTTGCAAGATATGGAGTTCCAAGAGCTTTGATTAGTGATGGGGGGAGTCACTTCGTGAACAAGTGGAAGGAAAAGCTGCTGTCAAAATACGAGGTAAGTCATCGAATCTCTACTGCTTATCATCCTCAATCTAACGGTCTTGTAGAGGTTTCGAATCGTCAAATTAAGGAGATCCTTGAGAAGACGGTGAGCATTAGTAGGAAGGATTGGGCGATGAAGCTTGATGATGCACTTTGGGCGTATAGGACAGCTTTCAAAACACCTCTTGGTATGTCTCCGTACCAATTGGTTTTTGGAAAGGCATGTCATCTGCCCGTGGAGTTGGAACATAAGGCGTATTGGGCGATCAAGAAGTTGAATTTTGATAGTGCCTTAGTTCGTGAGAAGAGACTACTCCAATTGCATGAGTTGGAGGAGTTTCGAGACAGTGCCTACGAGAATGCCCGAATTTTCAAGGAGAAGACCAAGAAGTGGCATGATGCACGCCTGTAGAAAAAAGAGTTCAAGGTGGGTGATCAAGTCCTCGTATTCAATTCGAGGATGAAGCTGTTTGGTGGAAAACTTAAGTCCAAGTGGAACAGGCCGTATATTGTGAGGGAAGTGCATAAGAGTGGATTCCTCGAAGTTGAGAAGGAAGATGGACATAGATTCATGGTGAACGGGCATCGAGTAAAGAAATTCTTTAACTTCTCTTATGAGAATAAGGGAGGTATTTTAGATTCCAAGTCCCATGAGCTCCTTCGAGCTCGGTCCGGCATTAGGACCTTAAAACTAGCGCTTAATGGGAGGCAACCCATTTTTACTTGTTTTTATGTGTTTTGTTTATTTCATCTTTTTTGTAAATCGTAAGTGTTAACCTCGTGTGTTAGAGTTTATTTGGTGTAGGCTTGTTTCGTGGTGATTGATTGGAGCAAGAGAGCTTAAGGTGAAGAAATTCAAGATGTTGAGATGATTCAAGCAGTAAAGCATTCGATTTTTGGAGTTCGAGGTAAACCGAACCCCAAACGTAGACCTCTTTGCGAAGTTGAAGTTTGGGGGGGGGATGATGTTTCTTGTCGTCCATTACTTTGCATTGATAGTGATTTCAGTTCATGAGAATTTAGTGCACGTACTCGTACGTACTCATTATTTTCAAACTTTATTATTGCGTAGCAAGAACAAAGTTTGGGGGGTGTGTATTCGTACTTCGAGTTCGTACACGAAATTCTAATGAAAAATTGGTCAAATTTTTCGAAAATATCGGTGCATGAGGGTCGTTGGATCGAATTAAGTGTGAGTGCATAAGTCGACTTGAATTGGATTGGTGAATTGCATATTTGGAAGAGACCCCAACTCCTCGGTCGAATGAGCGACCTGGCTTAAATCGAGGAGTTCCCCAGGTTAGTACCCGTTTTGGTCGTTAATTCTCGTGTTTCGGTACGAAAAGGATCGAATTTGAGTTTGGAAAGTTGGAGTGCTCGAGCAGCACCACTAGTGCACCTAGTGCACGAGTGCTCGTGCACTGCGCACGAGTTGACACCGGTCGTGCACTCCTGCACGAGTGCCCGTGCAGGGTGCTCGAGCAAAGCATGTGGTCGAATTTTGAAGCTTCTAAGAGCTGGGCCGATTTTTCCCCATTATAAATACCTTCTTTCACAATTTTTACACACACACTACACACATTTGGGCGAAAAAGCGGCTGATTCCGAAGACCACTCATTTTCACTTTCAATCTTCAATCTTTGAACAATTTCATCCGGTTCTTCAATCAAAAGGTAAGTATTCTTCCATTATCTTCATTCTATTCGTAGTTTGCTTTGAATTTGGCATGATTTGAGTATAGGAATTAGGGTTCATGAAGGGATTCGAATTTTGGGGATTTTGTGTGAAAACTTGTTGATTCTTGCTTCTATGATGATAATTGTTGTCTCAATGCTATGGGTTTACGAATTTAAGCTTCAATTTCGGAATGGCATGAGTGAATTTGGTGAATTTCTAGAGAAAGAAGTAGGAATTAAGATGGGTCTTATGAAATTGGGAATTTTTGGAGAATTGTTGAAATGAATTTGTTGAAGTGAATGATGAATTGAGTCTTGAGCATGTAAATTGCATGATTGTGTAATGTTACTTCATGATAAACTTAAATTTTGGGATTGGTAGGAATTGTCAATGAGCATATGAAAAGTGAGTGGATTGTTATGATGTTTTACATGTTTTTTAGCTTGAAAGGTGTGTGTATGAATTGAGTGAGTTAGTTTTTGTTATTCATGAATTTGGGTGGTGAATTGTTGTGATGTTTAGGATATGGCCCCTCCTAAGAAGTATGAGGATAGGTTCGTCGAGGGGGATGAGCTGGAAGCTTTGACAGCGGATTTGACTAGGAGGGGATTGATGCCCTCTCGTTGGGAAATCCTGACATACGGTGATAGATGGTTCGCTCATGCCTACCGATGGAACTTAGTTGCGGGCAAGGTGGAGAAGACGAGGTGGCCATGTGTTGAGTTTATGAGGCACCTAGGGATTGAGGATGAGATAAAGAGAATCTTCGAGAAGAATAACATGTTGCAGTTCTACGAGATCTTGGTTTCTATGATGACGCACCAAGACTTGGTGGAACAATTTTTAGCCTCGGTGAAGTTGCATGGGGATGGCAGCTTCAAGTTTATATTACGGAACAAATGGTACGCCTATGAGATAGGCATGGTGAACACGGCCCTGCAATTGCCACAACCAAACGAACAGAACACCCGATCGGGAAGATACAAGGCAGATGTATTTTGGCAGAAGATCACTGGTGGGTTGGCCGGAAAATACTCTGCGAGGACGTCTCGAGCCTCGGCAATCAGAAACCCGGTGATCAGATACCTTGAGCGAATTTTGGGGAACACCATCTATGCGAGGTCTGAGATGGGCACTGTGACGTCTAAAGAGCTGTATGGAATGTGGTGCCTACTTCATCGAAGGCATCACGACTTTGGAAAGGACTTTCTTGAGATGCAAGTAGAGGCCCCATACAAGTGTGGGACGAGGACGTCTAGGATACGAGGAGGAGGCCTCATCTGTACATTCTTGGGGAGTCTGGATATCAGGCCCGTGGGAGCTCCTTGTGTGGGAAGGGACATCGACTTCGAGTACATGTACAACACTTGGATATGCGAGCATTGGAGCGGAAAGTACTGTATGAGGATTAGTGATGAAGAGCTATTCCCGATGCCGAATGAGAAGTTGGTGACCCTGAGAAATATGAAGAAGGAAAACATACAAAAGGATGGAGTGAACCACAAACGGGAGATGGATAAACTCAAGGCGAGATTGGTGAGTTGTGGACTATGGGATCAGAGGCCGAAGAAGAGGCAGAGAGGTACAGCCGGGACGAGTGCAGCTGGTACGAGCGGGGCCGGATCCAGTGGAGTTCGGGATTTGGATGAAGAAGAGGAAGAAGAATATGAAGAAGGCGGGAACATGCCCGAGGAAGAAGAGGCAGATGTTGGTGATGGAGGTCAAGGACCTCAAGAGATGGAGATGGAGCCACCTTATGTGACCACTCCAGAGCCGTGGTACCCAACTCAGATTGAGTGGGATGGTATGAGGACCGACATTGTGATTTACGAACCGAAGTTACGGATATTCGTACTACGCAGAACCAGTGGTACACGAAAGCTATGGGTGTACGAGGGGAGTTTCAGGAGGTTCGAGCGGAAGTTTCTGATTTGAGGAGATGGATGGAGGCACTCTTTGTCTCCCATTTAGGATCGGACCATCCTAGCTATCGCCCATCACCGCCTCCTGATGCTTGATGATCATGGGGATTTTCCCCAGTTTCTGCTCCTTTTTCTTATCTTTAGTTTTCTTTCCTTTTCTTATTTTTGCTTTTGAGTGTGAACTTCATTGTTTGAGTGGTATGAATTGATTATGGGGATTGTGATGGATTGTTATTCAGACTTTCGGGTTGTGTTTGTTGTTGAACTCAGTGAGATATCTAATTTATTTTGTGCTTATTAACCCCTTCTACTTGTTAGTTGTTATTCTTGAGCATGATTTGATGAGTAGAGTAGATTTGTGGATTTGAGTTAGGGACTCTTTTGTGTGAGTGGTTGAGCTAGAGTTGATTTGAGAAAGAACTTGTATGCTTGTGAATTTTTCTTTTGAGTACTTGTGTGATGAGAGTGAGAATTCACTAGGATAGCATGGATGTGAAAGCTGTGAGACTTGAGCCTTATGAGATTTTGATACATGAATTAATCTCTTCGTTTGTGAGAGGATCGTCACCTTAGAGGATGCTAGAACTTGTGTGTGCTCTTGCTTCTTGATTGTGTCTAATTTGACATGCCGAATGTGATCTTAGGCCATCTTTGATTTGAATGAGTCACTTAGCCAAAATTTTCCTTACCAATGACATTGACCCTTGTTAGCCCCTTTGAGCTTTAAGACTATTTTATTTGCTAGCTGTTGGTCCCAAAAAGGTTATCCAGCGGAAAGCGTTTTTAAATTTATTTTAATGAAAACCCAATTTATGAATTAAGTACTAAAATTTAAAGTGCAAAAATCTAAATTGCAGAAAAGTAGAGAACACCAGATTTATAGTGGTTCGGACCAACTTGTCCTACGTCCACTCTCCCTTTCTTCAAAGGGGTCTTTCTCACTCTCCAACTGACGTACTCACTTACTTACTGGAATTGCGAAGTACCAGTTCCTTCTTACAACTTACAACAACCTTATCTAACAAGATGAACAAGTTGAGTAATAATCCAACTAAACTCCTAATAGAGTGTATATAAACTAGAAAGGACAAAGGTGAGTGATTGGAAGAGTTCGTGTGTTCTTGGTGTGCTCTCGCGCGACTCTTCTATCTTGAACTAATCCAAGCACTCCTATTTATAGTTGTGGAATAAACTAGCCGTTGGGAACTAGCAATTCAAACAACCATAATTGGAGGAATATAATCAATCAAAGATTGATTATATGATTGATTAGTTGACTTCAATCAATCAATCAAACAATCAGATCCTCCATCAGTTGACTTCCAGATTGCCTTTTTCTCCATCGAGAATTTCCAAAGTCTTCTTGTCTCCAGATTTACAATGATGCTTCTGGTAGGTGAACTAATCCGTCTCTCGTCTGGTCTGGTCTGGGGTCTTCTGGTCTGGTCTCATCTGGGAGAGGTCTTCTGGGGAGTCCTCTGGTGAAGTCCTCTGGTGGGGTCTTCTGGTGACTCCTCTGGTCCAAGCTCATCTGGTCAGACTCCTCTGGTCCAAGCTCATCTGGTCAGACTCCTCTGGCAGACTCCTCTGGTCCAAGCTCATCTGGTCAGACTCCTCTGGACCAAGCTCATCTGGTCAGACTCCTCTGGCAGACTCCTCTGGTCCAAGCTCATCTGGTCAGACTCCTCTGGACCAAGCTCATCTGGTCACCTCTTATCTGGTCACCTCATCTGGTACCTTCTCTGGTCACCTCCTCTGGTCACCTTCTCTGGTCTGCACAGATTGCTTCCCCCTTAACCAAAGACCTATTCTAGACCTAGACTAATCTGTAGCTGACTAACAGGTTCAGCTAGTCCTATTACAAGTTCTTGTTTTAACATCTTCAAAACATCTAATCTATATCCTAACAATTTCCCCCTTTTTGATGATGTTAAAACTGAAAGAACTGAAATAAAACAAGACAAGAAAATATTGAAATAACAAATAGAGATTCTAGCAGGCTGTGTCAACTGATCTTCCCCCTCAAAGTATGCTCAGCTGATATTGGGGCAAAACATCAGCTGGTCTTCTTGTGTATCTGCAGGCAATCAACTTTTTGGTACCCTACTGGGTCCAGGGGGGTTAGCACAACATTTAGGAAGCCACAAGAATAGATCATCCCTTTTTTAATCAGGTGATCTTATCTTTCTTCCATACATATCCACAAAAACACACTCAACAAAAGAAGCTTCGACATGGTTATTTCTTCTAGAGGCTCTTCTTCTCTTATGATCTTGTCCAGTAGAAGAAGTAACTTGTCTTAAAGCAACAGACTTGAAATTCTTTTGATAAGGATAAGTTTTACTAGAACCATCAAAGGTTCCAGCTGGTCTGGCAGATGACTTGAGAGTTTTCTGCAGGTGAGTAGGAGTCATCTGGTTCTGCCTCTTTTGAGAAGATCCAGAATGTCTTCTACTCTGCTGGCCTGGCTGAGGTCTTTTATTCTGGGTATAGCCCTTCTTAAAATTCCTCCTCTGCCTTTTGGGTTTTTGAGTTTTAGGACTCATCTGCCCATTAGGCTGAGTTGCCTGGTCAGCTGGCCTTTTACCCTTATCAATAAAATTACTAGTCTGTTCTTCTTTCTGAATATGTGAGGATTCAGGTTTGGAATAACCAAGGCCTGTTTTATCATGTTCTCTTTGAGATGAGGCAGCTATGTGTGACACAGCATTGTTTGCTGTTGTCAGCTGCTCCAGTCTCATCTTGAGCTTGTCCTCACTTTCTTTTACAATTTTGTTTTGGTGGAAGAGTTCATCAAACTTAGCTTTAAGCAGATTATATTCATTGTCTTTCTCAATGTTTTCAACAACCAACCTTTCTATCAGCTTAACTTGTTCATTACACCTGGTTGTCAAGTCAGAAAACTCTTCAACTAGTGTATGATTTTGTTCAGCTGGTAGATTAGCTGAGTTGCCTAAACATTGTGAAAGCTTCTGATTTTCTGCTTTCAACTTTGTGTTCTCTTCTTCCAATTTTTGACAAAGTTGTATAGAAGTTTGGAGATCTAATAGCATCTTCTGCTTATCAGACTCCTCTGATTGTCCAGAAAAAGAAGAATGAGAAGAAGAAGAGGGAGTTCGATTACATACCTCGTCTGTTACCAGACATATCTCTTCGTCTGGTCCATAATTGGATGATGAACCAGAAGTGGATACCTCATCTTCCTCATCTGCTAGGCTTCTTTTGGAGTATCTCCTGGTGTCTCTTCTACTGCATCTCTTTGAGCCCATTTCTGCAAAATTTGTTAGCACAACAAATACTTGGGTTTTCAAAAAAATGGATCTGCCCTGGTGACCACCGAGATGATTTCAAAACAGTGGTCTATAGGACACACTGCTCTGATACCACTTGTTGGTCCCAAAAAGGTTATCCAGCGGAAAGCGTTTTTAAATTTATTTTAATGAAAACCCAATTTATGAATTAAGTACTAAAATTTAAAGTGCAAAAATCTAAATTGTAGAAAAGTAGAGAACACCAGATTTATAGTGGTTCGGACCAACTTGTCCTACGTCCACTCTCCCTTTCTTCAAAGGGGTCTTTCTCACTCTCCAACTGACGTACTCACTTACTTACTGGAATTGCGAAGTACCAGTTCCTTCTTACAACTTACAACAACCTTATCTAACAAGATGAACAGGTTTAGTAATAATCCAACTAAACTCCTAATAGAGTGTATATAAACTAGAAAGGACAAAGGTGAGTGATTGGAAGAGTTCGTGTGTTCTTGGTGTGCTCTCGCGCGACTCTTCTATCTTGAACTAATCCAAGCACTCCTATTTATAGTTGTGGAATAAACTAGCCGTTGGGAACTAGCAATTCAAATAACCATAATTGGAGGAATATAATCAATCAAAGATTGATTATATGATTGATTAGTTGACTTCAATCAATCAATCAAACAATCAGATCCTCCATCAGTTGACTTCCAGATTGCCTTTTTCTCCATCGAGAATTTCCAAAGTCTTCTTGTCTCCAGATTTACAATGATGCTTCTGGTAGGTGAACTAATCCGTCTCTCGTCTGGTCTGGTCTGGGGTCTTCTGGTCTGGTCTCATCTGGGAGAGGTCTTCTGGGGAGTCCTCTGGTGAAGTCCTCTGGTGGGGTCTTCTGGTGACTCCTCTGGTCCAAGCTCATCTGGTCAGACTCCTCTGGTCCAAGCTCATCTGGTCAGACTCCTCTGGCAGACTCCTCTGGTCCAAGCTCATCTGGTCAGACTCCTCTGGACCAAGCTCATCTGGTCAGACTCCTCTGGCAGACTCCTCTGGTCCAAGCTCATCTGGTCAGACTCCTCTGGACCAAGCTCATCTGGTCACCTCTTATCTGGTCACCTCATCTGGTACCTTCTCTGGTCACCTCCTCTGGCCACCTTCTCTGGTCTGCACAGATTGCTTCCCCCTTAACCAAAGACCTATTCTAGACCTAGACTAATCTGTAGCTGACTAACAGGTTCAGCTAGTCCTATTACAAGTTCTTGTTTTAACATCTTCAAAACATCTAATCTATATCCTAACAATTTCCCCCATATAAACACTATTCCAATTCCTAAGCCTTTTTGTCCCAATTTGAGTGGAGAATAGGAAAAGTGTGAATGTGAAGGGATTGAATTGAGTTGAAAAAGGAAAATGTTGTTTGTTGAGTGAGTATGAGAAGAAGGTGTGATGAAGTTATGAGTTGTGGGAAAAAGAAAAAATTGAGAATGAGCAAAAGAAAATGAGCTCATGTGTTTGTGCGAAAAAAGAGAAAAAAAGTCAAGTGATTGAAAAAAGTGAAAAAGAGTGAGAAGAAAAAAAAATTGAAGTGTTGAGAGTAGTGGAATTGAAAATGTGTTGATTGAAAATATTTGAAGTATTCTGTTCCTAATCTCGAAGTGCGAAAGTTTGATTTTCTATTCTCCATTCACTTGAGTCACTTTACCATATTGATTCCCACCTATCCAAAGAGCCTACATTACAACCTTGAGAAAATCCTTTTTGATTCGGCATTGATTTCTAGAGTATGGTCGGAGTTAAGAGTGCTTACAAGCCTATGGCTGCCAATATGTGTGATTGATTGTTTGAGTGAGTCCTTTTATCATTGATATACACTTGTGAGGGAGTGAAACACATCGTAGAGTGCACATCCATGTTTAATTTTGGTGATTCTCACTGTCGTTGCATGCGTATGATGAGGGAAGATTAGTGATTATACTTGTGATTGATCTTTGAAGCTCGAATTCATTTGCTTGCATGATTTGATTCGTTGACTCATTCCTAACAATTTCACTTGACTTATTATTTCGTTGCTTGAGGACAAGCAACATGGTAGTTTTGGTTGATTTTGTTGAGTATTTAGAGTCATTTGCGAATCATTTTCATAAACTAATGAATTTGTCTCTTAGATGCTCATAGGTGAATAGAGGGCGAAAAGAGGAGTTCGTAGGACTTTGAATCGACTCAAACGGACGCCCGGATGAGAAGATATCGAAGAAATACGAAAAGTACTAGTTCGAGGGAGCAAAAGTATCATTGGAGTGCACAAGCTAGAAGAGCTCGAGCACAAGTTCTCGAGTGGTCGTGCATAGCGCACGAGAGAACATGGGTCGTGCACCCCTGCACAAGTGCTTGTGCAGGGCGCTCGAGCAAGGCAGGTGCTCGTGCACTAGTGCACGAGCTAGGCTGGTCGTGCAGTTTTGGCCCTCTGGATGATTTAAGGTGCTCGAGTTGAAGGTGCTCGTGCATAGTGCACGAGCATGCACGTTTTTTGGCCCATACGTTCCCGATTCGGCCCGATGCATATATATTCGTCCCGAGCATGTTTTGGAGGATTACCACTTACATCCACTAGATTCAATAGCGTTTTAGAGAGTTAATTTTTGGAGAAGAAGGAACGAGCAAGTTTACTTTACGTTTTTTAGGTTTTTCTTACGAATTCACGTCACGATTTTACTTTTTAGTTTCGTTTCTTCATATCTTTGTTCTTGAACACGTTGAGACTCGTTTTATTGATTTAATTTAAGTTATTCTTTTATTTCTTGAAACCCTAGTTTATGATTGATCTTTTCATCGTTATAATTATCATGTTCTTGTTCGTTGCTTATTCAATTGTTCTTGTTTACGTAAAACCTATGTCTAGCTAAAACCCTTGCATGCTTGGAGTAGGATGAACTCGTAGAAGTAGATTGTGGGTACATAATTAGGGTAACTTGTGACCTTAGGTTTTAATTCTCTTGATTAATAAATTCTTAAAATTGATCTTAACTTTACTTTTGAATTTCGTTCGAAAAGTGTTAGAGAGAGGACGACCGTATCACTCCTTAACAACGAGTAGACTTAACGAGAGGGTTTAGAAAGGGTTAATTCATCTACCAGTTTAGCGAAGGAGGACGACCGCATCACCTTAGTTAAATTAGGGTCTCATTAATTAAGCACAATCTATTAACTTGTTGGTAGATTAGTGAAGTCGAGTGTTAGGGTAAAGTATTAGGGTTTAGAATCTTGAGCTTTTATCTTGCATTCTTTTACTTAGGTTATTTCTTGCGCGTCTCGGTTACTTTAATTATGTACCTGCTCCGTTAGTATACGTAGGGATTCCTATCCTGAGCATCACCATCTATTACTTGAACACAAACCTTAAATAATTTGTCTTATTTAGTATTTTAGTTTAATTAGTTTATTTTCGTTTTAATTAATTTTTCCAAAAAATAAAAAACATTTCATTCATATTAATTACGACGCGTAGATCTTCACGGATCTATTCGCATACACATTGTCCCTTGGGTTCGATATACTTGGTCATTATACTTACTCATACTACAGTGAACTCGTACGCTTGCGAGAAATCTACTAGTAGAAGTTAGTATTTTCGCTTCAAGTCAGGTTGCGAGGTGGATAGGAGCCCGTTTCGAAACATGAGGACATTTGAATTGGAAAATATTTCAGGAAAGCTTGAGGAGGCGTTAATGGCGGATTCCAGCATGAAAGGTGGAGAGGCGGCCACGGTTTTAAAGATAGGGCGACGAAGTTTGGGAATTTTGGGTGTTTTCAACCCAACAAACACAAAATTAAGTAATGAAGGAAGACAAACAAAGAAAATATTACCTTAAATGCTCAAAACCAAAGGAATCGTCGTTGGAAATGGAGAGAACAGTCACTGGAAAGTTTGAAATGTGAGGATGTAAGGTTTCGCGCTGAGATCGTGAAGTGAAAAGTGAAAATTTGAAAGAATTTTTCCTTTTATTGTATCTAAAAAAATAGGGTTTCGGACGAATATAATTAAGAATACAAGGACTAAATTATAAATAGAGTGCGCGAACGACCTCTCTCCGATAAAATTGGAGGTGTGTCACCTCGGTTTCGCGTTCGCGTGGGCGGCGGCAATCATTCCGCCCACGTAACGCCTCGAGCTCCACCCAGCATCTGGGGATTCCAACCGTTGCCCGTCCTGATCAGCTCGTCCATGATAGTCTGCCCATTTGAAGTAGTTCGCACCTAGCAAAATCAGCCCACATTCATAACACCAGATAGTTGTCAGCCCATAAGTAGTTCACCTCACATCGTCACAACACAATGACTGGCAAGGGGGAAATTTTTGATAGGCGAACAGAAACACCATCTGAGCGAACAAAATTACATAAAGATGAACATCACTCAAATACGAGCAAATCCAACACTAGAAGATAAGAATTAGTTTAGATAAGGTCAAATAGTCAACTCTCCAAGTGTCACACATGCTACACTTAGGAAACCAAAGGTTTTGTACACCTCCTGCTAGGAAAACTTGTATAAATACTTCAATTTTCATTTAATATAGCAAGCACAAATTAATATACATGTCTAAACTTCGATTATACACCTAAAGCACCTCAATTCTCAAACATACGAATTAAATACGAAATCGACTCACATATTTATTTCTAATCAATCCAATTTTCGTATTCACTAATTACGTTAGTGATCAATCACACACAATTGTTTGGTGATCTAATTAGTAAATAAAAATAGCCACTAATCCTTGTGATTAGAAAAGATCATCAACAATATAGAAATTAGCTCAGAGTGTACAGTGTAATTCTTGGCCCTATACTGCTGCTGGAGTATAAGGTTGCTAGCGTAGAACGTTGATAGTGTTTTCTGTATCAACTCGACCTCAGTTATAGCTTGCTTACATAGCTTTAATTGGGATATAATACAATGCAAGACTGAGTTGTACTCCATCTCAGACTTAAAGTCTTGAATACTGAGGTTCAGTCAATCGTATTGTGCCTGAGGGAGGAGTATATCATTTTGTTGTTGAAAATGGTCTTGCAGGGACTTCCACAATGCTCTGGGGTCCTTTTCAGTCATGTATTCATTTTTCAGATCCTCATTCAGGTGATGCCTAAGAAAAACCAACACTTTTGCCTTCTGGGCGTTAGTGGATTTTGAACCTTCGACAATGGCTCCGCTTAACTCAGTTGAGTCTAAATGGATCTCGACATCTAGAGCTCATGTCAGGTAATTACTACCATCAAGAGTAAGCTAAGCGAATTCTCTTTTGATAATATCAGGCATTCTCACTACAATATTTAAAGTGACATGGTGAGTTTTGTGACCTTTTGTTGACAATGGAGAAATAAGGATTAATTTGATCACTTTAAAGCACATAGAAGTAAGAATTGGGTGTCGTCAACCCAAAACATAATTTACGATCCGACAAGTACTGGGCGACGCCTACCCATAAAATATATGCGGACTGTAAAATGAGGACTATGTGTAAAAGTAATAATGCATGCAAGATAATTTAATCATAGAGGCATGCACATAGAGGAATTAAGCACATAAAATGATAATATATTGAGAACTAATTTATAAAATTAATTCCAAGAATTTTGAGCTTAATTATTATGTAAAGAGTTATTACTTTTTATTTTTCAAGTATTTTCGAAACTTGATAAGTTAAATTAAGGGCACAAATATACAAGAAAAAATAATATGAGGCCAAAAAATAAAAATAAAATCTAGTTCCAGCCCATAAGGAGGGCTGAAGGCCAAATATTTTTTATTTTTTTTAGGACGGCCCAATTCGTATTGGGCCTGTTTGGCCCAAAAAGTGCAGAGCTACGCAGAACAGGGCAGGAAGAAGGAGGCCGCGGCGGAGCTCCAGGGCTCGGGGCGGTGGCGTGAGGCGTGCATTGAACTGCCGTGTGGCGACGCGGCCCACGGCCGCCATCGCATGGCGGTGCGCGGCCTTCAGCCGCCGCTCGACGCCGTGGCGGCGGAGCAATGGAGGAAGGGGGAGGCGCTCTCACCGGTGGTGCGCGGCCTGGAAATTCACGGCGGAAGCACGACCGACGGCCCGCAGCCGTCGGGACTAGCCTCACGCACGCGGTAGGGTTCGGCGTACTGGAGACCCACGGCGGCTTGCGCGCGGTGGCCTACGAGGCCCACGGCAGCGTGCGCGCGATGCCTGGAGGCTCGCGGCGGCGCTGCTCGCGACGGCCTGGTGGCATACAACGGAACACACACAGGGCCTGGTGGCCCACAGCAGCGACGGCGGCGACCTTCGGGAGTGTACGATTAATTTATTATATATATATTTTTTATCCGATTAAAAACTATTGCAAACAATAATTCAAATGCAATGAATAATTTAAGTTCACGGTGAAATCCGCACATATGGATCTAAAAATTGAAACGATAATTAATTATCATCACTACAAGAAAAAAGTTCTATTACTACACTAATTTTAATACATTAATTTTAAATTGTCAAGATAGCTGGTCTATTAGTACATTAAGTTTTGAGGTAGCTATAACTACACTGAGGCAATATCTATTAATACACTATTGAGTAATTGTCGTATCATGACTCTATTACTACATTACGATTAGTGTATTGATAAATCTAATTCATTATTTAGTAATTAATCCCTTTATACTCTTAATAATTCAATGGAAATGTAAATACGCCAACCAAATTAAAAAAGGAGAATAATGGTTATTACATAATAAAAAATAAATACTTTTATTTGAATAATTTAACTATTCATAATATTTATAATTTTTCAAAGCAATTATAAATTAATTTAAGAGTGCAAACCAATTTATGTGCAACAACGTGAGATTGTAAATACATTAATTAAGAAAATATAAGTAACATTTCAAATAAAAACAGAAAAGGAGAACAAGAAAATTAAAATATGAAATAAAAGTAATCTATTAAATTTTGAAAATTTTGAAATTTTTTTTTGGAAAATTTGGCGGTCACAACTCCCGCAAAAAGGAAAATTCCCCCTCTACCCAAATTTGTTTTACTTTTCAGGATTTGGGCTTCAAAAGCCACGAAAAAATATGATTATTCTGCAATCCTGTTTTCAATTTGAGAGATATCATTTTTCTAACTTTCAAATCTATTTTTGATTTCAACCTACTAAGAATTCATGTCCAATGGCCGTCGACTAAGGATCAGATAAAGGGGCGAATTTAGGGCACCGACTAACGTGACTAAGGATAAATCAAACATAAATTTGAAATCTGTTAGCGATTAGGAGCAATTCTGGGCACCCGATTCTCAGGTATACCATTCTCATTTCTCGATCTCGCGTATTCACTACACTATGTAATCCCTGCAATTAGAGTATTGCAAGTATAAACTACTAATGCATTTGATTAGTTCAAATTTTACCGATTTAGTTTTATTGATGAAATTTCAATTTTGACCTCTAGTTTCTAGTTGGTTCTCCATCTTTTTAAAGTTTTGTCAGTCGACTGGGCTTGGTTATGCAAGAATTTTCGTTGAGAATCTTCCTAATTTTCTTTTCTTTGTACAGGTGCCTCAAGTTTAATAATCATTTTTGTGCTGAGTTTTAGTTCTGATCTTTTCATCTTGGATAACCGAGACTTTATTTAAGATATTACTTGCTTGGGCTGCGTCCCAATTAATTCATAATTTGAATATTTAATATGGCTTAACCTATTTTCTCTAAGTTTGGGTTGTGTTCCATTATGGTGCTTAATCTGCTGGTGGAATTACGCATTTGGACCTAGATATTATTAAGAGCTTTTCGATTTTATATTTTTCAGGAGATTATTTGAATTTATATTCTGTTGAATTGTACAATCCTGCTATGTTTCCTAAATTTCTGATGTTGCCTCCAAGTCTTAACGTTCCGATAACTTAATTTATGTGGATGGTATTATACTTATGAAAACTAGTATTCAAGAGATGAGCTTCGTTTTTCATTCAAGAGTTAGTTATACATGATCTCCATGTTTGATATACACCTGTTTGATGTAAATGTTTGTTTGTTTTTACTTGGAATAATTGTGATGATTGATTTTGTTTGCTTGAAGATTATTCAAACACTGTAATCTATTAAGAATTTAAAGTTATAGAAAATTGAATCAATGTTAGAATGATAAAGAGCGTACAATGAAACAATGATAGCAAATTGAAGATAATAACACATCAACTTGAAAATTCTATTGGTTTTAATCTCATGAGAAGACGAAAGAGGCGTGGTAGGGCTACGATTTATGTTGTAAAATGTACTTATGCACAACCTGAAGTATTATTATCTATATTTTTTTTTTCACTTCAGAGCAGTAGAAAAAAACTAGTGATCTTCTTTGGATTTTAGGAGTTTGAGCAACTTGATAATGTTGTAAGTTGGTTATTGGAATATCATAATAAATGACAATAATGAGGGAGACTTCACTAGGCAGGGGAGACTTCTCAGTAGTAAGCATGTTATTTCGAGCTTTCTCTCGAATGTATTAGTGAAATGAAAGAAAATATTAGAGTGGACTTGTGTTTTCTAGATTTCTTTCTTTGTCAATTTTGATTCTATGGATCCAAGAAACAATTTAGATAGAAATCTCAAAGTTGTGTGGTTCTTGTAATGATAAGGAAAGACTACAAGAAGCTCGCGAGAAGGCTTCCACTAATGTTGCAATGTAAGAAGGTTGGCGTTATTTTCTATTTCTTTCCTGCATCTCCTGGTTGATGTTACAAGTAATCAAGTTTCATGCATGTTTTTGTCATGTCTTTTTTTCCCATATCTCGCAAAAACCAGGAGTACACATGTTCCGATTTTATTCTCATTGATCATATGCTTGTGTGTGATTTTGTTTATTTATTCATGAAAGATAGTGAGCAACACAATAACCTTGTAATCAATATGGAAAGGTTGCAGCTTTGCATAGCAGTGATTGCAGTTTCAAAGAGGACATCAACAGGTTAGCTTCTACATTGATTGTCATTGGTCGATTCCTCATTATTTAGGCATAAACTTAACATGTTCTACTTAATCATATTTCTCTCAATTTTCATTCTCAAAATTATGTTTCTGCAGAATTTGGATTTAAGGAAAATGCTACACATTTTTGCGAAGGATAGGCATAGCGGCTGGATATAATAAGGTGAAGATCAATCAGTTTGTTGATCTTTATAGAAGAAACTTTTTTAGTTTTTACAGGCTGGAGGATGAAAGAGAGAACATGATGAATTATCACAAATTTAAGTCATTTTTATGTTACTTTGTATTTTTTTAATGAGTTACCTTTAGTTATTTTATTTGAAAAGCATTGGAAGACGATGTTGTTTAAATTACTATTGTTAATGAAAAGAAATTGTTTCAATATTTATCTTTGGCAAATGAATATTTATTATTAATATTTTTATGAATTATATGATTATGATTATTATTGTTATTAATATTATTAATAATGATCTAGTAAGACATTATTTTTAGTGTCGTTAAAACACCTATTGTTACATTATATATAAATTATTAATAATTGGATGATAAATTGATGGTTAAATAAATAAATAATTATTAATAATTGAAAATTGGTGGTTAATTAAGTGTAGTGAAAACTATTTTAAAACTACATTTATTAGTATAGTAATAGGTTAATGTCTATCGCTACATTAGATTAGACGACATTTTAAGAAAATGTCGTATCAAATAAAGTGTAGTAACAAGTGACATGTAACTCCACTTATAAATGTCAAGAAAAGATGTTTTTCTTGTAGTGCATGCTATTGAAAAATAAATTGAGATTCATAACGATTAGCTTCGGGCAGAGACTCGTGCTGATAACGTGTTGTAAATCATAAGCGTAAAATAGAGACACAAGTTTGTTTACCCAGTTCGTCGATAACGACTACGTCTGAGGGCGTACCAAACCAGGAATTTTCACTAATATTTCTGTATATGCATGTATACAATACTGAGTACAAGGATCTATTTATAATAGAGAAACCCTAATCTAAACCTAAAGTCTGTTTAGGTTATGAAGCACATTAGTAATGTCCACATCAAGTCTTTTGAATTTGGTATAATAAATCTACTGGATTTATAACACTATTTAGGGACAGATTTAATGAAATGAAAGACCGTAATTAAATCTAACAAACATATCGATGACAAAGAACATAAAAAAAGAGTAATTCTAGGGTGCATGCAAGTGCATACTATGCACTTGAAATTTGATCCCAATTTAAAATTAATTTTGACCAAACTCAAAATTCGCGGGTCTGACAATAAACTGAGTCACAAATGGGTCGCGCGCGCTTCGTACCAATACCCCAAGTTATAACACCAATACCCCAAGTTATATCACCTATACCCCAAGTTATAATCATCAATACCCCAAGTTATATCACCAATACCCGAAGTTATAATCACTAATACCCGAAGTTATAATCACCAATACCCCAAGAAGTACTCAATAATAATATCCCAAATAATTATTCAGTATTACCCCAAGACTTAATCACCAATACCCCAAGTTATAATCACCAATACCCAAGACTTAATCACCAATACCTCAAGTTATAATTACCAATACCCCAAGTTATAATCATCAATACCCCAAGACTTAATCACCAATACCCCAAGTTATAATTACCAATACCCCAAGTTATAATCACCAATACATCAAGAATTACTCAACAATACATTGAACAATGATATTCTCAAGAATTGTTCAGTATTACCCGAAGACTTAATCACCAATACCCCAAAAATTACTCAACAATACATTGAACATTGATATCCTCAATAATTATTCAGTAGTACCCAAGTCTTAATCAACAATATCCCAAACAACAATTTTACTGGAAAGTTTAACTAAACCCTCCCACTCTTATTACACACGTCATCCTAACACTTTTTTTGTATTTATTTTCTACCAATAAACATGTTTTTCTCAAACCTTATTGTAGCATTGTTACTGCTAAACATTATATCATGGTTCAAAAGTGGGGTATCATGAAAAGGAGCGATTATAGTTGAAATCACACGATGCATCAACCTTTCAAACACCTGGCGATAAGATAAACAAATCACCAAATACTCCAAGTAATCAATAATAATCAAATAAATAAATTGTTGTATTTGAATAAATTTGGGGGTTATGATACTGAAAGAGAGAAAAATTAATCATGTTGCAATGATAATTTGGGGATTGAATAGTGAGATTGAGAAGGGAAAAAAAGAAAAAAAAAACATTGCATTTAAATGAGAAGATTCGTGGATTTGAATCGTTTCCTACTTCAAATACAATCTGCTGCAACGATTCCTCCGCCTCCGATGCCAAAGGCCATGGCTGCAAATCAATGGAAAAAACTCAACGGATCATCAATGGAGGAAATTACTTGAAGAGAACTGCCGGAAAATAGAGCCACAACCACCGCGTCGTCATTAATGATGGAAAGAAGTAGAAGCCTCGTTGGAAAATCAAAGAAGAGGACGACGCCTGAAGAAAAACAGAGAAAAACGCAAGAGAAGGGGAGAATGCCTGACATAATTTTATATTGGAGTTTGAAAGTCAAAATTAATTTTAAATTAGATCTAAAATCCAAGTGCATAGCATGCACTTGGATGCACCCTAGAATTTGCCAAAAAAAATATATATATATATGTTCTCCACCAAATTTGCCCCTTTAACAGAGTTGCTACAGGTAACAACACACATGATTTGGTTCTTTTGATTAAGTTTTGAATATATTAATTACTTCCAATATATTACAGCAACAATATACAAAGATGCAAATGCACAGTGGAGTCCATTTCTATAATTCTACACCCCAAGATTGAAAGGGTTCTCAATGTTGCTGAAGATTTTAGTTTGTCTTTCGTACAAGTAATATCAATGTACAAGAGATTTTGTTTTGGATATATAACAGTTGTAGACGTAGGATATGGAACAATCATATTATTCCGGAATAATATGAACACAAATATTTGGAGTTCTCAATTTCTTATACAACTAATTACCTCAAGTTATTTAAGAATAGATGATCATCTACAATGTTTCAGTTTATATAATGAGAAAACAGGGTATTTATATTACAATGACATGTTTAATTTATTAATTTTTTCATGCAAAAGTTTGGAATAATAGAGCTTAGCAAGAAGATTTAATAATGAAAATTGGAGCATATTTGTGATCTAAAGCATTGGGTTTATTAAGATCCATCAAATTAAGTTGGGTATGTAAGTTAACACATATTTTAAATCTTCGCTAGATCAAGTTAAAGTGATAGCAATTAATAAGAACAAAATTTGTGCAAACAAGTGTAGTTCGCTCATTCAAGAATTTCATCAAACACCTTATGTACATATAGAATTTCTAAATTACCCCTGTCGAAAACTATTGTGACTGCTGCTAGAAACACATTCATCAAACTATAAAAATATATGTAAGTGTGGCTACGACATTTCCCGACATAATCTACTCTTCCATTAACAACTTATAATTGGAACTATATACAAATTAATCCTTTGGCGAAAGGATTTACACCATATCATGTCCAACAATAAAGCCCAAGAGATAAGCTCAGAGTAGTAAAAATTCACCGCCCGGATGCGCAGATAGTCTCCAACGGATTGCAACTTTAATCCATCTCTACGATCCATCACTTATCTCTTCTGATTTCATCTCATTCCACAATTATGATTTAATTATTATCCCTGAATTTCCTGTGTTCTTTCGTGACGAATAAAGACCTACGAAATAGGGCTCTTGACGAAAGGGATGATGCAAGAATTTGGCGCGCTACTCTTAGTGGGAGAGAAGAGAGAGAGATGGGAGTTTGATGGCAGAGAAATTTTGAGATTGAGGAAGAGAGCTCCATGTGGGATTTTATAAGACATCTCGTCCGCTTTATCTTTGATCTATCAAGAGCTTTCAAAAAAGACTTTGTGAAAAAGACCAAGAATAAAACTCCGAGTTTTATAAAATACAGAGTCCAAGGAACCAATGAAGAAGACAGTAGGCCACCGTGGATGTACTCATGTTTTAAAATATGTACATTAATACAAATAAGTCAATTCTTACTTGTTCAGTCAACAAACAACGTACATTTCATCAATTACATGGTTGTTCATGATGAAATGAAAAATAAAATGCAGGGGAGAGCTAATAAACTAAACTAATTAAGATTCCACACTTCCATTTCATTAAATTAATTAGCAAACTAATTAACACACTACACTTTTTATTCTTCGCGTACGCTTAAAACTTTTAAACCCCCTAGCTAAATTTAAACCTGCAAAATACGCAGGTTAGTAATTCATATATTTATTAAAGAAATTAAAACATGCATAAATCACTAAACCTTAACCACTTCCGGGATATGAACCGGATACTTAAGAATGCAATCACCCCACGGCCCCTCCGCGGCTGCCTCGATCATCCTATTACACTTCCAAACGCCGCTATTACACTTAAATCCACTCCCAAATGCAATCTGCCACACCCGATCCCCTTTCCTCATCCTTCCCTTACACTCAATATAATTCAACTCATACCACAGTGACGACGAAGAAGTATTCCCAAACCTATGCAGCGTCATTCTAGAAGCTTCCACCTGTTCATCGCTCAAATCTAGGCTCTTCTGTAGCTCATCAATCACCGCCCTCCCGCCAGCGTGGATGCAGAAATGCTCAAACGCCTGCTTGAAATCGGGAATGTACGCCTTCCATTTGGAATTGACCATCTTTCGTCCGATGAGCGAGAGTGCAAACAGGATCTGCTCCGACACTGGGAGCACGAGTGGGCCCACCGTTGTTATATTCGACTTCAGAGCCTTTCCAGCGATGGCCATGAGGTCGATGTTCAGTTTTATACCGACTATGCCCTCGGAGTCCTCCTCCTGCGCCACACATCTGTACGATTTATCGTCGGCTCCGTTATGAGTTCTCACGATATGCATTAGACTGTACTTTGCACGGCGACGATCCACCCACCTGTTGCAGTGACATATATATGTAAGAACTCGCTCTTAAACCCCACATATTATGCGGATTTATAAATATTATGTTATTAATTTTAAATTAAATGTTTGAAAATTTTAATTTAGTTAGAATTATATCTACCCTCTTAATTAATTAATTATTTTATCTTAATTTAAATTTGTGACCTTTAAGTGATTATTTTTTAATTAAATTTATGATTATAATTTTAAAGAATAGATTAACTAAAAGAAATAGATAATATATTTAGTGTAAACAACCAAAATCGATCATTTATTATATTATGAAATAGAGACACAGCCATTTAATAGATGATTTCATTGTAATTTATCTCAAATAAGACACAATTCATTAATCAATTGTAATTTAAAAAAAACTAAAAAAAATCATTTCGTAATCGAAAAGAAGAAGTTATAAATCGAACTAATACAAACTCAAGATTTCAACATAGAGGCTTTAGAAAAGTAGGGAGTGATTCAAAAGTAGATTAAAAAATTAGAGAACATAAATAAATGAGATTATAAATTAAGATAAATATAATATCATATATAGCTCAAATGCATGAAATCAAAGTATTTCAAAATAGAGGCTTTTGAGAGGGTGGGGGTGATTCACAAATAGATATAGAGACAAGAGTATGCAAATGCATATCCTTATTTAAAAAAGATGTATCAAAATGATTAACTTCAAATGCTCAAAATCTTTTTGTTCAATTGTACAAAAATTGTCTTTTATTTTTTTCCACCTAAATTGATTAAAATGCTCGGGGGATATAGTTAGAAATATGTAGGATTGCAGATTAAAAGTAGTTGAAAAAATAGTTGAATAAGGGTAGAGGAGTCAATAGTTGGAAAAAAAATTGTAAAGAAAAGAAAATTCCCCCCAATTTTTGCCAAATTATTATTTTATATTTTCTCTTTTGGATTATGGTAAATATATATATTCTTTTTGTTTATGTTATTTTTTTTAGGATTTACTTTACATTTAAAATTATATAACTTTAAAATTTTAATACTCCTTGGTCCTTCATATATAAATAGACCTCATATTAGAAAAAAAAAATTAGTAAAAATGGACAGAGGAAGTATCTCTGTAGAATTTTTTAATCAGGCACTGACCTGTTCGACAGCAGAATGGCGGCGGCGCCCATTCTGAAGAGAGAGTTAGGAAGGAGCATGGAGCGGTCGTTCCCCGTGTAGCTGCTCATTGTCAGAATCTCGGTGCTTAAAACGACGGCGTTTGAGTTGGGGTACTGTTGGAGAAGATCTTTGGCTAGATCGACGGATATTAAACTAGCGCTGCATCCCATTCCCGAGAGATTGAAGCATTTGATATTGCTTCTCATTTTGTATTTGTTAATCACCATGGCAGTTAATGATGGTGTTGGAGAAAAGAGACTGCAATTAAGGATTAAAATATCGACATCGTGAGGCTTCAGCCCTGTTTTCCGGAACAGGGCATCCATGGCGGAGAAGATGACGAGCTCGGCTTCTTCTCTCGCCTGCTTCATGTTCGGCGTTGGAGGAATGCAATGTATGGCCGGCGGGACGCACGTTTCTTCCCCGAGGCCGGATCGTTGTAAAATCTTGACACAGAAGTTCGCGCTCTTTGGGTGCTCGTGTAAAGCCAAATTCGCATGCTCAACGAAGCTCGCGAAAGGGATTCTATAGCTCGAAGGAGGCTTAAATAGAGCGTAGTCGACTAGGTATACAGGGCGGGGCCGATAGAAGAAGTAGAGAGTTGAGGTGTAGATGATGAGGAATAATGAAGATGAGAAGAGAATTGAGTCGAATTGCATGGAATTGTAGAGTTGGAAAAGTTGTTCCTGGGTAGTGTGCATGGGTTTGATGGAAAGAGAGATGACAATGGGTATAAATGCTAAGATGATGAAGTTGTTTAAGTATTGGTAAACTAGCTTCACATGTATGAGGTTGATTGATTGAAAGAAGCCCGGAGGAGGCATGGCGTACGTCTAGGGTGGTGGAGGGAGGTGGAAAGGGAATAACAGTGGTGGTGGTGGTTTTGGGGAGAGGTTTTGAGGAAATTTATAGAGTTGAAAATTAAGTTGATTATATTTTATTTCTTTGCTGCCCCTACTTGTATGGACTATAGTAGGGTTGGATCCTTCCATACCAAATTCCTACTCAATGACTTCAATAGATCGAACGCTTTGTTCCAATTTGCATATATTTTTCGTTGTTGGAACCTGGCACACATGACTTGTTTATTGTGGTTTACCTCTTTTGTATAATTTGCTGACTATTGAATTACTTTAAAAAAAAATGCATTAGAATCAATGGTCATAGATAAATTAATAAAATACTCTTAATTTAGATTTATCTCACTATCCATTTGATGTGCACCATTAATTTTTTTTTTTTTTTTTGAAAAAAAAGAGCATTTTACACCTTAATCTAATGGCAAAGTATTATTATATGAAAATAATTCATAATAAACTTATCATGAAACAGTTTTAAGTATCATTAATTTCATCAGGAGTATTATTAATTTGAGTTAGTGGTATTATATTGTAATTGTTGTAAATTTTCTTGAACTCAAATTAATGATACTTTCGATGAAATTTAAAATACTCCTATTAAATATTTAACACTTTAAAACAATTTCATAATAAGTTTATCATGAACCATTTTTATATAAAACATACTCTAATTTAAGATCAAATATTGGTTATTTGACTTGAGGCGCTAATACCCTAATCAATAAGATGGAATACAGGGATGCTATTTATGTGCAAATAGATTTACTATTTTGAATTTATTTAGTCGAACATTTATCTTTTTTAATTAAACTTGAAAACTGGGTTCGCTGTAGCAGGAAAACAATCCTCTACCTGTGGTGGTTTAGTAGACGCACCTTACCTCTTTTGGATGCCTATGACTTGTGAGATATAAATTTTTATGATTTAATATTAATTATCTATATATAATAAGTCTCATTATAAATTCTCGGCAAAGTATTATATGAAAATAGTTCATGATAAACTTATCATAAAATAATTTTAAAGTATCATTAATTTCATCAGGAGTGTCATTAATCTCATCAGGGGTATCATTAGTCTGAGTTCAAGAAAATTATTTTAAATTTTCTTGAACTCAGACTAATGATACCCCTGACAGATTTAATGATACCCCTAAAGTGATTAATGATATTCTAAAACTATTTCATGTTAAAACTTATTATGAAATGTTTTCATATACATACTCTAAATTTTCTACTTTCCTTTTTTAAACATTTCACTATAAATTTTATATTCCATAAAAAGTAAGAACAACACTTCATATATTAATAAATAAATACTTTCTTAATCAACTATCTTTACTATTTCACAATTTCTCATTACTTTACACTAAAATTAATATGTGACCCATCATATATATTAATAAACAAATATTCCCTCCGTCCCAAATCCGTTTGCTACATTGTCAAAAAGGTCTGTCTCATACTCGTTTGGTACATCTACTTTTGGTAAAAAAGTAACAATACTTTTTAATATTATATTTTTCATACATTTACTTTATCACTTTAAATATTATAAACAATTTTTTTCTTAAAACCCGTGCAAACAGTAAATGAGAAAATGAGTTTGGGACTGAGGGAGTATATTTTTTAAACAAATCAACAAAAAGAAAGAAAAATAGGACAGAAGAAGAAAAAAACATCTACAAATTTGTTAGAACTCCTTGTAATCGCGAAACACAGTAGGTCTTTAATGGAATTTTAAAGTTATATGTAAAGACACAACAGTTTACCTAAAGTAACCAAGGATGAGATTTACCAAACTTCGAATTGTTTCCATATATAGGTAAAGTTGTAAATTAATTACTCCCTTGAATCTTGGAATATCAATGCCAAACTAATTAGTTTTCACAATTAAGTCTCTTTAATTTTTAAAATACCGCAGATAAAAGTTGCAAATTAGTCCCATACTATTGAATCTTGCGATATCAATTCAAACTAATTAATTTTCACAATTAAGTCTCTTTAATTAACTCTTAAAATATCATAGTTTTAGAAGTAAGTATATAGTGAATTTAAGTGTACTTTTAAATGCTATTAGTTGTTTTCTTTAGACTATATTATTAATAAGTTAATATTTTTTAATGAAACAAATAATGTTGTAACTCAGTTTCATGGTTGCCGGTAATTTGGTGATTTGAGTTTTCCATTGTTAATCAAAGATTTACATCGGTTTATAAGGAAATAAATCAAAGAGAATATACAAAGAATCAATATAAATATTTTACAATTATACAAATTAATATGGTCAACTATATCCCTTAGTGGGCAAAGTATAGAGTGAACTTTATTTCTATATGAATCCTGATCCGATAACCCGAATAAAAATCCGTTCGCGGCTAATTGAGTTTGTTCGAATAAGTATAGAGTGAACCTCATTTCTATATTCAATCTTCATTCTTGTTGATTCTATCTAATCTTTTTTTATTTCTTTTTTATTTTATTTTTTTTACTTCTACATTACATTCCTTCATTTTTCTTATTTCCTTTTTCTTTTACAATAGTTTGTTCATTTTATTTTCTTTTTAGTATATATAGAATAAATTGGTCTATACGTGGACAACTTTATAACACTTTTTAGTATAATAACTAATACCCTTCATATTGAGAATTACATATTAAATGATTGAATAAGCTTGAAGTCATATTTCTATTGAAGATAAGGACAAAGTATTGACAAAGTTTTTAGGGAATTTCTATATTAAATATTTTGTTGCATATATGACTATTTGTATGTTTGAATATTTTCATAGTGTATTAGTCGTGATAACCAAAGCGTATTAGTTGACTTAAGTAAAGGGTATTTGTTCCCTTTATTAAAGAGTAGTAGTTGGTACTTACTATTAAAATAATTTAATAGATTATTTTCCCTTCATTGAAGAGTATTAGTCTCCTTCACTGAAGAGTATTAATCCCCTTCACTGAAGTGTATTAGCCCCCTCCACTGAAGAGTATTAGCCGTCAGCACTGAAGAGTAATAGTTGGTTCTTATATGAGTATTAGTTATCTTCACTATAGAGTATCATTCTCCTTCACGGAAGTGTATTAGTCTTCTTCAGTGAAGGGTATTAGTTCCCTTTATTAAAGAGTAATAGTTGGTACTTTAGTGAGTATTAATTATCTTTACTAAGGAGTATTAGTCCCCTTCACTAAAGGGTATTAGTCCCCTTCGCTGAAGGGTATTAGTTCTCTTTACTAAAGAGTGATAGTTGGTACTTATTGAGTATTAATTATTTCACTAAAGATTATTAATCCCCTTCACTGAAGTGTATTAGGCCCCTTAACTGAAGAGTATTAGTTCCCTTCACTGAAGGGTATTAGTCCTGATAAGCAAAGGTATTAGTCGATGACTATCGAGAATTTATCAACTGATCTACCCAATACACTGGGAAATCGGTGCTCCAACAACCATGGCTGGAAAAGGATGGATTGTTTATCATCTGAATTGAAAAAAATGTCCAAATCAAATAAATTATGAATGTTAATTGCAATCCATATGCACACACTATAAACAGATATTCCATAATCGGATCCCAACTTGCCACAATTCTACTCCATAATTTCTTTCTCCAAATCTCCTTCCACTGAGATGGACTCATCGAGTCCTTCCAGCAATCAATTTTCTGTGGCCTGTGGTGATCTGAAAATGAAACCATTTCAATATAAACCCTAATTAACCACTAAACAAAATCAAACAAGGGGAAAACAGAAAATTCGAGAAATACGAAGCCGCGCATCAATCCTAATAACGAATCAATCGCCGGAAACTGTTGGGGTGTTCGAATTATTACCAGCGGCGCCGGCAAAACCGCGGCGGGAAATCAGGGAAGATGCTTGGGTCGTAGATGCGATGGAAGGTGAAAGGCGGGTGAGATTCGCGGCTCTTCGAGCTGCCATGGCGGCTAATGTGGTTGCCATTGGTGGTTGCGGCGTCGAATTCGGAGATCGAAGATTTTACGACGGAGAATGGAGAATGGAGACCGAGCTATACAATCCGGATCCTAATTTATAATTGGATCCAAGTTTATATAAAAACTCATTTCACTCTATACACACTCCCCTTAGTAATGTTACTTGATTTTTGCACATGAGCAGTCTGAATTCCAGGTGACGTCAAAGTTAGCACAATCAAATCTTATGTTGGATTTAAACGAGAGTATCTAATACCTCTTCATATGTTTTTATACCGATGTTGCATTTCCGAAAGTGGTGGGTTTTCAATAATCAGCAACGAGTTTTTCTTTTTTTTTTTTTTTAACAGAAACAAAACTCATTACAAGCTCATAAAAATATAATACCAAAATTTCATCATATAGGCGAAGTCCTTAAAAAAAAAATGCTCCAAGTTAATAGCGATGAATTAGAGATTAAACACGAGAGGTAAGCCCGTGAATATGAGTGATAACTAATTTTCTAAAATATAGAGTATAATTCTCTTTTAAAATAAAAAAACATATTAAAACATTTTAGGTAGCTTTCAAGCACGGCCAAGGATGAGGTTTGCCAAACTTTGGTAAGATAAGTTGTGCACAAATTAATTTTAGAATAATTAACTTTTTGGCATTTAGTCTTATAACTGTCAAATATCCACATTCACTAATATCGTAACATTTTATACTATGAGATATTATGATATCAGCGAATACATATAATGATATTGATGCGGACCAACATATCCTCATCCAAATCTCCATCTTCTCCACCACGTCAGGCTTGAACTCGATAACTTGCGAAAGGACACGTCGGGGTAGGCTCCAGTGCAGGGACTCCTACGCTTAAGTCAGTATAGTATCATTTTAAGTATTATCAAATAGATAGAGATGATGAGCAGAAAAATAGTTTTTGTTCTCACCTAATGAGGGGAAGACCTATAGATAATGTTTCATATTTGGGGGTATCAGAGTCATTTGTTGCAATTGGAGTACCTTCTCTATTAATTGGGCTTGCCAGTGGACCTCCATGGCATGGACTTAAGTTAGTTATTATTCGTATTGGATTTGAGCTAATTAAGTTGGATTTTGACCTACAACAATTATTTATTCAATATAGACCGGGACCCTTATTTCCAAGGGTGACATACCGCCCTCATTAGATATCAATAATACATACAATAATATAAATTTTATACAATGAAACTGATTCACCCTGGATTTTGTGTAACATACTTGTTAGATGTGCAACCAAAGTCCGATATCTTAAGACTTAGTTGGATGTGATTTGCAAATAGGATATTTTTATTGAGACCGCAAGTTAGGGGGTAGTAAAAAGAGAGCCACACATCTCCGAGCTAGCAATCTAAGGACCACAACTTTTAAATGTAACAATTTGAGACCAAGTTAGTCCAAATTGACTCTAATTAAGCCGAAATTGCACATGATTGATATGTGATGGATGATTTCGGGCTCGCCGGGTCATGTGGAGCCCAATTGATTTAGAACAATTAATAAAAAATAGTAGTAATAAAATTTAATGATAAAAAGAAAAATAGAAGAAAATAAGAACCCACTACCCTGCCAACTACCGCCCCAAACCATAATATGTCAATACTTTAGAGCATCTCCAAAAGTCGCACCGTTTTAACGTCAATTCTGTGTTACTCTATTATAGTAGTATCAATAAATTTCCAGTAGTTTGTACTACTTTTTGCACTAAATAAATAAAAGGGGTAGTTAACTTTTGGTACAATCCTAAAGCCTAAATTACAAAATGGGGGGCAAGAAATCTCAAAACCCATTTTACTACATTTTGGTGGGGACATGTTCAGTATCTTATTTTCATAAAACTGACACTGACTGCTACTTTTTGCACATTTCCCGAGACACTTTTTCGACCAAAACATTTATTATTTCCAGATTTTTATAATTTTGAACATAGCCCTAATTTTTTTGAACACACGTATAAAATATAAATATTCGAGATTTCAAGCATATTCAAATTAAAAAACATCTCCTTTATTATTAATTTGAGAATTACACCTAAAAAAATTCAGAGTATTACATATCCAAAATTGGGCACATAATGCCCAAAATTTTATGAACATACCATAAAAAAAATGTGCACAGACGCACAAAAATTATGAATAATCGCTAATTTTTTTTTTTGAACAATCACTAAATATTATGAACAGGGAGTCTTTTTTGTGTTTGAGACTCCAAAAATCTTCAATTCTACTTGAATTTGGATGCCTGCAAATCAACATAACAAGAATTATGATCTCACTATATGTACAACACTCATTTACATGTGAAACAAATTTTAATAAATACTCAAAAAATCACAATAAAAACATAATAATCATTTTTAAGTAATTCTACAATCTACACAATTAAAAACAAATCATCAAATTTCCTTCATCTTCCCCAAATCATCAATTTATTTTTCATCATCTTCCCCATAAAAACACTCACAGACCCCCACACACACTCACACCCTCAACCCACACTGCACACACTCACACGCATTGAGCACACTCATAACACTAACCTCCCTATCCCACCAACATTTACGCTTCATGCTTCATTAATCAAAACAATTATGACCAGATATCACCATTAGAAGTTTTACTCCAACCTCCTCAATCCCCCACGCACACACACATTCAACACTCACAAACATAACCCCTCAACCCCCCACGCACTACACCTTCCCCAACCCACAACATTAAATAGTAAGATTTCATATAACAAAGATATGTATATATATATAAGTACATTTCATATATAATTACAGAGGGTATATAAAAATAGAGCATAAATATAACAGAGGGCATATTACCTGAGGTCGAATTAGAGCTCCGACGGGATCGATGTCAGCGCTAATCAAAGAAACATATAGCCGCATAGTAGACGGAGCCAAATCTGGACAAATCCACCCTAGACCGATTTGCCCTATTTTTTAGATCCGTGAAATTTGGTGGCTGCCAGCGGTGGGAGTTTGGTGGTGGTGGCGGCAATGGTTGCCGAAAATCCCGCCGTTGTTAAAAAATCCCCACCCCCAACCCGCATCGCCACCGCCTCGGTCTCACCTCCACCCACATCACCGCCGCCTCCATCTACAAAAACCCTCGATCTCTACCTACAAAAACCCTCCATCTACAAATATATATATAGATCTGCCATAGATCTATTCGTCTATTTTTTTAGATCTGTGAAATTTGGTGATAGTCGGCGATGCGACGGTGAGGAGGCGAGACGACGGCCATGGCGGTGGTGCCTTATTCCCAACATTGATAACGATCATCGGCGTTCTGGACGGCAGCGCTGGGATTTTGGCGGTGGTCTCCGTCGGAGCTCTTTCTTGTGATGAGGCACTTTTCTTTACCCAATAGCGCAACATCGTCTTCTCTTCTCCGGCGATGACGATGGTCTGTGTAGCGGTGCTTGTGTGTGCCAATTATCAGAGAGAGGGGGATGAGGAGGGGTGTGGGTGTCGTGTGTGAGTGAGAGATAGGAGTGATGTGGGTATTTGAATCTCATATTTGAAAAATAGAGATGGGAGATGCGTATATGGAGGAGAGGAGATGAGAGAGAGAAACTGACAGGAGGAGAGAGAGTGTTGAAAAGTAAAAAAATTACAAAATAAAATTCAATTGTATCAATTTGGGTTTTGAGATATCCCATGTTTTATTTGGTATTTATGGGCTATGGAATGTACTAGGATGCACTTAATTCTAAATAAAATATTCCATTAAAATTATTTTTAATACTTTTTTATTTGTGCAATAATAATTTATATTAATGTTAATTAAATGTTAATTTTAATATAAACTTAGGTCTTTTATCATAATATTACAATGAAAGTTCAAATTACAATGAAAATTTAAAATTGCATTATCTTTCATAGCATCTTATTTTTAAATTAATCTATTTTTTTAAATTAACTACAATGAAAAGTTATTTTAGTCGAAATAAAAAATATGAATTATTGATATTAAAAAAAAAAATGAATTATTTAAACCACACAAAACTACAAAAATACTTAGATAATTATAGTTAATATTAATATAAAAGTTAAAAATAGAATAAAATAATAATGATGTGGCGTCCCTATTTGGCACCGAAATGAAGTAGCAAATGAAGTCATTGCTGGAGCATGGTCTAATTCCCACACCCCAGTTGTCTTTCCCACCTCACCCCACCCTCCAACCGCCTTCCACAATTCCCCTCTCCAGTTGACCCCCACCCCACGTCGTCTTCCCCGCCACCCTTGTAATACATATTTGAAAAATCAATACACTTCAAATGCACACTTTTTGGAAATTTGAAAATGGGTGTTGGATTTCTCTAGGTCAATTGTAGATGCAGTGCTTGTTGTTGATGGTGAAAGAAAAATTTTGTGTCGATTTTCTTCCTTAGAAATAGCATTAGATTTTTTTTTTCTGTAAATTTTATTGATGTGCAAAATCTTTCAAAGTCTAGTGTGAGGGTGATGGCTGGTGATGGGAGTGTGGGAAAAAGCAAACCATGATGGCAGTATTGAAGTATGCACACATGCATACGTCCCTACTCCTCATGAAGACTCTAGAAGCAATACATATTGTTAGTTAGTTACACATATTCAGTTAGGGATTTGCAAGTTAGTTAGCAAAGAACCTACTAGAAGATAGTTAGTTACAATAGAAGATAGTTAGTTACACAACCATTGTATAAATACATGCTATGTACAACTTTTACTCTCAAGCAATAAAATCAGTAATTAAATTAGATCAATGAGAAAGTTCAACAGGCAGGAGAAGATGAAGAAAAAAAAAAAAATATATATATATATATATATATATATATATATATATTTTTTTTTTTTTTTTTCTTTTAGATTTTCAAATTTAAAATTAATGATGAGAAAGACTCTAAAATATAAAATTAGAATGGGGGAAACATTTGTGGGAGCAAGACGAAGTTATTAGTTTCGATCACTAAAAAAGAATTGTCTGGAAATGTGATGTCGGTGACGGTTGGTTATCAACGACATATTCTGCACAACAAAGAAAACTATTTTTTATTAAGTAATTAATTAATTATTATTTTCATTAAGTTAAGTTAAAAAAAAATTATAATTAGTGTTAAATAAATAACTTATAATTATGAATATTAAGAAGACCGCGGCTAAACAAACCCGGTTTCCATTCTACACACCCCAACTACTATACAAACTTCATTTACAATATGTATTTTTATTCTAACCAAGTGACTTAGCCCATCTGGCCACTCACATAAGATGACTTGGAGAATTTTTGGAGTACTTGAGACTTAGTGAACTAACTTCTAACTACTAACACTTAATATTTACAGATAAAAAAATGAATTTTTGTTCTAATTGCTAAACACCCCAACCATTAGCGGAATCAAGCAAGAATAAACCGACGGATGTATTACAAAAAAATATATGCTAAATGTTCTAAATTATAAGTGCTACGCACATTATCAAGGTCTGAGCAATAATAGTAGTAGTATGATATCCTTTTTGAAGTTTCAGCGACGTGGGATAGGCTCAGATCCCTCTTTATCCAAAATAAGAAAGAAAAAAAAGGTATGCAGATGGATTGAAGTCTCAAAGACATGAGATAAACTTGAAGATTATTGATCTTAGATTCATTGAACTTAGCATGCAATCGACATGTGCCCTAGGGCTTGGAAAAATTATTTTTTATTTTTCGATGTATGCTTCACAATTTTCTGATGAGCAATTTATAGATTCTTGTTAAAAAAAAATTTTAATTTTTTATTTTTTTTGCAAAGAAAATTTGACAGATTGAAGCGGAGAGGAACTGTAAAAAAAAAAAAAAAGTAACTAATGACTCAAATAAACTTGAGACTATTTTTGTACAAAATGTTTTGGAGTATGTATAGTAGAATCAGGGGTTTGTTTAGCCGTAATCTATTAAGAAATATTTCTATTCATTTAATTTTGTGAAGTGAAATTAATGTGACACTGAGGTAGAGTCGAGGTGGTGCTGAGATGGAACATATGTGGAATACGCATAAGCAATGGACTTGATTTCAACTCGAAATTGAATGTCATGTGCCAAACACGTGTGATTTCAGCTAAATTAGAGCCAATTTGGCCTCTGTATATAAATTCTTATCTATTATTCTAAATTGGTAGCCCGGAAACCTACGGTCCTCCTCTTGGTACCCCTTGATTAGTGTGAAAATTTGCTTGAAATTTGTGTATATAAATTGCTTAAATATATTGGATTTCTTGTAATTATTTGTATTAATTTGATTAAATGTGTTTAATTATCGAAAAAGGTACTTGTGTTTATTTTGTAGGGAATTTGAGTATTTTTTGGAACAAACATATGCCTAATTTTTATTGGAATCAATTTGAAGGACGAGGCAAAAAAGGGATCGTGAGTGAAAGAGTAAAATTGGAGGAAGAAATCACTTGGGCCGAACACTTTGATTCCAAAATAAAGGCCCATTTTGCTATTCAATTAGGGCCATGGTTATTAGCACTAGTCTCTTGGTTAAAGACACTACCATATCATAATAATTATACAAAATGTCAATAATGCCCTTCAATGAATTTCCTCCAAGATTAATGTAGTAATTACATTTCTCAATTTTTCTACAATTTTGGTCGAAAATCACTCAAATTTTCGACAAAAACGAATGAAACTTTGAACTCCATGAATTTGTTGAACCACGAACGAAAATTTGTGTATTGTATGGTTTGTTGAATGCCTATGTACTCAAGATGGTGAATACCCCAAGCCCTAATCACACATATGTAAAGGTTCATAATTTTTTTGTAAATTTAGGTTTTTAAAATCTTGAATATGATGATGTTTATTGTATTTGGAATGTTTTTTATGCATTTATTTGTTGTTTGAGAATGTTAAATTGAATGGGTGTGATAATGTTGTTGTTGGTTGATCATATTGAGTGTTAAATTTTCGAAAAATTGCGACTTCGATTTTCATGACTGGTTTGCCGAAACTGATACACAATTTCGGAAAAAAAAATTCGAAATTTATGAAAAATTTGGGCAAAAAAATGAGAAAATTTGTACAATTTTCGATAATTCCAGCCGAAACTTTATTTGATTTTCGGAAAATTTTATCGAACACGAATTTCAGCGAAAAATTTCGAAATTTTGACAATATTTCGGCTAAATTTTTCAAAATCTAGGCAATATTTCGACAGAATTTTTCGAAAAACAGTAATCGAAGATTTTTTTTCATCAAATCTTGCATCAAATCGAAAAACAAGATGCGAATCGTACATAATCATACATAGTTGCGGATAGCCCTTGCTTTTTCGTTCTTTATTTCCGAAATTATGTGTTGATTTTAGGTAGTGTATGGATATCAAAAGGATATTTTGAAATAAAGAGGTAGTGTATTTCTCTAAAAGTAGTGTATTAATCTGGGTAGGGTATTTAACTCAAAGGCTAGTGCAAATAACCTGCGGAATTTGAGGCAGTCACGTGAGGAAGGCCCAGGTTATCTGCACCACGTCTTTATGTAGTACCCCACCTTGCAATCTTATTACTTTTTCAATATGTATGAAATGACACAAATGCCCTCATCACTCTTTCTCTCACAATACGTGCACCCACCCCCACATTTCTGCAATAAACTTCCTGTTGTAAATATATGCGTAAATAAGAAGACACAATTTGTTGACCCAGTTCGTCGAGAACGACTACGTTTGGGGGCGATCCAAGCCAGGAGTTCCACTAATATTGTTGTGTATGAGAGTACATGATTCATGAATACAATGGGATATATATAATAGTAAAACCCTAGTCTAATGGATAAAGTCCAATATGATTCTTGGTCCTCAAGTAATGTCCACACCAAATCTCCTAGATTTGGAATATCAAATCTTCCAGATTTACAACACTCCCCCTTGGACATTACGACATAAATGTCTTGTCATAAAAACTCCACGTGCTAAGGATCGGCCACAATAATAAGTGGGAGGAATGTCTTTGATCTTCTAGATCTAAATCTTCCAGATTCATTTCGAGGTTACCGCTCCCCCTGAAGACAACAACACTTTAAGTCTTTGTATCCCAATACCACGAACGTACTTTTCAAAAGTAGACATAGGTAAGGATTTAGTAAACAAATCTGCAAGATTGTTACTAGATTGCACCTTTTGAATGGTAATCACGCCACTCTTCTGGAGTTCGTATGGGTAGAAAAACTTAGGTGAAATATGTTTCGTCAGGTTTCCCTTGGCGTACCCATTACTCATTTGTGCGATGCAAGCAGCGTTGTCTTCAAATATAACGGTGGGAAATGTATCGCCCTTGGCGATACCACACGAGTCACCAATGTGTTTTACCAAGGACCTTAACCAAACACATTCTCGTGCGGCTTCAAATAAAGCTATGATCTCTGAGTGGTTTGAAGACGTGGTAACCATGGATTGTTTAACCGATCTCCACGATATTGCGGTTCCACCACAGAGAAAAACATAACCAGTCTGGGATACGGCGTTGTGGGGATCAGACAAATAGCCAGCATCCGCATAGCCTACTAAGGTTTTGTCTTGGTTCTTACGATAAAACAGTCCAAGATCTTGAGATCCTTGGAGGTATCGTAGAACATGCTTAACACCATTCCAATGTCTCCTCGTAGGAGAAGCGCTATATCTTGCAAACAAGTTAACTGCAAATGCAATGTCCGGCCGGGTGTAATTTGCAAGATAGAGCAAAGCTCCAACAGCGCTAAGATAAGGAACTTCTGGTCCCAGAATTTCTTCTGAATCTTCTCTTGGTCTAAATGGATCCTTATCCACTTCGAGGGATCGGACAACCATCGGGGTGCTAAGTGGATGAGATTTATCCATGAGAAATCTATCCAATACCTTCTTCACGTAGGTCGACTGATGAACAAGGACTCCTTCTGGGAGGTGCTCGATCTGCAAGCCGAGGCAGTACTTGGTTTTACCCAAGGACTTCATTTCGAATTCAGCTCTCAAGATTGAACTGGCTTATTCAATCTCTTTGCATGTTCCGATTATGTTCAGGTCATCAACATATACGGATATGATGCAAAAATCGTCTTGCGATTTCTTCGAGAATACGCACGGGAAAGCTTTATCGAACGTGTATCCCTTCTTCTGAAGGAATTCACTAAGTCGGTTGTACCACATGAGGCCCGATTGCTTCAGGCCATACAACAACTTACGCAGTTGTATGCTATGCATACTGCGATTTTCTCCATCCCTTAACTGAGGAATGTTAAATCCATCTGGGATTTTCATATAAATGTCGGCATCGAGTGATCCGTATAAGTACGCGGTTACTACATCCATTAATCTCATTTGGAGATTCAACTTAACTGCCAAAGATATCAAATAGCGGAACGTTATTGAGTCCATGACGGGAGAATAGGTTTGATCGAAATCAATCCCGGGTCTCTGCGAAAACCCTTGCGCTACCAGCCTCTCTTTGTACTGCTCCACAGTATTGTTCTCATTTCGTTTTCGTACAAATACCCATTTATATCCTACAGGGATAGCGCGCGCAGGTGTACGAATGATTGAGCCAAATACTTGTCTTTTGTTAAGCGAGGCGAGCTCTGCATCAATTGCCTCTTTCCATTTAACCCAATCGTGGTGCTTCTGGCACTCTGTGATTGTTTTGGGTTCAGGATCTAGATCATTAATAATGGAAAGAGCTATTGACGCTGCAAATGTGTCGTCGACGACAGTAATATTTCTATTATATGTTTCTCCCGTATCTGTGAAGTTCACAGAGACTTCGACGTTTACGTCAACCAGGCCTTCCTCATTTCTCATTGTATCTAGGTCTGGTCGTTCCACGGTCCTAGTGCATGGAATGTTTTGTGCACGTGCTTCATCACTAGGACTCTCGTCTCCTTGAGACTTGGAGTTATCTAGACGGATCTCTTCTAGAGATTTTCCATTCGACTGACCAGATTTACTAGCTTTTCGTTTAGGTGTGTTACTATCTCTTGAGGTTCCCTTACGCTTTTGGCGTGTGGGGGCATGAGTACTCATTTTACTTGGGACCTCAACCCTTTGGGGAGCATTTACTGCTGGTATATGCGATCTAGTCACACCTCTATGGTCAGTGAACGCGTCTGGCAGGTTATTTGTTAAGTTCTGCAGGTTAATGATCTTCTGAACTTCTAGTTCATATTGATTAGTGCGCGGATCTAGATACTGGAGATTACTTATGTTCCACGTAAGTTCCCGGCATTCATTCAATTTTGAATTCGGATCTCCCCCTAATGCCGGGAAGTAATCTTTATCAAACGTGCAATCAGCGAACCGGGCCGTTAATTGATCCCCGGATAAAGGCTCGAGGTATTTCACGATGGATGGAGAGTCAAACCCTACGTAAATACCGAGTTTCCTTTGTGGGCCCAAAGAGGTTCGCTTGAGTATCGTAATCAGTACGTATACCACACATCAAAAAATACGCAGATGGGAAATGCTAGGTTCTTTCCCACGCACTAACTGAAGGGGGGAATGATCATGATATGCAGTTGGACGGATTTGGATTAAGTGTGATGCATGAAGGACTGCATGCCCCCAGCATGAGGTGGGTAGTTTAGAGTTCATGAGCAATGGTCTCGCGATAAATTTGATACGTTTTATTAGCGCCTCAGCAAGACCATTTTAGGTATGGACGTAGTGGACCGAATGCTCCACTTTAATTCCCAGGGCCATACAGTAATCTGTAAAGGCCTTCGAGCTAAATTCGGCTGCGTTATCCATGCGAATCGATTTAATTGGATAATCCGGGAATTGAGCTCTAAGCTCGATAGTCTTCGCAATGAGCTTCGCAGAAGCTTGATTGCGGGTGGACAACAAACATGCAAATGTCCACCTAGTGGAGGCATCAATAAGGACCATGAAATAACGAAATGATCCCGATGCTGGGTGAATCGGTCCGCAAATGTCTCCTTGAATTCGCTCTAGAAAAACCGGAGACTCTAGTCCAACCTTAGTGCGCGACGGGCGCACTATCAACTTACCCTTTGAACATGCATCACAGAAATATTCATCGACGGGAGGGATTCTATTATTCGTAATATTATGACCAGTTGAATTAGATAGAATCCTACGTATCATTGTTTGTCCCGGATGACCTAACCGCTGATGCCATAATTTAAAAGAATTTGGGTCATGGAATTTCATACTCATCGCTAGATGGGAACTAGACGGCCGGATGTAGGTATAGTACAAACCGTAGGAGAAGGATGGAAGCTTTTCTATAACTTGCTTACGGCTACCTCGAGTATAAGTCATCAAAAGGTATTCGTTATCGCTTTCAGTTTTAGTTTCAATATGATATCCGTTATTCCTAATGTCTCTAAAACTGAGTAGGGTGCGTTTAGATTGCGGAAACAATAAAGCATTTTCAATTATTAGTTCGGTACCCATGGGGAGGACAATGGAAGCTCTTCCAGAGCCCACTATCAATGTACTGTCATTCGCAATTGTACTTATACTCCCCTTACGATTAATCAAGTTATGAAAATACTTCCTATCCTTTAGGATCGTATGTGTGGTGGCGCTATCTACCAGACATAAATCGCTATGGGCGTCCATCATGCAAGAGAAAATGGTCCAAACCTAATAGCTGATTTGTTTACAAGCCATAAATCAAAACAACAATATCCGAATAAACTCATGGACAGCTATTATGGTAAACACATCAAAGCTAATTCATTCATAAATAAATATCCAAAAGAAAGGATCCAAAACATAATAAGTAATTGTTTTATTCAGAAAACAAACTACTATGAATAATCAAATACGTGAATCTACTTGTTTATCCTAAAATTCGAGCTACGGGCTCAAGAGGTCATCGTTGTCTAGGTCAAAATCTGCTTTGGGCAGGTCGTCATCCGTAGGTTCATCAACTGGAGCCTTCCCCTTGTCGTCCTTTTGCATCATTAAATAAGCCTCGACCAGGTGTTTGGGAGTACGACACGTGCGCGACCAATGGCCTTTGCATCCGCATCTGAAGCAGGACTGCTCAATCATTCTTTGAGAGCTGGGTTTCTCAGGAGCGTTAAACCGGGTCTTGTGACCACCGAGTGAACTACGGCCTCGATCGTTAGTCCGGAATTTCTTACTCGTTCTCCCCCTTCCACGATTGCGACGACCAGATGAGGGTTTATGCCTGTATCGCTGCAGGCGTACAGGGTCGCTAGCGTGAAACATTGATACAGAATCCTGGATCAGGTTGGTCACAACACGCTGCAATGCAGAGCTGTACTTCGTTATGGACTTCAGGTCCTCATAACGGACGTTCAACCATTCATGTTGTGATGGGGGTAGGAGTGAAAAATCATATCGTTGGAAATGTTCCTTCAGGGTTTTCCACAATATCTCGGGGTCCTTTTCTGTGACATATTGGAATTTTAGACCTTCATTCATGTGGTTCCTCAGAAAAATCAATACCTTCACCTTCTGGGCGTCAGTAGATTTTGAACCTTCCATGATGGTTTCGCTTAACCTATTTGATGCTAGATAATATTCTATATCTAGCACCCATGTCGGGTAATTGCTACCGTCGAGAGCAAGCTCATCGAACTCTTTCATAGTGATATCAGACATTATTCACTACAAGAGAAGCGACATGGTGAGGGGGATGAACAAGACGCATAGACAATGAGGGAAAAACAAGGATTCATTTAATTATTCTAAGGCACATAGATGCACATACTGGGCGCCGTCTACCCAAGGCATAAAATTACGGTCCGACAAATATCGGGTGCCGCCTACCCGGGCATGAAGAGCGGACTATAAACTATGTGCGCAGTGTTAATGCACGTAGGATAATAAAATCACTTAAGCATGCAATAACAATAAAATAACGATAATCACATGAAAATAAATTACAGAAAATATACGGTTTAATAGACAGAGGAATAATCATTAGAATAATTATTTTATGTATATTAACGCAATTTAACGAAATATTTTCAGGATTACATAATATAAATTTTGTGATACAAAAACCGAAGCAAAGTCGGGATTATCACAAAATTCACAAGGAGTGATCGCAACATGTGACTAAAAGTGTACGTACAACTATGCAGGGAACACACGGCAAGTGGAGAGAATCGAAAAACAAAAGTAAAACGAAAAATAAATAAAAATTGAGAAATCGGGGCTGATCGCGCTTGGGGGACGCGACCAGCCCGGAAGATCGCGCTTCCCATGTGCGACTTCCTGCCTCCGATCGCATCTGCCAGGCGCGATCGGGGCTGATTTTCCTGAAACTCCCCCGGCGCAATTTCGGCCGCGGGAGGAGGGTTGCGCCGCCTCAACGTGACGCCCGGAGGCGGCGGAGGGAGTTTCCAGGTGTACGCCCGTCGGGGGAAGCCGCCCGCGTCGTGGTGGCACGCGGCCGCATTGCGCACGGTGGCTTCTAGCCACGACGGCGACGCGATGACGCTGGCGATAGGGCGGCAGCGTCGGTCGCGGGCGAGAGACGATGGCGACGTGCGTGCCCCACCCCTGAACGAAGGGTGGCGGCGTCGCGTTGCCATCGGCGGCGGAAGCGGGCAAGCCCCGCCCATGAACGAAGTGACTAAAAGTGCACGTACAACTATGCAGGGAACACACGGCGAGTGGAGAGAATCGAAAAATAAAAGAAAAACGAAAAATAAAAAAATTGAGAAATCGGGGCTGATCGCGCTTGGGGGACGCGACCAGCCCGGAAGATCGCGCTTCCCATGTGCGACTTCCTGCCTCCGATCGCGTCTGCCAGGCGCGATCGGGGCTGATTTTCCTGAAACTCCCCCGGTGCAATTTCGGCCGCGGGAGGAGGGTTGCGCCGCCTCAACGTGACGCCCGGAGGCGGCGGAGGGAGTTTCTAGGTGTACGCCCGCCGGGGGAAGCCACCCGCGTCGTGGTGGCACACGGCCGCGTTACGCACGGTGGCTTCCAGCCACGGCAGCGATGCGATGGCGCTGGCGATAGGGCGGCAGCGTCTGTCGCGGTCGAGAGACGATGGCGACGTGCGAGCCCCACCCGTGAACGAAGGGTGGCGGCTTCGCGTTGCCATCGGCGGCGGAAGCGGGCAAGCCCCGCCCGTGAACGAAGGGTGGCGGCGCCCGTGGCTCTCGCGGCGGCGGCGGCGTTGGACGGCCACTCCGGGTGGCAGCGTGGCGCTGTCCCGAGCGGCGCTCCGGGGCAGTGCTACGTCGTGCGTCTCACGGTGTTCGTTTTTCTATCTCATTCCAACCAATATACTCAATAGATAACATATAAAAGGCATATAATTTAATCATGAACGAACATCATAAAAGGATCATGATAATTAAATTTGTGCATATAATTTGAGTATAAACAAGATCAAATAATTTTGAGATATGGAATAAACTCATGAGATTCAACGGGAATTAATCCGAGAGACATACCTTTTAGCTCAGTTAGTTAGGGCGTCGTGCTGATAACGTGTTGTAAATATATGCGTAAATAAGAAGACACAATTTGTTGACCCAGTTCGTCGAGAACGACTACGTCTGGGGGCGATCCAAGCCAGGAGTTCCACTAATATTGTTGTGTATGAGAGTACATAATTCATGAATACAATGGGATATATATATAATAGTAAAACCCTAGTCTAATGGATAAAGTCCAATATGATTCTTGGTCCTCAAGTAATGTCCACAACAAATCTTCTAGATTTGGAATATCAAATCTTCCAGATTTACAACACTTCCAATGTGAAAGTTCAAAATAAAAATGCCAAATCAACAATTCAACGTAGAGGGGAAAAAAAATAAAGTAACATTGGTTGCACTCTTCTCCAAGACAAAGTATAGAGTGAAACTAGTTTATACATGAATCATCAAAAGGTATTAGTTGTTTTCACTGAAGAGTATTAGTTGTATTTACTGAAGAGTATTACTGATTTACACTAAAGAGTCTTAGTTGTTCAGTGAAAATGAACTAGGACTCTTCAGTGTAAATCAGTAATACTTTTTAGTAAAAATAACTAATACTTTTCAGTGAAAACAACTAATACCCTTCAATAATTCATATATAAACCAATTTCACTCTATACATACTCCTTCTCCAAAGTATTATTTGGCCCAAAAACGAAAATTAACCAAAAAAAAATAAAAAATTGTTAAAGAACCTAGATATATTGCCAGAAGCTTAGGGTGTACAGCGAATTAATAAATGAATCAATTAGGAAAAATGAGAAAATAGTTTTTTTAATCAATTATATTTTTTTTTTTTGTAAAGAACTAAACTTTTCGAAAAAGAAAATCGAAAACAAAAACATAATTCGTAAAAAGAATTCAAAGAAAAAAAATTGGCAGAAATTTTCGAAATAAGACAAAAGTTTCGGTTGGGGGGTTAGGAAGGGGGGTGCACAGGAATAACTAGGGTTTTATAAGGGGGTAAAACTGGTACTTTATTGGTGGGTGTACCAATTTTGGGGTGTGTGTACTCCTCTAGCGGGTGTACTACATACAAATGAGGTTGCACATAACATGGGCCCGTGTGGAATTAGTAAAGGCCAAGGTTAAATACAGTCCCATGTTTGGTGAATAAAACCCCACCCAAAAAATTGTTCGGAAATTTTTTTCGAAAAATCATAAGTTCAATATTTTTTTTTCTAATTTTCGGAAAAAATTTCCGAAAATTGTCAAAATTTTTGGATTTTTTTTCTGAACATTTTTTGGTGGGTGTTATTAACAAAAGATAGGACTGTATATAACCTTGGCCATTAGTAAAAAAGAAAGAAACAAAGCAGCGGGCCTCAACATTTCTAAATTAAAAAAAGGTCAAATCTGCTTTCAAAGTTTTGGAAACCCACAGAACTAGATGAATAAGAGAGAAGCCTTTTGTTAATGGAAAAGAAAAAGAAGGAAGCTTCAATCCAAGTCACGTCTGCGAAAATCCTCGCCCTAAATTCGAATCAATCGCCGGAAATGGAGCCACACCGGAGGAACGCAAGGAATCGAAGCAGAGATCACTGGAAAGCTTCAACGTCGCCGGGTTTCGAAAAGGAAAGTCGAGTTCAACGCTGAAATTGAAGAAGAGAACCGCCGGGAATTGCAGAGGAGCAGTAGAAACTCGTGCTGGGAAGATGAACTTCGTCGCCGAACTGAGCTGTAATTTACGCCGGAAGCTGAGTTGCCCATGTGGGAAAAACAGAATCTCGACGAAAAAGACGGCGTCCTTCGAAGTCAAGAGTTGCACGACCAAGCCGAGCCGGACACGACCGTGTCTATTGGCCATGGCTCATGTGCACGACCATGCCACGATCGTGCAAAGGAGAAGGAAACCGTGCAAAGAATATGGCCGAGTCAAGCTGAGTTCGACCGATCATGACCGAGTTGACTCGGCAAATGGGGAAAAAAGTGCGAAAAACCAAGTTTTTCAAGGATTTAATTGCAATTTCGTTCTAATACTCTCATCTCACACTTTAAATACCATTTTTCATCAGATTTTGAGAGAGATTTAGAACCTCATTTCCTAGAATAGTCTTCTTCCAATTTTTTTCTTCTGCATTTTCTTTAATTTCTAGCATAAATTAAATTAGATTAAGCTTTTAATTAGTAGTTGTTTACATTTCAAGCAATGATCGAAGAATATTGCATAACTTAATTTCCATTTTCATCATTTAGATGATATCTTTTCATTATTTCCATTTTATTGCAATTTATTTTTATTTCTATGAGTTATATTGCTTATTTAGTTTCCTTAGCCGTACGCGTCTCTTTTAAAACAGTGGACTAAGCTCCATATACTTTAGGTGATTTAGATCACGTGAGAATTGAAGTTTTGCTTTTATTTATGTCTTCATTATGATGAATTAAATGATTAGATTCCTTGATTGTAGATTATTTAAGCTTTGATGGCTTGATTCTAGTAGACTATACATTTCATTCGAATGGGCAACAATACGAGAGTTGAGCTCGTTCCAACGGGTGTTTAGTTGAGAGAAATGAATTATCAAATGCTATGGTTAGATTTCTAAGACATTGAGAGATGCTAGATAGTCTAGAACACTCCAAATCGGGCATCGAATTTTCGAAAAAAGAGTTTGTTGATTTGATGAGGATAATTTGATCTTGTCTAATCAAGACATGAAGCATGAGAAGGACATAAGTTAAGCTAGCTTCGATAATTACATAATCGACATCATTCGAAGCATATCTCACCCCTTGCACTTCTCACTAAATTAGATAGATTTCCTTTATTGCTTGCTAGTTTGCTTGTTTTAATTTCATTGTTTAGTGTTAAACCAAAACCCGAACTCATACTTTAATTTTCCAAGCATGCCAATTTGAATCGACTTAGCTAACCACTTGTTTCCCATGGTTAGATAATTTAACTTGATCACTTGTCTAACTACGACAACACATGTATACTTACATGGTATTTAATTTTGTATATAACAAAATTGACAATCACGCCTCACTTGCTGTCGCTAAAACAAAAAAACAAAAAAAAAAAAATTCCTTTACCAATATAATATTTAGAAAATATGGTATATATATATATATATATATATATATATATATATATATTTGGTAGGTTTCCCAGATCTTTCAATGACTTATATATGTTAAAGGAAATATATCTAATTCAATCGATTGTGTTAAACCCATAACAAAGAACTGTTAAAAGTATATATACAAAAAATACAGTTCTTTTCAATCATATGTATTAGAGGGGTGTATTGGTTATAAAGGTTGTAGGATTTTTTTAGACTTTTAAAGTCTGGGGTATTCAATCTGGATTTTCAAAAGTCTTTAAAAATCCTGAGGTAATCAATACGAATTTTAAAAAGACTTAAAAAATCTTTAGGTATTCAACAGTCTATGGATTTTAATAATCCATGGATTTTCTTTGATTCTCTTCCAAAATATAAATAGATTTCACTCTCCAAAATCTCTTCTAATAACCAGAGATTTCTACGGATTTTAAAAAGTTTTAAAAAAATCTTTAGGTATTCAACAATTTATGGACTTTCTTTGATTCTCTTCTATTGGGATGTCAACTTTTCCCCCCATCCCCGCCTCGCTGGGGATCCCAGTCTCGCCGGGGATCACCAGCGAGACGGGCGTCTAATTATTTTTTTTATCTCATTTTTAAAATAAAAAATATAAAAAAAAGTTTAAATTAAAAAAATTAATCATACACAACAATTACTTTAAGTTGGTGTTAAAAAAAATAATTTAAACAATTTGAAGAACCACTAATTCTAATATTTTTAATTAACATATACAATAAAGTGAAAATTATATAATTTAGAACTAATAACATAATATTAATAGTTAGTGATTTAAATTAATTGGTGACCCCAATTTGGTGAGGGTTTTTTTTGTGTGTGTGTGTGTGTGTAGATGAGCGAAGTATTATAATTCACATAATCAAATTCTAAATAAATAGAAATTGTTGTAAATCCAATAGATTTAATATACCAAATCCGGAAGATTTGATGTGGATATTACTTATGGGCCTAATAACCTAAACAGGCTTTAGAGGGTTTAGATTAGGGTTTCTCTATTATAAATAGATCACGGTACTCAGTATTGTGTACATACAAAAATATTAGTGAAAACTCCTGGCTTGGTACGCCCCCAGATGTAGTCGTTATTTACGAATTGGGTAAACAAACTGGCGGAAATGATCATATGCCCACAGGTGGACACAATATAATATACCCAACGCAAATGTGATAATGACACATAAGTAGTGGGCCTTTATAATTTTAATTGATAGACTTTATTTGCTTATGTGTCATTATCACATCGTGGTGGGTATATTATATTGTGCCCACCGTGGGCATGAGATCATTTCCGAACAAACCGATGTCTCTATTTTACGCTTATACTTTGCAACACGTTATCAGTACGAGTCTCTACCAGTAGTTAATCGGTACGAATCTCAATTTATTTTTTCAATAGCATGATAATTAATTATCTATTTAATTATCGTATCAATTTCTAGATCCTTATGTGCCATGAACTTATATATCAATGTGCACTTAATTTACACATTGCATCTATATTATTGAATCTGTAATTGTTAATTTATTGGATTGAATTTATTTTTACTCCCGCGCCGCCGGCTGAGCGACGACCGATGCCCTCGCCGCGTCGCCTCGAGCCACCTCCGAGCGTCTGAATGCAGCGGCCATGCGCAGGCCTGGGAGTGCAGTACGATGATCGGCGCTATCGCCGCGTCACCTTGCACAGTCGAGCGACGATCAGCGCCTTCGTCGCGCACCATAGCCGCGTCGCACACCGCCACTGTACCGTGCATCACCGCCTTCACCGCGCACCACTGCAGCGCCTCCTTGAAGCTCCTCTGCCTCGCAACGTCTGAGCTACGGCCGCACGTCGTACGCCATTGGGCGACAGGGTCCACCGCCGCATCGCCATGCAACGGCCGTGCACAGGCATGTCCACACCGCCGCCCGTGTGCAGACCGACTGCTGCCTCCTGTCGTGGCCACGCTGGCCTTCCCTCTCGCACATCCGTGCCCTGCCCCCATTCTCTCTATTGGGCTTGCAGCCCAACTGTTGGGCCAAATTAAAAAAAAAAAAGAGCTTTTTATTTGATATTTTCTGGGCCCTTTTAAATGTTTTCAATTGGACAATTAATTATTTTGGGCCTATTATTTTGATTCTTCTTTTTAACAAGGACCTAATTAGATTTTTTTTTTAAGAACCCTTAAATTAATTTATTAGGGCCAATCCTGTTATGAAAATAAAAAAGTAATAATTTGTTGTACATTGATTAAAGCTCAAATTTTTTGAATTAATTTTAAAATTAGTTCTCAATAAATTATTATTTTATGTGCTTAATTACTATATGCATATGTTTTTTTATGATTGATTCTCATGCATGAATAATTACTTTTGCACATAGTTCTTGTTTTATAGTCCGCATAAATTGTCTGGGTAGGCGGTGCCCAGTACTTGTTGAACCGTAAATTATGTTTTGGGTAGACGGCGCCCAATTCTTGCTCCTATGTGCTTGAACATGATCAAATAAATCCTTATTTCTTTGTTGTCAACGAAAAGATCACAAAACTCACCTTGTCAATTTAAATATTGTAGTGAGAATGTCTGATATTACCAAAATAGAATTCGCTGAGCTTGCTCTTGATGGTAGTAATTACGTGATATGGGCTCTAGATGTTGAGATCCATCTAGACTCAACTAAGTTGAGCGGAACCATTGTCGAAGGTTCAAAATCCACTAACGCCCAGAAGGCAAAAGCGTTGATTTTTCTCAGGCACCACCTGAATCAGGACCTGGAAAATGAATACCTCACTGAAAAAGACCCCGAAGCATTGTGGAAGTCCCTGAAGAACCGTTTCCAACAACAAAACGATATACTCCTCCCTCAGGCACAATACAATTGGTTGAACCTCCATTTTCAAGACTTTGAGTCTGTGACGGAGTACAATTCTGCCTTGCACCGTATTATATCCCAGTTAAAGCTATGCAAGCAAGCTATATCTAAGGCGAGTTGATACAGAAAACTCTATCAACATTCCACGCTAGTAACCTTGTACTCCAGCAACAGTACAGGGCCAATAATTACATAGTCCACTCTGAGCTAATTTCTGCACTTCTTGTAGCAGAAAAGCACAACCAACTCCTGATGAAGAATCATAATTCTACACCGGTTGGCTCACAAGAAGTGCCCCAAGCACATGCTATAGCTCAAGGAAATATGAGTGGTCGTAAGTGTGGAAGGGGGAGAGGAGGTAAACGAACTCGGGGCAAAGGCCGAGGTCATAGTAAATCTGGTGGTCAAGGAACCTCGAACGACAATCAAGCTCAGAATCGTGGAAAGGGTGTACCCAAAACGAATTCCGCTCCACAAAAATTTAGCTCTCAAGACAAGGTTGAGAAGTCCTGCTACAGATGCGGATGCAAAGACCATTGGTCTCACACGTGTCGCACTCCCAAGCATTTGGTTGAGGCTTATCAAAAGCAGCAAAAGGAAGACAAGGGGAAGGCCCCTAAGGTCGAAACTCACCATGCTAGCTTACCTGAAGCAGAATATGACCATGACAACGACGATCTCTTGGGCTTGGAGCTCAAAGACAATGGAGATAATGAGTGATTCAAATATTTGATCATTTTTAGTACTTTATTTTTTATTAAGACCTTTTTATGTGGATCCTGTTTTTGGATACTTTATTTCATCTTTGGAATGACATTTATAATTTAGCTTTGATATGCTTACCTTAATATATGTTATCCGTTATATTTTGTGGATATTACTATTCTTATACATGGCTTGTAAACATATCAGCTATTAGGTTTGGGCATTTTCCTCTGGCATGATGGATACAAATTATGATTTATGTTTGGTAGATAGTGCCATCACACACACAATCTTAAGAGATAGGAAGTATTTTTATAATTTGATAGAAAGAAAAGGGAGTGTAACTACGATAACCTATGATAATATTATGATAATGGGCTCCGGAAGAGCCCCTGTCATCCTCCCTATGGGTACCAAATTCATAATTGACAATGCTTTCTTGTTTCCACAATCGAAGCGCACCCTTCTCAGTTTTTTAGAGATATAAGAACTAATGACTATCACATTGAAACTGAAACTGAGAACAATAATAAAAACCTTTTCATGATTATTTCTCGAGGTAGCCGTAAGCAAGTTATTGAAAAACTTCTCTCCTTCTCTTCCGGGTTGTACTATTCCTACATCCTGCCGTCTAATCTCCATATAGTCATGAGTATGAAATTCCATGACTCGAATTCTTTTAAATTATGATATCAGTGGTTAGGTCATCCAGGACAAACAATGATACGTAGGATTCTATCTAATTCCATTAGTCATAATATTTCGAATAATAGAATCCCTCCTGTCGATGAATTTATCTGTGATGCATGTTCAAAGGGTAAATTAATAGTACGCCCGCCGCGCACCAATGTGGGACTTGAATCTCCGGTTTTCCTTGAACGGATTCATGGAGATATTTGTGGACCAATTCACCCAGTATCAGGACCATTTCAGTATTTCATTGTCTTAATTGATGCCTCCACTAGGTGGACATATGCCTGTTTGCTGTCTACCCGCAATCAAGCTTTTGCGATGCTTATTGCAAAAAATATTGAGCTTCGAGCTCAGTTCCTAGATTATCTAATAAAATCAATTCGTATGGATAATGCTGCTGAGTTTACCTTAAAAGCATTTACTGATTACTGTATGGTACTGGGAATTAAAGTGGAGCATTCGATCCCTTATGTCTACACCCAAAATGGTCTTGCTGAAGCGCTAATAAAACATATCAAAATAATCGCTAGACCATTACTTATGAACTCAAACTTACCCACTTCATGTTGGGGCATGCAGTCCTACATGTATCACATATGATACAAATCCGTCCAACTGCATACAATGATCATTTCTCCTACAGCTAGTGCATAGGAAAGAACCTAATATTTCTCATCTGCATATATTTGGATGTCCGGTGTATGTTCTGGTAACATTACCGAAGCGTACCTCTATGGTTCCACAAAGGAAACTAGGTGTTTATGTTGGATTTGACTCTCCATCCATCCTGAGATACCTAGAACCTTTGTCCCGGGATCAATTAACGGCCCAATTTGCTGACTGCACATTCGATGAAGATCACTTCCCGATATTAGGGGGAGATCCAAATTCAAAATTGAATGAATACCGGAAACTTACGTGGAACATAAGTGATCTTCAGTATCTAGATCCATGCACTAGTCAATCTGAATTGGAAGTTCAGAAGATTATTAACATGCAACAATTAACAAACAATCTGCTAGATGCATTTACTGACCATAGAGGTGTGACTAAATAGCATATACCTGCAGTAAATGCACCCTAAAAGGTTGAGGTCCCAAGAAAAATAAGTATACATGCCCCCTTACGCCAAAAGCGTAAAAGACCTATAAATGATATAAAAACACCCAGAATGAAAGCTAGCAAAACTGGTCAGTCAAACTTGAAATCTCCAGAAGAGATTCGTCCAGAAAAATTAAAATCTCCAGAAGAGATTCGTCCAAAAGACAAGCGTCCTAGTAATGAAGACGTACCCAAAATATTCAACGCACTAGTACTGCGAAATGACCAGACCTAGATACACTGGGAAATGAAGAAGGTCTGGTTGACATAAATGTTGAAGTCTCTATGAATTTCATAGATACAGGAGAAACTTATAATAGAAATATTACTGTCGTCGATGATACATTTGCAGCGACAATTGCTCTTTTTGTAATAAATAACGATGTAGATCCAGAACCCAAATCAATAGCTGAGTGCCGGAAGCGCTCAGATTAGGTGAAATGGAAAGAGGTAATTGAAGCAGAGCTTGCATCGCTAAATAAATGAAAAGTATTTGGCTCTATCGTTCGTACACCTGCGTGCACTATCCCTGTAGGATAAAAAATGAGTTTTTGTACGAAAACAAAATATGCCAGGTATTAATTTCGATCAAACCTATTCTCCTGTAATGAAAGCAATAACGTTCTGCTTCTTAATATCTTTGGCAGTTAAACTAAATCTCTAGATGAGATTAATGGACGTTGTAACTGCATAGTTATACGGATCACTAGATGCCGACATCTATATGAAAATCCCTAATGGATTTAAGATTTCCCAAATGAGAAATGGTGAAAACCACAGTATGTATAGCATAAAACTACATAAGTCGTTGTACGGCCTAAAGCAATCAGGTCTAACGTTGTACAACCACCTTAGTGAATTCCTCCAGAATAAGGGATACACAAATGATATAGCTTTCCCATGCGCATTTATAAAAAAATCGCAAATTGGTTTTTGTATCATATCCGTATATGTTGACGATCTAAACATAATCGGAACATGCAAAGAGATTGAAGAAGCCAGTTCAATCTTGAAAGCTGAATTTGAAATAAAAATCTTGGGTAAAACCAATTATTGCCTCGGCCTGCAGATCGAGCATCTCCCAGAAGGAATCCTTATACACCAGTCAACCTACGTGAAAAAGGTATTGGAGAGATTTCACATGGATAAATCTCATCCACTCAGCACACATATGGTTGTCTGATCCCTCGAAGTGGATAAGGACCCATTTAGACCAAGAGAAGACACAGAAAAAATTATGGGGCTAGAAGTTCCTTATCTTAGCGTTATTGATGCTTTACTCTATCTCACAAATTGCACTAGACCAGATATTGCATTTGCAGTTAATTTGCTTGCGAGATATAGCGCTTCTCTTACAAGGAGACATTGAAATGATGTTAAGCACGTTCTACGGTATCTCCAAGGGTCTCAAGATCTTGGATTATTTTACCCTAGGAACCAAGATAAAATCTTAGTAGGTTACGCGGATGCTGGCTACTTGTCTGATCCCCATAATGCCATATCCCAGACTGATTATGTTCTTCTCTGTGGTGGTACCACAATCTCATGGAGATCGGTTAAACAAACTATGGTTACCACATCTTCAAACCACTCAGAGATAATAGCTTTGTTTGAAGCCTCACGAGAATGTGTTTGGTTGAGATCATTGGTAAAACACATTGGCGACTCGTGTAGTATCACTAAAAATGATATATCCTCCACCGTTATATTTGAAGACAACGCAGCTTGCATCACACAAATGAGTAATGGGTACGTCAAGGGAAACCTGGCGAAACATATTTCACCGAAATTTTTCTATCCATACGAACTCCAGAAGAGTGGCGTAATTACCATACAAAAGGCGCGATCTAGTGACAATCTAGCAGATCTATTCACTAAGTCCCTACCTACCTCTACTTTTGAGAAGTATATTCATGGTATCGGGATGCGAAAGCTTAAAGGGTTTGTTAATGTTGTTGGCAGTGAAGTATTCACTATTTACTTTGAAACAACATGAATTTTCCCTTTCTTCCCATTAACTAACACTTTATGATCAAATGTTGCTTTAGATGTTTTGACATGTAGGTTGAAGATCTAGAAGGATCTACAAGAGTCTGGAAGACACAATGTTGTAGGGAAGGTTGCAAACACTGGTTGCAACATGGAGCGGTTACGGGTTTCAGAAGGTTCTACAGGGATCTACAAGGACCTACACGATCCAGGCTATTCCAGAATCTATAGAATAATCTAGATCAGGCGGTTGTAGTCAATAGCATCAGAATAAAGATAAGATCATGGACGGTTAATAAAAGATCATGAAGGAGGTTACATTAAGAAGTTATTTTTGGATGAAGATTTCCATCTATAAATAGAGGTCGAAATCTTCAGTGCCAGAGTATGGAATAAACGGGTACACCTACTCTAGTGTTGATCCTGAGTTCAAAGGTGATAGGGCAATTATTTCAACTTTTATGTTATGCCTAGAAGTTTAGTACATCTCGCATAACTTGTGATCAATCATATATCTTTAGATAGAGAGATCATTGATATAGAGAGAGATCAACTTTGACAGTGTATAGTTCATACACTTAGCCAATTTAGATTTGATAAGTGATATCAAGTCTTGTTTTCATTGTGAACGATTTAACTCTTCACACAACTTTTGTATCACTAATCTTATTATAGTGAACGTTTCGCCGTAAGGCTAGCACAAGCTATTTTATATAGTTTGTGTTAAAAAGTATTCCATCTTGCAATTGTGTGTTTTAGTCTTCCGCTGTTCTAAATTATACTCTATTTTTCCATATTGTTGTAGTTAGTGTTTTAACATTCATTACAACATCTACACCTAACACGCACACGACACACCTTCAGGGTTGTTGTCTTCAGGGAGAGTAGTAACCTCGAAATAATCCTGAAGATTGGATCCGGAAGATCAATAATTGCACTCCTCCCTAGCTAAACATTTTTATCGCTACCTAGCATGTGGATTTTTTCTGACGAGACATATACATTGTGTCGTAATGTCCAAGGGGGAGTGATGTAAATCCAGTAGATTTAATATACCAAATCCGGAAGATTTGATGTGGACATTATTTATGGGCCTAATAACCTAAATAGGCTTTAGGGTTTAGATTAGGGTTACTCTATTATAAATAGATCCCTGTACTCAGTATTGTATACATACAGAAATATTAGTGAAAACTCCTGGCTTGGTACGCCCCCAAACATAGTCATTATCGGCGAATTGGGTAAACAAGCTGGTATCTCTATTTTGCGTTTATATTTTACAACAAAAATAACTGTGAGATCAACGTGGAGGACCATTTAATAAATACTCCCTCCGTCCCACTATAAGTTTCCTACTTTCCTTTTTTGGATGTCCCACTATAAGTTTCTTATCCATAAAAAGCAAAAATAACACTCTCTATATTAATAAACAAATATTTTCTTAAACAACTACTCTTTACTTTTTCACAACTCCGCATTACTTTACGTAAAAGTCAACATATGACCCACCATATATTAACAAATAATACACTTTTTTAAACAAAACTACAAAAAGAAACAAGAAACTTGTACTGGATCGGAGGGAGTATTACTAAGAAAATAAATGGTTGGTTTAAGCCTTATCCTCCTCTAAATATTGTAAAATTTGGGATCTCATTTGATATGATAAGAGATCTTGTAAAATCGTCTCACATATTAGTTCTATTAAAATGAATTTTAGCTAGTATCTTTGGCACATTTAAACTTAGAAATATTGACCCATTTAATTTAACTTAAAGAAATAATATCCGTTTCATGACAGACAAATTCTTGTGCAAGATGGATGGTGAGATATATCTAAATTAAGTGTATTTTCACTTCACTAATACTCTTTTACTCACTAACATATATCCATTTTCCTTTTAATCTTTAACTATCTAATGTGAGACGATTTTATAGTGGAGTCTCAATTTACAGAATATAATAGTTAAAATGGCAAGTTTTTATATTAAGAGAATCTTGTGTGTAATAACTTTATATATGAGACGAGGTCAAATAGAATTCTTTCTACACTATTTTAAAACATAATCAAATAGAATTGTAAGGGAAGTAATTAAAGGAATTAGTTCTATAATTTTCTACAAGTTTGAACTTTTATATGAGGGGAAATTCTTTCAAGAATCATAAATCCAAGTAATATGTAATATGTGATGGGAATTGTCTCATTACATCTCATATAAATCTTTATCTTTCACGTTAATTTGAAAGTCTTCATTTAAACATGTGTATGTGAAATAGAGTTTGATGGAGAAATTAAAATTCGTGACCAAACATTTGACTAACCACTTTTAAGAAAAGAAGAAGAGGGTTTTTATGTTGATCCAGTCTCGTGATTTCATCACTAATTGATCACAAGAAATCCATAGGCTAGCTAGTAATTCATGTATTTATATTAAAGAAATTATAACATGCATAAATCATTAAACCTTGACCACTTCCGGGACATGAACCGGATACTTATGAATGCAATCGCTTCACGGCCCCTCTGCGGATGCCTCAATTGTCCTATTACACTTCCAAACGCCGCTATTACACTTAAATCCACTCCCGAACGCAATCTACCACACCCGATCCCCTTTCCTCATCCTCTCTTTACACTCAATATAATTCAACTCATACCACAACAACGACGAAGAAGTATTCCCAAACCTATGCAGCGTTATTCACTACAAAAAAAACATTGTTTTCCGACGGGAAACTTGCGACGGACAATTATCCGTCACAAATTTCATGAATTTGCGACGGATATTGGAGACCCGTCAGAAAAAAAGATAATTTGCGACGGATATAAAAAACCGTCGCAAACTGCATTGTTTTGCGACGGCTACTCCGTCGCAAAGTGTGGGGTCCATTAACTTCGTTGCATACCGACAAATTTTGCGACGGATTAGCTGTCGCAAATTTCAATTTCAATTTTGCGACGGACGTTTCCGTCGCAAACCGATCCGTTAAAAAATACCCGTTGGGGAAACGGTCCACTTGACTATTTTGCGACGGACGGAAATTGCCGTCGCAATTTTTAACTTCGAATTTATGACGGCCTATTCCGTCGCAAATATTGACCCGGTTTTGCGCGACCTTTCGGGAAACGTCGCGTTGACTGATTTGCGACAGAGTGTCCGTCGCAAAATTTTAAATTTCAAATACTAAAAAACGACGCCGTTCAGGTGTTTGGCGGTCGCAATTTGCGACAGACAGGCGTCCGTCGCAAAAAATTTTCCCCTTATATATAGGACAGCGCAGGCGGCGAGAAGAATAAGAGGAAGAAGAGGAAAAAGAGGGGAAAAGGAGGGAGCAGTCGGGTGCAGTCGTTGTAGAGCCAATCCGTCCCAACCGAGTGCTCGTTTCTTCATTAAATCGTAAGTTTTCTTCATTTTTACCGTTTAAAATTTAATTTCCAAGCATGTTTAGAATTTGTTAAGTTTAGAATTGAATTTAGTTGAATTGTTAAGTTTATATTATATTTTTAATTTTAGTAATTTTAGTTGTTTGATTTTAGTTGAATTATTTTAGAAATTTGTTAATTTTTAATTGTTAAGCATGTTTAAATAATATTACAAAATAATTTTAGTTGATTGATTTTAGTTGAATTGTTTAATAATTTTACAAAATAATATTAGTAAATTGATTTAAGTTTAATATATAATTTTACAAAATAATATTTATAAGTTGTTTGATTTTAGTTGAGTAGGTAGTTTAATGATTTTAAATAATATTAGTTGTTTAATTTAAGTTTTATAATTTTACAAAATAATATTATTAGTTGATTGATTTTAGTTTAGTTGAATGAATTTAGTTGAGTAGGTAGTTTGAATAATATTAGTTGCTTGATTTAAGTTTAATAATTTTTAATAATTTTACAAAATAATATTATTAGTTGATTGATTTTAGTTTAGTTGAATGAATTTAGTTGAGTAGGTAGTTTGAATAATATTAGTTGCTTGATTTAAGTTTAATAATTTTACAAAATAATATTATTAGTTGATTGATTTTAGTTTAGTTGAATGAATTTAGTTGAGTAGGTAGTTTGAATAATATTAGTTGCTTGATTTAAGTTTAATAATTTTACAAAATAATATTATTAGTTGATTGATTTTAGTTTAGTTGAATGAATTTAGTTGAGTAGGTAGTTTGAATAATATTAGTTGCTTGATTTAAGTTTAATAATTTTATAAAATAATATTATTAGTTGATTGATTTTAGTTTAGTTGAATGAATATTAAAAGAGGATGGAGTACTTTGATGACTTCAAGGTATAAAAAATTTATTTATTATGATTTTAATTTAACTTTTAATTTTTTAATTTATTCGTTAATATTCAATTTTTAATTTATTTGCAGAGGCGGTGCGTTTGGGACCCTGCCAACGATAGTATTATGTACCAATTGTTCTGTGCGAAAGCGCAAGAACAGTACAAAAATATTATCTACGGCCTGAAGAAGCGGTGAGAGTGTGGGGATCGGGTGGAGTTGGGTCGAGCACCAGACGGACGATCGATATGAGATGGTTTGGTGGATCACTGGAACAGTGAACCATCATTCAGAAGAAGATCATGGAGAGAGAGAGAGAGAGAGAGAGGGAGTCAGTTTGAACAATTTATTTATATTTTTTTTAACAATTTTTGTAGCATCATTCCCGGTCACAAGGTTTCCGCCATTATTACAGAGATAATGAGGGATAATCTAGAGGAGAACGCAATGAAGTTCAAACTCGTCTCGTCGCAACGGAAGCAGTACTACTTGGATGAGTTTCGGGTGTATATATGGAAATAAGTTGGTTTAAAAATATTTGCATATATATACCCGAAACTCATCCAAGTAGTACTGCTTCCGCTGCGACGAGACGAGTTTGAACTTCATTGCGTTCTCATCTAGATTATCCCTCATTATCTCTGTAATAATGACGGAAACCTTGTGACCGTAAATGCTTAGATTCAATGTTAATTAATTAATTACTTGTAGCAAATATATACATGATCTTAGATCATGTTGTTCTATTATTCATTTATATACCTCGTGAGTTTCATTTAAATGGTCACAACATATATAAAAATAAGTGAGAAACGGAAATGAATTAATTTGGTGAATTTTGAAAAAAAAAAGAGTCAATTTGGATACATATACAATTAATTGTGTACAAATGAACGAATTATAAATTTAAACGGGAGTTGAAATAAATAAGTTTACCAAAAAAATATTAAATAGCCACAAAATTTATAAAAACAAGTGAGAAACGAAAATGAATTAATTTGGTGAATTATGGAAAAAAAACGAGTCAATTTGGATACATATACAATTAATTGCATACAAATGAACGAATTATAATTTTAAGCGGGAGTTGAAATAAATAATTTTATAGAAATAATAAAAATTAAATTGCCCCAATATTTATAAAAATAAGTTAGAAATGAAAATGAATTAATTTGGTGAATGGAAAAAACGAATCAATTGGATACATATACAATTAATTGCATACAAATGAATGAATTATAATTTTAAGCGGGAGTCGAAATAAATAATTTTACCAAACTAATAAAAATTAAATGGCCACAACATTTATAAAAACAAGTGAGAAACAAAAATAAATTAATTTGGTGAATTATAGAAAAAAAATGAGTCAATTTGGATACATATACAATTAATTGCGTAGAAATGAATTAATTATAATTTTAAGCGGGAGTCGAAATAAATAATTTTACCAAACTAATAAAAATTAAATGGCCACAACATTTATAAAAACAAGTGAGAAACAAAAATGGATTAATTTGGTGAATTATAGAAAAAAATGAGTCAATTTGGATACATATACAATTAATTGCGTACAAATGAACGAATTATAATTTTAAGTGGGAGTCGAAATAAATAATTTTACCAAACTAATAAAAATTAAATGGCCACAACATTTATAAAAACAAGTGAGAAACAAAAATGAATTAATTTGGTGAATTGTAGAAAAAAAAAAGAGTCAATTTGGATACATATACAATTAATTGCGTACTAATGAACGAATTATAAAATTATGCATTGTCGAAATAAATAATTTTACAAAATAAAAAAAAATAGCTGGGCAAAATATTTTAATAAACAACTTAGATACGAAAAGAAATTAATTTGGTGAATTATAAAAAAAAGACTTAATTTGAATACATATACAATTAATTGCATAAAAATGAACGAAAGTAGCTTGTGCCCTAGTGGCGCGCGCCCCCTCCTCTTGCACAACAGGTCCCGTGTTCGATTCCCCTTGGATCCAAAAATGGATTAATTGTTCAAGGCCTAATAAGACTAATATAGAAGGTGAGCCGCATATAATAAGGAATGGGCCGGGTGGCCCAGTGGTCCGCGCCCGCCCCGCCCGCCCCGGGTGCTCGGGCTTGAACCACGCGAGCCACTTTTTTTTATAGGCTCGGTAATTTGCGACGGCCGAAATCCATCGCAAATATTGAATTTTGCGACGGAAAACAGCCCGTCGCAAATTATAACAGAAAAAAATAAAAAAAATATATATAAACATTTGCGACGGAATGTGGCCGTTGCAAATGTTGTTGACCCGAACGGGTCTAACCCGAAAGATTTACGACGGACTACTGTCCATCGCAAATTTTGTGCGACCTGGTTAGGTCTGACCCGCCAAATTTGCGACGGAGAGCAAAATCCGTCGCAAAAATTAGCTACGGCTGTTTTAGGGACGGATACGTGTCCGTCGCAGAATCCGTCGCAAAACAGTGTTTTTTTGTAGTGATTCTAGAAGCTTCCACCTGTTCATCGCTCAAATCCAGGCTCTTCTGTAGCTCATCAATCACCGCCCTCCCGCCAGCATGGATGCAGAAATGCTCAAACGCCTGCTTGAAATCCGGAATGTACGGCTTCCAGTTAGAATTGATTATCTTTCGTCCGATGAGTGAGAACGCGAACAGGATCTGCTCCGACGCCGGGAGCACGAGCGGGCCAACTTTCGTTATATTCGACTTTAGAGCCTTTCCGGCGATGGCCATGAGGTCGATGCTCAGTTTCATACCGACTATGCCCTCGGAGTCCTCCTCCTGCGCCACACATCTGTACGATTTATCGTCGGCTCCATTGTGAGTTCTCACGATATGCATCAGACTGTACTTTGCGCGGCGGCGATCTGCCCATCTGTGCAGTGGCGTATGTATGTAAGAATACGGGTATGCAAGTGCATATCCTAATTTTAAAAAGATGTATAAAAATGCTTATTTTCAAATGCTCAAAATCTTTTTTCTGTATAATTGTACAGAATTGTCCCTTTTTTTTTTAACCCCTAAATTGTTTAAAATGCTCTCCGATATAGTTAACAAATGTTAGAATACAATTAATATTTTTTTTCTAAAAAAAATGGGGTGAATAAAGGTAGAAGAATCATTAGAGAAGAGTATTTTTGTACACATAGGCAGAAAACACATTGTACACTAGAAATTGCCCAATAAAAATTCCCTCCTAATTTTTGCCAAATTATAATTATATATAGGGGATTATTTATTTTTTTGTCCTATAACTTTACCTCCTTTTGATTTTCGTCCTGCTGACTTTCAAATTTTGATTTTAGTCCTGTAACTTTTTCTCTTTTTGATTTTCATCCTGTAACTTACATATTTTTTTGATTTTGGTCCTACAAGCTACTAACCCTTATAGGACTAAAATATAAAAAATGGTAAAGTTACAGGACTAAAACAAAAAAATAAGGTAAAGTTACAGGACTAAAATTAAAATTTGAAAGCCAGCAGGACGAAAATTAAAAAAATATGTAAGTTATAGGACTAAAATCAAAATTTGAAAGTTAGTAGGACGAAAATAAAAAGAGATAAAGATACAGGACGAAAAAAATCAATTTTCCTAATATATAGTATAATATATATTTTTTATGTTGTTTTATGTGTTATACCCCATCCATGTGACTAGTATTTATATCATTTATATCATAAAGTGGACACACTTTTTAAAGAAAAAGTGTAATGGATAAAGTTTTGACGGGTGTAAAGTGAATAAATCATGGTTAATTGGATTGAGTGTATTATGGGTGTAAAAGATAAAAAATAATGACAATTTTTGTAAATATGTGAATATTGTGAAGATAAAATTTAGAAAGTGTTTCTTTCATTGGGTGTGCAAACAATTGTGGTATGAACGAATAAGGAAAGTGTGTAAACAATTGTGCGATGATAGGAGTAGGAAATATGTATTTTGTTTATGTTATTATTTTTAGTACTTTAAATTTTAGGTTATATCATTTTTAAAATTTTAATACCTTTTTAGAATTTTTGTGAGGCGTTTCTTTCGAATTTTTCAATGAGAATGTGAATGAAAATTGAGAGGCGCTTCTTTCGATTTTTTCAATGGGAATGCGAATGAAAATTTCTTCTTCCTCTCCACCCTTGGATATGTTGGATAAATGATTTTCTCCATGGTGATTACAAAATTAGTGTTGTACTCCAATTTTAAAAAAGATGGAGAAAATGAGAGATTGTTGCTTCTGGCATGTGAGAATGATTCAGGTGATGATTATAAGAAAATTGAAAGGTAATCAAATGAGGTAGTGATTACCTTATTAGGAGGGAAAATAGTTTTATATATAAACTTTTGTTCTCATTGACAATTATAATTACCCTATATTTATTTCATTCCCATTGCGAGTTTAAATTACAAATTGTCTCATAACTTTCTGACAAAATATATTTGACCCCAAAATTACTTTATATCAAATTTAGTCTCAATTTCTCTGATAGGGTCCAATTTTGGTCCCAAGTCGGCAATAAAAAGCGAAACACCGTCATTTTACAGTTTGAAATTGGTGATTTCCGACAAGAGTGCTAATGTGGCGTTTACATCTGCTACTTATATTTAATTTTTTCTTTTCTTTTACGATTTTATTGCACATTATGTATATTTAAAAATTCTAAAAGTAAATAAAAAATTAAATATAATTAGTAGGTATGAACATCACAACAACACCCTTGCCATAAATCACCAATTTTAAATTTCAAAATGATGTCATATTAACTTTTTCGACCGATTTGGGACCAAAGTTGGATTTCTCAGAGAATTTTGGACTAAATTTGATAAAAATTTAATTTTGGAACTAAATTTGTTTTGTCAAAAAGTAATGAGACGATTCGTAAGATAAACTCTTGAAGAATTTCCAAACTAATTGTCATGAATCTGGCACTGACCTGTTGGACAGTAGAATGGCGGCGGCGCCCATTCTGAAGAGACAGTTAGGAAGGAGCATGAAGCGCTCTTTCCCCGTGTAGCAGTTTATTGTTAGAATCTCGGTACTTATAACGACGGCGTTTGAGTTCGGGTACTGTAGAAGATCTTTGGCTAGATCGACCGATATTAAACTAGCGCTGCATCCCATCCCCGAGAGATTGAAGCTTTTGATATTGCTGTTAGAAAAGGTAGGGGTATGTGGGTGTATTTCGAAACACTGTAAGATATAAGAAAATAAACACAAAATGAATTCGTGATAAAACCGAGTCTAGGAATAACCTATTCCCGCAAGACTAAATACGCCCGTATAGTGCTTACGGTGAATGCGTACAAGTCTCCAAAGGTAAAACGGTTTATCGATTCACACTGGTAGCACCACCAAGTATGAATTTCCGGCGAACTAAATCGGAATTATGAGCATAAAAGGAATTCTGGACGAAAAGGATTTCGGGAATTTTTTGGGTTCGTAAGTGAGTTCGAAAGAATGGACGAAATGGGATATATATAGGTGGAAAACCGATCCATCTGAAGGTTGCTAGAGTGGAGTACGTGATGATCATGGATCACCCACGTTCTGTAGTGGGGAGAAACGCAGTTTCTCCCCATTCTTGGGAAGCAATACGGAATATTCCAGATACTCTGGAGTGTATTAATCAAATTCGTAGGTGTATTAAACAAGTTCGTGGGCCGACCCAATTCTAAATGGGCCAACCGAAGTGGGCCGACCCAAGTTCATATGGGCCACCCGAACCGATTGGATCCAAAAAGGTATTGGGTCATTTTATATTTTTGGTACTCTAAAAATATAGGTAAGGCCCCAAAGCCCAATTGCCAAGAACCACGAACCCGGACCCGGGCGGGGTGCGCGCGTGTGTGGTCCATGGTTAGGGTCCCCATGTCCCAATTTAGAGAACATGAATACTTTCCTACTTATATACAAGACAATCTTCTTGTAATTTTCAATGTGGGATGAAACTTCATTTTCCATTTCCCATGGATTTATTCAACACAAATGATTAATACTACAACTTCCTAAATTAATTTCTCACTCACCGGAAATCGGTTTTGAGATATTAAATATACCACGCTCATCTACTCCGCGAGTAGAACAACATCGTTAATTTTATTTTCTAAAAAACTAACGTTTTTACTCCTAAAAAAATTGGTCAAAGTCAGGGTATGAAACCTTTATTAAAACCAATTTCCAACAATTGCTTCCCAACTTGTATTTGTTAATCACCATGGCAGTTAATGATGGTGTCGGACAAAAGACACTGCAATTAAGGATTAAAATATCGATATCACTAGGCTTCAGCCCTGTTTTCCGAAGCAGGGCATCCATGGCGGAGAATATGACGAGCTCGGCTTCTTCTTTCGCCTGCTTCATGTTCGGCGTTGGAGGAATGCAATGCATGGCCAGCGGGGCGCACGTTTCTTCCCCGAGACTGGATCGTTGTAAAATCTTGACGCCGAAGTTTGCGCTCTTTGGGAGTTCGCCTGCTCTATGAAGCTCGCGGACGGGATTCTAAAGCTTGAAGGAGCTTGAACAGGGCGTAGTCGACTAGGTATATAGGGTTGCGCTGGTAGAAGAGGTAGAGAGTTGAGGTGTAGATGATGAGGAATAATGAAGATGGGAAGAGGATTGAGTTGTAAAATTGGAAAAGTTGTTCGTGGGTAGTGTGCATGGCTTTGATGGAGAGAGAGATGAAAATGGGTATGAATGCTAAGATGATGAAGTTGTTTACTGAGTATTGGTAAACTAACTTCACATGCTTGAGGTTGATTGATAGAAAGAAGTCCGGCGGAGGCATGGTGGCGGCCAGGGTGGTGGTGGTGGTTTGGGAGGGACCGAGGGAGGTTTTGAGGAAATTTATAGAGTTGACAATATTTGATTTCTTTGTTGCCCCTACTTGACTTCAATACATAGGCGATCATATGTTGAGTGTCCCCATTTTCACGTGTCTACACTATTTCGTTGATCGAACCTATCACATATGATTTGTGTAATGTGATTTATCTCGTAACAAAAAGCGAGCCTCTAGCTCCCAGGGCCCCCACCCCTGGCTCGATAGATTTGGGTGGATGAGGTAAATTATGGTGACTCATCGGTCCATTAGGTGAGAAGATAATGTGATTTATCTCTTTTACCTATGGTTTGTGGACTGCTGAATTAATTAAAAAAATGCGTTAGAATCAATTGGTGATAGATAAATTAATAAAATACTCTTAATCTAAATTTATCTCACTATCCATTTTATGTGCACACCACACACACACATATATAAAAGAAAAAGAAAAGCAGTTCACGCCATAATTTATCATCAAATATTGGTTATTTTACTTAAGGCACTAATACCCTAATCAATAAGATGGAATACAGGGATGCTATTCATGTGCAAATGGATTTACAATTTTGAATATTTTTAGGTAGATTTTTTCTTTTACCCATTTCATTTGTCGAATAAACTGGAAAACCGGGTTCGCGGTAGTGAGGAAAACAACCCTCTGCCTGTGGTGGTTTGGTAGGCGCATCTTATCTCTTATGTGATACCTATGACTTGGAAGATTTAAAAATTTTGAGTAATTTTATGATATACTCTCATAATGGCAAAGTCTCATATGCACCAAGTGCACGGTGCACTCACTCAACAGTTGATATTGTATACATTAAAAAGTTACTCTCAATTACACTGAAATATTAGTCTCAATTACACTGAAAAGTTTACACTGAAAACTGATTTTCAGTGTAAACTTTTCAGTGTAATTGAGACTAACTTTTCAGTGTAATTGAGAGTAACTTTTTAGTGTATACAGTATCAACTGTTGAGTGGGTGCATCATACACCAAATGCACATAAGACTTACTCTCTCATAATAATTGCTATTGTTTATATTGGAAAGTATGATTTGATTACATTGAAAAGTTTATACTGAAAATTAATTTTCAGAGTAAATTTTTTAATGTAATCTGATCATACTTTTCAATACAATCAGTCTACACTTTTCAGTGTAAATAATATTGAGTGAATGCACCGTACGCCAAGTGTATATAAGAGTGCTCCTTAATTTTTTATAATTTAAAATTAATTATCAATATCTAATACTACATACCTGATTTACACAGGAAAAAAAAATCTACAAACTTGTTAGAACTACTTGTAACCGCTAAACACTGTAGGTCTTTAATGAAATTTTAAAGTTATATGGAAAATATGAAAAAATGTGACTTTAAAGTTTTCTTTTTTAAAAATATTATTCAACATTTTTTTTTTATATAAAAATGCTCTGTCCGACTCTTGCACAATTCTTGTGCGATCTTTTTGGTAAAAGAAAATATTAAAGCCGTTTATCCTTAGTTATTTGACATTTTTTCAAATTTATCAAGTTACAAGTATCCACAATCCTACTATACTATAAAGACAAATGTGTTTTTGCTTATGTGGCAAAGCCTAATTCTCTTAAAAAATAATCTTTTTTTCTCCTTCACTCATGCTTTTTTTTTTCTTTCTCATCCGTTCGATCATTTGATTTCATCTCGTCCGTTGGTAGTCTATTTTCTTTCTCTATATAATGTGGTTTTTTTATCTACATTTTTTTCATTGTATCACATTGTGGATTCAGATTCATTTTATCCTCTTATCTTTTCCTCTTTCTCATTTCCGACTTTTTTTTTTAATTTTGCCACTATTTGCAGTGGTTTGTATTTTTTGTCCGTTAACGTTCTATGTAATTCTGCTGGCATTTTTTTGTTCGTGTTCTCCTATATTTTGGTCGTGTGCATAGTTGCAGGGGGTTGTGTGGGGTTCATTTTCGACTGAGAGGCGTTCTTCCCAGGCAACTTTTGGCGAATTCCGATGGTGCCTCCATTGTAGTCGTGTTGTAGGTGGAATTGTCCGAGTGGTGTGTAGTTTTTTTTTTTTTAATTTGTGTTGTATTCTTAGATTGATTTCCTTTTCTTTTTGGTTGTTTCCGTATGTCGGTTACTGTACATTGTAATATTGTATCTTTTGATTTCCTATGAGATTTTTAGATGTAAAATAGATCTTGAACAAAATCTGCATGAAAAAATAAATCTTGACGCACCAAAATGGAGTCGAATTCAATTTTAAGAGACCTCACCGTATAAACCCGCCTCTTGAAGAACACTATTAAAAAAAAGTAAATTGATTGAAGATCCTTTTGAAGAACCCAGAACCTAGCAATTAATCCTCCTTCTGAAGAACCCAAAACATAGCAATTAATCCTCCACCCTAATTAAGAATCTCAAAGTTGAAACCCAAATTCAAGAAATTACAAACTCCATATGCCGCAGGCTCGCAGCGCCACTCAAATGAATTAAATAACGAATGCAATTAGATGAAACAGGGTACCCAATTTGTTTATTAGTCAAGATATATAACGAGCAAATTCATTCTAGGTCAACATATACTTAGATAGAGTAGCAGAATATTGGAGATTTTATATTCTTATCGTTTTAATTTAATTTTGAATTGCAATGATTAAGGCTATAGAAGGAAAGGACAAAAATCTCTACAATAATAGCGAGATATGAGAGAGTGCATGGATTTGTGGAAAGTGGAAAACTTTGGGGATGGAAGGAAACAAAATCGTGGAAGCCTATTTACAAAATTTATAATCCTACCAAATCGAAAAGTTGTATTTAATTGATAGGCTGTATTTTTTATTTTTTAACTTCTTATTGTTATTGACTAATTAGTAAATAATTTCGACTAATTGCCATGCAAATTTCAATCTCTGATAATAATTATTAATTAGTATACAAATTTAATTATGCACATTCATTTATTAAGTGTACAAATTAGCATACAAATTTAATTATGCATATGTGTATTAGTATACACAAATTAATGTTGTGTGGTGTATATTCAAGTTTAATTATGCATATTCATAATTTATGTTTAACCTTTACTGATTAATATTTATAAATTTTATTTTCCTACCAAATCGAAAACCTTTAATTAATTGATAGGCTGTATTTTTGCTTTTTGACTTCTAATGAACGTTGACTAAGTAGTAGATAATTTCGGATAATATTCATGCAACCTTCAATTTATGACATTTGTTATTAATTAGTGTTTGCCTTTTAGAGATTTGCTATGATTTATATTTATTCGGATACAATTTGGTCCTTCGATTTTTTTTTTTCAGATACAATTCGGATACAATTTGGTCAAAAATTCTCTTTAGTCTAGATTTCTTCTAAATATGTATAAAAGCTCAGCATTTATGGCTCTTTTAAGTTTTTTTTTTTATTACACTATCAATATACTAATATGCAAATTCTAAATTTTAAATTTACGGAACTTTGTCCTTTTTCCTTTTATATGTTTTCTACTATATTAATAATCTTTTTAAAGTAAAATAAATTGTGTAATGATTGATGAACATACATTTTGAATTTTTTTAATGAAATGATAACCTAAAATCATGCTCACTTATTAGGCAGTGACTTTTATAATTGTAATGATCCTGCACACATAAATTCAAAAAAAAAAAAAAAAACCAATGGCATATTATACTCCATATGTTTAATGAATTAATATTGAAAGTAATGCAAAATTTAGGCATATAATAATTACATATTTTCAATTATGTTAATGGTATAACAGAAAATATGGTATGATTTTGTAATCTTAACATTGTTTCAAGTTTATAAATAGAATATAGTATAAAGAGTAAAAATATACTAATTTTATTCCGTTCTTCTTTCATATTGTTCATATGTTCTTCTATCACATGAATTTGTCAATAAAATAATGAATATATACAAAATTTAATCAAAATATTAGATTAAATTATTAAACAAAACATAATAAATTAATATAAGTCGATATAAAATTGTTTTACGTATTTGTGCAAAATTTGTATAAATTACATTCTGAGTATAGCAATGTCAACAAATAGTTATCAAAATTAATGTCGAATTAAATTAGGCCTGATTTTAGTCTCTATTATTACATAGTGTTAGTGTTCCAATTTTTTATTTTTTAATTTTTACTCACGTGCTAAATCTTTTGTTGAAAACATATTTAGCGCCAGTTTTGTAAAATTAAAGATGCATATAAATTAATACCATTTAATAATTATTTTAGGTTCTAATGAATTTAAAATTTCCTTATTAAATATATTTTTGTATTCGTGAAAACTTTGACTAAAAATTATTCTTTATTGAATTATAACCTTTTTCCTAAATTTGTTTTCCGCAAGTTGAATAATGGTACCACTTTATACCTAATTTAATGAATATTTCAATCGACATAATTTGTTATTAATGCATTTGTATATATATTAATTTAGACGTATATTTATATATTTTAACCCGTTTAGGCAGAATAATGGTACCAATGTATACTTATTTTACTTTTTGGCGAATAAGATTTTCAATTCATCGTAATTTGTTATTAATGCATCAAAATATAGGGGAAGTTGACATATATGTATAACACGTTAGGCCAACTATTTAATATATGCAAATAATATTAATCATGTGTTAAATCCAAACCAGATGATTTGGTCATGATTAAATCGAATATTAATAGATATATTTTTCTTGCAAAACAAGACATCCAGTCTTTAAGTATTTGCTTTAATTCATCAATTTTATTGAATTTAAAAAAAATGATGTGCTTAATTAACTGAAACACATTTTTTTCAAATAAATTGGTTCAAATCATACCAGGTTCAATTTATTCCATATTTAATTATTTCAGTACTACTTAATATATTATCCGTTCCGATATTATTTGCATAATTGAAACACACACTTTTTAAGAAGAAAAAAAAAACACTTTTTGGGTAAAGTGGTGACATGTGAGTACATTATTGTGAGTGTGCATGCAAATAAATATTTCCTTTTTTGGAGTGTGCAAATAATTTTAATATAAATCAATAAGAAAAGTGTGCAAATAATAATGGACGGGGTAATATTTTTTGTATTATATTCATAATAACTAATAATATATATATATATATATATATATATATATATATATATATATATATATATATATGTAATATATTTAGTATTTTAATATCTATAAAAAAACATTTACAATACAAATGTAATCTATAAATGATATATCTTAGAGTAAATCGTTATATCTACATATCTGTTGAGATTAATATTGTTTTATTGTTACTTTTTAACTTAATCTATTTTTTGCTTATTATTGTGGAAGTATATATAAATTGAAATTGGTTCATACATAAATCATTGAAAGATATTAATTATTTTAACTAAAGAGTATTAATTAGTTATTAATTGAAAACAAATTAAGTCTCTTTAGTGAAAACAACTAAAACTCATTAATAAAAACAAGTAATATCATTCAATAATTCATGTATGACCAAATTTCACTCTATACATACTCATATTAATATAACTTACAGAAAATATATATCAATATACATATAGTTTTATTTCCATATTTTTCTACATTAAAATTGACCTTATTTATTTGGTTTCTCAATCTTGCTTTTCTTAAATATATTGGTTATAAAGGAAACTTTGTTATTTTAGGACACTACCTTATGAATGTTTGTAAAATTAAAACACTATCTTTATGGACTTGCAAAAATGAGACAATATCTTTACAAATTTACAAAATTAGGACATTATCTTTAAAAACTTGTAAAACTGGGCACTCTCTTTTAATTTCGGCTAATTTAGGCCAAATTTTATAAAATACGGTCAGCTGGGCATATCGTAATCGAACTTTGTTTGACCTAAATTTTATAAGATTTTGACTAAATTTGCCCAAAATAAAAGACAATGTCCATATTTTGCAAGTTTGTAAAGATAGTGTTCTAATTTTATAAGCCCGCAATGGTAAATTTTTAAATTTGTAAGCCCGAAAGTTAGTGTCCTAATTTTGCAAACACTCATAAGATAATGCTCTAAAAAATATATTTTTTCTTGCCTGAATGAGTTAATTTAGTGATAAATTATAAGGTATTGCTTATTGTATACATATCACTTCGTAGTTAAGACAATGATTGTGATAGTTTAGAAACATAATGAACCTTAATGTGGTTTTACATACTTTAATCGTAAAATATAACTATTGAGAGTATATTTTAGAATTAAATTGTTTCATATATTTACCTCTTTATAATTATTTTTAGACACACTTTACTTTAATCAATGTTCTTTAAGTAAACAATTAATACTCTTTGTTATCATTTACTAAATTGGTTATAAGAAAAAATTGTTATTTTAGGATACTACCTTATTAGTGTTTGTAAAATTAGGACAGTATCTTTACAGACTTGCGAAATTGAGACAATATCTTTAAGAACTTGCAAAATAAGGACAATATCTTTATAAAATACGACCAATTGAACATAACATAATTGAACTTTATTTGACCCACATTTTATAAAATTTGACCATATTTCATTTACCGGAAGATGTGGTCATAAATAACAACTTCTACAATTATGTAGATAATTAACTTGAAGTTAGTTTTCACATATCAGAAAGTTTATTTTAAAGAAAAAACGAATGGTACTATAATGTTAAATAGATTAGTTAACTATGATTTTGATTCTATAAGGAAACAACAACTAGAGATCTAGAGATCGAGTCAACTCTCTCAACTCTTTGTAAGAATGTGATTTTTTGTTTCCATACTTTGCTCCTTTAAAATTAGCCTTATTTATGTGGTTTGTTAATCTTGATTTTCTTAAATATATAGGTTATAAGGGAAATTTTGTTATTTTAGGACACTGCCTTATGAATGTTATAAAATTAGGACACTGTCATTAAGGGCTTGCAAAATTGAGACAATATCTTTACGAACTTGCAAAATTATGACAATATCTATACAAACTTGCAAAATTAGGACACTTTCTTTTAATTTTGGCCTATTTAGACCAAATTTTGTAAAATACTGTCAACTGGGCATATCGTAGTCGGGCTTTGTTTGATCCATATTTTATTAAATTTGGCCTAAATTTGTCCAAAATAAAAGATAATGTCCTTATTTTGCAAGATTGTAAAGATAGTGTTCTAATTTTATAATTTCTTAAAGAGAGTATCCTAAATTTGTAAACCCGAAGAGATATTGTCCTAATTTTACCAACACCCAAAAAGAAAATGTCCTATAATTTCTTAAAGATAGTTTCCTAAATTTGTAAACCCGAAGAGATAGTGTCCTAATTTTACCAACACCCAAAAAGAAAATGTCCTAATTCTTTTTTCTTGCGTGTATGAAATAATTTAGTGATAAATTATAAGGTATGATATATTGTATACATATCAATTTGTAGTTAAGAAAATGTTGGTGATAAATTAGAAACATAATTAACCTCAATGTGGTATTACATACTTTAATCATAAAATATTACTATTAAGAGTGTGTTTAAAAGTTAAAATGTTTCATATATGTACCACTTTATAAATATTTTTAGATATATTTTACTTTAACCGATTAATGTTCATTAAATAAATAATTAATACTCTTCGTTACCATTTACTAAATTGGTTATAAGAAAAAAATTGTTATCTTAGGACCTACCTTATGAATGTTTGTACAATTAGGACACTATCTTTATAGGCTTGCAAAATTGAGACAATATATTTACTAACTTGCAAAATTAGGACAGTATCCTAAGGTAAAATTATCAAACCTTGAAACTTTGATAAGTTAATGTATTTCAAATATAAATTCGTGTTATACGTTCAAATATTAAAAATTAAAACAAATAATTACAAGCCCGCGAAATCGCGGGTATAACACTAGTAATGTACATAAAATAAAGCCATTTATCCTTAGTTATTCCCCTGTTCAGCGTAATCCTCAGTTCCGCTAAGGATGAGGTTTGTCAAACTTCGAATTGTTTCCAAATATAGATATAGTTGCAAGAGTAAATTTTATATAAAAATGTTTCATGATAAGATTATCATTAAATTATTTTAAATATTAATTATATAACCAGAAGTATCGATAATTTTTACCAGGAATATCATTAATATAGGTTTACAATTATAATATAATACCACTGATCCAAATTAATAATATTCTTGGTGAAATTATCGATATTTTTTTATTAAATATTTGATACTTTAATATAGTTTGATGATAAATTTATCATGATTTATTTTCATATAATACTTTTCCGTTAGAAATTTATTAGTTCCATATATCTATTGAAGCTTAGGATATCAATCTCAAGCTAATTAATTTTCACAATTAAGTCTCTTTAATATTTAAAGTACCATAGATAAAGTTGTAAATTTATTAGTCTAAGTATATACATTGACTCTTGGGATATCAATCCCAAACTAATTTATAATTTTCACAATTATTAAATTGCTATTTTTTAATGAAACAACTAATATTTTAAATCAGTTTCATGGTGGAACTAGCTTATACTAGGCCTAACTTTTGTCCTATTTTGATAATGCTTATGAGAAATTGATTATGATCACCGATAATTTGGTGATTTGGGGTTTCCACTATTAATAAAAGATTTAAATCAGTTTACAAGGACATAAATCAAAGAGAATATACAAAGAATCAATCTAAATATTTTACACTCATACAATAACTTCGGTCATGGATTCCTCTGTCGGGGTGGAGTAGAGGGATCCGAGGACATTCTGATCCTTGAATTGCCAAGCTTCAAACGTCAGAATAAGACCAATCAGAGACAAACCCTTAACAACCGTACGTAGGAGGAGGGGCAACAGACGTGCCAGCGATGCTTCCATAAGAGATAATTACTTGAGGATAACTTGATTGAGACCATATGAATCACGATCGCAATAGGTACGACTTTGGTGGGAGAGGAAGTGGGAGAAGATATAAGAGAAAAATCCATAGGAGTCCCACTACTCAAACCCCAAAATCCTCTATACTCACTCCGTTTACTAAACATACCCCAATAAAATTTAAAAATTAACATGTATTACTAAACATATCCAATTTTATTCCTATAATAAATAACATTTTCCTATTTCATATTCTCATAATTGTCTCTCTCCTAAAAAAAATTTCCTTTTTAATCTTTAACTTTTAATTGAAATATAAAAAATCATCAAATATTAAATATATTTTGAAAATATTATGAAAAAATCAACCAAATTTTCAACAATATATTAATAACAAAAAATAACTAATAAAATAGCATTCTTAAAAAATATTTAAAAAATAAATAAAATATAAATAATGTTTTATAAAAAAAATATATTAAATTGAAAAAAATAATTAAAAATATAAATCTGAAAATAAAAGAAGTTGATAAATTTGTAAATAATTAAATAACTAAATAATCAAATAAAAAACCAAATAAAAAATTTCAAAAGAAAATAGTTAATGCCAAATAAAATAAGAAACATATTTTATAATAGTCAATTCACAGGGGAGTTTCATGCCGATTTTTCAAACCATAAGGGGGTTTGACACAATTTACCCAATAAAACCGATTCATGCTAGATTTTGGGTGGGAATAGGTCAAACTACCCGACAGGGGCCTACGGTTCAGCCTACCTAAAGCCTAGCTCGGCTCATTTAATAAACGAGCCAGACTCAGACTTTTCTAAAAGCCTATTTATTTAAATAGGTCAGACTTGAGCTTTTTTGTAAGTCTTTTAAGCCCAACAGGCCGGCATATTTAACTATATTAATATATATATATATATATATATATATATATATATATATATATATATGAGTGTATAGAGTGAAATTGGTTTATATATGAATCACTGAAGGGTATTAGTTGTTTTCGCTGAAGATTATTAGTTGTTTTTACTAAAGAGTATTACTGGTTTACACTGAAGAGTCTTAGTTCATTTTCATCGAACAATTAAGACTCTTTAGTGTAAATCAGTAATACTCTTCAGTAAAAACAATTAATTCTCTTCAGTGAAAACAACTAATACCCTCCATGGATGTATATATAAACTAGTTTCACTCTATACTTTGTCATATAATATATATAATAATACAATACATATATAATATAATAAATATTTAATATATATGTGTGTGTGTGTGTAAGAATATTGCTAAGTATAAATTAAAATATTATTTGAATTTGTTATTATACTATTATTTAATAATCCTTTGGTAAATTGCTTTTATTCTTCATTTTAATATTTAAAGAGTTAATCGTTATGACTTAATAATAATATAATTACTGTATATAATTTTGTAAACATGATTAAAAAGATCCCTAAAAGGCTTTCAGACCAGACCTATTTATTAAAAATGTTAGGTCATGGCTCTGAAAAAAGTCTATGACAGTTAACAGGTCAGGCTTAGGCCCAAATATTATATAGCAGGCCCAAACCATCTAACGAGAAGTCTAGCTCGATTCGACCTATTTCCACCACTAATTGTTGTCTTGTCTTCTATTAGGTAAACTAGGAACAGATTCCCAACAAAAAAAGAATAATCTTTAAAATGATAAGGGCATGCAAATATAACAATAGTTGTGGTCTCTACAAACGAATTACAACACACTGGTATATAAGATAAAAATCCCTAATATATATATGTATATATATAGCAAGGTAGAAAACTTCTTACTATAAATTATTAACACCATTAACATCTACTAGTAACAGGTCTACCCGTGCTTCGCACGGAAGTCATTTTTTATTCTAAATTATATATATATATATATATATATATATATATATATATATATATATATATATATATTTTTTTTTTTTTTTTTTGAATGATTTTAAAATTGACCCTTTTTTTCTTTTAAAAAATAACTAAAACTAATAGTTACAGAAAATTCATTTATATTTACAAAAATAAAGAAAATGTTATCATTCATTTTTTTAATATAAATAAAACTATTAATACATTTATAGGTGTGCTTTAATTATTTAACAAAATAACATTAAAATAAATTGTTAATTTTTTATTTAAAAAATAGTCCTTTTGATAAGATTTAAGTTATATATGCCAAATAAGGCAAATTAATGCATAAAACATAAATAAATGGTGTCAGGAAGATATTGTTTCTTTCGTCTCGTAATTACTTTGATATTTGTTTAATTAAGACATTCCACAAATATTTTCATACCACATAAAAAGAAATATTTATGCATCACAAAAAATTATAAAATAATTATCATTTTTTTTTCAATTCTACACTCACATAATACATTTTTTCTTAATCAACATGACACTTCAAATGTGAAAGAAACGGTGAGATGAAGGGAGTATTTAACGAATAAAACCTACAAAGATATATAAACAAAGAGAAAGTATAGAGTAGAAATGATTTATATATAAAATATTAAAGGATATTTAGTTGTTTTGACAAAAAAAAAAATGCAACCAAATAAATTTAAATTTCACCAGATAACGTTTAAATACAACATTATTACATTTATAGAAAGCTCAATTACTTCACCAATCTTCACTGGTTCTAATTTCTTTTCAAAAAAAATCTTCAAAATGATCAATTTAACTTTCTGCTAATACATTTGGAGCAAAACTTAAATTGTCTATAAATGGCTCAATAACATTCTTCTCTGATCAAGCGAAAAATAATAAAAAAAGACTATTTCATTAACTTTGAAAAGAAAAACATAATATATCTTAATAAATTACTTTTCTTTGTTGGTTTAATTTTACACCCGATTTTTAAGTACTTCTAACTTATAGACACTCTTGTACAATGACACTAACAATGTTTATTGTCGTTGGTTTGAAGAGGCGGGGGAGTCGATGTGTTTGATGGAATTGAAATTGAATTGGAATGATTTTAGCAAAAATATTTAGAGAAAAACTTAAATTACCTACATGATACAATATAATTTTTCATCATTCATATTCAAACTGAAAGCAATAAAAAATCACAAATTAAGGTCAAACCAATCCAAATTAACACAAATTGGGATATGCTACATGGCCCGATTTGAGATGAATTCGATTAGATTTTTTTATTATGGCTCTATTTGCCTCGAATGCGGACTAAATTCAAGCCTTATTTGGGTTTATTACAGCTGATTGTACCTAAATTCGTGACTCTTAAAAACTATAGTCCTTAAATTGCCAGCACAAAAAGTAACGGTCCTCATCTAGTCCGTCCAAAAAATTATGGTCTTGTCTTTGTCACCCCCAAAGTTACGATCCTTAAAAGTATTTTTAAAAAAATATTTTATATTAATAAAGGAACAAACACACAAACAAAATTAAAAAATAAATATTTAAGTAAACTATAAAGAAAACTTCAAACCATAATAAAAATCACTAAATTTGAATCTCTATAACCCGATGATCAACTATTTCTAAATATTAACACTCACATAAAAAAATTAATATTTGATATAATTAAAAAAATATTGTTAAAATATTGCAATACAAATAAAAGAGCCAACATATAAACTTAATTAAAAAATAATAATATAAAATGTTCAACCATTGTACACATACAATGAAAATCAATCTTGCTCTAACGTCAATAAAATAAATCAATAAAAATCATCTTTAAGCCATCCAACATTTCTAATAAATTTATATCAAGTTTTAGCTAGACAAAGAATGTGATAATCCGTATCAACAATAAATCTGAATTCATAATAAATTGGGAATAAATCTTAAGTTCTAACACACTTTAATATAATATAACACGAGTTCGTTTATATTTACACTTGACACTGGTATGTACTAAAAAAAAGGTTAAACATATTAAATTTACAATTTTAGTAAGGAAATAAAAATGCATCCAAAGAAACATTTGGAGGAAAACTTGAATTTTCTTTAAATGGTTCAATAACATTCTTCATTGTTCAACAGAAATATATATATATATATATATATATATATATATATATATATTTATATATATAATTATATGTTGGATAAAATTATAATTTTAAAGTGATATATTTAGTAAAAAAAAGGTGAGTTAGTTAAGAAGTGGGTGGACTTATTAAATTAGAGTTGTAAGATAGCTACATTCTATAAAAAATATCGTATATAATATGATTAATAATTTTTCATATTTGATTTTTGATATATAAGATAAAAATAATGTTATTTATTTTTAAGATGTTTACATAATAATAAATTTAATGTTATTTATAAGAAAAAATTAATTTTACAATATAATCATAAAAACACACATATAAAATTAAAAAAAACAAATGATTAAGATAAATTTAACAAAAGTAAGTATCTCAAGTCATAGGAAAAAATATATTTTAAGGACTGTAACTTAGTGGGTGGAAAAATGTGGAACATAACTTTTGAGATTGTAAATAAGGACAATAATTTTTAGAAATCGCAAATTGAGGTTAAAGCATCCCAAATAAATTCAAATCAGACTTTGCTACATGGTCCGATTGGGCTGAATTCGATCTAAAAGTTGGGCTAATTTACACGGTTTAGCCTGAATGGGGACTTAATTCGGGCCCAATTTGGGTTTATTAGGCTAATTGTGCCTAAATTTGCATCTCTTATAAATTACAGTCCCTAAACTGTCAACCCCAAAGCTACGGTCCTTAAAAAAGATTTTCAAGATACCTTGAGAATTGAGTAATAGACATTAACTCTTCGAGGTGTTATTTAGTTGAAGTAATGGGCAAAATGAGGACAAAAACTCTTCAGATTGGAAAAATAAGGACCATAACTCTCCGAGTTAACAATTTAAGGACATTAACTTTTAAAATAAATTAATTTTTGGGTTAATTGTGCCTAAATTCGCAACTCTTAAACATTACAGTCCTTAAATTGTCAACCCTAAAGTTACGGTCCTTAAAAAAATTGAAAATATTAAGTTTCACTTTGAGGATTGAGTGGTAGATATTAAAATGAGAGCAAAAACTCTTTGGGCTGGAAAAATGAGGATCGTAACTCCCAAACAGACAATTTAAGGACATTAACATTTAAAAATAGTGATTTTTTGGGGTTTATTAGGACTAATTGTGCCTAAATTTGCAACTCTTAGAATTTACAGTCCTTAAATTGTCAATTCCAAAGTTACGATCCTTAAAAAAAATCAAAATATTAACTTTCACCTTGAGGATTGAGTGGTAGACATTAACTCTTCGAGGTGTTATTTAGTTGGGGAAAGAGGCAAAATAAGACAAAAACTCTTCGGGCTGGAAAAATGAGGATCATAACTCTCCGAGTTGACAATTTAAGGACATTAACTTTTAAAAGTAATGTATTTTTGTCATATCAGCCCAAAGAATTGGGTACAAATTCAATCCTAATTCAAGCCAAATTACGCCAATAAGCGTGAATTTCAAGTCAAGTCAGGCCAATTAGTCAAACTTGTTTTGATTTAGGCTGATTTGGCCTCAAACCTTGACTTTTAAAAGTTAATGTACTTAAATTATTCAACTAAAGATTTAAAGTTCTAATTTTCCTATCACCCCTAGTTATGGTCCTTACGTAAATCATTCTTGTTTTGGAATTAAATACCATTATACTTCTTTAAAAAATAACAGGTTTTTATTTGACATTTTTATGGGGGAAAAATCACAATTTAGGGTCATTTTTCAAATCCAAAATTATCGATGAAGATAAAATAGAATCATGAAATTAATTTAGGAAAAATGGCAGATAATGAACAAATTCATATACAACTTGGTTTGTGGTCACGGGAAAATAGCCAGATGAAGGACTACACAAATTTGGATTGAAAAATGTGATATTTTTGTTGAATTTCAAAACCAACAAATTAACGATGAAGATGTCACAAAAACATGAATTTGAGTTGGAGAAAAATTTCAAGGAGCAAGATGAAGATATTAGGTGTAGCCACATTGGAGAAGGTGACGCACATATTGAGGTCGGTAAAATGGTCAAGCGTGGCGTTTAGAGATATTGACTAATGAAAATATACGGGAAAAAATAGACACATAACTTGGGGTTGACTTTTATGGACAATAATTTCATGGGTCTATAAAATTAGATCGTTGTATTTTAAAATTTATAAGCATTAAGTACATTGCACGAGTGTCCTACATTTACAGATTTAAGAATCATATGTCCTATATCCACATGTCCGTAAAATCATTATCCTAAAAATTCAAAGCCCCTTAATTGTGGGTCTTAAAATAGGACTTACAAAATTCATAATGTCATAAGTAATTCACTCGTACACACATGCAAAATACACTTCAAACCTTAAAAAAAATTTCAATGAATTACTATCTTTAATCAAAGGTATAAATTGGTAACATCTTATTGAGTCCTTATATACCTCAAGGAACAAAAAAGTTACAATAAATAGTAATGCAATTCTAAATAATAAGTAACCAAAATAAATTAAATAACTATATATTTATTTCTTTGAAATATTACATACAAAAGAAAGATTGTTCCTTTTTTTTTTTTTCTTTTTTTGTGAAATGCTAGTAGCAAAGATAAGTTTCACTTTGTTCATATTTTAAACTATCTTACAAATTAGAAAGCAGATGAAATCAAGTAATTTATTTTCAAGTTTTGATAGCTATGATTAATGTTTGTTTTGTCATATATTATATACATCCCTCCCTCCCCCACACACACATAGTTAGATACATATTTATATCATTTTAAATGACCATTTGCAAGGAAGTCATTTTCCTTACTTTTTTTAAAAAAAAAATTATTATATATTTTTTTTATGTTTTACAAATATCGCATTTATTTCACATGATGGTTTGATTTTTTTCATTCCTTATTTCTAATTATATGTAAGTATAACATGAAAAAGTATTTATTTTACTATAACATAGATATTTATAAAGAATAACGAATTATTTTATAATTTTTACCATCAATTCATCTTAATCAAATAGTGCATTTGATATTAAGATTAAATATAATTAAAATCTATACAATTTAAAATACTTATATAATATTGGATTACCATCGAAAATATTTGAACATGTCATTTTTATAATCATATTTTTTAAAATGTTGGAGTAGAGAACTATTGGAGAATAGCATACATTGGAAAATAAAGGATGTTAAGTCAATCAATATTTACAAAGGAGTATGTATAGAGTGAAATTGATTCATTACATGAATTATTAAGGGTATTAGTTGTTTTCACTAAAGGGTATTAGTTGTCTTCACTGAAGTGTTTTAGTTTATTTTCAGTAAACAACTAATACTCTTCAGTGAATACAACTAATACCTTTCAGTGAAAACAACTAATACTCTTTATTGAAAACAACTAATATCATTCAATAGTTCATGTATGAACCATTTTTACATTATACTTTGTCTTTACCAAGATTTTTGGTTGATGGTCAATTCAAATCAAGAGTGACAAATTTAACTGGGAACAAATCTCCAGTTCATAATAACCTGAGTCCATTTAACTTTTCACTCGAAACTTGTATGTGCTAAAAAAAAGATGAAAAACATATTTAACTTACAATTTTAGTAAGAAAATTAGAAAAGACAGCTATCACCAAACAACGTTTAAATGAATCATTATTGCATTTACAGAAAGTTCAATTACTTCACCATCCTTCACTAGTTTTAATTTTTCTTCAAGAAATTACAAAATGATAAATTTGAATTTCAACTGATGCATATGGAGAAAAAGTTAAATTGCCTATAAATGGTTCAATAATATTCTTCACTAATCAAATAGAAAGTAATAAAAATAAAAATAAAAATAAGACAATTTCATTAATTTTGAAAAGTAAAAAAGCCATGCGTCTAAATAAATTATATTTATTTATTGGTTTATTTCACACCCAAAAAGTCCTTCTGACTTACACACACTCTTACACAATGATACTATTCATGTCTCTCACCGCTAGTTTGAAAGGGTGGGAGACTCAACTTGTTTGATGGTATTGAAAATGAATGAGATTTGATTTCAGCAAAAACATTTAAAGAAAAACTTAAATTGCCTATCATGATCCACTATAATTGTTTTTATCATTGTTCAAATAGAAAGTAGTAAAATTGTTACGAATTGAGACCAAACCAACCCAAGTCAACCCAAATTGGGATAAGTTACATGGCGCGGTTTGGGCTGAATTCGATCTGAATTCAGGTTAATTGACCCAGTTTCCCCTACATGCAGACTAAATTCAATCTGAATCTGGGTTTATTACGACTGATTGTGCGTAAATTCACAACTCTTTTAAAATTACAGTCCTTAAATTATCATCCCGAAAAGTAACTGTCATCATTTTCCCCGGCCAAAAAGTTATGGTCCTCTCATTGCCACCCACAAAGTTGTGATACTTAAAAATATTTTTAAAATTAATGTTATATTAATAAAGGAACAAACACACAAACAAAATAAAAAATCAAATATTTAAGTAAATTATGGAAAAAAAAAACATCAGACCATAAAACAATCACTAAATTCAAATCTTTGTAATTCGACAGTAAAATGTTTTTAAACATTAACATACACATAAAATAATAAATTTTTGATACAATAAAAAAAATTATTGTTAAAATATTGCAATACAAATAAAATAACAAACAAATGAATTAAATTGAAAAAATAAATATAAAGTATTCTACTTTTTTACACAAACAATGGAAATCGATCTTGCTCTAATAGCAATACCATTATATTGTTTCAAAAAAGAAAATCATCTTTATGCAATCTAAAATTTCTATAAATTTATACCATGCTTTTGCTAGAAGAATGTGATAATCTGTATCAACAATAAACTTGGATTAATAATAAATTGGGAACAAATCTTAAGTTCTAACACATTTCAATATAATATAACTCGAGTCCATTTAAGTTTTCACCTGATACTGGTATGTACGAAGAAAATATAAAGATGAAAAACATATTAATTTACAATTACAGTAGGTAATTAAAAAAAATACATCCAAAAATATATAATCTCCACCAAACGACGTTTAAATCCAACTTTATTGTATTCACAGAAAGCTCACTTACTTCTTCAATATTCACTGGTTTTAATTTTCCTTCAAAACAATCTTTAAAATGATCAATTTGTCTTCCAGTTGAAACAATTGGAGGAAAACTTACATTGTTTTTAAATGGTTCAATAACATTCTTCGTTGTTCAAACAGAAAGAAAAAAAAATATATAATACAATTGAAAAAAGACAATTACATTAACATTAAAAAATATGTTTGAAAATTTGCTTTTCTTTTTTGGTTTCTTTCAAACCTAATTCTATGTCTCTCCAAATTACTGCTGTTTTAAAGAGGTAAAAAAAGTCGATATGTTTGATGGTATTGTAATTGAATGAGATTGATTTAAGCAAAAATATTTAGTGAAAAACTTAAATTGTCTAAAAATGATCCAATTAAATTTTTCATTATTGTTCAAACAGAAAAAAATAAAATATATAATAATACAAAAACAAAAGTTTATTACTTTAACATTAGAAAGACATAATACATATCAACAAATTACCTTGTTTTGTTGGTATCTTTCATACCAAATTCTCAATTCCTTTACCTAATAATAATAGATAGTTTTGTGCAAAGATGCTAATCATTTTTTTCCCTGCTAGAGTAGAGAGTTGAGGGAGTAAGTAGGTTTGATAGTTGTTTTGAAATTAAAGAAGAATGGTGAGTGATTATCTATAGAGACATGAGTGCAATATGTTGCATAAAATTATAATTTTAAAGTAGTATATTTACTAAAAAAAAAACACAAAGTTAACTTATTAAAATAGTGTTGGAAGATAAGTACATTCTATAAAAAATATTTTTATAAAAAATATCATATTTTATTTTATTAATAATTAATAATTTTCATATTCGTTTTTTTATGTATATAAAAAGACAATAATTTTTAAAAAGTTACAAATTAAGGTCAAACCATACCAAGTAAAACCAAGTTGGACTATGCTGCATGACCCAATCGGGCTGAAACCTATATGAATTTTTGGCTAATTAGCCCGATTTGGCTTGACTGGGGGCTAAAAATTTACTTGGGAGTGTGCTTAAATTCACAACTCTTAAAAATTACAGTCCTTAAATTGTTAGCCCCAAAGTTATGATCCTTAAAAAAATTCAAAATATTAACTCTTACCTTGAGGATTGAGCGGCAGACATTAATTAACTCTTCGGGCTGATATTTAATTTAGTTGGGTGGAAGAGAAAAAATGAGGATTGTAACTCTTCGAGCTGAAAAAAATGAGGATTATAATCACACTAGGGTGTACCTACGCGAATTTCGCGTATTGAAAAAATATATTATATTTATTTTCTGTAGACATTTAATATAAGAGTATTTTTGTTTAAAAAATTTCGAGGTATACGATAAGAAATTAATTTATATAAGAAACAATATAAAATTTGAAATAAACTTTAACGTTACAAATATCTGTTCATAGATCAAAATGAGTTCCAAGTAGAACTTGTCTCTATTAAAATCATTAAAAAATATTGTCCAACTTTTTCAATCCTAACTTTAACGGTCAATTTTTGGCTCTCACTCTTGATATTAGAAATCAAAGTAAATTGAGGTGTCATACTCTTGAAATATAAAATAAGATTTAAATTACAACAATTAAACCATCATAATTATTCGGATAAAAATATATGGCATAGTTAAATCTATTATTTTTGCACATGAAGAATATTTAAACTGAACGATGTAGAGCATAAATCAACAATTATTATTACATTCATATTGATATTGATATTTAAATCTAATCAAATTGTGAGCACTTAAAATGATGAATTTAATTATAAAATAAATATACTAATAACAATATATATATAACTAACCAACAACTGATGGGAGAAATCTCAGCAAAAGAGTGGAACAAATGAAACTTTGATGTGAAAAAATGAAATACAATATGCTCTTATTTATAATAAAAAAAATATGCAATATTATATCTTGTCCATAATAAGAATATATCACATAAGAATGTTCTTTGGAATATATAACTATATACCTTTTATTTTAGGAAAAAATAATGAACATTATATTATACTATATATACTAACTCAAACTTAGAAATGATAAATTTAGATTCATTCAATAAGTAGATCATATTTAATTACATTAAGGTTTGGAAAAAATATGATTTATAATAAATTCTAAAAATAACTAAATAAGAAAATGGAAAAAAGTATATATTTGCATTAATTATGCAGATATAAATTAATGATTTAGATTTAATGATACAGAAAGGAGGGTCGAGATTAAAAGTTTAACCAACTTTTAATGAGAGCGCAGTATTTCAAAATAGAGAGATTTGAGACATGCCACATCAGCCTAAGAATAAGGTGGTGTTGACACATCATCTTGGAGAGGTTTGAAAATATATTATTATAAGACTTCCCATATAATTAGGGTTCAGATTTTAATTCTTGTAATTGCGATTTGATAATAAATTCAATTAAAGTAATATCGTTAAGTTAATAAATTATTAAAATGGATCATAAATATTTATATATAGTACATATGTTTTTGAAATGTTACATTAACTGTCCCATTTTATGAAAATGGTGTTATTATATATTAGATGTGTTGTTAATGCCAATACAAAATTTAATTTCTCTTTTTTTCCAACAATAATATTAATAAATACTTATTCTTTTTATTTAATTATAGTTTATATGAACAAATGAGGGTATAAGAGCCTTTTGATGTGAATAAAATGAGGCAGATAATAAGAGACAAATGTGGTATAGTATATATATGTGAGAGAGCATAAAATATGTGAGATTTTTTTTAAAAAAATAAACTATTGAATAATAAATCAATTAAATCAATACATTTTATTTTATAATGAAAAATAAAATATAGCCTCGTGTATGTATATTAACTGAAACTATTTTTTCTATTTCATTTATGAGTAGGTTTGTGTGAGACCGTCTCATGCCGTGAAACGGTGAGATGAGGTATATATATGTGTTGGGCATGATGCATTAACATTTTAACGTGGGTGAGTGTTAATTTATGATGTCTCATACCATGAAATAGTTTCACACAAGTTGTTGCCACTGATTGATTATGTAATGAAAATGCCATGCTTTTCTGGACTTCTTTGTTGTGAAACATTTGCTGATCAAACCTTGATGTAAACCCCTAATTATATGTATACATTGATTAATTAAGGGTTCATCAGATGAAAATGCTATGAAGGTATTGAAGCATGATGGAGGCGTGCATGCCGAATACTGTGCGGTTGTTACATTATGGCTAGCTATTATTGGGAGCATGACACTCGTTAATTATACTTGCAAAGGATTTCTATGGATCATCAGAGAGGTCTCTACTGAAAAAAGATGATTGAATCTAATTACCACTTTAGACAATATGTCACTAGGGTATTTAATTAAGTTTGGATTAATTCATTGGTTTTTAAGAGTGGTTGTGTATCAATCTCTCTTGTTCGTCGTAGTTCAAATCTGAAAATTGGAGTTGTTGAAGTAATTTCAAGGGCTTAGTGAATGATTTTTATGGGTATGAATGTGTGATTTCAATTTAAATATTAATCATGAAATTGAATGTTTGTATGGTTAAAATATATTAAATGTATTTAAAACAAAAATATAAATTATATTGGGGAATTTATCTTTGCATCTAAAAGCCACCTCTAATTTTTACCTAAAAAAATAAAAGAAATCTCCAACTATTGCCCAAATAAAACACCTACTTTTCAACTCATCCCGCCCCACACAAGATAAATTGATGCATTAAAATTAGAGTTCAATTATAACTTCGGTAACTTCCAAAGAAAAGAATGCACATATATATGCATATACAGACACCCTTAACAGGTTGATGTTTATAGGAAAACTAATTACTATATAACAAATCATCACATTGGCTTAACTAAACAATTTGGTTTTGTGTTGGTATTGTGTGTAACTGTTTCACAATGAAATTGATTTCTTACTTCATAGTAAAAAAAATATTATTCTTCAATTAACACTCTTTATTGAAACAACTAATATTATTTAAAAATAATATTTTATAGTATAAATAACTAACAACCTTTAATAAAACAGTTAATACCTCTTAAACCAATTTTACAGTAAAACTTGTTCACACGAAACCTTGCCTTTGGTTTTATTTTTCACCAACAACCACTAAGTAATACTATATTTTGTCTTAGCAGCCTTCTGTACAAAAACTGGATAATATTGTATATATTTCCAATCTCTCATCAATATATGGTACATGATTAAATAATTAATAAAAATTGAGATATGCATTTTATATTGAGACGTTAGAATTTCAATTCGTTAAATTAATAAACATATCAATGGAAATACTGTATATATAGCACAAGTTAAATGTAAGTCAATATAAACCTATCAATTTTTTTAACTATGATTTGCAATATTAGTGGAAAAGTATTGACCCATTATACAATGATCTAGTGAAACTGTACAAAGATGCGGAATTGATTAAGCATGAAAATGAAAACTTTAAATATGAAAATTTTGTTTATTTAGAACTTGTAATGTTCCATAAAATATATTAATTTACAACTTAATTATATTAGTATTTTATAATTTATTTAATTCCTTTTTAAAAATTGACAAAGTTCATAGAATAATTAAAAAATATATACAATTATTTTTAAATCTAAAATAAAGCTATAACAATGTTTATTTTCATTACCTGTTTATAAGAATTAAATTATACTAAATTTTTACCTAACATATATATATAACATATATATATGTATATATATCTTTTATATATGTGTGTGTATCAAATAATTAAATGTTTTGTAATCATGTAGCAACAAATTTTCCAACCTCAAATTAATTTAAAATTAAATGATATTTTCAATGACACAACTTAATTATATGACATCTTTTATTGGCATAATTGTGTAGATATTATTATTTTACATTCACGTGAATACATTTTATGACTTATTGAGTTGATTGTTCAATTATAATTTATTCTAGTAGTGCATTTTAAATTTATATATTTTCCTTTAGAATTTGACATAGATATTAGAATAAAAAAATATTAAGCAATTAATTTTAAATTCAAAATAAACATACGTTATAGTGAAGATTAGTAATATTACCAAAATTAGTTGAACAATTATTCAATTATACTTAAATAACTTATAGGATTGTTAAATAATATAAAATACTCTTTTGCATATCCAATAACATCAACAATTTTATCATTATAATTTGATTCATCAATAATAATGAAAAGTTCACAAATAATTTAAAAAGAGAATGAATGCTCAAGCCAACAAACTATGATTAAAATTGAACAAAGAGAAATTAAATATTAAGTCAATTTGAAAATATTGATAGTGTACATACCTAATTAAATATATTAATAATATCTAACAAATTTGGTCAAATTAAACGACACCATTCTCATGAAGAATATGATCAAATACATTTTAGATTTTCTAATAAATATTTGCAGCAAATCATGGAACACACTTTCTTTCACAAAAAAAAAAAAAAAAAAAAAAAAAAAAATTCATGAATACACCTTAAAAAAAATCAATATTCATTAATTATTTAAATAAAAGTCAAATCACTTTGTACATGAGTTTGTACCATTGATGATACTATTGATGATACTACAAACATAAATACTCTAAAGATAAACAATTTTTGCCAAGATGAGCCACACTATTTACTATTTGCAAAATCCAATGGAAATGCACCTCATCAAACCAAGTCACTACATGAAGATTGTCCCCAACAACACCCCAAAGCATGACAAATAAGATGATCACTTCCCTTGCAATCTCAAACCCTCTTTGCATTGTAATTTGTAAGTGCGTTCAAAAGTTCCAAATCTTCAAAATATACAATCTAATCCGTACAAACAAAAAGTGGTCCATTAAAACAACACACATCATGAAATACCTATTCAAATAATATTATGTGATAATTATTGGTTCAAACTAAAGAAGCATATGAAATAAAAATAAAAAAATTGATCAACATACGAAAATAAAAAGAAGAAATAAAAAATATATTGAAGATTTGCACATTGGCAATGAGATAGTGAGGGGAGGTTAGATATAAATAGGTTACAAAAATTAATGACTCCTAAATATTAGCAAATGATGGACAAAATTAACTATAATTATCATTAAACATTGAGCAAAATAAATGTAAATAAAAATCATTCTATATCAAATCAAGAAATTGATCCAACGGTCAAAATAAGAAATTGAAAAGATCATCAACGGTCAAAACAAAATTGAGTCAAAACTATAAATGGAAATCCTAGTGCTATTATATATTTATGATATCAAATAAAAAGTTTTAAAAGCTCAAAGCTTTGTTAGAAATTATTAAAATTCTCAAGAAAGAACTGCATAAGGCAGAGAGACTCTTATAAACATTACAAATTCTTGTTTGAGCCAATTTCAAATGGTAAAAAAAAAAAAAAAAACAAAAAACAAAGTCATTAATTAGAATCCTAAATGAAGATTTTATTGCAGAGTGAATACAAGGGCACTCCACCTTTACAATAATTTGTTAATAGCAACACTAGGAAATTAACAAAGTGCAGCCTACACTCCCTTCCATGCCCTCTGTTTCAATCCAAATGGCAATAGAGGCAACAGGGTACTCTTTCACACGCTTAATTTAAAGGAAAACCCCATATTTATCCAATTTTAATTTAAAAAGTTCTATTTTGTTATGAATTTTTTTTAACCAAGAGAATATATTGTTTACCAATGTACTTTTATTCCTCTTTTTTAATTTTGATTAGGTTTTTTTTTATCTTCTTTTGCTCTCTTTTTTATCCCACACTTATTTTTTTCTTCTCCTTCATCTTTTTTTTCTGTGTTTTTTTTTTTTGTCACTTCCGCAATCTCTCCCTTTTCTTTTTCAATTTCTCGCATGTATGTTGTTGTCAACCATTCTTTCTCCCAATTTTTCCCTCTCCAACATGAGGTGTCTTTATCTCTCTTCCTTTAATTTTTTTTCTTTTAAGGTCTAGAATATATGATGGTACAGATTTAATCGCAGTTAAGGATTATGAATACACGTCGTTCAAATCGTTGTACGAGACTAAACACTAAAATTATATGGTCTTCAAAATGGTGGTACATACTTAAAATATGGTGGTATGTGCATGATAAAGTGTGGTACAGAGTGAATTTATAGTGGTACATACTTAATAAAGTGTGGTACAATTATTGTACGAGGTGAATTATTAGTGGTATGAACTTAAATAAATTGTGATACGGACATAATAAAATATTTGTATGAATCAGTACGTGGTATATTAATGATGGTATGAGATAAAGTAAAGTGCGGTACATAGATGAATTAATTGTGGTGTATGAATAAATTGTTGTTCGAACTTAATAAAATGTTATATAATGTGAATTAATTGTGTTTTATGAGACTAAAAGATGTATTAATTGTGGTACACACTTAAATGAATTGTGGTACGGACTTAATAAAGTGTGGTACGATAATGGTGGTACGGATTTAAACAAAATGTTGTACAAGGTGATCTAAATATGATACATACTAAATGTATGTTAGTTGGACAAAAATAAAATATGGTACATGGTACAATATTTGGGGTACATACGAACGTATGACGTTACAGATTTAAATAAAGTATAATACGTGGTGAATTAAATGTGGTACGAGGTGAACAAGTGGTGGTATAGACTCAATTAAAAGAATGAATTTATTAAGGGTATAATGGGCCAAATAATTATTCTATTTCCTATTAATAACTCCACCCTTAATTTATGCCAATAATTTGACATTCACGTGGCATAAACAACTACTATTTCAAATTTTCCGACAATTTTCTCAAAATTGGATAAATTTTAAATAATAGGTTAATTTTTTTTTAGACTAAAATCCGACAATTTTGTGAACAAAAATGGACGAATCTTTAAAAAATAGATTAATATTTATTTTGGACTAAAATTGAACTGTTGTAAATAAATTATGGTGGAAACCCCCAATTTTAGTCAATTCGATTTTAAAAAGTTCTATTTTATCAAGAGTTTTAATTTAATTCTTTTTTAGCCAAGATAATATATTTTTTACCAACTCTACCCCTATCCATCTCTTTTTAAATTTAATAACACTTTATTTATTTTTTCTCTTTTTTTTTTTTCATACGTTGATCTTCTCTCCACTCCTCCCAATTCCTCGCATGTGTGTTGCTATCAATCTCTCAATTTCTCCCTCTCCAACATCAAACGCGTCTTCTTCCCTTCATCTTTTTCCATTTTTCTTTTTTAAAAGTAGAGTTTAGAATATAGAATGGTATGAGATTAAATATATGATTATATATACATGGTTTAACATGTTGGTATGCAGTTAAAAATTATGATTATACATCTTCAAAATTGTTGTACGGAGGTAAACATTAAAATCATACTATCTTTAAAATTATGGTACAAACTTAAGATATGATAGTAGATGCATAATAAGGTGGATACGAGGTTAAATAAATTGTGGTACACACTTAATAAAGTGTAGTACGGTGTTAATTAATTGTAGTATAACATGAATTTATAGTGGTACTGGGTGAATTAATAGTGTTACAAGGTTAATAAAATATATTACTGTGTGATGAATTGTGGCACAAGGGGTACTAATGGTGGTTCAGGATTAAATAAAGTGTAGTACATGGTTGAATTAGGTGTAGTAATGTTAAACATGTGGTGGCATAGGGTGAATAAATTGTAATATAGACTTAAATAAATTGTGTTACGAACTTAATAAAATGTGATACAGTGTGAATTGGTTGTAGTATAAGGTGAACTAATGGTGGTACTAAAATAAATTGTGGTACGAGTTTAAAAAAAGTGTGGTATGATATGAATTAATGGTGGTATGGGCTTAAACAAAGTGTGGTTAGAAATGAATTAATTATAGTACAAACTAAATATATGGTGATACGAGCTTAAATGCATATACTAACCATATGATGGTACGAGCTTAAAGAAAGTGTGGTACGGGGCTGAATTAAGTGTGGTACGAGATTACAGATTGGATCTCCATGAATGTCTTTGATTATGTAATGGTTTTCCGGCATATATATGTATGCATCGATCAACATACTGAATGTTAGTGTTTACGTGAATTCAGGGGTACAACGTGATCAAATTTACCAGTACAAATAGTTAAATTGTGAAATTTATTCGTTAATAAGTCTTGTAAGTTGTGGGAGAGTTTAAATAAATGTATGGCTTACAAATTGAAAGTCGAAGATTGAGAGTTTATTGAGTAAAAATATATCGTTCATCTTGTATTTTAGGTAGGGATGACGTTAGCCCATAAATTAATTACAAATGAAAGTTGACACTTAATTTACCTAAATTTAAAATTTATTAAGTTTTATTAGAAAAGTTGAACTTATGTACTACCACTGGACATAATTGTCACTAAGTCATGACCACTGTAATTCATGAGGGAGTCTCTGACGTTTTCATGTATGAAACACAATTTTAGACTTTATTTTATTTAAAAATATAATTCAGGTATAATCATACGTTTATGGGTCATGTAGTTTATAGTAGGGCTGTTCCCAATATGAATTAAAATGAATATTTAAAAATTTTCATGTTCGTACCAAAATTTCAGTATGGTACAATACGGATTGGAACGAATTTTCAATCATAAACGGATCGGATCGAATCGGTACGGAATAGTAGAGAGAAATGGATTTTTTTCGTCATTCCCTCCTTTAAAAAAAATATTGATGCACACTCACAAAAATACTACACATCTTCAACCACATTTAATCATATACCCTTCAAGCTCAAATATAACACATTATATGATAATTGATGGTTAAAAAAATAGCACACAAATCACCACGAATAGAATATTTAATATAAGATATGGAATATATATATATATATATATATTAAAACAATCCTTATGAAATATGATCTTGTGAATAGAAAGTGCAATGATTCCTAACACGAGTTACACCATATCCATTTTTTTGTTAATAAATTAACATACATTTAGAACGAAACTAAAATATAAAACAAATTAAATTTAAATCATTTTAATATATACATTCTAAACATGAGTTAATGTTTTAAGAAATTTATATGATAAATAAAATAATATTTGTATTATGAAAACTGAGATAAATTATATTATTGTATAGTTGTACTTGAATTCAATAATATTATAATACATTTTGATAAATACAAAATAAATAATAATAATTTAATACACATTTAATTCAGTTATTCGGTTCGATTCAGTACGGTACGGTTCGGTACGATTTCATTCGATTTTTTGGTATGGTTAATTTGGTAATATCCAAATTCATACCAACAGTGGCGGCCCTAGGGCAGCGCAGGTGGTGCCGCCGCACAGAGCCAATTCCGGCAAGAGCCCCCAATTTTTTTTATGTATATATTATATATAATTACATATATAATTTTTAAGGTTGAAAAATACAAGAAATAGCTTTTTTGGCCGAGCTGGGTTCTTATTTTTCTTTGAAGTACCAGTTTATTTGGACCTTTCTACGTTAGAAAGACTTTTGCCCTTTCTGATGTCAGTAAACCAATGAGAATTTGACACATCATTTAATTTCGCCATTTGCGATCTAACTTCGTCCGGAGGGAAATTATTATCTTTTTTTATAAAAAAAATTATAAAATTATAAAAATATCCTTATAGTGTTTTTATTTAAAAAAATTATTTTAACCTTGTATCTTCTTTACAATAATTAAAAATAAATAAATTAGAGTTTTTAAAAATTAAATTGAAATTAAATTAAATCACAATTTTCATTCTAATCCTTTGCTCCGACCTATCTCTTGCTCTTCTCTATTTTTTCCCCTTGTTCGTTCTTCTTAACCGCCGCTCCCCCTCCCGTATATTTTTAATTTGTATATTTTTTTCTTAAATAATTAGAATTTTGCTGGCATTGAAATGAAGATAATTAAAAATTCAAATTTGCCCTTTTCGTTTCTTCTTCGACCTTTCAATTCGAGAAAAAATCGGTAATGTGAAAATCAATTGCCCAGAATAAGAAAAGGTAATTTAAATTCTTCTCCAGAATACTACTGACACCATTTTTACCCTTTCTGAAAATGCCCAAATTTCTCAAACTACTATTATGCACAGAAGCACTTTCAAGTCATATAAATCATTGTCTCTGTGTAAATGGGTCATTCAAAATTTTGCAGTTTTTTAGATTTTGCACTGACAGAAACCTCTAATTAGCATGGAAACGTATTATATAATATCATCAAGTAGACAAATACATAACCTAATTAAATTAGAGTTTAATTTGTAATTTTAACTTTAATAATATGTAAAAGAGTTTTATTGAAATATTAAATATTAATCAATTAATATTAAAAATTATTTTAATGTAAAAGGATATTTTTATATTTATTAATTTAATTTATTAATAGGTCATTGCAATATTCAGAGTGCAAACGCTATAATACAAAGTGCAATCCATTAAAATAAATAGGGTTAATTGCAAAAAAAAATCACGAACTTTATAATCTTTATCAATTACAACATGAACTTTTAAAGTTTGCAATCCGATACATGAACTAATTTATTATTGCAATTCAATACATGGTGTAAATTTTTGGGGATACTCCACACATGATGTAAATTTTTCGGCAATACTAGCCGCCACCGAAAATACGTCACTCGCTACATCAAATTTCAAATCTCAAAGAAAAAAACTTTTTTTTAAAAAAATTCAATTTTTTTTAATAAAGCATGGTTCAAACACGGTTTAATAAGAGTGAAGATAGTAAAAAAAATTGTTTATAGTATTTGTAAAAATTTATATGATGTGAGACATTTTTCCTACATAAACTAGACAACACCAAATTTTATAATCAATTATTAAACGTATTTGAGCAATGTTTTTTTTATAAAAGAACTTTTTGAAATATTAAAAAAAATAAAATTTTGTAGATTTGACATCTGACGTGGCGTGTGATGCATTTTTGGTGTCAACTCCTACTGCCACGTGAGCTTACATATCTCCAGAAATTTACACCATGTATCGAATTGCAGTAATAAATTAGTTCATGCATCAAATTGCAAACTTTAAAAGTTCATGTTGTAATTGATAAAGATTACAAAGTTTGTGATTTTTTTTGCAATTAACCCAAATAAATATTATACATTGGATCTTCGATCTCACGATAATCAAAAAGTTTACCGACGAAAAACCCATCTTATTTAGCCCTTCTTTTTCTTTAGTATTTTTCAAGGAAAAACTTTAACATATTTTTTCGTTCTTATTTTTACAAATTGGACATGCACGTAATTTGTTTCTCCTAAATTATTCAAGCTAAAGATGCTTCTCAATTTTTTTTCTCCTAAATATTGAATTATATACTTATTGTTTTGAACACTTTTATTTTCTTATAACTTTTATTTCTTATTATTTAACAAATTAATATGTTTGTAATTTATTCCTCTATATTATTTAAACCAAGTCGTGCCTTATATTTTGTCACCCATATAATTATATCTGCATGTAGTTTTTTTTTCTTTTTATCACTTTTTATCTAAATAATGAGGTATAAGTTTGTTGTTTTGAGTTAATGAGTTGGAAAATATTATATTATAATATAGGGTTAATTGCAAAACAAATCACAAACTTTATAGTCTTTATTAATTACAACATGAACTTTTAAATTTTCCAATTCGATGAACGAACTAATTTATTATTGTAATTTGATACATGGTGTAAGTTTTTTGGGTTATTCTCTACATGATGTAAATTTTTGGCTATACTAACACTACGTGGCAGCCGAAACCACCACCAGAAACACGTTACACACTACATCAAATCAAATGCTAAATCTTGAAGAGAAAACTTTTTTTTTTTTAATTTCAAAACATTTTTTTATAAAAAATTTCTCAAACATGGTTTAATAATAGTGAAAGATAGTATAAAAAAATATTATTTTCTAATATTTATACAAATTTTTATGTTATGAAACATTTTTACTACATAAACTAGAAAAACACCAATATTTATGATTCATTATTAAATACGTTTGAGTAATATTTTATAAAATAACTTTTTGAAATATTAAAGATAATAAAATTTTGCAGGTTTGACATTTGACGTGGCGTATGAAGAATCTTTGACGTTGGCTCCAGCTGCTACGTATGCGTACATATCACTGGAAATTCATACCATGTATCGAATTGCAATAATAAATTAGTTCGTGCATCGAATTGCAAACTTTAAAAGTTTAAGTTGTAATTGATAAATACTATAAAGTTCGTGATTTTTTTTGCAATTAACCCTATAATATAACATATTTTATTTTATTTGTACAGTAAAGAAATTGTCTTTATATTAATAAAAATATTATTACATGTATTATGCAAAATAAGAAGCGTATAATTTTTATTTTTATTTTTGGCACAGGGCCCCTAAAATTATAGGACCGACTCTGCATATCAAAAAATACTTTCGGTTCGATTTTGGTACAGTTAAAGTATAAAAGTCAAAAGTTTTTTCAGTTCAAATTTTTTTCGGTGTGAATTTGTTAATCTCCAAATTCCATGAACAATCCTAGTTTATGCAGTATGTGATAGAAGTCAATATCATATTAACATAGTACTATATAGGTTAGGGCGTTAAGTAATATATATAGTTATAAAAAAAATGTTTTGTAATTTGTTAAGATAATTAATTGGCCTATGTTTTAATTATTAGTTGTACCTATTGCTTGTACTAGCATTAAACTCATCCGTGCTTTGCACTGAAGTCGTATTCATTACAAAATTTTGATATAATATTTTATATATTATATGTTTTATTTTCTAACCTTCATATCTATTGTGTATTATAATAATCACTCGTGCTCTACGTAAATTTTTTATATAGTCTTTTCTAATTAAATGTAATCAATATAAAAGTTTTATTTATTTATTTTCAACATTCTCATATATAAATTTTAAATATAATATAAGCATGTACAATTTATAATTAGGTACAGTGTAGTACTTTCTCAGGCCCTTTTTTAATTAAATATTTTGCCAAAACAAACACTCTTTATATTAACATTTTATTTGAAAAAAAAAATCTTAAAATAAATTATATATATACACACTATGCACTCTTACATTTAAAAAAAATATTTTTCTATTATTTTTCCTATATTTTCAATCAACAATTTTATAATAAAATATTATATTTCTTAAAGCATGTGACATTCCTCAAATATTATACTTACAAAATCAGGATAGAGAGAATATTGATTAAGCACATAATATTAGTACATGCCTCTTCTATAACTAGACAAAGTATAGAGTGAAAATGATTCATACATGAATTATGGAAGGGTATTAGCTGTTTTCACTAAAGAGTATTAGTTGTTTTTATTGAAGGGTATTAATTATTTTCACTGAAGAGTATTAGTTGTTTAGTGAAAACAAGTTAAGACTCTTCAACTAACACAACTAATACTCTTCAGTGAAAACAACTAATACTCTTTAGTGTAACAGTTAATACCTTTGAAATATTCATGTATGAACTAATTTCACTCTATACATACTCCTATATTAATGAATTATAACAGTATTACAACACATCATAAGATAATTACTAATTATATTACATTAATGACAAAATACCATTTAAACTATATATATTAAAATTCTTGTCCATTTTTATTGTATATGTTTAAATCACGTAAATATCTATTTAATTTATATCACAAAACATCATTTAAGCTATAATATTTCATATTATTATATATTAATTTGATTATTTAATTTATATAAATAAAAATAAAAATAATATATAATCTAATCAACATATATATATATATACACTCACATACATTAAACAACTAAAAAAAGAATTATAAAATTATAAAACCGTTTAACAACATAAAAAATTAATAACCATGTACAAATTTGAGTTATATTATAAACAAACAAAAAAAAAAAATGACCAGCAAATTAAATTCAAACTCATACAAAAAAATAAAAAATTCAAAATATATAACAAAAGTAAAAAAAAAAAAAATCAAAATTATATTTCACAACACTATTGACATAACCTTATCATTATGGGTTATGACACAATCTTATAATTAGCACAAAATCAAAAAATATCATTGGTAACTGTCTACCTGTAAGTTTGAATGGTAATCTAAGATTAGAAGGAGTAAGTGACAATCTAGTCATCAGTACTACATGGTCCTATAATAAAGTTTCATCAATGTTCAGACATCAATAATAAAAATTATTATAGTGTAATACAAATAAAAAAACTATTACATTAACATTAATAAAAACATAATACATATGAATAAATTACCTTGTTTTATTGGTTTCTTTTATACATAATTTCAAATATCTTTGTCTAATAGACATTTTTGTGCAAAGACGTTAATCATGTTTTTACATCGCTAGATTAGAGAGGTGGATGATCGAGTATGTTTTGTGGTTGTATTGATACTATAATAAAATATTGTATCGAGTTAAAATATTGCAGTACAAATAAAATAATCAATAAAAGAAACTTAATTAAAAAATTAAATGTAAAATACTCAACCTTGGAACGCAAAAATTAAATTTTATTTTTTCTCAAACATTAAAACATTATATCATCCTTGTGCAATGCAACATTTCTAATAAAATTTTACCATAATTTAGTGAGATGAAACATGCAACAACCCATGTCACCAATAAATAGGGATGACAATGGGGCGGGTTTGGATCCGGTCAAGTGGGCTCGGGGCGGGTTTGGACCCCGCCTCATATTATATTAATTTTATTTTATGTATTTATATACATATATATGTACTTATTTTTAAATTAAAGTATATAAATCTATTTATATATGTTATTTTTAAGTATTAGATGAACATTAATTATTATTTGAAACAAATATATGTGTAAATTTGATTTTTTGAATGCAAAAATTTTTATATTTTATATTTAGAAATTACTTTAAAATAAATAAAAAATTAAACGGGGCGGGGCGGGTTGGACTCGGCGGGTCCCAGGGCGGGTGCTGGGATTGGTCAAACCCGTCCCAGACCCGCTCCGTTGCCATCCCTACCAATAAACCTGAATTCATAATATAAGAGGAGCAAATCTTCAACTCTAATGTAATTCAATATAATATAACCTGAGTTTATTTAAGTTTTCATCCAACACCGGTATGTGCTAAAAATAACAAAATATGAAAAAAAAAATATTAAATTCATCTTTTATATAAGAACTCTACATTTCGCAAAAACTCAATTACTTCACCAACATACACTTGCTTTAGTTTTCCTTCAAAATAATCTTCAAAATGATCAATTTGACTTTAAGCTGAAATATTTGAAGGACAACTAAAATTATCTAAAAATGATCCAATAATATTTTTCACCATTGTTCAAACATAAAGTAATAAAAAATATAACAATATAATATAACGAAAATAAGACTATTACTTAAGCTGCCAAAATAAATAAATAAACAAATTGTCTTGCTTTGTTGGTTTCTTTCACACTCAATTCCAAATTCACCCACCTAATAAACCTCTTGTACAGAGTGTTAATCATATTTTTCAATGATGGATTAAAGAGCTGGAGAAATGAGCATTTTTTGTGATTGTACTGAAATTGAATGAGATTGATAGTTGATATTTTTAGATATGTGTGTAAGTATTATATGTTTGGCATAGTAGGTATATTTAGTAAAAAATATAAATGAGGTGAGTAAACTTGTTAAATTAGTGGGTGTAGATAGTTGCACCATATAATTTTGTATAAAGTGGAATTGGTTCATACATGAACCATTGAAAGATGTTAGTTGTTTTCACTGAAAAATATTAGCTGTATTCACTGAAGAGTATTAGTTGTTTACTGAAAATAAACTAAGACTCTTTAGTAAAGACAACTAATACACTTCAGAGAAAATAACTAATACTCTTTATTGAAAATAACTAATATAGTTCAATAATTCATGTATGGACCCTTTTCATTCTATACTTTATCTCAACATATTTGCATTTATCTGCAGCTTTCTAGCGTACACACAATTAACCACATGTTTTGTTGACAGTGTTAAAACAAATAATGATTTAATAGTACTAATGCAATTAATATAAATAATAAATGAAAATAAATATAACTCGCGCAAATAATTTCTAACTTAAGGAAAATAGATATATAATTGGTGTTTACAAAATTAAACAAAATTGTCATTGATTTATATAAACGGATTTAAAAGGTATGCATAATATACACACACACTCAAATAGTCCGGAAGATCATACTTTACCATGTAGTTGGGAAATTACTTTTTAAATTAATTTCTATAATTACGGAATTTGTTGAAGGCGTGCACACGGGAATAAAATTTTCTACTTAGTTCCTATAATCTTGCTTTTACTATTGATACTTTGTATAATATGCAAATCTTCACTTAAATATTTAAAAAAATATTTGTTGACTCAATATTATAATTAAATATATTTATGACATTTATTGTGACGATAAGATAGTATAGGTAACTATTATACACAAACAATATTTTATAGGGGTTTTATCAATTCAGGACTTGAAAGATTGTAAAACTATTAATTTAAGACATGTAAGATTTTTTCTATCGATTCAGGGCCTGCAAAATTGAAAAATATCGATTCAAGACCTAAAAAATAAAACTATTAATTTAAAACTCACTCATTTTAAAACCGTGTTTGATTTCGAATAATTTCTTGTTTTCCGCTAATATTTTTATAAATCATAATTCAAAAAATATAAAAAATATATTAATTTCACATGATTGAAAAAATAAAAAATAAAAGAAATAATAAAAAATAATAATGTATATAAATAAAATAATAATATAAATTATAACATGTCAAACATGATTTTAATATTCTTGAGTCTTAAATTGATAGGTTCTATCTTTCAGGTCCTGAATTGATAATTTTCTATCTCTCAGACCCTGAATTGATAGGAAAAATATTTTAGGCCTTAAATTGATAGTTTTACTATCTTCGAGGTCCTGAATTGACATTATTTCTATTTTATATTAATGTTAATATATATACATACAATCCTTAGTGTGCGATTTAATTTTTCACAAATTTGAACCTTTCATCAATATTTTGATGATTTTACATCTGTCGGAATCATGAAATGGCCGAGTGATAAAGTATTTGAACTCAAGCAAAAACACATCGGTGAAATTGGAATACTATTTCAAGAACTACAATAGATTAAAAGTAGGAGGATAAAATATAATGTACATAAGTGTTTTCATATGCAATATGAGCATATGAAAACTAACTGCTGATCTCAACATTTTCTTGGAGTATATATTATAGATCTCTGATTCTGACGTAGGTATCGAAATTAAAGAAAATTGACATATATAAGGTATCGAAATTAAAGAAAATTGACATATATATTATTCACTACAAAATTATAGATTCATGAAAAATAAAATCTACAAAATAGTTTATACATAAGAACGATGAAAATACCGTGAGAAATTGGTAATCATGTACGCAAAAAATTCAAATGTCGGCAAAATGATAATTAGATCTCTAATGAATATCTTGAGTAACCTTCGCGTAAATATCTTCAAATCTTTGGCGAATATCCTCAAAATCTCTGAAAAATATATTGGAAAATCTCGCAATCAAAATTTACAAATTCAATGAAATCTAAAAAAAATTCAACATGAGGAGGATGAAAAAATTGCAGGAATTCTAGAGTTCACATACAAAATAATAGCAAAAAATTACAAAATTGTGGTTAAAAGATTGAAGGGCGTAGAGTATAAATAGGAGAGAAAATCAAACAGTTCCTAATTTGTAGCTGTTAAGGGCAATAATTAAATGAATTAACCTCACACCCTTCTATAAGTTCAAACTTTTAGATGAGACAAAATTATTTTATGGTATCAGAGCAAAAAAGGCTCACGCCTGGACAAAGATCCTGGGTTCGATTTCTGTTGAAAGCAACTCCACCCATATTAAATTATTCAGTCATTGGGCCTCCCCAAAGAGGGAAAATTGAGTCCGGCCCATGAGTAAGGGGGAGTGTTAAGGGAAATAATTAAATGAATTAACCTCACACCCTTCTATAAGTTTGAACTTGTAATACCCCGTCCCGTTTTATACCTTTTATATTCCTAGAACCCTTATTTTATTTTCTTATCTTTGTTTCTTTTTATTTTATTATTTTGTGTGCTTTTGTGTAATTTAAATATATACCCTTTTACAAATTCCTAAATTCGTAGAAAGAATCGAATCTTTCAAACGAATAAAGGACTACGAGAAATTTAATATTCAAGTTTGAAATTAGGATTTCGATCCGTATAAATTACTGAGAATAATTCAAATACAATAAAATATTATTCAAATCTCAAAACTGTATTAATTCTCAAATCGGAATTAAATTCGTGAACCAAACGATTCCTAAACCGTATCAATTGGGAACGAAAATATCCGAATTAAAGGGGGTTAATCCTAAACCACATAAATTATTTTCTTTTTTAAATTAATTAGATGAATTAATCCCATCCACATAAATTATCCCTTCATTTTGTTTTAAATTAATTAATTAATTTCGGATATTTTCTCTCCCTCAGAATTCCCAATTAAGTTTCCTTTCTCTCTGCAAAAATCACAACCCACGTCTCTCTCAATTTTCATTCTCACAAAATCACTCTCTCTCTCTCTCGGCTCCTCCTTCACTCACGGCGAAGAACCACCAGCGACCACCGCCTCTCAACATCGTCGCCTCGCAGCGCCGCCGTGCCTTCTCTCTCCGTCGCGCTCTACCTGTCGAGCGCCGCTGTCCGCTGCTCACCACCATCGGCAGGCTCCTCCTCCCTGTTTCCAGCGACAACCGCCGCCGTCTCCGCCTCCAGCCTGAGGTCGTCGCCCCTCTGTCCCAGCCGGAACATCGTCCCTCCATCGCAAGGACGCCGTCGGCTGGCTTTTCCGCCAGTCGCGCCTATATCCTTCGCCCACCTCCGCCGTGCGATGCCGAAGCAACGCCGCCCCTGCTCGATCGCCGCGCCTCTTTGACGCCCGCCGTACGTCCTCCGATCGAACAGCCCTGCGACCGCCGCCTCCTCTATTCTTCGATCGAACCCAAAGCCACCGCCTCTTTATTTCCTTCCAGTGAGTATTCGAGAAAAATCCCCTTTCAATTTCGATTCTAAATGTTTAATTCGATTTCAAACCGTAACTCATTTTGTTGTTTTTCTTCTTCCGAAATGATGCCGAACCGAACCCCTGTTGACAGAGTTTTTGGAGAAATCGAAGGACGCCGTTAGGCCGCCCGTTTAGCACCTCGAACCGGAGAACGTAAGGTCTCTGCCTTCGTTTTCCTTCTTTTCATAATTCCGGATTTTTATGAGACCTTTTTTGGAACCGTGTAACAAGAACGAGAAGGATGAATGAACCAAGCTTTTGTTTTCCTGTTTCTTTTGCTTTGCTTCGAACTGCTGTTAGTTTGGAGTTAATCCCTTTTGGACTTTAGATATTATAGTAGCAGTAGTTGTTTTTCTTTGGATACTGTTGTTCAAATTGTTGAGGTATATGGACATTGTGGACTAGTATTATTTTTGTAGATGTTTAGTATCACTGTGTTAGTGATATAGTACCCCTGACTTGTTAGTTGATGCCTTTAAAATTACTATGTTAGTGTACTGATTGAATGATGTTTTAAAAAGGGTTGACACTTTATTTCGAGCCCGTAGACAAAGGGAAACTCGTCTTCTCCCTTGTCTACGTTTCAAAATTAGTACAATGGAAAGAAGAATGTTTTTAGAAAATATTACTACTCTTTTATTTTGAAAATAACACAAGTCAACGCCGGCTAAAAAAAAAAATAACACAAGTCAACTTAATAAGTGATACTAGTATTATAGGAAATACTTTTATTTAATTTATTTATTTTGGAAAAACCCCTTTAAAACAAGTATTATAGGAAATACTTTTATTTAATTTATATATATTACTTTATTTTAAGTATTTATCGTATAAAATTCTCCAAATGAAATAAGTTTTAACAAAAGGGAATTCTTCTATTTTATAAAATTTAAACTTCTATCCAAGAGTTCTTTTCAAAATAAAATATAAATTTAGGAAGAATATTATTAATTTGGGACTTATATTATATTAATACAACTTTTAATGAATTCCTTACTTTCTAAACTCTTTTAAAAAAAAATGAGTATAGATATACTTTTAAAATTTTAAAGTGGCTTTTATAAGAGTCTTGGAAAATTAGGATATTATTTTAGAAATAGAAATAGTCATACCACAAGTATACTAGTAAATACACTCCCTCAATACACTCACCTTTTAGAAGTGGTGTATTTACCAAAATAGGGTGTGACCTTTAAGCAAGTCCTTTTTTAGTTTATAAGACTACAACTTTCTCGATTCTCATAACACAAACTCTCAAGTTTTCCTAATAATTCAAAGGTCAACTTTTAATCAAATGGTTTCGTACTAGGATTCTGTGCAAATCGAAATACGCACGAGGGATCCGACATTCTGTTTGTATATCATTCTCGGGACCCGGAGCTAACAGGTGGGTGATGATCTGTTGATTGATCTGCTAATAATAACGTCGTGCCGGTATTTCCTGAACTCGATTAAATCAATTCAAAAATACCTAATCCAACATAAATGTAACACCTATTATATAACTGTTTGGATTATGTGATATAACTATATGTGCTATATATTAGCCTGTTGTTTTGAGAATCGATCATCACTGCATGAGTAAACACCTTACGTGAGCATGAATCAGTTCAGTTGTCAGTCAAGTATTTATTCTTTGTAAAGTTTATTGAGTCAGTTTTGTGGAAAGTCAGTATGTACGGAGTCGGGATCGAGTTTTAAATCCGACCTCCGGGGCCGCTGTCGGGGACGCCCTCAGAATCAAGGTTGTTGAGCAAGTAGATCTGGTCCCCGGTCAGCTGTCGTTTGACGCACTGGGAAGAAGGCCATTGATACTTGCTTATTTTGAGGGATGTTATGGTTGAATGATGTGAGTTTGTGTGGTTGGATGAAGTAAGTTTTAGTTGGAGTTGAAAAGAGTAACTTTGATGGAATTGGTTGTAGTTGAAAAGAGTAACTTTGTTGGAAGTGGAATGATTGTACGTTTATGGTTTGACAGTTGTGATAATATGTGATATGACTTTGGGCTTTGCCTTAATGTGAACCAACTTGTGCTATTTCAATTATATTATGCGAAATATGTTTAAATGCCGTTTAAATTTTATATGAAACTGATTAAATAAAATAAACACTTTATCAATGAGTATAACTTAATATATTTCGGATTTACCAATCCCATGATGTTGCAAATCACCATATGTGAGAATTCAATTCTCACGCCCCATTTTCCTAACCCCTTGCAGATTATGATTTTGTGGAGCAAGGACAGTAATAGAGACGACACGGAGTTCCCCACTTAAATAAAACATTATTGTTGATACTATGTTTTATGTACACATATATGTGTGTAAGATACTTATTAAAATTATTCTACCCATTTCTTCCGCTGCATAAAAACTCATCATCTCTCATTTCCGTTATATTTCCTTCAAAAATTTTATAGTTCGGACTTTTGATCACAATAACACTTCGAATCCGATATAATTAATATATTCTGGACTCGGGGCGTTACAGAACTTTTAGATGAGACGAAATTCTTACAGTAGCTAATGATGGACAAATTGGTTCCTAATTTGTAGCAAATTATGGATAAATTAATTATCAATTAATCTTAATAAATTGAACAGTGATGATGAAATAATGAAAAGATGATTGACGGTCAAAAAAATTTCCCGCTCAAACTATATATGGAAGAGTAGAGTGTATTATAGATTATATATATATATTTTCCGGAAGTTTTCAGTTACAAAAGTTATCAGCCCAAATTTTAATATTCTAATCTTTTATAGTACAAAAGAATTACGGCTGCGGCTAAACAAACCCCGAAATTAATAAACCTACCCCATTTACTATTTGTACCACATTTAAAATATAATTATTATTAAATATACTTTACATACCCCATGTTTAAGACAATTGTACCCTTTTTCTTTAAAAACTAAGGAAAAGTTAATTGTCTCTCCTGCACACAATTATGATTTCACATAAAAACATGCTGCTCCAAGAGACCACTTTGCACATCAATGACCTGCTACATAAGAAAGATTGTTTCAGTATACATTTTGGGGTAAATTTTTGGTAATTGTTTCAAGAAATTCTGAAGAAATTCCTGCGGTCATGACATGTAGAACAAGGCAACATTAAATGTGATAAATTTTGCCAATTTCGTGCTGGATAATTCAAAGTTGGGATGAAATACAGGGGAAGTGATTTCATTGAGGGAATCCCTCTGATCTAATTGGTTCGATTTTTTGAGTTAAAATTTACGAGCTTTTTCGCAACGGGTGTTGTCATCCCAGTCGAGAGGAGAGTCGCTGGAGATTCGATTGAAAACTCCAACATTTTCTCTTCTGGGATTGTTAAGTCATAATTTGTTTTGGATAACAACTGTGTTTTAAGCATGAAAAGTTATGATTATTGGAAGCTTTTTTCTTTCGAGAACATGGATTGAACCAATCATTTAATCAAATTAATTGATTGCGTAATTTCCTCTAATCTTTTCAGTATGATATTTAATCTGATTTAATAATTAAATTTTACATAGAAAGGGTAGTTCAGACATATTAATACAAGGGTATATTAGTCTAAAAAAATTCGGGGTACACATAAAAATTTCGGGGGTCTATTTAGCGGCACCCTTAAATAAATTATGAAGCAAAGGTTAAAAGGAAAATTGTTTTACTACTTTGGATATAGGCCACATCAATATATAGATAACAATAATTTATATTATTTTATATATTCATTCTACATTTAAAATGAAAGATGAATTTATTATAAATCTTCTATCACAAATTTTAGCATGCACTTGAATTTTAAACTCAATTTTCACTTCAATTTTGATTTTTTCAAAATACATACAAACACACCGAACTATGCATTTTTTTTCCAGTTAGGGTATTACTGATTAGTTATTTGGGTATCACTGATTACTTCTTGAAGTATTACTGATTTCTATGTGAATTATTTTTTTCAAAATTTAAGTGCATACCTTTCACTTAAATTCACATTAGAACTACTCATCTTCTATAATATATGTTGAGAATCAAGTTATAAAAAAAGGGTAACACCTTAGTTACATACAATATTTGTGATGTACTGATGTATAAGAGACGTTTTAAATTTTAATAGATTAATGACACATTCGTGTATTTTGATATATTTAATGATGAATGTGAAAAAAAAAAAGTATTTAAATTTATTATCAAATGGTGCATTGTATTCTATTGGCCCCCTCATACAAAATTCTGGCTCCGCTCCTGCATATAAATTTTTGTCATAATATATTGATCTGTAATTTTATTTTTCTTAGGAAAAGAATTAATATCACGGCTAAATAAACCCTGATTTAACATTACATACCCCATTTAAAATAGATCATTTCTTTAGAATCAATATACACACCCCAGTTTTAGACACACCCCAGTTTTAGACTGTTATACCTTTATATATAGTTTTTATTTTTATTTTAAATTCCCTTATATATAGTTAATTAAAAAAAACACAAGCTTAGCAATTAATATTTTCTTTTTATTTAATTAGATTAGATCAATTTAAAATATGTTCTCCTCTAAAATCTTTTTCGCAGTCAGCTACTTTGAAGCAATTGTCTCTATTGGAAAAATTCTGAAGCACACAAAAGAAAAGGAAATATGTACTATGATGTTTTCTTTAATTTAATTTTCAATGAATTTCTTGATCGATTACACAATCATGCATCATTTGTTGATCTTATCATCAATGGCGGCATTTGTAGAATCAACATCTTCGTTAGGCATAATTATTATCAACCCCTACCAGGAATAACATCAAGGAGAGTCAAATCCTTGTTTTCATGAGATTTCACCAGGAAGCAGATGAAACATGAATGTTTAGCGACAATAATGTTTTCGCCGCTGATTTTTGTCATCTCATAGTTGGACTCGTCGGAAAATGTCCAGATCTCATATGGATCCATAACTAGGTACATTTGTTAAGTACCAAGGCGAGCTCTGTAATATTTAAGGCCATGTTACATTATTAATAGTGATTAATCTTTTTCAGAATAGTCAGGAAAAAAAAAAAAAAAAATCTCTGATGGTTAATATGCTTAGATTATGAAATATTTTTAATTAATATAATATAATTTAATAGAAAAATTAAATTAATTATGTGGATGGACAATAAGCTTATTAATTGGACCTATTGGTTATATAGAGATTTAACGTAAGACTATTTTTATAATAAAAAACTTGGGGTATATACAATATTGATCTTTAACTAGAGGAAACAGTAACAAGAGGTCATGGCATGAGATTTACCGTCATTAAAAGATATTAATGATGGTATTTTTAATTTTTAGCCACTATTTTTTCTGTCTTTAAAAACAATTTTACTTGTAGTGGGTGTAGATACTTATCTTTTCTTTTATCAGCAAAAATACTGAAACTCATAACTTCACAGTGCAGAGAGGCAGAGAGTGGGGCTCTAACCACTCAACTTATTCTACTTCATTGATTAAAGCTTGATACTTATGAATAACATCTATGGACAAAGCATTTCAAGAAATATAAATATGCTCTCAATTAAATTTGACCCTTTAACTTTGATCTCTATCAAGAGCTTTAAAAAATATTTGATCTATGGTTCAGAACATCGCTGTGGGAAAAGACAAAAACATTACTCCCAAATTTTTTACAACGCATAATTCAAGGAACCCAATGAAAAAGTCAAGTGTTGGTAGCTCAATTGGTTGAGGCACCACTTAAGATCCTAGAGGTCTTGAGTTCGAGACATGAAGAGAGAATTTATTTTTCTCTTATGGTAGGGTGGTGTTCCCCTCTCGTGGTCAGAGGCGGATGCAACATAGATAAATTTACTATAAACTAATTTCATATAATATTTTATCTTAATAAATTACTAAACTTTTAAACCGTATAAATTCATAAATGCTGAATTGAGAATTTCTTTTTTATTAATTAGTTACAATGACATTCTTAACTACTTTTAAAGTATGAAAACTCTTTAATATTTCTTTAGACAACAATAACATTTTTTGTTTGTAATTCTTAATATTATATGTTTTAAAATTTTGGATTGCCTATATTTTGTTTATATAATTATTTTGAGTAGTTCTTCTTTGCACTTGAGTGCATTGTATGTACTTGGATTTAAAAAAAAAAAATCTCAAGTAAAAATCAGTAATACCTCAACTGAAAAAAAAAGTACAGTTCTGCGTATTTGTGTGTGTTTTGAAAAAAAAAATAAGATTGAAGTTAAAATTGAGCTTAAAATTCAAGTGCATGCTAGAATTTGTGGATTCTTTTAGCATTATCATAGTTGTGCATACCCTATTTTGTTTTTCTGGATCCGCCACTGCTTGTGGTCAGGGGCGGATCCAGGATTTAATAGAGGGGTGGGCTGAAAAGTAAACATTTCGACATATTAAAATACGAGAAAGTCTTGTGTGAGACCGTATCAACATGAAATCAGAATCACTTTTTAATAGAAATGTTATTACTTATAAGGTATCATGTTTTTCATAGTATGTATTTTAAGTGTATCATTTAGAAGAAGAAAAAATTATAAAAATGTATTCCCTCCGTCCACGAAAATATGCTCAATTGTTTGCACGTGGTTTAATGCAATATGTCGGAGGGTATTATGGGGTATTGTGACGTCCGTTTATGAATACAATTATTGTTTAGGGATAGTATGTCACACATATTTTTCATAAACAATCACTTAATTCATAAACGAACTTCACAATAACCCAAAATATCATCCGACATATGCATTAAACCATGTACAAACAAGTGAGCATACTTTTCAAGGATGGAAAGAGTATTATTTTAAGTCAAAAATTAAAAAGTCAAAAATTATATATTTTTGTTGAAAATTGATAATAATCACTTGGTGAGAGGCTCAAACAAGCTTTTGCATTAAACTATATACATAACATAATATATTGATGTTCACTTAAGTTATGTCCTACCCCCTCCGTCCCCTTTTAACTTTTAGAGATGGAGTGACATGGATTTTAAGAAAAAATGCTTTATTGATTTTTTGAACTAATGAATTAAGAGTATTTTGAATTAAAGTAGGTATTGTGAGAATGTTTTATTTCTATATATGGATTATTGTGGAACGTCACAAAAAGAAAAGTGTGAAAGTTATTAGGAGACGGAGGAGGTCTAATTTATCAATGATTGAGTTTATATCTAACTAGAAAACAATTATAATTATAATTCTATATAAATTCAGGATATATATGCAAACAACCATAAATGAATATTGATAATTAGATTATATATTAGAAAATTATACTAACTTTGCCGGGAAAAGATATTTTTAAGTAAAATATATCCAAAATTTAAAAAAAAGTTATTCATATAAATGTAAAAATCTTATGTCTTTTTTTAATACTTTTATCTTAAGCAGCAGGAGGAAGTGGAGATATTTTTTATTTTTCGTAATTCTCAATTCAATTTGTATTAGGTAAAGACTTTTAATTTATGTGTAAAAAGAAAAGGACATTTAATTTGGTGTTGGACTGGAATTTGGGATGGACTTTGCTGAAAATAAAGTTGCTGGGCTTATATCAATAAAGGATTTGAAGATAAAATTTAATTATATTGGACTGGGCTGAAATATAAAATTTAGATGGCATTGGGCTGAAAAATAAGTTGAGTATAGTATATATGTAATGTAATTTTGGGCCTGCACTGGGCTGAAGCCCAGTGCAGCCCTAAGGTAAATCCGCCCCTGCTTGTGGTGGTTGTGGTTCCGGCTGCAATTAGGGATGTAAACGAATCGAATCGAGTCGAATACCACAATATTTGAATTTGTATTCGTAAAATTATTTCGAATATCGAATTCGAATCGAATATTTTTTGAATAGTAAATGTAACGCCCCGAATCCAAAACACATAAAATATCTCAGATTCGAGGTGCCACTTGTGACTAAAATCCGAACTATAAAATTTTTGATACAAAAAGGGATAATAAAATGAGAGATGAATTTTTTATGCAGCGGAAGAAATGAATAGAATAATTTTAATAAGTATCTCACACACATATATGTGTACGTAAAGCATAGTATTAACAGTAACGTTTTATTTAAGTGGGGAACTCCGTGTCGTCTCTATTACTGTCCTTGCTCCACGAAATCATAATCTGCAAGGGTTGTAAAAAGGGGGCGTGAGATTTGAATTCTCACGTATGGGTGATTTGCAACGTCATGGGATTGGTAAATCCGAAATATATTAAATTGTACTCATTAATAAAATAAATAATTTATTTAAGCAGTTGACATATAAATATGAATAACATATATCACAGAAGTAACAAGCTCACATAATAATTAATTGGGCATAACAGGTTTCACGTTCACATAATTGATATTTCACAAGTTAATTCACATTAGGGGCGAAGCCCAAAACCATTTTCACGTATCGGCCCAATCTGCCAAAATCATTTTCCACATATCGTAAATCTCTCTCAAATCCTTCCTCATATTAAATTTTAACTTATTAATGACCTTGCCCAGAACTCTACTGAGCACCCTACCCGGAGGACGAACTTATTAATGACTTTACCCGGAACTCTAATGAGTTCTTATCCGGAAGCCGAACTTATTAATGACTTTACCCGGAACCCTAATGAGTTCTTATCCGGAAGCCGAACTTGTTAATGACCTTGCCCGGAACTCTAATGAGCACCTTACCCGGAGGACAAACTTTATTAATGACCTTGCCCGGAACTCTAATGAGCATCTTATCCGGAGGACAAACTTTATTAATGACCTTGCCCGGAACTCTACTGAGCATCTTATCCGGAGGACAAACTTTATTAATGACCTTGCCCGGAACTCTACTGAGCATCTTATCCGGAGGACAAACTTTATTAATGACCTTGCCCGGAACTCTACTGAGCATCTTATCCGGAGGCCGGGTTTATTATTAAGCAATAGCTTTCCTCTTCCTCATAAGCTGACATTTCACAAAGTGGGGAGAAATCACATAATTCATACTTAAACAGATTCATGCTCACAAAATACCCTTATGTCATGCAATCGTCATCAGTTCATATAATCAACAAACACAAACCATCCATATAAGGTATATATAATTATATCACATAATTCAAGCAGTTATATAATAGGGTGTACATTTATATTGGATTAATTGTTTTAGATTGATTTAGTCGAGTTCAGAGTATACCAGCACAACGTATTATTAGCAGATCAATCAACCGATCATCACCCACCTGTTTGCTCCGGGTCCCGTGAACAATGTTCAAACAGATGGTCGGATCCTTCGTGCGTATTCCGATTAGCACAGAGTCCTAATATGAAATTATTTAATTAAAAGTTGACCTTTGAATTATTTAGGAAAACTTGAGAGTTTGTGTTACGAGAATCGAGGATTGAAATAGACCTATTTAAGAACACACACTATCTTGGTAAATACACCATTTCTAAAAGGTTGATGTATTGGGGAGTGTACTTACTAATATCCTTGTTATACGACTATTTTGATTTTCATAAAAAGATCTTCTAATTTCCTTTGCCCTTTTATAAATTATAAATAAAAGTTTCTAAATTTTAAAAGTATATCTATATATATTTTTCTTGAAAATAATTAAAAGAATAAGAAATTTAGTTAAATAATATTAATATAATAAAAGTCCCAATTTAATATTTTCTTTCTAGAAATTCTATTTTATTTTAAAAGAACTCTTGGATAAAAATTTATGTTTTTATAAATAAAAACCCTTTTATTAAACTTATTTTTCTTAAAGAATTTTATATATAATAAATACTAAAAAATAATATAATATATATTTTTCTTTATTGTTAGTAATACTTGATTTAAAGAAGTTTTCATAACAAATAATAGAATAAATATTTTCCTATATTACTAGTATTACTAACCAAGTTTACTTGTGTCATTTTCAAAACAAAAGAGTAGTAATATTTTCTAAAAGCCCTTTTTCATTTGTTTCAAACATTTGAACAGTAGAAGACGAGTTTCCCTTTGTCATTAAAAACTCAACCAATACCAACACAAACTAATTTCATCACCATATCATCCGCTAACCAAACCAAACTAATTCATCCATCCAACAAATCCAATAACACCAAACAACTATTTCAATGATACAAAACAACTAATTCAATAATACCAAAGTAATTCATCCAATAATACTAATCCAATCAATCTAATAATACTTAGACAACTATATCAACCATACTAAACAACTAAAACAACAATACTAAACCACTATCTCAATAACACCAGTAAGGAAAATCATCAATAACACAATCCTATCTGCACTAACCCGAACCAAATTAAAAGTACTCTTTTCCTCTCCATAAAATTTACAAAGTTTAAGCCTCATCCCATATTCCGGAAGCTAGAAGAGAATAGGGAGAAGGAGGCTAGAAATCTTACAAATTCCAGTTCGATTCGTGGGGGTAAACGGACGGCCTAACGGCGTCGTTCTGGATTTTCTGGAAATAAACGAGCAGCAATTCGTTCTTCAAATGAAATCAAATTAATCGAAACGGAAACTGATTGAGGAAATTGAAAGAGGGCTTCAGTAATTAACTTACTGGAAAAGAAATAGGAGACGACGCTTGGCTTCGATCGACGCTGTAAAAAGGGAAGAGGCGGTGGTGCTGCAAATAGAGGCGACGGGCGGCGCTGGTGCGAAGGGGGCGGCGCGAGAGCGGCGTGAGCGAGGAACGACGGCGGAGGGCTGGGCGAAGAGGAGAGAAGCGCGACGCGAGGGCAGCGACGCTGGACGGAGGCCGAAGGCGGCTGTTGGCTCCGTGCGGGAGGCGGCGCGACGTGATGGAGGGCGAAGGCGGCGCGGTCGGCTGGAGGCGCGGTGGTCTGCGCCTGTTGTTGATCGGAGAAGGAGAGGCGAGGCGTGGCCGAGGGGAGCGAGGCCAGGCGGCGCGCGGCGAAGGGAGGGCGTCGCACGGCGGAGGAAAGAGGGGAGGCGTTTGGCTCTGGTCGCGGCTAAAGGAGCGGTGGCGCGAGGAGGCTTCTGGTGCACGGCGGCGTTTGTTTAGGAGAGAAGGGAGAGGCGTGAATTTGGGGAAACTGATATTTGGGATTAGAAAGAGACCGGGAATCCTTTCTTTTATAGAGAGAGATTATATTTTTATTAATTATTATTTAATTTTAAAGGAAGGGAATAATATGTGGGTAGGATTAAAAGTAGAATTTTAGGATATTTTCCTTCCCAACTCATACACCTTATGAATTGTTTAGTGCACCAATTTAATTTCGAAAACAAAAACAATACAGTTTTAAAACTCAAATAATATTTTATCGTATTTTAATTATTCTCAACAAATTATACGGATCGAAATCCTAATTTCAAACTTGAATATTTAATTTCTCATAATCCCTTATTCGCTTTGAAAGATTCGATTCTTTCGACGAATTTAGGAATTTGTAAAAAGGGTATATATTTAAATTACACAAAAGCACACAAAATAATAAAATAAAAAGAAACAAAGATAAGAAAATAAAATAAGGGTTCTAGGAATATAAAAGGTATAAAACGGGACGGGGTATTACAGTAAATGTGATTTATATTTGATTTGAAACTCATATCGAATTATTAGAAAATATACGAATACTTGAGTCGAATATTCGAATCGATTTTTTAGTTAAGCATGTTCCTAATAAATAATATTCAAGAGAAGGTATTATGTGAACAATATTCACAATGAAACTTGTTTGAATGATATTAGTAAATTAAACTAAAAGTATCAGTGAATTGCACTAAAATTATCAGCTTCAAATAGTATTTAGTTTTTTTTATTAAAGTTATTAGTTGAAGTGGTATTAGTTATTCTCACTAAAGGTGTTAGTTATTTCAACATAAGATATTAGTAATTTTTATAGATAAAGTTGTGGTTCGAACCCACGACCTTTGTATAATAGGTAGTGAGATTTTAACCATTTGACTTGAGTTATACCACTTCGTCAGATATTAGTAATTTGTTGTTCATGATAATAGTTACCGTGAGTATTATTCACATAATACTTTGCCAATATTCAAATATTCATTTCAAAATTGTCATTGTTTGAATTCACAATCTCATTATAAACTTAAAAATTTGCATATCATAATCAAATAAGTAAATGATTTTTTTTTTATCAAATTCATGGAAAAACACTTTAATAATCAAATTAAGAGTGTTGAACTACAATTCTTTTTTAATAATTAAATTACATTATATATTTTTAATTAAAATATTTAATTAAGAATTGCCTACAAGCCCACTTGTTGGATGAAGTTATAAAGGTTAATATGCTTAAAATAATTATAATGAACTTAAATTTATAAATAATTATATTTATTATTACTATTAATATATAATTATGTAATTATATATGTAATCGAATATTTACGAATATCGAATCAAATATCATAGTATTTGTATTTGATAACTAATCGAATCAAAAAAATTATTTGTACCTGAATTCGAATTATAAAATTTCGAATACGAATACCGAATTTCGAATAAAAATACCAAATCGAACCAAAATTGTTCGATTCGTTTACAACCCTAGCTGCAATGCGGTTGTGGTTTGGAGTTGCAGGTTCGGGTGGTCCCCCTCTTGTGGTGATTGCGGTTCTGGTCTACAGCGAGATAAAAAAGATGTTGTCATGTACCCGGTGGTCGAAGGAAATATTGTAATTGATTATGTTAGAAAAATATTGTAATTGATTATTATTTTTTTTTTTTTTAAAAGGAACCAATGAAAAAGACAGTAGGCCACTGTGGGTGCACTCCTTTTTTTTTTTTTTTCTTCTAATTACATATATACAAATGAAATAAGTTAACTCAATATATTCTTACTTGCTCAGTCAACAAATGAAATAATGTCCTTTTGGAAATGTAATCAAAATATTAAGTTCATGATTGTTCATGATGAAATGTAAAATAAAATGAAGGGAAGAACTGATAAATTAAATTAATTAAGATTCCACACTTCCATTTCATTGAATTAATTCGCAAACTAATTAGCACATACACCATTATTCTTCACGTACGCTTAAAATTATAAAATTCATATATTTATTAAAGAAATTAAAACATGCATAAATCACTAAGCCTTAACCACTTCCGGAATATGAACCGGATACTTATGAATGCAATCATCCCACGGCCCCTTCGCCGCCTCCGCCGCTGCCTCGATTGTCCTATTACACTTCCAAACGCCACTATTACACTTAAATCCACTCCCGAACGCAATCTGCCACACCCGATCCCCTTTCCTCATCCTCCCCTTACACTCAATATAATTCAACTCATACCACAGCGACGACGAAGAAGTATTTCCAAACCTATGCAGCGTCATTCTAGAAGCTTCCACCTGTTCATCGCTCAAATCCAGGCTCTTCTGTAGCTCATCAATCACCGCCCTCCCGCCAGCGTGGATGCAGAAATGCTCAAACGCCTGCTTGAAATCGGGAATGTACGCCTTCCATTTGGAATTGACCATCTTTTGTCCGATGAGCGAGAGTGCAAACAGGATCTGCTCCGACACCGGGAGCACGAGTGGGCCCACCGTTGTTATATTCGACTTCAGAGCCTTTCCAGCGATGGCCATGAGGTCGATGTTCAGTTTTATACCGACTATGCCCTCGGAGTCCTCCTCCTGCGCCACACATCTGTACGATTTATCGTCGGCTCCGTTGTGAGTTCTCACGATATGCATCAGACTGTACTTTGCGCGGCGGCGATCCACCCACCTGTTGCAGTGGCGTATGTATATAAGAATACGGGTATGTAAGTGCATATCCTTATTTGAAAAAGATGTATAATGTTCTGTAAAAAAAAATGTATAAAAAAGCTTAAATTCAAATGCTCAAAATCTTTTTTGTCCAATTGTACAAAAAATGTCCTCTATTTTTTCCATCTAAATTGATAAAAATGCTCCCCGATATAGTTAGAAATATGTTAGAATTAATGCAGTTGAAAAATAGTTGAAAAAATAGGCGAATAAAGGTGGAAGAGTCGATACAGAAGAATATTTTTGTACAATTGGAAAAAAAAAAAAAAAAATTGTACACTTGAAATTGCGCAAAATTAAATTCCCTCCTTATATTTTGTCTTTTGGGTTATGGTATATATATATATATAGTTTATTTTATATTTTTTAGGATATACTTTACATTTAAAATTATACCCTTCCATTTCAATTTTGTTTTCCCATTTGATTTTAAACGGAATATAATTCGAGAGTTGAAATATATTATTTAAATGAATAAAGTATGTCTTGGGAATGATGAATAATGAATAAAGTAGTATTTAAATGAATAAATTAATTGAATTTTAGGGGTGGAGTGTTAAAAGGTGAATCACTTCATTTCTATTTTTGGGAGGGAAAAACAAAATTGGGACGGAACTTTTTTGCAATTGGGAAAACAAAACTGGATTGGAGGGAGTATAAGTTTAAAATTTTAATATTCTTTCGGTCTTTCATAAATGAACCTTATAATGTTTCATAATAGTGAAAAAAAAAAAATTAGACGGAGGGAGTATCTTTGTTGAATTTTAGAATCAGGCACTGACCTGTTGGACAGCAGAATGGCGGCGGCGCCCATCCTGAAGAGACAGTTAGGAAGGAGCATGGAGCGATCGTTCCCCATGTAGCAGTTCATTGTTAGAATCTCGGTACTTAAAACGACGGCGTTTGAGTTGGGGTACTGTTGGAGAAGATCTTTGGCTAGATCGACGGATATTAAACTAGCGCTGCATCCCATTCCCGAGAGATTAAAACTTTTGATATTGCTTCTCAACTTGTATTTGTTAATCACCATGGCTGTTAATGATGGTGTCGGACAAAAGAGACTGCAATTAAGAATTAAAATATCGATATTGCTAGGCTTCAGCCCTGTTTTCCGGAACAGGGCATCCATGGCGGAGAAGATGACGAGCTCAGCTTCTTCTCTCGTGTGCTTCATGTTCGGCGTCGGAGGAATGAAATGCATGGCCGACGGGGCGCACGTTTCTTCCCCGAGGCCGGATCGTATTAACATCTTGACACAGAAGTTCACGCTCTTTGGGTGCTCGGATAAAACCAAGTTCGCATGCTCTATGCTATTCGCGAACGGGACTCTAAGGCTTGAAGGAGGCTTAAACAGCGCGTAGTCGACTATGTATACAGGGCGGGGCCGGTAGAAGAGGTAGAGAGTTGAGGTGTAGATGATGAGGAATAATGAAGATGAGAAGAGAATTGAGTCGAATTGCATGGAATTGTAGAGTGTGAAAAGTTGTTCGTGGGTAGTGTGCATGGCTTTAATGGAGAGAGACATGACAATGGGTATTAATGCTAAGATGATGAAGTTGTTTACTAAGTATTGGTAAACTAACTTCACATGTTTGAGGTTGATTGATTGAAAGAACTCCGGCGGAGGCATGGCGGCGGCTGGGGTGGTGGAAGGGGAATGGAAGTGGTGATGGTGGTTTGGGAGGGAAGTTTTGAGGAAATTTATAGAGTTGAAAATTAAGTTGACAATATTTGATTTCTTTGATGCCCCTACTTAGGCAATCAAATGTAGAGTGTCCCCATTTTCGCGTCTACGTTGATCGAAATCTGTTACACATGACTTGTCTAATGTAATTTACCTCTCTTACACACCTCTCTTACATATAATTTGCTGACTGTTGAATTAATTAAAAAAAATGCATTAGAATCAATAGATAAATTAGTAAAATACTGTTAATTTAAATTTATCTCACCATCCATTTCATGTGCACCATTAAAAAAAAAAAGCAGTTCTCACCATAATATAACATCAAATATTGGTTATTTCACTTGAGGCACTAAAACACTAATCAATAAGATGGAATACAGTGGTTTTTTTTAAGTAAACTACTTTACATGAGTATTTAGCTCTCAAGTATGCTTCTAGGATTCTCTAACCAAAGAGCATAAGAGAAATTGCAAAAGTCAGGAAATTTTATCGAACACCAACTCCAAAATCTGCCCCTAATTTCATCAAACACCTTTTGTTTCTCCCTTTCCAAATATTCCACAAGACACAAATCCAAAGACACGATGCCAACTTTTTTACCCCCAAAAGCCAGAAAATGCCATGGAATGGAATACAGTGGTTCTATTTATGTGCAAATGGATTTACTTTTTTAATATATTTAGGTGGATTATTTTTTACCCATTTCATATTTCAATTAAACTGGAAAACCGGGTTCACGGTAGAGAAGGAAAACAATCCTCCGCCTGTGGTGGTTTGGTAGGTGCATCTTATCTCTTATGTGATACCTATGACTTGGGAGATTTAATTTTTTATGATTTATAATTAATTATCAATATATAATACTCCCTCCATTCCATACTTGTTTGTTACATTGTCAAAAAAATTCGTCACATGCTGGTTTGTTATATCCATTTTTGGTAAAAAAAAATTAATATTTTTTAATATTAAATTCTTCATACACTGCTAATCAAAAGCACCTACTTTAGCAATCCAAATACTAATAAATAATTTTTTTTAATCTTTGTGCAAGCAATAAAGTAGCAAATAAGTATGAGATGAGAGGGTACTACATACCTTATTTACAGAGAAAAAAAAAAAAGATATCTACAAATTTGTTAGAACTCCTTGTAACCGCTAAACACCGTAGTTCTCTAATGAAAATTTAAAGTTATATGCACACATACGATAGTTTACATAAAGTAAAGCAGTTTATCCTTAGTTATTCCACTGTTCAGCGTACTCCCCAGTTCTGCTAAGGATGAGGTTTGCCAAACTTCGAACTGTTTCTACGTATAGATAAAGTTGCAAGAGTAAATTTTATATGATAAATAATTAACTATAGAAAATATAAAATTCTTTACGAAAATTGTTAATATAACTACGAAATTTTCAACGAAAAATTTTGTAGTGAAGATTGCCTATGAATTTTTTAGGCAAGTTGTTAAGGAAATAATTAAATGAATTAATTCTAAACCTCTCTACAAGTTCGGACGTAGGTAATGTTTTATTTTCTTATAGTGATAAACTGTGATCCAAATTAATGATACTCCTACTGAGATTACCGCTACTCCTAATTAAATATTTGATACTTTAATATAGTTTTATGATAAATTTATCATGAATTGTTTTCATATAATATTTTGTGAAGTTAGGAAGTTTTTTGGTCTCATATATCTATTGAATCTTAGGATATCAATCTCAAACGAATTAATTTTTACAACTAAGTCTTTTTAATTTTTAAAGTTTGTTAGACTAATAGATATAATAATTTTCACAATTAAGTCTCTTTAATCTATTAATTTCCACAATTAAGTCTCTTTAATTTTTCGTTGGAGTAGAGGGATCCAAGGATATTTTGATCCTTGAAATGCCAAGCGTCAAGCGCCGGAATAGGACCAATCTGAGACGAACCCGTGAAGGCCGTAGGAGGAGGGTCAACTGACGTGCTATCGGTGCTTCCATAAGAGATAATTACTGGAGGATAACTTAATTGAGACCAAAGGTACGACTTCTGTGAGGGTGGGGGTAAGTGGGAAAAGTCACGAGAGAAAAATATGTAAAGAATGTGAAGAAAATAAGAGAAGACGTGAAAGGAATAGCACCAAATTAGGATTTTTGGTGGTTAGGTGATAACATGTGATAAAGGATTATGATCACCGATAATTTAGTAATTTGAAATTTTCATTATTAATTGAAGATTTACATCAGCTTACAAGGAAATAAATAAAAGAGAATAAACAAAGAATCAATCTAAATATTTTACGATCATACAAATTGATGTGGTTAACTATATCCTTTAAATATGTTACTTGATTTTGCACATGAGAGTGACGTCAAATTAATATGTTACTTGATTTTTGCACATGAGAGTGACGTCAAATTTAATGAGTTAGCACAATCATGTTGGGCTTAAGCGAGAGTATTTAATATCCTCTGGTGTGTTTAGATACCCGATGTTGCATTTCCGAAAGCAATGGGTTTCGATACTAAGCGACAATTTCTTTTTGGAGGTGAAACAAAGCCTATTACAAAATCATAAAATATAATACTAGAATTTCATCATATAGTCTTTAAAAAATAAAAAAATAAATTATTCAAATTCAATAGTGAGGAAATAGAGATTAAACACCAGAGATAGACGCGTATGTGACAACTATTTTTCTAAAATATGGGGTATAGTTCTCTTGTAAAATGTAAAATTAAATTATGTAGCGATGTGGAGTTCAGTTACTAATATGGCAACTCCGGTATAAAAAAAATAAAAACCTTTTAGGTAGCTTTCAAGCTCAGCCAAGGACGAGTTTGCCAAACTTTAGTTGATAAATTGCACACAAATTAATTTTACAATTACTAACTTTTTGGTATTTAGTCTTATAACTGTCAAGTATCCGCATTAATTAATACCGTAATATTTTACACTATGAAAACTATGATATCAGTGAATATATGTAATGGTATCAATAAAGACATATAATGATGTCAATAAATACATACAATGATATAAATTTCAAACAATGAAATTGATTCATGTTAGATTTTGGGTAACATAACTCGTCATTATCTCAACATTATTAAGTGTTCACTTGTTAGATGTGCAACTGAAGTCCGATATCTTTTAAGACTTAGATTGATATAATTTGCCAATAATTTTTTTATTTTTTTTTACTGCAAGTTAGGGGGTAGCAAAAGAAGAATTATAGATCTTCGGATTGACAATTAAGGACCATAACTTCTAAAAATAGCAATTTGAAGTCAAATTTGCCCAGTTGGCTTTAATTGGAGCGAAATTGTACATGATTAAGTATTCGACATAATTGCCGTCTTATCTTCTACCAAGTAAGCTAGGAACAGATTCCCAGCAAAGAAAGAATAATCATTAAAATGATAAGGACATGCAAATATTTGATGCAGATTAATGATACTCCTAGTGAAATTATCGATACTTCTAATCAAATATTCGATACTTTAATCTAGTTTCATGATAAGTTTATCATGAACTATTTTCATATAATACTTTATCAATTTGAAAATTTATAAGTTCCATATATCTATTGAATCTTAGGATAGCAATCTCAAACTAATTAATTTTCACAATTAAGTCTCTTTAATTTTTAAAGTACCATGCGTAGCTCTTTAATTTTTAAAGTACCATGCATAGATAAAGCTACAAATTTACTAGTCCCTTAACTCTTGGGATATCAATCTCAATCCAATTAATTTTCACAATTAAGTCTCTTTAATTTTTAAAGGGTTAAATGTAAATAAAATCACAACTTTTTTGTAAATTGTAATTTAATTTAAAAAATTTTATCTTTGCAAATAAAATCCAAATTTAATATTGGGTTGCAACTCGAACCAACAAATAAATTTTCTGTTGTCTGAAAAAGATGTTTAAACTTACCTGATAATGAATAATTAATTGTATTAATGTATTTATATTGGTTCGGGTGACAACGCATAATTAATCATCATTTTCTGGTTGATTGAAATTTATCTTTTGGTTAGAATTACAACCAAATATTAAGTTGGAGTTTTGTTTACAAAGATTCAAAAGTTTAGATTAGGTTGCATTATGCGAAAATATTGTAATTTTATTTGAAATTAACCAATATTTAAAATACCATAGATGAAGTTGCAAATTTATTAGTCTCATACTATTGAATCTTGGGATATCAATATCAAACTTATTAATATTCATAATTAAGTCTCTTTAATTTTTAAAATACCATAGTTTAGAAGTAAGTATACCATGAAATTTAAGTGTATCTTTAAATGATAACAATTGTTTTCTTTAGACTATATTATTATTAAATTAATTTTTTTAACGAAACAACTAATATTGTAAACAAGTTTCATGGTGGAATTAGTTCACCGTATACTAGGCCTAAGTTTTGTCCTATTTTGATAATTTTTGTGAATGATCACTAATAATTTGGTGATTTGGCTTTAAGTATGTATAGAGTAAAAAATGGTTCATACATGAATTATTGAAGAGTATTACTTTTTTTCACTAAAGAATATTAGTTGTTTTCACTGAAGAGTATTAGTTGTTTTCACTGAAGAGTATTAGTTGTTTTCACTGAAGAGTATTAGTTGTTATTACTGAAGAACCTTAGTTTATTTTCAGAAAACAACTAATACTTTTCAGTGAAAAAATTCAATACCTTTCAGTGAAAATAACTAATTATTCACGTATGAACCATTTTCACTCTATACTTTCTCTGGGTTTTCCACTTTAATAAAATATTTACACCAGTTTACAAGGAAATGAATAAAAAAGAATATATAAAGAATCAATCTAAATATTTTACAATCATACAACAACATCGGTCATGGATTCCTCTGTCAGAGTGGAGTAGAGGAATTGGAGGACATTTTGATCCTTGAAATGCCAAGCGTCAAACTCCTTATTAGGACTAGTCTGAGACAAACCTGTGACGACCGTAGAAGGAGGGACAACAGACGTGTCATCGGTGTTTCTATAAGGGATGATTACTGGAGGATAATTTAATTGAGACCATGTGAATCATGATCACAATAGGTACGACTTTGGTGGGGGAGGAAGTGGGAGAAGCCATAAGAGAAAAATTCGTAAAAAATGTAAAGATAGATAAGAGAAACATGAAGGGAATAGCAGCAAATTAGGATTTTTGGTTGTTAGGTGATAATATGTGACGATTATGATCACCGATAATTTAGTGATTTGAATTTTCCAATATTAATAATAAATTTACACCAGTTTACAATAAAATAAATCAAATAGAATATACAAAGAATCAATCTATATATTTAAAATCTTACAAATTGATATGATCAACTATATCCTCTAACTATTTTACTTGATTCTTGCACATGAGCAACCTGAATTCCAGATGACGCCAAATTAAGTGAGTTAGCACAATCATGTTCAGCTTAAACAAGAGTATATAATACCCTCTGGTATGTTTAAGATACCCGATGTTGCATTTTTGAAAGCAATGGGTTTTCGATATTCTACAACTAGTTTTTTTTTTTTTTTTTTTGAAGTGAAACAAAGCCTATTACAAAATCATAAAAATATAGTACTAGAATTTCATCATATAGACTAAGTCTTTAAAAAAAATTGATTAATAAAACTACTCCAATTCAATTGTGAAGAAATACAGATTAAACACCAGAGGTAGAAGCGTGAATATGAGTGATGACTATTTTTCTAAAATATAGGGTACTAGTTATATTCCCGCGAATTTCGCGGGTTGAAGTTAAAAATTTTAAATGATTTTTAAGTAATTTAAAAATTATTTTTACGCAATTCAATACTCTTAAAAAAATTTACATCATGCTTTAATGATACTTCAAAGATCCATATCAACAATAAACATAGGTTCATATTAAACTAAGAACAATTCTTTAATTCTAACAAACTTCAATATAATAGAAATTCAATTCATCACCAAAAGAAGGTTACACCTAACACTGGTATTTCTATAATATAAAAAAACATATTAAATTAAAGTTCCAGTAATGAAGTTTAATATATATATATATATATATATATATACACACACACACACATCCATCCATAGAATTATAGAATTTCACAAAATAACATTTAAATTCAACACTATTGCATTCGCAAAAGAGTAGGTCTCATGTGAAACTTATTCATAGTATGAAACTGATATCATTGATATCATTACACGCATTCAATGATACCATAATATTTTACACTATCAAATGTTACAATATTAGTGAAAATAGGTAATGATATGAATTTAGTTGTATAATTAAATATGCATAAAATGGTATACAGTTCATACTCCAAAATTGATCCAGCCTTGATCATGAATTCATAGAAAGCACACTAATTTCACCAACATTTAGTGGTTCCAATTTTTCTTCAACATCATCTTCGAAATGATTAATATAATAATATCTTATTCTTCTCTAAAATGGTATGAAAAATATATTATATTTACAGTTTCGAACATAATAATAAAATAAAAAATACACACCCACAAACACACTTATATATATATATATATATATATATATATATATATATATATATATATATATCCTAACCAACCAACGTTTAAATGGAGCATTATTGTCTTTCATAGAATGTACAATAATTTCATGAACATCCATACAGATGGTGATAAAAAAAAATTCAAATCACATTGACAATATACAAAATTTCAAATCATACGCAAATGTTGCATCTAAACAAACCGCTAAAATTATTGTACACACTCCAATTGTTTATGAAAAAAAAAACACCCATATGATAAACATCCATAATGCCCTAAACACTACATAAATTATGCATTAAACCCCTCTCTCTCTCTTCTTTCATCATTTTCTACAAAATAATACAAAACCCTAAATCAATCTCATTTTTGTAAATAATAAAAAGTAATAGAACTAAAGAACACATTCATGTAAAAAAGTTGCTCGACATATCCATCGCAGATCCTTCCACTTTCTTAGTTTCTCCGAAACAACTATCTAATTTGGACGTTTTTATGGTAGGAAGGTTTCATCATTTCTGAACTTAGAAAACCATTTAAATATCATTGGATTTTTCATTTAACGTATATTTTTTTTCCACATGATTGCACTTCGTATTAGTGCATTTGCATTGTGCATATTTTGTGATCGCACTACATCGCCCTAAAAATAAATTAAATTAATAAATATAAAATGAAAAAAAATACCATTTTAATTAAATTTAAATATTTAGAAAATTAAACAAATATCATAAAATTTATTTTTGGTCCCGTAACTTATCAAGTGGTCTACTTTTTACAACATAAATATTAAATACATTTAAAAAAATCTCATAACTTACTTGATTGTTCAATATTTTAACCAATTTTTGCCGATAAAATACAAATGATGCCGACAAATATCAAAACTTTCTATTCTTATTGCTGACGTGGATGTTGTATTGCATTTTATTTCATTCAAATTTTGTATACATAAATATATTAAAATTATATTATTAATAGTTTTTTTAACAATAATTATTAATTATTTTATTATTATTAAAAATAAAATTATTCCTTTACGTAACCCCACACCTCCACACGCCCCACCCCCGGTTCTCCGGACACATTAACTTAAAATCTCAATTTCCTAATCCCCATCTTCCTCCCCAAACCCAAACGATACAACCCCCATATATTCCCAATCCCCCAAGCCTCTCCACCTAATTTTCTTGCCAAACGTCCCTCCTTCCCTCCCCTCCCCTTACCTAACCTAATTCTTCTTCTACTCGCACACCCCATTTTCTCATTCCAATTACCCTAATTAAGAATTTGTTCTTTCAAAATAATGGTAGAACAATAATATTAATTTTTTTTATAAAATACCAATACCTAAAAATTAAACTCGTAAGTTTGTCCGTTAATATGAATGAAAACCCTATATGTGTGTGTGTTCAAGGATTTATGTGAACCAATTGAGAAGTTGTAGGTTTGTTTAATAGAATAAAATAAAAATCAAGAGTTTATTTGTTCCTAAAAGATATTAATGAAAAATCCAATGGTATTCAAATGGTATTTAAGCTCGTACAATCATTTAAGAAACAAATAAACTAATGAACTAATGGTATTTAAGCTCTTACCATTATTTGTATATCTATTCAATTAGACCACCCATCATACACCCATGCCTAAATATCTTCAAATGACACTCATACCTAAATATCTACAAATATCTAAAAATGATAAATACACTCATTTCTAAAAAAAAAAAGATGAGTGGATTTATTAAAATATTGATGTAAATATATGTGTCAAAGAAAATAAAAACTCTAACACGAAATAAAAGTAAAATAACAACCCTAAGAAAAAATAATAAATTATTACTACATAAATGATCACATGTAATTTTACTCAACTCAGATTCAATGAGATTTAGCAAAAACGGATGAGAAGCGATGAAATAGAAAAATAATACAAAGACTGATAATTTATCAACCAACCTTGAGAAAAAAGAAATGTGAAGATAGATACAATAAATCAAAAATATTAACACTGATATATAGCTTCTATAATTAATTAACCACCAGTTATATTAGTATAATAAGAATATTAGAACTTAGTAAATTTAATACAGATTTGTAATTTTTTTTATATTTAAATTAAAGTGAAAATATCATTACTTTAAAAATCAATCCCAATATAATAAGCATATGTATAGAGTGAAATTTGTTCATACATAAACCATTTAATGATATTATTTGTTCTCAATAAAGAATATTAGTTGTTTACACTGAAAAGTATTAGCTTGTTTTAATTATACAATTAATACATTTCAGTGAAAAAAACTAACACCATTCAGTAAAAACAACTAATACCTTTGATAGTTCACGTATGAACCATTTTCACTCTATACTTTGTCACATAATTTTTTTTAAAAAAAAGGCAAAATATAGAGTGAAAATTGTTCATATATGAACCATTGAAGATCATTAGTTATTTTCACTAAATAGTATAGCTTGTTTTCACTAAAGAGTATTAGTTGTTTAGTGAAAATAAACTCTTACTCTTCAGTGAAAACAACTCATACTTTTTAGTGAAAATAACTTAATACTCCCTCCGTCCCGTTTTTATTTTCCCATTTGCAAAAAAGGTCCGTCCCAATTTTATTTTCCCATCTTAAAATGAAAACTACTCTATTCATTTAAATAATACTTTATTCACCATTCACCATTCTCAATACTACTTTATCCATTTAAATACTACTTTATTCACCATTCATCATTCTCAATACTACTTTATTCATTTAAATACTAAAATTCAACTCTCGCATTAAACTCTGCGCACAGTCAAACGGGAAAATAAAATTGGGACGGAGGGAGTACCTTTTAGTAAAAATATATAATTGATATCTTTTAAATATTAATGTATGAATTAATTTCACTCTATACATACTCTAAAACGATATAGTAACCATTAAGATTTGAACCTTATTATCTGGATTGAACCGGAACAATTTATTCTTAAAATAAAAAGTAATGTGATAGATTAATGCACACCTAGTAGTCACCATATTATTGGAATAATAGTGTGGATTATAATTGACAATAAATCAAATTGAAGGTACCATATTTACATAGAGTACGTATAGAGTGAAATTGGTTCATACATAAATCATTAATGAATATTAGTTGCTTTCACTAAAGAGTATTAGTTATTTTCACTGAAGAGTATTAATTTTAACTCTTCAGTGAAAACGTGTATTAATTACTACAATTTTTTTAATTCAATTGATTTTAAACATGCCAAAATTTTTAGTAATAAAAGAAAACATTGATTCAAAATATTGGTTCAAAATAACAATATAGGATAAAAAAATCTATTAATTTTTTTTTTTTTTTTTGTAATGAACTGATCATTTAACAATTCAAGCTCAGTAGTCTCATATTACAGCCTCTAACAATCCAAGCTTGGAAATTAGTTAAAAAAAATTACTCAAAAATAAAAGTGAACACAATCTGACCCATAATATTCTATTGCTTCAAGAATTATGACTTATACTACAATTAAACTCAATTTTAAATCCTAATCATGAGATTTAAATGAAAGTTATGGAGTATTTTAGGACCAATTAATTCAGGACTAATTTCAAAATTTAAAAGACTTTAGTATCATATAGATATGTTAGGAATATTCCAAAAAATATGATGATATAAGTTATTATATTATTAAATATTGTAGGACCAAATTTGGATAACATTAAAATTTCCCAAATTTATTTCCTAATGCTTTAACTATCAAACTTTACTTTTATTGCAAACAACTTATTCCTAATTCTGGAAAATCCATACACACGGTTGTTCATTGTCAGCATTTATATATATTTACTACTAATAATATAAAATAAATTGCAAGCATGTATACAATAAATTGCAAGCATGCCTAGGATCTGTATAGGGAAAGAGATGACTCTTTCGAAATAATTGAAATTGGTATAAGCACAATTATTTTTAGGACTCAATTTCGAAATTAGTCCTAAAATAGTTGAATTTACACCAAACAAATCATTTTAGGACTAATTTTGAAATTTAAATAAGTTATCCAATTATATAAATTCAAGAGAAGGTATTATATTATAAATATTATTTTAGGATCAATTTCAAAATTTCAAGAAGTTACCCAATTATATAAATTTAAGAGAAGTTATTATCATATATATATTGAGGGAATATTTCAAAAAAACATGATGATCGAAGTTATTATAGTATTTATTATTTTATGGCTAATTTTGGACAACACAATTTATATATATTTAAGAGAAGTTATTAGGAATGTGTAAAAAATATAATGGTAGAAGTTATTTTATTATTTACTATTCTATAGTATTAATATAGATGTATTAGGAATATTTCAAAAAACATGACTATATAAGCTATTATATTATTTACTATTGCACAACTAATTTTGGATAACATCAAAATTTCCTAATTTTATTTCCTTCTACTTTAACTATCAAATGTTATTTTCATTGCACACAACTTATTCCTCATTCCGGAAAATCCATTCACACGGTAGTTAATTGTCAGCATTTATATATATTTACTCATAATAAAATACAATGAATTGCAATGAAAATTGCAAGCATGTATCCAATAAATGAAAAACGGGTTGTGCCGATGGTGGTGATTGGTTCAGAGCCACTGTGTTTTTCTTATTTGATACTAAGAATTTTTTTCTTTTCCATTCCACATTCCCTAGCATTATTGATTCGTCTGTTCCTCCGTATCCAATGTTCATTTTTATTATTCCCAGCCATCCTTCTTTTCCTTGACGCCATCCTTTTTTTTTCTTTCCTTTTTTTTTCTGTAACAAATTAATTGTCTCTCCTCGTCTTATTCTTTAAACCATAACAGAAAAGAAGTAATGGTAGCTAAGGATCTATGATTCTTATAACATCATCAAAATCAATTAAATTATGTTGCATATCGATGTAATTGGAAATTTATAAACAACAATGGGAGCCCACAAACAACAAAATATTTGATCATCTATACCTAAAAATATACTATACTCCAGAAATGCAACACCAGAAAAATTCTTCAAACCAAATCCTCGAGCGACAGGAGCCCACGAACAGCAAAATTGCAAATACGAAAAAATACCTGTGAAAAATATAGGAGGGTAGATATCAACGATTAGGATCACAATAACGAAAAACTATATATACCAACATCATCGCAATTGAAATCGTAATAGAAAAGCAAACGATTGAGCGACGAAATCTCACAAATGAGAAAATACCAAAAATAAAAAGGACCACCGAATATAAAATCGGAGCGATCAAGCATCATAAAAACACGATGCAAAGAATAATAGAAAACAACGAAAGAAGAAAGGGAATATGAATTAAAAAGAAGAGGGCATGTCCCAATTTATAGAAAAAATTGGCCAACGTTCAACGGACAAGATGAAATGGATAAATGATCGAAATAAACAAAAATAAGGTAGAAATCACCAACGAATGAATAAAAAGAAAGGAGAAAACCTGTTTATATAGAGGTCTCATGAGTAAAAGGAAGGTCAAGATTTTAAAATAAAAACGGATGGTCAAGATTAGAAGTTGGAAGAAGGATTATTGAGAAAATAGTATTTTGAAATAGGATGTTGTGGCTTTGCCACATAAGCATCCACATCCTCTCCTGTATAGTATATTATGATAATTTTCTTTTAAAATGAAATATTAAATTAAGCAATGATGTGAAATTCAGTTACTAATATGACAACTGTGGTATAAAAAAATAAAAACCTTTTAGGTAGCTTTCAAGCTCAGTCAAGGACTAGGATAAATTGTACACAAATTAATTTTAGAATAACTAACTTTTTGGCATTTAGTCTTATAACTGTCAAATATCCACATTCATTGACACTATAATATTTTACACTATGAAATATCACGATATCAACGAATATATGTAACAGTATTAATGAAGGCATACAATGATACAAATTTCATACAATGAAATTGATTCACACTATATTTTAGGTAACATAACTCCTATTATCTCACTATTAAGTGTTCACTTGTGATGGAGAACAGATCACATATTGAAGATTTCCGTATTTATTTAGTTACTTTCTTATCGCATTGGGCTTTATTATTTCTAGACTTTTATGGGCTTTACACTTAAAAAAACCCTAGCATCTTAGTATTTATACTTGTTCTTGAATTATGATTCGTACGTTTGATATTATAAAAAAACCTGGGATTTTCCCAATTCGATCTCTTGATTTATTACGCTCTCGCTGCGTCAGTTGGTACTCGGAGTCAGTTCCTGGTCCAATCGATGGCACCGAAAAATAATAATCAAGAAATCAATAACTTGCGCGAGCAAGTTTCGTCGATACTCACGGCATTCGCGGAGATGCAGTCACGTTTTGAGGCCCTTGACTCCAAGGTTTCAACCATGGCGGCGCCACCTCCACCTGCTGCTGTCCCGCCGAACACTCACCCCGCCGATGCCACGGCTGAAACTTTCGGCTCCGATGATGAGACGATTACCCAGGCCAACCGCTTCGCCCCCCTCCCCCGATGAATTCCTCGACTGGTTCCACACGGCAGAGGATCTCCTCGACTTTAAGGGTGTGCCGCCAGATCGCCGGATTGCCCTGATTGCCACTCGTTTCCATTCGCGCGCCGCCGCCTGGTGGCGTAGTCTCCGGGCCTCTCGCCGTCGTGAAGGTCGGCTAGAGGTTGTTCATTGGGAACTTCTTCGTGAATTTATGCCGCTCGAATTCGTTCCGGCTAATTACGAGTCCACGCTCTATCAACGTTTTCAACTACTTCGCCAAGGCCCTAAATCTGTTGATACTTACACGTCAGAATTTTATCAATTGCTCGCTCGGATTGAGAGTCGTGAGACGCAGGCTCAAATCGTGTCCCGCTATATCGGCGGTCTTCGAGTTACGCTCCAGGATACCCTAAACCTTCTCCATCCTCCGACCGTCGCCGAAGCCCATCATCAGGCTCTTGTCTTGGAGGCCAAGGCTTCCCGCCGATCCCAGCCCCCCTTCGGTACTGTTCATCGCCCGCCACCAATGGCCGCGACGGGTCCCCCACCCATGTCTGGCCCTCGCCAGCCCCCTCCTCCAGGTTCAGGCCCGCGCACACAGAACACCCCCGCCCCCCGGCTGCTCGCCCGGGTTTTAACGGGCGGTGTTTCAATTGCGGCGATCCCGGCCACCGCATGCACTCATGCCCCCAACCACGCAGCTCTCGGACGATGATCCTTGAAGGTGACGAGCCCGTCCCATTCACGGACACTCCCGATGATGACCCAGCCCCGCCCGATGATGTGCATGTCCTTGGGGATTCGGGCCCCTTGCTTGTTCTCAGCCGCGCCTGCTTATCGTCTCCCGATACCGTTGCTCTGTCTCAGCGTCACGCACTTTTCCGCTCTACCTGCACAATTAACGGTAAGATTTGTTCTTACATTATTGATTCTGGCGCGTGTGAGAATGTTATGTCTGTTGACGCTGTTGCCAAGTTGGCGTTATCTACTGTTGCCCACCCCCACACATATAACTTAGGCTGGATTAGTCGTGATACTGTTGTGACTGTGACTGATCGTGTGCGTGTCCCATTTTCTATGGGTGGTCGTTATTTTGATACTGTGTGGTGTGATGTGGTTCCTATGGATGCGTGTCATCTATTGTTGGGTCGTCCTTGGCAGTTTGATCGTAGGGTCTCTCATGATGGGTTTGCAAACACTTACTCATTTTCTGTTGACGGTCGTACCATTGTGTTTCACCCATCGGGGCCTACACCCCCTGACCCGCCTTCACCACCATTTGTGGTCTTTCTTTCTCGTGCTGCTTTCGAAGACGAGCTTGCCTCTGGCTCCCCAGGTTTCCTCCTTATTGCTCATGATGTCTCTACTGCTGTGCCTATTCCTTCTATTGCTCAGTCTCTTTTGCAGGAGTTTACTAAAATTGAATGAATGTCAGGAATTTACATGGAATGTAAGTGATCTTTAGTATCTAGATCCACGCACTGTGATACCCGAGCTTCTCACTACTCATTGGCCAATATATTTCATGCATTGCGTATATTTAATTATTTGAGTGCTATTTATAATTTGCGTGAATTTCCTATTATTTGTGTGCTACTTGTGAATTTGCATTATTTTATTATATTTTTAAATATTATATTATTTATGTGCTATTATATGTTTGGTGGTGAGAAAACCCTATTATTGGTTGATTGGGGTTCTAATGGTGTTTGAGTACACAATGCAAATTGGGGGGAATATTAGTGATATGAATTAAAAGTGAAAAGGTTGAGGAATTATTTGGATAATGCTAATTAAATTTTAGATTAAATAAATAATAATATACAATTAATATTATGGGATGAAAACTTAATTTCATAATCCCTTAATTAGTTAAGAAGTGCAGTATGCATGCTCACGTAAATAACATATAAATATAAAAAATGTTTCCACGGTTTGAATATTATATTATATTTCATTAATAATTAGAAAGTAGGATATATATGTTCGCATCACATACTTATACCACATTCATATACACACATTAGGAAAATAATAATAGTATATATTATACTTCATGGCTAAGCTTTCAGCTAAGGCGGCTAAGAACACTTTAATGTTTTACACCCTAATTGTATTGTATTATATATATAGTTATGCTTAGTTGGGGTTTATGCGAAGGGCTACTTCGAGAAAGAAAGAACCGGGCGAAGTTGATAGGGTTTGTAAACGAATCGAGTCGAATACCAAAATGTTTAAATTCGTATTCGTAAAATTATTTCGAATATCGAATTCGAATCGAATATTTTTCGAATAGTAAATGTGATTTATATTTGATTTGAAATTCATATTGAATTATTAGAAAATATACGAATACTTGAGTCGAATATTCGAATCGATTTTTTTTCTCAAGCATGTTCCTAACAAATAATATTCAAGAGAAGATATTATGTGAAAATTATTCACAATGAAACTTGTTTGAAGGGTATTAGTAAATTAAACTAAAAGTATCAGTAAATTGCACTAAAGTTATCAGCTCCAAATGGTATATAGTTTTTTTATTAAAGCAATTAGTTGAAGTTGTATTAGTTATTCTCACTAAAGGTATTAGTTATTTCAACATAAAGTATTAGTATTTTTTATCGATAAAGTTGTGACTCAAACCCATGACCTTTGTATCATAGCCATAGGTAATGGGATTTTAACCACTTGACTTGAGTTATACCACTTCGTTAGATATTAGTATTTTGTTGTTCACGGTAATAGTTACCGTGAGTATTATTCACATAATACTTTGCTAATATTCAAATATTCATTTCAAAATTGTCATTGTTTGAATTCACAAACAAGTTATAAACTTAAAAATTTGCATAACATAATCAAGTAAGTAAATTAAAAAAAAAATTATCAAATTCATGAAAAAACACTTTAATAATCAAATTAAGAGTGTTGATCTGCAATTCTTTTTTAATATTTTTTTTAATCGGTAAATGTTAGTCGTTAGTAGTTAGATTAGTTCACTAAGCTCCTAAATACTCCAAGAAATCTCCAATCCACCTTATACTCTCATAAATTGTTCCCAGAGGGAATCAAACTCAGATCACTCACTAGAGTGAGGAACTCGGTGGCCAGGTGGGCTAAGCCACCTGGTTTCAATTCTTTTTTAATTAGTTAAGTTTTTAAATAATTAAATTACATTATATATTTTTAATTAAAATATTTAATTAAGAATTGCCTACAAGCCCGCTTGTTGGATGAAGTTATAAAGGTTAATATCCTTAAAATAATTATAATGAACTTAAATTTATAAATAATCATATTTATTATTACTATTAAATATTAATATATAATTATGTAATTATATATCTAACCGAATATTTAATCACATATTTACGAATATCAAATCGAATATCATAGTATTTGTATTTGTATTTGTATTTCATAACTAATCGAATCAAAAAAATTGTTTGTACTCGAATTCGAATTATAAAAATTCGAATACGAATACCGAATTTCGAATACAAATACCAAATCGAACTAAAATTATTTGATTTGTTTACAATCTCCAGGTATGTATTGCTTGAGTACACTTACCGGTTATATTGAGAAATTATGAGTGATTACCGTTAGGATAAAAGTTGTTAGTTTTGATGAGTTAAAACAAACCAGAAGATGTAATAGGACCATCTGGACCTGTTAGCCAGATGATGATCTAGATTAGGACTTAGTCTAGGGGGAACTGCCAGACCAGAAGACTTCACCAGAAGAGTCACCAGAAGACCCCACCAGAGGACTTCACTAGGGGACTCCACCAGAAGACTTCACCAGATGAGATCTGACCAGAGGCAGAGGACCTTCCCCAGACCAGACGAGTCCGGACCAGACGAGTCTGGTGGAACAAAAGATGCTCATTTTGATCTCCTGTTTCTACTGAGTATTCTGGTTGTTCACCAGATTAGGACCAGAAGACACCGAGGTTGCCTGGTGTCTGGTCTTGCCTTCTCTGGAGAGAATCAGAGTTAGGCAGAGGAAGCTATTGACCGTTGGTGATTCAAATCAAGTCAACAAGATCAGGATTGGAAAGTTTTGAGGATAATCAATCCAAGGATCCCACCAACCCAATCAATCAATTAGGGAATTGATTGATTGAGGCTTCCTTAAATAGAGGATCTGATTGGATTAGCTCTCCAACGGCTAGCCCTAATCCCCTCTATAAATACAAGAGTGCAGTTCAAGAAAAAGCTCCAGAGAGACTCCATACGCGCATAAGTCCATCTAAGCTTTTGATAATCGGTCTAGGCACTCTTATTGTTCATAATATACATCTACTCTTAAGGAGTTGTTGAAACCTCAACTTGTTCATCTACCAGATAAGGTTGTAGTCTGTTGATCTTTAGATTGAAGTCAAATCTAAAGAGGTTGTAAGAAGGAACTGGTACTTCCCAATTCCAGTGAAGTAAGTAAGTGAGTTGGTTGATAGTGAGACCCCTTGGATAAAGGGAGAGTGGACGTAGGATATTCAAATCCGAACCACTATATATCTTGTGTTCTTTATTGCTTTCATTTACTTATTGTCCTATTGATTATTGTTCTCTTGTAAAAAGAATTTGAAAGACATTTAACTTAAGCTTCCGCAATTAATCTAACTAGTGGGACCAACAAGTGGTATCAGAGCAGTGTGTCCAACGACCACTGCTTTGAAAAGCTTTTGGTGGTCACCGGGCAGATCCATTGCTCTTTAGTATTTTTGTTCAAGTTCTTGTTATTTCCCTATTTTTATAAAAAATATCTGCAAAATCTTCTTACAAGAGCCGTAAGCTTCCAGAATTCTCTTTCGAGGATTATAGTCACTGGAGCTTCATGATGAGCAATCATCTTGGAGCTATTCACCACCGCATGTTAGATGTGGTAGAAAGTGGCCCCATTCAATTTTACTGGACTCCTATTGATAGTGGCAGGTTAGAGTCCAGGGAAGAAACTAGTGAAGCTGCCCAGAAAACTGCAGAGGATAGAGTCCCCAGGCAAAAGATCCTCAAAAAGAAAGATGAGCTTGACAACGATGAAAGAAAGCTCTACAACTTAGACCAGGTGGCAAGAACAGAGATCATCAACACACTAACTAAAGAGGTGATTGAAAAGGTCAGAACGTGTGCCACTGCCAAGGAGATGTGGGACAAACTTGCACTACTCTGTGAGGGAACAGAGAAGATCAAAGACAACAAGCTCCAAGCTGTTCAACACTCGTTTGATACTTTCAAGATGAAACCAGACGAGACCATTGACCAGCTGGACATGCATCTCACAAACCTCCTTAACAAGGCTAGTGCCTTAGGTAAGACCTACTCTGAAAAGGAAATTAATAGTAAAATCTTGCGTTCACTAACCAGCGGGTGGAGAATTAAAGTCACTGTGATCAAGGACAACAAGGATCTCAACACTCTGGATCATCACCTTCTGTTGTCTGATCTCAAAGCTTATGAGTATGATCTTCAAGAGGAGGATCAGACAGAAGAGGTTTCCTCTTCTGGTCAGAAAGGTGTTGCATTCTCCTCAACCATCAAGCCTGATGTCAAGCCAAAGGATTCTACTGCAGATGACTTGAGCCTCAAGGAGCAGGTAGCACTTCTAACTCGTAAATTAGATAAAATGAGTACAAAATATGGCAGGTACAAAAGGCATTGGAAGGAATCTACCAGAGACAGAAAGAGTTCCTTCAAGCCTGCAGAGAAGGAGAAGACATCTGGAGACTCAAGGGAGACCAGATTCAGAACTCCAGAGAGGAGGAGAGATGACCACCCTGGCAACTCTGGAAGATCAGATTATCAGAGGAGGGATGGTAGCTCTGGCAGACCTGACTACCAGAGGAGAGAGAGTAGCCCAGCCAGATCAGACTACAACCAGAGGAGGAGAGAGCCAAGTCCTAGTCCCAAAGGAGACAATGCCTGCTACACATGCAACAAGACTGGTCACTACAGTTATGATTGTCCTCAACTTACTCCAAGGGAAAGAGAAGAGAAAAGGATTAAGAGAGATAGGAGATATGCAGACAAGAGAGCATTGCTGGCAGAAGCAGAGGAGGAGGATACTAGTTCCAGTTCTTCTTCTTCTGATTTCGGATCAGATGATGATGTGTGTCTTACGGCAGACATCACTGAGGTAAATGAAACTACTCTAGTCTTATCAAATTCCAAATATACTGAAACCTCTAATTCATTTGGTAATTCCAGAGAGTCTGTTATGCAACAAATGCTATCAGATCTCCAAAATTGTGTCCAACTTTGTCAAAAACTTGAGAAAGAGAATGGTAGGCTCAGAGCTGAAGTTCAATCTCTCTCTCATGAGCATAAATCCACCAGAGAACTCATGAAAGATCATTCCAAAGAAGTCTCTGAACTTCAGGATAAGATCACAGAAAGAGATACTCTGGTAGATCAACTCATGAAAGAAAAGAACTCTCAAGAAGATGAGATAAATGAACTCAGAGCCAAATACCAGACTCTCATCAAGGGAAAACAAGTTGCTCACAACATAGAGGAGATACCCATGCCCAGAGAAGCTCCTAAGATACCATCTGTTGTATCTATCATATCAGAGTCTTCTCAGCACGTTAGTGATAAGAGTGGTTTAGGATATCCTGGAATTACCACTAAAACTCATAAATATCTTTATAATAAAGACAAGTCTGTAAGAGCTGGTAAATTGGTAGAAATCTGGGATGATAAAGACTTAACTGGTAATGGTTACAAGGTGGTTCACAATCCTGTTTGGAAAAGGAATCACTATGTTAATCACATAACATATGGTCCAGAAGAGTTGACTGTCCTGGAAGAGAAGATCCTAGAGAATAAGAGTCAACAAGGGGAACCATTGAAGATTGATGGTCCTGTGAACAATGAGTCCCAAGGAGTAGAACTTACTCATATTGGAGGACCCCAGAGAAATCCTCAAAGGGAACATAACCAGATTAGAGGACCTCAAAGGAAACACTCAAGGAGGGAGAATACCAATCAGAGTAAGAACTACCAGAGAAGGAACAATGTTCAACAGCACCAGGTACCCCAGAGACAATTTTCTCAGAGGAATCAATTCCAGAATAGGTATACTCAAAGGAACTATAACCACCAGAACAAGTCTACTTTTCAGAACCAGAGGTGGTCTTCCAGACCCATCTATAGAAAACCAACTGATCTGGGAAGTTATGACACCAGAGATGGTTCTTCTAGGATGTACCCTTACAACCAGACCTTTAAGACCATATCTTTGAGGCAGGCCATTCCAAAGGCCAGATTTGAGAAAAGGTATACCAGACCTGTTTATAGGAAAGGTGTCCTTATCAGACTAGTAGCTCAATATGTCATTGTAAGAGGACATGTTCTGGTAGATAGATTTGGAAGGAAGATAAGACCTCCTCATCCAACAAGGGATGATCTTTATCTATGGATTCCTACAAAACCTGCAACTAACCAATCAGGACCCAGCACTAGTAGGGGACCTAATTGATTTCTCTGCAGGTAGATAAGAGCCCATTGGAGAAAGGATTTTCAAGCAACCATGTCTGGTACATTGATAGTGGATGTTCCAAGCACATGACCTTCCAGAAGGATAATCTCCAAGATTTCAAGCCATTAAATGGGCCAAGAGTGATGTTTGGTGACAACAACTATGGAGTCACCAGAGGAGTTGGAAAATTGACCTTCAATGGAGTATCTGTAGATGAAGTCTACTATGTAGAAGGACTCAAGCATAATCTGCTTTCAGTATACCAATTCTGTGACAAGGGATACTCAGTGAAGTTCTCTAGTGATTCATGCACTGTTTTTTCTTCTGATTATAATGATATCTTGCTAATAGGCTTGAGGAAGAGTAACATTTATCTTGCAGATTTTAGCAGTTGCCCAAGAAATGCTTGCCTGGTTGCTAAAGGATCTGCAGAGAACAGCTGGATTTGGCACAAGAGATTGTGTCATCTTAACTTCAAGACACTGAATAAGATTGCCAGAAAAGGTCTCATTCGAGGTCTTCCTAATGAAGTGTTTAAGAAGGATCAGGTTTGTGGTTCCTGCCAGAAGGGTAAACAACCCAAGACTTCCTTTAAGGATGTCCAGAGCACAACCACAACCAGAGTACTTCAGCTACTTCACATGGACCTGTTTGGACCTGTTTCTCCTCTTAGTTTCAGTGGAAGGAAGTACACCTTGGTAATAGTGGATGACTTTTCAAGATACACTTGGGTAGTGTTCTTGTTTAAGAAAAATGAAACTATGACTAAGCTGCCAGAATTCTTCAAGCAGATTCAGAATGAGCAAAACCAGAGCATAGTGAGGATCAGAAGTGACAAAGGGACAGAGTTTTTGAATTCACACATTGCAGATTACTGCAAGGATCATGGGATTTTTCATGAGACATCTGCTGCCAGAACACCCCAACAAAATGGAGTAGTAGAAAGGAGGAATATGACTCTCAAAGAAGCTGCAAGAACACTTCTGGCAGAATACAACACTCCACAGAGATTTTGGGCAGAGGCCATTAATACAGCTTGCTACTCTCAGAACAGATGCCTAATTGCTCAGAGACATAATAAGACTCCATATGAGGTATGGAAAGGTAAAACCCCATCTGTTTCTTATTTTCATGTTTTTGGATGTAAGTGTTTCATCCATGACAATGGGAAATCTAAATTAAGAACCTTTGATGCCAAAGTGGCTGATGGAATATTTTTAGGATATTCCAGCACCAGTAAGGCTTTTAGGGTTTTTAATAAGAATTCACTTTGTGTGGAGGAAACACCTCATGTTGTTTTTGATGAATCTGCTTTTGAGTGCAAGGTGGATTCTAAGTCTTCTGATGAGATCCAGAATCAGACTACACCCAGAGTAATCAAAGTCAACCCACCTATTCTTGATTCAGATTCAGATTCAGATGATGACCCATCTCCTGGTTCTCTGAAGTAGAAGCCTTCACAAGGAGCAGAACCAGAAAAGGTTGGAACTCCTGTAGGGGGAAGCTCTTCTGCAGGTGGTGATAATCACCAAGGTACTGCAGAAGATGATCAACCAGGCAAGGCCACGTGAAGGAGGACCCTGGTTGATCACCCCAATGACCTGATCTTAGGAGATCCAACTAAGGGTGTCCAGACTAGGAGAACTCTTAACTTAGCTGCCTTATTCAGTTGCTATGTGTCCCTGATTGAGCCCAAGAACATCAAGGAGGCACTGAAAGATTCAAATTGGATTGTTGCTATGCAAGAGGAGTTGAATCAATTCACCAGACAGGATGTTTGGGAGCTGGTAGACAGACCAAGACATCAAAAGGTGATAGGCACTAAGTGGGTTTTCAAGAATAAGAAAGATGAGAATGATGTCATTACTAGGAACAAGGCAAGGCTAGTGGCCCAGGGCTATTCTCAGTCTGAAGGAATAGACTATGATGAGACATTTGCTCCTGTTGCCATACTAGAAGCCATCAGATTGTTCTTAGCATATGCTGCTCACATGAAGTTCAAAGTATACCAGATGGATGTGAAATCTGCCTTTCTTAATGGGATTCTCATTGAGGAAGTGTATGTGGAACAACCTCCTGGTTTTGAACAAGGTGACAAGGTGTTTAAGCTTAAGAAAGCTCTTTATGGGCTGAAGCAGGCACCCAGAGCATGGTATGACACTCTATCTCAATTTCTTCTGGACAATGGTTTTACTAAGGGTAAAATTGATAGGACCTTGTTTAGGAAAGAAGAAGGAAAGGACATCCTTCTGGTCCAAATATATGTTGATGACATTATATTTGGATCCCCTAACAAGAAGTTGTGTGAGAAGTTTGGTGAGCTCATGTAGAGTCAGTTTGAAATGTCCATGATGGGTAAAATGAATTACTTTTTAGGTTTGCAGGTTAAGCAATCAGAGAAGGGAATTTTTATTAATCAGGCTAAGTATACCAGAAACATGTTAGAGAAATTTGGAGTAGGATCTAGCAAAGCAGCCAAGATTCCTATGATGATAAATTTTAACATGGATCCAGATGAGTCTGGAGAGAGTGTGGACCAGACTCAGTACAGAGCACTTATTGGTTCTCTTCTGTACCTGACTGCAAGCAGACCAGATATTACTTTTGCTGTAGGAGTTTGTGCCAGATTTCAAGCTAATCCCAAGAAGAGTCACTTGGAAGCAGCTAGGAAGATATTGAAATATCTTAAGGGAACAGTGAACCTAGGATTATGGTATCCTGCAGATGATAACTTAGAGTTGAGTGGTTATTCAGATTCAGACTATGGTGGATGCAGAATTGATAGGAAGTCTACAAGTGGAACATGCCAATTTTTAGGGAATAAATTGGTATCTTGGTTTTCTAAGAAGCAGACTTCAGTTGCTACATCAACAACAGAAGCAGAGTACATGGCTGCAGGGGGTTGCTGTTCACAACTTCTCTGGATTAGTCAACAGCTTAGGGACTACCAGATTATAGCTAAGGATATTCCTATTTTCTGTGATAGTAATAGTGCAATTGCCATCACCCAGAATCCAGTTCTTCATACCAGATGTAAACATGTTGATATAAGGCATCATTTTATCAGAGATCATGTTGAGAAGGGAGATATAAGGATGGAAAAGATTGCAACAGAGAAGCAGAGAGCAGACATTCTGACTAAGCCTTTAGCTGAGACCAGATTCAGAGAGTTAGCCTTTGAGTTAGGATTGTTGGATCCAGAGACAGATTTGTTTTAGGGGGAACAACAGAGAAGTATCCTTTGTTTCATTACTTTACTTCATATATTTATTCTCAAACTAGCATACCTCCAGATTAGACATATCAGAGGAAGTATATCTCTAAATGAGGTATACACCAGGTGACACTTGTCCCAGATGAGGTGCTGAGTCAGATTCCAGAAATGTCCAAAGTCTTCTCTGACCAGGACCAGATGAGTTCCATCAGAGGAGATGTAGCACCAGACTTGATGTGGTATCATCTGGTTACAATATCAGGTGACAGGTATGTTTTTACTTCTCTGGCCTCTGATCATTGGGATACACTTTTCAAATTTGTAAGTACACTCAAAACGTTTCAACTTCGGAGTGTATTTAAGACTAGGGTATAGGGCCTAGGCAATCATTTCGCTTTTTCTCTTGACTGCCACAAAACCCCTTTATGCCCAGTCCCAATGACTATGCCAACGTACCAGATTAAATCTGTATCTCGCCTTTTATCGTGGCCATCAGATTTAATCAATGTGTAATATGTCAATCAATTCCCTAATTGATTTTGTTCCCTAAATTAAATTTGCTATTACACGCGTTCACACTTCATTTATTAATCAAGCCACACGTATTGCCCTATTTAAATCAGATTTCTTTTCAATCTGTCTTTTCACGTTTCCTAATTTTTTCTTTCAAACCCTAACTTCTCTCTGCAAAGTATTGCTCTCTCTTTCTCTTTACAGAAATGGCCCCTCCGTGCAACTTTGACCATGAATTGATGATGAAGAAACTGAAGACGGAGATGGTGGTTGACTTCTACACCACCAAGAACCCATCTGCACTGGCTATTTTGAAACTTCTAAGAAGGTCCGGAGTGGAGAAGTTGATCTCCACAGTCCCCAGGGATCTTCGCACCCTAGATGGTTATGCGGCCCAGTTTTTGGTCCGTATGAAGATTCATGACGGCTACATTTCTTCAAAGATTGACAAAGAAGATATAGTGTTCTCCAAGCAGGATTTCTGTGCGCTTTTTTAGAACATTTCGGCAGAAGGGGTGGATCCTTTAACCTACAAGGAAGACGATATTGTGGGTTCCTTCAAGTTGTTTGCTCGATCATCTTGCCAGAACATCACGAAGGGATTTCTGGATAAGCATCTGAGGCAAAAGTACAAGGTACTTTTTGATATTGTGGTGAAGGTGCTAATGTGTGAGAATCACAGCACGGATGCAATTTTTAACGGCAGGATGTATGTGATTAGGGCTCTGTATGATGGTGTTCAGTGCAATTGGGCAGAGTTCTTTTGGGGAGTTTTGAGGAAGAACAGACTGAAGGTGAAGAAGGAGCCTTGCCCTTCCCAGCCAGGGGAGTTGCAATACTATTTCACAGCTAATGTTTCGTTGGGAACGAAACTTACACTGATTTTGGACTCTTTGCTTCCAGAGAAGAGATGGAAGGAGTCTTGGTGTAGGGGATTTCACAAATCCAAGGTGTTGTTTTCAAAGGATGGTCCTCTTCATGGCCATCCTGATTCTGATGGTGAGCAAGCCATTCCTGCCCCTCCCCTTCAAGCCATTCCCTCACCTGCTAAGGGGCAGAAACAGCAGAAGAAGCAGCAGAGTTCAAAGCAGGCTGCTGGAGCAACTGGTTCTTCTACGGTTGTCTTCTCTGGTTCCTCGGAGGAGGACCAGATTCCCCTTCTGAATATTCTGAAGAAGAAGGGTGAAGTAGCTGAGGCTACCACGAAGGCTGGAGCAGCCAAGAGGAAGAGGCCAGAGGAGGCTAGGAAAGGCTCTGCTAAGAAATCAAGGACTAGCAGGAAGGCCAAGAAAACCCTTCTGGTGGATGAGCCATCAGAGGAAGAGGAGGAAGAAGAGATTGAGCCTCTTAAGAAGAAATCCAAGGCCAAGAGGGCCATTCTTCAAGAGTCAGACTCTGGCTCTGGTCTTGGAGAGGCTTTGGGGAAGGATATTGATGAAGCTTCTCTGATGATGGAGGATGCTCCAGAGCATGTTGTACCTGCTGATGTTGACTCAGCAGAGGTAAACCCTTCCATTCCATCTTCTACCCCTATTAATCTTGTTTCACCCTCTACCTCTCCCCCAGATAACCTTTCCCAAACCCCATCTGCTTCTGGTAACCCTATTATTCCACCAGAGCAGGCACTCCCAGATACCCCCGTATATACTCCCTCAACCATTCCTACCCAAACACCTTCTCCCCCAAATTCCCAAACACATTGTTAGGATATAGATTAGATGTTTTGAAGATGTTAAAACAAGAACTTGTAATAGGACTAGCTGAACCTGTTAGTCAGCTACAGATTAGTCTCGGTCTAGAAATAGGTCTTTGGTTAAGGGGGAAGAAATCTGTGCAGACCAGATGAGGTACCAGAGAAGGTGACCAGAGAAGGTGACCAGAGAAGGTACCAGGTGAGGTGACCAGATGAGATGTCCAGAGCAGAAGAGTCACCAGAGCAGAAGTGTCGCCAGAGCAGATGAGGTCCAGAGGAGTCTGACCAGAGGAGTCACCAGAAGACCCCACCAGAAGACCCCACCAGAAGACCCCACCAGAGGACTCCCCAGAAGACCTCTCCCAGATGAGGACCAGAAGACCCCAGACCAGACGAGACCAGACCAGATGAGAGAGACGGATTAGTTCACCTACCAGAAGCATCTTAGTAATATGGAGACAAGGAGATTTTGGAGATCATGATGGAGAAGAAGGCAATCTAAAAGTCAACTGATGGAGGATCTGATTGATTTATTGCTTGATTGAAAGTCAACTAATCAATCATATAATCAATCTTTGATTGATTATATCCCTCCAATTATGGTTGTTTGAATTGCTAGTTCCCAACGGCTAGTTAATTCCTACAACTATAAATAGGAGTGCTTGGATTAGTTCAATATACAAGAGTCGCGCGAGAGCACACAACAAGAACACGAACTCTTCCAAACACTCACCTTGTTCATACAAGTTTTATATATACTCTTTAGGAGTTCTAGTTGGAGCTTTACTCAACCTGTTCATCTATATAGAAAGGTTGTTGTAAGCAGCTGTACGAAGGAGCTGGTACTTCCCAATTCCAGTGGTTAGTGAGTACGTTAGTTGGAGAGTGAGAAAGTCCCCTTGGAGAAAGGGAGAGTGGACGTAGGACCCATTGTCCGAACCACTATAAATTCGGTGTTCTCTACTTTTCTGCATTTTAGTTTTCTGCATTTATATTTTAGCAATTTCTTTAAAAAGGGTTTTCGTAAAAATAAACTCAAAACGCTTTCCGTTGGATAACCTTTTTGGGACCAACAAGTGGTATCAAAGCAGTGTGTCCTACAGACCACTGTTTTGAAATTATCTCGGTGGTCACCAGGGCAGATCCATATTTTTTTGAAAAACCCAAATATTTGTTGTGCTAACAAATTTTGCAGAAATGGACTCAAAGAGATGCAATAGAAGAGACACCAGGAGGTACTCCAAAAGAAGCTTAGCAGATGAGGAAGATGAGGTATCCACTTCTGGTTCATCATCTAATTTTGGACCAGACGAAGAGGTTTGTCTTATGACAGACGAGGTATGCAATCGAACTCCCTCTTCTTCTTCTTATTCTTCGTTTTCTGAACAATCAGAGGAGTCTGATATGCAGAAGATGCTATTAGATCTCCAATCTTCTATACAACTTTGTCAAAAATTGGAAGAAGAGAACACAAAGTTGAAAGCAGAAAATCAGAAGCTTTCACAATGTTTTGGCAACCCAACTGATCTACCATCTGAACAGGTTCAAACACTGGTAGAAGAGTCCACTGACTTGAAAACCAGATGTGATGAACAAACTAAGCTGATAGAAAAGTTGCTTATTGAAAACATTGAGAAAGATAATGAATATACTCTGCTGAAAGCTAAGTTCGATGAACTCTTCCATCAAAACAAAATTGTAAGAGAAAGTGAGGACAAGCTCAAGATGAGAGTGGAGCAGCTGACTATAGCAAACAATGCTGTGTCACACATAGCTGCCTCATCTCAAAGAGAGCATGATAAAACAGGCCTTGGTTATACCAAACCTGAATCCTCACATGTTCAGAAAGAAGAACAGACTAGTAATTTTATTGATAAGGGTAAAAGGCCAGCTGACCAGGCAACTCAGCCTAATGGGCAGATGAGTCCTAAAACTCAAAAACCCAAAAGGCAGAGGAGGAATTTTAAGAAGGGTAATACCCAGAATAAAATACCTCAGCCAGGCCAGCAGAGTAGAAGACAGTCTGGATCTTCTCAAAAGAAGCAAAACCAGATGACTCCTACTCACCTGCAGAGGACTTTCAAGTCATCTGCCAGACCAGCTGGAACCTTTGATGGTTCTAGTAAGACTTATCCTTATCAAAAGAATTTCAAGTCTGTTGCATTAAGACGAGTTACTTCTTCTACTGGACAAGCTCATAAGAGAAGAAGAGCCTCTAGAAGAAATAACCATGTTGAAGCTTCTTATGTTCAGTGTGTTTTTGTGGATATATATGGAAGAAAGATAAGATCACCTGATCCAAAAAGGGATGATCTATTCTTATGGCTTCCTAAAAACTGTGCTAACCCCCCTGGACCCAGTAGGGTACCAATAAGTTGATTGCCTGCAGATACACAAGAAGACCAGCTGATGTTTTGCCCCAAATATCAGCTGAGCATACTTTGAGGGGGAAGATCAGTTGACCCAGCCTGCTAGAATCTCTATTTAGATGTTTCAATATTTTCTTGTCTTGTTTTATTTAAGTTCTTCCAGTTTTAACATCATCAAAAAGGGGGAAATTGTTAGGATATAGATTAGATGTTTTGAAGATGTTAAAACAAGAACTTGTAATAGGACTAGCTGAACCTGTTAGTCAGCTACAGATTAGTCTCGGTCTAGAAATAGGTCTTTGGTTAAGGGGGAAGAAATCTGTGCAGACCAGATGAGGTACCAGAGAAGGTGACCAGAGAAGGTGACCAGAGAAGGTACCAGGTGAGGTGACCAGATGAGATGTCCAGAGCAGAAGAGTCACCAGAGCAGAAGTGTCGCCAGAGCAGATGAGGTCCAGAGGAGTCTGACCAGATGAGCTTGGACCAGAGGTGTCTGACCAGAGGAGTCACCAGAAGACCCCACCAGAAGACCCCACCAGAAGACCCCACCAGAGGACTCCCCAGAAGACCTCTCCCAGATGAGGACCAGAAGACCCCAGACCAGACGAGACCAGACCAGATGAGAGAGACGGATTAGTTCACCTACCAGAAGCATCTTAGTAATCTGGAGACAAGGAGATTTTGGAGATCATGATGGAGAAGAAGGCAATCTAAAAGTCAACTGATGGAGGATCTGATTGATTTATTGCTTGATTGAAAGTCAACTAATCAATCATATAATCAATCTTTGATTGATTATATCCCTCCAATTATGGTTGTTTGAATTGCTAGTTCCCAACGGCTAGTTAATTCCTACAACTATAAATAGGAGTGCTTGGATTAGTTCAATATACAAGAGTCGCGCGAGAGCACACAACAAGAACACGAACTCTTCCAAACACTCACCTTGTTCATACAAGTTTTATATATACTCTTTAGGAGTTCTAGTTGGAGCTTTACTCAACCTGTTCATCTATATAGAAAGGTTGTTGTAAGCAGCTGTACGAAGGAGCTGGTACTTCCCAATTCCAGTGGTTAGTGAGTACGTTAGTTGGAGAGTGAGAAAGTCCCCTTGGAGAAAGGGAGAGTGGACGTAGGACCCGTTGTCCGAACCACTATAAATTCGGTGTTCTCTACTTTTCTGCATTTTAGTTTTCTGCATTTATATTTTAGCAATTTCTTTAAAAAGGGTTTTCGTAAAAATAAACTCAAAACGCTTTCCGTTGGATAACCTTTTTGGGACCAACACACATCTTCCCACAAACCCCTCTCCCCCAGCTTCTGTACCAGAGGTGCCACCGACCTCTTCTGGTGCAGATATTCCCCTTCCAACCACTTCCACTTCACAACTTCCCATCCCACCTTCTGTACCAGAGATCCCATCCTCTTCTAGTGCAGAACAACCCATCCCCTCCACCTCTACCTCACAAAATCCTAACCCTCCCCAAACCCATACAGATCATGACCCAACCATTTCTATGGCTCTGGGATTCCCTGCCCCTCCCACTTCTCCCACCTGTTTAACAAGCGATGATAGTGAAGATGAGGAAGCTTCACTTGAGCCTGCTAACTTAGCACCTTCCTTCTCTGCCTCTGGGCCCAAACCCTTCACTTTCTCTTCTGATAAGATGGGTCCCATCAGGCAGAGTATGAGTGTGAGTGCTCAGCTCTGGCTAAGAGAGCAATTTCCAATTCTGTTGGAGCACTCACCCCTCCTGGCAGATCTGACGGATGCCAAGGTTTGGAGTATGGCCAGACTCCAAGATGTTGAAGATCTTATGCTTCTGCTGGAGGAGATGTCTCTCTCTACCTTCACTGCATGGGAGATTGAGCTGAAGAAGAAGTTAAATATTCAAAACCCAGCAAAGTTGGAGACACCAGAGGCGGCCAAGGTTCTCATCAGAACTCTCCTGATCCAGAGATGAGTTATGCTCACGCCAGAGGGCTTCTCTTACAACTTTGGTCCTCATTTCACATTCCCTCCAGAGCTATATTCAGACGAGGAGGACTTTGAGATGTCTCATGCCGTGCTCCAGAAGATGAAAGCCTTCTTCAACGAGCAGATCATGCAGATAGGGCGTTTTTCCAAAGCTATTCAACACATGGCCCCTGCTATGATAGAGCATCAGATCAGGCAGGAGAGGAGGATCTTCCTTAAGCAGATCAAATCTACTCTGGCAGAGGTTAAAGCTTCTTTCAAGGCCAATGACCTCTTTGTCAAGCTGGATGTCATGCACAACCAGAAGCAGCTCCAGGAGCACGTGCTGGAGCAGATGAGGCCAGTCTCTGTGCTAAAGGTTGAGATGGCCAGCCAGATGATCCAGACTGCCAAGTTGAAGGACTCCCTCCAGGAGATGCTAGAGACGCAGGAAAGGCTTGTTGCAGAGTCGAAAGCCTACCTGGAGGAGGCAAAGCAGCTACGTGATCTTCACTCTTTCTCCAACACTGTCTTGCCTGATCTTATAAGGCAGGTAGTGGAGCCCCTCCTTGATGAAGTTAAAAAGGGGGAAGAGAAGGCCAGAACTGGTCTGGCGAAGACCACTAATGAAACCCTTTTCACCCATGGAGCTCGTCTGGACCTGCTGGAGAACACTTTGGCCCAGGCTGAGTTGCAGAAGAAGAAGAAAGAGGAGTTCAAATCTCTTTCCATGGCTAAGCAGCTTGCTGTAGAAGAGGAGTCAGAAGCTGAGCAGGATCCAATCTCCATCTCTGGACCTGCAAAAAGGAAGATCAGAAGAGTCAAGAAAAGCTTCCTTGAGACTGTTGTTGAAGAAGCTCAGAAGAGATACAAGGAAGAGACTCCAGAGGAGAAGCAGGCAAGGATCAGGAAGAACATAGATGAAGAGCAGAGGCTCAGATATGTTAGGAGGCAAAACAAGAAGAGCAGAGAAACTGGTGCTTCTTCTGGTGCAGGTGGATCCAGCCAGAGGAGGAAAGCCCACATTGAAGTGATGAACATTCTGCCTCTCAGGACAGAAGGGTCTTTTGACTCTACTGTGCCTGTGCCCTTGATTGCGAAATGGAATGAGGCAAAGACTCTCTGGTTCATCCAACACTATATCCAGAGGCCAGCACCAGAGGATGATGAGCTGATCAACAGAACCTTTCACACCTGGATGCAAGCTTATGATGCAGAGTTGTACAAACAATTGATGGACTCTACCATTGAGTTCAACCTGGAGGTGACTGCCCCTGAGTTCACTTATCTTAACACTCCCATGGCAGGAGACCAGGTTGATTGGGCTGAGCTGAAGAGACTGTACAAGACAAAGGTGTTGGTGAACTTCACTCCAACATCTTCTGCAGAGTTGAAGGCCATCCAGGATAGGTTCCTTGACTGGTTTCTAGTGCCCAAGGAAAACAGAAGATATGCATAGAATAGGACTCTGAACTTCAATGTAATTTGTAATCATCTTGTCCTTATTATCAATGAAAATATCATATCTTCTCTGTTCAAAAGACAACCTCTTGTTGTCTTAAATTTGTTTGCCTGATAAGATCTATTCTAAGGTCTTATCCCTTTACTGTTTTCTTGCTTAAGTCTTACTTTGTGATCAGTTCTGGTAGTGTTTTAACTCCATCAAAAAGGGGGAAATTGTTAGGATAAAAGTTGTTAGTTTTGATGAGTTAAAACAAACCAGAAGATGTAATAGGACCATCTGGACCTGTTAGCCAGATGATGATCTAGATTAGGACTTAGTCTAGGGGGAACTGCCAGACCAGAAGACTTCACCAGAAGAGTCACCAGAAGACCCCACCAGAGGACTTCACTAGAGGACTCCACCAGAAGACTTCACCAGATGACATCTGACCAGGGGCAGAGGACCTTCCCCAGACCAGACGAGTCCGGACCAAACGAGTCTGGTGGAACAAAAGATGCTCAGTTTGATCTCCTGTTTCTATTGAGTATTCTGGTTGTTCACCAGATTAGGACCAGAAGACATCGAGGTTGCCTGGTGTCTGGTCTTGCCTTCTCTGGAGAGAATCAGAGTTAGGCAGAGGAAGCTATTGACCGTTGGTGATTCAAATCAAGTCAACAAGATCAGGATTGGAAAGTTTTGAAGATAATCAATCCAAGGATCCCACCAACCCAATCAATCAATTAGGGAATTGATTGATTGATTGAGGCTTCCTTAAATAGATGATCTGATTGGATTAGCTCTCCAACGGCTAACCCTAATCCCCTCTATAAATACAAGAGTGCAGTTCAAGAAAAAGCTCCAGAGAGACTCCATACGCGCATAAGTCCATCTAAGCTTTTGATAATCAGTCTAGGCACTCTTATTGTTCATAATATACATCTACTCTTAAGGAGTTGTTGAAACCTCAACTTGTTCATCTACCAGATAAGGTTGTAGGCTGTTGATCTTTAGATTGAAGTCAAATCTAAAGAGGTTGTAAGAAGGAACTGGTACTTCCCAATTCCAGTGAAGTAAGTAAGTGAGTTGGTTGATAGTGAGACCCCTTGGATAAAGGGAGAGTGGACGTAGGATATTCAAATCCGAACCACTATATATCTTGTGTTCTTTATTGCTTTCATTTACTTATTGTCCTATTGATTATTGTTCTCTTGTAAAAAGAATTTGAAAGACATTTAACTTAAGCTTCCGCAATTAATCTAACTAGTGGGACCAACAATTACTAATCTCGAAATAGTTAGCAAAACCCATAATTAAAATTAGGATTCTGACAGTTAATTTAGTCTTATTGTTTTATCACTAGTTATGCATGTATATATATAGTTTGGGTCTACTACTAAGTTAATAATTTAGAGTGTTATTCATAGTGTATTTATTTTTGTTAATTTTATTAGTGGGAAGCAGTAAGGTGGTTTAAGGGTTTGAATTATCAACGCTTTGAAGACTCGAGGTAAGTAGAAATTCATTTGCAACTACAATGCATAAACATAGTATTTTGTGAATTATTTAATAAAATGGTGATACGTGAATTGTACGTGATATTGATTGATGTTCAGTGATTATTTTAGATGAGCATGTGAGCTAATTAATGTGGAATGAGCCTGTGAGCTCAATGTTTGATGTGGATTGAACCTGTGAGTTCAACAGTCTGTGAATTTTGTGACATATCATTGGTTGCACTGCATCATGCATAGAAATGAAAATATATTTTTATAAACTGGTGTGATTGACCACTGATTATGCACCGAGGGCGGAAGGGGTGACCTAGAAAGGAGTGGCCTAGGGAAACCTAGGGTAGGCTACCTAGCGTGGGCTACCGTCTTATACGTTATGTTGTGTGCATGTTTGTAGAGGGGACTTCTGAACGGACAGGGGTTCAAGTTTGGTGATGGACCTCGCTAGGCCGTTAGAGGGATGGATCCTCACCATGTGAGTCGATGTGTAGGGGATTACTTCTTGGTGGACATGAGGCGCTCGATGGGGGGGCCCTCGATGGCCACAAGAGGATGGACCCCCATCAGATCATACTTATTATGGCCACTTGATTATATTCTATTGATATTAATGTTGTGCCGATGCATAATAGTGAGTCAGAGGCCCTTAACGAGTATTTCAGAAATAAATTGATGATTTTGAACGAGAGTGCATTGTGCATAGTGAGGATTTTGAGATGAACATCACATCATGCATAATTTCTACTTACTGGGATTTGTAAATCTCACGTAGTTTATGCATTGTAGGTTATCCTGATGACGTGTGATGACCTGTTCATACTGGACTAGATGTGGCACTCTTGTAGGCTTTTGGGTTGCGGTGTACATAAATGACGACCTGCAGGCAGGACCGTGGCTTTATTTTGCTTCTGTTGTTGTATATTGTGTTGGTTTGGATATGTACTGTATTGTAATATACACTAGTGTGTGCTTGTGTGTTGGTTTGGAGTTACACTGGTTTGGCTTGAAACCTTTTTTGTAAATGTGAATAAATTGTCGTGTTTTTGATAATGTTATGCTTTGGTTGTTTAAAAAAATTAATAAAATTAATAAATAATAATAATAAATAGCAAGTTTTCACAGTTGTATTTTATTTAAATTAGTATTATGCTTGTTGGTATGAGTGTGGTCATGTCAGAGTGGTATCAGAGCACAGTTCGCCTCCTGTAGACTGTCTATGTACACGAGCTCAGAACTTGGAGAGCCCAGCTGTTCCAGTAAGTATTTAATTATGTTTTGTTTAAATTATTTGCATCATGAATTATATTGGCCATGTGGTGTAGGACTTGTAGTATTGTTAAACAAATATGGTGAGAGAAGAAGGTGAAGGTAGTGGTATGGAGCAGACTCCTGAACAGGCGGCACCAGTTGCTACTATTGATCGAGATAATCTTATTGCTCGACTGGCAGATATGGTGGATTATCATGCGCAACAGTTTCAGCAACTTTTACAACAAAGGGACGCAGATAGACAACATGTTGATGTGAATCAGCCACAGCCGGGAGCAGCGCATGTCTAGCTAGTTTTTTAGCGATTCCGGAAATTTAATCCCCCGATCTTTGAGGATGCTACCGATCCCTTAGCTGCTGAGGACCGGTTGCGGATCTTAGATAACATATTTCAGTACAGCAAGATCCCTGACGTCGAGAAAGTTTTGTGTACCTCTTTTATGCTACGTGGTAGTGCTGGATATTGGTGGGACACTGTTAAGGCTATTGAAAATGTTGTTGCTATGACTTGGGAGCGGTTCAAAGAAATTTTCAGAAACAAATATTTCACAGCCCCCGTTAGAATGATGAAGATGAACAAATTTATACAACTCAAGCAGGGGACCATGACTGTTACTGAGTACCTCCGCAAATTTGAATAGTTATCCAGGTTTGCTGAACATATGGTTGGTACTGAAACGCTGAAGGTAGAGAGATTTATGGAGGGTTTGAGGCCTGAGCTGTACAGGGATGTGAGTATGGCAGGGATTCAGGGGGTTAACTTATGCACAAGTTGCTGAGAGAGCACAAATTGTTGAGCAAGCTGAGATGAAGATACGTCATGCACAGGAGGTTCGACATCACTTTCAACAGAGGCCGGTACAACAGTGGAGTGGTGAGCAAGAAGAGACAGTTGCAATTCCAAAGGCCAAGACCTAATTTTCCACCTCGACAAGGACAAAGACCGGAACAGGGACATCCGAATCAACGTTTCAAGACTGGTCAGAGTGGAACACCACCACCACCACCCCTTTGCTTGAATTGTGGTAAATCACATGATGGAGCATGTTCTTTTATGCCCAGAACTTGTTACACTTGCGTACAGAAAGGTCATATAGCCAGTGTGTGCCCGAGCCGTGGTAGGCAAAGGGAGCAGGAAAGAGTTCCAGCACGTGTTTTCACCTTGACTGAAGAAGATGCTGAAGATAATTCGGTCGTCACTGGTAAACTTTATATTTTTGGCATTTTAACTTTTGTGTTATTTGATTCTGGAGCTACACATTCATTTGCATCCACTAAGTATGTGAGGAAGCTGGGTAAAACACCTAACCTAACATAAGCCAGATTTGACGTGGTGATTCCTTCTGGTGATTCAAAACAAACCAATCAGATTTTACGAGGGTGTATTATTCCGATAGAAGGTAGGGAGTTGTGTGCTAATTTGATTGTCCTGGACATGAACGATTATGATGTTATATTGGGTATGGATTGGTTATCGAAATATTGTGCTACAATTGATTGCCAGAAGAAGAGTATCACATTTCAGCCAGCAGGAGAAGAGCCTTTTTCTTTTATCAGTGTGAAGGAACGCTTCAGAATCCCTATGATATCAGCTACCAAAGCACGAAGATTATTGGAAAATGGTTGTGAGGGTTATTTAGTGAGTATAATGAGTATCGAGGGGCAATAGTGTCCGACTGTTAGTGATGTACCAGTTGTGCAAGAATATCCAGATGTATTTCCAGATAACCTCCGGGATTGCCACCAATCGTGAAATAGAATTTGTGATTGAGCTACAACCTGGGGTTTTTCCTATTTCCAAATCACTGTATAGAATGACACCTGCTAAATTGAAAGAACTGAAGATACAGTTGCAAGAATTACTAAAAAAAGATTTTATCTGTCCTAGTTTCTCACCTTGGGGAGCGCCAATATTGTTTGTTCGGAAGAAAAATGGCTCACTAAGGATGTGTATCGATATCGAGAGTTGAACAAAATCACAATCAAGAACAAATATCCCTTACCTCGTATTGATGATTTGTTTGATCAACTGCAAGGTGCATCTATCTTTTCGAAGATTGATTTGCGGTCAGGGTACCATCAGCTAAAAATAAAAGAAAAAGACATTCCTAAAACTGCATTCAGTACGAGATATGGGCACTATGAGTTTCGTGTGATGTCGTTTGGACTGACAAATGCTCCAGCAGCGTTCACGGAATTGATGAATCGGGTATTTAAAGACTTCCTTAACAAATTTGTGATTGTATTTATTGATGACATCTTGATTTACTCCAAGACTAAAGAAGAACATGCAGTACATTTGAGGAGAGTTTTAGACGTTCTGAAAGAAAAATCAGTTATATGCGAAGTTCGAGAAATGTGAATTATGGTTAGATCGAGTTGTTTTCTTGGGACATGTGATATCAGGAGCAGGGTTTCAGTTGACCCGAGCAAAGTGGAAACGATTAATAACTGGCCACAACCTGCAAATCCGTCAGAAGTGCGCAGTATTCTCGATTTAGTGGGATATTATCGCCGATTTGTCGAAGGATTCTCCAAAATTGCTTCACCATTAACACAATTAACCAGAAAGAGTGTTGCTTATAAATGGACGGAGGCATGTGAACGAATTTTTCAAGAACTAAAGAAGCGGTTGACCTCAGTTCCTATTTTAACAATTCCAGCAGGGACTGGAGGTTTCAAAGTTTATAGTGATACTTCGAAGAATGGTCTTGGTTGTGTACTGATGCAGGATGATAAAGTGATAGCTTATGCATCCCGACAATTGAAAGAATATGAAAAGAACTACCCAACACATGATCTGGAGCTGGCAGCGGTAGTGTTTGCACTCAAAATTTGGAGACATTGTCTGTACGGAGAACATTGTGAGATCTACACTGATCATAAAAGTTTGAAATATTTCTTCACTCAGAAAGAGTTGAACATGAGACAACAAAGATGGTTAGAACTTGTGAAAGATTATGACTGTGTCATTAACTATCATCCAGGTAAAGCTAATGTGGTGGTAGATGCATTGAGTCGAAAATCAGCCGAGATGATGGCAGCTTTGAACCGGATTCAGAAACCCGAACTATTAGATCTGCAAAGGATGAACATAGAACTTGTTGAACCTGGACTTGTGACTGCGAAACTTGCAGTTTTAACACTTAAACCAACTTTGTTGGATAGAATACACACAAGGCAACAAAATGATGAATATTTCACTAAGGTGAAGAAAGACATCACTTCAGGAGAATTCTCTGACTTCCATTTATCAAAGAATGGTGTACTGCGATACCGAAACAGATTGTATGTACCCAATATTGACAAGACTCGTGAAGACGTGATGACTGAAGCACATTCGACGTCTTATTCTATACATCCGGGAGCTACTAAAATGTATAGGAACTTGAAATTGCATTACTGGTGGCCCATGTATGAAGAAAAACATTGCTCAATATGTAGAACAGTGTTTGACTTGTCAACAGATCAAAGCTTAACATCAAAGACCTGCGGGAACTTTGCAACCTTTGCTTATTCCAGAATGGAAGTGGGAGAATATCACGATGGATTTCGTTACAGGATTTCCCAAGACAGTCAAGAGTTATGATGCAGTCTGGGTTATTGTGGATCGATTGACTAAATCTGCTTATTTTCTACCGATTTGTACCACATACACTATGGACCGTTATGCTCAGATATACATACAAGAGATTGTCAGACTTCACGGCGTACCACGCACTATTGTATCAGACAGAGATTCCAGATTTTTATCTAACTTTTGGAAGAGCCTACACAAAGCATTGGGGACACAATTATCTTTCAGTACTGCTTATCATCCACAGACAGATGGACAATCAGAACGAACGATACAGATTCTGGAAGATATGCTCAGAGCTTGTGTGTTAGATTTCCAGGGTCAGTGGAGTAAATTCTTACCTTTGATAGAGTTTTTTTATAACAACAGTTACCAGTCTACTATCGGAATGGCTCCATATGAAGCACTATATGGTAGGAAATGTCGATCTCTTGTACACTGGGATGAAGTCGGGGAACGAAAACTTTTGGTTCCAGATATGATTCGAGAGATGAGTGAAGTTGTAGTACTGATTCGTGAAAGAATGAAGACTGCTCAGAGTCGTCAGAAGAGTTATGCAGATAAAAGAAGAAGAAAATTAGAATTTGAAGTGGGTGATCAGGTGTTTCTGAAAGTTTCTCCAATGAAAGACATAATGAGGTTTGGAAAGAAAGGGAAGCTCCATCCGAGATATGTCGGCCCATTTCCTATTATTGAAAGAATTGGTGAAGTTGCTTATAAACTTGATCTGCCTGCATCGATGTCCCAGATACATAATGTGTTCCACGTGTCCGCATTGAGAAAATATATTGCAAATACATCACACGTTCTGAATAGTGAACTCGCAGAGTTGAAAGTATACTTTAATTATGAAGAAGTTCCAGTAGAGATTTTATTGCGAGAGGTAAAACAACTCAGAAACAAAGAAATTTCGTTAGTTAAAGTACTTTGGAGAAACCAGTCAGTAGAAGAAGCCACATGGGAATGAGAGGATGAGATGAAATTCAAATACCCAGAACTCTTCAGGTAAGTGAAATTTCGGGGACGGAATTTTCATAAGGAGTGGAGGATGTGATACCCGAGCTTCTCACTACTCATTGGCCAATATATTTCATGCATTGCGTGCATTTAATTATTTGAGTGCTATTTATAATTTGCGCGAATTTCCTATTATTTGTGTATTACTTGTGAATTTGCATTATTTTATCATATTTTTAAATATTATATTATTTATGTGCTATTATATGTTTGGTGGTGAGAAAACCCTATTATTGGTTGATTGGGGTTCTAATGGTGTTTGAGTACACAATGAAATTGGGAGGAATATTAGTGATATGAATTAAAAGTGAAAAAGTTGAGGAATTATTTGGATAATGCTAATTAAATTTTAGATTAAATAAATAAGTAATATACTACTCCCTCCGATTCATTTTTTATTATCCGTATTACAATAAAATGAAGTTTTTTTTTTGTTTTCCACTTACCTAAAATAGAAAAAAGCAAACACTACCCCTTTTAACTTACCCCTTGAAAACATCATTTATTTACACTTATGTCACTACTTTATCAACTTTATACCCACAAATACTAATAAACAACTCTTATACCTTTTAAAAATCTAATTTATACCCACAAATACTAATAAACAACTCTTTTTATTAAAATTCGTGTCACTTTGAAAGTGGAAAACAAAAATGAATAGGAGGGAGTATTAATATTAGTGGATGAAAACTTAATTTCATAAACCCTTAATTAGTTAAGAAGTGTAGTATGCATGCTCACGTAAATAACCTATAAATATATAAAATGTTTCCAAGGGTTGAATATTATATTATATTCATTAATAATTAGAAAGTAGGATATATATGTTCGCATCACATACTTATACCACATTCATATACACACTTTAGGAAAATAATAATAGTATATATTATACATCATGGCTAAGCTTTCAGCTAAGGCGGCTAAGAACACTTTAATGTTTTACACCCAAATTGTATTGTATTATATATATAGTTATGCTTAGTTGGGGTTTATGCGAAGGGCTACTTCGAGAAAGAAAGAACCGGGCGAAGTTGATAGGGTTTTATAGAAGCAGGTATGTATTGCTTGAATACACTTACCGGTTATATTGAGAAATTATGAGTGATTACTAATCTCGAAATAGTTAGCAAAACCCATAACTAAAATTAGGAATCTGACAGTTAATTTAGTCTTATCTTTTTATCACTAGTTATGCATGTATATATATAGCTTGGGTCTGCTACCAAGTTAATAATTTAGAGTGTTATACATAGTGTATTTATTTTTGTTAATTTTATTAGTGGGAAGCAGTAAGGTGGTTTAAGGGTTTGAATTATCAACGCTTTGAAGATTCGAGGTAAGTAGAAATTCATTTGCAACTACAATGTATAAACATAGTATTTTGTGAATTATTTATATTTAAATGGTGATACGTGAATTGTACGTGATATTGATTGATGTTCAGTGATTATTTTGGATGAGCCTGTGAGCTATTTAATGTGGAATGAGTCTGTGAGCTCAATGTTTGATGTGGATTGAACCTGTGAGTTCAACAGTCTGTGAATTTTGTGACATATCATTGGCAGCATTGCACCATGCATATCGTGCATTGAAATGAAAGTATATTTTTATAAACTGGTGTGATTGACCACTGATTATGCACCGAGGGCGGAAGGGGCGACCTGGGAAGGAGCGGCCTAGGGAAACCTAGCTTGGGCTACCTATCGTGGACCACCGTCTTATACATTATGTTGTGTGCATGTTTGTAGAGGGGACTTCTGAACAGACAGGGGGTCAAGTTTGGTGATGGACCTCGCTAGGCCGTTAGAGGGATGAATCCTCACCGTGTGAGTCGACGTGTAGGGGATTACTTCTTGGTGGACATGAGGGGCGCGATGGGGGGACCCTCGATGGCCACAATAGGATGGACCCCCGTCGGATCATACTTATTGTGGCCACTTGATTATATTCTATTGATATTGATGTTGTGCCGGTGCATAATAGTGAGTCAGGGGCCCTTAACGAGTATTTCAGAAATAAATTGGTGATTTTGAACGGGAGTGCATTGTGCATAGTGAGGATTTTGAGATGAACATCACATCATGCATAATTTCTACTTACTGGGATTTGTAAATCTCACGTAGTTTATGCATTGTAGGTTATCCTGATGACGTGTGACGACCTATTCATACTGGACTAGCTGTGGCGCTCTTGCAGGCTTTTGGGTAGCGGTGTACAACTGTACATATATGACAACCTGCGGGCAGAACTGTGGCTTTATTTTGCTTCCGCTGTTGTATATTGCGTTGGTTTGGATATATACTGTATTGTAATATAAACTAGTGTGTGCTTGTGTATTGGTTTGGAGTTACACTGGTTTGGCTTGAAACCCTTTTTGAAAATGTGAACAGGTTGTCGTGTTTGTGATAATGTTATGCTTTTGTTGTTTAAAAAAATAAAATAATAATAAATAATAATAATAATAATAATAATAATAAATTGCAAGTTTTCACGGTTGTATTTTATTTAAATTAGTATTATGCTTGTTGGTGTGAGTGTGGTCGTGTCACGCACTAGTCAATCTGAACTGAAAGTTCAGAAGATCATTAACTTGCAAAATTTAGCAAACAATCTGTCAGACGTGTTTACTGACTATAGAGGTGTAACTAAGGCAGTGAATGCACCCCAAATGGTTGAGGTCCCAAGAAAAACTAGTATACATTCCCCCATATGCCAAAAGCGTAAATGACCCATAACCGATACAAACACACCTAAAAGGAAAGCTAGCAAAACTGGTCAGTCAAACGTGAAATCTCAAGAAGAGATTCGTCTAGAAAACTTGAAGTCTCTAGAAGAGATTCATCTAGAAGACGAGCGTCCTAGTAATGAAGCACATGCACAATGTATTCAACGCACTAGGACTATGGAACAACCAGACCTAGATACACTGGGAAATGAAGAAGGTCTGGTTGACATAAACGTTGAAGTCTCTTTGAATTTCATAGATACGGGAGAAACTTATAATAGAAATATTACTGTTGTCGACGACACATTTGCAGTGACATTTGCTCTTTCCGTTATAAATAACGATCTAGATCCAAAACCCAAAACAATAGCTGAGTGCCGAAAGTGTTCTGATTGGGTAAAATGGAAAGAGGCAATTGAAGCAGAGCTCACATCGCTAAATAAAAGAAAAGTATTTGGCTCTATCGTTCGTACACCCACGCGCGCTATCCTTTTAGGATATAAATGGGTTTTTATACGAAAACGAAATGAGAACAATATTGTGCAGAGATACAAAGCGAGGTTAGTAGCTCAAGGGTTTTCGCAGAGACCCGGTATTAATTTCGATCAAACCTATTCTCCTGTAATGGATGCAATAACGCTCCGCTACTTAATATCTTTGGCAGTTAAACTAAACTACAGATGAGATTGATGGATGTTGTAACCGCATATTTATACAGATCACTAGATGCCGACATCTATATGAAAATCCCTGATGGATTTAAGATTCCCCAGATGGGGAATGGTGAAAAACGCAGTATGTATAGCATAAAACTGCAGAAGTCGTTGTACGGCCTAAAGCAATCAAGTCTTATGTGGTACAGCTGACTTAGTGATTTCCTCCAGAAGAAGGAATACACAAATAATATAGCTTTCCCATGCGTATTTATAAAGAAATCGCAAAGTGGTTTTTGCATCATATCCGTATATGTTGATGATCTAAACATAATCGGAACATGTAAAGAGATTGAAGAAGCCAGTTCAATCTTGAAAAACTGAATTTGAAATGAAAGTCCTGGGTAAAACCAAGTATTGTCTCGGCCTGCAGATCGAGCATCTCCCAGAAGGAATCCTTATACATCAGTTAACCTACGTGAAGAAGGTATTGGAGAGATTTCACATGGATAAATCTCATCCACTCAGCACACCAATAGTTGTCTGATCTCTCAAAGTGGATAAGGACCCATTTAGACCAAGGGAAGATACAGAAGAAATTATGGGGCCAGAAGTTCCTTATCTTAGTGTTGTTGGTGCATTACTATATCTCGCAAATTGCACAAGACCGGACATTGCATTTGCAGTTAATTTGCTTGCGAGATATAACGCTTCTCCTACAAGGAGACATTGGAATGGTGTTAAGCACGTTCTACAGTATCTTTAAGTGTCTTAAGATCTTGGATTGTTTTACCCTAGGAATCAAGATAAAACATTGGTAGGTTACGCGGATGCTGGCTACTTGTCTGATCCCCACAATGTCATATCCCAGACTGGTTACGTTTTTCTCTGTGGTGGTACCGCGATCTCATGCAGAATGGTTAAACAAACTATGGTTACCACATCTTCAAACCACTCAGAGATAATAGCTTTGTTTGAAGTCTCACGAGAATTTATTTCATTGAGATCTTTGGTAAAACACATTGGTGACTCGTGTAGTATCGCTAAGAACGATACATCCCCTACCGTTATATTTGAAGACAACGCAACTTGCATCGCACAAATGAGTAATGAGTACATCAAGGGAAACCTGGCGAAACATATTTCACCAAAGTTTTTCTACCCATACGAACTCCAGAAGAGTGGTGTAATTACCATACAAAAGGTGCGATCTAGTGACAATCTAGCAGATTTGTTCACTAAGTCCCTACCTACCTCTACTTTTGAGAAGTATATTCATGGTATTGGGATGCGAAAGCTCAAAGGGTTGTTGTCTTCAGGGGGAGTGGTAACCTCGAAATAATCTAGAAGATTGGATCCGGAAGATCAATAAATTGCATTCCTCCCTAGCTAAATATTTTTATCGATACCTAGCATGTTGAGTTTTTCTGACAAGACATATACGTTGTGTCGTAATGTCCAAGGGGGGGTGTTATAAATCTAGTAGATTTATTATACCAAATCCAGAAGATTTGATGTGAACATTACTAATGGGCTTCATAACCTAAACAGACTTTAGGTTTAGATTAGGGTTTCTCTATTATTAATAGATCTCTGTACTCAGTATTGTATACATGCATATACAGAAATATTAGTGAAAGCTCCTGGCTTGGTATGCCCCCAAACGTAGTCGTTATCGACGAATTGGGTAAACAAACCTATATCTCTATTTTACGCTTACTATTTACAACATCTATCTATACCAGGTGGGATACGATTTTTTAATTGATTAAAAAAAAAAAGTATTTACACCTATATAAATGCCTCAACTCTTATTTGTACAAATAGCTAACGTTATTTTGGACTCGACAGGTCCTAAATTGCCCTATATACAAATTGCAAAGGAAATATTAAGTTCGTAATTTTTTCAAAGTATTATATGAAAATAGTTTATGATAAGTTTATCATGAAATAATTTTAAAGTATCAAATATTTAATCAAAAGTATTAAATATATCTAATCAGGGGTATCATTACTTTGGGTCAGTGGTATAATATTGTAATTGTTGTAGATTTTCTTGATCCCAACTTTTGATACTCTGATGAGATTGTTGATATTCTTGATTAAATATTCAATATTTTAAAACAGTTTCATTATAAACTTATCATAAACCATTTTCATAAAATACCTACTCCTTAATTTTTATTTCTTTTGCCAATTAAGTATTTTTCTTTTCATGATAAATACAACAAATTAATTCTTTTTTTTAAGAAAAATAAAATCACAGATCAATAAATTATGACAAAAACTATATCTAGCACTCCATAAGCTATATGACTCACGAACTTATGACTCTAAACGAATTATAGCATGCACTTGGGTTTTAAATTTACTTTTAACTTCAATTTTGATTTCATTTAAATACACACAAACACACCAAATTGTGTGTTTTTTGGAGTTGGAGTATTACTGATTACTTCTTAGAGTATTACTAATTTATTTTTGGAGTATCACTTATTACTTCTTGGAATATTACTAATTTCTACTTTAATTTTTTTCAAAATTCATGCACTCAAATGCACACTAAAAATACTCATTTTAATTGAAACAATTAAATTTTAGAACTGCGTTTCATACACGAAAACGTAAAGACTCCTTCATGAATTACATTAGTCATGACTCAGTTTACAATTAGTTCCAAACCGTGGTACACAAGTTCAGCTTTTCTAATCGAATCCAATAAATTTTAAATTTAGGTGAATTAATTGTCAACTTTCGCAGTATTGTAATTAATTTATGCGCTACAGTCACCATTCCTACCTAATACAAGATGAACTATGCTATTAATATTTAATACATTTTTACTCAATAATAAATGTAGGTGTTTTTTTTTTTTTTTGGTATTTAGTATTCAGCCAAGGACCAATTACTTCGGAAAGTCCATAATCCACCATCCACTAGTTTTGGTCTTATTTCAAGTCAGAGCTTTGCTCTGTATGACTGTAAAATAAATGTAGGTGTATTTTTTATTAATGGAGGGGTATTTAGCCGAGCCCTTTTTTCAATGGTCAAGGTTAACTACAGTTCTACTTTTTGTTGATACGCTCCTCCTAACAAATATTAAAAAAAAAATTCCGAAAAACTTAACAATTTAAAAATAAAAATCCGAAAACTTGTATTTTTTGTTTTCCTTTTTTTATTTTTGAAAAAAAAATCGAAAAATGTCTTGATATTCTTTGTCGTCTGTATTTTTGCTGGATTTACGTGACTTACGTCCTTTCATTCAATTAAATTTGTTCATAGATGTCATGCCTAAGTACCAAGCTTTAGATATTGATAATTAATTTTAAATCATAAATATTCATTCCATTAAATTTGTCCATAGATAATGATAATTAATTTTAAATCATAAAAATTGAAATCTAACAAGTCATAGGTATCACAGAGATAAGATGCGCCTACCAAACCACAACAGGCAGAGGATTTTTTTTTTTTCCTCCCTACCGGGAACCCGGTTTTCCAATTTAATTCAAAAATGAAATGGATAAAAAAATGTTTCATCTATAGACTAGGATGGATCTAGAATTTTTCAGGGCAGGGCACAAAATATACAAATATCATCTCTGTTTCACAATAAACTTCACATCCTTAAAATAATTCTCACAGTACTATTCTATATTCATATAAAACCTTTAGAAAATCATTTTTCAACGACTTAAAAAAAAAATCTCATTAAGTGTGAGTCTTAAGAAGTTCTTTCTACATAAACTCAAGTGTGAGTATTAAGAAGTTCTTTCTAGTGAAACTCAAGTCTATTACAAATGAAACCTACTGAGTTTTCTCAGCTGAAATATTTGATAATTAAATTCAATTAATACTTTTTATATAAAATTACTATTAATTTTCTAAATTTTTATTATTTCTAATTATTTTCATAAATCGAATTCTTAATACATAACAAATTCAAAATCATAATAAATAAAGAGAGAAATAAAACGTGAAAAAACTCATCAATTAAATTTGTGAAAATCAATTATTGCACAATAAGAAATAGTTCATCAACATTTTTGACTCGTGTGGTGTATTGGTATAATTGTTTTATGGGGTAGCTATTGTATAGTACAATTCTAAAGCCTAAAATACAAAATGGGGTACAATAAATCATATGGTACTCTTTGCTACATTTAGTGGTCCCCACCATTTAACCAAAACCACATACTCATACAATTTGGTGGGCTCGTGTTCAAAGACAACTTCTTACAAAATCTGACACAATATTGACTGACTGCCACTTTTTTGCACGATTCCTGAGGTAAAAATTTGACCATAAATATTTGTTATTTTCGGATTTATAATAACTTTGAATATAAACATAAATTTTATGAACACAAGTACAAAATATTTCGAACATAACACTTAAATATTTGAGAATTTAAGCAAATTCAAAGTAAACATTTCCTTCATTATTAATTTAAGAATTACATATAAAGAAATTCAAAAGTATTACATATGTAAAATTGGGCACAAAACAGCCCAAAAATTAATGAACAAATAGCTAAAAAAATATAAAAAATTACATATGCAAAATTAAGTCCAAAAAAAATGAACAGACGACAAAAAATAACAAAAAATAATGTGCACAAACGCACAAAAAATATGAACAAGCTCCCTAAACTTTTGAACAAATGCCCCAAACTCATGAACATACAACATTCTCGTGTTTGAATTTCCAGAAACCTTCAACCCTATTTGTAATTTGATACCTAAAATAGATAAAAAAAAAAAAAAGTTAGGAAAACATAATTACTATTTAAGTGATTCTTTAATCTGCATAATTAAAAAGAGTAATAATACAAATCAATTAACCAAAAAATACACCATTTCAAACTTAAGAAGCACGATTAAAGAGTCATGTTGCACTCAAAACAAATTGAGTTCTTTTGACATCGAGTCGAGCTCAACACTATTCGCTCGACTCGTTTACGCCACTATCCATGACTACAATTACGATTGCAATGTCTTAACAACAAAACCATCAATCAAAAGAAAAATTCGATTCATAAGAATCAGGATTAAAAAGTCATGTTATACTCATACAAATCTCACGGGGATACCTTGGAAAACTATCATCCATGATCAAATAATTGTAAAGCCTACAGTTTGCATAAACCACTAATAACACATAACAAGAAGGAATCCACTCAAATTAATCATAAATTTCCATGGATATTGTGAGTGTGTGTGGTGTTTTTCAGAGTCGTGTTAACTGAAATGTTGACAACATGCGCGACAACACAAGACGGTTATGAACAGTTATGAACATATCTAAGTAGTTCTAAGTAGCGGAAGACTTAAACACCTTGCAAACGGAATTCAAAATTTTTCATAGACTTAAATAAAGTCTATGATGCCTCATGGCGAAAAACTTCACTATAACCATGTAGTGATACAAAACAAAGATCTAACATAAGATCTCAAAGTGAGGGTAAGGTGTAAACACACCGCCTAAACAGATTTACGATGACTAGAAAACTGATCACACTCATACCCTAATCTAGTCTATTTTCAATCCCAATACTGATAGGAGCGTTGCAGCGCTCGACCAACACAAAAGATAATAGTAACTGCCCTTCTACACTAGATGTACTTGAACACTCGATAGTGTAGCTCTCGTTTACTACTTCCTGACTTGTTTCCCCTGGTTTTTCCTTAGTCTATCTTCAGGTATTTATAGATGTAGGATCCACCGGAAGTTATAATTACTAGGTCACTTTGGAAGGACCTAGAAACACATCCTCCACTAACTATATGATTAAGAAATAACCGTCCATGATGTATTTGATCTCCTCACTTGATAACCGCAGCCGCATAACCTGGAACATTCTAGGTCTTCATCATGCGAACACAACATCAAACACAACATAGGACAAAAGTGTTAGTGTTAGGAGAAAGGGCAAATTTAGTAATGTTATCCAGAATGTTGCCTAAACATTTTTTACAATACTAACATTAACGGATATTGATATTCATCACCTGTGTAACCAGGGTCTCTATGAACCTCAAACCATCAAACTTTTCCATCATCTTCCCCACACCATTTCAAAAATACACCAATTACTATTCCAAAATCATATCAAATTCAATACTTATGTACTACCAAAGAAAATCATAATCATACAATAATATCACCCATTTAGTGGACAAATTTAAATAGACGAACTCAAAATGGGCAAGTTTATTAAATTCAAAATAGATACAGGTCCATATCTAGTTCCTCACTCACCACTATTTCATTTAAAAGGAAAACACAGTCCTCCTCCGAGAATTTATTTGTTGGAGTTATACGTGAAAGTATGCTTTTACTTTGTATAACTCATGTATTAAACATTTTGTTTATGAAAATAATTCGTTTATCACATTTACTTTGAATATGAATAAATGTTATATATTTATTGCAACCCGTTCAATATATATAGTATGTGTTACATTGTAGTTAATGTGGTGATACCAGATCACGGAAGATCACATTAACGGTTTTCTTGTAACTAAATGTACAAATTCACGACCTAGGTGGAATTGAACAATCCACCGCGAAAGGTCGATGTTTATATCTCAGATTGGTCTGTCTTGACTAAGAGATTGCACTAGCACATTTAGTATGTGTTGAAGAGAACCTACAGCGAAGATAAATTCTTCTGTTCTGAGATGTGAAGAATTAGACCTCAGTGGTTATTCATTTCTTAATCTCCGTCACTTAAATAGGACCGTGTGTGGTTAATAGTTATTGCTTTGATTCATGTTGGGTGAGAATCATCGTGACTTCGAACCTTGTGTTTTGAATAATATTAATTATACGACGGTTGCTAATGTTTAATACGAAGAAACGTGTGCGATTACGGCTCGTGTGATTTGTCCCCTTGGTGGGCTCAGAAGTTTTATCGTACCAAATCTTGCAAGTGAAGAATTAGTTTCTTCAGTACGGATAATAATGTTAGTTGTCTTTACTCAAAGGTAAAATATATTAATTAATTTAGAGCTATTCAGAAGCTCAATTAATTAATGGACTAGATAATCTTAAACACGGGAAATAATAACCGAAAGCCCATATTATCGTAATGTGGATTAAGATGGATAGTGCAATATTTATTTATTAGTGGTAATAATTAATATTAATGAGCTGAACAATATTGGGGCTCAATATTGAAATTCAGAAGTCCATTGGAGGTCCAATCTTAATTCTCCTAAAGGCCCCTCAAGTAGCCCATTAAGTAGCCCAATAATAATAAGACAATTAAAATAAAAGAAAATATAATTGCTGATTTTTTCTTGAAATTTTCGAAAATAAGAAATATGGAGAGAGAAAATATTTTGTTGATTTTATTGGAAAGATATTATGGAAGATATGTATTATTGGAATACAAGATTACCTCATAAATTCAAGAAGATCCAAATCTTGCATTCTTAATCTATAATTTTCAAAAATTACCCCTTAGATGAGGAGTTGAGATTTTTGTGGAATATTTTATTATGGAGAAAATAATATATGGGATATATTCAAGATTTTTTATAGGCTAAGAAAAAAAAATTCTCTCCTCTATTCCCATGCATATTTTCGGCCACCCCTCTCTATAAATAGGGGATGATTATTTCATCCCCAAATACAAAATTCTATGTGTTGAAAAAATCAAGAGCAAAAATATTTTCTTTCTTCCTTATTATATTAAAATTGTTCGTGAAAGCCTCCCACCAGCGAACGAATAAGGCGAAAGGGATATACTTGAGAAGGCTTTTACGGTTGATAGCATCGTCACGCTTGTCCCGTAGATCTTAATTGGACGTCGCTTCAAGATGTACGTAATCGCGTAAATTCTTAGTTTTCCGCCATAGAATTTTACGTGAAATAAATTAGTATGCATGATTAATTGTTGTTGGTGTAATTATTATTTGAATTAATTTAGGATTAATTCATGCTAATAATAATTGAATTTAAATTCGTATTTAATTTTCATCCCGAATAGATCCGGGCACCCTAATTTTCCCAACATTATTCTCACCATTCATTGCAAATTCAAACAAATCCACAACATTCTTTATCATTTCCTTCTTAATAAACTGCCCCAAAATAAATTTAAATGGACAAATTCAAATAAATCCATAGCATCCTTTATCTTTTTCTTCTACCGGATACGAAATGCTCTATAGGATTTGAAACAAGCCCCCTGACTTGAAGCGAACTACACTAGCTTCTACTAGTAACTACCCCGCAAGAGAACGGGTTCACTGTAGTATGGGCAAGTATAGGGACCAAGTATTATCGAACCCAAGAGATGGTGTATATGCGAATAGATCCCTGAAGATCTACGCGTCGTAGTTAATATGAGTGTAATGTTTTTGGGTTTTTGAAAGATTAACTAAAAGACTGAAATAAACTAAGTAAACTAAAATACTAAAGCAATTAAATTAACTAAGGGTTGGATTCAAATAAAAGATGGTGATGCTTAGGATAGGAATCCCTACGTATACTAACGGAGCAGGTACATAATCAAAATAACTGTGACAAACAAGAATTAACCTAAGTAAAAGATCGTAGAATGAAAGCTCAAGATTTTATACCCTAATACTTTATCCTAGCAATCGACTTCACTAATCTACTAACAAGTTAATAGATAGTGCTTAATTAATGAGACCCTAATTTAACTAAGGTGATGCGGTCATCCTCCTTCGCTAAACCGGTAGATGAATTAACCTTTCCTAAACCTTCTCGTTAAGACTACTAATCGTTATTGAGTGATGCGGTCGTCCTCTCTCTAACACTTTCGTACTAAATTTAAAGGTAAAGTTCAGATTAATTATAAGAATTCATTAACTAAGAGAATTAAAACTAACGTCACAAACTACCCTAATTATGTACCCACATCCTACTTCTACGAGTTCATCCTAACCTAAGCATGCAAGGGTTTTAGCCGGACATGGTTGTAACAAACATAAAAGCAAACGAAGAAACAACGCACATAAACATAACGAATTGAACGAAGAAAATAAGAAACATGAACTAGGGTTTTAAAAGAAAATAAATACGAAGAACTGAAATTGAATTGATAAAAACGAAGTTTAAAGAGTTAAAAGTAATCGAGCTAATTAAAAGCAACTAAGAATTGAAAAGAAACTAAAATTCGTATGAAAAACCTCAACAACGTAAAAGTAAAGCTTGCTCGTCTCCTTCCTCTCCAAAAACTAAGTCTAAAGTGATTTCTAAAGTTGGGGATCCTTCAAAACGTGTTTGGAAGAGGTATATATAGGCACCGGGTCGAAACTGGAGTTAATGGGCCGAAAATACGCATCTGGAGGCAAAAGTATATGGGCGCTCGAGCAAAACGCTCGAGCGGTCCCGCTCGAGCTGTGTAGCTCGAATGACACATTCGCTCGAGCGGTCGCGCTCGAGCTGCTCGAGCGCTGAATCTTCTCTGTATGTTTTGGGCGCTCGAGCGATTCGCTCGAGCGGTGGCGCTCGAGCTGCTCGAGCGCAAGAATAGTTCTGTATGTTTCCGCGCTCAAGTAAGGCGCTCGAGCGGTGGCGCTCGAGCAATGCGCTCGAGTGATCTCTAATCCTTCCAAATGATACTTTTCCTCGTCCGCACTAATACCAATCGTATTTCTTCAATATCTTCTCATCCGGGCATCCGTTTGAGTCGATTCAAAGTCCTACGAACTCTGTTTTTCGTCCTCTATTCACCTATGAGCATCAAAGAGACAAATTTATCAATGTATAGAAATAATGCTCATTTGACTCTAAATACTCTATAAACTCGACCAAAACTAGGGCGTTTCTCGCTACGAATCATGACAATTTCACGCCTAATCAACCCCCCCAAACTTACCATATTGCTTGTCCCCAAGCAATGATATAATAAGTCAAGTGAAATTGTTAGGAATGAGTAGGAAAACTCAATCATGCAAGCTAATGAACTCAAGCTTCAAAAGTCAATCACCCGTATACTCACTCACTTTCCTTCATCATACTCATGCAACAATAACAAGAAACACCAAGATCAAGCATGGATGTGCACTCAACGATGTGTTTAACTCCCTCACAAGTGTATAACAATGATAAAGGGACTCACTCAATCAATCAATCACACAAATTGGCAGCCATAGGCTTGTAAATGCTCTCAACTTCGACCATACTCTAGAAATCAATGCCGAATCAAAAAGGACTTTCAAAAGGTTGTAATGTAGGCTCTTTGGACAGGTGGGATAACAATATGGTAAAGTGACTCAAGTGAATGGAGAATAGAAATTCAAAACTTCGGTACTTCGAGATTAAGAACGAACTACTTCAAACGTATTCAATCACTACACTTTCGCTTTCAATTCTCTCAACACTTCAATTTTTTATCTTTCTCACTCCTTCACTTTTTCAATCACTTCATCATTTTTTTTCTTTTTCGCACAAACACATGAACTCATTTTTTTTTTCTTTTGCTCATTCTCAAATTTTTTTGTTCTTTTTCCCACATCTCAAAACTTCATCACACCTTCTTCTCATATTTACTCAACAAACAACCTTTTCCTTTTTTCAACTCAATTCACTTCCTTCATATTCACACTTTCCTATTCTCCACTCAAATTTGGACAAAAAGGCTTAGGAATTGGAATAGTGTTCATATGTGCTAGCAAATAAAATAGGCTTTAGGCTCAAAGGGGCTAACAAGGGATCAATGTCATTGGTAATGAAAATTTTGGCTAAGTGACTTATTCAATTCAAAAATGGCCTAAGATCCTATTCGGCATATCAAACTAGACACCATCTAGAAGCAAGAGTACATGCAAGTTCTAGCATCCTCTAAGGTGATGATCCACTCACAAACGAAGAGATTAAATCATGCATTTAAATCTCGTAAAGCTCAACTCTCACGGTTTTCACATCCATGCTAGTCCTAGTGCATTCTCACTCTCATCACACAAGCACTCAAAAGAAAAATTCACAAGCATACAAGTTTTTTTTTCAAATCAGCTCAAACTCAAACACTCACACAAAAGAATTTCTAACTCAGCCTCACAATTCACCCTACTCATCAAATCATACTCAAAGATAGCAATCAACAAGCATAAGGTGATTGATAGGCATAAAATATTGAGTAACAAAACAAATTAATAATAGCCCAAGGAGCATCTCAAGGCACCAAATAACTAACTCAACTCAAAGATAAGGGGTGCTCCGGTGCAATGTAACAAGAAAACATATAAAAAAAAACTCCACCCCCCCAAACTTTGACCTTGCTAGAGGTCTAAGTTTGGGGTTGTGGGTTACCTCAACCGAACAATTCAGTTTCTCTCAATAGCTTTGCACACTCCCTTGTCTCAAGTTGGTTCCTTCAATCTAAATAACTCCATGATACCTTTACTCCTTTAGAGACAAGCCTACAAAATAAAACTCTCAAGTACGAGGTTAAACATACGACTCAACAACATCCTAGTAACATAAAAGGAAAATAACTAAAAAAAACACTCAAAAGCAAATAAAAATGGGTTGCCTCCCATTAAGCGCTATTTTTAAGGTCCTCATGCCGGACCAAGCTCAAAGGAGCTTATGGGACATCATACTCAAATTTACCTCCCTCACTCTCATAAGAGTGGTGTCTGAACTTCTTTCCTTGATGCCCCTCCATCATGAGCCCCTTTGCTCTCTTCTCATCCCCAAGTGTTATGGGTCTCAACTCCTTCTTGCCTCTATCTGGAGGAGTCTTACTAAACAATTTCTTGAGTTTGGACTTTTTCTTTTTAACTCCTCCTTTCCCTTCTAACTGGACCACGTCCACTTTCTTCACCTCTTCATCCTTCAACTTCTTCACTTCACCCCTATCAAAATAATCAAGAACATAATGTTCATGGGTTAACTCAACCGGTGAAGGACTAACAAAATCATGAGTATGAGAGGGATTCGGGAGAGAATGTGTGTCTTCAACACGAGGATCAATTGCATCCATGCAATACAAGCTCTCATCCTCCTTCGGGTGTTTCATGGCTTCATATAGGGAGATCTTCACTTCTTGATCATCAACCTTCAACGTGATCTTCCCATTCGCCACGTCTAGCACCATCCCCGCCGTAGCTAAGAACGGTCTTCCCAAGATCAGGGGTACGTGCTCATCTTCCTCTATCTCTAGCACTACAAAGTCGGCTGGAAAAATGTGATCTCCAACTCTCACTAGGACGTCTTCAACAACACCTTGAGGTCGAGTAATAGACCGGTCGGCTAGTTGAAGCGTCATCATTGTGGGTTGAAGTTCACCACCTTCCAACTTCTTGAAAAGCGACAACGGCATCAAATTAATGCTCGCCCCGAGGTCGCACAACGCTCCCTTCTTGATCCCGTTCCCAATGTCACATAAGATCGTGAAACTCCCGGGATCCTTCAACTTCGGAGGAAGCGCCTTGTGCACTAATGCACTCACCTCGTGGTTCAGCTGCACCAACTTCGGCTCATCCACTCGCCGTCTTTTCGCAATCAAGTCCTTCAAAAACTTCGCATAGTGCGGCATCTGTTCCAAAGCATCATAAAAAGGAATATTAATATGCAATTGTTTAAAAACATCAAGGAACTTAGCGAATTTCTCATCAAGCTTTTTCTTCATAAAGCGTTGTGGATATGGGACGGGTATCACAGATTTAGGTACCCCCCATTCATCTCTTTCTGTTTCTTTAACTTTCTCCCTTGCTTCCTTTGCCTTCTTCCACTTAGGAACTCTCTCAATCTCCTCACTTTCCTTGCCCTTCTCAACTTCATCTCCTTTAGGTTCAATCTCTTCTTGGGGCGTCTCAGAATCAGCAGGCATCTGAGGACCTTCGTAGTTGGTTCCACTTCTTAGCTGGATCGCCTTGCACTGCTCTTTCGAGTTCCCCTCCGGCATTCTATTCACTGATTTTGCAATCTGGCTCATCTGGAGCTCTAAAGAGGTGAACCTTCGATTGTTCTCTTGTTGAGTTCTAGTCCACTCAACGTTCATCTTCTGGAGCTCTTGATCACGATGATCACCCTTCTTATGCAGCTCCTTCACATCGTACTCCAAGGATGACAACCGCTTGCTCCCTTCCTCCACCTTCTGAAGGATCGCTCTCAACATCTCCTCGGTTGATGCACCGCCTTCTCCACCAGGAGGTTTAGACCCCGGATCAACACCTGCAGGAACAGTAACACCAGCTTTTGGGTTAGCATAAGAAAAGTTATCATTCTTCCTCCATGTGTTTTGATGAGGCTGCTGGCCTCCTTGAGCTCCTTGTGTGTTCCTCCATTGATTTTGAAGTGGCTGAGGGCCTGGAGGCATAAATGGTTGGCCATAAGAAGGCCTTCCATACTGATTTCCACCTTGGTAGCCATTCTGATTGTAATATGGACCTCCCATGTAATTGGCTACCTCTTGCTGTCCACTGGGCTGGTCTACTCTCTCATTCTCTACTGCATGCTCTCCACCCAAACTCTTCCCCAACTCGAGGTTGTTGATCTTTTCCATCATGGCCATCAATAGCCTTCTCGTTCCTTCTCCCTCTTCAACCTGATGCACCCTCTGAAAATCTGCATCTCCACTCAAAGCACCGGCATTCGTGACAATGTTGTCAACGATCTCTCTACACCTCTCTATGCCTTGGTTGAGGAATGCTCCGCCCGCACAGGCGTCTAAATGGTCTTGCCCCGTCTTGTTGGCACCACTATAGAAGAACGCCATAATGTCTCCCTCATTGTACCCGTGCTGCGGGCACTCAATCAGCATGTTTGAGTATCTCTCCCACGCTTGGCGTAAATCCTCTCCAGACTTCTGGCGAAAGGACGAGATCTCAATTCTAGCCTTGATTGTCCTAGATGGAGGGTAGAATTGCTCGAGGAACAGACGCTCGAGCTCGGCCCAAGTGGTAATACCTCCCCGTGGGAGCGTATTATCGTACCACTCCTTGGCTATTCCCGTCAATGAGAATGGGAACAGCCTAAGCCTCTTGGCATCTTCAGACATGCCATTGTAATTGAATGTTGAGGCTATCATGAGAAAGCTCCTCAGATGTGAATGAGGATTCTCCTTCCCGATCACTCCTTTGAACTGATTCTCGGTCAGCAGCTTTAAAATCCCCGGGGATATCGAGAAGTTGTTCGCCTCAACAGGAGGTAAAGCCACTCCATCATAGTACCGCTGTGGCTGTGCTGCAAACCTCCCTCGAATAGCCATATTGTGGTCTACGTTCTGAGGAACGTGTTGAGGATTAGCAGCAGGTACTGGTACTTGTTGGGGTGGTGGTTGGTAAACAGGTGGTTGGTTGTAGACAGGAGGTGGATGATATGGATATGGTGGGTAAGGATAAGGTGGGTATGGGTAATGTTGGTATACTGGGTTGTTAAAAGGGTTATTTGGGTTTTGTGGGTAAGCAGGGTTGTTAGGAGGATTATGGACAAGGTTCTGAGCTGGATTCCCTACGTTTTGTGTACCCGGGTTTAGGCTATGGCTATCCCCTAGTGGAATTTGATTCTGGCTACCACTAACTCCAGTGCCTTTAACTCGGTCTACTGCCTGATTGAACTCGTTGGCGGCATCGTCCAACTCATTATTGATGTCCATTGGTTCCTTTCCTAAGTCGGCAGCGTTCATCCTTCTCAAGAAGGCTCGGTTCCTTCTGGCTATTGTCTCAGGGTCCAACGGTATTCTCTCTTCGCTCGTATTGCCTTGTGAGCGTGTTTTCATAAACCTGAAACACTAGCAGAAGGATCAAAACGCAACTGCCGATTGAATACAAATAAAAATAAAAACAGAAAATAAATCACCCACTACTAACTACTAAGCTATCGACAAGTCCTATTCAAAGAGCATATAACGCCATCCCCGGCAACGGCGCCATTGACTTGAAGCGAACTACACTAGCTTCTACTAGTAACTACCCCGCAAGAGAACGGGTTCACTGTAGTATGGGCAAGTATAGGGACCAAGTATTATCGAACCCAAGAGATGGTGTATATGCGAATAGATCCCTGAAGATCTACGCGTCGTAGTTAATATGAGTGTAATGTTTTTGGGTTTTTGAAAGATTAACTAAAAGACTGAAATAAACTAAGTAAACTAAAATACTAAAGCAATTAAATTAACTAAGGGTTGGATTCAAATAAAAGATGGTGATGCTTAGGATAGGAATCCCTACGTATACTAACGGAGCAGGTACATAATCAAAATAACTGTGACAAACAAGAATTAACCTAAGTAAAAGATCGTAGAATGAAAGCTCAAGATTTTATACCCTAATACTTTATCCTAGCAATCGACTTCACTAATCTACTAACAAGTTAATAGATAGTGTTTAATTAATGAGACCCTAATTTAACTAAGGTGATGCGGTCGTCCTCCTTCGCTAAACCGGTAGATGAATTAACCTTTCCTAAACCTTCTCGTTAAGACTACTAATCGTTATTGAGTGATGCGGTCGTCCTCTCTCTAACACTTTCGTACTAAATTTAAAGGTAAAGTTCAGATTAATTATAAGAATTCATTAACTAAGAGAATTAAAACTAACGTCACAAACTACCCTAATTATGTACCCACATCCTACTTCTACGAGTTCATCCTAACCTAAGCATGCAAGGGTTTTAGCCGGACATGGTTGTAACAAACATAAAAGCAAACGAAGAAACAACGCACATAAACATAACGAATTGAACGAAGAAAATAAGAAACATGAACTAGGGTTTTAAAAGAAAATAAATACGAAGAACTGAAATTGAATTGATAAAAACGAAGTTTAAAGCGTTAAAAGTAATCGAGCTAATTAAAAGCAACTAAGAATTGAAAAGAAACTAAAATTCGTATGAAAAACCTCAACAACGTAAAAGTAAAGCTTGCTCGTCTCCTTCCTCTCCAAAAACTAAGTCTAAAGTGATTTCTAAAGTTGGGGATCCTTCAAAACGTGTTTGGAAGAGGTATATATAGGCACCGGGTCGAAACTGGAGTTAATGGGCCGAAAATACGCATCCGGAGGCAAAAGTATATGGGCGCTCGAGCAAAACGCTCGAGCGGTCCCGCTCGAGCTGTGTAGCTCGAATGACACATTCGCTCGAGCGGTCGCGCTCGAGCTGCTCGAGCGCTGAATCTTCTCTGTATGTTTTGGGCGCTCGAGCTGCTCGAGCGCAAGAATAGTTCTGTATGTTTCCGCGCTCGAGTAAGGCGCTCGAGCGGTGGCGCTCGAGCAATGCGCTCGAGTGATCTCTAATCCTTCCAAATGATACTTTTCCTCGTCCGCACTAATACCAATCGTATTTCTTCAATATCTTCTCATCCGGGCATCCGTTTGAGTCGATTCAAAGTCCTACGAACTCCGTTTTTCGTCCTCTATTCACCTATGAGCATCAAAGAGACAAATTTATCAATGTATAGAAATAATGCTCATTTGACTCTAAATACTCTATAAACTCGACCAAAACTAGGGCGTTTCTCGCTACGAATCATGACAATTTCACGCCTAATCACCCCCCTCTAACACTCAAATAAATTTAAATGGACAAAAAATAAAGAGAGAAAACTCACCAGCGATATGAATATGAGCAGAAGATCTAGATAATTTCGTGGAGATAATTTTCCCAATTTTGGAGATAAACGGGGAAAAGTTTCTGTCGTTGCTGCACTTCCTCCGCCGTCTATATCCCCTAAGCACCGCCATCGAAGACAGAGTAGGGGGCGGGCTTGGTGATGCGGCGGCGAGCATGGTCTCCGGTGGTGGAGCTGTGGTGGATGACGGTCGCCGCTTGTTCTCCAAATCGCGAGCGACGGCGGGTGGGCGTGGTGGATGGCAGCCGCCGCTTGTTCTACAGATTGCGTTGCCGCAGCCACAGCCGCTTGTTCTCCAGATCACGCCGCCGCCGCCCGCTTGTTCTCCAGATCGCACCACCACCGCCCGCTTGTTCTCCAGATCGCGCCGCTCCTTGAAATATTCACTGGTGCCGCCGCCGTGCATTTCTGGTGCGTCGATGGTGAGAGAGGGAAAGGGGGGAGGTGGGGGAAGAGCAAGTGGTTTCTGGTCGAGAAAGAGAGAAGGATGAGGAGGTGGGTGGGTGAGTGGGTTTTTTAATTTTGAGGGGTGAGAGAAAGGAGATATACGTATATTCTGAAAAGATTGAGAGGAAAGAGAAGACTGACAAAGTGGAGAGTGAGTGCTGAAAATACAAAATAATAGTCAATTGTTTCAAATTGTGCCATGAGGAATCTCATATTTTAATGTGTATTTAAGCCTCTCAAAATGTAGTATCTTGTGTATTTCTCTTGTTTTATTTCATGGGCTGAGCTAGCCTACCAATTGGGAAGAGTGCGAATATATCCATATGCAAATTTTTAATAGTTTAAGTAATTTAAAATAAGTCAAAAAAGTAATGTAAACTTTCCACAATTGTTTTTAAATTTTTAATCTTAAATTCTCTCATTTTTCATCTTCTTTTAATCATAACTTTTTTTAAGGTACTCGATATCTAGCTCATTGACCGATTAATTCGGGAAACCCATAATCCACAGTCCACTAATCATAACTTAATACTCCCTCTGTCCCCGAGCTTTCCTCCCACTTCTTTTTATTGAATGGTTTAAGAAAGTGTATTTGTTTATAATATATGGTGGGCCACATGTTAACTTTTGAGATAAAGTAATGAATAGTGTTGAAAAGTGAATTGAATGAGTCGCATTTTTGGTAATATTGTGTGAATTTGAAGGTTAAAGTTTATATGTAGTAAAGTGTTATTTTGCCATTTATGGTATGGAAAATTTACTGGGGGACGACCCGAAAAAGAAAGTGGGAAATTTACTCAGGGACGGAGTGAGTATATAATTTGACATTAGGGGAATTATTTAAGAGTTTACAAATGGAATATTCTCTTTTTACTTCAGACTAAGAGTAATAATACAAGATATAATGATTTTCTTTACTTTTTCTATCCCCGGTCTGAGCAAAAGAAACAACTACACATGCGAGTGAAGAAAAGAAACAAAGACAAAATTTATGGTGTTCATGTGTAAGAAGGGTGCAAGGGAGTGCCCTCTCCTGAAATATGATAAGATATATGGTGTATGACGGTGGCGGTGGGAAGAGAGTGAGCAGTAACAGGCTGTGGCGGGATATGGTGTTGGGAAAGGAGGTTGGATATATATATATAGTAGGTCTTGTATGAGACCGTCTCATGGCATGAGACAATGAGAATAGGTATAACTAGGGGATTGACCCATTAACACTTTGGTAGGGGTAGATGTTAATTGTGTTGTCACATACAAGTTTTTGCCATGTGTATATACATACATATATATATATATATATACACACACACACACACACACACTCACACTCACACACACATACATACATACAAAGGATAATCACAGAGGTGGTTGGCGGTTGCAGACTTTACGTAGTAGACAGTAAAAATGATTTAAAAAAATTACAACTATAATGGTATTAATGTTGGAACAAGAATGATTTTCATTAATTGTGTACACAAGGTTGAGTGCATTATATTGATCTATTCAATTAAAATATTTTGTTTCATTCTTTAATTTGTATTGCTAAGTTTCAATGACGATATAATATTTTGTTATTGTATTGAACATTTATTATTTTATGTGGATGTTAAGATTTAGAAACAGTTCATTGTCAGGTTACGAAAATTTAAGTTTGGTGATTTTTTAAGATCTAGGGTACTTATTTCTGTAATATTTGTCATAAATAATTTACTATTTAAGTTTGTTTGTGTGTTTAGTACCGTCATATAAAGTTGATTTTTTAAAAAGTTTAAAAATAGGATTTACATTATTAACTGTTAAAAATAAATAAGGTTTTTTTTAGATTAATATATTTAAACTATTAATTCTTAATCAAATCAAATAGGAAATTGTTTATAGTTAAATATATTATAAGGTGCAGCTTTGAATCTCCGGATTAATCGGTCCTTTAGGTGGATATCAATTCACAAAAAATTTATAAGGCACAACTATTTACACCACTATTTTACTAAGTTCGTCCAGTTTATTTATAATTTTTTTTATTAATATACCCACTTTAAATTAATAATTTAACAACACATCTCCAAAAATTACCACCCAACAAAAGTATCTATTAGAAAGAGAGATTTAAAATTGGATAAGAATTAAACCAAAGCAAGGTAATTTGTTAAATGCATTATTCCTTATCTTTTCAATGTTATCGTAATAGTTGATTTTTCTTTGTATATTATAATTTTTATTTGAAAAATGATGAAAATTATAAATGAATATTATATAGACAATTTTAGTTTTTTTCCAAATATTTCAGTTCAAAGTCAAATTTATCATTTTGAAGACTATGTTGAAGGAAAAATAGAACTAGTGAATGTTGATGAAATCAATAAGCTTCTCGTGTAATGTAACAATACTAAATTTAAATGTCTTTTGGTAAGATTTATATTTTTATGGTTGCATGTCTATTTTAAAAATAATTATTACTGAAACTTTAATTCAATATGCTCTTTTTTAGGGGTGATTACATATGGGTCAAAATTTGTACTGCAAAATACAAAGTGGTCTAAAATAAAAAAAATCGCCACAGTAAGAAAATTACTCTACAGTACAAATAAATTACACTATAGTATAATAAAAAATTTGACCCCTTTGTAGTTTGTTTTTCTAATTTTAGACCTCTTTGTATTTTGGTTTAAAACTAGATCTATATGTAATTTTTCCTTTTTTTTTTTTAATAGCACATACGCTCAACGTAGATGAAATATTTTGGAAAAGCATAAGATTTTATTATATGAAGTATGTTATAATTGAAGATTTATTACCTGTTTATTACGATCCATTATTGTTGACACAGATCGTCACATGATTAATCTTACTAAAACTTAATATGTATATATATATATATGAAATATTGGATTGGTAAAAACAATAAAACTATTTTTAAGAAGAATAATAGTAACGATGTCGTGGTAAAAATAATTTTCATTAATTGTGTGCCAAGGTTTTGTACATGATATTGAGTTTTTTTTTAACTTAAGTTCGTTTGTTGATTCTTTATTTGTATTGTTAAATTTCAATGAGGATAAAATATTTTCTAATTGTATCGAATATTTACTATTTTATTTTTATTATTAGGGTTTATAAATAATTCATTAACGAGACAAAGTGATATAACTCAAGTGGTTAGAACTCGACTACTTATAACGATTATTTTTGTTTTAAATAATTTGTTAATTGATATTATATGTGTGTTTATTAACGTTAATAATTTAAAATATAATTTAAAAAAAAATTAAGATAACAGTAATTTTATTATTATGTACTCCCTTCGTCCCCTAATAATCATTACTTTTTTTTATTTTTAGGACGTTCCACAATAACTTTCACACTAAAACAATAGAAATAAAACACTCTCACACTACTCATTTTATTTCAAAATACTCTTCATTCATTGGTCCAAAAGTCAATATAATATTTTTTCTTAAAAAATGTGTCACCCCACATATGAAAATTAATAGGGGACAGAAGGAGTAATTGTTTTTTTTTAGAAATTTGTTATTTTTATAAAAAAAAAATCAAATGAAATATTGAAGTTATTAAGTAGGGTTTACCCGAGCAATAACTGGTATATTGTTGATCGTCACTTGATTTATTATTAATTATTGTTTGAGATATAAGTGATTATTCATTAGAGTATTATTGATTATTGTTTAAGTTATTGTTGGTTATTACTTTTCATTTATTAAATAATATAAGGTTAAAATTATGTTTTTTTCTTTCATATTTTTTGGCAATTCGATTTTTAAAAATTCAAGTGTGTACTTGTTTTCATAGTAGAACTAGATTTTTAAAAGCATACTACTAAATATACCCACGAAAATTAGTATACGAACCCAATTTATTATATGCTCTCCATTATAAATAATTAAATTATTAAGGATTTATTGAATAAACACCACTTTTGAGTTTTGACAATTATATCCTCTATTTGTAAAATTAAACAAAAAAATTACACCAATTTCCATTCTAATTCACGTTTTTCGAACATCAAAATCTAGGACTCAATTTTTTTAACTAGAGAAATTATGTTAATTTTCCAATTAAAAGTTAAATGTGCAAGTAGCATTTGGATAAGGGCTTTTACAGCCAGAGGAAAGAGGGAAAATAAAGTAAGAATTTTTGTTAACCAGACTAGAAGCAATAACCATAGCATAGCAAGTATAAATGTGCAATAGACTACGGATCTATCATTAACTTTACATCTAGGTATTTTCAAAATAAAGGACACGTTCAAATATGGTTTTTTTGAATAAAAGGGCATGAGGATTGATAGCCAAATATTTGGGTATCAAGTGTGCATAAATCTGGTCAAATTTCGTTGAAAGTTATTAACGAACACTGTCAGTTGATGATAATATTGTTATTTAAAGTATATGCATTTTAGTTTAAAAATATTTTGGGGTATGCTTAGGAATTTCGGGGTTTTATATGGTCATACCCTTTTATTAAATTAAAACTAATTTGTCGATGCTTTTAGTAACAAAAATTATGGAATGTTTCTAAAGAATGTATCACATTTCTTTTATATGATATTGATATACTATTAATTATTTTATTTTGTTTGTATTCCTAAAAAAATTTCATGTATGTTGAAAGTAATAATTATTTTAATGTAAAAAAAATGCAAATTTTTCAAACATTTATTTATTATGTAAATAATTTAAGAGAATCTATTTTAATGATACAATGATTTTTTTCATATATATATATATAATGTTAATGATTTTGTTGTAAAAAATGTTATAAATTTAGTTATATTTTAAAAAGAAAACAAATTGAAATATTTTAGCTTTAAAATTAATTATTATAGTAAACAAAATTGTAAAAATACCTTGTCTATATTCGGGGTCACTTTACGCTAGTACTAGTTATAAATACAACATTGAGTAGTACTGGTTCTTTCTCCTTCAAATCTCCCACTCTCTTTTCTTTCTACAACGGTTTCCTCCGTGATTGAAAAGCAATGGCCATTTCCGACCTTCCCGAAGAAATCTTGGCCGAAATATTCTCACGCCTCCCGCCGAAATCAGTAGGCCGGTGCAGATGCTTAGCAAAAGTATGGCGCATTCTACTCTCAACCCCTCACTTCTTGGAATCCCACTTCTCTCGAAAACCCTACGAAGAAAGTCTCCTTCTAATCACCCAATCTGGCTCCATCGCCACCGTCAAAGACGGCGCCTGTACAAATCTCGACTTGCCAATCCGTTGCAGTTATTTTTCGGGTTCTTGCGGTGGTTTGGTTTTACTAGTAAATGAGAATTTCCACAGTTTTCTGGTGAATCCGGTCACTCTAGAGCATATAGAGTTGCCGGAGGATTCACCCTCAGATTTAATGAGTGACCCCGAATATAGCCTGCCTGGATTAGGGTATGATAGATTGAGCGACGATTATAAGGTAGTCTCGATTTCTCATTATTATAGAGACAATGCTACATTTGCGGATGTGTATTCTGTTAATAGTGGTGTTTGGAGAAGGCGTGTTTGTCCTTCTCCTTTCTTTCACCGCGTTACTTATATTTTGCCTGGGGCTTTTGTGAATGGGGCTCTTCATTGGGTAGCTTTTAGTCGAGCGCGTCCTGTGATCGCTGCTTTCAATCTCGTAGACGAGGTGTTCGATGAAATTCCTCCTCCTAGTGGCCTTGACCCCATTCTATTTTTACTATGTAGTCTTAAGGCTTTTGGTGGACGTCTCTGTGTAGTTGGTAATGAGAGCAATAGCCTAGGAGACATTTGGATAATGAAAGAGTATGGTGTGGGAGATTCTTGGGCAAAATTCAGTGTTGATGTTGATAATGATTGGCTTTTGGGTTATATTGGGGATGAGGAGATTGTGTTGGGAACTGAAAGGAATACTTTGGCTGCTTATAATTTGAAAGAGAGAACATTGAGGGACTTGCTTGCTGATGGAGTTCCAGCTATGTCTGGTGGTACTTTTGTCGAGAGCCTTGTTTCCCCTGTTGGACGACGAGCTTAGGTACTGTTGTTCTCACCCATTATATTATGTGATATCTAAAATGTCAATATTCTTATGACTCTACAAAACTAGGTGGTTCTCTCTACAAAACTAGATGGTTCTTAGATTTAATGCAGTATCTTTGCTTTGTAGCCTTGAAATCAGTTTACGAGCAAATTGGTTTTGCTTATAAAGGCATACATTATGTTTAGTTTCATTTTTTGTTTTGGTTTCAGTTTAAGTAAACATATTTTAATCCGATTCTAACTTATGTTGCAGACGTTGAGAGGTTATTGCCCACTCACATAACTGAAACTGCTGTACAATGTGCATGCTTTCATTTTGAGGTATGTAATCTGAGACATCAGACATGTACTTTGCGTGATTTGGACTTAAACATGATGCATCTTTAGACTTACCATTTAAGCATCTTGTCGAACTCTAGCTTAACTTGATTGAAAAACTCTGTGCTCAAGTACTTAACTTGCTGCGATCAACTGAAGAGTTTACTCACTAATCAACTTTTTTTTTTTTTTTTGAACGAGACACTCATGGCAACAACTTTCAAGTTTCAACTTGCAGTTTTTCCGTAATTATTAAGGTGCAATGTATATTTGTTAGATAGGTCATGAGAATTATTAAATTAAGAAATATACCTTGTTCACCTATCAGTTAAATATTTAGAGAATTTTTTTTTGCGTGAGACAGCACAAATTAACACCCACCCCTATCAAAGTGTTAATGCGACATGCCCAATTTATACCCCATCCCACCGTCTCATCTCATGACATAAGACGGTTTCACGCAAAACCTACTCATATTTAGATATAAAAATGTTGGTACTGATTGGGACATACTTAACCTTTGCAGTAACATATATGAAATTAATCCTTCATAAGAAATTAATTTCTTCATAAGCCATTGGCTTTTGCAGAGTATGGCCAATATTTTGCAGTACTCAAATATTGGCTTTTTTTTTACTAATCCTTCATAAGAAATTAATTTAATTTGGAGATTTCTTCTCTTCCATCTTTCGCATGATTCTGACGACTTGATTACGCATACCACGGATAAATAGAACACGTATATGTTCTATCAAAATAGGTAGCACACAAGTTTTGGGATTTACATTCTTCTTTGGGGCCAAAACATATTCATATAAATTCGGTTATGTTTCTCATAAATCTGAGATTCAATTGCAGTCTCTTTGGCACTTTGAAAATATGGTGCCACTTTCTACAGTCTTGCATTGTCTTCAAACTGGAACACTAATAGAATAAGATTTAACATATAACAATGTTTAATATCGTGATAGATCCAAAGCATTCAAAGGTAATGATACCTAAAATCTTAAATACTTACTTGGATTAATAGTGGAGACAAGATTAATTCTATAAGAAACCAATTTTACAAAAGAATATATAGATCAACTCTTACTATGACTATCAAAGATAATACAACTCAGAGATAAAAAAAAAAAGGAAAGCCATTGGTAAGGATGAGGTTTTTTCTTAACATTCTATATTGATCTGTGAACCAATATTGGTATCTTGTTTTCTTATTCCAATTAATCTCATTTGTCATTCCGGCATCCAAACATATAATGTTGAGCAAATCTAGCAAATCAAATAACTCAATATGGAGAAAATTTCAAAAGTAAACATTCACGAATAAAGGAATTGATTCGAAAGTGTGATCAGGGAGGTTAAGCACACACAATTCACGGTAAAATTGCACTTTTAGTCCCATTGGAATGGTCCCAATGTTCAAAAGTGGTCCTTTATTATGCAAAAATGCTCCCAACTGTTGAATAAAATGACCAATTTTGGGACCAATTTGCAATTTGGGACAAATTTCGGGACCAAATATGTTAAGTATTTAACGATTGGGACCCATTTTGCAAACAAAATGAGTACTTTTGAAACATGGGACCAATAGTGTTTTGAAAATATTTCTATGGGACTAAAAGTGCAATTTTCCCACAATTCACACCACTAACATAGTTTGGCATTTGGCAAAATGGGAAACTCATAATTCATAGTTTATATCGTAGAGCCATCAACTTTCAGATACTTTTAGATAACAATTTAAAATGAATGATGATATATTCAACATAACTGATATTTGCATCAGAAGCTCATTTGAAATCAGAGAACAAAACAAGGATTTAAACGGGAATGGCCCTCGAGATAAATCCATACACATAAAAGGATAAAATTAGCAAACTTTCTTAAACAGGAGGATCATCTGAAAACATAAACAAGCCCCTAGGAAACGAATACTTTAAACTGGAAATCCAACAAAAGAAGAAAATATTAATTTCCAATAAATGTATCATGCTGCTAACAACACGTACACAAAATTGCAACCGGGAACTGGCAAAAAACTGGCAAAAGCCCCCTTATTCATCCCCTACTCACGCTTTATAGATAGTAGTAGATTGGTATAAAATAAGTTTATATATTCAAAACATTCTAAACTTCTAATTTCTCAATTCTGAAAAAGATTCCATCTGAAATTGATTTGAAAATGGCCAACTCCGACCTTCCCCAAGAAATCTTGGTCGAGATATTTTCATGGCTCCCTACGAAATTAGTAGGCAAGTGCAGATGCTTAGCAAAACCATGGCGTGCTCTACTCTCAACCCCTCAGTTCTTGAAGTCCCACTTCACTCGAAAACCCCACCAAGAGAATCTTATTCTCATCCCCCCATTTGGCTCCATCCATTCCATCTCTACCATCAAAGATGCCGCCGCTACCTCTAGGAATCTTGATTTGCCAACTAATATTTGTGAGGTCATTGGATCTTGCGATGGTTTGGTTTTATTTGTAGATGAGGAACACGCCAAGCTTTTGGTGAATCCAATCACCCTAGAGAAGGTAAGAATACCAGATTCGCCTCTGGCTTTAGCGAAAGACGGGAGCTGCAGCATGCATGGATTTGGTTATGATAGATCTAGCAACGATTATAAGGTTGTCACACTTTCTTATTATGATTATGGCAGACAAACTGATCCAGACCATATTGCTGATATATTTGTGGATGTGTATTCTGTTAAAAGGGGTGTTTGGGTAAGGTTGGATTGTTCTCCTTATGATCACACCATTCCTTTACTTTCTCCTGGGGCTTTTGTGAATGGGGCTATCCATTGGTTGGCTTGTACTCGAGCAGGAGCTTTTCATTCTGTGATTGCTGCTTTCAATTTGGTAGATGAGGTGTTTGATGAAATTCCTGCTCCTAGTGGTGTTGATGTCAGATTTTTTGTATTCAATCGACTTGTGGTTTCGGGGGGATTTCTCTGTATGATTGATAATCAAAACAATAACCGATCAGATATTTGGATAATGAAAGAGTATGGTGTGGGAGATTCTTGGACAAAAATAAGTATTGATGCCGAATATGATTGGGACATACATATACCTTTGTGTTTTATTGGGGATGAGGAAATTGTGTTGCTAACTGTGAAAGGTACTCTGTTTGTTTACAATTTGAAAGAGAGAACATTGAGTGAAATTCTTGTTGATGGAGTTCCAGCCATGTATATATACGGTGGTTCTTTTGTCGAGAGCCTCGTTTCTCCTGCTGAAGTAAGCATGCTACAATTGATTTAACAGGACATTGATGGATGAGTATAGGTACATCCTTTTATTCTCCTCTCGTGTCATATTTTTGTTCTCACATGTTTCCAAACTATAATGTTTCTCGAGAACTTTAAATCATATCTAAATGTCAATATGGTGATAACTCCTTAACACCTATTGGGCTATTTGTTTTATTTTGGTTAGTGAAAGTCACAAATTACTAATAAAGAATGCAATTTCTTTCCTTTGTAGCCTTGAAATAAATTTTTAAACAAATAGGTTATGCTTTCATCACACATTATGTTTAGTTTCTATTTTATTTTTTTGGTTTCTGTTTAAGTAATCATATAATATCCGATGTTAACTTATCTTGCAGATGTTGTGAGGTTATTACCCACTCGCATAATCGAACTGTTGTAACTACAATGTGCATGTCCTTATTCATGTGCATATTTTCATTTCTTGAGGTATGTAATTTCCACCCCCACCCCCCCAGCCGCCCCACTTCTGCAGTTGTGTATTTGAGATATTAGACACATAATCTGATATGAATGAATATGGATGCCTAGAATGTTATTATGTTTGATTCTGGCAATTCATTCGGATGTGACGTAAAAGGATGCATATTTGGTCTTTGGATTTGATTAGAGATGTAAGCATCTTGCCAAACTCTAGCTTGAGTTGATTGAAAAACTCTGAGTTTAAGTGCTCAATTGAAACTCAGTTAAACCTAACATTTGAGCTTGAGCTCAACTCAATTACTTATATAATAGTACAAGAGTGATTCTTCATAAGAAAAGCTTGATAAAGTTGGATTTCAATTACTTATAGTTATATGTATATGTCTATGTACACCAATGTATTAACAATTTAACACTCTAGGGTTGATAACAATCTCAAGCTTATTGATTTGCGCATTGTGAAGCCTCGAGCTCGATATTTCTCTGAGCCAATTCCAAGTAGCTCACGAGCCAGTTCACCGGACTATTTGATGTTCTTCATTGAAGCTGCTTGTCTCTAATGAGAAGAAAGGCTCCATGTGTAATTTCCCTCTACTTAGGCTTCATCTATTTATATTATGATATTCAGTACGTTCCCAACATTTTAAAGCTAGTGCCTAGTACTATGACTCTTTGGAATATGTTTTTTGTTCTCTTGAGATTTTATCATATGTTGTCCCGACAACTTGAAATTTTGTTTGGACTACTATTTATAGTTGGGTTAAATTTTTCTCATTGGAGGAGTTTGAGGCTACCATTAATAGGAATGAGCTGAAACCTCAAGATCTTGGCTGCTCCTTTTATTGCCGGGTAAATTGCACTTTTGGTCCCAAAAGAATGCGTCTATTTTAAAACGATCATTTTTCTAACACTTATAAACCTGTAGTTTTTTTCCGATACTTTTAGTGCCAAAAAATTATAGTTTTAGTTCAAAGAGAATGGGTAAATTGTAGTTTTGATCTCAATAGAATTTGATTAAGTTATAGTTTTAGTCCTGAAAATTAATAGATAAGACCAAAACTACTAAAAAAAGGACTATTTTCGTGCATAGGTACCGAAAGTGTTTTAAACTCGTTCTTCGGGGGAAAAAACATTTCAGAGCTTACATACTACTTAAACCATAGATATATGTTTGGACTTACTTTTTGGTTAAAAATATATATTTCACAACTCTGCAGTATGTATTTCAGGTATGTACATGTTTTGAAACTTTATCGTAAAATTAAAAATGATAGTCAAGTGATTTTTGTAGTAAAATTAAAAGTGAAGTGTTTTGCAATAAAATGATTTTAGAAGTGAAAATGTTTGGAAATATAAAAATCATTTAATTAATAATAATTTATAAATTTATTCATGAGCCCACTTGAATCATATCCTAGAAGGGTTTGGCTAAATACCCCTCCAATACATCCATCTTCATCCACCTACTAATTTTAATTGACATTAGTAGATACACAATCTATGCACTACTAATATTATACTTATTGCATTAATTGTTCTCTCTTCTATTTTTAGATACTTCCTATGTCCATGAGGAATTACACATTTTTCTTATTTGGACGTCACACACCAATTTGCACACTACCTAAAAAGAAAATATTACCCCTTTTCTTATTCATTTGCACATATTCAATTTGCACACGTACACACTCACAAAAATATACACATATTTATCCATATGCCACTACTTTACCCTTTTTCTTATTCCATGTGCAATTTCAAGGGTGCAAGTACCTTTTGGATGGAGGGAGTTATTTTTTTAAAACAAACCTATACACCCTCCTCCTCAATCTCCCCAAAGTTCGACTGCTACTAAATCTTCATGACTAGAAAGACGAAGCGAAGATGCTCAGAGCCTCAAACGATGATGATCGGCGGCGACATGGAGGGATAAAAACTGTTTTTTTTTTCTTTTTTCATTTTGATAGTTTGTCTTAGGGTTTTATTTGATTTGATGATAGTTTGGTCGAGGTTGGGTAGAATGTGCATAACAGAAAAAAAAAAAAAAAAAAAAAAAGTGAGTGCCAACATTGTAGAAGGTGGAAGTTTCAAACCTGTTTTTTGATATTGTACCAACATTTCGGACATTATCTTCCGAAATTTGTCCAAATTTTAGGGGAAAAAAATATTTCGGCAAATTTATTCCGAAATTTTGACATTTTATTAAAGTTACGTTCCGAAATATTGCAAAACTTTCAGCAAACCATCTCCGAAATTTTTCTGACAAAAGTTTAAAAAAACCTTGCATGAATGACAACTGTACGACTTCGAACTTCATTATATGCCCAAAATATCAATATTTCACACAAAAACTCAAAGTTATAACATTTAACATTTAAAACTAGAGTTTATATATAGAGATATGAAATAAACAACAAAGAAATACATACATATGTGTTTCGAAACCCTCTTATTTTCTCTAGATTCTCATTGGAAAACATGAACTAGTTATCATTAAATCATAACAATTAATTCTTCAAATCTTAAAATGAAGAATAAAAGCAATTTACCAAAGAATTATAAAAAAATAATAACACAATAACAAATCCAAAATAATACTTTAAATTATATTTAACAATATTCTTATATATGTATTGTATTATTATAAATTATATATTATAATATATATATACATATATATTATATTTATCAATATAGTTAAATAGGTCAACCTGTTGGGCTTAAATAACTTTTAAAAAATTCAAGTCTAACCTGTTTAAATTAATATGTTTCTTAAAGTATCCTAAGCCGGACTAGTTTAATAAACAAATCGAGCTGAATTACGCTTTAATAGGCCGAGCCGTAGATCCTTATCGGATAGTCTGACATATTCCCACCCCTATCTCTAAATAAATTCAAAATAGTAAATCTATTTACACCTAAAATAGCATCCCTGTATTCCATCTTATTGATTAGGGTATTAGCGCCTCGAGTCAAATAACCAATATTTGATGTTAAATTATGGTGTGAGAAACATTTGTTCGTCTATGTATTGAACTCATTGAATGGGGAATTTGGTATGGAAGGATCGATCCAACCCTACTATAGTCCATATACAAGTAGGGTTGGCAAAGAAATCAAATATTTTTCAACTTAATTCCAAACTCTATAAATTTCCTCAAAACCTCTCTCCAAAACCACCACCACCACTTTCATTCCCCTTCCACCTCCCTCCACCACCCCGGCCGCCGTCATGCCTCCGCCGGACTTCTTTCAATCAATCAACCTCAATCATGTGAAGTTAGTTTACCAATACTTAGTAAACAACTTCATCATCTTAGCATTAATACCCATTTTCATCTCTCTCTCCATCAAAGCCATGCACACTACCCACGAACAACTTTTCCAATTTTACAACTCAATTCTCTTCCCATCTTCACTATTCCTCATCATCTACACCTCAACTCTCTACCTCTTGTACCGACCCCGCCCTATATACCTAGTAGACTACGCGTTGTTCAAGCCTCCTTCGAGCCTTAGAGTCTCGTTGGCGAACTTCACAGAGCACGCAAACTTGATTTTACACGAACACCCGAAGAGCGCAAACTTCTGCGTCAAGATTTTACAACGATCCGGCCTCGGGGATGAAACGTGCGCCCCGCCGGCCATGCATTGCATTCCTCCAACGCCGAACATGAAGCAGGCGAAAGAAGAAGCCGAGCTCGTCATCTTCTCAGCCATGGATGCCTTGTTCCGGAAAACAGGGCTGAAGCCTCGCCATATCGATATTTTAATCCTTAATTGCAGTCTCTTTTCTCCAACACCATCATTAACTGCCATGGTGATTAACAAATATAAATTGAGAAGCAATATCAAAAGTTTTAATCTCTCGGGAATGGGATGCAGCGCTAGTTTAATATCCGTCGATCTAGCCAAAGATCTTCTCCAACAGTACCCCAACTCAAACGCCGTCGTTTTAAGCACCGAAATTCTGACAATGAACAGCTACGCGGGGAACGACCGCTCCATGCTCCTTCCTAACTCTCTCTTCAGAATGGGCGCTGCCGCCATTCTCTTGTCCAACAGGTCTGTGCCAGATTCAAAAATTCTAAAAATATACTAAAATTTTAAAATTATATAATCCTTTAAAAAAAATAAAAAAAATTTACCCAAAAAGATTTGGCAAAACAATTGGCCAAGTGCCAACGGTGTCAACCTTTTTGCCAACTGTTTTATCAATTTTCTTTGGGAAATTTTTAAAAAAGGTATGGTAAAAAACAATTGTTCCATACGTTTTTTTTTTTGACAAATATGCACTTTTCCCTAAAATAAAATATAAAGCAAGCCCTAAAAAGAATAACATAAACAATATATATATATATATATATACTATAAACCAAAAGACAAAATATAAAATAATAATTTGGCAAAAATTAGGAGGGATTATTTAATTTTGCCCAATTACAAAAATGATCTTCTCTATTGACTCATCTCCCTTTATTCACCTGTGTTTTCAACTGCATTCTAATATTTTTCTAACTATATCGGGGAGCATTTAATCAATTTAGGTGATAAAAAAAAAAAAAAAAGGACAATTTTGTATAATGGGACAAAAAAGATTTTAAGCATTTTTATACAACTTCAAATTAGGATATGAATTTATATACTCTTATTCTTACATATTTACGCCACTGCAACAGGTGGGCTGATCGCCGCCGCGCAAAGTACAATCTCATTCATATCGTAAGAACTCATACCGGAGGCGATGATAAATCATACAGATGTGTGGCGCAAGAGGAGGACTCCGAAGGCAGAGTCGGTATGAAATTGAACATCGACCTTCTGGCTATCGCCGGAAAGGCTTTGAAGTCGAATATAACGACGGTGGGCCCGCTCGTGCTCCCGGCATCAGAGCAGATCCTGTTCGCGCTCTCACTCATCGGACGAAAGATGGTCAATCCTAAATGGAAGGCGTACATTCCGGATTTCAAGCAGGCGTTCGAGCATTTCTGCATCCATGCTGGTGGGAGGGCGGTGATTGATGAGCTACAGAAGAGCCTGGATTTGAGCGATGAACAGGTAGAAGCTTCTAGAATGACGTTGCATAGGTTTGGGAACACTTCTTCGTCGTCGTTGTGGTATGAGTTGAATTATATTGAGTGTAAAGGGAGGATGAGGAAAGGGGATCGGGTGTGGCAGATTGCATTCGGGAGTGGATTTAAGTGTAATAGTGGCGTTTGGAAGTGTAATAGGATGATCGAGGAAGCGGCGAGGGGGCCGTGGGATGATTGCATTCATAAGTATCCAGTTCATATTCCGGAAGTGGTCAAGGTTTAGCGAGTAAAGCATGTTTTCATTTCTTTAACAAATATATGAATTACTAGCCTATAGATTTTATAATTTTAAGTGTACTTGAAGAATGATGGTGTATGTGCTAAATGCTAATTAGTTTGCGAGTTCAATGAAATGGAAGTGTGGAATCTTTTAGTTTATTAGTTCTCCCCTGCATTTTATGTTTCATTTCAGCATGAACAATCATGTACTCAATGAAATGTACGTTGTTTGTTGACTGAACAAGTAAGAATTGAGTTATTTGTCAATTAAGTATTTCTTTTTACGGTAAACACATCAAATTAATTCTTTATCCAAAAAAAATAAAATTACTGATCAATAGATTATGACAAAAACTTGTATGATACAAACTTCTATCACATATTCCATAAATTATATGAATCATGAACTTATAACTCTATCGGAATTATATTTTAAAACAAAGTAAAGTTTAGAACTGCGTTTCATACATGGAAATGTCTCAGACTCCCTCATGAATTACATTAGTCATGATATTTCCAGCAGTGGTGCACAAGTTCAGTTATTCTAATTGAATCCAATAATTTTTAAGTTTAGGTGAATTAAGTGTCAACTTTCACTAAATTACAGTATTGTAATAAATTTATAGGCTACAGTCACCATCCCTACCTAAAATGCAAGATGAACTATATATACTTTGTACTCAATAAACTCTCAAACTTTGACTTTTAATTTGTAAGCCACGCAATTATTGAAAATATCCCCCAATTTTCAAGACTTATTAACGAATAAATTTCACAATTTAACTTTGATCTCGTTGTACCCCTGCATTCACGTAAACAAAAACATTCAGTATGTTGACCGATGCATATCTATGCCGGAAAGCCCTTACATAACCAAGGATATTCATGCGGAGAATATGTGCCAAGGGTATAAATGGACATTATGCTTTAGATTTTCTCGCACTCGACCAAAACTCACAAAAGAAAATAAAGAATTGTCTAAAAAAGTTTTCAATAAAATAAAAATTCGTAGTGAAAATTGTCTACTTGCATACAAAATCTATTAATTATGTAGATATTTTTATTCTTCAACCTACAAAATATTTACCTACGAAATGATAATCCAAGGTAGTTAATTATCTAAAAACAATCTGTCTACAGAAATTGCTTATAAATAGAAATTTTTGCAGGTAAGTCGTAGGCAATCTACACTACAAATTTTTTTAATGACTATTAACACATAAAGAAATTAATGAGTAGTAATTCCAATTATCATTCAAACAAGGTTTTATTTTAAATTAGGAATACAAAATCATAATTGTAATTCCAAAAATATATATATATAAAAATACGAGTCCTTCAGTGAAATATGTTCACCATATAAAATTGGTATAATTACATTAGTCCAACATTACCAAAATATTAATTCAATATAATTACATTAGTCCAACATTACCAAAATATTAATTCAATTAGTATTATAAACTAATATTCCATGACATTTTCTACGTTGTTTGGCGTTTCATAAAGGGAGATTTATAAAAGAGAACAAATCCCAAAATTAGGGATGACAATGAGGCGGGCAGGGTGCGACGACCTATTGCAGGTCATGGGGCTGGGCGATCCACTCGGATCTTGTTAATTTATTTTTATAATAATAATAATAATACATAATATATTTTAAGATATTTAATATAAAACTAACATTTCAGTTGGAAAAATAATAATTAAAATGATATTATAACATATCTATGAATTTATTTTACCCTTTAATACTAGTAAGAAAAATTAATTGTAATTATATTGTATTTTATATTATATTTTATCAATATATATATATATATTGACCTAAAACATATATTTAAAGTTGAATTAATATTATTTATGTTATATATACTATTCCCTCCGTTCCAAAGTTAATTTGTAATTTATTGTTTGTCACTCTAAATTAAATTGAATTTAATTAATAAATGTGAATTAGTATGTGTATACAGAGCGAAATAGCTTGTGGGCAAGGGTGATTGAGTCGAGATGGGGGCTGGAGTGGGGCATCGGTCTAGGGACTGGTGGTTTGGAAAAGGGAAGAAAGCCTAGGGGTGGTGGGGTGAGATTTTAAAAGCAAGTGGAGTGGGGGTGGATGGGTGGTTTTTAGAGTGTTTAGAAAAGAAGATTGGAGATGGAAGGGATACTTTTCTCTGGGGAGAACCTTGGCTGGGGGGGAACCTTTGAAAATACGTTTTCCTAGTCTGTTCAACTTGAATTTAGATAAGGCTAGCAAGGTGGGGGAGTGGATGACAGGGATTTGGGTTTGAAATTGAAGGTGGCGTAGGAATCTATTGGAGATGAAAAAAGTTATATTTGACAATTTGAATACTTTGTTACTAAATTTCAAGAGGAGAAAGACAAGTGGAAGTGGAGACCAGGAAAGGAAAAATGTTACAAGACCAAGGAAGTGTACGAGGAGCTGTGGAGAAGAAAGATCGGGACGTTTGGAGAGGTGAAGAATGAGTACTTGCTGGTTTGGAATAAACTAGCAATTCCAAAAGTTTGTGTGCTTGCCTGGAGCGTCACTTGGGAGAGGTTACCTACTGTAACGAAGCTGCAAGAACACAGTATTATCCCCTCAAATATCAACTCATCTTGTGTTTTTTGTAACCTTGTGCCGGAGACCATTAGATATTTGTTGTTTGAATGTTTGTTCTCCTATGATGTGTGGATAATGAGTTCTAAGTGGTTGGGGAGAAGTGTCGTGTTCTCCTCAAATCCCTTGACGAATATCTTATATTTTAGCAGTTTTCTGAAAGGGTAGAGAGGTAAAATGTGTAACGCCCGTACCCAATATATATTAATTATATCGAATTCGAAGTGTTATTGTGATCAAAAGTCCGAACTATAAAATTTTTGAAGGAAAATAACGGGAATGAGAGATGATGAGTTTTTATACAGCGGAAGAAATGGGTAGAATAATTTTAATCAGTATCTTACACACATATATGTGTACATAAAACATAATATCAATAGTAATGTTTTATTTAAGTGGGGAACTCCGTGTCGTCTCTATTACTGTCCTTGCTCCACGAAATCATAATCTGCAAGGGGATTAGGGAAAGGGGGCGTGAGAATTGAATTCTCACATATGGGTGATTTGCAACATCATGGGATTGGTAAATCCGAAATATATTAAATTATACTCATTGATAAAGTGTTTATTTTATTTAATCAGTTGACATATAATATTTAAACGGCATTTAAACATATTTCGCATAATATAATTGAAATAGCACAAGTTGGTTCACATTAGGGCAAATCCCAAAGTCATATCACATATTATCACAAACTGACAAACCATAAACGTACAATCATTCCACTTCCAACAAAGTTACTCTTTTCAACTCCAACAAATCAACAAAGTTACTCTTTTCAACTCCAACCAAAACTTACTTCATCCAACCACACAAGCTCACATCATTCAACCTTATAACATCCCTCAAAATAAGCAAGTATCAATGGCCTTCTTCCCAGTGCGTCAAACGACAGCTGACCGGGGACCAGATCTACTTGATCAACAACCTTGATTCCGAGGGCGTCCCCGACAGCAGCCCCGGAGGTCGGATTTAAAACTCGATCCCGACTCCGTACATACTGACCTTCCACAAAACTGACTCAATAAACTTTACAAAGAATAACACTTGACTGATAACCGAACTGATTCATGCTCACGTATGGTGTTTACTCATGCAGTGGTGATCGATTCACAAAACAACAGGCTAATATATAACATATATAGTCATATCACATAATCCAAACAGTTATGTAGATAGGTGTTACATTTATGTTGGATTAGATACTTTTGATTTGATTTAGTCGAGTTCAGAAAATACCGGCACGACGTTATTAATAGCAGATCAATCAACGGATCATCACCCACCTGATTGTTTCGAGTCCCGAGAATGATGTGTAGGCAGAGGGTCGAAAACCTCGTGCGCGTTCCAACTAGTACCGAATCCTAGTAAGAAGATATTTAATTAAAAGTTGACCTTTGAAAACATTTAGGAAAACTTGAGAGTTTGTGTTACGAGAATCGAGAAAGTTGTGGTCTTATAAACTCAAAAAGGACTTGCTTAAGGGTCACACCTTATTTTGGTAAATACACCACTTCTAGAAAGATAAGTGTATTGAGGGAGTGTATTTACTAGTATACTTGTGGTATGACTATTTCGATTACTACAAAACAAACTTTTGATAAGTATACCCCTTTTTTAAGAGGAGGTGTATTAGGGGGGTGTATTTACTAAAATTAGTAGTGTAACAGGGGGAGTGTATTTACTGAAAGCAGTGGTGTAACAGGACGGTGTATTTACTGATTTCTGTGGTGTAACAGGGGGGTGTATTTACTGAATTTAAGGATGTCTTTAATAAAGGCCCTTTAAGGAAGAAAATATAAGAATTAATCTTGGAATTACTTAGAAAAATATTAATAAAATTAAAGAAAATATTTTTTTTTTCTTTCTTAAGAATTCTATTCCTCATTTTAAAAGGATTCTTTGAATATAATTAATCATACTTTATAAATAAATTTTCTTTATTAAAACTTATCAATAAACTTAGACTTTCTAAGAAGTTTATAAAAAGTACTTTTTTTTTTCTAACTTTTGTAACACTTCTAAAGTTGGTTTGTAATACTTCTTAAACAAAGGATTATATTAATTTTTCCAAGAGACTATTTTGATATTAGCTTTGGATGTTTAAAGAACTTATCTCGTGTTTCTAATTTTTCTTAAAGTCGCACAAGGGGAAGACGAGTTTCCATTTGTCTACGGATTCAAAACAAATGTGTTAACAATTGAAAATCATCATCCAACAATAATACCAACCCTTTAATTCAACGATACTAATGGACTATGCTAATATCACCGTTCAATTAAACTAAAACCCACAATTCCATAAAGAAATTCAACTAAGTCAAAAGGATACTAAACTTCCAAAACAGTAATACTTTATCATTCAACCACTAATACTAAAACACTAATCCAAAGTCCAAACTCATGGTTTGTGAAGAAAAGAAAACAGGGGAAATAATATTCAATTTCCTATTTCTAAAGAGTGATACAAAAGAGCAAAATAACAATACTAAACAAGTCAACTAATAATACTAAAATACTAGACCAAACTAACAGTAAGTTTTTCTTTTCTGATTTCTTTGCTCCAAGGTGTCGAACACAACTCGACCAAACTTCCAGAATCTACGAAAGAAGAAAAACGAAGGTAGAAACCTTACGATTCCGGTTCGAGGTGGTAAACGAGCGGCCTAACGGCGTCGTTTGGGAATTCGGAAAAACGAATCGAACAGCCTAACGGCGTCGATCGGGATTTCCAGAAATTTCGGCAGCAGCAACCAGTTTAACGGCGTCAAATAACACGAAAGAACAAATTCGTGAGTCTCATTATTTCGAAGGAATTTATTTGAAGAAACTGTAGAATTGAACGAATTGGAGAATCAAACAAAACAAACGAAGAACTCACTTAAAAAAAGAGACGAATGGCGATGCTTCGAGGCAGACGGCGGCGCTCGGTTTTGCGCCTGGAGGAGGAGGAGGCGGCGACGGTCGGGGCTTCGCGAGGAAGAAGGCGTCGCGGCTGGCTGAGGTGCGACGGCGACGGCGATCGACGGTCGTCCGGGCACGGCTGGAAAGAGGAGGCAGCGCACGGGTTGGAGCGACGGTGATGGTGGCGCTGTGGCCTGGGTACGGCGGCGCTTCGACTCCCGGTTGGAAACAGGGGAGGCGGCGTACGGCGGTGGGAGAGCGCGGCGGTGAAGGGGGCTGGAGGCGACGCTCGCGGCTTCCGGCGAGCGGCGTGAGGAGAGGAGGAGGGCGACATCGGTCGCTGCTGGGCCGTGGCTTGGCGGCGGGCAGGAGAAGGGCGGCGCGTCTGGTTCGAAGGGGCGGCTGACGGTCAACGAAAAAGAGGAGGGGGCAACGCGGCGGCCGGCGCTCGTGGTGGCGGTGCTTCGGCCGGGGACGATGGCGTTTGGGCGGCAGTTCCGCGGAGGAGGAGGAGAGAGCCGAGAGAGATGAGTGAAAATTTGGAAATTTGGAAATGAAAGAAAAACGTGACTTCGTACTGATAAGGATAGGAAGAGATATTTTAGGAAAATTAATTTCTTAATGAATTATTTTTAAAAGAAGGGAATATTATGTGGGTGAGATTTAATCCTCTAATTAAAAATTAATTCAAAAAGGAAAGTATATTATGTGGATGAACTTAATCCACTCCAATACATGATATTTTCGATCCCACTTGATACGGTTTAGGGATCGTTTGGTTCACGAGATTAACCCCAATTTGAAAATTAATACAGTTTTACGATTCGAATAATATTTTAAAGTATTTTAATTATTCTCAATAAGTTAAACGGATCGAAATCCTAATTTCAAACTTGAATATTTAATTTCTCGTAGTCCTTTATTCGCTTTGAAAGATTTAGTTCTTTCTACGAATTTAGGAATTTGTAAAGAGGGTATATATTTAAATTACACAAATAGCACTCAAAATAATAAAATAAAAAGAAACAAAGATAAGAAAAATAAAATAAGGGTTCTAGGAATATAAAAGGTATAAAACGGGACGGGGTATTACATCCTCACCCCCTTAACAGAATTTCGCCCCCGAAATTCAGCTTCTAGGTATTGCTTAGGTATTGAGGGTATTTGGTTAGGACTTCATCCTCTATTTCCCAAGTTGTTTCTTCTTTCCCGTGTCGGCTCCACTGGACTTGAACTAATGGTATCTCTTGATTCTTAATAAGTGTAACTTCCTTCCTAGGATAGTAACTGGAACTTCTTCATAAGTCATGTCACAACTTAAACTTAAATCTATACGATTAATAACAGGGTTTGGATCGCTTATGCACTTCCTGAGGGTAGATATGTGGAATACGTCATGCACTCGTGATAATTCTGGTGGTAGTGTTAAGCGATAAGCCACATCCCCGATTCTATTCAGGATGTCAAATGGCCCATTGTATCGCGACTTTAGCTCACCTCTTTTTTCAAAACGAATTTGACCTTTCATTGGTGCCACTCGGAGAAATACTTTATCGCCAATGTCGAATTGTAAATCTCTTCTCCTAGCGTCCGCATATGACTTCTGACGGTCTTGAGCCGCTTTGATTCTTCCTTTAATCTTTGCGACTATCTCAACCGATCTTTCAACTAGTTCGGGTTTGAGAATCTTTCAAATTCCGACTTCATCCCAACAAACTAGTGGTCTACACCTTTTCCCGTAACGTTCTTCGTACGGTGCCATTTGTATTATCACCTGATAACTATTGTTATATGCGAACTCTACAAATGGCAGGTGGCTCTTCCAACTTCCTGCAAGATCTAGAGCGTAGCTCTCAGCATACCTTCGAGTGTCTGGATAGTTCTTTCCGATTGTCCGTCAGTCTGCGAGTGGTATGCGGTGCTGAATTTCAATTCAGTACCCAAGGCTCATTGCAGACTTCCCCAGAACTTAGAGGTAAAACGGGATCTCTATTGGACACTATCGAGACTGGTACACCATGCAGTCTGATTATCTCGGCTATGTATAGTTGGGCGAGCTTGTCCAACGTATACGTCATTATAACAGGGATAGAGTGGGCAGTTTTCGTAAGTCTATCTACGATAACCTAAATGGCATCGTGATTCTTCACCGTTTTCGGAAATCCGGTGACAAAATCCATAGTGATGTTCTCCCATTTCCACTCTGGCATCTCCAGAGGATGTAACAATCCTGGAGGTCATTGGTGATCTGCCTTAACTCGTTGGCAGGTTAAACAACTCCTGACGAATTGAGCTATCGATCTCTTCATACCCTTCACCAAAAGTTTCCTTCCAGTCCCCGATACATCATCGTCTATCCGGGGTGAATGGTGTATGGAGTGTTATGTGCCTCTTTCAGAATTTCATTCCTCATTCCTTCATCCTTAGGCACCCAGATTTTGTTATTGAACATTAAAGCTACATCAGTATTCCATACGAACCTCTAAATGGTTCCTTCCTCAGCGTGCTTACGTATTCCTCTCAAGAATTTATCGTTCTTTTGCGCTCCTAGGATCCTTTCTCGTAAGGTCGGTTATAGGGTGAACGCGTAAACCATGGTATCTGCACAATACTGTGTGGAGAATTCTAGGTTTAGGATGAACTGGTACTATATCTTACTCCACTCAAAGTAGTTTTGTCTTACTACTTACTCTAAAACTTCTGGTTCAAAAGAGGTGGTAAACCTTAGTGGGGAGGTTTGATTTTTGAAAGCTTTCTCATTAGTTAAACCCAAAATAACTTCTCGGTTTTCTTAGTCGACTAAGTTTGTTGTCACTCTACCTGATCTAAGACTTAGAAGGTTTTCTAGTCCTCAAACATGCAAACTTTTCTTCCTACATAGTTGCAAATTTTCCTCTACTTCGAAGTCCACTATGTATTCCATAGATAAAAATCAATTGTCCTTTCTTTTTCAACTAAAGTATTCCCATAACATATAAGTGTTAATTCTTAACACGTAAGACTAAGGTCACATCTAGCTTACTCATTCCACAAAAAGGCTCTACTTAAGCTTAAAATCTTACGTTATCCCAAAAAAAGTAACTATGCCCATGTTTCATATTTCTTCTTATGCATAGAACTAGTTCGTTTTCAATAACGTCCAACTATTCAACTTAAGAACGTGCAGTTCAGTTTCTATTTGATGCTCATCCAAGTCTATCTCCAAATCAATTCACTCGGCTTAGGTTCTCATTGTATTCCTCAAAAGTTCACTTTTACTTAAGGTCTATCCTTCTACACTCTATATCCTCAAGTTTTCTTAAATTCTTATACACAAGGGAGTGAGATGCTCTAATACTAACCGATACATAAACAGCTGATCCGAAATTCACACTTGCTGAAATTGGAATAAAACTTCTCTCGTCTCATTGTCTTTAAGACTGCCTTGAGATGTTCTTCGTGTTGCTCTTTGTCTTTAGAGTACACAAGAATGTTGTCGATGAAGACGATGACGAATTAGTCCAGGTACGGGTGAAACACTCTATTCATCAGATCCATGAAAATTATCGGAGCATTTGTTACTCTGAAAGGCATCACGGTGAACTCGTAATGTCCATATCGAGTCTGGAATGCTTTCTTCGGGATATTCTCGCTCTTGACCTTTAGTCGGTGGTAACCAGACCTTAGATCGATCTTTGAGAATACGGTAGCATTCTTCAACTGGTCGAACAAGTCTTCTATCCTTGGAGAAGGATATTTGTTCTTAATGATCAGTTGCTTGAGACCTCGATAGTCTATGCACATACGGAAAGTTCCATCTTTCTTCTTTACGAACAACACGGGTGTTCCCCATGGTAATGCACTAGGCCTGATGAACTTATTTTTAAGCAAGCCTTGCAGTTGTTCCTTCAGTTCTTCTAATTCCTTTGGTGTCATTCAATAGTGTACTTTAGATACTGGTGCTGCCCCAGGTATCAAGTCGATGGAGAACTCTATCTGACAATCAGAAGGTAACCCAATTAATTCCTCGGGAAACACGTCAAGATATCCATCCACAATTGGCACCTTGATGCGCAACTTGTCGTCTTTCTCTCCTACTGAGATGTGGACGAGGTAAGCTTGGCATTTCTCCTTTCGTAATATTACTGCAGCTTGGGTTGCTGATATTACTCGGGTTTCCTTTTTGGTCCTAATTTCACGAAATGTGAAGCGTTGACCATTACGGGTTTCGAGGTCAATCTCTCGTTCTGCGCATTCTATTATCGCTTCGTCCTTTGTTAACTAGTCAAAGCCTAAGATTATACCAAAGATTTTCATCTCAAGGGTGTGAAGATCGGACTCTACTAAGTGATCGCTTAGCATTAAGGGTAAACCTCAAATTCGGTCCTTAATTTCTATAGTAGTTCCAGACATTTCTTAGCGCGGCCTGCTGAGGTGGCTTAGGTTCAGCCTGAGAAGGTGAGTTATGTCCTATAGGATTCACTGATACAGGAATGGGGTTAATGTGGGGTCGTCCACGTCTACGTTCTGGTGCAATTCTAAAGGTGGTTCTGATCGGAAAAGAATAATATTTTTACGATATCTATAGGTGCGAGAAAGTTATAAAAACATAATCGGACTAACCAAAATTAACACAAAACGTTCACTGAGAACACGTGTGGTACATAATTCACCAGCTACGCATTGGGGCCCCAATGGTACAGTGCTCACATTTGCACAGTATTCTAGGAACAACTAATGTGTCATTAAGTGATAATCAGATAAAATATGACATTTAATATATAAAGCAAGTAAAACATATTGACAAGTAGTGAGCACATAATAAGTATATATATATCTAAAAAGTTTTGGTTCTACGGAGTCAGTCCCCATACATTACGTCATAGAACACAAAAGGTTTCTAAGTACAATTCTAACGCATTTCCTTGCATCAGAACGGTCCACAGGCGACAAAAGGAGCGGGTTAGAGCTATGCTGCTACGGTCTGAGTAAAACGGTCATACGTCTGACTACTACTATATGTCAGGAAAGGGTGGCACATCTAGGGTGTATGTATTTGTGACTACATTAAAAGGATAACTTTTTAAAAGGGTTTGATCACTCTGACTGATCACTACTATCAAACGGGAATACCCATTGCCGGCTTCTTTCTAGGTATGTCTCCAAGTGAATGTGGGGCCTTTGTACTGGGTCTTCTATTCTCGTCCGTTCGAGTAGTCTTACTGCGATAGGACGGAGAACAACTCAGTAACCTTTCTGGCAAAACGAATCACGGCTGTCAGATATGTCTCGTCTGGGGATATTGGAGTGGCTCTTGCCTTTGCACGTAGTCTCGTGAACTGGGTTATAAACACACTGATAGAATTCTAAGGTTAGCTAAGTGTCTTCTAATTATCGGGATATAACTATCTTAGGTGGATTCTTATATGGAAAGGAGATTCCTAATCAAAATTTTAGTTATTCAGAAACATTATTTAAACAATTAAGGCACATAGTTCAAATAATCATATAACATCATTTATGAAGTTTATAACTTTACACAATTATATTTATTTATATCTTTTACTAATTATTTGCATTTCAATAGTAATATAAACGACATTTCGGGGTTCTTTCTACACCTCGTAGGTGTTGTTTCGAGTTCGCGATCTTTTGATTGAAGTTTTGTTATGAAAGTCAAGTTGTCGTAATATCATAAACTTTTAGGCAATAAAATAAGAACATACCTTCGAGGAGCTCCTGACGGTAATAGGAGACACATTTCCCCTCAAGTGGATTTAATTAGTGATCTATACTTATATGATAAGAAAATTTAATAAAGATAGAGAATTTTGGTTTGATGAAAACAATGATTTGGGTTTTGGTCCGAAAGTTTTGAACATAAGCTCTGATACCACCTGTAACGCCCCGTACCCAATATATATTAATTATATCGAATTCGAAGTGTTATTGTGATCAAAAGTCCGAACTATAAAATTTTTGAAGGAAAATAACGGGAATGAGAGATGATGAGTTTTTATACAGCGGAAGAAATGGGTAGAATAATTTTAATCAGTATCTTACACACATATATGTGTACATAAAACATAATATCAATAGTAATGTTTTATTTAAGTGGGGAACTCCGTGTCGTCTCTATTACTGTCCTTGCTCCACGAAATCATAATCTGCAAGGGGATTAGGGAAAGGGGGCGTGAGAATTGAATTCTCACATATGGGTGATTTGCAACATCATGGGATTGGTAAATCCGAAATATATTAAATTATACTCATTGATAAAGTGTTTATTTTATTTAATCAGTTGACATATAATATTTAAACGGCATTTAAACATATTTCGCATAATATAATTGAAATAGCACAAGTTGGTTCACATTAGGGCAAATCCCAAAGTCATATCACATATTATCACAAACTGACAAACCATAAACGTACAATCATTCCACTTCCAACAAAGTTACTCTTTTCAACTCCAACAAATCAACAAAGTTACTCTTTTCAACTCCAACCAAAACTTACTTCATCCAACCACACAAGCTCACATCATTCAACCTTATAACATCCCTCAAAATAAGCAAGTATCAATGGCCTTCTTCCCAGTGCGTCAAACGACAGCTGACCGGGGACCAGATCTACTTGATCAACAACCTTGATTCCGAGGGCGTCCCCGACAGCAGCCCCGGAGGTCGGATTTAAAACTCGATCCCGACTCCGTACATACTGACCTTCCACAAAACTGACTCAATAAACTTTACAAAGAATAACACTTGACTGATAACCGAACTGATTCATGCTCACGTATGGTGTTTACTCATGCAGTGGTGATCGATTCACAAAACAACAGGCTAATATATAACATATATAGTCATATCACATAATCCAAACAGTTATGTAGATAGGTGTTACATTTATGTTGGATTAGATACTTTTGATTTGATTTAGTCGAGTTCAGAAAATACCGGCACGATGTTATTAATAGCAGATCAATCAACGGATCATCACCCACCTGATTGTTTCGAGTCCCGAGAATGATGTGTAGGCAGAGGGTCGAAAACCTCGTGCGCGTTCCAACTAGTACCGAATCCTAGTAGGAAGATATTTAATTAAAAGTTGACCTTTGAAAACGTTTAGGAAAACTTGAGAGTTTGTGTTACGAGAATCGAGAAAGTTGTGGTCTTATAAACTCAAAAAGGACTTGCTTAAGGGTCACACCTTATTTTGGTAAATACACCACTTCTAGAAAGATAAGTGTATTGAGGGAGTGTATTTACTAGTATACTTGTGGTATGACTATTTCGATTACTACAAAACAAACTTTTGATAAGTATACCCCTTTTTTAAGAGGAGGTGTATTAGGGGGGTGTATTTACTAAAATTAGTAGTGTAACAGGGGGAGTGTATTTACTGAAAGCAGTGGTGTAACAGGACGGTGTATTTACTGATTTCTGTGGTGTAACAGGGGGGTGTATTTACTAAATTTAGGGTGTCTTTAATAAAGGCCCTTTAAGGAAGAAAATATAAGAATTAATCTTGGAATTACTTAGAAAAATATTAATAAAATTAAAGAAAAGGTTTTTTTTTTCTTTCTTAAGAATTCTATTCCTCATTTTAAAAGGATTCTTTGAATATAATTAATCATACTTTATAAATAAATTTCCTTTATTAAAACTTATCAATAAACTTAGACTTTCTAAGAAGTTTATAAAAAGTACTTTTCTTTTCTAACTTTTGTAACACTTCTAAAGTTGGTTTGTAATACTTCTTAAACAAAGGATTATATTAATTTTTCCAAGAGACTATTTTGATATTAGCTTTGGATGTTTAAAGAACTTATCTCGTGTTTCTAATTTTTCTTAAAGTCGCACAAGGGGAAGACGAGTTTCCATTTGTCTACGGATTCAAAACAAATGTGTTAACAATTGAAAATCATCATCCAACAATAATACCAACCATTTAATTCAACGATACTAATGGACTATGCTAATATCACCGTTCAATTAAACTAAAACCCACAATTCCATAAAGAAATTCAACTAAGTCAAAAGGATACTAAACTTCCAAAACAGTAATACTTTATCATTCAACCACTAATACTAAAACACTAATCCAAAGTCCAAACTCATGGTTTGTGAAGAAAAGAAAACAGGGGAAATAATATTCAATTTCCTATTTCTAAAGAGTGATACAAAAGAGCAAAATAACAATACTAAACAAGTCAACTAATAATACTAAAATACTAGACCAAACTAACAGTAAGTTTTTCTTTTCTGATTTCTTTGCTCCAAGGTGTCGAACACAACTCGACCAAACTTCCAGAATCTACGAAAGAAGAAAAACGAAGGTAGAAACCTTACGATTCCGGTTCGAGGTGGTAAACGGGCGGCCTAACGGCGTCGTTTGGGAATTCGGAAAAACGAATCGAACAGCCTAACGGCGTCGATCGGGATTTCCAGAAATTTCGGCAGCAGCAACCGGTTTAACGGCGTCAAATAACACGAAAGAACGAATTCGTGAGTCTCATTATTTCGAAGGAATTTATTTGAAGAAACTGTAGAATTGAACGAATTGGAGAATCAAACAAAACAAACGAAGAACTCACTTAAAAAAAAAAGGCGAACGGCGGTGCTTCGAGGCAGACGGCGGCGCTCGGTTTCACGCCTGGAGGAGGAGGAGCCGGCGACGGTCGGGGCTTCGCGAGGAGGAAGGCGTCGCGGCTGGCTGAGGTGCGACGGCGACGGCGATCGACGGTCGTCCGGGCACGGCTGGAAAGAGGAGGCGGCGCACGGGTTGGAGCGACGGCGATGGTGGCGCCGTGGTCTGGGTACGACGGCGCTTCGACTCCCGGTTGGAAACAGGGGAGGCGGCGTACGGCGGTGGGAGAGCGCGGCAGCGAAGGGGGCTGGAGGCGACGCTCGCGGCTTCCGGCGAGCGGCGTGAGGAGAGGAGGAGGGCGACGTCGGTCGCTGCTGGGCCGTGGCATGGCGGCGGGCAGGAGAAGGGCGGCGCGTCTGGTTCGAAGGGGCGGCTGACGGTCAACGAAAAAGAGGAGGGGGCAACGCGGCGGCCGGCGCTCGTGGTGGCGGTGCTTCGGCTGGGGACGACGGCGTTTGGGCGGCAGTTCCGCGGAGGAGGAGGAGAGAGCCGAGAGAGATGAGTGAAAATTTGGAAATTTGGAAATGAAAGAAAAGTGTGACTTCGTACTGATAAGGATAGGAAGAGATATTTTAGGAAAATTAATTTCTTAATGAATTATTTTTAAAAGAAGGGAATATTATGTGGGTGAGATTTAATTCTCTAATTAAAAATTAATTAAAAAAGGAAAGTATATTATGTGGATGAACTTAATCCACTCCAATACATGATATTTTCGATCCCACTTGATACGGTTTAGGGATCGTTTGGTTCACGAGATTAACTTCAATTTGAAAATTAATACAGTTTTACGATTCGAATAATATTTTAAAGTATTTTAATTATTCTCAATAAGTTAAACGGATCGAAATCCTAATTTCAAACTTGAATATTTAATTTCTCGTAGTCCTTTATTCGCTTTGAAAGATTTAGTTCTTTCTACGAATTTAGGAATTTGTAAAGAGGGTATATATTTAAATTACACAAATAGCACTCAAAATAATAAAATAAAAAGAAACAAAGATAAGAAAAATAAAATAAGGGTTCTAGGAATATAAAAGGTATAAAACGGGACGGGGTATTACAAAATAGTAGCAGTGTGTATTTAGGAGTGTATTATTTAGCTATTGTGGAACGCTAGAAATGCAGCTGTCTTCCGAAATAAGGTTGTTGACGATCAGATATAATCACGTAGATTGGGGGCTATTTTTATTCGTTAATCGGATCACCAAAAAATTATGTATGATTAATCACTACCGTAAATAGTGAATACAATGAATCGGGATTAAGAAAAGTTAAATATGTGTATTGATTACGTATTTGTTCGTATGTGTGTGTATTAAGGTGTATGTGTATGTATAGACAAAGTGTAGTTGTATTTATGAATATATGCCCCTTTTATTAATGGAAAATCAAGGTTTTTATACAATTCCTCCAAGTAGGAGGTGAAATGACCTTTGCTCTCACATGTGTGCATGCTTGACACATGGTGAGTTGACTATTTGACCTTATCTAAGCTAATTTCTATTCTCTAAGTTGGATTAGCTTGTATTAGTAAGTTGTTCGTCTCTTTTGGACTTGTCCTTGAGGAGTTCTTAGCTTGATCTTGTTGGTCGATTGACATTCTGTCTCGGCTCTTTAGCTAAAGTAGCTCGCTAGGGTCTTATTTGGATTCGGGTGGTCTCTTCTTTGATGTAGTTCGACTAGGTAAAGTAGCTCGCCTAGCTGGAGTAGCTCATCTGACTATTCCAGCTCGGTCTGGCCTGACTTGACTTGCTTAATCTTATTTCTAGAGTAGTTAATTAGCTTGAACCTGTTCGCCTTAGGTGAGATGTAGCTCGCCTATCAACAATTGTCCCCTAGCCTGTCTTTATGTTGTAAGGTAAAAGGTGAGCAGCTAAAGGGCAGACTATAATCTTGAGCGTCTTGGTCGGGCTGCATCACCAGGGGTGAACTGCATCATGGACGGACTGCCACTACTTGGACGGACTACATTGAATGAGAGACGGTTAGGATTCCGAGGTAGGGGTACGTCTCGAGGCGTGACGTGGGCGACATGATTGTCGTCGCCCACGCGCGCACAATCTCGAGGCGACGCGCTTCCAGGACTTCCAGAGGAGGACAACACGCGCTTGAAAATTTGCAATTGGGTCCTCGAACTTTCTTCTCCTCTCGCCTTGCACCCCATTTTTTCACACTATAAAAGGGTAAAATTATAACATTTCTTCTCTTTTTTGACACTTCAAGCGCCAAAACTTTCTTGTCTGTCACGCCCCAATTTTTATAATATTAATTTTTTTACATAAAACACATGATTAATTTACAATAAAAGGGGTGAATTAAAAATTTCAACATAGAAATTACTTTGACAACAACGGAAGACTGAAATATTTAATAACTTTTAAAAATAAATTTAAAATAAAAATTGTTACAAAATAATTATCCTAGTAGAACCTCATAAAAAGAAATCTTGATAAATAAATTAACTAATTTGCAAGATTTTTATCATTAAATAATTTAATTCAATGTCATCCTGATTAGGCGTGAAATTGTCATGATTCGTCACTTGAAATACCCTAATTTTAGCCGATTTTGTCGAGTATTTGGAGTCACTTGAGCATTATTTCTCTAAATTGATGAATTTGTCTCTTTGATGCTCGTAGGTGAATCGAGGGCGAAGAACGGAGTTTGTAGGACTTTGAATCGTCTCAAACGGATGCCCGGATGAGAAGATATCGAAGAAATACGAATGGTGTTAGTGTTGAAGAAGAAAAGTGTTATTTGGAGAAATTTTGGGGAGCATTCGAGTAAAGCACTCGAGCACTAGCACTCGAGCACGTTGCTCGAGTGCACAAAACATACAGAAGATTTCTAGCGCTCGAGCAGCTCGAGCGCCACCGCTCGAGCGTGTTGCTCGAGCGCCCCAATTTATGCAGAGAAGTTTCGCCATTCGAGCAAATCGAGCGCGAGCGCTCGAGCCCGTGTATCATTCGAGCTATACGCTCGAGCGCGACCGCTCGAGCAGGCCTGCTCGAGCGCCTTCTATTTTTGCGTTTTCAAAGGCATTTTTCGGCCCACGAGTTCACGATTCGGCCCGTGCATATATATATTCGTCTCAAGCATGTTTTTGAAGGCAACACGCAGATACCACACTTGAGGAGAGAGTTTTTAGAGTTTTAGAGTTCGTTTTGGAGAGGAAGAAGAGGAGCAAGTTTACGTTTACGGTTTTTGAGGTTTTCTTTACGAATTCGAATTACGATCTTACCTTTTAGTTCCTTTTCTTTATATTTCGTTATTGAACACGTTGAGACTTCTTTTATTGAGTTAATTTCAAGTTTATTCTTTTATTTCGGAAAACCCTAGTTTATGTTTCATCTCTTCTTCATCTTATTTATCATGTTTATGTTCGTTGCTTATTCAATTGCTGTTATTTACGTTAAACCTATGTCTAGCTAAAACCCTTGCATGCTTGGGGTAGGATGAACTCGTAGAAGTAGGTTGTGGGTACGTAATTAGGGTAACTTGTGACGTTAGGTTTTAATTCTCTTGGTTAATGAATTCTTAAAATTAATCTAGACTTTACTTTTGAATTTCGTTCGAAAGGTATTAGAGAGAGAACGACCGTATCACTCTTTAACAACGAGTAGACTTAACTAGAGGGTTTAGGAAGGGTTAATTCATCTACCAGTTTAGCGAGGGAGGACGACCGCATCACTTTAGTTAAATCAGGGCCTCATTAATTAAGCACAATCTATTAACTTGTTAGTGGATTAGTGAAGTCGAGTGTTAGGGTAAAGTATTAGGGTTTAGAATCTTGAGCTTTCACCTTGCATCCTTTTACTTAGGTTATTTCTCGTGCGTCACAGTTATTTTGATTATGTACCTTCTCCGTTAGTATACGTGGGGATTCCTATCCTAAGCATCACCATCTCTTACTTGAAAACAACCCTTAGTTAAATTGTCTTCTTTAGTATTTTAGTTTACTTAGTTTATTCTAGCTTAAAGTTAATCTTTCAAAAAAAACCCAAAAACATTACACTAATATTAGCTACGATGCGTAGATCTTCAGGGATCTGTTCGTATACACCCATCTCGTGGGTTCGATATACTTGGCCGTTATACTTACTCTTACTACAGTGAACCCGTTCGCTTGCGGGTGAGCGACTAGTAGAAGTTAGTATTATTCGCTTCAAGTCACATCCATCGCCTCTCCTCGCCACCAGCTCCACAATCCGAAAAATATTAAAATGAATAGGGTGAGCGAAACCACAACTCAGTGGGGACAAGCTTGTCAAAACTAAATATAATAAAAAAAATTAAATTAATCAATCACGTAAATATGCATTTTAATGTCATCGTCTTGTTTATAAAGGTGAGAAGACCTATCGTCACCTCGTTTATAAAGGTCAGAAGACTTATCATCACCTCGTTTATAAAGGTCAGAAGATCTATCGTCACCTCGTTTATAAAGGTCAGAAGACATATCCTCATATATATTTCACATGAACATTAATAAAATCACATATCACATTTAATAGTGATAAACTTAGAAGATAGAAATCCCCACCTGGAATTAATATCGTATATGTAGATATTGTTGGGAAAATAGGGGTGCCCGGAATCTATTTGGGATGAAATTTAAATACAATTATTACTAGCATGAATTAATCCTAATTAATTCAAATAATAATTCCAACAACAAATTTTCATCATGCATGTTGAATTAATTCACAAATAAACTATGGCGGAATAAACAAGTAAATATGTGATTAACGTACCTCTTGTAGAATTGGCCTTTGGATAAACGGGACAATCACGATCTCGCTCTATCGACCCAAAAACCTTCTCAAGTATTTCCCTTTCGCCTCACTTGATCACCGGTGGGAGATGCTTTCAAGTAATTTAATAAACTAAGGAAAAAGAAAAATATATATGCTCTTGATTTTTCCAACACATGGAATTATGTACTTGGGAATGAAATAATCACCCCCTATTTATAATAGGTAGTGGCCGAATTTTTTAAGAATATTTGGGCCTTGAGAAAATCTTTTCTTAGACTCTAAGAAATCTTGAATATATCCCATATATTCTTTTCTCCATAATAAAATATTCCACAAAAATCTCACTCACCTATTATTCTTGATATTTTCGAAAATTATAGAGGAAATCCAAAGATTTGGATCTTCTTGAATATATGAGATATTCTTGTATTTCAAAAATACATATCTTCCATAATATCTTTCCAAGAAAATCAACAAAATTTTTTCTCCCCTAAATAGGCCATATTTTCAAAAATTTCAATAAAAATCAGCATGATATTATCTTTTTATTTTAATCACCTTATCATTATTGGACTACTTAATGGGCTACTTGAGGGGCCTTTAAGGAGAATTAAGATTGGACCTCCTAATTGACTTCTGAATTTCAACATTGAGCCCCAATATAATTCAGCCCATTAATATTAATTATTACCACTAATAAATTAATATTGCACTATCTATCTTAATCCATATTACGATAATATGGGCTCCCGGTTATTATTTCCCGCGTTTAAGATTATCAAGTCCATTAATTAATCAAGCTTCTGAATAGCTCTAAATTAATTAATATATTTCACCTTGAAGTAAAGACAGCTCAACATTATTATTCGTACCGAAGAAACTGATTCTTCACTTGCAAGATTTGGTACAATAAAAATTCTGAGCCCACCAAGGGGACTAATCACACGAGCTGTACTCGCACGCGTTTCTCCGTATTAAATCTTAGCAACCGTCGTATGATTAATATTACTGCCCAAGACACAAAGTTCGAAGTCACAATGATTCTCACCCAACATGAATCAAAGCAGTAACTATTAAGCACACACAGTCCTATTTAAGTGACGGAGATTAAGAAATCAACAACCACTGAGGTCTAATTCTTCACCTTTCAGAACAGAAGAATTTATCCTCGCTGTAGGTCCTCTTCAACACATACTAAATGTGCTAGTGCAATCTCTTAGTCAAGACAGACCAATCTGAGCCTTACACATCGACCTTTCACGGCGGATTGTTCAATTCCACCTAGGTCGTGAAAATGTATGTTTAGTTACAAGTAAACTGTTAATGTTGTCTTCCGTGATCGGGTATCACCACATTAACTACAATGTAACTAGTACTATATATTGAACGGTTTGCAATAGAAATTCAACATTCAATCATATCTAAAGCAAATGTGATAAAAGAATTATTCTCATAAAACGAGTGTTTGATACACGAGTTATACAAAGTAAAAGCATACTTTCACGTATAACTCCAACAGATACAAAAGAGAAATATTTAACTCACGTCCCTTATAGTATAAGCTTGCTTAAAAAAATATTGAGGAGTATCTTGAATATGGCCTTCTTCGAAAAGAGGAAATATAACGGGTATTTGTTATAATATTTTTCTCAAATTTGAGTGAAGTATAATAAATTTATGTTGTACGCCAGTTTCAATGGAGAGAAATGAACGTGGGTGGTAATGGAAAATGAATTTCTTTCAACCATTCAAGACCTTAAATAAAATGAAATTTTTAATAGTAATTATGGGAATTAAATAAAAAAATTAATATCAATTATAAGAATATTAATAATAATTATGAGAATTAAATAAAAATTAATAACAATAATGAGAATTAAAATTAGAGCCAGTATTAAAGACACTAGGTTTTTAACATGTGTGAAATATGATAAAAAAACACAACCATGAAGAAATTGTGATAATTCTTCTAATAATTAAGAGAGATTTTTTACAACATATTAATAAAGTTATTCATAAATTCTATTAACTAGTTTTTTTAGAGAAATTAGGCTAAATAAAATATAGCTTTTAATTTATTAATTAATATTAATTAACCAAATAATAAATGCATGTGTGACCTTTAAAAAAATATATACTAATATATTTATATATACATATGCAAGGATACATATGCACAAATATACATATTTAAAACCTTTTAGTGGTGGTGGTGGTGGTGGTAGTAGTAGTAGTAGGACCTCCATTTCGGGGAAGAGGGCGAGGTACAACAGCCCGCCCCTATAGACGAACTAACCTGGGAGTTCCTCAACAGCATCAATTATCCAATGCCGAACTCGATCGAGCACCAAATCCCAGTCGCGGTAGCTCGCCAGGTTGACTGAGACTCCTACAAGAGGGAGTACTCCACTCGTTTTTTCATTCCAGCTCGCGGGAAGTGAAAACTCAAAACCAATTACTTTGCGGCAAGCTACATCATCTCGTCAATCACCGAGGACGATCTGCCAAAATTCAGAAGGGATTACAAGATCCCCTATGATATTCACCTGTACGCGCCACTAGCAGCTGATTGAGCAGATCGACCACCTCGGGGGCTCACAACGATCAACCTAACAATCCTCAAGGTCGGAGTCACTCTTCCCCTCCACCCCTTGATGGTCGTTTCTTGGAGCAGACGAATTTGGCTATTAGCCAACTAACACCAGTGGGGTGGATGAACCTGATGTCCCTCATGGTGTTGTGCGCCCTAGAAGGATACCCCAATAATCGAGGCCGGTAATACCCTGGTAGCGATCCAAAAGTTGGTCGACCAGGTGGAAGATTTAGAGAGGGATTCGTGCCAACATACAAGTACAGTTCACCGTATCTCCAAGGAGAGAGATGACGCCCGAGCTGATGCGAGCAAAATGGTGGCCAGCCTCCAGGATAAGGTGAAAGCCCACCAAGTGTCTGAGCAAATAGCTCTTGACCTTCACACGAAGGTTTCTGAAGAGAGCTTAAGGCCAAGGAAGTCGAGGTCGAACTGCTTCGAGCCCAGTTCGCTCGTGAGCAGAAGCAGAAGGAGATAACTGAAAAATGGGCCACAGAAGTTGAGACCAAAGCTGCTTGACTGGAGGAGCAGCTCGCCAATTCCATCCCGCAAGAGAATTTGGTGCCCAAGTTGGAGACGAGCTTCATTTTGGGCTTCGTAAGTGCATACTCTGAGTTCATTCGATTTGTCAATGAGTTCAATGTTCCCGACGTCTTGGCCGAGGTTGGCAAGGAGTTCACCACATTCCTACAGAATAATCCTCCCGCTCCTGGGACAACTCTCCAAATTGGCGACCTGCCCGAGTATGGGGTCAAGAATGACTTTCTTGACCCCCGTATCAAAATCACCCATCCTCCAGAGGGTGAGGATGAGCTGGAAGAGAAGGCCGAGGTCGAGGTGGGTGCCCCGATCCCAAGGATAAGACCTCTGCCGAGCAAGCTGAAGTTACAGTCGGGTTGATCGCCGAGCTGACAGTGGATGTGCCTGTTGATCCAGAGACTAGGGAAGCTCCCCTAGTTGGCCCCCGGGATGACAATCTTCCTCCCCCAGCTAGGCAAGGATCTTAGGGACCTAGGACTTGTAATTTTTCTTTTTATTTTGGATGTAGTTGTTCGCTCCTAAATGGAGTTTATTTTTGTACTTCTTGGGCGAATTGCCATTCTATCAATGCAGTTTTATCTTTTTGCTCATCTTGTCTGTATGCATTAATTGTTTTACATTTAACTTTATGCTTTACAATCTTAATACATGTATTTGGGCTTTGTTCAAAAAAAACTTTGCCTTTTAAAATTGGAATATGGGCCTTGGCCTTAGGCTATGTTTATTTAAAAATGAACAGCCTTTAATGGGCTTGATCATTAACTTGACTTGTGCCTTGAGCTTGAACTTTCTCCTTTGAACGAACAACTATTATTGAACTTGCTAAAATTTACAAGTATGGAAAACGACCTACTTTACAAAAATTTACAACCCAAGTCAAAATAGTTCGACTACTATACACTTTGTCAAACAACTTTAAACTTGTTAAAATATAAAAAAAATACACACACTAACAAGTTGCTTGCCAAAAGTATTTCGACTAGCACATCTTGTTCGGCCATTAACACTTAGTGAAAATTTCAAATAATTAGGCATGTTTTTATGCCTTACTTGCGCATACGCAGCTTTAGCTCGTTCATTTATCAAAGTAGCTCATCTTAGTGGTAATCTGTACTTATATATAGAAGAAGCATTCTATGCCTATGTGGCAATATTATTTTTCCTCTATTTCAAAATCCTTTTTTTCTCATTTAGTCAACTATCTACTTCTCATCTAAGCTGTTCATTTCATATTTTTAATCTTAACCGTTGATTTTATCCAATTTTTTCATCCCAAAAGTATTGTATGATATCACTCATCCTCCATTTTTTATGGCTCTCAAACTTCTGAAAAATCTCGGCTTAGAAATGGATGTTTCTTATTTGTATTGTTATGGTGTTTTATTTATGATTCGTGTTAATATATTTATTTTTCTTGCAGGTTTATAACAATAGATATTCTTATTTTTCTTGCAGAAGAATACAATGATTAATAGATATTCTCATTTTCTTGCATTCTTCTGAAAAGATATAATGATCGTATCAATATTGTTTATGAGAAAGATTTCATACTAATCGTGTTATTGTTTTTATGATAATATTCTTATTTTTAGGATTTTTTAAGTGCGGTCACAACATGAGAAAGGTATGTATTTCGTTCTATTATGTTATTGTCGTTTATGAACATATTCTAATTTTCAGGCATTCGTACTAATTTTTTATCGTGGTATTGATTTTTTTCTTACATTTACACTCAATTTTATTTTTGCAGGTTTAACTTAAAGATCTATTCGATAACATGTTAATATTTTTGTATATTTTCATTAGAAGTTATGTACCTTGAAGATTTCGTCATTTTTCAGACTTGAAGATCAACTCTACGATTTATTTTGATTAGGAACATGTAATATTCCATTGGATATTTGTAATCACATTCAATTTCTTAATTATTGAATAAATTAATGATCCACAATTAATTATTTCTTAAATTTAGTAATGCAATTAATTCAAATTTAATAGCAATAATGATAACAATCATAATTAAAGTGAAACCTTTTTTATTTTTAAATGGTTTCTCCTATTAAGGTTGAATATTATAATGTTTATTCTAGATAAATAAATCATAAATATATAATAGCAAAATTAATTCCTTAAATAGTTTTGGAGGGAGAGATTGTGGACCATTAGATTATTTTCTATATTAAATCTTGACCATTCAATTTATTTTGTTGATTTTATGGTATGATTGGCTATATATTTATTCTCACATTCTCACATTTGGTAAAAATTGCTGAAATTTAGGGTACGTTTCTCTTCAGCCTTCTATTTAATCATATGTCATCACCATTCACAATTCATCCCATCTTCTCTTTCAATCTTGCATTTTTCCCACAATACAACCTCAATCTCTTCATAAGACCATAAACAGTTTACACGGCCTTATCCTCATCCTCCAACAGATCATAATGATCACCCGCGTATTTTTTGTTATGTCTATGCTTCAGTGTCATTACTTCCACCGGAAAATTTTATGACACGAACATGGTGGCCTCCGTACTCATCGTGATCTTACATGAATCCATCTCCGTCTCCATCTTCACCCGTCCATCGGACTTCCTCGACCATTTGAAGTTTGAAGAATTTCAAAATTAATTAGAGATTTTCAAGAATATTTCAAGACACGAATATAAAAACTTTGAAATTTGAAGATCTTTTCATGAGCGAGTGCTATATTCTTTTATTTAACATTCTTATAATTTTCTAAGTTTAATTTAATTTAATTTTAATTATATTAATCATTGGAGCATTCATTTTCTTTACATTAATAGTTTAATCATCATATCTTATTTATCATTTTCGTCACTTTTTGCAAATTTTATGTATCATATACTAATATGATCAACCGCGCGAGTAATGCTTACCTTACATATTTAGCATGTGCAAGAATAACAAGAGATAATTTAATTATATTATCTATAAATTTTGTTTAAGCTTTGGAGCTAATTAAATGAAAAATACTAATGATCAAATTAATAAGAGAAATCTTTGTAAAGGAATGAACTATGAATTACATTTACAAATAATTCAAAAGAGATTTCTAAAAAATATTCAACAAAAATTATTTAAAATTTATATTACGAATTTGATTAAAAAAAATCTGCAATTTAGAGTTTGGCCATAAATTCTTGGCTTTGATAACTAAATTAATTAAAATATATATTCTAAAGTTTGACCATAAATTTATTAAGATTTTTTTTTATATTACTAAAGAAAAAACCAAGTTTGCACGTACATTCATCCATTTTTTTGCTCCCAAACCATACAAAGTGTCTTCTCCACATATTTTATGAATTAATATTAAATCTTCTATAAATATAACAACCAATTATATATATATATATATATATATATATATATATGTGTGTGTGTGTGTGTGTGTGGATAACAAATTAAAAATACTCAAATATTAAATATTTATGTTGTTTCAGAAATAATTAAATAGATCAAAACCAATATATAAAAGAAGAAACTAATTAAATAATCTATCATTAACATTTAAGAAATAATTTTTTTTTACATTAATTTTTAAGGAAATTAAGGTGTATTTTTTATTCGGTTGGGCACTCAATATTAATGTCATCCTTATTTATTCATTTTACAAATAATCAATAAAAATGTGTTATTGTAGTAGCAATCTAATTATTTGATTAACAATATTTATTGTTTGTTAATGTACTTAGTTTAATGAATTTGCAATTTTTTATCGACATATGCAAATCCTTTATTCATAAAAACTTTAGGCGTGATTTTCTGTAATCCAATTAATACATAAGAATACTAATTACAAATTTGTGTGTGATTTAAATCGGTGCTACATTTGTACATTTAATTACAAACTGATTTCATTTCCACATAATGTATTTGACCATAACAAAATTTGTTATCAATTTAAATCTCTCAATCTATGCTCAATTTACTTAATTTTTATTAATTATTGATTGGTTCTTAAATAGTGACATATATTCTAAAATATGTTTACTAATATGTTTAGGCTAAAATTCCATTCATAAATTAATAATAATTATATCTATTGATAATTATCAGTTATATGTGAAAGAAAATATTAAATACAAGATTAGTGAGTAAACTCTTGAATACATAATAATAATTGTCTCATTAATTTTTTATTCATTATTGTCAAACATGAACCATTTACTTTAAATGTTATAATTATATTAAGTTTTTAAATAAAATAGATTATTACAAGTCATATAAATAATAATTTTAATGAAGCAACATTAATAATAAATATTTTGAATATCTAATTTGCTAGATGTATTTTACCACCCCGAAAGGCCGAAATGTGTGCACCTCAAATGGAAAAAAGTCAAATATATCTATTAGATTAAATAAGTCTCTCAACTACTTATTTTGTACATCTAAACTCCTTTTTTTTTTTAGTTGGGGTCAAATATACCTCTCATCTTAATAAAATCAAACAACCAAACCTTTTTTTTCAAATTAAAACAAAATATAAATATTTTCAAATCAAATAAAAATTTATTTTGAAAAAATTCAAACATTTATCTCACAGGTTGATTTTAAATTTGATTTTTATAAATCAATTAGATATAATTGTATATTTAGTGCAACATTTAAATTTTTATGGAGTTTTTTATTTTATTTTTACTCAAATCTCGAAACAACGTAGCCTAAAAGAAATTATTTATTTTCACTAAAGAGTAATCCCTTCATCCCAGATCAATTTTTACACTCTCCTTTTTGTGTTGTCCCAAATTACTTTTCACATCCAAAAAAATAAAATTATTCTCACAACCTTTACCATCAAAATTCTCATTTATTTACATTTTATATCATTGCTTTTTTCTACACATTAATTAACAAGTCACAACAACAAAAATAAAGTTAATTTGACCAATGCACTTACTTTATCACTTTAATAGAGTGGTTAGAGTCTCACTACCTATGACCCAAATGTCATAAGTTTGAGTCACAATTTTATCGATAAGAAAAACATTTTTTTTTTATCGTGAGTGTGAAAAATTGATCTGAAACGTAGATAATATTAGTTATGTAGAGTGCAATTTTTTGTCAGTAAAGAGCATAAGTTGAAGGATATGAGTTGTTCATTTTTCACTAAAGGGTGTAAGTCGTTCTACTAAAAAATAGTGAAAAGTGATTTATGTATAAACAAATTTCACACTGAACATATATCTAATTAAGTGTTTAAGGTTGATTGTAATATATTTTATTTCCAACCCAAAATTAATTGGAGAATTTAACAAATATATGATTAATTGGATAGTTTTTAAATTAAAATAATGTATTATGTTGCATAGTTAAAAATTACGAAGTTGAGCTTTTTCGCTTTATTATAATGATAAAGCAAGAACAATTATAGAGCACAACTATCTATATCACTATTTTACTCGGTTCATCCACCTCTAAATTCACCACCTCATTTTATATTTTTTATTAACTACACCTACTATAAGATTTTAATTAATCTAACATAAATACTTACATTCACATCCCTAGATATACTAACCAATAACCACCAATCTTTTTTAATTTCAAAACCAGCCAAGCATACTCACTTCACCAGCTCTATTGGTAATATTGATGATTATATTGCTACTATTGTTGATTATATTTATCCCGAATTCATATTTATGAAGTTTGATCACGAATTTCTGCAGGAGTTATCCTTGTACCGACACTTGATTATGTTAGATTTACAAACGACTACGTGCTTTGGTTAAATGAAAATAAATCACTTAAATATTCTGATAGTGTTTGCAGATTTTGATTTAAATTAATTTTAAAGTTCTTGTTGTCATGCATACTCCCAAATTTTTCAACACATTAAAGTTCTCTGGTGTGCCTGACCATGTTGAAACACCGGTTATGTTGTAGAGAAATATAGATAATTTAAGAGGATTTTGTAATGGTTCCAACTTAGTTTATTATCATATATTCATTTTGAAATTTATTAATCACTAACTTTTATCTTTTTTTACAAATTAAAGTTTAATACATTATTTTTCATTTATAGTTCAATTATCATTAGGTTGAGTGACAGTGTAATTGAGGTTAAGAATCTTAATTGGTAGCAGCACTGGTGAACTAGCATTAATACCTAAATTGTCACTAACTCATAGATTTGTCATTCAAATTTACGCCTAAACAGATGCCGCTAATTTTTTCATATGATATGTCAATAAACAAAAGTTAAGGTTAATAATTTTCTCATGTTGGAGTATTTCTAAAAAAAATATTAGCCATGGTCAATTGTTGTCGCAGTCTCGAGTATTACCAGTCGAGTGGGCTTGAAGATAATGTTGTGTCATAATGATAATATTGGAGGTCATAGTTGTGGATGGCACATGCACTATTTATCTTAATTTGTGAGATAATATTTGCTTTGAACTCATACAAAAGAGTGCATACCAGTTATTGCAGAATGATTGTAGGGTATGCTTTTTATCTTAATAAATTTTGGAATGAGTCAACGTTTTTTTATTTATGTTTTGTTAGATTTTTATGGTATATATTTTTTTTCTTAATCTAATACTTTGTTGTATCTGTTTATTGTCCAGTAATGTCTATGCTTTTATTAAGTAATATTTATTTAATTATATTTTTTCTACATAAATAAATGCAGGAAGATGGTTCTTATGTTTTTGTTTAGATTTAAGATCTTATTGAGTGTACGCTGTTATTTAGAATACAAATTAAATCAGATGACATTTCACGTCAGAGTGAAATATTTAGGGAAAATTGAGTTTTTTGTCCTCTAAGTTTGGTCAACTTTGTTTTTCGTCCTCTAACTTTTGACTTTATTTTTTAGTCCGATGACTTTAAAAAAATTAACGTTTTCGTCCTAAAACATAAGTTATCGGACTAAAATGTTAATTTTAGGACTAAAAAATTATCGGTTTTAGGACGAAAATGTTAATTTTTTAAAAGTTATCGGACTAAAAAATAAAGTCAAAAGTTAGAGGACGAAAAACAAAATTGACCAAACTTAAAGGACAAAAAACCAAAATTTCCCAAATATTTAATATCGTCAAAATATATACGGATTCATATATGATCAGTTTATATTTATCTTCTAATGTTGTCTATCGGGTATTTTTGTTTTACAATTTATTATAGTTCCAATGTACTTTTGTATTATTAAATAACTATTAAATTCTTTTTTTTTTCGCAGGTGATCAACGATGTATCCGCTGATGATTCTCAAATTTCAAAGGTGAACAACATTTTAATTTTTTTTATATTAATTAACTATGTATTCTTTTTCACAATTTTATTTTTTGACTACGTTATATTATATTATATTATAAAAGGATGGTCATTCTATTGCTCCTGTCAACGGTGTACTTTTTGATGAAGATGGTGTTCATTGTTATGAAAATAAAATTGGGTTGAGAAGATCTTTTGCCAATGAGACTCTTGCTATGATTCTTTAAATAAGTTGAAGTCTGTTATTTTGAAGTTGGACAAGATTTGTTTTTCTTAGAATTATTTGAACTTTGTCTTTATATTTATAGATATATTATTTGTAATAAGGTTTGGTGGTTAATAATGATGTGAGTGATGTCTTTTTCTAAGAACGGTTGTTTGACCGTTGATGTTCTTATTGTTTTATTATTAATTTGTCTATAAATTTTGTATTCGTATTTTTTTAATGTTTCTAACTTTTAGGTAATTGTATTATTTCTGTATTACCTGCAATGTAATATTTATTTATTTGTAGTTTTTATTGGACAATTATGACTGAATAGACTTTTCTGTTGTTTACACTCTTTGATTAATTTTGACTAAACATACTAAATAGACTTTTGTGTAGTTCACAATTCGTACTTGATTTTATAATTTTTCATAAATTGACGCACCTCTTCATGTTAATAATTGGACTTTTACGTTATCGACCATGTGCATATGTTAATTAATCAGTGTGAGTAGGTTTTATAGCAATATTTTTTAACGAAAATATTTTTTGGTCCATTATTATTAGAGATTATTCAACTCATTGTTTAAGTGTATCTTTGATTCCTTCAGATTTTATTTTCTTTAAACCATGCAATTCTCACTATTGTAGGCATTATTGTTACAAATCTTTTCCCAGAATTGAGATCTACCATATTTTGGTCGGTTGTAGTACTCATTCAAGTAGTGTGGAATAAATTGCAGCAACATCTTTATATAGGTATGGACATGATAAGTTAATTTTTCAACTAAAAAATATATTCTGAAATATAGATTTATTTATTATAATATATAACAATATGTAAGGTATGTACATATGTAAGACTAAGATATAATCTATTTGATTGAAATTAAATTATTTTGTTTATCATTTATTTGATATGATATGATTTCAAAATATCCATTCATATTTGTTAATTGACTTTATATTATTTACCTTTTTTTTTTCTCGGGCAAATGTGTGAATTTTTTTTCAAAATCCAAATTATGTTTTTATATGTAGAGTTTATAGATTGTTATGTATTGTATATTGTCTTTTGTTTATGACAACTTTGTTCTTGCCATAACATTAAATTCTTTCCAGTCAACTGCCGTTTCATATAAGGATTAGTTCAAACATAGCATATCTCTACCAGGTTGCATGAGTATATTTTTTTTATATGTATTTATAGTTTTAAGTTGATGTTGGTTTTAAAAATTATTTTGATATTCATGTTGGTGATCTATTATTTTTGGAAGAAGACCATGGAGGTTCTTTTTCCTTCACAATATCAATGGTTCTGATGGATTTTTGTATGAAAAGATAGGTGAATGTCTACTAAAATTCCCGGTTATAATAATGAGTATGTATTTAAAAATAAAGTTATTATGTATGTTGTTTTATTTGTTTTTGTTAAATATTTATACAAAATTATTTTAATTTTTTTTTATTTCATAACAGGTGCTGTCAAGTTGTACAAGATTATTTCTGAATTTGTTTTTGAATGCTCTGAGCAATATGTAAGTATAATTGTTATAGTGTATTCGATGTTTTTTCTTGGTCTGAACTAATTTTTTTATTATCTTATCCCAAGAACATTTGTTCAATTATATGGAAATACACTTCCGAAGTGTTTTTTTTAGAACTACATTTGGAAACCAATATATGAGTACATACACAGTGAAGGATAATGGACTTCAGTTGAAGTAAAAAAAAAAATTGGCATGATGAATTCCATTGTTATGATAAAGTTAAATATTTCACTTTATTATATGATGGTGTTCAAACATTTTATGTCAGATTTTTTAGACAATAATTACGAGGTTACTACATGGTCTAGCTATATTAATCACGGTAATTTTACATTTTTACGTTGTCTTTGTTTGGTATACATATTTTTTAATGTTCTTTTATATTTTACATAACACAACATTGTTCTTTTTCGGTTATTTTTTCTAAAAATTATTATTCTCAAGTTTTGGTGGATTGCAATCAATCTGAGTTTATATATATTTGGTACGTATTGATTATATTTTATATCTTATTTTTTTAATAAAATTTATTTTATAGAAACTTTATTTACATATTTTTTAAAAATTGTATATATTTCTAATTTTAATATATTATTCGTTCTACTCCGAAATCTTCCAAGGAATGCAGTTAGTGGTTTTGGATCTATTAGTCTTACTATTCGATTGAAGAACGCAATCAATGGAGAATTTTAATGTTAGTTATGATCATCGTTTCATAGAATCTCATGGTGGACATTCTGTTTTTATGCATCTATGTGACAATTGGAAATGTGTGGTGTTGAATGTTTTTTTGAAAATATCTGATAAAGTTTATTTCTACAAGGAGCCCAATGAATCAAATGATTCTTCCCATATTTTTATTTTTTTATCTTTCAAGGATGATTCTATAAGGTGTTGAGTCTGGATTAATGCTTCTGGAGTGTTATGATTATTATAATTTTATTTATAGTGTCAATTATTTTTTAATAATAGTATTAATGTTTATTTCGTAGATTACCGTCTTTAATACTGGCTATTGATAATTTATCACATACAAGATATACTATAAAATTATCTTGATATTATCACTACCATCGTGATTTATCAAAATAGAATAAACAATGTAAAATTACCCGAATGTCATTATCTACTATGGAAGTTGTAGTGTTCTGTTAACAGTCCTTTTATATATGTCGACCGTTGTTTCAATGTAATATATTATTACCAAATATTCTATTTTTTCATTTAAAATTAATAATTATGTAATTACTTAATCAAATGAAAATGCAAAGAATTTTATACCTTCATAATATGTTTTAGTATTTGTTCATGTCCTAAAAGAATAGTTGTTACCATTCTGTATGAAATCTGACCTTCGTTTCAAATCCGTCAACTCTGCCACTGAGATGAATGTTTAAGGTGTTAATTAAATAAAATTGAAATCATATTAAATCAAAACTATATTTACCTTTGGAAAATTTATGTGTTACCAGTAAATTAACAACATAAGGTTTCTAAAGTGGTCAGATCACCTTATCTTCAGAGGCGGAGGGACGTGAGGGCAGCATTGGGCTCATTAAGTGCAAACCTAGAACCACCCCTTGTACATATATGTTCATTAAGTTAATTATTAAGATAAGCCCAGCCTATGAAAAATTGCAAAGCTTAATGGCTCACTGAAAATAAAAATCACTCTAGGAATCAAATATGTTGTCAGTAGTAGGTTTCCACTCCTCTCTTCAAGTGATGCAGCTGTTGTGCCTTGTCCCCCGCATTCAGGTAATATTTATGTTTATTATTTTACTTTTTGCTTTCTTTTGTTAATAATTTAATTAGTATTTAGTAATTCAATTGAATTTAAGGTTGTATGTAATTCAAGTCGATTGGAGTATTAATTTAGCAATTCAATTCAATTCAAATAATTTGAGGTTAGTAATTTAATTAATATATTCCTATCGAATAAATAATTTAATTAGTATATCATCATTTTGGTCACACGAAATTTAGGTTGAGGACGAGTTCGTAACAAGATTGGAGATTGTCTGATGTCTTATATTGAGAGAGATATTGTTATATAGAAGTAGACCAATAATGAAAAAAAATTCAAAGTAGTCCTGTAACTTATGTCTAGTCCTAAATTAGTCTTGCAATTCTTTACTTTATCAATTTTAATCTTCTTCCTATTAATTTTAGTCATTTTCTGTCGAAAAGTGCATGTGAATCGGGAGGTTTTTTTTTATTTTCGGCCAACTAAATGATGTGGAATGCCACATGCCAAAAAATAAATCCACCTTACTTAAATAAGAAAAATCTCAATCCACATGCACTTTCCAGCGAAAAAAGACTAAAATTAATAGCAAAAAACTAAATTGATAAAGTAAAGAGTTACATTACTAATTTGGACTAGCCTAATTTACATAACTACTTTTGATATTTTCCCACAAATAATTGATCCATCTTATGTTTGGAAGTCTCGTAGAGTGAAATTTAAGTGAACGTCAAAATAATTTGTTATGTATAAATTTTTATGTGGTTTTTTCCAAAAAATATTTTTTTAATATAGTGAAGCGTATACTTTTTAGCCCACCCCACTACTAAATCCTGAATCCGCCCCTGCTTATCTTCGACATGCAGCAAAAGTACACCAAAGTATTAAACAGTCTAATGTGTGAAACTTTATACTTCAGTGAGTTTCTTCGAATCCTGGTCGATTTCATTATTTATCCAATTGATCTATTATGCAAATGGGAAGAATTGTTAAAGTTTTTAAAGAATTATAATATAATTAGGATTAAAATAAAATTTATATTTTGTAGATCAAATAATAACCGATTAAATCACCTGGAATCCAACATGCAACCGAAATTTTGGATGAAATTAGACCAATGCCTTTGTAATCCTTTCATAATCCATTGAGCTTTCACCAGTTAAAAGATGATCATCTTTTTGGGTCTAACCTAAAAATAATGAGGATTTGAAAAAAATTTGAAGCACAAAAATATAAATCAATTTAAATGTCTGAAAAGTACCTTAAATTTCGTAAAGAAATTTGCTCTGCATGTAATTCTGATTTCAACTGCTTTCGAAATCTAATGAAGTTTTTTTATATGGGGGAATTCCAGGTGGTGACTTTTGGCTTTGGTTGTCAATGGCTTTGTTAATTTCTTTATTGGTTTAGGTCGGTGATGAGATGCAAAGTGATGGTGGAACAAGGAGTATGATGTTCTTCCACTTACAGTTTAGAGGAGTAAATAATTGATCTACCTTAAATAATTTGGTCTAACGTTGAACTTTGAATGTGGGAGACAAATATATATTGTAATTCATTTTGTGTTTACTTTTTGTAAAACTTTATATGGGATCGTCTTATAGCATGAGACAATACAAATTAACATCCATCCATAGCAAATTGTTAATGTATCAACAATCAAGTTATACTCCATCCCATTGTCTCATGGGATGAGACAGTCTCATACAAGACTTACTTTTACTTTTTATTATAAGAAAATAGTTACTCCTATCATCCTTTATAATCTGTCCCATTTCATCCATTTAGACAAACTAATTTTTTTTAATTAGGACATCATAAGACACTTACATATCTATTTAAAACTCTTATTTATTACAAAATGATGGTCATCTTCATGATATATTAGAGGTATTGTTGAAAAAAGTAGGTAAAAAATGGATTTATATTAATGAATTGTCAATTAGAAAAGGACATTGTTTTGGATAAAAATGATGGTTCAAAAGGGACGGAGAGAGTATTTTTTAAAAAAATATATTAAATTGTGGCTTAATGTTTAAAGTAATTTTAATTATATGCTGAATTTATGTATAATTGTCTCACTATATTGGACAATGCATACTAACAACCGTATCTATTAAAATGTTAATTTGTTATGTTCTATATCAGTTATGGTTTATAAAAGAAAATACATCATCTTAAGTTAATCAAGAAATTATTTTAAATTATTGAATATTTAATCGGTAACATAACAAATTTCATTAGAAGTATATTTGATATTGGATAAAAAAAAGTTTATGTTAAATTTTTTCATTAAAAAAAGTTACTTTCAAGTTTTATAACTAAAAATAAGGTATTATTATGGCTAAAAAATTGTAACAAATTCCGCCCGTGCGAAGCACGGGTAGGACGATCACTAGTTATTATTGAATATCAATTGACTAAATATTATTATTGTTGAACATTCCAATTATCATTCCAATTGATTTATTATTCTAGATAAATAAATTGTTGTTGAACAGTATTATTATTCTACATAAGTAAATTACTATTCTAACGGTTTATGTTGAATCAAATAACTATGCCTTCTTCTAATGGGGGTTTGTTTAACAAAAAAATTATAGATTGCTTCTGTATTTAAAAATATTATATGATGATGTAAAATGACAATAAATGTTTCTAATTATTTTTTTCAATGATTTCATAAAAAAATATCAATATCCTAGAACCCACACCAAGAATTTATTTCAACCAGGAAAATAAATCGGACTTGCTGGCAGGCTATTTAGATTTATTAAGATTTGATAATAATATTGAATAACATGTACATTAAAATGTATTTTTATTGCAACGATTACTTAATTAAATTAGTGCATTCCTTCTCTTTTGTATTTTCGGAGATGAAGTTAGTGATACATCAATTTTGTACACAATCCAAAGCGTGTTAATTTCTTATAAAAATAGTATTTTATATATGAGTGACATATGTGAACATGGAGAATAGTCATTTGCCAACTTACGGAAAAATAGGCACAGATGTGGATGGAAAATCGAATTACATCCACGAAATATGGAATGGAGGTGATTTGCTCCAATTACGTCCAGTTTTTAGTGGATATAACAGTCCATCTATGTTTTTATATTTTTTGGAATATGTTTTTGTGAATGTTCGGAATTATGGTATAGGAGTCCATATAGGTCCATATAGGAGTCCATCTGAATGTTCGGAATTATGGTATGTGATTTTGTATAATTTACTACTATTAGTTGTGATTTTTTTGGTAAGTTGAATAGCATGGAAAATGCATCGTCTGCTATGCCTGCTATGCCGTCGTATGCTGTATTCGATCCTTTAAAATTGAACTTTAAAAAATTGCATTTGTATTATATGCATGTCTACATTCATATTTGTGTATATAAATTTAATTTTGTGTTTTTAAATTTTCTTTTATTAAATTGTAAATTTTGGAATTATATTTTGATTTTTGGTAAGTGCTTTTTTCTTTCATTACAGTAATGTTTCATTCAATTTAATTTGACATTCTAAAATTGCATTTGTATTACATGCATGTGCATGTTTACATGCATATCTGTATATATAAAGTATGGATGGTTAATGAAACTTTTTATATAGACTATTATTTTTATTAATAAGTGTAGTGTTTATACATTTTATTTTTTAGTTATGACTCATTTGTTACTTCTTACTCTATGCGACATTTGTACACTTATTGTTCATGTTAGAGTTTTCCAAATATGGGTTAATGAAGGGAGGGGTAGCATGGTTGTTTTAATGATGGATGATCAGGTTTAATTATTTATCCATGTTTTTAAATCAATTTATTTGTTTGTTAATTATTTTAGATTTTTTTTTCTTCTAATCTGTTGTTTTTATAACCTTTTTGCAGGGAACTAAGATCCATGCATTTGTTCCCTGGTATTTGGTGTCAAAATTTGAGACTTTCTTTGTGGAGTCAGCGGAATATTTTGTTACGAATTTCGCGGTTGTTAGTAATATTGGACAAATTAATTTCACCAAGCATGTTTATAACTTGGAATTCCTTGAGTCAACATCCATTGATAAGTGTTTTGAGTTAAAATTGTTCGTTCTTCGCTGGATTTTGTTACTTTCAGGCATATTTTGGATCAGTTTGTTACTAATGATGTAATATTGCGTGGTGTGTTTTGCATTTCAATTATTAATACTATTTTCGTTTTCTTTATTATTATCGTGAAACTTTTAATGACATTTTTATTTATTGATTTTGTGGTCAGATGTCAGTGCACACATGCTTCATATAGGTTATGTTCGATCTATTAATGTAACCCGTACTGGTGTCTACAAATTCATTTAGTTGCAACTTCAGGATGTTACGTAATATTCTTTGTTTTGTTACTTTTTATTTGTCCTCTCTGTAATCTTCTATTAACATCCTTTAATAATAAATTTTTTTCAGTGGGCATGTAATGTCGTGTGTTTTGACTAACGAGCGTTGTGATCAATTGACTGATGCCATTGTTGATGATGTACTTCAAAGGCCAAATGCATACGGTCAAAGTTTACAGCGTGGATGGAGCGCAACAGGGTAGATCCTGATGCAAAGACTCTAACTTACATGGAGTTCCCTTCTAAGTATGTCTGGGATAATAAAAAATACACACGGGAGAGAAGATGCAATACTAGGTTTGCTTTGGGAAGATTATATAATGTTCTTTCATGTGCTGGCGAATTTTTTTACCTCAGAATGCTACTTCCGCATAGTCCGGATTCTGAGTCTTACGAAGAAATACTAACAATTGATAGTGTTGTACATAACACTTTTAAGGATGCTTGCTATTCCCTAGGGTTATTAGATGACGATATAGAATACATTGATGGAATAATATAGTCAAGCTTTTGGGCATCAGCACATTATATCAAAAATCTCTTTTCAATTCTATTGTTGTCGTCATCTATGAGTTGCCCTGAAAATGTTTTTGATAGAAGATTTGATTGTTTGTCGGACGATATACAAACACAACAGCGAAGAATGTTGAATTTACATGTTACAATTACTTATCACTTTTACTTTAATTTTTATGTAATTTAAAAAATTCTAAATTTTTTTAATTGACAGATTTAACACTGACAAGGGAAGAGTTGAAGAATTATGCTTTACTTGAAATTGAGAAATTACTGGAATTAAATGGCAGTACTTTGTCTAGATATCATACGATGCCTCTGCCAAATCAGGATATATTATCAACCTCTAGTAATAAGTTGATACGTGAAGAGATGAATTATGATCGAGAGTTGTTGAAAGATGAATATGAAAGGTTAGGTACAATGCTTACAAGAGAGCCAAATATTATGTTTAGAGAAATACTTGATGCTGTTTTGAACAACATTGGTGGTATTTATTTTTTGTATGGGTATGGCGGTAATGGAAAAACATTTATTTGAAAAACCCTATCTGCAGCTATAAGATCAGAGGGACATATTGTTTTGAATATCGCGTCCAGTGGCATTGCACCACTCCTTCTCCCAGGTGGTCGTACAACTCATTCCAGGTTTGCTATTCCAATAAATATTGATGAGTCATCTACCTGTAATATAATTCTTGTTAGCTGAACTGTTGATTAAAACAAAATTAATTATATGGAATGAAGCACCTATGATTAATAGATTTTATTTTGAGGCATTAGATCGTACTTTACGCGATATTGTAAGAAATCCATATGGTTCAGAAAATGATTCTCCTTTTGGTGGGAAAACTGTTGTTTTTGGTGGGGACTTCAGACAAATACTTCCAGTTATACCGAAAGGAAGTAGAGAAATGTCATTCATTCAACAATTAATTCATCATTTTTATGGGAGCATTGCAAGGTAATTATCTATTATATTTGTTAATTACAATTTATAATTTAATTGATATTAATTTCTAACTTCTTTTTATTATTCTTTTAAACAAGGTACTCACTCTTACTCGGAATATGCGCTTGAATGGTGGAAATAATAATACAGATACAGATAGCCATATTGCTTAATTCTCTGATTGGATTCTAAAAATTGGTGATGGAAAGGTTGGTGATAGCAATGATGGATTTACTGAAATTGAAATTACAATGGAAAATTTAATTTATGATGAACCTCATCCTTTAATAGCACTGATCAAAAGTATCTATCCATCTGTTGAGCATAATTTGCAAACACATAGATACTTTGAAGAGCGAGCGATACTTGAACCCACCCATAGAGATGTTGATTGCATCAATGAATTTTTTTATCTATGATTCCAGGAGATACTAGAGTGTATATGAGTTATGATAGTGTTTTCAAGTCAGAGTTACGCTCCGGTGGGGATGGAAAACTTATTTCGGTAGAATTTCTAAACACTTTGAGGTGTTCTGGAATGTCATCTCTCGATTGATACTTAAAGAAGGTCTTAGTTCTTCCCAGAAATATTGATCAGAAGTCAGGTTTGTGTAATGGCACTAGGTTGGTTGTGGCGAGGCTTGGTAATCACATAATTGAGGCTTGGAAAGAAGGTTTTGATTCCGAGGATGACATTGAGTAATTCAGATGTAACTATGCTTGTTAATTTTACGAGGCGACAGTTTCCAGTATCATTGTGTTTTGCAATGACCATAAACAAAAGTCAAGGGCAGTCTCTTTCAAGTGTAGGACTCTATCTTCCTAAACCAGTTTTCACACACGGGCAATTGTACGTGGCATTATCTCGGGCTAAGAGAAGGGATGAATTGAAGATATTAGCTATTGATTCTGAAAAAAAACCATCCAAGTATACAACAAACGTGGTTTATAGAGAGGTTTTTAGAAACTTGCGATAAATTTTACAAATAAATAAATTTTACATAATAAAAGAATAATACAACTTGTATTCTAGCTTACATTTATTTAACTTTCCTTTCTGTTTTGATTACGAAATTATATATTACTAAACTAATAGTTATACATAAAAAAAATCTACTTTATTTTTAGTTACAATAATTTTGGTCATAAATTAATAACATCAATTAAAAAATACATTAAAAACTAATAATATAACTTAACAAATGAAGTATATCAGTGAAAATTGGTGATTTTATATGTTTTACCCATAATAGAAAATACTTTACAATTGCTTTATCACAGTCACCTACACACTTTGCCATGTAATTTGGTTGTAAACCATATATGTTGTTTTTAGAATAATAATATAAAATTATCTTTATTACTAAATCATAATATTATTAAATAAATGTCCATTGATTAATGTAATATTTATGTTTACTATTATGTAATAAAATATGTTCATAACAAATTATACAACCAATTTAAAGAAAAAATATATATTTAAAGAAATAGTATTTAAGCCCGCGAAACGTCGCGGGTCTATAACTAGTACTTCTTTAAATGGACTGCATTCCAGGAGTTGATGGTCCCGTTTTCGAAGGGCAAAATGGGAATTCAGGAGCACAATTTTTTTTTTAAAAAACCTTTTTCCTCAGGGAGTTCAGCAATAGTGAGAAATACTCAAGTCACTGCTCTGCTCAGAGGCTGAGTTACCAAGTCAGAGAGAAAGCTTGGAGACTCATGCTCTGAGCAAGGACAGTGGCTTGAGATGCTGAACTCTCGAGTGCGTTATCAAATCACAGCTTGCACCCTGACCGAGTTCAGTGACGGAATACTCAAGTCACTGCGTTGCTGAGAGTCAGAGCTATCAAGTCAGAGATGAGACTTGAAAGCTCAGGCTCTCAACAAGGCAGTGACTCGAGAGACTGAACTCTCGAGTGCCTTGCCTGATTTAGTCAGTGAGATGGAATCTCCCTGACCTGAAATGCTTAACTAAAGTTCCTTTTAAGCAATGCTCTCAGTGAGCAGATTTTCGCAATACTTTAGAAGAAAAGACATTCCAAATAATAACACTTGGTTTAACGTGGTTCAGAGACACAAGCTCTTACATCTACGGCCTGATTTAACAGGAAATCCACTATCTCAGGATTCTTGTTTTTAACGTGCCAATGTGCACTTACAACTGGACTCACGCCACTCCCTGGGCTGCCCTTCTCATTCTAACAACTTACTCCCAACAAGCCTATCTTAGGGTTTTGGTTTCGGTTAGGGTTTTCTCCAACTAGGTGAGGTTTTCCCTTTACAATGTGTTAGCCAATAGCTAAGATAGGGAAAACCTCTCTAAGCCTAGAGTTACAAGCTGAGCACTCTTATGTATATATTTGTGAACTCTCAGTGTATAGAAATGAGTAGAATCTCCTTATATCTCCCATGTACGTATGCTACTACTCACACTCTCAGCTCGTAGGTGTTTGTTTTTCTTACAAGATACAACAATACAACTCTTAAACAAAATAACACACACTCTATCAACAAGCCATGAGCTTGTATTTATAATGGGGATTCAAATGTATCCGTTGGAGAGGAAATACATTTGAATCCAGTATTAAATGGTTTCAACCACTTTTCTTGGAATTCGGCCTTTGTCAGTGTCAGAGTTACTGCCTCGTGCTGATTGGTCCACGTGGCCTGGATTCACGGATCTTTGACTCAGTGGGTTTGACTAAGACCCACTGACTTAAGGTAGTTTTCTCCTTCACTGACAAGATGATCTTCAGTTGGACTGACTCGTCCTCAGTGTAGTTGTCCTTCAAGGACTGTGAAGATCACTCCAAGAAGTTTGTCATAAGGCTGGATGACAAACTTCCCTGACCACAGTAGCCTGACTCCTTTGGGCCTACTTGGTGCAGCACTGATCCTCCTGATCAGGCTCTTCACTGAGTGGTCCACCAGACTTGGCTTAGATCAGCCTGACTTGCACTCAGTGGGACATCCTTCAGGCTTCTCTTCAGGTTCAGGTCTTCCTTCAATGGCTTCAGTCAGTTCTCTTGAGATGTCATCTTGACTTCCTCAGGCTTTATCAATGAGTTCCCCCTCACTGAGTTCCCCCTCAGTTGAGTTCCCCCTCAACTGAGTGCTTCCTCAGCTAAGTTCTTCTCACATTACAACCTGTCTAATTGAATACACAAACTATCCTGACATGAATCTAAAGATACTATCCTGACTGCTTTCAAACCTATTACATGTTGTTTTGGAAAATCATCAAAACTAAAACATATCCCAACAGGAGTATTGGGCCAAGTTGTCTTCCATATCTTCGATATCATACACACCATTGGGTAACTTATCTGTTACCCTGTATGGGCCCTCCCAAGTCGGTCCAAATACACCTGGAGGTGGGACGAGCTTCTTTCTTAAAACGAGGTCGCCAACTTTGAATTCCTTTAGCTTAACATGGGAATTATAATAACGCTCTACCTACTTTTTGTACGTTGCATTATTTAGCTCGGCCGATATCTTTTTTTCCTCGAGCAAATCCAGTTCTATTAATAAGGCAGAGTTGTTCGCCCCATCATCAAAGTTGGTTGTTCTAACTATCTTGGTCTTTAGCTCAATTGGGATAACGGCTTCAGTTCTGAATGCTAATGCGAATTGTGTTTCTTCGTAGATTTGGGAGAAACTCTGTATGCCCATAAGACTTCGGGAGCTCTAAAGACCAATTTCCTTTACCTTCTGTCAATCGTATCTTCATAACGTGCTTAATTATTTTATTGATAGGTTTAACTTGACAATTTGATTGTGGATGATAGGGGGTCGAGAAGTGTTTTTTGATCCCCCACTTAGTGCAGAAGTTTCTTAGTTCCTTCCCATCAAACTGAGGATCATTATCTATAACAATTGTTTGGGAAACTCCAAATCGACAGATACTGTTCTTCCATATGAAGCTGATCATTTTTTCTTATGTAACTTTGACTAAGACCTCTACTTCAGCCCATTTAGTATAGTAATCAACTACCATAACAGTGAACCGTACATTACCCTTTCCAGGTGGGAAGGGTCCAATGATGTTTATTCCCTATCTTGTAAATGGCCAAGGACTGAAAACGGAAACGAGCTCTTATGCTGGTGTGTGGATGCTTGGGGCAAAGATTTGACATCGATAACAGGCTTTTGCCATTTGAATAGCATTTTGACGTAGAGTTGGCCAGTAATAGCCTTGTCTTATTGTTCTTTAGGCTAGAGCTTGCCCCCCAGCATGGTTTCCGCAAACGCCTGAATGTATTTCTTCCAAAGTAGCTCGTCCCTGCCCCCTAGACTAACACTTGAGAACTGGGATTGAAAAGCCTCTTTTGTAAAGTTGTTCGCCCACCAGGGTATACCTGGTTGCTCGCTTTATTATTTTGGCAGCTTCAAAAGGGTTGTTTGGCAATTCACCATCTTTCAAGTATTTGGCTAAAGGAGTTCGCCAATCTTCATCCTCAAATAGTTCGCCAATCATCATCCTCAAATAGTTCGCCCACTTGATTGACTTAATAATCTGAAGTTGATGGATTGACCCTTCTGGTGATAGTAATGTATGTTAACTCAGCTGGACCTTCACTGGGGGCAAGTCAAGCTAGAGCATCAGCGTGGGTGTTGCTCGCTCATGGTACTTGTTCAATCTATACTTGATCTAGCATTGATACCAGGTGAGCAACTATTATTTGATATTCAATCATGTGTTCATCTTTAGTCTCGTATTCACCTCGGACTTAATTTACGATGAGCTGCGAATCTCCAAAGACGTGGAGTCGTCTGACTCCAACAACAAGTGATAAGTGGAGACATGCAATGAGGGCTTCATACTCAGCTTCATTGTTTGTGGTCATGAATTCAAATCTGACTACTGAGATGAATACTTGTCTGTCGGGGTTGATGAGAACTACTCCTTCCCCCGAGGCCATGTTCGTAGATGAACCGTCTACATAAATATATCATGTGTGATCTAGCCCTCTCATCGGATCTTGGGGAAAGGTTAGTTTGATTATGAAGTCGATTAATGCCTGGCCCTAGATCGATGTTCAAGGAGCGTAAGTCACTCCGAATTATCTAATCTCTATGGACCATTTCATTAGGCGGCCAGCTGTGTCTGGTCGATGTAAGATTTATCTGAGTGGGAAAGTTGTTAGAACTTCGACTTGATGATCGAAGAAGTACAGTCTTAACTTTCTAACACTCATGACAAGTGTGTATGTCAGCTTCTCAGTTGGTGAATATTTCACTTCGGCTTCATGTAGAGCTTGGCTAACATAATTGATTGGCTGAAGAAACTTTCCATCTGCCCGCACTAGAACAGAGTTGATGGCCGCTTCCGATGCTGCCAGATATAGGTATAACTTTTCTCCTGGGACGGTTTTTTATAAGATCTTCACATCTCTCATGTAGTCTTTCAACTTTTCAAAAGCACTCTGGCAGCTGCTCGTCTATGAGAACATGTCTTTCTTGATGAATTCAAAAAATGGACGGCACTTGTCTCCCGATCGGGATATCAACCTGTTTAAGGCAGCTAGGCATCCGGTTAGCCTTTGTACTTCCTTAACCGAATGAGGAGGTTGCATATCCACGATGGCTTTAACTTTCACGGGGTTAGCTTCGATTCCCCGTTTACTGACCAGATGGCCCAGAAACTTCCCTGAATAAACTCTGAAGCTGCTTTTCTTCGGGTTTAGTTTCATGTTGTACCTTCAGAGTATGTCAAACACCTGGGAGAAAAGGTGGATGTGATCTTCTTTCTTTGGACTTTTTACAACTATGTCATCAATATACACCTCCACCGTCTTCCCGATGTGTTTGTCAAACATCCTGTTTACGAGTCTTTGGTAAGTTGCCCCTACATTGATCAATCCGAAAGGTATCCTCTTCCAACAGAGTAAATTTTTATTTGTATAGAATGTCGTGTCTTTTTTATCATCGGGTGCATTGGAATTAGGTGGTAGCCGGCAAAGGCATCCATGAATGTGAACATTTTGTGTCCGGATGTGCTGTCCACCAGTTGATCAATGTGCGGAAGGGGAAAATTATCCTTCGGGCAGGCTGCATTCAGATCAGTAAAGTCTGTTGGTCCCAAAAAGGTTATCCAGCGGAAAGCGTTTTTAAGTTTATTTTTAATGAAAACCCAATTTATAAATTAAGTACTAAAATTAAATTGCAGAAATCTAAATTGCAGAAAAGTAAATAACACCAGAATTTATAGTGGTTCGGATATAACGATCCTACGTCCACTCTCCCTTTCTCCAAAGGGGACTTTCTCTTTCTCCAACCAACTAACTCACGAACCACTGGAATTGCGAAGTACCAGCTCCTTCGTACAACAACTTACAACAACCTTTCAAGATGAACAGGTTAATTATAAGTTCCAACTGAAACTCCTAAAGAGTGTATAAACGTTAATGAACAAGGTGAGTGTTTGGAAGAGTTCGTGTGTTCTTGTTGTGTGCTCTCGCGCGACTCTTGTCTAATGAACTCAACCAAAACACTCCTATTTATAGTTGTAGGAATTAACTAGCCGTTGGAGAGCTAGCAATTCAAACAACCATAATTGGAGGGATATAATCAATCAAAGATTGATTATATGATTGATTAGTTGACTTTCAATCAAGCAATCAATCAAATCCTCCATCAGTTGACTCTCTAGATTGCTTTCTTCTCCATCATGATCTCCAAAATCTCCTTGTCTCCAGATTACACGCAGCCTCTAGGTGGGTGAACTAATCTGTCTCCCTCATCTGGTCAGGTCTCATCTGGTCAGGTCTGGTCTCATCTGGTCAGGTAACACTTCTGCTCTGAACCTCATCTGGGAGAGGTCTTCTGGTCAGGCTCCTCTGGCAGACTCCTCTGGTCAGACTCCTCTGGTCAGACTCCTCTGGCAGACTCCTCTGGTCAGACTCCTCTGGCAGACTCCTCTGGTCAGACTCCTCTGGTCAGACTCCTCTGGTCACCTCCTCTGGTCACCTCCTCTGGTCACCTCCTCTGGTCACCTCATCTGGTCACCTCCTCTGGTCACCTCCTCTGGTCTGCACAGATTTCTTCCCCCTTAACCAAAGACCTATTCTAGACCAAGACTAATCTGTAGCTGACTAACAGGTTCAGCTAGTCCTATTACAAGTTCTAGTTTTAACATCTTCAAAACATCTAATCTATATCCTAACAATTTCCCCCTTTTTGATGATGTTAAAACTGGAAGAACTTTAAATAAAACAAGACAAGAAAATATGAAATAACAAATAGAGATTCTAGCAGGCTGAGTCAACTGATCTTCCCCCTCAAAGTATGCTCAGCTGATATTGGGGCAAAACATCAGCTGGTCTCCTTGTGTATCTGCAGGCAATCAACTTTTTGGTACCCTACTGGGTCCAGGGGGGTTAGCACAATATTTAGGAAGCCACAAGAATAGATCATCCCTTTTTGAATCAGGTGATCTTATCTTTCTTCCATACATATCCACAAAAACACACTGAACATAAGAAGCTTCAACATGGTTATTTCTTCTAGAGGATCTTCTTCTCTTATGAGCTTGTCCAGTAGAAGAAGTAACTTGTCTTAATGCAACAGACTTGAAATTCTTTTGATAAGGATAAGTTTTACTAGAACCATCAAAGGTTCCAGCTGGTCTGGCAGATGACTTGAAAGTCCTCTGCAGGTGAGTAGGAGTCATCTGGTTCTGCTTCTTTTGAGAAGATCCAGACTGTCTTCTACTCTGCTGGCCTGGCTGAGGTATTTTATTCTGGGTATAACCCTTCTTAAATTTCCTCCTCTGCCTTTTGGGTTTTTGAGTTTCAGTACTCATCTGCCCATTAGGCTGAGTTGCCTGGTCAGCTGGCCTCTTGCCCTTATCAATAAAATTTCTAGGCTGTTCTTCTTTCTGAACATGTGAGGATTCAGGTTTGGAATAACCAAGGCCTGTCTTATCATGCTCTCTTTGAGATGAGGCAGCTATGTGTGACACAGCATTGTTTGCTGTAGTCAGCTGCTCCAGTCTCAGCTTGAGCTTGTCCTCACTATCTTTTACAATTTTTTTTTATGGAAGAGTTCATCGAACTTAGCTTTCAGCAGAGTATATTCATTATCTTTCTCAATGTTTTCAACAAGCAACTTTTCTATCAGCTTAGTTTGTTCATCACATCTAGTTTTCAAGTCAGTGGACTCTTCTACCAGTGTTTGAACCTGTTCAGCTGGTAGATCAGTTGGGTTGCCTAAATATTGTGAAAGCTTCTGGTTTTCTGCTTTCAACTTTGTGTTCTCATCTTCCAACTTTTGACAAAGTTGTACAGATTTTTGGAGATCTAATAGCAAATTTTGCGTATAAGACTCCTCTGATTGTTCAGAAAAAGAAGAATAAGAAGAAGAAGAGGGAGTTCGATTACATACCTCATCTGTCATAAGACATATCTCTTCGTCTGGTCCATAATTGGATGATGAACCAGAAGTGGATACCTCTTCTTCCTCATCTGCTAAGCTTCTTTTGGAGTACCTACTGGTGTCTCTTCTACTGCATCTCTTTGAGCCCATTTCTGCAAAATTTGTTAGCACAACAAATATTTGGGTTTTCAAAAAAATGGATCTGCCCTGGTGACCACCAAAATAATTTCAAAATAGTGGTCTGTAGGACACACTGCTCTGATACCACTTGTTGGTCCCAAAAAGGTTATCCAGCGGAAAGCGTTTTTAAGTTTATTTTTAATGAAAACCCAATTTATAAATTAAGTACTAAAATTAAATTGCAGAAATCTAAATTGCAGAAAAGTAAATAACACCAGAATTTATAGTGGTTCGGATATAACGATCCTACGTCCACTCTCCCTTTCTCCAAAGGGGACTTTCTCTTTCTCCAACCAACTAACTCACGAACCACTGGAATTGCGAAGTACCAGCTCCTTCGTACAACAACTTACAACAACCTTTCAAGATGAACAGGTTAATTATAAGTTCCAACTGAAACTCCTAAAGAGTGTATAAACGTTAATGAACAGGGTGATTGTTTGGAAGAGTTCGTGTGTTCTTGTTGTGTGCTCTCGCGCGACTCTTGTCTAATGAACTCAACCAAAACACTCCTATTTATAGTTGTAGGAATTAACTAGCCGTTGGAGAGCTAGCAATTCAAACAACCATAATTGGAGGGATATAATCAATCAAAGATTGATTATATGATTGATTAGTTGACTTTCAATCAAGCAATCAATCAAATCCTCCATCAGTTGACTCTCTAGATTGCTTTCTTCTCCATCATGATCTCCAAAATCTCCTTGTCTCCAGATTACACGCAGCCTCTAGGTGGGTGAACTAATCTGTCTCCCTCATCTGGTCAGGTCTCATCTGGTCAGGTCTGGTCTCATCTGGTCAGGTAACACTTCTGCTCTGAACCTCATCTGGGAGAGGTCTTCTGGTCAGGCTCCTCTGGCAGACTCCTCTGGTCAGACTCCTCTGGTCAGACTCATCTGGCAGACTCCTCTGGTCAGACTCCTCTGGCAGACTCCTCTGGTCAGACTCCTCTGGTCAGACTCCTCTGGTCACCTCCTCTGGTCACCTCCTCTGGTCACCTCATCTGGTCACCTCCTCTGGTCACCTCCTCTGGTCTGCACAGATTTCTTCCCCCTTAACCAAAGACCTATTCTAGACCAAGACTAATCTGTAGCTGACTAACAGGTTCAGCTAGTCCTATTACAAGTTCTTGTTTTAACATCTTCAAAACATCTAATCTATATCCTAACAAAGTCTATGCAGAGCCTCCAGGTTCCATTTGGCTTCCGCACCAGAATTAGGTTTGCCACCCATTGAGGACACAACGCCTGCCGGATCAGGTCATTATCGAGCAATTTTTTCACTTCCTCATTGAGTGCTTGGTATTTATCCTGCCCGTACTTTCTCCTTTTCTGGTGGACTGGTTTTCGGGCCGGATTATGTTCAATCTGTGTCAAGCATCCTTTGGGTCGATCCCTACCATGTCTGCATGCGACCATGCGAAAACATCAAGGTTTGTCTTGAGGAACTCACTCATTCGGATCATGTACGGCTTAGGGAGCTTGGACCCAATATAGAGTTCAAGATCATCATAATTGGGATTAACTTTGTTGGTCCCAAAAAGGTTATCCAACGGAAAGCATTTTGAAATATTTTTATTGAAAAACCAAATTATAAAGTAAGTGCTAGAATTGAAATACAGAAATCTAAAGTGCAGAAAATAAATAACACCGGATATATAGTGGTTCAGACCAATTTGTCCTACGTCCACTCTCTCTTTCTCCAATGGGACTCTCTCTCCAACCAACTTACGAACTTCTGGAATTGGAAGTACTAGATCTTTCGTACAACTGCTTACAACAACCTTCCTATGTGATGAATAGGTTGAGTAAAGCTCCAACTAAAAAGCTCCTAAAGAGTGTATATACGTGAATAAACAAGGTGAGTGAGTGGAAGAGTTCGTGTGTCTTTCTTGTGCACTTGCCCGACTCTTGTGTAGAACTCATCCAAAGCACTCCTATTTATAGTTGTGAGAATTAAGTAGTTGTTGGAATGCTAGCAATTCAAACATCCATAATTGGAGGAATATAATCAATCAAAGATTGATTATATGATTGATTAGTTGACTTCAATCAAGCAATCAATCATATCCTCCATCAGTTGACTTCCAGATTGCCTTATTCTCCATCATTGAACTCCAAGATTTCCTCGTCTCTAAATTACTACGAAACCTCTAAGTGGATGAACTAATCCATCATACTCGTCTGGTTAGGACTTGTCTGGTCTGGGTTCGTCTCGCCAGATCTGGACTGGGGTCATCTGGTCAGGTGACACTTCTGCTCTGGTCTGGACTCATCTGGTAGAGGTCTTCTGGTTGACTCCTCTAGTCTGACTCCTCTGATCAGACTCCTCTGGTCGACTCCTCTAGTCAGACTCCACTGGTCAGAGCTTATACGGTCATGGCTCATCTGGTCAGAGCTCATCTGGTCTGGTGACTCGTCTGCTCTGGTCTGGACACCTCATTTGGTCACATCTGGTCTGGTCACCTTAGATTTCTTCCCCCTTAACCAAAGACCTATTCTAGACCTAGACTAATCTGTAGCTGACTAACAGGTTCAGCTAGTCCTATTACAAGTTCTTTGTTTTAACATCTTCAAAACATCTAACCTATATCCCAACAATTTCCCCCTTTTTGACGATGTTAAAACTAAAAGACTGAAATAAAATAAGACAAGAAAACTTGAAATAACAAGATAAAGAGTCTAGCAGGCTGGGTCAACTGATCTTCCCTCTCAAAATATGCTCAGCTGATATTTGGGGCATAATATCAGCTGGTCTTCTTGTGTATCTGCAGGCAATCAAGTTTTCGGTACCCTTCTGGGTCCAGGGGGTTAGCACAATATTTAGGAAGCCACAAGGATAGATCATCCCTTTTTGAATCAGGTGATCTTATCTTTCTTCCATACATATCCACAAAAACACTGAACATAAGAAGCTTCGACATGGTTATTTCTTCTACAGACTCTTCTTCTCTTATGAGCTTGTCCAGAAGAAGAAGTAATTTGCCTTAAAGCAACAGTCTTGAAATTATTTTGATAAGGATAAGTCTTACTAGAACCATCAAAGGTTCCAGCTGGTCTGGCAGATGACTTGAAAGTCTTCTGCAGCTGAGTAGGAGTCAACTGGTTCTGCCTCTTTTGAGAAGATCCAGATTGTCTTCTACTCTGCTGGCCTGACTGAGGTCTTTTATTCTGGGTATAAACATTCTTAAAATTCCTCTTCTGTCTTTTGGGTTTTTGAGTTTCAGTACTCATCTGCCCATTAGGCTGAGTTGCCTGGTCAGCTGACCTCTTACCCTTATCAATAGAATTACTAGGTTGTTCTTCTTTCTGAACATGTGAGGATTCAGGTTTGGTATAACCAATGCCTGTCTTATCATGCTCTTTTTTAGATGAGGCAGTTATGTGTGACACAACATTGTTTGCTATAGTCAGCTGCTCCAGTCTCAGCTTGAGCTTGTCCTCGCTTTCTTTTACAATTTTGTTTTGATGGAAGAGTTCATCAAACTTAGCTTTAAGCAGGTTATATTCATTATATTTCCCAACATTTTTCAACAACCATCTTTTATATCAGCTTAATTTGTTCAGTACACCTGGTTTTCAAGTCACTAGACTCTTCAACCAGTGTATAATCTTTGTCAGCTGGTAGATCAGTTGGGTTGCCTAGACATTGTGAAAGCTTCTGATTTTCTGCTTTCAGCTTTGTGTTCTCATCTTCCAACTTTTGACAAAGTTGTACAGAAGATTGGAGATCTAATAGCATTTCCTACATATAAGACTCCTCTGATTGTCCAGAAAATAAAGAAGACGAAAAAGAAGAGGAAGTTCAATTACATACCTCATTTGTCACTAGACATATCTCTTCGTCTGGCCCAAAGTTAGATGATGAACCAAAAGTGGATACCTCATCTTCCTCGTCTATGAAGTTTCTTTTGGAGTAACTCCTAGTATTTCTTTTGCTACTTTTCTTCGGACCCATTTCTGCAAAAAATTATTAGCACAATAAATATTTGGGTTTTCAAAAAATGGATCTGCCCTGGTGACCACCAAAAGCTTTTCAAAGCAGTGGTCTAGGACACACTGCTCTGATACCACTTGTTGGTCCCAAAAAGGTTATCCAGCGGAAAGCGTTTTGAAATACTTTTAATGAAAAACCAAATTATAAAGTAAGTGCTAGAATTGAAATGCAAAAATCTAAAGTGCAGAAAATAAATAACACCGGATATATAGTGGTTCGGACCAACATGTCCTACGTCCACTTTCTCTTTCTCCAAGGGGACTCTCTCTCCAACCAACTTACGAACTTCTGGAATTGGGAAGTACCAGATCCTTCGTACAACTGTTTACAACAACCTTTCTATGTGATGAATAGGTTGAGTAAAGCTCCAACTAAAAAGCTCCTAAAGAGTGTATATACGTGAATAAACAAGGTGAGTGAGTGGAAGAGTTCGTGTGTCTTTCTTATGCACTTGCTCGACTCTTGTGTAGAACTCATCCAAAGCACTCCTATTTATAGTTGTGAGAGTTAACTAGCCGTTGGAATGCTAGCAATTCAAACAACCATAATTAGAAGAATATAATCAATCAAAGATTGATTAGTTGACTTCAATCAAGCAATCAATCATATCCTCCATCAGTTGACTTCCAGATTGCCTTTTCTCCATCATTGAACTCCAAGATTTCCTCGTCTCCAGATTACTACGAAACCTCTAAGTGGGTGAACTAATCCGTAACACTCGTCTGGTTAGGACTTGTCTGGTCTGGGGTCGTCTGGTCTGGACTGGGGTCATCTAGTCAGGTGACACTTCTGCTCTGGTCTGGACTCATCTGGTAGAGGTCTTCTAGTCAACTCCTCTGATCAGACTCCTCTGGTCTGAATCCTCTGATCAGACTCCTTTGGTCGACTCCTCTGGTCATAGCTCATACGGTCATAGCTCATCTGGTCAGAGTTCATCCGGTCAGAGCTCATCTGGTCTAGTGAATCGTCTGCTCTGGTGACTCATCTGCTCTGGTGATTCATCTGCTCTGGTGACTCGTCTGCTCTGGTCTGGACACCTCATCTGGTCACTTCTGGTCTTGTCACCTCATATTTCTTCCCCCTTAACCAAAGACCTATTCTAGACCTAGACTAATTTGTAGCTGACTAACAGGTTCAGCTAGTCCTATTACAAGTTCTTTGTTTTAACATCTTCAAAACATCTAACCTATATCCCAATAAACTTTGAGGGCTTCCAGCTCTTCGACTGGAGTTGCTCGCCATTTTTATCCTTTCCATCGTGGATCAATTATTGGTCCGTCAAGGTTTAGCTCATCCTCGATGTCCATCGGGTCGACTCCTAGACGGTGTTTGAAATCTTCAGCTGGCCTTGGGTCTAGGTTGTTTGCCGGGATAGGGCTCTTCAAGCCATCATTCAAAGGTAGCTCATCCACACTCATCGATTGTTCCCCCAATGGTAAAATTTGTTCGCCCGCTGACAAGAGTAGTTCGCCTGAGTGTAGGAGTTGTTCGTCCACCTCCATTTGGTTATTCTGGGATTCTAGGATGTCATCTAGGATGAAGGGTTCATTTGCAGGGTAATTAGTGGATGCTTCCATCATCGAAACCCTTTTTCGCTTGATTGAAGCTGAATGAGTCATTCTTGTGCTTTTTTCTGGCCTTCCTTCAGCGAACTAACTCCTTTAGAAGTGGGGAACTTTACACAGTAATAGTAGGTTGGAACTGCAGCTTTGAATTCATTTAGAAAGGGTCGGTCGAGGAACCCGTTATAGGTAGATTGTCGATCTACAATCAGAAACTCTACCATTCTAGTTATTCTTCTATTGGGCTCCTCGGTCGATACAAGCTCTACAGACAACGTAATAATCCCAAGTGGGATAGTTACATCATCACCGAAGCCTAGAATTTGATGATTTGAGTCTTCAATGTAGCTTGTATAATCTCTCAATTTATCGAGCGTGCTCTTGAAAATGATGTTGGTATAGGCTCTGGTATCAATCAGCAGGCGGTGCACTTTGGTCCTCATTATGTTGGCCCATATAACGAGGGAATCATTATGGGGTGTCAAGATTCTGTCTAGGTCCCTTTTGGTGAAGGTCAACTTCGGTGTGTATTTAATTGATGGGTTGTGTTGATGACCTTTTCTAATCTATGATGATTAGTGGCTGTTTTTACTACATAAGATCATCAAACAAATACTAAGATCATGATATATAATGCAAGAAAATGAATTGGCAAGAGTTGGGCAACTTTTTATTATGGGAAAAAATCCTCCTCCTTCATGCAAATGAAGGGGTATTTATAGACATATAAAGAGGCTAGGTGTCACCATCTTGATGGCTTAGCCATTGGGATTTTGCCAAGTGTTATGACTTTTGTACAACAACTAATCTATTGCCCAATGAATGGGTGCCAAGTGTAAAGACACATTGACTATTTTTAAAGTTAGTGACTCTTGACATTCCCAATGTTGTACTTGGTCTTTGAAACCACTCAGCTACTCTCCTTGGTACCCAGCTACTCGTCTGTACGTCTTCGTTGGGTGTTGGAAACCCTTATAATCCCAGTTGCTCGCCTGCTCGCCTCTTGTTGAGACTTTGGGTCTTCTTGTTCTTGTTGTTTGCTACCTCGCAATGGCCTTTATGACCGGTTGCTCGCCACCTTCAGATGGGTACTTGTCCCCGTTGCTCGTCCTCTTCCAATTGGTCTACAGCCCCTGCTGCTCGCCTCTTAGGGCGTATAGTCCCTGTTGCTCGTCTTCATCTATTTGGTCAGCAGTCCCTGCTGCTCGCCTCTTAGGGCATATAATCCCTGTTGCTCGCCCTCTTTCATATTATTAATTCTGATGATCTCTTAATCTTATTAGAATAGTATCTTTATGTTAATCTCGTTGCCCGGCTGTTCGCCTATCAACAATGCCCCCTAGTTTGGCATAAAAGGATATATATTCTTTTTGTCAAACTATAGGATAGGCTGTTATTAAATAGGAAGCGAGCAACAGGGAAAGTGGGTTTGATTTTTGTAGGGAGCGAGCAATAGGTTTTCAAATCTCTTTTAGGCGGGAACTTTTGGGGAGCGACCAGCGGGGAACTCCAGGAGGCGAGCAGCGTGGAACGTTCTCTTGACTTGCGTCGTTTCGCTTCCCGAGGCATGGAATACGAAGCGACGCAGTCTGCCAAAGCGTGCGCCCCTATATTTGCAACTAGGGGCCTCAATTTTTTACTTTCCTTACTTCTGCCCCCGAATCCATATCTATAAATAGCTCTCCCCTTCCATTTTCTTTCTTTTTCGTTCTTCCATAAGCAAACTGCCATTGAAGAGTTTTCGAGCTTTTCTTTTCGTTGTTTTCTTCGATTCTACAGCCGATTTTGTCTAAATCAAAGGTAAATCCTTTGATTTTTCTTGTTTGTTCTTGTTATTGCTTGCATTTCACTTTCCAATTTCGCTATTTTCGTTCTTCATTTTCCTTATCCGTCATCGCCGCCGCCGTATCACCGCCGCGTCGCCGTCGTATCGCCGCCGTGTTGCCGTCGTATTTGTTTCCTCCTTCGCTTGATTTCATCATTTGATTCGTACAAGGAATTTTCAAAAAATTTCAAAAATTTTCGAAGATGACGTCACCTTCCTCAAGTCATACGCCATCTGTTGAGATTGTTGGGCGAGATCTGGGAAAAAGGCCCATGGAAGATGAACCGTCAGCCCCTGTTCCTCGCCGTTCGCTCCGGCGAGCAGCTGGGCAAAACCCCAGGACCCTGCTCGTTGATGAAGAGACGGGCTCTGAGGCGAGCTCCGTTGCTCGCTCCATTGATTCATTCTATGCTGTGGAAAGCTCGGGCGAGCAGGACGTCCAAGGCCCTGTTGCTCGCTCCTCGGCTCGAGAGGGGACTAACTCGGACTTGGGTGAAGATTCTTCCGAGGTCGCTGCTGAAATAGATGGGATGAGTCTTCCAGAAGAGAGGGGAGCGAGCAGCGAGCACCAGGTAAGGAGCGAGCAGCGAGCAACTGGACCAGGGGGCGAGCAAGAGGGAGTCACATGGGAATTTCTCCGAGAGATAAACTTTCCCGTTTCAAGGTCAATGCCCGAATCTCTTATTCCTAAAGCCGTAGTTCGAAGACAAGATTGGATCGACTATGCGAATAAGTACCACAAGGCTTTCCCTACTCCCGCTCGACCTATTATGGAGACCCGTTCATCGCCATACACAGCTGGTAGGGTATCCAGCGAGATTATAGAGGAGGATTTAGTTCGGATACGATCTCGCTATCGTATTCCGTACGACATCCATTTGTATGCCCCCCAACCAGGAGAGAGAGCTGACGACCCACCTCCAGGTTGCACTGCCATCAACCTCGACATACTTAAATTGGGGTTCCCTCTTCCTCTACATCCTGTAATCGGGCAATTCCTGAAGGATATAAACCTGGCAATCACTCAGATTACTCCTAACGGTTGGAGTACTCTATTGTCTTTTATTACCCTTTTCGGGTTGGAGGGGTACCGGAATAAGATCAGCACGACGGAGATACACTACGCACTGACTATCTCTTCGGCTGCTCATGAAGAAGGGCTTGGTTGGTATTACATCAAAGCCCGTAGTGGCGTTAAGCTAATTGAAGGAGTGCCCAACAAGGTCAAGGGTTGGCACAGGCAGTTCTTTTATATTGGCGGCGATTGGCGGGCGTCCTCCGATTTTTCGGGAGGACCGGGGCGTATAGACTCTCCTACGCATTTCGGCGAAATTCGGCGTAGGTTTTAAATCTCAGTTCATCGAACTTTTAGGTGAACTAATTTTAATCTTTTTCTTTGTTTTTGCAGGTCCGCGTATCCTGAGGTGGGGGCATCCGGATTTGAGTGAAGAGTTTCTATACGTCCTTGCGTTGATTTCTCTTCGGGACGTTAAAGATCGGAGTGTTGAACATCTCTCGCAAGCGCACCTTCGCAAGCACGCTCAGTTTATCACTAGTGCTCACCATTTGGAAGCACAAGCAGAGGTTCCTGAGGGTAAGCATTACTTGTCATTTTTCCCGTATTTTCTATTATCTGTCCTTGTTGGTCGCCTTGGCCTTGCTGGTCGCTTAGACCCTGCTGGTCGCCTAGGCCCTGCTGGTCGACTAGACCCTGTTGGTCGCCTAGGCCTTGTTGGTCGACTAGACCCTGCTGGTCGCCTAGGCCTTGTTGGTCGTTTTAGGATAAGTTTTACTTGTCAATTTTACTGATAATTTTTATATTGTTTTCAGCTCGAAGGGTAACGGTCGATGTTCCTCCCATTCCCGAAAGTTATCATTTACTCGCACGTCGGGTTAAACAGATGGCAGCTAATCATCCTTCAAAGAAGAAAAAGTTTGATCCTTGCACTTCCTTGATCAGGCTTAGAGCTGAAGCAGATGAGGATGAAGAAGAAGCTCCCCAGGACCCTCTCCCTGTTCCTCAGGCTCCTGTTCCTGCTCCCCGCCCTCCTGCTCGCTCTTCGCCGCCTCCCCAAGACACGAGGGGCAAGAAACGACTTGCCAAGGAAACTGCTCCTCGTAGGGGAGATGACCGTGCTAAACGGGCAAAAGGGCAAGGCTCTTCCCAAGTGGGTAAATCTACTGCTCGCTCCTCGCCGGTGGAGGAGGTGACCGAGCAGCAAGTTGTGGGCGCTATGATCGCCGGTCAAGGAAGAAGCACATCTCCTGACAACTCATACTTGGGCTACGACCCCATGAAAATGAGGGAGTGAGTATCTTCCTATTCAGTTTGATCGTTTACTCCTTTGACTTTGTTTTCTGATGACTTTTTCTTTTGAACAGGTACCGGAAAAACGACTATCCCGGTCGTTCAAAGGTGCTTCACCAGTTTAGTTGTGTGAAGTCTCCTCCCGCACCCCAAGAGATTAAGGACTCCCACGTCCGCAGAGCCATGGAATACGTCCCCCGCTCGTGGACCAAGACCGGCGAAGAAATTATTCAGAGCCAAAGTCTTAGTGATAATGCTCGTCTGTTGAGCTACAACTCGAGCCATCAATCAATTACAGCCCAACGAGTCTTGGATCAAGCCGTCGAGTTAGAGCGAACAAATTGCGGTCTGGGGCGACGGCTCGAACAAGTTGAAGCAGATCGTGATGCTCAACTTGTTCAGTTGAAGAAGAGGGACGAGGAGCTGAAGAAGAAAGATGAAGAGTTGGCTAAGATGAAGGCTGACTTCGAGCGAGCCAAGCTCACATGGACGCGGGAGGTAAAGGCCGCTGAGGACCGGGAGATGATAGCGTCTAACGCTTCAGAGAAGCTTAGGTTGGATTTAGGCGTCGCCACGGATCGTTTGCAAGTCTTGGAGACCGAGCGGGTGGGTCTGGTGGAAAGGGTGGAGTCGTTGAAGGTCCACGTCGACCAATTGGAGAAGAAGAACAAGCGTGCCATTTCTTACACCACTTATGTGCAGGATGTAACCGACAATACCAATCTTGGTTACATCTGTGCGTATGCTGATAGTGTAAGAAACGTGAAGTATGCCTTGGATAATGGTTTGGACGTGATGACCTCGACTATCAAGGACTTCACGGATTATGTCACAGAAAACCCTCCAGCACCCGGCTTTGAGATCCCGGTAGCCGACCTAGGAGAGATGGGGGTTAACTTAGACATCTTCAAAGACGATGTTCGTGTTGTTGCCCCCAGGGAGAGAGTGGAGGCGGACAGGGACATGAATATCTTTGAAGCTTTGGGTCCCCTTCTCCCTAATCCTCTTGGTGAAACAAGCTCTTCTGCAGCAGTAGGTGAACAGCAGGTCCCCGGGGTCACTGTGCAAGATGTTCCACCTCCTCCTTCTTCCCAAGATCCTTTGGTGCCACCTGCTCCGCCAGCTCCCGAGACTTAGGCTTAGTTTCTTTTTTTTTTTCTTTTTTTTTTTTTTTTTTTTTTTAGCTGATGTGGTAGGATGATGGTTGTATGTTCATCTCTTGTAACTTTTGGTGCTAATGAATGAGAGTTGCACTTTTATTTTATTGTTCGCCTCTTATTTGCCCTTTAATTATTTTTTGCTTAAGTATTTCTTTCTTATGTTGAAAGTAAAATACTTTTCCTTGCAAATTTATGCATGTTCATGTATGGGTTTATTTTGTTCTTTAAGAACTTAACCCTTTATCATGCTTCTTTCTATGCCTTGTTACTCGCCACTTGCCGTATTTGTACTTAAGTGCATTCAACTTCGGGACGAGCAATTATGCGTTGGCATGTGCCCTGTTGCTCGCCTCTACCATATTTGTGCTTTATGCACTTAGTATTTTTGGCGAGCAACTTTCTTGTGGGGGGGCGATCAGGTGGGCCTTTTGGTCTCATGGACCCTGCTGCTCGCCTCCACTGTACTTGTGCTTTTATGCATATAGTATCTTCGGCGAGTAGCTTTTCTGTTTGGCGAACAGTTGGGTTTTAACACCTTTTGCTTTCTTATGTACATAATTCATTGAACCATCATTCATCTACTTACAAATTTTGCCCAAAAAAGTGAAATTTTCATCGATTTTACACCTTACAAAAATATAAACGACACGATAGCCTATAAAAAACTTTACATTGGTTTTCTAATTATTGGTAATATTTCTTCAACAAAGCCGCGTTCCAGGTGTATTGGGCCGAGTTGCCTTCCATGTCTTCGAGATCATATGTGCCGTTGTGCCACTTTTGAGTTATCTTGAATGGGCCCTCCCAAGTCGGTCCAAATACGCCTGGAGGTGTTGCTAGGATTTTTCGGAGCACCAGATCCCCGACTTCAAATTCCCTGACTTTTACTTGTGAGTTGTAGTACCTTGCAATCCTTCTTTTGTATATCTCGTTTTTTATTTCTGCTGAGATTCTTTTTTCGTCGATCAAATCCATCTCTGCAGCTAGTGCCTTGTTGTTTTCCTGTTCATTGAACTCGGCTATCCTCTCAGTCGGTATTTTGAGCTCTATAGGTATGACTGCTTCTGTACCGAACGCCATAGCAAACGGTGTTTCTCCAGTGCTTGTTCTTTGTGATACCCTATATGCCCAAAGTACCTCGGGCAGTTCTTCCGACCACTTGCCTTTCTTATCTACCAGACGGATTTTGAGGATATGCTTGATTATCTTGTTAACTGCTTCGACTTGGCCATTAGACTGAGGATGATATGGTGTTGAAAAATGCTTCTTGATACCCCACTTTTTGCAGAAATCTCTTATCTTCTTCCCTTCGAATTGCTTTCCATTGTCTGTCACTATTGCTTGTGGAACTCCGAACCGGCACACTATACTTTTCCAGATAAAGCTGATCATTTTCTCTTGTGTTATCGTTACCAGTGCTTCAGCTTCGGCCCATTTCGTGTAATAGTCCACGGCTACCACTGCAAATCTGACATTCCCTTTTCCCGTTGGGAAAGGTCCTATGATGTCTATTCCCCACTTTGCGAACGGCCATGGACTATTTACCGAAATTAGCTCCGTTGGTGGCTTATGGATATTGGGAGCAAACAGCTGGCACCTGTGACATGTTTTTGCAATTCTGATTGCGTCTTGTAATAGAGTTGGCTAGTAGTAACCTTGCCTTACTGTTTTGTATGCCAGTGCCCGCCCCCCTGCGTGATTTCCGCATACTCCTTCGTGTATTTCTTTCAGAACTTCCTGACCTTGCCCCCTTGCTAGGCATTTTAGTAGGGGTAGTGAAAATCCTCTCTTGTAAAGTTGGTTATCCATGATTGTGAACCTTGCTGCTCGCTTGGCTACCTTTGTTGCTTCTTGGGGATCTTCAGGCACTGTGTTATCTTTGAGGTATCTATATATCGGTGTTCTCCAGTCATCCTCTGTCAGTTCTTCTTCGATCTGATTGATCTTGTAGTCACTGGTGGATGGGTTGGAGATTCTTGTGATGATGACCTCTGAAAGTTTTGCGGGTCCTGTACTAGTAGCCAAGCGGGCAAGTGCATCTGCTTGTGCATTATTGTCCCTTGGCACTTGCTCGATGTAAATTTGCTCGAAAAGCGAAGCCAAGTGAGCAACGATCTTTTGGTATAAGGCCATGTTTTCATCCTTGGCTTCGTATTCCCCACGGACTTGATTGACTATCAGCTGGGAATCTCCATAAATTTGAATTCTTCGAACCCCCACAGCCAGAGCTAGTCGTAACCCGGCTATCAACGCTTCGTACTCAGCCTCGTTGTTTGTTGCCATGAACTCAAACCTTACGGCTGATGTGAATACTTGTTCGTCTGGACTGATTAACACTATTCCTGCTCCTGCTGCTGTGTTATTTGATGATCCGTCTACATACATGTGCCATGGATGATTATGACCTCTCGTCGGATCTGAAGGGAATGTTAATTCGACAATAAAGTCGGCTAACGCTTGTCCCTTGATCGCTGTTCGAGGTGCATAAGTTATTCCAAATTGGCTTACTTCGAGCGACCACTTGAGGAGGCGACCAGCTGTGTCAGGCCTTTGTAAGATTTGCCTTAATGGAAAAGTTGTTAAGACCTCCACCTGATGATCGAAGAAGTACGGCCTTAGCTTTCTCACACTCATCACCAGTGCGTAGGCTAACTTTTCCATGGGCGAATACTTAATCTCTGCTTCATGCAAGGCCTGACTCACGTAGTAAATTGGCAAGTGAAATTTCCCTTCTGCTCGAACTAAAACTGAGCTGATGGCCACCTCTGATGCTGCTATATACAAGTACAGTTTTTCTCCGGAGACGGGTTTTGATAGAATTTTAGTATCACTTAGATACTCTTTCAACTGCTCAAACGCTTGTTGGCAATTATCCGTCCACTGGAACTGTCCTTTCTTAATGGCATCAAAGAAAGGTCGGCATTTGTCTCCGGACCTGGAAATGAACCTGTTTAGGGCTGCTAGACATCCGGTTAGTCGTTGAACTTCTTTAACAGACCTTGGCGGCTGCATATCCATAATTGCTTTGACTTTTGATGGATTCGCCTCAATACCCCGTTGACTGACCAGGTGCCCAAGAAATTTTCCCGAGTGTACCCCGAAACTACTTTTCTTTGGGTTTAGCTTCATGTTATACGCTCGAAGTATCTCAAATGTTTGTGCGAGGTGTTCCAAATGATCTTCTTTTCTCGGGCTTTTTACGACTATGTCGTCCACATATACTTCCATAGTCTTGCCGATGTGCTCATCAAACATCTTGTTAACAAGTCTTTGGTACGTGGCTCCTGCGTTGATTAACCCGAACGGCATTCTTTTCCAACATAATAAGTTTTTATTGGTGTAAAATGCCGTGTGCTCCTGGTCATCTGGGTGCATTGGTATTTGATGGTACCCGGCAAATGCGTCCATGAAGGTAAGGAGCTCGTGTCCCGCCGTGTTGTCCACTAGCTGGTCAATGTGAGGTAACGGGAAGTTATCCTTAGGACAAGCGGCATTCAGATCAGTGAAATCAATACATAACCTCCATGTACCATTTGATTTCTTCACTAACACTGGGTTTGCCACCCATCTAGGACATAAGGCTTCTTTGATAAGATCATTATCGAGTAACTTCTTCACTTCTATGTCCAATGCTTCATATTTATCGGTCGCTTAGTTGGACAAATATTTAGCTTATGACAGGCATGCTCAGGGCTAATGCCTACCATATCAGCATGTGACCATGCGAATACATCGAGATTGGACTTGAGAAACTCTTCCATTCTGGATCTGTATGGCTCAGGGAGCTCAGATCCAATGAATAATTCCAAGTCTTCTCGATTTTGGTCAACTCTTATTGCTTCTAACTCCTCTACCGGGGTTGCTCTCCTTTTTTGGTCTTTCCATCGAGGATCGATAATGGGCCCTTCAAAGTTGATCTCATCCTTGATCATTGGTTCTGCCCCCAGCCTTGGTTCCAAGTCTTCAACCTGATTTAGTTCGGGTACGGCCTCTCTTCCCTGTTGCTCGACCATGCCCTCCTGCTCGTCCACGCCCTGCTGGTCGTCCACCTCCATCACTTCAGTGTCGACGGACTCCATGATTTCGTCTAGGATGGAAGGTTCACCTTCGTCCCTGCTGCTCGGCTGCTCGTCCATCATGGATATTCTGTTGTCAGTGGGTTGAAGTTGCAGGAGGCATTCTCGGGCTTTTCTTTGATCACCTTTAACCGTACCCGGGCCTTTCGAAGTTGGAAATTTAAGACAATAGTAGTACGTTGAAACAGCCGCTTTGAATTCATTTATAAAAGGTCGACCAAGAAACCCGTTGTAGGCAGACTGCTGATCTACGACTAAGAATTCAACCATCCTAGTCAGTCTCCTTTCGGGATTCTCGGTCGATACAAGCTCGACTGACAACGTTACTAAGCCTAAAGGAACGGTTACAGCGTCACCGAATCCCACTATCTTATGATCACATCCCTTTATATATCCCTCACAATCATCTATTTGATCAAGTGTGCTTTTGAATAAGATGTTTGTATAGGAGCCTGTGTCCACAAGCAGACGGTGAACTCGGGCCCCCATGATGTTAGCACAGATGATCAGTGAATCATTGTGAGGGGTGAGTATCCCGTCCAAGTCCTTCTCAGAAAACACCAACTCGCCTGTCTTTTTAGTAGCCTGATTTACCCCAACTTCCCTGACTTGAGCTACCGCCCTCAGCTCTGCTTTCCTTTTTCTTTTGGACATCAGTGGCCTACCATCAGAACAGCCCCCTACCGGTCCGGATGGCTCGAGCATTAAGATTTCTCGGACGGGTTCGGCTGGGGCTGTCATCGTTTTCTTCCTTTTTTGATCCCTCCTGCTCGGCTGTTCGTCACTCTCGTCATCTTCCGAGCCGGAGGATATCGCCACCCTTGGTTTCTTTCCTGGCCGTCGCTTCACAAACTCTGACAACTTTCCTTCCTCGTAAAATCTCCACAACTGTTTTAAGAGATCTCGGCATTCGCTTGTGAAGTGACCTATAGTCTGATGGTATGCACAGAATTTGTTGGGGTTCATCTTTCCTCGTTCTTGTCGTATCTTGCGGGGTTCAGACAGCATATCCTTATCTTTCACGTTGTTGTACACAGCCTCAATTGATGCGGATAAAACATGGTTCAATTTCTCCTTCAATTCGGACCCTTCACTGAAAGCTTTCATGTTCCTAGGGGCCTTGTACTCCCCTCCTGACTTCTTTCCCGACTTCCTGGTATCAGCCTTGTCTCCTAGCTCTCTCTGTAGAGTTTCTTGCATCGAAATGTACACTCCAGCCTTGTGCCTGAATTTGGAATAAGTTTTAGGGAAAGCGAGGTGCATTTCCTTCCACAGGTCTGTCCCTTTCCTAAGCCCTGCCATAACTGCCACAATCTTGGTGTCCTCACTCACTGGTTCTCCTTCCAATAGGACTTTATCGAATCTCTCAAGGAAGGCTCTATCAGTCTCCTCATCTCCTTGTCTCAGATCTGCCAACCTGTGTCTCTGTGTAAGGTAAGACCCGACCGTGGAGAAGTGTGAGAGAAATTCCTTGCTGAGTTGCATGAACGAACTGATGGAGCCTGGAGCTAGTGCAGAAAACCATCTGTGAGGACCGTCACCAAGAGTCAATGGAAAATTCCGACATTGAGTTGCGTCAGACGCCTTTACCGATATCATGTAATCGGTATATTTGGACAGGTGTACTTTTGGGTCTGAATTTCCTTCGTACAAATTAATGGCCGGGAATTGTACTTTCTTTTGTACCGGTGCATTAAGGATATCCGGGGACAAGGGTGATGATGGCAACATCGTCGACCCGTCGCCTTTCCTCTCCTCCAACTGTTTTTGCATCTCTTCCACCGCTTTCTTCAAAGCTTGCCACTCATCTGGAGACGTTTTTCCGCTAGAAGGCTGTTCGTCATGATTGGGTTCAATGACCTCTTCATGATGCAGTCCCTTGCTAATGGGACGTTTCTCTTGAGTGGCGTGCCTAGCGATGTTACTGGCTCCATTGGGACCTAATCGCCCGAAAGCTGATCTTCTTAGCCTTTCATGCACTGAGCGACGAGCAGCAGGGTGTGTTTGCCCTGTTGCTCGCTCCTCGCCTCTCTATTGATCCTCCCTATGCGTTCCGTGATATCTTGCCCTTCTTGTGTGATAGTGGCTTATACTTCTTGTGTCCCCGCTGCTCGACTCCTCACCTGTCCCCGGAGTAGACTCTCCTCGACTTCCAAGTCTTTCACTTAGAGGAGCTTTTCCTTTATTCCGACGGATTTCTTCGCTGTCAACCTCGTCATTTCGTGCGTCTTTTCTTCCTTCGCTTCGCTGCTCGGCTGCCCTGTTGGTCGCCGCCTGCGTCCCTGATGGCCCGACCGTTTGTCGCCTTTGCAGTGCTTGTAAAACAGCAATCGTTTTTGCTAGCTCTTCGGGATTTTGAGCGAGAGCCTCCACTTCCGGCGGGATTGTATCAATGGTAACTTGGACGTTTCTCTGCGAAGTTGCTTTTACCGTACGTGCATGTCCTTCGGTAGACGAAACCCTAGTTTTTGACCTACGACTTGGAGACGTGCTCAAATGTCGTTCTTCTTGTGATCGAACCATTTTGGTTACCGAAGTATAAGTGGTAAGCAAATGAATGGGGTGATTTTATCTCCAACAAACACCTTTCGTAAGAGTTACTAGCTTTGTTTGTATGAATATGGTGGTTTAAAAACCCTAGTTCATACACACATGCATTTAAACTCTCAAAGTAATGTATAGATGGATGATTTTGCTTCAAATAATGTGTACACTTGATTTCCGATGGCTTCCTCCCGGATTCCGGCCGGATTTTGCAGATTCCGGTGGAGTTCTTCACCCTTCGACTTTTTTGTGAAACGGAGGTTCGAACCCTCCTTCTAGCGCCAATTGTTGATGACCTTTTCTAATCTATGATGATTAGTGGCTGTTTTTACTACATAAGATCATCAAACAAATACTAAGATCATGATATATAATGCAAGAAAATGAATTGGCAAGAGTTTGGCAACTTTTTATTATGGGAAAAAATCCTCCTCCTTCATGCAAATGAAGGGGTATTTATAGACATATAAAGAGGCTAGGTGTCACCATCTTGATGGCTTAGCCATTGGGATTTTGCCAAGTGTTATGACTTTTGTACAACAACTAATCTATTGCCCAATGAATGGGTGCCAAGTGTAAAGACACATTGATTATTTCTAAAGTTAGTGACTCTTGACATTCCCAATGTTGTACTTGGTCTTTGAAACCACTCAGCTACTCTCCTTGGTGCCCAGCTACTCGTCTGTACGTCTTCGTTGGGTGTTGGAAACCCTTATAATCCCAGTTGCTCGCCTGCTCGCCTCTTGTTGAGACTTTGGGTCTTCTTGTTCTTGTTGTTTGCTACCTCGCAATGGCCTTTATGACCGGTTGCTCGCCACCTTCAGATGGGTACTTGTCCCCGTTGCTCGTCCTCTTCCAATTGGTCTACAGCCCCTGCTACTCGCCTCTTAGGGCGTATAGTCCCTGTTGCTCGTCTTCATCTATTTGGTCAGCAGTCCCTGCTGCTCGCCTCTTAGGGCATATAATCCCTGTTGCTCGCCCTCTTTCATATTATTAATTCTGATGATCTCTTAATCTTATTAGAATAGTATCTTTATGTTAATCTCGTTGCCCGGCTGTTCGCCTATCAACAGGTTGGCCCCCATTTCTTGAACCTGAGCTACGGCTCGTAGCTCAGCCTTCTTCTTCCTCTTTGAAATTGGAGCTCGCCCATCTGAGCAGCCCCCCACGGGCCCTAACGGCTCCATCATCAGAATTTCCCAGGGTGGTCCAGCTGGAGCAGCTGGGGTAGGTCACCCCATTTTATTGCTCCTAAGGAGTTGTTCGTCTTCGTCATCATCGGAGTTGTTGGGGTTGTTCACCCGGGGCTTTTTACCAAGCTGCCTCTTCACGAAGTTGGACAACTTGCACTCCTCATTAAATCGCCAGATTTGCTTAAGAAAGTCTCGATATTCACTAGTAAAGTACCCCACATTTTGATGGTAGGCACAATACTTGTTCGGGTTTAGCTTGCTAGTTTCCTGGCGGATCTTTCTCGGTGGGGTGAACAGTTCATTTTCCTTCACATTGTTGTATACCGTATCGATCGATACGGTCAGCACCTGGTTAAGCTTATCTTTCAGCTCCATCCCCTTGTTAAAAGCTTTCATAATTTTGGGGACCCGATACCCGGTTCCTCCGGGCTTTTTCGTGTTTTCTTTCTGGTCATTTTTGTCTCCCATGTCTTTTTGCAGAGCTTCATGCATGGAAACAAAAATTTCCGCCCAGTTGCGGAATTCAGCATAAGTTTTTGGCCACTTGAGGTGTACTTCTTTCCAGAGTTTTGTGCCCTTCTTTAATCCAGCCAGGACGGCCACAATTTTGGTATCCTCGCTCACCGATTCTACTTCCAGCAAGACCTTGTCAAACCTCTCCAAATACGATCAGTTTGACTCATCGTCATCTTATTTTAGGTCGGATAACCAATGTCTCTAAGATAGATAGGACCCGACCGTGGAGAAGTGGGATAAAAAAAATTTGCCCAGTTGGGCGAATGAATGAATGGAAGTCGGCGGTAGTGCCAAAAACCATTTATGTAGACGGTCCCTAAGGGTGTGTTTGTTTTCAGCTTACGAAGTCCGGATGGGGGATGGGCTTCCCCCCGTCCCGGCCACTTTTCGGATTTGCACATCCCATCCCCCATCCAAATACACATCCACCTCTATTATACATGTATACCTCTATTTTCACATAACCCTATATCTATCACATAAATTCTATTTTTTCACATAATATATATATTTTAATAATCTTTATCTTCTACTTTATAATACACCATCAATTAAATTAGTATATTATTTATTTTAATTGTTTACAAAAAATTCAATGAAAATATATTAATAGTAAATATGCATGAAATTGATTGCTATCTTCATTCATTAATTATGTCTATCATATAAATAAACTGGGAACATTTTTTCTTGACTTAGCAAAAGACAAAATATGACTATAAATAATAAAATTTACTTTAAATTAGTATAAAATTCCTTTGTAGGCACGTCGTAGACAATCCCCACTATTTAAGAACGAAATTATTTTTATCGAAAAGCATAATGAAATATTTCGTAGATACTTTTTTATATTCTTATAGTGAATGAAGATTAACAATAGGAGAAAAATTATATTTTAAAAATAGAATAGCGGCTTCTTATAAAAAATTGTATTGAATATATTTCCATTAAAACATTGGTTATTTATTTCGTTTTATAATTCATTATTATACACAAAATTTGAAAATGAATAAAAATAATATTATGAATTAATGAATTAACGATGAGAATGTTCAAATTTCACCCCATGTAATATGATGATGCATGTCTTTAGTATATTAAATATATGTATGGTGTTGTTGAATTGTTTTAAGAATTCAATTTGTTTATTATGTTTAAAAAAAAATAAAAAAATGAATGATTACAATAAAATCAAATTAAATTGGTATTAATTGACATTTTCGTGTCGGATAATTAATTTCTTGTAATTTTAACAACGTTAATAAAATTTTAACCACGTTAATATCATTTTATTAATTCAATTGTTTTGTGTTTTAATTCAATTCAAATAATATAATATAATTAAATAATATACATAATAATATTAATTATTTTATATTACAATTTAACACAATCATTCAATCATTACCTCTTTAATAAATAATAATATAATAATACATCATCCTTATTGATTTGACATAAAGCCCCATCCACCCCTACTACATCCAACCCAAAACAAACAAATGATTACTATTCACAGGATTTCGCCCATCCACTTTTTTCCCCATCCGGATTTCCTCCATCTACCTCAAGACGAAAACAAACGTGACCTAAGTGTCAGGGGAAAATTCTGACATTGGGTAGTGTCACTAGTTCCCATGGAGATCATGTAGTCAGAATACTTGGTCAAATGCACTCGGGGATCCGTCGTTCCCTCATATTGGATACTGGCGGGGAACTAAATCTTTTTCTGAATCGAGACCTTCAGAATAATGGTAGATAATGGTGAGGAAGGAAGAGTTGTCGCCCCGAAACCTCTTTGTTGGTCTAGTTGACCCTGCATGCTCTCAATTGTCTTCCTCATGGACACCAGCTCGTCCAAGGATCTTCCCTGATTTGGAGGCTGTCCGGTGAACTATGGTGCATGACCATCAGTTTGCCGCAGTCCCTCGCTCAGAAGGGGAATCTCCTGGGCTAGTTTTCTAGGGTTCCTAGCCCCATCCGGACCCAGGCAATTAAAAGCCGACCTGGACAGCCTCTCGTGGACAGACTGGCAAGCTGGATTCTGGCCTGGTCGACTTGCATTTGCTCTAGGTCGAACTTCATCTCTATTTATAGTCTGGTTGACCAAGTCTATACAACATGCTATGGCGTGTAGTCCCATAGATGGCCCCTGCTGCCTAGCCTGGGGTAGATTCCCCATGCGGGCTCATCGAGTTGCTTCTCCTTGCACTTTGCTTTCTGGGCTTGAGCATTATCTTCCTCATTAGGCCGCTCATCCCGAACCTTCTCATGCCTTAGAGCCTCTATTGGGCCAGGCCTTGCTCTGGTATAAGAAGGACCAGGTCGCCCCTGTTGTTTTTGCAATGCTTGAAGCATTGCAATTGCGCGAGCAAGGTCATCGGGGTTTGAGCTAAAACTTCAAGCTCCGGGGGCATAGGTTGGCTGGCCATCAGCCTATTATTATCCACGTGCCGAGGTACTTGAGCTTGCCGACCAGCTGAGGAGCCTCTAGTTGGTGTGCCCCTCGTTGAATAGTGAGAGTTTTGTATTTTTCGAGACTGAGGCATCTTGGATTGAAGTGTTGTGTTAATCTTTAAATGTTCAAATCTTCAAATGAAGAACACCAATAACACTTTTGTTTGATTTTTCAATAGCAACTCAAGCATTCCTTCAAATCTTCAAGTTTTAAACTTGAAGTTCTTGATAATCACACTTAATCGAAGGTTCGAACCCTCCTTTTAGGGCCAATTTGTTGATGATCAAATTTAATCACGTAGATTAGGGGTTGTTTTTATTCGTTAATCGGATCACCAAATAATTACGTGTGATTGATCACTACTGTAAATAGTGAATACAATGAATCGGGATTAAGAAAAGTTAAATATGTGTATTGATTACATATTTATTTCGTATATGTGTGTATTAAGGTGTATGGGTATGTGTAGACAAAGTGTAGTTGTATTTGTGAATATATGCCCCTTTTATTAATGGAAAATCAAGGTTTTTATACAATTCCTCCAAGTAGGAGGTGGAATGACCTTTGTTCTCCCATGTGTGCATGCTTGACACATGGTGAGTTGATTATTTGACCTTATCTAAGCTAATTTATATCCTCTAAGTTGGATTAGCTTGTATTAGTAAGATATTCGTCTCTTTTGGACTTGTCCTTGAGGAGTTTTTAGCTTGATCTTGTTGGTCGATTGACATTCTGCCACAAGTAGCTCGTCAGGGTCTTATTTGGATTCGGGTGGTCTCTTCTTTGATATAGTTCGACTAGGTAAAATAGCTCGCCTAGCTGGAGTAGCTCGTCTGACTATTCCAGCTCGGCCTGACCTGACTTGGCTTGCTTAATCTTATTTCATGAGTGGTTAATTAACTTGAACCTGTTCGGCTTAGGTGATATGTAGCTCGCCTATCAACATAGGTGCTATTGAAAGATATAATTGTTGAGGAGCTCAAAAGACGCACTTGGAGTTGGATTGTGGGAAGATCTAATTGGATCATAGACAATTAGAGTGGAGCAATTCCCCGAAGTCATCGGTTTGACATGAAATAGTTGGAATAGGGACTTGGTGTAATCCATTTGCTATTACTGTTGTTAACTTGATATAAGACTGTGAAAGTTAATTCTCATACCTTTTTGTTAATAAAATTTATTTCCTAATAAAAAAAAGTGTAAAAGTAATGACATGAGATGTAAGTATACTAGTGTAGGAAAGATATAATGGTAAAAAACAATGTTGTTATAATGTCATTTATGAAAATATCGATTAAGTAAGGGAAGAATAATTTCAGTAAGTAGCAATTAAGTTTGGGACAGAGTGAGTAATAAATATGTAAAATGTAATAATATAATATATTTTATATGTATATCATACATGTTAAATATAATATGTAATTATAATTTTTATAATATATGTGGTTCATAATGGATTGGGACAAAGCGGGGCAGATAAAAAGTGGTCCCCCTGCAGGTTATAAGGTGGGGCGACCCAGATAGGTCGGGGCAGGGCAGATCAGTTGTAGGACGGACCAAATTGTTATATCACTCCAAAAACACAAACAACAATGTGAAAGTACGTAGGTAATTCATTAGCATGCTTATTTTGATACAGTTGTAACGATAAATTTCGAGAAATTAATATAATAAATATGAAAATATTTTACAACTTGAATTTATTCGGATTAAACCGAGAAAACTTGTACGGATTTTAGACTCTAGATTTGTTCCTCTAATTCTTCTCTTCAAGTTGACTTTGACTTAGATAATTTTCGGGCGAAATTCTAGTCTTGATTTTCGTCCGAGGTTGGATTTGGATTCATAACGTTAATCCAAGGGTGCAATGCCTTATTTTGGATTAAATGTTACCTTTAGAGGTTTGATGGATGAACGTCTTTAAATTTGGTGAAGAACGTTCTTTGAATCTTCAAAGCCCACGAAGAATGCCTTTGAAGTATTTTTTAATCTTCGAGGAGAAACGCTTGATTAGAGGGTTTTTGGACCTTGATCTCGGATCGAACACCATTTTTTATCACTTTCTACGAAGAATGTTTCGGATTTGATGAAGAATGCTTTGAATCCTCAAAGCATGCAGAGAACGTTTTTGAAGCTTCTTCGAATCTTCGAGGAGAAATGCTTGATCGGAGTAGTTTTGGACCTTGATCTCGAATTGAACGCCGTTATTGATCGCTTTTCGTGAAGAAACCTTGAGATTGATGAAGAACACTTCAAGTCTTTAAGAACGGTTGCAGAGGATTTGCTTGCTTGGATGCTTGATCTTCTGAAGCTTGAACGTTGATTACTCGTTGATGTCAATGTGGCAATGAACAAATGAGGATTCCTACTTATATGGTGGAGGGTGAAAAAATTTCCTTTCCTGCAATGCCACGAGGCGCTGTCGGATTGACCGGTGTTATTTGATTGGCTTGATTTGCGAATTAATCAAATCTGATTTGATTAAATTTAGTTTGTTTCCCTTTTAAATGAGACATTATTTAACTTTTGATCTAATGGTAAATGAATTGGATTTGTTACAGATTAGACGTGAAATTGTGATGTTTTGTTGCCCGATTAGTCCATATATTGAGTGTTTTGGTGAGTATTTAGAGTTATTTGAGTTCTACTTATATAAACTCGTCAATTTGCCTCTTTGGTGTTCATTATAGGAAATAGGGCAAAGAATGGAGTTCGTAAGACTTTGAATCGACTCAAACGGACTCCCGGATGAGAAGATATGAAGGAAATACGAAAAGTATTAGTTCGGGTGAAGAAAAGTATTATTTAGCATGGAAAGGGAAAAGTGCTCGAGCAAGGCTCGAGCACCACTCAAGCACAACTCGAGCAGGTGTTAGACCCTGGAGGATTTGAACCACTCGAGCCAGGGGTCGATCAACCGCACCCGGCTCGAGCGCATATGGTTCACGAGAAAGATATGGCGCTCGACCGCCAAGGTTCGAGTGCTAGGCGCTCGACCACCCTAGCTCGAGCGCCCTGGAATGCTGGAGAAAATGAGTGCTCGGTCGGCACTCGACCGCCACTCGAGCGAGCACTAAGTGCTCGACCCCTGTGGGGAATTTTGGCCCAAATCATATAAATAGATCCCCATACCCTTATTTTACATATCTAGAATCGTTTTTTGAAGAGAAAGAAGGCAAGAAAGTGTTTTTGAGTGTTTGACAAGGATTTCAAGTGAAGAAACGAGGTTTTTATCATATGGATTCCATAGAACAATTTATACTTTAAACGATTTTGTTTTCTACTTTAGTTTTAAGATTCTTTGATAGATTAGTTCTTAATTCCAGATTTTATAGATTGATTTTCCAGATTTGAGTTTAATTCAATTCTTAGTTGGTTTATGTTCTTGATTTTCTTAAATTCGTTAATTATATCTTTGATTGTTATCATCTTTATTGCTTGTGTTTACGTAATCACCATGCTAGGCTAAATCCTTGTATGCTTAGGATATGATGAACTCATAGAATTAGGATGTTGATACGTAATTAGGATAATTTGTGATGTATAATTTTAATTCTCTTAATTATTGAATAATTCTAATAAACCCTAGAATAATCATAGAATTAAGTAAGGAAATTGATTAGGAGATGACGACTGCATCACTCTTTATCAACGAATAGACTTAAGGAGAGGGTTTTTGAAGGAGTTTTAATCAACCGGTTTATCTAGGGAGGACGGCCGAATCACCCGAGTTAAATAAGGGCCTCAATAATTAAGCACAACGCATATAATTTGATTAGTGGGTTAGTGAAGTAAATTGTTAGAGCAGAGTATTGAGATTATTTTTTAGCTCTTATTCTTTCAATTCTTTGTGCTAGATTAGGGAAGTTGATTGCCTAGTTTGTAGTACACTTAGGATTTTAACTTGGAACACCACAATTATTCTAGTTAACGTACCAATTAACTATGTTAGTATACGTAGGGATTCCTATACAAGGCATCATCCATCTCATTTGCACTTCAAACCGAAGTTAGTATAGTTTTATTTGTGTTTGCTAGATAGTAATTAGTATAATATAGTTTAAAATTAGTTTAAAACCAAATGGCATTCAAATTAACTACGATGCGTAGATTCTCAGGGATTTACTCGCATACAAATTCTCTCACGGGTTTGATACTACTTGGGCTCTATACTTGCCTATATTATAGTGATCTCATACTCTTATAGTGTAACTACTAGTAAAAAATAGTATTTTATGACCAAGTCAATTACCCAATACAAAACTCAAGTAATTTGACAGACTTGTACTATGTACATTTAATATCAAGTTTAACTATTTAATTCTAAAATTAATTTAATTAAATTCTCAAAATATAATAGTAAATTTAATTTGATATTAATATTTAATTGTACATGTGTCACCATTTAATTGGGTGCAAAATTAATTTGCTTACACACGTTGCTGGTGTTTCTTTAATAAGCAAATAAAGATAGTTGTAAAAATAGATGAAGATATGATATATGTATATTTATTGAATATCTATAATGCATGAATTCTTCAAAATTACTATGTACTATGCAATATCGAATATTGTATGGATGCGGATGCGATTTGTGTGGGGTTCGCACGGGATTTGCTATGTGGTGAATCCATGTAAAAGGAAAATTGAACTCTGCGTACCCGGTTCCAAGGATTTGCATATCTTGTTCCTTTTGCAAATTAAATCTTTTAATTTTTTCGAAATTTTATAATTATAATTTTTCAAGGAAATTTTTTCTAAATGATGATGATGATATAAATGGGAATAATGTGAATCTTATTTGGTTATGTGCGTTGGATTGATGATGATATTTTAATTGTTATTTTTATATATATTATAGGTATTATATACAATTAAATATAAATAAATGCATGTATCCTTGTCAAATCACAATTTTTTTTTTTAAATTTGTATCCCCATATCTTACTGTACTTGCACCCTCGCATATGTGCACCATAGTTGAATGAGTATGTATAAAGTGAAATTGGTTCATACATAAATAATTGAAGACTATTAGTTGTTTTCACTAAAGAGTATTAGTTGTTTTCACTGAAGAGTATTAGTTGACTTCACTAAAGAGTCTTAGTTTATTTTCAGTATACAACTAATATTTTTCAATGAAAACAATTAATACCCTTCAGTGAAAACAACTAATACCCTTCAATAATTTATGTATGAATCATTTTCACTCTATACATACATATCTCCCCCTAGTTCTACGGGGGTCGTATTTTTCTCGTATTGATGTACTTTTGTGTACTTCTTTTTAGAAGATTTTTTATTTCTTTTTCAACAAAGAAACATATAATTGCATATGAGGAAGATAAATATTTGTGCGAGACGATTTCATAGTGACATGATTCACAAATTTTCACAAATTAAAATACATCACTTTTAAAATGTTAAACATTGTTTCTAAATTATATTTCATCTCACTGAAAAATTGTCTCAACAAGGCCTACTCACTGAGAAAATAGGCAATTAGCAATTTTGTTCATTAGGCAACAACTATGTTGCACAAGTGCAAGTGTGATAACGTACACGTATAGAATTATAGAATTTAGATTGTGGTTCAACAAAAATTCGTCCATTTATTTATAATACATAATACCTATAAAATATATAAAAATAACAAATCAAATACCATTATTGCAGCAAGCACACTTAAGTTTTGAACTTGACTAAAAAGTTTTTTTTTTTTTTTTTAAGATTTAGGTGAGTAAGGAGCAGGAAGTCCAATGAAAATGAAATTTCTGATGAATAATATAAGTATGTGTTTGTTATGAGAATTTGGTATGGTGATATTATGCTTTATGTTAAATTAATGTTTAATACTACTTTTGTCCACAAAAAATGGTCATCTTTTTTTTGTACGTGATTTAATGAGATAAGTCAGAGGATATTATAGGGTATTGTGAGATCCATTTTTTTAATAAAATTATCGTTTATAGAATGTAGGCAAAATATATTTTTCATAAATGATCATTTTATTAAAAAATAGAGGTCACAATACCCTATAATAATCTTCTACATATCGCATTAAATAACGTGAAAAAAAAACAATATTTTTTGGACGAAGGGAGTAATAATTAATGTTGTATTATTATATTGTACTTGGTGGAAAGTGGAAATGTGGGGATAGTAGAAAAGTGATGATATCATTGTATTGAATTTTGTGAATATTAATAATAAGTGTATAGGTATTTTTAGTAGATGATTGAGTTATATGAACAAATGGGTCGCAAAAGTTCTAAATCCATTCGAGCAATTTCCACAACAAACACGGCCTTAGAATTATAGTCTTGTAGAATCTAGAATGCTAAACATATGAATTTTCAGAATGCAAAAATAAAAATGCTAAACATATGAATTTTCAGAATTTTTTTTTCCGAAAATTGCTACATTTTTTCGAAAAAAAATCCGAATTTTTTTGGGTGGGGTGTATTCACAAAACATGGGACTGTATTTAACCTGGGCCTTTATTAAATATTAAAATGACTCTTTAAACACAACAAACCAAGAGTATGGTCATGCGATAGAGTAGGGATATTTTCACCCTCACAGTTTGATTGTTCACCCCCCAAATTTTTGTTCTAAATTTTTTTTAGAACATTAGCCATTTATTTGAAAAAATGACTAGAACATTATTCACCCCCCAAAAAAATATCTAAATGTTCTAATCGTATTTTTGAAAAAATGACAAATGTTCGAAAAAAATTTTGAGGGTGAACAATCAAATGGTGGGGGGTGAAAATATCCCTACTCCATACGATATTATTGAAGCCCACAATGGCGTAAACAAAGAAAACGGAATATTATTGGGCCAAAGGTAAACCGAATGAATGGGCTTATTCTCTAAACCCTAAGCCCACTTTTTCCCCAATTTATATACTCTTTCTTCAACTACTAGGGTTTCAGTACACACAGCGACTCGCCTCTCATTTTTCGCAGGTAACCTCTCCAAGGGCTAAACCATGGCTGAAAGAGGCGGAGACAGAGGCGGTTTTGGGCGTGGGTTCGGCGGCCGTGGTCGCGGAGGAGACAGGGGAGGCCGTGGGCGTGGCCCGCGACGCCCCCGCCGTGAAACCGAGGAGGAGAAATGGGTTCCGGTGACGAAGCTCGGCCGTTTGGTGAGGGACCAAAAAATCAAATCCCTGGAGCAAATCTACCTCCACTCTCTCCCAATTAAGGAGTACCAAATCATAGATCTCCTAGTCGGACCCTCTCTGAAAGACGAGGTGATGAAAATCATGCCGGTCCAGAAGCAGACCCGCGCCGGTCAGAGGACCCGGTTCAAGGCCTTCGTGGTGGTCGGCGACAGCAACGGCCACGTCGGATTGGGTGTGAAATGTTCTAAGGAAGTGGCGACCGCCATTCGTGGCGCTATCATATTGGCTAAGCTGTCTGTGATTCCGGTGAGGAGAGGATACTGGGGGAACAAGATCGGGAAGCCGCATACCGTACCTTGCAAGGTTACCGGGAAATGTGGATCTGTTACGGTGCGTATGGTCCCTGCACCACGTGGTTCTGGTATCGTTGCCGCGCGTGTGCCAAAGAAGGTGCTCCAGTTTGCTGGTATTGATGATGTTTTCACCTCATCCCGTGGATCCACCAAGACTCTCGGCAACTTTGTGAAGGTCGAATTTTACAGCTTAGTTAATAGCAATTGTTTTTATGTGAATATTTGTTGCTCTAGTTTTGTGTGGAATTTGCAGATTGTTTTTTATTCATTGAATTATCTTTTATTTGCGATGAATTTGTATATGAATTGTTTTTTAGATTGTGCAAAGGCGTTGGTTAAATATTTATTTTCTGTAGGTTGCCCTAATTATTCACTTTTTTGTTGTAATTCGAATGTTGCTTTTCTTTTATGTAGAATGTGCCCATTCTAGTATTAGATGCATTTGATGTTTATCATTTGACAATGCCTTCTGAATCAGTATGTTCTGCAAATTGGCAAATTCTTAATATCTGTTGTTTAGTCTGTTGATGTTTATATGGTCTATAATTTTGTGTTTTTTGTTGATTAACTGTGTGATGGTTATCTAGAGGTGTATTATACCTAGATTCAGTTTAAGTTTTTTGCTTTCGTTAGTTTCTGCACAGTGTACGTTAATCGAATATCATACTGTGGTCTAGTTGGGATGCATAGATGTGTTTGGATTAGTATCCTGATGATTTCTAGAGTTTTTAAAATGTATCTTAGATGATTGAGTGAAATTCTAAAATCAAATAGATAAAACTGAGGTCTTTATATCCACTGAGAAACGAGGGGCCATAACCTGATGATATAGCTATATTTTGCTTAGAATTGTAAAGTTTGGCCTAGTGCTTACCGTTTATATGTTCTTCAACACCGCCACCCCTCCAATTATATATCTGGGTCAGTTAACCTTGTTTTCTTGTTCAAATTGTCTGCAGGCAACTTTTGATTGTTTGCTCAAGACCTATGGATTTTTAACCCCAGACTTCTGGAGAGAGACTAGATTTACCAAGTCTCCTTTCCAAGAGTACACCGACCTGCTTGCAAAGCCAACTGGTAAGATTGTCCATGTGACAGAAGATGTAGAAGCATAAGCTACAGTGCTGTTATGATATAGATTGCTAGTTAAATTTTGTCATGCTTTGATGGATTGTTATATTTGGTTTTATGGCAAAACTATTGTGTTTATCCTAATTTGGATTCAAATCTCGGTTCTGTTATTAATGCAAGGATTTTGTTTCTTGATTTCATCGTTTCTCTATTTTTTTTGTTTTATTTCTCTGGCTGGGACCAAATTAAAGCGCTTATTTTCTTCTAAGTCCCAATATGTTAATTTATTTTCTTATCTTTACCGCTTGAAAGAATGATTGCATGGTATGAGGTGAGATAATTCTTTGATGGTATTTAGATGTTTGCCATGTTCTTAGAGAATTCCTTAGAACTAGATGGCTATGACCGAAGTGGAATAGTCCAACTGCAATAACTGAGAGGTTATGGGTTTAAGTCACCCTTTTGCTTTATAAAATTATTGTTATTTGATGTTCCTATTTTCGTTTATGCTAAATCATGATTGGTAGTAGTATTATTTTTTGATCGATGTAGGCTACAATTCCACAAGCCATGAGTTATTTTTGTAGAATGTAGTTATTGAATGAATTTTAAAAGAAATGTTGTTTTTTAAGATAAAGGATAAATCTCTGGAAAATTGTTATATATGAGTATTTGTTATAAATTTTATAAAATTAGGTTTCTTCATGATCCTTCAATAAGTTGATGTTGTAGATGGTATTCTTAATTTTTCGACTTGAGTGATTGTGCGAGGCTCGTCATCAACTATAGTAAATGCAATCTCAGTTTTATTTTTTTTAAGCCTACAGTCGCAATCACATGTGTTTTTTAATCTCAATCTAAATGTTGTCAATTATTGTTGGTTGTGTATTTTGTTAAAGTTGGGGTTACTCTAACATGACCAAAAATTTGAAGTTTTAAACGACGCCAATTGAATACTTAAATAAATTCCATGATCCCTATTCAATGTATTTTTTGACGTCACACGGTGCAAAACCTACCTGATAATTAAAAAAACTCAACTAAAATTATGATTTTTCTATTTTTTCATGCAAAACCGTACAAAGATTGGAGTTTCTTCAAAAAAATTTATAAAAATGGTGCACTCTCATATGCATTAGGTGCATGTTGCACTCATACAACAGTTGAGATTGCTTACTTTGAAAGTTTACACTGAAAATTGGTTTTATTGTAACCGAACAAAATTTTTCAGTGTAATCAAATCATATTTTTCAGTGTAAATAGTTTCAACTGTTGAGTGAGTGCACCATACACCAAGTGCACAAGATAATTACTCTATAAAAATAATTTCTTAAAGAAGTGGTCTATTATGCAATATTGCACATGCAATATGAACATATTTAAAAGAAGAAGAAAATGCGTGGATCCTGCGCAAGTTATGTCGGGTCAAATAAATTTTTCCAAAAAAAATTGTGCAAAAGCAAACAGAAAATTTTGCTCCCAATTATGTGTTACTATAAAAACAAGTATGTGTTACGATATTAGAAACAACGTAGAATCATAAAAAAAAAAAAAAAGGAAAAAGACAAAGGTTTAATCATGAAGACGAAAAACTTTGAAAAACACCAAAAAATCTAAAAAATATTATATAATCATAACATTATAATTCTTGATTCGTATAATACTATATGAAAATGGAAGAATCTGAACAATAAAAAAAGTTATATGGTTAAGTAATTCATTTGTTACTACATGAACAAATGAGAGTTACCACAAGAACAACATAGTGTTACAATATGAACTACTAACACACTTTTGCTCATGTTGTAACACTCCTTTGTTCATATAGTAACACAATTTTTAACAGTATGAAAAACATAGGATATGACGCCAAAAAATCAGCAGGCGTGAAAATGAAAAAAAAAAAAAAAGACAAAAATGTGGATAAACTCGTAGGGTAAAAGAGAAAACTAGATTGTAGAAGAAATATCATGGAGACAAGAAAGAGGAAGAAAGACCTTGAGAAAAAAAAAACCCCATGAAAACACAGGAAAAAAAAGGAATATTCATTGGGCAATTTGCTTTGAGGTGCAAAATATAGAGACAACTTGCTTAACACTTGTGTCATTTCCCTTATTTCAAGAATGCCACTATAATTACCCCACCCCAACTTTTCAGTTCCCCTCCTCCCATTTACTACACACTTTGAATTTAAATTTATTTTCCCCTCTTACCCATAGAAAAAATATTCCCCCACTTGCCATAGAAAATTAAACATGTTTTTTAACTTTAACATTATCTTCATCATAACATAGAAAAAATATATATACTCTCCCACTTTCAATAAAATAAAATACTCCCCCACTTCACATAGAAAAATATACACTCTTTAACTTTAATCCACCATCCAAAATAAAATAAAAAATATTCCCCTCCCCCTCCCTTTCATTAATACACACTTTGAATTTAAATTCATTTTCCCCCCACTTTTCCATAGAAAAAATACTTTAACTTTAATATTATCTTCATCATCACATATAAAAAATATAAATACTCCCCCACTTTCTATAGAAAAAATATGCATCATCTAAAATCGACAAATAAATTGGAAATTTAAGTTCAACATTGAACATACCTATATGTGTTGAGAAATTAATACTCATTATCTACAAAAGATCACTTTACAACAAAATTTAAGTTCAAGATTATGTTCATCTCGTTCAAAATTTCGTAAGTTAAATTTTTTTGAAAAGTTCAATATAACATCCGAAAAGTTTAAAAAAATATTGTTAAAGTTCAAAATATTATCATTAAAGTTCAATTATAAAATTACCTATAAGTTCAAAAAAAAAAAAAAATACATCCCAGAAAAACATGATATACATTTTCATCCAGAAAAAATACAACATACTGGAATCGAAAACCCAAACAATGAAATTCAAACATTGTTGTAAATTGAAAGTGTAAAATAAAGGCGCGAGATTTGTTCACCCAGTTCGTCGATAACGACTACGTCTGGGGCGTACCAAGTCATGAGTTTCACTAATATGTATGTGTATGAGTGTGTACAATTCTGAGTACAATGATCTATTTATAAGAATAAAGACCTAGGCTAAACCTAAAGTCTGTTTAGGTTATAAGTTCATTAGTAATGTCCACATCAAATCTTCTAGATTTGGTATAATAAATCTTCTAGATTTACAACACTCCCCCTTGAACATTATGACATAACATGTCATAAAATCTCCACGTGCTAGGTAGTGACTAAATATTAAGTTAGGGAGGAATGTAATCGATCTTCCAGATCAAATCTTCTACATTTATTTCAGGGTTACCGCTCCCCCTGAAGACAAAAACCCTTTGAGCTTTCGCATCCCAATACCACGAATGTACTTTTCAAAAGTAGGCGTAGGTAGGGACTTAGTGAGCAGATCTGCTAGATTTTCACTAGATTGCACCTTTTGAATGGTAATCACGCCACTCTTCTGGAGTTCGTATAGGTAGAAAAACTTTGGTGAAATATGTTTCGTCAGGTTTCCCTTGACGTACCAATTACTCATTTGTGCGATGCAAGCTGCGTTGTCTTCCAATATAATGGTGGAGGATGTATCGCCTTTAGCGATACCACACGAGTCACCAATGTGTTTTACCAAGGACCTTAACCAAACACATTCTCGTGCGGCTTCAAACAAAGATATTATCTCTGAGTGGTTTGAAGACGTGGTAACCATGGTTTATTTAACCGATCTCCATGAGATCACGGTACCACCACAGAGAAAAACGTAACCAGTCTGGGATATGGCGTCGTGGGGATCAGAAAAATAGCCAGCATCCGCATAACCTACCAAGGTTTTATCTTGGTTCCATCGGTAAAACAGTCAAAGGTCTTGAGATCCTTGGAGGTACCGTAGAACATGCTTAACACCATTCCAATGTCTCCTCGTAGGAGAAACACTATATCTCGCAAGCAAATTAACTGCAAATGCAATATCTGGTCTAGTGTAATTTGCGAGATAGAGTAATGCTCCAACAGCGCTAAGATAAGGAACTTCTAGCCCCAAATTTTTTTCTTCCAAATCTTCTCTTGGTCTAAATGTGTCCTTATCTACTTCGAGGGATCGGACAACCATATGGGTGCTAAGTGGATGAGATTTATCCATGTGAAATCACTACAATACCTTCTTCACGTACGTTGACTGATGTATAAGAATTCCTTCGGGGAGATGCTCGATCTGCAGGCCGAGGCAGTACTTGGTTTTACCCAAGACTTTTATTTCAAATTCAGCTTTCAAGATTGAACTTACTTCTTCAATCTCTTTGCATGTTCCGATTATATTTAGGTCATCAACATAAACAGATATAATTGAAAAATCACTTTGCGATTTCTTCGTGAATACGCATGGGAAAGCTATATCAATCGTGTATCTCTTCTTCTGGAGGAATTCACTAAGTCGGTTGTACCACACGAGGCCTGATTGCTTTAGGCCGTACAACGACTTCTGCAGTTTTATGCTATGCATACTGCGATTTTCACCATCCCTTATCTGGAAAATGTCAAATCCATCGGAGATTTTCATATAGATGTTGGCATCTAGTGATCCGTATAAATATGCGGTTACAACATATATTAATCTCATCTGGAGATTCAATTTAACTGTCAAAGATATTAAGTAGCGGAACGTTATTGCGTCCATTACAGGAGAATAAGTTTGATCGAAATCAATACCGGGTCTCTGTGAAAACCCTTGAGCTACCAGTCTCGCTTTATACCTCTCCACAATATTGTTCTCATTTCGTTTTCATGCAAAAACCCATTTATATCCTACAGGAATAGCGCGCACGGGTGTACGAATGATAGAGTCAAATACTTTTCTTTTGTTAAGCAATGCGAACTCTGCTTCAATTGCCTCTTTCCATTTTACCCAATCGAAGCGCTTCCGACACTCAGTGATAATTTTGGGTTCTGGATTTAGATCGTTATTTATAACGGAAAGAGCAACTGTCACTGCGAATGTGTCATCGACGACAGTAATATTTCTATTATATGTTTCTCTCGTATCTATGAAATTCATAGAAACTTCAACGTTTGTGTCAACCAGACCTTCCTCATTTCCCAGTGTATCTAGGTCTGGTCGTTTCGCGGTCCTAATGCATTGAATATTTTGTGCACGTGCTTCATTACTAGGACGTTCGTCTTCTGGATGAGTCTCTTCTAGAGACTTTAAGTTATCTAGACGAATCTCTTCTAGAGATTTTACATTCGGCTGACCAGTTTTGCTAGCTTTTCTTTTAGGTGTACTAGTATCTCTTGTAGGTCCTTTATGCTTCTGGCGTGTGGGGGCATGTATACTTGTTTTGCTTGGGACCTCAACCCTTTGGGGAGCATTTACTGCAGGTATATGCGATTTAGTTACACCTATATGGTCAGTGAATGCGTCTGGCAGATTGTGTGCTAAATTTTGCAAGTTAATAATCTTCTGAACTTCCTGTTCAGATTGACTAGTACGTGGATCTAGATACTAAAGATTACTTACGTTCCACGTAAGTTCCCGGCATTCATTCAATTTTGAATTCGGATCTCCCCTAATACCGGGAAGTGATCTTCATCGAACGTACAATTAGCGAACCGGGCCGTTAATTGATCCCCGGACAAAGGCTCTAGGTATTTCACGATGGATGGAGAGTCAAATCCAACGTAAATACTAAGTTTCCTTTGTGGGCCCATAGAGGTCCATTTTGGTAATGTTATCGGAACATATACCGCACATCCAAAAATACGCAGATGGAAAATGCTAGGTTCTTTCCCACGCACTAGCTGTAGGGGGGAATGATCATTATATGCAGTTGGACAGATTTGTATCAAGTGCGATGCATGTAGGACTGCATGCCCCCAGCATGAAGTGAGTAGTTTAGAGTTCATGAGTAATGGTCTCGTGATAAGTTTGATACATTTTATTAGCGCTTCAGCAAGACCATTTTGAGTGTGGACGTAGGGGACCGAATGCTCCACTTTAATTCCCAGGTCCATACAGTAATCTGTAAAGGCCTTTGAGCTAAACTCAACAACATTATCTATTCGAATCGATTTAATTGGATAATCTGGGAATTGAGCTCTAAGCTCGATAGTTTTTGCAATGAGCTTCGCAAAAGCTTGATTGTGGGTAGACAACAAACATGCATATGTCCACCTAGTGGAGGCATCAATTAGGACCATGAAGTACCGAAATGGTCCTGATGCTGGGTGAATCGGTCCACAAATGTCTCTCTGAATTCGTTCAAGGAAAACCGGAGACTCTAGTCCAACCTTAGTGCGCGACGGGTGCACTATTAACTTACCCTTAGAACATGCATCACATATAAATTCATCAACAGGAGGGATTTTATTATTCGAAATATTATGACCAATGGAATTAAATAGAATCCTACGTATCATAGTTTGTCCTGGATGACCTAACCGCTGATGCCATAATTTAAAAGAGTTCGGGTCATGAAATTTCATACTCATAGCTTGATGGAGATTGGACGGCTTGATGTAGGAATAATGCAATCCGAAAGAGAAGGAAGGAAGCTTTTTTTATAACTTATTTACGATAACCTCGAGTAATAGTCATCAAAAGGTATACGTTATTATTCTCAGTTTCAGTTTCAATGCGATAGGGAGGACAATGGGGAGGACAATGGAAACTCTTCCGAAGCCCACTATCATAATATTGTCATTAGCTATCGTAGTTACACTCCCCTTACGTTCTATCAAGTTATGAAAATACTTCCTATCTCTTAGGATTGTATGTGGAGCATTCGGTCCCCTACGTCCACAATATTATGATAGTGGGCTTCGGAATGCTCCACAAAATTATGATAGTGGGCTTCGGTACCCATGGGGAGGACAATGGAAACTCTTCCGAAGCCCACTATCATAATATTGTCATTAGCTATCGTAGTTACACTCCCCTTACGTTCTATCAAGTTATGAAAATACTTCCTATCTCTTAGGATTGTATGTGTGGTGGCGCTATCTACCAAACATAAATCACTATTTGCATCCATCATGCCAGAGGAAATGACTCAAAGCTAATAGCTGATATGTTTACAAGCCATATATAAGAATAGCAATATCCAAGGAAAATTAATGGACAATGTTAATGTAAACACATCAAAGCTAAAATATAATATCATCCATAAAATAAAGTATCCGAAAGAAAGGATCCAAAAACATAAGTTGTTTTATCCAAAAACAAAGTACTAAAATAATCAAATACTCAAATCACTCATTGCCTCCAAAGTTTTTGAGCTACGAGCTCAAGAGATCATCGTTGTATTGGTCAAATTTTGCTTCAGGCAGGCTGTCATCGTGAGGTTCAACCATAGGGGCCTTTCCCTTGTCGTCCTTCTGCTGCTTTAGATAAGCCTCAACCAAATGCTTGGGAGTTCGACACGTGCGAGACCAATGGCCTTTGCATCCACATCTGTAGCAGGATTGCTCAATCTTGTCTTGAGAGCCAGATTTTTGTAGAGCGAAATTTGAGGTTCTGTGACCATCGGATGTACTACGACCTCGGCCTTTAGCCCAGATCATCTTACTCTCTCTCTCCCTTCCACGTTTGCGACCAATCTTATATTTGTCCCTATACTGCTGCTGGAGTATAAGATTGCTAGCGTGGAATGTTGACAGAGTGTTCTGCATCAACTGGGTTACAATACGCTGCAAAGCAGAGTTGTACTCTGTTATAGACTTAAGGTCTTGAAAACGGAGTTTCAACCAATCGTATTGTGCCGGAGGGAGGAGTATATCATTTTGTTGTTGGAAACGGTCCTTCAGGTACTTCCACAACATTCCGGGGTCCTTGTGAGTGAGGAATTCATTTTTCAGATCCTCATTCAGGTGATTCATGAGAAAAAACAACGCTTTCGTCTTCCGGGTATTAGTGGATTTCGAATCTTCGATAATTGTTTCGCTCAACTCATTTGAGGCTAGATGGATCTCGACATCTAGCACCCATATCACGTAGTTATTACCATCGAGAGCAAGCTCATCGAACTCTTTTTTGGTAATATCAGACATTATAAACTACAATTTTATAGTGACATGGTAAGAGTCGTGGCCAATTTATGGACAATGGAGAAATAAGAATTTATTTGATTATTCTAGAGCACATAGAAGCAAGAATTGGGCGCCGTGATTTACGGTCCGACAAGTACCGGGCACCGCCTACTCGGGCAATATATGCGGATTATGTGCATGAGTAATAATGCATGCAAGATAATTAAATCATAAAAGGCATACGCATGTATCAATTAAGCATATAAGACAATTTATTGAGAACTAATATTGAAATTAATTATAAAAAAATTCGAGCTTAATTCATATGCAAAGATTATTACCTTTTAATTTTTCAAGTATGTTTCGAAACTTGATAGATTAGAATGAGGGCACAAAAAATATTACTATAATTATATGAGGCCCAGGAGAAAAATAAATTTTTTATTTCTCAATTATTAGAATTAATTATATCCCACAAAATTGGAGCTTCAGACCCAAAATATTTAAATAGAATAGGTCCAAGACATTTAATTACAACATTAAAAATATGGCTTCAGACCCAAAATAATTTTTTTTTATTTGTGGCCCAAAAGAATTGGGCCACTGAGGCCCAAAGGAGAAAGGAGGGCTGCGGGAATTAGGACAGGGGAGGACGAAGACCCGCGCCGCTTGTCGGCCGCTACAGGCGGAGCTCGGGGGGCGGATGCGGGCGGCTGCGCGTCGCGGCGAACGTGCGTTGGCGGTGCGGCAAGCGTGCGAGGCGGAAACCTGGAGGCGCGACGGCGGGCGCGCGAAGCGGCGGCCTGGAGGTGAGACAGCGGGGGAGCGAGGCGGCGGTTTGGAGGCGGCGCGACGGGCGCTGCAGTCGCTCGACGGGCGGCGCAGCCTTGAGGCTGCTTCAAGCAGCGGGCGTCGCGGGCGGTGGCCATGAACGGCGGCGGTCGTGCGCTCGTTAATAATTTTTGTTAAATTCAATTCGATCCAATTAATTGCAAAAATAAAGTAAAAATCGATGCAATAATTCAAGTGCATACAAAACATAATATGCATGGATCAAGTAATTTGATACGCCAATTAATTCACATGATATAGAGAAAATTAATTTAGATCGTACCGATTAGTCTCGGGCAGAGTCTTGTGCTGATAACGTGTTGTAAATTGAAAGCGTAAAATAAAGGCGCGATATTTGTTCACCCAGTTCGTCGATAACAACTACGTTTGAGGGCGTACCAAGCCAGAAGTTTCACTAATATGTATGTGTATGAGTGTGTACAATTCTGAGTACAATGATCTATTTATAAGAATAAAGACCTAGTCTAAACCTAAAGTCCGTTTATGTTATAAGTCCATTAGTAATGTCCACATCAAATCTTCTAGATTTGGTATAATAAATCTTCTAGATTTACAACAAACATAAACCCATATTTTAAAAAAATCCAAACAAGAAAATTCAATTCATCAAATTCTCCAAACAAGGAAATTCGATTCAAACAAGGAAAAACCAATTCAAAAAAGGGAAAGAGAGAGGATGCACCGGAGCCTTGTTTGCATCCACCGAAAGCTTTAACCGCCACCGAAATTTGTTCGAGCCTTTGCACGCCGCTGCCGTCCCCTGCCATCGCTGCCCCTCCCCCTGCTACCGTCGCCGATCTCCACCCCTAGCCGCCGCCCCCTTCCACCATGAACTCCGCTGCCCCTCCGTTCAAATTAATCAATGAGCTCCAAAAATCCCTTCATTTCGGGCCTCGCAGCCCTCCATCCCGGTCTCACATCCACAAAATCGAGAACACCATTTCGCAGCCCTCCATCCCAGGGCTTCATTTCGGGGTTTTTTTAGTACATGCCCCAAGGAGAGAGAGAAAGGGGAAATGGGGGAAGAAAAAATGGGAAATAGGGAAGGGGAGAGAGAAAGGACAGATATGTAGGAGGGAGAGGGGGGGGGGGGATGTTCACGTAGGGTGTAATTTGGGTGGGGTGGGGGTCAAACCTATGGATACCTAGTGAATAGTACCCTAGTTGGTGTGGAGAATAATTTTTTTTTTGGACTTTAGTGTTAAGCAACTTTTTTTTAAAAGAATATAGTGGGCGACAATTACTCATATTCATTTAAAGTAAATATGAGTCAAACTCAATGGCGTATGGACAAGGGCACAAAGGTATGCAAGTGCATACCCTCCTCCTTCCCCAAAAAATTACCATATCTATTATATATAGTATTTAATTTTTTTAAAAAAATTTGCTAAAAAACTTGGACAAACTATTCTGAAAAAAAAAAAAAAAACTTGGGATATGATTTATAGGCCGAGAATTATTACTTTACAGGCTTGTTGGAATAAATCTAATTTACTTATTTTTATTGTCTATGGACTTATTTTGTTTATGTATATTTTTTGGGTCCAGCTATATACGCCTTCATTATTTAAAAATACACCTTCTAAATTTATGAAAATTTTAAACTGCCCTTATATAATTAAATCTAGAAGATACACCTTTAAACTCTAACCCTAAATATTACTACCAGCTGTCACTCACCTTTGCCATCTACCGCCTACCTCCGCCACCCACCTCCACTGTCTGCCGCCCGTGCACTGCCACCATTAGTTGTATACGACTTCGCCTCTTTCTTAGCAAAGTATTGTGTAAACAAGTAGTTTTATTATATAATATTAGTTTTTTTTTAATATAAGATATTAAAGTTTAAGGGTATTAGTTGTTTCATTTAAGGGTATTAATTGAAGAGTATTAGTTTTTTTTTCAGTAAATGATACTAGTTGTAAACAAGTATCACAGTCTTTCACGGTGAAACTTGTTTATACTATATTAACTTTTTTTTTTTTTTTAAATTAACATAATAGCGCATACCTTTTTTTGTTTTTCTGGATTCACCACTGGTCAAAATAAATCATATTGTACGGATCTATATTTGTAGAATATTACTTACAAGTTTTTGTGTTTTTTTAATACTATATTTTTCACCCTTTTCAATGTCTTTAATTTTCTTTTTCATATGGGTAAAAGGTTTCTATCGTGTGGGCTAGTTCAAATTTTGAAAGGCCGGGTTATATACAGTCTAATGTTTTGTAAATACATTCCATCTAAAAACTATTAAAAAAATGTAATACATTTTGGAAAAAAAATTCCGAAAATGTATATGTTTGGTATGTTTTTTTTCGGAATAAAAATTCAAAAATTGTCAAAGTTAAAAAAAAAAAATTCTAAATATTTTTTTTAGTGAAATGTATTAATAAAATATAGAAGTATATTTAACCCCAACCTTTTGAAATTTCGCGCAAAAGATTGTCAGGTTCTTCTTAAGAAAATTACTGTGGACCGTTTGGACATGCCAACTTCAATTTAAATCGTGAACTCCCATAAATACACCATCTTAAAAACCCGTATTAATTTATATCATGGACATACATAAACAAGATTAGAACCAATTTTAGGAGTCAAAATCAAATTTGAAGTGTTTACCATCTAAATAAATGATTAAATGAATCACTTTTTCGCTTACTATGAAAAAGAGTCATAAACCAATGTCAACTATAGTTGCAAGAAATTATGTGTAATAGCATTCTCATCCCTCTACCTACTCTAGCCTTTAGGTATAAATTTATACTACATCACCTATCATATTAATATTTAATTCTACTCTTCAATTTCTACCTCTACTCCCCTAATTATTTTAGGTACAAACACTATTTAGGACTTCACTATCTATATCATTTAATTTATTCAATATTTATTAATTTAATATTTCTTACTTTATTTATTTTTAATTATATTAATTTATTCTAATTAATTAAATATATTTTAGGAATTTATATTAAAAATTACTTAAATTAATTTTTAGTCATATATTTTGTTAATTTTGTTTAACACATTAAATTATTGGTAATTTTTGCACATAATTGTGACAAACAAATTTCAAGTACAATATTAAAACAAATCATAACAATACATAAATTTATTACAATTTGGAGAGAATATGAGATGAACTGTAATGGTATTTGAAAAATTGTGTAAACATCTATTTCTAGAGTAATATAGCAACGATAATATTTTTTAAAAGTGCAACAAAATTTGAAAATTAAAATAGCTAATTCATCAAATATGGTAAAAAAAAATGCCAAACTTGCCTTTTTTTTTATAATGGAGTTTGGCATTTTTTTTATAATGGACGAACATTAAAATAAAATAAGTATATACACATGCAAGTTTAACGCTAGTTCCAGTTCCATCTCAATAAAAAAAATGAAAGCACCAGTTCCATCTCAATAAAAAAAAATGAAAGCATTTGTCAGTATGAATAGTATTTGAGGTATTCAAATTCTTTCTACCTCTCTTTTCTCTAACCTAAATTCTACCCCATCCCCCAATCATTTTTTGTAGGTAGAGTTAGTGCCACCTAGGAATTCTTACCCAATGGGGGTGCTCTAAAAAGCGATTAAATTGTAAATCAATGAAATATTTAGTAACAATTTTTTATGAGCAACCTCGAAACAAAAAAAATTCAGTAAAATTGAGCAATTATAATCTCGAAAGCTTAATAATTAACGAAAATACCTCAAATAGAAATAAAATATGGCCAAATTTAGCTAATATTTCAGGAAAAACAGATAATGTCAGCTTCCGTCAACTGTGCATTTTTTCCATCTCGAATTCAGACTTATTCGTAGATTTTATATGAAAATAATTTAAAACAATTGATTAGGCGTGAAATTGTCATGATTCGTCACCCGAAATACCCTAATTCTGGTCGATTTTGTCGAGTATTTGGAGTCAATTGAGCATTATTTCTATACATTGATGAATTTGTCTATTTAATGCTCGTAGGTGAATCGAGAGCGAAGAACGGAGTTTGTAGGACTTTGAATCGACTCAAACGGATGCCCGGATGAGAAGATATCGAAGGAATACGATTGGTGTTAGTGTTGAAGAAGAAAAGTACTAGTTGGAGGAATATTGAGAGCATTCGAGTAACACACTCGAGCACTAGCGCTCGAGCACGTTGCTCGAGCGCCCAAAACATACAGAAAATCTCGAGTGCTCGAGCAGCTCGAGCGCCACCGCTCGAGCGTGTTGCTCGAGCGCCCCAATTGTACAAAAGATTTTTAGCGCTCGAGCAGCTCGAGCGCCACCGCTCGAGCACCTGTGTCATTCGAGCTACATGCTCGAGCGCGACCGCTCGAGCGGGTCTGCTCGAGCACCTTCACGTTTGGCGTTTTAAAAGGCGTTTTTCGGCCCATGAGTTCACGATTCGGCCCGTGGCTTATATATACTCGTCTCAAGCTCGTTTTTAGGGATACCACACATCACTTGATAGATTTTGACGGTTAGAGTTCATTTTTGGAGAGGAAGGAAAGAAGCTAGCTTTACGTTTACGTTTTTGAGGTTTTCGTTGCGAATTCATATTACGATCTTACTTTTTAGTTTCGTTTCTTTATATTTTTGTTCTTGAACACGTTGAGACTTCTTTTCTTGAGTTAATTTCAGTTTATTCTTTTATTTTGTTAAACCCTAGTTTATGTTTGATCTCTTCTTCGTCTTAATTATCATGTTCATGTTCGTTACTTATTCAATTGCTATTATTTACATAAAACCTATGTCTAGCTAAAACCCTTGCATGTTTGGGGTAGGATGAACTCATAGAAGTAGGTTGTGGGTACGTAATTAGGGTATCTTGTGACATTAGGTTTAATTTTCTTTATTAATGAATTCTTAAAATTAATCTTAACTTTACTTTTGAATTTCGTTCGAAAAGTGTTAGAGAGAGGACGACCGTATCACTCTTTAACAACGAGTAGACTTAACTAGAGGGTTTAGTAAGGGTTAATTCATCTACCAGTTTAGCGAAGGAGGACGACCGCATCACCTTAGTTAAATTAGGGTCTCATTAATTAAGCACAATCTATTAACTTGTTAGTGGATTAGTGAAGTCGAGTGTTAGGGTAAAGTATTAGGGTTTAGAATCTTGAGCTTTCACCTTGCATTCTTTTACTTAGGTTATTTCTTGCGCGTCACAATTATTTTAATTATGTACCTGCTCCGTTAGTATACGTAGGGATTTCTATCCTGAGCATCACCATCTCTCATTTGAAAACAACCCTTAGATTCTTAGTGTAATTTTGATTTCTGCATTCCTAGGATAATTTTAGTCTTTTAATTAATCTTTCAAAAAACCCAAAAATATTACACTCATATTAGCTACGACGCGTAGATCAGGGATCTATTCGCAAACACTCCATCTCGTGGGTTCGATATACTTGGTCATTATACTTACTCATACTACAGTGAACTCGTACGCTTGCGAGGATTCTACTATTAGAAGTTAGTATTTTCGCTTCAAGTCAATGGCGCCATTGCCGGGGATGGCGTTGTATGCCTTTTGAATAGGACTTGTCGATAGCTTAGTAGTTAGTAGTGAGTGATTTTTTTTTCTGTTTTTTTTATTTCGTACATATTCGGCAGTTGCGTTTTGATTCTTTTGTTAGTGTTTCAGGTTTATGAAAACACGCTCACAAGGGAATACGAGCAAAGAGAGGTTACCGTTAGATCCTGAGATAATAGCAAGAATAAACCGAGCCTTCTTAAGAAGGATGAAAGCTGCCGGAGGGAAAGAACCGATGGACATCACTAATGAGTTGGATGATGTCGAGAATGAGTTCAATCAGGCATTGAACCGGGTTGACGACACTGATGGCAATACTAGTAAGAATCAAGATCCGTTAGGAGAAAGCCAGAGCCAAAACCCGGGTACTCAGAACCAAAATAGCACAGCTCATAACATTGTCCAAAATCCTCATAACAACCCTGCTTACCCACATCCTAACTTACCACAAAACAACTTACCATATCCACCCTACCCATACCCACCATATCCTTATCCACCATACCCGTACCCTCCACCTCCAGTTTACAACCAACCACCAGTCTATCAACCACCACCACCCCAACAAGTACCCGTACCAGCTGCTAATCATCAACACGTTCCTCAGAACGCAGATCAGAATATGGCCATTAGAGGAAGGTTTGCGGCACAGCCACAACGGTACTATGATGGAGTGGCATTGCCTCCTGTTGAGGCAAGTAACTTCTCGATTTCCCCGGGAATTCTTAAGCTGTTTACCGAGAACCAGTTCAAGGGAGTGATCGGGAAGGAGAATCCTAATACACATCTGAGGAGTTTTCTAATGATAGCCTCCACTTTCAATTACAATGGCATGTCTGAAGATGCCAAGAGGCTTAGGTTGTTCCCATTCTCATTGACGAGAATAGCTAAAGAGTGGTACGATAATACGCTTCCACGAGGAGGTATTACCACTTGGGCCGAGCTCGAGCGTCTGTTCCTCGAGCGGTTCTACCCTCCATCCAGAACGATCAAAGCAAGGATTGAGATCTCTTCCTTCCGCCAGAAGCAAGGAGAGGACCTACGTCAAGCGTGGGAGAAATACTCAAATATGTTGATAGAGTGCCCGCAGCACGGGTACAATGAGGGAGATATGATGGCATTTTTCTATAGTGGTGCCAACAAGGCTGGGCAAGACCATCTAGACGTCTGTGCTAGTGGATCATTCCTGAATCAAGGAATAATGAGGTGTAGAGAGATCGTGGACAACATTGTCGCGAATGCCGGTGCTTGGAATGTGGACGCAGATTTCCAGAGAGTTCATCAGGTTGAGGAAGGTGAAGGAACGAGAAGGCTGTTGATGGCGATGATGGAAAAGATTAATAATCTTGAGTTGGGGAAGAATATGGTTGGAGGGAATGCAGCAGAGAATGAGCAAGAGGACAAGGCCACAATTCAGCAAGAAGTAGTCAATTATATGGGAGGTCCGTATTACAATCAGAATGGGTATCCACAAGGTGGAAATTTTCAAGGAAGACCTTCTTATGGCCAACCATTTGTACCTCTAGGTCCACAGCCGCCTCAAAATCAATGGAGGAACACACAAGGGTACCAAGGAGGCCAACAACTTCCTCAGAACCAATGGAGGAAGAACGATAACTTTTCATATGCTAACCCGAAGGCGGGTATTACAGTTCCTCCAGGTGTTGATCCAGGTTCAAAACCTCCGGGTGGAGAAGGCGGTTCCTCAACTGAGGAGATATTGAGAGCTATCCTTCAGAAGGTGGAGGAAGGTAGCAAGAGATTGTCCTCTTTGGAGTACGATGTGAAGGAGTTGCATAAGAAAGGTGATCAGTGTGATCAAGAACTCCAAAAGAGAGATGTAGAGCTGAATCGAATTCAACAAGAGAATAATAGGCGGTTCACCTCAATAGAGTTCCAGATAAGCCAAATTGCAAAATCAATGAATAGGGAGCCGGGTAAGTATCCTTCCATGCCGGAGGGGAACCCGAAAGAGCATTGCAAGGCTATCCAGTTAAGAAGTGGAACCAACTATGAAGGTCCTCAGATGCCTGCTGATTCTGAGACGCCCCAAGATAGAGATGAGATTGAAGAGATGAGAGTTGAGAAGAAGGTTGAGGGTGAAAGCACTCAAGCGAGCAAAGAGCTTGAAGAGGAAGACATTGAGAAGGTTGAGAGAGTTCCTAAGTGGAAGAAGGCAAATGAAGCAAGGGAGAAAGTGAAAGAGACCGAGAAAGATGAATGAGGGGTACCCAAATCTGTGATACCCGTTCCATATCCACAACGCTTCATGAAAAAGAAGTTTGATGACAAATTCGCTAAATTTCTTGATGTGTTTAAACAATTACATATTAATATCCCTTTTCATGATGCTTTGGAACAGATGCCCAACTATGCAAAGTTTTTGAAGGACTTGATCGTGAAAAGACGGCGAGTGGATGAGCCGAAGTTGGTGCAGCTGAACCATGAAGTGAGTGCATTAGTGCACAAGGCGCTTCCTCCAAAGCTGAAGGATCTCGGGAGCTTCACTTTTCTTTGTGATATTGGGAACGGGATCAAGAAGGGAGCGTTGTGCGACCTCGGAGCGAGCATTAATTTGATGTCGTTGTCGCTTTTCAAGAAGTTGGAAGGTGGTGAACTTCAGCCCACAATGATGACGCTTCAACTAGCCGACCGGTCTATTACTCGACCTCAAGGTGTGGTTGAAGACGTCCTCGTGAGAGTTGGAGATCATATTTTTCCAGCCGATTTCATGGTCCTAGAGATGGAGGAAGATGAGCACGTGTCTTTGATTTTGGGAAGACCTTTCTTAGCTATGGTCGGGATGGTGCTAGACGTGGCAAATGGGAAGATTACGTTGAAGGTTGATGATCAAGAAGTGAAGATTTTCCTATATGAAGCCATGAAGCACCCGAAGGAGGATGAGAGTTTGTATTGCATGGATGACATTGATCCTAGTGTTGAAGACACACCTCCTATCCCTAATCCTTCTCATATTCATGAATTTTATAATCCTTCACTTGATGATTTAACCAATGTGCATTATGATCGTGATTATTTTGATAGGGATAAAGTGAAGAAGTTGAAGGATGAAGAGGTGAAAAGTGTGGACGTGATCCAGTTGGAAGGGAAAGGAGGAGATAAGAAGAAAAAATCCAAATTCAAGAAACTGTTTGGTAAGACCCCTCCAGATAAAGGTGAGAAGGAGTTGAGACCCATAACACTTGGGGATGAGAAGGAAGCAAAAGAGTTCATGATGGAAGGGCATCAAGGAAAGACATGCAAGCACCACTCTTATGAGAGTAAGGGAAGTAAATTTGAGTATGATGTCCCATAAGCTCCTTTGAGCTTGGTCCGACATGAGGACCTTAAAAATAGCACTGAATGGGAGGCAACCCATTTTTATTTTCTTTTATTTATTTTTAGTGTCTTATTATGTTATTAGGGTGTTGTTGAATCGTAAGTTTTAACCTCGTACTGGAGAGTTTTATTTTATAGGCTTGTCTCGAGAGAATAGAGGAATCATGGAGTACTCGAAAGGGAGGAACTCAAGCAAGAGAGTGTGCAACGTTGTTGAGAGAAACTAAATTGTTTGGCTGAGGTAACCCACAACCCCAAACTTAGACCTCTTCGCAAGATCGAAGTTTGGGGGGGTGGAGTTTTTTTATGTTTCTTGTTACATTGCACCGGAGCACCCCTTATCTTTGGTTGTGTTTGGTTATTTGATGTCTTGAGATGCTCCTTGGGGTGATTTTAATTTGATTCGTTGTTGCTTATTTCATGCCTATTGATTAGGCGTGAACTTGTCATGATTCGTCGCTCGAAATGCCTTTGTTTTGATGGATTTATATAAGTATTTAGAGTCATTTGAGTATTATTTTCTCAAACTAACAAATTTGTTTCTTTGATTCTTATAGATGGATAGAGGGCAAAAAGAGGAGTTCGTAGGACTTCGAATCGACTCAAACGGATACCCGGATGAGAAGATATGGAAGAAATACGAGAAGTATTAGTTCGAGCGAGCAAAAGTGTCATTGAAGTACTCAAGATGAAGGAGCTCGAGTAAACACTACTCAGGCACTCGAGTAGTGCACTCGAGCCAGCTTCGGTCGAGTAGCCAATACTCAGGCACTCGAGTAGTGCACTCGAGCAGAAGCCGGTCGAGTAGCAAGTACGCAGGCACTCGAGTAGACTACTCGAGCAAGGTCCGGTCGAGTAGAGCTACTCGAGCTAAGGGGCTCGAGCAATTTTCACGTTCTGTACAAATTTGACACTCGAGCTTGCATTGCTCGAGTACTTTTACTCGACCTCTACTCGAGCTCGACGGGAATTTCGGCCCATGAGATCCCGTTTCGACCCATTGCCTATATATACCTCTTCCAAACACGTTTTGAAGGATCCCCGAACTTTAGAAATCACTTTAGACTTAGTTTTTTGGAGAGGAAGGAGAGGAGCAAGCTTTATTTACGTTTTGTTGAGGTTTTGCATACGAATTCTAAGTTTCTTTTAGTTTATTAGTTTCTTTTAGTTAGTTTGATTTCTTTGAACGCTTTGAAACTTCGTTTTAGTTAATTAAATTTCAGTTCTTAGTATTTATTTCTTTTAAAACCCTAGTTCATGTTTCTGATTTTCTTCGTTCAATTCATTATGTTGATGTTCGTTGTTTCTTCTATTGCTATTATGTTTGTTAAAGCCATGTCCGACTAAAACCCTTGTATGCTTAGGGTAGGATGAACTCGTAGAAGTAGGTTGTGGGTATGTAATTAGAGTAACTTGTGACGTTAGGTTTTAATTCTCTTGGTTAATGAATTCTTAAAATTAATCTAGACTTCGCTCTTGAATTTCGTTCGAAAGGTGTTAGAGAGAGGACGACCGTATCACTCTTTAACAATGAGTAGACTTAACGAGAGAGTTTAGGAAAGGTTAATTCATCTACCGGTTTAGCGAAGGAGGACGACCGCATCACCTTAGTTAAATTAGGGTCTCATTAATTAAGCACAATCTATTAACTTGTTAGTAGATTAGTGAAGTCGAGTGTTAGGGTAAAGTATTAGGGTTTAGAATCTTGAGCTTTCACCTTGCATTCTTAGACTTAGGTTATTTCTTGTGTGTCACAGTTATTCTGATTATGTACCTGCTCCGTCAGTATACGCAGGGATTCCAATCCTAAGCATCACCATCTCTCATTAGAACACAACCCTTAGTTAATTTGATTGCTTTAGTATTTTAGTTTACTTAGTTTATTTTAGTCTTTTAATTAATCTTTCCAAAAATCCAAAAACATTTCATTCATATTAACTACGACGCGTAGATCTTTAGGGATCTATTCGCATATACACTATCCCGTGGGTTCGATAATACTTGGCCATTATACTTACTCTTACTACAGTGAACCCGTCCGCTTGCGGGTAAGCGACTAGTAGAAGTTAGTAAAATCGCTTCAAGTCACCTATCAATCAGCTTATGCTTACTTATTGCTATCTTTGAGTGTGATTTGATGAGTAGGGTGATTTGTGGATTTGAGTTAGGGACTCTTTTATGTGAGTAGTTGAGCTAGAGTTGATTTGAGAAAGAACTTGTATGCTTGCAAATTTTTCTTTTGAGTACTTGTGTTATGAGAGTGAGAATTCACTAGGACTAGCATGAATGTGAAAGCTGTGAGACTTGAACCTTATGAGATTTTGATATATGATTTGATCTCTTCGTTTGTGAGTGGATCGTCACCTTAGAGGATGCTAGAACTTGTGTGTGCTCTTGCTTCTTGATTGTGTCTAGTTGATATGCCGAAGGTGATCTTAGGCCATCTTTGATTTGATTGAGTCACTTAGCCAAAATTTTCCTTACCAATGACATTTATCCCTTGTTAGCCCCTTTGAGCTTTAAGCCTATTTTATTTGCTAGCACATGTGAACACTATTCCAGTTCTTAAGCCTTTTTGTCCCAATTTGAGTGGAGAATAGGAAAAGTGTGAATGTGAAGGGATTGAATTGAGTTGAAAAAGGAAAATGTTGTTTGTTGAGTGAGTATGAGAAGAAGGTGTGATGAAGTTTTGAGTTGTGGGAAAAAGAAAAAAAAATTGAGAATGAGCAAAAAAAGAGAAAAAAATGAGCTCATGTGTTTGCGAAAAAGAAAAGTGATTGGAAAAAAAAGTGAAATGAGAAAGAAAAAAAAAAATTAAAGTGTTGAGAGTGTTGGAATTGAAAGTGTGCTTATTGAATATGTTTGAAGAAGTCTGTTCCTAATCTCGAAATACCGAAGTGTGATTTTCTATTCTCCATTCACTTTAGTCACTTATCCATATTGTTATCCCACCTGTCCAAAGAGCCTACATTACAACCTTGAGAAAAGTCCTTTTTGATTCGACATTGATTTCTAGAGTATGGTCGGAGCTAAGAGTGCTTACAAGCCTATGGCTGCCAATATGTGTGATTGATTGTTTGAGTGAGTCCCTTTATCATTGATATACACTTGTGAGGGAGCGAAACACATCGTTGAGTGCACATCCATGTTTGATCTTGGGGTTTCTTGCTATTGTTGCATGAGTATGATGAAGGAAGGTGAGTGAGTATATTTGTGATTGATCTTGGAAGCTCGAGTTCATTTGCTTACATGATTTGATTCTTTGACTCATTCCTAACAATTTCACTTGACTTATTATTTCATTGCTTGAGGAAAAGCAACATGGTAAGTTTGGGGGGTTGATTAGGCGTGAAATTGTCATGATTCGTCACCCGAAATACCCTAATTCTGGCCGATTTTGTCGAGTATTTGGAGTCAATTGAGCATTATTTCTATACATTGATGAATTTGTCTGTTTAATGCTCGTAGGTGAATCGAGGGCGAAGAACAGAGTTCGTAGGACTTTGAATCGACTCAAACGGATGCCCGGATGAGAAGATATCGAAGGAATACGATTGGTGTTAGTGTTGAAGAAGAAAAGTACTAGTTGGAGGAATATTGGGAGCATTCGAGTAACACACTCGAGCACTAGCGCTCGAGCACGTTGCTCGAGCGCCCAAAACATACAAAAAATTTCGAGTGCTCGAGCAGCTCGAGCGCCACCGCTCGAGCGTGTTGCTCGAGCGCCCCAATTGTACAGAAGATTTTCAGCGCTCGAGCGCCATCGCTCGAGCACCTGTGTCATTCGAGCTACATGCCGAGCGCGACTGCTCGAGCGGGTCTGCTCGAGCACCTTCACGTTTGGCGTTTTAAAAGGCGTTTTTCGGCCCATGAGTTCACGATTCGGCCCGTGGCTTATATATACTCGTCTCAAGCTCGTTTTTTAGGGATACCCCACATCACTTGATAGATTTTGACGTTTATAGTTCGTTTTTGGAGAGAAAGGAAAAAAACAAGCTTTACGTTTACATTTTTGAGGTTTTCGTTGCGAATTCATATTACGATCTTACTTTTTAGTTTCGTTTCTTTATATTTTTGTTCTTGAACACGTTGAGACTTCTTTTCTTGAGTTAATTTCAGTTTATTCTTTTATTTCGTTAAACCCTAGTTTATGTTTGATCTCTTCTTCGTCTTAATTATCATGTTCATGTTTGTTACTTATTCAATTGCTATTATTTACATAAAACCTATGTCTAGCTAAAACCCTTGCATGCTTGGGGTAGGATGAACTCGTAGAAGTAGGTTGTGGGTACGTAATTAGGGTAACTTGTGACGTTAGGTTTTAATTCTCTTGATTAATGAATTCTTAAAATTAATCTTAACTTTACTTTTGAATTTCGTTCGAAAAGTGTTAGAGAGAGGACGACCGTATCACTCTTTAACAACGAGTAGACTTAACTAGAGGGTTTAGCAAGGGTTAATTCATCTACCAGTTTAGCGAAGGAGGACGACCGCATCACCTTAGTTAAATTAGGGTCTCATTAATTAAACACAATCTATTAACTTGTTAGTAGATTAGTGAAGTCGAGTGTTAGGGTAAAGTATTAGGGTTTAGAATCTTGAGTTTTCACCTTGCATTCTTTTACTTAGGTTATTTCTTGTGCGTCACAGTTATTTTAATTATGTATCTGCTCCGTTGGTATACGTAGGGATTCCTATCCTGAGCATCACCATCTCTCATTTGAAAACAACCCTTAGATTCTTAGTTTAATTTTGATTTCTGCATTCCTAGGATAATTTTAGTCTTTTAATTAATCTTTCAAAAAACCCAAAAACATTACACTCATATTAGCTACGACGCGTAGATCTTCAGGGATCTATTCGCAAACACTCCATCTCGTGGGTTCGATATACTTGGTCATTATACTTACTCATACTACAGTGAACTCGTACGCTTGCGAGGAATCTACTAGTAGAAGTTAGTATTTTCGCTTCAAGTCAACAATATTATCAATAAATTATTTTAAAGTATCAAATATTTAATCAAAACTATCAAAAATCACATCAGTAGTATTAAAAGTTGGGTTAAAATAAATCTATAACAATTACAATATAATACCATTGAACCTAATTTTTTATACTCCCGATGAAACTTTTGATACTCTTAATCAAGTATTTAATACATTAAAACAGTTTCATGATAAGTTTATTATTAGCTATTTTCATATATAACTTTGTCTATTCCTATTCCTCTAGTTATTTTTTTTCAACTTAATATCATCAAATAGAGTTAAAGACTCAAAGCACAATATATCAAAGAGGGAGAAATGAAAAGAGAGGGGAGAAGAGCTTGGATTGATTTTTTTTTTCTTTTTATTTTTAAATTCATTTGTTTGTTTATATATATCACACCATGATTTTATTTGAAAAATGTGGAAAATAAAGTAGGAACATAACAGTTGCTCATCCGTCCTATAACTTTATTTCTATTTTTTTAGTCCGTCCCCCAAATCTATTCTGATACCCTTTTTAAAAAAATATTAGTATTTTATTATTATCCTTACAAACAATCACTTTATTCATAAATAAATTCCACAATATCTCCACAAAATATTTTTACTTCATCAATTTTATCTCATTTTATTTAAAATTTATGTCTATTTCAACCAGAATAAAACTGGAGATAGAGGAGGTATAAAACTAAGGATGAAACATGTAAATTTTATTTTTAATTTTAACATTGTATATGTGATGACTCAATTTTTTAGTGTTGCATTTACACTTGTTGTAAAAGCAATTATAAAGTAATTACCTCAAGACAAACTATCCTATAAACTTGTTTGTAGTATGGAACTGAATTCATTTAGTTGTCATCCAATAATAATACAATAATATTTATTTGATAATATCGTTACTCTTATGAAATAATATCCATATCATCTTACACACAAATATGCCAAACTACATATATAATTGTTATAATATTAATTTATAAGTGTAATGATATTGATAAGTGAATGTAAGGATATCAATTTCACACTATGAACAAATTTTATTTAGAGATTGACTCTTATTTCAAACTTTTGAAATTTCGGCAAAAATAGTTTATTACAAAACGCTACTTACGTTGATTTTTTTATAGAATCAATTTAAATTACCTTTTTAGTATAATCAATTACGAGCACCTTGTTAATATCGGAAAAAACCCTTTATTATCATACATCACTTACGTTAATTTTATAATAATCCAATTTAAATTACCTTATAAGACATGCAATGAATCACAAACATCATTTCAATTACCTAAATAATATAATCAATTTAATTCACTTATTATCAAATGGTATCTATTTTTATTTTTCGAAAGAACAATTAATAGCATCCGGCTATTAGCACGCACAAACTTACTATACACACTCATTCTATAGTCATATTTGACTGTACAAAAATAACTAAAAAATATTGTAAATACGAGTGTACAAAGCAATTTGATAGGCGTCAATAGTCTCACCCTAATTAATGTTTCTGTTATCCTTTATTATTACTACTATAATATTAAATTAGATGAGTTCTTTAAATAAAATGTGTTTTCTATTGCCACTTTCACTTTCCTTTCCATCATTTCACCAAAGAGTCTCGAAACCAAAATGGAAAACAAGAGAAACATGCACAAGTATCGGTATCGAATAATGCAATTCTTCCAATTTCCTGTTATCACGACTAATTTATGTGCATTTCGTTTGAAGTTTGGATATGGATGTTATACTTTTTAAGTAGTTCAATGTTTTCTATTCTGAAAATTTACAATTACGAAGTAATTGCAATGTAGTAAGAAAAAGAGTGTTTCATATTTCTAATTTTCATATATTTAATCTTGATTTTCTGTGACTGATTTTGAGCTCAGTTTCAATTTTTTTTTTTTTTTGTAGAGAGTGTTGGATGGCGCTGCATGGATGCTGAAATCTCACTTCAAGAAGCTATTGCTTTCCGGAATTGTTGTATTTCTCCTGGTAAATTTATCTATCTCTTCATTTTTACTTTGATTTCTTAAATTTCCATGCATTTAGTTTGAGTTAATGAGGTTTTGTTACGGGAGAGCCCACAATTTGATCTTTATTGCATTTCCCTAATTGATACTTCCTTCAATTTGATGGTAATTTTTTTTTTTTGTGTTTAAAATAGATTGAATGGTGCAAAATTCATGTGTTGCTTTGGGTTTTAGTACTTTGTTTGCTGCTTTTACTTAGTGCCCATTGGGATTGATTTGGAGAAGTTGAATTCAGACTGAGTATAGAAGGGAAAGGGAGAGATAAGATAACATAAGTCATTGAATAGTTGCTCAAAAAATGGGGTTTCAAAGGGGTGGTATTGATAATAACAACGGGAAAAGTCAAGCCCAAATCCATGACTCAATGACAACCCCGTTGGCTAGGCAAGCATCATTGTACAACCTCACATTTGATGAGGTACAAAGTCAATTGGGTGACTTGACAAAACCCCTCGGTAGTATGAATCTTGATGAGCTACTCAAGACTGTGTGGAGTGCTGAGGCAAGTAATCAAGCAACAAAAGACATTGATGGTGAGGATATGTTGTCTATGGATCTCAGTAAAAGAACTGTTCATGAGGTGTGGAAGGATATTGAGCACGAGCACGTGCAGAAAACAGGTAGTCTTGACAGGAAAGCCACACTTGGTGAAATGACGTTGGAGGACTTCTTGGTTAAGGCAGGGGTGGTTGCTGCATCAACCTCTGGAAAGAAGAGTTTAGGTTCAGTTTCAGGTGGGCCTGATCCAACGGAGATACCGCATAATGCTCAGTGGATGAATTATCAGGTTCCTCCGATACATTCTCAGCAGCAACAACTGCCTGTTTTCATGCATGGCCATCAGGTTCACCAACCTATTCCTATTGGCGGTAATCCTATGATGGAGACTACTTTTCCCGATACACGAAGAACCATGTCTTCATCCCCTCTTATGGGTACTTTATCAGACACCCAGACATTTGGGAGAAAAAGGGTTACTCCTGACGATATAGCTGAGAGGAGTGTTGAAAGAAGGCATAAAAGAATGGTTAAGAACAGAGAATCGGCAGCCAGATCACGAGCAAGGAAGCATGTGTGTTTTTTTATTTCAATAATTTGGTGTGTGGACATTGTTTTGTTTAATTCTTTGGTTTTGGTATGTGCTGAGTGATTTGGTCTGCAGGCGCACATGCGTGAGCTAGAGAGCAAGGTTAAATGTCTGGAAGAGGAGATTAAAAGGCTGAAAAGACTACAGGTTCGCTTCTTCATCTTTATACGATATGCTTAATTATTTTTGCATTGCATTGCAATTTGGACATATTTTTGTGCTTTTCTCAACATTCCTTCGTTTTTTGCATAGTCTGCTTTATTGTCATCAGTTGAATCTCCCTATTCTTATTGTGTGACAGAATTTAACTGGTGTTGAGTATCCACAAAATAGACTCATTTCTATTTTTGGTATGTGTTAACTAACATGGTTTCCTATAGGTTTTCTTGGAAACTGGTTTATATATTACTTTGAATTGGTTGCTTGGTACTATGTTTCTATTAAGTGATTTCAACATAAATTGATTTTCTGTAACATAACTATTAGCAATATGAAATTTATAATATCAAACATGAAAGAAAAAAAATTGAACACATATTTAAACTTAATATATTTGTTTAAACATTTTGCATCAACTTAGGTGATCAAACATGAACGAAAACAGAAATGAAATAGTCTATAAAAATGTGAGATAATTCAAAGCACTACTTGGATTGGGAGGGGGGGGTTAATTTGTATACATAATTAATAAACATTCGAGTTGGTTCACTTGGTCACCATTTTTTGAGAACTTATTTTGGTTAATCCACGGAAATGCAATGTTCATTTTTATCATAAAAAATTGGTAGATTGCCATCATAGGTAAGTTAGTGTTTCACTTGAGACTATATTTTGTGTTGATTGTGTCATTGTCTTCCTAATGCTACCCATCCATTGCCATTGAATAAATTTTTGTTTGCTTTAGTATTGATATAAATTCTCCCTGATTGGTATTGTGTATCCAAACCTTTAGATGTTGCTATAACAGTCGAGTTAATTTCTAAAAAGAGAGAAAACTCCCTTAGCTTCTTTTCTACTGGTTAGATTTTACCTTGATTGATGGATTAGCGCTGATGGTCGGCCTAAAACTAATGTTTTGGTTGCTAGGGTCGAACCTTGATTCTTCCAAGATAAGGAAATTGTTTGCAATTCCAACACCTATAAAGTTTGAATAATATTCTAACAGGGAGATTAAGAGAAAGCGAAATACACTTTAAGAAATGATCGGGCATGTTGTTAGAGAATTTTTTTTTTTTTACATGTTTTCCAGATAGCACTATTGTTTAACCAACTGAATGTAATATGAAACAAACGCCTAAATTTTATGAATTGTATCTTCCAGAAAATATTGTTATAATTATATAAATCTGTTGTCTTAACAATGAGTCGTAGCCTCAAGAAATAAGTTTGTACATAGTAATAAGATTTTCAAAGTCTTGATCGAATATCAAACTATAAGATGACATAATGAGGTACAAGGTATTCCCCTCGCTAATCTTTTGTGGTGATCGATTCAATAGCCTATTTGCTTTGAATAAAATCTACCTAGAATTGAGAGTTGAAAAATGACTGAAATATTGATGTTATATGATAAATGTTGAAAGCAATATCGGTTCATTACATTGTGTTGCTGAAGTGCAAGACATATTATGTGTGCAGAGGAAAATATGTATGACTAAGCATTATCGATTAACACAAAAAATTTATCGACTGATCTTCGCAATGTGTTACATACTTACATTTGGTACTCTCTGATGTTGCAGGAAGTGGAGAAGGTGTTGCATAACATACCAGTTCCAGAGCCAAAAAAATACCAACTAAGGAGAGCCAGCTCAGCCCCCATATGAGATGAGGATCTGCATCTCCATTACATTGTTTTAAGTTTTTGATGGTCTTCCTTCTTGTACCATGTGCATTTTTATAGTATTGTGAAATAGACTTGCAACTCTGTGTGAGGCTTATTATGGTAATTTACATCGCCATCAATAAGTTTTGATCTTATCCTATGTTTATGGGTTAAGGAATAATCAATATGTGAAACCTGCACATTTCAACAATAATAGTTACTTTAGCTCAAGAGCGGGTCTCTTGTGAACCTGAGTTTACGTACTTTTTTTTTTAAGTATCACTGTCATGTATACATACTATCATTGTTATGCATATCCACTATATATAATTGTTTAAAATCACTTGATTTTTTTAAGATAATAATAGTGATTATATATAACAGTGACCTTTCAAGTAACCAAGTTCATGTGAATTTGAGTTTTTTTTGTCTTTAAGTCAAACCTTTATCTGATATTTTTTGGTAATATAACAAATAAAAAATATAACACACTTTTTTTTTTTTTGAGCAGAATATAACACACTTCTAAATCACTGAAATGGTAATATAACAAATAAAAAATATAACACACTTCTAAATCACTGAAAATCAACTAAGTAATGTCAATCGAACATTTAATTTTTCATTTTGTTTTTCACGCATTCACACCTATTCCATGCTCTGAAGACTGTAATGTTTGGCATATTTTAAAATATAAAATAAAATAATTCAGGATTAATGCACCAATTACGCAAACCCAGAATCTATACAATGAAATCCAAGAACCGCCCTGCCTCTCATAACCGTGTCATACACAATTGTTCATTTTTACATTTATTTAGCTTTTTCCTTATTATTTCTTAGGAAAAATAGTTGTTTTTAGTCCTATAAATTACATCAATTTTGATTTCAGTCATGTCAACTTTACGAATTGAGAATGATTCAGTAACTTTCACTTTTTCGATATTTTAATTCAGTAACGGGCTATAAAAAGCAAATCATTTGATTAATCAATTAGCCTCTGCTACGTGAATGAATCACATCCCCATCAATTAAATGTTTCACCTTTTACAATCAATTGCTAATTCAAAATATAAAAAATTTAATAATATAATTATTATTTTCAATTTGTTAAAGTCAACCTCACTAAAATTAGAAGTAAAACATGATTACACACACTAAGAATATTTTCACAATTTCTTGTTATTTGGCGTCCTTACTTTTCCCGCTTAACTTTCTTCTCTTTGTCAGTGGGTTTTTTATGGGATCAGATTTTTTATTGGGTGTCCAAACTCCAAACCTGCATGGTGTGTTGAGCAATATATACGATGTTGTTGCATTACTTGTTTTAATTGAAAAAGAATATTAGCATGAACTATTTTCACCGAATTAAAACATGAAGACTTGAAAAAGAATATTAGCATGAACTATTTTCACCGAATTAAAACAGGAATATGAGATCTTCATGCCTGAGTTTTGAGGCTTCATTTATTTTTATTTTTTTACAGCAAAATTAAAATTAATTATAGAAGGTGAAATGCAAGAGTTTCTAGTTTATTAGTAGCATTCATTTTTATTATATTGTAATACAATTTCAAATGGATGAGTGTTAATTTATACTCCCTCCGTCCCCTATTAATATTCACACTTGTGTGGGCACATATTTAAAAAAACGTGTTTTATTCACTTTTTGAACCAATGAATGAAGAATATTTTAAATTAAAGTAGGTAATGTAATGTGAGAGTGTTTTATTTCATATTAGGGATGTGAATATTATTGTGGGACATCCCAAATAGTAAAGTATGAATATTAATAGGGGACGGAGGGAGTATTAGTTTTTCAATAAATTTTTTTCTTTATTAAATGCTTATTACAAGTTCAATTTTTATGTATTCTTTTTTTATTTATTAAACAAATTTAACAATTCCAAGTCTTATACTCCATCCGTCTTTTTAATACTTTGCACACTTTTTGAGTTTTATCTGTTTTCAAGTATTTTGCATACTTTTTATTTTATCTAATCTCAAATACTTTGCACACTTAAAATAAAAAATATCCCCTTACACTTTATTCTTAAGTGTTTACATATTTACACAAAATGTCATTACTTTTTTTACTCAATCCAACCAATTTTTTTATCTAACAAACTTGACGCGGTAGTTAAATGCCACATAATATTCCCGAGTGGCTTTAAAAATAACTAAAATAAATCAATTTTATGATAAATTTACCATAAAAAAATTCATATAAAATTTACTCTTAATTAAAATGAGCTAGGACAAATAAAATAAAAATGATTTTTTATCTTCTTCGACAAATTCTCGTCTGCCTCCGCAATTCTTCCTTAAAAAAATTACTTGTGCCTCTTAACAACAAAATCTTTACATATCCTAAGTTTTACTGATGAAGCAGAATCTGATTTCCTCGCACACAATATTCCCTTTATTCTTCTAGGAATTGATTACAAACGATAGAAAATGATCAATGTTCAATTCAACAATTTGATTAACTATGACAATTGAAAATTAATAGAGAAGGACACCGCCATTAAAGAGAGGGGAAAGAAGACTTGGAACAAAAAGATGGAAGCAGACGTAAATTATTGAAAAAGAAGAAAGTATCATCTTTAGCTTATGTGCCCTCTTTTAATTAATTATTAGTTTGTTTTATTTTTTATAATACCGTGTGGGAATATTATGTGGCATTTGACTACCTTGTCAACTCCCGTTAACTAGTTTGTTAACAGTGTTAAAAATCTAAACTCTTTAATTGATAGTTTTATGTGAATTACCTAAAAATTGATAGGAAATTTATCTTGAGCCGGCCCGGGGATCAACAGTTGACTCATCCTTCAAACTTTATATTGGAACACATTTCTATTTTAAGACAAACTTTAGGGTGCATTCAAGTGCATAACACATATTTGGATTTTAAATTTAATTTTGACTTCAATTTTGATTTTTTAAAATACACACAAACACACCGAATTGTATTTTTTTTTTCTTTTCCTTCTTGGTGTATTACTGATGTCTTCTTGGTGTATTACTGATGTCTTCTTGGAGTATTACTGATTACTTCTTGGGGTATTGATGATTTCTGTTTAAGGTATTTTTTTCAAAATCCAAGTGCATACCATGCACTCAAGTGCACACTAGAATTATTCCTGTTTTAATTCAGCTAAATATTAAATGTCAATATCCTTTCCAATTTTTTTTAGGTCTAATTGCATTAAAACCAATCAAACTATCGCTGATTTTGCACCTAAACCACCGAACTATATTTCTTGGCACTAATACATACTACCTCCGTCCCACAACACTTTGCACAGTTACTATTCCCCTCTTATTTTCGCGAGCGAGTTTTTTATTAGTGTTTGAAATGATAAAGTAAATTTAAAATTATTTTATAATAGAGAAGAGATAGATCTATCATACCCTACCTTAAAAATTATTTTATCATTTTAAATACTAATAAACAACTCGCTCGCTAAAACACGAAGATAAAGTAACTATGAAAAGTGTTGGGGACGGAGGGAGTACAAACTATCAAATTTTGGCACATAAACCACTAAACTTAATTTGCAGCCAAACATTTCTCCGATTTCAACACACGAGTGGTACTTTTGTAAAAATAATTCAATTGATGGCAAGCAACGCATGAGAAGGAGAACAACGTCAAGGGACGGATACACAAGATTGTGTACTGCAGAGCAAAGACGCGAAGCAGTAGCCGGTGAAAAGTGATGATGAGTTTGTGTTTTTCTTGTTCCAAGTGGAATGAAATTATGAAGAGTTTTTAAGGAAAAAATTGATAAAAAAAATAAGTTTAGTGGTTTATGTGTCCAAAATTTGGTAGTTTGTATGTATTAGCGTGAAGAAATATAGTTTAGTGGTTTAGGTGCAAAATCGCTAATAGTTTGGTGAGTTTAGTACAATTAGACATTTTTTTAATCAAAATTTGCAGTAGAACGAGTCGTGCTAGTTTGGGCAGTCTTTGATTGGTTCCATCTACCGCTTCTCAATCTATGGCGGCTTCGTCGACGGTGCTTCAACAACGAAAACATTCATTCTGGTATTTTTAAGTTTTTAAACTAATTTCAGGTAGTTTTTATTTTCATTTTTTCTGAGTCCTTTGAGTTATTGTAGTGTTACAGCAGGAAATATCCTCGCTTGACAGGAGGTCAGATTCCCGAAGATAAACAGACCCGACAAGAACGAGAATCTACATCAGAAAAGAGCATTTAATGTATTATAGGTCTACCGTTGATCGTTAGATTAATAATTGTAATAAATCCCTAAATAAAGGGGTAAGACGAGTTTATAGCCATTTTTGGGCTTTTGGGGGTAAACCTCTATAAATAGGAGGTCACCCCCTCATTGTAAGGGGTTCACATTTTCCTACCTTCAACATATATCAAAGAAGCTCTCATTCGAGGGAAGAACGAAAGTTCTTCCCCCATCGTTCGTGTTCGTTTATTTTTATTGTTTGTCGGGCATAACTCAAATAGCCACAATACATCTATCCGTACGAAAATGTCTGTCAACAATTTGGCGCTAGAAGGAGGGTGAATTCATGTTCATCTCCATAGATGAAGACGAAGAACTTCCCCTGAAAATTATAAACAAATCCTACAAACGGAAACCCAATAACCTGTTTAACCAAAACCATCCAAGAGAAATTCAACAAACCCATTTACAATCCTATTTACAGCAAAGAAAGCAAGAAAACTTCATAGCTACCAAAAGTACAAAAAGTAGAAGGAAGAAACTATCGGTTCCGGAGGGTGTTGCTGCCATTTCCGGCAACACTCACGGAGCTTTCAACCGCCACGGAGCTCGGCCGCCGGAGTCGTCGAACTCATCGTCGTATCCCCCTCATCCACCAGACTCCACCAATGCCGCCACTCCGCCGTTCCAACGGTCCACTCCGGAGAACAGCCCCAGTTATTGATTGTTCAAGCAAAAATCAAAATAAAGGGGCTACTGTTTTCGCTTTCGTTCTCAGATCCCCACAACCTCCCCTCGATCGCTGTGCCGACTTTTCTGCAACAGTGTAGTGTGGTCAGTCTTGGCACTCTTCCCAACGCACGTTGAAAAGTCAAGGTTTCCCTACGAACCTCGATCCGTGTGCACGACCTCAGGCTCAGGATAGTGACACCGACCTCTGTGACATGGCCTCCCCACGAAGCCAACTTCACGGTCTGCCCGCGTCCCCCCTTGGCCGCAGCACGACGCTCCATCACCAATAGATGCAGCCCGATGCAGCTACGTGTCTCTGTTACCCCTCACAGCCTGCCCGTAGGCCTACCCGCGATGCAAGTCCGCAGCCGGACCTCCCCGTAAGGCCGCCTCCCGCGCGCCTCCCCGCACCAACGGGTGCGACCACCGCCCAGCGGCTAGCCCTCCCAGCGCATCCTCCTCGTGCCGCCGCCAAGCGCTAGCAGCCCTCGCCACTCACCTACCCCCGCCGCCGATCGAGCCACCCTGCCACAATCGGCCTCACGCCTAGCGATCTCGCCGACGTCGGGCGCCAACACTCGCCGATGCCGCACAGCCGCAACACAGGCCTCCCCGTGCACCAATCCCCAACCGATTCAATCTAGCCGCCTCCCGACCGTCGGGCACCGCCATCACGAGATCGGAGGGCAGCGGTCGCTCACCGCCGCCCGGCCGCCAGCACGAGATCGGAGGGCCGCGGTCGCTCACCGCCGCCCGGCCGCTCCCTGCTGGCGCCCATCGCAACTTCCCCGCTCGCCCTCACGGGAAACCGCCGCCCACGCGGCCATGTCCCCGCTGTCAGCAGCGCACGCACATCCGCCTATCGTTGCCCAACCTCCGTTTTATCCGCCACCGCCAAGAAAAGAGAGAACCTCCCCCTTGATTTTGAGATCGTGAATGAGGGTCTGGAAGAGGATAATTAATCCAGCAAAAGAAATGGGCCAAAGAAATTACTATGTGCCCAAATTTAATTATAATGATGGGCCAAGTTTATTAATTCAGTTGGACCTTGTATTTATTGTATTTGGGCCACTTTTCAAGTGGTATTTTTAGACCAGATTTAATTGAGATGTTGGTCCTATTTTTCTTCTCAAGTGGAAGGAAAGGGCCCGCACAAAAAAAAAAACTTGTGAGACGAGTAGCCGGGATCTCTTCATCAACGGAAAATTCTACGGGCAGTCCTTTGCCCACTCAAATCAGGTTTATTCCGATAATTTTCTTTTAATATATATTACAACTCGCAAATTTCATATAAATTAAAAGCGGGGGCATATATTCATATTTCGAAAACTCAAAGCGGGGACAATTTTTGGAATACAATTTTCATTTGATTCTTCCTCTTAATATATATCACAACTCGTAAATTTTCATATATATTAAAAGGCGGGGGCATGGATATACATATCCTAAGATCATTTTGTGATATCAAAAGTAAATTATTTGACACCGAGTATTAATAAATACAGTCAGTTATTTGAAACTTCGAATATAATTTCGAAAAATTATTGAGGTTGCTCACCAAATAAATAACTCAATATTTAAAAATGGTCATATATTTCGACTACAAACATTTGTCCCCCTTCATAGGCGTTGACCGGTCCGCCTTTTAGGCGTCGACATTTTGCCTGGATTGGCGAAGTAATACGCCCGCTCGGCATTGATTAATCCGCCTTTTAGGCATCGACATTCCGCCCGGATTAACGAAGTAATCCGTCTTCTCGACGTTGATTAATCCGTCTTTTAGGCGTCAATATTCCGCCTAGGTTAGCGAAGTAATCCGCCTTCCTGGCGTTGACGTTACGCCTGAAGTGGTGAAGTAATCCGCCTTTTAGGCGTTGATTAGTCCGCCATTTTTAGGCGTTAACGTTTTGATTAGTTCACCTTTACCGGCGTCAACTAATCCACTTCTCGAGTTAATCCGCCTTCCTAGCGTTGATTAGTCCGCTTTTTAGGCGTTGACGTTCCGCCTGGAGTGGCGAAGTAATCCGCCTTTTAGGCGTTGATTAGTCCGCCTTTTTAGGCGTTGACGTTTTGATTAGGTCGCTTTCACCGGCATCAACTAATCTACTTCTCGAGTTAATCCGCCTTCCTGGCGTTGATTAGTCTAATTTTTAGGTGTTGACATTCTGCCTGGATTGGCGAAGTAATCCGCCCGCTCGGCGTTGATTAATCCGCCTGCTAGGCATCGACATTCCGCCTGGATTGACGAAGTAATCCGCCCGCTCGATGTTGATTAATCCGCCTGTTAGGCGTCGACATTCCGCCATGATTGGCGAAGTAATCCGCCTGCTTGGCGTTGATTAATCCACATGTTAGGCGTCGATGTTCCACCTGGATTGGCGAAGTAATCCGCCCGCTCGACGTTGATTAATCCGCCTGTTAGGCGTCGACATTCCGCCAGGATTGGCGAAGTAATCCACCCGCTCGGCGTTGATTAATCCGCCTGTTAGGCGTTGACGTTCCGCCTGGATTGGCGAAGTAATCCGCCCGCTCGGCGTTGATTAATCCGTCTGTTAGGCATCGACATTCCGCCTGGATTGGCGAAGTAATCCGCCCGCTCGACGTTGATTAATCCACCTGTTAGACATCGACATTCCGCCTGGATTGGCGAAGTAATCCGCCCGCTCGACGTTGATTAATCTGCATGTTAGGCGTCGACATTCCGCCTGGATTGGCGAAGTAATCCGCCCGCTCGGCGTTGATTAATCTGTCTGTTAGGCGTCGACATTCCGCCTGGATTGACGAAGTAATCCGCCCGCTCGGCATTGATTAATCCGCTTGTTAGGCGTCGACATTCCACCAGGATTGGCGAAGTAATCCGCCCACTCGGCGTTGATTAATCCGCCTGTTAGGCGTCGACGTTCCACCTGGATTGGCGAAGTAATCCGCCCGCTCGGCGTTGATTAATCCGCCTATTAGGTGTCGACATTCCGCATGGATTGGCGAAGTAATCCGCCCGCTCGGCGTTGATTAATCCGCCTGTTAGGCGTTGACTTTCCGCCTGGATTGGCGAAGTAATCCGCCTCCTCGGCGTTGATTGGTCCGTCTTTTTAGGCGTTGATGTTTCGATTAGTTTGCTTTCACCGGCGTCAACTAATATCTTTCTTGAGTTAATCTGCCTTCTCGGCGTTGATTAGTCCGCCTTTTATGCGTTGACATATTGATTAGTTCGCCTTCACCGGCGTCAACTAACCTGTCTCTCAAGACGATCCGTCGTTCGGCCTTGATTAGTTCGTCTTCACCGGCGTCAACTAATCCGCCTCTCGGCGTGGATCCAGTCCGCATTTTAGGCGTTGACTTTCCGCCTTAATGGGTGAGGTGTTGTTTAGTTCGCCTTCACCGGCGTCAACTAATCTGTTTCTCGACGTTGACTTGTCCGTCTTAACGACATCAATCAGTCCGCCTTCACCGGCATCGACTAACCCACATCACTTTTGCCCGCTTGTGGCCATTATATATCGCGTCCTGAACGCTTTGATTAATCAATTCTTCGATTGTTAGATCAATCACGTATTCGTGAAGTCGCTGCCCGTTAATCGGCTAAAGCACTTCACTATTTTTATCATTAATTAATCAATTCATCGATTGTTAGATCAATCACGTATTCGTGAAGTCGCTGCCCGTTAATCGGCTAAAGTACTTCACTATTTATCATTGATTAATCAATTCATCGATTGTTAGTTCAATCACGTATTCGTGAAGTCGCTGCCCGTTAATCGGCTAAAGCACTTCACTATTTTTTATCATTGATTAATCAGTTCATCGATTGTTAGTTCAATCACGTATTCATGAAGTCGCTGCCCGTTAATCGGCTAAAGCACTTCACTATTTTTATCATTGATTAATCAATTCATCGATTGTTAGTTCAATCACGTATTCGTGAAGTCGCTGCCCGTCAATCGGCTAGAGCACTTCACTAGTTTTTCATTTGGTAAGTCAATTAAAATAGGTTGTCAAATCAATCTCTTGTTCGTAAAGTCGCTGCCCGCAAGCGGCCAAAACACTTCATTAATTAATCATCGTGACTTTTATCGCTAAGTTATTAAAATCAATATCAGTCAGTGCAAGAACTCTGTATTAATTGAACATCACTATTCTCGACTTGGGGGCACGACAGAAGATCGTACCCTACCTAACCCAACCAGTTTCGAAAGTGTGACAATTCGAAGATGACTCAAAAGATTCGCCCATCAAGGACCCTGTCCTCGAAGATTCCCCCGGGGCATCCGAGCTATCCTGTTTTCAGGCTCGGGGGCAAAACCTATTTGAAATACAGATCAAGATCGAACTCTGGCCGCGACCAGAGCTCAATCTTGGGGGCAATTGTTACAGCAGGAAATATCCTCGCCTGACATGAGGTCAGATTCCCGAAGATACACTGACCCGACAAGATCGAGAATCTACATCAGAAAAGAGCATTTAATGTATTATAGGTCTACCGTTGATCGTTAGATTAATAATTGTAATAAATTCCTAAATAAAGGGGTAAGACGAGTTTAGAGCCACTTTTGGGCTTTTGGGGGTAAACCTCTATAAATAGGAGGTCACCCCCTCATTGTAAGGGGTTCACATTTTCCTACCTTCAACATATATCCAAGAAGCTCTCATTCGAGGGAAGAACGAAAGTTCTTCCCCCATCGTTCGTGTTCGTTTATTTTTATTGTTTGTCGGGCATAACTCAAATAGCCACAATACATCTATCCGTACGAAAATGCCTGCCAACATGTAGTATGTGTTTACTCAATTTTCTTTGTATTATTGTCCAGTTTTATAAACCCTAATTGTTTGATTGAACCCCAGTTCCTTGTAATTTATTACTATTTGTGTTTTACTGTGCATTTTACTTGAAATTCATGTGTATAGATTTCTTAATTAATAGGATTTTATGTATATATTTACATCAAATTGACCAATTGTATTTGATATGAAAAAATATAGTGTTTTATTGTTTTTATAGAAATATTGGGAATTTTGGGAGACAGAACATATACCTAATTTTTATTTGAAAATGGAATATGCAACAAGAGAAGAAATTGTAATTTCGCTCAAGCTTTAAAAGAAGGTCAAGGTTATATATAGTCCTATCTTTTACTAATAACTTATCAAAAAGTGTTCGGAAAAAAATTCGAAAATGTGAAAAAAAAAAAACACTGAACATATGAATTTTCGGATTTTTTTTCTGAAAATTGTTTACATTTTTCGGAAAAAAAATTCGAACATTTATTTTGGGAGGATTGTATTTATAAATCACGGGACTGTATTTAACCTTGGCCTTAAAAGAAAATGACGCCCAAGTATCATGGCCCAACTTAAATAATTAAAAGAGGGAGATCAAGGCCCAAGATTAAGATCCAAAGTCACGTGTCAAGGAAGCTTGGTGAAAAAAGGCGTGGACCCCAGCCAATTGTTTCAGCACTAATAAATTAAAAAAAAAATTAAAGGAGCACCAATAAATTATTAATTAGGAAAAGAAATGCAAATTTCGCGGGACCCGGAAGAACAACAGCTGCTATCTTTTGGAGGGGCACAGATCACTTTTATTTCTAGGGCATTATTTGGGGAATTCCCCCACTCCTCACACACATACAGTAGATATATATATTAACGCTCCACCAAATCTTGTTGGGTCAGGGGTGGGGATCTTGGGGGCGAGGGCTTCGCCTTTTTGCTACAAGATATATTTTAATGCTTTTTTAGTTAGGTCAATAAATAAACAGAGGCTTTTCTTAGATCAACATTCTTTTCTTAATTGACCGGAAAATAAACGGGCAGGGAAATGGTTTCACTATGTTCAGTGTAGCTCTTTAGAAACTACATCGGGTACTTTGGATCGGATATAATTTCATGATTGAACACTAAGCAAGAAAATGGGCAAATAGTCCAAAATGCCCTATTTCTTCTCCCAAGTCAGTTTTTCTTCTCTTCCATCTCTAGCAATTGTCACCGGCACTTCCCCTTCCGTCGTCACCGCTCCCCTTTTATTGACCCCGCCACTTACCACTATTACTCTCCCTCTTGCTTGTGTGTTCGAAGGAGAAACGGAAGAAGAATAGAACCTCGGCGCCACCCCTCTCTCGCAGGCAAGGAAGGACACTTTTCTCTCACCGACCGTGGTCCACAATTTCGATTCTGTAATTTTTTTCCCCTATCCCTGTTTCAAATTAGGCCCCCCTCCTTCAATGCCTGTTGTCGGGAATGGCAATTAGTAAATCTAATGTTCTAAATTTGTGTATTTAATTGATTTTTGATGCTTCAAATTGTGTCTATAATTGGGCAATTTCTTCAATTCTGCATAATTCAGTGTTTTTATATTCTGTATTGAGTAATTGATTTGATTCGGCTCAACTTCTGGGCAAGGAAAGAAATTGTTCTTCAACCTAATTTATGGAAGCAGCCAATAGGGCCAAATAGAAATTTCACAAATTTCTACTCTTTTCCGACGAATTATCTTAATCCTACCAAACATCCGAATTATTATCACACTACCTTTTTTACTGCCTATCAAACACCCACAATAATTTTCACCCTTAAAATCTATCTCAATCACTATCATGGCTCTTTATCTCATCTCTCCTACCAAACGAGCCCTTAGATTAAAGGAGTAATTTAATTTCTTGTAAGGATTCAAGTATTTGAAGTCATTAGAGTGAATATTTCTATAATTTCAAGCTTTATCAGTTTAATTTATGGATTTACTTTATTTGTCTTTTTAATCATGGGTTTTGCCTGTAGCACCATGAACAAATATTGTATGCTATGTGAAAATTGTGATTTTACTGTGCATTCCATATGGAGTTATATGGATCTATTGGTTGACAATGTGGCCAGGCTGTTGATGGTTTTATGATACAGTATAAACGTTGTCACTCTGTTTGCATTTCAAGCAACTAAAATATTCTGCATATTTTTACAGAGTTGTTTTCCTGCATTTTGTGACCATTTAGTAAAACCTACGTTCTAATTTTCCTGTAGTGCTAACACGTGTTCCTCTTGTACAGAACATGTTTGTGTTTCTATAAATCACTTATGTAAATATGTGAAGGCATCTTTGTTATATAATATGTACTCATCGGTTGCTGTTTTTTTAATCATGTTCATTCACCTGTCTTCCCGTGTTTTGATCTGTGTAGAATGTTTTTAGTTAAAGCTATGTCTGTGTTGTTGTTTTTTCTTAGGTTTTTATTGGACATGAGGACAAAAGAGTGTGCAACAAAAGATATGGGCCCGAGTAAGAGGAAGATTGGAGTCTACGTTAGGACGAGGTCGAAGACGAAAGTAGATGGTGACAATGCAAAAGTGAAGAGTAATTCTGCTATAAATTCTGGTGATGGTGATGCAAAGGAGAAAACGATATTTGCTATAAGTTATTGCGACTTTGTTGCGAAGAAGGAAAGGAAACCTACTAAGAGTTCTGGTGATGGTGATGCAAAGAAGAAAATGAAATTTGCTATAAATTCTTGTGACTTTGTTGCTACGAAGGAAAGGAAACCTACTAAGAGTTCTGGTGATGGTCTTGCAAAGAAGAAAATGAAATTTGATGTAAATTCTAGTGGCACAAAGAAGGAAAGGAAGCCTACTAAGAGTTCTGGTGATGGTCCTGCAAAGAAGAAAATGAAATTTGATGTAAATTCTGGTGGCGCAAAGAAGGAAAGGAAACCTTCTAAGAGTTCAGGTGAAGGAGATTCTGAAAGGTATTGTTTTTTGCATTTTACACTATCATTTTTATAAAGTACTATTATTATATTTGTTATAAATGTTTTTGGTGTATGAATTGTATAGTACATGTGCTTACTGTTTTTAATAGTGTCAGTTCACATTCTTAGTTATATTAGTATATAGTGTTGATTCATACATTTTTTTGGTTCATGCAGTGATTTTATTTCTCAATGTAGACCCAAAAGTTTACGAAGTTTGATTCAACAGTTTAATGATCAACAAAAGGAAGATGTCAAAAGCATTGGTTTTGGTGGCATTCTTGAACTACAGTTGAGCAAGTGCTCTAATCATAAGATGCTGTTATGGTTAATAGAGAATTTCAATTGCAGTAGCTGTATGTTAACTGTTGACAGCTTTCGTAGCTTTGTCATTACTCCTGATGACGTCTATGATGTCCTGATGTTACCGAGAAATGAAGGTGTTCCTGTTTTGAAATATGCACATCATGAAGAATCTCCTTTGTTGGTCAACTTGAAGGATAAATATGGCATAAAATCTGCTGTCCCTCTTCGGGTTTTGTTTGAAGTTTTACGCAATGATTTATCAGCTGGTGGTGATGATTTCAAACGTATATTTGTGTTGTATTGTTTGGACTCATTTCTTACCCCTTCAAGTAACCGTTTAGTGCGAACGCATGTTGTGAAATCTCTCGAGTCTGTTGAAAATATTTCAAAACTTGATTGGTGTGGTTACATTTTGTCAAATCTTTGTGAGTCCATTAGGTTATTTCAAAATCGTGCTTCGAAGAATATTGGTGGTTGCATTCTTCTTCTCCAAATCATCTATTTTCACAGACTAAAGTGGCAGGGGTTTGATGCACCACACACACTTCCTTTGATCCAACACTGGTCTGATAGGAAAGTGAATATTAGATGTATTGAGGAAATTAAGGCTGGCAAATATGGGTGTGGGGAGCTGTCTGTTAACATGTTTCCTCTTAGTGCAAATGGGGTTTTGAAAAATACTGGAGGTATTCATGATTCAGAGTCTGAAAAAAATGACTATGGAAAGAAGGAAGATGGTTCAGTATCCACGGCAAAATCACGAGAAAAAAATCAGGTGGCTTTTCAAGCATTTGGTTTGTGGACATTGTTTTCTTTAATTCTTTGTAGTTGGCATGTGCTAAGTGATCTGGTCTGCAGGCTTACACACGTGAGCTGGAGAACAAGGTTACACATCTAGAAGAGGAGATTGAAAGGCTGAAGAGACAACTTGGTTACGCACATGAGCTGGAGAAGAGGATTTCACGTCTGGAAGAGGAAAGCCTGAAGAGACCACAGGTTTACGTCTTCATCTTTATACTTAAATTTTTGATATGCCTAATTATATTTGCATTACGTTGCAACATGGAGCGATTTGGACATATTTTTTGTGTTTTTCTCGACATTCTTTCATTCTTTGCTGACTTTGTAGGCTAATATTTCTGTTCTTATTGTATGACAGAATCTGACTGATGTTGAGCATCCACAAATTAGACTTGTTTCAATTTTTAGTGTATTAACTGTGTTCACCAACAAGGTTTCTTAGAGGTTTTTCTGGAAACTGGTTGATTTATTACTTTGAATTGGTTACTTGATGTTGTGTTTCTATTGATAATAATAAGAATTTCAAAACCTTGATCAAATATCAAACTATAACATGGCATAATGAGGTATGAAGTATTCCCGTCACTTATCTTCTGTGGTGACTGATTCAATAGCCTATTTGCTTTTTTAAAATCTACCTAGAATTTGAGAGTAAACAGATGGCTGGAATCTTGCTGCTTTATGATATTTGATATGTTCCTGTAGTTAATATGTGTTGATGCTCATAGAAAGGTATAAACTAGAAAAAAGACCATTAAGCACCTCACCTGAATACATATAAAGCAAAATGTTTTAGTGATTAGCATTTAACAGGTAAATATGACCCCTTCACATTCTCATCTTTTTCTTCTTTTCCATTCTTTTTTGCCTTGTTCAAATGAATACGAAATAATAACTCGTGACAATAGGAAATCTTTTGTTGTTTTCTGCTTGGTCTGTTCCCGTTGATAAATTGAGGCGACCTCTTTGTCTTTGGACAAACTAGACTAAGATCTTATGTCAAACTAATTCCAGATTCTTATGCCGACTTAATCCAGTATTTAACATCCTTTATTAAGACAAGTTATTTTAACATTGTTGCAAATATGTTACGCAATCTCCTAGTGCTCACTAGAATAAGTGAAGTTGGAAGTGCAGGACATATTCTGTGACTGTGAGCACAAAAATATCTGTGTTATTATGCACTTTCGATTAACATTGAACACCAGAAATCGAGTACTGATCATCAATGTAGGGAATTGATGTTGCATTTGGTACTTTAGCTAATAAGAGCTTCTCTCTCGTGTTGCAGGGAGTGGAGAAGGTGTTGCATAGCATCCCAGTTCCAGAGCCAAAAATATCTTGACTACGGGAAAAAAGCTCAGTGCCCATATGAGGATCTGCATTTCCTAGTTACATGACATCCTTTTACTTTTAGGCAATGTGGATATTTAGGCTGCTTAATACTATTTGATGAGATGGTTCATTTACTTTGGATGGCCTTCTTGAATCATGTAGATCTTAAGGTGGGATAGGTTCATTTACTTCCGACAATATTTAATCGGGCAAGTATATTTTGCAGGGCTTTACATTGGTTTATGTTATGTAGACGATGTAGAACTGGATTACATCAAAATTACCCACTTAAATGTGAACGGGTAGGTTGTGTGAGACTCTCATGAAATGAGACAATAGAATGGAGCATAACTTGAACATTGACGCATTAACACTTTGATATGGGTGGTGTTAATTTGCATTGTCTCATACAAGTTTTTGCCGATGAAAATTAATTTATTTGTTCATGTTTTACAGATTAAATTCATTTCCCTTTCTCCGTCTCTCTATTATACTAAAAAAACCTCACTGCCTTGCTCTAAAGATCACACTTTTTTTTTTATAATTCGTAAAGTTGCGACTCAAATTCAGGATCTCTCGATCATAGATTTTGGAGCTCTAACTATTTGAATTTATACCGCTTTAATTGTGATTGATAAAGTTGTAGCTCGAACATATAAGATCTAAAAGTCACACTAACATGTAAAATTTTGCATAAACTTATATAGGGACATACAATTTTCTTTTGTCAATCAAAATTTCAATGGAACCTTTTTTTTTTTCCAAATTCTAACCAGGTGTATTGACTTTTATGACAATACTAGTGATCGTAAATCCCGTGCTTCGCACGGCCGGAATTTGTTACATTGTTTAAAGGGTTAATTGCAAAAAACATCACGAACTTTATAGTATTTATCAATTTCAACATGAACTTTTAAAGTTTGCAATTCAATGCACAAACTAATTTATTATTTCAATTCGGTACATTGTGTGAATTTTCGTCGATATGTACGCTTACACGGCAGCCAGAGCAAACACGAAAGACGTGCCACATATCACGTCAAATGTCAAATCTAATTTTTTTATTTATTTTCAATATTCAAAAAGTTCCTTTATAAAGTATTGCTCTAACACATTTAATAATAAAACATAAATATTGGTGTTTTTTAGTTTATGTAGAAAAAATGTTGCATAGCATACGAATTTGTATAGATATTAGAAAACAATATTTTTTTTTACTATCTTTCACTATGTTAAACTGTGTTTGAGAAATATTTTATAAAAGTTATTTTGAAATTTTTAAAAAAAGTTTTTTCTTATTTGACATTTAATGTAGCGTATGACGTGTTTTTTGTGGCGGCTTCGGCTGCCACGTAGTGTTAGTATCGCCAAAAATTTACATCATGTATCAAATTGCAATAATAAATTAGTTCGTACATCGAATTGCAAACTTTAAAGTTCATGTTGTAATTGATAAAGACTATAAGATTCGTGATTTTTTTTTTTTTTTTTTGCAATTAACCCTTGTTTAAACTATAATAATAAACACATTTTCATTATAAAAGTAAACATATACAATTTTTTTTAAAAATAATATAACTAAAAAATTTCTTGGACTCAAATTAACGTTACTTCTAATTAAATTATATATTTTATTTATAATATTCAATACTTTAAAACAATTTTATGATAAGTTTATAATTAATCTTTTTAATATAAAACTGACTTTTGGGATATGATATGAATTAGACTATCACACTAACATTTCAACGTAGGTGTATTTAAGCTAGTTCCAAGATACAATCTCACACAATTTTAAGCTATACTTAAAATACTTTAAACAATTAATCTACAATATAACATTTTTTTAAATATTACATTTCCTTTGAAGAAGAAAAATAAATAAATGTCAAGATCAAACACATAATATGAATGTATGACTTATTGAATATTTGTAAAAAATAATTTTATGTGTTAAAAGAATGAGATGAATCCCTACAAAAAATTAAAAAACGGTAATCAAATCAAACCAATTATAACAACTCTTTTAAAAGGATTACTATCATTACAATGTATGGTTTTTTTTTTTTGCCATACTGAAAATAACATAAAATATTTGTAGCATGATAGTTAATCATTTTCCTGAATCCAGCCGATATTAGATAACGACCATGATCATTCTTAAAAAAAAAACAGTCCAACATCTATCCTAACACCTAACCTCAACATGTGGGTAAAATCTATAATATTTTTTTTATGTGTTTTCCCAGAATGCAGTTGGTATAGGCTATAAGATAAAAAAAATTATATAAGAAATAAAATTCATTTATAACACACTAAATTATTAGTGTTTCAACATACATGTAATTTTTAAGTGATACAAAATAAAATACTTAGCAGTATATTAATGATATGCAAAAGATATGTGACACATTCTTTACAAACATCCCATTATTTTTGTTACTAAAAGCTTCTATAAATTAGTTTAAATTTAAAAAAGGGTGTGGCTATATAAACACCCAAAATTCCTAAACATACCCTGAAATATTTTAAAACTAAAATGCATATATGTTAAATAACAATATTATCATCAACTAATAGTATTCGTTAATCCCTTTCAATAAAATCTTACCAGATTTATGCACACATTATACTCAAATATTTGGCCTTCAAACCTTATACCCTTTTGCTAAAAAAACCATATTTGAACGTGTCATTTGCTCTTAAAATACTCAAAAATAAGGTTAATGGTAGAGTCATAGTCTGGTGCACATTTGTGCTTGTCATGTTGCTGCTTCTGGTCTGAAAAAAATTACTTGTTTTATTTTTTCTCTTTCCTCTTGCTGCAAAAGCCTTTATCCAGACGCTGCGTGCAAATTAACTTTTAATTGGAGACATAATTTTCCTGGCTTAATTAAAAAATTTGAGTCCTAGATTTTGATGTTCGAAAAATGTGAATTAGAATGAAAGGGGTGTAATATTTTTTTTTTTTTACAAAGAGAGGATATAATTGTCAAAAGTGGAGATTTTTCTATATATCCTTAATAATTTAATTATTTTATTCAATCCACATTAACATACTCTTTTTGCATACTTCCTAAAAATAATTTTATCATTTTTTAAGCAATGCATTACTTCTAATATATTTATATCAAACTTTAGTAAGATGATGCATGAGACGATTCATGTCATCAATAAACATGATTACATAATAAATCGTGAATAATTTTTTTCAGTTCTGACCTTCTCCAATATAATAAAATCGAGTTTTCCTCCAAAACATTTTACACCCTATATATCTAAAGAAATATAAATCTCATCATACAACGTTTAAATTCAGTATTATTAGATTTCAGATAAATATCAACAATTTCGTCAACATTCGCAGATTCTAATTTTTCTTCAATAGCATATTAAAAAATGATTAATTTGATTTCAGTAGAAACATTTGGAGAAAGACTTAGATTGTCTACACATGATCCAATGGAATTTTTTCATCATTGTTCAAATAAAAAGAAATAAACATAATAATATAATACAAAGTACAAAAGACTATCACATTAATATTCTAGGGTAAAGTAAGTTTTTAGTACTTTAACTTTACCCAACTTTGGTTTCAACCCTCTTAAATTTTTCACTTTGAAATTAGTCATTTAAGTACACATTTATTTTGATTTTGTTCCATCTTACTTGCTATCGCAGATAACCTTTAGAATACAGGTGATGAAAAAATTTCCAATTAATTATTTTTAGAAAAAGCTATATTAAAACTGAAGAAAAAAATCTTCAATTTTTTTATGCTTAAAAAAACCTGAAAATAATCAACTAAATATAAAAATTAAAATTTGATAAATATTAAAAAATTTAACCGTTTAAAAAAAAAATATTTAAAGAACAATTAAATTATAAAGACAAAGTATTATATGAAAATAGTTCATAATAAGCTTATCATGAAACAATTTTAAAGTATCAAATATTTAGTCAGGAATATCAATAATCTCATCAGGAGTATCATTATTTTGGGTCAGTTGTATTATGTTGTAATTGTTGTAAATTTTCTTGAATCCAAATTAATGACACTCCTAATGAACTTTTTGATACTCTCGATCAAATATTCGATACTTTAAAACTGGCTATTTTTTGAACCATTATGTAATTATTCCATAATAATAAAATCTATGTTATATGTAAACTTAAAAAAAATATTATTTTTATATTAATAACAATAACAAACACACAAACAAACTTAAGTCTTTCTAACCAGAAAGTGAATAGTCTTTACGCCTTAACATCCAAATAAAAATAATAAATATTCGAATCAATAAAAAAAGTATATATAGAGTGAAAATAGTTTATAGATGAATCATTTTGCAATACTTTTTAGTGTAGTTAACTAATACCTTGTAGTGTAACCAACTAATATCCTTTAGTTAAACATCGAATACTCTTTGTATCCTTCAACTAATACCCTTCAGTCAAAACAATTAATACCCTTTAAAACTACTACACTTAAGCAATATCAACTAATACATATGTATGAATCATTTTCGATGTATACTTTACCAAAAAAAAATATCTTTTCTTTTTTGAAATTATGTGACTTATTTAAAAATATAAATGTCATGCACTCAATCTTTGTTGATGGCAACATAAAATCTCGATAAAGTAAATTATGCAAGTCATTAATTAGTTTTATGATCTTGTGCTTACCATATCTAATACCGTAATTATGTTCTTTTTATTTGAGTAATTTGCAAATTAAAATTATGATTTTTTTATTACACTGTAAGTAAGTTTATAAAAGAGTCTAGCATGATTATCGTAACTATTACCAAATCTATAGATATTTTGATTAAGTCCTTGATAGATACTTTTGTATTCAATTATACTTCTCTATATTATAAGATAATTTATAGTGTATGATTGAATTAAAATGTACATGTGTAGGATAGTGAGGAGATTTGTTCACTAAATATATGGGATGTGAAGATGAGATACAATTAAAAAAAAATTCTAAATAAATATAGGTGCTTTTCTTAAATAAAGAAAAAAAATTGTAACACTTCAGATAGTCCCGTAAAAAAAAAAAACAGTACTAACATAATTCAAAATTGACAAAGACTTGCGTGAGACCGCCTCATGACATGAGACAACACATATTAATACTCACTTCTATCAAAGTGTTAATGCGCCATGCACACAACACCTACTATTTAAAATTTTATGTTTGATTTAGGATGAATATATTTTTTTACCCAATTTCATGGGATGCGACTTGTGTGGGTGAAATATAACTGAATACTTTCTATTAATAATTAACTATCAATTTAATACTAAATTAATTATTAAAAAATGAAGATGATTGCAAAAAATAATCCAAAGTTACCAGTAGCATATTATAAGAAACATATTGCCTACATAATATACCATTATCACATAATTTATGCCATGAAAACTGGATTAATATTTTGAAGATAAAAATGATTGGCAATAGCAATATTTATGGTGTATATAATAAAGAAGATTTGGTACCTAATTTTATGTGACGTAAGTGAGATTTTAATACTAAATATTATTAGACTAAGTCAATTGCTTTGTTTAATATATATATATTATAAATTCTTATTAAAAATGAGCAAAATTTACGCAAACTAATTGAAAGTTTGAATTTAGGAAAATGGAACAAAGAATTATTGTAGTATTAATTCAATGACAAAATACGTTTATTTCTTGATAATTGATTTTTTTTTATATTAAATATTATTGTTATTTTCTAATTTTAAATATAATAAATTTACGTTTAATAAACTACAGATAAATAATATCAATTCATAAATTGTTATATATATATATATATATATATATGTGTGTGTGTGTGTGTGTGTGTGTGTGTTTGATAATTGATATGTCATTTCCTTTTCTTTTGGCAAGATGTTCTTGACACACTAACACATCATCAATCATCAAGAACAAAGGCATAAGATTTTCAATATGTATTATAAATTGGATTAAATTATGGGACAAATATATCTACACGACGAATGAAAAATACAACACCAATCACAAAAAATAAATTATATTAATTAATTTCTGATTTTTTAAACGTGATAAATTAATTACAGTCCCAATTAACAAAATCAACCATGTAAATTTAAATACACTACACTATTTTTTTTATCAAGATATATAATCTAAAAAAATCATCAAAAGTTGACTAATTAAACGTAAATATGGCAAAAAAATATAAAGATCACACAATCATGCATAAGTCTCAAAATTGAACATAACCGATTTAAATATCTCTAGTTTCCTAAAAACACGAGAAAATTGACATACAAAAAAATATACCATGGGCTATCAAATTCGGAGATCATAAAATCATACATTATAATTAAAATTACCCCACTACGGTTGTTGAGAAATATATTTGGAGTAAAATAAAGTTAAAATTATCTTTTTAAATTAATATTACGCATTATATATTTTACTTCCATACTAAATTGAATTTTTTTTTAATAATTATTGCCCACTCTTATTTTTTTTTCACTAAATGATTTTGGTCCATTAAGTTGCTCCCATTTTTTAAAATGTTCCACAAAATCCGGATACAATTTAAGATACTTTCTGATAGCAAGGAATTACGTTGAATGTTTTTTACAAATTTATAGGAATCATACCTTGACTTAGCTATTAACTTGATTGTAATTCATTGTTTTCAAGATTATGAGATAGTTTGGTTATTAAATACGTGTATATATGTTCTTCGTCACCTCTTGAATTTTTTTTAAAGTAATTTTTGAATCAATACACTTGAACACCCAACAAATACAAAGTTCAATAAAATTAGAAGAAAAAAATTAATAATAAATAAAAATAAAATAAGTACCAAAATTCATAATAATTTCATAAGGTTATCATCTCATAAACTGCATCTCAAAACCTTCTTCATCACAAAACCACCTCTATAAATTATCAAGACCACCGATTCCAAATCCAAAATCTATACCTTCAAATTATTAACAAAATGCTGTAAAAAAAGCATCTTTCATAAAATGCTGTAAAAAAAGGTCAGAGAAGCATTGATTGCAACAATGGTAGCACAAATAGTGAAATATGATGGATGATTTGACGACTGAAAATAAGAAGTAATTTAACAAAATTAACTAATGTTGTCAAAAAAGATATTGTCCGTTGCCCATCGTAGAAAGAGCCACTTTAATCCGCTGTCTTTGCCAATTGCACGGAGCGCCACTGCAATCTATCTTCTCTACTCACAATATGGAGTACCGACTATAAAGTTTTACAAAACTTGGGACCTTAAGAAAGGCTCTATGAAACGAAGAGATAATGAAAGGTTATAACAGAGAATAATACAATCGATATAATCCTAATCAAACATAAAAATAAATACATAAGAACGATTCTACCATTACATTAGAACGATGAATCTATAAATCAAACTATAAATCTAGGGAAAAAATGAACAAATCTTCATGAAGACTTGGAGGTTAGAGGAGGAGTATATATAGGCCAAATATGTAACTGTCCCTAATTGTTAGCAAATCATAGACTAATTATACGCTAATCTACCATAAATACTAAATAATAAAAGATGAACGGTGATGATGAAGTGATGAATTATTGATCAACGGCAAAAAAACTTTCCCGCCCAAATCTAATTAAGGAATAAGTTCTTGTATTATATATTTATAGATTCATCTGTACCTTTTAATCTATTAACACAAATTAAATGTATAGAGTGATATTGGTTTATACATGAATAATCAAAATATATTAATTATTTTTATTAAAGAGTATTGGTTTTTTTTCACCGAAGAGTATTAATTGTTTCATTGAAAAATCTTAGTTTGTTTTCACTAAATAACTAATATTCTTTAATGAAAACAAAAAAATATCTTTCAATAAAAACAATTAATATTCTTTAATAAAATGATTAATATTATTTAATAATTTTTGTATGAATCATTTTTACACTATATATTGTCTTTTTTTTTATTAACTAAAGCAGAAATAATCATATATCCAGTGGTGGTCTATATGTAGGAGGCACTTGATTAGAAATTCATCAATGATAATGAGAATGAAAATTATTTTCCATCTATATCCCCATATTTTTTTTTTATTGGTAAATGTTAGTTGTTAGATTAGTTCACCAAGTCTCCATACACTCCTAGAAATCTCCAAGCATACCTTATAACTCCCATAATTCGTTCCTAAAGGAAATCGAATCCGGGTCACTCACTAGAGTGAGGAACCCGGTGACCAGGTGGGCTAAGCCACCTGGTTATCTATACCCCTATAATAAAAATGACATGTTGGGGGAAGAATTGTTACAATTGTAACTCTATTGCTAATGTCATGCCCTAATTTTGGAATATGAGTGGACAATAAATGGTTGTTGATAGAGAAAGAGGGAAATGATTGAGGATGAGGATTGTAGGAAGAGAATAAGGTAATCAAAATGGAGTAGTGATTACCTTATTTAAAAGATGAGGTAGTGATTTTGTTCTCATTATCCATCATAATTACACTCATTTTCTATGCCATCCTCATTACCATTGAAGAGTTCTTAACCAAACTCTCCCTAAATTTATATAAACCACAGTAAATTACGCAGTAAGGACATTTTGTTGAAATAAAAAAGATTAATTCATCATATTGATATAGTAACGAATACAAAGAAAGATTGGGACCATAACAGGGTTTGAACAGATGAGGAGAGTATAATTTTTTAACGGAACTCTAAAAAAATAAAATAAAAATAAAATAACTGATTTAAAATTGATGGGCATAATAAAATAAAAAGAAAGGGGGCTCGTGTGATGAGCAAACAAGAAAACCCCAGCGGCAGTATCCGACTCCAAGTACTCACTTCTCATTTGACGGCGGCGGCTATGGCGTCTGAGAAAGACGCTGCTCTTGCTGCTACACCCTCTGATTCTCCAACTATGTAGGCCTCTCTCTCTCTCTCTGTATGCGCTAATTCGACTACTGATTTTCTTAATTGTTGATAACGTGCAGATTTGACAAGATTATCAACAAGGAAATACCAGCCTCCATCGTGTATGAGGATGAAAAGGTTGTTCGATGATCTTCGATCATTTGCCCGTTTTCAATTTTTAGTTGGAATGCGACTTGGCCTCTATATTTTTGCAAGTTTTCACATGATAATATTGAGTCTATTTTTTTGTGTATGGGTGTGTAGATTTTCCAAGGGGAAACACTACTTTCTAATTTCTGGTAATGGGAAATGGAGATTTTTGTTTGATATTTAAGGGAAATATTGTAAAATACTTTCTGAATGAAATTGCATTATTGATCGAATTGGGTGTCTCAGTCTTGTTTACTTATTATCCAACTTAAAATTATTGGTGTTTCAGTTTAGTGACTAATGGATCATCTTTCCAACTCCTTGCATAATTCTGGTTGCCCTCATCTTATGTTAAATGGAGTGTCATTAGGGTGGTGTCCAAGTTATGACATTGAAATTTATGAGGAAAATTGTTGTGCTTTTAAGGCTCCTCCGATTCTCGATTAAATTATTGGTTTCGAGAAAGTTTCCCGTACAGTTGTTCCTTGTTTTTCCTATAAACGTAAACTCTTTTGGTGTATCCGATTATGTGACTCATTCTTAATATTTGGTTTCCTTGTTTATGATTTGAATTCTTTTTTTAATTGGATTTGAAAATATGTTAGAAATGGGTAAAACTTTGCATTTCTTTGGCAGGTTCTAGCTTTCCGGGACATAGCTCCCCAAGCACCTACCCATATTGTGATCATTCCTAAAGTAAGGGATGGATTAACTGGACTTTCAAAGGTACTTTCTGATACTTCCTGCACGCTATTAAATTTATCTTCACGTCTCGAATGATATCAATGTCACGTGCAATGAGTTTTATTGGTTTTTCCAATTATAAAATGGTAAATCTGAAACAAATAATTTGGGGCTAAAGATTCTGCCATTTTGTGGCATGAATATTCTTTATCTTATTGTCAATTATCACCATTTTGATTCAGCGTTCATCTTTCCTTAATGTTTGTTGAAATTAGAGTCCTGAAACAGTGTTCTATATGATGATAGTGATGACAATTGTTTGCTGTTCTGAGTCCACTATAGTAACCAGGAGTATCATGTCAAAGATGCTCCTTCTATATTTCATACATTTCTAATCAGCAGATAAACCCTTAGGGGCCGTTTGGTTTACAGGATAGGATTGGATTGGAACAACTATCGGAAAACGGATAGACTAGAACCAGAAAATTTGGACTAGAACCAAATTTTCTGAATCAAATTGTACACGAGATAGTCGTTCTAGTCTATCCAGGGACATGGTCCTGTGCAATCCCTCAAACCTAACACGAGATTATCTGAGATTATAAAAACAATATCAGGCAATCCCTCAAACCAAACGCCCCCTTACTGTTTGATTTATGTCTTTGTATCCTTTAATAGTTACTCCCTCCGTCCCAATTTTGTTTTTCCATTTGACTTTTCTTGACTTTTAATGTGAGGCTTGATTGTATTTAAATGAATAAAATAGTTTTTTGATGATGACATATCATTCAATTTAAGTGTACGAGGCAAAATGAAGATGTTTTTCTATGTAATTATTAGTGGAATAAGATGTAACTTAAAAGTGTTTGAATTGGGGTGAATAGTGGAATAAGAAAACAAAACTGAGACAAAGACAATATCATTTTATTAAGTGTCACAATTTTATTTCACGCTACATTCATTTCATCAAGTTGGGGTGCTTGAGATACTCGAGAGAATGGGACCTATTAATCAATAGAACTTTTATTTGCGAAGAGTAGCTTCTTAGTGAGGTTAATTCAGGAGAAGTTTATGCAGTTTCTATATAAAAAAGGTTCTGGAAGATCTAAATTGAGTGGACAGTCATGTAAAGCTGAAGCCTTTTTATTTTTTATTGGTACATAAGGAGTGCATAAACACATTCGTGTGAGCTTAACCTTAATTTTGCTCTGCTTTATTTAGCTTTTTGTGATCTGTGAAGTTATATTGATTCATGATTCCTCAGTCAAAACACATATTCCATGTGACCTCTGAGGGGAAATTATGGAGCTGTGCTTCACTTGATCTAACATAGAAACGGATTATAAATCAACAACCGGGTTGTTGAATACAATTTATTCGCCTCTATCTAGGAATAAAAAGTGGCAAAGCCTTAGATAATGGACGAGCTTGAGCTTTTTTTTTTTTTTTTTTTCGACAGGGGAGCTTGAGCATTTAGCTGAAAATAAGTTAGCCATCATTCTTTGCAGGCAAAGTCTTATGTAAACAAGTTTTACTATGCAATTGCTTTGCGTTCTGTGTGTATTTTTAAATAGTATTAGTTCTATTAAAACGTATTAATTTGTTGGTATTATGTTTCATTGAAAAATATTACTCCCTCCATCCCAATTCTCTTTTCCAGTTTGACTTTACACGGAGTTTAATGCGAGAGTTGAATTGTAGTATCTAAATGAATGAAGTAGTCTTTGGGAATGGTGAATGATGGATAAAGTAGTATTTAAATGAATAAAGTAGTTGAATTGTAGGGTGAAGTTTAAAAAAGTAAATACACTTTATTTCTATTTTAGGAATGAGAAAATAAAATTTGGACGAACCTTTTTGGCAAATGGGAAATAAAACTGGGACGGAGGGTGTACTATAAAGTGATAATTTCGAACTAGTACAATAAAACTCTATGACTCTGTCTCTGATATATGATTCATCGTGTAGGCTGAGGAGAGGCACTGTGAGATTCTTGGCCGTCTTCTTTACGCAGCAAAGCTCGTTGCAAAACAGGAAGGACTTGACGATGGCTTCAGAATTGTGATCAATGACGGGCCAAAAGGATGTGTGTATCGTTTTTTGTTTCAGCCTTGGGCATATAATTAACCTTCTTTATTTGATCTTTACATCTGAACTATTTTGATAGGTCAATCGGTGTATCACCTGCACGTTCATCTGCTTGGGGGACGTCAAATGAACTGGCCGCCTGGCTAAGCATTTCGACCTTTCTTTGTTCTGTACTGTTTGGAATTTAAATAAATGTACTAAGGTCTTTCTGCTTCTTATAATTAAGCAGATATAACAATATTATTTTGGGATCATATTCATATCTGCACTTGTTGAACGCTGTTATATCTGAATCTAGTCTGGTTTTTTTATTTTCTTTCAATTTATTTAACGAAGTTTCATATTGTGAGAAGTGTCCATTTATTTGGATGCACGACATATGAAACAAGAAAAGATTGCATTTTAGGGAGAGATTCACATGGTAGATGAGAATTGAGAAGTTATCATGTCACAAAAATTTGTATGAGAGCAGAGACGTCATATTTAATATTTTAAGATCACCAAAATAAATGTAACAACATTGTTAAAGGCAGTCTTGTGCAATGCTCTTCATATCTTCATGTCATTATAAAGGATGTTTATAATTTTGAGGAAATTTCCTGATAAACAAAGAATATTCGATTTCACGAGTTTTTCAACTCATATTTACTAAAATGTGATACTTGGGGAGGAGGCGGGAGAGGAGTTTTGGATCATTTTGAGCAACTTTCCTGATAACCATATTCACACTCATTAATGTTACTCCACTGTGTAATAAAGAATCCCAAGTTAACGTCAAGTGTTGAACACAAGAAACTGAAAAGGAAAGAAGATGATGATTTTTGGACAAGGGAGGCATGGGCATCGCCTTCCACAACCTCCACTGCTCCTCTTACTACCAACATACTATGCCATCAGTCCTTTTCCCTCTGATAATACATCCTAATTTTTTGAACTTATTATATATAATTATGTATGTATATATATATATATATAGGCAAAGTATTATATGAAAATAGTTCATGATAAGCTTATCATGAAACAATTTTAAAATATCATTAGTTTCATCAGGAATATCACTAATCTCATCAGGGGTATCATTAGTTTGGGTTCAATTTTTTTTTAAACAATTACAATGATACTAGATTAGTGATACTCTTGACAGGTTTAATGATACTACTGATGAGATTAATGATACTCTAAAACTATTTCACGTTAAACTTATTATGAAGTGTTTTCATATAAAACCTACTCATGTGTATATACTACATACAATGTTCCAATAATACACATGGGTTCACTATAGTTATTACGGACTAACTACGCCCAATTAATAGAGATTGAATTACACGGCTTATTTTACACATATTAAGAAATAAAAGTTATTATAGGTAGAATGTTAAATTTTTGCTTTATTTTCCAACCTAGCTCCTATGAGTACTCATTTTCTAAGGCAATAACTATCCCATGTTCGTAAAAAAATGGTCTAGATTGTCTTATTAGTCCATTCGTGCTAAAATGGAAATAAACCCCACATATATACATTTATTTACATCATTTATCATTGAAGATCACACACTATATTTTTAAAATAATTTATTTTTTATATGATTTGACTACAATATTCATATTTTTTTACACATAATATTTATATTTCTTAAAATCGTGCAAAAATCTACAAGACTATTTTTTTGTGGATGGAGCCACGTGAGAATAGATTTTATTTGGAAAAGAACAAAATACATTAATTGGGACAAATCTATTTTTGTGGGAAAAAAAATAGTGAATTAAGTAAAAATATATCAAATTTTGTTCTTGTAATAGGTGTGTAATTTTCGTATCATTCTCATTCAACAGAAACTTCATATATACAATTAAATCACCGATAATTAGCCAATAATTATGCTAATCTAATAACAACCTATGATTACAACAAATCTTCAAATATTAACATATTTACATCTATTACTCCCCCGCAATTGAAACGGCCGGTGGACGGACGTTGAGATTATTCCGGAAATCATTGAATAGGACATGAGGAAGGCCCTTAGTGAAGATATCTGCAATATGATATCGAGACGGAACATGTAGAACTCGAACCGGAACATGTAGAACTCGAACTTCACCCCGTGAGACCTTTTCCCGGACAAAATTAATATCTAACTCTATATGCTTTGTCCGTTGATGTTGAACAGGATTACCAGTGAGGTACACGACACTGACATTGTCACAGTACACCAATGTTGCTGAATAAATAGGACAATGTAACTCAAGAAGGAGATTCCTTAGCCAACAAGTATCGGAAACGACATTTGCCACCCCTCTATACTCTGCTTCTGCACTGGAATGAGATAAAATATTTTGTCTCTTCGAAGACCGAGATAGAAGATTATCACCCAAGAAAACACAAAATCCAGACGTTGAACGGCGAGTATCGGGACAGCCAGCCCAGTCGACATCTGTATAGGCAACAAGTGATGAGAGAGATGACGGAGACAAATGAAGGCCGTAGTCAAGTGTGTCTTGAACGTATCGAAGAACAAGTTTGATAGCAGCCATATGAGCTTCCCGAGGATCATGCATAAACATGCATATTTGCTGAACAACATATACAATATCAGGACGAGTAAACGTCAGATATTGAAGTGCCCCAACCAAGCTTCGATAAAGAGTAGGATCGGACACTGGAGGACTGGAGGTAAGGCCGAGTTTCGGCTTGGTGTCCACAGGCGTAAGTGCAGGCTTGCAGGAGAGAAGTCCTGCTCGGTTAAGAATGTCCATAGCATATTTGAGCTGAGAAAGAAAAAGACCATTCTTATGTGAAGAAATGGCAACACCTAAGAAGTAGTGAGCAGGTCCGAAGTCTTTCATTGCAAATTCAGTACTGAGTTGGGAAATAAACTCTCGATGAAGAGAATTTGATGAAGCTGTAAGTAATATGTCATCTACATATAGAAGCAAGTAAGCCATTCGATCACCCTGACAGTATACAAATAAAGAGTGATCACACCGGCTTCGAATAAAACCAAGAGAGGTAACAAAGTCAGTAAATCTCTTATTCCAAGCTCGTGGCGCCTGCTTCAAACCATATAAAGATTTTTTTTAACAAGCAAACATGAACAGGATATGTAGTACTCCTGAACCCTGCGGGCTGATGCATATAAATCGTGTCTGTTATAGTGCTATGGAGAAAAAAATTCTTCACGTCAAGCTGATGAACGGACCATTGCTTGGAGAGAGCCAGAGCCAATACCGTGCGAATCATAGCAGGCTTGACTACAGGACTAAACGTCTTTCCACAGTCAATTCCAACCCTTTGGGTCTGTCTATCACCTACAAGATGGGTTTTATGCCTCTCAAAAGAACCATCAGAATGTTCCTTGTGGGTGAAAATCCACATGGAGCGAATTACATTAGCACCAGGAGGACGGGGAACCAAATCCCATGTCTCATTAGCAATAAGAGCATTAAATTCATCCTGCATAGCCATCTTCCAATTTGCATCCTTTAATGCAAGAATAGAATTTTTGGGAATAGGCAACTTGTCAAGAGTAGTGAGGAGATTAAGTAGGCATTTAGGATGAAAAATGCCATGTTGGCTTCGAGTAATCGGCCTGTTTGGAGGAGGAGGTAAAGCAACAACAGGTGGTGAATTTAGAGTTGTGTTGGGTGGTTCAGCCAACGGTGTCTGAGGACCACCCGTAACTGTAGGAGTGGGAGGAGTGTCCGACTGTGTGGAAAAATGATGGAGGACATATGGAGATAGGGCGCCATCCAAAAAAATATAAGACGAAGGATTCGGTGGCCCAATGTGAAAAAATGGGAACCGTGATTCGTCGAACAGAACATGGCGACACACTATTATTTTTTTATTGACCATATCATAACATTTGTATCCCCGATGATTTGAGGGATACCCAAGAAACACACATGGTGTAGAACGTGGTTGAAGCTTATGTAGAGTAGACGAAGAAAACAAAGGATAACACAAGCACCCAAATATCCGAAGATGAGTATAAGACGGTTGCTTGTGATATAACCGAAGAAGAGGAGTTTGATAGGACATATGATGACATGGTAAGATGTTGAGGAGATAAGTAGCCATATGCAGGGCGTGATGCCAGAATTTTGAGGGAACAGCCGCACGAAACAAAAGCGTATGAATCATGTTATTTATCATACGAAATTGACGTTCGGCCTTTCCATTTTGAGAGGAAGTGTATGGACAAGAAAACCGCATCACCATTCCATTTTGAGAACAAAAATCAGCAAACATCTTATTATCAAACTCACGAGAACAAAAGCACGAAAAGACAGAAAAGTAGCAAACACTTGTGACTTTCTAGCTAGAGGAAATGTCCATAAGAAATTTGAATAGTCATCCAAAAAAATAACATAATACCGGTGACCCATGGAGCTCAAAACAGGAGATGTCCATAGATCACAGTGCACAATATCAAATGGATAATATGATTTGGACATAGACTTAGCAAAAGGAAGTTGTATATGTTTGCCAAGAGAGAACAAGAAGTGCAAAGAGATGTAGTGTTCAATTTATTACAAGAAATAAAATTGTTTCTACGTAATGAATCAAAAACAGCATATCCCGGATACCCTAGCCTATCATGCCGCACCCCAGGAGACAACACAGCAAGAGCTGTCGAAGTGCTAGAAGTAATAGGATAGAGCTCCCCCGTACTCTCACACCTCATTAGAAAGGTCCCCATCCGATAATCCTTTACAGAAAAACCAAACGGGTCAAATTCAATAGAAACAGAATTATCACGGGTAAATTGACGTACAAAAACAAGATTTTTAAACAAACCGGGTACATGAAGAACATTACGGAGGGATAAAGGGGGTTATGGGGGAGATAAGGTAGCATGTCCAGTACCCAAAATCGGAAGTTGATGACCATTACCAACTAGAATTGAATTAGGAATGCTCGAATTGAAATAAGACTGAAGAGTACCTGCTCCTGAAGTCATGTGGGAAGTCGCTCCTGTGTCCATATACCAGCTGTTATCTGGAGGTGTGAGACCAAGAGTATCCATCGCAGCTTCAATATCTATAGGAGACGAAAATCCGGTTCGAGAATGGTGTGTAGCAGATCCGACGAAATAGTTGCATATATCCATTGCAAGACTGTGGCATCAAGGGTGAGCCACTGTTCCTTCTCATCTATGTCGGTAGGGATTGGTGTGGGGGGATCTTTTGGAATAATATGTTCCAAAACACGGTGCGAACGGGCATGAATCTTAAAGAGTTCGACCCACGTACCATATTGCACATTCTCCATTTCAAGGATTATGGAGATGTGATGTTTGATATTAGAGACAGCCAAGGCGGGATGGAAGGGAAACTTCGAACTGTTGGAAGCCGCCATGAGTTGTGACAGAAATCAAAATGGAGCAGAGAAAAGAAAAGAAGAGAAGAGGACTATCGGAAAAGATGGTCCGATCGATGTGCAACGGATTTGTAGGGAGGGTGAGTAACCTAGACTCGTGATACCATAATAGGTGTGTAATTTTCGTATCATTCTCAATCAACAGAAACTTCATATATACAATTAGCCAATAATTAAGCTAATCTAATAACTACCTATGATTACAACAAATCTTCAAATATTAACATATTTACATCTATTAGTGGTTGAGAGTTCATTGTTCGCTCTCTTTTTCTATTTCATTTCATGCTTGAGAGTCACATCCGTGATTGTTTTCCTCACGAGTTGTAAGCTATAACTTTGTCATTGAGTACTTCTTGTTTTTTATAGGGAATATAGTAAAACTAGCTCCTAAACTTATCATCTATCAGGATCAAATAAACCAACTGATCTTTATTTTGCTCTTCTAAACCCTTTTTCTTTTAACTTAGATCAAATAAGCCTTAATCTTTTAAAAACAAATATGTAAACCATTCTCATCGATTCACTATTGAAAATTATTTTTAATTTTTGAATCAAAATTATATTAAATATCTCATGCATATGATAATATTTAGAAACTATTTTGAGATGCATCACGCACAAAGGATAAATTTAATGTTAACGAAAATTAATATATTAAGGAAAATTTAATGTTTCGACGTGTATAGGAGGCAATCTGAAGAAAGCTATATGATAAAAATTGCATATTAAGATTAATCCTATGTTAAGAAAATTAATATCGTCGGATGCTTCACCCAGAGGAAATATTGTTTTTTTTTTTTTTAAAAGCTCATGCAAATTAAATTATTATTTCACTGTTCAACTATGTTTGATTCCCAAAGAAATAATAACTTTTAAAAAAAATTAATCATGAGTAAACTTAAGTTATAATAATGAATTGGGGGAAATGGTCTTTTAAAAAGAATAAGAGTTTATTTGATTTAACTTGAAAAGAAAAAGGGTTTAAGTGAAAAAAAAAATTGATCAAATATCTATCTAATTTTATCCATTCACATAAGTCAATTTATTTATTTATTAAGGTATCAAAAAATACTTACACCCTTATTTATTATAAGATGATGATTAGTTCTACTATTTATTAGAAGTATTATTGAAAAAATGAGATAAATTGTGCATTGATATTATTAGAGCAACAATTAAAAAGAAACACAATTTTAATAAACTGGGACGAATAGAGTATAACTTTCACTTTAAATAGAAATCAATAAATTCATTTAGCATAAGTAAATTAGATGGGTTGAAAATGATGAAGTATTCGGGCCATGTTGGAATTCGATTGTCGGGAAGTAGAAGAACTAAAAAGCAAGCCAAGAAAGGGATATCGTTATCTGAGACCATAAGTTGATTTATTTGACGTTTCCTGCTCCTACATTTTCCTACCAATAAACTTCGAGTTGATGAAATGTTATTTTCACTGTTCTTCACTTACACAACATCACTGACTAAAATTTGTGTTCACTTTTGTCATTTTCCATTTTATTTACAAATATTCTTGGCACTATAGTATTTGACACACAGTCAAAATTATCTGACTGCTTCTTTCTTACTAATTGATTGATTAGTATTTATTTGTAACTTGTACGTATATATATAATTTAACTAAATCTTGTGTGTTGATTAATTAGTGTAGAACTTAAAAAAAAATTTGTTTTTTGTTTTAATGAACAGAATAATGAAATTTGTAAGTATCTTAATATATTATAAAGACAAAGTTTTGGAATCCTATGTGGCAAGCTCTCAAGCCTCTATTTTAAAAATACTCTCCTCTCATTCACCCAATTCATTGACTTTTAAAACTATTTTCAGCCATTGAATCTTAATATCTAATCTAATCTTAACCATTGATTTTTTCACATTTCCTCTATATATACCATGTATCTCACACAACCAAAAATCAATTATAATAATTTCTCCACATCCTATTCCAATTCTTCTTCTTCTTCTTCTTTTCAATTTTGCTATGAAGTTTTATATTATATTTATTTTCATCTAAATCTTCATGTTTTTCTTTTCTTGCAGGATGTTCATCCCAATATATTCAATCTTAATATTTTTTTTTTTGCAGGATCTTCATCTTAAGGTATTTATTTTTTGTTTTCTATTTTATTTTATAGATTTGGTGTATGAATTTAATCTTCATATTTTGTCTAATCTCTTCTACCAATGATCATTTCCTTAAACTCACTTTTTTTTGGTGATTTGGAGGAATACAAATTTCTACGTGTCTAAAGGTATTTACTCTATTTACTAATTATTTGATTTTTGTTTTTTTATATTAATTATTGTTTGATTTTATTTTATTCGTATGAAAATGATTATTGTGTGATTTTTTTAATTATATATTTAGGATTGAACATCAACAATGAAGATGAAGTGGATGATCAATTTTTCACATGAAGACGAAGTGGAAGATCAATTTTATTGTGAAGATGAAGAATCATTGATTATATGTTAAAAATTAAATTTTTTTAACATTATAATGTATTAATTACTATTCAATGTATTATTTAAAATTCTATAAATAATATTCTTTATGAGAAGTTATAATTTTTATTTTTATATAATTCTATAATGATGAAGAATCGTTCAAATTTGGATGATAATGAATATATCTTTCGAAATATATTATGTAATTCGAAAATATTAATTATACGAATATTCAAATAATACCTAATATTTTATGTAATAATTATACGAATATATATTAGGAATAATTAAATATACAAATATTTTAATTAATTATACGAATATTTTAAAATATACGAATATATCAAATATACGAATATATATTGGAATAATTAATTATACGAATATTAGGAATATATCAAATATACGAATATTCAAATATTTTAGGAATATATATTAGACTCTTTATAAAATATTAATTATTCGGATCTTTAACAAATATGGATGATGGATATATTTTATATATTATTTTAAAAGATTAGATTTGAAATAATTATATTAGGAACAATATATAAATTTATAATAATTATAAACTTTACTTATTTAATCAATTTTAAATTTCAATTTGAATATATTAGGAAAAATTGACTAATTTTGAATGATAATTTAGTAAGATAATTTATTAGGTAATTTTATATTATCCTACATTCCTAAATCCTAAATTTTTGGTTAGTGGTATCTTTAAAAACAAAATAAGTAAATAATGTATTCTTCAAACTAATATTTTTCAACTATTTTTGGATGGTGGATATCTTTTTAAAAAAAATTCGATCATGATTCATTAATATTAAATAATTTTTTGTGTATGAATTTGAATGTTATATATACAACCAAAATATGCCTTTGATAAATTCAACTGAGTAACAATTCTAATTGTTTTTTAAATTCAAAAATAATTTAATGTCTTCAATATTTTTAGGGAAATTTGATCTTTTCAAAAACATGTTATTTAACTATAAAGTCATACACCAATCAATATATAAATTTAAACTAATTATATACTTTACGTATTTACATCAATTTTAAATTTATTGATAAAAGATTAATTATATTAGAAAAAATTGACTAATATAATATGATGATATAGTCCCTAATTTCGAAATTACATTCCAAAATATTAAATTTCAAAATACTACGTCATGCGATCTTTTATATATTAAAATAATAAAATTTTCACAAAGATTCTCAACTTACAATATACATTCATCTAATTAAAAAAAAAAGGTCGAATCTCTTTATATCACTATGCAACATTATTTATAAGCTATGAAATCCAATTGAAAGGAAAAAATTATGACATCTATGAAATCTATATTTAATTATTCATAAAAATAGAGTGTATTTAGACAAATTATAAGTTGAGATTGATTAAAACACATGTTTTATAAAGAGTCAAATTTACCTAATATTTTATGTAATTAAAAAATATATGACTTAAATCATACTATAAAAAAGTAGTCAACTTTTCCTAATATAATTAGTCTATATTTATATATTCATAAAAATGGGATGTATTTAGATAATATATAAATTAAGATTAATTAAAATACATGTTTTATAAAAGAGTCAAATTTACCTAATATAAGTAATCTATATTCAATGATACAAAAATAATAGCATAAAATTAAATTTAAAATTAATATAAATAAATAAAGTATATAATTAAGATAAATTTATATATTGATTGATGTATGAATTTACAATATTAAATCACATATTTTGAAAAAAGTCATTTTTTCCTTTAAAAAAAAACTAAGAGCAACAATATTAACATATTTAATAAATATTCGAATTTAAAAAAAAAATCAGAATTTTACATAGTAGAAAGTATTCAACTATTAAAAATATAAAAAATATAAATTATTTTCGAAATGATTCATCATATTAAAATTTATTCTCCAAGGTTCGATGCTTATGTTTTATCTATAAAGAATGATTAAGAAAGTTTTCATCATATTAAAAAAATAGTCAAGAATTTACATTATTATCGATTTAAAAAAAAAACAAATTTGTTAATCAATTGAAAATATCAAAGGTATATTTTGATGTATCTATAACATTCAAATTAAATTATAATCAACATAAATATTATTATTTATAGAAATTTAAATAAACATAAAAATTATTATTTAAAGAATTATAATAATATACATTGAAATAATCATTAGTAAAAGAGATTAAGCAAAAGATGTGGATTAAATTAATTCAATTAAATGATAAAAAACATAAAATAAAATATAAATACCTTGACAATTATAGATTCATATCCTGCAAAAAAGAAATATGGATTCACACGAAAGATGAATTGATGAAATTTACAATACCTTGAGATGTATAGATTCTTATCCTACAAAAGAAAAATATAAACAATATATTGAGATGTATAGATTCACCAAAAAAAAATTAGAAAATTTAGACGAAATGAGAATCAATAAAGGAAAAAAATTCTCGCATTGTGATGAGTCTGATTCTTACTATATATTTTATATTTTGTATTATTTTAGTTGAACAAATTATAAAATATAATAATTATAATTAAAGTTTTTAATCAATTCAATTATTTTATTTGTACTTGAGGAGATTGAAGGATAAACTGAATGATAGTATTGTTGGTGAACTTAAGAGGATGGTGGATACTTTCAATCCATTTGCAATGAAATTTCGCAAGGAAAAGTATTATGTCTGGAGGTGAGCCAAATTTGTGATTAAATTTGCTAGAAAGAAGGAGTTCAGTTGGAAGAGTTTATAACCTTCCTACTGTTTCTAAAGTTGTAGCTCTTATTCCAGGGGACATGATGCAGCTATGGAAAAAAGAGATGTGATACTAAAAGACCCGTAGCGGTGAATTGTAAAGAATAAGTGAATTACATCCATCTTATGTTCCATTACGGTATCATTTATTGTTCTTGTATGATGAGAATGTTTATAGGATTGATGTGGTTCATAATGATGTTGGTTTTACAACAAGAAAAAAAATCAGACTAACAATGCGAGAATTCTTTTCGTTTAGGATACACGAGCATAATAATGAAACAAACTTTATTCCTATCTAAGAGACTTTTCCAGCAATTTTTGGTGGATTCATATACTATGATTGAGTCGGAAAGGTTGTTATTTATAAAATTTAATCAAGTTAAATTGAGGTCTAGCAGAGTGAATGATATGAAAACTGCAGTTGATAGAGGTGATGTGGATCCATCTTCTACGGGTAAAAGAATAATGTGTGCATCCTTCACAGACAGACCTAGGTATATGATTCAAAATTTTCAAGATGTCATGACACTTTGCAAGTGTTTTTCTTACCCAGATTTATTTATCACAATTACTTGCAATCTAAAATGGCCCCAGATTACAATATTCTTAAATGAGAAAGGTCTTGAATCTGTTGATAGGCCATATATTCTCTACAGAATGTTTAAGATGAAAGTTGATCGTATTGTGAAGGAGTTTAAGGAACTTCAAATATTTGAAAAAATTGATGCATGTAAGTTTATCCTTTTATATTTATTAAATTTTTAGCTCCATAATATTTATCTTTCATGAATAAAATAACTTTATATTTCTATTAAATTATTTTAGTATATAACTTGATTCAAATATTTTCAATCTGTAGTGTTATACTCAGTGGAATTTCAGAAAAGAGGATTGTTACATGCTCAAATTCTTTTGTTTCTAAACCATGAAAACAAAATTCCAAATCCGAAGGATGTTGACCGTATCATATCTGTAGAAATACTAGATAAAGATGATGATGTATTTTGTATGATTTGGTAAGTGACTACATGATTCACTAACCCCGTGGATTGGTGAAAATAAATTCTCCTTGCATGGTCAACAACATTTGCTCAAAGAATTTCCCAAAGAGTTATAATGAGTTTACATATGTTGATGACGAAGGTTTCCCACTGTATAGAAGAAGAAGTACAGGGGTCACTGTTGATAAAGGAATTGTTCATTTGGATAACCGTTTTGTAGTTCTTTACAGTCCAATATTGTTGCGAAGGTATCAAGGTAATATAAATGTTGAGTGGTGCAATAGGTATAAATTCATTAAGTATTTGTTCAAGTATATCAATAAAGGAGTCGATGGGTTATAGCTAATGTGGAGAAGAAAGGGGCCACTAAAGGTGAATAAAAATCAAAAGGCGAAGTGGAAAATTTCGTAAACTGTAGATACATATCTCCGTGTGAAGCAGTTTGGAGAACTCTTCAGTTCGATATACATTATAGGTATCCAGCGGTTATGAGATTGGATTTCCATCTTCCTAATCAACAGAGAGTTATTTTTCGAGATTAAGATTACATTGATGATGTACTCGAAAGACCATCTTCAGGTAAGTCAATGTTCTTGGCGTGGATGGATAAAAATAAAACTGATGATGAGGATGCAAAGAAGCTGACTTATCTGGAATTCCAAAGATGTATGTTTGGGGTAGAAAACAATATCAGTGGGAAAAGAGAAAGTACAATAGCTTTTCTCTGGGAAGACTATACAGTGTTCTATTGGGGGCTGGTGAAGAGTATTATTTGTATCTCTTATTGTCTTATAGTAACGAATCAACATCTTTTGAGATGATACGAACCATTGGTGATATTGTGTATGTTACCTTTAAGGATGCTTGCTATTCAATGAGATTGCTGGATGATGATCTTGAGTACATTGATGGGATAACAGAGGCAAGTTATTGGACAAGCGCTTATCACGTGAGGAACTTATTCATTATTCTTCTCATGACATCTTCAATGAACTCTCCAGAAACCGTGTTCGAAAAGACGTGGGAGTGTATGCCAGATGATATACTCTATAAAAGAAGATGAACATTGAATATTACAGGTATAACATCTTTAAAAAAAATTAATTGATTTAGATTGTAAAAATAATTTACAATTATATTTTTCTGTAATTTTTTTTTTTAGATTTATAACTTAACAGTGAAAAGTTGAACAAGTTGGCTTTAATTAAAATTGATAAGCTACTGCAGATGAATGAATCCACTTTGAGTAGATTTACATCAATGTTAGTACCAGATTTTGAGAAAGATGTAGTAAATAACAAGAATTGAATTATGATCGGCCTGAACAAAGAGAAGAATATGACAAGTTAAGTTCAACTCTAACTCAAGAACAAAAAATTGTGGTTAGTGAAATACTTGAAGTTGTTTGGTTGCAAAAAGGAAGAGTCTTCTTTTTATACGGATATGGTGGAACTGGAAAGACATTCATTTGGAGAACGATCTCCGCAACAATACGTTCGGAAGATAATATATTTCTTAATGTTGCATCAAGTGGAATAACATCACTCTTCTGTCCGACGGACGTACTGCTCATTCAAGATTTGTTATACCGCTTAATATTGATGAGACCTTCACGTGTAACATAAAGCTGGGGACACATTTGTCCTAACTATTATTGAAGACAAAACTTATTATATGAGATGAGACACCAACGATTAACAGATTTAGCTTTAGATAGAAACTTGAGGGATATTGTTAGATCTCTAGATGAAACCATGAGTGATATGTCTTTTGGTGGTAAAATCATTGTGCTTGGAAGAGATTTCAGAAAGAGACTCCATGTTATACCCAAAGGAAGTCGAGAGGATATTGTGCACTCAACTATCAATGCTTCATATTTGTGAGATCATTGCAAGATATTTTATACATCTTTTATTAAATGATAATATTTTTAAAAAAAATTATTATTGAAAAACTAACTACATCTTATTTGTTTTCAATATTAAGAATTTAAGATTGACGAAGAACATGAGATTACAACGTTCTGATCTCAATACGTCCTCAAATGATGATGATATTGTTAACTTCTCAAGGTGGAATTTGAAAGTTGGTGATGAGAAAATTAGAAATAGGCAAGATGATGTCACTGAGATTGAGATTCTGAAAGATAATTTAATTTGTGATGTTGTTGCTCCAATTGAATCTATAATAAAAAAAATTTTATCCATCCTTGATTGATAATTTAAGGACACATAAATACTTTGAGGATAAAGCAATACTTGCACCTACTCATTGAGATGTGGAGTTTATAAATGATAAGTTTTTATCTGATTTCGGGTGATACTAAAGTATACTTAAGCTCAGACAATATTTGTGTCTCTAAATTTCGAGAAGGAGGTAATGGACAGATGGTTATAGTTGAATTTTTAAATTCTGTTAGGTGTTCTGGAATGTCAAATCACTGTCTGATCTTGAAAGAAGGAGTGTCTATAGTATTACTAAGAAGTATTGATCACAAATCCGATTTGTGCAATGGAACAAGATTGATCGTCACAAAACTTGATAACCACATTCTTTAGACTGAAATAATATCTGGAAGGAATATTGGAAATAAAGTCTTCATTTCAAGAATTACATTGACAAATTTTGATCCTACAATGCTGGTATATTTTACAAGGTGACAATTTCCAATTCTACTGTGTTTTGTCATGAAAATAAATAAAAGTCAAGGGCAATCGCTTTCTACTGTTGGATTGTATCTTCCCAAGCCTATTTTCACTCATGGTCAACTTTATGTTGCAGTATCCGGAGTTAGTTCGAGTAGAAGATTGAAGATTTTGTCACTTGATTCTAAAGGAAAACCTTCCAAATACACCACAAATGTTGTTTATAGATAGATTTTCTACAATTTGTAAGCATTATTTTCTAAACATTTGATCAATAATAGATGTCATGAATTTATAGTTTATTGTCATTGAAATAGATTTATTTATTATTAGCTAACATTTTAAAAAATACAATAAAAATATTGAATAATTAAAATAATAATAGTAACCACATTTATAATACTTAAAATAAATTAATTAATAACTTTACCATAAATTTTATATACAGTTCCGCGATAATCGCGGGTTTAGCACTAGTATATATATATACACACGTACGCATAATGAATAACTGAAGTATAAAACTGGAATCATTTAATAAATTTATAACATTCATTAAATCCACCTCACAATTAACACTTACCATTTATTTATGTTAGTGGTTGTTTAATTTATTTGGTTGCTATTTTAATTTTAAATAAAAAAGTGTTATTTAAATTGTAAGTGTTACTTGTGATGTGAATTTAAAAAATAAATAAAATAAATATATGTAACTCTACATGGCAAGATGACACACACTCCAGCGAGCCACATCATCGGTTGCCAGTCGAAAGAAAAAAACGTGTATCAAATTACAACAGTGACAAAGGTTATATTTTTTTTACAAAAATTAAAAAATTCGTGATTAAATTGATACTAAGCATAAAAGTGGTGAATTTATATAAAATTAACCTTTATCTTTTTATACTCACATCCATGACCCAACTCAACCTAAAATAATTGTTATTATTTTATTATTTATTATTTACATATATTTTATAATCAGTTTTTATTATATTTAAAATGTATAAAAAAACATATTTAAAATTAAAACATATTTAGAATAAGATACAATAACGAAATTACAATTACAATAGTTGAAATACGAAATTGAAAAGAAATAAATCAAACTACATATAGATGCACGAAAAAAAATTACAAATACAAAAGATGCAAATTACATATTAATTCCTAGCTAGTTCCAAATTTTTGACATATATGTTCAATCAAATCATTTCTTAGATCCTGTGAAAAAAAAATCGTTTCTTAGAGCGATGTGAGCTTCTCTGTTACGAAGTTGTTCCCTGTTAACCATATAAGTGGTCAAGTTCGCAATGTGTTCAGTAGAATATTGAAAACGTTGATCATCATTTGTAGGATCATCCATTAAATATTCAGTGGGATCAAAATAATTTTGGTAAGTGTCTCGTTCATCCTCTACTATCATATTGTGCATGATGATACACGCCATCATAATTTTTCCCATCAACAGTTTATCCCAAACAAGACATGGACGTCAAAGAAATGCAAAACGAGCTTGTAAAACTCCAAACGCTCGTTCAACATCTTTGCGTACAGACTTTTGGTGTTGAGCGAACAACTTGTGCTTTTGGAGTTGTGGAGAAGTAATTGACTAGACAAATGCAGCCCATGAAGGATATATGCCATCAGTGAGATAATATGCTCTATCATTTTTTCGACCATTCACAACATATCTAACCTTTGGTGCTCGACCTTCCAAAATATCACAAAAAATAGGAGATCGGTGAAGTACATTATTATCATTGCACGTTCCTGGTGTTCCAAAGAAAGCATGTCATTCCATAAGTCATAAGATGCAACAGCTTCCAAACTGATTGTTGGTTTTCCACTTCTCCCTGCATATTGTCCAGCCCATGCAGTAGGATAATTTTTCCATTCCCAATGCATGCAATCAATACTACATATCATGCCTGGGAATCCACGTTGCTCCCCGACATATAGTAGTCTTGTCAAATCTTATTCATTGGGCTTTCTGAGGTACTCGTCACCAAAGCAAGAAATGACGCCTTCTACAAAATTTATGAGAGCTTGCCTTGTCACAGTTGCACTCATTTCGTATTATTCATCACCAATCAGAAGATGTCCCATACGCCAACACCCTCATAGCTCCAGTGCATTTCTGAATCAGTGAAAGACCTTGTCTACCAGTTGCATTAGGCCTTTGTTGAAAATATACGTCATTAGCACTTACAGCTTCCACTATACGAAGGAATACTGATTTTTGCATGCGAAATCTACGTCAAAAGACCTCAGGAGTATATGTCGGCATGTCGACAAAATAGTCGTTCATTAAACGCATCTCACCAACCTTCCGCTCTCTTTCACAATACCTTTTTCTGGCTCTAGGAGTGTGATCTCCTATGAGCAGATTATGATTGTTTATGATCATATCCTCTATGATATGATCAAATTGACGATTTTGTTCAGCAACTTGTTTCTTGTTAGCATATCTACCAACACATGCATGCATATATAATCACACATGACCACACACTCTCATGCACGTGATTAGTAGTTAGTTTGTTACGTGCTCAGTAGTTAGTTAGGAGTAGCATGCGTGTTCATCTCTGTAATCGAATCAGTTGTAACAAATTACTCAATAAACTTAGGAAGATTCTAGATCAAGTAGGAGTCTATATAATCACATCTCTGTAATCACAAGTTCTTTAATTCAATAAACACACATTTTAAATGTGTCTAGTGTTACTCAACATGGTATCTTCAGGTTCACGTTTGCGAGTCCTCCGATCGTAATCTGGCGGATTTCAGTCCTGATTTGGAGCTCTTTTCCTCACAATTCGATCCTTGCTCCCGCTCAAATATTTTCTTCAATCCCGTTTCTCTTTCTCTCAATCCTCTAATCCTGTTATCATGGCTTCTTCTCACCTGAAATTGCCACATTTCATTGAATTGAATATCAAACTCGATCGCAAAAATTACCGTTTCTGGAGATCTCAAGTTCTTGCTATTGTTCATGCTCATGGATTTGAAGATGTGTTATTTTGCACTTCCATTCCAGATCCGAGTGATGCGACTTCTCTTCCTTGGCACCGTCGTGACCAATTTCTTCTCAGCTGGCTCTTTAGCTCAATCAGTGAGTCCATGCTTGTGAAGTTTGGTCCAACTTTGAGGTCCTTTTCCAGTCACAAGCGCAAGCAAAGGTTCTCAGTCTTCGATTGCAATTGCAGACTCTCAAGAAGGGTAATCTCACCATTGATGAGTATATTTTACAAATGAGGAACATTGCCGATGGTCTACATGCCTCAGGCCATGATGTCTCTGATGCAAACTTGGTGCTCTATATCCTTGGTGGTCTTGGTCCTGACTTTGACGCTATGGTTGTAAATCTCACCATCCTCTCATGGAAGTCTAGTCCATCCTTCATGTTCATGAGATGAGACTTCTTCAGTCTTCTTCATCCCTACAAATTCCACCAGCTACTGTATCTCAACCTTCTGCTAATGTGGTTCATAGCAACAAGTCAACTTCTCAAAATAACCACAATCGCTACAAAGGTAAAAATCCAAAGTTCGGTTCTAAATCAAGGATTCATTAAATGCTAAAATCGATTTGATGAAAATTTTCAAGGTCTTGAATCTGAGCAGCATCAGTCTACATCTTCGACTCATTCTCCAGCTCAAGCAAATACAGTCTCTCACTCAGCTATTCGGCCTCCTGTCTCCACTTCATACTCCAATGATGGTGCATCCACTTCCCTTATAGCTCCTACATCCGATTGGTTTGTTGATAGCGGTGCAACCCATCACATCACTTCTCAACTAGGCAATTTGCACCTCTCCTCTCCCTATCAAGGTAACTCACATCTCATTGTTGGTAATGGATTCAGTGCTTCTATTGCTAATATTAGTATTGTCAATATGCCTTGCTCTGACTCTAAATCGCATGTAACTCTTAGCAATGTTTTACATGTGCCAACAATCACCAAGAACATTATGAGTATAAGTCAATTTCTACATGACAATGATGCAATTATTGAATTTCATGCTCACTCTTGCTTTGTTAAGGATTTGAGAACAAACAAGATCCTACTAAAAGGAGTACTTGATCAAGGACTTTACAAGCTTGACTTCAGCAAAGTCCATACCAGCTCACCTACTGTTTCTCATGGCTCTCCTGCTTATCATTTCACTACTACTTGTTCCAGTTCTAGTTTGAATAAAGAGGCTCTTTGGCATCTCCGATTGGGCCATCCTTGTAATAAGACTTTATCTCATGTTTTGAGATCAGTAAATATGAAATCTGTTGCTTATTCTTTACAATTTTGTGGTGATTGTAAAATGGGTAAAATACATCAGAAACAATTTCCTTCAGTTGTACATTCGTCTAAGTTTCCTTTGGAGGTTTTACATATGGATGTTTGGGGTCCTACTTCCACCATTTATGTTGATGGTTTTAAGTATTACCTTCTTATTGTGGATGAGTTCACCAGATTCTCTTGGATTTACCCTTTAACACAAAAATCAGATGTGGCTCGTATTATTCCTCAGTTTATACACATGGTAGAAAGGCAGTATGGTACACTAGTTAAAGCTATTCAAAGTGACATGGGGGTGAATTCATTGCTCTACATCAGTTTCTCATGAACAAATGGATTAAAATCAGGCACTCATGCCCTCACACACATCAACAAAATGGCCTTGTGGAGAGGAAACACCAACACATTCTTGAACTTGGCTTATCAATGCTTGCCACTTCTCATCTACCTATGTCCTACTGGTGGCATTCTTTCACAACTGCCATTTACCTTATAAACCTTCTACCCTCTCCTGTCATCAATAACAGAACTCCACACTTCCTCCTTCATAATACACATCCTGATTATTATCATCTCAAGGTATTTGGTTGTGCCTGCTTCCCATATCTTCGCCCTTACTAGACATCCAAACTTCAATTTCGCTCCACCAAATGTGTATTTCTGGGGTACAACACCCTTCACAAGGGTTACTTATGCTTACACCCCTCTTGTAGAATCTATATCTCCAGTACGGTTGCCTTCCTTGAGAATGAATTTCCATATCCCTCTCTCTTTCAAACTCAGTCCACTACTTCTGGTAATTCATCATTTCGTACTAAAACTGCTATCCCATCTTTCCCAGGTGCTTCTCCTGATACTTCTCCCACTATACATCATCCTGTTACTCCTCCTTCCCCGTTACACTTTCATTCTCCAGCTCACTCCACTCAATCTACTCCTCCACATACAACTCATATTCAACATACAGATACCTCACCTATGCATAATCATACTTCTGCCCAATCAACTCTTTCTCCTATTACACATACTAATTCTCAACCCCAACATACTATACCCACATATCAGCCCTCCAATTCTGTTGTTAACTCTCATCATATGCTTACATGATCGAAAACTGGTTCATCACGGCCAAAAGCACTTATAACCTCACTTGATTCTGCTCTTCCAGAACCGGTTTGTGCTTCTCAAGCCATTCGCGTACCTGAATGGAAAAAGGCAATGCTTGAGGAATATTCTGCCCTCATGGATAATGAAACATGGTCTTTGGTTCCACTTACTCCGGACATGAATGTGATCACAACCAAGTGGATTTCCAGAATAAAATATAAGAAGGATGGTCAAATAGAGAGGTATAAGGCACGACTGGTTGCTCGTGGCTTCCAACAGACACCCGGTATTGACTATTTTCACACATACTCTCCAGTGATCAAGTCTCTTACACTTCGGATTATTTTTAGCTTGGTTGTTACATTCAAATGGACTATACAATAGGTCGATATCAATAATGCTTTTCTAAAAGGGCAGCTTTCAGATACAGTTTATGTTCATCAACCGGAGGGTTTTGTGGATCCCAAACTCCCCACTCATATGTGCAAGCTCAACAAGGCTTTATACGGTTTGAAATATGCGCCTAAGGCCTGGTATGATCAGCTTCACAACTTTCTTATATCTCAAGGTTTTCATCACTCGTTAGCGGATCATTGCCTGTTCCATAAGAAATCTGGGGGAAATTTGCTACTGGTTCTTGTGTATGTAGACGATATTCTCATCACAGGGGATGATGAGTCTGGTATTCATCACATTATTCAGCTTCTAAACACCAACTTCTCTCTCAAACAACTTGGTGAAGTCAACTACTTTCTTGGTCTAGAAGCAAAGGTCACATCTTCATCCATTACACTTAGTCAGTCCAAATATATACACGATCTTCTTGTTAAAACGGGACTGGAAAACTGCTCTCCTTGTCCCACACCCTCATGTCCTGGTCAAAAACTATCCCTCAATGATGGACCTCTCTTCTCAAAATCTTCTCTATTTCGAAGTATTATTGGCACACTTCAATACCTCACTCTCACCCGTCCTGATATCAGCTTTTCCGTCAATAAACTATCTCAATTCCTTCACCCTCCAACTCAGGCACATTGGACGGCTTGCAAACGTGTTCTCAGGTATCTGAGAGGAACTCTAACACTTGGTATAGTATTCTCTCCTATTTCTTCTTTCAGGTTGCATGGCTATGTTGATGGGGATTACGCGACTAATCTTGATGATCGAAGGAGCACCTCGGGGTATTGTATCAAACTTGGATCAAACTTAATCTTATGGTGTTCAAAAAAGCAATCAGTAACAGCACGAAGCAGCACCGAAGCCGAGTATCATTCGCTTGCCCTTGCCACCACTGACTTTCTTTGGCTCAACACACTCTTCACTGAACTAAGTTTTCCCCTTGCTAAGCCCTCGGTTCTTTGGTGTGACAATCGAGGGGCCATTACACTTGCTTTTAGTCCCACTTTTCATTCTCGCACCAAACACATTGAGGTGGATGTGCACTTTCTTAGAGAAAAGGTCAAGTCCGGAGAGCTCGATGTTCGTTACATTTTGACTGAAGAGCAACCTGCCGACTTGCTCACCAAACCTCTTACACCTGCACGTTTCCAGCTTCTTCGTCCGCTTTTGGGCATTGACTCGTTGGGGAGTTCTTAGCCGTTGGGAGCGTGTTAGCATATCTACCAACACATGCATGCATATGTACTCACACATGACCACACACTCTCATGCACGTGATTAGTAGTTAGTTTGTTACGTGCTCAGTAGTTAGTTAGGAGTAGCATGCATGTTCATCTCTGTAACTGAATCAGTTGTAACAAATTACTCAACAAACTTAGGAAGGTTCTAGATCAAGTAGGAGTCTATACAATCACATCTCTGTAATCACAAGTTCTTTAATTCAATAAACACACATTTTAAATTCGTCTAGTGTTACTCAACATTTCTCTCATTCATCAATCTCCGCCCATGGATTGTCTGAACTAGAGCTTGAGCTTGAATTTGAATCTACCGATGGGCTTTCATTGAGAGACATTTGTAAAGTGAATTGTGAAAGAGAGTAAAGCTATAAGGATTTTAGTGTTCCAGTTTGATATGAATCTAAATGGTATATATAGACAAATGTTAAAGATGTATGGATGTGATGCCAATAAGTGTTAAGATGCATGTGATTAAAGCTGAAAATGTGACAAAACAAAAAAATATATGTGCATGTGATTAAAGCTAAAAATGTGACAAGACAAAAAACGACAAATGCAAGTGATTAAAGATGAAAATGTGACAAGATAAAAAACGACTAGTGCATGTGAGAAAATGACAAGGCAAATGCATGTGATGAATGCTGAAAGCTGAAACGGAATTGACAAATGCATGCCAAAATGTGACAAGACAACAACATGTGATTAAAGCTGTAAACCCCTAACATATTGGGTCGCAAAACAGGTTCAAAACTCAAATTGAGCTCAAACATAATATACACCATAAAAATCGGGGGCTTTGCCCCGGAGCCCCCATCGGAGATGCTCTCCCCGAACCCCCGGACCAGGGGCGCATCGCCCCTGGACCCCCGACTCGCTGATCGGGCAGCGAGACCCCCGACCAGCTTAGAATAGAGGGTTTGAGTTCAAAGCATCTTGACAACAAAAGGTGTACAAAGAGACGAATAAGACTCAATATGTTTCGAAACAAATGTGACTTTTTAAACTTGTTCAGATTAAAATGACACAAATTTAAATTACATAAATTAAATGACATAAAATAAATTACATGAATTTAAATTACATAAATTAAATGACATAATAATTAAAATTACATGAAAACAAACTACATTGATTACTTGGACATAAAGTCCATAAATTGGCGTTTCAGCGCTTCCTCTTATGGGTGTTGATGACCTTTTCTAACTAAGAAGATTAATGGTTGTTTTTCATCTAATGAAGATCATCAAACAAGAATCAAGATCATGGAATTAAGCTAAGTAATGCTTAAGAAATAATTTGGCAAGAGTTTTGCTAGTTTATTCAATTGTTCTTCAAGTAAGTCCAACTCTGCTGCCATTGCGGAGTTGTTTGCTTCTTCGTCGAACGCAGCTGTTCGTTTTGTCGGGACTTTTAACTCAACCGGTATTACTGCTTCCGTCCCGAATGCCATTGTGAATGGTGTTTCGCCTGTGCTTGTTCCGTGAGATACTCGGTATGCCCATAACACTTCTGGTAGCTCTTCCGACCACTTCCCCTGTTTGTCGGCTAAGCGAAATTTCAAAATATGTTTAATTATTTTGTTCACTGCTTCTACTTGGCCGTTTGATTGGGGGTGGTACGGTGTTGAAAAATGTTTCTTCATTCCCCACTTTTCACAAAAATCTCTTATCTTTTTTCCTTCAAATTGTTTTCCGTTATCTGTCACGATCGCTTGAGGCACCCCGAAGCGGCAAACAATGTTTCTCCATATGAAGCTGATCATTTTCTCCTGTGTGATTCGCACAAGCGCTTCTGCCTCAGCCCACTTCGTGTAATAGTCTACTGCCACCACTGCGAATCGAACATTCCCTTTTCCTGGCGGAAAAGGCCCGATGAGGTCAATTCCCCATTTCGCAAATGGCCACGGACTATTGACAGAGATTAGTTCGTGCGGGGGCTTGTGGATGTTCGGGGCGAACAACTGACACCTGTGACAAGTTCGGGCAACTTTGATTGCGTCCTGGAGGAGGGTCGGCCAATAATATCCTTGTCTTATGGTCTTATACGCTAATGCTCGTCCTCCAGCGTGATTTCCGCATATGCCTTCATGAATTTCCTTCAGTACTGCTTGTCCTTGCCCCCTAGCCAAGCATTTCAGAAGTGGGAGCGAAATTCCTCTCTTATACAACTGTCCGTCCATCACGGTGTATCTTGCTGCTCTTTTAACCAACTTGTTAGCTTCAAACGGGTTGTCTGGCTTTTTATCATTTTGCAAATACTCAATGATTGGTATCCTCCAGTCGTCTTCTTCGAAATCTTCGTTGATCTGATAGATTTTGTAATCTTCGGTTGACGGTTTGGACATTCTTGTTAGCGTTACCTCCGACAATTCTGCTGGTCCGGTGCTGGTTGCTAGCCTGGCTAATGCATCTGCTTGAGCATTATTGTCTCTTGGTATCTGTTCAATGTATATTTGTTCGAACAAGGAGGCCAAGTGAGCAACAATTTTTTGATACAAAGCCATGTCTTCATCTCTTGCTTCATATTCTCCCCGGACCTGGTTGACGATCAATTGCGAATCTCCAAAGATTTGCAACCTTCGTACTCCAACTGCTAATGCTAGGCGTAACCCAACGATCACAGCCTCGTACTCTGCTTCGTTGTTCGTCGCCATGAACTCGAATCGAACGGCTGAAGTAAAAACTTGCCTATCCGGGCTTATCAAGACTATACCTGCTCCCGATGCTGTATTAGTTGACGAACCGTCAACATACATGTGCCAGGGATGGCTATGTCCTCTCGTTGGATCTTGGGGGAAAGTCAGCTCGACTATAAAGTCTGCTAGGGCTTGCCCCTTGATCGCTGTTCGAGGAGCATATGAAATCCCGAATTGACTGATTTCCAATGACCATTTTAGGAGGCGGCCAGCTGCATCGGGTCTGTGCAATATTTGCTTGAGCGGGAACGTTGTCAACACTTCCACCTGGTGGTCGAAAAAATATGGACGAAGTTTTCTGACACTCATCACCAGTGCATATGCTAGCTTTTCTGTTGGTGAATATCTGAGTTCTGCTTCGTGCAAGGCATGACTTACATAGTAAATGGGTAAGTGGAACTTTCCTTCTGCTCGAACGAGCACTGAACTGATTGCCACCTCTGAAGCCGCCAGGTACAAGTACAACTTCTCCCCTGGAATCGGCTTAGCAAGAATTTTTGTATCGCTGAGATATTATTTCAGTTGCTCGAACGCTCGTTGACAGGCTTCTGTCCATTGAAACTTTCCTTTCTTGATGGCCTCGAAAAATGGTCTGCACTTATCTCTGGACCTTGAAACGAACCTGTTCAAAGCTGCCAGGCATCCGGTTAGCCGTTGGACTTCCTTAACTGATCTGGGCGGTTGCATCTCCATGATTGCTTTCACTTTCACCGGATTTGCTTCAATTCCTCGCTGACTAACCAGATGTCCCAAGAATTTCCCAGAATGGACGCCGAAACTGCTTTTCTTGGGATTTAGCTTCATATTGTAAGTCCGAAGTATCTCAAATGTCTGAGCCAGGTGCTGTAAGTGATCTTCCTTTTTTGAGCTCTTGACAACAATGGCATCCACATATACTTCCATCGTCTTCCCGATGTGATCATCAAACATCTTGTTTACTAGTCTCTGATATGTAGCTCCATCGTTGATTAGCCCAAATGGCATTCTCTTCCAGCATAGCAAGTTTTTGTTAGTGTAGAACGCTGTGTGCTCTTGATCATCGGGATGCATCGCGATTTGATGGTATCCTGCGAATGCATCCATGAATGTGAGCAGCTCATGTCCGGCGGTGCTATCAACTAGCTGGTCAATGTGAGGCAATGGGAAGTTGTCTTTTGGGCAGGCGGCGTTAAGATCCGTGAAGTCGATGCAAAGTCTCCATGCTCCAGTCGTTTTTCTAACCAACACTGAATTCACCACCCATTGCGGGCATAACGCTAGTTTGATTAGGTCGTTATCCAGCAGCTTTTTAACCTCCACGTCAAGCACCTCGTATTTGTCGGGCCCGAATTTCCTCCTCTTCTGATGGACTGGCTTTCTCCTTGGATCGATGTTGAGTATGTGGCAAGCATGTTCGGGACTGATGCCCACCATATCTGCATGCGACCATGCGAACACATCGAGGTTTGCTTTAAGAAACTCAATCATGTTGGTCCTGTATGGCTCTGGTAGCTCGGATCCTATGAAGAATTCTAAGCCCTCCTGGTTCGGGTCGACTTTTACAGTTTCCAACTCTTCGACCGGGGTAGCCCTTCGTTTCTGGCCTTTCCATCTGGGGTCAATAATGGGCCCTTCTGCCTTTAGCTCATCTTCGGTCTCCATCGGTTCTGCCCCCAGTCGTGGCTCGATGTCCTCCGCATCAACGTTCATTGCCATTGACTGTCCATCTTCGCGTCCTTGTTCGTCCTCGTCTAACTGTGCGCTTGTGCACATCTGCTCGTTTTTGCGCGGCTGTTCGTCTGCGCACATCTGCTCGTTGTTGCGCGGCTGTTCGTCTGCGCACATCTGCTCGTTTTTGCGCGGCTGTTCGTCTGTGCATGGCTGCTCGTCGACTTCCATTATTTCAGTATCGACAGAAGTCACGGCCTCGCTATCGCCTACGTCCTTGTCTGAGCACCTGTCCGCCATGTTGACTTGGTGATCCTGCAACTGTATCTGCAAAAGACACCCACGAGCCTTCTTCTGATCTCCTTTGACTGTACCTGCACCCTTCTTTGTTGGGAATTTTAAACAATAATAGTACGTTGAAACAACTGCTTTAAATTCATGCAAGAAAGGACGGCCGAGGAACCCGTTATAGGTGGACTGTTGGTCTACAACCAGGAAGTCTACCATTCTATTCATTTTCCTTTCCGGGTCCTCGATCGATACAAGCTCGACTGCCAACGTAACTATTCCTAGCGGGGTGGTTACAGCGTTTCCAAATCCTACAATTTTGTGATCACAATCCTTGATGTATTCGGCGCAATCTCCCAGTTGGTCCACCGTGCTCTTGAACAGGATGTTCGTATAGGAACCAGTATCGACAAGTAGACGGTGCACTTTTGCCCCCATGATATTGGCACAAATGACCAACGAGTCATTGTGGGGAGTGAGTATCCCGTCTAAGTCTTTTTCTGAGAAAGTCAGGTCCCCCGTTCGCTTGGTCGATGGATTCGCGCCTACTTCCATCACTTGATCCACTGCTCTCAGTTCCGCTTTCCTCTTTCTTTTTGACATGGGTGGTCTCCCATCAGAACAACCACCTACTGGTCCAGTGGGTTCCAGCATTAGGATTTCCGGGATATGCCTTGCTGGGGCTGCTGGGACCTTCCTTCCTCTCTTACCTGCTTTGCTTGGTTGGTCATCTCTGTCCCCGTCATCCGAACTGGACGGTTCTGGTGCCCTTGGCCTTTTACCTGGTTCCCTCTTCACGAATTCGGACAGCTTTCCTTCCTCATAGAACCTCCACAACTGCTTCAACAGATCTCGGCACTCGCTCGTGAAGTGGCCAATGTTCTGATGATAAGCACAGTATTTGTTCGGGTTCAGTTTTCCTCTCTCTTGCCTTATCCTCCGTGGCTCTGACAACATTTCCCTGTCTTTAACGTTGTTGTACACAGCGTCCACGGACATGGTAAGGACTTGGTTCAGCTTTTCTTTCAAATCAGCTCCCTCATTGAACGACTTCATGTTCTTCGGAGCCTTGTAATCACTTCCTCCCGACTTCTTGCCAAACTTCTTTGGATCCGCTTTGTCTCCCATCTCTCTGTGTATGGCCTTCTGCATCGATACGTGGATTCCAGCTTTGTGTCTGAATTCCGCGTATGTTTTTGGACAGGTTAAATGCATCTCCTTCCACAGATCAGTTCCTTTCTTCAGCCCGGCCATTATTGCAACTATCTTTGTATCCTCACTCACCATTTCGCCTTCCAGCAAAACCTTATCAAACCTCTCTAGAAATTGTTTGTCTGACTCCTCGTCTCCTTGTCTAATGTCTGCCAACCGGTGCCTGTGGGTCAAGTAAGATCCAGCGGTTGAAAAGTGAGACAAAAACTCCTTGCTCAACTGGGTAAAAGAGTTAATGGATCCGGGAGTCAGTGCCGAAAACCATCTGTGTGGGCCATCTCCAAGGGTGAGTGGGAAATTTTGACATTGCGTGGCATCCGTTGCCCCTACCGAGATCATGAAGGCCGAATACTTTGTTATATGGATACGAGGGTCTGAAGTTCCTTCGTACAGGTTGATGGCCGAAAATTGTATTTTCTTCTGGATTGGTGCATTGAGAATTGACGAGGATAACGGTGAGGACAGGAGAGAAGTTGATCTGACACCTCCCTGGGATTCTAGCTGTTTTTGTAATTCTTCAATTGCTTTTTTCATCTCCTGCAGTTCGCTTGGGGGAGTTCTCCCGATGGAAGGCTGTTCATCGTGATTGGGGTCAGTGACCTCTTCACGATGCAGTCCCTTGCCAACGGGACGTTTCTCCTGAGTAGTCTTCCTAGCAACATTGCTAGCTCCATTTGGCCCTAGTCGGCCAAAAGCCGACCTCCTGATTCGGTCATGCACCGATGGGCGAGCAGGATGGCGTGATCGCTCCTCGTTCCTTCGGGATGGCTCCCTCATATTTTCATTCCTTGTTCCTAGTCTTTCCAAAGCACTTGTTCGAGAAGTACTTTTGCTTGACTCATCTGCTCGACTTGGTGATGATTCCCCTCGACTTCCCAGACGCTCGCTCAATGGAGCTTTTCCTTTATTTCTACGGACTTCCTCGCTGTCAGCCTCGTCTCGACGTGCATCTTCTCTCAGTTTACTTCTTTGTTCGCCTGCTCGACCCTGCTCGCCTGCTCGATTGGTCGTCACAGGTGCTCTTGACGGTCCTGCTGCTTGTCGATTCTGTAACGATTGAAGGACAACAATCGTTTTTGCTAGTTCCTCCGGGTTTTGAGCAAGAGCTTCAACTTCCGGTGGAATCGTGTCAATAGTGACTTGTATATTCCTCTGCGAAGTTGCTCTCACCGTTCGTGCATGTCCCTCGGTGGACGAAACCCTAGTCCTCGGTTTACGACTCGGAGATATACTCGAATGTCGTTCGTTTTGTGATCTGACCATCTTGGCTATCAAAATATGGGTAAATAAGCAAATGGATGAAGTAATCTTGTTCTTGCAAACACCTTTTCCAAGGGTTACTAGCCTTGTGTGTGATTATGAAGGTTTGAAAACCCTAGTTCATGCACACATGCTTTAAAACCCTCAAAGTGTTGTACATCTTTGTCTTAAGAATGTGCACTCTTGTTTTCCGGCAGCCTCTTCCCGGATTCCGGTGAGATTATGCAGATTCCGGTGGAAGTCTTCAAACTTTCTTCAAATTTTTATAAATCGAAGGTTCGGACCCTCCTTCTAGCGCCAATTGTTGATGACCTTTTCTAACTAAGAAGATTAATGGCTGTTTTTCATCTAATGAAGATCATCAAACAAGAATCAAGAACAATTGAATAAACTAGCAAAACTCTTGCCAAATTATTTCTTAAGCATTACTTAGCTTAATTCCATGATCTTGATTCTTGTTTGATGATCTTCATTAGATGAAAAACAGCCATTAATCTTCTTAGTTAGAAAAGGTCATCAACAATGGGGATAAGATATCTTTAGCCATCAATGTCCTCAAGACGCCAGAATTTATCTTCATAAGCTTCCTTTGTTGCTTCATTTGTTCCTTTTTTTTTTTCTCAAATTCGAGTCTATCTCTTCCCAGTTGGGTCATTTTTTCAGCTTCACTTTCTCTAGTGAGCCTCATTGCATTAATTTTTGTAGCAATTACAGTAGTATCTGCATCTTGTGAAATCTTACATTTTCTTTTCGCCATATCTCTGCCTATAGGACGGGGATTAGTTGAGCATCCACTGCCTGGAGTTTCTGCATTGGAGGGGATTGAATAATCTCCACTTTCACTGGTTTTGGATCTCTTTGAGCTACCGCCACTTTCTTGGTTACCCTCTCCATATGATTCACCCTCCGTATTTTCATTTGGTGTTGAACCAGGATCTAGTCTTAAAGCCCACTTTTCATTTTTACTCATTATCTCATTAAATAAAAACAAGTCTTGAAACTTGTTAGAACCCCCTACATCTTTTCTGAAAATTGTATGAGCTTCTCTCAATATCCGCCTGGGTCATTCCGCTTCTTTTTCGAGAATACGCTTCTCTGTAAGCAGCAATCCATTTGTTTGCACTTTCATTAAGTCGTTTCCAATGACCTTTCAAAGAATCCACGTTTCTTTCGCTTATCTCCTCCGGATTTTCACCTCGATGATTTGTGTACATCGTATGTACTTGTGCCCATAAAGACAGAGCCTTTTAATGTTTTCCACGTTTGCTATATTCACTAACGAAACACCAAGACGACATTAAAGCTATATCTTCTTTCACAGTCCAAACTTTTGGGTTTCGAACATCTTTGAACAAGTTTTGGGAGATATTTTGTGGTGGTTGGACATGCTCAGAGATAGGAACTCGATTTAGATTCGGAGAAAACTGAGAGTTTTGATAATGACTCGACTAATCTTCTGAGTTCATAAAAGATTAAAAACTTGGATAGTAGTGAGAGTTTGGATAAGTTTGAAAATTTGTATAAGTTTGAGAGTTTGAAAAATAATCAAGATGATTTGGATTCATGATAGAAATCAAGAGATAAAATGATGAAGAATAGAGGAGAAAATAGAGGATATGAGATTATATTTCAAAATATATCAATATTGGTGTCTATTTATAGAGAATTGAAAAATACGAATTTTGATATTTTTTTTAATTTTTTGAATAACTTATTATTCATAATATTTACAATATACATTTTATCTACATAAAATCTAACCACCCAATACAATCGCGCCACATATCCTTAGATGATTGGGCAACCTACCTTTTCTATTTGGTTGAGATTGTGTCGGTTCTCTCACAGGTTGGGATCCCCATTTAATTTTCCTCTTTTTTTTCCTTTTTTTTTTTTTTGTCTTTTCTGTGTTGCAGGTTGCCAAAACCCACCGATGTGGATAGTCTTATACACCAATTGCATCATACAATTCAAATACATTTTTAAATCTATCAATTATTTTTATTAAAAAAAATATAGTTATTTTCACTTGCAATTTTAAGTAAACCCAATTGATAATATTACAAAATGTACTTTACATGGTACATACAACACTTTAATATTCTAAATTTCTAAAACCAATTTCCAGAAGTGAGAGACAAAAACAAATAGAGCTAAAAAGAACATAAGATCTCCAGAAATCTTGATGTTGGGGGTCTGAAAATGGTCCCATGAAAGCAAGGCAGAAGTTATGCAGCCAATGTAAAAAGGTCCAATCTTTTTTGGTGCAATATATATGTGTCCAATAATTCAAGCACACCTTCTATCTATCACATTAAATTCGTACACCATTTGTCTCCCAACCATGACTAACAATTTTGTCAATATTTTTGACAAATATTGAAAAAAAGATAGCTAGCTGGGAATACAACTGAATCCAATCCATTCAAATCTATATTAACTATGCTTTCCTATCCACTTTAATTGACGTTTTATGCTCCATACAGATTAAAAAGAATCATAAAATATATGTATAATATCACATTATTGTCCTTTTTTTTTATATATTTTAATTAGTGTACATTATCACAAAAAATACATATATGGACAAAATTAATAATTTAATATGATCATTTAAGTTTTTTTAGGAAGTGCGAAATGACGATTTTTTAAAATCAAAATTTCTCATCAAGAGAGACATTAAAATGGAATGTGGGGATACATAATTTATTTGATTTTCTCGTTAATTGAGTTTTGATATTAAGTTTTTATACTACAGAATTGTTTGATATTCACCAATTAAATTTTCAACATTTTAATCGAGTCATGTGCATTTTGAATTCCAACTTACTGTGATCTTTTCATAACTAAGACTTGTTTAATTATGATAATTGAGTCAGATTCAAGTGAATTATTCCATCTCAGTAAAGTTTGTAGTAATTGTTAATCTTTAAAATTGGCTAAAGGAACCTTAAGCATTGTTGTGAATATGCAATCAACAAATAATTATTTCACTTGTCAAAGCAAGATTAAATTAATTTTACCAGTTATTACGGCTACCAACTTCACCTCAAAGTGGATTTTCTTTAATCTATTTAGGCCCCTTTTGGTACCCAATATAACTAATCGCCCCTATTAATTATTTATCTTGAATTTTTCGGTTATGCGAACACTTGTTAATAGAAATAGCATTTGGTACTCATACAGTGAATGGTGTGATTAGGGTATTATATATACAGAGCAGCAGTAAAAAAGTGACAAATTGAGAACATTCACTACAAGAAAATAATGATTTGTCTACGGAATTAAATTGCCTACAAAAATTTACCAACAAAAAAATTTGTAGTAAGAATTGCCTACGATTTACCTACAAAATTTTCTAATTATGAAAGTATCTACATTTCTCAACCTAAAAAAACTTGCCTACGGAATAAAATCCTTAGGTATAATTACCTACAAGTCATTTGCCTACAAAAATTTACCTACAACACAATTTGCCTACGGAATTTCTGTAGGCAAATTATTTTGTAGGTGTGGAAGGAAGATGCCTATACAATTAGAGATTTTTGTAGGCAATTCGTAGCAATCCTCCCTACTAATTTTTTTGTTGGTAATTCCGTAGCCATATTGACAATTTCCATAGACAATATTATATTTTCTTGTAGTGATTGTTCATCCACGATTTTTTATCTGCCCAAACATATGAGATTAATTGACTGGGCAAAATAGTAATTAGAAACAGGCCCTGAGAATTAGTCTGAGGCCTGCATATACCCACCAAACAAGTTCAAGCCAAGATAGCTCTACAATCTGTGCCTAATCGGTGCAACCAAAATGGGCCTTGAGTATCAATAAATTTAAGGTAAAGTCTTATGTGAAAGATATTCATGGTGACTGTTTCCGTGAGCAGTTTACTAATACATTATCGTGAAACAACTAGTTAATACCTTTCAACCAATATTTTTTAATAAAAATAATTAAAACTCTTAGAAAATTATACATTTAGTAAATTCACTAACACCTTTAGTGAAAACAAATAATAATATCATTCAGATAATATTTTCTCCAAATTTAATTTGACCCCAAACTTAATTTGTGCCAAATATAAATAAACTTTGAGTAGGTTTTATATGAAAACGTTTTATAATAAATTTAATATGAAATAGTTTTACAGTATCATTAATCTCATCGGGAGTATCATTAAACCTGTCAGGAGTATCATTAGTCTGAGTTCAAGAAAATTTAAAACAATTTTCTTGAATTCAGCTTAATGATACATCCAATGAGATTAATGATACTTTAAAATATTTTTATAGTAAATTTATTATAAACCATTTTCATATAATACTTTGTCATAATTTTTTTTTTCCCAAAACAAATGAAAATAAACTGGGAAGGGCCTAATTTGAGGAAATTGGAAGGTACAGACAACATTTGACAAATTAATTCTTTTTCGGCTACTTCCTTCCTAACCACATTTGAATTTCTTTCCTTTCTTTGACAAATTAATTAATTCTTTTTCATTATTTTGTCTGGGGTTGTATAACTGTCTAGACATTTGATGGAATTGGAAAGGACAAACAGTGTTTGTTCTTATGTTGGAAGATGGAACCATATGTTGCTATTAATGCCCCCACACTGTTTGGTATTACAGAAATATGCCCCTATAGTTCTTAAACAGACATTTTAGGACAAGTTTCCCGACAAATTGGTAGACAGAGACGCAAACATGCAAGGCTCATACAGTTATGCGACTTTGTATTGTGCAATTAAAGACCGTTCATTTTTGTTCGACAGCCAACAGAGAGGGAGAAAACTCAGTTTTATATTCTTTTTCTCACCCTGTTAATTTTCACATGTGATGTGAAACAATTTAAAAAAATTAATATATATATTAACTTTTTGGAGAGTATTTTGAAATAGAGTAGATATTATGAGAACGTTTTATTTTAATATTTAGGGTGTAAGCATTATTGTGGGACATTTAAAAGAAAAAAGTGTATAGATTATTAGGAGATAGATAAGATATTTATTTTTATAAAGGTGAAATATAATTGAATTCATGATCTCACAACATATATAATGATGTTTTAACCAGAGTTATTCCATCCCTCTGGAGAGCACTCGATCCCCAATTCCACCCTTATCATTTCACCAAGATTTAATGTGAGAGACCAAAAGAAAAAGACAAAAACTTATGTAAATTCTAGTTTATGTGAACTCGCTTGCTTTAAATATCACTATTATGTATATTTATTATCACTATTATGTATATGTATTAAAAATATTTAAAAAATAAAATATTTTTAAATAACGATAATTGATATGCATAACAGTTATATTTTTAGGTATTTTTTAGCTTTAATTTTTAATTTAATTAATATTTTAAAATTCAGTTGATTCTAGTATATTTCAGATTTTTGTAAGCCTTAATTGATTTATTGAAGTTTTCTTTTCTAGTTTAAATATATACTTTTATTTTAATAAAAAAAATCACGCCACATTTAATGAAGATTATGTTGGAGTTATACGTGAAAATATGCTTTAACTTTGTATAACTCATGTACTAAACACTTTGTTTATGAGAATAATTCTTTTATCAAATTTGCTTTAGATATAAATGAATGTTGAATGTTTATTGCAATCATTTCATTATAAGTAGTATGTGTTACATTGTAGTTAATGTGCTGATATCAGATCACGGAAGATCACATTAACAGTTTCCTTGTAACTAAACGTACAAATTCACGACCTAGGTGGAATTGAACAATCCGCAGTGAAAGGTCGATGTGTATATCTCAGATTGGCCTGTCTTGACCAAGAGGTTGCACTAGCACATTTAGTATGTGTTGAAGAGGACCTACAGCGAGGATAAATTCTTCTGTTCTGAAATGTGAAGAATTAGACCTCAGTGGTTATTGATTTCTTAATCACCGTTACTTAAATAGGACCGTGTGTGGTTAATAGTTACTGTTTTGATTCATGTTGGGTGAGAATAATCGTGACTTCAAACCTTGTGTCTTGGGCAGTAATGTTAATCATACGACGGATGCTAAGATTTAATACGGAGAAACGTGTGCGAGTACGGCTCGTATGATTTGTCCCCTTGGTGGGCTCAGAAGTTTTATCGTACCAAATCTTGCAAGTAAAAAATTAGTTTCTTCAGTACAGATAATAATGTTGAGTTGTCTTTACTCCAAGGTGAAAGATATTAATTAATTTAGAGCTATTCAGAAGCTTAATTAATTAATGGACTAGATAATCTTAAACACGGGAAATAATAACCGGGAGCCCATATTATCGTAATATGGATTAAGATGGAAAATGCAATTGTAAGCAAATTAAATTTACACCCAATTAAATGGTGACACGTGTACAAACAAATATTAATATCAAATAAAATTTACTATTTTATTTTAAGAATTTAATTAAATTAATTTTTGAATTAAATAGTTAAATTGATATTAAATGTACACGGTACAAGTCGGACAAATTAAATAAGTGTTCGATAATCATATTGGGCAATAAATACGCCTTATATACCATAAGAACGAGAATTAAATGATATCTCGTCAAAAATGGAAGCGAATTAAATTAATTCGCAAATCACGCCAATCAAATGGCACAGGCCAATTAGGCGGCGCCACGTGGCGCGATAAGAAAGGAAGGTTTCTCAACCTTCACCCTATAAATAGGGTCCTTTGTTCATTCATTTGAACACGGAACGAAGACAAGACGATCGAAGACAGAACGAACACAAGCGAACGAGCATTCAGACGATCAAGCGAATCCTCTGCAACCGTTCTTGAAGATTCAAAGCGTTCTTCGTCGTTCTTCGTGGAAAGCGACCTGAACCAGCTCAAGTTCGAAGATCAAGGCCCGAAGCCCCTTCGATCTGGTGTTTTCTACTTGAAGATTCGAAGATTCCACAAGAACGTTCTTCGCTGTTCTTCACCCAAATTCGCTAGAAGCAGCTCAAGATCGAAGATCAAGGCCCAAAGCCCCTTCGATCCGGTGTTTTCTACTTGAAGATTCGAAGATTCCTCAAGAACTTTCTTCGCCGTTCTTCGTGGAAATCAACCAGAAGCAGCTCAATACCGAAGATCAAGGCCCGAAGCCCCTTCGATCCGGTGTTTTCTACTTGAAGATTCGAAGATTCCTCAAGAACGCTCTTCGCCGTTCTTCGCTCAAGTCCACCTGAACCAGCTCAAGATCGAAGATCAAGGCTCGAAGCCCCTCCGATCCAGCGTTTCTATTTGAAGATTCAAAGAAACTTCAAGAACGTTCTTCAACGTTCTTCGTTGTTCCTCGTCCAAATCCTCCTGAAGCAGCTCGAGATTGAAGACTAAGGTCCAGCACACCTTCGATCCGGCGTTTGCCTTCAAATATTCAAAGAGCGTTCTTCACCAAACTCGAAGACGTTCATCCAGAAGCAACACTTAATCCAAAACAAGGTGTTTTCACCCTTGGATTAACGTTATAAACGTTCAAGCTCAAGATCGAAGTCAAAAATTCGATCAAAGTCCAAGTCAATAGGAGAGAAGAATAAGAGGAGAAAATTCAGAGTCAAGAACCCGCACAAATTTCTCGGTTCGATCCGACTAAAATTCAAGTTGTAAATTGCTTTCGTGTTTATTATTTTAATAAAACGAATTTTACAGTTATAAATTTGGCACGCCCGATGGGACCTACTCTACCTCTCATCTCTTCTCTTCTTAAGAAAGTTTAACTACCATGACGACGGATGTCTCAACCATCGAAGAACGACTTGCCAGTCTGCTCAAAGTTGTTGAAGGGCTTTCACAACACGTCAAAAATCGAGACATCAAAATCTCCAACCTGATGGATAAGGTGGACAATGCCGATGCAAGCCACACTAGAGGGAAGCAAGTTGAGAGCCACGATGATGAAGAGACCTCAACCAAATGCCAAGCAGCAGAAGAGACGGAGGCAACTGCTAAGGAGCTGCAGATTTCATCTGATGGAGGGATCCAAGTCGATCAACTCAAAGAGCTCATATTGGAGACAATAAAGGGCAAGTTTGATGGCGGCTCCAAACCATCCTTCACTTACACCAAGTTTTATACCAAGAGGATCGATGACTTAAGGATGTCAGTTGGCTACCAACCCCCGAAGTTCCAACAATTCGATGGCAAAGGAAACCCGAAGCAGCATGTAGCTCACTTCGTTGAAACTTGCAACAACGCTGGAACTTATGGAGATCATTTGGCAAAACAGTTCGTCCGCTCCTTGAAAGGGAATTCCTTCGACTGGTACATCGACTTGGAAGCCAACTCTATTGACAGTTGGGATCAAATGGAGAAAGAGTTCCTAAACCGCTTCTACAGCACAAAGAGGACAATTAACATGATCGAGCTAACCAACACTCGCCAGAAGAAAGATGAATCCGTGATCGATTATATAAATCAATGGAGAAACTTGAGTCTAAATTGCAAGGACCGACTGTGTGAGGCATCCGCAATTGAAATGTGCACCCAAGGTATGCAGTGGGGCCTCCGATACATTCTTCAAGGAATTCAACCGAAGACCTTTAAAGAACTTGCTACAAGAGCTTATGACATAGAGCTAAGCATGATTGCAAGAGGATTCGAAGATCCACAAACACAAAAGTCTCGCGACAAGACTTATGTCAAGCCTTCAAGTAAGGAATACATAACAGACCTTCCTCGCGATAGGGGGCAAAGCGGGCTGACGCTGAAAGAGATGCGACAAAAACAATATCCTTTCTTAGACTCTAACGTCTCTGGGATATTCGATGACTTGATGGATGCAAAACTTATCGAGTTGCCTAGGATGAAACGGCCAGAAGAAGTTGGACACACTGACGATCCAAAATACTACAAATACCATCGATTAGTGGGTCACCCAATTGAAGACTACTTTATCTTCAAGGAAAAGGTCATTCAATTGGTCAAGCAAGGAGATATCGTGCTCGAAGAAGCTACCTAAAGTTCTTCAAATGAAAATGCTCCTTGACAAGAGTATAAACTGTCTGTGATGCTCCTTGACAAGAGTATAAACTGTCTGTGATGCTCCTCTGATACGAACATAAACTATCTGAAATTCTCCTTGATAAGAGACAAAACTATCTGAAGTTTTCAAGCTGGAGATTAAATTGAAGTCTCCATCAAATGCATGCTCCTCTGACACGAGCATAAACTGTCTAAAATTCTCCTTGACAAGAGAATAAACTATCTAAAGCTCTCAAGCTGGAGATCAAATTGAAGTCTCCATCAAATCCGCTCTCCTTGACAAGAGAATAGACTGTTTGAAGTTTTCAAGCCGGAGATCAAATTGAAATCTCCATCAAATTTATTCTCCTTGTCAAGAGAATAAACTGTCTGAAGTTTTCAAGCTGGAGATCAAATTGAAGCCTCCCCAAATCAAGCGTTACTCCTTGATACGAGTATAAACTATCTACAAATTCAAAATATACTCCTTGATACGAGTATAAACTATTTAACAAATCCAAATCAACGCTCCATGACGCACGAGCCTAAACTGTCAGTCGCTCCTGGTCCGTATGAGGTTAAACTGTGTACGACGCCTCCTCAAATCAAATCTTTGAACTACGTTATGACTTGATCCTCTTAAACCAAAGGGGTACGTAGGCAACTTAGAAAATCTCTAAGTACAGTCATAATTCAAAGATCTTATTTAAGTTTATATACTTAATGAGATATTATTAAAAAATTGATCAATTTTATTGATAAATTATGGAGATCAATTATATAAAGTGGAGAGTACAAAAGTTCATGGGGGCAAAGTACGGCGGGGCATAAACTTGGTTTCATCTTCCGCGCATATTCTTTTCACTCTCGCAAGAACTCGGCGGTATTACTCATTTTCTCCACAAAACCATACAGGTGCCTTGCCGAGCCTCTCTACCCATCCAAACATGGCCTCCCTGCTCAACATCGCGTCGCTACACCTCTGCCTCGCACGAATTGGATGCAGAGCCGATACCGCCAGAATTGTTGCTGTGAAAGTGAAGCCGCCTCCCAGAGTCCGTGCCTCGGTCCAAATCTGCTGAAGCCGTCGTGCATCGTATTCGTCTCCGAGCCCAGGAAATTCTCCGCCTAGGCCTTGTGCATCATTGCTCTGTCAATGTCACTCTGCCTCTTTCGCTTCTCTGACATTGTGCATCCAGCCACCCGCATAGGTAGTCGTAGTGGACTATGCCCGGTTATTTCTCTGACCAAATGCAATATTGTTCTGCCGCCTTTATTGTATCCTCGCAAGCCTCGTGATGTCGACGTCAGAAACCGTTGCTTCAGAGTTGTGTCGCCTCCTTCGCGAAGCCGCCACCGTCTGGGCCTGGTCATCCGTTGCCTTGCGAGTCCCCAGCGCTGAAGCCGTCGCGCATCACCCCTGCCGCTCGTCTGAAGTTGTAGCGCCGGAAACCTTCACGATACCTCTGCTCAAATACTGCCGCAGGCTGGAATCACCACCGCATCACGGTGTAGCCTCTTGAAGAGCATCGCGTGATGTCTCTTCCCATTGCCTCCACTTCAAGACGTCTGAAATCGCACCGCCACGCCTGGGATCGCTGCTGTTTCGCGCTGCCATTCGCTTGAAGCCGTCACACCAAAGACGCCCTACCTCGTCGCCCGAAGACCGCCACACCGAGTCTCACCTAAAGCCTCCACGCGCGATGCCTCTGCTCGGAAATTTACCGCCGTCGTTTGGGCCTTATTGTCCGCTGCCTCGCAGAAGCCGGCTTGCCTCGTCTGAAACTGCGCCCGTCTCGCCTGGAGTCTGTTGAGCCCGCGACCAGAAATCAGCCGCCACCAAATTGTGTCAACTCTGCCCTTTCTCTCGTCAAAGTCTGATTCTACCGCCATATCTGGTGTCGTATTGCCGTCTTTCGTGAAACCGCCACCATTTGATCCTTGCAGCGCCACTGCTCCGCCGAAGCCGCCTTGCCTCGTCGGAAATCACACCACCACGCTTGGAATTGCCACACCCAAAGCCACCGGGCGTGTGATGCCTTTGACCTTCATCGTGTTGGTTCAAATCCGCTGAAGCCAAGTCCGCAATACCACTACTTGCTCCAATCTCTAGCTCGCAAATTAAAGTCGCCGCTCAGAAATTTGATGCCACCGCCATTTGGGCCTTGTCTTTCGATCGCAAGCCTCTTGCTTCGTCTGAAGTCGCTCTCGCTCACGGCTGCCGGCGTCGCATCACTCTAACGGAATCACCACCGGAAAATTCGATCACCTGGAGCCGTTACACTTGGAGTCATCACACGTCTAACGAGCCAATGAAGCCGCCTCCCGCCAGAATTATCCTGCCGCCAGAGTCACCGATTGCACCCAGAAGTACTGTCGCCCAAGACCTAAGACCCGATGCGAGAAGGCACGTCGCTCCGAGAACCACCATTGCCTGAATCCTCCATCGGATTGAAGTCGCTGATCCAGTGTTAGCGCTGACTCTATCCCGTCTTTTCACATAACGCAAATGCAATGTACCACCAAGCCACGCCCGCTAGCTATTCGACGAAATGCCTGAATGAGGAAGTTCTTTGATTCTGGTCGAAACCAGCAATGAAACAATCAATGGTATGCGGTAGTTGCAGCGCATTAAGGCAATCGGTGCAACAGTAAACATAGTAGTGCTAATGTATGAGCAGGCGATTCGGATTGATGTGCAAAGGTAGTTGTAATGCCCATTTAAATTCATTCTGTCGAAATGGAGTCTGGGTTGCTAATGGTTCTTTCAATCTTTGTAATATACCATAAAGATGTTCCGAAAAAAAATCGGGCCTTAAAATTGGCTGTATTACTTAATTATTGGCTAATAATAATTTTGTTGGGCCAAGAAATTAGAAGGGTAGCCCACTTCATGGTTAATTAAGATACAAGGGTTTACTCTTTGGACTCTTATGCAAAGTTTAAAAAAAAAAATCCTCTGGGCCAAATCAAATAGATGAATTTGTTTAAGTCTTCTCCAAAATAAGAAATGTGGAGAAATAAATTTCGTGCTTCATTCACATCAAGTCCAAAAATAACCGTGAACAAAGCACGAGAGGGCATTTGTAAGAAATTTAAATTTGCACCCAATTAAATGGTGACACGTGTACAAACAAATATTAATATCAAATAAAATTTACTATTTTATTTTAAGAATTTAATTAAATTAATTCTTGAATTAAATAGTTAAATTGATATTAAATGTACACGGTACAAGTCGGACAAATTAAATAAGTGTTCGATAATCATATTGGGCAATAAATACACCTTATATACCATAAGAACGAGAATTAAATGATATCTCGTAAAAAATGGAAGCGAATTAAATTAATTCACAAATCACGCCAATCAAATGACACAGGCCAATCAGGCGGCGCCACGTGGCGCGATAAGAAAGGAAGGTTTCTCAACCTTCACCTTATAAATAGGGTCCTTTATTCATTCATTTGAACACGGAACGAAGACAAGACGATCGAAGACAGAACGAACACAAGCGAACGAGCATTCACACGATCAAGCGAATCCTCTGCAACCGTTCTTGAAGATTCAAAGCGTTCTTCGCCGTTCTTCGTGGAAAGCGACCTGAACCAGCTCAAGTTCGAAGATCAAGGCCCGAAGCCCCTTCGATCTGGTGTTTTCTACTTGAAGATTCGAAGATTCCTCAAGAACTTTCTTCGCCGTTCTTCGTGGAAATCAACCAGAAGCAGCTCAATACCGAAGATCAAGGCCCGAAGCCCCTTCGATCCGGTGTTTTCTACTTGAAGATTCGAAGATTCCTCAAGAACGTTCTTCGCCGTTCTTCGTGGAAATCAATCAGAAGCAGGTCAAGACCGAAGATCAAGGCCCGAAGCCCCTTCGATCCGGTGTTTTCTACTTGAAGATTCGAAGATTCCTCAAGAACGCTCTTCGCCGTTCTTCGCTCAAGTCCACCTGAACCAGCTCAAGATCGAAGATCAAGGCTCGAAGCCCCTCCGATCCAGCGTTTCTATTTGAAGATTCAAATAAACTCCAAGAACGTTCTTCAACGTTCTTCGTTGTTCCTCATCCAAATCCTCCTGAAGCAGCTCCAGATTGAAGACTAAGGTCCAGCACACCTTCGATCCGGCGTTTTCCTTCAAAGATTCAAAGAGCGTTCTTCACCAAACTCGAAGGCGTTCATCCAGAAGCAACGCTTAATCCAAAACAAGGTGTTTTCACCCTTGGATTAACGTTATAAACGTTCAAGCTCAAGATCGAAGTAAAAAATTCGATCAAAGTCCAAGTCAACAGGAGAGAAGAATCAGAGGAGAAAATTCAGAGTCAAGAACCCGCACAAATTTCTCGGTTCGATCCGATTAAAATTTTTGTTGATTTTCTTAAAAAGATATCATGGAAGATATGTATTCTTGAAATACAAGATTATCTCATAAATTCAAGAAGATCCTAATCTTGGATTCTTATCCTCATATTTTTCAAAAATTACCCATATATTCAGAGGGTGAGATTTTTTTGGAATATTTTATTATGGAGAAAAGAATATATGAGATATATTCAAGATTTCTTAAAGACTAAGAAAAAGATTTTCTCTCTCCTAAAATATATGAAAATTTGCAAATTCTAGGGTGTATCCAAGTGCATAGCACGCACTTGGAATTTTGAAATCAATTTGAAATTAATTTTGCCCAATTAAGATCCAACAAAAACTCGCAGGTTATGCCCAACCCGACCAAAATTCGCGGGTCTGGCAATAAACAGGGTCGCAAATGGTCGCACACGCTTCGAACCGATACCCGAAGTTATATCACCAATACCTGAAGTTATACCACCGATACCCGAAGTTATAATCACCAATACCCGAAGTTATATTACCAATACCCCAAGTTATAATCATCAACACCCCAAGACTTAATCACCAATACCCCAAGTTATAATCACTAATACCCCAAGAATTACTCAATAATAATATCCTAACTAATTAGTCAGTAGTACCCCAAGACTTAATCACCAATACCCCAAGACATAATCACCAATACCCGAAGTTATAATCACCAATATCTCAAGTTATAATCACCAATACCCCAAGTTGTAATTACCAATATCGAAGTTATAATCACCAATACCCGAAGTTGTAATAACCAATACCCTAAATTATAATTACCAATACCCTAAGTTATAATCACTAATACCTCAAGTTATATCCCTAAAATATTATTTACCAATATCCCAAGACTTAATCACCAATACCCCAAGTTATAATCACCAATACCCTAAATTATATTCACCAATACCCTAAGTTATAATCACCAATACCCTAAGAATTACTCAATAATAATATCTCAAATAATTATTCAGTATTACCCCAAGACTTAATCACCAATACCCGAAGTTATAATCACCAATACCCCAAGTTATATTTACCAATACCAAAGTTATAATCACCAATACCCCAGGTCTTAATCACCAATACCCCAAGTTGTAATAACCAATATCCCAAGATATAATAACCAATACCCCAAGATATAATCACCAATACCCCAAGTTGTAATAAGTCTAAAACAGAAAATATAGGCCCAACGCTGTCAAACGTTGGAATTTGGGCCCAGACTTGCGTACATCACCGCGCGGTGCGTCGTGAGTTCAACTCAAATCATCGATCCGCTTCCAAAAAGGTATCAAAATAGCAATTCTGAGCCCGATTCTAAAAGTTACACCCGTTTTGATTTCTGCCGACAAGCACCAGTAAGCTGCCGGAATAAGAGATGAAGAATAGGGATTTACGCAATAAAAGATGAAGCATCGGGATTTAGATCTGAGGAGAAAAACTCCACTCCACTGTATCGCCAGAAAATAGGTAGTCGCACTAGAAAGGGAAAGTGCACCAGATGGAAAAACATTAGCATGAATTATTGTGGCGACCACCGCGTCACCATTAATGGCGGAAGAAGCAGAAGACCATCAAATCGCTGAAAGGAAGAAGAGATGACCCGTTTCTGAGAGGAAGAAGAGATGACCCGCGAGTTTCAATCGGGTCGGCCGTCCCGCGAATTTTTTAAATTGGTCAAAATTTATTTTAAATTAGGGTGCAAAATCCAAGTGCATAGTATGCACTTGGATGCACCCTAGAACTACTCATGAAATTTTCAACCAGCCCCTATTATAAATAGGAGGTGATTATTTCATCTCCGGTTTACAGTTTCACAATTTCATGTGTTGGAAAAATCAGAGCAAAAATATTTTTCTTTCTCCCTTGTTATTCCTAATTATTTGTGAGCACTTCCCACCGGTGAACAAGCAAGGCGAAAGGGACATACTTGAAAAGGTCTTTTGGTTGATAGCACGATCGTGATAGACCCGTTGTTATCAAAGACCATATCTACAAGAGGTACGTATTTACATGAATTTCTAGTTATTCCGCTTTAGGTTTTCATGTGAATTAATTTTGCATGCATGATGATAAAATTAGTTGTTGAAATTATTATTTGAATTAATTAGGATTAATTCATGCTAGTAATAAATAAATTTAAATTTGTATTTAAATTTCATCCCGAATAGATTCGGGCACCCCCATTTTCCCAACAACTGGTATTAGAGTCATGGTTTCGGGATCTGATCTTTAAATTGGAATTTAAATTGTTAAACATTAAATTGAAATTGGATAGTAATTGCTAGATCTTTTTTGCAGGTATCTAATTGTCATGGTTTTAATGTTTGTTTTAATTTTATTCATACGTGTGAATTAATTGTTTTCAATTCGATTAGTTCAAATTTATTTTTCTCGTGAGAAAATCCACGAGTAGATTAGTTAATTTTATTTTGATTTGATCAATGTAATAGACTAGTCTAGATCTAGGTTTATTTATTTTTTGTAAATAAATTGTAATAGGATCGAGACGAAGATGGAAACGAAGAATTGAAGACGACGTACCCGGACAACGCATGCATGTGTGGCGTATGCATGGATGTGGATCGTGCATGAGGTGAAAAACGAACAAGAATAGTGAAACCCGACGCACGGCTTCACGCACGGAGTCGTCCGCGACTGGGTGTCGAGCAGCCCTGGGCGCATCGAGAGGCGCGACTGCCCATGGGCGCTGCTCACCCGTGTAGGGGCACCGAGAGGCGCACGGCCCACCGTTGTGGGTCGACGTGCGCCGGATCTCGGCCCGCGCTGTCACATTTTCGTGCTTGGTTTTTTTGTGTGATGCCAAACGTCACCCCGAACCCCAAACAAAGTTTTTTGACAAAGTGTTGTTGTTCGAGTGGGAGCTTGTCGAGACGAACGATGAAAGCAACGAGGACGATTTTTCGCATCAAGACCTGAAGAAAATTAAACCGTGACAATTGGATTTTAGTGCTCCAATGTGCTTTAATTTTTATTTTGATGGATGTTTTTTTTCATGCATTTATTATTTGTTGATATGTGTTTGCATGATTTTAATTGTCCAAGAAAAACCTTACTTTCGAAAATTACTAAGTATATTTTTTTTAATCGCAATTTTATTCCGGATAATAAAATTGGATTAATTTGACCTCCATAATTTATTTATTTGTGAAGTCTTTTTGGAATACATTTCCCCCTCGGATCGGCCAAAAAGATGGATTTCACATGAATAAATTCTGAAAGGATGATTGTGGATTATTACTAGTGGCGGTATTGACCCTCACCACGAGTGGCTTGCCCAAAGAGAAATAATAATCATGTATTAAATTATGGTTATTACTTAGGCATAATAAATTGATATTAACTTACTCCCCGCGGAGTCCCTGTCAATTTTTATGTGGTCAAAGTGGGAGCAAACTATTAATTTTGAATTAAGGATTTGTAACTTTTAAGTTTGTGATCCGCTTGAATGTGTTTAAATGTATAGACCATCCCTCGTGGCGCATTTAAATTGTTTTGAGATATTGGCTGATGCATGATTATATATTTTAAGGTTTCAATATAATATATGTGATCAAATTGTGTGATAATTTTGTATTTTTCTAGATATTAATATGAATGTATGTTTTATTCTCAGTTCATCATGTCGCAACCTTTTAATCCACTGTTTAGTATACTTAAGGATAACAAACTTGTTGGTGAGAACTACAATGAATGGAAACGTAACATGAAAATGGTCCTACCCGCACAAGAACACTATTGGATATTTAATATTGACGTACCCAAGAAACCTAATGATAAGTCAAGTAATGGGGAAAAGACAAAGTATGATGATTGGAAGGGTTCCAATGAACACATGAAGCGCATCATCCTGACTTTCATGTCTGAAGATTTGAAACGCATTCATGAGGGCATTGAAGCCGCAGTTGAAATCATGGGAAACCTTGAAGAGATGTTTCAACACCAGAACCCCATGGCTAATCTGCTCACCATTCGTGACAAGCTCAAGAAGGAAATTGTGAATGGGACACCCGTAAGGGATCATGTTCTCAAATTTAGGAACTAGTTTGATAAACTTGAGTTTCTTGGTGCCGGACAAAGTGAAGAAAGTCAAATTGATTCCATACTCCTAAAGCTATCGAGCAGTTTTGATGGATTCTTTTGGAAATACGTGTTATCGGAACACAAATTCACTTTGGATACTCTGCTCAAAACTTTGGTATCGGTAGAGTCGCACTTAGGGAGTAAGGATGAGGTTTTGGTGATTAAGAGCCTTCTCTCGAAATCTAGGCCAGTGGAAGGTAAGATTGAGAGAAAGGAAGTTAATCAGAACCAATCCAACCGACCCACTCTTGATGGCAAAGAAAGAGCAATCAAACTGTACGGTGTGAAGATATCCAGTAAGAGTAAGTGCTTCAATTGCGGTGAGAAAGGACATTGGAGGTCTGCCTGTTCTAAGCCTAAGAAGGCGGTAAAGAAAGGCAACTCTCATGCTTTAGTCATTGAAACTTATGTTTTGGCGTATGCTACCCACGTTTGGATAGTGGATACCGGGGCAACTGATCATATTTGTTTCACTCTTCAGGGGTTCCAGCTAACCCGGCGACTTAGCGAGAATGAGATCCTCATCACTTTAGGCGATGCTACGAGAGTGGCAGCTGAAGCAATGGGAGTCGTGCACCTGTTTTTTGAAGATAGAGTTTTAATTTTAAGAGATGTTTTATACGTTCCAAACTTTAGAAAGAATTTAATTTCGGTTTGTAAGTTGTTTTTTGATGGACATTCAGTTATTTTTAATAAAGTTGTTACTATTTCTTTTAAGAATGATTTTATCTGTCATGGAACGTTGGTAAACATTCTCTATACGATTAAGTGTGCACACCACTCAAAAATGAATCTAATAACACGTCAATCATTTCGAGTAACAAAAGGAAGCATTCTTCGAACGTGAACGAAACACTTCTATGGCATCTTAGACTAGGTCATATTAATCTAAAGCGGATAGAAAGATTGGTGAAAGATGGATCCTTGAAATCTCTCCAAGTCGAGCCGTTTCCAACTTGTGAATCCTGTTTAGAGGGTGAAATGACCAAGAGGGCATTTGGAGCCAAGGGGAATAGAGTCACAGAAGTGTTAGAACTCGTTCATACCGATTTTTGTGGTCCAATGTCGATCAAAGCAAGAATGGGGTATGAGTATTTTGTCACTTTCATTGACGATTACTCGAGATATGGGTACATCTACCTTATGAGGCATAAGTCTGAAACTTTTGACAAGTTCAAGGAGTTTAAGGCCGAAGCTGAGAAACATAGGGAAAAGAGTATCAAGTTTCTACGATCAGATCGTGGAGGCGAATACCTCAGCGATGATTTCTTGAACTACCTATCAGACGAAGGGATCATATCCCAGTTAACCGCACCGGGAACCCCTCAACAGCACGGTGTGGCGGAATGAAGGAAACGGACTCTTTTAGAAATGGTCAGATCCATGATGAGTTATTTAGATTTGCCCAAATTGTTTTGGGGTAATGCCTTGGAAACAGTGGCTTACATTCTAAACTTGGTGTCATCCAAATCGATTCCTAAAACTTCGGTAGAATTGTTGACCGGGCGCAAGCCTAGTTTGAGACACATGAGGATATTGGGGTGTCCTGTATACGTGCTAGACAAGAAAAATGGTAAATTGGATCCACGTTCGGAATTAAGGCTGTTTATAGAATATCCCGCGGGAACGAAAAGGTGTATGTTCTATAGTCCCAAGGATCAAAAGACTGTGATCAGTACACACTTTAAATTCTTGGAAGATGCTATATGAACAACCGGAAGCCTAAAAGTGAAATTACCTTAGAAGAATTGAGAGGGCAATCCCCGATACCAAGTATACAAGATGACATACCACACGTCACACCTTCACAACCAGAACCCCATCGCAGTGGGAGGTTTGTTAGACAACCCGAGAGATTCATGGGAATATAAGAATCTTAGAATTTGATTCCCGGAGATGAATCAGACCCATGGACATACGACGAGACAATCCAAGATAAAGACGCAGAGTCATGGCAAACGGCAATGGAAGCCGAGATGGGTTCGATGGATCATAATCAAGTATGGGAGTTGGTCGAACCACCCAGCGGGGTAGAACCCATTAGATGTAAGTGGGTATACAAGAAGAAAAGAGGACCAGACAGAAGGGTTAAGACCTTCAAGGCAAGGCTAGTGGCAAAAGGGTACACTCAGAAAGAAGGAATCGATTATGAGGAAACCTTTTCACCTGTAGCTATGCTTAAGTCCATCTGTATTCTCTTGTCGATCATTACGCACCTAGATTACGAGATCTGGCAAATGGATGTCAAGACGGCTTTCCTTAACGGAAGTCTTGACAGGTTAGATATCTATATGCAACAACCCAAATGTTTTATTGAAAAATACCAAGAACATCTCGTATGCAAGCTCAAGAGATCCATTTATGGACTTAAGCAAGCATCGCGTACTTGAAACCAGTGTTTTGATTAAGTTATTAAGTCTGATGGGTTTGATCAAAATGAGTTTGAAAGTTGTGTGTATAAAAAGCGTAACGGAACTGCGGTGGTATTCTTAGTATTATACGTAGATGATATTCTGCTCATTGGAAACAATGTAAAGGTATTGTCAGACGTAAAGGTATGGATGTAAAAAACAATTTGATATGAAGGACTTAGGGGAAGCCGGTCACATCCTTGGGATCAAGATCACTCGCGATCGCAAGAAAATGATGTGGGGCTTATCGCAAGCTTCATATATTGACACTGTTTTGAAGCATTTCAGCATGAAAGATTCCAAGAAAGGTTTTGTACCTTTTAGGCACGGAATCCATCTATCAAAAGAAATGTGCCCTAAGACGCAAGCGGAGATAGATGACATGAAAGACGTTCTGTATGCTTCAGCCGTCGGAAGCCTTATGTATGCAATGCTGTGTACGAGACCGGATATCTGCTTTGCCGTGGGCATGGTGGCAAGATATCAAAGTAATCCCGAGAAAGACCATTGGACTGCCGTAAAATGCATCTTGAGGTATCTGAAAAGAACTCGTGATAGGATGCTGATTTACCAGTCAGATAGTCTAATTCCCGTGGGATACGCAAACTCGGATTTCCAATCAGACCTAGACTCCAGAAAGTCTACCTCGGGTAGTGTGTTTTGCATGGGAGGATGAGTTATTTCATGGAGAAGCGTTAAGTAGAAATGCATCGTCGATTCGACCATGGAAGTCGAATATGTAGCTGCTTGTGAAGCAGCGAAAGAAGCAGTATGGTTCAAGAACTTCTTAGTGGACTTGGACGTTATTCCGAGTTTGCCCGACATGATCACTGTCTTTTGTGACAATGTCGGAGCTGTTACAAATTCAAAGGAACCGAGAGCCCACAAGGCCAGTAAACACATAGAAAGAAAATACCATCTTATACGAAAAATCGTTAAGAGAGGAGATATAGAGGTGGCAAAGATAACGTCAGAGGACTAATTAGGCGTGAAATTGTCATGATTCGTCACTCGAAATGCCCTAGTTTTGGTTGATTTTGTTGAGTATTTAGAGTCATTTGCGTATCATTTTCATAAACTAATGAATTTGTCTCTTAGATTCTCATAGATGAATAGAGGGCGAAAAGAGGAGTTCGTAGGACTTTGAATCGACTCAAACAGATGCCCGGATGAGAAGATAACGAAGAAATACGAAAAGTGCTAGTTCGAGGGAGCAAAAGTATCATTGGAGTGCACAAGCTAGAAGTGCTCGAGCACTAGCGCTCGAGTGGCCGTGCAAGGCGCACGAGTTGAAGCTGGTCGTGCACCCCTGCACGAGTACTCGTGCAGGGCGCTCGAGCAATACATGCTCGTGCACTAGTGCACGAGCGCGAGTGGTCGTGCAGTTTTTGGCTCTGGAAGTTACAAGTGCTCGAGTGGGAGGTGCTCGTGCACTAGTGCACGAGCAGTGCACGAGCAAGTGCTTATTTTCGGCCCATACGTTCCCGACTCGACCCGTTGCCTATATATACCTCCCCGAACATGTTTTGAAAGAAACACACACAAATCATCACATACAAAATCACTTTTAGGCTTAGTTTTTTGTAGAGAGAAAGAGGAGAAGGAACGAGCAAGTTTACTTTACGTTTTTTAGGTTTTCTTACGAATTCACGTCACGATTTTACTTTTTAGTTCCGTTTCTTAAAACTTTTGTTCGGTATTTCTTCTAGACTTCGTTTTATTAATTTAATTTCAGTTCTTAGAATTATTTTCTTTCAAAACCCTAGTTCATGCTTTTTAGTTTTTCACTTCAATTCATCATGTTTATGTTCGTTACTTCGTCAATTGCTTTTGTTATCGTTATAACCATGTCCGGCTAAAACCCTTCCATGCTTGGGGTAGGATGAACTCGTAGAAGTAGGTTGTGGGTATGTAATTAAGGTAATTCGTGACGTTAGGTTTTAATTTTCTTAATTAATGAATTCTTAAAATTAATCTTAACTTTACTTTTGAATTTCGTTTGAAAAGTGTTAGAGAGAGGACGACCGTATCACTCTTTAACGACGAGTAGACTTAACGAAAGGGTTTAGAAAGGGTTAATTCATCTACCAGTTTAGTGAAGGAGGACGACCGCATCACCTTAGTTAAATTAGGGTCTCATTAATTAAGCACAATCTATTAACTTGTTAGTGGATTAGTGGAGTCGAGTGTTAGGGTAAAGTATTAGGGTTTAGAATCTTGAGCTTTCATCTTGCATTCTTTTACTTAGGTTATTTCTTGCGCGTCACGATTATTTTGATTATGTACCTGCTCCGTTAGTATACGTAGGGATTCCTATCCTAAGCATCACCATCTCTTACTTGAACACAAACCTTAGTCAATTCGTCTTCTTTAGTATTTTAGTTTAATTAGTTTATTTTAGTTCAAATTAATCTTTCCAAAAAATCCAAAAACATTTCACTCATATTAACTACGACGCGTAGATCTTCAGGGATCTATTTGCATACACTTCATCCCTTGGGTTCGATATACTTGGTCATTATACTTACTCATACTACAGTGAACTCATACGCTTGCGAGGAATCTACTAGTAGAAGTTAGTATATTCGCTTCAAGTCAATGGCGCAGTTGCCGGGGATGGCTTTGTATGTCTTTTGAATAGGACTTGTCGATAGCTTAGTAGTTAGTAGTGAGTGATTTTCTTTTCTGTTTTATTTTTATTTTTATTCATTCGGCAGTTGAATTTTGATCCTTCTGCTAGTGTGTCAGGTATATGAAAACACGCTCACAAGGTAATACAAGCGAAGAGAGAATACCATTGGACCCTGAGACGATAGCTAGAAGGAACCGAGCTTTCTTGAGGAGAATGAACACTGCCAGAGGAGGGAAAGAACCAATGGACATCTCTAATGAGTTGGATGATGCTGCAAATGAGTTCAATCAGGAATTGGGCCGAGTTGAAGGCACTGGAGTTAGTGGTAGCCAGAATCAAGTTCTGTTAGGGGATAGCCAGAGCCTAAACCCGGATACACAAAACATAGGCGATCCAGCTCATAACATTGTTCAAAACCCTCATAACAACCCTGCTTACCCACATCCTAACTTACAACAAAACAACTTACCTTATCCACCTTACCCATACCCACCGTATCCGTATTCACCATACCCGTATCCTCCACCTCCAGTTTACAATCCACCACCTGTTTACCAACCACCACCCAACAAGTACCTGTACCAGCTGCTAATCCTCAGCACATTTCTCAGAATGCATATCAGAATATGGCAATTCGAGGAAGGTTCGCGGCGCAGCCACAACGGTACTATGATGGAGTGGCATTGCCTCCTGTAGAGGCAAATAACTTCTCGATTTACCCGGGAATTTTAAAGCTACTTACAGAGAACCAGTTCAAGGGGGTGATCGGGAAGGAGAATCCTCATACTCATCTGAGGAGTTTTCTAATGATAGCCTCCATTTTCAATTACAATGGCATGTCTGAAGATGCCAAGAGGCTGAGGTTGTTCCCATTCTCATTGATGGGAATAGCTAAAGAGTGGTATGATAATACGCTTCCAAGAAGAGGTATTACCACTTGGGCCGAGCTCGAGCGTCTGTTCCTCGAGCGATTCTACCCTCCATCCAGAACGATCAAAACAAGGATTGAGATTTCTTCCTTCCGCCAGAAGCAATGAGAGGACCTACGTCAAGCGTGGGAGAGATACTCAAACATGTTGATAGAGTACCCGCAGCACGGGTACAATGAGGGAGATGTGATGGCATTTTTCTATAGTGGTGTCAACAAGGCTGGGCAAGACCATCTAGACGCCTGTGCTAGTGGATCATTCCTGAATCAAGGAATAGTGAGGTGTAGAGAGATCGTGGACAACATTGTCACGAATGCCGGGGCTTGGAATGTGGACGCGGATTTCCAGAGAGTTCATCAGGTTGAGGAAGGTGAAGGAACGAGAAGGCTGTTGATGGCCATGATGGAAAAGATTAACAACCTTGAGTTGGGGAAGAATATAGTTAGAGGGAATGCAGCAGAGAATGAGCAAGAGGACAAGCCCACAATTCAACAAGAAGTAGTAAATTATATGGGAGGTCCTTATTACAATCCGAATGGGTATCCACAAGGTGGAAATTTTCAAGGAAGACCTTCTTATGGCCAACCATTTGTACCTCCAGGTCCACAGCCGCCTCAAAATCAATGGAGGAACACACAAGGGTACCAAGGAGGCCAGCAGCTTCCTCAGAACCAATGGAGGAAGAACGAGAATTTTTCATATGCTAACCCTAAAGCGGGTATTACAGTTCCTCCAGGTGTTGATCCGGGTTCTAAACCTCCGGGTGGAGAAGGCGGTTCCTCAACTGAGGAGATGTTGAGAGCTATCCTTCAGAAGGTGGAGGAAGGAAGCAAGATATTATCCTCTTTGGAGTACGATGTGAAGGATCTGCATAAGAAAGTTGATCAGCGTGATTAAGACCTCCAGAAGAGAGATGTAGAGCTGAATCGAATTCAGCAAGAGAACAACCGAATGTTCACTTCAATAGAGTTCCAGATAAGCCAGATTGCAAAGTCATTGAATAGAGAGCCAGGCAAATACCTTTCAATGCCTGAGGGTAATCCTAAAGAGCATTGTAAGGCTATCCAGCTTAGAAGTGGAACTAATTATGAAGGTCCCCAGATGCCTGCTGATTCTAAGACGCCCCAAGGAGAGGTTGAGATAGAAAGAAAAGAGCCTGAGGCAGATAGAGATGAGATTGAGGAGGTAGGAGTTGAGAAGAAGGTTGAGGGTGAAAGCACTCAAGCGAGCAAAGAGCTTGAAGAGGAAGGCATTGAGAAGGTTGAGAGAGTTCCTAAGTGGAAGAAGGCAAATGAAGTAAGGGAGAAAGTGAAAGAGACCGAGAGAGATGAATGGGGGGTACCCAAATCTGTGATACCCGTCCCATATCCACAACGCTTCATGAAAAAGAAGCTTGATGAGAAATTCGCTAAATTCCTTGATGTGTTTAAACAATTGCATATTAACATTCCTTTTTATGATGCTTTGGAACAGATGCCCAACTATGTAAATTTTCTGAAGGATTTGATCGTGAAAAGACGGAGAGTGGATGAGCCGAAGTTGGTGCAGTTGAACTACGAGGTGAGTGCATTAGTGCACAAGGCGCTTCCTCCAAAGCTGAAGGATCCCGGGAGCTTCACCATTCTATGTGACATTGGGAACGGGATCAAGAAAGGAGCGCTATGTGATCTCAGGGCAAGCATTAATTTGATGCCGTTGTCGCTTTTCAAGAAGTTGGAAGGTGGTGAACTTCAGCCGACAATGATGACACTTCAGCTTGCTAATAGGTTCATCACGAGACCTCAAGGTGTGGTTGAAGACGTCCTCGTAAGAGTCGGAGATCACATTTTTCCAGCCGATTTTGTGGTCCTAGAGATGGAGAAAGATGAGCACGTTCCATTGATCTTGGGAAGACCGTTCTTAGCGACGGCGGGGATGGTGCTAGACGTGATAAATGAGAAGATTACGTTGAAAATTGATGATCAAGAAGTGAAGATTTCCCTATATGAAGCCATGAAGCACCCGAAGGAGGATGAGAGTTTGTATTGCATGGATGCAATTGATCCTCGTGTTGAAGACACATCTCCTAAACTTTCTCATGTTCATGATTTTGATAATCCTTTACTTGATAATTTAACCCACGAGCATTATGATCATGATTCTTTTGATAGGGATAAAGTGAAGAAGTTGAGGGATGAAGGGATGAAAAGTGTGGACGTGATCCAGTTGGAAGGGAAAGAAGGAGTTAAGAAGAAAAAGTCCAAATTCAAGAACCTGTTTGGTAAGACTCCTCCAGATAAATGTGAGAAGGAGTTGAGACCCCTAACACTTGGGGATGAGAAAGAAGCAAAGGAGTTCATGATGGAGGGGCATCAAGGAAAGACATGCAAGCACCACTCTTATGAGAGTAAGGGAGATACTTTTGAGTATGATGTCCCATAAGCTCCTTTAAGCTCGATCCGGCATGAGGACCTTAAAAATAGCGCTGAATGGGAGGCAACCCATTTTTATTTGTTTTACAATATTTTTTTAAGTTATTAGGGTGTTGTTGAATCGTAAGTTTTAACCTCGTACTTGAGAGTTTTATTTTGAAGGCTTGTCTCGAGAAAATAGAGGAATCATGGAGTACTCGAAAGGGAGGAACTCCAGCAAGGGAGTGTGCAACATTGTTGAGAGAAACTAAATTGTTTGGTTGAGGTAACCCACAACCCCAAACTTAGACCTCCTCGTAAGGTCGAAGTTTGGGGGGGTGGAGTTTTTTTTTTATGTTTCTTGTTACATTGCACCGAAGCACCCCTCCCTTATCTTTGAGTGTGTTTAGTTATTTCGTGTCTTGAGATGCTCCTTGGGGTGATTTTGATTTGATTCGCTATTGCATATTTCATGCCTATTAATCATCTTATGCTTACTTATTGCTATCTTTGAGTATGACTTGATGAGAGGGTGAATTGTGAGGTTGAGTTAAGAATTATTTTGTGTGAGTGGTTGAGCTAGAGTTGATTTGAGAAAGAACTAGTATGTTTACAAGTTTTTCTTTGGAGTGCTTATGTGATGAGAGTGAGAATTCACTAGGACTAGCATGGATGTGAAAGCCGTGAGATTTGAGCCTTATGAGATTTTGATGCATAAATTGATCTCTTCGTTTGTGAGAGGATCGTCACCTTAGAGGATGCTAGAACTTGTGTGTGCTCTTGCTTCTTGATTGTGTCTAGTTTGATATGCCGAATGTGATCTTAGGCCATCTTTGATTTGATTGAGTCACTTAGCCTAAATTTTCCTTACAATGGATATTTATCCCTTGTTAGCCCCTTTGAGCTTTAAGCCTATTTCATTTGCTAGCACATATGAACAATATTCCAATTCCTAAGCCTTTTTGTCCAAATTTGAGTGGAGAATAGGAAAAGTGTGAATGTGAAGGGATTGAATTGAGTTGAAAAAGGAAAATGTTGTTTGTTGAGTGAGTATGAGAAGAAGGTGTGATGAAGTTATGAGTTGTGAGAAAAAGAAAAAATTGAGAATGAGCAAAAAAAAATGAGCTCATGTGTTTGTACGAAAGAGAGAAAAAAAAGTGATTGAAAAAAAAAGTGAAAGGAGTTAGAAAGAAAAAAAAATTGAAGTGTTGAGAGTGTTGGAATTGAAAGTGTGCTTACTGAATATGTTTGAAGTAGTCTGTTACTAATCTCGAAGTACCGAAGTTTGATTTTCTATTCTCCATTCACTTGAGTCACTTTACCATATTGTTATCCCACCTGTCCAAAGAGCCTACATTACAACCTTGAGAAAAGTCTTTTTTGATTCGGCATTGATTTCTAGAGTATGGTCGGAGTTAAGAGTGCTTACAAGCCTATAGCTGCCAATATGTGTGATTGATTGAGTGAGTGAGTCCCTTTATCATTGATATACACTTGTGAGGGAGTGAAACACATCGTTGAGTGCACATCCATGTTTGATTTTGGTGATTCTTGCTGTTTGTGCATGAGTATGATGAGGGAGAATTTGTGAGTATACTTATGATTGATCTTTGAAGCTCGAATTCATTTGCTTGCATGATTTGATTCTTTGACTCATTCCTAACAATTTCACTTGACTTATTATTTCGTTGCTTGAGGACAAGCAACATGGTAAGTTTGGGGGGGGGGGGGGTTGATTAGGCGTGAAATTGTCATGATTCATCACTCGAAATGCCCTAGTTTTGGTTGATTTTGTTGAGTATTTAGAGTCACTTGTGTATCATTTTCATAAACTAATGAATTTGTCTCTTAGATGCTCATAGATGAATAGAGGGCGAAAAAAGGAGTTCGTAGGACTTTGAATCGACTCAAACGGATGCCCGGATGAGAAGATATCGAAGAAATACGAAAAGTGCTAGTTCGAGGGAGCAAAAGTATCATTGGAGTGCACAAGCTAGAAGAGCTCGAGCACTAGCACTCGAGTGGCCGTGCAAGGCGCACGAGTTGAAGTTGGTCGTGCACCCCTGCACGAGTACTCGTGCAGGGCGCTCGAGCAATGCATATGCTCGTGCACTAGTGCACGAGCAGTGCACGAGCAAGCGCTTATTTTCGGCCCATACGTTCCCGACTCGACCCGTTGCCTATATATACCTCCCCGAACATGTTTTGAAAGAAACACACACGAATCATCACATACAAAATCACTTTTAGGCTTAGTTTTTTGTAGAGAGAAAGAGGAGAAGGAACGAGCAAGTTTACTTTACGTTTTTGAGGTTTTCTTACGAATTCACATCACGATTTTACTTTTTAGTTTCGTTTCTTAAAACCTTTGTTCGGTATTTCTTCTAGACTTCATTTTATTAATTTAATTTCAGTTCTTAGAATTATTTTCTTTCAAAACCCTAGTTCATGCTTTTTAGTTTTTCACTTCAATTCATCACGTTTATGTTCGTTACTTCGTCAATTGCTTTTGTTATCGTTATAACCATGTCCGGCTAAAACCCTTGCATGCTTGGGGTAGGATGAACTCGTAGAAGTAGGTTGTGGGTATGTAATTAAGGTAATTCGTGACGTTAGGTTTTAATTCTCTTAATTAATGAATTCTTAAAATTAATCTTAACTTTACTTTTGAATTTAGTTCGAAAAGTGTTAGAGAGAGGACGACCGTATCACTCTTTAACGACGAGTAGACTTAATGAAAGGGTTTAGAAAGGGTTAATTCATCTACCAGTTTAGCGAAGGAGGACGACCGCGTCACCTTAGTTAAATTAGGGTCTCATTAATTAAGCACAATCTATTAACTTGTTAGTGGATTAGTGAAGTCGAGTGTTAGGGTAAAGTATTAGGGTTTAGAATCTTGAGCTTTCATCTTGCATTCTTTTACTTAGGTTATTTCTTGCGCGTCACGATTATTTTGATTATGTACCTGCTCCGTTAGTATACGTAGGGATTCCATCCTAAGCATCACCATCTCTTACTTGAACACAAACCTTAGTCAATTCGTCTTCTTTAGTATTTTAGTTTAATTAGTTTATTTTAGTTCAAATTAATCTTTCCAAAAAATCCAAAAACATTTCACTCATATTAACTACAACGCGTAGATCTTCAGGGATCTATTTGCATACACTTCATCCCTTGGGTTCGATATACTTGGTCATTATACTTACTCATACTACAGTGAACTCGTACGCTTGCGAGGAATCTACTAGTAGAAGTTAGTATATTCGCTTCAAGTCAAGGACAACCTAGCGGATCCATTCACAAAGGGTCTGCCTCAGAGTACATTCAAGAGACTTGTGGATGGAATGGGAGTCAAGACTATTGTCAATCTGCTTTAAGTATAAGTGGGAGGAATTATTAGGTTAGTGTAGGTTGACATGAGATGTCACGTAGAACTACTACACTAGACATGCACGGTGTATACTAAAAAGCAGACTTTAAGTATAAGTGAGAGATTGTTAGAGTTATACGTGAAAGTATGCTTTTACCTTGTATAACTCATGTATTAAATACTTTGTTTATGAGAATAATTCTTTTATCTCATTTACTTTAGATATGAATGAATCTTAAATGTTTATTGCAATCAGTTCATTATAAGTAGTATGTGTTACATTGTAGTTAATGTGGTGATACCAGATCACGGAAGATCACATTAACAGTTTCCTTGTAACTAAACGTACAAATTCACGACCTAGGTGGAATTGAATAATCCGCCGTGAAAGGTCGATGTGTATATCTTAGATTGGTCTGTCTTGACCAAGAGATTGCACTAGCACATTTAGTATGTGTTGAAGAGGACATACAACGAGGATAAATTCTTTTGCTCTGAAATGTGAAGAATTAAACCTCAGTGGTTATTGATTTCTTAATCACCGTCACTTAAATAGGACCGTGTGTGGTTAATAGTTACTGCTTTGATTCATGTTGGGTGAGAATCATCGTGACTTCAAACCTTGTGTCTTGGGCAGTAATGTTAATCATATGACGGTTGCTAAGATTTAATATGGAGAAACGTGTGCCAGTACGACTCGTATGATTTGTCCCCTTGGTGGCTCATAATTTTTATCGTACCAAATCTTGCAAGTGAAGAATTAGTTTCTTCGGTACGGATAATAATGTTGAGCTGTCTTTACTCCAAGGTGAAAGATATTAATTAATTTAGAGCTATTCAAAAGCTTAATTAATTAATGGACTAGATAATCTTAAACACGGGAAATAATAACCTGGAGCCCATATTATCGTAATATGGATTAAGATGGATAGTGCAATATTAATTTATTAGTGGTACTAATTAATATTAATGGGCTGAATTATATTGAGGCTCAATATTGAAATTCAGAAGCCCATTGGAGGTCCAATCTTAATTCTCCTAAAGGCCCCTCAAGTAGCCCATTAAGTAACCCGATAATAATAAGGTGATTAAAATAAAAGAAAATTATTTTTGCTGATTTTTCTTTGATATTTTTTGAAAATAAGCTTATTAGGAAAGAAAAGTTTTTGTTAATTTTCTTGAAAATATATTATGGAAGATATGTATTTTTGGAATACAATCTTATCTCATAAATTCAAGAAGATCCAAATCTTGGATTCTTATCCTCATATTTTTTGAAAATTACCCATATATTAGGAGGGTGAGATTTTTGTGGAATATTTTATTAAGGAGAAAAGAATATATGAGATATATTCAAGATTTCTTAGAGACTAAGAAAAAGATTTTCTCTCCCCTAAAATATATGAAAATTTTGACCAACCCCCATTATAAATAGGAGGTGATTATTTCATCTCCAGTTTACAGTTTCACAATTCCATGTGTTGGAAAAATCAGAGCAAAAATATTTTTCTTTCCCCTTGTATTCCTAATTGTTTGTGAGCACTTCCCACCAGTGAACAAGCAAGGCGAAAGGGACATACTTGAGAAGGTCTTTTGGTTGATAGCACGATCGTGATAGTCCCGGTGTTATCAAATGTCATATCTACAAGAGGTACGTGATTACATGAATTCCTAGTTATTCCGCTTTAGGTTTTCATGTGAATTAATTCTGCATGCATGATGATAAAATTAGTTGTTGGAATTATTATTTGAATGAATTAGGATTAATTCATGCTAGTAATAATTAGATTTAAATTCGTATTTAAATTTCATCCCGAATAGATTCGGGCACCCCTATTTTCCCAACATATTACCCATGATAGCAGGTGAGAGAGTAAAGTTGGAGTAAAATATTTTTTATTTATTTATTTTTTATTTTTAAAGGAGTGTTTTTCAAACCCATGGAATAGTGTGGAAGCATTTTTTTTTTCCAAACACTGTCTCTACGAAAACAGTTTTCAGTATTCTAAAATATTTTCTAAAATTAAGGGGTGCTTGGTTTGTTAGAAGGAATGAAATAGTAACGGCTTTGATTATAGTGTGAAATGGTAATAGATATGACTATTAGTACTAAGTTGTTTGATTTGTATATAAGAATGATTATCATTACTGTATAAGATGTTTAGGTCAGTAAAAGCAATTGGCAACAGAGAATATCATTAATAATTTTTTTGTATTAAAAAATACTATACATTAATAATGCTTAAAATTATTAAAAATAATAATTAATTTGAAGGATTAAACAAATTTTTTAAAATTATAGTAGGGAATATTAGGAGGAATTACTTTCATTCCTCCCCAAAATGTTGTTGTATGGATCTATGTCCTTCGTTCCATAGTTTTGATATATCGAATTACTATTTAAGGTTTCATACCCAGCCAAATAACTTACTTTCATTCTATTTTATTCTTTAATTATAAAATCATGAACCAAACACCTCTTAAAATTGAATCAAGAGATTAAAGATCACTTAACCCTTAGTTGATTGTTGGAATCATTTAGCACTTATTGATAAAAGAAAATAAGGAGGAACCCCACTGATTTACCCGATTGTGCTTAGCATAATAAGCAAAGCTCATTTGCAACAAAAGTAAAACCACGACCAACCCAAAGTTTAATTTATACAGTATCATTTGCAACAAGATTAGAACCACGATCAACCCAAAGTTTAGTTAATAAAATGTATTAATAATTTATATTGAAATTAGACTCAATGTTGAATTCTATATATATCATCAAAACACACCCACACCCTCTACTTAGACAGAAAAAAGGGTGAAAATGGTTTATATATGAACTAATAAATAAAATAGTTATTTTCATTAAACAATATTAATTGTTTTCACCAAAGGGTATGAGTTGTTTTCACTGAAGTGTAGTTTTCATTAAACAAACTAATACTCTTATAAATAAAAACAATACATATCTTTTAGTAAAAACAACTAATATTTTTCAATGGTTTAAGTAAGGAAGATTTTCACCCTATACATACTCTCCCCTTATATGAAATGTAATAACACCTCTAAAATGTGGAACGAGCTACATGCTTTAATTGAAAATAACATTCGGAAAAGATTCCAATAAAGCCCAAAGTTAAACTATAAAGTCGTGACAAAAATAGAAAGTATAAAAAATCCCAGCCCAACCCCACTGTAAGTCTGTAACTAATATTCATGTGCTTCAACAAAAAAATGGGTCCAATTATTTCAACCCTTTATTGGCCCTATAAATAAGCACACTAGATATACCTATTTTATCCACTCTATAAATCTGTAGCATTTACTACTCTTTCTCTAACTAAACTCTCCGGATGGAAAACCAGAAAGAACTCTCCAGAGATGAGAAATGGTCACTCAAGGGCATGACTGCCCTTGTTACAGGTGGCACTAGAGGCATTGGGTAAGTACCATAACCCCTCATCCTCTATTTTTAAGAGTATATATATTTTATATGAAAATAGTTTATAATTTTTTTTATCATGAAACTCTTTTAAAGTATCAAATATTTGATTAAGAGTAATAAAAATCTCATCATTAATATAAAAAATTAGGGTAGGTGTCATATTTTAATTGTTTTTGATATTTTTTTTTATACTTTTAAAACAGTTTCATAATATGTTTATCATAAATAATTTTCTTATAATGTTTTTTCATTCTTGAATATAATTCCAGATAATTAAAGGAGAGTTTGGTTTAGAAGGTGAGGAATAAGAATTAGAGTCATAGTGCACATTTGAAATTACTCTAGTATGACTTTAATTCTAAAAATAAAGAAATCCTCCCTGACTCTCATGTTTGTTTGAGAGGTATAACTTTGTTTCTATACCTTTTTATTTCTATATTTTTTCAATCTTTTACAATTTTACCAACCACCCTCTAAAAACCAAATTAATATATACTCCCTCCGTCCACGAGTAAGTTTCTCATTTCTTTTTGTTGAATGGTTTAAGAAAGTGTATTTGTTTATTAATATATGGTGGGCCACATGTTGACTTTTGGGATAAAGTAATGAATAGTGTTGAAAAATAAAGTGAATTAGTGACATTTTTGGTAATATTGTGTAAGTTTGAAGGTTAAAGTTTATATATAATAGAGTGTTGTTATTTCCATTTATGGAATGAGAAACTTACTCGTGGACGGCCCGAAAAGGAAAGTGGGAAGTTTACTCATGGACGGAGGGAGTATAAAATTTAGACAAAAATTTGTTTGAGACGATTTACAAATTAATACCCATTACTTTCAAAGTATTAATGTACTATGTTCAATTTAAGTTCAATTTAAGTTCTGTCTCACCGTGAGATGGTTAATCAAGCAAGACCTACCTCAAAATTTATGAGGGTTATATATATTATATTATAGGTATGCGATAGTGGAAGAACTGGCGGGATTTGGGGCAAAAATTCACACTTGTTCAAGAAACAAGAAAGAGTTGAATGAAAGAATTGAAGAATGGAAAAGGAAGGGGTTCCAAGTGAGTGGGTCAGTGTGTGATTTATCGTCAAGACCACAAAGAGAGGAGCTCATACAAACCGTGGCTTCACTTTTTGAAAGCAAGCTCAACATTCTTGTGAGTCATATTTGGTTTATTCAATGCAAGACTCAAAACGTCCATTAAAATGTTGAGTGGTCTCCTTTACCACAAATGTTGTATGCACGTCCCATCAATGTCTAATCAGTGTGTTAGATTCTAAAAAAAAAAAAAAAACCATTGATCAATAATTTAAATTATACTTCTTTAATCATAAAAACCTTTAGCACTTTAAAATACGCAGTTTAAAAAATACGTAAATATAAAATTTAATAAAATAATAATATTTTAATATTTTATAAATTTTTGTAGAAGATAATTATTTTTATTTTAGTTGTGTGCAAAGTATTGTGGAACGGATAGAAAAGAAAAATGTATTTATTATTTAGTGAGATTAATTGATCAAATATTGCATCAAATTTTTGGACAAAAAATTCTATACAATTATCTACACAACGATCATGCACAGCGACATAAAGATAAATGTGAGGCTGACAAAGAGGCAAAAAATCAGGCAAAAAAAAAAATTCATTTTTCTCTTTTCTATGAAAAATATGTAATGGGTGTATTTTTTTTTTCTAATTCAAATGGGTATCGAACTTTTTTTTCCTGTTAGAATTATGTATACATGTCCTTCTTCGTAACTAATACTTTTGAATGAAATAACTAATATTTTATAATATTAAATAAAATAGTTACTCTAAACAATTAATACTTTTGAATGAAACAACCAATATTTTTTGTAAAATAATTAGAGTAAGTAAATAAAGGGAAAAAAAAGACGACTGTATAAATAAAATTGCGACGTCAGACGGCTGTATAAATAAAATTGCAATAGTTTCTTGAATAGGTTCCAAACACACCTTAACATCATCATCATCATCTCATCATTACTCCTTAAACATCATCAATCTCCCATCTATGTGTCATGTCAATGTGCATTTTGTATGACTCATCCTTTACTTTAGCGAGTTGTATTGTACCACATATTAAACATGCAATGTAACATCCTAAAACACTGTTGGACACTGTTCAATTGTGGACTCTTTTGCGTATATGTTATCACCATATTAGTAGTGGACATTTAAGTTTGTGTCTAATAGTGGACATACTATCAATTCTCATATATATATATATATATATATATTTGTAATTTAAATTGTGATGATTGGAATTATGAATTAATAGGTAAACAATGCTGCAATATGCAAAATTAAAAGAGCAATGGAACACAACGAGCAGGACTTTTGGGAGCTAATAGGGACTAACTTGGAGTCCCCTTACCATCTCTCTCAAATTGCTTACCCTTTGCTCAAAGCCTCAGGGAGGGGCAATATCGTCTTTATATCCTCCGTCGCCGCTAAAATGGCTCTTCCTGGACTCGCTATATATTCCGCTTCTAAAGGCAAACATCAATTGTTTTTTTTTTTTTTTTTTATTCTTTTTACTTATGTATTTATAAGCAAATATATATTGCCTTCACTCTTGATTTTTTTCCAATTTCAAATTATTTCTCTTTTAATCTGCATTTTTGGGCGCTCAAATTATTATTCTTATTATCCCTTTATAATATGAATGTGCAGGTGGCATTAATCAACTGACGAAGAATTTGGCATATGAGTGGGCAAAAGACAACATTAGAGTTAACACAGTTGCACCATGGGCAGTGAACACCACAATTGGCAAACCTGTACAATTCTTTATTTCAATTATTTTCTTTTTGGCATTTGCATTACAAAATTTTGAGTATGCGCACTTTCTATATGTTCGTCTCCATGCCTATTCTCTTTATGGATACAATTATTTTATTTTTACCCTCCAAACATCACATAATTATTTAAAATATCAGTATATGTTTGTTTCAAACTTACAAGATACAGTATTTGACTTCAAAATCCATGTTTATATCATTATACACGTTAAATTTCAAATCCCCCAAAATCATAACCTATAACACCTATACTTTCTTACATTCTCCCTCATATTTTTCTATTTTCTAATAACACACTTTTATTTTTCACAATATAATTTTTTTCATCTTTTACTTTTTTTACTATATTTTTCTCAATACTACTCATTTTATAAACAAATATACACAAAAGTTAAATTTATTTTTTTACTATTCATGGATTTTTCAATTAGGATTCTCTCAATCCCCCTACAACTCGAAACAAACACTACCCTCAAACAATCACTTTATTCATAAATAGATCTACAATATTAAATATTCTTTAATTTTATTTTTTTTGTAAAAAAAAAATTGCATCCAACCTTTGAGCATATTTATTTGGATGGGGGAGTATATTTTATACCCCATGGTTATAGACTTATAGTTTTCATTTGAAGTGAAGTCTTTGTATGACATTTTCAAAATGAGTCCCAAATTCAAAATTTTATGGTTTATCTAAATTTTTTCTTTTTTTTTTTTATTGCAGGAAGATGTCGAGGAATCTCTTCGGACGGCATTCGGGCCAATCCTGGCCCGAACTCCATTGGGAAAAATAGCGGAACCAAACGAAATATCACCGTTGACAGCATTTCTCTGCCTCCCAGCTGCTTCTTATATTACTGGCCAAGTTATTTACGTTGATGGAGGCATCACTTCAATTGGTTAAGATTATAAGCTTTCTATACTCTATTTTAATATTAATTTTTAATCTATTGAGTTTATTATTCCACTTAAAATTTGTTGTTTGTATTTGTTTAAGGTTGTTTTCCAGTTAATTGCATAATGCAATTGTTTGTTTATCGAAACAAAAAGTTACCTACTCCATTTTCTTTTCATTAGTTATCAAGGTTAAATTGCAGCCTCGTATACCAGCTCAAAATCGTTCAATTTACACATATAAGTATTTACAAAGTCGGTTGAATGATTGGATGAATGAACGTTTCAATCTTATACTATTTGTGAGATCAAAATTTTAAGGGGGGCATTTTTCTTTTTAAACAAATTTGCAAAAAAAAAAAAAAATTGTAAAATAAGAAATAAAATTTTGGTTAAAATGATTTTATTTTTAAGCCTACTTTAACTTATTCTAAAAATATATTGTTAATTGTTATTCTAAAAATAACAATTAAATATATTGTTCAATAACACAATCAATCATCTGTGTGTTTTGAGATTCACCTGGAACTCTACTAATTTTTTTTAAAATTAAACACATATTTTTATTATTCACAATTTTTTTTAAATTCACTTAATTTTGAAATTCGGACTTTCCACCCACCGTAGTTAAAAAAAAAAAAAAAATCACAATCGATCATGGTGTAAAATAACAATTTTTAACTAACTTGCAAAATAATATTTTATTCCTAATTGGGCGAATAATAGAGTAATAAATTGCAAAAGAAGAGAGTATTATTATGAAAGTTGGGGGCCTATCCCTGCTAACTCCCCAACCTCTCTTTAACGTTGCCTTTCAACCACATAAAATTGTCGTTAAGAGGTTAGGGCATTCCCAACGCATGTGGGCTGTCCCAAGAAAAATGAAAGTGGATTCGGATTGAGCCCATAGTGGGGCCTAAAACAAGTAGCTTAGGGGTGGTGAAAATACAAGAGTGTGCTTAGTTGAAAACTTTAAGAGGTGAGTATGAAAATTAAAACTATAGTATAAGTCTGGAATGACTTTAGTTTTTGAAAATAAAGAAATTTCTCATAGTTCATAGTTCACACAGATTTTTGGATGTACTTAGATTTTGAGTTCAATTTCAAATCAATTTTGACTTTTCAAAGCTTATTAATTAAATTGGACTTTGAAAAGTAAAAAATAATTTAAAATTGGACTCAATATTCAATTGTATGCTATGCATTTGAGTGCCAATAAGAATAACTTCTTTTTTCACTTATTTGAGAAATATGACTTTGATTACATCCTCTTCCCATCCCTATATCCATTTAATTTTTTACAATTTTATCAAAAACCTCATGAAATTTTCTACCAAATATTTTATATGTTAACGATATAAAATTTAGGCACACTGTGGTATTTCGATAAATAACAAAATATTGAATTATTTTCTATTTTTTATATATTAAATGAATAAAATGAAGCCCAATCCCACACTTATTCTCTTAGCAACGCCCAAGGCCACCATTTTGTTTTTCCTTAGAACTTATCCTAAGCCTGCTCTTTTTCTTTTTTTAACGCCCTAATCACTTGCACTAAAGGTACGAGGCACGCCCACACTTTTTTCTGCCTCCCTCGACATCCGCCCTATCAAAAAATCAATCGATTCTTCTTTGCCTTTCTCAAACTATTCTGTTGAAAAAGTATGCAGTGGTAGTTAAATATTGTATGGTGAGTAGATCCACGATAACTTTCATGCTCATGAAGATGTCCCTAAATCAGCATAAAGTGAGTAAAAATCCACTCAGACTGTTTTATTATAAGCTGGGGAATCTTGATTGCTGCTCGATTCATAAATCATAATTCAACATATCCTGAACCTGAGCAGCAAACTGCAAATTCCAGATAACGTCCTCCACAAACGGCCTCTCATTGGATAAACATCTGACGCAATTTTCACATAAACATGTAGATAGAATTACACAAAGAAAGCAAGCAAGCAGTGAGCATTAGTGTCAATCAGTTATTATTCGGGTGCAACACTAATGTTATAGTGTTTAAGTAGCCTGTTGGCTTCTCTAACGCCACTAATGAAAGCTCCATGAGTGGTCCCGTAATGCGTCCTGTGCGTCGCTTCTCCTGCAAACAGGACTTTCAGATGCGCCAACGGCTCCGATAATATGTCCATGTCCTCTCCACTCGACCCGACTGGCACGTGGCTGTAAGATCCCAAGAACAGAGGATCACTCCCCCATTTACTCCTCACAACCTTGTCGAATTTCAACTCCGACGACAGCAGATTCGACGCAGTTGCTGAGAAGCCGTCGATGATTTCCTCGTCCGTCAGGGATTCTATCTGAATCGCCTCTTTCCCTGCAATCCACGACACCACAACCCTCGATTCGCTGTAAATCGGATACAACCACGACGTCTTCCTGATCCAGTCTGGGATATCGGGGCTCTTGAGCTCGGGATGAAACACCATTTGCAAGAAAGGGAAGCTGCAATGATGCTTCAAGAAAACTTTGTTTAAAACCCCGAAACCCAGCCTCGAAATTGCGCCAATTTTCCAACTTGGGAGTGGGGGATCGAACAAAACAGAGGACCCCTGTTTTAGCACCCCCAGTGAAACCGTGACTATCACGTGATCAGCCCATAAACTTGTTCCGTCGTAGAAATGCAGCTTCACTTCGCTCGATTTCGACTCGATTTTCGACACTTTTCGACCCAATTGAATCGTCCCCTCGGGCAGGGCAGAAGCCAGAGATTCAATCACCCCCGAATAGCCACTAGCAATGGTGATTTCTTCCCCAGGAAACATTTTATACTCTCTCTCTATAACACAATCCAAATTCTGTAAATCATCCACCGCCGTGTAACTCCGATGGGCGTTCTCATTCATTCCGAAAACGCCCTCTTCCAACATTTTGCTCCCCCAATTTTCAACCCCTTTCGCATCACTCCCAATCTCATCCCTATAAGCTTCGAGCCCTTTCCTGAGAAAAGAACCCACGCTCAAATTTCCATCAATCCGCTTCACTATTTCAGAGAAATTGGCATCCACGGCTTTGCCTTCAATTGAATTGATGAGATTCCTGAAAAGTGTTGAGATCGGGTTAGCAAAAGATGGACTGATGACGTGGCCCCCTTCTGCAACGGTGAGAGGGTTTCTTGGAAGGCCGGCCATACACTCCCATGGCTGATTAGAGGTGAGTAAGCTTCTCTGTTGAGCGATTTTGTGAACGGGGCTGCCTTCAATTCCATGGATCCAAGTGGCCCCCAGCTCGATCCGGTCACCGGAAAACTCCGACGAGTTAATCCGGCCACCGATCCGGCTTCCACCCTCCACGACGGAAAGGTCGAAGGAGGTTGTAGATGCGTAGAGCTTGTTGGCGGCGGTGAGGCCCGCCATCCCTGCTCCGATTATCACAATTCGAGGCTTTTTAGTCGCCATTTTCTTCTTCTTGTTTGAGCGAGTTGAACTTATTTATCACCGCCAGGATAGATAGGCAAAGAGGAACAAAGACGGGGAAATGCAAATAAAGAGTTAAAACTTAAAAGTGACCCCACTCGCCGGGTTAGGAACAAAGGTAGGGGAGGATATACGCCGGTCTCATTAAAAATCTCGCCGTAAACCTCTTTAGCGACAAATTAGATGTACTCCCTCTGTTATGCTATTATGTTTTTGTTTTGTCATTTTGATCCGTCTAACTATTAATTTGTACTTTATTTGGAAATCACCTAATAATATTACACCAAATTATAAAAAATACCCAAAATTTAACATACAAACTCTTTTTTACCAAACAATTTATAAAAAAACTATTTTTTACCCATTTTACTAGATGAAATGTCTCATATATCTTTTAATTTTTATTCCTACTTTTCTATTCCTTTCCCTATTCCCACTCCTATTCCTTTCCCTATTCTTACTCCTATTCATTTCCATAATATTATTCCTATAAATAATATTATATTAATTTCAAAAATAAAAAAATTTAAAAATATAATATTATATTAATTCCAAAAAGAAATAAATTTAGAAATATAATATTATATAATTTTACCATTTATAATGAAAATAATTTTTTTCAATATATATGTTTCGCAATAAATATTAGTTATTAATATTTTTATGAAATATAATATTATTTTTATTATAATAAAATAAAATATTTTTCGTGATATTATAAACACCGATCAAAAACATTTTATATTATTAATATTAATTAATAAATTGATATTGTCCATTTTTTATTTTTTATTGAATTTCAACAAGTATTCTTGAAATATCGGAGACCTGACGGAAATTTACTAAAACGACATTCTCAAACATAAATTCGTGACGGAGTCGGGTCGAAACCACTTTTTAAGTCGTTTTACACTAGAAAAGACGAAAAAAATTAATTTAAGTGATATTCAAATATTTAATTTCTAATAAGTTTCAACAAATACTACTGAAAGGTCGGAGCAAGTTGGAGACAGGACATAGATTTGCTAAAATGGAATTTTCATTCAAATTTTTGCGACGGAGCTGTGTCGGAATCGATTTTTAGGTCGTTTTACCCTAGGAACGACTAAAATGATACATGAATTTGAGTTAAATCTATTTTTTAAATTTTAATCGAGTTTTAACAAATACTCTAGAAGAGTCGGAGCACGGTAGGAGATAATACGGAGATTTGCTAAAATGATATTTTCAATCATAAATTTGTGACGGAGCTGTGTCAGATTCGTTTTTTTATCGTTTTACCTTATGAACGATGAAAAAGATACATGGATTGAGTGGCATGAACTATTTAAATTTTATATAGCTTTAAAAAGTACTATTGAAAGGTCGGAGCATGGTTGAAGACAGGACGAGATTTGCTAAAATGGAATTTTCATTCAAATTTTTGTGGGGGAGCTGTGCCAGAATCGATTTTTAGGACGTTTTACCCTAGAAATGACTAAACAAATTCATGAATTTGAGTGACATCTATTTTTCAAATTTTAATCAAGGTTTAACTAGTAATCTACAAGAGTCGGAGCATGGTTGGAGACATGATGGAGATTTACTAAAATAATATATTTAATCATATTTTTGTGACGGAGCTGTTGCGGAATCGCTTTTTAGGTCGTTTTAACGACAAAAATTATACATGAATTGAGTGACGTCCATTTTTCAAACTCTTATTGAGCTTTAACCAGTACTATTGAAATGTCGGAGCACGGTCGGAGACAGGACGAAGATTTGCTGAAATGAAAATTTCATTCAAAATTTTGCGACGGAGCTGTGTCAGAATCACTTTTAGGTTGTTTTATCCTAGGAACGACTAAACAAATACATGAATTTAAGTGACATCTATTTTTAAAATTTTAATCGAGTTTCAACAAGTAATCTAGAAGTGTCGGAGTATGGTTGGAGATAATACGGAGATTTGCTAAGCCGACATTTTAATCATAATTTTGTGACTAGCGGAATCACTTTTTAGGTCGTTTTACCTTAAGTACGACAAAAATTATAAATGAATTGAGTGACTTTCATTTTTCAAACTTTTATTGATTTTTGACAAATATTATTGAAATGTCGGAGCACGGTCGGAGACAGGACGTAGATATGCTAAAATGGAATTTTCATTCAAATTTTTGCGACGGAGCTGTCTTAGAATCGATTTTTAGGTCATTTTACCCTAGGAAAGACTAAACAAATACATGAATTTAAGCCACATCAATTTTTTAAATTTTAATCGAGTTTTAACAAGTAATCTAGAAGAGTCGGAGCATGGTCGGAGACATGATGGAGATTTTCTAAAATAATATTATTAATCATAATATTGCGACGGAGCTGTGTCAGAATCGATTTTTAGGTCGTTTTTGCCTAGGAATGACTAAACAAATACATGAATTTAAGCCACATCTATTTTTTAAATTTTAATCGCGTTTTAACACGTAATCTTGAAGAGTCGGAGCGTGGTTTAATACTTGTATAATATTCATTTAATTAATACTTGTCAAAACTCAATAAAAGTTTAAAAAATGGATGACATTCAATTCATGTATAATATTCATCGTTCTTAAGGTAAACGACCTAAAAATCGATTCTGCTACAGCTCCGTCACAAAATTATGATGAAACTATCATATTAGCAACTCTCCCACCCGTCTGCAACCATGCTCCGCCTCTTCTATATTACTTGTCAAAACTCGATTAAAACTAAAAAAATGTCACTCAAATTCATTTATTTTTTAGTCGTTCCTAGGGTAAAAAGACCTAAAAATCGATCAGGTACAACTCCGTTGCAAATATTTGAATGAAAATCTCATTTTAACAAATCTCCATCCTGTCTCCGACCGTGCTCCAACATTTTAATAGTACTTGTCAAAGCTCAATAAAAGTTTGAAAAATGAATGTCAATCAATTCATGTATAATTTTCTTCATTCTCAAGGTAAAACGGACTAAAAAGTCATTCTGCTACAGCTCCGTCACAAAATTATGATTAAAAATATTATTTTAGCAAGTCTTCATCCTGTCTCCAACCATGCTCCGATTATTCTAGATTACTTGTTAAAACTCGATTAAAAGTTAAGAAAAATAGATGTCACTCAAATTCATGTATTTATTTAGTTGTTCCTATGGTAAAAGGACCTAAAGATCGACTCTGACATAGCTCCGTCACAAAAATTTGAATGAAAATTACATTTTAGCAAATGTCCGTCCTATCTCCGACCGTGCTCCGACATTTCAATAGTACTTGTTAAAGCTCAATAAAAGTTTGAAAAATGGACGTCACTCAATTTTGTCGTTCTTAAGGTAAAACGACCTAAAAGGCGATTCCGCAATAGCTCCGTCACAAAATTATGATTAAAAATATTATTTTAGAAAATCTCCATCATGTCTCCGACCATGCTCTGACTCTTCTAGATTACTTGTTAAAACTCGATTAAAATTTAAAAAACTGATTTGGCTCAAATTTATGTATTTGTTTAGTCATTCCTAGGGTAAAATGACATAAAAATCGATTCTAAGACAGCCCCGTCGCAAAAATTTGAATGAAAATTCCATTTTAGCATATCTCCGTCCTATCTCCGACCGTGCTCCGACATTTCAATAATATTTGTTGAAAATCAATAAAAGTTTGAAAAATGAAAGTCACTCAATTCATTTTTAATTTTCGTCGTACTTAAGGTAAAACGACCAAAAAAGTGATTCCGCTACTGTTCCGTCACAAAATTATGATTAAAATGTCGGCTTAGCAAATCTCCGTATTATCTCCAACCATACTCCGACACATCTAGATTACTTATTGAAACTCGATTAAAATTTTAAAAATAGATGTCACTCAAATTCATGTATTTGTTTAGTCGTTCCTAGGATAAAACAACCTAAAAATGATTCTGACACAGCTCCGTCGCAAAATTTTGAATGAAATTTCATTTCAGCAAATCTTCGTCCTGTCTCCGGCCGTGCTTCGATATTTCAATAGTACTAGTTAAAGCTCAATAAGAGTTTAAAAAATGGACGTCACTCAATTCATATATAATTTTTATCGTTCTTTAGGTAAAACGACCTAAAAAGTGATTCCGCAACAACTCTGTCACAAAAATATGATTAAATATATTATTTTAGTAAATCTCCATCATGTTTCTAAACTGTTTGAATAGATACTCAGTTTCTTTTAATAAGGATGTTATTATTGCTTGAAACAATGAGTTTATCTGTTCCGGAACTTCAATGGATGATCTTTATACCATTATTTGGGCACACCACTCACAAAATTGAATCTAATAACACATCGATTATTTCGAGTAATAAAAGAAAGCGTTCTTCGGAGATGAACGAAACACTTCTATGGCATCTTAGACTAGGTCATATTAATCTAAAGCGGATAGAGAGATTGGTGAAAGACGGAATCCTTGGAATCATTCCAAGTCGAACCATTTCCAACTTGTGAATCCTGTTTAGAGGGTAAAATGACCAAGAGGGCATTTGGAGCCAAGGGGAATAGAACCACGGAAGTGTTAGAACTCGTTCATACCGATATGTGTTGTTCAATGACGATCATAGCAAGAAGGGGTATGAGTAAATTGTCTTTTTCAATGATTACTCGAAATATGGATACATCTACCTTATGATGCATAGGGAAGGAAGTATCAAGTTTCTACGATTTGATCGTAGAGGCGAATACCTTAGCGATGAATTCTTGAACTAGCTATCAGACGAAGGGATTGTATCCCTGTTGACCGCACCGGGAACCCCTCAATAGAACGGTGTGGCGGAACGAAGGAGCCAGACTCTTTTAGAAATAGTCAGATCCATGATGAGTTATTCGGATTTACCCAAGTCATTTTGGGGTAACGCCTTGGAAACAACAACTTACATTCTAAACTTGGTGCCATCCAAATTGGTTCCTAAAACCCCAATGGAATTGTGGACCGGGCGCAAGCCCAGTCTAAGACACTTGCAGATTTGGGGTTGTCCGGTATATGTGCTAGATAAGGAAGCCGGTAAATTGGATACACGTTCGGAATTAAGGTTGCTTATAAGATATCCCATGGGAACGAAAGGGTGTATGTTCTATAGTCTTAAGGATTAAAAGACCGTGATTAGTTTGCACTTTAAACTCTTGGAGGAAGACTATATGAATAAAAGAAAGCCCAGAAGTGAGATTACCTTAGACGAGTTAAGAGAGCAAACTCCTATACCAAGTATACAAGATGATGTACCACACGTCACACCTTCATGGGGATAGGAGAATCTTTGGATTTGGTTCCCGGCGATGAATCGGACCCATGGACGTATGACGAGGCAATCCAAGACAAAGACGCGGAGTCGTGGCAAACGGCAATGGAAGCCGAGATGGGTTCGATGGATTATAATCAAGTGTGGGAGTTGGTTGATCCACCTAGTGGGGTAGAGCCCATTGGATGCAAGTGGGTGTACAAGAGGAAAAGAGGACCGGACGGAAGGGTAGAGACCTTCAAAGCAAGGCTTGTGGCCTGTGGCCTGTAGCTATGCTTAAGTCCATACGTATTCTCTTGTCGATCGCTGCGCACTTAGATTACGAGATCTGGCAAATGGATGTCAAGACAACTTCCCTTAACGGAAGTCTTGATGGGATCTATATGCAACAGCCCAAAGGTTTCGTTGAAAAAGGCCAAGAGCACCTCGTATGCAAGCTTAAGAGATCCATTTATGGACTTAAGCAAGCATCGCGTACTTGGAACCAGTGTTTTGATCAAGTTACTAAGTCTTATGGGTTTGTGATCAAAACAAGTTCGAAAGTTGTGTGTATAAAAGGTGTGACGGAACTGCGGTGGTATTCTTAGTATTATACGTAGACGATATTCTGCTCATTGGAAACAATGTAAAGGTATTGTCAGACGTAAGGGTATGACTGTCAAATCAGTTTGATATGAAAGACTTAGGGAAAGCCGGTCACATCCTTGGGATCAAGTTCACTCGAGATCGCAAGAGGAGGATGTTGGGTTTATCGCAAGTTTCATACAAAGCCACTGTTTTGAAGCATTTCAGCATGCAAGATTCCAAGAAAGGTTTTGTACCTTTTAGGCACGGAATCCATCTATCTAAAGAAATATGCCCTAAGACGCAAGTGGAGATAGATGACATGAAAGACGTTCCGTACGTTTCGGACGTAGGAAGTCTTATGTATGCAATGTTGTGTACGAGACCGGATATTTGCTTTGCCGTGGGCATGATGGCAAGATATCAAAGTAACCACGGGAAAGCACATTAGATTGCAATTAAATTCGTTCTTTAGTTTCTGAAAAGAACTTGGTATGGAATGATGATTTAACAATCAGACAATCTAATTCCAATGGGATACACGGACTCAAATTTCCAATTAGACATAGACTACAAAATAACTACCTCGGGTAGTGTGTTTTGCATGGGAGAAGGAGCCATGACATGGAGAAGCGATTTGCAGAAATGCATCGTCGATTCGTCCATGAAAGCCGAATAAGTAACTGCTTGTGAGGCAGCGACAGAAGCGGTTTGGCTCAAGTACTTCTTAGTGGACTTGGACGTTGTTCCGAATTTGCCCATCATGATCACTGTCCATTGTGATAATGTCGGAGCAGTTGCAAATTCAAGGGAACCGAGAGCCCACAAGGCCAACAAACACATTGAAAGAAAACACCATCTTAAACGAGAAATCGTTAAGAGAGGAGATAAAGAGGTGGCAAAGATAGCGTCGGGTGACAACCTAGTACATCCATTCACAAAGGGTCTGCCTCATAGTACATTTGAGAGACATGTGGATGGAATGGGAGTCAAGACTATTGCCAATCTGCTTTAAGTATAAGTGGGAGGAATTATTAGGTTAGTATAGGTTGACATGAGATGTCACGGAGAGCTACTACACTAAGACATGCGTGATGTATACTAAAAGCATACTTTAAGTATAAGTGGGAGATTGTTGGAGTTATACGTGAAAATATGCTTTTACTTTGTATAACTCGTGTATCAAACACTCGTTTTATGAGAATAATTCTTTTATCACATTTGCTTTAGTTATGATTGAATGTTGAATTTCTATTGCAAACCGTTCAATATATAGTACATGTTACATTGTAGTTAATGTGGTGATACCCGATCACGGAAGACAACATTAACAGTTTACTTGTAACTAAACGTACATTTTCACGACCTAGGTGGAATTGAACAATCCGCCGTGAAAGGTCGATGTGTAAGGCTCAGATTGGTCTGTCTTGACTAAGAGATTGCACTAGCACATTTAGTATGTGTTGAAGAGGACCTACAGCGAGGATGAATTCTTCTGTTCTGAAAGGAGAAGAATTAGACCTCAGTGGTTGTTGATTTCTTAATCTCCGTCACTTAAATAGGACCGTGTGTGCTTAATGGTTACTGCTTTGATTCATGTTGGGTGAGAATCATTGTGACTTCGAACTTTGTGTCTTGGGCAGTAATATTAATCATACGACGGTTGCTAAGATTTAATACGGAGAAACGCGTGCGAGTACGGCTCGTGTGATTAGTCCCCTTGGTGGGCTCAGAAGTTTTATCGTACCAAATCTTGCAAGTGAAGAATCAGTTTCTTCGGTACGGATAATAATGTTGAGCTGTCTTTACTCCAAGGTGAAATATATTAATTAATTTAGAGCTATTCAGAAGCTTGATTAATTAATGGACTTGATAATCTTAAACGCGGGAAATAATAACCGGGAGCCCATATTATCGTAATATGGATTAAGATGGATAGTGCAATATTAATTTATTAGTGGTAATAATTAATATTAATGGGCTGAATTATATTGGGGCTCAATATTGAAATTCAGAAGTCCATTAGGAGGTCCAATCTTAATTCTCCTTAAAGGCCCCTCAAGTAGCCCATTAAGTAGCCCAATAATGATAAGGTGATTAAAATAAAAAGAAAATATATTGCTGATTTTTCCATGTATTTTTCGAAAATAGTAATTCAAGAAAAGAGAAGATTTTGTTGATTTTCTTGAAAAGATATTATGGAAGATATGTATTCTTGGAATACAAGAATATCTCATATATTCAAGAAGATCCAAATCTATGGACCTTATTATTGAAATTTTCGAAAATAATTAAGCTTAATAGGAGAGTGAGATTTTTGTGGAATATTTTATTTTGGATAAAAGAATATATAAGATATATTCAAGATTTCTTAGAGACTAAGAAAAGATTTTCTCTAGGCCATAAAATATACAATTTTCGTCCCCCTCACTATTATAAATAGGGGATGATTATTTCATCCCCAAGTACATAATTTCATGTGTTGGAAAAATCAAGAAGCATAGATTTTTTTTTTCCTTAGTTTATTAAATTACTTGAAAGCATCTCCCACCGGTGATCAAGTGAGGTGAAAAGGGAAATACTTGAGAAGATTTTTGGGTCGATAGAGCGAGATCGTAATTGTCCCGTTAATCCAAAGGCCAATTCTACAAGAGGTACGTTAATCACATATTTACTTGTTTATTCCGCCATAGTTAATATGTGAAATTAATTCAACATGCATGATGAAAATTCGTTGTTGGAATTATTATTTGAATTAATTAGGATTAATTCATGCTAGTAATAATTGTATTTAAATTCGTTTTTAAATTTCATCCCGAATAGTTTCCGGGCATCCCTATTTTCCCAACAACTGGTATCAGAGCCACGGTTTCGGGCTCTGATCTTTAAATTGGAATTTAAATTGTTAAACATTAAATTGAAATTGGATAGTAGAATTGCTAGATCTTTTTTGCAGGTATCCAATTGTCATGGTTTTAATGATGTTAATTTCATGCGTGTGAATTAATTGTTTTTAATTCGATTCGTTCGAATTCGTTTTTCTCGTGAGAAAATCCACGAGTAGATTAATTGTTTTTATTTTGATTCGATCATTGTAATAGACTAGTCTAGATCTAGTATTTGTTTTTTTGTAAAATAAATTGTAACCGGATCGTGACGAAGAACGAAGAATTAAAAACGGCATACCCGGACGACGCATACAAGCGTGGCGTGTGTATGGACGTAAAATCATGCAAGGGGTGAAGAAAACGAGAATGAACGGCGAAAAATGGCGCACGGGGTGCACGGCGCACGCCCGCGCGCGACTGGAGGCCGGCGTCGCGCACACGCGCGCGCGCGCCTCGGGGCGCTCCGTGCGGCGCCTCGGCGCGCCTCCGTGCAGCGCCTCGGGTGCGCCTCTGTGCTGCGCCTCGGCGCGCCTCCTGCAGTGATTTGACGCTTCTGGTCGAGAGGCGCACGGGCCCACTTCGTTGGCCGACGCGCGCCGTATCTCGGGCCGTGGAATTTTTCGATTCATGTTTTTTTTTTCGTGTGACTTTAAACGTCGTCTCGAACCCCAAACGATGCTATTTTTGATGAAGTGTTGCTGTTCGAGTGGGAGCGTGTCGAGACGAACGTTGGAAAGCAACAAGGACGATTTTTCGCATCAAGACGTGAAGAAATTAAACCATGACAATTGGATTTGAGTGCTCCAATGTGTTTAATTTTGCTTTGATGGATGTTTTATTTCGTGCACCTATTATTATTTGTTAATATGTGTTTGCATGAATTTAATTGTCCAAGAAAAACCTTACTTTCGAAAATTACTAAGTATGTTTAATTTAATCGCAATTTTATTCCGGATATTAAAATTGGTTTAATTTGGCCTCCATAATTTATTTATTTGTGAAGTTCTTTTGGAATACATTTCCCCCTCGGATCGGCCAAAAGAACGGATTTCACATGAATAAATTCTGAAAGGATGATTGTGGATTATTACTATTGGCGGTATTGACCCTCACCCCGAGTGGCTTGCTCAAAGCGAAATAATAATCCTGTATTTAATTATGGTTATTACTTAGGCATAGGAAATTGATATTAACTTACTCCCCTCGGAGTCCCTGTCAGTTTCTATGTGGTCAAAGTGGGAGCCAACTATTAATTTTGAATTAAGGATTTGTAACTTTTAAGTTTGTAATCCGCTTGAATGTGTTTAAATGTATAGACCACCCCTCGTGGCGCATTTAAATTGTTTCGAGATGTTGGCTGATGCATGATTATATTGTTTTAAGGTTTCAATATAATTGATGTGATCGAATTATGTGATAATTTCATATTTTTCTAGATATTGATATGAATGTATGTTTTATTCTCATTTCATCATGTCACAACCTTTTAATCCACTGTTTAATATACTTAAAGTTAATAAACTTTTTGGAGTGATTTATATCGATTGGAATTTTTTTTAAATTTGTCCTTACTGCACGAAAACACAATTGGGTTATTTATGTTAATATACCCGGCAAGCCTAATGATAAGTCAAGCAATGGGTAGAGGCAGTTTATGATTGGAAGCGTGACAATGAACACATGAAGTGCATCATCTTGACATCTCCGTCTGAGGATTTGAGGCGCGTTCATGGAGACATTGTATCCGCTGTTGAAATCATGGAACACCTTGAAGAGATGTCTTCACATCAAACCCATGACTAATCAGTTCACCAGACATGACTCGGTCAAGTTGGAAATGGTGGAGGGAACGCCCGTGAGGGATCACGTTCTCAAGATAATGGCATACCTTAACAAGTTGGAAGTACTTGGTGCGGATTTTGATTGATTTCATATACCATTCTCTACCGAGAAGCTTTGAGTAGTTTCGTCTGAACTGTCAGATGAATGAACGGACAAATCGTTTGCCCGAGCTCTTGCAAGCTTTAGTTTCGGTGGAGGTAAAAATGGAGCACCAGTCTAGTGCTATGGTGCATAATGGTCCGTCTACCTCTTTTGGTCCCAAGGGAGGGAAAAAGAGGAAGAGAACCAAAGGCCGGATCCAAGCAAATCTAATTGTTGCGAAAGATAAATGCAAAGGCTAGCATCGAAGGGGAAGTGTTTTAGTTGCGGTGAGAGAGGACAATGGAGGTCTGTCTGTTCCAAGCATAAGAGGCTAGGAAAGTTAGGTAATTCACACACCTTAGTCGTCGAAACTTGTGAAGTGGCGTATGCTGTCTATTCGTGGATAGTGGAAACGAGAGCTACTGATCACATTTGTTTCATGGGTTTAAGCTAACCCGACGACTTAACGGAAGTGAGATCCCCATCACATCGGGCAATGCTACGAGAGTGGCAGCTGAAGCAGTGGAAGAAGTGCGCCTATCTTGTGAAGATAGAGTTATGGTCTTGAGAGACGTTCCTCATGTTCCTAGTTTAGAAAGAACTCAACCTTCAGTTTCTAAACTGTTTGAATAGATACTCAGTTTCTTTTAATAAGGATGTTATTATTGCTTGAAACGATGAGTTTATCTGTTCCGGAACTTCAATGGATGATCTTTATACCATTATTTGGGCACACCACTCACAAAATTGAATCTAATAACACATCGATTATTTCGAGTAATAAAAGAAAGCATTCTTCGGAGATGAACGAAACACTTCTATGGCATCTTAGACTAGGTCATATTAATCTAAAGCGGATAGAGAGATTGGTGAAAGATGGAATCCTTGGAATCATTCCAAGTCGAACCGTTTCCAACTTGTGAATCCTGTTTAGAGGGTAAAATGACCAAAAGGGCATTTGGAGCCAAGGGGAATAGAACCACGGAAGTGTTAGAACTCGTTCATACCGATATGTGTGGTTCAATGACGATCATAGCAAGAAGGGGTATGAGTAAATTGTCTTTTTCAATGATTACTCGAGATATGGATACATCTACCTTATGATGCATAGGGAAAGAAATATCAAGTTTCTACGATTTGATCGTAGAGGCGAATACCTTAGCGATGAATTCTTGAACTAGCTATCAGACGAAGGGATTGTATCCCTGTTGACCGCACCGGGAACCCCTCAATAGAACGGTGTGGCGGAACGAAGGAGCCAGACTCTTTTAGAAATAGTCAGATCCATGATAAGTTATTCGGATTTACCCAAGTCGTTTTGGGGTAACGCCTTGGAAACAACGACTTACATTCTAAACTTGGTGCCATCCAAATTGGTTCCTAAAACCCCAATGGAATTGTGGACCGGGCGCAAGCCCAGTCTAAGACACTTGCAGATATGTGCTAGACAAGGAAGCCGGTAAATTGGATCCACGTTCGGAATTAAGGTTGCTTATAGGATATCTCATGGGAACGAAAGGGTGTATGTTCTATAGTCTCAAGGATTAAAAGACCGTGATTAGTTCGCACTTTAAACTCTTGGAGGAAGACTATATGAACAAAAGAAAGCCCAGAAGTGAGATTACCTTAGACGAGTTAAGAGAGCAAAATCCTATACCAAGTATACAAGATGATGTACCACACGTCACACCTTCACAACCGGAACCCCGTCGTAGTGGGAGGATTGCTAGGCAACCCGAGATATTCATGGGGATAGGAGAATCTTTGGATTTGGTTCCCGGCAATGAATCGGACCCATGGACGTACGACGAGGCAATCCAAGACAAAGACGCGGAGTCGTGGCAAATGGCAATGGAAGCCGAGATGGGTTCGATGGATTATAATCAAGTGTGGGAGTTGGTTGATCCACCTAGTGGGGTAGAGCCCATTGGATGCAAGTGGGTGTACAAGAGGAAAAGAGGACCGGACGGAAGGGTAGAGACCTTCAAAGCAAGGCTTGTGGCCTGTAGCTATGCTTAAGTCCATCCGTATTCTCTTGTCGATCGCTGTGCACTTAGATTACGAGATCTGGCAAATGGATGTCAAGACAGCTTTCCTTAACGGAAGTCTTGATGGGATCTATATGCAACAGCCCAAAGGTTTCGTTGAAAAAGGCCAAGAGCACCTCGTATGCAAGCTTAAGAGATCCGTTTATGGACTTAAGCAAGCATCGCGTACTTGGAACCAGTGTTTTGATCAAGTTACTAAGTCTTATGGGTTTGTGATCAAAACAAGTTCGAAAGTTGTGTGTATAAAAGGTGTGACGGAACTGCGGTGGTATTCTTAGTATTATACGTAGACGATATTCTGCTCATTGGAAACAATGTAAAGGTATTGTCAGACGTAAGGGTATGGCTGTCAAATCAGTTTGATATGAAAGACTTAGGGAAAGCCGGTCACATCCTTGGGATCAAGTTCACTCGAGATCGCAAGAGGAGGATGTTGGGTTTATCGCAAGTTTCATACAAAGCCACTGTTTTGAAGCATTTCAGCATGCAAGATTCCAAGAAAGGTTTTGTACCTTATAGGCACGGAATCCATCTATCTAAAGAAATATGCCCTAAGATGCAAGTGGAGATAGATGACATGAAAGACGTTCCGTACGTTTCGGACGTATGAAGTCTTATGTATGCAATGATGTGTAGGAGACCGGATATTTGCTTTGCCGTGGGCATGATGGCAAGATATCAAAGTAACCACGGGAAAGCACATTAGATTGCAATTAAATGCGTTCTTTAGTTTCTGAAAAGAACTTGGTATGGAATGCTGATTTAACAATCAGACAATCTAATTCCCATGGGATACACGGACTCAAATTTCCAATTAGACATAGACTCCAAAATAACTACCTCGGGTAGTGTGTTTTGCATGGGAGAAGGAGCCATGACATGGAGAAGCGATTTACAGAAATGCATCGCCGATTCGTCCATAAAAGCCGAATAAGTAACTGCTTGTGAGGCAGCGAAAGAAGCGGTTTGGCTCAAGTACTTCTTAGTGGACTTGGACGTTGTTCCGAATTTTCCCATCATGATCACTGTCCATTGTGATAATGTCGGAGCAGTTGCAAATTCAAGGGAACCGAGAGCCCACAAGGCCAACAAACACATTGAAAGAAAACACCATCTTACACGAGAAATCGTTAAGAGAGGAGATAAAGAGGTGGCAAAGATAGCGTCGGGTGACAACCTAGTACATCCATTCACAAAGGGTCTGCCTCAGAGTATATTCGAGAGACATGTGGATGGAATGGGAGTCAAGACTATTGCCAATCTGCTTTAAGTATAAGTGGGAGGAATTATTAGGTTAGTGTAGGTTGACATGAGATGTCACGGAGAGCTACTACACTAAGACATGTGTGATGTATACTAAAAGCATACTTTAAGTATAAGTGGGAGATTGTTGGAGTTATACGTGAAAGTATGCTTTTACTTTATATAACTCGTGTATCAAACACTCGTTTTATGAGAATAATTCTTTTATCACATTTGCTTTAGTTATGATTGAATGTTGAATTTCTATTGCAAACCGTTCAATATATAGTACATGTTACATTGTAGTTAATGTGGTGATACCCGATCACGGAAGACAACATTAACAGTTTCTTGTAACTAAACGTACATTTTCACGACCTAGGTGGAATTGAACAATCCGCCGTGAAAGGTCGATGTGTAAGGCTCAGATTGGTCTGTCTTGACTAAGAGATTGCACTAGCATATTTAGTATGTGTTGAAGAGGACCTACAGCGAGGATGAATTCTTCTGTTCTGAAAGGAGAAGAATTAGACCTCAGTGGTTGTTGATTTCTTAATCTCCGTCACTTAAATAGGACCGTGTGTGCTTAATGGTTACTGCTTTGATTCATGTTGGGTGAGAATCATTGTGACTTCGAACTTTGTGTCTTGGGCAGTAATATTAATCATACGACGGTTGCTAAGATTTAATACGGAGAAACGCGTGCGAGTACGGCTCGTGTGATTAGTCCCCTTGGTGGGCTCAGAAGTTTTATCGTACCAAATCTTGCAAGTGAAGAATCAGTTTCTTCGGTACGGATAATAATATTGAGCTGTCTTTACTCCAAGGTGAAATATATTAATTAATTTAGAGCTATTCAGAAGCTTGATTAATTAATGGACTTGATAATCTTAAACGCGGGAAATAATAACCGGGAGCCCATATTATCGTAATATGGATTAAGATGGATAGTGCAATATTAATTTATTAGTGGTAATAATTAATATTAATGGGCTGAATTATATTGGGGCTCAATATTGAAATTTAGAATTCCATTAGGAGGTCCAATCTTAATTCTCCTTAAAGGCCCCTCAAGTAGCCCATTAAGTAGCCCAATAATGATAAGGTGATTAAAATAAAAAGAAAATATATTGCTGATTTTTCCATGTATTTTTCGAAAATAGTAATTCAAGAAAAGAGAAGATTTTGTTGATTTTCTTGAAAAGATATTATGCAAGATATGTATTCTTGGAATACAAGAATATCTCATATATTCAAGAAGATCCAAATCTAAGGACCTTATTATTGAAATTTTCGAAAATAATTAAGCTTAATAGGAGAGTGAGATTTTTGTGGAATATTTTATTTTGGAGAAAAGAATATATGAGATATATTCAAGATTTCTTAGAGACTAAGAAAAGATTTTCTCTTGGCCATAAAATATACAATTTTCGTCCCCCTCACTATTATAAATAGGGGATGATTATTTCATCCCCAAGTACATAATTCCATGTGTTGGAAAAATCAAGAAGCATAAATATTTTTATTTTTCCTTAGTTTATTAAATTACTTGAAAGCATCTCCCACCAGTGATCAAGTGAGGTGAAAAGGGAAATACTTGAGAAGGATTTTGGATCGATAGAGGGAGATCGTAATTGTCCCGTTAATCCAAAGGCCAATTCTACAAGAGGTACGTTAATCACATATTTACTTGTTTTTCCGCTATAGTTAATATGTGAAATTAATTCAACATGCATGATGAAAATTCGTTGTTGGAATTATTATTTGAATTAATTAGGATTAATTGTATTTAAATTCGTTTTTAAATTTCATCCCGAATAGTTTCCGGGCATCCCTATTTTCCCAACAAAACGTCCTAAAAATCGATTCTGGCACAGCTCCGCCGCAAAAATTTGAATGAAAATTCCATTTTAGTAAATCTCCGTTATGTCTCCAACCATGCACCGACCTTTCAATAGTACTTTTCAAAGCTATATAAAATTTAAATAGTTCATGTCACTCAATCCATGTATCTTTTTCGTCGTTCATAAGGTAAAACGATAAAAAAATGAACCTGACACAGCTCCGTCACAAAATTATGATTGAAAATATCATTTTAGCAAATCTCCATATTATCTCCTACCATGCTCCGACTCTTATAATGTACTTGTTAAAACTCGATTAAAATTTAAAAAATAGATTTGACTCAAATTCATGTATCATTTTAGTCGTTCCTAGGGTAAAACGACCTAAAAATCGATTCCGACACAGCTCCGTCGCAAAAATTTGAATGAAAAATCCATTTTAGCAAATCTCTGTCTTGTCTCTAACCTTGCTCCGACCTTTCAATAGTATATGTTGAAACTTATTAGAAATTAAATATTTGAATATCACTTAATTTTTTTTTATCTTTTCTAGTGTAAAACGACTTAAAAAGTGGTTTCGACCCAACTCCGTCACGAATTTATGTTTGAGAATGTCGTTTTAGTAAATCTCCGTCAGGTCTCCGATATTTCAAGAATACTTGTTGAAATTCAATAAAAATTAAAAAATGGGCAATAACAATTTATTAATTAATATGAATAATATAAAGTGTTTTTTATTGGTGTTTATAATAACACGAAAAATATTTTATTTTATTATAATAAAAAAATATTATATTTCATAAAAATATTAATAACTAATATTTATTGCGAAACATATATATTGAAAAAAATTATTTTCATTATCAATGGTAAAATTATATAATATTATATTTCTAAATTTTTTTATTTTTGGAATTAATATAATACTCCCTCTGTCCAATATTAGTTGGCCTACTTTTTGGACTGTTATTTTTTATCATAAGTTGGAGGGTATTATGGGGTATTTTGAGGTTCATTTATCAATAAAATTATTATTTATGAAAAATATGATACTTATATTTCTAATAAACAATAACTTTATTGAAAAATGAACCTCACAATACCTCATAATACCCTCCAACTTATGATAAAAAATAACTGCCCGAAAAGTAGGTCTACTAATATTGGACGGAGGGAGTATTATTTATAGGAATAATATTATGGAAAGGAATAGGAGTGAGAATAGGGAAAGGAATAGGAGTGGGAATAGGAAAAGGAATAGGAAAGTAGGAATAGAAATTAAAGGGTATATGAGACATTTCATCTAGTAAAATGGGTAAAAAAGAATTTTTATAAATTGTTTGGTAAAAAAGAGTTTGTATGTTAAATTAAGGGTAAAAAAGATTTTGTCCCATAATATTATATCCATCTACTTTATTCACATCCACTCAATTAACCACATTACATTTTATTCTCTTTTCTCTCTATCATATCACCTGTACTATATCTATATTTAATTATCTTTCTTAAATGGTGTGCCCAAAAGTAATGGAAACATAATATCGGGACGGAGGGAGTAGATGAAAAATAATTATCAACCACCTATTTTCTTTATTCTAGAATAGGTAACCAGTCCAGAATACAAGTCTGAAAGTGACCAGTCTCTCAAACTTAAATAAGGTATATTGATCACAGTGATCAAACTCTCACAAAGACGAAAATAATGGTTTTGTAAGTAAATGCAATTTTTAGGTTGCAAATTTTCTACTGGTCCGAAGGTGCACGATTGAAAATATCGATATAAATAGATATATTGATATAGAATATTTGTACTGGTAAAAAAAATTAAAATTAAATATTGAATATTTAAATTTTAATACATAAGTTTAACAATAGAATTTGAACAAATTTTACATTTGAAAATATTTATTGAAATTATCGATATTTTTTTATATTTTCTTGACATTTATCAATATTTCACGACATTTTTTTATAGAGTAGGTCTTGCGTGCAATATTGCACCGTGCAATTTCGCGCTAATAAAGAAAGGTTTCTAAAATTCGCGGGTCAATATTGAGATCCGGGTCAACATAATATAATTCACGAGTCAAATGGATCTTTCCAAAAAAATTGCACAAAAACAAACAGAAAAATACGCCCTCAGGTTTGTGTTACTTTAAGGGCAAGTGAGTGTTACTGTAAAAGTACGTATGTCTTACTATATCATAAATAGTGTGGAATCGCAAAAAAAAAAAAGAGGTTTTAAATCATGAAATAGAAAAACTTAATAAACACACAAAAAAAAAAATCTTAAAAATATTAGATAATCATAATATCATATATTTCTTATTCATGTGTTACCATATGAAATTGGAAGAATGTGAATGATAAAAAGACTATATGATTAAGTAATTCATGTGTTACTACATGAACAAATGAGTGTTACTACAAGAACTAATTAGTGTTACAATATGAGCTAGTAACACACTTTTGTTCATGCAGTAACACTCGTTTGTTCATACAGTAACACAAGAAAAAAGTAAAATCGAAAGACACAATGCAATATTAGAATAAGGAAACTAAGAAATTCACCTTTTGGGTTGAAGGGATCAACGAAGAAAGGGAAGAGGTCGAAAGGAAAAGCTTCAAAAAAATTGGCTATGGAGTTTTCTGAGAGAATTCGTGAAAAAGAATGAAGAAGGAAGAAGAGTGCTATTTATAAGGGTGGATTCGGGGGCAGAAGTGAAAGAATCCAGAAAAACGAGGCCCCTAGATGCAATTTAGGGGGCACACGCGTGGGCGGCCACGTCGCTTCGTGTTCCGTGCCTCAGGAAATGAAACGACGCTGGGCCAAGGGTCGTTCCCCACTGCTCGCCTCCAAAAGTTCCCGCCTAAAAAATTCAAAAACCCGTTGCTCGTCCTTCACAAGAATGAGAAAGATCAAAATCCCTGTTGCTCGCCTCCTGACATAAAACGCAGCCTATCCTATAGTTTGACAAAAAAGGATAAAATTTATCCTTATATGCCAAACTAGGGGGCAATTGTTGATAGGCTAACAACAGGAACATGCGATTAAAATAAAAAATAATAAAAATAATAAGATTAGGAAGTCATTAAGAATAAGAATAAAAATAAAAAGGACGAGCAGCAGGGAATAAAGCCATAGGGGGCGAGCAGCTGGGTCAGGTGACCAAGTCATAGGAGGCGAGCAGCTGGGTCAAGTGACCAAGTCAGAGGAGGCGAGCAGCTGGTCATTCGAACATAAAAGGGAGGCGACCAGCTGGACCAAGAAGGATAAATAAGAAGTAAAAGGAGACGAGCAGGCGAGCAAGAAGACACCTCGGAAGATCATCAGAAGTTCCAATAATTAGGCATTATATTAGGAACAAATAAGTGTTTTAACACTTGTCATTGTGTAAAGATGTAATAGCTTATGAGTTAACAAGTGTCTTAACACTTGTCACAATGAAAATAAGGATGATTAGGAAAGTGACACCTCCTACTTGCATATACCTCTATAAATACCCCTTCATGGGAGAATACAAATAAGTTCATTAATTCAAAAAATAGGCAAAACTCTTGCAAATCTTTTTCTCAAATCTTCCTTCAAGAAATATAGCTTTAATCTTTATTCAAACCCTTGTTTGATGGTCTTATTAGAGTAAAACATCCACTAAATTATAAATTTGGAACAAGATCATCAACACAGTCATTGCAATAGTATGAATGTGGATCCTAGTCCATTACAATTTATATTAGATATAAATTCGTACTCTTCCGATGAGGTCGTTGAGTATGTCAAAATAATGGAGACAAAATAAATAAAAGGTCATGTTTATTTTGATTGCTGAATATTGATCATAGGAATTATGTGTTTTAATTCCCGTTTAAATTTTATTTCCTAGGATTGTTGAAATGAATAACTTGTCATTGAGAAGTATTTTGGAAACAAACAAATTGGATGGACCAAATTTTCTGGACTGGCACCGAAACGTGCGTTTGGTGCTTAGGCAAGAAAAGATTGAGTACGTGTTGGACACGCCAATCCCTGTTACCCCTGAGGCTGGTTCTGAGGAAGCCGGAGCGTTTGACGCCGAAGCTCAAAAGAAGCATCAAGATGATGCTTCCCAAGCTCAGTGTGTTATGTTGCTCGGCATGACTCCCGAGTTTGCAAAGGCAACTGAGAGGATGCTTCCCTATGAGATGCTTAGACATCTGAAGGATCTCTTTGATTCTGAGTCTCGTTCCGAGATTTATGAGGTGATGATCTGTTTAGATGTCGGCTATCTGAAGGAGGGAAAGTCTCCCCTCATTTGGGTATTGAGCTGCAGACCAATGTTGCTGTTTATGCTATTCTTCAGTCGCTACCCGATTCATACTCGAGTTTTGTTGTAAACTTCAATATGAACAAGACGGTTTCGACCATGCCTGAGCTTCATAACATGCTCAAGACTTTTCAGTCTTCCACTGCTAAGGAAAAGCCCGTGCTCATGGGGGTGCTTCTAGTTCCTCTGCCCCTAAAGGGAAGAAGAAGCATAGAAGCAAGGCTAAGAAAGGCTCTAAGCCTAATTTCCTGAAGCCGAAAGGTGGAATTCAAAAGAAGGAGCGGGTAGATAATGATGTATGCCTCCACTGCAAGCAGAAGGGGCATTGGAAGAAGGACTGCAAGGTTCTAGCAGCTGAAAAGAAGGCACAAGGTGCTTCAGCCACTTGAAAAGGTATGTTTGTTATTGAGATAAACATGTCCACAAATGATTCTAACTGTTGGGTATTAGATACCGGTTGTGGCTCACATTTGTACAAATGTGCAGGGGCTCAAGGACAGCAGAGCAGTTAGACCGGGTGAAGTCGCCCTTCACGTGGGGAATGGAGCAAGAGTTGCTGCTGAACGTGTTGAGACTTATGTTTTAGACTTACCTTCTGGTTTTAGACTTGAATTGAATAATTGTTATTTCGTTCTGTCTATTACTCGTAACATTATTTCTGTTCCTATGTTAGACATTGAGGGATTTTCCTTCTGTTTTGCAAATAATACTTGTTATTTTTCGCTTAATGGTGATGTTTATGGAAATGCTCCTCTTGTGAATGGTTTATACTTGTTACATTGTGGATATAATGTTCTTAATATACAAAATAAAAGACTCAAGCTTAGTAATCAAGAAAATCCGACTTACTTGTGGCATTGTAGACTTGGTCATGCGAACGAGAAAATAATCGTGAGGTTAAGGAAGTTGGACTACTTAACCCCATTTGACTTAGAGTCTTATGGTAGTTGTGAATCTTGTCTCATGGGCAAGATGACAAACAAACCTTTTTCCGGGAAAGGGGTACATGCCAAAGAAGTTCTAGAGTTGATCCACAACGATGTTTGTGGACTATTGCCCACTCTAGCTAAGGGTCAATTCGGCTACTTCATCACCTTTACAGACGATTACTCAAGGTATGAATACGTGTATCTTATAAAACACAAATCCGAATCGTTTGAGAAATTTAAGGAGTACAAGGCCGAAGTAGAGAAACATCTTGATAAGAGTTTCAAGACTCTTCGATCAGATCGAGGAGGTGAGTACCTTAGCCATGAATTCATGGATTACTTGAAGCTTCATGAGATCCAATCACAACGGACTCCTCCCGAAACACCTCAGATGAATGGTGTGTCCGAAAGGAGGAACCGAACCCTGTTAGACATGGTGCGGTCCATGATGAGTTTTGCCTCTCTTCCAACATTCTTATGGGGACACGCATTGCAAACCTCTATCTACATTCTGAATAGGATTCCATCCAAATCAGTTGTACGAACTCCATACGAGCTATGGTGTGGCAAGAAGCCAACTTTGAAGAAAATGCAAACTGATAAGTTGGAATCCAAAGGTGAAAAGGGTTATTTTGTGGGATATCCTAAGGAGACTAGAGGATATTATTTCTATCTACCGGAGAAACAAACAGTGATTGTTTCTAGGCAGGCAAAATTCCTAGAAGACGAGTATGTTTTTAAGGAACAAAACTGTAAAAAGATAGAACTTGAAGAAATTCAAGAACCACGAATTAACATAGAGACTGATGACTTGTCAAAGCAACATGACAAAGAATCAGTGGGAGTATTCAACAACTCTCATGGTGGAAGCTTATCACTAGGTGATCCTCTTTCAGCAAGTGGGAGCGTAATTGGAGTTGTGTTGCCTTCGCAACAACCTCCAAGTAGGCTGAATGAGAATAACATAGTTCAAACTCCCGCCCAATAGGCATCTGAAAGTGTCGCTCTTGAGGACTCTTCGGTCAACGATGAAATCATTGCACCACAAAATTTTCACGATCAGAATGTACAACCTGCACAACCACAACTCCGTAAGTCAACTAGGATTCGTAATCCAATCGATAGGTATTATGGTTTTCTCATGGAGGAACACAATGACGTGAAAATACCGGATAAGGATGAACCTAAGACTTAGGATGAACCTAAGACTTACACTGAGGCGACATTAGATGTTGACTCAGAGAAGTGGCATGAAGCCATGAAATCCGAGATGGACTCGATGTACATCAATCAAGTTTGGGACTTGGTTGAATTGCCAAAAGGGGTAAAACCCATAGGTTGCAAATGAGTCTTCAAGAGAAAGACTGATGCAAATGGCAAGGTACAAACCTACAAGGCTAGGTTGGTGGCGAAAGGGTATAGTCAACGTGAAGGCATTGACTATGGCGAAACTTTTTCGCCAGTTGTAAAGATCAAGTCCATTCGAATTTTACTTGCGATAGCCGCACACTATGATTATGAGATTTGGCAGATGGATGTCAAAATAGCCTTTCTCAATGGAAACATTGATAAGGACGTGTTTATGACTCAACCAGAGGGTTTCATATCTAAGCCAAAGTCCAATCTCGTGTGCAAGCTTAAACGATCCATCTATGGATTGAAGCAAGCTTCTAGGAGTTGGAATATCCGATTTGATGAAGCTGTTAAGTCTTTTGGCTTCATTATAAATCCGGAAGATCCATGCGTTTATTGTAAAAGCAGTGGGAAGAGTATTGTATTTATAGTCGTATATATCGACGACATATTGATTATAAGAGATAGCATCCCGCTCATGCAGTTCGTGAAAGATTGGTTATCAAAGATCTTCATGATGAAGGATCTTGGTGAAGCATCCTACATCTTAGAGATCAAGATCCATAGGGATAGATCCAAGAAGATGCTAGGGCTATCACAATCCACCTACGTAGATAAGGCGTTGAAGCATTTTGCGATGGAGAACTCTAAGAGAGGGTATCTTCCAGCAAATCATGGGATAAAGTTGTCGAAGAAGGATTGTCCTTCTAGCGAAGCTGATATCGAGCACATAAAGGATGTTCCATATGCATCTGCAATTGGATCCATCATGTACGCCATGACTTGCACCAGGCCAGATGTGGCCTACGCTGTCAGCATCACGGGTAGATACCAACAGAATCCAGGTGAGCCTCAATGGATTGCTGTCAAGAACATTCTAAAGTACCTCAGACGTACTAAATAACATTTTCTTATCTACGGTGGGCAATCAGAGTTAGTCGTCAACTGCTACGCTGATGCATTCCAATCCAACTGTGATGATTATAAATCACAGTCAGGATACGTCTTCACTCTCAATGGAGGTGCGGTGTGTTGGAATAATTCCAAGCAAGAGACAACCGCAGATTCAACAACTGAGGCTGAGTACATAGCTGCGGCAGAGGTTACCAAGGAAGCTGTTTGGATAAGACAGTTCTTAACTGAACTAGGGGTAGTTCCAAGTGCCAGTAGTCCAATAAAGTTATATTGTGACAACACTGGTGCGGTTGCGCAAGCAAAGGAACCGAGATCCAACAACAGAAACAAGCATGTACCAAGGCGTTATCACTTGATAAGAGAGATGATCGCTAATAAGGAAATAGAGTTAGAGCGCATTCCCACATATGATAATTTAGCCGACCCATTCACCAAGACTTTAAGTGTTCATGTACACACTAGACATTTTGATGGTTTAGGGGTTAGACATGTAGGTGATTGACTCTAGTCCAAGTGAGAGATTGTTAGTGTTAGTGTCCTAGAGACAATCCTTTGTAAGGATATAATACTAAGATGATATCCAGTTAATGGTTTAATATTATTGTTTGGTTTAATATTAAATGAATGACTTTACACTTATCTGAATATTATGTTTGATTGTTTGCATTATTCATATTTGTGTTCCCTTGAATAGATACTGTCATTGAGTGAGTGAGAACTCAGATGACCAAAAGTATGATTCTCAAATAGCCCCAATCGAGGACCATCAAGAATGGGATATTGATGATGCAATGAAGATTGGTGTGCGATCTGCATTATACTCTATGGAGAGAGTGTAGTAAGATCTCACTTACTACGAGATACTAGGTATCTCATAATGGATGCACAAATACCTTAGAGGGTATTGGTATACCCATCCGAGAAACTGTTTGATGTAATTCCACATAATGTGTCTACGGGTGTCTCGGTTAGTGGGAGCGATGTGATACTCCTCAGACTTGAGGTCAATATGCACGACATGTGCGGAGTAATGAATTTAGACCATGACCAACGCTTGCACCCTCCAAGGGTAGATATGACATGGATTGGGTTCATCACGAAGTACATGTGTGTGGTAGTTGAGCCAAGATTAAGATTCATTCCTCATTGTGGATTTAAGAGAGAATACTCGTCTTCTCATCATAATTGGATCTAAGACATCGGCCGATGCAAGTCGACTTGGACTTTGTGGCCAAGTGCGACATGAGCGATCAATTAGTGATTTGAGTTAATATGATTAAGTTATTTGAATAGACACTTCATCATGTTCAAGGCTTAATTGAGTATTCGCGAATGAAAGGAGGATATCACAATAGCCTACAATATTACAGGTAGTTGCAGATTTCCTCGCAACGTACCTCGTATATTGAGAATATCTGATTTATTGTCTAGAGTTCAATTAAGACCGTTAGTTTGACTAATCGCTCGATATACGAGGACCTATGGGTTACACAACAAGCAATGACAGTTCACTGATTATAGTTGGTTGATTAAAGTATTATATTAGATATAATATTTAATTTATGGAGAATATAATAATAATTATATTTAGAATTAATTATTATTATTATCTAATTAAATTAGATTTAATTAGATATGAAATCCCAATAATAATATTTGAAATATTATTATACAAGAATAATATATATGATAAATATATTATTCGTAGGAACATATCTAGGGAAATATAATCCGTAGAGATTATATTACGGGCTAGGCCCAATATCTTGATTAAGAATTAAGCTAAGTTAATCCCTATAAATATGTGTCTTATGGGAATTCCTATATATACAAGAAATATAATTTCTCCATAAAATCTTTTGTTCGAGTTTTCCTAGCAAGTTCGTCTCGAGATTCAACGCTGGCACCCCGGTGCGGATCGGTGAATAGCTGTTGCGTGGATACCGTGGTTGAGGATTCCGCGTACGAAGCTCTGTAAGATTTCTTGTTTAAGATATCTTGTATTTAATTATGCAATTAAATTGTTTGTTGTTGGAGAACGTTTATTTCCGCTGCGCGCGTTTACGTGCTTATAAATTCCAACAGTAACGACAACAGGTGATGCTCGGAGGAGGCGACAATAAAGTGAACATGAAGGGCTATGACTTAAAACGAAGTGTTAGGGATAATGAAGGCGAAATTGAGAGAATTTTAAAATGGGATGGAAAACATTCTTAACATTTATAAAAAAAAAAAAAAAAAGGCAAAATAGTTGTTTTTAAAATATTAGGGTAGAAAAAATGTTGCCCCTAATTAAATGACAATTTTACTAGTTTTCTCTATTGTTCTTGATATATAGTGTATGATTTTGTTTGTCATAATTATTAGAAAAATATAAACAAATGAGGAATTTCAACGCAATCTAGAGAGTTCAATAATATGAGTGAGAGATTCTTATACTACATCCTTACTGAAAAGGTATAAATCCAAAGGTGATACTAAAGACACTCAAGGTGATACTGAAGGTTAAAGGAAGTGAAATCAAATCAAGATAAGTCCACACTATTACTAATGCAATGTGTTAATCCTTTAATCTTAAGTACTCCCTTAGTCCAAATCAATTTTCACAGTATTCATCCCCTTAAAAAATCTCTAAATTACATTCCATTCCACTAATAATTACACATAAAAATATTTTTCTTTTGTTTCATTCACTTAAATTGAATAATATTTCATCATAACACTACAAAAAAGACACGGTTTAACGACGGAAAATTTGCGACGGCCAAATATCTGTCGCAAATTTCGTGTATTTGCGACGGATTTGGGCAAGCCGTCGTAAAAAATGTCGGTTTGCGACGGATATGAAATTTCGTCGCAATAGTTAGTGTTTTGCGACGGAAATGTCCGTCGCAAATCCTAGGGCCCACCACCTTCGTTGTACTCCTGCTCATTTGCGACGGATATGTCGTCGCAAAGTCAAAATTGAAATTTGCGACGGAATTTTCCGTCACAAAATGACCCGTTTAAAAGTAGCCACCCGGAAAATGACCCATTTGCCTGTTTTGCGACGGAATGGCCGTCGCAAATTTTAAATTCATATTTGCGACGGCCACTTTTCCGTCGCAAAATTGAGTAGTTGAAGCTCGTCAGAGGGGTTGGTGACCAATAATTGACCTGGGTCGTCGCAAAGCGTATTTGCGATGGAATTGCCGTCGCAAAATATAGAATTTGCGACGGAAAATCAGTCCGTCGCAAATTTATGCAGATTTATAACAATCCCCTTCCTTTTCCTTCCCTTTCACTTTCACTCTTCTTTCCCTTTCACTTTCACTCACGAAAAAAATAAGAAATGATGCGGTTTTCATATGTTCTTCACGTATAATTGGTGTATTTGTCATTGCCTTCAACCTCACCGTATGTATTTGTCATTGCCTTCTACTTCACCGTACGTTTTCACATTTTTAACCGTTTAAATGTCATATTTTTATTGTTTCAATTTTTTAGTACACTATTAGGTAATGAGCATGATATATGTTTATTTGATGGGTTTAGGTATTATTGATGATATATGTTTATTTGATGGGTACGTTAATTTTAGTTTGTGTGATATTTATACCTATTTTTAGTCGAAACTCTGCTCAATTTTTATGTACACTATTAGATAAATTGTGTGATATTTGTTTATTTGATTGGTTTACTATGATTGATATATATGGTTGTGTTGGATTGATTTTTGTGAAGGAAAATTTTGTATATCCTTATTTTTAGGCAAACTCTGCCCAATTTTTTATAACTCACGTGATATTTACTTTTAATCTGTAACAGATGCAATTTCCAGATCGTGGTTGGATGTACTCAATACCTAGAATGATAGGAGGAGGCATTAACTCTGCCTTTTGCAATAAAATTGATGAGTTTATTGAGTTTGCACTACAACATCCATGCAGTATGGATTGTATGGGTAATATTAGGTGTCCGTGTAAAGACAGAAGATGCAGAAATATGAGATTCTTGAGTGTTGATGAGGTTAGAAATCATCTTGTGATTTCCGGTTTTGTTCCCCGTTATTACAACTGGACCAGTCACGGTGAACAACGGTGGAATGTTGACATCGAAACCGTAGAATACTGGTATACTGGGTGGAGCGGTGGTGGAAATTTTGATGTTGGTGGTTCAAGTTATGTTCCGTATACTCAATTTGAACCACAAATAGAGGATGAACCTGATAGATATCAGATGATGATTGCAGAATCTGTTTTGGGTGGTCAACCACAATTCAATGAAACACCTATGGAGGAGGAACCAAATCATCGGTCAAAGAAATTTTTTGATATGCTTAAAACCGTTGATCAAAAGTTGTTTCCTGGTTGTGAGACTGAGACGCAATTGTCATTCAATGCTCAAATGTTGAACATCAAAACTGAAGGCAAGGTCAGTCAAAAAGTGTTCAATCAATTTGCTAAATTGTTCAAACGAGCTCTACCTGAAGACAACACGGCGCCTGATAATTTCTATCAGAGCAAGAGGCTCTTGAAGGATATGGGTCTACCCTTTGAGAAGATTGATTGTTGTACAAACGGTTGCATGTTGTTTTGGGATGAGGATGAGGATCATTGCAAGATGTGTGGTCACCCACGGTACAAACCATCTGGTCGTACAAAAAGTAAGAAGAAAGTGCAGTTGAAGGCTTATAAGGCAATGTATTACCTTTCCATCACTCCTCGTCTAGAGAGGTTGTATCAGTCCAGTGCCACGGCTAAAGACATGACATGGCATGCTGAGGAGTGTTCTGGTGAGAATTCTGGAGAGATGCGGCATCCTGCAGACTCGGAGGCATGGAAACATCTTGATAGGGAGTTCCCAGATTTTGCAAGGGAGACGAGAAATGTGAGGTTAGGCTTGTGCACGGATGGTTTTGCCCCATTTGGAATGCATGGAAAAAAGTATTCATTATGGCCTGTGCTGTTGACCCCGTACAATCTACCTCCTTGGTTGTGCATGAAGCCTCAACATATATTTCTTAGTATCTTGGTGCCTGGACCACACAACCCCAAGCATAAATTGGATGTATATCTCCAGCCATTGATTAAAGAGTTGAAATCTTTGTGGTCTACGGGGGTGGAGGCCTACGACGTTCATAGGAAGCAGAACTTCACGATGCGAGCTGCACTTTTGTGGACCATTAGTGACTTTCCAACATTTTCTATGTTGTCTGGGTGGTCAACAGCAGGAAAACTAGCATGCCCGTATTGCATGGACGGTTCTGATGCATTCTATCTTCCGTTGAGTAGAAAAGTGTCATGGTTCGACAACCATCGCAAGTTTCTTCCTCCTGATCATCCCTTTCGGAGGAACAAAACAGACTTTCTAAAGGGTAAAAATGCAGTAGGCCGCCCAAGACCACGGATTCGATCAGGTATGTGTCTGGGTACTGAATCACTACTGATGTCTATGTGTCTCATATATATAAGTTAACCATATATAAATTAATTATTTCAGGTGATTCGTTGTTGTATGAGGTTACAGTCACTGATTTGATGAAGACAACTGAGGCGGGTGCAATGGAGCACAATAAACGTATCCAGGGTGGTTGGAAGAAGAGAAGCATCTTTTGGGACTTACCTTATTGGAGCAAGTTGTTGATTCGACACAATTTGGATGTGATGCATATAGAGAAGAATGTTTTCGACAACTTGTTTCATACGGTCGTGGGTACTGAAGGGAAGACCAAAGACACTTCAAAATCCAGAGATGAGTTGAGGCTCTTCTGTTCTCGTGCTTCCCTACACAAGGATGAGCAGACAAGAACATATCCCCAGGCCTCTTACACAATTAGTAAAGCAGAAAGGAAGAATTTGTGTAAGTGGGTGATAGAGTTGAGCTTCCCTGACAATTATGTGTCGAATTTGGGAGACAGAGTTGACACGGAAACCGGAAAGGTGTCTGGAATGAAGAGTCATGATTGTCACGTGTTCATGCAACGACTCTTACCTATTGCATTTCGGTACTCACTTCCCAAGAATGTATGGAGTGTCATCACGGAATTAAGTCTCTTTTTCAGACACTTAACGGCATCAACGATTACAGTTGAGGACATGAGGCGTTTGGATGAGGAGATCCCTGTTATTCTATGCAAACTTGAGCGGATTTTTCCACCCAGCTTCTTCGACTCGATGGAGCACTTACCAGTACACTTAGCGTATGAAGCCTCAATTGCTGGTCCCGTACAGTATCGATGGATGTACCCTTTTGAGAGGTAATTCTATACCATTTTTTAAATCGACTTTTAAGATCAATACTGAATAAATTTTCTAACACAAGAATGTTTTAGGTATTTGCACAATTTAAAGCTCAATATTGGAAATGCGGCCCACATCGAAGCATCAATTGATAATGCATACCTTACTGAAGAGGTTGGAGCATTTTGTTCTTACTACTTCGGCGATCAAGTTCAAACCAGAATCAGAAATGTGCCTCGCAACTACGATGGTCGTGGAGTAGACCATCCCCTTCGTGATGTTGAAGGTATGTTATCTGTATTTTTGCATCCGGGTCGACCAATGGGTAAGGGCACCAAACGACCGTTCAGGGGCAGTATTGAAGAGAAAACAATACATTCATATGTTTTGATGAATTGTCCTGAAGTCCAACCGTATATAGAGTAAGTAATTTAATTTTATAGTTGAGTTTTTTACAATATGTATACTGTTGATATCTGAAAAGTAATTAATTTCTTTTTTCTGATATATAAGCATGTTCTGTGAGTATAAGCGTCAAGTAGAACCAGACATCACAGATGCAACAGTTTTTCAATCCATTCGCAATAATTTTATGTTTTGGTTCCAACGTTACGTGAGTACCACATAATTATATGATTTTTACCTTATAACAAATATGTTATTATTTTTATACATGATAATTTAATATTTACAGGGACAAAATGGCCTACTTAATAACAACCCACATCTTGAAGCTCTGAGCAAAAGACCACTACGTAGTGTGGTATCATACCACGGATATTACGCAAATGGATACAAATTTCATACTGAAGCGTATGCTTCAACGAAATCGACTACAAACAGTGGTGTTTGCGTTATCGGTGCAAACTACAACGAAGAACCCATCGATTACTATGGAGTGCTGCAAGAAGTAGTTGAAATAGAATATCCGGGTTGGCCGAGCAGGACGATAGTGTTGTTCTTGTGTGAATGGTATGATCCAGGGAACCAAGGAACAAGAGTCGACAAAAACTACAAGATTGTTGATATCAACACCGGAAAGAAGTTTCCGGCGGCATACGATCCTTATATTTTTGCAACGCAAGCATCTCAGGTATATTATTGCAAATACCCCGGATCAAGTAGGCCCAACTTGAGGACATTTTGCAAAGTAAAGGCAAGATCACTGGTTGAAGTTTCTAATCCGTCAAACAAAGACGGTGTAGAACCAACAGATCCATTTCAAACAGAGATACAAGAGGCTCAAACAGAGGTTGATCAAGCAGGTGTGAATATTTTTGTCGACTTACTTGCTGCAAATCCAGAAATGATAATGATTGAAAGTGATCATGAGGGTGATGGACAAGAGCGCGGTGGGGAGGAAGAAGAAGAGGAAGAGGAAGAGGAAGAGGAAGAGGAAGAGAAAGAGGATGAAGATGAGGAAGAGGATGAAGATGATGATGAGGATGACGAGGAAGAAGACGACGATTAGAATTACTAAATTATTGTATATATAACAAGTGAAAAACGAAAATGAATTAATTTGGTGAATTATGAAAAAAAAACGAGTCAATTTGGATACATACACAATTAATTGCGTACAAATGAATGAATTATAAATTTAAGCGGGAGTCGAAATAAATAAATTTACAGAAATAATAAAAATTAAATGGCCCCAATATTTATAAAAACAAGTTAGAAACGAAAATGAATTAATTTGGTGAATTGTAGAAAAAAAATGAGTCAATTTAGATACATACACAATTAATTGCGTACAAATGAACGAATTATAAATTTAAGCGGGAGTCGAAATAAATAAATTTACAGAAATAATAAAAATTAAATGGCCCCAATATTTATAAAAACAAGTTAGAAACAAAAATGAATTAATTTGGTGAATTGTAGAAAAAAAATGAGTCAATTTGGATACATACACAATTAATTGCGTACAAATGAACGAATTATAAATTTAAGCGGGAGTCGAAATAAATAGTTTTACAGAAATAATAAAAATTAAATGGCCCCAATATTTATAAAAACAAGTTAGAAACGAAAATGAATTAATTTGGTGAATTGTAGAAAAAAAACGAGTCAATTTGGATACATATACAATTAATTGCGTACAAATGAACGAATTATAAATTTAAGCGGGAGTCGAAATAAATAATTTTACAAAATAAAAAAAATAGTTGGGCAAAATATTTTAATAAACAACTTAGATACGAAAAAAAATTAATTTGGTGAATTATAAAAAAAAATGACTTAATTTGAATACATATACAATTAATTGCATAAAAATAAACGAAAGTAGCTTGTGCCCTAGTGGCGCGCGCCCCCTCCTCTTGCACAAGAGGTCCCGTGTTCGATTCCCCTTGGACGCAAAAAATAGATTAATTGTTCAAGGCCTAATAAGACTAATATAGAAGGTGGGCCGCATATAAAAAGAGATGGGTCGGTTGGCCCAGTGGTCCGCGCCCGCCCCGGCAGCCTCGGGTGCCCGGGCTCGAACCACGCGAGCCACTTTTTTTTTGTATAGGCTCGGTAATTTGCGACGGCCAAATTCCGTCGCAAATATTGAATTTTGCGACGGAAAACAACCCGTCGCAAATTATAACAGAAAAAAATAAAAAAATATATATATAAACATTTGCGACGGAATGTGGCCGTCGCAAATGTTGTTGACCCGAACGGGTCTGACCCGAAATATTTGCGACAGAATACTGTCCGTCGCAAATTCTGTGTGACCCGGCCGGGTCTGACCCGCCGATTTTGCGACGGATTTGTCCGTCGTTAATTTGCGACGGAAGTCGAAATCCGTCGCAAAAATTAGCTACGGCTGTTTTAGGAACGGATACGTGTCCGTCGCAGATACCGTCGCAAAACACTGTTTGCGACGGATTTTCCGTCGCTAATTCCGTCGCAAAACAGTGTTTTTTTTGTAGTGATAAATAAACTATTTTATTCATTTAAATATTACAAATCAACTCACATACTAAAGTTCCAAAAAAATCAACTGTGAAAACTAATTTGGGACAGAGGTAGTATCACCTAGAATGTCTTTAGTATCACGTTCATGCCTTTGGTCATTAGAGATAATATTCAGCTTGTTCTTAAAAATACAGAGGAGATAGTGTCAGAGATCACATTTCATTAGTCGAATAAATTGTGATGAATTTAATTTTTGTTTGCTTCTAAAATTCCTTGGAGCCATTTCATTCAATTGCGAGAATAATGTTTTTATAGGTCCATGATTCAGGGTTGTGTTTTATGGACAACCTTTGAACGTAAAATAATTTATTTTAGAACTTATAAATGTTGGATAATTGAATCCGAATAAACTCGAATCGGGCTGAAATTTCACAAGACTTGCAAATGAGTTGCATAATATCCTACATTTATATATTTTAAAACATAGTGTTCTACCGTATTTCTGTAAACGTATTAGAATCGTGCAATTCACGCACTCTGATTTTTTGTCTAATTCGAGTTCGCTGCATTTATATATTTTAAAATATAATGTCCTACATTCCTTTATCTAAAAAAATAATTTTCACATTTATTCTGTGTGCGCAGACATTGACAGACCCGCACAACTTCATCTAAAAAACAATTTTCACATTTATTTTGTGTATGCAGGGTGAAACTCTTGAGGTGAAAGTGAACAAACTTACCTCAACAAAGACACAACTCCAATATGACTATTACTTCTTGAGTTATTGCAAACCCCCCACAAATTAGAACAAAGCAGAAAATCTAGGAGAAGTTCTTCGGGGCGACTGAATTGAGAATTCTGTATATAGTATGAGTATCTTGTCTCATTAATCAACACTTGTTAGTTTATATAACCTTGACTGTTTGTTGATATTATGGTCCAGTTTATAATGAGAGAAGAACAATCCTGCAAAATAGGTTGCAGAGCGATGTAGAATTGATGTAATTTCTGAGCATTAATTAATATATCAAGAGGAGGTATTTATACAGATTACAAGAGATAATTGCTATACACAAAACAATGTGGGACAAACTATATACAAATATACAACTCTCCTAATATCCTCTCTCAAGATGGGGCACGTTGAGTGACACCAATCTTGGACATAAGTAGAGATAGCCGAGCATGTGAAAGAGGCTTGGTGAGAGCATCAGCAAGTTGATCAGCGGAGGAGACATGAGAAACACGAAGCAAGGAGCGTTGAACAAGATCCCGAACAAAGTGGTAATCAATAGCAATGTGTTTCATACGGGAGTGAAACACCGGATTCGAGCAGAGATAGGTAGCCCCAATGTTGTCACTGTAAATAACGGGCGAAGAGGGTAGGACTACCTTGAGTTCACTGAGAATGGAGCGCATCCACTGAACCTCAGCAGCGGCAGATGCAATGGATCTGTACTCGGCCTCGGTGGAAGAACGAGCGACCGACCGTTGTTTCTTGGAGCTCCAAGAAATAGGATTAGCACCGAGGAAAACAACGTAGGAGTGGACGGCCTGGGGACGACAGCAGAAGGGCAGCAGGCTGTGGAGCCCAGGCGGCACAGGGCCATGACCGTCCACTCTTTCTCGACCCTAATTGGCAACCAGAGCCTAATTGGCAAAAGCCACGCTTTCTCGATCCTCCTTTTTTTTTTCTCGGGTGGCCCATTTCCCCTTCCTAGACCACCTCAACTTTGCTGGCCCAGTGCCCAGGCCCATCGCCTCTGTTCCCAGACGCCGACGCCGCTCCAGCCCTCTGCGCCACCGCGCCTCCCCACGGCAGCACCAAACCGCCTCTTTGCCGCTGTGAAGCACCGCCACCGTGTCCGCCCGGAACCGCGACACCGCCCTTCTCCGACGGTTCCCTTTGGTCGCGCCACCAGTCGCGCCGCCGCCTCACGACTCCTTCCGCACCGCCTCTTATTTCTCAGTCGCTGCTCCTCCGCCCAGTTCACGCACTGCCTACACACCGCTGTTCTGCCCCATCGCAGACCATCGCCCACCGTCGCAGCGGGTTGCCCTGCCAGCGGTCGCCGCGCTACTCTCCGGCCAAGCCCCGTGCCACCTGTGCACACCCACCTCGGCCGCCTCATCCTTCCTCCCCGATCACGGCTCTGTGCCGCCTAGGCCCCATGGCCTTCTGCCCCCCTGCTGTCGTCCTCGAGCCGCCACCCACTACGATGTTTGCCTCGGTCCCTGTTTCGCCATCGGCTCTTCTCATACATTCCTCTCCTTCTGATTGGATTCTTGACTCCGGGGCATCGCACCATATCACTAGGGATTTGTCCAATCTATCCCTACACGTTCCGTATGATGGTGTTGATGGTGTGGTTATTGGTGACGGTAACGGTTTGCATATTGCTAACGTTGGGACCTTGCACTTTGATTTCACACAACCTTTCTTAGTGCGGCATCTGCAAAAGACTTTAAAAAGAAGATTGACCGGAAAGTAAGGATGGGAGTAACCGTAAATTCTACGAGCGAGGGTCTCAAGTTGGATTTAAATGGAAACATTCGGGTGTAAGATTCCCTCATGTTTTCCGTCTTTCCACATTTTACTTAAAACAACTAATACTGATTAAATATACACGCAAAATGCAAAATGAAACTAGTTCACGGTATACTTTGTCTTGAGTTTTCTAATCATGTATTGTGTCTTCTGTCTTGATCAGAGCAAACGTCAAAAGTATTTGGTAAAAATTTGTATGAGACCGTCTTATGGCATGAGACCACACAAATTAACACCTACTCCTACCAAAGTGTTAAAGAGCCCATGCCCTAGTTACACTCATTCCCATTGTCTCATGCCATGAGACGGTCTCATACAAGACCTATTCAAAGTATTTTATCTACAACCATCTCAACTTTAAAGTTAAGTAACATCCTGATCCTGATGTTGAAACTTATCGCGTTGTTGGTTTTGAGGTCACTCCTTTAAGGTTGGTTTGTTTTCTTTGGCTGTTCAATAGTATTTTGTTGCACACTATTCTTATCTAAATTTTTGTTTTTATGTCTACTCGTATATCACCCATCCATGGCACATTACTGAGATACATAATATGACTTGCTGACTATTTATTTCATCATATCACAATAATGCAACATTCCAATGCTGTTTTGCCCCAAACTCAGATGAAATTTTGAATTCTTTTTGTGGATTGTTGTTTTAAGAGGAATAAATTACATATTGAAGGGACATAGTAGCTATTGAGAAGGAAATTATTATGTTTAAATCTTTGTGTTCAATTTAAATTATCTTGTGACTTGTAAATTCTGGTTAACAACTGCATACAGTATCAATCATCATTACAAGAAATGGAATGAGAATAACACGAAGCTATCAACATGCACACTGAATAGCCAAACGCTCCTTCAACCTGCAGCTATACTTCCTCAAGAAATCAATGCAAACAAGGAGATAGTATTCACTTACGATGTTTCCTTCGAGGTCTGGTCTGTTTAATATTTCGTACTTGCAATTTCATGATATTATCTTTCTCGGGTTCTCCTAACTCATTCCTTGGGCAGTCTAGCGAAATCAGATGGGCATCTCATTGGGATACGCATCTTCTCATGAATGACGATCAGATTCACTGGTTCTCCATTATCAATTCCCTGATGACCGGAATGGTTGCTATGATTATGATGCGCATGCTTTATAAAGACATCGTGAAATATAATCAACTGGAGCAGGACGAGGTCCACGAATTGGGTGCAAATTAGTGCATGGGGACGTCTTCCAATCATCGGTTACTGGGGTGCAAGTGTTTGGGAATTGGGATTATGTTTGTGACCATGATATTTGCTTTACTCGGCTTCCAAGAGGGTTGATGACAGTGATGGTTTTCTTATGGGGTTATTTGCTGGCTACTCTTGTGATTACCTCTACAAAACATTCAAGGGCACAGATTGAAAAACAGCTGTTATGTTCCCTTTGTTTCTATTAGTCATCTTTTTTGTGTTGAATGCTCTGATATGTGGGCAAAAGTCTTCCGGGGCCGTGCCCTTCGAGACAATGTTTGCTCTCATTGTGTTGTGGTTCAGTATATCGCTGCCGTTGGTTTGCTTGGGCTTCAAAACCCCTGCCATCAACGACACTGTGAAAACGAATAAAATCCCTAGGCCGATTCCTCTACAGTCGTGGTACATTCATCCACTTCGGAGGAATTCTTCCATACGGAGCTCTTCTTTATCTTGACATATGTGTGGCTCAATCAGTTCTACTATATCATCGGGTTCTTATTCCTCGTTTTTGTGATAATGTTGGTGACGTGTGCCGAGATTAGCATCGTGTTGTACTACTTCCAATTGTGTAACGAAGATTATAGCTGGTGGTGGAGATCGTACTTCAATTCCGGGGCATCTGCTCTATACCTCTTTCTGTATGCAATTTTCTACTTTTGCACCAAGCTACAAATAACGAACCTGCTCTCCGTCGTGCTCTACTTTGGTTACATGCTCGTCATTGCTTACGCATTTTTCCTTCTCACTGGGACTATTGGCTTTTGTACTTGCTTCTACTTTGTTCGCAAGATATACTCCTCATTAAAGATCCACTAAGAGCTCCTGTCCTAAACTACAGTCTATATAGGCCTCTCTTTTCATTTCCCTTTATGTTGTAGACTTGAAAATGACTATGCCAAATATTACTGGATAATCAACATGTATTACTGCATAAGCTTAGAAATATATATAGTCAAGTTCAAGCTCTTTAGAAACATATGTAGTTGTTAGCAATTCTATGTATCAAATCCTTTTATCAGGGGCATACGAGGGTTTATTAATTTTTTTGGTACTCGGTATCCTGCTCATTGACCGACTAATCTGAGGGACTCATAACCCACTGTCCACTAAGTGGGGTCCCATTTCAAATCAGAGTTTAGCTCTATGTTTAGAACCTGAGACCTATGGAGCATTACACTCCTAAATCTCCAGCCCTCACCAATAGGCCAACCCCTAGGGGTTCATAGGGGGGTTTATTTGTAGAAAAATACTAGCTCTACATAAATAAATCAAATTAAAAAATATATTGCTTTATTGCTAATATCTATAATGGCCCGATTGGTACAGTGGAATAAATTAATAAGTTTGGAATGAAATCTCTATTCATGAATACATTCCTAATTTTATGATTGGTAAGAATTTTTAATTGGAATCATAATTCCGTAAAGAATGGTAATACTCAAAAGTAAAGAATAGACATTCCTTTTAAAACTCATGTCTTTAGCTATTCTGTTTGGAGAAGCCAAAGTTTTTATTTAATAATAAAAATATTAATATCAATATAATAATAATAACAAAATTAAAAAATATATTATTTTTAAAAAATATTAATACTTATAAAAATAATAAATTATAGTGTGAGAAATAATATAATAATTCTCAAGAATAATATTACAATTTAAACAATATGAATCGTAATATTTTAATTTTCAGTAATAATTTTATTATTCTACAATATAAATAATAATATAATAATTTTCAATAATGTATTAATAAAAAAAAAAATTTATTATTCTTATTTAAAAATAAAATGTGTATTCTTATTTAAAATACATTTATATTATGACTAATAAAAATAATATAATCAATAATAATACAAATGTGTATTAATAATAATAACTCTTCTATCCATAATTATATATAAACTATCAAAATAATAAAAGAATATATTACTAATTTTATAAAAAAGAACAATAATCAATATTGTTATTTTTATTAAATAATATTTCCAACACCTCATAATATTAATAACTTAAAATCAATCCAAACACTACAATATTTCATTTTTAGTCAATACCAATCATAAAAATGATCATTTTATGTTATTCCATTCACATCTTCATTCCATTTATGAATTCATTCCATTCAGCCATAATTTCATTTAGTCATAACAATCTTACCCTAAGGCTCCACTTGGTAGGGAGTATTAATTTTAGTAAGGGGTACAAATTTAATATAGAAAAGTCATATAAAATTGTTTGGTATGACATATAAAAAAGGTCCTACTAATTTATGCAAAATTCTTATACTTACTTGGTAGGAAGTAATAAAAAGGTAAAAATTAGGAATAGTGGTGATCCGGCAGCCTCCGGCGACGGCGGTCCGGTGGCGGCTCTCCGGCGGCGCTCTGTGTGACAAACCAATAATAAAATAGTACGACCTTTCGGACCGAATTAATTTTATAAAGATGAATAGTGCTTTGGAGGTATTACGTCTTACTATTTTACAGGGTCGGACATATAAGAAACGGGTCGATATTATTTTAGTATGCCCTACCAAGCAAAATATTAACTATACAACAGCCCATAATATAGGCTTATATGCCCTACCAAGTGCAGCCTAAGAGTAATGAATGATTACATTTATTGCTTAAATATAGATTTGATTTTTGTATTGTATATATATAGTGTTATGGTGCAGATAGGGTATAAAATCTAATTAAACACCACGATAGTCATATTTATTATAGATGTGATGTTTGTATATCTCAAACTTGTATTCGCCCTTTGAGCTCGATTTAAACATACAAAAGCAAGTTAACAGAGTACCTGACTGTGGCATTCTAAATTTCAATATGCATCCTGTCTCTGATCATATTAATTAAAACTAATGTCCTATTTTAATTAAAGTTTGTGTCATATTTTATAATATATTTTCAACCATAACTATCATCACGGATCAGTTATATTAGGCTGCACATTTAGTTAAAACTAGTGTTACAACATTTCACTTTTATGTCCAGTAGCATGGTGTAAATAGTGCACATGAGAGTGACTCTAACTCTAAAATCAAATATTATATTTCATAAAGAGAAATTTTTAAATATACAAAGTGTACTATATAGTTTATATGTATTTTTTTAATTAAGTTATTTAACTTAAAATATTAATTTGTTTATACGAATTAATATTTTTTTAAATATTAATTTTGTATAACTAAGTATACGTATACGAGTATTACTCAAAATTGTGTTTACTTTGGCACTTCGGTTTACACTGGATAAGTTACTTTAGTGGGGTGAAGTTTATTATACCCAGTTATCCGAATATACATATGTGTTTACTATCATGTACTAAATATTAGGATAATTTATGAATTTACCCATTTAACCCCCAACATTTAAAAATGATTTATTTTTAATCCTTCCTCAATTATGATCCTCTCTATCTTCTTCACATGACAGAGACAATTTCTTCCAATATATGTTTGTCCGCACATATCATGTTTGGGTAGACGGCGCCCAAAAATTGCTTAAATGTGACGTAGTTATCATGTTGGATCTCGATTAAGCAATTAATACCCCGCCTTTAAAATGATTTTCACTAAAATATGGTTTTTCATTAAATTGAATGATGTCTTCCATTAAAATTAAAAGTAAACCGGAGATTTCGTTCCAATGAGTATTTAAGGCCCAAGTCTTTTGCTCGGATCTACATCTAACGGGACTTTTATAGGGACATGTTTGTCGCTGCTTAATGGTTGTAAACCAACTTAATTCTGTTTCACCAGCCCAAGCAGGAAAACGAGAATTAGGTGACATTCGATTGAACTAGGTTCAATCAACTAGGAATTGCGTGAGACAATTGGTTTAGAGACCTACCAGTTCTGTTGTTGCAATGTTCAGCCCAAGCAGTCATTGTAATAGCAGGAATGTGGATCCTAGTCCATTACAATTTATATTAGATATAAATTCGTACTCTTCCAATGAGGTCATTGAGTATGTGAAAATAATGGAGACAAAATAAATTAAAAGGCCATGTTTATTTTGATTGCTGAATGTTGATCATAGGAATTATGTGTTTAAATCCCGTTTTAATTTATTTCTCTAGAATTGTTGAAACGAATAACTTGTCATTGAAAAAAGTTCTGGAAACGAACAAATTGGCTGAGCCAAATTTTCTGGACTGGCACTAAAACGTGCGTTTGGTGCTAAGGAATGAATAGATTGAATATGTGTTAGACACGAAAATCCCTTTACCCCTGAGGCTGGTTCAGTTGAGGTTGCACTGTTTGACGTTACAGCTCAAAATAAGCATTAAGATGATGCTTCCCAGACTCTATGTTATGATTGCTCGACATGACTCCCGAATTGTAAAGGCAAACATGAGAAAATGAATCCCTTCGAGATGCTTAAGCGTCTGAAGGATCTCTTTGATTCTAGATCTCGTTTGAGATTTATGAAGTGATGAGATATCTGTTCAGATGTCGATTAGCAAAAGGAGGGAAGATTTCACCTCATGTGCTATCCTTAAGTCGCTCCCCGATTCATATTCTAGTTTCGTAGTAAATTTAATATGAAGAAGACGGAAGCGACAATGCCGGAGCCTAATAACATGCTTAAGACTTTTGAGTCTTCCACTGCTAAGGAAAGGTCCGTGCTCATGGTAAATGTTTCTACTTCTTCTGACCCGAAAGGCGAGAAGAAGCGAAAGAGTAAGGCTGAGAGGGCTCCAAACCCTACTTCCTGAAGGCAAAAGGTGGAGTTCAAAACTAAGAGCGGGTTGATAAGGATGTGTGCCCCACTGCAATTGAAAGGGGTATTGGGAGAAGGAATATAAGGTTCTAGCAACCGAGAAGAAAACACAAGGTGTCTTAGCTGCTAGAACAAGTATGGTTGATGTTAAGATATACATGTTCACTAAGGCTATGTTCTTTTTGGGTTTTAAAAATCTGGATTTGGATTTTGAAATCCAAAACCCAATCTAGTTTGGGTTTTAAAATTAGGTTTTTGAGATCCTAATCCTCCAACCCTATAAATAATCTATACAACACTCCTTTACTTTTTACATAATAAAGTTAAAATCTACCCTACTCAAAATCCAAAAAGAACAAAGATTTTAAAAACCCCATGGATTACAAAAATCTTGGTTTTCAAAAACTGGTTTTTAAAAACCACTTAAAACCCAAAAATAACATAGCCTAATAGTTCAAACTGCTAGACATTTGTTAAGTTATGGACATGATATTCTTAATTACAAAGTAGAGAAACAACTTGGTAAGAGTATCAAGACTCTTCGATTGGATCGAGGAGGTGAGTACCTTAGCCATGAATTCATGGATTACTTAAAGCCTCATGGGATCCAGTCACAATGGACTCCTCCCGGAACACTTCAGATGAACGGTGTGTCTGAAAGGAGAAGTCGAACCTTGTTAGATATGGTAAGGTCCATGATGAGCTTTTCCTCTCTTCCAATATTCTTATAGGGATGCGCATTACAAACCTCAATCTACAATCTGAATAGGATTCCGTCCAAATCAGTTTAGCAGACCCCATACGAGCTATGTCATGGCAAGAAGCAATCTTTTCTACACATTAGAACGTGGGGTGGCCCCGCAGTTGTGAAGAAAATGCTAACTGATAAGTTGGAATCCAAAGGTGAAAATAGTTATTTCGTGGGATATCCTAAGGAGACAAGAGGATGTCAATTCTATCTATCGGAGAAACAAATAGTGATTGTTTCTAGGCAAGCTAAGTTCCTAGAAGATGAGCACGTCTTTAAGGAACAAAGCCTTAAGAAGATAGAACTTGAAGAGATTCAAGAACCACGAATTAACATAGAGATTGATGATTTGTCAAAGCAACATGACAAAGAATCAGTGGGAGCATTCAGCGACTCTCATGGTGGAAGTTTATCACTAGGTGATCCTCTTTCAGCCAGTGGGAGCGTAATTGGAGTTGCACTGCCTTCGCAACAACCTCCAAATGGGCTGAATGAGAATAACATAGTTCAAACTCCCGCCCAAGAGACATATGAAAGTGTCGCTCTTGAGGACTCTCCGGTCAACGATGAAGTCGCTGCACCACAAAATTTTCACGATCAGAATGTACAGCCTGCACAACCACAACTCCGTAAGTCGACTAGGATTCGTAATCCACCCATTAGGTATTATGGGTTCCTCGTGGAGGAACGTGATAACGTGGAGATCCCGGATAAAGACGAACCTAGAACTTATACTGAAGCAAAATTAGATGTTGACTCAGAGAAGTGGCATGAAGCCATGAAAATCCGAGATGGACTCGATGTACACCATTTAAGTCTAGGACTTAATTGAGTTGCCAAAAAGGGGTTAGACCTATAGGTTGCAAGTGAGTCTTCAGGGGTAAGACCGATGCAAATGGCAAAGTACAAACCTATAAAGATAGGTTGGTGGCAAAAGATTATAATCAACGCAAAGGTATTGACTATGATGAGGCTTTCTCTCTAGTTGCTAAGATTAAGTCTATTCAAATTTTACTTGCAATAGCAGCACGCCGCGATTATGAGTTTTGGTAGATGGACGTCAAATCAGCTCTCCTCAATGGTAACATTGATAAGAAAGTGTTTGTGACTCAATCGGGGGGTTTTATATCTAAGTCAAAATCTAATCTTGTGTGCAAACTTAAACGATCCATTTATGGATTGAAGCAAGCTTCTAGGAGTTGGAATATCCGATTTGATGAAGCTGTCAAATCCTTTGACTTCATCTGAAATTTGGAAGATCTTTGCGTTTATTGTAAATGCAGCGGGAATAGTATTGTCTTTATAGTCGTATATGTCAATGGCATATTGATTATAGGAGATAACATCCCACCAATGCAGTCCGTGATAGATTGGTTATCAAAGACCTTCATGATGAAGGATCTTGGTGAGGCATGCTACATCTTAGGGATTAAGATCCATAGGGATAGATCTAAGAAGATGGTAGAGTTGTCACAATCCACCTATGTAGATAAGGTGTTGAAGCGTTTTGCGATAGAGAACTCTAAGAGAGGCGATTGCCAAATTCGTTTAAGCACAAATTCAAACTCACTCGCAAGTGTATGAGATATTTGTTATAGTAAGGCAATTGACCAAGTAATAAAAATTATCGAACCCTAGGGAAGCAAGTGGTTAACTAAGTTGATTCACATTGGTATGCAAGGAAAATTAAAGGACAAGCTCGAGTTTGATTACGCTACTAAACAAGGAAATTAAAACAAGCAAGAAATAGAAATCTATCTAACTTCGAGATGAAGTGCGAGGGGATTTGAATGCCTCAAATGGTTTCCGCTATGTAATCCTTAGGATCGATCCTCAACTTATACAAAATTTCAATTGCAAATTGATTGTACCAAGTATTCCCTTCACCTAACCCTTCAACAGACTATCAAAGACTTAGGGCTTGTTGACGGTATCCTATGTCCCAACTCTCTCTCGACGAATTGGCACAAGAGAAGCGCATCTATTCACTCCCCACTCACACCCAATGGCTTCCTCAAATGAATGTAACTCTCGTCTACACTAACAAGCATCCACACATCGATACAAGCAATTCATGCATAGAGCTAAATAATTCTAATCAACAAGGGCACGCAAACAACATGCAACTAAAATAAGCACAAATTTAAGATCAATCATAATTCTCACATAACTTTCACCATTCAAGGCACACGGAGGTTGTGATGCTTAGGATATCTTCAACCTAGTGAAACTCAAGTAGGATTGTCAAGCCAATTCTATGTGTCAATTTGGATTTACTAGGAGACCTCACCACTTACCTAAACAACCATCCAAGCAATTGATGTCTAATAATGGGATTCTTTGCGATTAACTCTCTCTTGACAAATCAAACGCAAAATAGACGCATTCAATCATAAATCTCATATTCATTCATCTAATCATGTTCATGTAACTCTCGTCTACGCTAAACATGCCTCAACAAACAAGCTACAAGAGATTAACAATCAAAGCTCAATACAAATCCATCATTAGAAGTAAAAAACCAAATATCAACGTAGAATAGGCAAAGAGCAATCCCAACTCAAGATTTCACATGGTATATAACATCCCAAGCATCAAAACAATTAGCTCATGGTTTTACAATGAAAAACCATAGCTAAACAAGAACAAAATAATAAACACATAACTCAATGAAAAAGAAATTGCAATAATAAGGAAAAAAGTCACCTCTTGGGTTTACAAACTTGAAATTGAACTTTGATCTGGAAATCCTAAGCTAAATTACTCTAATGATTCAAAGAAAATAAAAAAACCTAGAAGTAAAGGTGAAATTAAACTAATCTAGTGTGTGAGGTGTGTGTGTGGGGAGATGGCTTCTCCCCAATAGAATGCCCTAGAAATTATAAGTGCCCCCCCAAGGGAGTGTATGAAAGTGTGTCTTCAAAATCTGGGGTTTTTTTTCTCTAAAATCCGAATTTCATGCTTAAATACTCTTTCTCCTGATCATTGGCACGTGTCCCGATCTTAAAATGGAAAAATCTGAAATTTCAAGGTGCACGACCGTGCAGATGTGCACGACCACACCTCTTGGTCGTGCACATCTTCAAAACAACTATTAAAGTGCTGAAAATTTGGGGGTGCACAACCGTGCAGATGTGCACGACCAGTCCAGGTCGTGCACTCCCCCAAACACCTTGGCTTCACACTTTTCCTTAAGGTGCACGACCGTGTGCCTTTGCACGAGCACCTGCCCTTGGTCGTGCACGACCAGCTGCACGACCTCAATTAGTGCACGACCAGATGCACGACCATATGTAGATCTTCATTTTTGCTCGATTCAAATCCTGTTTCTGATCGTTGCTCACTTTTTCTTCCTTTCATCTTCATCTCTTGTCTTCAATAATCATCTCCTTGAGCTTGCATTTACCTTTTTAGATCGAATTCCTTCTTTCTCAAGCCCACTTCTTGATCGATCTCAATAATCACGTATTTGATCCAAAAATGCTCAATTTCCTACAAAATAAATCACAAACACCTTTCTCGACAATTAATCACAATTGAACGAATTAATGTAAATATTTGCAAGAAACTCCATAAAATAAGCAATTTAAGTGCACGAATTTCGAGCAAAAATCACACTAATCAAGAGGGTCTCTACCGACAAATCATGGGATAAGGCTGTCGAAGAAGGATATCCCTTCTAGCGAAGCTGGTATCGAGCACATGAAGGATGTTCCATATGCATCTGCAATTGGATCCATCATGTACCCCATGACTTACACCAGGCCAGATGTGGTCTACGCTGTTAACATCACTGGTAGACACCAGCTAAATCCAGGTGAACGTCACTGGATTGTTGTCAAGAATGTTATGAAGTACCTCAGGCGTACTAAAGATAACTTTCTTGTCTACGGTGGACATTCAAAGCTAGTCGATACGGGCTATGCTGATGCGAGTTTCCAGTCAGACTGTGAAGATTACAAATCAAAGTCAAATTATATTTTCAATCTCAATGATGCGGCGGTAAGTTGGAGTAGTTCCAAGCAAGATTGTTAGGATAAAAATTATTAGTTTTGATGAGTTAAAACAAACCAGAAGATGTAATAGGACCATCTGGACCTGTTAGCCAGATGATGATATAGATTAGGACTTAGTCTAGGGGGAACTGCCAGACCAGAAGACTTCACCAGAAGAGTCACCAGAAGACCCCATCAGAAGACTTCACCAGATGAGATTGACCAGAGGCAGAGGACCTTCCCCAGACCAAACGAATCCAGACCAGACGAGTCTGGTGGAACAAAAGATGCTCAGTTTTGATCCCTTGATTCTACTGAGTATTCTGGTTGTTCACCAGATTAGGACCAGAAGACACCGAGGTTGCCTGGTGTCTGGTCTTGCCTTCTCTAGAGAGAATCAGAGTTAGGCAGAGGAAGCTATTGACCGTTGGTGATTCAAATCAAGTCAACATGATCAGGATTAGAAAGTATTTGAAGATAATCAATCCAAGGATCCCACCAACCCAATCAATCAATTAGGGAATTGATTGATTGAGGCTTCCTTATATAGAGGATCTGATTGGATTAGCCCTCCAACGGCTAGCCCTAATCCCCTCTATATATACAAGAGTGCAGTTCAAGAAAAAGCTCTAGAGACTCTACACGCGCATAAGTGATCCAAGCTTTTGATATTCATACCAAGCACTCTTACTGTTCATAATATTTATCTACTCTAAAGGAGTTATCGAAACCACAACCTGTTCATCTATTAGACAAGGTTGTTGGCTGGTTGATCTTTAGATTGAAGTTAAATCTAAAGAGGTTGTAAGAAGGAACTGGTACTTCCCAATTCCAGTAAGTAAGTTTGTGAGTTGGTTGATAGTGAGACCCCTTGGTTATAAGGGAGAGTGGACGTAGGATATTCTATCCGAACCACTATACATCTTGTGTTCTTTATCGCTTTATTTTACTTATTGTTTGTTGATTATTGTTCTCTTGTAAAAGACTTTGAAAGACATTTAACTTAAGCTTCCGCAATTAATCTAACTAGTGGGACCAACAAGTGGTATCAGAGCGGTGTGTCCAACGACCACTGCTTTGTAAAGCTTTTGGTGGTCACCGGGCAGATCCATTGCTCTTTAGTGCTTTTGTTCAAGTTCTTGTTATTTCCCTAAATTTCTTATCAAAATGTCTGCAAAATCTTCTTACAAGAGCCGTAAGCTCCCAGAATTCTCTTTTGAGGATTACAGCCACTGGAGTTTCATGATGAGCAATCATCTTGGAGCTATTCACCACCGCATGTTAGATGTGGTTGAAAGTGGCCCCATTCAATTTTACTGGACTCCTATTGATAGTGGCAGGTCTGAGTCCAGGGAAGAAACTAGTGAAGCTGCCCAAAAAGCTGCAGAGGATAGAGTCCCCAGGCAACGAATCCTCAAAAAGAAAGATGAGCTTGACAATGATGAAAGAAAGCTCTACAACTTGGACCAGGTGGCAAGAACGAAGATCATCAACACACTTACCAAAGAGGTGATTGAAAAGGTCAGAACGTGTGCCACTGCCAAGGAGATGTGGGACAAACTGGCGTTACTCTGTGAGGGAACAGAGAAGATCAAAGATAACAAACTCCAAGCTGTTCAACACTCGTTTGATACCTTCAAGATGAAACCAGACGAGACCATTGACCAGCTGGACATGCGTCTCACAAACCTCCTGAACAAGGCGAGTGCCTTAGGTAAGACCTATTCTGAAAAAGAAATTAATAGTAAAATCTTGCGTTCACTAACAAGCAGGTGGAGAATTAAAGTCACTGTGATCAAGGACAACAAGGATCTCAATACTCTGGATCATCATCTTCTTTTGTCTGATCTCAAAGCATATGAGTATGATCTTCAAGAGGAGGATCAAACAGAAGAGGTTTCCTCTTCTGGCCAGAAAGGTGTTGTATTTTCTTCAACTATCAAGCCTGATGTCAAGCCAAAGGAGTCTACTGCAGATGACTTGAGCCTCAAGGAGCAGGTAGCACTTCTAACCCGTAAATTAGATAAAATGAGTTCAAAATATGGCAGGTACAAAAGGCATTGGAAGGAATCTTCCAGAGACAGAAAGAGTTCCTTCAAGCCTGCAGAGAAGGAGAAGACATCTGGAGACTCAAGGGAGACCAGATTCAGAACTCCAGAGAGGAGGAGAGATGACAACCCTGGCAACTCTGGGAGATCAGATTATCAGAGGAGGGATGGTAGCTCTGGCAGACCTGACTACCAGAGGAGAGAGAGTAGTCCTGCCAGATCAGACTACAACCAGAGAAGGAGAGAGCCAAGTCCTAGTCCCAGAGGAGACAATGCCTGCTACACATGCAATAAGACTGGTCACTATAGTTATGATTGTCCTCAACTCACTCCTAGGGAAAGAGAAGAGAAAAGAATCAAGAGAGATAGGAGATATGCAGATAAGAGAGCATTGCTGGCAGAAGTAGAGGAGGAGGATACTAGTTCCAGTTCTTCTTCTTCTTCTGACTTTGGATCAGATGATGATGTGTGTCTTATGGAAGACATCACTGAGGTAAATGAAACTACTCTAGTTTTATCAAATTCCAAATGTACTGAATCCTCTAATTCATCTGGTAACTCCAGAGAGTCTGATATGCAACAAATGCTATCAGATCTCCAAAATTGTGTCCAACTTTGTAAAAAACTTGAGAAAGAGAATGGTAGGCTCAGAGCTGAAGTTCAATCTCTCTCTCATGAGCATAAATCCACCAGAGAACTCATGAAAGATCATTCCAAAGAAGTCTCTGAACTTCAGGATAAGATCACAGAAAGAGATACTCTGGTAGATCAACTCATGAAAGAAAAGAACTCTCAAGAAGATGAGATCACTGAACTCATAGCCAAATACCAGACTCTTATCAAGGGAAAACAAGTTGCTCACAACATAGAGGAGATACCTATGCCCAGAGAAGCTCCTAAGATACCATCTGTTGTATCTATCATATCAGAGTCTTCTCAGCGCATTTGTGATAAGAGTGGTTTAGGATATTCTGGAATTTCCTCTAAAACTCATAAATACTTTTATAATAAAGACAAGTCTGTAAGAGCTGGTAAATTGGTAGAAATCTGGGATGATAAAGACTTAACTGGTAATGGTTACAAGGTGGTTCACAATCCTGACTGGAAAAGGAATCACTTTGTTAATCACATTACATATGGTCCAGAAGAGTTGACTGTTCTGGAAGAGAAGATGCTAGAGAATAAGTGTCAAAAAGGGGAACCATTAAAGATTGATGGTTCTGTGAACAATGAGTCCCAAGGAGTAGAAATTACTCAAATTGGAGGACCCCAGAGAAATCCTCAAAGGAAACACTCAAGAAAGGGGAATACCAATCAGAGTAATAACTACCAGAGAAGGAACAATGTTCAACAGCACCAGGTACCCCAGAGACAGTTTTCTCAGAGGAATCAGTTCCAGAATAGGTATACTCAAAGGAACTATAATCACCAGAGCAAGTCTAATTATCAGAACCAGAGGAGGTCTTCCAGACCCATCTGTAGAAAACCAACTGATCTGGGTAGTTATGACACCAGAGATGGTTCTTCTAGGATGTACCCTTACAACCAGACCTTTAAGACCATGTCTTTGAGGCAGGCCATTCCAAAGGCCAAATTTGAGAAAAGGTACACCAGACCTGTTTATAGGAAAGGTGTCCTTATCAGACCAGTAGCTCAATATGTCATTGTCAGAGGACATGTGCTGGTAGATAGATTTGGAAGGAAGATAAGATCTCCTCATCCATCAAGGGATGATCTTTATCTATGGATTCCTACAAAACCTGCAACTAACCAATCGGGACCCAGCACTAGTAGGGGACCTAATTGATTTCTCTGCAGGTAGATAAGAGTCCATTGGAGAAAGGATTTTCAAGCAACCATGTCTGGTACATTGATAGTGGATGTTCCAAGCATATGACCTTCCAGAAGGATAATCTCCAAGATTTCAAGCCATTGAATGGACCAAGAGTGATGTTTGGTGACAACAACTATGGAGTCACCAGAGGAGTTGGAAAGTTGACCTTTAATGGAGTTTCTGTAGATGAAGTCTACTATGTAGAAGGACTCAAGCATAATCTGCTTTCAGTATCCCAATTCTGTGACAAGGGATACTCAGTGAAGTTTTCTAGTGATTCATGCACTGTTTTCTCTTCTGATTATAATGATATTTTGCTAATAGGCTTAAGGAAGGGTAACATTTATCTTGCAGATTTTAACAGTTGCCCAAGAAATGCTTGCCTAGTTGCAAAAGGATCTGCAGAGAATAGCTGGATTTGGCACAAGAGATTGTGTCATCTTAACTTCAAAACACTGAATAAGATTGCCAGAAAAGGTCTCATTCGAGGTCTTCCTAATGAAGTGTTTAAGAAGAATCAGGTTTGTGGTTCATGCCAGAAGGGTAAACAACCCAAGACTTCCTTTAAGGATGTCCAGAGCACAACCACAACCAGAGTACTTCAACTACTTCATATGGACCAGTTTGGACCTGTTTCTCCTCTTAGTTTCAGTGGAAGGAAGTACACCTTGGTGATAGTAGATGACTTTTCAAGATACACTTGGGTAGTTTTCTTGTTTAAGAAAAATGAAACTATGACTAAGCTGCCAGAGTTCTTCAAGCAGATTCAGAATGAGCAGAACCAGAGCATAGTCAGAATCAGAAGTGACAAAGGAACAGAGTTTTTGAATTCACACATTGCAGATTACTGCAAGGACCATGGGATTTTTCATGAGACATCTGCTGCCAGAACACCCCAACAAAATGGAGTAGCAGAAAGGAGGAATAGGACCCTCAAAGAAGCTGCAAGAACACTTCTGGCAGAATACAGCACTCCACAGAGATTTTGGGCAGAGGCTATTAATACAGCTTGCTACACTCAGAACAGATGCCTGATTGCCCAGGGACATAATAAGACTCCATATGAGGTATGGAAAGGTAAAACCCCATCTGTCTCATATTTTCATGTTTTTGGATGTAAGTGTTTCATCCATGACAATGGGAAATCTAAATTAAGAACCTTTGATGCCAAAGTGGCTGATGGAATATTTTTAGGATATTCCAGCACCAGTAAGGCTTTTAGAGTTTTTAATAAGAATTCACTTTGTGTGGAGGAAACACCTCATGTTGTTTTTTATGAATCTGTTTTTGAGTGCAAGGTGGACTCTCAGTCTTCAGATGAGACCCAGAATCAGACTACACCCAGAGTTATCAAAGTCAATCCACCTGTTCTTGATTCAGATTCAGATTCAGATTCAGATGATGACCCATCTCCTGGTTCTCTGAAGCAGCAGCCTTCACAAGGAGCAGAACCAGAAGAGGTTGGAACTCCTGTAGGGGGAAGCTCTTCTGCAGGTGGTGATAATCACCAAGGTACTGCAGAAGATGATCAACCAGGCAAGACCACGGGAAGGAGGACCCTGGTTAATCACCCCAATGACCTAATCCTTGGAGATCCAACTAAGGGTGTCCAGACTAGGAGGACTCTTAACTTAGATGCCTTATTCAGTTGCTATGTGTCCTTGATTGAGCCCAAGAACATCAAGGAGGCACTGAAAGATTCAAATTGGATTGTTGCTATGCAGGAGGAGTTGAATCAATTCACCAGACAGGATGTTTGGGAGCTGGTAGACAGACCAAGACATCAAAAGGTGATAGGCACTAAGTGGGTTTTCAAAAATAAGAAAGATGAGAATGATGTCATTGCTAGGAACAAGGCAAGGCTAGTGGCCCAGGGCTATTCTCAGTCTGAAGGAATAGACTATGATGAGACATTTGCTCCTGTTGCCAGACTAGAAGCCATCAGATTGTTCTTAGCATATGCTGCTCACATGAAGTTCAAAGTATACCAGATGGATGTGAAATCTCCCTTTCTTAATGGGATTCTCATTGAGGAAGTGTATGTGGAACAACCCCCTGGTTTTGAACAAGGTGACAAGGTGTTTAAGCTTAAGAAAGCTCTTTATGGGCTGAAGCAGGCACCCAGAGCATGGTATGACACTCTATCTCAATTTCTTCTGGACAATGGTTTTACTAAGGGTAAGATTGATAGAACCTTGTTTAGGAAAGAAGAAGGAAAGGACATCCTTCTGGTCCAAATATATGTTGATGACATCATATTTGGATCCCCTAACAAGAAGCTGTGTGAGAAGTTTGGTGAACTCATGTAGGGACAGTTTGAGATGTCCATGATGGGAGAAATGAATTACTTTTTGGGTTTGCAGGTTAAGCAATCAGAGAAGGGAATTTTTATTAATCAAGCAAAGTACACCAGAAACATGTTAGAGAAATTTGGAGTAGGATCTAGCAAAGCAGCCAAGATACCTATGATGACAAATTTCAACATGGATCCAGATGAGTCTGGAGAGAGTGTGGACCAGACTCAGTACAGAGCACTTATTGGTTCTCTCTTGTACCTGACTGCAAGCAGACCAAATATTACCTTTGCCGTAGGTGTTTGTGCCAGATTTCAAGCTAACCCCAAGAAGAGTCACTTGGAAGCAGCTAGGAAGATATTGAAATATCTTAAGGGAACAGTGAATTTAGGATTGTGGTATCCTGCAGATGACAATTTAGAATTGAGTGGTTATTCAGATTCAGACTATGGTGGATGCAGAATAGACAGGAAATCTACAAGTGGTACATGCCAATTTTTAGGGAATAAATTGGTATCCTGGTTTTCTAAGAAGCAGACTTCAGTTGCTACATCAACAACAGAAGCAGAGTACATGGCTGCAGGGAGCTGTTGTTCACAACTACTCTGGATTAGTCAACAGCTTAGAGATTACCAGATTAGAGCTAAGGATATTCCTATATTCTGTGATAGTAATAGTGCAATTGCAATCACCCAGAATCCAGTTCTTCATACCAGGTGCAAACATGTTGATATAAGACATCATTTTATCAGAGATCATGTTGAGAAGGGAGATATAAGGATGGAAAAGATTGCAACAGAGAAGCAGAGAGCAGATATCTTAACCAAGCCTTTGGCTGAGACCAGATTCAGAGAGTTAGCTTTTGAGTTAGGTTTGTTGGATCCAGAGACAGATTTGTTTTAGGGGAAACGACAGAGAAGTATCCTTTATTTTATTACTTTACTTCATACATTTATTTTCTTAAACTAACATACCTGCAGATTAGACATATCAGAGAAGGTATATCTCCAGATGAGGTATACACCAGGTGACACTTGTCCCAGATGAAGTGCTGAGTCAGACTCCATTATATCCAGAGTCTTCTCTGACCAGAACCGGATGAGTTCCATCAGAGGAGATGTAGCACCAGACTGGCTGTGGTATCATCTGGTTACAATATCAGGTGACATGTATGTCTTTACTTCTCTGACCTCTGATCATTGGTATACACCTTTCAAATTAGCAAGTACACTCAAAACGTTTCAACTTCGGAGTGTATTTAAGACTGGGGTATAGGGCCTAGGCAATCATTTCGCTTTTTCTCTTGACTGCCACAAAACCCCTTTATGCCCAGTCCCAATGATTATGCCAACGCACCAGATTAAATCTGTGTCTTGCCTTTCATCGTGGCCATCGGATTTAATCACTGTGCAAAATGTCAATCAATGCTAAATTGATTTTGTTTCCTCGATTAAATTTTGAAATTACACGTGTTCACACTTCATTTAATAATCAAGCCACGCGTATTACTCTATTTAAATCAAATTTCCTTTCAATCTGTCCTTTCACGTTTCCATATTTTCAAACCCTAACCTCTGCAAAGTATTTCTTTCTCTCTCTCTCTCTTTCACAGTAATGGCCCCTCCGTGCAATTTTGACCATGTCCTGATGATGAAAAAGCTAAAGACGGAGATGGTGGTGGACTTTTATACCACCAAGAACCCTGTTGCGCTGTCGATTCTGGAGATGCTCCAGAATGCAGGGGTGGAGAAGCTGATCTCCACAGTTCCCAAGGATTTTCGTACTCTTGACGGATATGCGGCCCAGTTGTTGGTTCGTATGAAGATTCATGAGGATTACATTTCGTCCAAGATTGATGAAGATGATTTGGTGTTTTCTAAGCACGACTTCTGCGCTCTTTTCGAGAACATTTCTGCGGTGGGAGTGGATCCTTTGACGTACAAGGAGGATGACATTATTGGTTCTTTCAAGATCTTTGCTCGATCTTCCTGCCAGAATATCACAAAGGGCTTTTTGGACAAGCATCTGAGGCAGAAGTACAAGGTCCTTTTTGATATAGTTGTTAAGGTGCTTATGTGTGAGAATCACAGCACAGATGCCATTTTCAATGGTGGGATGTGTGTGATGAGGGCTTTATATGATGGTGTTCAGTGTAATTGGGCGGAGTTCTTCTGGGATGTGTTGAGGAAGAACAGATTGAAGGTGAAGAAGGAGCCTTGTCCTTCCAAGCCAGGAGAGTTGCAGTTCTGCTTCACTGCAAATGTCTCTTTGGGGACTAAGTTAACTCTTATTCTGGATTCTCTCCTTCCAGAGAAGAAGTGGAAATCATCTTGGTGCCATAGTTATCACAAATCCAAGATCCTCTTCTCTAAGGATGGCCCTCTTCATGGCCATGCCGACTCTGATGGAGAGCAGGCTATCCCTGCCCCTCCTATCCAATCAATTCCCTCACCTCCAAAGGGGCAGAGAAAGCAGCAGAAGCAGAAGACCCATAAGAAAGCTTTTGAAGCAACTGGTTCTTCAACCGTTGCCCTTTCTGGTTCCTCCGAGGAGGACCAGATTCCCCTTCTTGATGTGCTTAAGAAGAAGGGTGATGATGATAAAGCTGTTAAGAAGGCTGGAGCAGCCAAGAGGAAGCAGCCAGACGAGGCCAGGAGAGGTTCTGCTAAGAAGCGAAGGACTAGCAGAAAGGCAAAGAAAACCCTTCTGGTGGATGAGCCTTCAGAGGAAGAAGAGGAAGAAGAGGTTGAGCCTCTTGTGAGGAAATCCAAGGCCAAGAGAGCCCTTCTTCAAGATCCTGACTCTGGATCTGATCTTGGAGAGGCCTTGGCAAAGGCAATTGAGGATGTTTCCCAGATGATGGAGGATGCTCCAGAGTCTGCTGTACCTGCTGGTGTTGACCCAGCAGAGGTAAACCCTTCCATTCCATCCTTTATCCCTATTAATCTTGTCTCCCCCTCTACCTCTCCCCCAGATAATATTCCCCAAACCCCATCTGCCTCTGGTACCCCTATTGTTCCACCAGAGCAGATTATCCCAGATACCCCAGTATTTACTCCCTCTACCATTCCTACCCAAACACCTTCTCCCCCAAATTCCCAAACACATCTTTCCACAAACCCCTCTCCCCCACCTTCTGTACCAGAGGTACCCTCAACCTCTTCTGGTGCAGAAATCCCTCCTCCTAACATTTCCACCTCCCAGATACCTCCTACACCTTCTGTACCAGATATTCCATCATCTTCTGGTGCAGAGCAACCCATTCCTTCCACCTCTACTTCACAAAATCCTAACCCTCCCCAAACCCATACAGACCAGGACCCAACCATTTCTATGGCTCTGGAATTCGTTGGCCCTCCCCCTTCTCCTACCTGTTTAACCAGCGATGATAGTGAAGATGAGGAAGCTTCACTTGAGCCTGCTGACTTAGCACCTTCCTCCTCTGCCTCTGGGCCCAAACCCTTCACTTTCTCATCTGCAGAAATGGGTCCCATTAGGCAGAGTATGAGTGTAAGTGCTCAGCTCTGGCTAAGAGAGCATTTTCCAGTTCTTCTGGAGCACTTACCACTTCTGGCAGAGCTTACTGATGCCAAGGTCTGGAGCAAGGCCAGACTTGAAGATGTGGAGGACCTAATGCTGTTGCTTGAGGAAATGGGTCCCTCCAACTTCACTGCTTGGGAGATTGAGCTAAAGCAGAGGATGAATATTCAGAACCCAGCAGAGCTGGAGACCCCTGGTGCAGCTAAAGTCTTGATTCACACCCTGCTCATCCAGAGAGGAGTAATGCTCACTCCAGAGGGCCCCACTTACAAGTTTGGTCCTCATTTTGTCTTCCCTCCAGAGCTATATTCAGATGAGGAAGACTTTGAGATGTCTCCTGCCGTGCTCCAGAAGATGAAAGCTTTCTTCAATGAGCAAATCATGCAGATTGGGCACTTTTCAAAAGCTATTCAACATATGGCCCCTGCTATGATAGAGCACCAGATCAGGCATGAGAGGAGAATCTTCCTGAAGTAGTTAAAGTCTTCTCTGGCAGAGGTAAAAGCTTCCTTCAGGGCTAATGGCTTATTTGTTAAGCTGGATGTCATGCACAGCCAGAAGCAGCTACAGGAGCACGTGCTGGAGCAGTTGAGACCTGTCTCTGTGCTTAAAGTGGAGATGGCCAGCCAGATGATTCAAAATGCCAAGCTGAAAGACTCACTCCAGGAGATGTTGGAGAAGCAAGAGAGACTTGTTGCAGAGTCTAAAGCTTACCTGGAGGAGGCCAAGCAGCTGCGTGATCTTCACTCTTCCTCCAACACTGTCTTGCCTGATCTTATAAGGCAGGTAGTGGAGCCCCTCCTTGATGAAGTTAAAAAGGGGGAAGAGAAGGCCAGAACTGATCTGGCGAAGACCACAAATGATACTCTCTTCAGCCATGGAGCTCGTCTGGACCTGCTGGAGAATACATTGGCCCAGGCTGAGCTGCAGAAGAAGAAGAAGGAAGAGCTCAAATCTCTTTCCATGGCTAAGCAGCTTGCTGCAGAAGAGGAGTCAGAAGCAGAGCAGGATCCAATTTCCATCTCTGGACTTGCAAAGAGGAAGATAAGGAAAGTGAAGAAGAGCTTCCTTGAATCTGTGGTTGAAGAAGCAGAGAAGAGATTCAAGGAAGAGTCGCCTGAAGAGAGGCAAGCAAGGATAAGGAAAAACATAGATGAAGAGCAGAGGCTCAGATATGTTAGAAGGCAAAATATGAAGAGCAGAGATGCTGGTGCTCCTTCTGGTGCCAGTGGTTCAAGCCAGAAGAGGAAAGGACATGTTGAAGTCATGAACATCCTCTCTCTCAGGACAGAAGGGTCCTTTGACTCAACTGTTCCTGTGCCTTTGATAGAAAAATGGAGAGAAGCCAAGACTCTCTGGTTCATTCAACATTACATCCAGAGACCTCCACCAGAGGATGATTCTCCCATCAACAGGACTTTCCATTCTTGGATGCAGGCATATGATGCAGATTTGTACAAGCAGTTGATGGATTCAACCATTGAATTCAACCTGGAAGTCACTGCTCCTGAGTTCCATTTTCTCAACACTCCAATGGCAGGAGACCAGGTTGATTGGGCTGAGCTGAAGAGACTGTACAAGACCAAGGTGTTGGCAAACTTCACCCCAACATCTTCTGCAGAGTTGAGGGCCATTCAAGATAGATTCTTTGACTGGTTCCTGGTGCCCAAGGATAACAGAAGATATGCTTAGAATAGGACCAGAATTGCTTTGTAATCTGTAATCATCTTTGTCCTCTTTATCAATGAAATTCATATCTTCTCTGTTCAAAAGACAACCTCTTGTTGTCTTAATTGTTTGCCTGATAAGATCTATTCTAAGGTCTTATCCTTTAATGTTTTTTTTTTGCTTAAGTTTACTATTCTTGATCAGTTCTGGTATGTTTTAACTCCATCAAAAAGGGGGAAATTGTTAGGATAAAAATTATTAGTTTTGATGAGTTAAAACAAACCAGAAGATGTAATAGGACCATCTGGACCTGTTAGCCAGATGATGATATAGATTAGGACTTAGTTTAGGGGGAACTGCCAGACCAGAAGACTTCACCAGAAGAGTCGCCAGAAGACCCCATCAGAAGACTTCACCAGATGAGATTGACCAGAGGCAGAGGACCTTCCCCAGACCAGACGAGTCCGGACCAGACGAGTTTGGTGGAACAAAAGATGCTCAGTTTTGATCCCCTGATTCTACTGAGTATTCTGGTTGTTCACCAGATTAGGACCAGAAGACACCAAGGTTGCCTGGTGTCTGGTCTTGCCTTCTCTGGAGAGAATCAGAGTTAGGCAGAGGAAGCTATTGACCGTTGGTGATTCAAATCAAGTCAACATGATCAGGATTGGAAAGTATTTGAAGATAATCAATCCAAGGATCCCACCAACCCAATCAATCAATTAGGGAATTGATTGATTGAGGCTTCCTTATATAGAGGATCTGATTGGATTAGCCCTCCAACGGCTAGCCCTAATCCCCTCTATATATACAAGAGTGCAGTTCAAGAAAAAGCTCTAGAGACTCTACACGCGCATAAGTGATCCAAGCTTTTGATATTCATACCAAGCACTCTTACTGTTCATAATATTTATCTACTCTAAAGGAGTTATCGAAACCACAACCTGTTCATCTATTAGACAAGGTTGTTGGCTGGTTGATCTTTAGATTGAAGTTAAATCTAAAGAGGTTGTAAGAAGGAACTGGTACTTCCCAATTCCAGTAAGTAAGTTTGTGAGTTGGTTGATAGTGAGACCCCTTGGTTATAAGGGAGAGTGGACGTAGGATATTCTATCCGAACCACTATACATCTTGTGTTCTTTATCGCTTTATTTTACTTATTGTTTGTTGATTATTGTTCTCTTGTAAAAGACTTTGAAAGACATTTAACTTAAGCTTCCGCAATTAATCTAACTAGTGGGACCAACAAAGATCTAGCCGCAGATTCAACAACCGAAGCTAAGTACATTGTTGTATCAGAAGCCTTTAAGGCTGTCTGGATTTTATGTTTCTTGAGAGAACTAGGGGTAGTTCCGAGTGCCAGTTGTCAAATAATATTGTATTGTGACAACATTGGTGCGATTGCATGAGCAAAGGAACCGAGATCTGATAACAGAAATAAGCATGTACCGAGGCGTTATGATTTGATCCGAGAGATCATATCGATATGAGAAATGGAATTAAAACCTTTCCCATAAAGGATAATCTTGCAAATCTTTTTCACTGTTCATGTACACACTAGACATTTGATGGTCTAGGGGTTAGACATGTAGGTGATTGACTCTAGTCCAAGTGGGAGATTGTTAGTGTTAGTGTCCTAGAGACAATCCATCAAAAGGATAAAATACTAAGATAATGTTCAGATTTAGTTTAATATTATTATTGTTTTAATATTAAATGTATGACGTTACACTTATCTGAATATGATGTTTGATTGTTTGCATATATTCTTATTTGTGTTTCCATGAATCACTATTATTATTGAGTGAGTGAGAACTCAGATGACTTAAGTATGATTCTCAAATAGCCCCGATCAAGGATCATCAAGAATGGGATATTGATGATGCAATTGAGATTGGTGTGCGATCTGCATCATACTCTTAGAGAGTGTAGTAAGATCTCACTTATTACGAGATACCGGGTATCTCATGATGGATACACAAATGCCTTAAAGGGTATTAGTATACCCATCCGAGAAACCGTTTGATGTAATTCCACAAAATGTGTCTACGGGTGTCTCGATTAGTGAGAGCGATGTGATACTCCTCTGACTTGAGGTCAATACGCACGACATGTGCGGAGTGATGGACTTTGACCATGACCGATGCTTGCACCCTCCAAGGGTAGATATGACATGGATTGGGTTCATCACGAAGTACATGTGCGTGGTAGTTGAGCCAAGAATATGATTCATTCCTCAATGTGGATTTAGAGAGAATACTCGTCTTATCATCATAATTGGATCTAAGTCGTCGGCCGACGCGCATCAACTTAGACTTTGTGGTTAAGTGTGATATACTTGATCAATTAGTGATTGGAGATAATATGATTAAGTTATTTGAATAGACACTTCATCATGTTTAAGACTTAATCGGGTATTCGCGAATGAAAGGAAGATATCACAATAGCCCACAGTATTACAGGTAGTTGCAGATTTCCTCGCAACGTACCTCGTATATTGAGAATGTCTGATTTATTGTATAGGGTTCAATTAAAACCGTTAGTTTGACTAATCGCTCGATATACGAGGGCATATGGGTCACACAACAAGTAATAACAATTTACCAATTATAGTTGGTTGATTAAATATTGTATTGGATATAATATTTAATTTATGGAGAATATAATATTAATTATATTTGAAATTAATTATTATTATTTAATTAAATTGGATTTAATTAAATATGAAATCCCAATAATATTATTTGGAATATTATTATACAAAAATAATAGATATGATAAATATATTATTCGTAGGAACATATCTAGAGAGATATAATCCGTAGAGATTATATTATGCGGGCCAAGCATATTATCTTGCTTAGAAATTAAGCTAAGATAATCCCTATAAATATGTGTCCTATGGGAAATATATTTCTCCATAAAATCTCCAGTCTGAAATTTCCCTAGCAAATTAGTCTCGAGATTCAACGCTGTCATATCAATGCGGACTGGTAGAAAGCCGTTATGTGGATACCATAGTTGAGGATTCCACGAATAAATCGCTGTAAGGATTTATATACGTGTTATTTATCCTTTATGTTTTATGTTATACAAACATATTTCAGATTCGTTGTTGGTGAATCATTATCTTCCGCTGCGCCGAACATGTTGTTCGTGCATCAAAATTCCAACAAGTGATGAGAGAGAAATTGTGTGAAATGAATTTGAATTAAATGTAAATAGGGGAGAGAGAAAAATGGGGTGGGCCCTCCCTTTTAAAATGCAATTTGACACACAAATGTATTAAAAGGTTCCATGGGGTTTTTGATGTTTTAAAGTGTAAATAGAGGCTTGAGATTGTAGTATCATGTATATTTCTCATTATTTTATAAACAATGCATAATTATTTATGCGGAGAAACAATTTATAATATTTATCATATATATATATATATATAGTATATTAGTCAAATATTATATACCAATGCTTAACTTTTTTATTAGTTGGGGTTTATTTATTTAATTTTAAAAGTTAGTGCTTATCTATACCAAAAAAAATAATTTGAGGTTCACTTTGTACCTAATACATTAGTTCAAGGTTCAATTTGTACTAAGAAATAATTTAGGGCCCAATTTGTACCCAAGACACTATTTTGGGATCCATTTTATACCTGAGACATTAGTTTATGGTCCAATTTGTAAAAAAAAAAAAAAAAAATAGTTTAGGGTCTAATTTATACCCATTCCCAAAAAAAAATTCCTCTTGAGTTTTGAAGGAAGTACATAACAGCCAGAGCCAGGCGGCAAGAGAGAGTACGATATATCAAGTATAGCCGAATAACCCGACTGATATACATTTTTAGCCCACAACTCATTTGACCAACTTAAACCTTTAATAAAAAAAAAATTTAAAAAGGAAGAATACAAATTCGTTCAAAACATCTTCCTTCCCAATTTTCTCCTACCATTTTATCCTTCACTCTACAACAACGACGACGGCACAGAAAACTGTGGCAGCGACGGTAATTGATCAGAAAGCGGCGGCAACGGCGGTGTCGCCCACTCCTTATTTCCAGTTTCCTCCTATCATTTTGTGACACTCACAATCACGGCAGCGGCACGAAAAGTAAAGGTGACGACGGCAACTGATTGGAAAGCGGCGACGACGGAATATCTGGCCGGAAATCACAGGTTAGCTTTCTTTGTATTTTGAATTTTGAGATTTTCTAATTGAATTTTTAAATTAGGGCATCGAATTTTACCTCTGTAAGTTTTTTATATAAAATTTTTTAGACAAAAACTTTTAATTACCAAAGCAATGAATGCTCCATATCCCATTATGATCAACAAATAGTAGTTTACTAGATGAGTACCCCGCATAAAAATGCGGGATTGTTCTCAAAATTAATTTAAAATTTTATATTTTACTAACACATCATCACATTATTCAATAATAAAATTTATATAATACAATTTATTTAAAAAATATGATTCAGTCGAAATAAAAAAAAAAAAGACACCAGTGATAACCTTAAAATTCTCCTTAAATAGTTTCACCCGTTAATTTGCAATACAAAGAAAAAAAAATATCGTCAAGATAGAAGAAGAGAGAAAGAAAATAGATTTTATATGAAGAAAAAAATATCAATAAAAATAAACTAAACTCCAAATATTAGCAATTAGACATTTATATGTTGACAAATAATCGAGGAACAACCCTAAAATATTGTGAAAAAAAGAAGAGAAAGAAGGAATAAGAAAAAATATAGAGTTTGAGATAATTAAAGTGCAAATAACCAAGAGTATTTTAAAAGAAAGATATATATATATATATATATATATATATATATATATATATATATATATATATATTTGTAACTCAAGTTATATATAATAAATATTCAAATTTCATAACGATTCATACTTAGCTTAATTGGTAAATGTAGTTAAACGAACTCATGAGGTCTTGGGTTCAAATCCAACTAAAATTATATATTTTTATTAGACTTCTTCTTATGAAAGGTCACAATGTCACATGAAGGACACATAAGATAAAGTGACACACAATCATGCCATGTAAGATTGACACGTAAGCAAAATGCACCAGAAGTCGACACATAAGTGAAATGCACCAGAATTCGACACATCAGCAAAAAAACTCCCTATTAGTAATATAGGGATTATCCTCACACAGAGTGAAATAAAATTGTGGGAAAAGAATCATTCATAGATTGGAAAATGACAACATGCGTATTGGCACTCATAGATATGCAATCTTTATATATTTATACACATAATCAGCTCCATTGGGGTCTAAACTAGTTAAACAAATTAATTTAAGCTCAGCTATTTCGCTTATGTCAAATTTTAAAAGTTCCAAAAGTGTTCTTGAGCTCAGTGTGATTCATAATCAAAACAACAGAAAATGTGATGAAATTCTTATATCACAACAGAAAATTTACCTCATTTCAATCGGAGATAATTAACTTCTGGTGAATTTTGGGATAGATTGGAGTTTATTTGGTTCGTTTTATTGTAGCTTTTTACTGTTTTATCAGTTATCAAAATGTGATGAGTTTGTTGATCATGAGTTCTATATTCATAATTTTCAGTTTTGATGCTACAAAATATTTCCAGTCACAAAAATTGATATGCACAAAATTGAATGAGAGTTATGGTATGGAAAATCTTAGCATCGAAAAAATGAGTTGTCCTAAACAACTTAATGGGTTAGTATTTTGGAATATTTCTCAAATTTGAGTAATATTTTTTTCTCTAAAACTAAGACTCAATTTAATGCAGATCCGATTGTGGTATGTTTAACGTGAAATATATTGAGTTTTTGCTTGCTGGAAAAGATGTTGGTCTTATTCGTCCAGATTATATGAAAGAATGGAGGGAGAAATTAGCCGCAAATATCTTTTCTGGATATTTTGATCCATAGGTAAGTATATTTTATAACTAATGTAAATTACTACTATTTTTTTGAATTTTCTGTTTTGTGGAAATTACTACTTCTAATATTTATATTCTCCTATGTTACACCCGATATTTACTACCCGACCCATCGGGTATCAGGCATGGACCTACTATTGTAGCGGACTCGGGTAAGGATGGTCCGCCGACCGGTCAGACAGACGGGCGGGGACGTAGAGGCTACCCGACGCGAGCCTCTGGGAGCTGCCGGGCAGTATACTTAGTTACCCACAGGCCCGGGTATCGGGCGGCCAACGGCGAGCTCCGGGGCAGGTGCTCTACCCGCCTACCCGCATATGAACCACCAGGGTACTCTTGTCGGGACTCGTTTCCCGGTACCCGAGTACCCGTCTGCCCGATCCCAGGCCGCGCCAGCTGTGAGAGGACGTCGGGTGCCATCAGTCCAGAGGATGTGACAGGGTCAAAGAGGGCAGTTGGGGCCAAGTCCAATCGCCGCAGGGATGACAGTGCCACGTGGCGTCTCCTCATTGGCTCGTAGGGGAGGCTGTAGCCACTCATTACCTTCCAGCTAGGAGTAGGGGGGACCCGCAAGTCCACCTACCAAGCATGGGGAACCCCCACCTTGTACACTATAAATAGGGCTTTGAATGCCCATTTGTAGGAGACACCACATTTATTGCAAATACACTCTTGAGAGCTCATTTATTCACACATTGATTGCTTCTTGTTATCATTAATATCAAATCCTACCCGCTAGGAACCCGGCAGCGAGATCCGTTATAAATTGCTGTCAACATTTTGGCGCTAGAAGGAGGGTGACTAATATCGAAGTACACTCGGTTTCATTTATCTAGTCACCTCGAACAAAACCCCATCCACTTTCATTCAAAGAAAAAATGACCACTTCAAAGGCTACACGAACCCAGCACCAAGCCGAGGACATCGGCGAAACCGCCACCCCGGCTCTAGCCACGGCGGAAACCCTCCAGGGTCCCTTCGAGTTCTTGTCAGCCATAAGAACTCCGGAAGACCTCCAGGCCACCAAGGCCATGATCGAACGCCGTCAGGCCGAGATCAACGCCGCTCCTATCCGCACTCATTGACCCGGAAAGGAGCCAGCCCGGTCCAGGGCCACCGGCCAGCCACAGCAGGAGCAGGAAACGGCCAGGAGGGCCGCCAGTAACCCACGGCCTCAGAACCTAAAGAGGCACCTCGGCGAGGAGGCCGACTCGCAACGGGTTTCACGCTGACCTGCGGGGCCAGTTTTCTCTCGGTTGGGTTCCCAAGCTCGGGGAGCTGCCCGACACTGCGAGTCCAACGCCAGCTCCAGACCCCGGGAGCAAGGGCGGGCACGATCCCCCAGGCGTCACAACGACACGGTCCCAAGGCCGTCGGTCCGTGACCGCTTGGGGGACAACCCTCGTCCCCGCTCTCCACCCACGGCTGACAGCGCTATGGCCGCTATCCTAAAGAAGGTCACGGACCTCGAGGCCAAGCTCGAAAGGCGGGACGGGCAACATCATGTCCCCTACATGCCCAACTCGTCCCTCGCAGACATCCTGGTGCGGGCCCCAGCCCAACCAAAAATCAACGTGGCCGCTGTGGGCCAATATGACGGGTAGACGGACCCCGTCACCCACCTGAGCAAGTACTCTACTTACATGATCTCCATGGGAGCTACAGACGCAACCCAGTGCCGGATGTTTCCATTAACCCTCGGTGACCGGGCACACCGTTGGTACTCCTCGCTGCCCGCGGGGAAGGTGGTTTCATTCCACCAATTGGGAGAGCTGTTCCTGGAACATTTCTCCTCGATGGCGCCACGACTGGCCGGCGCCAATCGCATGGCCAACTTGGCTCAGGGGAAGGACGAGACGGACCGGGCGTACATCGACCGGGTCGACCAGATCATCATGGAAGGCGAGCCCATCGGGGACGAGGTCAAGCTCGTCGGCATAATAGGCGGGCTCCGCCTGAGAACAAAATTATGGAGGTCCATGAACAAGGACTATCCAAAGTCCTACTCGGAGTTCAGGCAGCGGGCAGGGAAGATCATCTACAACGCCGACATTTTGGCGCAGCGGCTGGGCGAATGCACGCCGACGGAGAAGGAGAAGCCTCGCGGCACGCCGTCCCGAAGGAGCTTTTCCTATCGGGCCTCCCAACCATTCAAACCCTTCGACTCCGTCGAAGTGAAACTGGCCGAAAGATTGTCGGCCATCCCGGAGTACGTCTATGTACAGATCCGGGACAAAAACATGATGCCCAAGGCACGGTCATGGGTCCACAAACCGGGGGTACAGATCAACCCCAACAAGTACTGCCACTACCACCAAACCGCCGGGCACAACACAAGTGAATGCCGCGACCTCCTAAAACAACTCTGGCGACTCTTCGAGGAGGGGAAGCTGGAGGAGTACGTGAAGAGACCGGCGGCCAGACCGGAAGCTCAAGCCGCTGCCCGCCCCGCAGAGCCAAACCGGGAGGCGGCACTCGTATGCCCGCCGATTTCGGAAAACCATGCCCGTCGGGCCGTCAACATGCTCTCCCCGGTGGGGGGCTTCGCGCCCACCACCTCGCTGTCCAACCGCAGGCAGAAGAGCGAGCTGCGGGCAATGGACAACGTCCACCAGATCACAATGCCGGTCAACATGACGGCAAGGGAGACAGACCTCCTCACCTTCAAGGAGGAGGATCGCACCGGGGTTATCTACCCGAACCATGACCCCCTGGTCGTATCCGTCAACATCATGGGCGTCACTGTCCATCGCATGCTTGTCGACAACGGAGCCTACTGCAACATCCTCTTCAAAGCCGCATTCGACCAGCTGGACAGCTCCTTCGAGAAGTATGTGGAGCCATGCGACCAGGTTATCAAAGGTTTCGGCGACGCCACAGTGAAACCCTACGGGATAGTTAGACTAGCCGTAGAATTAGTTTCTAGCATAGACGCTGAGGTTAAGGCTTCGAAACAACTCGACTTTATCACTGTCGACCAGCCGTCAACCTATAATGGGTTTCTCGGCATGCCATTCGAGCACGAGTTCGAAGCCGTCGCCTCAGCATTCTATTATTGTATCAAGTTCCCAACCCCCTCCGGGAAGGTTGGGACTCTTAAGGGAAATCAGAAAATGGCACGCGGATGTTTGGCGTATATCGATGTTATTTCAAATTTTGCAAATCTAGATTATGTCTGCACAATCGGGGAGGGAGACATGGAAATAGACGAAGAAATCCCACCCACTGCCCTCCCAATGGAAGAAGATTCACAAACTTTTGAGAACATCCAAGTCGACCTGGAGCCAAGGCTCGGGTACGAACCCATGGAGATTGACAAAACCCTAACAGGGCAGATCGACGATCCACGCTACGGCGAGCGGGGAGCCAGCCCGATCGAGGAATTAATTTCGGTCACAATGATGAATCGGCCAGAAGTAAGTGTTCAACTCGGTTCGTCAATGTCCGACGAGATGCGGGCAAAGATGACCGCATTTTTAGAAGAGAACTTAGACGTATTCGCCTGGTCCCACGAAGACATGGTCGGGATCGATCCAGCCGTATGTTCACACCAACTGCACATCGATCCATCCCGCAAGCCAATCTCACAGAAAAGAAGGAAATTCGACCCAGACAAATACGCGGTCATTGCCACTTAAGTCAAAAAGCTGCTCGACAACAAACTCATCGGAATGGTCGACCCCGACGACAAGCCTCAATGGGTATCCAACGCTGTACTCGTCAAAAAGAGCAACAACACCTGGCGGCTATGCATCGACTTCACAGACCTGAACAAAGCTTGCCCAAAAGATCACTTCCCGATGCCACACATCGACCATCTGGTGGACAGCACGGCCGGGCACGAGATGCTCACTTTTATGGATGCATTTGCCGGCTACCACCAGATCCCGATGGCCGCAGACGACCAGAAACACACCACTTTCCTCACCAAGAAAAACATGTATTTCTGGAAGCGGATGCCATTCGGGCTCATGAACGCTGGGGCAACCTACCAGAGGCTGGTCAACCACATGTTTCACGATCAGATCGGGGCGACCATGGAGGTATATATCGACGACATCGTCGTCAAGAGCGAGAAGAAAGAAGACCACCTCACACACCTAGCCGAAACGTTCGAGATCTTGAGAAAGTATCGGATGAGGCTCAACCCGAAAAAGTACAGTTTCGGCATCGAGTCGGGCAAGTTCTTGGGGCACATGGTTAGCCAGCGGGGAATCGAGGCAAACCCGACCAAGGTACAGGCGATCCTCGACATGAGCCCTCCCCGCACGGCGAAAGAGGTGCAGAGAGTGACGGGCAGCCTGGCCGCCCTCAGCCATTTTATCTCCCGCATGGGGGACCGATGCAAGCCTTTATTCGACAGCATGCGGAAGGGGAAACTAAACTGGACTCCCCAGAGTCAGCTCGCTTTCGATAACTTGAAAGCATACCTGTCAAACGCCCAGGTACTGGCCAAACCCGTCCCCGGCGAGAAGCTTTTCTTATACTTGGCGGCTTCAGACTCAGCTCTCAGCGCCGTGCTAGTGCGGGCTGAGGGGCAGGCACATCTGCCAATCTACTATGTCAGCCAGACACTTCACGACGCCGAGCTACGGTACCCACCCCTGGAAAAATTAGCATACGCTCTAGTAATGAGCGTACGTAAGTTACGCCCATACTTTTTCGATCACCAAGTAGAGGTACAGACAACAATGCCACTTCGCCAAGTACTTCATCGGCCAGACACGGCGGGCAGATGCCTCAAGTGGGCTATTGAGATCGGGCAATTCGGAGTCACATACGCTCCTCGAACATCCATCAAAGGCCAAGCTATGGCCGACTTCATAGTCGAGCTCACTTACCCGGAGGCGATGTCCAAGATCAAGCAGCCACCGTGGAAAATGTACGTTGACGGATCCTCCACAACTATGCGGGCAGACGCGGGAATTGTCCTTCTCAGCCCGTCCGGCCAGTCATTCACGACAGCCATAAGATTCGGTTTCCACGCGACCAACAATGAGGCCGAGTACGAAGCATTAATTAACGGCCTGGAAATGGCCATGGCCATGGGAGTGAAGAGACTCCAGGTCTACAGCGACTCACAGCTCGTTACATGTCAAATCTCAGGAGAATACGAGGTGCGCAGCGATAGGATGTTGGCCTACCAGGGGTTAGCCAAGAACCTGCTTGAAAAATTCGATCAAGTTTGCATAGAGGTGGTACCCCGACTCGAAAAAACTCAAGCAGACGCACTTGCCCGCCTCGCAACATCCGAAGGGGCAGCCGACATGTCCCAGATCACAGTTACTTACCTGACCGCCCCCATGAGCTCCAACCAGTGGGTGAGTAACCTGGGGCAGGAGGAGGACAGCTGGATGACCCCCATCCTAAAGTACCTCCGTGACGGCCAACTCCCAGTCGAACGGGTAGCGGCAAGACAGTTGCAGCTCCGGGCGGCCCGGTACACGATCATCGGGGACCAGTTGTACAAGCGAGGCTTCGCCCTGCCCCTCCTAAAGTGCGTAACGCCGGGGCAGGGAAGGAAGATCTTGGTCGAGGTCCACGAAGGACGCTGCGGGAACCACGCCGGCGGCCAGGTGCTCGCCCAGAAGGTTATCCGACAGGGATATTTCTGGCCCACCCTAAAGAAGGACGCAATCAACTACGCACGGGCATGCCACAAGTGTCAAGTCTATTCGCCGGAAATCCACCAGGCTCCAACCGAGCTCACCTCAATCCTGAGCCCATGGCCGTTCGCAAAGTGGGGGATCGATCTCATTGGCCCTTTACCTACGGCCCCGGGCAGCGTCAAGTATGCAATCGTCGCCGTGGATTACTTCACCAAATGGGCGGAGGCGGAATCTCTGAAAATGATCGACCAGGAACATGTTATCAGGTTCATCTGGCGCAACATAATCTGTCGATTCGGCCTCCCACAGATAATCATTTCGGACAACGGGAAACAATTCGACGGGCTAGAGATGGAAAGATTCTGCCAGAAGCATAAGATCAAGAGGCTGTTCTCGTCACCCTACCACCCCCAGTCGAACGGGCAGGTCGAGGCAGTAAACAAGATAATCAAACACACGTTGAAGACAAGGTTGGAGGAGAGCAAGGGAACATGGGCGAGCAAGCTACCCGAAGTGTTATGGTCGTACAGAACAACCTGTCGAACAGCAACCGGAGAGACTCCTTTCGCTCTAGCTTTCAGAACAGAGGCAGTCATCCCGGCCGAGGTCATTATCCCAAGCCTCCGCACCTCACAACCCGTGGGGACCGAGAACGACCAAGCCATGCTAGACGAGTTGGACCTGCTGGAGGAGAGAAGGCTATCCGCCGAGCAAAGAAACTTCGCTTACAAACGACGGGCTGAAAAATACTTCAATATGAAAATCAAAGTCAGGGAATTCGAAGCCGGGGACCTAGTGCTTCGACGGACGGTCGGACAACCCAAAGGGGCATTTGGCCCGAATTGGGAGGGACCCCTAAGGATATCTAAGCGACTAGCCAACGGTGCCTACGAGCTAGAAAGCCTTGAGGGCAACCCGACCCAATACCCGTGGAACGCCTCCCTACTCAAAAAATACTACCAGTAGGGGCTCATTGTAATCGCTACTCGAAGTGAAAATTTGTAAAAATAAATAAGCGGTTGTTAAATCAATCCCATCTTCGTGAAGTCGCTGCCCGACATTCGGCTATAGCACTTCATTAATTAATCTGTTGGTTAATTCTTTAAGCGGTTGTTAAATCAATCCCATCTTCGTGGAGTCGCTGCCCGACATTCGGCTATAGCACTTCATTAATTAATCTGTTGGTTAATTCTTTAAGCGGTTGTTAAATCAATCCCATCTTCGTGAAGTCGCTGCCCGACATTCGGCTATAGCACTTCATTAATTAATCTGTTGGTTAATTCTTTAAGCGGTTGTTAAATCAATCCCATCTTCGTGGAGTCGCTGCTCGACATTCGGCTATAGCACTTCATTAATTAATCTGTTGGTTAATTTTACAGTTTTATTATCCGATTACGTTATTAACCCAATCGTCGGGCTAAGTGCAAAGAAACGAGAACGAAAGCAAAATAAAGAGCAAAGGGGATCTCATTAACAAGGATTAGCAAAAGGAAGTACAAAGGCCTGCGGCCAACAAACTTAACAAAATAAAAAGAAAAGAGTTCACGGGCCCGCCGCATCCACCACGCCCGGATCCTCGGCCGCCTCATCGTCGGCCAGAGGGTAGATGAAGGTCGCCGGGTCCCCAAGGAACGAAAGGTCCAGCCCGCGATCGACCAGATCCTTTAGGGTAATGTCGTAGTCCGGGGAGGAAGGATTGGACTCGACATAGCTCCTCAGATCAGCCAATGGCCCGGAATAGTCGGCCTTAGGGTTCTGACGGAGCAGAGAACGGATCGAGTCGGCGTAGGCGTTAATGTACACCATGGATCCGGTCGACTCGCTCTCAGCGGCCAGTCGGGCACGCTCGGCTTCCAGGCGCGTTTCCGCCTCCGCCGCGATGGCCTCCCTGGCTTGGCGGACTTCTTCAGCCGTCCTCACCTCAGCTTCGGCGAGCGCCCTCCGCTTCTCCTCCTCCAACTCTACCCGACTCGTTCGGGCGGCCTCCAGCTCTTCCCGGAGCTTTTTGTTCTCTTCTTCCAGACGAGCGGCCTCGTCTCTCTTCGTCTGGAAGGCCGCCTTGTATGAGGAGGCAGTCTGCATCTCCCGCTCGAACTCCAGCATGATGCCTTCCATGGCAATAGCGTTGCGGGAAGAGCGGATGGCCGCCGCCCTCATCCGGTCGGCGAGCGAGACAGTCCGCGTGGCCTTCTGGCAGTTGAGGGTCCAGGACCGGGGCAGGTTCAGGACGGCGCGACGAAGGTCCTCGGGCCACGACTCCGGCACCGCCTCCGAGTACGGGGGGTCCTGCGAATGCAGGAATTGCAGGACCTCGGGCGGGGGCAGGGGATCAGGCCTACAAAACGGCGGGGAGAGAAGTTAAGATTCCGAAACCACAGATCGGCCAGAAAGAAACAAAAGATACTTACGTGAGGTGATTCCCCCAGCCCAGGAAGGAGAAGTCACTACGGTCACGAGACGAGGAGGTCGGGCTCCCTATAGCCGCCTCGACAGTGCCGGCCACAAGCCCGCCCGTCGCCGGGTCCAAGTTGACCGTCACCATGGCCGGGTCGATGGACGTCTGGCCCTCAACCCTTGCCTGCTTTGATGGACGCTGGCCGTCCGTTGGGGAGGAGGATGTCGGGGGCACCGGGGTCGCAGGAGGAGTACGGATCATCACCCCGGGGGCGCGAACGGCTCCCCGCTTCGCTAGCTTCGCCAGGGCATTCCTCTTAGGAGCCATATCGACGGTCTCCTCGGAGGATTCTACGTTAACCACCGGGATGGATGCCTGACCGACCTCGGGTGCGGCCCTCAGGGAGGCTGCCGGGGAATCGGACGGCGTGGAAGATTCGGCCGGGAAGCGTTGCGCTGCAAAAGCGATAATGGGTTAAAGTTCGGGAAGGCTCGGGCAAGAGTGAAAAAGTAGAAGTCGGGGAGAGTCTTACAACCAAAGTCCAAATGGCGCGGGAAGGTTTGGAGCCCGGACAACCTTCTATACTCGTTGTCGTTTAGAAGGTCGACGTCACGGTTCTCCGTGCTCTCCGACTTCACCAACTCAAGGGCCTGCCTGAAATCGTCGGTCAGGTCTGCCTGGTTTGGAGCCGCGCAGCCTGCACAGTGAAAGAAGAATTAGATCAGTACTAAGGGACGGATGAGTAATTTAATAGTTACCTCGGTGGTTACGATCCCGATACTCCCGAGGAACCGGGATAGTTTGCCCGTCGATGCCAACACTCTCCCACGCGCCGCCAACCCACCACCACTTCTCTTGCCAGTGCGTCACCTTCGACAAGATGCCGAAGACGATGGCGTCACCACCTCGAGGCTTCACGGAATAATACTCGTGGTTCATCCAGGCGACCGAGGCCACAGTATAATACAAGTGGTTGATCTCGGCCGGGGTCGGCATACGATGCAGCCCGCGGCGACCAAGAGCAACCATCGCTCCCAGTATGTAGCTCCACCCGTTTGGGGTGATCTGGGTGATCGATAAATTCCACGCAATGAGCAGCTTAGAGATGGCTGGGTGGAGCGGGAAGCGAAGCCCGGCATGGAGGGTATCCGAGTTGATGGCAATAAGGCCCTCCGGCGGCTGGTCAGCCCGCTCGTTCTCCCGGGGGGCGTAGAAGAAAACGTCGGAGGGCGCCTGGAAGGTCCAATAGAGCTCCTTCAGATCGGCATCCGTGGGCAGGCAACTGGGGCGACGAGAAGCCCCAAATTCGGTGTCCCGGGCCTCAAGGTACGCGCGGGCAGTGCACTTCCGCACGAACCGGCTCATATATTTCGAGTGGTTGAACCCGATTAGCCGGCTATCCGCATAGTCTATTTGGTCGGGCACGGCTTCCTGCTCGAACAAAAAGTCTTCGGCTCGGGGCGGGTAGGCTGAGACCTGGGAAACACTTAGGGCTTCCCCCTCTCGTTGGGGGCTCATCCCCTCCAAATCTTCGGCGAAGGCATCCACATCCGTGGAATTGCCCTCGCCCTCCCTGGCGGCGGCGGCGCGGGAAGTCCCTTCCCCGGCCGGATGGAGAGGCCTCTCGGCGTCGGCGGCTGCGCGGCGACGGAAGTGGTAGGCATCGGCTGCCCCAAAGCTTTCGACGGAATCACTCATGGCGAATGGGGGTAGAGAGAAGAGAGTTTTGAAAAAGAAAACAAGGAAATTACCTCGGAAGTCAAAAAAGTCGCTGGAATCTGGGAAATTCGCCGGAAAATTTGAATCTTCTTAAGGGGGGGCACGAGTTTGCAAGGGAGTGAAAATGAGAAAATGGGCTGAAAGTCCCTATTTATAGAAGAAGGAGGAGGGACTAAACTGCAAAAAACGGGGTCAAAAGTGGAATAAAACGAAATTCAGGGGCGCGCGTGGGGGCCACGCGCGCAACGGTTGGGAGCAGGTTCGGCGGACGTGACCCCTGGACTTCTGCGCATCAGTCACGCCACCCCGTGACGTCAGCAGGCGCGGCATACAAGGCATCGTCTCGGAAACCGAAACGTCACCCCCAAAATTCAAATTCAAATTCAAAATAGTCTGCAGTTCGACCAGCCCGCCACCCGTCGACCGCGGCCCCCCGATGTCGGGCTGGTGGGGCAATTGTTACACCCGATATTTACTACCCGACCCATCGGGTATCAGGCATGGACCTACTACTGTAGCGGACTCGGGTAAGGATGGTCCGCCGACCGGTCAGACAGACGGGCGGGGACGTAGAGGCTACCCGACGCGAGCCTCTGGGATCTGCCGGGCAGGATACTTAGTTACCCACAGGCCCAGGTATCGGGCGGCCAACGGCGAGCTCCGGGGCAGGTGCTCTACCCGCCTACCCGCATATAAACCACCAGGGTACTCTTTTCGGGACTCGTTTCCCGGTACCCGAGTACCCGTCTGCTCGATCCCAGGCCGCGCCAGCTATGAGAGGACGTCGGGTGCCATCAGTCCAGAGGATGTGACAGGGTCAAAGAGGGCAGTTGGGGCCAAGTCCAATCGCCGCAGGGATGACAGTGCCACGTGGCGTCTCCTCATTGGCTCGTAGGGGAGGCTGTAGCCACTCATTACCTTCCAGCTAGGAGTAGGGGGGACCCGCAAGTCCACCTACCAAGCATGGGGAACCCCCACCTTGTACACTATAAATAGGGCTTTGAATGCCCATTTGTAGGAGACACCACATTTATTGCAAATACACTCTTGAGAGCTCATTTATTCACACATTGATTGCTTCTTGTTATCATTAATATCAAATCCTACCCGCTAGGAACCCGGCAGCGAGATCCGTTATAAATCGCTGTCAACATCCTACAGTTTTGAATTGACACCATAAAAGATGATTTTTTTTGGGTGTGATCAGCGATCCAGATGCAACCTTTTGATGAGTTGGACATATGTACAATTTATTGCAGATTACATTTGTTGATGACCTTAATCCAAATCGATAATTAGTGGCTGTTTTGCTCTTATAAGATCATCAAACAAGAGCATAATCAAAGATTAAAGCTGGATTTTTGTAAGTAGGGATTGAGAGAGAAATTTGCAAGAGTTTTGCCTATTTTTGAATTAAGTGACCTTCTTCTTATTATCCCATGAAGGAAATTTGCAAGAGTTTTGCCTATTTTTGAATTAAGTGACCTTCTTCTTATTATCCCATGAAGGGGTATTTATAGAGGTACAAGCAAGTAGGAGGTGTCACCTCCTTAATCATCCTTATTTACATGGTGACAAGTGTTAAGACACTTGTTTACTCCTAAGCTATTACATCTTTATACAATGACAAGTGTTAAAACACTTGTTTGTTCCTAATGTAATGCCTAATTATTGGGATTTCTGATGATCTTCCGAGGTGCCCTCTTGCTCGCCTGCTCGCCTCTGGTTGGGTCTTTGTGTCTTCTTGGTCTGGCTGTTCGCCACCTATATGTGCCCTTCATGACCAGCTGCTCGCCTCCTAGCCTCTGTGACCAGCTGAACGCCTACTTGATTTTTGACCTTCAAACCCAGCTGCTCGCCTCCTAAGGTCGTCCCTGCTGGTCGTCCTCTTCATTTATTTTCATTCTTGATCTCTTAATCTCATTATTTTAATATTTTTTTATTTCTAATCCTGTTGCTTGGTTGTTCGCCTATCAACAATGCCCCCTAGTTTGGCATATAAGGATAGATTTTATCCTTTTTTGTCAAAACTATAGGATAGGCTATATTATTCAACAGGAGGCGAGCAACAGGGAAATTGTCCTTCATTTCTGTAGGGAGCGAGAAACAGGTTTTTGAATTTCTGGGCGGGAACTTTTGGAGGCGAGCAACAGGGAACGACGCTTGATCTAGCGTCATTTCGTTTCTCGAGGCGCAGAATCCGAGGCGACATGACATGGCCGCCTACGCGCGCGCTCCTAAAATTGCATATAGGGGCTTTGTTTTTCAAAATCTCTTACTTTCGCCCCCGAACCCACACTTATAAATAACTCCATTTTTTTCATTTTTTCTATTTTTTCCAATTTCTCACAGAAACCTCCATAGCCAATTTCTTCGAAGCTTTTCCTTTCGATTTCTTCTCGAATTCAGCTAATTTCCTTCGGATTGAAGGTGATTTCTTACTTCTTCTTGTTCTTTTATTACAATTCCTTGCATTGCATTTTCAATTTCGCATTTCTTTCTTGTGATTTTGCCGTTACTACCGTATCGCCGCCGCGCCGCCGCCGTGTCGCCGCCGTGCCGTCGTGATTTCTTATTTTTCTTTTGGTTTTAAACTACGCCATCATCAATACTACCCTTGCGATTTTTACTCGTTTGATTTTCTAAAAAAATCTCTTAAATAACGTCCCCCTCCTCGAGCAATACGCTCTCCATTGAATTTGTTGGACGGGAAGAGCCCCATGGAAGATGAACCGTCAGTCCCCGCTCCTCGCCGCTCACTCCGGCGAGCAGTTAGGCAAAACCCTAGGACCCTGCTTGTTGATAAAGATACAAGCTCCGAGGCGAGCTCCGTTGTTCGCTCCGTTGACTAATTCTACGCTGTGGACAGCTCAGGCGAGCAGGACGTCCAAGGTCCTGTTGCTCGCTCCTCGCCTCCTGAAGGTACCTCCTCGGACTTGGGCGAAGACTCTGCTGACGTTGCTGCTGAGATAGAATAGATGAGTCTTCCCGGAGATACAGGAGCGAGCAGCGGGCAACAAGCAAGGAGCGAGCAAGTGGTCCAGTCTGGAAGCGAGCAGGTGGGCGTGACATGGGAATTTCTTCGGGAGATAAACTTCCCTATCTCTAGGCTTACTCCCGAATCTCTCATTCCTAAGGCTGTGATCCAGAGACACGAGTGGATCGATTATGCCAACAAATATCACAATACGTTTTCTACTCCGCCAAGGCCTATTATGGAAGCCCAGGACTCTTTGTATATGGCAGGAAGGGTAGCAAGTGTTGTTACAGAAGAAGATCTAGTTCGGATACGGTTTCGCTATCGTATTCCGTAAGATATCCATTTGTACGCCCCCCAATCAGGAGAGAGAGCTGATAATCCACCTCCGGGATGCACTGACGTCAATTTAGATATCCTCAACGTGGGACTCCCTCTTCCTTTGCATCCAGTGATCGGGAGGTTCTTGGAAGATATAAATCTGGCGATCACCCAGATCACCCCAAATGGATGGAGTACCCTGTTAGCCTTCATCATACTCTTTGGACTGGAAGGCTACAAAAACAAGATCAGCACGGTGGAGATTCATTATGCAATGATGATCTCCTCGGCTATCCACGAAGAGGGTCTCGGGTGGTATTATCTTAAGGCTCGCAGTGGTGTAAAGCTGATTGAAGGAGTGCCCAACAAGGTTAAAAGTTGGCACAAACAATTTTTCTTCATCGGCGGCGATTGGTGGGCGTCCTCTGATTTTTCAGGAGAACCGGGGCGTATAAACTCTCCTACGCATTTCGGCGAAATTCGGCGTAGGTTTTATTCTCTAATTCATCATACCTTAGGTGAACTAATTTTAATATTTTTTTTCCTTATTTTGCAGGTCCGCGCATCCTGGAGTGGGGGCATCTGGATTTGAGCGAAGAGTTTTTATACGTCCTTGCGTTGATTTCACTACGGGACGTTAGGGACTGAAGTATTGACCATCTCTCACAAGCGCACTGCCATAAGCTTACTCAACTTACTACTAGTGCTCATCATTTGGAGGCACAGGCGGAGATCCCTGAAGGTAACTTTTCATAGTTCCTTATTTTTCCTTTGTTGTTTGCTCTGTACCTGTTGCTCGCCCCCACCCCTGTTGCTCGCCTAACGCCTGTTGGTCGCCGCTATTATGCCTGCTATATTATTCTTTACTTATATTTCTTATTTTTCAGCTCAAAGGGTAACGGTCGGTGTCCCCCAGATTCCTGAGAGTTACCACCTACTTGCACGCCGGGTCAAGAAAATGGCAGCCAATCAACCTTCAAGGAAGAAGAAGTTTGATCCTTGCACCTCCCTGATTAAACTTAGGGCTGAAGCGGATGAGGAAGAAGAAGTTCCTCAGGCTCCCGTCCCTACTCCTCGCCTCCCTACTCGTCCTTCACCTCCTCCCAAGGATAATAGGGGTAAGAAGAGGCTCACCAAAGAAACTGCTCCTCGCAAGGAGGATGATCGCGGTAAGCGAGCCAGAGGGCAAGGTCCTTCCCATGCGAACAAAACTGTTGCTCGCTCCTCGCCTGTGGAGGAGGTTACCGAGTAGCAGGTCGTGGGCATAATGATCGCCGGTCAGAATAGGGGCACGTCTCCTGACAACTCGTATTTGGGCTATGACCCAGTAAAGATGAGGGAGTAAGTACCTTCCCCATCTGTTCGACTGCTCGCCCCTTTATATTCTTCCCTAACAATATTTCCGTCTTCTTGTTGTAGGTACCGGAGAGGTGACTACCCCGGGCATGCTAAAGTACTTCACCAATTTAATTATGTGAAGTCCCCTCCGGCACCCCACAAGATTAAGGACTCCCATGTTCGAAGAGTAATGGAGTACGTTCCCCGCTCGTGGACCAAGACGGGTGAGGAAATTCTTCAGAACCAAAGCCTCGGCGATAATGCCCGTCTGCTGAGCTATAACGTGAGCCACCAGTCTATCTCTGCTCAGCGAGTTCTGGATCAAGCCATCGAGCTGGAACGGACGAACCGCAGTCTGGGGCGGAAGATTGAGCAAGTTGAAGCGGACCGAGACGCTCAACTGAAGAGGAAAGATGAAGAACTGGCTAAGCTGAAAGCTGATTTTGAAAGAGCCAAACTCACATGGGAGCGGGAGGTGAAAGCTGCCGAGGACCGGGAGATGGTAGCATCTAATGCTTCGAAGAAACTCAAGTTAGACTTGGGCGTCGCTGCTGATCGTCTCCAGGTCCTAGAGACGGAGCGGGTGGGTCTGGTGGAGAGAGTTAAGTCCTTAAAGGTCCATGTCGACCAGCTGGAGAAGAAGAACAAGCGCGCCATTTCTTATACTACGTACGTACAAGATGTAACCGATAATACCAATCTCGGTTACATTTGTGCGTATGCAGATTGTGTGTGATCTGTGAAGTATGCCTTGAACAACAACCTTGATATCATGACTAGCACTATCAAGGACTTCACGGATTATGTTACTGAGAACCCACCCGCTGCCGGTTTTGAAATTCCTGTTGCTGACTTAGGGGAGATGAGGTTAGACTTGGGCATCTTTAAGGATGATGTTCAAGTTGTAGCTCCGAGGGAGAAGGTTGAGGTGAACAAAGATGCTACTGTTTTTTATGCTTTGAGCCCCATCCTTCCAAACCTGCTTGGTGAGACAAGTACCTCTGCTCCAGTAGGCGAGCAGCAGGTCATGGGGGCGACCAACCAAGATGCTCCTCCCCCTCCTCCTACTGAAGAAACCCTAGCACCACCAGCTCCTCCAGCACCTGAGTCTTGAGCTTCTTTTGTCTTTTTCTACTTTTTTCTTAGCTAATCATGTTAGAAATGAATTCGCACTTTATGTTTCACTTGTTCGTCTTTTATTTGCCCTTTGTTCATTTTTGCTTAAGTATTTCCTTCTTTTTTGAAAGTTAAATACTTTTCTTTTGCAAATATATGTATGTTGAGCATGTATGGGTCTATCTGGTTCTTTAAGAACTTGACCTCTATCATGCTTCTACTTATGCCTTGTTGCTCGCCACTTGCTATTTTTGTGCTTAAACGCATTTAGCCTTGGGGCGAGCAACCTTGTATCATGGGGGCGACCAGTTGGGCTCCTGTACCTTGGGAATCCTGCTGCTCGCCTCCTCCTGAGCTTGTGCTATGGCACTTAACTGTCTCCGGCGAGCAGCTTTCCTCCTTAGGCGAACAATTGGGCTTTGATGCCTCTTTTTTTCTTTACACAATATACTGAACATTCATCTTTACTTACAAATTTTGCGCTAAAAAAGTTTGAAAAATTTACCAATCTTACTATAATATAAATGATATGACATAATATAAATGATAGTCTCTATAATATAAGTGATAATATTTCTTCAATAACTACTGATAATATTTCTTCCTAACTACTGATAATATTTCTTCAATAACGCCGCGTTCCAGGTGTATTGGGCCGAGTTGCCTTTCATATCTTCAAGATCGTATGTGCCATTGTACCACTTGTGGGTTATCCTGAATGGGCCCTCCCAAGTCGGTCCAAATACGCCTGGGGTGTTGCTAGAATTTTTCGAAGTACCAGATCCCCGACTTCAAATTCCCTGATTTTTACTTGCGAGTTGTAGTACCTTGCAATCCTTCTTTTGTATATCTCATTTTTTATTTCTGCCGAGATTCTTTTTTCGTCGATCAGATCCATTTCTGCAGCTAGTGTCTTGTTGTTTTCTTGTTCATTGAACTCGGCTATCCTTTCAGTTGGTACTTTGAGCTCTATAGGTATGACTGCTTCTGTACCGAATGCCATAGCAAACGGTGTTTCTCCTATGCTCGTCCTATGTGATATCCTATATGCCCAAAACACTTTGGGTAGTTCTTCTGACCATTTGCCTTTTTTGTCCACCAGCCGGATTTTTAAGATATGCTTGATTATCTTGTTAACTGCTTCGACTTGGCCATTAGACTGAGGGTGATAGGGTGTCGAAAAATGCTTCTTGATTCCCCATTTTTTTTGCAGAAGTCCCTTATATTTTTCCTTCGAACTGTCTTCCATTATCTGTCAATATTGCTTGTGGAACCCCGAATCGGCACACTATACTCTTCCAGATAAATTTGATCATTTTTTCTTGTGTTATTGTTACTAGTGCTTCAGCTTCAGCCCATTTTTTGTAATAGTCCACGGCCACTACTGCAAATCTTACATTCCCTCTTCCCGTTGGGAAAGGTCCTATGATGTCTATCCCCCACTTTGCAAATGGCCATGGACTATTTACTGAGATCAGCTATGTTGGTGGCTTATGGATGTTGGGAGCGAACAGCTGGCACCTGTGGCATGTTTTTGCAATTCTGATCGTGTCTTGTAACAGAGTTGGCCAGTAGTAACCTTGCCTTACTGTTTTGTATGCCAGTGCTCGTCCTCCAGCGTGATTTCCACAAACTCCTTCGTGGATTTCTTTCAGTACTTCTTGGCCTTGCCCCCCTGCCAAACATTTTAGTAGGGGAAGTGAAAATCCTCTCTTGTAAAGTTGACCTTCCATGATCGTAAATTTTGCTGCTCGTCTGACTAACTTGGCCGCTTCTTGTGGGTCGTCGGGTGTCTTGTTGTCCTTGAGATATTTGTATATTGGTGTTCTCCAATCTTCTTCTGTTAATTCTTCTTCAACTTGGTTGATCTTGTAGTCACTGGTGGATGGATTAGAAATTCTTGTTATTGTGACTTCTGTAAGCTTTGTCGGTCCTGTACTGGTAGCCAATCGAGCAAGTGCATCTGTTTGCGCATTGTTGTCCCTTGGCACTTGTTCGATGTAAATTTGTTCAAATAGTGAAGCCAAGTGTGCAACAATCTTTTGGTACAATGCCATGTTTTCATCTTTGGCTTCATACTCCCCACGGACTTGATTGACTATCAACTGGGAATCTCCATAGATCTGGACTCTTCGGACCCCCACGGCTAATGCCAGATGCAGACCAGCTATCAGTGCCTCGTACTCAGCTTCGTTGTTTGTTGCCATAAACTCGAACCTGACCGCTGAGGTGAACACTTGTCTGTCTGGACTGATTAGCACTATCCCAGCTCCTGCCGCTGTGTTATTTGATGACCCGTCTACGTACATATGCCACGGATGGTTATGACCTCTCGTCGGATCTTGAGGGAAGGTTAATTCGACTATGAAGTCGGCTAACGCTTGTCCCTTGATCGCTGTTCAAGTTGCATAAGATATTCCGAATTGGCTTATCTCGAGGGACCACTTGAGGAGACGACCAGCAGTGTCAGGCCTCTGCAAGACTTGTCTTAATGGGAAATTTGTTAGAACCTCCACTTGGTGATCAAAGAAATATGGCCGTAGCTTTATGACACTCATCACCAATGCGTAAGCCAACTTTTCCATAGGTGAATATTTAATCTCTGCCTCGTGTAAGGCCTGACTTACGTAATAGATTGGCAGGTGAAATTTTCCTTCTGCTCGGACCAAGACTGAGCTGATGACCACCTCTGACGCGGCTAGGTACAAGTATAGTTTTTCTCCGGAGACAGGTTTTGATAGGATTTTAGTGTCACTCAGATACTCCTTCAATCGCTCAAACGCTTGTTGGCAATTACTTGTCCACTGGAACTGTCCTTTCTTGATGGCGTCAAAGAAAGGTCGACATTTGTCTCCTGGCCTGGAAATGAATCTGTTCAGAGCTGCTAAACATCCGGTTAGCCGCTGAACTTCCCTGACCGACCTTGGTGGTTGCAAGTCCATGATTGCCTTGACTTTCGATGGGTTTGCTTCTATGCCTCGTTGACTAACCAGGTGCCCAAGGAACTTTCCTGAGTGTACTCCGAAGCTGTTTTTCTTCGGGTTTAGCTTCATGTTATAAGCCCGAAGAATCTCAAATGTCTGTGTCAAATGCTCCAAGTGGTCCTCTTTTCTTAGGTTTTTCACGACTATGTCATCCACGTATACCTCCATTGTCCTGCCGATGTGATCATTGAACATTTTATTGACAAGCCTTTGGTACGTGGCTCCTGCGTTGATTAACCCGAACGACATCCTTTTCCAACACAATAGGTTCTTGTTGGTGTAAAACGCCGTGCTTTCCTGGTCGTCTAGGTGCATCGGTATTTGGTGATATCCAGCAAATGCATCCATGAAGGTAAGAAGTTCGTGTCCTGCTTTGTTATCTACTAGTTGATCAATATGTGGTAACGGGAAGTTGTCTTTGGGACATGCAGCATTCAGGTCCGTGAAATCAATGCACAACCTCCAGGTGCCATTTGGCTTTTTTACCAACACTGGATTTGCCACCCATCGAGGACACAAAGCTTCTTTGATCAGATCATTATCAAGTAATTTCTTCACTTCGACGTCAAGTGCCTCATATTTGTCAGGTCCGAACTTTCTTTTTTTCTGCTTTACCAGTTTCTTAGTTGGATCAACATTTAGCTTATGGCAAGCATGCTCGGGGCTAGTGCCTACCATATTTGCATGCGACCATGCGAATACGTCGAGATTGGACTTAAGGAACTCGCTCATTCTGGATCTGTATGGCTCTGGGAGCTCAGATCCAATGAACAATTCCAAGTCTTCTCTATTCGGGTCGACTTTTATTGTTTCCAACTCCTCAACCGGGGTTGCTTTCCTTTTTTGGCTCTTCCACCGAGGATCAATTATTGGACCTTCCAAATTGAGCTCATCTTCGATCATAGGTTCTGCTTCCAATCTTGGCTCAATATCATTTACTACCTTTGGTTCAGGTATAACTTCTTTTCCCTGTTGCTCGCCCAGGCCCTCCTGCTCGTCCTCGCCCTGTTGGTCGTCCACCTCCATCATTTTCGTGTCGATGGACTCCATGATTTCGTCTAACACGGAAGGTTCATCATCAGTCCTGCTGCTCGGCTGCTCGTCCATGACAGACACACTATTATCCTTAGGTTGGAGTTGCAGGAGGCACTCTCGAGCTTTCTTCTGATCACCTTTAACTGTACCTGAACCTTTCGAAGTTGGGAATTTAAGACAATAATAGTACGTTGAAACAGCCGCTTTGAATTCATTTATGAAAGGTCGACCGAGAAACCCGTTGTAGGCAGACTATTGGTTTACAAATAGGAATTATATCATTCTAGTTAGTCTCCTTTCGGGATTCTCGGTCGATACAAGTTCGACCGGCAATGTAACTAAACCTAAGGGGACGGTTACAGCATCTCCGAACCCTACTATCTTATGATCACATTCCTTTATATACTCCTCACAATCACCTAATTGATCTAGTGTGCTTTTGAATATGATGTTTGTGTAGGAGCCAGTGTCCACAAGCAGACGGTGAACTCGGGCTCCCATGATATTAGCACAGATGATTAGTGAATCATTGTGTGGAGTGAGTACCCCGTCTAGGTCCTTCTCGGAGAACACCAGATCCCCCGTCTTCTTGGTTTCTTGGTTCACCCCGACTTCTCTGACCTGAGCTACTGCCCTCAAGTCTGTCTTTCTCTTTCTTTTGGATACCGGTGGCCTCCCGTCAGAATAGCCCCCTGCCGGTCCAGATTGCTCGAGCATTAGGATTTCTCGGATGGGTTCAGCTGGTGCTGTCATTGTCTTCTTCCTCTTTTGATCCCTCCTGCTCGGCTGTTCGTCGCTTTCATCATCTTCCGAGCCGGAGGATATTGCCACTCTCGGTTTCTTTCCTGGTTGTCGTTTCACGAATTCTGATAATTTCCCTTCTTCGTAGAACCTCCATAGCTGTTTCAGGAGGTCTCGGCATTCACTCGTGAAGTGGCCTATGGTCTGATGATATGCGCAGTACTTGTTGGGGTTCATCTTTCCCCGTTCTTGTCGTATTTTTCTGGGTTCTGACAACATATCCTTATCTTTGACATTATTGTACACAGCTTCTATCGATGTGGATAGGACATGGTTCAACTTCTCTTTCAACTCGGAACCTTCACTGAAGGCCTTCATGTTCTTAGGGGCATTGTACTCCCCTCCCGACTTCTTTCCCGACTTCTTGGTGTCGGCTTTGTCTCCCAACTCTTTTTGTAGAGTTTCTTGCATTGAAATATACACACCTGCTTTGTGCCTGAATTCAGAATATGTTTTAGGAAATGCGAGGTGCATCTCTTTCCACAGGTGTGTCCCTTTCTTGAGTCCCGCCATGACTGCCACAAATTTTGTGTCTTCACTCACCATTTCTCCTTCCAACAGGACTTTGTCAAATCTTTCAAGGAAGGCTCTATCAGACTCCTCGTCTCCTTGCTTCAGATCTGCTAACCTATGTCTCTGCGTAAGGTAAGATCCGACTGTGGAGAAGTGCGAGAGGAATTCCTTGCTGAGTTGCATGAATGAACTGATGGAGCCCGGAGCAAGTACAGAAAACCATCTGTGAGGACCGTCGCTAAGAGTCAACGGGAAAATCCGACATTGGGTTGCATCAGATGCTTTTACCGATATCATGTAATCAGTATACTTTGATAAATGCACCTTCGGATCTGAATTTCCCTCATATAAACTGATGACCGGGAATTGTACTTTCTTCTGAACCGGCGCATTTAGAATAGCCGGGGACAAGGGCAATGATGGCAGTATAGTCGATCCAACGCCTTTTTGGGCCTCCAATTATTTTTGCATTTCTTCCACTGTTTTTTTCAGAGCTTGCCACTCATCTGGAGGCGTTCTTCCGTTAGAAGGTTGTTCGTCATGATTGGGTTCAATGACCTCTTTATGACGCAGTCCCTTGCTAACATGACGTTTCTCCTGTGTGGCGTGCTTGGCGATGTTGCTAACTCCATTAGGGCCCAAACGTCCAAAAGCGGATCTTCTCAACCTCTCATGAACTGAGGGACGAGCAGAAGGGTGTACTTGCTCATGGTCTCGCTCCTCGCCTCTCCGATGAACCTCTTCCCTACATGCCATGTGGTGACTTGCTCTCCTTGTATGGGAATGGCTTACACTCTTCGTTTCCCTGCTGCTCGACTCCTCGCCTGTCCCCGGAGTGGACTCTCTTCGACTTCCTAGTCGCTCACTTACTGGGATTTTGCCTTTAGCCCTTCTTGCTTGTCCACTATCAACTTCATCCATTCTTATATCCTCACGTTGCTTGGTTCTTCACTCTGTTGCCCGGTTGCTCGCCTCCGGGGTCTTCGACAGTCTTTGCCCTGCTGCCCGGTGTTGGAGTTATACGTGAAAGTATGCTTTTACTTTGTATAACTCGTGTATCAAACACTCGTTTATGAGAATAATTCTTTTATCGCATTTGCTTTAGATATGATTGAATGTTGAATATTTATTGCAAACAGTTCATAATAGTACTAGTTACATTGTAGTTAATGTGGTGATACCCGATCACGGAAGACAACATTAACAGTTTCCTTGTAATAACCGTACATTTTCACGACCTAGGTGGAATTGAACAATCCACCGTGAAAGGTCGATGTGTAAGTCTCAGATTGGTCTGTCTTGACTAAGAGATTGCACTAGCACATTTAGTATGTGTTGAAGAGGACCTACAGCGTGGATAAATTCTTCTGTTCTGAAATGTGAAGAATTAGACCTCAGTGGTTGTTGATTTCTTAATCTCCGTCACTTAAATAGGACCGTGTGTGCTTAATGGTTACTGTTTTGATTCATGTTGGGTGAGAATCATTGTGACTTCGAACTTTGTGTCTTGGGCAGTAATATTAATCATACGACGGTTGCTAAGATTTAATATGGAGAAACGCGTGCGAGTACGGCTCGTGTGATTAGTCCCCTTGGTGGGCTCAGAAGTTTTATCGTACCAAATCTTGCAAGTGAAGAATCAGTTTCTTCGGTACGGATAATAATGTTGAGCTGTCTTTACTCCAAGGTGAAATATATTAATTAATTTAGAGCTATTCAGAAGCTTAATTAATTAATGGACTTGATAATCTTAAACGTGGGAAATAATAACCGGGAGCCCATATTATCGTAATATGGATTAAGATGGATAGTGCAATATTAATTTATTAGTGGTAATAATTAATATTAATGGATTGAATTATATTGGGGCTCAATATTGAAAATCAGAAGTCCATTAGGAGGTCCAATCTTAATTCTCCTTAAAGGCCCTCAAGTAGCCCATTAAGTAGCCCAATAATGATTTGGTGATTAAAATAAAAAGATAATATTATGCTGATTTTTCTTCATAATTTTCGAAAATTGTGTTTGTTAGGAGAGAAAAGATTTTGTTGATTTTCTAGGAAAGATATTATGGAGGATAAGTATTCTTGGAATACAAGATTATCTCATATATTCAAGAAGATCCAAATCTTGGATTCTCTTCTTCATATTTTCGAAAATTGCCCCATAATTAGGAGAGTGAGATTTTTGTGGAATATTTTATTATGGAGAAAAGAATATATGAGATATATTAAAGATTTCTTAGAGTCTAAGAAAAGATTTTCTCCAAGGCCCATATTCCCTCTAATTTTCGGCCACTCCTATCTATAAATAGGGGATGATTATTTCATCCCCAAGAACATAATTCCATGTGTTGGAAAAATCAAGATCATAGATATTTTTCTTTTTCCTTAGTTATTTAAATTATTCGAAAGCATCTCCCACCGGTGATCGAATAAGGTAAAAGGGAATACTTGAGAAGGCTTTTGGGTTGGTAAAGAACGTACGTGTGTATCCCGTTTTATTCAAAGGCCAAGTTCTACGAGAGGTACGTAAATCACATATTTTCTTGTTTATTCCGCCATAGATTATATGTGAATTAATTCAATATGCATTATGATAAATTAGTTGTTCGAATTATTATTTGAATTAATTAGGATTAATTCATGCTAGTAATAATTGTATTTAAATTCGTATTTAAATTTCATCCCGAATAGATTTCGGGCACCCCTATTTTCCCAACAACTTGTATCAGAGCCACGGTTTCGGGCTCTGATCTTTAAATTGGAATTTAAATTGTTAAACATTAAATTGAAATTGGATAGTAGAATTGCTAGATCTTTTTTACAGGTATCCAATTGTCATGGTTTTAATGTTGTTATTTTTCATGCGTCTGAATTAATTGTTTTTAATTCGATTCGTTCGAATTCGTTTTTCTCGTGAGAAAATCCACGAGTAGATTAGTTGTTTTTATTTTGATTCGATCATTGTAATAGACTAGTCTAGATCTAGTATTTTTTTTTTAAAAAAATAAATTGTAAACCGGATCGTGACGAAGAACGAAGAATTAAAGATGGCGTACCCGGACGACGCATGCATGCGCGGCGCATGCATGGATGTAAAATCGTGCATGGGGTGAAGAAAACGAGAACGAACGTCGAAACCCGGCGCACGGGGTGCGCAAGGCGCACGACCCGCGCGCGATGGGTGGTCGACGCCGCGCAAGGGCGTGCGCGCCTCAGCGCTCGGCGCTCGGCCTGCAGCGCCTCTGCGCTCGGCAGCCGGCGCTTTAGCGCCTCGACTTCTTGGCCGAGAGGCGCGCGGGCCCACTCCGTGGGCCGATGCGCGCCATATCTTGGGCCGTGGAATTTTTCCGGTTCTATTTTTTTCGTGTGATTTTAAACGTCGTCCCGAACCCCAAACGATGCTGTTTTTGACGAAAGTGTTGTTGTTCGAGTGGGAGCGTGTCGAGACGAACGACGGAAAGCAACAAGGATGATTTTTCGCATCAAGACGTGAAGAAATTAAACCGTGACAATTGGATTTGAGTGCTCCAAAGTGTTTAATTTTGTTTTGATGGATGTTTTATTTCGTGCACTTATTATTATTTGTTAATATGTATTTGCATGAATTTAATTGTCCAAGAAAAACCTTACTTTTGAAAATTACTAAGTATGTTTATTTAATCGCAATTTTATTTCGGATATTAAAATTGGATTAATTTGGCCTCCATAATTTATTTATTTGTGAAGTTCGTTTGGAATACTTTTCCCCCTCGGATCGGCCAAAAGAACGGATTTCACATGAATAAATTCTGAAAGGATGATTGTGGATTATTACTAGTGGCGGTATTGACCCTCACCACGAGTGGCTTGCTCAAAGCGAAATAATAATCCTGTATTTAATTATGGTTATTACTTAGGCATAGGAAATTGATATTAACTTACTCCCCTCGGAGTCCCTGTCAATTTCTATGTGGTCAAAGTGGGAGCCAACTATTAATTTTGAATTAAGGATTTGTAACTTTTAAGTTTGTGATCCGCTTGAATGTATTTAAATGTATAGACCACCCCTCGTGGCGCATTTAAATTGTTCCGAGATGTTGGCTGATGCATGATTATATTATTTTAAGGTTTCAATATAATTGATGTGATCGAATTATGTGATAATTTTGTATTTTTCTAGATATTAATATGAATGTATGTTTTATTCTCAGTTCATCATGTCGCAACCTTTTAATCCACTGTTTAGTATACTTAAAGATAACAAACTTGTTGGTGAGAACTATGTTGATTGGAAACGTAACCTTGATATTGTCCTAACCGCTCAACACCACAAATGGGTACTTACTACTCCTAAGCCCCAAGAGCCTGCCGAAGATGCGAGCAAGGCGGTCAAGAAAGAGCATAAGAGTTGGTTTGACTCCGATGAGATGGCCAGATGTGTTGCAACACCAACACCAACACATGGAGACTGCCTCTGAGATAATGCTCAATCTTGAAGCGATGTTTAAACATCAGAACCGTACAACTAGGCAAATCACCATGCAAAAGATGTTTTCGTTGAAGATGGTGGAAGGTACGCCCGTAAGGGATCACGTTATCGAGATGATGGGTTATCTCAATAAGTTGGAAGTACTTGGTGCGGAATTTGATCTCCCTACTAAGGTCGATTTCGTTCTCCATTCTCTGCTGAAGAGCTTTGAGCAGTTTCAGTTGAACTATCAAATGAATGACCGGGCAAATAGTTTGCCTGAGCTCTTGCAAGCTTTGGTATCGGCGGAGACGCTAATGGATCATCAAACTGTTGCTATTGTGGCAAACGGTCCGTCTGCCTCTTCGGGTCCCAAGGGAGGAAAGAAGAGGAAGAGGACGAAAGGCCAGACCCAAGCAAATCCAACCGTTGCGAAACCCAAGGCAAAGGGAGAAGGAGATGGAAAGAAAGCTGCTAAGGGTAAGTGCTTCAATTGTGGTGAAAAGGGACATTGGAGGGCGACCTGTTCTAAGCCTAAGAAGGCGGGAAAAAAAGGCAAGTCTCATGCTTTAGTTGTTGAAACATATGTTGCGGCGTATGCTACCCACGTTTGGGTAGTGGATACCGGGGCAACTGATCATATTTGTTTCACTCTTCAGGGGTTCCAGCTAACCCGGTGACTTAGCAAGAATGAGATCACCATCACTTTGGGCGATGCTGCGAGGGTGGCAGCCGAAACAGTGGGAGTCGTGCACCTATCTTTTGAAGATAAAGTTTTAATTTTAAGAGATGTTTTATACGTTCCGAACTTTAGGAAGAATTTAATTTCAGTTTCTAAGTTGTTTTTTTATGGATATTCAGTTACTTTTAATAAAGTTGTTACTGTTTCTTTTAAGAATGGTGTTATCTGTCATGGAACGTTGGTAAACAATCTCTATACGATTAAGTGTGCACACCACTCAAATAATGAATCTAATAACACGTCGATCATTTCGAGTAATAAAAGAAAGCGTTCTTCGGAGATGAACGAAACACTTCTATGGCATCTTAGACTAGGTCATATTAATCTAAAGCGGATAGAGAGATTGGTGAAAGATGGATCCTTGGAATCGTTCCAAGTCGAAATGTTTCCAACTTGTGAATCCTGTTTAGAGGGTAAGATGACCAAGAGGGCATTTGGAGCCAAGGGGAATAGAGCCACGGAAGTGTTAGAACTCGTTCATACTGATGTGTGTGGTCCAATGACGATCAAAGCGAGAATGGGGTATGAGTATTTCGTCACCTTTATTGACGATTACTCGAGATATGGGTACATTTACCTTATGAGGCATAAGTCTGAAACTTTTGATAAGTTCAAGGAGTTTAAGGCTGAAGCCGAGAAACATAGGGAAAAGAGTATCAAGTTTCTACGATCAGATCGTGGAGGCGAATACCTCAGCGATGAACTACTTATCGGACGAAGGGATCGTATCCCAGTTAACCGCACCGGGAACCCCTCAACAGAACGGTGTGGCGGAACGAAGAAACCGGACTCTTTTAGAGATGGTCAGATCCATGATGAGTTATTCGGATTTACACAAATCATTTTGGGGTAATGCCTTGGAAACGGCGGCTTACATTCTAAACTTGGTGCCATCCAAATCGGTTCCTAAAACCCCAATGGAACTGTGGACCGGGCGCAAGCCCAGTCTAAGACATTTGCGGATTTGGGGTTGTCCGGCATACGTGCTAGACAAGGAAGCCAGTAAGTTGGATCCACGTTCGGAATTAAGGCTGTTTATAGGATACCCTGCGGGAACGAAAGGGTGTATGTTCTATAGTCCCAAGGATCAAAAGACCGTGATTAGTACACACTTTAAATTCTTGGAGGAAGACTATATGAACAATCGGAAGCCTAAAAGTGAAATTACCTTAGAAGAATTGAGAGGTCAAACCTCGATACCAAGTATACAAGATGATGTACCACACGTCACATCTTCACAACCGGAACCCCGTCGTAGTGGGAGGATTGCTAGGCAACCCGAGAGATTCATGGGGATAGGAGAATCTTCGGATTTGGTTCCCGGTGATGAATCGGACCCATGGACGTACGACTAGGTAATCCAAGACAAAGACGCGGAGTCGTGGCAAACGGCAATGGAAGCCGAGATGGGTTCGATGGATCATAATCAAGTATGGGAGTTGGTCGAACCACCTAATGGGGTAGAACCCATTGGATGCAAGTGGGTGTACAAGAGGAAAAGAGGACCGGACGGAAGGGTAGAGACCTTCAAAGCGAGGCTTGTGGCCAAAGGGTATACTAAAAAAGAAGTGATCGACTATGAGGAGACCTTTTCGCCTGTAGTTATGCTTAAGTCCATCCGTATTCTCTTGTCGATCGCTGCACACCTAGATTACGAGATCTGGCAAATGGATGTCAAGACGGCTTTCCTTAACGGAAGTCTTGACGGGATAGATAACTATATGCAACAGCCCAAAGGTTTCATTGAAAAAGGCCAAGAGAATCTCGTATGCAAGCTTAAGAGATCCATCTATGGACTTAAGCAAGCATCGCGTACTTGGAACCAGTGTTTTGATCAAGTGATTAAGTCTTATGGGTTTTGTTGGTCCCACTAGATAGATTAATTGCGGAAGCCTTTAGCCAAAATGTCTTTTGGAGAAAATCTTTTCTAAGAGCACAAATAATAATCAACAGGTATTAAAGAAATCAATAAATAACACCGTATATATAGTGGTTCGGATCTGAATATCCTACGTCCACTCTCCCTTGATCAAAGGGGTCTCACTATCCAACCAACAAACTCACTAACCACTGGAATTTCCGAAGTACCAGCACCTTCTTACAATCTCTTTAGATCTAACTTCGATCTAAAGACAAACTTACTCCAACCTTGTCCAACAAGATGAACAGGTTGAGTAAATAAACTCCTTACGAGTTGGATGAGTAATTAAGAACAAAGTGAGTGCAAACAACGTAGTGATCAAAAGCTTAGTATGGCTATGTGCGCGTGAGGAATTCTAGAGCTTTTTCTAGATCTGCACTCAAGTATATATAGAGGGGATTAGGGTTAGCCGTTGGAGGGCTAATCCAATCAGATCCTCTATATAAGGAAGCCTCAATCAATCAATTCCCTAATTGATTGATTGGGTTGGTGGGATCCTTGGATTGACTATCTTCAAATACTTTCCAATCCTGATCATGTTGACTTGATTTGAATCACCAACGGTCAATAGCTTCCTCTGCCTAACTCTGATTCTCTCCAGAGAAGGCAGGACCAGACACCAGGCAACCTCGGTGTCTTCTGGTCCTTATCTGGTGAACAACCAGAATACTCAGTAGAATAAGGGGATCAAACTGAGCATCTTTTGTTCCACCAGACTCGTCTGGTCCGGACTCGTCTGATCTGGGGAAGGTCCTCTGCCTCTGGTCTGTCTCATCTGGTGAAGTCTTCTGGTGGAGTCCTCTGGTGAAGTCCTCTGGTGGGGTTTTCTGCTGACTCTTCTGGTGAAGTCTTCTGGTCTGGCAGTTCCCCCTAGACTAAGTCCTAATCTAGATCATCATCTGGCTAACAGGTCCAGATGGTCCTATTACATCTTCTGGTTTGTTTTAACTCATCAAAACTAATAATTTTTATCCTAACAGGTTTGATCAAAACGAGTTCGAAAGTTGTGTGTATAAGAAGCGTGACGGAACTGCGGTGGTATTCTTAGTATTATACGTAGACAATATTCTGCCCATTGAAAACAATGTAAAGGTATTGTCAGACGTAAAGGTATGGCTGTCAAAACAATTTGATATGAAGGACTTAGGGGAAGTCGGCCACATCCTTGGGATCAAGATCACTCGCGATCGTAAGAAGAGGATATTGGGCTTATCGCAAGCTTCATACATTGACACTGTTTTGAAGCGTTTCAGCATGCAAGATTCCAAGAAAGGTTTTGTACCTTTTAGACACGGAATCCATCTATCGAAAGAAATGAGCCTTAAGACGCAAGCGGAGATAGATGACATGAAAGGTGTTCCGTACGCTTCAGCCGTAGGAAGCCTTATGTATGCAATGCTGTGTACGAGACCGGATATCTGCTTTGCCGTGGGCATGGTGGCAAGATATCAAAGTAGTCCTGGGAAAGACCATTGGACTGCCGTAAAGTGCATCTTGAGGTATCTGAAAAGAACTCGTGAGCGGATGCTGATTTGCCAGTCAGATAGTCTTGTTCCTGTAGGATACACGGACTCAGATTTCCAATCAGACATAGACTCAAGAAAGTCAACCTCGGGTAGTGTGTTTTGCATAGGAGGAGGAGCCATTTCATGGAGAAGCGTTAAGCAGAAATGTATCGCCGATTCGACCATGGAAGCCGAGTATGTAGCTGCTTGTGAAGCAGGGAAAGAGGTAGTTTGGCTCAAGAACTTGTTAGTGGACTTGGACGTTGTTCCGAATTTGCCCGACAAGATAACTGTCTTTTGTGACAATGCCGGAGCAGTTGCAAATTCAAAGGAACCGAGAGCCCACAAGGCCAGCAAACACATAGAAAGAAAATACCATCTTATACGAGAAATCGTTAAGAGGGGAGATATAGAGGTGGCAAAGATAGCGTCGGGTGACAACCTAGCGGATCCATTCACAAAGGGTCTGCCTCAGGGTACATTCGAGAGACATGTGGATGGAATGGGAGTCAAGACTATTGCCAATCTTCTTTAAGTATAAGTGGGAGGAATTATTAGGTTAGTGTAGGTTGACATAAGATGTCACGTAGAGCTACTACACTAAGACATGCATGATGTATACTAAAAGCAGACTTTAAGTATAAGTGGGAGATTGTTGGAGTTATACGTGAAAGTATGCTTTTACTTTGTATAACTCATGTATCAAACACTTATTTATGAGAATAATTCTTTTATCGCATTTGCTTTAGATATGATTGAATGTTGAATATTTATTGCAAACAGTTCATAATAGTACTAGTTACATTGTAGTTAATGTGGTGATACCCGATCACGGAAGACAACATTAACCGTTTCCTTGTAATAACCGTACATTTTCACGACCTAGGAGGAATTGAACAATCCGCCGTGAAAGGTCGATGTGTAAGTCTCAGATTGGTCTGTCTTGACTAAGAGATTGCACTAGCACATTTAGTATGTGTTGAAGAGGACCTACAATGAGGATAAATTCTTCTGTTCTGAAATGTGAAGAATTAGACCTCAGTGGTTGTTGATTTCTTAATCTCCGTCACTTAAATAGGACCGTGTGTGCTTAATGGTTACTGCTTTGATTCATGTTGGGTGAGAATCATTGTGACTTCGAACTTTGTGTCTTGGGCAGTAATATTAATCATACGACGGTTGCTAAGATTTAATACGGAGAAACGCGTGCGAGTACGGCTCGTGTGATTAGTCCCCTTGGTGGGCTCAGAAGTTTTATCGTACCAAATCTTGCAAGTGAAGAATCAGTTTCTTCGGTACGGATAATAATGTTGAGCTGTCTTTACTCCAAGGTGAAATATATTAATTAATTTAGAGCTATTCAGAAGCTTAATTAATTAATGGACTTGATAATCTTAAACGCGGGAAATAATAACCGGGAGCCCATATTATCGTAATATGGATTAAGATGGATAGTGCAATATTAATTTATTAGTGGTAATAATTAATATTAATGGATTGAATTATGTTGGGGCTCAATATTGAAATTCAGAAGTCCATTAGGAGATCCAATCTTAATTCTCCTTAAAGGCCCCTCAAGTAGCCCATTAAGTAGCCCAATAATGATAAGGTGATTAAAATAAAAAGATAATATTATGCTGATTTTTCTTCATAATTTTCGAAAATTGTGTTTGTTAGGAGAGAAAAGATTTTGTTGATTTTTTAGGAAAGATATTATGGAGGATAAGTATTCTTGGAATACAAGATTATCTCATATATTCAAGAAGATCCAAATCTTGGATTCTCTTCTTCATATTTTCGAAAATTGTCCCATAATTAGGAGAATGAGATTTTTGTGGAATATTTTATTATGGAGAAAATAATATATGAGATATATTCAAGATTTCTTAGAGTCTAAGAAAAGATTTTCTCCAAGGCACATATTCCCTCTAATTTTCGGCCACTCCTATCTATAAATAGGGGATGATTATTTCATCCCCAAGAACATAATTCCATGTGTTGGAAAAATCAAGATCATAGATATTTTTCTTTTTCCTTAGTTATTTAAATTATTCGAAAGCATCTCCCACCGGTGATCGAATAAGGTGAAAGGGAATACTTGAGAAGACTTTTGGGTTGGTAAAGCGCGTACGTGTTTATCCCGTTTTATTCAAAGGCCAAGTTCTACGAGAGGTACGTAAATCACATATTATCTTGTTTATTCCGCCATAGATTATATATGAATTAATTCAATATGCATGATGTTAAATTGGTTGTTGGAATTATTATTTGAATTAATTAGGATTAATTCATGCTAGTAATAATTGTATTTAAATTCGTATTTAAATTTCATCCCGAATAGATTCCGGGCACCCCTATTTTCCCAACACCCGGTTGCTCGCCTCCCGGGCCCTTGATGGTCCGACGGCTTCTTGCCGTCTTTGCAAAGATTGTAAAATGGCGATTGTTTTCGCCAATTCTTCTGGATTTTGGGCCAAAGCCTCCACCTCCGGGGGAATATTATCAATTGTAACTTGTACATTTCTCCGAGACGTCGCTCGCACTGTTCTTGCATGCTCACCCATCGATGATACCCCTGTTCGTGACTTTTTCGACGGATGTGTGCTTGATTCTTGCGGTTCTTGTGATCTTACCATTTTTGAATATCACAATGTTCTTTTATGAGAAATCTTTGTGTTTGTGAATGCTGATTTTAAAAGCAACTAGCCTTGCATGTACGAATTTGATTTGTTACAACCTTTGTTCATATATGTATGCATTCAAGCCTTTGAATCTTCAAATAAGACACTCCACAAACACCAGCCAACACCCATAAACCCAGTTTCCGGCGACCTGCTGCCGGATTTTTGCAGTTTCCGGCGATTTCTCACAAGAATTCTTCAAATCTTCAACCAATCGAAGGTTCGAACTCTTCCTCTAGCGCCAATTGTTGATAACATTAATCTAAATCGATAATTAGTGGCTGTTTTGCTCTTATAAGATCATCAAACAAGAGCATAATCAAAGATTAAAGCTGGATTTTTGTAAGTAGGGATTGAGAGAGAAATTTGCAAGAGTTTTGCCTATTTTTGAATTAAGTGACCTTCTTCTTATTATCCCATGAAGGGGTATTTATAGAGGTACAAGCAAGTAGGAGGTGTCACCTCCTTAATCATCCTTATTTACATGGTGACAAGTGTTAAGACACTTGTTTACTCCTAAGCTATTACATCTTTATACAATGACAAGTGTTAAAACACTTGTTTGTTCCTAATGTAATGCCTAATTATTGGGATTTCTGATGATCTTCCGAGGTGCCCTCTTGCTCACCTGCTCGTCTCTGGTTGGGTCTTTGTTTCTTCTTGGTCTGGCTGTTCGCCACCTATATGTGCCCTTCATGACCAGCTGCTCGCCTCCTAGCCTCTGTGACCAGCTGCTTTCCTACTTGATTTTTTACCTTCAAACCCAGCTGCTCGCCTCCTAAGGTCGTCCCTGCTGGTCGTCCTCTTCATTTATTTTCATTCTTGATCTCTTAATCTCATTATTTTAATATTTTTTATTTCTAATCTTGTTGCTTGGCTGTTCGCCTATCAACAACATTATCATTAGAATATGTAAATTTCCTATTATGGTCATGTAAATTTAACATTATGTTCCAATGTATTTTGTAAATGGAGTGGATAAATATTTAATGATGAAGTTGCTTAAATTTGTTTACATTTGTTCAAGTATCTAGTTTTGCATTGATATGCATTTGAGTTTTTTAAAACAGGGTTGTTCATTAACTGGATTGATTTAATTTTATCAAGGTTGTTCATGTAAAAGTTAGATCAGTAAATAATTAGTTTTTTTTGTGATAAACATCAATTTTGACTTTTAAGATTGAAAAAATCATGTGGAAAACTTATTTTCAATGATGTACAATGGAGATGTTTAAAACTGAGTTGTTCAACAACAGGGTTGTTCAACACCGGGTTGATTTTATTTTAATAAGGTTGTTTATATAAAAGTTCCCATCAATTAGTAATTACTTTTTTTAGTGACAAAACATCAATTTTTTACTTTTAAGGCTGAAAAAATCATATGGAAAACTTATTTTCAATGATATACAATGGAGTTGTTTAAAACTGAGTTGTTCAACAACAAGGTTGTTAAACAACCGGATTGATTTTATTTTATTAAAATTTGTTCATGCAAATGTTGAAATCAATGAATAATTACATCTTTCAAAGTGAAAACATTGATCAATATTTATTTGGTAAAACAACTTGGTTGTTCAAATGTCCAAGGTAGTAATGCGACTAAGTTTGTTCACGCAAATGTTCAAATCAATAAGTAAGTACTTATTTCAAGTAAAAACATTGATTTTGAGTTTCCAACCTTAAAACTTAAAGAAAACTTATTTTCTAGCGATATACGACGGAGTTGTTCAAAATTTGTTTAGTGAAACAACTTGGTTGTTCAGATGTCCAGGGTAGTAATGCGACTAAGTTTGTTCACACAAATGTTCAAATCAATAAGTAATTACTTATTTCAAGTGAAAACATTAATTTTGAGTTTCCAACTTTGAAAAATTAAAGAAAACTTATTTTCTAGCGGTATACGACGAAGTTGTTCAATATTTGTTTGGGGAAACAACTTGGTTGTTCAAATATCTGGGGTAGTAATGCGACTAAGTTTGTTCACGCAAATGTTCAAATCAATAAGTAAGTACTTATTTCAAGTGAAAACATTGATTTTGAGTTTTCAACCTTAAAAAATTAAAGAAAACTTATTTTCTAGAGATATACGATGAAGTTGTTCAATATTTTTTTGTGAAACAACTTGGTTGTTCAAATGTCCGGGGTAGTAATGCGACTAAGTTTGTTCACGCAAATGTTCAAATCAATAAGTAAGTACTTATTTCAAGTGAAAACATTGATTTTGAGTTTTCAACCTTAAAAAATTAAAGAAAACTTATTTTCTAGAGATATACGATGAAGTTGTTCAATATTTTTTGTTGAACCAACTTGGTTGTTCAAATGTCCGGGGTAGTAATGCGACTAAGTTTGTTCACGCAAATGTTCAAATCAATAAGTAAGTACTTATTTCAAGTGAAAACATTGATTTTGAGTTTTCAACCTTAAAAAATTAAAGAAAACTTATTTTCTAGCGATATACGACGGAGTTGTTCAATATTTGGTTGGTGAAACAACTTGGTTGTTCAAATGTTCGGGGTAGTAATGCGACTAGGTTTGTTCACGCAAATGTTCAAATCAATAAGTCAGTACTTATTTCAAGTGAAAATATTGATTTTGAGTTTCCAACCTTAAAAAATTAAAGAAAACTTATTTTCTAGCGATATACGACGAAGTTGTTCAATATTTGTTTGGTGAAACAACTTGATTGTTCAAATGTCTGGGGTAGTAATGCGACTAAGTTTGTTCATGCAAATGTTCAAACCAATAAGTAAGTACTTATTTCAAGTGAAAACATTGATTTTGAGTTTCCAACCTTAAAAAAATTAAAGAAAACTTATTTTTTAGCGATATACGACGGAGTTGTTCAAAATTTGTTTAGTGAAACAACTTGGTTGTTCAAATGTCCGGGGTAATAATGCGACTAAGTTTGTTCACGCAAATGTTCAAATCAATAAGTAATTACTTATTTCAAGTGAAAAACATTAAATTTGAGTTTCCAACTTTAAAAAATTAAAGAAAACTTATTTTCTAGCGGTATACGACGAAGTTGTTCAATATTTGTTTGGTGAAACAACTTGGTTGTTCAATTGTTCGGGGTAGTAATGCGATTAAGTTTGTTCACGCAAATGTTCAAATCAATAAGTAAGTACTTATTTCAAGTGAAAACATTGATTTTGAGTTTCCAACTTTAAAAAATTAAAGAAAACTTATTTTTCTAGCGATATACGACGGAGTTGTTCAATATTTGTTTAGTGAAACAACTTGGTTGTTCAAATGTCCGGGGTAGTAATGCGACTAAATTTATTCACGCAAATGTTCATATCAATAAGTAAGTACTTATTTCAAGTGAAAACAATGATTTTGAGTTTCCAACCTTAAAAAATTAAAGAAAACTTATTTTCTAGCGATATACGATGGAGTTGTTCAATATTTGTTTAGTGAAATAACTTGGTTGTTCAACTGTTCGGGGTAGTAATGCGATTAAGTTTGTTCATGCAAATGTTCAAATCAATAAGTAATTACTTATTTCAAGTGAAAACAATAATTTTGAGTTTCCAACCTTAAAAAAATTAAAGAAAACTTATTTTTTAGCGATATACGACGGAGTTGTTCAATATTTCTAGCAATATACGAAGGAGTTGTTCAACAACTGAGTTGTTTAAACAACTGGACATCAACAAAAAAAAAAGCTTAGAATAAACTAAACATAATTTAAAAAAAATGATTGTTCAAACAAGTCAAATGTACGCATATAATAAAATAATACCCATAGTTTTACACCGTAATGCAGATACCTAATTGTTCACATTCAATATAATATAATTTTAAGTCTATAATATTACATCAACTTAATACCCGTCTCTCCACCATCGGTAATTGATCTTGAAATAATTGCACAACTAAACAACTAAATAATTTAAACATCTGAACAACTGGACAATTATGTAAATTTAATAACTTAAACAACTGGACAACTATTTAATTTTAAAAACTGAACAACTGAAAAATTGAACAACTGAACAACTATTTAATTTTTTTAATAACTGAACAACCGAAGAACTGAAAAACTGAACAATTAAACAACTCCTGCGCGATTAGGGTTTACAAATAGCTAAAAAAAAGTTGTCCATCATAAAAAACTATAATAAAAATGGTTCATCAACTATAAAATAACAAATACTAACAAACTAAACAAAGTAAACATGTTCTTACCTTCAGTTCAAGCTTTACATCACCATTGTAAGAAGAAAAAGAAAAAAATGAGTATTGTAAAAGGATGAATAAATGAATGAAAAATAGATATGAAAAGTGTAGATGAGGGATTGTGGTGAGGGTATTTTTGTAATTTAATGAATATATAAACTAAGTATAATTTAATATTATTTAATAAAAAAATGCTATTTTTGTATAAAATGGATAAGTTAGTCTATGTCTGTACATGAGGGGTTTGACTAAACTATTATTGTACAAACATGACTAATTTATGTAGGGGTGTGCAAAATACGGTCCAAACCGGACCAAACCGTAAAACCGAACCAAACCGGACCGAAATTTGAAATTTTGGTCCAAATTTCGGTTTACGGTTCGGTTTACGGTTTGAAAAAAAGAGTATTTTTTTTTCGGTTCGGTTTCGGTTTTTATTAATAAAAAACCGTTCAAACCGAACCAAACCGAAATAATTATAAAATATATAAAATTATATATTTATTTAATTTTTTTTTTAAATGTAAATTGAATTTCAACCAACCTAAAATTAGGATAAGGTGGGTACAAAATTTTAAAATTAAAAAAATTTGGGGTTCTTTTTGTAAATTTTAAAACTAAATTTTAATTAATAAATATAAAACAAAAGAAAACTATTAACCCTCTAGTCTAGAGTCAGATCGTGAAAACAGAAGTTCAATTTCAAAAAAAAAAAAAAAAACGTGAAGAAAGCTGCCTACCGGGCCACCGGCGACCGCCAATTCCGACGCCTCCACTGCTTCGGCGCCGCTCGCCAGGTTTTTACCACCCCCTCCCTTCTAATTTTTGCCCATCAACTAATTTATGTTAAGATCCTTGAGTAATCTTGTGGATAGATGTCTGTTTGAAATTTTGAATCCCTAATCCTGCAAATTAGAAATCTATGTTTTGAAATCCCTAAATCCGCTCGAAATTCTTGTCGTTCACCCGGGTTCCAACGGACGTTGAGAAATCCCTAACATTTGGGATAACTCGAGGGCCAAATAATGGGCATTCGTGCTGAAATTACAGCAGCGTGTGGTTGAAATTATAGCAGCGTGATGTGGAATTTATGGAAATTGGATGACAAATTATTGGTGGTGCCGTGGTGCTATAATAAATGTACTCGAGTGTTACTATTATATAATTATAGTATGATTGTGATGTGTAATATATGTGGGGATGTTTGCACAGGGTCAGAATTATGATTTAAGAATGTATCGACCTTAAGTGGTGGGAGTTTTTATCGAGGTCTATCTTTCTGTCATATATTTATGTGGGGATGTTTGCACAGGGTTATGTGAATAACAGGGTGTTTTGTTTTCCTTTATCTTGTGAGAAATAGAAATGTATATGCGTAAATTGTTATTTCATCTTATCTTGTGAATACGGGCTCATCAATGTGAAATATTCTTTATAGATGTCAAACTCACAAGAAGAAGACGACTTTGTTGAAAGCAGTGTGGGTCAAGAAAAACCTGCTCAACCTTCAAATGTTACAACTGGAAACTCAACATGGAAAAGGAAGCAAATAAAAGAACGATCTGAGGTGTGGGAATACTTTGAGAAGATCAAGGATGACAATGGCATCATTTATGAAGTTAAGTGCATGGAGTGCTCTAAAACATATAAATATGAGTCCAAAAGAACTGACACTACATCGCTTCGTAATCATATGTTGGCGTGCATGGAAAAACTCAACAACGAAGAACCCCATCAATCATTGCAAAACTTGCAGCCTACCAAACACGATGGTGGCTCTAAAGTAGGTACGTCGTCTAATTGGAAATATGATTATGATGAAATTAGGAAAGCCATTGCATGCATGATTATTGAAGATGAAGTGCCATTCAAATTTGTGGAAAAGAAGGGATTTAGGAATGTTATGAAGAAAGCATGTCCTAGGTTTATTGTTCATTCTCGATGGACTATCACACGTGATTGTTTTGATTTATATGCTAGTGAAAGGTCTAGGTTGACATCTTTTTTGAAAGATAATTGTCAAAGAGTTAGTCTTACCACTGATACATGGACTTCTATACAAAGGATGAATTACATGTGTATTACTGCTCATTTTATTGATGACAATTGGACGTTACACAAGAAAGTTTTGAATTTTGTGGAAGTCTTTAGTCATAAGGGTGACTACTTGGGAAATTCGATCGAAACTTGTCTTGTAGAGTGGGGGTTGAAGAATATATTCACCATAACGGTGGATAATGCCAGTTCGAACGATACATGTATGACCCACTTGAAAAAGAGGATGCTAAATTGGGAGGGTAGTGTGGCAGCTTGTAAATACCTCCATATGAGATGCATTGCACATATAATTAATTTGGTGGTTATGGATGGTTTGAAAGATGTTGATGACTCGGTGAAACGTGTGAGGGATGCTGTGAGATATATTAAAAGTTCTCCTTCTAGACTTCATAAATTTAAAGAGTGTGTGAATTATGAGAGGATAGAAAGCAAGAGCTCGTTGTGCTTAGATGTAGCTACAAGGTGGAACTCTACCTATGTAATGATAACAACAGCTGAAAAATTTGAGAGAGCATTTGAAAAGTATGAAATGGATGAACCAAGTTACATTTCAGCTTTGAAGGAAAATGGGCATCCAACACCTGCTGATTGGACTCGTGTTCGCAAGATTGCTGATTTATTGAAGATCTTCTATGATTTGACTTTACGTATTTCTGGTTCATTATATGTCACTGCTAACTCATTCTTTAATGAGATTAATGAACTTTGTGGTGTTTTGGATGAATGGAAGAAGAGTGATGATATATTTGTGAAGGAGTTGGGTAAGACAATGATGATAAAGTTTGAGAAATATTGGGGAGATCCGGAAAAAATGAACAAAGTGATTTTTTGGGCTAATGTCTTTGATCCACGTTATAAGTTTGAATTCTTGAACTACTCCTTATGTGAGATGTATGGGTCTGAAAAGGGTGAAAGTGTGATTCGATCTTTGAAGAATGGACTTGCAGATTTGTTCAAAGAATATAATCAAAAGTATCAGCCGGGAAGTGAGGCAAATGCAAGTGGTAGTCTCTCGTTTCGCTCGAGCCCTAACTTGACTGGTGGTACTAATCGTGGAATGCTTTCCGGGTTCAAGAAGCGGAGAAAAGAAACTGGTAGGGGAAGGAAGAAAACGGAATTAGATACCTACTTGCATGAGGACATTGTTGAGGATGATGAACTAGATGTGTTAATGTGGTGGAGAGCAAATTCTTCGAGACTTCCGATTCTTGCAAAGATGGCTCGGGATATATTGGCTGTTCCTATCTCAACTGTGGCATCAGAATCTGTATTTAGTACAGGTGGAAGGGTACTAGATGACTTTAGGAGTTCTTTAACTCCAAGACTTGTTGAGATTTTAATATGCACTCAAGATTGGCTACGAGATTCAGAAAGTGAAGTAAGTGATGCAAAGTTGGAGGAGCTTGAGAGATTTGAAAAAGGTTATTCCTAATTATTTAAATCACTAGTACATTCGTTTTATATCTTTTTTTTTTATGTGTAATTTAATTTGTTTTAACACTATGTTCATTTTATATTTGCAGATTTGCCTAAAATTGGTCTATTGTCATCGTCAAACACCAACAATTAGTTACTAAGTTCTCCTTCTAGGTACTATAATATATTGTTACAAAATTAGCAACGAACAATACATTATATGAGTTGTCTTATTTATTCCTTTAAATTGTGTAGGTAGAAGTAGTTGAAAGATTTGAAGAGAAAAGCTATTGAATGGAGATGAAGTCTTGAAGGCAGAAGCTAGTCATTATAGATTTAAGTTGAAGCTTGTGCTTATTTATCATTTGACTCATTACTTGAGATTGTTTGGATTGTTATTTGTTTTAAGCTTTAAGAAAACTATTGTACTGATACTTAAGATGTGGGGTTTGGAGGCTATCTTTTAGAACCTACTAATGCTTAACCTTTTGTAGTGTTTTTGGCTTTTGGAAGCTACCAAATTGATGCTTAAATTATTTTTTATATATTTTTTTTACTGTGGTTCATGAAAAAATTGTATGTTTTTTGTCTTTACTTTTGAAAATTAAAAAAAAAAAAAAATCGGTTTTTGGACCAAATAGACCGGACCGGACCGAACCGAACCGAAATATTTCGGTTTCGGACCGTTCGGTTTTTACAAATACGGTTCGGTTTCGATTTGGTTAAAATATTTCGGTTAATATTTCGGTTTTATATTACGGTTTGGTTCGGTCCACCAAACCGCCTTTTGCACACCCCTAAATTTATGCAGCTAAAAATGAATAACATCAACAAGAAAGGGAGATAAAAATTTCAACTTGAGATAGATGGAAGTCGAAAAATAATGGTGGAGGATGTTATACTGTTAGAGCATCTCCACAAACTGGTGGTTTTGAAATCAGAGGAAGAAATCGAAAACTTGCTGCAACTTCTATGGCGTACGCGCAAAACTGGTCTATCTCCTTCCCACAAATCTTCCATTCAGTCACTCCTCAACCTCCCTTCGCCCGCCGATCTTGACCCAGTGAGTTAGCCCTCAATTTGCCCCTAATTTTAATTTTTATTGTGGAAGGAAGGGTAGATCTAGGGTTTTTGTCTGAATTACGGTATAATTGGAGTAACGATATTTAGATTCTTGGAATTGAGTCAAATTTGAGCAACTGTAATCCTTTTTAAGTTCAATGCTGAGGCTTCAGTTTATTGCTGTTGAATGTGGTTTTCTTATTAGGATTCAATAAAAGTGATAATTCTAACACTTGGAAACTATTTCAAGCTCAACCTTTTTAGGATGATCTAAACTCCTTAGCAAATAGATTTGTGTCAGGATTCTAAAGGACTGCTGGTGACATTTCCACGTTTAAATTATGTTTTCTAACAGGTTTTGGCATCGATTCGTTCACTTATACGAAATTGTGTGCACAAGGACTTAGAAGGTGATGATGCTTTGAAGCTTCTTCCACCTGGTCTTCCCCTTGAATTGGATAGCATGCTTTGTATATTATTGCAGAAACATATGAGCCATTGGAAAGAGGAATTATCCCAGGAACAGGTAGAATTTTACGATGATGCCATTGAATATTAGATGCAATAACTGTATTCATCATAAGTGGCTCCTTGTATCCTTTTATTTTCAATAAGGATATCAGAATCACCGAATGTGATCTCTAAGGGCTCGTTTGCTTCACAGGATGGAATGTGGATCAGTTGAGATAGAATTTGCTATGTGTTTGGATTGTTGGATTACAATTTTTATATTTAATTTGTCAAGTTCTTTTTTGTGTTTGGTTTGATTGATAATTTGATAAATTAGATTAATATGGTAAGTGTCCATTCTGCGCCCTCATTCGATGTAAAACAAGAACAATATGGTGAAAATGCACATGGAACAACTTTATCTCATCCCTCCCCCCTGGTTAGGCTTATCTTCAGATCTGGGGATAAAACTGCTTTTTGAACACGGGCTGGACTTTGGTCTTAGGTCTCCATCCTGTGAAGTGTGAACCAAACAAGGTGATTAACAAGGATTATGTTGTCCATCAAGGCCAATCCTGTGAAGCAAACATGGACTTTGTATATCTAAGAGACAATTCTAACATTCTGTACCATGACGGTTTTGCAGAGGAGATTGTAACTACCTCTCTTTTTTTTTTTTTCTGATATCAGGTTAATTTGGGCATCTCTGCACCTTTATTGCCTTCTCCCTCTTGGGCGATATCTGAGTCATTGATGTCCCTGCAAGTTGCTCCAATTCCTCATTTCAACGGTCTAAATCTTGGGGGTCTATCACCAATCACTGCTGAAAAAAGCGCGGTGTGTGTTCCACCGTCAACTCTTCAGAATGATATTATCCCTCAAGAAATTCCGGTAAATCTCTCAATTCGACGGTCCACTTCCTTTTGTAATAAACTAATATTACTCGGTGGAATAATAGAATGCTGATAGGGGGCACCTCTAATTAGGCGGTGCTTGTATATCGCCTTATATGTTGGGCTGCAATGCACTCATAGAAGGATAATAAGAAGTTCTCTAGGCATGAAACAGAACTTCTTTGAGTCGTCTTTTTATCCTCCCGTTTAGCACTCTATCACTGTTAATCTTTGGTCTTTATATATTTTTGTTTTCCTCCTGAACAGTAATCTTGCTGATACATATGCCTCATGTAGGGAGTTCTTCCAAGGGTGAAATCAATGACATGGACTGTCGAGAATATGAGTGAGATGCCTAATCATCGAGTGGCTATCATTACTCTCAAGGTATCCTTATTAACACCAATTAACTGGAAAAATATATGAATAAGGTCATCATAATCTGAAAAAAGAATGTTTCCATGTAGTTTTATAGTTGGTCTAATCTTTCCATTAACATATCCGTCATATAGAATGCAATTAAGCACCTTACTCTGTATGATCACGCATCATTACAAATCAACTTTTGCCACAAATACAATTCTTTCTTTCATCTTCTTAATCAGAAAATTAATTTCAGTATCCATGCTAGCTATCTGATTTTTACTTTCTTGCTTCTTCCTACTTGTTAGTTGCAAGACTACACGAAGTCTCCTTCAAATGAGATGGAAGTGAAGTTTCAACTTACCAGAGATACACTCGAGGCAGTGCTGAGATCGATGGCCTACATTAACAAACAATTATCACAATTCGTAAGTTCCACTGTTCTTTACTGTTATATCCTGTGCTTCTTATCAAACCGACGCGATTCTATTAAAGAAGCTCATGAGCCATTGCTTAACGTGTTCTCTTCGAATCTTGAGCAGTATCGACCTTTTGATTGTAAGGAATTTTTGTTGACATTTTGCTATTTTGTTTCACGGAGCAAAATGTAGTTTCTCCAAACTTTGTGAATTTTTTTGCAGCTAATGAATATTAATGTATACCTGCGTGTTTCTTTTTGGCAGGTTAAATCCTCTTCATTACCATTACAAAAGAAACAAAGACTCTGAATATGGCTACGCTAATGACTTCGAGTTATAGTTCAATGCTCGAATTTCATTACTCAAGTTGAGAGATGCACCCAAGCATCGATGAAATGTATACGAGATCATGTCCAAATTTTGTTGTGTGCTATTACCATAGAAATCACTAGAATAAAATCAACGTTATATTATTGTCTATATTTGGGGAATTAAATTATTGTCATTGCCACTCTTCATGCTTATTTGAGTATTAAGTCCTTGAAAATGAGTCTTTAGCATGGATGACATCTTTTGATGACGACGATGATCCTCTTTACATGGATGACAAGGGTTTGGAAGGGCTAATTTTGTTCCCAAGAGGGACCTTTCAATAATGATAGAAATCTTTTGAGCATAGGTAACAAGTATGGAGGGACCAATTGTTCGTGTTGGGGATGTGGAACTTTTGATGTACATGATAGTCCTATGCAACAAAGGAAATTCAATTGATTCTAATTGAGGGGCGCTTCATTAACAACTCTTCAATGATAATGGGAATGAGATTGAAAATTAGTGTAATTAGCATGGTTCATGAGAACAAAATCAATATCTCCCCTCCTAAATAAGGTAATTACTACTCCATTTTGATTACCCTATTCTTTTCCTACAACTATCCTCCTCAATCACTCCCCTCTTCCTCCACCAACAACCATTTGTTGTCTACTTTTATTCTAAAATTGGGGCATGATACTAGCAATGGTGTCACCATTAGAACGCTTTTTCCCCTAAAATATCATTTTTATTATGAGGGCATAGATGGAAATAAATTTTCATTCCCTTTACCATTGAAAAATGGTCAACCAAGCGCCCCCTGAATCTATTGGTATTTAAAACGGTCCTGTACAACACATTATTCAAATCCTTCTTCCTACTTTTATTAGGGCGAGAGCGGATCCTTTAAGATGGGCATGGAATTCAAGAGTCCTGAGTTCTCACAATTGAGTCTGATACCTGCGGGTTTTATAAGATAGTGTTTGGATAGAGACATTTGAAATTTAAAGGATTTGAAAATGAATGGATTTCAAATAATATGATTTTGTTAAGGCCATCTCCAACTATTCTCCATTTTGGAGAATTGGGCACAAAATGGAGAATTGTGGCTCTCCAACCATGCTCTATATTTAGAGATAGAGATAGAGGGTGGAGAGAGGTTCTTCAAATTTAGAGTATTAGGATGAAGATAGAGTGTGGGTTTAGAGGGTGGGTTTATTTACAAAAATGTCATTTTTTTTTTCAATTATGAAAATTATGTTATTTCCTTTAATTAATTAAAGTGTTAGTGTTTTTTATTTATATTTTATTTTTGTTTGTTTGAATTATCATATTTTTCGATTTTTTAATTAATTTTTTTTCTTTTAATAATTAGAATTTAATCCTTAAATTACAAGATAATGACACACACGAAATAAATATTACATAATTTGAAAATGAAATATTACAACAATTACCAAACATACTAGAGCATAGATGAAAATATAAATAACATACCCCCTACAATTAAAACAAGTAAACTCAAATGAAATAAAACGAGATACATAAATAAAAATATCGAAACATGCTAGTACGGAGGAAACCCGCCCCAGAGGTTGAACTTGCACACAATGAACACAATCGATTTCAACAATTCCTTGCACGTCATTGTCAAATTAAAGATAAATCGGCTCATTATGCACTTCGAGATGCTCTTATCGACCATTTGTGGGAAGAATTATCCAGCTTGGAGTATTAAATTTCCTAATTTATTATGTTATTGCTTTTTAAGTTGTTTGTTGTGATATTTATAATAAATCGCAATTTCATTTGTACTTTGTATGAATCGAAATTTAATTTCAAATAAAAAATATTTTGAAAAAAATATCGGTATTAATTAATTGATTTGGATGCATTAATTTTATAATTATATAAACATATTGCTATTTAAATTCTTTAATTTGAATAAAAATATAAATAAAATAGATATTTTAATTATATAGAGGATGCATGGTTGGAGATGATTTATGAAATAGAGTACTCTATCCTCTAGAGTACTCTAAAATGAAGAATATCCTTGGAAATGGCCCAAGTATTTGAATTTCTTCCATTTTGATCTAAGTTTAAAACTATGTATTTACTATTTAAAATTCATCCATTTAAATATTTTAATCAAATAGAGTGAATTTAAGTTGTGAATTTGAAAATTGTAGTTCAAATCTCTTAGTCTAAACACAGACTAAGAATCCAAAGAGATTTGTCCCTTGGCCTCATAGAATTTAATTTGGACCGTGTATGTATACACTCGTAAGATATGTTATGATATTGACTACAAGTAATAACTTGTATAATATTTCACATTTAAAAAATTCTGGGGATGAAATTTATTAAAAATCATATCAGTCTGTCTATCCACACTCAAATATATTAAAATGACCGCAACTGTATTTTATTCAATCAAATGACTGTAAAACGGGAACACTTGTTGTTTCATTCTCTTCTCTGTAAGGTTTCTAGATTTGCGGGCAGCTGGGTCGTACTCTTATCTGCAGATGGGTTTATTGAAGAGATGATGATGATGGCTATTCCAAACATCGTTTGCATTTTGCCTCGCGCTCCTTCCTTCTCTTCGCTAAGGATAAACCCATCATTCTCACCACATAAATGTTTTTCTTCTCCTTTTCGGTGTAAGAATTCCCACACAAACTCCGTCCTTTTGTATCCCAGCAGTGTTGCTGACAGAGTGTTAATGGACATCCTAAATTCCGGCATAATTGCTTGCCTCCGCGCTCAAAGGTCCAAATCTCCCCCATTTTGTTTCACACATATGTATATGTATAATTTACATTTTCTTGATTGGTTCTTCTGTTTTAGTGCAGAGGTAGCAATTGAAGCTGCTCGTGCAGCACTTAGAGGTGGAGTCTCTGTTGTAAGTTCAAATTCTAACATCATACTTCTTTCCAAATCTTTAAATTTTAGTTATGACGTGGAATGATAAAGCTCTCTTTGGTTCAATATCTCAAAATTGCACATGAATTCTGCGTTTCGTATTTTGAAACTTTGATTAAATGGTAGGGTGTGTTCTGATCAAATTTCATGATTTTTAATTTGCAGTTAGAAATCACAATGTCCACCCCTGGCGTTTTTGAGGTTGAATGTAAATTTATATCCCTGCCTTCTTTACATATTGGTTCTCAGAAAATTAGCAGCCTATGTGGTTTTTTTTTTTTTTTACAGGCTTTACAATGTTTGGTCCAAGAATATCCTTCAGTCTCAATTGGAGTAAGTACTTGGCTGTATATGGATTGATTGTCTGTTATTCTTGGATTAAGTTTTGTTTTCTTTTAATTTTAATGTGTATGTGTTTTTTCTTTTTGGAGGATGGCTAAAAGATATCATTATCTACTAGAAAACTAAATTGAAGATGAATGCTTCATCCTTCATCAATACAGCCTTGGAAACTATGTTAGAGAGGGCTCTTGCAGGCATAATGCTCTCATTAATGAATTCTGTTTAAAATTGTGCATAATGAATTCCAAAATTTTTACATACTGAATTCCTTCATCAGATTCAACCTTAGAAACAGTCGATTAAGGGTCTTGCAGGCATAATGCTCTCATTAATGAATTCTGTTTAAAATTGTGCATAATGAATTCCAAAATTTTTACATACTGAATTCCTTCATCAGATTCAACCTTAGAAACAGTCGATTAAGGGTCTTGCAGGCATAAGGATATGCTTAGTTGTGCTGGCTCTTGGTATCAGTTCGCAACTATACTTGTCTGATATATTTTTTTAAAAGATATTAAAGACGGTTACTTTGTTTGGATTTTCCTTTTTCTTGAAATAAAATGAAGAACTGAACTCCACCGCTTTTTCTTAATCACCTCATACTTTTTGCAATTGTAGGTTGGAACCGTCTTAGATAGACGAAGTGCGAAAGATGCATTAAAACTTGGAGCTAAGTTTCTAATGAGTCCTGCAATGGTGAAGGTATCTTTGGAATACGACTGCATGATTTAAGTTTTTGCAAAAGACGGCATCATGTAGATCTTATGTTCACTGGAATTAGTCCTCAGTTGAACCTTTCATGACTTTTGAGGGACTTCAAATAATCTTTTTGGTACATTTGACGGTTGCAGGGTATTCTAGATGATGTTGCGGGGGGTCAAGCTCTGTATATACCTGGAGCAATGACCCCAACAGAGGTAATGTTTATTTCACTTTTCTTTTCGTCCATTCAATTGGGTTTGAAAGTACATTTCCTTTTTAACACTCTAAACTAGGAGAATATAGAATAAATGACTGGATTATTTCCATGGCACGCAGATACTATCTGCGTCTGATGCTGGTGCCAGAATCGTGAAGGTAAACTGTTGTTTTTTCTTTTCACACAGCAGAGCTTGTGCATTTATTTATGACTTTCTAGTGAACAACTGCATTGTTTCTTTTACCATCTTTTTTGTGTACTGTCCTGTCGTATAATGCATGGTCTAAAATTGAATCACTTGTGCTTCTGTATAGGTGTATCCCGTGGCTGCATTAGGTGGAGTTGAGTATATAGCTGCAATAAAGAAGCCATTTCCCCATATCCCTATGGTTGCATCACAAGGCATCACATTAGGTTAGAAACCTGAAAAATATCACTTTGATATTTATTTGTTCTATCGCCATCTAAAAGAGTAATTGTAGAAAAGTTGAAATACATGCCTGTCAAGATGACACCCTAGACTAGTATTAAACACGTAGGTGATTATTGTTTTTCTGTTTGTCGTCTATTCTTAAGGTACACAAATCATCTTTTTCTCAGTCGTTATTGATATGTAAACAGTAAAGTGATATCTTAAATTGGGTACAGATTCATTGGGGCAGTATATTGGTAAGGGAGCATCATCGGTAGTTTTATCGGATGCCATATTTGACAAAAAGGCAATGGCTCAACATGATTTTTCTCTCATAAACCAATTGGCCAGCTTTGCAGCTATCAAGGGAAACGAAGCAGTAAGGTAAGAACCTTTGGTCGCAACTTTTTACTAATTGCATCTCCGACCTTAGTAATGATCAATTCTTGCACCGGTTTCCTTGACGCTCACTCGAAAACAGGAATTTTACCAAGGACTTTAGCAAGAATAGCTGAGGGCACTCTCCACAAGCTTGGGGACATGGTATGGATTAGAATATGAGTTTCTGTACATATAAGGTTTCAAATCTTGATTTTAGGCATATTTCCAGTTTGTGTTTTTCTTAATGTTGAAGCTTAGTTCATTCCATCTTGCTTCACTGTTATTTGTATGTATCTTAAGGGAAAAGGGTGGGATGTCTTAATAGGTTTCTACGTAAGCATAAATAATAATCTAAAAAATTAGTTTGTCCACGGAAAACCATAAATTTTATATTCTAGCTCCATCCTGTGATTATCCTTACACTTGTCTTTTTTTTTTGGACGTTTCAAAATTATTCACTTACCAAAAAAAAAAAAAAAAACTTTCCATAAACTCCAACCTCAACACATCCACAATTTTACACATGATATCATTATATTTAGGCCCACACATACACATCTAACTAATTTCTTTTCTCTTATACATAAAGGTTTATGAAATTACCCCTCAAAATTATACTCATCACACTCACCTTTCTTAATATATATGCCCTCCTTCGTGTGAAAGTAATCCCGGTATGGAGTGAATAATACTCCCTCCGTCCCATCTTAATATTCACACTTTCCTATTTGGGATGTCCCACAATAATATTTACACCTCAAAAAAAGAAAATAAAACACTCTTACACTACTTACTTTAATTCAAAATATTCTTCATTCATTGGTTCAAAAAGTCAATAAAGCAGTTTTTCTTAAAACCTATGCGCACACAAGTGTGAATATTATTAGGGGATGGAGGGAGTATATATAAATAATGTACAACATAATTGGAGATGATTACTATAAACATGACTGAGATGTTGATAAAAGTTGGAGCTAGCTTTGAAATGAATGAAGTATAATTATTTAAGGCGTGAACATCAACGTATGAAAATGATGTGCTAAACACTATATAAATCCATCACATGCAGATAAATAACATACTAACAAATAACAAGAACATTCCTTAAACATCACAAAAATAATCTGACGTCCAAAACCATGTACAAGGGTATTGTGTTGTCTGCACTTGTGGTGGGGCTTGCACTCTTGTGCTGCGTCACGGGCCAAGTTGCGTTGGCGGATGACATCACGTTGTTGCAGGTTTCGTCCCGCTCTTCCGACGTGCAACCAAACAAGGTGAATGTTTTTGAAGAATCGGACGAGATCGACGTCTCGTATGGGTCGAAGGTTATGTACGGTTGGGTGGCGAAGACTCATCGGAGGCTGCAATCATGTAATTGTCAGTGTGGTTGCTGTGGTGGCATTTGTGGTGCTTGTTGCCGCCTGCTCAACAAAAATACCAAAGATTGATCCAGTTGATCAAAGCTACTACTATGTTTAGTCAATAATTACTGTTATTTGAGTGTGTTATAGTTTATGTTGTTTTTGAAATAAGTGAAGAGGCAGGAGATGTTATATATAGAGAGAGAGAGAGAGAGAGAGAGAGAGAGAGTCACCCAAAGACTTGATCCTAATAATGCTTTTCTTTGTTTCAGAATTTTGTTTCATTTAGGACATAATTAGTGTGACTAAATGACATGAATTCATGGGCACGAAAATATCACAGTGTAATGGGTGTGTAAAAGTATCTCTCTTAATTTTTATATATTTCGTGGATGTAGATCTTGTAAAAATATGAACTTTTTTTTTTTTAGTTTTGAAAACAAGTTATTAAGGCCTAAGCAAAACTTTGTGTTATTTATCAAACTACAAACTATATATGCCGTCGGGCGATTCAAAATAAAATTATTGACAATTATTTTATGTAAATTGTATTGTGTGAGACATCTAAAAGATACAAATGCAAAGTTGATAAAAGATTACTTCAAATTACAGTATATTCATACTTTATATTTGAAAATTGAAAGTATAGAGTGAAATAGGTTTATACATAAATCACTGAAGGGTATTAGTTGTTTTCATTGAAGAGTATTAGTTGTATTTACTGAAGAGTATTACTGATTTACACTAAAGAGTCTTAGTTGTTCAGTGAAAATGAACTAAGACTATTCAGTGTAAACCAGTAATATTCTTCAGTAAAAACAACTAATATTTTTCAGTTAAAACAACTAATACCCTTTAGTGATTCATCATATATAAATCAATTTCACTCTATACATACTCTTGAAAATTTATTTAAATTGAGAAATTATACGTGTCAAAATACTACTTCCCCTATGTGTGTGTACATATAATCCCCTATTATACTAATAAGGAGTTTAAAATGGTGAAGTGTTATATGACATGATTGTGAAACTTATCATTTTATCCTATATATCATCTATGTAGTTTTTCATAAGAAGTCCAATAAAAAAATTCATTTACTTGGATTTGAACCCTAGACTTCAGGTGTAATATTTATTATGTTTATCAATTAAGCTAAACTACAAATCTTTATGAGACTTGAATATCTATTATATATAACTTGAGTTTATGTATTTTTTTCAATAGAATTTCAGTATTGCTTCTCGATTATATGTCCACACATTAATTGTTAATAATCAACTAAATTTATTTTCAATTTTTTTTTCTTCATGTAAATTATACTTTCTTTCTTCTTCTATTTTGACAACATTATGTTTATTTTTTTATGCATTACAAATTAAAGTGTGAAGACTTTCAAGGATAATTTAAATCTCCTTAAGATATTTATGCTGTGTTATTTTAATTTCATTTCAATAGATACTTTTTTTTTCTTTCTCTTACACCAGAATCCTTTTCTTTCTTATGGAATAGTGTTTATTGCATTTTGAAGAGTGAATATTTAATAGGGGGTGATTTTTTTTAATGAAAACATGTTCAATGTTTTTTTACTCTATCTTAGTGAGTTTTTTTTTTGAAATTATTTTATTAGAGCAACTATGTATTGCAAATTTAAATATGATGATTCAATCTTTATGTATTATGGATTGAATAATTAAATTTATTAAATGAATATATGTTTAACTTTAAATGAAGTATATATGCATTTTTTTATTGTTTGTGTGTGTATTTAAATAAATTATATTATGTAATATTATAATATGAAATAACATAATGATGTGTCAATAAAATATATATTTTAAAGTTAATTTTACAAACAACCCGCGTAAGGAGCGAGCTATTTATCTAGTTCTTTTTAAAGATGGGTAACATATCCAAGCAGATGGGTAACATATCCAAGCACTATCACCAGTTGGCAGCCCTATTAAATAGAAGAAAAACAAATTGATGACAGCAACTTGGCTTAAATACCATCTTCAACAGCTATACCTAACGGTCTAACATACACACACAAATTAAAGTTTAGGTGAAATAAATTGTGGAAGCTTAATTTAATTAAATTTGAAGTCTTGAATAGCCTAATTAAGTTAATTTGTAATTTGGGAGAACAGGGAAAATGCTTCCAAGTAACAAAGTAAAAGCAAGCAGAAGCGGTAGATCTAAAATCGACTGCACGACTTCCTTCTCGTTCGTAAAAAGACACTCGATTTTTGTTCGGAATATCAAGCAAAAAAATCAAAAAAATTGACCTACTAAAGATAAAGCTATTAAGTGTTGATAGGCGAGCAGAAATACAATCTGGGCGAACAAAATTATATAAAGTACTTACACTCGATATAAGATTAAGTGAACTAAGCCAGACTAAGCTGGATTAGCCAGGCGAGCTATCCCAGCTCGGCGAGCTACAATATCCATGCGAGCACCTTTAACACAAGGACCATATGGACCCAAAGGACACCCTGACGAGCATATCTAGCCCATAGACGAACAGATCTAACCAGAGTATCGAAGATATCAAGCCAACAAGAAGAATGACCAACAAAATCAAGCTAATGACTCCTCAAGGACAAGTCCAAAAGGACGAACAACTCTTAAATACGAGCAAATCCAGTATTAGAGGATAAGAATTAGTTTAGATAAGGTCAAATAGTCAACTCTCCAAGTGTCATACATGCACACTTGGAAGACCAAAGGTTTTTGTACACCTCATGCTAGGAAAACTTGTATAAATACCTCAATTTTCAGTTAATAAAAAAGGCACAAATTTACATATACATTCAAACTTCGATTATACATCCAAATCACCTCGATTCTCAAAACATACGAATTAAATACATAATCATTACACGTATTTATTCCTTTTTTTATCCCAATTTTCGTATCCACTAATTACGTTAGTGATCAATCACACGTAATTGTTTGGTGATCACATTTACAACTAAAAAACAGCCACTAATCTTTGTGATTAGAAACGATCATCAACAAATTGGCGCTAAAAGGAGGGTTCGAACCTCCGGTTAGGAGTAATTAAGCAAGAACTTCAAGCTTAAAACTTGAAGATTTGAAGATTTATACAAAAGTGCTCTTGGTGTTCTTGGTGTTCTTCGTTTGAAGATCTGAACATTTAAAGACTTACACCAATACCTTGATTAAAGATGCCTCAATCTCACGAGACTCAGCATTCCCAACATTTGACAAGAGATTCACATTCGAGGATGTCCCAAGCTGAACGGCGAGCAGAAGTAGCTCGACATGAACAAGAAAATTATCCAGCTGTTAATCAAACGATGCTACCTGAGCTAGAAGCATTTGCTCGCAACCCTGACGATTTAGCTCGTACGATTGCAATGCTTCAAGCACTACAAAAGCAACAAGGTCAATCTGGCCCATCCCATATCCGAGCAAGGCATAGCCCAACGAGAGCCCGTGAGCATGAGAGGGCCAGGGATGAACATCAAAATGAGGTCGATAGTGCCCAAGCTCGTAAGACAAAGGGCAAGGAGAAACAGCTCGTCGAGGCGACCAGCCATGGAGAATCAACCCCTGGCCGAGCTGTGGGGGTTAGCCAGGGGACTACACGCCAGAGCGCCCTAAACAAATTAGGTCGCCCTGGCCAGAGAGCAACGGAGATTCACCCCAGAGATGAAGTAGCTCGTCTAGTCCACGTACCAGCTTGCCAGTCAGTCCACGAAAGACTGACCAGATCAGCTTTTGGTCGCCTAGGTCCTGATGGGGCACCAAACCCTAAGAAGCCAGTCCAGGAAATTGCCCTTCCGAGTGAGGGACAACAACGGACTGATGGTCATACACCAGTGTTTGTCGAACAACCTCTGAGTCAAGGGGGGCCACTGGAAGAACTGGTGTCAATGAGAAAGACAATTGAAAGCATGCAGGGTCAGCTGGACCTGCAAAAAGGTTATGGGAACACGCCCCTTCCGTCATCCCCATTGTCTCCGGTAATTTTAAAAGCTCTAATCCAGAAAAAGATTCAGTTCCCTGCAAGTATACAATATGAAGGCACGGCTGATCCCTGGGTGCATTTGATGAAGTATTCTGACTACATGATATCAATGGGGGCAAGTGATGCCACCCAATGCCGAAATTTTTCATTGACCCTGGGGGATCGTGTTCATAAATGGTTTCAAGCACTGCCGCCGGCTTCCATTCATTCATTTTCCCAGTTGGGCAAAGAATTTATGTCTCATTTCTCCACGGCTGGGTCTTATCTATCCCAAAGACATCGGTTGTCCGACTTGAAACAAGCTGATGATGAGTCGGACCGATCGTATTTGGAAAGGTTCGACAAGGTCCTGTTGGAAGGGGAGTCTATCAGTGAGGACACCAAAATTGTGGTTGTCTTGGCAGGATTGAAAAAGGGCACTGAACTTTGGAAAGAGGTACATCTCAAGTGCCCTAAAACTTATGCTGAATTCCGCGACCGGGCGGGAGTCTTTGTCTCAATGCATGAAGTCTTGCAGAAGGATGTTGGGGACAAAGGCGATCAGAAAGACAATACAAAGAAATCTGGTGGTGGGTATCGAGCTCCTAAGAATATGAAAGCATTCAATGAAGGGACTAAACTAAAGGACAAACTAAATCAAGTACTCACCATATCAATTGATGCAGTGTATAACAATGTCAGGGAGAAGGAGTTACTTACCCCTCCGAGGAAGATTCGACAAGACACTAGCAAGTTAAACCCGAACAAGTATTGTGCCTACCACCAGAGTGTGTGACATTTTACTAGTGAGTGTCGTGACTTGCTAAAGCAGTTGTGGCATTTCTATGAGGAGGGTAAGTTATCCGAATTTGTGAAAAGACAACTCGGCAAGAGAGGCAGAGAAGACGATTCTGAGGAGGAAGATATGGAGCAAGCCCCCCAAAAAAATTGTGCTGGGCGACCAGCACCAGCAGAAGGACCAGTTTCCGAAATTCAAATGATGGAGCCTACTGGACCTGTGGGTGGTTGCTCTGATGGGCGACCCTCAATATCAAACCGAAAAAGAAAGGTTGAGCTACGTGCAGTAGCTCAGGTGCAAGAAACGGAGGTCAACCCAACAATTCTACATACAGCAGAGTTGACCTTCACAGAAAAAGACTTGGATGAAATCGTGACACCCCATAACGATTCCTTCGTAATCTATGCCAATATAATGGGGACAAAAGTGCATCGTTTACTAGTGGATACCGGGGCCTATATGAACATCATCTTCAAAAAGATATTGGACCAGCTAGGAGACTATACCAGTTATATTGTAGATTCCAATCATCGAATTTTAGGCTTCGGAAATATTGTAACAATCCCGTTAGGGATAATTAGGTTGTCCATGCAACTTGTATCGACCAAGGATCCCGAAAAGAATATAACTAGAATGGTGGATTTCCTGGTCGTAGATCAAGAATCCACCTATAACGGGTTCCATGGCCGACCATTTCTAAATAAATTAAAAGCTGCAGTTTCAACCTACGACTATTATGTCAAGTTCCCAACTGCGAGCGAAGCCGGTACGTTGAAGGGAGATCAAAGGAAAGCTCGATCCTCCTTCAATTGCGTCCAACTGAAAAACAGGTATCGATGATGGAAGCCTCCACAAATCATCCTGATAATGAGCCATCAGTCTTAACGACATTTTGGGATCTCATGATGACCAAGTGGAAGCTGACGAGCAAACTTTGCCCATGGGCGAACAAAAACAGCTCACGGGAGAGTAATTCTGTCCGACAGCAGAATTACCACTAACATCAATGGTAATTGACGAACCGCCCATGAAAACTAACCTGGAAAGATCAATCCTGGCGACCAACGTTGTTCCTAGCATAGCAGATGATTTTGATCCCCGTTTAGGCGTTGAACCCATGGACATCGAAGATGAATTAAACCCTGAAGGGCCAGTTATTGATCCGCGGTGGAAGGGATAAAAATGACGGGCAACTCCAGTTGAAGAACTGGAGGCCATCAAAGTTAACCCAAACCGGGATGATCTTGAACTCTACATTGGGTCCGAGCTTCCTGAGCCTTACAGGACTCGAGTGGCAGAATTTCTCAAAATAATCTTGATGTCTTTGCATGGTCACATGCAGATATGGTGGGGATTGACCTGAAGGATGCTTGTCATAGGCTAAATATTAATCCGGCTCGAAGACCAGTCCATCAGAACCGACGAAAATATGGGCTGGATAAATATTAAGCTCTTAATGAAGAAGTTAAGAAATTGCTAGACAATGACTTAATCAGACAAGCATTGTGTCCCCAGTGGGTTGTGAATCCCGTATTGGTGCGGAAGCCGAATGGAACCTGGAGGTTATGCATAGATTTTATATATCTGAATGCAGCATGCCCAAAGGATAACTTTCCTCCTCCGCACATTGATCAACTGGTGGATAGCACAACAGGGCATGAAATGTTTACATTTATGGATGCTTTTGCTGGTTTGTTGGGATATGTTTTAGTTTTGATGATTTTCCAAAACAATATGTAATAGGTTTGAAAGCAGTCAGGTTTGTATCTTTAGTTTCAGGTCAGACTAGGTTAGCTCTCAGTAGAATAGGCTGTCAGTTGAGAAGAACTCAGTTGAGGGAACACACAGCTGAGGGGGAACTCAGTGAGGGGTAACTCAGCAACACAACCTGAGGATATCAAGATAACACCAAGAAGAACTAACTGAAGCCATGCTAGTAACCTGAACAAGAAGAGAAGCCTGAAGGATGTCCCACTGAGTGTAAACCTGGCTGATCTAAGCTAAGTCAGGCGGACCACTCAGTAAAGAGCATGATCAAGAGGATTAGTGCTGCACCAAGTAGGCCCTGAACGAGCCAGGCTACTGTGGTCAGGGAAGTTTGTCATTCAGCCTTATGACAAATTTCTTGGAGAGATCTTCAAAAGTCCCTGAAGGACAACATCACTGAAGACAAGTATGTCTACTGAAGATCATCAGTCAGTGGAGGATAAGCTATCTGAAGTCAATACGCCCTGATCAAGCACACTGAGTCAAAGATCCGTTAGACTCAGTCTATGTGGACCAATCACGTCAAGACAGCGTATCTAACACTGACAAAGCCGTATTCCAAGAAAAGTGGTTGAAACCATTAAATGCTGGATTCAAATGTAATTCCCTCCAACGGTTACACTTGAATCCACATTATAAATACAAGCTCATATCTGCGTATTCAAGTGTGTGAAGTAAGAAAAATCAACACCTACGAGCTGTGAAGGTGTGAGTGTTTAGTGCATTATATGGGAGTTATAAGGAGGCACGATTTACATCTTGTATACTGACCATTAGGGTCCAAATTTATACACAAATGAGTGTTCAGCTTGTAACTCTTAGCTTAGAGAGGTTTTCCCAATCTTAGGTTTAGGTTAACACATTGTAAGGGAAAACCTCACCTAGTTGGAGAAAACCTAACTGAAACCAAAACCCTACTTGTCAGGTTTGTTGGTGGAAGTTGTTGTTGAGTTGGGAAGGAAGTAAGCAAGATCTGGTGTATAGATCTGGGTGCACCTTGGCACGTTAAAAATAAGAATCCCAGTAGTGGATTTCCTGTTAAATCAGGCCGTGGATGTAAGAGCTTGAGTCTTTGAACCACGTTAAACTGAGCGTTTTATGGTTTTAAATATTTACTAAAGTATTGTGAAAATCTGCTTACTGAGAGCATCTTTAAAGAAAACTTTGGTTAAGTATTTAGATCAGAGAGAATCCTTCTCACTGACCAGTTCAGGCAACACACTCGAGAGTTCATCATCAGTGTAACCTCTCGAGTCACTGCCTTGTTAAGAGACTGAGCTTGCAAGTCAGTTGCACTGACTTGAGTGCTCTGACTCATAACAATGCAGTGACTTGCGTATTATTCACTCTTACTGAACTCCCTAAGCTAAAGGTTTAAAAAAAATTGCTCCTGAATTCCCATTTGTCCTTAAAAAGTCATTAAAAATGGGACCATCAATTGGTATCTGAGCGGGTTGTTCACATGACCACTGATCCAGTTTTGTTAAGAAAAATGGTCAACCGAACAGATCTTAAACGTTTTAAACTATGGGAATCCCTACATATTTCAAACTATTACCTGTGTTCTGACACTCAACTTGTAATAGAAAATCATTTGGTTAGAAGTTTTGGAATCATCAAAAAGGGGGAAATTGTTGGGATATGTTTTAGTTTTGATGATTTTCCAAAACAACATGTAATAGGTTTGAAAGCAGTCAGATTTGTATCTTTAGTTTCAGGTCAGGCTAGGTTAGCTCTCAATAGAATAGGCTGTCAGTTGAGAAGAACTCAGTTAAGGTAACACTCAGTTGAGGGGGAACTCAGCAAGGGGGAACTCAGCAACACAGCCTGAGGATATCAAGATAACTCCAAGAAGAACTAACTGAAGCCATGCTAGTAACCTGAACCAGAAGAGAAGCCTGAACGATGTCCCACTGAGTGTAAACCTGGCTGATCTAAGCTAAGTCAGGCGGACCACTCAGTGAAGAGCATGATCAAGAGGTTCAGTGCTGCACCAAGTAGGCCCTGAAGGAGTCAGGCTACTGTGGTCAGAGAAGTTTATCATTCAGCCATATGACAAACTTCTTGGAGAGATCTTCAAAAGTTCCTGAAGGACAACATCGCTGAAGACAAGTATGTCTACTGAAGATTATCAGTCAGTGGAGGATAAGCTATCTGAAGTCAGTGCACCCAGATCAAGCACAATGAGTCAAAGATCCGTTGGATTCAGTCCAAAGGGACCAATCACGTCAAGACAACTTATCTGACACTGACAAGGTTGCATTCCAAAAAAAGTGGTTGAAACTATTAAATGCTAAATTCAAATGCAATTCCCTCCAACGGTTACATTTGAATCCACATTATAAATACAAACTCGTAGCTGCGTATTCAAGTGTGTGTGAAGTAAGAAAAATCAACACCTACGAGCTTTGAAGGTGTAAGTGTTTAGTGCATTATATGGGAGTTATAAGGAGGCACGATTCACATCTTGTACACTGACCATTAGGGTCCATATTTATACACAAATGAGTGTTCAGCTTGTAACTCTTAGCTTAGAGAGGTTTTCCCAATCTTAGCTCTAGGCTAACACATTGTAAGGGAAAACCTCACCTAGTTGGAGAAAACCTAACTGAAACCAAAACCCTACTTTTCTGGTTTGTTGGTGGAAGTTGTTGTAGAGTTGGGAAGGAAGTAATCAAGATCTGGTGTATAGATCTGGGTGCACCTTGGCACGTTAAAAACAAGAATTCCAGTAGTGGATTTCCTGTTAAATCAGGCCGTGGATGTAGAGCTTGAGTCTCTGAACAACGTTAAACTGAGCGTTTTATTGTTTTAAGTATTTACAAAAGTATTGTGAAAATCTGCTCACTGAGAGCAACCTTAAAGAAAACTTTGGTTAAGTATTTAGGTTAGGTAGAATCCTTCTCACTGACCAGTTCAAGCAACGCACTCGAGAGTTCAGCATCAGTGTAACCTCTCGAGTCACTGTCTTGTTAAGAGACTGAGCTCGCAAGTCAGTTGCACTGATTTGAGTGCTCTGACTCTTAGCAATGCAGTGACTTGCATATTATTCACTCTTTCTGAACTCCCTGAGCTAAAGGTTTAAAAAAAATTTGCTCCTGAATTCCCATTTGTCCTGAAAAAGTCATCAAAAATGGGGCCATCAATAGGTATCAGAGCAGGTTGTTCTCATGACCACTGATCCAGTTTTGTTAAGAAAAATAGTCAACCAAACAGATCTTAAATGTTTTAAACTATGAGAATTCCCGCATATTTCAAACTATTACCTGTGTTCTGACACTCAACTTGTAATAGAAAATCATTTGGTTAGAAGTTTTGGAATCATCAAAAAGGGGGAAATTGTTGGGATATGTTTTAGTTTTAATAATTTTTCAAAACAACATGTAATAGGTTTGAAAGCAGTCAGTTTGTATCTTTAGTTTCAGGTCAGGCTAGGTTAGCTCTCAGTAGAATAGGCTGTCAGTTGAGAAGAACTAAATTGAGGGAACACTCAGTTGAGGGGGAACTCGGCGAGGGGGAACTCAACAACACAGCCTGAGGATATCAAGATAACTCCAAAAAGAACTAACTGAAGCCATGCTAGTAACCTGAACCATAAGAGAAGTCTGAAGGATGTCTCACTGAGTATAAACCTGGCTGATCTAAGCTAAGTGAGGCGGACCACTCAGTGAAGAACATGATCAAGAGGATCAGTGCTGCACCAAGTAGGTCCTGTAGGAGTCAGGCTACTGTGGTCAGAGAAGTTTGTCATTCAGCCTTATGACAAACTTCTTGGAGAGATCTTCAAAAGTCCCTGAAGAACAACATCGCTGAAGACAAGTATGTCTACTGAAGATCATCAGTCAGTGGAGGATAAGCTATCTGAAGTCAATGCGCCCTAATCAAGCACACTGAGTCAAAGATCCGAGGGATTCAGTCCATGTGGACCAATCACGTCAAGACAACGTATCTGACACTGACAAGGCCACATTCCAAGAAAAGTGGTTGAAACCATTAAATGCTGGATTCAAATGTAATTCCCTCCAACGGTTACACTTGAATCCACATTATAAATTCAAGCTCATAGCTGCGTATTCAAGTGTGTGTGAAGTAAGAAAAATCAACACCTACGAGCTGTGAAGGTATGAGTGTTTAGTGCATTATATGGAAGTTATAAGGAGGCACGATTCACATCTTGTACACTGACCATTAGGGTCCATATTTATACACAAATGAGTGTTCAGCTTGTAACTCTTAGCTTAGAGAGGTTTTCCCAATCTTAGCTTTAGGCTAACACATTGTAAGGGAAAACCTCACCTAGTTGAAGAAAACCTTACTGAAACCAAAACCCTACTTGTCAGGTTTGTTGGTGGAAGTTGTTGTTGAGTTGGGAAGGAAGTAAGCAAGATCTGGTGTATAGATCTGGGTGCACCTTGGCACATTAAAAACAAGAATCCCAATATTGGATTTCCTGTTAAATCAGGCCGTGGATGTAAGAGCTTGAGTCTCTGAACCACGTTAAACTGAGCATTTTATTGTTATAAATAATTACTAAAGTATTGTGAAAATCTGCTCACTAAGAGCATCATTAAAAAAAATGTGGTTAAGTATTTAGGTCAGGGAAAATCCTTCTCACTGACCAGTTCAGGCAACACACTCGAGAGTTCAGCATCAGTGTAACCTCTCGAGTCACTGACTTGTTAAGAGACTGAGCTCGCAAGTCAGGTTCACTAACTTGAGTGCTCTGACTCTTAGCAATGCAGTGACTTGCTTATTATTCACTCTTACTGAACTCTCTAAGCTGAAGGTTTAAAAAAAAATTTGTTCCTGAATTCCCATTTGTCCTGAAAAAGTCATTAAAAATGGGTCCATCAATTGGTATCAGAGCGGGTTGTTCACATGACCACTGATCCAGTTTTGTTAAGAAAAATGGTCAACCAAACAGATCTTAAATGTTTTAAACTATGGGAATTCCTGCATATTTTAAACTATTACCTGTGTTCTGACACTCAACTTGTAATAGAAAATTATTTGGTTAGAAGTTTTGAAATCATCAAAAAGGGAGAAATTGTTGGGATATGTTTTAGTTTTGATGATTTTCCAAAACAACATGTAATAGGTTTGAAAGCAGTCAGGTTTGTATCTTTAGTTTCAGGTCAGGCTAGGTTAGCTCTCAGTAGAATAGGCTGTTAGTTGAGAAGAACACAGTTGAGGGAACACTCAGTTGAGGGGGAACTCTGCAACACAGCCTAAGGATATCAAGATAACACCAAGAAGAACTAACTGAAGCCATGCTAGTAACCTGAACCAGTAGAGAAGCCTGAAGGATGTCCCACTGAGTGTAAACCTGGCTGATCTAAGCAAAGTCAGGCAGACCACTCAGTGAAGAGCATGATCAAGAGGATCAGTGCTGTACCAAGTAGGTCCTGTAGGAGTCAGGCTACTGTGGTCAGGGAAGTTTGTCATTCAGCCTTATGACAAACTTCTTGGAGAGATCTTCAAAAGTCCCTGAAGGACAACATCGCTGAAGACAAGTATGTCTACTGAATATCATCAGTCAGTGGAGGATAAGCTATCTGAAGTCAATGCGCCCTAATCAAGCACACTGAGTCAAAGATCCGAGGGATTCAGTCCATGTGGACCAATCACGTCAAGACAACGTATCTGACACTGACAAGGCCGCATTCCAAGAAAAGTTGTTGAAACCAATAAATGTTGGATTCAAATGTAATTCCCTCCAATGGTTACACCTGAATCCATATTATAAATACAAGCACACAGCTGCGTATTCAAGTGTGTGTGAAGTAAGAAAAATCAACACCTACGAGCTGTGAAGGTGTGAGTGTTTAGTGCATTATATGGGAGTTATAAGGAGGCACGATTCACATCTTGTACACTGACCATTAGGTTCCATATTTATACACAAATGAGTGTTCAGCTTGTAACTCTTAACTTAGAGAGGTTTTCCCAATCTTAGCTTTAGGCTAACACATTGTAAGGGAAAACCTCACCTAGTTGGAGAAAACCTAACTGAAACCAAACCCCAACTTGTCAGGTTTGTTGGTGGAAGTTGTTGTAGAGTTGGGAAGGAAGTAATCAAGATCTGGTGTATAGATCTGGGTGCACCTAAGCACGTTAAAAACAAGAATCCCAGTAGTGGATTTCCTGTTAAATCAGGCCGTGGATGTAGAGCTTGAGTCTCTGAACAACGTTAAACTGAGCGTTTTATTGTTTTAAGTATTTACAAAAGTATTGTGAAAATCTGCTCACTGAGAGCAACCTTAAAGAAAACTTTGGTTAAGTATTTAGGTTAGGGAGAATCCTTCTCACTTACCGGTTCAGGCAACGCACTCGAGAGTTCAGCATCAGTGTAACCTCTCGAGTCACTGCCTTGTTAAGAGACTGAGCTCGCAAGTCAGTTGCACTGACTTGAGTGCTCTGACTCTTAGCAATGCAGTGACTTGCGTATTATTCACGCTTACTGAACTCCCTGAGCTAAAGGTTTTAAAAAAATTTGCTCCTGAATTCCCATTTGTTCTGAAAAAGTCATTAAAAATAAGACCATCAATTGGTATCAGAGCGGGTTGTTCACATGACCAGTGATCCAGTTTTGTTAAAAAAAATGGTCAACCGAACAGATCTTAAACGTTTTAAACTATGAGAATTTCTGCATATTTCAAACTATTACCTGTGTTCTGACACTCAACTTGTAATAGAAAATCATTTGGTTAGAAGTTTTGGAATCATCAAAAAGGGGGAAATTGTTGGGATATGTTTTAGTTTTGATGATTTTCTAAAACAACATGTAATAGGTTTGAAAGCAGTCAGGTTTGTATCTTTAGTTTCAGGTCAGGCTAGGTTAGCTCTTAGTAGAATAAGCTGTCAGTTGAGAAGAACTCAGTTGAGAGAACACTCAGTTGAGGGGGAACTCAGGGAGTTGTAACTCAACAACACAACCTGAGGGTATCAAGATAACACCAAGAAGAACTAACTGAAGCCATGCTAGTAACCTGAACTAGAAGAGAAGCCTGAAGGATGTTCCACTGAGTGTAAACCTGGCTGATCTAAGATATGTCAGGTGGACCACTCAGTGAAAAGCATGATCAAGAGGATCAGTGCTGCACCAAGTAGGTCCTGAAGGAGTCAGGTTACTATGGTCAGGGAAGTTTGTCATTCAGCCTTATGACAAACTTCTTGGAGAGATCTTCAAAAGTCCCTAAAGGACAACATCGCTGAAGACAAGTATGTTTACTGAAGATCATCAGTCAGTGGAGCATAAGCTATCTGAAGTCAGTGCGCCCTGATCAAGCACACTGAGTCAAAGATCCGTTGGATTCAGTCCACGTGGACCAATCACGTCAAGACAGCGTATCTGACACTGACAAGGCCGCATTCCAAGAAAAGTGGTTGAAACCATTAAATCCTGGATTCAAATGTAATTCCCTCCAATGGTTACACTTGAATCCACATTATAAATACAAGCACATAGCTGCGTATTCAAGTGTGTGTGAAGTAAGAAAAATCAACACCTACGAGCTGTGAAGGTGTGGGTGTTTAGTGCATTATATGGAAGTTATAAGGAGGCACGATTCACATCTTGTACACTAACCATTAGGGTTCATATTTATACACAAATGAGTGTTCAGCTTATAACTCTTAGCTTAGAGAGGTTTTCCCAATCTTAGCTTTAGGCTAACACATTGTAAGGGAAAACCTCACCTAGTTGGAGAAAACCTAACTGAAACCAAAACCCTACTTGTCAGGTTTGTTGGTAGAAGTTGTTGTTGAGTTGGGAAGGAAGTAATCAAGATCTGGTGTATAGATCTGGGTGCACCTTGGCACGTTAAAAACAAAAATCCCAGTATTGGATTTCCTGTTAAATCAGGTCGTGGATGTAAGAGCTTGAGTGTCTGAACCACGTTAAACTGAGCGTTTTATTGTTTTAAGTATTTACTAAAGTAATGTGAAAATCTGCTCACTGAGAGCATCGTTAAAGAAAATTTTGGTTAAGTATTTAGGTTAGTGAGAATCCTTCTCACTGACCAGTTCAGGCAATGCACTCGAGAGTTCAGCATCAGTGTAACCCCTCGAGTCACTGCCTTGTTAAGAGACTGAGCTCGCAAGTCAGTTGCATTGACTTGAGTGCTCTGACTCTTAGCAATGCTGTGATTTGCGTATTATTCACTCTTACTGAACTCCCTGAGTTAAAGGTTTAAAAAAATTTTGCTCCTGAATTCCCATTTGTCCTGAAAAAGTCATTAAAAATGGGACCATCAGTTGGTATCAGAACGGGTTGTTCACATGACCAGTGATCCAGTTTTGTTAAAAAAAATAGTCAACCGAACAGATCTTAAACGTTTTAAACTATGAGAATTTCTGCATATTTCAAGCTATTACCTGTGTTCTGACACTCAACTTGTAATAGAAAATCATTTGAAAGCAATATGTAATAGGTTTCAAAGCAGTCAGGTTTGTATCTTTAGTTTCAGGTCAGACTAGGTTAGCTCTCAGTAGAATAGGCTGTCAGTTGAGAAGAACTCAGTTGAGGGAACACACAGCTGAGGGGGAACTCAGTGAGGGGTAACTCAGCAACACAACCTGAGGATATCAAGATAACACCAAGAAGAACTAACTGAAGCCATGCTAGTAACCTGAACAAGAAGAGAAGCCTGAAGGATGTCCCACTGAGTGTAAACCTGGCTGATCTAAGCTAAGTCAGGCGGACCACTCAGTAAAGAGCATGATCAAGAGGATTAGTGCTGCACCAAGTAGGCCCTGAACGAGTCAGGCTACTGTGGTCAGGGAAGTTTGTCATTCAGCCTTATGACAAACTTCTTGGAGAGATCTTCAAAAGTCCCTGAAGGACAACATCACTGAAGACAAGTATGTCTACTGAAGATCATCAGTCAGTGGAGGATAAGCTATCTGAAGTCAATACGCCCTGATCAAGCACACTGAGTCAAAGATCCTTTAGACTCAGTCTACGTGGACCAATCACGTCAAGAAAACGTATCTAACACTGACAAAGCCGTATTCCAAGAAAAGTGGTTGAAACCATTAAATGCTGGATTCAAATGTAATTCCCTCCAACGGTTACACTTGAATCCACATTATAAATACAAGCTCATATTTGCGTATTCAAGTGTGTGAAGTAAGAAAAATCAACACCTACGAGCTGTGAAGGTGTGAGTGTTTAGTGCATTATATGGGAGTTATAAGGAGGCACGATTTACATCTTGTATACTGACCATTAGGGTCCAAATTTATACACAAATGAGTGTTCAGCTTGTAACTCTTAGCTTAGAGAGGTTTTCCCAATCTTAGGTTTAGGTTAACACATTGTAAGGGAAAACCTCACCTAGTTGGAGAAAACCTAACTGAAACCAAAACCCTACTTGTCAGGTTTGTTGGTGGAAGTTGTTGTTGAGTTGGGAAGGAAGTAAGCAAGATCTGGTGTATAGATCTGGGTGCACCTTGGCACGTTAAAAATAAGAATCCCAGTAGTGGATTTCCTGTTAAATCAGGCCGTGGATGTAAGAGCTTGACTCTTTGAACCACGTTAAACTGAGCGTTTTATGGTTTTAAATATTTACTAAAGTATTGTGAAAATCTGCTCACTGAGAGCATCTTTAAAGAAAACTTTGGTTAAGTATTTAGGTCAGAGAGAATCTTTCTCACTGACCAGTTCAGGCAACACACTCGAGAGTTCAGCATCAGTGTAACCTCTCGAGTCACTGCCTTGTTAAGAGACTGAGCTTGCAAGTCAGTTGCACTGACTTGAGTGCTCTGACTCATAACAATGCAGTGACTTGCGTATTATTCACTCTTACTGAACTCCCTAAGCTAAAGGTTTAAAAAAAAATTGCTCCTAAATTCCCATTTGTCCTTAAAAAGTCATTAAAAATGGGACCATCAATTGGTATCTGAGCGGGTTGTTCACATGACCACTGATCCAGTTTTGTTAAGAAAAATGGTCAACCGAACAGATCTTAAACGTTTTAAACTATGGGAATCCCTACATATTTCAAACTATTACCTGTGTTCTGACACTCAACTTGTAATAGAAAATCATTTGGTTAGAAGTTTTGGAATCATCAAAAATGGAGAAATTGTTGGGATATGTTTTAGTTTTGATGATTTTCCAAAACAACATGTAATAGGTTTGAAAGCAGTCAGATTTGTATCTTTAGTTTCAGGTCAGGCTAGGTTAGCTCTCAATAGAATAGGCTGTCAGTTGAGAAGAACTCAGTTAAGGTAACACTCAGTTGAGGGGGAACTCAGCAAGGGGGAACTCAGCAACACAGCCTGAGGATATCAAGATAACTCCAAGAAGAACTAACTGAAGCCATGCTAGTAACCTGAACCAGAAGAGAAGCCTGAACGATGTCCCACTGAGTGTAAACCTGGCTGATCTAAGCTAAGTCAGGTGGACCACTCAGTGAAGAGCATGATCAAGAGGTTCAGTGCTGCACCAAGTAGGCCCTGAAGGAGTCAGGCTACTGTGGTCAGGGAAGTTTGTCATTCAGCCTTATGACAAACTTCTTGGAGAGATCTTCAAAAGTTCCTGAAGGACAACATCGCTGAAGACAAGTATGTCTACTGAAGATCATCAGTCAGTGGAGGATAAGCTATCTGAAGTCAGTGCACCCAGATCAAGCACAATGAGTCAAAGATCCATTGGATTCAGTCCACAGGGACCAATCACGTCAAGACAACTTATCTGACACTGACAAGGTTGCATTCCAAAAAAAAGTGGTTGAAACTATTAAATGCTAAATTCAAATGCAATTCCCTCCAACGGTTACATTTGAATCCACATTATAAATACAAACTCGTAGCTGCGTATTCAAGTGTGTGTGAAGTAAGAAAAATCAACACCTACGAGCTTTGAAGGTGTAAGTGTTTAGTGCATTATATGGGAGTTATAAGGAGGCACGATTCACATCTTGTACACTGACCATTAGGGTCCATATTTATACACAAATGAGTGTTCAGCTTGTAACTCTTAGCTTAGAGAGGTTTTCCCAATCTTAGCTTTAGGCTAACACATTGTAAGGGAAAACCTCACCTAGTTGGAGAAAACCTAACTGAAACCAAAACCCTACTTTTCAGGTTTGTTGGTGGAAGTTGTTGTAGAGTTGGGAAGGAAGTAATCAAGATCTGGTGTATAGATCTGGGTGCACCTTGGCACGTTAAAAACAAGAATTCCAGTAGTGGATTTCCTGTTAAATCAGGCCGTGGATGTAGAGCTTGAGTCTCTGAACAACGTTAAACTGAGCGTTTTATTGTTTTAAGTATTTACAAAAGTATTGTGAAAATCTGCTCACTGAGAGCAACCTTAAAAAAAACTTTGGTTAAGTATTTAGGTTAGGGAGAATCCTTCTCACTTACCAGTTCAGGCAACGCACTCGAGAGTTCAGCATCAGTGTAACCTCTCGAGTCACTGCCTTGTTAAGAGACTGAGCTCGCAAGTCAGTTGCACTGACTTGAGTGCTCTGACTCTTAGCAATGCAGTGACTTGCGTATTATTCACTCTTACTGAACTCCCTGAGCTAAAGGTTTTAAAAAAATTTGCTCCTGAATTCCCATTTGTTCTGAAAAAGTCATTAAAAATAAGACCATCAATTGGTATCAGAGCGGGTTGTTCACATGACCAGTGATCCAGTTTTGTTAAAAAAATGGTCAACCGAACAGATCTTAAACGTTTTAAACTATGAGAATTTCTGCATATTTCAAACTATTACCTGTGTTCTGACACTCAACTTGTAATAGAAAATCATTTGGTTAGAAGTTTTGGAATCATCAAAAAGGGGGAAATTGTTGGGATATGTTTTAGTTTTGATTATTTTCCAAAACAACATGTAATAGGTTTGAAAGCAGTCAGGTTTGTATCTTTAGTTTCAGGTCAGGCTAGGTTAGCTCTTAGTAGAATAAGCTGTCAGTTGAGAAGAACTCAGTTGAGAGAACACTCAGTTGAGGGGGAACTCAGGGAGTTGTAACTCAACAACACAACCTGAGGGTATCAAGATAACACCAAGAAGAACTAACTGAAGCCATGCTAGTAACCTGAACTAGAAGAGAAGCCTGAAGGATGTTCCACTGAGTGTAAACCTGGCTGATCTAAGATATGTCAGGTGGACCACTCAGTGAAAAGCATGATCAAGAGGATCAGTGTTGCACCAAGTAGGTCCTGAAGGAGTCAGGTTACTATGGTCAGGGAAGTTTGTCATTCAGCCTTATGACAAACTTCTTGGAGAGATCTTCAAAAGTCCCTGAAGGACAACATCGCTGAAGACAAGTATGTTTACTGAAGATCATCAGTCAGTGGAGCATAAGCTATCTGAAGTCAGTGCGCCCTGATCAAGCACACTGAGTCAAAGATCCGTTGGATTCAGTCCACGTGGACCAATCACGTCAAGACAGCGTATCTGACACTGACAAGGCCGCATTCCAAGAAAAGTGGTTGAAACCATTAAATCCTGGATTCAAATGTAATTCCCTCCAATGGTTACACTTGAATCCACATTATAAATACAAGCACATAGCTGCGTATTCAAGTGTGTGTGAAGTAAGAAAAATCAACACCTACGAGCTGTGAAGGTGTGGGTGTTTAGTGCATTATATGGAAGTTATAAGGAGGCACGATTCACATCTTGTACACTAACCATTAGGGTTCATATTTATACACAAATGAGTGTTCAGCTTATAACTCTTAGCTTAGAGAGGTTTTCCCAATCTTAGCTTTAGGCTAACACATTGTAAGGGAAAACCTCACCTAGTTGGAGAAAACCTAACTGAAACCAAAACCCTACTTGTCAGGTTTGTTGGTGGAAGTTGTTGTTGAGTTGGGAAGGAAGTAATCAAGATCTGGTGTATAGATCTAGGTGCACCTTGGCACGTTAAAAACAAGAATCCCAGTATTGGATTTCCTGTTAAATCAGGTCGTGGATGTAAGAGCTTGAGTCTCTGAACCACGTTAAACTGAGCGTTTTATTGTTTTAAGTATTTACTAAAGTAATGTGAAAATCTGCTCACTGAGAGCATCGTTAAAGAAAATTTTGGTTAAGTATTTAGGTTAGTGAGAATCCTTCTCACTGACCAGTTCTGGCAATGCACTCGAGAGTTCAGCATCAGTGTAACCCCTCGAGTCACTGCCTTGTTAAGAGACTGAGCTCGCAAGTCAGTTGCATTGACATGAGTGCTCTGACTCTTAGCAATGCTGTGATTTGCGTATTATTCACTCTTACTGAACTCCCTGAGTTAAAGGTTTAAAAAAATTTGCTCCTGAATTCCCATTTGTCCTGAAAAAGTCATTAAAAATGGGACCATCAGTTGGTATCAGAACGGGTTGTTCACATGACCAGTGATCCAGTTTTGTTAAAAAAAATAGTCAATCGAACAGATCTTAAACGTTTTAAACTATGAGAATTTCTGCATATTTCAAGCTATTACCTGTGTTCTGACACTCAACTTGTAATAGAAAATCATTTGGTTAGAAGTTTTGGAATCATCAAAAAGGGGGAAATTGTTGGGATATATTTTAGTTTTGATAATTTTCCAAAACAACATGTAATAGGTTTGAAAGCAGTCAGGTTTGTATCTTTAGTTTCAGGTCAGACTAGGTTAGCTCTTAGTAGAATAGGCTGTCAGTTGAGAAGAACTCAGTTGAGGGAACACCCAGTTAAGCTTTTGGTTCAGGTTACTAGCATGGCTGTCAGTTGAGAAGAACTCAGTTGAGGGAACACCCAGTTAAGGGGGAACTCAGCGAGGGGGAACTCAGCAACAAAGCCTGAGGATATCAAGATAACACCAAGAAGAACTAACTGAAGCCATGCTAGTAACTTGAACAAGAAGAGAAGCCTGAAGGATGTTCCACTGAGTGTAAACCTGGCTGATCTAAGCTAAGTCAGGTGGACCACTAAGTGAAGAGCATGATCAAGAGGATCAGTACTGCACCAAGTAGGTTCTGAAGGAGTCAGGCTACTGTGGTCAGTGAAGTTTGTCATTCAGCCTTATGACAAACTTCTTGGAGAGATCTTCAAAAGTCTCTGAAGGACAACATCGCTGAAGAAAAGTATGTCTACTGAAGATCATCAGTCAGTGAAGGATAAGCTATCTGAAGTCAGTGCGCCCTGATCAAGCACACTGATTCAAAGTTCCGTTGGATTCAGTCCACGTGGACCAATCACATCAAGACAGTGTATCTGACACTGACAAGGCCGCATTCCAAGAAAAGTGGTTGAAACCATTAAATGCTGGATTCAAATGTAATTCCCTCCAACGATTACACTTGAATCCACATTATAAATACAAGCTCATAGCTGCGTATTCAAGTGTGTGTGAAGTAAGAAAAATCAACACCTACGAGCTGTGAAGGTGTGAGTGTTTAGTGCATTATATGGGAGTTATAAGGAGGCACGATTCACATCTTGTACACTGGCCATTAGGGTCCATATTTATACACAAATGAGTGTTCATCTTGTAACTCTTAGCTTAGAGAGGTTTTCCCAATCTTAGCTTTAGGCTAACACATTGTAAGGGAAAACCTCACCTAGTTGGAGAAAACCTAACTGAAACCAAAACCCTACTTTTCAGGTTTGTTGGTGGAAGTTGTTGTTGAGTTGGGAAGGAAGTAAGCAAGATCTGGTGTATAGATCTGGGTGCACCTTGGCACATTAAAAACAAGAATCCCAGTAGTGGATTTCCTGTTAAATCAGGCCGTGGATGTATGAGATTGAGTCTCTGAACCACATTAAACTGACTGTTTTATTGTTTTAAGTATTTACTAAAGTATTGTGAAAATCAGCTCACTGAGAGCATCGTTAAAGAAAACTTTGGTTATGTATTTAGGTCAGGGAGAATCCTTCTCACTGACCAGTTCAGGCAACGCACTCGAGAGTTCAGCATCAATGTAACCTCTCGAGTCACTGCCTTGTTAAGAGACTGAGCTCGCAAGTCAGTTGCACTGACTTGAGTGCTCTGACTCTTAGCAATGCAGTGACTTGTGTATTATTCACTCTTACTGAACTCCCTGAGCTAAAGGTTTAAAAAAAAATTTGCTCCTAAATTCCCATTTGTCCTGAAAAAGTCATTAAAAACGGGACCATCATGGTTACCACCAGATTCCAATGCACACAAACGACCAAGGGAATACGACTTTCTATACAAACAAAAACTTACTCTGCTGGAAGAGAATGTCGTTCGGACTGATCAATGCAGGGGCAACCTAACAAAGGCTTGTCAATAAAATATTTGACTAACACATTGGAGAGACGGTGGAGGTGTATGTTGACGATATAGTCATTAAAAGTACTCGAAAAGAATACCATCTCCAGCATCTATCTCAGGTGTTCGATATTTTCCGAAAGTATAACATGAAGTTGAACCCAAAGAAGAGCAGTTTCAGGGTCCATTCTGGGAAATTTTTGGGCCACCTGGTCAGCAAGCGCGGGATTGAAGCTAACCCTGCCAAAGTTAAAGCGATCGTTGATATGGAACTCCCTCGTTCTGTTAAAGAAGTACAAAGATTAACAGGATAACTAGCTGCATTAAACAGATTCATATCACGATCAGGAGACAAATGACGTACGTTCTTTGAAGCCATCAAAAAGGGTAATTTTCATGGAGGGGCAGCTGCCAGAAAGCTTTTGAACAACTGAAAGACTACCTGGGAGACGTAAATATTCTATCAAAACAAATCCCATGAGAGAAGCTTTACTTATATTTGGCAGCTTCAGAGGTGGCAATAAGTTCGGTTCTGGTTCGGGCAGAAGGCAAATTCCATCTTCCCATCTACTACGTCAGCCAAGCTCTGCATGAGGCTGAGATGAAATACTCACCCATAGAAAAGCTGGCATATGCTTTGGTCATGAGTGTCAAAAAGTTAAGACCGTATTTTTTCGATCATCAGGTCGAAGTACTAACAACTTTCCCACTCAGACAAATATTACACCGACCCGATACTATTGGCCACCTGTTAAAGTGGTCCATAGAGTTTAGCCAATTCGGAGTAACCTATGCACCTCGAACAACGATTAAAGGTCTGACATTAGCCGATTTCATAGTCGAGCTAACCTTTCCCCAAAATTCGACGAGAGGGCTAAATCACCCTTAGCATCTTTATGTGGACGGTTCGTCAACAAACATGGCCTCGGGGGCCGGGGTAGTTCTTATCAGCCCCGACCGACAGGTATTCACCTCGGCAGTCAAATTCGAGTTTATGGCCACCAACGAAGAAGCCGTATATGAAGCTCTTATTGCAGGTCTCCACTTATCATTAGCTGTTGGAGCCAGACGACTCCAAATTTTTACAGATTCTCAACTTATTGTAAATCAAGTACGAGGTGAATACGAGGCCAAAGACGAACACATGATTGAATATCAATGAATTTTGGCTCACTTGATATCAATGTTAGATCAAGTGTATATCCAGCAAGTACCTCGAACAAGCAACACACAAGTTGATGCCCTGGCAAGGTTAGCAACAAGTAATGGGCCGACAGATCTGACAGATATCATCATCACTAGAAAAACCCAACCTTCGACAATTGATTATGAAGTGAATCAAGATGACGAGCAGAAAGATGATGATGATTGGCAAACTCCTATAACCAAATTCTTGAAAAACGGTGAACTGTCAAGCAACTCTTTTGAAGCTGCAAGAATAATGAAACAAGGAGCCAGGTATACCCTGGTAGACGAGCATCTTTACAAAAGAGGCTTTTCAGTCCCGCTACTCAAGTGTTTGTCTAGGGGGCAAGGGAGGGCTACTTTGGAAGATATACACTCTGGACCCTATGGAAATCATGTTGGGGGGCAAGCTTTGGCGTACAAAACAGTAAGGCAAGGCTATTACTGGCCGACCTTACGAAAAGATGCAATCCAGGTAGCCAGAGCCTGTCGTTGGTATCAAATCTTTGCCCCGAGCATCCACACACCCGCCCAAGAGCTTGTTTCAGTTTTCAGTCCTTGGTCATTTGCACGATGGAGAATGGATAATATTGGAACTTTCCTGCCAGGAAAAAGAAACGTACGATTCACCGTCGTGGCCGTGGACTATTACACCAAGTGGGCAGAAGCAAAAGCCCTGGTTAAATTCACTCAGGAGAAAATAATCGATTTTATTTGGAAGAATATTGTCTGTCGGTTCGAAATTCCTCAAACACTTGTAATAGACAATGGTCCTCAGTTTGACGGGAAGAAGCTTCGGGACTTCTGCACTAAGTGGGGGATCAGAAAACATTATTCGACCCCCTACCTTCTACAGTTGAATGGCCAGGTGGAAGCCGTTAATAAGATAATCAAGCACATTCTCAAAATACGGCTAATAGAAAGTAAAGGCAAATGGTCTATAGAACTACCAGATGTATTGTGGGCATACAGGGTTTCTCCCAGGTCTAGCACCGGAGAAACACCTTTTGCACTAGCATTTCAATTGAAGCAGTCATCCCAGTTGAGTTAAAGACCAAAACACTAAGAACGGCTAACTTTGAGGAAGTGACGAACAGTTCTGCCCTATCAGTCGAGCTAGATTTGCTCGAAGAAAAAAGAATTACTGGTGAATTAAAAAATGCAACATATAAGCAGAGAGCAGAACATTACTATAACTCTCAAGTCAAAGTAAGAGAATTTGAAGCCGGCGACCTCGTTTTGAGGAAGAAGCTCACCCCACCTCCAAGCATATTTGGCCCGACTTGGGAGAGCCCATACAGGGTAACGGACAGATTACCCAATGGTACATACGATATTGAAGATCTAGATGGCAACTCGGCCCAATATTCCTGGAATGCAGCCAACTTGAAGAAATATTTCCAATAGGCGAGCTACTTTGCTTAGGGGAAGTGGGAGTGATGCTCCTTTATTGGGCGAGTTAATGTGTCACACGGGGGAGCTAAGTTTGATTGGTCGAGCTACGTGTGATCAATCACTTTTTTTCCTTTATATGAGTTTAATCTTTCGATGGGTCCAAAGTCAGCTCGACAAAATGTATAGTGGTCGAGCTACTTTGACTTGGTCTGTAAATCATATATTTTAACAAATTGATGATTGTTTGACAAAATGTATAGGAGTTGAACTACATTAGCTTAGTTTGTTAAAGTTTGTATATTAGGTCGTCATTTATACTTGTAATTTTTAAGCAAGTTTAATCATAAGTTGTTCGTTCAGAGGAGATTTGAGCTCGAGGCACAAATTTGTTATACAATCAAGCCCATTAAAGGCTGTTCGTTTTTAAATGAACATAGCCTAAGGCCAAAGCCCTTACTCCAATTGTTGAAGGTAAAGTTCTTAAGGAACAAAGCCTAACTACATTAAGATTGTTAGGCATGAATACAAATGCAAGAACAATTAATGTAAAGAGAAAAATCGAGCAAAAGAAGATATTTTATTAGGGATAAGGCCGTTCGCCCAAAATAATTACATACTCCTTTAAGGAGCGAACACAAAAAAATAAAGGTAAAGACTTATCTAGTCCTACTTCCTAAGAGGCCTGCCCGGCAGGAGAATAAAGGTTGTCGTCCTTAGGATCTGCTAAGGGTGCCCCTGAGATTGATGGATCGATAGGGACATCCTCAGTTAGCTCGGCGATCAATCCCTCAGTATTTGCTCGCTCTTGACGAGCCTTTTCATTTTGATCGACCGGCTCAATCTGTTCGCCCTCAGTGGCCTCTTCCTCCTTGTCCTCAGGAGGACTTGTGATTTTGACTCGGGGGTCAATAAAGTCAATTTTGACCCCATAATCGGGCAAGTCGCCAATTTGAAGAGTTGTCCCTGGTGCAGGAGGATTGGACTCGACAAAGTTGGTGAATTCTTTGCCAATCTCCTCGACGATGTGAGGGGCCTTGAACTCGTTCACAACTCGGATGCATTCAGCATAGGCCGTCATGAACCCAATGATCTAGCTCGCCTCCATCTTGGGAACCAACTTCTCTTGTGTAATGGAACTGGCGAGCTGGTTCTCAAGGTCAGCGATCTTGGTCGTAGCCTCTGTAGCGTACTTCTCGGCGACCTTCTTTTGCTTTTGCAGCCGGGCGAGCTCGGCGCGAAGCTGCTCGTTCTTGGCCATCTTGGCCTTGAGCTCCTCTGAAACTTTGACATGGAGATCGAGGGCACGTTGCTCGCTCACTTGGTGGGCCTTCACCTTGTCCTGCAGATTGGACACCACTTTATTGGCCTCCTTCTTGGCCTTATCTCTTTCCTTAGCAATAGGGCTTACAGTGGTCGTATGCTGACGAGCATCCCTTTCCAGGTCTTCAACCTGGTCGACCAACTTTTGTACGGCGATCAAGGTATTGCCCGCCTTAATGATGCACAGACATTCGTTATTGCGAGGTGCCTGAGTTTTAACAATTTCGTGCAAGTCCTTGCTTCAAGAGCGAGCAACAGACTCAGAGGCGCGTCGGACAAAAGAGTCCAGAATTTCCCTAAAGTTGGCGGGCACCTTCGAGCAGGCATACTGGTGCACCTTGTTTGATCGTCCAGGATACTGCTCGGTCTCATATCTGTAACAAATACAAGTGAGGGTGTTAAAAAAAAGAGGAAGAAGTTTATGACGAAGAGAAACTTACGCGTCATGGCGACCTTTGTCCCATCCCAAGTAGGTCGCATCGTGAGGATTATCCCCACGCCCTTCAGGAGCAACGGCAACAGCGTGCTACTCATAGTGTTGCTCTGCAGAAGTAGCTCGCCCACCTTCGAAGCGGCGACCACACCCCCTTGGGCGACCTTAACCTTCTTGGCTGTCTTTTCCGCTTCGGAGACTGGAGTGCCGTCTTCACAAAGAAGCCTCTTCGTCTTTGGAGTAGTAGCTGCCGGTGGACTACTAGTAGGGACGGGCTGTTTAGCAGAGCTAGACCCGCCCGCCTGCCTGGGATCGTCTTTGACCGCCTTCGTTGCTAGGGCGATCATCTTGGAGATGGGGTCTCCTTTCTTCCTTCCTCATTTTTTCGGCATTTTCCACACGTGTTGATCTAAAATGCAGAAAGTGGGATGAATGGCGACGGTGACGAGCTGATCTGCAAATAAAATAAACAACAAAAAGTTAGAAACTGGATATGTAAAGGAAAAAGTAGCAAACAGATTTGTTCGCCAAGATTAAGAAAATTACCCTCGGGAACTTGGGCTTGAGCCTCAAGGTGGTGAGGGTAGGTGGTGAAGTGAGCTACCCTCCGAGTTGCCTCCGAGCAGAGATGGTTGACACTATGATCAGCTCAGCGCCGAAAGGTGATCAGACTAACTACGAACAAGAACTGATCGCCGACACTGTCCTTGGCACTTCGCCACTTGAGATTCTTGGGACCTGAAACACAAAAAGAAAAAATTAAAATTAGTCTTATCACTTCAAAAGCTTAGAAGATATAAGACTCACGAATAAGGTCCCCAAACTCCACCGGAGTGTTTATGCGCTCAGGACCACCATAAGGGCGAGCAGAAGCACTCCAATATCCACCAATCCAGAACCAGTCGTGCTTTCAATCTCGCACCTTCCCAGAAATTCCCACCACTAGCCTCAAGTTTGGCCGCGCCTTGAGGTAGTACCAGCCCGCCTCTTCCCCAGTGCAGGCAGTAGGTGTCATGAGGTAGTTAACCTCTTCGGCGGACAGCTTGTTCAGATAACCCTCAAGGGCGCATAGCACCATGAGAGACATAAGATTCATCCACCCAATGGAGTTAGTTGGGTGATGGCCAAATTTGTTCGCTCGAGGAAGCTGCCGATCAGGGGATGTAATGGAAGAGCGACCCCGACATTGAGAGTGGCCAGATTGATCGACGTGAGCCCGCAGGGTGGGCGATCAACTCTATCATCAGTTAGAGGGGCGTACGTATGCACATCAAAAGGGATCTTATAATCCCTCCTGATCTTTGGCAACTCCTCCTCGGTAATGGCAGATACTATGCAGCTCGCCGCGTACTCAGTGGCTTTAAGCCTTCGTTTCCCGCGAGCTGGAATGGTAAACCGGCTGGAATACCCTCTCTCGTACTCATCCCAGTCTACTTGGCGAGCTACGGCGATCGGGAGTTGGTGCTCGATTGGGTCTGGCATGGGGAATTGGATATCTTTTAAATATCCCCAGGTCAGTTCATCCGGGTTGGCAGGCTGTTGCACCTCGACCTCCTCCTCCTCCTCTTGGAGATCGGAGCTGGTCTCCTCTTCAACCTGGAGAGCAGGATTTGCTCGCACAACTCTCTCCCCAGACGGGCGAGCTCCCGATTTCACGGAACGTACGACAGAGGCCGTGTCAGGATCTGATTCTAGATTCACCATTGGAACTGAAGTTTCTCCGATGAGCCATTTTCTGGGGTTAAGAGGTGGATAAGATCCCATTTCCGAGTGTGAGGACATTTGGATCAAAGTTATATAGTGGAGATAGTGATTAGAAAGCTTTATAGGCGAAAATGGCATTTTTCGGCGAAGTAGTGGAAAAGGCGGCAGCGATTCAAAGGTTTAGACGGCAGAGTTTAGGTATTTGGGCGTTTTTATCCCAACAAGTGCAAAATTAAGAAATAAAGGAAGAAAAAATGGAAAGATTATTGCCTTAAATACTCAAGAAACCAGAGGAACCCTCGTCGGAAGTAATGAAAAGTCGCCGGAGATGGAGAAGACGATCACCAGAAAATTCAAAGTGAGAAATGCAGGGTTTCGCACTGAGATTGTAAAGTAAAAAATGAAAATTTGGAAAAAAATTCCTTTTATAGTAAAAGGAAAAGTGGGGTACCTGACGAGAAAAGACGAAAATAGAAGAACTAAACTGCAAATAAAAAGTGTGTGCAGCCTCCCTCCGATAAAATTGGGGGTGCGTCACCTCGGTTTTTGGTGCGCGTTGGTGGCGGCAATCATGCCACCCACGTCACACCTCAATCTTGACCCAGTGCCTAGGGATCTCAACCGTCGTCCATCCAAATTTGCTCATCCATGGTAGCCTGCCCGATTAAAGTAGATCGCACCAAGTAGGATCAGCTCGCCTTCATAACACCAGATAGTTGCTAGCCCATAAGTAGTTCGCCTCACATCGTCATGACATAATGACTGGCAAGGGGGCAATTGTTGATAGGCGAGCAGAAATACCATCTGGGCGAACATAATTTTATGAAGTACTTACACTCGAAACAAGATTACGTGAACTAAGCTAGACTAAGCTAGATTAGCCAGGCGAGCTATCCCAGCTCGGCGAGCTACAATATCCATGCGAGCACCTTTAACACAAGGACCATATGGACCCAAAGGACATCCTGGCGAGCATATCTAGCCCACAGGTGAACAGATCTAACCTTAAGTGTCGAAGGTATCAAGCCAACAAGAAGAATAACCAACAAAATCAAGATAATGACTCCTCAAAGACAAGTCCAAAAGGACGAACAACTCTTAAATACGAGCAAATCCAGTATTAGAGGATAAGAATTAGTTTAGACAAGGTCAAATAGTCAACTCTCCAAGTGTCATACATGCACACTTAGAAAACCAAAGGTTTTGTACACCTCCTACTAGGAAAACTTGTATAAATACCTCAATTTCCAGTTAATAAAAAAAGCACAAATTTACATATACGTCCAAACTTCGATTATACATCCAAAGCACCTCGATTCTCAAAACATACGAATTAAATACGTAATCATTACACGTGTTTATTCCTTTTTATCCCAATTTTTGTATTCACTAATTATGTTAGTGATCAATCGCACGTAATTGTTTGGTGATCAAATTTACAACTAAAAACAGCCACCAATCCTTGTGATTAGAAACGATCATCAACATTAAAAACTTATTAATAGAACTTTGTTTGAGAATTTTGTAGCTTTGGCATCTCCTTTTTCTAGATCATTAGAGCATCTCCTATGCTAGGTCGATTTTTTTTAAGTATGAGTTTGTTATATATACGCCACAAGTATGCCACCTCTCATTTCAAAAGTTTTATACTTTTATCTCAAAATACTTTTTCTTCTTCCAATCATTTCTATCTCAAAAGTGATTAATCATGGGTTCCACTATCAAATCATATATATATTTATTATCTTTATCTATTAACTATCATTATTATTATCCATTTATTCAATTAAATATTAGTTATAAATTAAAAATAATAATAATAATAAAAATTCTCATTGTAACATAATATTTAAAAAAATTATTATTAAAATTTAATTTAAATAATACAATGAAGGAGTACGACAAAAAAAATACAATAATTGGGAATAAAAATAAAAATAAGGAGTACAACATAAAAAAAAAAATTAGTGCAAATATAAATTAAAACACCAATTTAAAAGATAATTAAATGCTTCATAAACTTTGCTAGTTTTCTTGGTGTCGTGCCCATACGTGCTCAACCAAATCCATTTGGAGTTGTTGATGCTTGCGTTTATCACGAAGCTCAGCTCTTGCTTTGAGGTAGCGATTGAATGCTTTGGTAGATCCTTCAATTATAGATGAATTATTGATGTTGTTGATGTTGCTCGTGTTGGCTTTATTTGACCAATTCATCGTTGAATCTCCTTCATGCTCGACTATCATGTTATGTAAAATAATGCAAGCAATCATGATTTCTTTCAAATTATTTTTGTACCAAAAACAACCTGGACCCCTGATCATTGCCCAAACGAGACAGAAGTACCACAAATGCTCGTTCAACATCCTTCCTGGCAGCTTCCTGCTTTTCCTTGAATTTAATTTTCTTCGGATCACGAGGACATTGAAAGCTCTTCACAAAGGTTGGTCATTCCGGATAGATCACATTGTTGATAGGCGACCAGGCGAGCAACAGTGATCAAAGATTAAAAAGTTAATGAACTGAGATCAAGAAGCAAGCAACCACCAGAGTTTGGAGAAAGTCAAGTCTTCTGGCGACCAGGAGTGTGGTCATATACATTTTAGGCGACCAACACAGCAAAGAACAAGAAAAATGAATAACCAAGGCTAAAGATGAAGGCGAAAGACGGACAGCTTAGCAACGACGCTAACAACTGTGCACCAAGCACAAACATGAAGCGAACAAAAGGTCCGTAGTGCCCAACGAGGATATACAAGCGAGCAACTAGTCACCAAGGAAAGCAGCTGAGTGGTCTTGAAAGCCAAGTACAACATTGGGAACTCTAAGAGTCACTAGTTTAAATGTAGTCCAAGTGTCTCAACACTTGGCACCCATCCAAGTGATAGTAGCTTAGATGTTGTACAAGTGTCTCTACACTTGGCATGAATCCAATGGTTAAACCATTAAGAAAGTGACACATAACCTTCTTGTATATCTATAAATACCCCTTCATTTGCATGAAGAAGAGGGAGATTTTTTCCATAATTCAAAGTATAGCCCAAGTTCTTGCAAATTTATTTCTTGAACATTACTTAGCCAAATTCCATGATCATTTGATCTTGTTTGATGATCTTGACTTGAGAAAACAACCACTAATCACCATCGATTAGAAAAGATCAGTAACAATTGGCGCTAGAAGAAGGGTTCGAACCTTCGTTTATGAAAGATTCGAAGAAAGTTTGAAGAATATTCACCGGAATCTGCAAAATTTGTCCGGAATCCAGGAAGAAGTTATCGGAAATTGAGTGTGCACATTACTCGAAGCGAAGCTATCCATATATACATCACCTTAAGGGTTTGAATGCATGTGTATATGAACAAGGGTTTTCAAACCACCGTATCCATATACACAAGGCTAGTGACTCTTAAGAAGGGTGTTTGTTGGAAGTAAGATCACCTCAAATTCCTTGCTTGTTACTCGTATTTTGACAGTCAAGATGATAATATCGCAAGAAGATCATCCCTCAAGTGCATCTCCAAGTCATAGGTCAAGGACTAGGGTTTCATCTACCGAAGGCCATGCAAGAACAGTTAGAACGACCTCCCGGAAGAATGTTCAAGTTACAATTGACACAATTCCACCGGAAGTAGAAGCCCTCGCCCAAAATCCTGAGGAATTAGCAAAAACGATAGCTGTGCTACAATCAATGCAAAAACAGCAAGAGCTAGTTGGGCAGTCTAGAACCGAACAGGCGAGCAGGGAGGCGGACAACCAATCAAGTGGGCGAGCAGAGAAGCAAAATGCGGGAAGATGCACGCCATGACAAGTCTGATAGTGCTGAAGTTCGTAGAAATAAAGGAAAAGCTCCCATGAGCGAGCGTTTAGGGAATCGAGGGAAATCATCACCAAGTCAGGCAAGTGAGTCGAGCAAAAGTACCTCTCGAACAAGTGCGTTGGAAAGGCTGGGTCGAGGAATATGGCTAGGAGAGAACAATCTAGGGGGAACGAAGAACAACCACGTCCAACTGCTCGCCTGTCAGTACACGATTGGATCAGGAGATCAGCTTTTGGCCGGTTAGGACCAAACGGGGCCAGCAACGTTGCTAGGAAGGCAACCCAGGAGAAACGTCCCGTCGGAGAGGGACTGCATTGTGAGGAAGTTGAACTCAATCATGATGAACAACCTTCCGATGGGAGAACTCCCCCAAGCGAATTGCAGGAAATGAAAAGAGCGATCGAGGAATTGCAAAAACAGTTAGAATCTCAGAGAGGTGTCAGATCAACTTCTCTCCCGTCTTCACCATTATCCCCGTCAATTCTCAATGCACCAATCCAGAAGAAAATACAATTTCCTGCCATTAACCTGTACGAGGGAACTTCAAACCCCCATATTCATGCGACGAAGTATTCTGCCTTCATGATCTCAGTGGGGGCAACTGACACCACACAGTACCGAAATTTCCCACTCACCCTTGGAGATGGCCCACACAGATGGTTTTCAGCACTGGCTCCCGGATCCATTAACTCTTTCACCCAACTGAGCAAGGAATTTTTATCTCATTTCTCAACCGCTGGGTCTTACTTGACCCACAGACACCGGTTGGCAGACATCAAGCAAGGAGACGAGGAGTCGGATAAACATTTTCTAGAAAGATTTGACAAAGTTCTACTAGAAGGCGAGATGGTGAGTGGGGATACGAAGATAATAGCAATGATGGCTGGATTGAAGAAAGGAACCGAACTGTGGAAGGAGATGCATTTGACTTGTCCAAAAACATACGCGGAATTCAGACACAAGGCAGGAATCCATGTATCGATGCAGGAAGCCTTACACAGAGAAATGGGAGATAAAGTTGATCCAAAAAAGTTTGGCAAGAAAACTGGAGGAAATGACTACAAAGCTCCAAAGAATATGAAGTCTTTCAACGAGAGAGCGGAATTGAAAGAGAAGTTGAATCAAGTCCTCACAATGTCGGTGGACGCTGTGTACAATAATGTCAAGGACAAGAAGATGTTATCAGAACCGTGAAAGATAAGGCGGGAAAGAGGAAAATTGAATCCAAACAAATACTATGCATATCATCAGAGTATCGGCCATTTCACCAGTGAATGCTGAGACTTGCTAAAACAATTGTGGAGATTCTATGAGGAAGGAAAATTGTCTGAGTTTGTGAAAAGAGAACCGGGCAAGAGGCCGAGAATAACAACTCCGTCCAGCTCAGACGATGATGGTAGCAACGAGCAACCAAGCAGGGCGGGTAAGAAAGGAAGAAAAGTCCCAGCAATCTCAGCGAGACCAATCCCGGAGATCCTAATGCTAGGACCATTTGGGTCGGTGGGCGGTTGTTCTGATGGGGGACCACCCATGTCAAAAAGGAGAAAGAAAGCAGAATTGAGAGCAGTAGCGCAAGTGATGGAAGTTGGTGTAAATCCATCAACCAAACGAATCGGGAACCTCACTTTTTCAGAAAAAGACCTAGACGGGGTACTCACCCCCCACAATGACTCGTTAGTCATTTGTGCAAACATTATGGGAACGAAGGTACACTGTCTGCTTGTTGACACTAGCTCTTACACGAACATTCTATTCAAAAGCACGGTGGATCAGCTAGGAGAATGTGCTGAATACATAAAGGATTGTGATCATAGAATAGTGGGATTCGGAAATGCTGTGACCGTCCCATTAGGAATGATTACGTTAGCAGTTGAACTTGTATCGGTTGAGGATCTGGAAAGGAGGCTGAGTAGGATGATAGACTTCCTAGTTGTAGATCAACAGTCCACCTACAATGGGTTCCTCGGCCGTCCTTTTTTGCATGAATTTAAGGCCGCCATTTCGACGTACTATTATTGTGTAAAATTTCCCACATCAAAAGGTGCAGGCACGATCAAAGGTGACCAGAAGAAAGCTCGTGAGTGCCTCTTGTAACTTCAACCGAAAGATCACAAAATCAACATGGTGGACGAACAGCCGAGTAGCTGTGATAAAGATAAATCATCCACACCCAACGAAGCCATGGATTCTCTCAATATAGAGATGATGGAGGTAGACGAGCAGCTGTGCAGAGATGAGCAACCAAGCGAGGAGAGAAATGAAGTCACATCGGCTAACAATAGAATAGGGCATGCAGCACCGGCCAACAGTGAGATGGAAGATATTGAACCGCGGCTGAGTGCGGAACCAATGGAGGTTGAGGGTAAATTGAACATTGAAGGGCCCATCGTTGACCCGCGTTGGAAAGACAAAAAATAGAGGGCTACCCCGGTTGAAGAGTTAGAGGCAGTAAAGGTCGACCCGAACCAAGAGAGCTTAGAACTTTTCATAGGATCTGAGCTCCCGAAGCCGTACAGATCCAAAATGATAGAGTTCCTTAAAGCAAATCTCGATGTGTTCGCATGGTCGCATGCAGATATGGTAGGCATTAGCCCCTGAGCATGCCTGCCACAGACTCAACATCGACCCGAGGAAAAAGCCAATCCATCAAAAGAGGAGGAAGTTTGGACCCGACAAGTATGAAGCGCTCAACGTGGAGGTCAAGAAGTTATTGGACAACGATCTGATCAGACAGGCTTTATGCCCACAATGGGTAGCAAATCCAGTGTTGGTCAAAAAAGCAAGCGGGGCATGGAGATTGTGCATCGATTTTACTGACTTAAACGACGCTTGCCCAAAAGACAATTTCCCGCTGCCACATATCGACCAACTGGTTGATAGCACAGCCGGGCATGAGCTCCTCACATTCATGGATGCATTCGCAGGATATCACCAGATTGCGATGCATCCAGATGATCAGGAGCACACAACATTTTATACCAATAAAAATTTGTTATGCTGGAAGAGGATGTCATTTGGGCTAATTAACACCGGTGCCACGTACCAGAGGCTGGTCAACAAGATGTTTGATGACCACATCGGAAAGATGATGGAGGTGTATGTGGATGATATTGTTGTTAAAAGCTCAAAAAAGGAAGACCACTTGCAACATCTGGCCCAGACGTTTGAGATACTCCGAACCTACAACATGAAGTTAAACCCCAAGAAAAGCAGTTTCGGAGTCCACTCTGGGAAATTCCTCTGACATCTAGTCAGCCAACGAGGAATTGAGGCAAATCCGGTGAAGGTGAAAGCAATCATAGAAATGCAACCACCCAGATCAATAAAAGAAGTACAACAGTTGACGGGGTGTCTGGCAGCATTGAATATGTTCGTCTCAAGATCTGGGGACAAATACAGACCATTCTTCGAAGCAATCAAGAAGGGAAAGTTTCAATGGACATATGACTGTCAACGAGCATTCGAACGGCTGAAAGAATACCTCAGCGATACAAAAATCCTTGCTAAACCAATCCCAGTGGAGAAGTTATACTTGTACCTGGCGGCTTCAGAAGTTGCAATCAGCTCAGTACTCGTTCGAGCAGAGGGGAAGTTCCACTTGCCCATCTACTACGTAAGTCAAGCCTTACATGAAGCAGAGCTCATGTAGTCGCCAACAGAAAAGCTGGCATACGCGCTAGTGATGAGCGTTAGAAAGCTCCGCCCGTATATCTTCGATCACCAGGTGGAAGTCCTCACAACATTTCCGCTAAGACAGATATTGCACAGACCTGACACAGCCGGTCGCCTCCTAAAGTGGTCCTTGGAAGTCAGCCATTTCGGAATTTCATATGCTCCTCGAACAGCGATCAAGGGGCAAGCATTAGCCGACTTCATAGTCGAGTTGACTTTCCCCCAAGATCCGACGAGAGGACATAATCATCCCTGTCACATGTACGTTGACGGATCATTTACAAACACAACGTCGGGGGCAGGAATAGTTCTGATAAGTCCTGACAGACAGGTCTTCACTTCAGCTATCCGATTCGATTTCATGGCGACAAACAATGAAGCCGAGTATGAAGCGTTGATAGCCGGACTCCATCTAGCACTGGCAGTCGGAGTCAGAAGACTATAAATATACGGGGATTCACAACTAATAGTCAACCAAGTTTGGGGAGAATACGAAGCAAAGGATGAAAACATGGTGTTCTATCAAAGGATCGTAGCACATCTAGCATCCATGTTCGAGCAGATTTTCATCGAACAAATACCAAGAGAAAATAATGCTCAAGCAGATGCACTTGCTCGCCTGGCTACCAGTACAGGCCCGACAGAGTTGTCAGAAGTCACCATCACAAAAATGTGTCAACCATCAACATATGATTACAAAATTAATCAAGTGAATGAAGAATCTGAGGAAAATGACTGGAGAATACCCATCGTTAAATATCTCCATGATGGAGAAGTCCCAGAGAACCCCCTGGAAGCTGCCAAGACGAGCAAGCGGACAGCAAGGTTTACAATCATAGACGGCCAGCTTTACAAAAGAGGTTTCTCACTCCTGCTACTGAAATGATTGACAAGAAAATAAGGCCAAGAAGTTTTACAAGAAATTCATCAAGGCATTTGTGGAAATCACGTTGGGGGCGTGCGTTAGCTTACAAAACAGTAAGACAAGGGTATTATTGGCCTACATTACTGCAAGACACTATCAAAGTTGCGAAAACTTATCACAGATGCCAAATATTCGCCCCCAGTATCCACAAGCCACCAACCGAGATGATAGCAGTCAACAGTCCATGGCCGTTCGCGAAATGGGGAATCGACATCATAGGACCTTTCCCAATAGGAAAAGGAAATGTAAAGTTCGTAGTGGTGGCCGTGGATTACTACACAAAGTTGGCCGAAGCAGAAGCACTCGTGACAATTACACAGGAAAAGATGATCAGTTTCATATGGAAGAACATCATATGTCGATTTGGAGTCCCACAGGCAATTTTGACTGACAACAGACGACAATTCGAAGGCAAGAAAATAAGAAGCTTTTGTGAGAAATGGGGAATACAAAAGCATTTTTCAACTCCATACCATCCTCAGTCAAACGGCCAGGTCGAGGCAGTTAACAAAATAATCAAACACATACTGAAAATCTGGTTAGTAGACAAGAAAGGAAAATGGTCGGAAGAGTTACCAGAAGTGTTATGGGCATATCGAGTATTCCACAGAATGAGTACCGGCGAAACTCCGTTCACCATGGCATTCAGTATTGAAGCAGTGATACCTGTAGAGTTGAAGTTTCTAACAGAACGAACAGCAATGTTCGACGAGAAGGCAAACGACAAAACTCTAGCTGCAGAAATGGACTTAGTTGAAGAAAAAAGAATCTCGGCAGAGGTAAAAAACGCAATATACAAGAGGAGGATCGCAAAGTATTACACCTCGCAAGTAAAAGTTAGAGAGTTCAAGATTGGAGATCTCGTGCTTAAAAAAGTTTTGGGGCCACCACCAGGAGTGTTCGGACCGACTTGGGAGGGCCCATACAGGATAACTCAGAGATGGGATAACGGCACTTATGACTTAGAAGACATGAAAGGCAATTCGGCCCAATACTCCTGGAATGCAGCTCTATTAAAAAAGTACTATCAGTAGACAAATATTGTGTAGTAAATGTAAAAGTTAGTTTATTTGTATAAAGTTGTAAGTACGTTGAAACTTCCAAAATTTTATGAGTGTATGTAGAACTTTTGTTACAAGGATTAATTTGTTAAGTTGTTCGCTATATAAAGCAAAGTTGCTCGCTCAAAATAACCGGGCAGAGGGGGCGAGCAACAGCGCTGGAAACAAAGAAATGCAAAACCAAGTCCGTAAAGGGACCATGAGGCCTGAATTATCTAAGGCTGAGTCTTTTAAAAGACAAAAAGAGCCCATCTAAGTTGGTCACGCGATCACTAAGCACAAAGATGCTTATCCTAAAAAGGAAAAATACTAAGTTTGCAAATTTTGCACTAAGATTCGAGGCGAACAACAGTGTAAAAAACGAGCAGGCGAGAAATAAAAATATAAACAAAGCAAAAAGATAGTGAATATTTCCAAATTCTTCATTCATTAAAAGAGCAAGGTATTACAACAAAAAGGAGCAAAAAATACAGGTTGGTCCTAACATAAGTTCAAAGAACGAAAAACAAAAATCTTCAAGCTTGAGGAGTTGGAGGTGCATCCGTGGTTGCTGGAGCAGTCGGTGCCGCGTCAGGAGTGGGAGCAATCGTGGCCGCTGCAGCCGAAGTGCCCGCTCCATCAATAGGAGTCAGGGGAGAGAATGGAGGCCATCAAAGATTTCTGCCTCTTTGCTCGGCTGCTCGCCCGAGAACTGGGGAGGAATAATCCTAACGTCCTCCCCAAAGATGTCCAAAGGAACACCCATCTCCTCAAGATCAGCCACTGGAACCGAGAACCCGGCACCAATGGGGTTGTCTTTGACATAGTCAATAAAGTCCTTTTTGGCAGTGGCAAAGAAATCCAATTTATGGTCCAAGGTGAACTTCACTGACCTCAGACTCTCGGCGTAAGCACATACGTACCCCAAGTTGATATTGTCGGCCACGTCTTGAGCATAAATATCATAAGCGATTAGGCCAGCTTTCTCTTGTTGAAGACGGGCGACTTCAGCCTGGAGCTCTTCGATTTGGGCGACCATAGCCGTCTTCTCACCCTCTAGCACTTTTGCTCGCTCATCGGCGACCCCTAATTCGAGAGACAGATTCTCTGACTGGTTCAGGGCAAATTGCTCGCTGGCTACGGAAGCGTTGTACATTTGCTCCAAATTGGCCACCGCTTTAGCATGATCGGCCTTTTCTTGGGCGAGCTCATCGTCCATTTTCTTCAAAACGGCAGCCTTCTCCGCCTCGAAGCCTTCAATTTTGCAACCAAGACTGCGATTTGTCCTCTCCAAGAGCACAATTTGGTCAAGAAGCCTTTGAGCTATCACAGCTTGATGACTGGCGTTGTAGGCGATCAGGCGGGTATTGTTGCTTGTGGTCTGCCCTTGGACGATTTCTTCACATGTCTTGGTCCAAGAACGGGGAACCATCTATGTTGCTCGCCGAATATGCGAGTCCGGGATATCCAGATAAGGAGGCGGAGTCTTCACGTAGCTAAGCTGATGGAGCACTTCTGCTTGCCCAGGGTGCTCCTCAGGCTTATACCTAGAAAGGAAGAAAAATCTTAAGTAAAAATACACAACAGAAAAGCGATCGTCAGGGTTATGGTTAAAGGACTTACTCCCTCAACTTCACAGGATCGTACCCCAGATACGAGCGATCACTGGATGGTCGCGCCTTCTTATTCAGGATAGCGGCAACGGTTTGCTGCTCGCTCACAACCTCAAGCGAAGCATGTTTAGAAGCGGGAGAGCGAGGAGCACGATTGCTCGCCTCCATAGTAGTCTTGGAGTGCTTTGATGCTCGATCAGCTCCTTCCCCATCACCACGAGTGTCATCCCGTGGAGCCTTCTTCTTTGTTTTCTCTTTCTCCTCGACCTGGGAGGAAGTAGAGGTTTTGGGGGCTCCTTTAGAGCAACCACCAGATGCTCGTGGGCGAGCAGGAGCGACCGTACCTTCTCCAGCCCGGAGACGCATAAGGGACAATGGTGGATCTTGTCTTTTCCTGGTCGGCACCTCGACAGCCATTTGTTTTACCCTTGCGGCGAGCAGATGATAAGATCTTGGAATAGTTGGTACGACAACAGTCACCCATTGATCTATTTGAAAGAAAAATCAAACAAAAGGGATTATTAGTTACAAGCGAGCAAAAGAGTAAAGTTATAATGATTACTTTCGGGGATCTCTGCTTGAGCCTCTAAGTGATGAGGACTCGTAAAAAGTTGGGCAACCTTCCGACAGTGGGCTTTTGAAAGGTGGAGAATATCGCGATCAGCAGGGTTCCGGAGTACTATTACAGCCAACGTGTATAAAAACTCCTCGCTAAGACCTGGATTATCCCACTTCAAAACCCTTGAGCCTACAAAACAACAAGGAAGAAAAAATTAAAATTAGTCACCAACGCGGTCCCAGGAAGGAAATAAGAAGGCATACGTTTGATTATGCCAAAACATTCAGGGGAGTTAATGCGTGTTTGGCCGCCAGAGAAGTCCGCTGATGCTCGCCAATCGCCACCAATGAATAGGAATTGATTATGCCAACTCTTAACTTTATTGGGGACTCCCTCAATAAGCTTTACCCCCGTCCTCGCCTTAACATAATACCAGCCTACACCTTCCTCGTTGCAACCCGAGATGACCAAGGCATATTGAATTTCGGCCGTACTAAGTTTATTCTTATATCCTTCGAGGCCAAAAAGCGTCATCAGGGCGAGCAAAATACTCCACCCATTTGGGGTAATTTGGGTAATCGCCAGGTTGGTGTCTTCCAAGAAGCGGCCAATGATAGGGTGGAGCGGCAATGGGAACCCCGTGTTGAGTATATCTAGGTTGATCGTTGTACAACCCGGTGGTGGGCGATCAGCAGTTTCTCATTTCTTGGGGGCATACAAGAAAATGTCGTAAGGAATCTTGTAGTGAGACCTAATGTTATCTAGGTCATCCTCCGTAACTAAGCTGGAAATCATGCTCGCTGTGTAAGTGTTCTCCTGGGCGGACATAATCACTCGGGAGCGAACAGGAAAGGAGTTTGAGTAGCGAGCAACATAGTCCTCCCACTCATTTTGGCGAGCAACACCTTCAGGAACTTGGGACTCAGGAGTCACTTTAGAAGTAGGAAAACCTATCTCTTCAAGAAACTGACTTGAAGCGAACTACACTAGCTTCTACTAGTAGCTACCCCGCAAGAGAACGGGTTCACTGTAGTATGGGCAAGTATAGGGACCAAGTATTATCGAACCCAAGGGATGGTGTATATGCGAATAGATCCCTGAAGATCTACGCGTCGTAGTTAATATGAGTGTGTTGTTTTTGGATTTTTGGAAAGATTAATTAAGCTAACTAAATTATCCTACGAATGCAAAAGGAAAATTAAACTAAGTATCTAAGGTGTATATGCAAGTATGAGATGGTGATGCTCAGGATAGGAATCCCTACGTATACTAACGGAGTAGGTACATAATCAAAGTAATCGTGACAAACAAGAATTAACCTAAGTAAAAGATCGTAGAATGAAAGCTCAAGATTTCTTACCCTAATACTTTATCCTAGCAATCGACTTCACTAATCCACTAACAAGTTAATGAATTGTGCTTAATTAATGAGACCCTAATTTAACTAAGGTGATGCGGTCGTCCTCCTTCGCTAAACCGGTAGATGAATTAACCTTTTCTAAACCCTCTCGTTAAGACTACTAATTGTTATTGAGTGATGCGGTCGTCCTCTCTCTAACACTTTCGTACGAAATTCAAAGGTAGAGTTAAGATTAATTATATGAATTCATTAATTAAGAGAATTAAAACTAACGTCACCAATTACCTTAATTACGTACCCACATCCTACTTCTACGAGTTCATCCTAACCCAAGCATGCAAGGGTTTTAGCCGGACATGGTTATAACAAAAATAAAAGCAATAGAAGAAACAACGAACAAAAACATAATGAATTGAACGAAGAAAATAAGAAACATGAACTAGGGTTTTAAAATAAAATAATTCTAAGAACTGAAATTTAATTACTAAAACGAAGTTTAAAACGTTTAAAGTAATCAAGCTAATGAAAAGAAACTAAGAAACGAAAATAAACTAAGAATTCGTATGAAAAACCTCAACAACGTAAAAGTAAAGCTTGCTCGTTCTTCTCCTCTTCCTCTCTCTAAAAATTAAGTCTAAAGTGATTTCTAAAAGTCGGGGGTCCTTCAAAACGTGTTTGGAAGAGGTATATATAGGCACCGGGTCGAAACGGGAGTTAATGGGCCGAAAATACGCATCCGGAGGCAAAAGTATATGGGCGCTCGAGCAAAACGCTCGAGCGGTCCCGCTCGAGCTGTGTAGCTCGAATGATGCATTCGCTCGAGCGGTCGCACTCGAGCTGCTCGAGCGCTGAATCTTCTCTGTATGTTTTGGGCGCTCGAGCAATTCGCTCGAGCGGTGGCGCTCGAGCTGCTCGAGCGCAAGAATTGTTCTGTACGTTTGCGCGCTCGAGTAAGGTGCTCGAGCGGTGGCGCTCGAGCAATGCGCTCGAGTGATCTCTAATCCTTCCAAATGATACTTTTCCTCGTCCGCACTAATACCAATCGTATTTCTTCAATATCTTCTCATCCGGGCATCCGTTTGAGTCGATTCAAAGTCCTACGAACTCCGTTTTTCGTCCTCTATTCACCTATGAGCATCAAAGAGACAAATTTATCAATGTATAGAAATAATGCTCATTTGACTCTAAATACTCTATAAACTCGACCAAAACTAGGGCATTTCTAGCTACGAATCATGACAATTTCACGCCTAATCAACCCCCCCAAACTTACCATATTGCTTGTCCCCAAGCAATGAAATAATAAGTCAAGTGAAATTGTTAGGAATGAGTAGGAAAACTCAATCATGCAAGCTAATGAACTCAAGCTTCAAAAGTCAATCACCCGTATACTCACTCACTTTCCTTCATCATACTCATGCAACAATAACAAGAAACACCAAGATCAAGCATGGATGTGCACTCAACGATGTGTTTCACTCCCTCACAAGTGTATATCAATGATTAAGGGACTCACTCAAACAATCAATCACTCATATCGGCAACCATAGGCTTGTAAGCACTCTCAACTCCGACCATACTCTAGAAATCAATGCCGAATCAAAAAGGACTTTTCTCAAGGTTGTAATGTAGGCTCTTTGGACAGGTGGGATAACAATATAAGGTAAAGTGACTAAAGTGAATGGAGAATAGAAAATCAAACTTTGGCACTTCGAGATTAGGAACAGACTACTTCAAACATATTCAATCAACACTCTTTCAATTCCACTTCTCTCAACACTTCATTTTTTTCTTTCTCACTCTTTTCACTTTTTTCAATCACTTCACTTTTTTTTTCTTTTTCGCACAAACACATGAGCTCATTTTTTTTTTCTTTTTTTTTTTCATTCTCAATTTTCTTTCTCTTTTTCCCACTTCTCAAATTTCATTCACACCCTTATTTTATCACCACTCAACCATCAATAACTCTCCTTTTTCAACTCAAATCAATCCCTTCACATTCACACTTTCCTATTCTCCACTCAAGTTGGGACAAAAAAGGCTTAGGAATTGGAATAGTGTTCATATGTGTTAGCAAATAAAATAGGCTTTCGGCTCAAAGGGGCTAACAAGGGACAAATATCAATGGTAAGGAAAATTTTTGGCTAAGTGACTCATTCAAATCAAAGATGGCCTAAGATCACATTCGGCATATCTAACTAGACACAATCAAGAAGCAAGAGCACATGCAAGTTCTAGCATCCTCTAAGGTGACGATCCACTCACAAACGAAAAGATTAAATCATGCATCAAAATCTCATAAGGCTCAAAAGCTCACGGCTTTCACATCCATGCTAGTCCTAGTGCATTCTCACTCTCATCACACAAATACTCAAAAGAAAAAATTCACAAGCATACAAGTTCTTTCTCAAATCAACTCTCATTCAAATACTCACACAAAAGAATTTCTAACTCACCCCTTACAACTCAACCTACTCATCAAATCATACTCAAAGATAGCAATCAACAAGCATAAGGTGATTGATAGGCATAAAATATTGAGTAACAAAACAAATTAATAATAGCCCAAGGAGCATCTCAAGGCACCAAATAACTAACTCAACTCAAAGATAAGGGGTGCTCCGGTGCAATGTAACAAGAAAACATATAAAAAAAAAACTCCACCCCCCCAAACTTCGACCTTGCTAGAGGTCTAAGTTTGGGGTTGTGGGTTACCTCAACCGAACAATTCAGTTTCTCTCAATAGCTTTGCACACTCCTTTGTCTCAAGTTGGTTCCTTCAATCTGAATAACTCCATGATACCTTTACTCCTTTAGAGACAAGCCTACAAGCAACTTACTCAAATACGAGGTTAAACATACGACTCAACAACATCCTAGTAACATAAAAGGAAAATAACTAAAAACACTCAAAAGCAAATAAAAATGGGTTGCCTCCCATTCAGCGCTATTTTTAAGGTCCTCATGCCGGACCGAGCTCAAAGGAGCTTATGGGACATCATACTCAAATTTACCTCCCTCACTCTCATAAGAGTGGTGTTTGAACTCCTTTCCTTGATGCCCCTCCATCATGAGCCCCTTTGCTCTCTTCTCATCCCCAAGTGTTATGGGTCTCAACTCCTTCTTCCCTCTATCTGGAGGAGTCTTACTAAATAATTTCTTGAGTTTGGACTTTTTCTTCTTAACTCCTCCTTTCCCTTCTAACTGGACCACGTCCACTTTCTTCACCTCTTCATCCTTCAACTTCTTCACTTTATCCCTATCAAAATAATCAAGATCATAACGCTCATGGGTTAAATAATCAAGTGAAGAATTATAAAATTCATGAATATGAGAAGAGTTAGGGATATGAGGTGTGTCTTCAACACTAGGATCAATTGCATCCATGCAATACAAGCTCTCATCCTCCCTCGGGTGCTTCATGGCTTCATATAGGGAGATCTTCACTTCTTGATCATCAACCTTCAACGTGATCTTCCCATTCGCCACGTCTAGCACCATCCCCGCCGTAGCTAAGAACGGTCTTCCCAAGATCAGGGGCACGTGCTCATCTTCCTCCATCTCTAGCACTACAAAGTCGGCTGGAAAGATGTGATCTCCAACTCTCACTAGAACGTCTTCAACCACACCTTGAGGTCTAGTAATAGACCGGTCGGCAAGTTGAAGCGTCATCATTGTGGGTTGAAGTTCACCATCTTCCAACTTCTTGAAAAGCGACAATGGCATCAAATTAATGCTCGCCCCGAGGTCGCACAACGCTCCCTTCTTGATCCCGTTCCCAAGATCACATAGGATCGTGAAGCTCCCGGGATCCTTCAGCTTCGGTGGAAGCGCCTTGTGCACTAATGCACTCACCTCGTGGTTCAGCTGCACCAACTTCGGCTCATCCACTCGCCGCCTTTTCGCAATCAAGTCCTTCAGAAACTTTGCATAATGCGGCATCTGTTCCAAAGCATCATAAAAAGGAATATTAATATGCAATTGTTTAAAAACATCAAGGAACTTAGCGAATTTCTCATCAAGCTTCTTTTTCATGAAGCGTTGTGGATATGGGACGGGTATCACAGATTTGGGTACCCCCCATTCATCTCTTTCTGTTTCTTTCACTTTCTCCCTTGCTTCCTTTGCTTTCTTCCACTTTGGAACTCTCTCAACCTCCTCAAGATCTTTGTCTTGATGGGACTCATCCATATCTTCATGCTTCTCAATCCCTTCACTTTCAATCCCCTTCTCAACTTGGGGCGTCTCAGAATCAGCAGGCATCTGAGGACCTTCGTAGTTGGTTCCACTTCTAAGCTGAATCGCCTTGCACTGCTCTTTCGGGTTCCCCTCCGGCATTCTATTCACTGACTTTGCAATCTGGCTCATCTGGAGCTCTAAAGAGGTGAACCTTCGATTGTTCTCTTGTTGAGTTCTAGTCCACTCAACGTTCATCTTCTGGAGCTCTTGATCTCGATGATCGCCCTTCTTGTGCAGCTCCTTCACATCGTACTCCAAGGATGACAACCGCTTGCTTCCCTCCTCCACCTTCTGAAGAATCGCTCTCAACATCTCCTCGGTTGATGCACCGCCTTCTCCACCAGGAGGTTTAGACCCCGGATCAACACCTGCAGGAACAGTAATACCAGCTTTTGGGTTAGCATAAGAAAAATTATCATTCTTCCTCCATGTGTTTTGAGGAGGCTGCTGGCCTCCTTGAACTCCTTGTGTGTTCCTCCATTGATTTTGAAGTGGCGGAGGCCCTGGAAGTACAAATGGTTGGCCATAAGAAGGCCTTCCATACTGATTACCACCTTGGTAGCCATTCTGATTGTAATACGGACCTCCCATGTAATTGGCTACCTCTTGCTGTCCACTTGGTTGGTCTACTCTCTCATTCTCTACTGCATGCTCTCCAACCAAACTCTTCCCCAACTCGAGGTTGTTGATCTTCTCCATCATGGCCATCAATAGCCTTCTCGTTCCTTCTCCCTCTTCAACCCGATGCACTCTTTGCAAATCTGCATCCACACCCCAAGCACCGGCATTCGTGACAATGTTGTCAACGATCTCTCTACACCTCTCTATGCCTTGATTCAGGAATGCTCCGCCCGCACAAGCGTCTAAATGGTCTTGCCCAGCCTTGTTGGCACCACTATAGAAGAATGCCATAATATCTCCCTCATTGTACCCGTGCTGCGGGCACTCAATCAGCATGTTTGAGTATCTCTCCCACGCTTGGCGTAAATCCTCTCCAGACTTCTGGCGAAAGGACGAGATCTCAATTCTAGCCTTGATCGTCCTAGATGGAGGGTAGAATCGCTCGAGGAACAGACGCTCGAGCTCGGCCCAAGTGGTAATACCTCCCCGCGGGAGCGTATTATCGTACCACTCCTTGGCTATTCCCATCAATGAGAATGGGAACAGCCTAAGCCTCTTGGCATCTTCAGACATGCCATTGTAATTGAATGTTGAGGCTATCATGAGAAAACTCCTCAGATGTGTATGAGGATTCTCCTTCCCGATCACCCCCTTGAACTGGTTCTCGGTAAGCAACTTTAGAATTCCCGGGGAAATCGAGAAGTTATTCGCCTCCACAGGAGGCAAAGCCACTCCATCATAGTACCGCTGTGGCTGCGCTGCAAACCTCCCTCGAATAGCCATCTGATCTGCGTTCTGAGGAACGTGTTGAGGATTAGCAGCAGGTACTGGTACTTGTTGGGGTGGTGGTGGGTAAACAGGTGGTTGATTATAGACTGGGGGTGGAGGATACGGGTATGGTGGGTAAGGATAAGGTGGGTATGGGTAATGTTGGTATACTGGGTTGTTGAAAGGGTTATTTGGGTTTTGTGGGTAAGCAGGGTTTGGGTTCTGGTTTTGGGGTTGTGTTTGTGCAGAGTTGATTGTGTCTTGTGGGTTTGGGAGTTGGTTCTGAGCTTCCCCTGTGGGTTTTTGCTGGTTACTGCTCTCAACTCCAACCGCCTGCTCCACTAAAACAGTATACTCTGCAGCTATTTTGTCTAAGTCCCCATCTCCATCCAGATTCATGTTGTCTTTGTCTCCAGCAGTAGTCATTCTTCTCAAGAAAGCTCGGTTCCTTCTGGCTATCGTCTCAGGGTCTGACAGGATTCTTTCTTCGCCCGTATTGCCTTGTGAGCGTGTTTTCATAAACCTGAAACACTAGCAAAAGGATCAAAACGCAACTGCTGAACAAATAAAAATAAACAGAAAATAAGTCACTCACTACTAACTACTAAGCTATCGACAAGTCCTATTCAAAAAGCATAAAACGCCATCCCCGGTAACGGCGCCATTGACTTGAAGCGACTACACTAGCTTCTACTAGTAGATACCCCGCAAGAGAACGGGTTCACTGTAGTATGGGCAAGTATAGGGACCAAGTATTATCGAACCCAAGAGATGGTGTATATGCGAATAGATCCCTGAAGATCTACGCGTCGTAGTTAATATGAGTGTAATGTTTTTGGTCGCTCGAGCAAAACGCTCGAGCGCTGGCTGCTGTGCACTCGTTCGTAAAATCTTCATATCTCCTCAACCGGGAGTCCGTTTTGGCCGATTCAAAGTCCTACGAACTCCTCTTTTCGCCCTCTATCCATCTATGAAAACCAAAGAGACAAATTAATAATTTTATAAAAATGATACTCATTTGACTCCAAGCACTCATCGAAAACACTCAAAACATGGGTAAATCGGGCACCAAAACATAACAATTTCACGCCTAATCAGAAACTCTCAAGTCACAGCCAACCGTGGTCGCTCAACTTCAGGATGGTCGCTTTCAGCTTCAATCTCTGCAGCCACCTCCTCCGAATCTTCCCCCAAGTCAGAGGAAGTAACATCCTCTGCATCCGGGCGACCAGCAGGGTTTTGGATCTCTTCCTCGCCGGAACTCTCTGAAGCATGAGCTTCGATGGAGCGAACAACAGAAGACACTTCGGAGCCCGTTTCTTCATCCACTAATATGGTTCTTGGGTTCCGAGCAAGGGCTTGGTGAATAGACCGGCGAGGAGGAGTGGAAGTTTCTTCCATGGGACGTTTCCCGGGGTTACGCTAAAGAATTTCAATCGAATCAGTTTCGCTCGAGGAAGAAGCCATTTGAAAGGTTATTTTCGAAAAATGATGAGGGGGTAAAGGATTTTAAAGAAAGAATAAAAAAAGAAGCTTTCAGGTAGAGGCAGCGGAGCACGACGGAACACGGCGGTGTTAGGAAGAACACGGCGGTGGAAGAAATTTTCGAGGAAAAATAACAAGAATAAAAGCGAAATCGAAAGAAAAAACGAGATTAAAAACTATAATCAATAATTACCTGAAGATAATGCGCGAAATCGACCAAGAATCTCGTGAAAATCGAAATGAAAAAGCTTGAATGAAGACTCTAATGGCAGAAGAGAGAAAAGGAATTCGAAAGAATGAAAGGGAAGAGAAAAAGAAGTATTTATAAGGCTAAAAAATGGGGTCTAAAATGACATTTTTTAAAAAATATCATAGGCCCCTATTTGCAAAAGAAGAATACGCGTGGGCGGCAATGACGTCATCGACCGCCCACGACGTTACAGTTTCCGAGGATCTCGGGAACCCAACCGTCACCCACGCGTGGAGTACCCCCAGTGTTCGCTTTGATGACTTAATGTTCGCTAGTTTTCCCGCTCAAAGGAATTAACAAATTTGTTGCTCGCCAAGGACATACAGGCATCACCAAAATTATGCCTTGTCCTTCATTAGTCAACAATTTTCCTAACAAGAGACAAGTCAGGGGGCAATGTTGATAGGCGACCAGGAGAGCAACAATGATCAAAGATTAAAAAGTTAATGAACTGAGATCAAGAAGCAAGCGACCACCAGAGTTTGGAGAAAATCAAGTCTTCTGGCGACCAGGAGTGTGGTCATATACATTTTAGGCGACCAACACAGCAAAGAACAAGAAAAATGAATAACCAAGGCTAAAGATGAAGGCGAAAGGCGGACAGCTTAGCAACGACGCGAACAACTGTGCACCAAGCACAAACATGAAGCGAACAAAAGGTCTGTAGCGCCCAACGAGGATATACAAGCGAGCAACTAGTCACCAAGGAAAGCAGCTGAGTGGTCTTGAAAGCCAAGTACAACATTGGGAACTCCAAGAGTCACTAGTTTAAATGTAGTCCAAGTGTCTCAACACTTGGCACCCATCCAAGTGATAGTAGCTTAGATGTTGTACAAGTGTGTCTACACTTGGCATGAATCCAATGGTTAAACCATTAAGAAAGTGACACATAACCTTCTTGTATATCTATAAATACCCCTTCATTTGCATGAAGGAGAGGGAGATTTTTTCCATAATTCAAAGTATAGCCCAAGTTCTTGCAAATTTATTTCTTGAACATTACTTAGCCAAATTCCATGATCATTTGATCTTGTTTGATGATCTTGACTAGAGAAAACAGCCACTAATCACCATCGATTAGAAAAGATCATCAACACCCATCTGTTAGGTAATATCCTTGTGTATATTGTCGACCGTTTACGACAAAATGCATATTTGGCGCACGATCTAACATAATATCGTTGAATAAAGGAGATTGATTAAGAACATTGATATCATTATTCAACCCCGTGAATCCAAAATAAGCGTGTCAAATCCACAAGTCTTGTGACGCTACCGGTTCAAGCATAACTGTTGAGACTCCATGATCATCTCGAGTGTATTGACCTTTATAAGCCACTAGACATTTTTTTCATTTCCAATGCATGCAAGCAAGACTCCCCAACATCTCGGGGAAGTCGTGCCTCTACTCATGCATCCTATACAAGCGCTGGACGTCAGCAGCAGTAAGAGCCCTCAAGTAGCGCGGACCAAACACGTCAATTGTGCTTTGACAAAATTTAAATAAGCAGTCAATTGCCGTTGTTTCAGCAACCTGCAGGTATTCATCATAATGATCGGCATGACCTCCATATGCCAATTGGCGAATTGCTATCGCACACTTCTGTAGTGGTGAGAAACCTTTTCATCCCACCACATCGACTCTCCACTGAAAATATGGATCATGATATTCCAACGCTCCTACAATACGAAGAAATAAGTCTTTACCCATGCGAAAATATCATCGGAAGATATTACTTCCATATGTTGAATTTTCAGCGAAGTAATCGTTCACTAGGTGAGTGTGTACACCCACACGAACTCGATTGATGTACTTTCTTTTCTTAGGAGTGTTGGAAGTGATTCGTCGTGTAATTGCATCTAATTATGTGTTATTTATAGTTGTTTTTGTGCATGATTGAGCTTGATTTGAGTATATTTAGTGTCTCGTTTCTCGATATTATGTTTTGCTCGAGTACTCACCTTTTATGCAGGAATTGGATTGAAAATGATAAGGAATCAAAGAGTTGGTGAAAAGTGAAGTCGAGAAGGTCAAAATCTAGAAAAAAAAAGCCACTCGGCCAAGTGAGATTGAAACTAGGCCAAGTGGAAATCTCTGGAAAAACCACTCGACCAAAATAGGGTATCACTCGACTGAGTGTAGGTGTGAAGAGGTAACTCCAACAAGAGGCCGAGTGGATATCTCTGGAAAAACCACTTGGTTTAGGGGGAGAAAAGAATCACTCGGCCAAGTGAAAGAGTCACTCGGCCGAGTGGGCATGTCATTCGGCCGAGTGACATTGTTTTGGCCGAGTGAGAATGTTGTTTTGAGCCAAAAACAAAATTTTCAAGATCTTCGAGGACTTGCATGTTACTATATCGGCAAATCTGTGTTACAAGTCATTAAAAAATAGGTTTTTTCTACTTTAAAATAATAATAATGATAAATATATATTTTTACAAGATCAAATATATGTTTTTAATTTATTCCTCATCCCTTTAAATTTAAATTTATTGTTTTATATATTAAAATATATTTGCTCCAACAATAACATACATTTCCTCTAACATTAAATACATTTTTGCTCCAAACATTAACACATATTTCCAATAATACACATTTGCTATAACATTAACACATTTTGCTTCAATAGTAACACATTTTTCCTCTAACGGTAACACATATTTGCACCAATAGTAACACATATTTTTAGGAACATACATATACTCTAACATTAACACACATTTGCAGTAACACATATTTACTCTAATATGAACACACTTTGCTTCAATAGTAATCCATATTTCCCCTAACAGTACCACACATTTGCTTCAATAGTAACACATATTTTTAAAAACACACATTTACTCTAACTTTATCACTCATTTGCAATAATACACATTTACTCTAACATTAATACACATTTTCTCCAATTGTAACACACATTTTTTCTGACAGTTACACACATTTACAGTAACACATATTTACTCTAACAGTAACATATATTTGCTCCAATAGTAACACATTTTTGCTCCAATAGTAACACATATTTTTAATAACACATATTTCCTCCAATAGTAACACATATTTGCTCCAATAGTAACATATATTTATAGTAACACACATTTGCTCCAATAGTAACATATATTTTTAGTAACACACATTTCCTCCAATAGTAACACACACTTACTCCAATAGTAACACATATTTTTAATAGCACACTTGCTCCAAAACCGATTCCTAATACTGATACAACAGCGCCACCACTAGGGGTGGAAATAGGCCGAGCCGAGCTAGGCTTCTCGTTGGATGACCTAGGCCTGCTATTTAATCTTTGGGCCTAAGCCTGGCCTGTTATCTGTCATAGGCTTTTTTCAGAGCCTTGGCCTGACCTTTTTAATAAATAGGCCTGGCTTGAAAGCCTTTTATTGGCCTTTTTAATCATGTTTACAAAATTATATTCAATAATTATATTATTATTAAATCATAACAATTAACTCTTTAAATGAAGATTAAAAATAATTTACCAAAGAATTATCAAATAATAGCAAAATAAAAAATTCAAATAATATTTAGCAATATTTTTACACACACACACACACATATATATATATATATATTAAATATTTATTATATTATATTATATTATTATATATTACATTATATTATATTATATATATATATATATATAGTTAAATGGGCTTAAAAGGCTTACAGAAAAGCTCAAGCTTGACCTATTTAAATAAATAGGCTTTTAAAAAGCCTGAGCATAGCTCATTTGTTAAACGAGCCGAGCCGAGCTAGGCTTTAGGTAGGCCGAGCCGTAGGCCCCTGTCGGGTAACCTGGCCTATTCCCACCCCTAGCCACCACAACAAACTCCACAAGATTCACACCCATCAACCAAGCCAAAGTCATATTGCACATCAGGGGAATTCTGCTCTGTTTTTTCAGAATTCAAAGTACTGGAAGTGAGGGAACGAAGAATGGCTTTATACCAGTGTTCCACATCGGAAAAGGCTGAAGGTTTCATGTCATATTGAAGCCTTACAATAAAGGTCTGAGGATTGTCGGAATCGCCAATTGCAAGAGCGGATGAGATTAGCAAGAGGAATAAGATTGTGCAGAAGAAATGAGCCATTTGAAATTTGAAGAGGAGATAGTGATGGTGGATTAATTGATGTTGAGGCGGCGAGGAGATTTCCGGCGGTGAGGCGGTCTGCGTGCGGAAACAGGGAGGTGGCTCGGTTCGGTGGTGTAACCTGATATGCGCAGGAGATGGCGGCCATGAGAATTTGAGTTGTTGCGTCTTCAGGCGAGATCTGTTTTTTGTATATGGATTATTCTACGGATTCTAGATCCGTAGAATATTTCATATAACAATTTGCAATAAAAAAATAAAATACCCCTACATGGCTTTTCCTATTTTATGGAAAATTAGGTTTTGCGTGAAACAATACCATGACAGATCAATAAATTGTAATATAGGTTTATGTAAAATTTATTTATCAGTTACCTAGCCACATACTCACTCATTCAAATGGAATTGTCTTTCCCTATTAAAAACTTGATTTTTAATTGTAAAATCTAAGCCATTTTTACCTTTTTTTTTTTTTGGTTAAATGTTTCTAGTGACTAAAAAATATCTTTAATGACATAACATCATCTTGATATCAAAGACTTCTAACTTTAAAAGTTGTAATGAAAAATTTTCTTATCATTATACACTAAAAATCAATTTTCTTATAGTGATTCATTAATTTGTGGATAAGATCCACTATTGCACATTGTAAGTAATATAATTTTGTTACACTACTTAAATACGTATGTATTTAATATTCTTAATTACATTTATCATCTCACGATTCATTTTTAATTAAGCAATGTCTCATATGCACATGGTGCACACTGAATTTACTCAACAGTTGAAATTATTTACACTAAAAAGTATAGACTGATTATACTGACAAATGTGAATATTGATAATTTTGAATTTTTTTTAATATAATCAATCCATAATTTTTCAATGTAATTGGTTCACACTTTTCAGTGTAATCAACATTCACTGTTGAATGAGTGCACCATGCACCAGATGCATAAGAGATTTACTCGATTAAAAGTAAGTCTCATGTGCATCAAATACACCGTGCAATTCAATTGTATTTTTTTAAAGTTATTTGTATTTATGAGTTAAAATAACAAATTATTTAGTCTTTATTGTAATGTATTTGCATCAAATAATTTTTTCCTATATGGCTGTATGCATTACTAATGGTTTATGAGAAGCATATACTCATTCAAACCAACGTTAAGACATCAATACTCATTAGGTTTGGAACACGGGGGACTAATAAGTAACGAAATAGTACTCCAATCACTTGATTATTAATATTATTCCCACTAGCTATATATTTAATTGCTCTGCGTAACTAATTAATTAATGAAAAGGTACGTGATACTTAATGCAATTTAAGATTAATCATAGACATGGTCTTGAAACAATTAACCGGTGCAAAATGTATAAGAAATACAGAATACTGAAATAAATTTTGCATTTCTCGATCAATTAACAATATTTTTTTGCCTTTCTATGGGTTATTAAACCACGAGGTTCTTTAGTAATTTGAACAAATTTTAGGTTGATAATTTGCCAGTAATACACTTTCATATTTAATGTAATTCATTAAAACATGAGTCATTTGACAATATCTGTCCTTAAAATAAAAGCTTGCGCATAAATAATACTCCCTCCGTCCCAAACTCGTTTGCTACATTGCCAAAAAGGTCCGTCCCATACTCATTTGCTACATCTATTTTTGGCAAAAAAGTAACAATACTTTTTAATATTATATTCTTCATACACTAATAACAAAAACATCTACTTTATCACTTTATCATCACTTTATCACTTTAAATACTAATAAACAATTCTTTTCTTAATAACCGTGCAAACAGTAAACGGGAACTTGAGTTTGGGACGGAGGGAGTAATAATTTTAAAAGAAAAAAACAATGTTAATGTTTCTTCGTGCATCACATGGGGCATTATTAATTAGTGTCACATAAAAGAACTAATTTAATTCCAATCATGATGATAGTAATCAAAAGAACTCATTATATGTATTTAATCAAATTAATTGTTTGTTGTTTTAACCATAATTGTTGATAGGTGAGTAATTCAAACCTTAAAACAAAAATAGATAGGTGGCAATAAAACAATGCTAGTTGAAATAATACAGCCTAATTTTATTTTTATCGGGCAAAAATAATTTATTAAGAAAAATAAAACAATTCTAGTTGACATAATACAGTCTTATTTAATCAAATTGAGCACGAGGGTCGACTCAAGCATGATCAAGACTTTGTTTGTTCTCATCAGAAGATTTCAAGTACCATCTATTCAGGCGTGCTGAAGTCTTAGATACCTATAAAAAAACAAATATAACCAATTATTCAATAAAATTAACTAATTTCATTAAATTTATCTTTTAGTTTACCTCATCATCCCAATTCGTACTCCACACCATGAAGCTAAGTGAAAGTGTTTGAGTTACAACTCCACACGTAAGTCCAATCCAGATACCCTGTGAAAAATGCATAACATAATATAAATGATTAATCAAGAAGAGCTGGCATGCCTAATTTCTAATGGCAAAAACTTGTATGAGATCGTCTCATGGCATTAGACCACACAAATTAACACTCATCCCTATTAAAGTGTTAATGAGTCAATGCCCTAATTACATACATTCTCATTGTCTCATACCATGAGACGGTCTAATACAAGACCTACTCATTTCTAATATTAATTCCTTGTATTAAAATTGTATATACTTTAATGAGTAGGTCTTCGGTGAAATTCATTTATGGTATAAAACTGATATCATTATATACATTTATCGATATTATTACACGCGTGCACTCACTGATATCATAATATTTTATATTATAATTTCAATTTATAAATGTATTGATATCGGCAAATGCATGTAATGATATCAGTTAATATACTCAATGATATAGATTTCAAACTATAAAAGCTGTTCATAGAAGATTTTGTATACTTTAACCTCTCCTTTTATTTTTTGTATGGTGCATGTGGGTTTTAGTTAGCATGTTACCTTTACTTGAAGATGGGTAACATATCCAAGCACACCTCCAATTGGCAATCCAATTAGATAAAAGCAAACAAAATTGATGACAGCGACCTTGGCTTGAAGACCAGCTCCAATAGCCACACCTAATAACAAAAAAGAGAAAAGAAAAAAGTACAATTTTAGGTGAAATAAATCTAGTTTAATTTGAAAGCTTGAATAGGCTAATCAAGTTAATTTATAACCTGAGAGTACAGGGAAAATGCTACCAAGCAACACTGTAAATGCAAGCAAAAGCGACAGATCAGAAATCGAGTGCACGACTTCCTCTTCGTTCGTGAACAAATACCCGATTTTCGCTCCGAATACCAAGCAAAGAATCCAAAAAAATAGGCCTATTAGAGATGAAGTTGTTAATAGAACTTTGATTGAGAATATTGTAGCTCTGGCATCTCCTCTGCCTAGTTCATTAGCAACTCGGACACTGTCACATAAATGCATGACTTAATTTCAATTCGAATAAAGGAAGAATTTAATAAGTAAATTAATTAAAACCATACCATGCAGCACCCATAAGGCCAATGATTATCATAAGTATCCAGGCTGTGATGTTAAAGCTGAAAAATCAAATTCAATTAAAATCCTGATTATGCAATAAAAATAAAAATTATTTGATGATTGCAACCACATACCAAATAGAGAAAGCCGAAATGGAAACCTCCGCATTTGGCATGTATCCAGCCAATAAGACCAAGATTGCATAGTACCATAACTCCAAGCTACATATAACAAAATGAAGAATTATATATGTATTCAATTAAACATGTATAGTAATAGTAATAGTAGTAGATATTAATTAATTTAAAAGAAATTTTCAAGATTTACCAAACCATGAGACCAGATGACATCGAAAGCTTCACAACTGGCAGTAAGTCCTTGGTGGCAGCAAGCGTAAACCCCGTCCACGTCTCGGGGCACCACCCGCAGAAAATATAGACGAATTCACCGAACACAACGAACCACGTGGACAATATCAGCGCGGTCATGGCACCCGGGGTTCCAAAATCGAGCACAAAAACGAAAAGCCAGGACAAGAGAATGTGGATCACGAATTGCAGAGAGGCGAGCCATGCTATGATCATGTTCTTTTGTTGTGCTTGTAAGAACATTTGAATGGTCAAGCTGAAGATGACGCCGTAGACGTGAGGTATGAACCACAACGAGACGTATCCAGCTGATTTCGCAACTTGTTGCTCCTCTCCGAGAAGGTTAAAGATTGGCGTCGCGAAGATGAAGAAGGGAAGTAACATAGTAAGTGTGATGAGATCAATTAGCCACGATCTTTGCAGGTAAATGCCCATCATACGATACTGTTTCGCCCCGAATGCTTGGCCGCAGAGCGTTTCCGTTGCACTCGACATTCCAAGCTGCAACCAACACAAGAAAAAACCTAGTTTACGAATTTGAGATCGATTAATGAACTCCATTCATTCTACCCAACAAATCCTATATACAACAAATAGTCTGAAGTTCACTTGAATCAAGTTTACGCAAGTGCTACAGTAGTAATTATGCTATCATCTTTTAAGAAGCAACAAAGCTAAAATTGAATTCTTGATAGTATGATGTATAAAATATATTCGAAATTATATATACAAAGGAGTCTTCCATAACATAATTAATTGATTATGTTACATCACCGTATAGGATATAAGTTGGTCTCTACTGATGGATACATAAATTGTGGACTTATGATCATTTCCCGCCAGATATTAAACAAAAAATTACCAGAATTCCATTGACAAATTGGACGGTTAAGGCTTGAACAAGAGCATATCCAGAAAGATCTGAAGAACTTATGTGTCCGATAAAGGACTGAGTCACCACCACGGTTCCGAATGAACTCACTCTTGCAATAACATTTGGAGCTGCAACCCTCCATATCTTTCTAGATTCTTCTACAACCCTTCCTTTCAAATCGACTTCTTCCTCTGCTTTTGAACTAAGCAGTTGATCGTTTAAGCTATTATCATCCATGCCTTGATTAAAATAGAATACATCAAACCACAACAATATATACTTTTTTATGCCCAGTTTCTTATTTAAAGAATAATATATCAAAAATTTATAAACTATTAAATTTTGTTTCAAAGGGCTCTGAATTAATTTTTATGTAAAAAAATTTTAAATTATATACATTGCTTGTTTCATTAGATTCCTTAATTATTTTTTGTTTTAAAAAATTCTAAAAGTATAATTCTTGTTTTATTGAACTTTATTTTGACAATTCGTGAAATTTGATTTTAATAGCATTTAAATTGATTGATTCGTCATATTTTTAATGAAAAATATTAAAATGGCTCATCAAAATTTGTGAATTTTAATTATTAGGAATATTGGGAAACAAAATTTTTTTAAAATAAAAAATAATTAAGAATTATTTTAAAATAAAAGTTAATAGTTCAGGGGTTAAAATGTCTTTGAAAAAGTTGGTTTTTCCTTTCCATCACAGATCATCATCATCTTGCATAAAAGGTTACTTCACTTTTCTGAAGATCTAATCTTCCAATTCTTATGCTTTTTCTCTTTCCCCACTTTACAGTACAATAAACAAATCATAAAATCTGACTGAAAAGGGGATTAATTATAGATCAAAACTATTCATCAAATTTATAAATGAAAAAGAATTGGAAGTAGGAAGAAGTAAATCCCACCTCACTGAAATCACATGACGCCCATCTGAATATTTTTCAATTTATATTTTGTCATTATCGTATTCATTTTGTATTTTATGATAACTACAAGAATCTGATGAACAAACAAACCCAGAGTGAAGATGAAGACAAGAATCTCTTGTCAATAAGGACAAGACAATTGAACATGAGGAATGAATAATCCTCTATTGAGTAAAAATCCATCAATATTTCTGAAATAACATATACTATATAAAAATGCAATACTGGAAAACAGAGGCACGCCACCATTATCAAGCAATCTGGCTTGAAAGAAAACACACAGTGCACAGTGAAGAATCTTACTTGGTATAAGTGTAGATTTCCTAGCTATTCTCCAATTTGTGAAATGAGGGCTGCTTCTCAATTAATTAGTGTAAGATCATCAAAAAGTTTGATTAAATAAGGTTGTTGAAATATAGGTCTGAACAAGGATACTCAACCATGGCTGATCTATATTATATAGATATGGAATAGTAAATGTATGGAATTATGACTTCCACGAGGATACATAGACTCACCATTTTTATTTTTTAAAAATACGAATGATTTGATCCGGGTCAGTCAGAGTATATTTACTTGAACACTGTATAATACTCCCTCCATCCCAGTTTTGTTTTCTCATTTGCCAAAAAAATCCGTCCTAATTTTGTTTTCTCATCGCTAAAATGGAAACTACTTTATTCATTTAAATAATATTTTATTCACCATTCACCATTCTCAATACTACTTTATTCATTTAAATACTACTTTATTCATCATTCATCATTTCCAATACTACTTTATTAATTTAAATATTAAAATTCAACTCTCGCATTAAACATCGTGCACAGTCAAATGGGAAAATAAAACTGAACAGAGGGAGTACTTCTGTTTTAATTTAAATATTAAAATTCAACTTTCGCATTAAATATCGTGCACAGTCAAATGAGAAAACAAAACTGGGACAGACGGAGTACTTCTGTGTACCGTTTAAACCAATAGTTTATCAACACAATTACTATTATTCAATAAAAATAATTAATAAAAATAATAAATATTGATCGATTGATACTCCATTCATTCCAAAAGAATTTACACACTTCTTTGGATACATTTAAAAAAAATCACTTTTTGAATAAATATGTGTATATTTTTTGTGAATGTGCACACATATCAATATTTCTTTTTTTGAAGTGTGCAAATTTTTTAGAAATGACAAAAAAAAAAGTTTGCAAATTCCATGGAGACGGAGAGAGTATTTTTTAAGCTCTATTTAATATTCCCTCCAACCTTTAATAAATTTTAAGACTTTCTTTTTGGAAAAGTTTCACACCCTAAAATAAAAATAATGTATTACTTTCATCCCAGGAAAATTTGCACATTTGGAATTGCACATGCATTAAGAAAATGAATAAAATAGTGATATATGAGTAAATATATGTATATTTGTGTGAGTGTACATACAAATCAATGTTTCATTTTTAGTTAGTGTGCAAATTGGTGTGAAACGTCCAAATAAAAAAAGTGTGAAAATTCTTTTGGGACGGAGGGAGTACTTTCACAATACCCACTTTATTTTAAAATAACCTTGTTTTATTGATTATAAAAGTCATTTTTAGTTAGTGTGCAAATTGGTGTGAAACGTCCAAATAAAAAAAGTGTGAAAATTCTCGCTGCCGGGTTCCTAGCAGGTAGGATTCGATATTTATGATAACAAGGAGTAATAAATGAGAGAGTAAATGAGCTCTCAAGAGTATATTTGCAATAAATGTGTTGTGTGTTACATTTGGGCATTAAAAGCCCTATTTATAGTGTACATGGTGGGTTCCCCCATGCTTGGTTGGTGGGCCTGCGGGTCCCCCCCTACTCCTAGCTGGAAGGTAATGAGTGGCTACAACCCCCCCTATGAGCCAATGAGGGGACGCCATGTGGCGCTGCCACCCCTGAGATGATGGGACTTAGCCTCAACTGCCTCCTTCGACCCTGTCACATCCTCTGGACTGATGACACCCGACGTCCTCTCACAGCTGGCGCAGCCTAGGGTCGGGCAGACGGGTACTCGGGTACCGGGAGACGAGTTTGGACGAGAGTACCTTGGTGGTTCTTTTACGGGTAGGCGGGTAGAGCGTTTGCCCCGGAGCTCGTCGCTGACCGCCCGACTCCCGGGCCGGCTGGTGCTAAGTGCCCTGCCCGGCAACTCCCGGAGGCTCGTGTCGGGTAGCTTCTAGGTCCCCGCCCGTCTGTCTGACCGGACGGCGAACTACTCTTATTTGAGCCCGCCACAGTCAGTGGGTTTATGTCCGATACCCGATGGGTCGGGTAGTAAACATCGGGTGTAACAATTGCCCCACCAGCCCGACATCGGGGGGCCGCGGTCATCGAGTGGCAAGCTGGTCGAACTGCTGACTTTTGAATTTGAATTTGAATTTTGGGGGTGACGTTTCGGCTCCCGAGACGACGCCTCGTATGACGTGCCTGATGACGTCACGGGATGGCGTAACTGATGCGCAGAAATCCAGGGGTCACGTCCGCCGAACCTGCTCCCCAACCGTTGCGCGCGTGGCCCCCACGCGCCCCCCTGAGTTTTGTTTTATTCCATTTTTTACCCCATTTTTTGCAATTTGGTCCCTCTTATTTCTCCTATAAATAGGGGCTCTCAGCCCATTATCCCATTTTCACTATTTTACAATCTCGCGCCCCCCTAAGGAAGATTCAAGTTTTCCGGCGAGTTTCCCAGATTCCGGCGATCTTTTTCAAACTCCGAGGTAATTTTCTTGTTTTCTTCTTCAAAACTCTCCTTTCTACTCTACCTTCGTCATGAGTGACTCCGCTGAAAGCATTGGGGCCGCCGATGCTTATCACTTCCGCCGCCGCACCGCCGCCGATGCCGAGAGGCCCCTCCATCCGGCCGGGGAAGGAACGTCCCGCGCCGCCGCCGCCAGAGAGGGCGAGGGCAATTCCACGGATGTGGATGCCTTCGCGGAAGATTTGGAGGGGATGAGCCCCCAACGAGAGGGGAAAGCCCTAAGCGTTTCCCCGGTCTCAGCCTATCCGCCCAGGGCCGAAGATTTTTTATTCGAGCAGGAAGCTGTGCCCGACCAGATAGACTACGCGGACAGCCGGCTAATCGAGTTTTACTACTCGAAATACATGAGCCGGTTCGTGCGAAGGCGCTCTGCCCGTGCGTATCTCGAGGCCCGGGACACCGAATGTGGGGCCTCTCGCCGCCCCAGCTGCCTCCCCCCGGACGCCGACTTGAAGGAGTTGTATTGGACTTTCCAGGTGCCCTCCGACGTCTTCTTTTACGCTCCCCGGGAGGACGAACGGGCCGATCAACCTCCGGAAGGCCTGATCGCCATTAACTCGGACACACTCCATGCCGGGCTCCGCTTCCCGCTTCACCCGGCCATTTCCAAGTTGCTCGCCGCTTGGAACCTGTCGATCACCCAAATCACCCTGAATGGGTGGAGCTACATTCTGGGGGCAATGGTTGCTCTCGGTCGGCGCGGGCTGCATCGTATGCCTACTCCGTCCGAGATCAACTATCTGTACTACACTGTGGCCTCGGTCGGCCGAATGAACCACGGGTATTTCTCCGTGAAGCCCCGGGGTGGAGACGCCATTGTCTTCGGCATCTCGTCGAAGGTGACGCACTGGCAGGAAAAGTGGTGGTGGGTCGGCGGCGCTTGGGAGAGCGTTGGCATTGACGGGCACCCCATCCCGGTTCCCCGGGAGTATCGGGATCGTAACCGCCGAGGTAGACACTAAATTCTTCCCTCATCCCTTAGTACTGATCTAATTCTTCTTTCATTGTGTAGGCTGCGCGGTCCCCAACCAGACCGACCTGACCGACGATTTCAGGCAGGCACTTGCCCTGGTGAAGTCCGAGAGCTTGGATAATCGCGACGTCGATCTTCTCAAGAGCAACGACTTCCGCAGGCTGTCCGGGCTCCAAACCTTCCCGCGCCATTTGGATTTCGGTGGTAAGTCTCTTCCCGCCTGATGATTTTTCATGCTCGCTCTAGCCTTTTCGATTTCCAACACGCCATTCCTCCTGCAGCACAGCGCTTCCCGGCTGAATCCTCCACACCGTCTGTTTCCCCGGCAGCCTCCCCGAGGGCAGCACCTGAGACCGGTCAGGCAGCCATCCCGGTCGTCAACGTAGAATCCTCCGAGGAGACCGTCTATATGGCTCCTAAAAAGAACGCCCTGGCGAAGTTGGCGAAGCGGGGAGCCATTCGCGCCACTGGGGTGGCAATTCGCAGTCCACCCGCAACCTCGGTGCCCCCGACATCCTCCTCCCCGACGGACGGCCAGCGGCCATCGAAACAGACGCGGGTTGAAGGCCAGACGTCGGTCGACCCAGCTATGGTGACGGTCAACTTGGACCCGGCGATGGGTGGGCTTGTGGCCGGCACCGTCGAGGCGACTACAGGGACCCCGGCCTCCCCGGCTCGCGATCGCAGCGACTTCTCCTTCCTGGGCTGGGGCAATCACCTCACGTAAGTATTTTGTTTCTTTTTCCAAGTTTCCTGGCCTATTTGCGGTTTTGGAATCTTAACTGATCTCCTCTCTCCGCCGTTTTGTAGGCCTAATCCCCTGCCCCCTCCCGAGGTCCTCCAATTCCTGCGCTCGCAGGACCCCCCATACTCGAAGGCGGTGCCGGAGTCCTGGCCCGAGGACCTTCGTCGTGCCGTCCTGAACCTGCCCCGGTCCTGGACCCTCAACTGCCAGAAGGTCACGCGGACTGTCTCGCTTACCGACCGGATGAGGGCGGCGGTCATCCGCTCTTCCCGCAACACTATTGCCATGGAGGGCATCATGCTGGAGTTCGAGCGGGAGATGCAGACTGCCTCCTCCTACGAGGCGGCCTTCCAGACGAAGAGAGACGAGGCCGCTCGTCTGGAAGAAGAAAACAAAAAGCTCCGGGAAGAGCTGGAGGCCGCCCGCGCGAGCCGGGTAGAGCTGGAGGGCGCCTGCGAGGAGGAGAGGAAGGCGCGTGCCGAAGCTGAGGCGAGGACGGCTGAAGAAGTCCGCCAAGCCAGGGAGGCTCTTGCGGCGGAGGCAGAAACGCGTTTGGAAGCCGAGCGTGCCCGATTGGCCGCTGAGAACGAGTCGGCCGGATCCATGGTGTACATTAGTGCCTACACCGACTCGATCCGCTCTCTGCTCCGTCGGAATCCTGAGGTCGACTATTCCGGGCCTTTGGCTGATCTGAGGAGTTATGTCGAGTTCAATCCTCCCTCCCCGGACTATGACATCACTCTGAAGGACTTGGTCGACCGCGGGCTGGATCTGTTGTTTCTCGGCGACCCGGCGACCTTCATCTACCCGCTGGCTGACGAGGAGGCGAACGAGGACCCGGGAGTGGTGGATTAGGCAGCCCCGTGAACCTTCTTCTTTTTTCTTTTGTTTTGTTAAGTCTGCTGGCCGCGGGCCTTTTGTACTTTCCCTTCCGCGAACTTTTTTAATGAAATCTCCTTTGCTTTTTATTCTTGTTTCTTTGAACTTAGTTTGACGATTGGGTTAATAACGTAATTGGATTATAAAAACTGAAGTGCTCTAGCCGGTAGATGGGCAGCAAACTCGCGACGATAGGGTTGAACTAACAACTGTAAAATTAACCCAGAGATTAATTAATGAAGTGTTTTAGCCGAATGTCGGGCAGCGACTTCACGAAGATGGGATTGAATTAACAATCGCTTAAAGAATTAACCAAGAGATTAATTAATGAAGTGCTTTAGTCGAATGTCGGGCAGCGACTTCACGAAGATGGGATTTAATTAACAATCTCTTAAAGAATTAACCAAGAGATTAATTAATGAAGTGCTATAGCCGAATGTCGGACAGCGACTTCACGAAGATGGGATTGAATTAACAATCGTTTAAAGAATTAACCAAGAGATTAATTAATGAAGTGCTTTAGCCGAATGTCGGGCAGCGACTTCACGAAGATGGGATTGAATTAACAATCGCTTAAAGAATTAACCAAGAGATTAATTAATGAAGTGCTTTAGCCGAATGTCGGGCAGCGACTTCACGAAGATGTGATTGAATTAACAACCGCTTTTATTCATTACAACTTTGCCCTCGAAGAGCGATTACATCGAGGTTGCTCGTCATGATGACTTAGGCTAAACTATTTCGCCGTCACTGGTAGTATCTTTTGAGTAGGGAGGCATTCCAAGGGTATTGGGCCGGGTTGCCCTCAAGGCTTTCCAGCTCGTAGGCTCCGTTGGCAAGGCGCCTGGAGACCTTTAGGGGTCCCTCCCAATTCGGACCAAATGCCCCCTTGGGTTGCCCGACCGTCCGTCGGAGTACCAGGTCCCCGGTTTCGAACTCCCTGATTTTGATTTTCGAGTTGAAGTATTTTTCAGCCCGGCGTTTGTAAGCTATGTTTCTTTGTTCCTCGGACAGCCTTCTCTCCTCCAGCAGGTCCAACTCGTTTAGCATGGCTTGGTCGTTCTCGGTCCCCACGGGTTGTGAGGTGCGGAGGCTCGGGATGATGACCTCAGCCGGGATGATGACCTCAGCCGGGATGACTGCCTCTGTTCCGAAGGCTAGAGAAAAAGGAGTCTTCCCGGTTGCAGTGCGACAGGTCGTTCTATATGATCATAACACTTCGGGTAGCTTGCTCGCCCATGTTCCCTTGCTCTCCTCCAACCTTATCTTCAACGTGTGTTTGATTATCTTGTTTACTGCCTCGACCTGCCCGTTCGACTGGGGGTGGTAGGGTGACGAGAATAACCTCTTGATCTTGTGTTTCTGGCAGAATCTCTCCATCTCCAACCCGTCGAACTGTTTCCCGTTGTCCGAGATGATTATCTGTGGGAGGCCGAATCGACAGATTATATTGCGCCAGATGAACCTGATAACATGCTCCTGATCGATCGTTTTCAGCGATTCCGCCTCCGCCCATTTGGTGAAGTAATCCACGGCGACAATTGCGTACTTGACGCTGCCCGGGGCCGTAGGCAAAGGACCAATGAGATCGATCCCCCACTTTGCGAACGGCCACGGACTCAGAATTGAGGCGAGCTCGGTTGGAGCCTGGTGGATTGCTGGCGAATAGACTTGACACTTGTGGCATGCTCGCGCGTAGTTGATCGCGTCCTTCTTTAGGGTGGGCCAGAAATATCCCTGCCGGATAACCTTCTGGGCGAGCACCTGGCCGCCAGCGTGGTTCCCGCAGCGTCCTTAGTGGGCTTCTACCAAGATCTTCCTTCCCTGCCCCGACGTTATGCATTTTAGGAGGGGTAGGGCGAAGCCTCGCTTGTACAACTGGTCCCCGATGATCGTGTACCGTGCCGCCCGAAGCTGCAATTGTCTCGCCGCTACTCGATCGTTTGGGAGCTGGCCGTCGCGGATGTATTTCAGAATGGGAGTCATCCAGCTGTCCTCCTCTTGCTCCAGATTGGTCACCCGCTGGTTCGAGCTAGATGGGGTGGTCAGGTAGGTGACTGTGATTTGTGACATGTCGGCAGCCCCCTCGGATGTTGCAAGGCGGGCAAGAGCGTCTGCTTGAGTATTGTCGAGTCGGGGTATCACCTCAATGTGGATTTGGTCGAATTTCTCGAGGAGGTTCTTGGCCAGTCCTTGGTAGGCCAACATCCTATCGCTGCGCGCCTCGTATTCTCCTGAGATTTGGCATGTAATTAGTTGCGAGTCGCTGTAGACTTGGAGCCTCTTCACTCCTATGGCCATGACCATTTCTAAGCCGTTGATTAGCGCTTCGTATTCGGCCTCATTGTTGGTTGCGTGAAAACCGAACCTGATGGCTGTCGTAAATGACTGGCCGGACGGGCTGAGAAGGACAATTCCCGCGCCTGCCCGCATGGTAGTGGAAGATCCGTCTACGTACATTTTCCACAGAGGCTGCTCGATCTTGGACATCACCTCCGGGTAAGTGAGCTCGACAATGAAGTCAGCCATGGCTTGGCCTTTGATGGATGTTCGGGGAGCGTATGTGACTCCGAACTGCCCGATTTCAACTGCCCACTTGAGGCACCGGCCCGCCGTGTCTGGTCGATGCAGCACTTGGCGAAGTGGCATTGTGGTCAGCACTTCTACTTGATGATCGAAAAAGTATGGGCGCAACTTGCGTACACTCATTACTAAAGCGTAGGCTAATTTTTCCAGGGATGGGTACCGCAGCTCGGCGTCGTGGAGTGTCTGGCTGACATAGTAGATTAGCAGATGTGCCTGCCCCTCAGCCCGCACTAGCACAGCGCTGAGAGCTGAGTCAGAGGCCGCCAAGTATAGGAAAAACTTCTCGCCGGGGACGGGTTTGGCCAGCACCTGGGCGTTTGACAGGTATGCTTTCAAGTTGTCGAAAGCGAGCTGACTCTGGGGAGTCCAGTTTAGTTTCCCCTTCCGCATGCTGTCGAATAAAGGCCTGCATCGGTCCCCCATGCGGGAGATGAAACGGCTGAGAGCGGCCAGGCTGCCCGTCACCCTCTGCACCTCCTTCACCGTGCGGGGAGGGCTCATATCGAGGATCGCCTGTACCTTGGTCGGGTTTGCCTCGATTCCTCGCCGGCTTACCATGTGCCCCAAGAACTTGCCCGACTCGATGCCGAAACTGCACTTTTTTGGGTTGAGCCTCATCCGATACTTTCTCAAGATTTCGAACGTTTCGGCTAGGTGTGTGAGGTGGTCTTCTTTCTTCTCGCTCTTGACGACGATGTCGTCGATATATACCTCCATGGTCGCCCCGATTTGGTCGTGAAACATGTGGTTGACCAGCCTTTGGTAGGTTGCCCCAGCGTTCATGAGCCCGAATGACATCCGCTTCCAGAAATACATGTTTTTCTCGGTGAGGAAAGTGGTGTGTTTCTGGTCGTCAGCGGCCATCGGGATCTGGTGGTAGCCGGCAAATGCGTCCATGAAAGTGAGCATCTCGTGCCCGGCCGTACTGTCCACCAGGTGGTCGATGTGTGGCATCGGGAAGTGATCTTTTGGGCAAGCTTTGTTTAGGTCCGTGAAATCGATGCACAACCGCCAGGTGTTGTTGCTCTTCTTGACGAGTACAGCGTTGGATACCCATTGAGGCTTGTCGTCGGGGTCGACCATCCCGATGAGCTTGTTGTCGAGCAGCTTTTTGCCTTCGGTGGCAATGACCGCATATTTGTCTGGGCCGAATTTCCTTCTTTTCTGTGAGATTGGCTTGCGGGATGGATCAATGTGCAATTGGTGTGAACATACAGCTGGATCGATCCCGACCATGTCTTCGTGGGACCAGGCGAACATATCTAAATTCTCTTCTAAAAATGCGGTCACCTTTGCCCGCGTCTCGTCGGACATCGACGAACCGAGTTGAACACTTACTTCCGGCCGATTCTTCATTGTGACCGAAATCAATTTTTCGATCGGACTGGCTCCCCGCTCGCCGTAGCGTGGATCGTCGATCTGCCCTGTTAGGGTTTTGTCGATCTCCATGGGTTCGTACCCGAGTCTTGGCTCCAGGTCGACTTGGATGTTTTCAAAAGTTTGTGAATCTTCTTCCATTGGGCGGGCAGTGGGTGGGATTTCTTCGTCTATTTCCATGCCTCCCTCCCCGATTGTGCAGACATAATCTAGATTTGCAAAATTTGAAATAACATCGATATACGCCAAACATCCGCGTGCCATTTTCTGATTTCCCTTAAGAGTCCCAACCTTCCCAGAGGGGGTTAGGAACTTGATACAATAATAGAATGCTGAGGCGGCGGCTTCGAACTCGTGCTCGAATGGCCTGCCGAGAAACCCGTTATAGGTTGACGGCTGGTCGACAATGACAAAGTCGAGCTGTTTCGAAGCCTTAACCTCAGCGTCTATGCTAGAAACTAATTCTACGGCTAGCCTAACTATCCCGTAGGGTTTTACTGTGGCGTCGCCGAAGCCCTTGATGACCTGGTCGCATGGCTCCACATACTTTTCAAAGGAGCTGTCCAGCTGGTCGAACGCGGTCTTGAAGAGAATGTTGCAGTAGGCCCCGTTGTCGACGAGCATGCGGTGGACAGTGACGCCCATGATGTTGACGGACACGATCAGGGCGTCGTGGTTCGGGTAGATGACCCCGGTGCGATCCTCCTCCTTGAAGGCGAGGAGGTCTGTCTCTCTTGCCGTCATGTTGACCGGCATGGTGATCTGGTGGACGTTGTCCATTGCCCGCAGCTCGCTCTTCTGCATGCGGTTGGACAATGAGGCGGTGGGCGTGAAGCCACCCATCGGGGAGAGCATGTTGACCGCCCGCCGGGCCAGATGTTCTGGCATTGGTGGGCATATGAGGGTTGCCTCCCGGTTTGGCTCCACGGGGTGGGAAGCAGCTTGAGCTTCAGGCCTTGCCGCAGGTCTCTTTACGAACTCCTCCAGCTTCCCCTCCTCGAAGAGTCGCCAGAGCTATTTTAAGAGGTCGCGGCACTCACTCGTATTGTGTCCGACGGTTTGATGGTAGTGGCAGTACTTGTTGGGGTTGAGCTGCACCTCTGGCTTGTGGACCCATGGCCGTGCTTTGGGCACCATATTTTTGTCCCGGATCTGCACATAGACGTACTCTGGGGTGGCCGATAATTTTTCGGCCAGCTTTACCTCGACGGAATCGAAAGGCTTGAAAGGCTGGGGAGCCCGGTAGGAAAAGTTCCTCCGGCTTGATGTGGTGCCTGCCTGGGCGCGTGGTTTCTCCTTCTCGGCAGGGGCGCTCTCGCCCAACCGCTGTGCCAGGATGTCCGCGTTATAGATGATTTTTCCGGCTCGCTGCCGGAACTCCGCGTAGGACTTGGGGTAGTCCTTGTTCATCGATTTCCACAATTTTGTTTTTAGGCGGAGCCCGCCTATGATCCCGATGAGCTTGACCTCGTCCCCGACGGGCTCGCCCTCCATAATGATGCGGTCTACCCGGTCGATGTACGCCCGGTCCATCTCGTCCTTCCCCTGGGCCAAGTTGGCCATACGATTGGCGCCGGCCAGACGTTGCGCCATCGAGGAGAAGTGCTCCAAGAATAGTTCCCCTAGCTGGTGGAACGAAACCACCTTCCCAGCGGGAAGCGAGGAGTACCATCGGTGAGCCCTGTCACCCAAGGTTAACGGGAACATCCTGCACTGGGTGGCATCCGTTGCCCCCATAGAGATCATGTAGGTGGAGTATTTGCTGAGATGGGTGACGGGGTCTGTCTCCCCGTCATATTGGCCCACGGCGGCCACATTGATTTTTGGTTGGGCGGGGGCCCGTACCAGTATGTCGGCAAGAGGGGAGTTGGGCATGTGGAGTTGGGCATGTGGGAGACATGGTGTTGCCCATCCCGTCTCTCGAGTTTGGCCTCGAGGTCCGTGACCTTCTTCAAGATAGCGGCCATAGCGCTGTTGGCCGCGGGTGGAGAACAGGGACGAGGGTTGTCCCCCAAGATGTCACGGACCGACGGCCTCGGGGCCGTGTCGTTGTGACGCCTGGGGGATCGTGCCCGCTCTCGTTCCCGGGGTCTGGAGCTGGCGTTGGACTCGCAAGGGCGGGCAGCCCCTCGAGCCTGGGACCCCAGCCTGGAGAAGACTGATCCCGCAGGGAGGCGAGAAGCCCGTTGTGAGTCGGCCTCCTCGTCGAGGCGCCTCTTTAGATTCTGAGGCCGAGGGTTACTGGCGGCCCTCCTGGCCGTCTCTTGCTCCTGCCGTGGCTGGCTGGTGGCCCTGGTCCGGGCGGGCTCCTTTCCAGGTCGGTGAGTGCGGATAGGAGCGGCGTCGATCTCGGCCTGACGGCGTTCGATCATGGCTCTTGCGGCCTGGAGGTCCTCCGGAGTTCTTATCGCCGATAAAAACTCGAAAGGACCCTGGAGGGTTTCCGCCGTGGCCGGAGCCGGAGTGGCGGTTTCGCCGATGTCCTCGACTTGTTGTTGGGTTCGTGTGGCCTTTGAGGTGGTCATTTTTGGAATGAAAGTGGATGAAGTTTTGTTCGAGGCGACTGAATGAACGAAACCGAGTGTACTTCGATATTAGTCTACCCTTCTTCTAGCGCCAAAATGTTGACAGCGATTTATGTCGGGTCTCGCTGCCGGGTTCCTAGCGGGTAGGATTCGATATTTATGATAACAAAGAGTAATAAATGAGAGAGTAAATGAGCTCTCAAGAGTATATTTGCAATAAATGTGTTGTGTGTTACATTTGGGCATTAAAAGCCCTATTTATAGTGTACATGGTGGGTTCCTCCATGCTTGGTTGGTGGGCCTGCGGGTCCCCCCCCTACTCCTAGCTGGAAGGTAATGAGTGGCTACAGCCCCCCCCCCTATGAGCCAATGAGGGGACGCCACGTGGTGCTGCCACCCCTGAGATGATGGGACTTAGCCTCAACTGCCTCCTTCGACCCTGTCACATCCTCTGGACTGATGACACCCGACGTCCTCTCACAGCTGGCGCAGCCTAGGGTCGGGCAGACGGGTACTCGGGTACCGGGAGACGAGTTTGGACGAGAGTACCTTGGTGGTTCTTTTACGGGTAGGCGGGTAGAGCGTTTGCCCCGGAGCTCGTCGCTGACCGCCCGACTCCCGGGCCGGCTGGTGCTAAGTGCCCTGCCCGGCAACTCCCGGAGGCTCGCGTCGGGTAGCTTCTAGGTCCCCGCTCGTCTGTCTGACCGGACGGCGAACTACTCTTATTTGAGCCCGCCACAGTCAGTGGGTTTATGTCCGATACCCGATGGGTCGGATAGTAAACATCGGGTGTAACAATATAAAAGTACCCACTCCCTCCTATAAAAGTTATTAAAAATAAAGGAAATATTATTTAAAAATATATTTGAATTATAGGATGCAAAAGATACATAAAAATATTTGGTAAGTTAATGTAAGTTGGTCGAAGATTTTGACTCCTAAGTATGTTTATTTTGTTGAATTATGATAGATTAATATTTTAATTTTTAATTTATCATACATTTGATTCATATGACAACGATTTAGAATAAGTAGTTAGAGGGATAATTGACACGTGATGAGGATTGGACTAATGGTCCCATAAACAAAAAATAATTATTTATTAATTTTATCTATTAATTAAAGCAAACAACCCTTAAGTGACATTAAAATGGTAAACCGTACTCCATTCCTATGTCAAACTTTACTAACTACTCTTATTGGTAAATGCTTGTATACTTGAACCATTTGCATATTTTTTATAAGGCAAAAATTTATATGAGACTGTCTCATAGCATAAAACCACACAAATTAACATCTATTCCTATCAAAGTGTTAATGAGTTCATGTCCTAATTATACTTATTTCCATTGTCTCATGTCATGAGACGGTCTCATACAAGACTCACTCTTTTTATAATGATAAAAAAAAAATTGACAGGGTTTCAATTAAGGTGAATGAAATAGATGCTTTAGTTGACATTCTTACACTATTCATACATGGCTTGATTTAATATATATTGACATGTACGTATATTAGTAAATTATGGTCGGATTTGACCAAAATAAAATTACATGCGCGCATTAATTGGACACGTCTAAACTTGTGTAGATTAAGCTTGTAAATTCAACTTAAGATGGGATCAGGATTTTTTTTGGATTTCTTCGAAGGACTTGGTAATATGTAATTCTTCTGGTAAATTCCCTCGTGATTTATAAATATTGCGCCAATATTTTTTAAAAATGGTACAAAATTCTCCTATAGTCATTAAATAAAATAATTTATTTCCTTTTCTTTTCTTTTTTCTTGAAACGAGTTAATAATTTTAATAACTTCGTTTATTTTCCTGTTACGTCTTCCTTAATATGATTTCAAAACTTTAGTACTACTAATTGAAAAATAAAATACCGAAATTTGATAACACATGAGAATTTCATATAAATTTTAAATTATGAGGAAAATTTGACGCAATATTTCCAAACTACGAAGGGTTTATGTTCAATTAACCCCTAATTCTTTTAATAAGATTTGTGTTTGAGGTGTACCTAGCATGGGTGGAAAACCCTCGTTCTCCATTGAAATCCGTCTCAAAGCGGATTCGAATATTTTAAAATAATTAAATATATTACATTTATATAATATGTAAATGTATAAGTAAATTATCAATGCTTATAACTTCGTTTTAACGATGTAGCCTATAATGAATGCGCGCAGTAATCTTTTAATTTATCTTGAAAGTGAGTTGCGGAAGTCGAGGAAAATTATATTCTTACATTTAATTTCTTCCATAGTCAAAGGATTCCAAGGGTATAAGAGTCTTCTTCTTTTAGCCAAAGGAGTAATAAATGATTTGATCTGGATCAATACCATGAGCAGATCTTTTCTCTAGAGAACGTGAATTGCTATTTGAAGATGAGATCATTAATTCAATAAAAGCATGTGGGGGTTATTAATGACTTTTCCCCGACACTGATGTAGTGATATATACTAGCACTTCTTTATGAAGAGTCCAATTTCAGTAAAGTATTTTTGAATCCATGATGTTTTGCTGAAAAGTCATATCAAGAATAGTACATTTTGCGTGACGGTTTTTGAATCCATGATGTTTTGCTGAAAAGTCATATCAAGAATCTAAATCGTAATGATATAAGCTCGATAGTGAATCATAAATATATAATAGCAAAATAACTTCCGAAAATAGTTTTGGAGGGAGAGTTTTTGGACCATTGATCATTTTTTCTTTACTTGATCATCACCATCCATTTCTTTTCTTAATTATTATGGTAACTTTTTTTCAATAAATCATCAATTAATTTGGTTGTAAACATAATCAAAGGTTGACCGTTTATTTTTTGTGATGAAATGTGAACCTTTGGATTAAGTGCATAAATCTAGGAGCAGTGTTTTTTTAAGTCTATTTATACCATCATTCCATGGACCATATGCATCATTTCAAGTCTCCATTTTCTGTGATTCGAATTCATGTTTCGTTTAGATAGAGTGTACAGTCGTAATATTTTTTCATTGTTTTGAAGATTTAGTGAATATGTATAGGTGTATATAAAGAATCATGATAACATCGGTTAGGAGTTGCCATGAGCGTGCAATCAACGGAAGATAGAGTGAAAACGAGTGCACTATTGCTGCAAATCAAGTGAAGGAGTCGAGATCGTTGTGTAGAATGATTGTCTGTAGCTTTGAAAGATTAATTTTTCGAGCTAATACGTAATTGGTGAAATATCACCTACAATTGGTTAGTTTTTGTGATTATATCATATTACAAGTTTACAACATATGGAGAAGTTTGAATTGAGAGTATATACAAGATTTGTAACATAATATTATGATAATATTGTAATTAATAGAATTCTATTTAGCTAGCCACAAACACCTAATTACATAATTATATTAACAATATAAAATGCTTAGGTGCCACATAATTAATTGTGCATCACAAGGAACTACTGATACCATTTAAATTAATTTATTTTAATTAAATAAATATTAAGATGTCACATGCTATATATAATTTATTTACTGAATGTTGATTTTATAATTAGATGACAAATGCACCGAGAATCAATACATTAACTGAAGGTATTGTTAATTTAATTCTTATTGTATGCCATTACTATAATTATTTGTACAAAATCTCTTAATTCCAAAATGATTGGTTGCAATATGAAAATTGTTACAAAATTTTCCGTAATGAAAGTATTGTTAACTTTATTAGCATTTAATTAATTTCCTAATAACATGTTTTGATTTTTTTAATTGATTTTTTTTTTTTTTTTGCATAATATATTCATATTCTATGTAATCCATTAAATCAGTCTACCATTTAGGCAATTATCAAGTTTTTGGTGAATTTTATAAATGTTTAGTATTTAATTATAAATAAATAAATTTCATATAGCAAGTTAAGAAATTATTATGATGTTCTTATTTAATATCTTAATTATTTTCTCAATATTGCAAAATCCCAGTAAAAAAGTTATCATCTAAATCTCTTAGTTTAAGCAAGTATATATTAATATTCCACATCTTACGAATATCATTGAACAATGGCACAATTCATATTGCATGTTTTTTTTTTTTAATATTATCGAAATAAATGGAATTTAACTTATATATACATTGACTACATTTATCACATGTATTTTATTCATATAATTATTTATATCACAATATATTATAGATTTATTTATTTTTCTAAATATAAATCATATTGAATATATATATATATATATATATATATATATTATCATATAAATTAGCAAGTCACTACTATCGATGGATATTTGTATAATCTTCATGAATAAAATTTAATGCCCAGTAGTTATTTTTTAATTACATAAAATTGGAACATCATTAACATTATTGTTATAATATCTTGAATTTGAAAAAAAAAAATGGAATGATGGTATAATCAATCGGTATTATATATATATATATATATATTCATTGTTTAAGTTTCAATATACATACTATAAGTTAGTTAAATTCCTTTAATTATGTAAAATATGATTGTTTGTCATGGATCATGTTTAATTTGATAGGATTCATAAATATAAATTTCATAATGTAGCATCATTGCTTTATAATTCATATTGCATGTTTTTTTTAATATTATCGAAATAAATGGAATTTAACTTATATATACATTGACTACATTTATAACATGTATTTTATTCATATAATAATTTATATCACAATATATTATAGATTTATTTATTTTTCTAAATATAAATCATATTGAATATATATATATATATATATATATATATATATTTTCAGATTATCATATAAATTAGCAAGTCACTACTATCGATGGATATTTGTATAATCTTCATGAATAAAATTTAATGCCCAGTAGTTATTTTATATATTACATAAAATTGGAACATCATTAGCATTACTGTTATAATATCTTGAATTTGAAAAAGAAAATGGAATGATGGTATAATCAATCGGTATTATATATATATATATATTCACTGTTTAAGTTTCAATATACATACTATAAGTTAGTTAAATTCCTTTAATTATGTAAAATATGATTGTTTGTCATGGATCATGTTTAATTTGATAGGACTCATAAATATAAATTTCATAATGTAGCATCATTGCTTTATAATTTTTCTTACTATGTCGATTTCATAAATATATATATATATATATATATATATATATATATATATATTATCCTAATAAATGAGTACAGAATATATCTAACTACAAAATATATTAAAGTAATAAATATGTATAAATGATGAGATTTTTAAATAATTTTGTATCAATACAATCCTTCTAGAAAAAGAAAATTAATCTAAAGTACATTTCAATTAATATATTTATATGTGTTTCAAAAAAAAAAATTAATATATTTATATGACAAAGTATAGAGTGAAAGTGGTACATATATGAATCATTAAAGGGCATTAGTTATTTTCACTAAAGAGTATTAGTTGTTTTCACTGAAGCGCATTACTTATTTACACTGAAGAGTCTTAGTTGTTAAGTGAAAATAAACTAAGACCCTTCAATGAAAATACAACCAATACCCTTTAGTAAAAATAACTAATACACTTTAGTGAAAATAACTAATGTCTTTTAGTAATTCATGTATAAACTAATTTCACTCTATACATACTCTATTTACATTGACAAATACTCTTATGCATGAGTTGCATCGTGCAATTCAACTATATTTTTAAATGTTTTTATTTGTTTTGCAAAAAGAAGTTAGGTGGTAAGTATTAGTTATTTTCATTGAATAATATTAGTTGGTTAAATTGAACAATAATAGTTGTACACTAATTTTCGCTGGACAACATTAATATATATAGACACACGCACTATGTTGATTTCGTGTGTGATCCTAATTCATTGTACAAAATTTAAGTAATTGCAAAAAATATAAAAGTAATAATTATTTATAAATGAGGAATTTCTTAAAATAATTTTAGACAAATATTCCAACCTTCTAAAAAAGGCAAAGTATAGGGTGAAATTAGTCCATACACGAATCACTTTAAAAGGCATGCGGTGTTTCACTAAATGATATTAATTTGTTTTTTACCGAAAAATATTAGTTGCTTTTACCGAAGAGTATTAGTTGAAGGGGTATGAAGAGTATTAGTTGTTTAATTAAAGGGAATTAGTTTCTATTTAAAATATTTTTTTTAAGACAAAAGAGTATTTTTTATTATACTAAAACGTATTACAAAGTTGTTCATGTGTGAACCAGTTTCACTCTATGCATACTCTAAATTAATATATATAAGCAAATTATATAGTGAACAAGTTTCACCATGAACAAGTTTAAAGGGTATTAGTTATTTCACTTAAAAGTGTTGATTATTTTCATTAAAGAATATTAATTGTTTCAGAAAAGGATATTAGTGAAGAGTAATATTTGTTCTAACTATAGAGTAATAGTAGTCCTCACAAAAGGACGAACAAATTTTACGGTAAAAATTATTTACACTATCCATCCTCATATGTATATGTGTGTATATATTTTTCTTACTATTTAAAATTTTGCTAAAATTTCATAAGTTTTACTTCAATTCTGAAAGTTAAGAAAATTAATAACTAACTTTTGTTAACCAATAATGGTAACAAGTTTTTAATATTTCTTTTGGTAATTGTGGGTTAAACAGACATGCATAGTACATTTGGTAATAATAATTAATAAATGCACTTTTTTAAAATAAAAAAATTATGAAGTAATAATGTTTATTCGAATACAATTATATTTATATATTATATTAATGTATTAAGTTAATATTTTAAAATTTTAGAAATACCATTGGCTTTATAATTATGTAATTTTTAAAATATTAACTTATCAATTACATTAGATTATTTAAAATTTTAATAACGAATATATTATCACTATTTTATTAAAAAATAGTTTTATAATGATTTTATATGTAAGAAAAATTGCATCGTCATCCATTTTTTAAGGAAGTTGCATCGTCATTATTCCAAATGATGCCACACCATATTTTATTTTTAAAAGTAAAAAATAAAATCATAAAATAAATTTATATTGTAATATACTACCTCCATCCCGTGATTATATGCACACCTATACATTATTTTTCTGTCGCAAAAAAATGTTATATTTATGTATTGTGTTTATCATTTTTTTTAAATAGAACATACTACTCCCTCCGTCGACCAATATTTTACCTACTTTTCTTTTTGAATGTCAACCAATCTTTTATTCTTTTTTTTTTTAAATAAACATCACTCACAAATAAATAGTTGAGTCTCACAATACCCTTACTTTATCAATTTTTTCTATAAAATACTAATTTTTATTAAACCTTGTGTCCAGCGATATATAAAGGGGTAAAAGATTTTTGGGCGGGGGGAGTACATGATATGCTTAATTAATCTTTGAGTAGGTTTTATATGAAAATTGTTCATAATAAGCTTATTTGATCAGGAGTATCAAAAATTTCATCAGGAGTATCAAAAGTTGGCGTCAAGAAAATTTACAAAAATTACAATATAATACCACTGACCAGATTAGTGATACTCTTGATGAGATTTTTGGTACATCTGGTCAAATATTTGATACTTTAAAACTCTTTCATGTTAAGTTTATTATGAATTATTTTCAAATAATAATTTGCTTTAATATTTTAATTAACTTACTTTGTTGATTCTTTTATTTGTATTGCTAAAATCAAATGTTGATTCTTTTATTTGTTGTATTAACTTACTTTGTTGATTCTTTTATTTGTATTTTAGTTTCTTTTAGTTTTTTTATATTCAAAATCAAATGTGAAAATTAGTAATTCTTATTAAATTAAATATGAAATTGTTTATAGATAAATTTATTTTATGATTTTCTATCCCCATTATTTTATTTAGTTTACTTACTTCTAAATCCACCACATATTTTTTTTACTAAATATGCCCACTTTAAGATTATATTTTATTCAATATGTAATACTTGCACCACATCCCTATAAAAAGTTCACCGCCAGTCTCATTTAATTTCAATACAACCACAAAATAAATTTACTCATCCACCTCTCTCATCAATTGATACAAAACATGATTAACAATCTCATTATATAGTTTTGGCGCTATTGAGTTCGGACTGTTGATCAAAATTTCAGTTATTTTATATTCGTCCGATCTCTTTTGCCTTGGATATGGAAGATTTTATATTATTGATTTTTTTTTTTAATTTCATATAATTTATTAGTGTCCATTAGATTAATCCTTAAATGTAGCAACCATTACTTTTATATCCATATATATATGCAATCCACGTTCTGTTTTTTGTCATCAGCATGCTATTTGAATTCTTATATATAGAAGCAATCTCCTGTTTAAATCAGTCATTTTAATTTATAATATTTTATTGCAGTGGGGATTGAATTACAGGTGCAATATCAACTTTTAAAAAAATGGAGATGATTCAGATCCGGTTGTGCTTCGAGGCCTCCTTTTTTGTTGTCAATATATATTTTTACATTTAAATGGATTTTTAGAAAGCTCCAAATTGAACCAGAGAGAGAAGTCACCAATGGATGCGTACAAAGCTTCACAGATCCTGTATTGTATTATCATGTAATTTTTATGTTAATATGTATTATTATTGATGTATTTGTAAATCACAGATATATGGTTTGATATTTATGATTTCAACATTAAATTAGTTCCAAATGTAATTACGTTACTCAATATTAAGGCTACCTTTTTTTTTTATTTCAAAATGCAATTATGGTAAAAATTTATATTAATTTATTTATTATTCCACACAAATATAATAAATTTATGTGTAATCTTTTGTTTTTAAATGTTTATGATTATGATTTCAAAGCGCACATATAGTAATCATGTTAATTAAAAGATAGAGATGGTGTGATTTGGAGGAAATATAGTAAATTTATACAATGAAAGAGATATTTGGAGAGGGAAGGAACTACAATTAAGGAGGTGATAAAAACTCTCAATAAACCATACGAGTATAATAGTCAATATACATCACTTCTTAATTTTAACAACAAATTCTAAAACTTCACTTATTTTGAATAGGAGGAAGTATTTATCATTAACGGAGAGTACTTTTGACATTATAAAAATTCTTTAATTTTTAGTACAATTCTAGAATGACACTTATTTATGAATGAGAGTGAGTATTCTATTTTCCGGATGTTAACAGACTATACATTTTCTTAATATTCCAAATTAAGTTTCATGTCCACATACATGTTTTTGTATATTAGTCATTCATAAAATTTTAACATTGTGTACAAATTCATCTTTAATTTGAGTGTATTGACTGTGGGCAAATTTTTCAATATCGTCATATTATGATTTGAATTTTCAATTCTTAACACTATTCTAATGCAAAAAATAATATATATTTTTCATTAACATTAATAAATTGGGTAATTTTTTTTATATAATGTAGCTATCTTACCACTGTACTTTAATAAGTTTACCCACTTCTTAACTCACTCACCTTTTTTTTTACTAAATATACAATTTTAAAATTATAATTTTATCCAACATATGATACTTGCACCTACGTCTCTGAAGATACTTACTCGCCAATCTCTTTAATTTTAATACAACTACCAAATATACTTACTCCCTCAACTTTCTGCTCTAGCAGGGATTTTTTTTATTAGCGTCTTGCACAATGGTGTCTATTGGTATTCGACTAACGAATGGAGAATTTGGTATGAAAGAAACCAATAAAACAAAATAATTCGTTAGTATGTAATATGTGTTTTTAGTGTTAACATAATAAACTTTTAATCTTTTTATTATATAAAATATTTTATTATTTACTGTTTAAAAAATATGAAATATTCAATTGGATCATCTATAGATAATTTATGTTTTTCTCGAAATATTTTTATTGAAATCAATGTCATTCAATCTCAATACCATCAAACATATCGTCTCTCCTACCTCTTCAAAACAACAACGAAAAACATGATTAACGTCACTGTACAAGAGTCTTTATAAGTCGGAGAGAATTAAAATTGAGTAAGAAAGAAACCAACAAAGAAAAGTAATTTGTTCAGACATTCTTTTAAGAAAACGTAATTATCTTTTTATAATTGCATTATATTCTTCTTCTTCTTTTGTTACTTTCTGTTTGAACAATGAAGAATGTTATTGAACCATTTAAAAACAATTTAAGTGTTCCTCCAAATATTTCAGTTGAAAGTCAAATTGATCATTTTAAAAATTGTTTTGAAGGAAAATTAGAACCAGTGAATGTTGGTGAAGTAATTGAACTTTTGTTAAATGCAATAATGTTGAATTTAAACGTCGTCTGGTGATAGTTATATTTCTTTGGATGCATTCTTTTTCTTTACTGAAATTGTAAATTTAATATATTTATCATCTTTTTTGTTGTTTTCTTAGTTCATAGCAGTGTCAGGTGTAAACTTAAATGGAATCAGATTACATTATATTGAAGTATGTTAGAACTTAAAATTTGTTCTCAATTTATTATGAATCCATGTTTATTGTTGATACGGATTATCACATTCTTTGATTAGCTAAAACTTGGTATAAAGTTCATTTATTGTTAATTTTTTTTAATTAAGTTCATTCATTTATTTGTATTGCAATAGTTTAACAACAGTATAATTTTTTTAATTGTATCGAAAATTTATTATTTTATGTGAATGTTAATGTTTAAAAATAGTTGATTGTCGGGTTATACAAATTCGAATTTCGTGATTTTTATTATGGTTTGAAGTTTTCTTTATATTAGTTTACTTAAATATTTGATTTTTTATTTTATTTGTGTGTTTATTCCTTTATTAATATAAAATAATTTTTTAAAAATACTTTTAAGAATCGTAACTCTGGGGGTGACAAAGGAAAGACCATAATTTTTTTGGCAGAAAAAATGAGGTCATTATATTGAAATATTTCATAACTGAAACTGTTCTCTGTTTATTATGAATCCAGATTTATTGGTGACATGGGCAGACACGCGATTAATCTCACTAAAATTTGGTAAGAATTCTTAGAAATGTTAGATTAGGTTGAATTTTTAAACATGAATTTGAATTTATAAATTATTTAAAAAAATATAACACAATATCTCCTATGAACAAATTTAACAGTATGGATTTTATATTATTTTATATATATTTGCTAATAATATTTCATACATTCACTGATAATATTAGATTTATAAACTGAAATCAAAGTATAAAAAATTATGGTATCGATATATTCAAATTGTAGTTTTACATTTATTGGAGCATTTTATTTTGCAAATTCATATACTCCTTCCGCCCACTAAAAGTGTGCCACTTTTCTTATTTGTTTGTCCACCATTTTTTTTCTTATTTGTCAACAATCACTAAACTTTACTCTCACAAATAATTATTGTATTCATACTTTATCTATTTTTCTTAAAACTTGTGCCCAAATACTAGGACACAGTTTTGATGGACGGAGGGAGTATAATATATCAATGGATATTGTTAATTTTATTATTATTATTATTTTCATATGTAGTTTTATATAAATGTAATACTATATATAATGAGAATGTCATAGTCAAAGATAATAATTCAAACCTAAAACTAAATAGTATTTAACTTGATTTATTATACATTCTAAAAATCGATCCATGAAAGTTCATAAAATATAAATTGTAATGAATTTTCAAGTTTTTTTTTAACAAAATACCACCATAATTTAGATAATTAAAAAAACTAGATGCATTATTTTAAAATAGTTTAACAATATTTCCTTTAATGGAAATGAGAAATAACATTGTTTTCGTTCATGCATCGGACACGTGAGGTTGAGAGTTTCAGAAAATAAAAGATGATTATATGAAATTAGGAATTTAATATTATTGGTAAAATGCATTTTAAAGAAATTAATGATATGAAATATCAATAATGGTAATAGGCTTTAAAAATTATCTCTTCTTAACATAGTCAACATTTATGTCTGAGAAGGAACCTAACTCAACCGATGCATAATCGAAAATGATATTGTTTCTAGCTTCTAGCATTTTTTTTTTATATGAAAATTGTACAATTAAAAAAAATAGGATTAGATTCGGTACATCACACTTTTTGGGATCAAATCGAAAAAGGTGGTAAGTTGTGAAACTAAACTGGTTTATATCCCCTTATTATTACAAACATTGTTTTTCTCTTAAAAGAAGACTAACATTATTTTTTTAATAAGTGAATTAACAAAAAAACCATAATAATTAATTCTATAAAAAATGGATATGATCAAACTATTGTTGTATATGTTTCAAATAATATAATGATTAATTTGTTGATAGATATTATATTAGAAATTATATATCCATATGCAAAATTTTAATAATTTAAGTAATCTAAAATAAATCAAGAAAACAATGTAAACTTTCCACAATTGTTTTAAAAAAATTTAATCTAAAAAATTCTCTCATTTTTCATTTTCTTTTAATCATAACTTTTTAAGGTACTCGGTATTTGGCTCATTGGCCGACTAATCCGGGGGGACCCATAATTCACCGTCCACTAATCATAACTTAATATAGAATTTGACATTAGAGGAATTATTTAAGAGTTTACAAATGGAATGCTCCCTTTTTAGTTCAGACTAAGAGTAATAATACATCATATAATGATTTTCTTTACTTTTTCTATCCTCAGGCCGAGCAAAAGAAACAACTACACATTCGAGTAAAGAAAAGAAACAAAGACAAAATTTATGGTGTTCATGTGTAAGATTGGACACCTGAAAAAATGTTAAGAATGTTAATTTATGACGAATTTTTTTATCTAGAATGTTAATATAGTAATGTTTAGGTTATATCCTAATCTATTCTTTTTTTTTTTTTGACATGTAAGAATGGATAGACTGAACAATAATTGATTATTTATTTGGTAATTATATCAAATTTTAAAAAATATTACTTCGTGTATCATTAGTTCATAATTTCATATAAATAATCGCATCTTTTAAATTTTGAATTTCATATATTAAAATTAATTTACTATTTATTTATATCTATATATTAGAATTGAAATGTTCACATTCACGTTAATAGATATTCATTTCGATTCATCTTAGATTGTTTGTATTACCATAAATGAAAGATTTTTTTTTGTTTTCCACTTTCTCAATCCATTTCCCAGAATGATAAAAAAATACACATATCATTTTAACTTTATATCCTTAAAAGGCTGAAAGGATCATTTTATCCTTACTTTATATCCACAAAAACAATTTTATATCCACAAATACTAATAAACAACTCCTTTATTAAAACTCGTGCCACTTTGAAAGTGGAAAACAAAAAGAATTGGAGGGAGTATAAATTTATATATATATTATTTTTATGTCATGAATAGAGTTTTGGTGTGTCTATAACCTCCTGTGAAGCAGTGGGAATTTCACTATTTTATTATTGAAAAATATAAAATAAAATATGTTAATTAATAAAAAAATGTAAACTATTCTATTATTTTTATAAATAATGTGTGCACAAAATTAAATTAAGAATATATTTAGTCTAAGATAAAAAAAATATTGGTAGATTTTTTTACAAACAATGATAATTCATATGTTCAAAATTTAAAATACATTATTACTATTATTATTAATGTTAAATAGTAAACAATTACGGCCGTGCGAAGCACGGGTGAGGCGAATACTAGTTTTTGTAATGGACGTTTATACATTAACTAGTGCTAAACCCGCGATTTTCGCGGAGCTATACATAAAATTTATAGTAAAATTATTAATCAATTTTTTTGTTTAGTTTTATAAATGTTGTTACTATTATTATTTTACTTATTCAATATTTTTAATGTATTTTTAAAAATGTTAGTTAATAATTCTATTGCAAGGACAATAAACTATATATTCATGACATTTATTATTAACCAAATGTTTAGAAAGCAATGCTTATAAATTGCGGAAAATCTCCCTATAAAAAATATTTGTTGCATATTTGGATGGTATTCCTTTAGAATCAAGTGATAAATTTTCAATCCTCTACTCGATCCAACTCTGGATACTGCAACATTAAGTTGACCATGAGTAAAAAACAGGCTTTGGAAGATACAATCCAACAGTAGAAAGTGGTTGTCCTTGACTTTTATTTATTGTCATGGCAAAACACAATAGAATTGGAAATTATTGCCTTGTAAAATTCACCGGCATTGAAGGATCAAAATTTGTCAATGTCATTCTTGGGATAAACACTTTATTTCAATATTCCTTCCAGATATTATTTCAGCCTCGAAATTGTGGTTGCCAAGTTTGGTGACAATCAATTTTGTTCCATTGCACAAACCGGATTTGTAATCAATATTTCTTAATAACACTATAGGCATTCATTCTTTCAAGATCAGATGGTGATTTGGTATTCCGGAACACCTAATATAATTTAAAAATTCAATTGTAACAATTTAGCCATTACCTCCTTCTCGAGATTCAGAGGCACAAACACTATTTGAACTCAAGTATACTTTAGTATCACGCCTTGAATCATAAGTAGAATCTTATCATTTATACACTCCACATCTCAATGTGTAGGTGCAAGTATTGCCTTATCCTCAAAGTATTTATGTGTCCTTAAATATCAATTAGGGGTGGAAAATACTTTCTATTATAGATGCAATTGGATCACCGACATCATAAATCAAATTATCTTCTGGAATCTCAATATCAGGGAAATAATCTTGTCTATTTCCAATTTTTCTATCACCAACTTCCAAAATCCACCTCGAAAAGTTAACTATATCAACATCAAATGAGGACGTATTGAGATCAGAACTTCGTATTCTCATGTTCTTTGTCAATCTTAAAACCTTAAAATTGAAAATAAATTAAATGTATTTAGTTTTTCAATAATTAATTCTTTAAAAATATTATTATTTAATAGAAGATGCAGAAAATACCTTGCAATGATCCCACAAATATGAAGCATAAATAGTTGAATGCACAATATCCTCTTGACTTCCTGTTGGTATAACAGGAAGTATCTGTCTGAAATCTTCTCTAAACACAACGATTTTACCACCAAAAGGCATATCATTCATGATTGCAATTGGAGATCTAATAATATCCCTCGAGCCTCCAAAGCTTCAAATTTATATATGTTAATCATTGGAGCCTCATCCTATATAATAAGCTTTCTCTTCAATAATTGTTCGGACAAATGTGTCCCCGACTTTATGTTACACATGGAAGTCTCATCAATATTAAGTGGTTTTATATGCATCATACAAAGAATCTCAATTCTTAAAAATAAGTCAACAACACATGAAATATATAAATTACAAACTCTTAATTGTAAAACATTAGTTTTCCATGATAATAAATATAGGTTGAAAGTCACGATCTGAAATTTCACGTGTCATTTGATTTGTAGACCACCACATACTCCTATAAATGATTATATCTTTCAAAGGAGTTGTTTGTCATAACTCTATTCAACCTAGCTTTATTATATTAGATGTATTGTATTAGTATGATATTAAGAAAAGAGAATTTATTAAAAAAATAGATTATAAAAATTTCATTAAATATCTATAATAATTAAGGCATTACAATACTAACAGACTGTCAAACAAAAAGGTACCACTACAATGAAAGAAAGGGGAGTCTGCCCTTAAAATTGCTATTATATACACCTTTTTTCTAAACCACTATTTTGTTAAAAAGGAAAATAGAAATTTAATTATAAAATAACAGCTTAAATTATGATAAATTGTTCTTATGTGAGTCTTTTCTATAAAGTTTTACTCAATAGGGAGGTGAAAAATATAAATAAACACCATTATAAGTTGAAGTTCATCTAACTGAAAAATATCTAAATACAAATATTTATCTTCTTATACATGGAGAAACCTTAAAATATTACCTTATACATTTTGATGTAAAAAAACATCAAGCACAATTCCTATATGAAAAATATATTATATGTATGTTAGATTTTTTTTTTATTTACTAATTGCTAAAAATGTTCACTTAAAGGTAATATTTGTTTTCTAAATACATTCAACAATGTCACTTTAGAAAAAATTCATAGTAAGAATATCGAGAACCTAACTTAATATTGTATATGCATCATATGCAAAGTATTCATAGCTTCATGTGAGGCTTCAAGCATTAAAAAAAAAAAATTTGTTTATTGTATATGCATCATATGAAAAATCACACGTCTTAAAAGTAAGTCAATCACACATGATATATATAAATTATAATCTCTTAATTGCAAAAAATTAGTTTTCCATGGTAATAAATATAGGTTGAAAATCACGATCTAAAATTTTACATGTCATTTGGTTTGCAGATCACCACATATTCATAGGAATAAATATATCTTTCAAAAGAGCTACTTGTCATAATTCTATTCAACCTAGTTTCATTATATTGGATACGCTGTATTAATAAGTGTAAGAAATTAAGAAAAAATATTTTATTGAAAAATCTTAGAACATAAGAATTGAGTACAACTATATATAATAATTAAGACATTTAACACTAAAATATTGTCAAATAAAAAAGACACCACTTCAATGAAAGCAGGTGGAGTATGTGTCTTTAAAAGTGTTCACGTTACACTTTTTTTCTAACCCACTATTTTGTAAAAAAAAGAATTTCAAAAATTTAATTAAAAAAATAACTTAAATTATGATAATACATGCCTCTTCTTACTTGGGTGTTATAAAAAGAGGCTTATTCAATACGGAGGAGGAAAATATTAGAACAAATAAACATCATTAAAAGTTGAATTTTATCTGAATGAAAAAAAAAATCTAAATACAAAGATTTGTCTTCCTTAAACCTAGAGATGCCTAAAAAACATTACCTTATGCATCTTGGTGCAAACAACATCAAACACAATTTATAAATGAGAATATTATATATGCTAGAGTTTTTTTTATCTACTAATTGCTACAAATGTTCACTAAGAGGTAATTTTTTCTATAATTTTACTTTAGAAAAAACTCATATAGTAAAAATATTGAGAACCTAACTTGATATATGTATTTGTAGCTTCGTGTGAGGCCTCAAACATTAGAATAAAGTTTAATTTTTTTATTTTATATGCATCGTATAAAAAATCTCATGTCTTAAAAATAAGTTAATCACACATGAAATATAAATTATAAACTTTTTATTGTGTAATATTAGTTTTACATAATAATAAAAATATATTGAAAATTATAAATGTTATTTAGTGTGTAGACCACAACGTACTCATAGGAATGATATTATCTCTTAGTGGACATTTATAGCAATTAGTAGATAAAAAATCTAGCATATATAGTATTATTTTTAATTATATAAATTATAAACTCTTAATTGTAAAATATTAGTTTTCCATGATAATGAATATAAGTTGAAAATTATGATTTTAAAATTTACATGTCATTTAGTGTGTAGACCATTACGTACTTATGAGAATCATATTACCTCTTAGTGAACATTTGCTGCAATTAGTAAATAAAAACTCTAGCAAATATAATATTCTCATGACATATATAACTTACAAACTTTTAATTGTAAACATTAGTTTTCATGGTAATAAATATATTGAAAATCATAATATAATTCATTAAGATTAGTATTAGTATTTAGAGGACTAATATAATACGAATTTTGTTTCTATCTAAAATGTGATATATATATATATATATTAATATTTAGAGGACTATATATATATATATATATATATATATATATATATATATATCTTAATATACTATAAAGATTTAGTTCCTGTTTAAAATACTGTGTATGTATACAGAATATTTATTTGATCTTCTATATGGAAACTTATATTTGTATAATAATCCATTTTAATTTATATACATGATATAGAATAAAAAAAAAACAAAATTTATGTCATTATATGTAATATACATCCATTAAAATCAAAACTATATGAATTGTTGGGATATGTTTAGTTTTGATGATTTTCCAAAACGACATGTAATAGGTATGAAAGCAGTCAGGATAGTATCCTTTAGATCAGGTCAGGCTAGGTTAGCTCTCAGTAGAATAGGTTGCTCAGTTGAGGGGGAACTCAGCGAGGGGGAACTTCTCAACACAGCCTGAAGATATCAAGATGACAACCAGAAGAGCTGACTGAAGACATGCCATCAACCTGAACCAATGGAGAAGCCTGAAGGATGTCCCACTGAGTGCAAGTCAGGCTGATCTAAGCCAAGTCTGATGGACCACTCAGTGAAGAGCCTGATCAGGAGGATCAGTGCTGCACCAAGTAGGCCTGAAGGAGTCAGGCTACTGTGGTCAGGAAAGTTTGTCATCCAGCCTTATGCCAAACTTCTTGGAGTGATCTTCAAACAGTCCCTGAAGGACAACTACACTGAGGACGAGTCAGTCCAACTGGAGATCATCATGTCAGTGAAGGAGGAAGCTACCTAAAGTCAGTGGGTCTTGGTCAACCCACTGAGTCAAAGATCCGTGAATTCAGGCCACGTGGACCAATCAGCACGAGGCAGCAACTCTGACACTGACAAAGGCCGCATTCCAAGAAAAGTGGTTGAAACCATTTAATGCTGGATTCAAATGTATTTCCTCTCCAACGGATACATTTGAATCCCCATTATAAATACAAGCTCATGGCTTGTTGATAGTGTGTTGTGTTGTTTTGTTTAAGAGTTGTATTGTTGTATCTTGTAAGAAAAACAAACACCTACGAGCTGAGAGTGTGAGTAGTAGCATACGTGCATGGGAGATATAAGGAGATTCTACTCATATCTATACACTGAGAGTTCACAAACATATACATAAGAGTGCTCAGCTTGTAACTCTAGGCTTAGAGAGGTTTTCCCTATCTTAGCTATTGGCTAACACATTGTAAAGGGAAAACCTCACCTAGTTGGAGAAAACCCTAACCGAAACCAAAACCCTAAGATAGGCTTGTTGGGAGTAAGTTGTTAGAAGGAGAAGGGCAGCCCAGGGAGTGGCGTGAGTCCAGTTGTAAGTGCACCTTGGCACGTTAAAAACAAGAATCCAAAGGAGTGGATTTCCTGTTAAATCAGGCCGTGGATGTAAGAGCTTGAGTCTCCGAACCACGTTAAACCAAGTGTTATTATTTGGAATGCCTTTTCTTCTAAAGTATTGCGAAAATCTGCTCACTGAGAGCATTGTTTAAAAGGAACTTTAGTTAAGCATTTCAGGTCAGGGAGATTCCATCTCACTGACTAAATCAGGCAAGTCACTCGAGAGTTCAGTCTCTCGAGTCACTGCCTTGTTGAGAGCCTGAGCTTTCAAGTCTCATCTCTGACTTGATAGCTCTGACTCTCAGCAACGCAGTGACTTGAGTATTTCGTCACTGAACTCAGTCAGGGTGCAAGCTGTGATTTGATAACGCACTCGAGAGTTCAGCATCTCAAACCACTGTCCTTGCTCAGAGCATGAGTCTCCAAGCCTTCTCTCTGACTTGGTAACTCAGCCTCTGAGCAGAGCAGTGACTTGGGTATTTCTCACTCTTGCTGAACTCCCTGAGGAAAAAGGTTTTGTTTAAAAAAAAAAATTTGTGCTCCTGAATTCCCATTTTGCCCTTCGAAAAACGGGACCATCATGAATATTATTCTAAAAAAATCAAATTTTTTAAAACCACACAACATGTTAATTAAACCACATGTTTTAAAAAGAGAGTATTTTTTCTAATAAGAAAAATTATATCTTAATATAAACTATATATTACTTAAATTAAAGAATAATTTTTTTTTTTTGGATTATGCATAACATTTTTTTCGAAATATTTTAAATGATATTTTTTTTGGAGTATAAGATATATTATTACTACAATATGGGGACTCAAGATACGCACCAATGGTGACTTCAAAATTCATTATATATTACTCAATATATAATTATGCTACTTTTTTATAAGAGTCAAATTTTCCTAATATACTAAGATTTTAATTGAATGATATGGGATATAATAAAATATAGTCAACTATAAATTTGATCCTAATAATGATAATCACATATATAGATTGGTATATGACTTGTAAACTAAATCACATGATTTAAACACATGTCAATTTTTCCTAAATTATATAATCAGTATTGAATGTGTCATAATATTAAGCTACAATTAACCATATAATTGAGTTATATAAGTCAAGTAAATATTTAGGAAAGTTATAGATGGATTGATATATGACTTATTAATTCATTCACATGTTATTAAAAAAGTCAATGTTTCTTAATATAAAAAAAATTACAAAAAAATATTGTTTGCATGTATAACAAAAAATCATATCAAATTTTTTTAATAAAAAATCGTGTACATATATACATACAAAACAAACCCGTCTAACTAATATGTTTGTTAACCATATTTTATTTTTACTAATATAATAAAAAGTATATCAAAAAATATTGTGTGCATATATACCAAAAAACCATATTAATCTTTTTTTAAAAATAATCATGTGCATATATACCAAAGATCGCGTGCATATGATTTGTTAAAAATATTTTATATTAATTAATTTTATTAAAGGTAATAAAAATATCTTAGTTTTGTAACAATTCTTAGTTATTTATAGAATTGTAAATAATACATTGAATTGTAAGTAATACATTACAATATTTAAAAAAAATCTAATTTTGTAACATATAACCAATGATTCTTCATCTTACATGTGGTTATATTATTTTATACAGTGTCAATCAAAATATGAATCTTCAATCCCAAAAAATAATAATTCAACGTGGGTATATTACATTATACAAAATCGTAGTTTTAATTAGACACCAACTAACCAAAAGATTAGGAATATGAGATACACATAAAATTAACAAATAATCTACATATACAACGTGGGTATATTAATTTATATAGTGTCAAACAAAATATGAATTTTCAATCCCAAAAAATAATAATTCAACGTGGGTATATTACTTTATACAGTGCCAATAAAAATATGAATCTTCAATCCAAAAAAAAAAATCCCACTAACCAAAAGATTAGGAATATGAGATACACATAAAATTAACAAATAATTTATTTAACAAAACTATCATTTATATTTAATCGATTTTTCCTAATATATTTAAATTGAAATTTAAAACTTATAAAATAAGTAAAATTAATAATTAGTATAAATTTATTTATTATTCCTAATATAATTTAAAATTTAGAAATGTGGGATAATATAAAATTGCCAAATATATTATCTGAGCAAATTATCATTTAAAATATGACAAAATAAAAAAAAAAAAGTTTCAGACGGAAAGCTATATATACCTTCTCTATGAAAATTTACAGTTCTTAAGTAAAATAATTTTTAAGCTATATATGATGTTGATCTCTATAAAATTTTCATATTTAGATATGAAGATGCATGGCACTGTTGCGTATATTCTGGTACCCTGCATATATTAAAAAAAAAAATGTTAAATACACTTTTTTTTTATAAAATTTTAGTAGTTTTAATTACTTTATACAAAATCGTAGTTTTAATTAGACTTTATACAGTGTCAAACAAAATATGAATTTTCAATCCCAAAAAATAATAATTCAACGTGGGTATATTACTTTATACAGTGTCAATCAAAATATGAATCTTCAATCCAAAAAAAAAAAAAAAATTCCCACTAACCAAAAGATTAGGAATATGAGATACACATAAAATTAATAAATAATTTATTTAACAAAACTATCATTTATATTTAATCGATTTTTCCTAATATATTTAAATTGAAATTTAAAACTAATAAAATAAGTAAAGTTAATAATTAGTATAAGTTTATTTATTATTCCTAATATAATTTAAAATTTAGAAATGTGGGATAATATAAAATTGTCAAATATATTATCTGAGCAAATTATCATTTAAAATATGGAAACTTTCCTAATATATTTAAATTGAAATTTAAAGTCAATTAAATAAGTAAAGTTAATAATTAATATAAATTTATATATTAGGAATAATATAAACGTACATATACAATGTGAACAAAAAATAAATCTTGGAATGTTAGACCAAGTCAAAAACTTGCATTATATGTGAACAAAAAAAAAAAATCTTTGACCGAAACCGTATTTTTAATATATATAGAAATAAATTTGTGTCAGTTTATTTTGAATATATGATTTCATCTATGTTTCCAAAATTTAATTAATTTATCTTTTTAAACTGATACATACGATTTGATTTTCATATGGTCTAATATCTAATTATTTTTGTACTGTTAATATTTGACTTATACATAGAGTGAATATATATTAACATACTAATATATAAACAATAACTAAAAAGATAAAACTGAAAAAAAATTAGACGTAACCAATAATTTAATTTAATTAATACATTACAATAATATCAATAATAGTAACAACAATTATGATTCTACATCTTCACAATAAAATTGATATTCCACTTCATCTTCGTATGAAAAAATTGATCATCCACTTCATCTTCATTGCTGATGTTCAATCCTAAAAAAAATCAAACAATAAAAATTATCATACGAATAAAATAAAATAATAATTAATAAAAAAATAAAAACAAACATCATATATGTAAATAGAGTAAAATCATTGGTACAGGACATAAGGCAAAATATGAAGATTAAATTCATACACCAAATCTATAAAATAAAATAGAAAACAAAAAGTAAATACCTTAAGATGAAGATCCTGCAAAAAAAAAAAAAAAAATTAAGATTGAATATATTGGGATGAACATCCTGCAAGAAAAGAAAAATATGAAGATTTAGATGAAAAGAAAAATAATATAAAACTTCATAGCAAAATTGAAAAAAAGAAGAAGAAGAATTGGAATAGGATGTAGAGAAATTATTGTAAAAATATGAAGATTAAATTCATACACCAAATCTATAAAATAAAATAGAAAACAAAAAGTAAATACCTTAAGATGAAGATCCTGCAAAAAAAAAAAAATATATTAAGATTGAATATATTGGGATGAACATCCTGCAAGAAAAGAAAAATATGAAGATTTGGACGAAAAGAAAATAATATAAAACTTCATAGCAAAATTGAAAAAAAGAAGAAGAAGAAGAAGAAGAAGAAGAAGAAGAAGAAGAAGAAGAAGAAGAAGAAGAAGAAGAAGAAGAAGAATTGAAATAGGATGTAGAGAAATTATTGTAATTGATTTTTGGTTGTGTGAGATACATGGTATATATAGAGGAAATGTGAAAAAAATCAATGGTCAAGATTAGATTAGATATTAAGATTCAATGGCTGAGAATAGTTTTAAAAGTCAATGAATTGGGTGAATGAGAGGAGATTATTTTTAAAATAGAGGCTTGAGAGCTTGCCACATAGGATTCCAAAACTTTGTCTTTATAATATATTAAGATTTATAATGATATTGGACTTCATAAGAAATTCAATATCAGACTAATGTGAAGATCGTCCAAACTTACTTATATTAAGTTTCTAATAAATTGATCCTTGGAAAAAAAAAATCTATTTAATAAATGATCAGTTGTTGTCGAATTTTGAATTAAACAAGCCATATGATAATTAAATTAAACCGCACATATTATTATTCAAGTTCTCTCATACTTAAAAACTTCGAATTACACAAAATATAACATCTCTTTACTTCTATTTTTTTTCCCCAACCATTTAAGTGCTATATGTGTGTGTATTGGTACAATTATAAATACATCTGTTAAAGTGCTGAAACCATCTGTCGATTTAAATTCAAAATTTCAATTCACTACTAGAACCTTAAGGTGCAATTATATCCTTAAAAGTTAACTGCATAGTTCGGTGCATGTTTCATATTTTTCAACACTTAAAATAATCAGCAGCAAGTATACAGTATATATTCTAGTGTACTACATGCGAGTCGATCCCACATAAAAGAGTAAGTGTAAAAATAATTTACGTTGAGAAAACAAGTTAAAAAAGTTCGAACCCAAAACAACAACAAACTTATGAAATGAAAATAACAAAAATAAATGATAAATCAATCAAAGAGAATGGTGGTTCCAAGACACTTGAAACACTTCAACCATAGGATTGACAACTTAATTAAATAATAATAATTAAATGATGGGTTAGATCCAATTAAACCAAAGGAAACAATACACTCCCACCATCGGGGAAATTTGCACTCTTGAAATTGCACGTGGATTAAAAAAAAGGTAAAATAGTGGTATACAGGTAAATATGTATATACTTGTATGAGTGTGCATGCAAATCAATGTTTTCTTTTCAGATAGTGTGAAGAATTGGTGTGGGACGTCTAAATAAAAAAATGTGCAAATTTCTCCAGAACGGAAGACGTACTAACAAATATCTCTACCTTACAAGAAATTACAACTCAAAAGATCACTTATGATTATCTATTATCACTATAATAAATAAAATTGACTATGAAAATTATCAATATGACTTCGAAATTTCCAACAAAAAATTTTGTAGTGGGAATTGCCTTCAAAATTGCATACTAATTTTTTTATTTAATTTTATAGGCATCTTCATTTTTTTACCTACAAAATTTTCATAGGCAAATTGTTCGTGGGTAAATTTTTGTAAGCAAGTTGCTTATAGGTAATTACTTACCTAGGAATTTCATTTCGTAAGCAAATTGTTTATAGGTTGATGAATAAAGTTGCCTAAATGATTATAAAAATTTAGGTAAGTTTTAGGCAATTCCACAACAATTTTTTTTCTTGGAAAATATCGTAGACAGCTCTTTATTTTCTTGTAGTGTATCTTCCAACAATTAATCTTATCTCTAGCTCATCATTACATTAATTATGTATATATATATATATATATATATATATATATATATATGGAAAGGTATTACATTGTATATTGAATGTTTAATTAGTGAAATTGATTTCTCAATTCCATCTTAGAATATAATGGGTAAAACCTATCATCATGCCAATAACAAGAAGTTTGTAACAAGACATTTGAACCCGCCAATAGAATTAATACAGAACCATCAATTAAAAAAATAATATTTCATAAACATCAAGTCAAATATATGCAAGATCCTAGAAAAAAAAGGTTCTATAAAATATTCCCACATAAGTCAAACTGTTACAAATAAAAAATAATTTAGTCTAACGTAAATGGAAGATGGTGAATAAACCAAGCTAAACCCACGTTTAGAGCTAATATATATGATAAAGTACAGAGGAAACTGGTTTATATATGAATTATTGAAGGATATTAGTTGTTTTTATTGAAGAGTATTAGTGGTATTTACTGAAAAGTATTATTGGCTTACACTAAAGAGTTTTAGTTCAGGAAAAATAAACTAAGACTCTTCAGTGTAAACTAATAATATTCTTCAGAAAAAATAATTAATACTCCCTCCGTCCCAAACTTAAGTTCTCATTTATTGTTTGCACGGGTTTTAAGAAAATAGTTGTTTAATAGTATTTAAAGTGATAAAGTAGATATTTTTGGTTAATAGTGTATGGAGAATATAATATTAAAATGTATTGTTACTTTTTTTGCCAAAAGTAGATGTAACAAACGAGTATGGGACAGATCTTTTTGGCAATGTAGTAAACGAGTTTGGGACGGAGGTAGTACTCTTCAGTGAAAACAAAGTGATTCATATATAAACCAATTTCACTCTATATATACTCAATATATATATATATATATATATATATATATATATATATTTTTTTTTTTTTCTTTTTTTATATATAAAAGTGAAGAACATCAAAAAGTGTGCGTCAAAAGTGTGTTAGATCTCCCATAATTTCTAGCTACTGCCCCATTTCTTTTTGCTGTTGGTCTCGGTCCCTAGCTAAAATCGACGAAAATAACGTAATAACAGCAACTTTGCTCTAATTTTAGACGTGGGCCTAAACAAAAATTACAGCTGCTTTTTTTAGCTAATTTTTGGACCACGTGTTTACTACCCCAATTAATTCCAAAATGGGCTATTTTTGCTGTGATGATTGCCCGAAATGAGCTGGCTAATTGGGCCCGTGATTATCTGACATTCAATTAAATCCAATGGGCCCAAATAATGACCTTCCATTTAACCATGCATGATGCATCATCTACTTTTCGTCCTTGTATTCTTTTTTTCTTTTCTTCTCCTTCAATGGACTTAACTAAAAATTAGGCATGCAATTTGCTTCTTAAATATTCAATTTTTTTTTTTTAAAACACACTGCATTTTGTTTCACATCATGTGTAATTAGCTAAAATTTAACAATAAAAATATAAAAGTAAATTAAAAATAGACATCGAATGAGTACACTTAAATTTAACTTTAAAATATAAATTGACGGATGATCACCCAACATTAAGTGTGTTTACTTTGTTTTCCCAAAAAAGAATTGCAAAGGTGATGCACAATATTATACAATAATACGCCCTTCATCTCACAAAAATAAACTTACTTTTAATTTTCGTTCATTCCACGAAATTAAACTTATTACTATATTTAAAATATTATTAAATTTGTATTTCCATTTTATTTCTATTTAATGCATTTAGTTATTAGTAATTATTTTGAAAAATGAATAATTATAGAACTAAATGGTAAAATAAAACAAAAACTTAATGTTGTAACTATAGTAATTTTCATCTCTTAATTTGTGTTTTTTTTTCTTTGTGGATGGAGGAAAGAAATTGTTAAACAAAATGAGTTACTCGTGAGCTCGGCTCGTTTATATTGTTCAATGATCCTAGCTCGAGCTCATGAAATACTCATTTTACCAACGAGTTGGCTCGAGCTCGACTCGTTAATATTGATAGTTAAATATTTTTTTTGTAATTATATTATCCTCGTTAGACCGAAATCTATTTCTAACTCGTTAAAGTTATCGAGTCGAACTCGGATCGGCTCGATAAGAGTCTGAGTCGAGCTCGAGCATCAAGTATTCGAATTCTCTATACTCAAATAATGGATGATATATATATTACTATACGATTATATCTTAAATATTGATGCAACTACCACGGTTGGATTGGGACGATTCACGGGGTTGGACCGAATTTGAGCATTCCGAAATATTTCTAAATCGAATGACACCTGTACCAGTATTATCATTCTTAAAACTATACTCCTCTTCATCGCAAGGATATCAATTTTATTTGATAATTACCTCACATGGCTGATGGTTTTCTTCTACTATGGTTCCATTTTGTAAGAATTTGGCTAATTAAATAGATCTTTCAAAGATAACATTATGAGTCATCATTTTGGCTAAATGTAACAATCATTTCAAAATATACTTTAAGATCCACTCGAAATATTAATTATTTTATCAACAAAATAATGAATACGTATCTAATCTTGTATCGAGTTTAGTGATTTTTTTAATTACTATTATCACTATTACCATTTAAATAATAATTAACTTTTTAGACAACGTGTATGTATAATAGTGATAATTGATGTATAACAATGATATACATATATAGCAGTAATATTTACTCAAATATTTTTTTTTAAAATAATTTATTATGTATTTACTATTTAGCACATCCAGTAACATATCATATATTTCTATCTTACTAGGGTTTCAACTGATATATTTCTCTCCTCTCAATATTAAGTTAAGATCTATGTTGCACATATATTCTTCTAACAATATCATAATGAAGTATCGAATTCACACTCGTCCACTTAAAAAGACGTGTTTTTAAATCTGCGAATCTGATCCTCCACGTGACAAATCCAGCTGTCATTTGACAAATCCAACTAATGAATTCTCAAATTTGCCTCACGATCCAACTTGTTAAACAGTAAATATATTGTTTAATTGAATTTTATTATGTAATATAATTTATATTGGAAATGTGACACTCGTTTTACATTGAATTACTATTATAACTTATATGTACAAATAAAATTTAATTAATGTTTTGCTACTTAATTATATTAAATTAATGAATATGTTTAAATTTTGTATGACTTATACTTTTTTTTAATAATATATATTATAAAATATAAATAAACAAATATATTCTTGAAGAATCACACTCTAATTTTTTTTTTAAATTTGTATCCACGAACTCATATCGTATCGTCACCGCATTTGCGTCCCCACAACCATGCAATATAGGTCAAGATCAATATATATACATCAAAATAGAAATTTTAACAATTTTCCAAAATATTTTCAATAATTGAAAAATTGTTTTATATGTAGCACTACATTCTAACCTAAATGAAAAGCCTTCGTTCCAACCTTGAACACTATCTTCGGAAATGAAACTTTTACTTTTTCGAGCTAAAAGACTAATCAACTTTATTAATTTTTAAAAAGATGACTTTTCAGTAATAAAAAATATAATTTTTAAAAAATATACATATATGGTATAATACACCTAATATATATATATATATATATATATATATATATATATATATATATATATATATATAATAATGCTAATCAGTCTACATTTAGAAACCATTGAATTTTTCCGCCAAAATTGTTGCTAAATTGAGTAATATTCATTTTTAATTTAAATATTTAGTATATATCTTTGAAATAATCTGATATAGAGATTGTATAGAGTGAAATTGGTTTATACATGAACCAATGAAGAGTATTAGTTGTTTATGCTGAAGAGTATTACTTCCCCCGTCCACGAAATTTTTACTCGTTTACTGTTGGACATAGTTTTTAATGAAAATTAGTATTTTATTGAAAAAGTAGATAAAGTAAGAGTATTGTGGTGGATATTGTGGGACCCATTTATTTGTTTGTGAGTGTAGTTAATTTCCAAAAGAGGAATGAGTAAAAATTTGTTGGACAGACCAAAAAGGAAAGCGGGTAAAAATTTCGTGGACGGAGGGAGTAGTTGTTTTCTCTAAAGAATATTAGTTGTTTTCACTGACGGGTATTAGCTGTTCTCATGTATGAACAATTTTCACTCTATACATTGTCTTTGATATATAGTTTGTAGGACTTTATTTTTTGTAGAACTTGCTAAAATTAATATTTATTAATTTGAAAAATAAAAGGAATAAGATCATTCTTTAATTTTTGGCAAAGTATAGAGTGAAAATGATTTATGCATGAACCATTTGAAATGTATTAGTTGTTTTTACTAAAAGATATTGTTTTCACTGAAGGATATTAGTTCTTGAAGGTATTAGTTATTTTCAATGAAGAGTATTAGTTCTAGAGAGTATTCGTTGAAGGCTATTAGTTGAAGGGTACTAAGAGTATTAGTTGTTTAACTAAAGGGTATTAGTTGATTAGGCTAAAAGATATTAGTTGGTTACGCTAAAATGTATTGTAAAGTGGTTTATGTATGAACCAATTTCACTCTATACATACTCTTAAAAATATTATAGAAAACACTCTTGTACAAATCTAAATTAATTACTTCGAAAAAATATTATAATAAAAATATAACAATTAATATATCAATATTTTTTATTGGGCGAACTAACAAATACATATGAACATATCTATCATATTGGAATAAGTTTGTGAGATTTATTTGGGTTAGTTAATTAACATACAAACATCACATAAGTTAATGCACTTTGTCGTCTACAAAGTAAGGAATCAGTGAGATCTTGTTGGGACATTGTCAGTTTTGATTAAGATCCCAAAGCCCCTGAAAAGATGTTTGCCTTAATCTGTCTTTGTCAGGCTAGTCTTGGTTAGGATTAGTACTTAGTCATTTTACAATTTACAGGTACTCAGTGAGAGGAGAACTCACTGGAGACAATCAAGACTCAGAGCCTGAAGACGAAGAGCACCATCCTGAACTTATGGCAGTCCTCTAAGCTGGCTGAGTAAGTGTCAGTGATGAAGAGTATGACCCTGAGGTCACTACTAACTCAGTCCTGAAGGGAACAGGATGTCACTGAGTTAATGGGAAGACTTGGAGTAGAGCCAAGCAATGCAAAAGGAATTTCAGTGTCAGGACAAGACCGGTGAGCTCAAGACAAAATGAACTTAATAAGACAAGCATGAAGCTCAGGAATAAGTTCTGACATTCTCACCAACCTGATGACGTGGACCAATCCAAGGAGGACACGCACGTACGGAACCTGACATGAAGACTGAATTCAGACTGCATATTCAACGGGCAAGTATTTAATGTGCATTTAATGCAAATACCAAACCCATGCAAGGGCGGCTGCTGCATAAAGATATGTCCGTTTGAAGCCACTCTACATAGGTGACTAGAAGACTATCTTTCCAACGGATAGTTTTCTAAATCTCCTATAAATACAGAAGACCTTGAACCCATTCAAGGTTACGGGAAATTTCCAAGCCAGAAATTACTCAAACTCTCAAGCAATCAAAGCATTCAGCCTTTAAGAGGAGCACTCGAAAACATTCAAATTTCCCAAGTGTTTCTTAGCAACTGAGAGTTATTCTGTATTCCAAGAGCTAAATAGAATTATTTTAAGCTTAGAGAGATTATCCAATCCTTAGCATAGCTTTGTCTTGTAAGGATAATCTCAACTTAGTTGGAATCCAAACTGAAACCAAAACCCTAAGATAGGCTTGTTGGGAGTAAGTCAGTTAGTGTGTTAGTAAGTGGAGTTTGTATAGATCAGTGAGGTTAGCTGGTCTTGGTGCACCTTGGCACGTTAAAAACAAGAATCCCTTGAGTGGATTTCCTGTTAAATCAGGCCGTGGACGTAGGAGCTTGAGACTCTGAACCACGTTAAACTCCTTGTGTTCTTACTGCTTTGATATTGTGCATATTTGCCATATTACTTGTTCATTCATTGCATTCAAAGTTTATCAGGTCTGAATCAATCAGGCTGATCGTCAAAAGAACACTGCCCTACTAAACACTATTTAGAATTGAGTTAAACAAGGTTTTCAGAAAGCAAACTAAACAAGACTTTAAACACTCAGGGCTCAAACATTTCCGCACTGAACTTAAACTGATAGTTAGCCAACTGACCCGCACCAAGTGTAGTCAGTAGGTATATTATCAGCTCCTAGTTCTTTACCACTCTGAGCAAAGGGGACTCAGTCAGTTTTAAGGTTGAAAAATTGGTATACGTGTATCCCCCCCCATACACGTATTCCTCAGTCTTGTACCGGGACCAACAAGTGGTATCAGAGTAGTGGTTCGAAAGACCACTGACTTTGAATACTAATAGTTTCAGAGGAGAAACTGTTGGTGGTCACTGAACAGATCTGAGTTTGCTTTTCATAAAAACTTGCATCATCATGACTTCGAGGAGACTTGAAGCTTCGCTACCTGAATTCTCTGTGTCTAACTTTATCTATTGGAAGTTCAGATTAGAGGCACATCTAGATGCCATCCATGACCAGATGCCGCGTGTACTCAGGGAAGGACCGATCAAGATCACCATTCCTAACGTCAGAGGACTGGGATATGATGACCTTGCGATTGGCGTGCAGGTTCCTAAAGAGAGGAAAGACATGACCAACGATGAAATCAAGATGGTGGGGCTTGACAACGTCGCCAGAAACATCATCTTGCACACGGTGCCTTTCGAGGAGTCAGCCAGGCTGATGAACCTAAAGACGGCAAAGGAGGTTTGGGATGAGCTGACCAGGATGTGCGAGGGGTCAGAAAAGATAAAGGAGAACAAGAGAAATATTGCCATTCAGAAATTTGAAGCGTTCGAGATGCTGACTGACGAGAGCATAGATCAAATGGAGTCTAGATTCATCAAGTTGATGAATGAGTTGGTGATGTTGGACAAGGATGTCCCAAGAAGAGATGTTGCTTCAAAGATCCTGAATGCCCTTCCTGAGAGATGGGACAACAGTGTAATTATGCTTAAGAACACTCAGGATATGAGTAACATAACTTCTGCTTTACTTTTTTCAGAGCTCAAAGCGCTTGAATTTGATCTTAACAAAAGAAAGAAGAAAGTTCAGTCAGAAGAGGAAGTGAAGGAGAAAACTCCTGAGAAAAGTGTGGCGTTCAAGGCCAGAACTGAACCTGTTGAGCCCTCATCAAATTCTTCATCAAAGTCACTGATGGAGATGAGCAGGGAAGAACTCGCTGAGGAGTACAGCATGATGGCCAGACGATTTGACAAGCTCAATTCCAGGTTTGGTCGTTATAAAAAGTTTTATCAAGACTCACGTGACAGGAAACCTGAAGGAACCCACCAAAGCTCGAGGAGGTATGAGGAGCGAAGGAACACTGACCAGAGGAGAGAACGTGGTGATGAAAGGAGATATTCAGAACCAAAGCCTGAAAGAAGAGACGAACAGAGACGTACTCGCGATGATAGATATCCAACCAAGGCTGAAAGCTCACCAAGAATCAGGGAACCTGACTCAAGGAGGAACCCTGAACCAAGGAAAGAAAGAGTAAGTGAGCAGGTAGCATGTTACAACTGTAACAAGATTGGTCACTATCAGTACGACTGCCCGGAGCTGAGTGCAAGGGAGAGAGAGGAAAGGAGAGCCACGAGGGATCTAAGATCTGCTGATCGGAGAGCAATGGTTGCTGAGGATGCAACAGACTCTGACGGTCCCACTGAAAGGTCTCCTGAACTCTTCTCAGATGACGAATACGATGATGTCTGCCTAATGGCTAGGGATGAGCCTGAGGTAACATCAAATTCTGTTTGTGCTTCTTACACTGGTCAAAATCCTGAGCTTAGCTCAGAGTCAGTTAGAGAAATGAACCTTCAGATCTGTCTTGATCAATTGATGGTTGATTTCTCCAGACTGCAGGAAACTAATGTCTTCTTGGTAGAAGAGAACAAGAAATTGAGTACTGAAGTTCAAAACCTGAATGAACAACTCACTCAGTCTGATCTTAAAGAATCAGCTCAGATTGTGAGACTAACTCAAGAGATTGATATGATCAACTCTGAGCGTCTCCCAAGAGAGAAGATTCTGAAGGAATTGGCTGAGGAAGAGCTGGTCAGGAAGGAAGAACTAAAAGTACTTAAGAGTAAGTTTGATGACCTCTTTACCAGACATGAAATCCTGAAAAAGAGTGAGGACTCTCTCAAGAAAAAGGTTGCAGCAATGAATAAATCCTCAGTGGCTAGAGAGGAAATAAATAGCAACCAGATACTTGGGAACAAGAAAAAGGGACTTGGATATGTTCCTGAGAAATCCTCACAAGGTCAGTCTCATGTTGCTTCAGTGAGCAACACTGAGAGGGTATTTGTTCAGACAGGCCAGAGTGCACCTAAGGTTGTGCTCCAGGCCCGTCAAACTGATAAGGGCAAAGAAACCGTTGACACGGTCAGGGTTGCTCCTAAGGTAGCTAAGCCAAAACCCAAGGGAAAGGCGAAGCAATCTAAGGAAGCCCCTGAGAGCTCAGGCCAAGGAAAACCTCAGCGAAAGCAGAGGAAGACTCAGGCTAAGAGCCCTCAGACTGGTCAGCGAGGGTACCATCATGCTTGGCAATACCAACAGGGAAGGCCAAACATGATGACACCCCCGTGGTTTTGGCATCCTGAGGCCTTTAACTTTTTTCAATTCCCTCACTTGCCTAGGGGGAATAGAAATCAGAGTCCTTATCAAGAACAAGGCCCAAGACCTACTGCACCCAGACCTAGGAAAAATAGGAAGCCAGCCCAAAAGGGACCCACTCAGGCTCCTGCGAAGCCTAAGTCTAACACACATACACCATCTTCCTCTAAGACAAAGAAGAAGAAAGTTGTGTATGTCGATGTTTCAGGGAGACAGATTCACCACTCTGAGGCAATCAGGGTTGTGAAGCAAGTCTGGATCCCGAAGGGTACAGCTGACACAATAGGACCCAACACCCAATGGGTACCTAAAGCCTGATTTGCTTGCAGGCAGCTGTGGATCACAACAAGAGGAGAGGAGACTCAATCAAAGCTGTTTGGTACCTAGACAGTGGTTGCTCGAGGCACATGACTGGATTGAAGAGTCTTCTCCAAGAGTATCAAGCTAAAGATGGTCCACAGGTAACCTTTGGTGATAACTCAAAAGGTGTTACTAAAGGTTTTGGTGTTCTAATTATAGGTACAGTCAGAGTGGAAAATGTGTCCTTTGTGGAAGGACTGAAGCATAACCTGCTGTCAGTAAGTCAATTCTGTGACAAAGGGTTCAGTGTTGAGTTCTCATCGAATACATGTTCAGTCAAGGACAAATCAACACAAGTGCTTCTATCAGGTATAAGGAAAGGTAACGTTTATCTCGCTGATTGGAGCAGCACTATTCCTAATACCTGTCTTGTTGCTAAAAGCTCTCTAGAGCTCAGTTGGCTATGGCATAAAAGATTAAGCCACCTGAACTTCAAGATTCTTAACAAAATTTCTAGACAGTCACTTGTTAATGGTCTACCTAATGAAGTTTTTAGCAAAGATCACGTGTGCAAAGCTTGTCAGGAAGGGAAGCAGGTCAGAGCGTCGTTCAAAGAGAAGGCTTCCTACTCCACTGACAGGATACTTCAGCTCTTGCACATGGATCTATTTGGTCCCATAACACCTGTGAGTATGAATGGTAGAAAATATACCCTTGTGGTTATTGATGATTATTCTAGATATACTTGGGTTATTTTCTTGTTGAATAAGAAGGAAACACAGGTGAAGCTCCCAGAGTTGCTTAGGAGACTCAGCAATGAGAAGAATCAGTCCATTACTAAGATCAGATCTGACAAGGGCACTGAATTTATAAATTCATATATTTCTGACTTCTGTAATGAACTTGGTATAGCTCATGAGACTTCTGCAGCTAGAACCCCTCAACAGAATGGTGTCGCTGAAAGGAGGAATAGGACACTGAAGGAAGCTGCAAGGACCATGCTGGCTGAGTCAGGATTGCCCAAGAAATTCTGGGCTGAGGCAATCAACACTGCATGCTACACTCAGAACAGATCCATGCTGAACAAACAACATGCTCAGACCCCATATGAGACATGGAATAAGAGAAAACCTCGTATTTCTTATTTTCATGTATTTGGTTGTAAGTGCTTCATCCTCAACAATGGGAAGACCCAGTTGAAAGCCTTTGATAGCAAATCTGATGAAGGAATATTCTTAGGATATTCTGAAGTTAGTAAAGCTTTCAGGGTTTACAATTGTAGGACCCTTGTTGTGGAAGAATCACCTCATGTTGTCTTTGATGAATCTGCTAATGAGTCTAGGGCAAAGGTGTTGAATCCTGACACTGAGGAGGTCACAAGGAGGGTGACAAGGCTGAACTTGAAGAATCAACCTGATCCAAAGATCAAGACTGTGCCAATTCCTAGATGGGATGATGATGATGATCAGGATGATGAATCGGGTGCCACTCCTAAGCCTAGCATATCAGGGGTTGTTGAGCCTCAGACTGAGGAACAGGCTCAACCTGAGGTAAGCACCGTCTATGAAGATGCTGTTGCAGCTGAGACGGTTCCCGAGTCACCTCATCAAGGGGGAATCAATGTCCCTGACATTGAATTTGTTAATCCCTTTGGTATAGACTCAGGATCATCCCCTTCTGTTCAATTTCCTGAATTTTATGAGCCTGTAGACACTAACATTGCAGGTACTTCAGGAACAACTCCTGGCAAAAGAACATGGTTAGAAGATCATCCCATTGATCAAATCATTGGTGATCCAACTGAGGGAGTCAGGACCAGACGGTTCCATGGTGAGAGTGCATTGTTCTGTTGCTTTCTCTCTGAGCAAGAGCCTCAGAACATTGAAGAAGCTCTCACTGACTCGAACTGGATCATTGCCATGCAAGAGGAGTTGAATCAGTTCACAAGGAATCAGGTTTGGGAACTGGTAGATAGACCTAGGCATCAAGGAGTGATTGGTACCAAGTGGGTCTTCAAGAACAAGAAGGATGAGAATGGGGTTGTAGTAAGGAACAAGGCTAGACTGGTTGCAAAAGGGTATTGTCAGTCTGAAGGAATAGACTATGATGAGACTTTTGCTCCAGTGGCCAGGTTGGAAGCTATCAGGTTGTTCCTTGCATATGCAACATATAAGAAATTCAAGGTGTGTCAAATGGATGTCAAGAGTGCCTTCCTGAATGGTGTACTCAATGAAGAGGTATATGTTGAACAACCTCCCGGGTTTGAGGTTGGAGATAGAGTATGTCATTTAAAGAAAGCACTCTATGGACTTAAGCAAGCACCAAGAGCTTGGTATGATACCCTCTCTCAATTCCTGACTGATCATGGGTTCAAGAAGGGAACAGTGGATAGGACATTGTTCAGGATCACTGAAGGTGATGACATTCTCTTGGTCCAGATTTATGTGGATGACATAATCTTTGGATCACCAAATCATCAGCTCTGTGAGAAATTCTCTAAGTTGATGACTGGTAAGTTTGAAATGTCAATGATGGGAGAGATGAATTTCTTCTTAGGATTGCAGGTCAAACAGACTGATCAAGGTATATTCATTAATCAGGCCAAGTATACAAGAGACTTGATTCATAAGTTTGGTGTTCAGAACAGCAATCCTGCCAGGATCCCAATGAACACAAATTGGAAGATGGATCCTGACACTGAAGGGACTTCAGTAAATCAGACTGAGTATCGTGGGCTGATAGGTTCTTTGTTGTACCTGACTGCAAGTAGGCCTGACATTACGTTTGCAGTTGGTGTGTGTGCTAGGTATCAGTCTGATCCCAAGAGAAGTCATTTGGAGGCTGCTAAGAGGATACTTAAGTATTTGAAAAGGACAGTCAATATGGGACTATGGTATCCTTCAGATGACAACTTAGAACTGACAGGTTATTCAGATGCAGATTATGGAGGTTGTAGGATTGATAGGAAATCAACCTCAGGGACATGTCAGTTTTTGGGAAGTAAGTTGATCTCATGGTTTAGTAAGAAGCAGAATTCAGTGGCTACATCCACAACTGAGGCTGAGTATATGGCTGCAGGTAGTTGTTGTGCTCAGATCTTATGGTTGAGGCAACAGTTGAGGGACTACCAAGTATTTGCTAATCAGGTTCCAATCTATTGTGACAACAATAGTGCAATAGCAATTACTCAAAACCCAGTGCTTCACACAAGGTGCAAGCATGTGGATATTAGACACCACTTCATTCGAGATCATGTGGAAAAGAAAGATATTAGGATGGAGAAGATTCACACTGACAGGCAAAGAGCTGACATCTTGACTAAGCCTTTTGCTGAAGCAAGGTTTATGGAACTGTCAGTGGAGTTGGGACTCTTAGATCCGGGAGAACAGTCAGTGTAGGGTTCTAGGGGGAACTCAGGCCAGACTCAACTCAGCGAGGTATCAGGGTGCTACAATGTCTCCCTGACAGGTATGAGTTCTAACCTGACTCTTGTGAATCTCAAGCGTCTCCCTGAGTCTTTCGTCCTGAAAATCTTTATTAAATGCATTCCGTTTTCATTAAAAGCGCGCCTTTTCATATTTAAACCCACGCGCACGGAGCATTTAATGCTACAGTTGCTTTTTCATATACGTGTCCGTTTTATATGGAATATGACTGACATGGGGTTTAATTAAAACTGAGATTAATCCTGGCCTCTCATTTCAAAACCGTTCGAATTCAGGGATCAATCTCAACCCCACGTTTGAGCAACTGACTTTGTCTTATCAATCAAGAGTGCCATTTGAGGTTTTTACGCAAACACAACGCACAATCTGCACACTGAGTTTTTTCTTGCTCTACACAGAAATTTCAAAAACCTTTCTTTCAAAAAACAATGGCATTCCTTAATTCCAACTGGACAACCGATAAGATCGTCGACGTTGTTGAGAAGAAGCTGGTATACATGGAGCAAGTCATCTCCATGGAAGGTATCTGTCTAACGGTTGAGGAAATCAAACCCGTGTTTAAATGGATTTCCGATGCTGGGTTGGAAACATACTTCACCACCCGCCCCATTTCCGTGCTCCCAAGAACAGTAGTGGAAGCATATTTGAATATGTTCTTGCGGAAGGGGGAGGTTTTCACGAAAGTGACTGCATTGAAGCCGACGGGAGAAAGGGACGGCAACGGTGAACCTCTTTACGACACAGAGGTGGTCACGATCAATATCAGGCAGGCGGTGAGGGAAGTCTTCAAGCTGCCATTCTCAGGCATCAACCCCAAAACTTACAAGGAGAACTTGGAGGGAGAATTCCTTGGGAAATGGACCAAGTCAGGGTCATCGGAGTTCAGGGCCCGTCAGAATAAGAACACTCTGAAGCCTGAGTACAGAGCGCTGGTGGACTTGGTGTCCAAGTTAGTAATGGGTGCAACTGGCTCTCACGAGCAGTTGAGTCTGCCCAAGCTGAGACTCATGGGGGCAATTGCTGATGGAGTGGAAGCGAACTGGGAGCAGTTCTTCCTCGATCAACTCCATCAGGCAGGATTGGACAAGCTCACGCGGGACGAGGAGAAGAAGCACATTTCCGTCAGTGCCATCTTACCCTTCGGCACGAGGATGTCCATCCTGATTGCTCATGCTTGCCATGGGTATACCTTCGACTTTGAGGACAGTCTCTCCTCAAAGAAGGTAATGTTTTCCTCACTGAGTGATACCTATTCAGTGCTAGGGCTGACTGATGCCAATGCGAAAGCAAAGGGTCAGGCCAAAAAGCCAGCTGGTAAGGCCAAGAGAGTGGCAACCAGCCTCATTGAACAGGTGGATGAGCTCTTTGAGAGGAGTAAGGAGAGTGAGGAGATTGCAGCAGAGGAGGTGGAGCAGCCTGAGGTGGACGCGGCTGAGAAGAGGAAGAGGGTGAAGATCGTGCTGTTAGGGAAGAGCACGAAATCTGGGACTGAGTCTGATCCCAAGAAGGCCGGATCTGAGGCTGAGGGAACTGACGATGATGTCAGAAAGGAGGGTGCTCAGGGAGAAAGGCCCCTGAAGAGACTTAGAAAGGGAGTAAAGAAGTCCCCTGCTAAGAAGCTTCCTGAGTTGAGTGAGAGGGAAAAGTCAAGCTCTCCTGGAGCCTCTGACTTGGAGGAAGTGAGAAAGACTGTCGAGACGGCTGAGTCGTTGCAGCCTGAGACAGCACCCACTCAAACACCCCCACATCCTGAAACCCAAACACCTTCCATCCCTGACCCCACACCTCAAACTCCCCAACCCCCCCAACCTTCACAGCCAGATCAGCCTACTGAGTCAGCGCCCTCAACTTCACCTACAAATGAGCCTGACCAGTTAGCCGAGCCAAATCTTCCAAACCCCTCAGATTTTCCCTCATACCCCAATCCTAAAGACTGTCCCAAATCTATTTCAGCTGAAGAGGATGAGTTCCTTGAAATAGAGGAGGAGGAGTTGGATGAGCACATGGTAGGAGGGATACTGGAGAACACGCTCAGGGGGAACGCCACGGAATGGGCAGGGAAGTGCTGGCCTGGGCTATACAAGTATACTGAGTTGCTGGCATATATGATTGAGCTCAAGGTGTGGTTGGACTTCAAACAATCGAACATGCAGGAGCAACATATGCTAGTAGATGCTCGTGGCTGGGAGCATTGGGAGATGGAAGAGGCCAAGATTTGCTCCTTCTTTGGACTGACTAGCTGGCTTCAACTCTTGAACTTTGACAACCTGAAGCAGCTAGTGAGTGAAATGATGTCCAAGAGCAAGGCTGACCTCCTTTCTGATGACGAGAAGGATGGTGATGAGGAGGATGATGAAGCTCAAGGTGGAGCTATGGAGAAAGCAGTGGAGGAGACTGCGAGAGAAGTTGATGAGATGAACTCTGAGCCTCAGGCTCAGGGGGAAGGTGATAAGAACACTGGTGCCAAGGGTGGACAGTGGCTGAGGATGTTGTGAACATCTCAGCTGCCAATGAGACATTTGTCAATGAAGGGATTCCCTGCCCTGAGACACGAGAGGAAGATGTTGAGGCATTCAAGGAGACTCTCAGTTCCGAGGGACTTGCTCCCAAGGTTCAAGTTAGCTTAGCTGAGCCTGAGGAGGCGGCTATGACTACTTCACAACTGCCTTCAGTGCACCTTGAAGAAGGGACTGATGACGCAGGGGCTGACAAGGGAAAGCAGCCAATCACTGAGGCGGCCGTCGATGATGAGGATGTGATCATAACCGGGGTCGGGCGTGCTGAATTCACCAGCATAGTGGAGGTCAAACAGGAGAAAACCACATAAAATCTAGCTGAACTTCAGGAGGAAGTGATGAAGCTACGAGCTGAGAAAGAAGAACACTCCAAGGCCCTGGCGAAGCACATCAGGTGGACGAAGTCAGCTTACAACACCCTTGCTAACAGGGAGCTGATCTTGTTAAAGAAAACGATGACTGACACGGCCAAGTCAGTGAGGAATGAGAGGAAGCGCACCAAGCAGATGCTTAGGAACACTCTCAGAAGGCTTGAAGAGAGGGATGCGATCAGGGACGAAAAGATGAATCAGGCAGTGGACAGGCTTGCAGCTCAGACTGGAGCCGTTGTCACTCAGGCCTTGAAGGACTCAGCGTCCAAATTGGAGCTGGAGTCAGGGAAGCTGGATCGCACTTCTCAGTCAGTGGCGGACGTTTTGACAAAGGCCACTGAGGAGTCTGCAAAGATACTAACTGAGGCCAGCAGAGTCAGCGGTGAGTCCTTGAAGGTGGAGGAAAGGATCACCAAGGCTGAACAAAGTCTCCAACTCTCTATGGAGGTCTTTGAGAAGAAAGTCAATGCTGCCATCAGTTCCGTTTCTTTTGCAGGGACTGGTATTTCAATGGGAGTTGAGTTATTGAAGGAGGGAATTAACGATGTCCATTCCCTAGCCTCCTTCGTAATCAACAGCAGATCTGACGCATTCCCATCCGAGGCCAATGATGATGCCAAAAAGGGGGAAAAGAAGAAGAAAAGATCCCTCCCTGAGGCATCTGAGGCAGTTAACCAAAGAGAGACCGTTCTAGCTGATCCTGAAGCCAATCCTGAAGGGAACATTCTAAGGGTGAAGAAGTCAGCTAGGTTAGCGGCGGTGGAGAAGGAAGGAGAACAAATTGTTGCCAAGCTGAGGGAGGAGGCAACAAAGGCAAAGGCTAATGAACCTTCCAAGCAACAACCTGAGCCAATTCAGAGATCGTCTCCCATGAGCTCAAGGAAGAATCCAATCACTTATTCAGGTGAGTTGGTTGCTGAGCTATGTGCTGAGGCGTGGGGAGATCAATCTGAAAAATCTGAGGCTATGCGCAGAGCTAAAATCGCTCAGAAGGAGAAGATGCGCATCTTGGAGAAGAAGGTTGAGAAGCTGACTGACATCAATGAGCTTCAACAACGAGAACTAGATGATGCAGTGATCAGCTTGCTAAGGAGGAAGAAGGCGAAGCCTGAGCCAAGGAAGTACAGAAAGAAGCCAACAGTTAGGAAATCAACAATTCTTCAAGTCAGTAGGCCAGAATCAGGAGCAAGGGAAGCTTTTGTTGATGAGTTCGTCTCAGAAACATTGAAGGAGTTTTGGACTGATGCAAGGGATGAATTTGTCAGGCTATGGTTTGTTGTGAAGAAGTGGGGCGACACTGACGATATTGATGCCCACTTCACTGACTACATGATGGACAATCATCCTGAGCTATTCCAGAAGATCTTGGAGGAGACTGAGGCAGCTCAAGTTCAAGTGAAGGCTCCTGAGTTCACCATTCGAGCTCCTCCCTTGGTTCCTGGAACTCGAAAGCATGATACAAAGGCCATAATGATGGAAGTCTTGAAGATAGCCAGAGCTGAAGGGTACGTGAACCAACCTGGAAGGCTTGACGAGCTGAAGGCAAGAGTTTATGCAGGATATGGACTCAAGCCTGAAATGAGATTAGTCTAGGTGTTCACAGGCTTCTTTGTAATAGATTAGATTCATTGTAATCATTTTCACATCAATCAATGAAATCTATTACTTTTGCCCACAGACAAAAACTCATTGTCTTTTTGGCTTATTGTTTAAATTCTGTACTTTATCAAGAATTGCTCTAACACTGTCTTATCTTATAGATAGGTTTATCTTGTTTCCTCTAAGTGTTTTGAGGATCTTTTCAGTGTTTTGGCATCATCAAAAAGGGGGAAATTGTTGGGACATTGTCAGTTTTGATTAAGATCCCAAAGCCCCTGAAAAGATGTTTGCCTTAATCTGTCTTTGTCAGGCTAGTCTTGGTTAGGATTAGTACTTAGTCATTTTACAATTTACAGGTACTCAGTGAGAGGAGAACTCACTGGAGACAATCAAGACTCAGAGCCTGAAGACGAAGAGCACCATCCTGAACTTATGGCAGTCCTCTAAGCTGGCTGAGTAAGTGTCAGTGATGAAGAGTATGACCCTGAGGTCACTACTAACTCAGTCCTGAAGGGAACAGGATGTCACTGAGTTAATGGGAAGACTTGGAGTAGAGCCAAGCAATGCAAAAGGAATTTCAGTGTCAGGACAAGACCGGTGAGCTCAAGACAAAATGAACTTAATAAGACAAGCCTGAAGCTCAGGAATAAGTTCTGACATTCTCACCAACCTGATGACGTGGACCAATCCAAGGAGGACACGCACGTACGGAACCTGACATGAAGACTGAATTCAGACTGCATATTCAACGGGCAAGCATTTAATGTGCATTTAATGCAAATACCAAACCCATGCAAGGGCGGCTGCTGCATAAAGATATGTCCGTTTGAAGCCACTCTACATAGGTGACTAGAAGGCTATCTTTCCAACGGATAGTTTTCTAAATCTCCTATAAATACAGAAGACCTTGAACCCATTCAAGGTTACGGGAAATTTCCAAGCCAGAAATTACTCAAACTCTCAAGCAATCAAAGCATTCAGCCTTCAAGAGGAGCACTCGAAAACATTCAAATTTCCCAAGTGTTTCTTAGCAACTGAGAGTTATTCTGTATTCCAAGAGCTAAATAGAATTATCTTAAGCTTAGAGAGATTATCCAATCCTTAGCATAGCTTTGTCTTGTAAGGATAATCTCAACTTAGTTGGAATCCAAACTGAAACCAAAACCCTAAGATAGGCTTGTTGGGAGTAAGTCAGTTAGTGTGTTAGTAAGTGGAGTTTGTATAGATCAGTGAGGTTAGCTGGTCTTGGTGCACCTTGGCACGTTAAAAACAAGAATCCCTTGAGTGGATTTCCTGTTAAATCAGGCCGTGGACGTAGGAGCTTGAGACTCTGAACCACGTTAAACTCCTTGTGTTCTTACTGCTTTGATATTGTGCATATTTGCCATATTACTTGTTCATTCATTGCATTCAAAGTTTATCAGGTCTGAATCAATCAGGCTGATCGTCAAAAGAACACTGCCCTACTAAACACTATTTAGAATTGAGTTAAATAAGGTTTTCAGAAAGCAAACTAAACAAGACTTTAAACACTCAGGGCTCAAACATTTCCGCACTGAACTTAAACTGATAGTTAGCCAACTGACCCGCACCAAGTGTAGTCAGTAGGTATATTATCAGCTCCTAGTTCTTTACCACTCTGAGCAAAGGGGACTCAGTCAGTTTTAAGGTTGAAAATTTGGTATACGTGTATCCCCCCCCATACACGTATTCCTCAGTCTTGTACCGGGACCAACAGATCTCCAACAAACTCCATACTCCTCAATATTTTTGCCTCTAGATTCGGGATAAATTCACGGGATAATAATATGAAAACTGCATTTCAATTGAAAACAGAGCAAAAATTTTGTATGGACTAGCCCAACATAGGAATTGACAAAAATTGATGGTTTCCGACCTCAAACGTAGATTAAATCCGGAGGAAACATAGTAATATTGGTTATTTATTTATAAAACTATATGTGAAATGTAGACATACTTAAATTTCATAATTATTTTAATGTATGCATTTATCTCAATATTATAAAAATAAATCTTAAAATATTACTCCCTTCGTCCACAAAATTTATACTCCATTACTGTTGGCACACAATTTAATAAAAATTAGTAGTTTATTGAAAAAGTAGATAAAATAAGAATATTGTAGAGGGTATTGTGGGATGCGTTTATTTGTTTGTGAGTAGTGTTTATTTTCAAAAGGAGAATGGGTAAGAATTTTGTGGACAACCCAAAAGGAAAGTAGGTAAAAAACTGGTGGACGGGGGGAGTAGTATGTAAGAGTAACTGTATGAAAGGAAGACTTGCTGGATGAATTTTTAATTAAAAAAAAGAAAGAAGTAAAGAGATTCCATTGATAATTAAAAAAAATATTTCGTTTAAAACTACACTTGAAAAATATTGTGGACGGTCTAAATTATTTAAATGACATACCCATTCTTGCACCAACTCTTTAATAATTTGAAGTATTATTGTGTGTCGAATCATGATTTGAGTTTGAAAGTTGAGACTCCAGTTATGTTACTCAAATATATAGATCATTCAAGAGGACTGTATGATTAGGCGTGAAATTGTTATGATTTGGTGCCCAATTTGCCTGTGTTTTGAGTGAATTTAACGAGTATTTATAGTTAATTGAGTATCATTTTTATAAACTAATGAATTTACCTCTTTGATGCTTGTAGATGAAAAGAGGGCGGAAAATGGAACTCGTAGGACTTTGAATCGACTCAAACAGATGCCCGGATGAGAAGATATTGAACAAATACGAAAAGTACTAGTTCGAACGAGTAAAAGTATCATTTGTCCCGAAGGACGAGGCAGTCAAGCAGTTGAGCTCGAGCACTAGGTGCTCAAGCAAGAGATGGTCAAGTCCTCCTGAATTTTGGAAGATTGCAAGCACTCGAGCAGGACAACTCGAGCCCTAAGTGCTCGAGTGGTCGAGAATGGGCTGGAGTAGATGCGGGTCGAGAGCCAAGCACCGAGCAAGAGAGCTCAAGCACCATATTTGCGCTGGAAGTTTGAGGCACTCGAGTTGCACTAGCTCGAGCAATAGACACTCGAGCTAGGCATGTGTTCGAGTCCTACGTGCAAGTTCGCCCAAATCGGCCCGTTGCCTATAAATACCCCATCCCAAAGCTTGTTTTTAGACACCTTTTGATCACTATTGATTTTTTTATATACTTGGAGCAAGAAGAAAGCTTGGGAGAGAGATTGGAAGAGTTTCATACTTTGTAATCAAGGTTTTGATCTTACCAATTCATAGATTAGAGTTTTATTTCGTTCTTTCTTTCTTCAATGTTTGATACTACAAAACCTAGTCTTCTTTATTTATTGAGATTCGTTTTAAGACTTCAATTTATTGTTTCAATCTTTGGTTTATGTTATTGAATTCTTCCATTAATTTAATCATTCTTATGTTTATGAATCTTATTATTGCTTTTGTTATCCAAACCCCCATGTTAGGCTAGAACCCTTGCATGTTTAGGTTAGGATGAACTCGTAGAAGTAGGACGTTGATACGTAATTAGGATAATTTGTGATGTTTAGTCTTAGTTCTCTTAATTAATTGAATTCTTAAAATAAATCCTAGAATTATCTTGGAATTGAGTACGAACATTATTAGAGAGAAAGCGACCTTATCACTCTTTAATAATGAATAGGCTTAACGAGAAGATTTTAGAAGGGGTTTATAATCTACCGGTTTATTTAGGGAGGACGACCGCATCACCTTAGTTAAATTAGAGCCTCACTAATTAAGCACAATCCATATAATTTGATTATTGGATTAGTGAAGTAGGTGGATAGGACGAAGTATTAGGGTTAATTCTTGAGCTTTTAGTCTTTCAATCTTGTGCTAGATTAGGGAAGTTGATTGCCTAGTTTTAGACTTTTAGTACACTTAGGATTATTACTTGCACATCGCGATTATTTTAGTTATCGTACCAACTCCGTTAGTATACGTAGGAATTCTTATCCTGAGCATCACCATCACATATCTTATTAAAACCCAAGTTATTAAGTTTAACTTAATTATTAGTATAGAGTAGTATAATACAATTTTTAATCCCATAACTTACATTCATAATTAGCTACGAGACGTACATCTCCAGGGATTTACTCGTGTACAAACCTTCCCTTGGGTTCGATACTACTTGGTCCCTATACTTGCCAATACTACATGGATCCCATACTCTTGTGGGGTAACTATTAGTATAGCTAGTATTTTGCGTTCAAGTCAATGGCGTCGTTGCCGGGGAAGACGATGTATGTTCATTGAGTTGGACTTTGAGATAGTTTAGTAGTTAGTAGTGAGTGCTTTTATTTTTTGTTTTTCATTATTTGTAGTTTGGTGCATTTGATCTTTCTTGTTGAGTACTCAGGTATATGAAAACAAGCTCAAAGGGAGAAACGAGCGAGGATAGAACAAAGTTAGACCCTGAGATGATTGCTAGAAGGAATCGAGCTTTCCAGAGAAGGATGTATACAACATGAGGTGATGGTATGGATTTGAGTGATGATTTAAATCTGGCTGGAGAAGGGGTTACTCAGACGGGAGACAAGGTTGAGAAGGCTAAGGGAGTCAATAATCCAAAGCATGCACCCCAAGGGGAAGTAGCCAACCAAAACCCAAACCTAAAGGACCAAAACAATCCTGCACCCAACCAGAATCAAGCCATTAACCAAAGCCAAAACCCCAACAACCCATTCAATAACATTTTTTACCCACAAAACAACCCACCTTATTACCCATACCCACCATATCCTTATCCACCATACTACCCCCCACAACCAAACTCTAACTAACCACCGATCCCACATATACCTCCACCACCTGTTTACCCTCAGTACGTTCCTCAAAACACTGACCCTCCTGGTATGGCAATTAAAGGCAGATTTGAGGCTCAGCCTCAACGATATTATGATGGAGTCGCTATGCCACCAGTGGAGGTGAACAACTTCTCTATATCTCCTGGGATCTTGAAGATGCTTGTTGAGAATTAATTCAAGGGAGAGGTAGGAAAGGACAACCCCCACACCTATTTGAGGAATTTCTTGATGATAGCCTCCACCTTTAGCCAAAACGGGATGACTGAGGATGCGAAGAGGCTCAGATTATTCTAGTTCTCTTTGACTGGGATTGTTAAGGAGTGGTACGATAACACACTTCCACGAGGTAGTGTGACTACATGGGCTGAGCTCGAGCGTCTATTCCTTGAGCATTTCTACCCCCCTGTCCAGAACGGTGAAGGCAAGGAAGGAGATCTCCTCATTCACGCAGAAACATGGAGAGGAGTTGAGTCAAGCTTGGGAGCGATTCTCCAGCATGCTTATTGAGTGCCCGCAGCACGGGTACAACGATGGAGATATTATGTCATACTTCTACTGCGGGGCTAGCGAGAAGGATCAACACCATCTCGATGCTTGTGCTAGTTGAGCGTTCCTGAACTGTAGTGCAGCTCAGTGCAGAGAGATAGTTGAAAACATAGTGAAGAACGCGGGGCAATGGAAAGAAGATCCAGAATTTCAGAGAGTCTATCAGATGGAAGAAAGTGAGGGAACGAGGAAGCTGCTGATGACCATGATTGAGAAAATTAGTAACTTGGAGGTTGGATAGAGTTTGAATGGTCTGAATTAGGGGTGTAAGTGAGTTGAGCCGACTCGCGAGCTACTCGTGCTCGACTCGTAAAAAGATCGAAATCGACTCAAATCTAATCGAGTCAAGCTCGAGCTCGAGCTACTCGAGTAGCTCACGAGTTCGAGTTCGAGCTTATAAATACTCGCGAGCCTAATCGAGCTTGCACAGTATTTACTATTTTGCCATTAATTTTATTTATTTAGTATATTATATATAGTAATATTTTTAAATATAAAATAAAATATATACAAATGGTACGCTTACGCTCTTATAACTTAGAATGAAGATCACGTTTCATGACCCACGAAATATTATTTTTTTAATTTTTTTTTGGGAATATTTGTCCATTTGACAATGTTTTAGAATTTTTTGAATTTTAATGAATATTATTGTATTTGTGAACTTTGAGTTTAAATTTTCAAGTGTAGTCGATATGCAAGATATAGACAAAAAATGGACTAAAATACGTTTTACATTTTATTTTTGTAAAATAGTAAAGTTATCGAGTCGAGTCGGGTCGAACTCGAGTTATCGAGTTTTTGGACGAGTCGAGCTCGAGCTAAAAAATTTTAGCTCGACCGAGTTTGAGTCGAGTTTCGAGCTTTGAGTATTGCATTCGAGTCGAGTTCGAGCTCAGCACTACTCGGCTCGACTCGACTCATTTACACCCCTAGTCTGAATAGCATGATGAGTGAGAAAGTGGATCAGCCAGGATGCCAGCAAAAGGTGGCCAACTATATGAGAGAGCCTAATTATAATCAGAATGACTATACTGGTGGAAATCAGCAGAGAAGACCTCTCTACGATCAACCGTTTGTACCACCGGGTCCACAGTCTCCTCAGAATTAGTGGAGGAATAATCAGGGGTATCAAGGTGGCCAGCAGCCCCCCCATAATCAATGGAGGAAGAACGAGAACTTGTCCTATAGTAATCCGATAGCGGGGATAACTGTACCTCCAAATGTCGACCCTGGCTTAAAACTCCCAGGAGGAGAAGGAGGTGCTACCACTGATGAGATATTACGTGCCATTCTTCAGAAGGTGGAGGAAGGTAGTAAGAGGCTATCCTCTTTGGAGTATGATGTGAAAGAGATGAGTAAGAAGAATGATCAGCGAGATCAAGATCTCCAGAGAAGGGATATAGAGCTAAATAGAATACACCAAGAGAACAATAGGCGGTTCACTTCTATTGAGTACCAGATGAGCCAGATTGCAAAATTACTTGGAAGAGAGACGGGTAAATATCCATCTATGCCGAAGGGGAACCGAAAGAGCAATGCAAGACAATCTAGTTAAGAAGTGGTACCACATATGACGGACCTCCACTACCTGCTGATGTGGAGGAAGCCATAGAGAGATCGAGGATGAGAGTGAAGAGAAGAAAGAGGGTGAAGAGGTTGTGATGGAAGAAGCTCAGCAAGAGAAGAAGAAGAAAAACGAAGAGCGGGTACCAAAGTGGAAAAAGGCTAGAGAAGTGAAGCAAAATGTGAAGGAAACCGAGCGAGATGAATGGGGAGTACCAAAATCTATGATTCCAGTCCCATATCCACAGCGGTTCATGAAGAAAAAATTAGATGAAAAATTTGCTAAGTTTCTTGATGTTTTAAAAAAGTTGCATATTAACATACCTTTTTATGATGTTTTGGAAAAGATGCCTAATTATGTCAAGTTCTTGAAGGACTTGATAGCTAAGAGGAGGAGAGTTGATGAGCCAAAGCTTGTGCAGTTGAACCATGAGGTGAGTGTATTAGTGCACAAAGCGCTTCCCCCGAAGTTGAAAGATCCCGGGAGTTTACTTATCTTATGTGATATCGGGAATGGAGTCAAGAAGGGGGCATTATGCGATCTTGGAGCGAGCATTAATCTGATGCCCTTGTCGTTATTTAAGAAGTTGGAGGGTGGAGAACTTCAGCTGACGCTTCAACTCGCCGACCGGTCTATTAATCGACCTCAAGGTGTGGTTGAAGACGTCCTTGTTAAGATGGGAGATCATATATTTCCAGCTGATTTTGTAGTCCTTGACATGAAGGAGGATGAGCGCGTGCCTTTGATTTTGGGAAGGCCGTTCTTAGCTACGGTCGGGATGGTGTTGGATGTGGCAAATGGAAAGATCACGGTGAAAGTTGATAATCGAGAGATAAAAATTTCCCTATATGAGGCCATGAAGTATCCGATGGAGGAAGAGAATGAAGAGCTAAAAAGTGTGGAGGTGGTCAAAGTAGAAGGAAAAGGAGAAGCAAATGTAAAGAAGAAAAAAATTAGCAAGTTGGTAGATAAAGCACCTCCTTGGAGAGCTAAGAAGAAGTTGACACCACCACCAGAGGTGAAGAAGGTATTTAGTAGTGGATGCCTCGAGTTTGAGAAGGAAGGAAAGGAACTCATGATGAAGGGGCATCGAGGAAAGAAATTCTACAACTTCTCTTATGAGAATAAGGGAGGTAACTTTGAGTATCATGTCCCATAAGCTCCTTTGAGCTCGGTCCGACATTAGGACCTTAAAAATAGCGCTGAGTGGGAGACAACCCATTTTTATTTGCTTTTGAGTGTTTTTAGTTATTAGGGTGTTGTTTCGAGTCGTAAGTTCTAACCTCGTATTTGAGTGAGTGCTTGTAGGCTTGTCTCGAGGAAGTAAAGGTATCATGGAGTTATTCAAAATGGAGGAATTCAAGCAAGGGAGTGTGCTACATTGCTAAGTGCAAAGGGGAATTATGCGTATGAGTTAAACTACAACCCCAAACTTAAACCGCTTCACAAGGTCGAAGTTTGGGGGGGGGTGGAGTATTTATATGTCTTATGGTATACATATGCACCGGGGCACTTGAGCGGTTTATTTGATATTGCACAGGCGCACACCCTCTCTTTGAGTTGAGTTAGGTTATATATTGTGCCCTGAGATACTCCTTGAGATTATATTGTGATGAACTGCTTTGATGTGCTACTTTATATTTCATGCTTATTGACTCTCCCTGCTTATTGATCGTTATCCTTGAGTGTGATTTTATGAGTTAGTGAGTTGTGGAGTTGAGTTAGAGACTATATTGTGTGAGTGTAGGAGTTAGAGTTGATTTGAGAGGGAACTCGTATACTTACAAATTTTCCTATTGAATACTTGTGTGATAAAAAGTGAAAATTCACTAGGACTAGCGTGGATGTGAAAGCCGTGAGATTTGAGTCTATTACGAGATTAAATTCATTAAGTTGATCTCATTGTTTGTGAGTGGATCTTCACCTTAGAGGTGCTAGAACTTGTGGGTACTCTCTCTTCTTGATTGTGTCTAGTTTGAAATGCCGGAAGTGATTTTAGGCCATCTTTGGTTTGTTAAGTCACTTAGCCTAAATAAGCCTACCAATGACATTTATCCCTTGTTAGCCCGTTTGAGCCTTAACCTATTTATTTGCTAGCACATTTGAACTTATCCAAATTCTAAAAATCTTTTTGTCCTAATTTGAGTGGATAATAGGAAAAGTTATGAGTGGAAAGGGATCGAGTTGAGTTGAGAAGGAGAATTATTAATGGTTGAGTGAATATGAGAAAAATGTGTAATGATATTTTAAGTTGTGGGGAAGACAAAAAATTTGAGAATGAGCAAAAGAAAACATGAACTCATATATATAGTGTGAAAAGAAAGAAAAGAAAAAGGAAGTGCGTGATTTGAAAAAAAAAGTGAAAAGAGATAGAAAAAAATTGAGGTGTTGAGAGTAAATGGAATTGAAAGTGTTTTGCATGAAGATTTTTTAAGAAGTCTGTTCCGTGTATTGAAAATACCAAAAGTTTGATTTTCTATTCTCCATTCACTTGAGTCAGCTTATCCTATATAGTTACCCCACCCGTCGAAAGAGTCTTACACTACAACCTTGCGAAAGTCCTTTTTTATTCGACATTGATTCTAGTTTATGGTCTAAGTTGAGAGTGCTTACGAGCATTTGGCTGCTGATATGTGTGATTGATTGATTGAGTGAGTCCCTTAATATTTCTAAACACTTGTGAGGGAGTGAAACACATCATCAAGAGCACATCTATATTTGATTTTGGTGGTTCTTATTGTTATGCATGAGTAGGATGAAGGGGGTGAGTTTGTGTGTGGGTGATCGATCTTTGAAGCTTGAACACTATTACTTGCATGATTTGGTTCCATAATTCATTCTTAACAATTTCACTTGACTTATTATTTCATTGCTTGAGGACAAGTAATATGGTAAGTTTGTGGGGGTTGATTAGACGTGAAATTATTATGATTTGGTACCCGATCTGCCCGTGTGTTGAGTGAATTTAACAAGTATTTAGAGTCAATTGAGTATCATTTTCATAAACTAATGAATTTGCCTCTTTGATGCTCGTAGATAGAAAGAGGGCGGAAAACGGAGCTCGTAGGATTTTGAATCGACTCAAACAGATGCCCAGATGAGAAGATATTGAAGAAATACGAAAAGTACTAGTTCGAGCGAGCAAAAGTATCATTTGGCCCGAAGGAGGAGGCACTCAAGTAGTTGAGCTCGAGCACTAGGTGCTCGAGCAAGAGATGGTCGAGCCCTCTGTGAATTCTGGAAGATTGCAAGCACTCGAGCAGGATAACTCGAGCCCTAAGTGCTCGAGTGGTCGAGAACGGGCTCGAGTAGACGCGGGTCAAGAGCCAAGCACTCGAGCAAGAGAGCTCGAGCACCATATTTACGCTGGAAGTTTGAGGCACTCGAGTTGCACTAGCTCGAGCAATAGGCACTCGAGCTAGGCATGCGCTCGAGTCCTACGAGCAAGTTCGGCCCAAATCGGCCCGTTGCCTATAAATACTCCATCCCAAGCTCGTTTTTAGACACCTTTTGATCACTATTGATTTATTTACATACATGGAGCAAGAAGAAAGCTTGGGAGAGAGATTGGAAGATTATCATACTTTGTAATCGAGGTTTTGATCTTACGAATTCATAGATTAAAGTTTTATTTCGTTCTTTCTTTCTTCAACGTTTGATACTACAAAACCTAGTCTTCTTTATTTATTGAGATTCGTTTTAAGACTTCAATTTATTGTTTTAATCTTTGGTTTATGTTATTGAATTCTTCCATTAATTTAACCATGCTTATGTTTATGAATCTTATTATTGCTTTCATTATCCAAATCACCATGTTAGACTAGAACCCTTGCATGCTTAGGATAGGACGAACTCGTAGAAGTAGGACGCTAATACATAATTAGGATAATTCGTGATGTTTAGTCTTAGTTCTCTTAATTAATTGAATTCTTAAAATAAACCCTAGAATTATGTTGGAATTGAGTACGAAAATTGTTAGAGAGAAGACGACCTTATCACTCTTTAATAACGAATAGGCTTAACGAGAAGGTTTTAGAAGAGGTTTATAATCTACCGGTTTATCTAGGGAGGACGACCGCATCACCTTAGTTAAATTAGGGTCTCAATAGTTAAGCACAATCCATATAATTTGATTATTGGATTAGTGAAATAGGTTGATAGTACGAAGTTTTAGGGTTAATTCTTGAGCTTTTAGTCTTTCAATCTTGTGCTAGATTAGGGAAGTTGATTACCTAGTTTTAGTACAATTAGGCTGTGTTTACTTGGGCTGTTAAAGCCCAATAAGAGATTTAATAGGTCTTTGTCAACCATTTACTTTTCAAGTTTATTCACCCGGGTAATCCGTCCGACCCGGGTGAAACCTCCACTATTTCCACTTTTTGAAACTTGATGAACTGGGCGGATAAAAAATAGTCTCGAGATTACGGCCATCCAAATTACACATATATCCTCAGTTAGGGGTATCCCTCGATCGATGCAACACTAACTCTGGCTCAAGAATTCGGCCGCTGGAAAGAGGAGGAAAAAGGTGAATGCCAAGCTCCATCTTTGCACCCGTAAAGGAGGAGGAAAACATATGTTTGATGTACTAGTTTCCGGCGGAGATCGACGCCTACGCCGAAGAGGGACTCGCGGTGACAGTTGACTATGGTCTTGGACAAGATCGCCGCTATTGTTTCCGGTCGGAGCTCCATTAATGGCGAATCGAAGATAAATTTTCCCCAAGATCGCCGCCATAGTTTCTTCTTGATTTCGCCCAAATTACGCCGTCTTCTTCGGTAAATCCCTGCAACTCACGTCAACGCTATCATTTCCGGCCGGAGCTCCATTAATGGTGAATTGAAGTTAATTTTCAATTGAAGTTAATTTCCTGGTTTCATTTCGATTTATGGCATCGAACCTCAACCTTGACTTCCCAAAATTACGCCCATCACGATTTCCTCAAATTATGCAATTTCTTCATTTAACCCAGCACTTTTCTCTCTCTTCACGTGGACAAGGATATTGGGAAGGTATTAGATTTAGGGTAAATTAGTAAATTGTAATTTAAAAAATATACTCCATATAGATAATCTTGAAAAGTAAACATAAATATACTATATTAAACCATCACAAATCTTATAAAGTAAACAACATTAATCTTGAGATAGTCCAATCTTGCTCTACTATTTTATTTTATCTATCTAACTCAACCTTAAAAGAAAACATAGCCTTAGGATTATTACTTGCACATCACGATTATTTTAGTTATCGTACCAACTCCGTTAGTATACGTAGGAATTCGTATCCTGAGCATCACCATCCCATATCTTATTAAAACCCAAGTTATTTAGTTTAACTTAATTATTAGTATAGAGTAGTATAATACAATTTTCAATCCCAGAACATACATTCATATTAGCTACGAGACGTACTTCTCCATGGATTTACTCGTGTACAAACCTTCCCCTGGGTTCGATACTACTTGGTCCCTATACTTGCCAATACTACAAGGATCCCATACACTTGTGGGGTAACTACTAGTATAACTAGTATTTTGCGTTCAAGTCACTGTGCAACGTAACTAGATTGACTTTAATAAAACTAGATGATAGTGTTTTGAAAGGTATAAACATAAAGAAATAATTCAGGTGAGTTGGTGTCGATTCCTAAACTTTCACTGACTCCATTCGATCCGAGACTTCCGTTCAAGTTTCAGAAGTGACAGTTGACATTAGTTGTCTTATATGAAATGTCAATAAATAAGAATCAATGACAATCGCTCACTAATATTGACATATTTTTTAAGAATCTAATTTTAAGTCACAACCAGTCGTACGTGGATGTTTTGGGAGTCACGAATTACAATAATTTGAAGATTTTGACGTGTGGTGGCTGACGATAAACGTTTATTGAAAATGAAATAAAAAAATAATTTTTTTAGAGGTTTTTCGAAATCTATAGTCCTTTTGATTTTTTTTTTATTCATAACTATTATAAAATTTATTACTGCGTAAATTATAAAAAAGTTATATAGTGAAATAGAAAGATTGTCTCTTATAAATAAAACATAATATTTATTACACTTTGTTTTCACAAATGTTTCTCGATATCTGTATTATTTTCTCTTTAAAAAAGTAAACCTTCGAATAAAAAAATAATAATATTATCTATTAAAAATGAAAAATACTTAATAATAATATTAATAAAAATACTCTCAAACGTAAACAAACATACTTTAATATAAAGTGAAGACCAAAAAATTAATTGTACAATTATGATCGTGCATCGAGTCTACAACTCAAAAAAATTGTAAATTTGAAATGTTTACTGTTAGATGAGAATTTATTTTTATCGATAGTCTCATCACGCCCTATTCAAGTTAAAAATATTAATTCATACTTCCTCTATTTTTTAATAATCTTCATTTTGTTTTGGCATTCGATAATAATTTTCACGTTCTAAAAATAAAATACTTCTACACTATATATTTTATTTTAAAATATTCTTTATCCATTAGTCCAAAATTAATAAAATATTTTTTCTTAAAAACTAATCCCTCCGTCCCCGAGTTTTTTTTTTCCATTTTTTATGTTGAATAGTTTACAAAAGTGTATTTATTTATTAATATATGGTGCATATGTTAACTTTTGAGATAAAATAATGAATAATGTTGAAAAGTGAATTGAATGAGTGATTTTTTTTTTTTTTTTGTAGTATTGTGTAAATTTGAAGGTTAAAATATATATGTATTAAAATGTTATTTTTGCTATCTGTGGAATGAAAAATTTAGTAGGGACGACAAAAAAAAAAGTTAGAAATTTATTCAGAAACGGAGGAAGTATTATTCTTAGGCATGAAAATTAACAAAAGGAAGAGGAAGTATATAACATGTATCAGGGTATCATCAACCCCTCGTTGCAGAAAGTTTTCTTCGAAACTTGTGTAAAGAGGCTGAAAGTATATTCGATTTGTTAATAGAGTAAGTTCAGATGAGTGTGTTAATTCAAAGTTGATATTTCTCTGAAAAACCCTAATTTTAAAATCGACGGGCCTGTCCTGTCCGTGATCATTGTACTGTTTTTTGTATTTTCACTGGGCCCGAATTCTATGTGTTAGGTACGCAGCTGGCAATCCCTAAATAGTGTCCGACATTTCAAAACAGAATGCAGATTCTAATTCGTAAGGAATGTCATTGGTTTTCCGATTATTTTATTGTTCGTAGTCTCAGAAACGCATATTTCGTGTCATATAGTCTCAGTGGGTAGTTTGGTGAAAGGGTAGTAGGTGAGTAGATGGAGATTATTGTATGAGCATCACGTGAGAAAACGCTCTCACTAGATGCATAATATTATTATGAAATCACTAGTTTAATAGGCCTGCTTTTTAACGCATTCAAAGGCCTTATAATGCTTTATAAGTATGGTGGGAGCGGAGTCATTAGTGAAAAGGAGAAGACGAAGCCGTCAAAAAGCTCAGGTTCGGATTTTGTGTTTCAATTTATTTTCTGTTGTTGATAAATTTGAGGAATTATGAGAATTTAAGTTGTGGGAATTTGTTTTATGACAGAAGGAAAAGAGGGCAAGAAATCATTAAATGGGGGGTGAAATTCATGAAAATCTGCTGAAAAGAGTAGGAGATGAAAAAGAAGGGAGGGAAGAAGAGGGTTTGAAGAGCAAGCTATGGATAGAGAACAAGAAAATGTGGGAGGTGGCTGGTCCTGCCATTTTCACTCGATTTTCGATGTTTGGATTAGTCATTGTCACCCAAGCATTTGTGGGGCATATTGGTGCCACAGAGCTTGCTGCTTTAGCTCTGGTTGTCACTATCCTCATAAGATTTGCTAATGGATTACTGGTATGTTAGTGTATATAACTTTCATGCAATGATGATGATATGTTATGTCCAAATTTGAAATTATATGACAGTTAAATGAAGTGAATTAGTGTGAAATAGGGATCATTAGGTGCAATTAGTAACTTTTAATTCCAAATTTGTAGCTAGGAATGGCAAGTGGATTGGAAACTCTGTGTGGGCAAGCCTATGGTGCAAAGCAATATGACATGCTTGGAGTATATCTTCAAAGATCGTGGATTGTTTTGACTGTCTCCGCAACTTTAATGTCTCCGATTTTTATTTTCGCAACCCCTATCTTGAAAGCATTAGGGCAGGACGAGACTATCGCGAAAGAGGCAGGGACGATCGCTCTCTGGTTCATTCCTGTGCTTTACTCCTTTGTCTTTTCATTTACCTGCTCAGTGTACTTACAAGCACAGAGCAAGAACAGGATCATCTCATATTGGGCAGCATTGTCGCTGTTGATCCACATTTTCCTTTCGTGGCTTTTAACAGCCAAGTATAACTGTGGTCTAAAGGGTGTAATGATGTCCAATCTCATGGCAAACTTTATTGCATGCATAGGCCAACTAATGTTTGTCATCTTTGGAGGATGCCCTGAGACATGGAAAGGTTTTTCGACCTTGGCTTTCCACGATCTTGGGGCAGTAATCAGGCTTTCTTTGTCAGCGGGTGCCATGATGTGGTAGGTTGTTACCAAACAGATTTATGTTGAACAGAAATTTTGACGGAAACTTATTTTTTCTTCGTTCTATTTGGTGGCAGTCTTGAACTATGGTACAACTCGATACTGATACTTTTGACAGGAAACTTCAAAAATGCCGAGGTTGAAATTGATGCTCTCTCAATCTGGTATTACAGATATATGTGTTCTTTGTTTATTCCCTTATTATTAGATACTTTCTTGTGTATGTGTGACACTCGAAATCCATTCTATCTTGCAGTCTTAACATCAATGGTTGGGAAATGATGATATCTATGGGTTTCCTAGCTGCAGCAAGGTATTACAATTGTAGTTTTCCTTGCTTAGACCTCAACTTTCTTTGAGATTAATGAATGTCTTTTTACTGATCAAAAAAAGAAAAAGAAAAGAACAATTGTAGTTTTCCAATATTTGACTGCCTTTTAACTTGATAGCTATTATCTAATCTTGTATTCTATGTATATTGTAGTGTTCGGGTCTCAAACGAGCTTGGAAGGGGGGACTCTAAAACTGCAAAGTTCTCTATTTTGAATGTAGTGCTAACCTCGTTGGGCTTAGGGATTGTGCTGTTTGTATTTTTCCTATTCTTCCGGGAACGCCTAGCCTATATATTCACTAATGATCGTGGTGTGGCTGCGGAAGTTGCTCATTTATCACCTCTATTGGCCTTTTCCATTCTTATGAATAGTGTTCAACCTGTTCTTTCCGGTGAGTCGCCTATATCCTCGTTATTCATTTTTCACTAAAAGTTGGTACTGGGATATGACTGCTTAATAAAGTGACGAAACATACTTAAAATTTGTTGAGATGTATGTCTAATATACCAAATGAATTTGCACAATGATGGGAAAATTTCATCTGAATAGGTGTGGCAATTGGGGCTGGATGGCAGAGTATTGTGGTATATGTTAACCTGGGAAGCTACTACTTGATTGGAATCCCTCTCGGGTTTGTTCTTGGTTATGTTTTCGACTTTCAGGTCGTGGTGAGTATCCATAAATAGCCTTATCATCATAATTTCCTCAGGGAAACAAAGAACAAGTTAAATTGTTGGTTCAGTCTCTAGCCCTGCATGTTAGTCGATTATCAATAATTCTTTCACATTTGTTCTGATATTAGGGTGTTTGGACTGGAATGATAATTGGCACATTTGTGCAAACCATCATTCTGCTGATCATAACTCAGAGGACGGATTGGGATAAGCAGGTACTTCATTTTATCCACCACCTCCCTCTTCCTTTCAGTCTCAATAACTCATTTATTGATTCTGATCTCTTTTGTCTCCGTAGGTTTCTATTGCTCAATCGAGAGTTAACAAATGGTCCGTGGAAGCGGAACCTCATGATCAATCAAGAGTTGCCTAATGACAGCTGGTTTTGAGTATTGATACGAAATAAATCAGTTAGAGAAGAAGTAGGCTCAGATTCCATTTGCATGTTCATCTTAGGATTTGCTTCAGTTCTCCCATTGTGTTGTTCAAGTTTTATGTGTATTGTGTGATGTTCTTTTGCTCTAAGGCTCAAGTTTTTAGCCTAATGCCTTGGCGCAAGAAAGAATGAGTTTCGCCGATCAGACGTTTTCTGTTTTCAAAATTATCGAGCGGATTGCTGGTTACGGCACTCGAAGTGTCACTTTGGGATCCGTTTTTATGAGCTCAGGGCTTGAAAATTGGATAATCATCAATTCGAAAGATAAAAACATGCGCACCAAAGTTAAACATATCAATTTATGTTTCACAAATCTAAAGTCGTGTTTAACATCCTGTGATGCATCCTAATTCAATGCATTTGGAATTTCACTAAAATTGGATCTCTAAATTTGGAAAAGTGTAATATAATCTTATAAGGGTGGTCTTGTGTGAGACCTACATATATTGGACATTGACACATTAATACTTTGATAGGTGCTAATTTGTACTGTCAATTTAATGCAAGTTCTCGTCATGTTATAGTTATTACAAATCCAACATTCACCCTTAAAGAACTTGGATAAGAGGGACATGATAGACAAATCGAAATTTGTAACAAACTTTACATACCTTACCTACCAAATAAGCAAGGAAGCCCCATCACCAGGAACGGGCATTCATAATAGATGGAGATTAGTTTCTTTATAATATGAGCACTTAAAAGAGGCAATTTGTTTTTCATGGATGCATTATATATTTTTGTGTGCGCGCGCCTCACTATTTATAATGAAAAAAAATGCATGAATTTCTCCTTCTATTCTCGATTTTTTTTCTAATCCTTTTAAATGATCCGTGCGTCTGTTGTAATTTGTTTAATTAATCAAATATCTTGCTGCTGCGAATAGTTTTAGATATTCAGGAAAAGGGTACCAGTTTTTGAATTTTAACGAACTCTGAATTAATAATTAGAAACACATTCCTGTTTCTTTTCATTACAATGCTTAAGATTGTTTAAATCGTATTCAAACTATATATATATCAGGGATACAGTTGGAAAAAAAAGCCAATAAATCATCGGTAAAATGGAGGGAGGTGATGATACTGAAGAAAAGATGCTGAGGGCACTAGAAGTTGAAAGCCATGCAGAGAATCTGAGGAGTAAGATATGGATAGAGAAGAAGAAAATGTGGGTGGTTGCTGCTCCCGCGATTTTTACTCGATTTTCGACTTTCGGGATAAATGTCATCAGCCAAGCATTTATAGGACACATTGGTTCCACACAGCTTGCTGCATATGCTCTTGTTATGACTCTGCTTTTAAGGTTTACAAATGGTTTATTGGTATGCAATCTTCTCTATATATCTTTATAAGCCATCAAAAGATTAAAAAACAATATTTATGTATTTATGTTGAGATTATATTTATAATTTAGAGTTTGTTATTTAAAATTGTTCGATGTACCATGACTATTATTATGCAAGTATGTTGATTTTTGAAATGATCTTAATGTGGAATGTGAAGGATCCATCATCCTTAAAATGGAGCAGGAGATCTTATTTAGCAAAAAAAAAAAAACGAGCATAGTCTTGATCCCATCAAGACCATTTATTCCATTTTGGTGTTTCATCTTGTGTTTCATTACCTTTAATACATTACAATTGTCATTAGTGATGTCATATATGACATGTATCATGTATTAAAAATTAGTGAAACACGAGATAAAAATACTAAAATGAAATAGAGGATCTATGCTGGTCGTGATCATGTCCATTTGAACTTTTTTTTTCCTTTCCAACTTTGTATTGGGAATTTGCAGCTAGGAATGGCGAGCGCATTGGAAACTCTGTGCGGCCAATCCTATGGTGCAAAGCAGTATCACATGCTCGGTATATACCTTCAAAGATCATGGATTGTTCTGACTATCTCCGCAACTTTAATGTTGCCAGTTTTCATTTTCGCCACCCCGATCTTAAAAGCTTTAGGACAGAACGAAGTTGTGGCGAAAGAGGCAGGGAAATTCGGCCTCTGGTTCATTCCCGTGATATACTCCTTTATCGTATCGTACACCTGCCAAATGTACCTACAATCACAGAGCAAGAACATGATCATCTCCTATTTGGCAGCGTGCTCGTTGTCGATCCACAGTTTCTTCTCATGGCTCTTAACTGTGAAGTATAGGTTTGGTATAAAGGGCGCAATGGTGTCCACTATCTTCGCGTACTGGATTCCAAACGTCGGCCAGCTGATATTTATCTTCTCGGGAGGATGCCCCGAAACATGGAAAGGCTTTTCAACCTTGGCTTTTAAAGATCTTTGGGCAATAATAAAGCTTTCTTTGTCATCAGGTGCCATGCTTTGGTTAGTTGCTTTAACTCATCTTGTTGTAGAAAATCGTGTTATTTACGAGTTGGGCCTATGTAAAACAGTTTTAGCGTACAACTAATTCACAACTATCACTTTATAGTATAACAATTAATACTTTTTGTGGCAGTCTTGAACTATGGTACAACGCCGTACTGCTTCTTTTGACCGGAAACTTAGAAAATGCTAAGATTGAGGTTGTTGCTCTAGCAATTTGGTATTACTCATCCCAATCCTTGTTAATATCCTTATGTTTGATGTTGTGTATGACTATGGAAATTTATTCTTTGTTGTAGTCTTAGCATAAATAGTTGGGAAATGATGATATCTCTCGGTTTCTTGGCCGCAGCAAGGTATTCTAGTTGAAATTTTCCGGCCTCAAAAGATGATATAACGTGATGACAATCAAGTGATCTTTATGTTGTAGTGTTCGGGTTTCAAACGAGCTTGGCAAGGGGGACTCCAAAGCTGCAAAGTTCTCCGTTGTTAATGTTGTGCTAACTTCGTTGGCCATAGGGGTTGTACTATTTATCTTTTTCCTTTTCTTTCGGGGACGACTAGCTTATGTATTCACAACGGACAGTGATGTTGCTGCAGAAGTTGCTCGTTTGTCGCCTCTCTTGGCATTTTCCATTCTCATGAATAGTGTTCAACCCGTTCTTTCTGGTGATCAGCCCTACATCCCCGTTGCTGATTTTTTTTCGCAATGTGGGATTTACTAAATTGAGTTGTATTGTGATGGAAAGTTTTGATCTAAATAGGTGTGGCGATTGGGGCCGGATGGCAGAGTATTGTAGTGTACGTTAACCTAGGATGCTACTACTTGATCGGAATACCTTTCGGGGCTGTTCTTGGTTATGTCTTCAAATTACAAGTCAAGGTGACTTTCCTTGCATATTTCTATTGATACTGATATTTTCAACATTAGTTCAGTATCAAGCCTAACAATGTGTTGCATTTATTATTCTTTCATGTTATTTTCATTAGCTATGTTACTCTGAATGTATGACGTGCAGGGTATCTGGACTGGGATGATAATGGGGACGTTCTTTCAAACTATCATCCTTGTGATAATAACTCAGAGAACAGACTGGGATAAACAGGTACATCCTTTCTTATTAGTTTCTCTTTACTTTCTTTTTCAAGAACTTGTGTAGAGATTCTGATCTCTTTTGAGTCATCATAGGTTTCCATTGCTCGAACGAGAGTTAACAAATGGTATGAGGAGGAGCCAACTGATTGTCACTCGGAAGCTTCCAGATGATCAAGATCTTTCGTATTTTTGGACAGATCAATGTACGCAATTTGCAAGGATGGTTCACGACTCTTAGCTAGTTCTGATTTAATATGATTGTGTCAATTCATTCATTGTCCTGTTTAAATATTTATGTGAATTCAATTGGTAGCTAGTTTTTTTAGGTGTTGTTCCAAATAGATTACATCAGATGTACCATGATATCCATTTGCAATAGTTTAGACACATGTATTTATAGATATTAAATTTGGGGTGTTAGTTAGATACATTGGATTTTGTGGAAGTTGACCGGATGGAGATTATTTTATTTTTTATGAAATTAGTAGTTTAATAGAGATGATGTTCATAGATTTTAAATATTAATACATAATGGTTTTAAATTTGGGGTCAGTGGGATTTAGTAAAAGGTGACTAGCTAGATGGAGATTTATGGAAACAAATAGTTTAATAGAGGGGCTTTTCATGGATTCTCATTATACAAGGCCGTTGAAGTATGGTGAGAAAAGAACCAAATTTTCTCCCACTGGGAAGCTGGAAATTAAAGAGAAGAGGACAAGACGTCAAAAAGCTCAGGTTTGGATCACACTTTCTTTTCTTTCTGTTGTTGATAACTCGTAGTCATTTTGAGAAATTTGTATGATGACAGAAGAAAATAAGGGCAAGAAATGGAAGGTGATATTCAAGAAAGGCTGGTGAGTGGAGAAAACGAAAGTAGGGAAGAAAATGATTTGAGGAGCATCATATGGAGAGGGATCAAGAGTTTGTGGTGGCTGGTTGGTCGGACAATATTCACTCGATTTTGGGTGTCGTGTTTAGCTGTCGTCCGCCAAGCATTTGTGGGCAATATTGGGGCCACAGAGCTTGCTGCATATACTCTGGTTCTCACTGTCCTTGTAAATTTTGCTGAGGGTTTACTGGTATGTTTTTGCTACAATCCCTCCAATGATCACTTATTTTCTGTTATTTATCTTTCATGCATTGATGATAATATATCATATCCAAATTTGAAATTAATTATTATTCAAAACTTGTAGATTGGATTGACAAGTGAATTGTACAATCGGTGCTGGAAAGAGTATGATGCAAAGAGATATGAGATGCTTGGAGTACATCTTCAAAGATCATGGATTGTTTTATCTGTCTTTGCAACTTTAATGATGCCACTTTTTATTTTTGCAACCCCTATGTTAAAAGCTTTAGGACAGGATGAAATTATCGCAGAAGAGGCTGGGAAGATCGCTCTCTGGTACATTCCTGTGGTGTACTCCGTTATCTTTTCATTATCCTGCGGGGCATACTTACATGCACAGAGCAAGAGCAACATTATCTTAGGTTTTTTTGCACCATTTTCGATCCACGTATTCTTCTTGTGGCTTTTAACAATGAAGTATGAGTATGGTGTAACGGGTGTACTGGTGTCCATTCTCATAGCAGACTTGTTTATGAGCATCAGCCAAGTAATATTTATTATCTCAGGAGGATGCCCGGAGACATGGAAAGGTTTTTCAACCTTAGCCTTCCACGATCTTGGGGCAGTAATCAAGCTTTCTTTGTCATCGGGTGCTATGCTTTGGTAAAGATTCACTTCACCTTTACGTTATAGAGGCCAAAACATATAGTATAATTCACAAGCTCTCGTGTGAAACTTGCGAAATTAATATCATTACATGCATTTACTGATAGTGATACCATATAAACTAATACCACAATGTAAAATGTTACAGTATCTGTGAATGCATGTAATAGTATCAGTTTCATCCTGGACAAGTTTCACATGAGTGTGTGTGACTCTATCTCCTTTACTGGCTTGCCCGAGTTAAATTAAAAACAGTGCAATGCTCAGATATCTATCAAAATGTTGATGGAAACTAATTATTTTTGTCTGTCCTAATTAAATCTGTAACGTTGTTGGCAGTCTCAAACTATTGTACCACGCCGTAATAACTATTTTGGCAGGAAACTTAAAAAATGCTAAGGTTGCAATTGATGCTCTCGCAATCTGGTATTACTGCATCCCTGTTCTTGTTATAATTAATAGACTCTTACATATATATGACACTCGGAATACATCCATTCTATGTTGCAGTCTTAGAATCAGTGGTATACAAATGATGGTATCTCCTGATTTGTTAGCTAAAAAAAGGTACTTCAGTCGTAGTTTTCCAACATTTAGCAACTTGATAACTATTAAGTCATGACCTCATACTCATACTATATATGTTGTAGTATTGAGAATATGGTCCGAAAGGGGGACCCCAAAGCTGCAAAGTTGTTTGTTGGGAAAATATTGCTAGTTTCATTGGCCTTTGGGACTGAGCTAATTATAGGTGTCGTATTCATCCGGGATCCCCTAGTCTCTATGTTCACCAAGGATCATGATGTGGCCGTGAAAATTGCTCATTTATCAACTCTACTAGTTATTTCCATTCTTTTGAATAGTGTTGAACCAGTTGTTTCTGGTGAGTCGCGTTATTCATTTTTCAAATGGTGGTGCTGGGGATTTGACTACGTATGTTGAATGTAGTGATGGGAAGTTTTGATCTGAATAGGGGTGGCTGTTGCTGTTGGATGGCAGACTACTGTGGGATGTGTTAACCCAGTATGCAACTACCTGTTCGGAGTCATTTTCGGGGCTGTTCTTGGTTACACCTTCAACTTACAAGTCCAGGTGAAGTTCGAGTTAAATTGTTGGTTCAGTTTTTAGCCTTACGTGTTATCAATACGTGTTCTTTCATGATATCAGGGTATTTGGAGTGGAATGATTTTCAGTACATTTGTTCAAACCATCATTCTAATAGTCTTAATTCTGAAAACAGATTGGGATGAGCAGGTACTTCATTTATCCTCTACCTCCCTCCCTCTTCCTTTCTATATCAACAACTTGTTTACATATTTGGATCTCTTTTGTCTTTATATATAGGTTTCCAAGTGCTCAAACGACACTAATCAGATGGTGGGTGGAGTGGAACTTGATGATCAGATCACTAACGGGTGATCATATGAAATATATAATAATTATTTGAATTCAATTGGTAGTTTTATAAGTGTTGTACAAATAGATTTCATCAGATGTACCATGGCCTCCATTAGCAATAGTTCAGATACATGTGTGCCTAAATTTGTACATGAAAATTTTACCTAGTGCATACACGAGTTCTTGTTTTCATATATTAGGTACAATAAATTTCATGTTAAACTGTGACATTGGCGCTTGTTTCGAATTCTTCAATGGAAAAATGCAATTTTTTTTGTTTGATATGTTGGAAGAATGATTATATTTATGATGGCTACATCATTAATACTGTTGTGCTCTAGTTTAAAAAAAAAAGATAAAAGAAGAGGTTATTGGTTGTGGTACAAGGAAATGATTGAGAATGAGGATGATAAGAAGATAGAAAGGTAATCACATAAGGTAATAATTACTTTATTTAAGAGGGAAAATAGAGTTATGTATCCTCTTTTAACTACTATAGTCACTACAAAAAAAATTAAAAAAATTGTCTACGAATTTTTTTTTACAAAAAAGTGACCGTAGTGAAATTGCTTACGACTTGCTTACAAAATTTTCTAATCATATAGACACTTAAGTCCTGATCAACCTACAAACAATTTGCCTAAGAAATCAATTTGTCTACGAAATGAAATTTTTTAGGCATTAATTACCTATAAGCATTTTGACTACAAAAATTCCGTAGACAAATTTTTTTGTAGGTAGAGAATGAAAATGTCTATATAAATTATAAATTTTTGTAGGCAATTTCGTCGTCAATTTCCACTGCGAAATTTTTTGTTGAAATTTCGTAGCTATATTAACAATTTTTATTGACAAGTTTATACTTTCTTATAATAAATTAATTTATACTTATCCGTATTCTCATTATCAGTGAAGAGTTTCAAAACCAAAAAACCACCTAAATATATTATAATCCCACCATGAGACAATAACACATCAAAGTATTATCTATTAAAGTAACGTTGTCTTGACTCTTGAAAGATAAATTTACGCTAATCACGTAAGGTAAGTGTAAGTCTACCAAAAAATGATAAATAAAAGATGCGCTTATTGGGGCAGAAAATTGGAGAAAGAACTAATTGTGTGACAGTGCCGCACTAAAATGACATATATATATATATATAACTTTTAAAATCATATGGAAATCCATCCTAAGTCAAGCATGATTAGAAGAACTCTCATTATGCTCTTCCGAGGTCTCTAAGTACCACCTTTTTAGGCCAGCTGAAGTTTTAAATACCTGCAAAATACATATCCAACAAGTTTAATTTATCACACATAAATATCCTCGAATTAATTATGTAATTAAATTACCTCATGATCCCAATCTGTTCTCCAAATCATGAAGCCAAGTGAAAGAGTCTGAGTCACAACTCCACATGTCATCCCAATCCATATACCCTGCCACCTCATATTAAATTATCATTCTTCTGTTTTGTACTTACCAAATTCAGCCTAAAACAATTTACCTCTACTTGAAGATGAAGTGCATATCCAAGAACAGCTCCAATTGGCAATCCAATAGCATAGAAGCAACCTAAATTGATAACAACAACTTTGGATTGCAGTCCTGCTCCTATAGCAACACCTGACACAAAAATGAAGTAGAGAATCACGAAACGAAAAACATGACAACGAAATCTATATAGTAATCTAATTACCTGAGAGTATCGGGTAAATGCCACCAAGGAAGACCGTGATGGCCAGAAGAAGAGAAAGTCGAGACACTCTGAGGGCGACCTCCTCTTCGTTGGTGAACAAGTACCCGATTTTCTTGCTAAAAACTAGACATAGAATGCAAAAGAAGAGCCCTATTGAAACTGATGTACTGATCAACACTTTGATTGAAAATTTCACGGCTCTCGCATCTCCTCTCCCCAGCTCATTCGCAACACGCACGCTGTTTTTATGAGGAAAAACACGCAACAATTGATTGCTTTACGCTATAAAAAGTGAAACAAGGCGACATCTGTGAGAACAAATCCATACCATGCAGCACCCAAGATGCCAACTATGATCATGATTATCCAACTCGCGACATTGAGGCTGAAATCGAGACTTCAATCAGTACATAGAGACATCGAGTATGAAATAAAAGTGCGTAAAATAAGTCGAGGGCTTACCAAATAGAGAAAGCAGATATTGCAACTTCTGCATTTTTTACATAGCTAGCAAGTAAGACCAGAATTGCATAGTACCACAACTCCAAGCTGTCAAAGAAAAACAATTCACGTGAACTTAGCAATGCTGTTTAGTATATCAAGCAATATTGTTTAACAATTTTGAAATGAGTAACAATTAAAATCAAGAATTATTAAAAGGTGATACTAATCGAATTCACAGGAGACCTCCTAAAACGACTAACCAGATCATAAGACCAGATGAAACAGAGAGCTTGACAACAGGCCATAAATCCTTCACTGCAGCAATGGTGAATCCCTTCCACGTATCCGGGCACCAGCCGCCAAAAATGTAAACGAATTCTCCCAACACGACGAACCACGCAGATATGCATAATGCAGACATGGCACCAGGGAGTCCAAAATTGAGAACATATACAAAAATCCAAGACAACAGAACGTGGATTGTGAATTGCAGGGCAGCTAGCCATGCAATGATCAAGTTCCTTTGCTGTGCTTGTAAGTACATTTGTATTGTTAAGCTAAAGATCAAGGCGTATAGGAACGGAATGAACCACAACGATATATTTCCAGCAGATGACGCAATTCCTTCTTCCTGACCGAGCAGGTTGAAAATCGACGTCCCGAAGATGAAAACAGGAAGTAGGATTGTAAGTGTGATGAGATCAATGGTAAATCCCCATCATGTGGTACTGTTTTGCACCAAATGCTTGGCCGCACAGAGTCTCTGTTGCGCTCGACATTCCAATCTGTTAGACAGAAAGTCGTGATTAACTTGAAAAAATATCAAATTTAGCGCCTAAAATCTCATTTCTTTTAACACGCACTAAGTGTACTAAAAGTATGTTCGACAAAATAAAACATTTAACGACTTATAATATATTAAATTAAGTTATATACAACATATAAATTGTAAAAAAATAAATTGGAGATCTCCTCACTATTTTCACCCCATCCCAAACCCACGAAATCCCTCCCCCCACTTTTACCCTGTATCTCAACATAAAAAATCAATTTATTATAAATTATCATAGATTTTATGAGTTTTAAAATAATATGTTCATTATAAATACTTTTGTGAAGTGTCATATGTGAAGTATGAAGTCTACTGAGCTTAATTCAATAAGGAGCTATGTTGATGAAGTGTTAGCCGTGGGAGTTAGTCTATTTGGGGTATCAGTAGAGTTATATCAGATGAGGTTGATCAGATGAGGTCTAACAGTGGAGTCCCATCAGAGGATGTCTAGACCGGAAGTCATCTGATGTTAAGTGATCAAGTCAGCTGAGGTCAAGTCATCTGATATAAAGTACAAAGACGCGAAACACCAAGTTGAAGCTAACTGAAGGCGGTTCTAACTGAATCAACTGAAACGGTTATTGGAGTTTGTTAGCCAGCTGGATAACTACTTTACTTATGAGTTAGTTACAACTGAATCGAGACCAGATTCATCTCAATCTCTGTATCTATAAAAGGAGTTTCTTAGCTAAGAGAAACACAATCTGAGTGAGATCATCTGTGAGCGCAAACACTGTGAGATTGAGTGCTCTGTAACTTGTAACTTCCATTTCTTGCTTAGTGAAAGTCTATCCTCTCGGATCCCGTGGACGTAGGAGTATTCATCTCCGAACCACGTAAATCTGGTGTTCTTGTGTGATTTTCAATTTCGTTCTTACTGCATTTGATTCCGATTCCCGGAAACAAGTTTTCTTGTGAATCCGAAACCGTGATTAACAAGTGGCGCCGTCTGTGGGAAGCAATCATGGCTGCAACTAAGTTCGATATTGAGAAGTTCACGGGGAAGAACGATTTCAGCTTATGGAAGATCAAGATGAAGGCACTCCTGGTACACAATGGGTTGTACGAAGCCTTGTTGCCACCGGCTCAGGTGGCTTCTGGATCTAATCCGGCGAAGGTGGAGGAGAACAAGAGGAAGGCGCATAGTGCCCTTATCTTGTGTCTTGGGGACAAGCCATTGAGGGAAGTATCGAAGGAGGAAACCGCTCTTGGGATCTGGAATAAGCTGGAGCAGTTATACCAGACCAAGTCTGTTACGAACAAGTTATACATGAAACAGAAGCTTCAAGTCTTCAAAATGAGTGAAGATAAGAATCTTGGTGATCAGTTGGACGAGTTCAACAGATTGGTGGATGATCTGGAGAGTTTGGATGTTACAATTGATGATGAAGACAAGTCATTGATGTTGTTGAATGCCCTACCTAAGTCTCTGGAAAATTTCAAAGATGCCTTGTTGTTTGGTAGGCAAGATCAGGTGATGTTTGATGATGTTCAAACTGCCCTGAAAACCAAGTTTCTACAGATCCAAGCTGATGGGAAGAAGCCTGCTGAAGGATTGAATGTTCAATCCAAGAAGAAGAAGGGGTTTCAGTCCAAGAAGAAGGATGGTGGAAAAGGGAATAAGGGTGGGAAGAAATCTGATTTTGTTGAGAAGAGGAAGTGTTTCACTTGCCATAAGGAAGGTCATCTGAGAAAGAATTGCCCTGAAAGAAAGAAGAAAGACAATCAAGGTGATCAAGATGGAGATGCAGCTGTTGTGGAAGTTGAAGGATATGATAGTGCAGAGGTCTTGATGGTTAGTCATGAGAGGCTAAGTCAAGAGTGGGTCCTGGACTCTGGGTGTACTTTTCATATGTGTCCACATGAAGACTGGTTCCTGGATCTTGAGAAGATTGATGGAGGTCTTGTTCTTTTGGGTAATGATGAGAGCTGTAGAGTGCAAGGATCTGGTTCTATCAAGATCAAGATGTTTGATGGGGTTGATAGGATCTTATCTGATGTCAGGTTTGTTCCTGAGTTGAAGAGAAATCTTGTTTCTCTTGGTACATTGAATTCTAAGGGCTTTGAATTCAAGACAGACAAGGGAAGTCTGTCAATAACCAAATCTGGAAGGATTGTCATGAAGGGGGCTATCAAGAATGGTTTGTATACTTTGATTGGAAGAACTGTTACAGGGTCAGCTGATGTTACCATGGGGTCTTCTGAGGTTAACTTGTGGCACAAGAGATTGGCACATGTTGGTGAGAAGGGCCTGGTGGAGTTATCCAAGAAGGGAGCAATCCCTGGGAAGAGGATATGTAAGCTGGAATTCTGTGAGAGGTGTGTTCTTGGGAAATCAAAGAAGCAAGCATACCAGAAGGGGAAGCATACCACCAAGGAGATTATGGATTATATACATTCTGATGTATGGGGCCCAGCAAGGGTATCCACTCATGGTGGAGGCAGGTATTTCCTTACCCTTATTGATGATTATTCCAGAAAAGTTTGGGTTTACATTCTTAAACAGAAGAGTGATGCCTTCTCTAAGTTCAAAGAATGGTTGATTGAACTTGAGAATAAGAGAGGCAGGACTATCAAGCACTTAAGGACTGATAATGGGCTTGAATTCCTATCAGAGGAGTTTCAACAATTCTGTAGGGAGAAGGGTATTACTAGGCATAAAACTGTTCCTTCAAACCCCCAACAGAATGGTCTAGCAGAGAGGATGAATAGAACTATTCTGGAAAGGGTTAGGTGTATGTTATCTGATGCTCATTTACCTAAGAGTTTTTGGGGGGAAGCTGTTAACACAGCTGTGTATCTCATTAATAAAGTGCCATCATCTGCTATTGAGTTTAAAACCCCAGATGAGGTTTGGTATGGAAAGATATCAGATTACTCAAAGTTGAAAGTTTTTGGGTGCCTAGCTTATGTTCATGTGAGGCAAGACAAACTTGAACCTAGAGCTTTAAAATGTGTATTCATTGGGTATCCCAAAGGTGTTAAGGGGTATAAGTTGTGGTGTCTGGAGCCTGGAAACCAGAAGTGTATTACCAGTAGAGATGTAGTGTTCAATGAATCACAGATGGGATACAAGTCTGGTGGAGGTGATAGGGAGCCATCAGCTGAGGAGATGGATGGTGTTATTTCTGAGCCAATTACTCAAGTAGAGGTGGAGCCTGATCATGACAAGCATGATAGCTCATCTGGTTCTGAACCAGAGCAAGCACCAGGGGAGAATGAGTCATCAGATGAGGATAGTGCACCAGTAGAGGAGGAAGAAGAAGTGCCAGAAGCAGACTTGAGAAATTATAGTTTGACAAGAGACAGATCCAGAAGACAAATACATCCTCCAGTAAGGTTTGGCCGTGTGGATCTGGTCTCCTATGCACTTGTTACAGCAGAAGCCATAGAGTACCAGGAACCTAAAAGCTACAGGGAAGCCCTTGAGTGTGATGATAGGGAGTCATGGGTGACAGCCATGACAGAAGAGATGGAGTCTCTTAAGAAGAATCAAACTTGGATTCTTGTTGATAAGCCACCTAGGCAGAAGCTAATCAGTTGTAAATGGCTGTTTAAAAGGAAGCTTGAATCTGGTTTGAAAGATCAGGTGAGGTTTAAAGCCAGGCTAGTTGCCAGAGGATTCACTCAGAGGGAAGGAATTGATTACAATGAGGTTTTCTCACCTGTTGTTAAGCATTGTTCAATCAGGCTACTTCTCAGTAGAGTTGTCCAAGAGGATCTGGAGCTACAACAACTTGATGTAAAGACAGCTTTTCTGCATGGTGATCTTATTGAGGATCTGTACATGCACCAGCCAGAAGGGTTTGTTGAACCAGGGAGTGAAGGGAAAGTGTGCCTGCTCAAGAAATCATTGTATGGCCTCAAACAAAGTCCAAGGCAGTGGCACAAGAAGTTCAATGAAGTTATGCTATCCATTGGTTTTGTAAGGAGCAAGTTTGACACTTGTGTATACCTGGAAAGGCAAGGTAGTGATGTGATAGCCTATCTTCTGATCTATGTAGATGACATGCTTATTGCCAGTAAAAGCCTTCTGAAGATTCAGAGTATCAAAAGGAAGCTAAGTGCTAGATTTGATATGAAGGACTTGGGAAATGCTAAGAGGATTCTTGGAATGGATATTCTTAGGGACAGAAAAGGTGGAAGACTATTCTTATCCCAGAAGAGTTACATTGAGAAGGTCCTGAAGAGGTTTAACATGCATGAGAGTAGAGCTGTGTCAACTCCTCTGGGACAACAGTTCAAATTATCTAAGGAAATGGAACCAAAGTCTGATGAAGAGAAGAAGACTATGATGAAAGTACCTTATGCAAGTGGGGTTGGAAGCCTGATGTATGCTCTGGTCTGCAGCAGACCAGATTTAGCTTATTCATTGAGTATGGTGAGCAGATACATGGCTAATCCTGGAAGATTACATTGGGAAGCTTTGAAATGGATCTTCAGATACCTTAAAGGGTCATCTGATCTGGGATTGATGTTTGAGAGGATGACTGACCAGAAGAGTCCACTGGAAGGTTTTGTAGATTCTGATTTTGCTGCTAATCTGGATACCAGAAGATCTTTAACAGGGTATATCTTTACACTTTACAATACTGCTGTGAGCTGGAGATCTGTTCTGCAGAGTGGAGTTGCTTTATCTACTACAGAAGCAGAGTTTGTTGCAGTGTCAGAGGCTGTTAAGGAGGCTTTGTGGTTGAAAGGCATAATCAAGGATTTTGGCATAAACCAAAGGGCTGTGGTTGTTCATTGTGATAATCAGAGTGCAGTACATCTGGTTAAACATCAAGTGTTCCATGAGAGATCAAAGCACATTGATGTAAGGTTGCATTTTGTGAGGGAAATCATTGATAAAGGAGTGGTTCTCATCCAGAAGATATCTACAGATGACAATGCTGCAGATATGTGTACAAAGTCTTTACCAGGTACTAAATTCAAGTTTTGTGTTGAATTGGTAAAGATGAGTGTATGGGATGTTCCTTAGGCCCAAGCTGGAGCATGGAGGAGAGGAGGAGAGGATTGATACTTCTCATCTGAGGTGGAGAATTGTGAAGTGTCATATGTGAAGTATGAAGTCTACTGAGCTTAATTCAATAAGGAGCTATGTTGATGAAGTGTTAGCCGTGGGAGTTAGTCTATTTGGGGTATCAGTAGAGTTATATCAGATGAGGTTGATCAGATGAGGTCTAACAGTGGAGTCCCATCAGAGGATGTCTAGACCGGAAGTCATCTGATGTTAAGTGATCAAGTCAGCTGAGGTCAAGTCATCTGATATAAAGTACAAAGACGCGAAACACCAAGTTGAAGCTAACTGAAGGCGGTTCTAACTGAATCAACTGAAGCGGTTATTGGAGTTTGTTAGCCAGCTGGATAACTACTTTACTTATGAGTTAGTTACAACTGAATCGAGACCAGATTCATCTCAATCTCTGTATCTATAAAAGGAGTTTCTTAGCTAAGAGAAACACAATCTGAGTGAGATCATCTGTGAGCGCAAACACTGTGAGATTGAGTGCTCTGTAACTTGTAACTTCCATTTCTTGCTTAGTGAAAGTCTATCCTCTCGGATCCCGTGGACGTAGGAGTATTCATCTCCGAACCACGTAAATCTGGTGTTCTTGTGTGATTTTCAATTTCGTTCTTACTGCATTTGATTCCGATTCCCGGAAACAAGTTTTCTTGTGAATCCGAAACCGTGATTAACAACTTTGGTAACAAATAATGAATGACACAAAAATTAAAGTCTAAAGTTCAGCATCAAACAACTCTGATTCGATTAATTGTGAATCAAATTAAAACATAAATTATAAAGCATCGTAACATTTGAAATGAGCTTGAATAACAGTGTTACCAGTATCCCGTTGACAAATCGGACGGTCAAAGTTTGGACGAGTGCATAGCCAGCAAGGTTGGTGGAGCTGATGTGTCCTAGGAACGACTGAGTCACCACAATCGTTCCGTATGAACTCACTCTGGAAACCACACTTGGCATCGCAATCTTCCATATCTTCTTACATTCTTCCCAGATTTTCCCTCTCAAATCATCTTGTTCTGCTTTTGAACTAAGCAACCTCTGTTGCATGCCATTATCATCCATGCCTATTCAACACTTTAAAATAGATAGCAAAGATGCAAAATACCAAGAAAAGTCACATAATCTAATGTGATTAATCTTCCTTAGGTTATCATGATTGATGGCGAAGAAAAAGACAAATGAGTAGAGCAATTCAAGAAGCAAATACTCCCTCTGTCCATGAGTAAACTTCCCACTTTCCTTTTCGGGCCGTCCACGAGTAAGTTTCTCATTCCATAAATGGAAATAACAACACTCTATTATATATAAACTTTAACCTTCAAACTCACACAATATTACAAAAATGTCACTCATTCACTTTACTTTTCAACACTATTCATTACTTTATCCCAAAAGTCAACATGTGGCCCATCATATATTAATAAACAAATACACTTTCTTAAACCATTCAACAAAAAGAAGTGGGAAACTTACTCGTGGACGGAGGGAGTACTAATGAACAATTGTTCTTATCATGTATATACAAGATGACAATTACCGTCAGAGCCCCAAAGTGACCATCTTTTTTTTATTCGAAGAAATAATGTAATATATCCTTCTGCATCTCATAAACACACAGTGGAAAGCAGAGGCTTTCAATATAAGCAGTAATGGAGCTCAAGTAAAGAGAGAGAAATGAGTTTTGCATTAATAAAGAGAAAACACGCACAACACGTACAGTTGACATTTCAATGTGATTATGAGGGGCAGTTTCTGTCTGTCCGTTAATTACATTTTTTTTTTTTAGTTTTTCTGCCACCTTTTTATTCTAATCTTGAGGAATCTTGATTTGGATTTTTTTATTTTTTTTTGGCATTTATTACTCTTACTAAGCAACTCTATTGTGCATTTGGGGCATGATACACCCACTCAACAGTTGAAATAGTTTATACTGAAAAGTATGATTTAATTACACTAAAAAGTATGGTTAGATTACACTGAAAGTTTACACTGAAAATCGATTTTTAGTGTAAACTTTTCTGTGTAATGTGATCATATATTTTAGTGCAATCAGCCTATACTATTCAGTGTAAACAACATTAACTATTGAGTAAGTGCACCGTGTATCTAGTGCATATGAGAGTGTCCCTTACTCTATATGAAAATAAAAAATTGCATACGAAATTTTTCAATAATTTTTTTGTAGTGAAAATGTCTATGATTTACCAAAAAATATATTTAAACAGCTATACATCTTAATTCCTCAACCTACAAATAGCTTGCTTATTGTCATGAATTATATGCGTAAAGTAGAAACACCGGTTTGTTTACCCAGTTTGTCGATAACAAATACGTTTGGGGGCGTACCAAGCCAGGAGTTTTCACTAATATTTTTGTATGTATACAATACTGAGTACAAGGATCTATATATAATAGAGAAACCTCAATCTAAACCTAAAGCATGTTTAGGTTATGAGGCCCATTAGTAATGTACACATCAAATCTTCTGGATTTGGTATATTAAATCTACTGGATTTATAACACTCCCCCTTGAACATTACGACATGACGTATATGTCTCGTCAGAAAAACTCCACATGCTAGGTAGCAACAAAATGTTTAGGTAGGGAGGAATGCAATTTATTGATCTTCCGGATCACTTCGAGGTTACCACTCCCCCCTGAAGACAACAACCCGTTGAGCTTAAGCATCTCGATACCATGAATGTACTTCTCAAAAGTAAATATAAGTAGGGACTTAGTGAATAGGTCTGCTAGATTGTCACTAGATTGCACATTTTGTATGGTAATTACACCACTCTTCTGGAGTTCATATGGAAAATCTTTGGGGAAATATGTTTCGTCAGGTTTCTCTTAACGTACCCATTACTCATTTGTGCGATATAAGTTGCGTTGTCTTCAAATATAACGGTAGGGGATGTATCGTTTTTAGCGATACTACACAAGCCACCATTGTGTTTTACCAATGATCTCAACCAAACACATTCTCGTGAGACTTCAAACAAAGTTATTATCTCTGAGTGGTTTGAAGATGTGGTAACCATAGTTTGTTTAACCGATCTCCATGAGATCGCGGTACCACCACAGAGAAAAATGTAACTAGTATGAGATACGATATTGTGGGGATCAGACAAGTAACCAGCATCTGCGTAACCTACCAAGGTTTTATCTTGGTTCCTAGGGTAAAACAATCCAAGTTCTTGAGACCCTTGGAGATACCGTAAAACGTGTTTAACACCGTTCCAATATCTCCTTGTAGGAGAAGCGATATATCTCGCAAGCAAATTAACTGCAAATGTAATGTCCGGTCTAGTGCAATTTGCGAGATATAGTAAAGCACCAACAACGCTAAGATAGTGAACTTCTGGCCCCAAAACTTCTTCTGTATATTCTCTTGGTCTAAATGGGTCCTTATCCACTTCGAGGGATCGGACAACCATAGGTGTGCTGAATGGATGAGATTTATCCATGTGAAATCTCTCCGATACCTTTTTCACGTAGGTTGGCTGGTGTATAAGGATTCCTTCTGGGAGATGCTCGATCTGCAGACCGAGACAATACTTGATTTTACCCAAGACTTTCATTTCAAATTCAGTTTTCAAGATTGAACTGGCTTCTTCAATCTCTTTGCATGTTCTGATTATGTTTAGATTGTCAACATATACGGATATGATGCAAAAACCACTTTACGATTTCTTTATAAATACGCATGGGAAAGCTATATCATTTGTGTATCCCTTCTTCTGGAGGAATTCACTAAGTCAGTTGTACCACTTTAGACCTGATTGCTTTAGGCCGTACAACGATTTCTGCAGTTTTATGCTATACATACTGCAATTTTCACCATTCCTCATCTGGGGAATATTAAATCCATCAGGGATTTTCATATAGATGTCGGCATCTAGTGATCCGTATAAATATGCGGTTACAACGTCCATCAACCTCATCTGGAGATTTAGTTTAACTTCCAAAGATATTAAGTAGCGGAACGTTATTGCGTCCATTACAGAAGAATATGTTTGATCGAAATCAATACCGGATCTCTGCGAAAATCCTTGAGCTACTAGCCTCGCTTTGTATCTCTCCACAGTATTATTCTCATTTCGTTTTCGTACAAAACCCCATTTATATCCTACAGGGATAGTGCCTTCAGGTATACGAACGATAGAGTCAAATACTTTTCTTTTATTTAGCGATGCGAGCTCTGCTTCAATCGCCTCTTTCCATTTTACCCAATCGGAGCGCTTCTAACACTCAGCTATTGTTTTGGGTTCTGGATCTAGATCGTTATTTATAATGAAAATAGTGATTATCGCTGCAAATGTGTCGTCGACGACAGTAATATTTCTATTATATGTTTCTCCTGTATCTATGAAATTTATAGAGACTTCAACGTTTATGTCAACCAAACCTTCTTTATTTCCCAGTGTATCTAGGTCTGGTCGTTCCGCAGTCCTAGTGCGTTGAATATTTTGGGCACGTGCTTCATTACTAGGACGCTCGTCTTCCGAACAAATCTCTTCTAGAGATTTCAAGTTTGACTGACCAGTTTTGCTAGCTTTCCTTTTAAGTGTGTTTGTATCGTTTATAGGTCCTTTACGCTTCTGGCGTATGGGGACATGTATACTTGTTTTTCTTGGGACCTCAACCCTTTGGGGTGCATTTACTGTAGGTATATGCGATTTAGTCACACCTCTATGGCCAGTAAAAGCGTCTGACAGATTGTTTGCTAAATGTTGCATGTTAATGATTTTCTGAACTTCCAGTTCAGATTGACTAGTGCATGGATCTAGATACTGAAGATCACTTACGTTCCACGTAAGTTCCCGTCATTCATTCAATTTTGAATTCAGATCTCTCCCTAATGTTGGGAAGTGATCTTCATCGAGCGTGCAGTCAGCAAACCGAGACATTAATTGATCCCCGGACAAAGGTTCTAGGTATTTCAGGATGGATGGAGAGTTAAATCCAACGTAAATACCTAGCTTCCTTTGTGGGCCCATAGTGGTACGCTTCAGTAATATTATCGGAACATACACCGCACATCCAAATATACGCAGATGGGAAATATTTGGTTCTTTCCCACGCACTAGCTGTAGGGGGGTGATCATTATATGCAGATGGACGGTGTTGATGATCTTGATTTAATGTAGGTGATTAGTGGCTGTTTAGGCTTAGAAGATCATCAAACAAGGTGATTAAACTGGGATTGAATGCTAAATTAAGACAAATAGGGTTTGAGAATTAAAATTGCAAGAGATTGGGCTTGTTTTTTAATAAGTGAACTTATTTTCCCTTTCTCATGAAGGAGTATTTATAGGGTACAAGCAAGTATGAGGTGTCACATTCTTAGCCATCTTAATCTATACATTGACAAGTGTTTAGACGTTTGTTTAAACCCTAAGCTATTACATGTTGTACAATGACAAGTGTTAAGACATTTGTTTGCTCCTAATGTAATGCCTAATTAGTGGGGTTCTTGATGATCCTCCATGGTGCCCTGTTGTTCGCCTGCTCGCCCCCTAAGTTCATTCTTAGACCTTCCTATTTGTGCTGTTCACTTGTCTTTCCCCTTTTGTGACCTGCTGCTCGTCTAATGTGTTTTGACACTTGACCCAGCTGCTCGCCTCATCCGATTTATTAGAGATAAAGTCCTGCTGCTCGCCTCCTTTAATCTTTTATTCCAAAATGACCTTTTTATCTATTATTTAATTTTTAATTAGTTTAATCCTGTTGCACGGTTGTTCGCCTATCAACAATGCCCCCTAGTTTGACCAATTAGAATGAAAATCATCATTTTTAGGTCGAACTACAGGTATTAGGTGACGAATTGGGATCATGGGCGAGCAACAGGGATTCGAATTTTTTGGGCGGGAAAATCTCGGGAGAACAACAGGGTGCGACTCTTGGACTGTGACGGTTCGAATTCCGAGGTGTGTTTCACGAAGTGGCGTGGGCGGCTATTACGTCAGCCGCCGCCCATGCCTATTATCCATTTTACTCATAGGGGCCTCGATTTTTAACACTTTTTATCTTATGCCCTTATTTTCTTCCTTATAAATACTCGTTCTGCTTCCTTTTTTACTTTCTTTCCATTCTCTTGAACCGATTTCCACCATTGTTGATTCCTTGAAGTTCTCTATCTTCCGACTATTTCTTCAATTTACAAGGTAGATTGTTATTTTCTTCACTGTAATTCGTTTTTCTTGTGTTTGCATTTTGTTTTTCTTCGATTTTTCGATCATTTCCGCCTCTGGGAATTATCACCGCCGTGAACTGGTCCCATCGCCACCGCACCTTATTCACGTCCTTTCGTATTAGATTTCTAAAAAACCCTTGATTTTGGTTCTTATGGCGTCCCCTTCTTCGAGTAAAATGATCTCCGACGAAAATGTTGGTCGGAATCCAGAAAAAAGGCCGATGGAATTTGAAATATCGCCCCATGCTCCTCGCTGTTCACTTCGTCAAGCCGTTGATGAGTGTGATTATTGCTCGAAATTCATGCTTTTTATTTGCCTATTTTTAATTGGATTTCGTGTGATTATTTGGATTAATTAGACCATATGTGCTTAATTGTCGAGAAAGGTGTTTGTATTATTGTTGCAGGAAATTGATGAATATTTGGAGCAAATACGTGCTTTTTGAGATTGATTGAGAAAGTGGGTTCAAAAAGAATTAAAATCGAAAGTAGAAAGAGTGAAGAATTGGGCTTGAGGAATTAATTTCAGCAATTGATGGCCCATTTGCATCCCAAGGATCGGCCCATTTGTAGAAGAAATAAGAGGCCCATTTATTTTATTACTTTGGAGAATTAAGTGATAAGAGAGAGGTAGCAGCATACATTCACCGATTCACGTGATAAGTCAAGAAAGAAACAAAAGCTGCGGGCCCCACTATATTTCTTATAAGGAAAAGTCAAAAGCTGCCTTTTATTTTGGAAACCCACCTCCATTGATATTCGAAAAGAGAAAGAAGGAATTGCAGCATTGGCATTTCGCTGGAAGCCAATTCGTCAACGGAAATGAAGCTGCTCGAAGCCGGAGTTCGCACCAGAAAGTCACAGCACACCGGAAAGCAGCTCATCACCGGAATTAATTGAAGCATAGCTCGCCGGAATTAATGGAAACCTTGAGTCACCGCCCGGAAACGGAAAGCTCACTCTTCGCCGCCAAAATCATTGCCGAAATTAATTGAAGAAGCCCGTCGGGAAAGCACCACGGTCAACAAAGACTCATCGGAATCGCCCTGGAAAAGCTCCGCGAAGCCGCCACCGTCAAGCTCACCACAAGAAAGAAGAAAAGCTGGAGAATCCGTTCGCCGGGAATGTTTCACGCCGCCGCTCGTTGATGCCGAAATCGTGGGAGAAGCTCTCCACTCACGCCCGGAAACTGGAACGCAAGCCGCCTGAAAATCACCGAACATCGGAGAGAGAGAGCCACTGGAAGCCAAGTACATCGCCGGAAGCTCGCATAGATGCCGGAAAGAAGCTCGTTGTACCCAGAAATTGTAAGCCACGCCATGGCCGATTTGCGGATGAAGAAGGGAGAGAAGATGGGGCCCACTTCCTTGACCATACTCACGTGCCCACCGCATTGCTGGGCAGTTGCATTTCAAACGTGCGGGACCCATTGCAAAGTTAAAAAGCAAGAAACTAATTCAGCAACTTTTTCAATTAAGAAAAGCGCGTTTTCCACTTCAACTCGAGCGTGCAAATCAGCTCGACCATCCGGGTCAGGTCCGAATTTTTTTCCCTAATTTCGTATTTTCAATCCTATTTTCGACCCACTCCCCTTAAGTCCTCATCCTACCCTATAAATACATAATTTCATCAGATTTTGAGGATTACACACATCACCATACACCCATTTAGGGGCACACTCCCCACACACTAGTTTAGTATAATTTCATTTTCATTTCTAGGTTTTTATTTTCTTTGAATCATTAGAGTAATTTATCATAGAATTTCAAGATCAAAGTTCAATTTCAAGCTTGTAAACCCTAGAGGTGACTTCTTTCCTTATTATTGTAATTTCTTTTTCATTGAGTTATGGGTTTAATATTGTGTTCTTGTTTAGCTATGGTTTTTCATTGTAAAACCATGAGCTAATTGTTTTGATGCTTGGAATGTTAGATACCATGTGAAATTTTGAGTTGTGATTGTTCTTTGCCTATTCTATGTTGATATTTGGATTATGCTTCTAATGATGAATTTGTATTGAGCTTTGATTGTTGATCTCTTGTAGTTTGTTTGTTGAAGCATGTTTAGCGTAGACGAGAGTTACATGAACATGATTAGATGAATGAGTGTGAGATTTATGATTGAATGCGTCTATTTTGTGTTTGATTCGTCGAGAGAGAGTTAATCGCAAAGAACCCCATCATTAGACATCAATTGCTTGGATGGTTGTTTAGGTAATTGGTGAGGTCTCCTAGTAAATCCAAATTGATGCATGTTGATAGGCGAACATCATCTAGATATGGAGCGAACAATTATTGAAGTCTAAAACAAAGAAAATCACTATTTTGGCGCATTAACCAACCTGGGAGGTGCATGAAGTGACGAACAACTTAGTCAAACTAGGATACAACAAACAGCCAAGGAGTGTACAAGGGAACAAAGGACAAAGATCCCAAAGCCAAGCTGAATAAAGCCACAAGGCGAACAACTTCCAAAGTACAACCTCAAGAGGCGAACAACTTTCAGTTGGAGAATCAACAAGATCAATCAAGCCGACCTAGGCGAACAACAATGAGTCCGAGATAAGATCAAAGAAGACTTTGTAACTAAGGTTCAGCTTAGATAAGATTAAAGAGACACATGTCAAGCATGCAGGCAAGGGAGACCAAGGGTCTTGGACACCTCATGCTTGATGGTCTCTATAAATAGTTGTTCTCCAGCTTATTTATGTAATTTTTCGAATTTCAGACTAAAAACACACACACAAATACACCTTAACGTACACACATACGAGATTAATTCGATTTCGATACACATATTACACAAATTCGATAACCCAAACCCCGATTTACCATTTACGGTGGTAATCAATCACACGCTATTGATTGGTGACGTAAAAACGGATTAAAACAGCCACTAATCCTTACGATTAAATTCGTTCACCAACAATGCATAGAATTGGCTTGACAATCCTACTTAAGTTTCACTAGGTTGAAGATATCCTAAGCATCACCACCTTCTTATTCCTTGAATAGTGGAAGTTATTTGAGAATTAGGTTTGGGTTGTTGATTTATGTCTAATTTTGATTATTTGTGGAATTATATCCTTATTGATTGGAATTGAGCTCTGCTCTAAGCATGAATTGTTCATATTGATGTGTGAATTCATCTTAGTGTAGACGAGAGTTACATTGATTTGATGAAACCTTTATGTATGAGCAAAGAGTGCTTAGATGCGTGTATCTCGTGCTAACTCGTCGAGAGAGAGTTAGAACGTAGGATACCGTCAATAAGCCTTAAACGTTTGATAGTCTGTTGAATGTTTAGGTGAAGTGTTACTTGTTATAAATCATGAACAATTGAGATTTTGGCATAATTCAATGTTTGATCCTAAGAATTGCATAACGGAAACCATTTAGGGCATATCAATCCCCTTGCACTTCATTTCGAAGTTAGATAGATTTCTTTTATTGCTTGTTAGTTTGCTCGTTTTTAATTTTCATTGTTTAGTTAGCGTAATCAAACCCGAACTTGTCCTTTATTTTCCTTGCATGCCAACGTGAATTGACTTAGTTAACCACTTGCTTCCTTTGGGTTTGATAATTTTTATTACTTGGTCATTTGCCTTACTATAACAACGATCTTGTACACTTGCGAGTGAGTTTGAATTTGTGCTTAAACGAATTTGGCAATCAGTCGTTGCTCGGAACCCTCGTACTTTACTCGTGGATGAAGACACAGGCTCGGAGGCGAGCTCCGTTGCTCGCTCCGTTGATGCATTTTATATTGTGACAGCTCGGGCGAGCAAGAAGTTGCCCAACCAGTTGCTCACCCGGCTGCAGAGGGGAACACTTCTAGGCTTGGCAACGGGGTGGGGCCGGAGATGCCATTCCCCATCCCCGTCCCCGCGAAGTCGGGTATTCCTCGTTCCCGTCCCCGCTAAATAAATGGGGAATTTTTGTTCCCCATCCCCGCCCCGCGGGGATTCCTCATTCCCCGTATTGATATTTTTTTTATCTCATTTTTAAAATACAAAAAAATAATATAATATAAAAATTAAAAAATTTAATCATACACAACAATTAGTTTAAATTAGTGTTAAGAAAAATTAATTTAAGCAATTTGAAGAGTCTATAATTCTAATATTTTTAGTTAACATATGTATTAGAGTGAAAATTATATAACTTTAAACTAATAACATAATATTAAAAAATATAGATATAATTATAAAATAAATAGTTAATTGAGTAAGAAAATTATGAAATATTTATTTATAATTTACTTCTAAATTTATATATTATATACATATAAATATATTAATTATATATAAATAATACGGGTTCCCGCGGGGATCCCCGTGGGGCGGGGAATATTATCCCCGTCCCCGTCTACGGGGCGATAAAATTCTCCATCCCCGTCCCCGTCCCCGTTTGCTTCGGGGATTCCCCGCCCCGTTCGGGGCGGATCCCCGCGGGGACCGGGGATTCCCCGCCCCATTGCCAAGCCTAAACACTTCATCAGATTTGGGGGAGGACTCTTCGGAGGTTGCTGCTGAGATCGAAGAAATAAGTGTTCCAAAAATTGTTTGGGCGAGCAGCGAGTAGGTGGTCCAGTCGAGAGGCGACCAGCTGGATCAACCCTCTCAAAGAGTGACTCGGAAGTTTATTAGAGAGATTAACTTCCCCATCTCCAAACCAACTCCCGAGTCCCAAATTCCTGAAGGAATTGTTCGTAGGCAGGAATGGATCGACTACACCAACCGTTATCACAACTCTTTTCCCCCTCCCGAAAGAATTATTATGACTGCTCAAGAAACTCATTATACGGCGAGTAGGATACCCAGTATGATTACAGATAACGACTTGGCTCGTATTCGTTCATCCTTCCGAATTCCTTAAGATATTTATTTGTACGCCCCACAAAAAGGAGAAACGGTTGATCGCCCGCATCCCGGTTGTACCGCCATTAACCTTGACGTCTTGAATGCCGGGTTCCCACTGCCTCTACACCCCGTAATCGGCAGATTTCTTGAGGACACAAACTTGGCAATTACTCAGATCACTCCGAACGGATGGAATAACTTACTTGCTTTTATAACCCTCTTCGGACTCGAGGGTTATAAGAACAAGATAAGTACCGTTGAGATACATTACGCGATGACTATCTCCTCGGCTGCTAATGAGGATGGATTTGGATGGTACTATATCAAGGTCCGTAGTGGCGTGAAGTTGATCGAAGGGGTGCCAAATAAGGTGAAGAGCTGGCACAGGCAGTTCTTCTTTATCGGTGGTGATTGACGGGCGTCTTTTGACTTCTCTGGTGGACCTGGTCGCATCAACTCTCCTGAAGGCTTCGGCAAAATTCGGCGTAGGTTTCACTTTTGACTTGTTATGTCCAGGGTGAAATTAATTTTAATTTTTTTCTTTTTGTTGTTTTGCAGGTCCTCGTATCCTGAAGTGGGGACATCCTGAGCTGAGTGAAGAATTCCTCTACGTCCTTACCGTGATCACTCTTCGGAACCCGAGTGATCGTAGCATCAAGCACCTTTCGAAGCCCCATTGTCGAAAACTTGCCCAGTTGACTACTAGTGCCTACCACTTAGAGGCTCAAGCTGCTATTCCGGAAGGTACTTTAAAGTTTTTCCTTTGTATTAATATCCTTTGGTCGCCTGGTCGCTTCTTTTATTGTTCTGATTTTATATTTGTTTTGTTTTCAGCGCAAAGGGTGACTGTTGCTGTCCCAGAAATACCAGAGTGATACTACCTTCTTGCTCATCGTGTCAAACAAATGGTTGCTGAGGACCCTTCCAAGAAGAAGAAGTATGATCCCCCCACCTCTCTCATCAAATTGAGGGCTGAAGAGGATGAGGAAGAAGAAGCTCCTCAGATCAAAGACCCTGCTCCTCTCCTGCCTCCCCGTTCTTCGCATCTTGCGACCCAAAAAGATGCTCGAGGTAAGAAACGATTGATCAAGGAGGTCGCCCCAGCCCAGAAAGAAGACGATCGCTCAAAGCGAGCCAAGGGCCAGGTTCAGGCGAGCAAGAATAACGCACCTCGCTCCTCTTCCGTTGAAGAAGTTAGCGAGCAACAAGTGGTTGGCGCCATGGTGGCGAGCAGGGGAAGAAGCTCTTCTGGGGACAGTTCATACTTGGGTTACGACCCTGTCAAGCTGAGAGAGTAAGTCTTTCCCAGTTGCTCGGCTGGTCGCCTCCTAGTTCCCTTATTGACTTTTATTTTCTTTTGCAGATACAAGAAGGAAGAGTACCCGGGGCGAGCTAAGGTGTTTCACCAGCTTAGCTGTGTTAAGTCTGCCCCCACTTACCAAGATATTCGGGACTCGCATGTGAGGCGAGCAACTGAGCTCGTACCCCGTTCTTGGACTAAGCTGGGTGAAGAGATTCTCCAGAGCCAAAGCCTGAGTGATAATGCTCGTCTCTTGGGTTATAATGCCAGTCATCAGGCCGTATCTGCTCAATGAGTCCTCGACTAGGCTATCGAGTTGAAGAGGACAAATAGGGGTTTGGGACGTTGGATTGAGCAACTCGAGGCCGAGAAGGCTACCTTGCTGAAGAAAAAGGACGATGAACTGGCCAAACTGAAAGGTGAATCTGAGAGGGCCAAGCTCTCCTGGGAGAAGAGTTTGAAAGCTGCAGAGGAGCGAGAGAAGGTGGCCTTCAATACTTCTGAGAAGCTGAAGCTAGATTTGGGAGTGGCTACGGACTGCCTGCGAGTTCTGGAGACCGAACGTGTTGGGCTGGCGGAGCGGGTTGAGTCCTTAAAGGTCCACGTCGCCCAGCTGGAGAAGGAGAAGAAACATGCCATTTCTTATACCAACTATGTACAAGATGTAACCGATAATACAAACTTTGGTTACATCTGTACGTATGTTGACTGTGTGAGATCCGTGAAGTATGCTCTCGACAATGGTCTCGATATTATGACTTGCGTTACGAAAAACTTCACGGACTACGTTACCGAGAACCCTCCTGCTGCCGGCTTTGATAACCCTGTCGCCGACTTAGGGGATATGGGTGTTAACCTGGACGTCTTTAAGGACGATGTCCGGGTGGTCGCCCCAAAGGAGAGGACCGAGAAAGTGAATAAAGATACCACAGTTTTTTATGCTATGAGTCCTCTCTTTCCAGCTCCCTTGGATGAAGCTGGCACTTCTGCTATAGCTGGCGAGTAGCAAGTCACGATGGCGACCAACCCAGATGCTCCTCCTTCTGAAGCTCCTCCTGCTCCCCCTGCTCCTCAAAGTTGAAGCTGTTATCCTTTGCTTTGTATTTTTTGTATTAGGTGTTTGCCTTGTAATTTTTCTTTGATTGTACTAGCTCTATTTTGATGATGAAATGAACTTGTTCCTTCCATAGCTTATTCATGTTTGCCCTTGCCCTGTTGTTCACCTTATTTTTTATTTTTCTTCTTGCTTAAGTATTCCTTTCTATTTGTCGAAAGTAGAATACTTGTATTTACAAACTTGTGTGTATGACTTCACAAGGGTCTTTTTGGTTCTCTAGGAACTTGACCCTCGTTTGATTGGGCTTTCATAGTCTTTATTAGACTTAGCCTTTCTTATCTCTGTCTTTAAGCTTTGTTGCTCGCCGTATGCTGGGCTTGTGCTTAGTGCGTCCTGCTTCTGGCGAGCAACTGTGCATTATGGGCGAACATGTGAACTTTAGGAATTTTTTAGTCTTGCTGCTCGCCATATGTTGAGCCTGTGTTTTACTAACTCTTTTGCTTTGGCAAGCAGCCTGTTATGTGGGCGAACATGCGAGCTTTGATAACTTCTAAACTAATCGATCCTATAATACAACAGACGACTACTCCTGTTCTTTCTTATTTACATATCATTCTAAAAAAGTGAGAAATTTTTCATCAAATTTACAATATATCAAGTAACACATACAATTCTACATTAACTTATATAATAACATACAAAGAACTTTACATCGACTTTTAACTATTGATAATATTTTTTCAATAAGGCTGCATTCCAGGAGTATTGGGCTGAGTTGTCTTCCATGTCTTCGAGATCGTACGTGTCGTTGTACCACTTGTGGATTATCCTGAATGGGCCCTCCCAAGTCAGTCCAAATACTCCTGGTGGTGGTGCTAACACTTTCCAAAGCACCAGATCTCCAACTTCGAATTCTCTGATTTTTACTTGCGAATTGTAATATTTTGCAATTCTTTTCTTGTATATCGCATTCTTCATTTTTGCTGAAATCCTTTTTTATCGATTAGATCCATTTCCGCAGCCAGAGCCGCGTTGTTTGACTGCTCGTCGAACCTTGTTGTTCGCTCTGTTGGTACCTTGAGCTCTACTGGTATGACTGCTTCGGTGCTAAACGCCATAGTAAATGGTGTTTCCCCGGTGCTCGTCCTATATGATACCCTGTAGGCCCAAAGTACTTCTGGCAATTCTTTTGACCATTTACCTTTCTTGTCTACCAAGCGAAGCTTCAAGATGTGTTTGATTATTTTGTTAACTGCCTCGACTTGACCGTTGGACTGAGGGTGATAAGGCGTTGAAAAGTGTTTTTTTTATTCCCTATTTTTTTACAAAAGTCCCTTATCTTCTTGCCTTCGAATTGGTCTCCCATTGTCTGTTAAGATCGCTTGTGGAACTCCGAATCGGCATTTCGTAATTGTTGATCATTTTTTCTTGTGTAATTGTTACGAGTGCCTCTGCTTCGGCCCATTTTGTGTAATAGTCCACGACCACTACCGTAAATCTTACATTCCCCTTTCCAGTCGGGAAAGGTCCTATGATGTCTATCCCCCACTTTGCGAATGACCATGGACTATTTACTGATATTAGCTCAGTTGGTGGCCTGTGAATGCTTGGGGCGAATAGCTAGCACCTATGACATGTTTTTGCAACTTGTATCGCATCTTGCAGCAGAGTTGGCCAGTAGTATCCTTGTCTCACAGTCTTGTATGCTAATGCTCGCCCTCTTACATGATACCACACACGCCTTCGTGGATTTCTTTCAAAACTTCATGGCCTTGCCCCCTCGCCAAACATTTTAACAAGGGAAGTGAGAATCCTCTCTTGAAAAGTTGTCCATCCATGATAGTGAACCTTGCTGCTCACCTGGTCATCTTGGCTGCCTCTTGTGGGTCTTCGGGTACTTCACCATCCTTAAGATATTTGAGTATTGGTGTTCGCCAGTCATCCTCCCCAAGTTCTTCCTCAACTTGATTGACTTTGTAATCGTTAGTTGAAGGATGAAGTATTTTGGTTATCGTAATTTCTGAAAGCTCTGCTGGTCCCGTGCTGGTAGCCAGGCGAGCAAGTGCGTTTGCTTGGGCATTATTGTCTCTTGGCACTTGTTCAATGTAAATTTGTTCGAATAAGGAAGCTAGATGAGCTACTATCTTTTGATATAGAGCCATGTTCTCATCTTTTGTCTCGTATTTTCCCCGAACTTGGTTGACTATCAACTGCGAGTCTCCATATATTTGCAATCTTCGTACCCCCACAACCAATGCTAACCGAAGTCTGGCAATCAGTGCTTCATACTCAACTTCGTTGTTTGTCGCCATGAACTCAAATCTGACAGCTGAAGTGAACACTTGCCTGTCAGGGCTGATCAGCACTATTCCGGCTCCTGATGCTGTATTAGTCGATGATCCATCAACGTATATGTGCCACGGATGGTTATGACCTCTCGTTGGATCCTGAGGAAAGGTTAACTCGACTATAAAGTCGGCTAACGCTTGTCCTTTGATCGCTGTTCGAGGTGCATAAGATATTCCGAACTGGCTTATCTCGAGGGACCATTTGAGGAGGCGACCAGCAGTGTCGGGTCTTTGCAAAATTTGTCTCAACGGGAATGTCGTTAGTACTTCTACCTACTTCTACCTGATGGTCAAAGAAGTATGGACGTAGCTTTCTTACACTCATTACTAGTGCGTATGCTAACTTTTCCATCGGTGAATATTTGATTTCTGCTTCGTATAAGGCTTGACTCACATAGTAAATCGACAAGTGAAAATTTCCTTCTGCCCGAACTAGGACCGAGCTGATCACCACTTTTGATGCAGCTAAGTACAGGTACAGCTTATCTCCTGAGACAGGCTTTGACAGGGTCTTGGTGTCGCCAAGGTATTCTTTTAGTTGCTCAAACGCTTGTTGACACCTGCTTGTCCATTGAAACTGTTCTTTCTTGATAGCATCGAAGAAAGGTCGGCATTTATCACCAGATCTTGAAATGAACCTATTCAAGGCTGTTAAACATCCAGTGAGCCGTTGGACTTCCTTGACTGATCTTGGTGGCTGCATATCCATGATTGCCTTCACCTTCGACGGGTTTACCTCATTGCCTCGCTGACTGACCAGGTGTCCAAGGAACTTTCAAAGAGTGACCATGAGTGAACTCCAAAGCTACTCTTTTTTGGATTTAGCTTCATGTTATATGTCCGGAGTATCTCAAATGCTTGTGATAAGTGCTCTAGATGGTTGACTTGAAGCGACTACACTAGCTTTTACTAGTAGCTACCCCGCAAGAGTACGGGTTCACTGTAGTATGGGCAAGTATAGGGACCAAGTATTATCGAACCCAAGGGATGGTGTATATGCGAATAGATCCCTGAAGATCTACGCGTCGTAGTTAATATGAGTGTAATGTTTTTTGGTTTTTTGAAAAGAGAAAATAATCTAAACTAAATTACTCTACGAATGCAAAAGGAAAATTAAACTAAGTATCTAAGGTGTATATGCAAGTATGAGATGGTGATGCTCAGGATAGGAATCTCTACGTATACTAACGGAGCAGGTACATAATCAAAGTAATCGTGACAAACAAGAATTAACCTAAGTAAAAGATCGTAGAATGAAAGCTCAAGATTTCTCACCCTAATACTTTATCCTAGCAATCGACTTCACTAATCCACTAACAAGTTAATGAATTGTGCTTAATTAATGAGACCCTAATTTAACTAAGGTGATGCGGTCGTCCTCCTTCGCTAAACCGGTAGATGAATTAACCTTTCCTAAACCTTCTCGTTAAGACTACTAATTGTTATCGAGTGATGCGGTCGTCCTCTCTCTAACACTTTCGTACTAAATTTAAAGGTAAAGTTCAGATTAATTATAAGAATTCATTAATTAAGAGAATTAAAACTAACGTCACCAATTACCTTAATTACGTACCCACATCCTACTTCTACGAGTTCATCCTAACCCAAGCATGCAAGGGTTTTAGCCGGACATGGTTTTAACAAAACTAAAAGCAATTAAAGAAACAACGAACATAAACATATTGAATTGAACGAAGAAAATAAGAAACATTAACTAGGGTTTAAAAAGAAATAAATATGAAGAACTGAAATTGAATTAACTAAAACGAAATTAAAAGCGTTTAAAGTAACGTACTAATGAAAAGAAACTACGAATTCGTATGAAAAACCTCAACAAAACGTAAAATAAAGCTTGCTCGTTCTTCTCCTCTTCAAAAACTAAGTCTAAAGTATTTCTAAAAGTTGGGGATCCTTCAAAACGTGTTTGGACGAGATATATATAGGCACGGGTCGAAACGGGAGTTAACGGGCCGAAAATACGAATCCGGAGGCAAAAGTATAGGGGCGCTCGAGCAAAACGCTCGAGCGGTCCCGCTCGAGCAGTGTAGCTCGAATGGTGCATTCGCTCGAGCGGTCGCGCTCGAGCTGCTCGAGCGCTGAAATGACACTGTTACTCTTGGGCGCTCGAGTGATTCGCTCGAGCGGTGGCGCTCGAGCTGCTCGAGCGCAAGAATGGTTCTGTATGTTTGCGCGCTCGAGTAAGGCGCTCGAGCGGTGGCGCTCGAGTGATGCGCTCGAGTAACCTTTAATCCCTCCAAATGATACTTTTCCTCGTCCGCACTAATACCAATCGTATTTCTTCAATATCTTCTCATCCGGGCATCCGTTTGAGTCGATTCAAAGTCCTACGAACTCCGTTTTCCGTCCTCTATTCACCTATGTGCATCAAAGAGACAAATTTATCAATGTATAGAAATGATGCTCATTTGACTCTAAGCACTAATCGAAAACACTCAAAACATGAGTAAATTGGGCTCCAAAACATAACAATTTCACGCCTAATCAATGGTCCTCCTTCTTTGGACTTTTGATGACTATATCATCCACGTATACTTCCATCGTCTTGCCAATGTGTTCATATAACATTTTATTGACAAGTCTTTGGTACGTGGCTCCTGCGTTAATCAATCCGGACGGCATCCTCTTCCAACACAACAAGTTTTTGTTGGTGTAGAATGTTGTGTTCTCCTGGTCATCCGGGTGCATAGGGATTTGGTGGTAGTCTGTAAACGCATCCATGAATGTGAGGAGCTCGTGCCTGGCCGTGTTGTCTACTAACTGGTCAATGTGTGGAAGTGGGAAATTGTCCTTTGGGCAGGCAACATTCAAGTCGGTAAAGTCGATGCACAACCTCCATGTTCCGTTCGGCTTTCGGACTAGCACTGGGTTCCCCACCTATCGAGGGCACAAGGCTTCTTTGATGAGATCATTGTTTAGTAGCTTTTTTACTTCTACATCCAACACCTCGTACTTGTCGGGCTCAAACTTCCTTCTTTTCTGCTTTACCTGTTTTTTAGTTGGATCAATATTTAGCCTATGGCAAGTATGCTCAGGGTTAATGCATACCATATCGGCGTGCGACCATGCGAACACATCAAGATTAGACTTAAGGAATTCTTTCATTTTGGATCTGTATGGCCTAGGGAGCTCAGACCCAATGAAAAGTTCTAAGTCTTCTCGGTTCGAGTCGACTCTTATTGCTTTCAATTCTTCAACCGGCGTTGCTCTTATTTTTTGGCTTTTCCAACGAGGATCGATGATTGGCCCTTCTAGGTTAAGTTCATCTTCGATTATCATCGGCTCTACTCCTAGCCTTGACTCGATATCTTCAACTTCGTTTGGAAAAGGCACAACCTCTTCTCCCTGCTGCTCGTTTTGAACTTCCTGCTCGCCTTCACCCTGTTGTTCGTCTACTTCCATCATCTCTGTGTCTATGGACTCCATGATTTCATCCAAGATGGAAGGTTCATCTTCAGCCCTGCTGCTCGGCTGTTCGTCCATGATAGACACTTTGTTATCTTTTGGTTGAAGTTGCAGGAGGCACTCTCGAGCTTTCTTCTGATCACCTTTTACTGTACTTGATCCTTTTGAAGTTGGAAATTTAAGACAGTAGTATTACGTTGAAACGGATGCTTTGAATTCATTAATAAAAGGATGACCGAGAAACCCATTATAGGCAGATTGTTGGTCTACAACTAAGAATTCTACCATTCTAGTTAATCTCCTATCAGGATTCTCGGTCGATACAAGTTCAACCGATAACGTAACTACACCTAAGGGAATTGTTACAACTTCTCCAAATCCCACTATCTTATGATTACAATCTTTGACATATTCAACACAATCTCCTAACTGGTCTAGTGTGCTTTTGAACAGAATATTTGTGTAGGAGCCGGTGTCCACTAGTAGGCGATGGACTCAGGTTCCCATGATGTTGGCACAGATGATTAGTGAGTTGTTGTGTGGTGTGAGTATCCCGTCCAAGTCTTTTTCTGAGAATGTTAAGTCTCCCGTCTTCTTAGTCGTCGGGTTTACTCCCACCTCTTTGACTTGAGCCACAACCCTGAGTTCCGCTTTCCTCTTTCTTTTGGACATTTGAGGTCTTCCATCCGAACAACCTCCTATCGACCCAGTTGGTTCAATCATTAAGATTTCTCGCATTGGCTCAGCTGGGGCTGTCATTGTCTTTTTTTCCTTTTCTTATCCCTCCTGCTCGGCTGTTCGCCACTCTCATCGTCTTCCGAGCTGGAGGATGTTGTTGCTCTCGGTTTCTTTCCCGATTGTCTTTTCATGAACTCCGATAGTTTTCCCTCTTCGTAGAACCTCCATAACTGCTTTAGAAGGTCCCAACATTCACTTGTAAAGTGGTCTATGTTCTGATGATACGCACAATATTTGTTTGGGTTTAACTTTCCTCGTTCCTGTCGAATCTTCCTGGGTTCCGATAGCAGGTCTTTATCTTTCACATTGTTGTATACAACCTCTACTGATGTGGTCAGGACCTGATTCAGCTTTTCTTTCAGATCTGATCCTTCACTAAAGGCTTTCATATTTTTAGGGGCTTTGTATTCTCCTCCTGACTTTTTCCCCGACTTATTCTGGTCAGATTTGTCTCCCAATTCTTTTTGCAGAGTCTCTTGCATTGAGATGTATATGCCAGCTTTGTGTCTGAATTCTGCGTAGGTCTTGGGGAAGGCCAGATGCATTTCCTTCCATAGGTTGGTTCCTTTCTTGAGTCCTGCCATCACAGCCATGATTTTTGTATCCTCGCTCACCATTTCTCCCTCCAGTAAGACTTTATAGAACCTTTCAAGAAACTTTCTGTAGGACTCATCGTCTCCTTGCTTCAGATCCGCTAACCGGTGTCTTTGTGTTAGATAAGACCCGACGGTAGAGAAATGGGATATGAACTCCTTGCTCAGTTGTGCAAAGGAGTTGATGGATCCCGGGGTCAATGCTGAGAACCATCGATGGGGTCCGTCTCCAAGTGTGAGCGGAAAGTTACGACATTGAGTCGTGTCTGTAGCCCCCATTGATATCGTGAAGTCTGAATACTTTGTCAGATGGATTCTTGGATTTGTCGTCCCTTCATACAGATTGATAGCTGGGAACTATATCTTCTTTTGTATGGGAGCATTCAGGATTACTGAAGATAATGGTGATGATGGCAACACCGTTGATCCGACATCCTTTTGGGTCTCCAACTGCTTCTGCATTTCTTCCACCGCTTTCTTTAAGGATTGCCATTCGTCGGGAGACGTTCTTCCGTTAGAAGGTTGTCCATCATGATCAAGTTTATCTTCACCATGATGTAGTCCCTCTCTAACGGGACGTTTCTCCTATGTGGCTCGCCTAGGAACGTTGCTAGCTCCGTTGGGACCCAAACGACCAAAGGCAGACCTTCTCAGTCTGTCATGGACTGAGGGGCGAGCAGCAGGGTGTGCTTGCTCTTCGCTCTTCTAGATGGTTTCTCTCATGTTTCCTCTTGCTTGGGTGAGACCTGCATCCCTAGTCGTCTTCCTGCTCGACTCCTCGCCTCCTCCCGGGTGGATTCACCTCGACTTCCCAGTCGCTCGCTCATTGGGATCTTGCCTTTGTTTCTTCTAGCTTGGGCACTATATGCTTCATCTACCCTTGTATCCTCATGTTGTTGGATCACCTGCTCGGTTGCTCGCCTCCCGAGCTCTTGACGGTCTGGCAGCTTCCTGGCGTCTTTGTAACGATTGCAAGACGGCAATCGTTTTCGCCAATTCTTCCAGATTTTGGGCTAAAGATTCCACCTCCGGAGGGAGGGTGTCGATGGTTACTTGCACGTTTCTTTGGGATGTTGTCTGTACGGTCTGTGCATGGTCACCCGTTGATGATACCCTAGTTCGTGATCTGTGTGAGGGGTGTGCACTCGAGGAATGTCGTTCTTGTGAACCCGCCATTATCAAATATTGAATATTTTGATGAAGGTTTTGTGCTTATGATTGTCAATTTAAGAACAACTAGCCTTGTATGTGTGAATTTGGCTATTTACAAACCTTTATTCACACATGCATGCATTCAAGTTCTTAAATGTGAACAAACTCTTCACAAATGCTCAACTAACACTCTTATACCCAGTTTCCGGTGACTCTTTGCCGAAATTCGGCTGCAATTTGCAGATTCCGGCAACTTTTTGCAAGTTTCCTTCAAATCTTCAACCAATCGGAGGTTCGAACCCTCCTTCTAGCGCCAATTGTTGATGATCTTGATTCAATGTAGGTGATTAGTGGCTGTTTAGGCTTGAAAAATCATCAAACAAGGTGATTAAACGATTGAATGCTAAATTAAGACAAATAGGGTTTGAGAATTAAAATTGCAAGAGCTTGGGATTGTTTTTGAATAAGTGAACTTATTTTCCCTTTCTCATGAAGGGGTATTTATAGGGTACAAACAAGTATGAGGTGTCAACTCCTTAGCCATCTTAATCTATACATTGACAAGTGTTTAGACACTTGTTTAAACCCTAAGCTATTACATGTTGTACAATGACATGTGTTAAGACACTTGTTTGCTCCTAATGTAATGCCTAATTAGTGGGGTTCTTGATGATCCTCTGTGGTGCCCTGTTGTTCGCCTACTCACCCCCTAAGTTCATTCTTAGAACTTCCTATTGGTGTTGTTCGCTTGTCTTTCCCCCTTTGTGACTTGCTGCTCGTCTGACCAGCTGATTGCCAAATTCGTTAAAGCACAAATTTGAACTCACTCGCAAGTGTACGAGATCGTTGTTATAGTTAGGCAATTGACCAAGTTATAAAAATTATCGAACCCAAAGGAAGCAAGTGGTTAGCTAAGTCGATTCACGTTGATATGCAAGGAAATTAAAGGACAAGATCGGGATGATTACGCTACTAAACAAGGAAATAAAAAACAAGCAAGAAATAGAAAACTATCTAACTTCGAAATGAAGTGCAAGGGGATTGATATACCCTAAATGGTTTCCGTTATGTGATCCTTAGGTTCAAACATTGAATTATGCCAAAATCTCAATTGTTCATGGATTATAACAAGTAACACTTCACCTAAACATTCAACAGACTATCAAACGTTTAAGGCTTATTGACGGTATCCTATGTTCCAACTCTCTCTCGACGAGTTAGAACGAGATACACGCATCTAAGCACTCTTCACTCATACACGAAGGTTTCATCAAATCAATGTAACTCTCGTCTACACTAAAATGAATTCACACATCAATATGAACAATTCATGCATAGAGCTAAGCTAAATTCCAATCAATAAGGATATAATTCCACAAACAATCAAAATTAAGCATAAATCAACAACCCAAATCTAATTCTCAGATAACTTCCACTATTCAAGGCATAAGAAAGTGGTGATGCTTAGGATATCTTCAACCTAGTGAAACTCAAGTAGGATTGTCAAGTCAATTCTATGCATCAATTTGGATTTACTAGGAGACCTCACCAATTACCTAAACAACCATCCAAACAATTGATGTCTAATGATGGGGTTCTTTGCGATTAACTCTCTCGACGAATCAAACGCAAAATAGACGCATTCAATCATAAATCTCACACTCATTCATCTAATCATGCTCATGTAACTCTCGTCTACGCTAAACATGCCTCGAAAAATAAGCTACAAGAGATCAACAATCAAAGCTCAATACAAATCCATCAATAGAAGCAAAATCCAAATATCAACATAGAATAGGCAAAGAGCAATCTCAACTCAAGATTTCACATGGTATCTAACATCCCAAGCATCAAAACAATTAGCTCATGGTTTTAAAAGAAAAAATCATAGCTAAATAAGAGCAAAATATTAAACACAAAGCTAAATGAAAATGAAATTGCATTAAAATGGAAAGAAATCACCTCTTGGGTTTACAAGCTTGAAATTGAACTTAAATCTTCAAATCCTAAGCTAAATTACTCTAATGATTCAAAGAAAATTAAAAACCTAGAAATGGAAGGTGAAATTTAACTATTCTAATGTGTGAGGTGTGTGTCCCACAATGGGTTGTATGGTGGTGTGTTCCATGTTAAAATTTAAGAAATGAGGGTATTTATAGTGTAGGGTGAGGGCTTGAGAGGAGTGGATCGAAAAATACCAAAAATAGGCTAAATTCGGACCGTGCACGACCACTCGGGTCGTGCTGAGCTGCACGACCGTGCACCTTTGGGAATTATGCGTAGCTGGAAAAAATTGATTTTGCACGAGTTGGTTTTGGTCGTGTTGTGGTGCACGAGCAATGAAATGGTTAAGTGAAATAGCACTTTCAAATTGGCACTGGCACTTCTTCCTTTTCAGTAGCAACTTTTGCAATGTGGGTCCCGCAATCTCTCTCCTTCCTCAGCTATGCAAATGGGCACGAGGCTTTCTTCTCCAGTGGCGGTCAAAGCTTCTCTGGCGTAAATGGCAGTGGCTTCTGGTGCTTTTCCGGCGACGAAGTGTGAGCTGCGACGCGGCTCTATTCCCTCCGGCGACGTTTGCTTCCAGGCGGTGATTTCCGGTGAAGACGCTTTGCAATTTCCGACCTCAAACTCTAAATTTCGGTCGCAAGCTCAAACCCGAAGCTTTCCGAGGCGAATTCCGGCGTCAATTTCTGGTGGCGCACGGATAATGGAATGGCTGCTTTCTTCTTTTGAAATGTGTGTGGAACCCACATGCTTTTCTTTTCTGATCTTGGAAGTTCACGTGAGTTTCCTGAAATGAATCAATACAATTGTCAAATTCCAATACTAGTGGCAAATGGGCCAAATATAAAAATTAATTGGGCCATGAAATTAATTAATTGACTAGAAATCCTGGGCCTCCATTTCTTTGTATTTTCGCAAGCCCATTTCCTCTCTTCTTCCTCAACTTGAATTCTCTTCTCGATTTAAATCACTTTCTCGACCTCAATTAGCACGTATTTGATGTTTCAATTTCCTACAAAATAAATCACAAATATCTTTCTCGACAATTAAGCACAATTGGTCAATTTAATGTAAATAATCACTCAAAACCCAATAAAATGAATAAATAAATTGCATGAATTTCGAGCAATATTCACACTAATCACCAGCTGCTCGTCTAATGTGTTTTAATACTTGACCCAGCTGCTCTCCTCATCTGATTTATTTGAGATAAAGCCCTGCTGCTCATCTCCTTTAATCTTTTATTTCAAATGACCTTTTTATCTATTATTTAATTTTTAATTAGCTTAATCCTGTTGCACGATTGTTCGCCTATCAACAGACGGATTTATATCAGATGTGATGCATGTAGGATTGCACGCCCCCAGCATGAAGTGGGTAATTTAGAGTTCATAAGTAATAGTCTAGCGATAAGTTTGATACGTTTTATTAGCTTTTCAGCAAGACCATTTTGGGTGTGGACGTAAGGGACCAAATGCTCCACTTTAATTCCCAGAGCCATGTAAAGGCTTTTGAGGTAAACTCAACAGCATTATCCATACAAATCGATTTTATTGGATAATCTGGGAACTGAGCTCGAAGCTCGAAGCTCAATAGTTTTCACAATAAGCTTTGCAAAAACTTGATTGCGGGTAGACAGTAAACAGACATATGTCCACCAAGTGGAGGCATCAATTAAGACAATGAAATACCGAAGTGATCCTGATGCTGGGTGTATCGGTCCACAAATGTCTCCCTGAATCCGTTCATGAAAAACCGGAGACTCAAGTCCCACCTTGGTGCGCGACGTGCGCACTATTAATTTACCCTTAGAGCATGCATCACAGATAAATTCATCGACATGAGGGATTCTATTATTCGAAATATTATGAACAATAGAATTAGATAGAATCCTATATATCATTGTTTGTCATGGATGACCTAACCGCTGATGCCATAATTTAAAAGAGTTCGGGTCGTGAAATTTCGTACTCATGTCTAGTTGGAGATTAGACGGCCGGATGTAGGAATAGTACAATCTGGAAGAGAAGGAGGGAAGTTTTTCAATAACTTATTTGCGGCTACCTCGAGTAATAGTCATCAAAAGGTATTCATTATTATTCTCAGTTTCAGTTTCAATGTGATAACCATTAGTTCTTATATCTTTAAAACTGAGAAGGGTACGCCTCGATTGTGGAAACAACAAAACATTGTCAATTATGAGTTCGGTACCCATAGGGAGGATGATAGAGGCTCTTCCGAAGCCCAATATCATAATGTTATCATTGACTATCGTAGTTACACTCCCCTTTCTTTCTACCAAGTTATGAAAATATTTCCTATCTCTTAAGATTGTGTGTGTGGTGGCGCTATCTACCAAACATAAATCACAATTTGTATCCATCATGCCAGAGGAAAAAGCTCAAACCTAATATCTGATATGTTTACAAGCCATGTATAAGAATAACAATATCCAAATAAATTTAACGGATAGCATATATTAAAGTAAACATATCAATGCTAAATCATAAATGTCATACCAAAGATGAAAATAAATTATCTGAAAGATAGGATCCCAATAAAAAGGTCTTAACCAAAAAGTAAAGTACTCAAATGATCAAATATTCCAATCACTCATTATCTCCATAGTCTTTGAGCTCTATGCGCAAAAGATCGTCGTTGTCATGGTCAAATTCTGCTTCATCCAGGTTGGCATGGTGAGATTCGACTTTAGGGGCCTTCCCCTTGTCGTCCTTCTGCTACTTTTGATAAGCCTTAACCAAATGCTTGGGAGTGCGACACATGCGAGACCAATGGCCTTTGCATCCGTATCTGTAGCAGGACTGCTCAACCTTGTCTGGAGAGCCAGATTTTTGTGGAGCGGAATTCGTGTTGGGTACACCCTTTCCACGATTCTGAGCTTGATTGTCTTTCGAGGTACCTAGACCACTAGATTTACTATGACCTCGGTCTTTGCCACGAGTTCGTTTACTTCCTTGAGCTATAACGTGTGCTTCGGGCACTGCTTGTGAGCCAACCGGTCTAGAGTTATGATTTTTCATAAGGAGTTGGTTGTGCTTTTCTGCCACTAGAAGTGCAGAAATTAGCTCAGAGTGTACAGTGTAATTCTTGGCCCTATACTGCTGCTGGAGTACAAGGTTGCTAGCGTGGAATGTCGATAGAGTTTTCTGTATCAACTCGGCCTCAGTTATAGCTTGTTTGCATAGCTTTAACTGGGATACAATACGATGCAAGGCTGAGTTGTACTCCGTCACGGACTTAAAGTCCTGGAAACGGAGGTTCGGCCAATCGTATTGTGCCTGAGGGAGGAGTATATCATTTTGTTGTTGGAAATGGTCCTTCAAGGACTTCAACAACATTTCGGGGTCTTTCTCAGTGAGATATTCATTTTCAGGTCCTGATTCAGGTGATGCCTGAAGAAAATCAATGCTTTCGCCTTCTGGGCGTCAGTTGATTTCGAACCATCGACAATAGCCCCGCTCAACTCAGTTGAGACTAGATGGATCTCAACATCTAGAGCCCATGTCAGGTAATTACTACCATCAAGAGCAAGCTCAACGAATTCTCTTTTGGTATTTAAAGTGACATGGTGAATTTTATGACCTTTCGTTGACAACGGAGAAATAAGGATTTATTTGATCACTTTCAGGCACATAGAAGCAAGAATTGGGCGCCGTCTACCCAAAACATAATTTATGGTCCGACAAGTACTGAGCGTCGCCTACCCAAACAATATATGCGGACTGTAAAATAAGGACTATATGCAAAAGTAATAATGCATGCAAGAGAATTAATCAATAGCATGCGCATATAACAATTAAGCACATAAGATAATAATTTATTGAGAATTAATTTTAAGATTAATTCAAAAAATTTGAGCTTAATTATTATGCAAAAATTATTACGTTTAATTTTCAAGTAATTTCGGAACCTGATAAGTTAAAATGAGGGCTCAAATATACTAGGAAAAATAATATAAGGCCCAAAAATAAACAATAAGTCCAATTAATTAAAAAAAAATTAGCCCAAAAGTTAAAAAAAAAAATCCTGATTCCAGCCCATAAAAAGGGCTGCATGCCCAAAAATAAAAATAAAATAATTTTTTTGCTTTGGACGGCCCAATTCGCATTGGGCCTATTTGACCCAACAAGTCGGGCAGGGCTACGCGGAAAAGGGAATAGGGCAGGGCGCATGGGGCCACGGGGGCGGAGCTTCAGAGCTCAGGGCGGCGGAGCAGCGGAGGAGGGAGACGCGCTCTCACCGGCGGTGTGCAGCCATTTGCGACGCTCGGAGGCGTGCGACGGCATGCGGCACGCTGGCCTGATGACTCGCGATGGAGGCACGGCCGATGGCCCGCGGCCATCAAGGCTGGCCTCTCGCACGCGGTGGCGCTCAACGGCCTGGTGGCCCTTGGCGGTGGCGTTCGGTGGCCTGGAGGCGCGCGGCGGCGCGGTGGCCTGGCGACTCACGTCGGTCGCGTGCGTGCGGTTTCCGGTGGCCCGCGGCGGCACGTGGTGTCCTTCGGCGCCGTATTTAATTAATTTTTTCCGATCCGATTAAAAATAATTGCAAACAATAATACATATGCAATGTATAAATTAAGTGCACGGTAAATTCATAGTACATATGGATCTATAAATTGATTCAATAATTAATTATCATGCTATTGAAAATTAAATTTAGTTTCGTACCGATTAGCTTCGGGCAGAGACTCGTGCTGATAACGTGTTGTAAATTATATATGCGTAAAGTAGAAACACCGGTTTATTTATCCAGTTCGCCGATAACGACTATGTCTGGGAGTGTACCAAGCCAGGGGCTTTCACTAATATTTTTGTGTGTATACAATACTGAGTACAGAGATCTATATATAATAGAGAAACCCTAATCTAAACCTAAAGTCTATTAAGGTTATGAGACCCATTAGTAATGTCCACATCAAATTTTCTGGATTTGGTATATTAAATCTACCGGATATATAACACTTATAAAATAAATAAAAAAATTGATAATTAATTACATACAAGTAACTTGCCTACAAATACTTTATCTACAAAAATTTAATTGACAAATTATTTGTATGTGAAAAATAAAAATGTCTATATAATTTGAAAATTTCATTGTCATATTAATAATTTTCATATACAATTCTATATTCCAATTATAATGTTATATGAGACTGTTAAATAAAAAAAGTCGCGTTTGGTGTATATATACAGTCTCATTTACTTATATTATAAAACCCATTAATTTATAGAGCTCAGCTCAATTATATTTTAATGGTGAATAATGAATATGCTTCAAATACTCAGATTATACCGGAGTGTCTCCAAATTTCATATCAATGAAAATGGTGATATTCTAAAATCAATAAATGAAAGTTGTAGATTCATTCCATCATAATTTTTCATACATAATTCTTTTTATTATTTTCCTTTAATTATTTTATTAATATTATATATAATATTTTTAAGCATTATAAGTATATAATACATACTTTTAACCTAAAAGTTAATAATAATTTAAAATATAAATTATTTTTATAATAATCAATTACTACTTGTTATGATGGACCATCACTAACATATTCATCATCATTTCTTATTACCCTCAAACTCATTTTATATATTTATATTTTTTCACGTCTTATTTAATTATATAAATAATGAAACAAGAAAGTAGTCAGTCCAGTTCCAATGTAGATTCTCTTATTTTTAAGGAAATTAATAAAATACACTCTTAAGCAAATTAATGATTTTTGCACCACTTTATTTATATATATATATATATTTGTAGCAGTAATTTATTGTGTATTAATTGAAAATATAGATTTGTAGTATACCCTGAGCGAATTGTATATATAGTTCAAATGTATTTTTAAATATTATCGATTGTTTGCATCAAACAATTGCAGTTTTTAATGAAAATAATTATAATTATTTAGTAAACATAATAAAAATTGTTTGAAAATACAATTAAACTGCACAATACATTCGATGCACACATGATTTTTTTTTTTTTTTTGCCTATCTTCTATTTTACAGGAACTTAATAAAACTAAAATACACCCGTAATACAGTTTTAATGATTTTTGTCATCTTTTTAACGATAATTCATTGAATATATATACACCTTTTCCAATCGTCATGCCCAGCGCTGACAACTTTCATGATCAACCTTAATTAAGGCTACTGGCCCACCTCCATATCCAACACAAATGCTAGCTTTTATGGTGAGATATATCATATATGTCATCAAAATCAAAATGTTTTTATGATTTTAATCATCATATTTCGGTATTCAATCTTAGTAAGATAAACGTTTTATAGAACATATGGTCAAGAAAAAAAAAAGCCCATAGTACTGCAAGAAAAGTTGCAAACTGAAAAGTTGGTCAATTTGACTCATTATTATGTTAAAGAAAAACAAACGAGTGTACTAAAATGTTTATGCAATGAAAATTAAACACATTCAAGAAAATGACAAGATAGACGACCCTCCAATTAAGAAAGTAACCCCACGAATTAATTTGATAATTTAATATATCCCAAATTTTTTAACATGGACATGTGTCCCCAAGCGGGCGCAAACTACCGGGGATTCGAACATGCAAACTCTCGTGCCACTTGGACACGAGTTTTTTTTTTTTTTGCAATGAATTGCATATATATATATATATATATATATATATATATATATATATATATATATATACTCAAAATTGAGTCATTGTTCTCATAATTCATCATATTAATTATTTTATGTTTCTAACTTATTTAAATAAATGTTGTAATCAACTATATTTTTTTATTTTGTAAAATTATATATTTCGACAACGCGTAAACTTATAATTCGTTCATTTGTACGCAATTAATTGTATATGTATCCAAATTGATTAATTTGTTTTCTATAATTCATCAAATTAATTTCTTTTCATTTCTAACACTACAATATATATATATATATATATATATATATATATAAATATATATATATATATATAATTGCCTACGAAAATTGTTAATATGACTACGAAATTTCCAATAACAAAAATTCGTAGTGGGTTTGCCTACAAAATGCCTACAAAAATTTCTAATTGTATAGACGTCTTCCTTCTCCACCTACAAAATAATTTGCCTACGAAAATACCGTAGACAAGTTGTGGTGTAGGTAAATTTTTGTAGGCAAATGACTTGCAGATAATTATACCTAGGGATTTCATTTCGTAGGCAAATTGTTTCTAGGTTCAGAAATATAGATGCTTTTGTAATTAGAAAATTTCGTAGACAATTCTTACTATGAACTTTTTTGTTGGAATTTTTTTTTAGGCAATTTGAATTCTGTAGGCAATTCTTTATTTTCTTATAGTGTAACCTGTTTATATAAATGTTGTGATTGTCTTTTCTTTTTTAATTATTTATTTCGACAATGTGTAAACATATAATTCGTTCATTTGTATGCAATTAATTGTATATGTATCCAAATTAATTTTTTTTTTCAATAAATCATCAAATATATTTCATCAGATGTATCACGGTCTCCATTTGCAATAGTTCAGACATCTGTGTGCCTAAATCTGTACAGTAAAATTTTATCTAGTACACACACTTACAAGTTCTTATTTCATGTTATATTGTGTCACCGCTACTTTCAAAATGTAAATATATATGAGTAAGTCTTGTATGAGACCGTTTCATGGTATGAGACAATGAAAATTGGTGTAACTAGAGCATTGATTCATTAACATGACTTTGATAGGGGTGTGTGTTAATTTGTGTTGTCTCATGCCATGAGACGGGCTCATACAAGTTTTTGCCAGTATATATTATCATGGCACCATGAGACAATAACACATCGAAGTATTTTCTATTAAAGTAATGTTGTCTTGAAAGATAAATTTACTCTAATAATATAAGCAAGTAAGTCTACCAAAATAAAAAAAAGATGAATAAAAGTTGCGCTTATAGGGGCAAAAAACCTGGAGAAATGCCACACTAAAATGACACATATGTAACTTTTAAAATCATATGAAATTCCATCATAAGTCAAGCATGATTAGAAGAACTCTCGTTATGCACTTCCGAGGTCTCCAAGTACCACCTTTTCAGACGAGCTGAAGTTTTAAATACCTGCAAAATACATATCTAACAGATGTAATTTATCATCACATAAATATCCTCGAATTAATTATGTAATTAAATTACCTCATGATCCCAATCTGTTCTCCAAATCATGAAGCCAAGTGAAAGAGTCTGAGTCACAACTCCACATGTCATCCCAATCCATATACCCTGCCACCTCATATTAAATTATCATTCTTCTTATTTGTACGGGCCAATTCAGCCTAAAACAATTTACCTCTACTTGAAGATGAAGTGCATATCCAAGAACAGCTCCAATTGGCAATCCAATAGCATAGAAGCAACCTAAATTGATAACAACAACTTTGGATTGCAGTCCTGCTCCTATAGCAACACCTGACACAAAAATGAAGTAGAGAATCACGAAACGAAAAACATGACAACGAAATCTATATAGTAATCTAATTACCTGAGAGTATCGGGTAAATGCCACCAAGGAAGACCGTGATGGCCAGAAGAAGAGAAAGACGAGACACTCTGAGGGCGACATCCTCTTCGTTGGTGAACAAGTAGCCGATTTTCTTGCTAAAAACCAGACATAGAATGCAAAAGAAGAACCCTATTGAAATTGACGTCCCGATCAGTACTTTGATTGAAAACTTCACTGCTCTCGCATCTCCTCTCCCCAGCTCATTTGCAACACGCACACTGTTGTTTATGAGAAAAAAACGTGCAAAGGTTGCTAGCATTTTTTACACGATAAAAGTGAAACAAGGAGACATCTGTGTGAGCAAATCCATACCATGCAGCACCCATGATGCCAACTATGATATTGATTATCCAACTCGAGATATTGAGGCTGAAAATCACAACTTCAGTCAGTACATGGAGATGTTGAGTGTGAAATAATAGCGCGTAAAACACGACGGCTTACCAAATGGAGAAAGCAGATATTGCAACTTCTGCATTTTTTACATAGCCAGCAAGTAAGACCAGAATCGCATAGTACCACAACTCCAAGCTATCGAAAAAAAAAACATTGGCATTTTTATGGTGAACTTAGTAATACTGTTTAACATGGTTTAACGATTTTGAAATGAATCGCATATAAAATAAAATATTATTAAAAGGTAATACTTCTTATACTAAAAAGTACGATACTTTAAAAAAAAAAAAAAATCACATGTAGACCTGGTAGAAAGACTAACCAGATCATGAGACCAGATACAACAGAGAGTTTGACAACAGGCAATAAATCCTTTACTGCAACAATGGTGAATCCCTTCCACGTACTGGGGCACCAACCGCCAAAAATATAAACGAATTCTCCCAACACGACGAACCACGAAGTTATGCATAATGCAGACATAGCACCAGGGAGTCCAAAATCGAGAACATAAACGAAAAGCCAGGACAACAGAACGTGGATTGCCAATTGCAGGGCAGCTAGCCATGCAATGATCATGTTCTTCTGCTGTGCTTGTAAGTACATTTGTATTGTTAAGCTAAAGATCAAGGCGTATAGGAATGGAATGAACCACAACGATATATTTCCAGCAGACGACGCGATTCCTTCTTCCTGACCGAGTAGGTTGAAAATCGATGTCCCAAAGATGAAAATAGGAAGTAGGATTGTAAGTGTGATGAGATCAATGATCCAGGATCTTTGGAGGTAAATCCCCATCATGTGGTACTGTTTTGCTCCGAATGCTTGGCCGCACAGAGTTTCTGTGGCGCTCGACATTCCAATCTGTCGAATAGAAAGTCGTGATTTATTTGAAAAAAATATCAAAAGGTCCTGATTTGGTGCTTGAATTCTTGTTTCTTTCTGTATGTCACATTAACAGATTTTTGGTAACAAGTAACGAATGATCCAAAAATTAAAAAATTTGAACATCTTTGGTTTTTTGAAGAATCAAACTTATACTCCCTACATTCGCAATAGATTGTCAACTTACATTCCCATAATAGATTACTCATGATACCTCAAATAGACGTAATTATTTATAACAATACCACTAAAAAATAATTTTCTTATTCCCCTTTCTTTTAGCACGATTTCATTAAAAAATAATTTTATTACATATAATACTAATTCTTAATAAAAATCCGCTGATAAACTCTGAAGTTCGAAGTACAAAAATATTATAGCAAACAACTTATTTGAGTTCAAATTTGATATAAAACATAAATTCTAAAGCATCATAACATTTCAAATGAGCTTGAATAACAGTGATACCAGTATCCCGTTGACAAATCGGACGGTCAAAGTTTGGACGAGTGCATAGCCAGCAAGGTTGGTGGAGCTGATGTGTCCTAGGAACGACTGAGTCACCACAATCGTTCCGAATGAACTCACTCTGGAAACAACACTTGGCATCGCAATCTTCCATATCTTCTTACATTCTTCCCAGATTTTCCCTTTCAAATCATCTTGTTCTGCTTTTGAACTAAGCAACCTCTGTTGCATGCCATTATCATCCATGCCTATTCAACACTTTAAATTAGCTCGCAAAGTGCAACAAAAGACACATAATCTAATATGATAAATCTTCCTTAATTACTCATGATTTTTGACGAAGAAAAAGACAAATGGGTAGAGCAATACGAGTACCAAATACTAGTTACCAATATTTCCTATCATAGGACTATAGGAGTATATACAAGAAGACAATTGCAGTGAGATTCTCAATCAGAAAGTGACAATCTTTTATTTTTACTTTTAACAACTATTGTAATATATCCTTCTGCAAGAAACCTGCTGCATCTCACACACACATGGTGGAAAATAATAGAGTTTGAACCTGTGTTTCAATATATGCAGTAATGGAGCGCAAGTAAAGAGAGAGAAATGAGTTTTGTATTATGAGGTGCAGTTTCTGTCTGTCCGTTACAGTTTCTTTTTAGTGTTTCTGCCACCTTTTTATTCTAATCTTGAGGAATCTAGATTTGGATTTTTTGTTTTTAATTATTTTGGAGCAATTATTAAAATAAAGAATTGGCAATCAAAATTTTCCGCAAATTGTTTTATCGAAATGGTCTACTATAAATATTTTTAATCATTTTGGCATCTCCACTCCTTAATGAAATAATTCTACCTCATCTAAAACTCCAAACTTATAAAGAGGTGTAAAATTAATTCATTTAATTATTTTTCATTACACTACCCTCATTCATGGGCCGAAATCAACTTTCCCTCTTTTGGGGAAGCCCAATAAGTGAACAATTTAATATGAGTGAAGTTGTTTTGAACCCAGAATCTTTGTTCGCGTGTGAGCCTTTTCACTCTGATATAATTAAAGAATTTCACTTCATCTAAAAGTCTGAACTTGTAGAGAAGTGTTATTAATTCATTTAATTATTTCCCTTTACACTCAACCTACAAACAATTTGCATATGAAAATTTCATAGACAAATTCTTTATAGGTGGGGAATGAAGTGATCTATATATACTTAGAAAATTTTGTAGGCAATTTCGTAGGTAATCTTCAATACAAAATTTTTTGTTAAAAATTTTATAGTCATATTGATAATTTTCGTAAATAATTTTATATTCTATTGTAATGTTATATGAGACCGTTTATTATAAAATTGAAAACCGCATTTTTGGTGCATATACACCATCTAATTTATTTATATAATTCATGAGTTTATAAAGTTTCAACTCAATTATATATTGATGGTAAATAATGAATATGCACTAAGAAAAATAAACGACTTAGAGTGTCTGAATTTTATATCTTTGAAAAAGGTGATATTTGGTTGAAGAGAATGACACATTTGATATTCTAAAACCAATAAATGAAAGGTATCTTTTCCTTTAAATATTTTATTAATATTAAATGTAATGCTTAATTTTAAGCATTATAAGTATATAATATACTTTTAACATACAAAAGATAATAATAACTTTAATTATAAATGTTTTTTTTATGATAATCAATTATTACTTTATATGATAAACAATAACTTATATACTTATTATCACTTCTTATTACTTTCATCCTCATTTTTTTCCCCGATAAATCAAACACCCTCTTATTTAATGTGGATTCTCTTATATTTGAAGGAAAATAATAAAATACACTCTTAAGAAAATTTAATGATTTTTGCCCCCTTATTTTTATTGTTTTTAGCAGTACTAATTTATTGCGTATTAACTGAAAATGTCGATTTATATACATCAAGTGAACCAATCCGTTCAAGTGTATTTTTAAACATTATTGATTATTAATTTGGGCTGAGCAATTGCAGTTTTACAACCAATATTATTTAATGAAAACAATTGTACTTATTTAGTGAAAATAATAAACAATGTTTAAAAATATATTTAAATTGCAAGATGTATTTGATGCACAAGAGACTTATCGTATCTTTTTTTCCGTATCATTCAAATTTCTAGTAACTTAATAAAACTAAAATACACCCGTAAGCAGTTTTAATGATTTATTTCATCTTTTAATTTTAACGGCAATTCATTGAATCCAATCCTGCCCAACGCGGACAACTTTCACGATCAACCTTACTAGCCCACCTTCATATCCAACACAAATGCTTTTCCGGTGAGATACATATCATCAAAATCAAAATGTTTTTTTGAATTTAATCATCATATTTCTATATTCAATCTTAGAAAGATAAAAGTTTTATTGAATATATGGTCAAGAAAAAAAAAATCCCATAGTACTTAAAAGAAATTCACCTCAATTATTTAAATTTTTTAATTAGTATAGAGGCGTGGAATTAATTTAATTAATTATTTCTCCCAACAATAAAAGTTGCAAACGGAAAAGGGGTCCATTTGACTTCCGTTATTATGGGAAAGAAAAAGCAAACGAGTGTACTCCAATGAAAACTAAACACATTCAAGAAAATGACAAGATAGACCACCCTCCGATTAAGAACGTAACTACTCCCTCCAGCCACCTATAAATTTTTCATGATTTTTTTCCAATAAAATGTATTAATATAAAAATAATGTGTTGAATAATAAAAATAAAATGAAATGTGAGAATAAAAATAAATAAAAATGGAGTACGTGAATTTCCAAAAATTATATGAAAAATTTATTGAAAAACGCTTAATTTAAAAAGATGAGAACCTTAATAATAAACAGTGAGAGTATTTTTTAGTAGATTGTAGTGTAATATAATTTGTAAATAATATTTTAATAGAAGTGAATTTTAGTTGTAAATTGCGGTATTTTTTCATTCAAGAAATTAAATGATCCTCCTATCACGTCACATGTACACACAGAGGAAAGCAGAGTCTGGAATATCAATGAATGAGACGGGCACGTATGCGCATTAATTTAACGCAAGTGATGCTACATAAAGAACTTGAGTAATTAAGCAAAAGAAAAACACACACAACACAATTAGTCATGTGGTATTTTTTTATGTGATGATGAAGGGTCCACAATAATAAAAAATATCAATTCATCTTAATAATATTTCTAATTTTATATATGTGGTAATGGAATAATTTTTTTTTTATCTCAACTTTTTTTAAAATTAGAGCAAAACGACTATCATTTTCTATTGAAAATTTTTAACAAAAACCCTAAATTTTCTTTAGAATCCGTGCCAAATTCGGATAAAAACCCTAAATTTTCTTTAAAATCCGTGCTACTTTAATTAATTCATACTAATGTTAAGGAATCTAGATTTGGATTTCTCGTAATGAAATTTCTGCTTTGTTATTATTTTACCATAATGTAACAAGAAAGACGAAGGTTGTCGGTGCTGTATGATATTTGTCGGCTATTTATTGTCTACGTATGTGCATGTATACCCACTTCAAATAATTAAATCGATTAAAGTCATTCTTTTGAATATGACTATGGTGATAATAATTTTTTACAATAAAATAAAGAAAATTATACGATAAAAAAAAAAAAATATATCTTCTAGTATCGAGTCAAGGTAATCCTTTTTCCGCAAAGTGAAAATTCTCCAGTAGCACTCATCGATTTGGAATTACGCTCCCAAAGGTAAAACAATATTTTCGTCTTTAAGTGTGCAACACCATAGGACTTGAAGCTCGGGCGAAAAGGAAGAACGTATGAACTAGATTTATTTCTTAAAGACTTAGAATACTGAGGGAGAGAGTAAGAGAGAATTTTTGTGTGGCGCTAGAAACTATGCATGAGGACACATATTTATATGGGTTTAAGACCCACGCATGAAATATAATTAAATTGAGAAATATATATATGAGTGACAGATATATGTGAAAAAGAGCTAACAAGATTCAAGTTCCATGATAAACTTAGACAATATTTCAATGAAAAATTGTCCACTCAGAATTAGTACGTGTGTTGCCGGATGATTTCTTTCCATATCACCACAGACCTTACCAACTCCACTATGTCCTTGGAGACAAATAAATAGATTCTACATCTGTTGCACAATACATTGCCCACATACCAAAAACGTCTGTCATACAACATATTGTCAAATATCATAAATATTAGTCATAATTATCTAATACAATGTTACTAAAAATAATTTTATCCTTTTTTATTTACCACAATACCATTAATAATAATTTTATTATATATAATACTAATAACTAACTTTCAAATTAAAACTTGTATCGAGTAAAATGATGAGTCAATCGTAGAAGGGAGAGAGACTATAACCATATGGTACAACTTGATAATAGAGATTTCCATTAATGACAGACCTCCATTTTGATATTCATGTTTTTCTTTTTAAGCATAATTGACCAAGGCCTATAAAATTTACGAGGCATATAATATAACTACTTAAATGAGATTTAAATCCCCTATTATACTAATAGTGAGTTTAACAAGCTGATGTGTCGTCATGTTATTCTTTTGGATGATGTGTTGTTTTCTCATTAAGTGTGATTTTTTTTAGATGATGTGTTACTATACTATTGGTTTATGTTATATATGTGGCATCCATGTGGCATATTAAGTTCAATTTAGGAAAAAAAATTATAATAACAAAGGTTTGAACCTTGCATCTATTGGGTATGTTTCAAGTTACTTGCCACTAAACCAATTCATTAATCTTTGTATATTTTGAACAATTATTTTACTTAAGTCTATAAATCTATTTACTTATGAATCTCAAATTTGTGAACATTTCAAATAAAAGAATTAAATATAATTATTATATTGATGAATTGATTACTTTAGACTTTAACAAGTCTAATTATGTGAAATTTAATATTCAATTAACTTATTCATTCTGTATTAAAAGCAAAATAAATTTATTTGATGTATTTTATATTATCCTTTTGTATTAACTAATTATGTGTCGAATGTTTACATGTCATCTATTTCGTCTATGTGTGGCTTATGTGTCATCTATGTGGCCTTATATAGTAAGGAATCTAATAATAATAAAAAAAAAATGGGTATGCAAATGGATTTGAACCCTACACCTCATGAGCAATTGTTATGATGTTTACCAGTTTAGTCATACGACGAGTTTTTATGAAATTTGAATATTTATTGTTATAACTTGAGTGTATAAAAAATTACGTACGAATTTACATTTATTTAACTACATTTGAGGATATCTTATATATAAAAATCTTAATATATTAATAATTCAAACAAGTAACTTAAATATATTTAGTTCTACAGTATTATTACTAAATTGATTAATAAATTTAAAAAAATATAATTATGTGAAATGTCAATGTTCAATTAACTTATTTTTATATTCTCAATGTATTTGAGAATATCCTATTTAGAAATATTTTATTTGTAAAAAATTAATTAATGGAATTAAGAATAAAATGATTAATTAATTTTTTTTAAATCTAATTATTTGAAATTTTATCATTTAATAGATAAACTTTTATTGTCTAAAAAAATAATAAACCAAAATTATAATTATTGGATTTTGTATATCTTAAATCAAATTTGATATGTCAATTTCTTTTGATTTAATTGTGTTTAACATGTGACATTATGTTTGTGTAATAATATTTTTTCTAATTAAAAGAAATGCAATTACATGGATTTGAATCTTGCACACATATATATATTATTTATTTTTAAATAGAAAAGTCGTATTATAACCCACTAATAAATTTATATTACTAACGTTTTTTTAATTCTGAAATGCTTATTAGTTTATTTAATATTATATAATTTAAATGACATATATATATAATATTTTTTACATGTACAATATATTATTTATACTCCCTCTGTCCCAGCATTGTTTGCACACAAAAATGGGCACACATATTAAGAAAATTTTACTTTTTGAGTAAAGTAGTGACATATGGGTAAATATGTGTAAATTATTGTGAGTGTGCACGCAAATCAATGTTTCCCTTTTTAGAGTGTGCAAATAATTTTGGGACTGACGAAAAAAAAAGTGTGCAAATAATGGTGGGACGGAGGGAGTATAATTTAGAGATTTAACATATTTGAAAAAAAAAATCCTTGAAATATAAGTATTAAAAATATAGGGTTAATTCAATATTAATTCACGATCATTAAGCTTAATCTTAATTTAATCACAACTTTCAATAATGTTATAGAAATTCACCAATGTTTAATTTTTCAATCAAATATATGACTTGCACTTTTAGCAAGAAAAAAAAAATGATGCATGGGTGTGTGTTATTTTTTGGGTTAGAAATCCCCCTACATCGAGGAAATCGTCTTAGGGAGGAAATGATAGGTATGTGGTGCATAGTTGAGAAAAATATATCATAATTTAAAAGTGTATACCAAACTGAAACAAAAAAAAAGTACGTGATTTTTAATAAAAATATTAAAAATTATATTTAAATTGAGATTGAGCCTAAAAGTCGTGGGTTACTAAGAAATTAACCAATATTTCTATGCATATATATTATTTAAATATGTTTATTTTATAATATAATTATATTATTTTATGATGATCAAATTTATTTAAGTGTATATAATAAATATGTAATAAATTTAAAAAAAAATTCAGCGTAGTATATGTGTGTATTAAAATAGATTGAATTGTGATGATGCGTTAATAAAATACAAAATTTTAAATTAATTTTGCGAACTACCCGCATAAAACGCGGGGCACTAATCTAGTTTATATATAATCGTATAACATGTTGAAGGAAAAACACATGTATATACCTGCATCAAAAAAAAAAAAAAACGAAAGTAATTGGTGGAGGGGTAATTTAGTCATTTTATTATATTTTATTTGTTGATAAACGCTATATTGTAACATATATAAAAAGATCTCATATACAATGACGAATTGGATCAATAAATCTGTGTTCATCTATTTTCTCTATTTCTCTAATTCTTACACCATAATATATATTTTTAATGAAATTTGACATCCATGGACTAAAATTGAATATGAAAGAGACTCTTCATTGATAAGGACATATCATTTCCAAGAATCGATGTCGACGTATACGATTTGTATATGTTTTTATAAAATTTGACATCTATGGGCTAACTTTTAGGATAAGAATGTAGGCGGCCCACGATAGATATTGCCCAATTTAGTGAATTTCATAGTTATTGCTAAGTGGCTGTTTGGTTTATTGAAAAATATTTGGAAATAAAAATTGTAGTGATAATATTTAATATTGATAATGAATACAGTTTGAATAATTGTATTATTCTGTTGAGAGTTTTTATGATTATTATAACCATTAATTTTGTTTGGTTTGTTCATATTCTATAGGAATGAAATTAACTTAGTTATTTATATTTAAGAAGTTAGAGTATAGAGACATTTTTATTAATGTGCAAATTTCTACCCACAAATGCTATTCCACTAAAAGAAGTCCAAGAAATAGTGATTTCTCAATTTTGCTGTAACAATGAAATTAATGATGTGACCAATCAGCCCCTAATTCTCTTCCAGAGAATGTGAAACAAAAACAAATCACAATATACATGTAGCAAATGTGAACTCGATTTAGAGTCCGAATGAATTTTCAATTATATTGATTTTATTTCTAAAATATATTGATATTCACTTGCTCATTTTTTAACCAAAGTCAAATGACTCACATAAGTCAATGAAGTATCACTGTTACGAGAGACGGTCTCATGATAAAAATAGCATATTCGATAATGTAATAGCAATATGTGTAGAGTAATAATAATTAGTAGTCTAAATAGCATATTTTGTTATGTTGAGATTTAAAAAAAAGAAAAATTGACACTTTTGGAAAATAATTGCAACATTCTGATAGACAACATGCATATGCCTTTGTTATCACCAATTTTAATTTTTCCGGACAACTTCTGCGGCCAACAGAGATTCTGACAATTTATGAATATTATTATGCGATAGATAATAATCCATCAATATCGTGTGCTTCTAAAAATTGATATACTTTTTATCACTGATTAATAATGTGTGTTTAGAAAATAGTTGCGATATTCGTTAGAGTTCAATTAATTCAACACGAATACATAGATTCTTATGAAATGTTTATCTTAAGCATATATTGTAACATCTTATATTACACTTTTATAAAAAAAATGATGTATCGAATACAATTAAACATTTTTATAATGTATAAAAACTACTATGAATTCGAGCTCATGTGAACTTAAATTCATTAGGTATCATTGTTATTCATATCAACTATTATTGTTATGCATACACACTATTATTATTTAAAAATTAAATTTTTTTTTAACAACTATAGTTTATATATATGCATAACACTGGTAATATAATACATAAATAGTAATACATATCAAAGAGAATTCACGTGAACTCGAGCTACAAGAGACCTCCTCTATATTATTTCACGGTTTCTCTTTGACTAGACTATTTATGTGTTATTCATCAAGACTATCATACTATGTAACAATAAAAATTTACATATTTATGTGATAGAAGATCATGTGTGATATACGAACAAATCTTAATTAAAGTTTGTATTGTAAAATGGTTGGGATATCTTGTTACACCCTTAGATAGCTGACATATGTTATATTAACTTCGTTGATTCTTCAATATTAACTGTGGTCTAGAGAAAATCTTCTTATTCTCTCATTTAAATCCAAAAAATTCTTGCAAAGCATTTAATATAACAAGTACAAGGTGACAATCATTATAGGAGCCGCATGATAATCTGTTTCAAGTCTCATCGGAAGATTTAATGTACCATCTTTTAAGACGAGCCGAAGTTTTGGATACCTGAAAAATGATCGAGTAACAATACTTACAGTGAGAAAATACACTTAGATAGTTAGTTAAGAATGTTGGATTACCTCTTCATCCCAATTGGTTTTCCATGTCATGAAGCTAAGTGCACAAGTTTGAGTAACAACTCCACTTATCATTCCAAGCCATATTCCCTGTAATGAATTAAATTCCAATTATACCAACTTGGGATATACATTACATATTAGTAAATGAAATAATTAAGTGTCATTTACCTTAACTTGAAGATGGAATACATATCCAAAAACAGCTCCAATTGGTATTCCAATCACATAGTAGCAAACTAAGTTAATAATCGCGACTTTTGTCTGCAGTCCTGCTCCCACAGCCACACCTAATTTTAATCATTTCATACATAAGAACTTCCATTCTCCCCTTAATTTGTAACGTTATATGATCCTAAGTTTGAGACGCTAAATAATTTACCCGAGAGCACCGGATAAATGCCATTGAGCAGCACCGAGAAAGCTAGCAAAAGAGAGAGATCAGCAACGGTACGCACCACTTCCTCATCGTTTGTGAAGAGATATCCAAGTTTGCCGCCGAATACCAAGCAAAAAATCCAAATGACTACAGCTATTGCAAGTGATGTAGTGATGAGTACTTTGATTGAGAACCTTGTAGCTTTAGCGTCTCCTCGGCCTAGCTCATTCGCTACTCTCACGCTGTTTGGTAACAATTTTTGTACAAAAAGTAAAATGAAATCATAATCCGCACATCATCATATATTTTCAATTTTTGAATGAGAAAAACGCTCACACTGCTGCGCCTAGGAGGCCAAGGCTGATCATTAACTCCCAAGCTAGGAAATTGAGGCTGAAATTAAATTTAAAATTCAGTCATCATAATTGTTCATAATACATATATAGAAACAGAAATCAAGAATTGCAATAAAGGGTTACCAAATAGAGAAGGCGGATATGGCAACCTCTGCATTCTTCATGTATCCAGCCAGTAACACCAAAATGGCATTGTACCACAACTCCAAGCTATACACATTATATAAGGGTTCATAATTCTTCAACGAGATGAATACACGTAAAACTAAAAAATGATTAATTCAACTTCATCATAGGCAATGATACTCAAAATAATAATATTTTCAAAATTAGAGTAATACACTTTACCAGATCATCAGGCCAGACGATACGGAAAGCTTGACAACCGGCAGTAAATCTTTGGTTGCAGCGATAGTGAATCCTTTCCACGTATTAGGACACCAACCGCCAAAAATGTAGACGAATTCTCCCAACACAATTAGCCACGAAGATATGCTGAGTGCAGCCATGGCACCAGGGCTTCCAAAATCGAAAAAATATACGAAAAGCCAGGACAACACAATGTGGAAGGCGAATTGTGCAGAGGCGAGCCACGCGATGATCATGTTCTTCTGCTGCGCTTGCAAGTACATTTGTATCGTCAAGCTGAAAATCAAGGCGTATATGAAGGGAATGAACCACACTGAAATGTATCCTGCAGATTTCGCGATTTCTTCTTCCTGCCCAAGTAGGTTAAAAATCGGCGCCCCGAAGATAAAAACGGGAAGTAGAATGGTTAGCATGATCACATTAATAAGCCAGGATCGTTGGAGGTATATACCCATCATATGGTACTGTTTAGCTCCGAAGGCTTGCCCACACAGTGTTTCTGTCGCACTCGACATTCCAATCTATCAAACAAACAACTAATATTATTTAATGAAGCAATTGATACTGCCGGACTAACATGTTTTAATGAAACAATTAGTTGCATTATGCCACCGCTAGTCTAGATAATTAACATGTGTAATGTTAAAAAGTAATCAACGACTCATAATGTGTTAGAGATCAAACTAACAACTAATACTATTTAAAAATGCACATAAAATGAAAACGTGTATTAATCAAGATAACCGAGAAAATTCATTCGGACACAACACATGTACTTAACTAAAACAAGAGTAGCAGAGTACATAAGATTCCATTTACTCCAATTTATCACACTAAATTCAAACTGTTATCATCCTTTAATTTCTCTTTATCACCAATATATGAAAGAGACTGGCTAAACACTAGCGAAATTTTATCCTAAAACCAATTGTCGATAGAAGGAGTATCTCACTAAACTAGGCTTGCTTCTTTCAATATTTCGATGCGGAACAATTCACATGTGCAATTTATAATATCGAACAGGGAAGTTACCAGGATTCCATTGACAAATCGAACGGTTAAGGTTTGGACAAGTGCATAGCCAGCAAGATCCATGGAACTTCTGTGTCCGATAAACGCCTGAGTTACCACTATCATTCCAAATGAACTCACCCTTGAAATTATTCCTGGCATTCCAACTTTCCATATCTTCTTTGACTCTTCATAAACTCTCCCTTTCAAATTGCCTACTTCTTCTTCTTCTTTTTCTTCCTCTGCTTTTGAACTAATCAGCCTTTCTCCTACGCCATTTTCCTCCATGCCTCTACAATTTTAATACCAACAAAATTTCACAGAATTACGAAAAAATCAATTTCTATCGCAAACTGGTAATGAAAGCAGCAGTTTGAATATACTTCATTAAATCAAGCAATAAGTAAGGCGAAGAAGACAAGTGTTTGAATCGAAGACCAGTAATTAATGAAGTTGTTAGAAACAGACACAAGTGGAGATAAGAGTTTGGATTATTTTGCAGACATATAAAAACCACACGTACTGTTGATGTTCTTATCGATGATGATGGAAAAAAGACTTCGGCTTCCTGTGTAGAGAAAAGATTAGCTTGAATAGTGTGGTTGTCCTTTTTCAAAAATTAAGGAATATACGTAGTTTTGATATTTTCGGTAAATGAAATTTCTGAGTTTGAAGTCAAATAGTGACTATTTTTGTCAAAGCCTCCCTTCTTAAACTACGTGTCTCTTTTTTCATCTGTGCATTATAACCATTTTTTTTCTTTTCTAATTATAAATCTCTCCGTCTTAAATTAAGTTTAATATATTGTCATCTCTTGTTATGTTTAAATTTTTTCTCCGAAATGTCTTTTAATAAAATACTACATATACTGCACATTTTCTCTAACTTTTAACATTTTTAACACTTTTCATCAATAATTTATAATAAAATATAATTGCGGTGCGGCGGTAGCCACTTTCTAAAGTAATTTTTTTTTTAGTACAAGCCTTGTGTTATTCGACTTCCTTCAATTGGTTCTGCATAATAACACAAAAACGGTGTCGTTCGCGTAGGTTTTTTTTTTTTTTTTTCCATTTTTCTTCATTGATGTTATTTCCCTTGTGTTTGTGGCAATGTATGACAAATTGCTTAGACTGTATGAATATTCTAAAAAAAAAAAATTGAACAATGTAGTATTGGATATTCTACGGATACTTGGAAATATAAATATAAGTGGACTACGTAGGCGATACACCACGTAGCGTGTTTCAATAAAAAAAATTGGGTACCATCTCGAACATGACTAATCAGGGGCGGATCCAGGGTTTGCAGATGGGGTGGGCTAGGTATGAAGAATTTTTTTAATACTATTACATTCATCCTTTTTAGATTGTTCATATTAAGTAGTGCAACTTTTAATGGAAAAAATTATTTATTAGTATCAAAATATACACTACAAAAAAATAAAATTGTCTACGAAAATTGTTAATATGCCTACAATATTTCCAACAAAAAAAATCATAATGGAGATTGACTACGAAATTGCCTACAAAATTTTCTATTATATAAGTATTTTATTTCTATTCCTACAAAGAAACTTTCCTACGGAATTTTCGTAGGCAAATTGTTTGTTGGTAAATTTGTGTAGGCAAAATGCTTATAGGTAGTTAATCTCCACAAATTTTATTTTGTATGCAAATTGCTTGTAGGTTGAGATATAAAGGTGACAACATAATTAGAAAATTTTGTAGCTAAGTGGTAGGCAATCTCATTACAGAATTTTTTTGTTGGAAAATTCTATAGGCAATTCCAATTTCGTAGATAATTTTTTTATTTTTTTGTAGTGATATAAATTTGAAGCTATATTAATCATTTATATTTTATTCAAGAAATTTTAGTTTATTGTTTAAGGGTATATTGAAAAATGTAGTAATACGAAGAATAAATAAGATATGATTGTAAATGGTTAGTTTTAAAAGTGAGTTTAGATTATAATTAAATAAATTTGACAACTAATATAACTGTGGTCTTGATATGGGTGGGTTGAGACTATAATTAATTATATTTGATAACTAATATTAAGGGGGGTCTAGGAATTTTGCACTGGACTCCAGCCTAGTGGAGCCCTAGTATAGATCCGCCCATGTGGCTAATCAGCATGTCGGACATGGATAGAATACGCGAGTGGTTAAATTTAAAAAATTAATAAGTTTTTGCGATCATGTTTAGCAAAATTAATAACTTTTTGACCTTATATTAATTTAATTTCAGCCCACAAACAATTAAAAAAATTGTTTGTTTACCACCTCTTTCTCAACCATGACATCTTCGTGTTCATCCTCTCCATCTTCATTGGTCATGCTCGCTTCCCCATAGTCAAGGGTTAGTCGTTCAATGGACATTGATTTTTCTTGCTTTGAATTTATGTTTTTTAGGTGTTAAATATATTGTAGAATAATTTAAATTTATAGAGATATTGATATAAAACAATTAAAAAATATATTGTTGTACCTGCACCATATCTTACCCATTTTTTCATAAAAAAATCGTGTTTTCCTATCCATACCGTGCCGTACCAACCAAATCAACATACCTGTGTCTATGCAATCTGAAAATATTAGTTTTTATTGACGTAATGTCCATTATATTTTTTATCCCTCATTAACAAATTATTATGTGGCAAATTGCCTTTAATAAAAAAAAATATAATGTGATAACTTTATTCATGTCATGTGTATATTTTATATTTAAGAATTGTCCATAATATTTTTTATTAAGACTGTGAAATATCCAACGAAAATAAATATGCTCTTAAATAGTGGATATTGCCTATGCGCCCATAACTTTTTTAATCATGCAAAAAATTAGAATTACCTACAAATAAATTGCTTAAGAAAATGAAATATCCATAAGTAATTTATTTACAGATAATTTCCATAAGCATTTGTTTCATTGTTTGTAGGTCATTTGCAAAATAAAAATGTGTACATGATTAGATAAATGGAATAATTACACTAGAGTACATGTATATAGACCAAAATACAGTAGCCTTTCTAAAAACTGACTGAATGCAACACACTACATTTTATAACAAGAGGATACATATGCTGACAACTAGACTTAGCCCATCAGTAGTAGCCGTCCAATCCTCCCTATCTCTCGTCACAAATACACTCTTTCTCTCTCCCCTTAAAAAAGTCACGCTCATTTCCTCTCTCCACCATCCATGGCCGCTCTCTTTCTGCTCTCTATCGCCGGCGACCACCACTCATCCGTCGACGAAGCCATGGTCTCAGATTGACACCGTATTGACGCCAGATCACGACGAATTTAGGGTTTCATCGAGAAGTGGTGGAGAGAAGGGTGTCGGCCCTAAGTCCTTCCGACCAAGCCACGGGCGTCGCCCCAAAATCTGTCCGACCAAGCCACGGGCGACGCCCACCAGAGTGGCGACCTTCCAGATCTGGAGGCGTAGCAGGGCTCGACGGCGGACCTTCCAGATTCGATGATACATAAATAAAAGCCCTAATTTTGGTCGGAGATGGAGTGTACGGCGCCGATGAGCCAGGGCTTTTGGAGGCGTCGTCGGAGATGGTGCCGTGAGTCATGGCCTGGTGGAGTAGTCGTCGGAGCTTGGAAGCTTTGAACGTATTTTCGGCGACACACTTTGCAATTTCACGAACATTTCCGGCAATAACGTTATTAATTTCTTCCATCAATAATGGTAAATTTGTTTGAAAAATTGCTCCTCTCTCTTCCTAAAATCTACTTTGATGCTCCATAAATTGGGCTCTTGAGTTGCCGATTTTTTTATTCTGTTTTAATATTTTGAAAAGTCAATTTTTGGTGTATGATAATTTCAGATAAATGTGATAAAGGATATTTTGATTTGTACGGGATATTTTGGATTAGTTTAAATTGAAAGATACATTGGAGGTGAAAAAATGAGAGTATGTTCTTGATGGTTGTATTTGTATCTAAGTTAGAATATTTTTTGTTTTTGTTGTGTGTTGTACATTCCTGAAATCAAACACACTTATGTCTTCTGAAATTATTGTTAATTAGGAGTTGTATCTAATTTGGTGTTTTCGTTTGATTTGTAATTTGTACCACGGTATTTGATGTTGTACCCCTGATATTTGATATTGTACTATGGAATTTAGTAGTACCAATGACTTTTGCTTGTACTATAAGATTATTACGTGTACTATAGTATTATCGTGTGTACTATTGGTTTATCCGTTAAAGTCTATCAAAACCCAACAAATATTTAAAAACTCCAAGCTGCTACAACTGTCCTATTATTTGAAATTATAAAAAAGAGCACACTGACCGAATGGAATGAAAAATGTATCATAAGCATGAATAGTAAAAAGTAAAATGGTAAAGTGATGTGACATGTAGCAATATGTAATATGATAAAGTTGATGGTGTGTGTTGTTCTTAAGGAGGTAATTTTGCACCCTATTGTGATTGCCCCTAGATAAATTTGTAGACAAGTAGCAGAAAATCTCCTCTATTTAATGGGCGATATTATTTTTGTTGGATTTTTCCAATATAGCTACTGAATTTTCAACGAAAATAATTTTATCCTTAAATGATATTGGTAGGGAATATCTACAACTTGTGGTGTGCTGTCATAGGCAGCATAAAATAAATAATTCACCTTAACCAACCTACTAATATAGTAGGGTAAGTAAGGGTCGAACCCACGAAAAATAATCGAATTAAATTAAATTAAATTAAATGTGCTTAAAAACAATTAAAGTTTGTATAGATAGTGTGACATAAAATATTACATCTTTGTTATGTGTAATATACGAGCAAATCTCAATTAAAGTTTGTATAGTAAATGGGTCAGGATCTCCTATTATGGTTGACACGTATCATATTAACTTAGCTAATTAAAATTCCAAATAATTTATCCGTGGTCTCAAGAAAAACCGTACTCTCTCGAATCTGGCCAAGCAATTAAATTAACAAGTACCAGGTGATGATCGTAATAGGAGCTGAATGATCATCTGCTTCAAGCTGTCTCATCTGAAAATTGAATGTACCATCTTTTTAGACGAGCCGAAGTTTTGGATACCTGAAAAATTAGCAAAAAGAGGAAAGAGTGAGAAAGTATACTTGGATGACTCTCTTACATAGTTAATTAAGAATGTTGGATTTACCTCTAAATCCCAATCGGTTTTCCATGTCATGAAGCAAACTGCCAAAGTTTGAGTAACAACTCCACTTATCATTCCAAGCCATATACCCTGTAATTAATTAAATTCCAACTTGAGTAAGATATACATGTATTAGTAAATGAAATAATTAAGTGTCATTTACCTTAACTTGAAGATGGAATACATATCCAAAAACAGCTCCAATTGGTATTCCAATCACGTAGTAGCAAACTAAGTTAATAATAGCGACTTTCGTTTGCAATCCTGCTCCGATAGCCACACCTAATTTTAATCATATCATTCATAAGAACTTCCAATTGCCCCTTGATTTGTAACGTCATATGATCCTACGCTGAATAATTTACCCGAGAGCACCGGATAAATGCCGTTGAGCAGTATCGAGAAAGCTAGCAAAAGAGAGAGATCTGCAACGGTTCGCGCCACTTCCTCGTCGTTTGTGAAGAGATATCCAAGTTTGTGGCCGAATACCAAGCAAAGAATCCAAAAGACTGTTGAGATTGCAAGTGATGTGGTGATGAGTACTTTGATTGAGAACCTTGTAGCTTTAGCGTCTCCTCGGCCTAGCTCATTCGCTACTCTCACACTGTTCGGTAAACAAAATCAACACTTAATTTACCATTTTCACACGCACGCATGAGACACTACAATAAAATAGACTCACAACAGGTTTGTCATTATAGCTTCCGTGGCCAAAAGTCTTTAATAACAGTCGTCACATTAAACACTGTTTTTTTGTAATTAAAGACTTTTAACTAAAAATGCCTATAATAATAGGATTGTTGTTCCTTAAATGTTAATTTTCTTAAAGTAAGAAAACACTTACACTGCTGCGCCTACGAGGCCAAGGCTGATCATGAATTCCCAGTTTAGGAAATTGAGGCTGAAATTAAATTTATTTCCAATCATCATACTTGTTCATAATACAGAGAAACAAAAAGAAAAACAAAGGGTTACCAAATAGAGAAGGCGGCTATGGCAACCTCTGCATTCTTCATGTATCCAGCCAGTAACACCAGAACGGCATTGTACCACATCTCCAAGCTATATAAACATTATATAAATGGGTACTTGTACTTGGTTCATAATTCTTAAACCAAAACCGTAATGAAAATGAATATAAGATTATATGAAACTAACAAATGAACAATTCACTTCATCATAGGCAATGCAATGCGACACAAAATAAGGTAATCTTTCTATTATTCCTCAACTAATAATCCATTCTTATTGAAAAATTTGAAATAAAAGATTAAATATCCGAAAACAAAGAGGACGAGATTTACCAGACCATCAGGCCAGATGATGCGGAAAGCTTCACAACTGGCAGTAAGTCTTTGGTCGCAGCGATAGTGAACCCTTTCCACGTATCGGGACACCAACCACCAAAAATGTACACGAATTCTCCCAGCACAAGTAACCACGACGATAAGCTGAGTGCAGCCATGGCACCGGGGCTGCCAAAATTGAAAACATTCACAAAAAGCCAGGACAACACAATGTGGAAGGCGAATTGCGCAGAGGCGAGCCATGCGATGATCATGTTCTTCTGCTGCGATTGCAAGTACATTTGTATGGTGAGGCTGAAAATCAAGGCGTAGACGAAGGGAATGAACCACACGGAAATGTATCCAGCGGATTTCGCAATTTCTTCCTCCTGGCCGAGTAGGTTAAAAAGTGGCGTCCCGAAGATAAAAAGGGGAAGTAGAATAGTGAGCATGCTGACATTAATGAGCCATGAGCGTTGGAGGTAAATACCCATCATATGGTACTGCTTTGCTCCAAAGGCTTGCCCGCACAGAGTTTCTGTTGCGCTTGACATTCCAATCTATCAAACAAACAACACATTCTACCAAACTGAACAAAATCATCCTGAGATGGTCTAATGTCAATCTGTTTTCACTCTACACTAAAGTAAAACAACTAACACTATTCAATGAAACAATCATGCTAACAGAGTAAAAAGTTTGTAAAAGATCCAAAAGGTGGAACACATTCTGTAATACAAAAAGTGGTATAGAATTGGAACTAAGAACTAGTACTAATTTAAAAATACACACAAAGTGTAAAACGTGCAACTGATTTGCATAAGCCTCAACCATTCGTTTAGTAACCAAGATAAGCAACATGGGCTTAACTAAAACTAGAGTAGTAGAGCATTGGAGATTTGATTATCATAGAATATAGATCTTGAACCCTACTAGTACTAGTACTAGTACTACTAACATTAATATTAATGGTAACATATAAAATTCCATCTACTCCAATTAATCCAAACCGTTATCATCCTTACATTGCTCCTATCTCAATTCACATATAGTCAAGAAAGAGTGGAGTGATATGAGTAGGAAACAGGGGAGTTACCAGAATTCCATTGACAAATCGAACGGTTAAGGTTTGGACAAGCGCATAGCCAGCAAGATCCATGGAACTTCTGTGACCGATAAACGACTGAGTCACCACTATCATTCCGAATGAACTCACCCTTGAAATTATTCCTGGCATTCCCACCCTCCATATCTTCTTTGATTCTTCATAAACTCTCTCTTTCAAATTGCTGCCTTCTTCTTTCTCTGTTTTTGAACTAATCAGCCTTTCTACTAAGCCATTTCCCTCCATGCCTCTACAATTTCAAAATCACAATCTCTGTTTGGTAGATTGATTATACTTCATTAAATGAAGAGGAAAATACAGGTTTTGAATCGAAGATAAACTAGGACCAGTAATAGAGTTGTTAGAAACACATACAAGTGGGAGATAAGGGTTTGGATTATTTTGCAGTCATAAAAACACACATATTGCGGGTGTCGTTATCGATAATAATTGAAAAAAAAAAAAAAAAACTTATTTATGGATTCTTGTGTGAAGAAAATTGGAGTAGTTTTTTTCTTGAACAGTGTGGTTGTCCTTTTTCAAAAATTAAGGAATATACGTAGTTTTGATATTTTCGGTAGAGCTGGAAGTCAAGTAGTGACTATGTTTGTCAAAGCCTTCCTTTTAAATCACGTGTCTCTTTTTCATCCGTCATATAAGCATTTTTTAATTCTTTCTAATTAATACTCTCTCACTTTTTTTTGTCTAAGTTTAACAGGTTAATATTTTTCCTTTGAAATATTATTTTGATAAAATACTATATTTATTGTATTTTTTTTATAATTTTTATTAATAATTTAATAATATAATATTCCTTAAAATCTTTCAAAGTTGAAACAGAGGAGTAATACTTGATTAAATTTGGAATTACCAAATGACGTAAGATTTGTGTTAACTGCCGTGCGGTATCCACCTGCTAAAGCACTTTTTTTTTAGTATATGCTTTATATCATGATTGTTATGTGACTTCGCTTCACTTGATTCTGCATAATAATAAGAATCGGTGCCTGGGTAGGTTTCTTTTTTCCCCATTTTTCTTATTTAATGTAATATCCCTTATGCTTGTGGCAATATATGACAAATTGCTAGATTATATGGATACTGTAAAAAAAAAAAAAAAACAGTTTGTTAATCACGGTTTCGGATTCACAAGAAAACTTGTTTCCGGGAATCGGAATCAAATGCAGTAAGAACGAAATTGAAAATCACACAAGAACACCAGATTTACGTGGTTCGGAGATGAATACTCCTACGTCCACGGGATCCGAGAGGATAGACTTTCACTAAGCAAGAAATGGAAGTTACAAGTTACAGAGCACTCAATCTCACAGTGTTTGCGCTCACAGATGATCTCACTCAGATTGTGTTTCTCTTAGCTAAGAAACTCCTTTTATAGATACAGAGATTGAGATGAATCTGGTCTCGATTCAGTTGTAACTAACTCATAAGTAAAGTAGTTATCCAGCTGGCTAACAAACTCCAATAACCGCTTCAGTTGATTCAGTTAGAACCGCCTTCAGTTAGCTTCAACTTGGTGTTTCGCGTCTTTGTACTTTATATCAGATGACTTGACCTCAGCTGACTTGATCACTTAACATCAGATGACTTCCGGTCTAGACATCCTCTGATGGGACTCCACTGTTAGACCTCATCTGATCAACCTCATCTGATATAACTCTACTGATACCCCAAATAGACTAACTCCCACGGCTAACACTTCATCAACATAGCTCCTTATTGAATTAAGCTCAGTAGACTTCATACTTCACATATGACACTTCACAATTCTCCACCTCAGATGAGAAGTATCAATCCTCTCCTCCTCTCCTCCATGCTCCAGCTTGGGCCTAAGGAACATCCCATACACTCATCTTTACCAATTCAACACAAAACTTGAATTTAGTACCTGGTAAAGACTTTGTACACATATCTGCAGCATTGTCATCTGTAGATATCTTCTGGATGAGAACCACTCCTTTATCAATGATTTCCCTCACAAAATGCAACCTTACATCAATGTGCTTTGATCTCTCATGGAACACTTGATGTTTAACCAGATGTACTGCACTCTGATTATCACAATGAACAACCACAGCCCTTTGGTTTATGCCAAAATCCTTGATTATGCCTTTCAACCACAAAGCCTCCTTAACAGCCTCTGACACTGCAACAAACTCTGCTTCTGTAGTGGATAAAGCAACTCCACTCTGCAGAACAGATCTCCAGCTCACAGCAGTATTGTAAAGTGTAAAGATATACCCTGTTAAAGATCTTCTGGTATCCAGATTAGCAGCAAAATCAGAATCTACAAAACCTTCCAGTGGACTCTTCTGGTCAGTCATCCTCTCAAACATCAATCCCAGATCAGATGACCCTTTAAGGTATCTGAAGATCCATTTCAAAGCTTCCCAATGTAATCTTCCAGGATTAGCCATGTATCTGCTCACCATACTCAATGAATAAGCTAAATCTGGTCTGCTGCAGACCAGAGCATACATCAGGCTTCCAACCCCACTTGCATAAGGTACTTTCATCATAGTCTTCTTCTCTTCATCAGACTTTGGTTCCATTTTCTTAGATAATTTGAACTGTTGTCCCAGAGGAGTTGACACAGCTCTACTCTCATGCATGTTAAACCTCTTCAGGACCTTCTCAATGTAACTCTTCTGGGATAAGAATAGTCTTCCACCTTTTCTGTCCCTAAGAATATCCATTCCAAGAATCCTCTTAGCATTTCCCAAGTCCTTCATATCAAATCTAGCACTTAGCTTCCTTTTGATACTCTGAATCTTCAGAAGGCTTTTACTGGCAATAAGCATGTCATCTACATAGATCAGAAGATAGGCTATCACATCACTACCTTGCCTTTCCAGGTATACACAAGTGTCAAACTTGCTCCTTACAAAACCAATGGATAGCATAACTTCATTGAACTTCTTGTGCCACTGCCTTGGACTTTGCTTGAGGCCATACAATGATTTCTTGAGCAGGCACACTTTCCCTTCACTCCCTGGTTCAACAAACCCTTCTGGCTGGTGCATGTACAGATCCTCAATAAGATCACCATGCAGAAAAGCTGTCTTTACATCAAGTTGTTGTAGCTCCAGATCCTCTTGGACAACTCTACTGAGAAGTAGCCTGATTGAACAATGCTTAACAACAGGTGAGAAAACCTCATTGTAATCAATTCCTTCCCTCTGAGTGAATCCTCTGGCAACTAGCCTGGCTTTAAACCTCACCTGATCTTTCAAACCAGATTCAAGCTTCCTTTTAAACAGCCATTTACAACTGATTAGCTTCTGCCTAGGTGGCTTATCAACAAGAATCCAAGTTTGATTCTTCTTAAGAGACTCCATCTCTTCTGTCATGGCTGTCACCCATGACTCCCTATCATCACACTCAAGGGCTTCCCTGTAGCTTTTAGGTTCCTGGTACTCTATGGCTTCTGCTGTAACAAGTGCATAGGAGACCAGATCCACACGGCCAAACCTTACTGGAGGATGTATTTGTCTTCTGGATCTGTCTCTTGTCAAACTATAATTTCTCAAGTCTGCTTCTGGCACTCCTTCTTCCTCCTCTACTGGTGCACTATACTCATCTGACGACTCATTCTCCCCTGGTGCTTGCTCTGGTTCAGAACCAGATGAGCTATCATGCTTGTCATGATCAGGCTCCACCTCTACTTGAGTAATTGGCTCAGAAATAACACCATCCATCTCCTCAGCTGATGGCTCCCTATCACCTCCACCAGACTTGTATCCCATCTGTGATTCATTGAACACTACATCTCTACTGGTAATACACTTCTGGTTTCCAGGCTCCAGACACCACAACTTATACCCCTTAACACCTTTGGGATACCCAATGAATACACATTTTAAAGCTCTAGGTTCAAGTTTGTCTTGCCTCACATGAACATAAGCTAGGCACCCAAAAACTTTCAACTTTGAGTAATCTGATATCTTTCCATACCAAACCTCATCTGGGGTTTTAAACTCAATAGCAGATGATGGCACTTTATTAATGAGATACACAGCTGTGTTAACAGCTTCCCCCCAAAAACTCTTAGGTAAATGAGCATCAGATAACATACACCTAACCCTTTCCAGAATAGTTCTATTCATCCTCTCTGCTAGACCATTCTGTTGGGGGTTTGAAGGAACAGTTTTATGCCTAGTAATACCCTTCTCCCTACAGAATTGTTGAAACTCCTCTGATAGGAATTCAAGCCCATTATCAGTCCTTAAGTGCTTGATAGTCCTGCCTCTCTTATTCTCAAGTTCAATCAACCATTCTTTGAACTTAGAGAAGGCATCACTCTTCTGTTTAAGAATGTAAACCCAAACTTTTCTGGAATAATCATCAATAAGGGTAAGGAAATACCTGCCTCCACCATGAGTGGATACCCTTGCTGGGCCCCATACATCAGAATGTATATAATCCATAACCTCTTTGGTGGTATGCTTCCCCTTCTGGTATGCTTGCTTCTTTGATTTCCCAAGAACACACCTCTCACAGAATTCCAGCTTACATATCCTCTTCCCAGGGATTGCTCCCTTCTTGGATAACTCCACCAGGCCCTTCTCACCAACATGTGCCAATCTCTTGTGCCACAAGTTAACCTCAGAAGACCCCATGGTAACATCAGCTGACCCTGTAACAGTTCTTCCAATCAAAGTATACAAACCATTCTTGATAGCCCCCTTCATGACAATCCTTCCAGATTTGGTTATTGACAGACTTCCCTTGTCTGTCTTGAATTCAAAGCCCTTAGAATTCAATGTACCAAGAGAAACAAGATTTCTCTTCAACTCAGGAACAAACCTGACATCAGATAAGATCCTATCCACCCCATCAAACATCTTGATCTTGATAGAACCAGATCCTTGCACTCTACAGCTCTCATCATTACCCAAAAGAACAAGACCTCCATCAATCTTCTCAAGATCCAGGAACCAGTCTTCATGTGGACACATATGAAAAGTACACCCAGAGTCCAGGACCCACTCTTGACTTAGCCTCTCATGACTAACCATCAAGACCTCTGCACTATCATATCCTTCAACCTCCACAACAGCTGCATCTCCATCTTGATCACCTTGATTGTCTTTCTTCTTTCTTTCAGGGCAATTCTTTCTCAGATGACCTTCCTTATGGCAAGTGAAACACTTCCTCTTCTCAACAAAATCAGATTTCTTCCCACCCTTATTCCCTTTTCCACCATCCTTCTTCTTGGACTGAAACCCCTTCTTCTTCTTGGATTGAACATTCAACCCTTCAGCAGGCTTCTTCCCATCAGCTTGGATCTGTAGAAACTTGGTTTTCAGGGCAGTTTGAACATCATCAAACATCACCTGATCTTGCCTACCAAACAACAAGGCATCTTTGAAATTTTCCAGAGACTTAGGTAGGGCATTCAACAACATCAATGACTTATCTTCATCATCAATTGTAACATCCAAACTCTCCAGATCATCCACCAATCTGTTGAACTCGTCCAACTGATCACCAAGATTCTTATCTTCACTCATTTTGAAGACTTGAAGCTTCTGTTTCATGTATAACTTGTTCGTAACAGACTTGGTCTGGTATAACTGCTCCAGCTTATTCCAGATCCCAAGAGCGGTTTCCTCCTTCGATACTTCCCTCAATGGCTTGTCCCCAAGACACAAGATAAGGGCACTATGCGCCTTCCTCTTGTTCTCCTCCACCTTCGCCGGATTAGATCCAGAAGCCACCTGAGCCGGTGGCAACAAGGCTTCGTACAACCCATTGTGTACCAGGAGTGCCTTCATCTTGATCTTCCATAAGCTGAAATCGTTCTTCCCCGTGAACTTCTCAATATCGAACTTAGTTGCAGCCATGATTGCTTCCCACAGACGGCGCCACTTGTTAATCACGGTTTCGGATTCACAAGAAAACTTGTTTCCGGGAATCGGAATCAAATGCAGTAAGAACGAAATTGAAAATCACACAAGAACACCAGATTTACGTGGTTCGGAGATGAATACTCCTACGTCCACGGGATCCGAGAGGATAGACTTTCACTAAGCAAGAAATGGAAGTTACAAGTTACAGAGCACTCAATCTCACAGTGTTTGCGCTCACAGATGATCTCACTCAGATTGTGTTTCTCTTAGCTAAGAAACTCCTTTTATAGATACAGAGATTGAGATGAATCTGGTCTCGATTCAGTTGTAACTAACTCATAAGTAAAGTAGTTATCCAGCTGGCTAACAAACTCCAATAACCGCTTCAGTTGATTCAGTTAGAACCGCCTTCAGTTAGCTTCAACTTGGTGTTTCGCGTCTTTGTACTTTATATCAGATGACTTGACCTCAGCTGACTTGATCACTTAACATCAGATGACTTCCGGTCTAGACATCCTCTGATGGGACTCCACTGTTAGACCTCATCTGATCAACCTCATCTGATATAACTCTACTGATACCCCAAATAGACTAACTCCCACGGCTAACACTTCATCAACATAGCTCCTTATTGAATTAAGCTCAGTAGACTTCATACTTCACATATGACACTTCACACAGTTATTTACTGATACTTTTTAACCAAACCCATTACAAAATATTACAACTCTAGTACGGATTGCTGGGCTTTGTTCCTAAACTACTGTTGGATATCTACTCCACTCCTCAAAAAATTCATTGCCCTTCTCGCTTTGTTCCTAAACTACTGTTGGATATTTTAGGGATACTTGAAAACACATGTACAGGTGAAATATGCAAACCAAAAAATGGGAAACACTTATAATATTTCATTATTTTTATTATCATTTTTATTTAAAAAAAAAACTGAACAAATTATGGGAGATATAAAATGGGACAGATAATAAGGGACGGAGGGACGGAGGGAGTAACATTTATCGATAAAAAAAATGAACAAAAAGTTCACTTGTATGCATTTTATTGAGGGCCTCATTATTAGATTAGGAAAGTCAATTTTATCTTTTCGGAATCGGGTCAACACAAAGGAGGTCGCTTTCAAGTTCCACCCAAAATAAAAACTTTAATGATTGATGGGAATATTGGATTTTCATACGTAACATAATGATTTGGAATAACCTATTATAACGGTACAAGAATTGAAGTAGAGTTGTTTAGAGCTGACAAAACGGGCGGGTCGGGCCCGGCCCAGCCCATCGGGCCAATCACTATTCGTAGGCCGGGCCGGCCCATTTGCATGTCGGGCCTATAAAATCTCAGTTCAGCTCAGCCCAATCCTAGCCCGCGGGCTAACGGCCGGCCCATTTGCATGTCGGGCCTATAAAATCCCAGTTCAGCCCGTCCCAATCCTAGCCTGCGGGCTAACGGACCGGCCCGTTTCATTTTTTTTTTCTAATCTCAAAATAATGTTTGGTAGGTTTTTTTTTATTCCATGGTATTGAAAATTGAGGGGCTTCATATACAAAATTTCTTATTATGACATTAATTATCAAGTCAAGTATGTTTAAAAAAAAATTAATATATAACACTAAATATCATTTAAAAATTAAATATACAACACTAAATTCCTTATTATGGCAGTATCAAGTCAAGTATGTTCATATATTTGTAATTACAACACTAAATATCATTTAAAGAAACAACACTAATTATAATCTTTTAAAAAAATAGATAAAATAAATAAATAAAATCAACCCGGCCAAACGGGCTGGCCCGTGACCCGTCGGGCCAAGCCCATTTGGCCCTCCGGGCCAGCCGGGCCGGGCCAAAAACGGCCCTGTTTTTTTGGGCCTCTATTTTTTGGGTCCAGTCCAGCCCATGGACCGGGCCCAAATTGCCAACTCTAGAGTTGTTACATCTTTTTTTTATAGGACGAAATTGTGTTGTATAATATTTGTGTATAAGAATTAGTACACTAGATTCGAAATTATCGGCGAATCGAATAAATATTTTTAGACTCGTTAAATGAGGAATAGGAATGTAGTTCTGCATTGATAATGTGTAGTTTTCATTACTACGCATCAAATGTACATTTAAATATTCTTTAACCTAGTTGTCTTATTGAATAAGGTTTGTCCTCCACTCATCACGGTTGGAGTATTTTTTATAGAATAATTTTAACATACACCAAGTGCATATTATGTACTCCCTCCGTCAACGAAATACGGTCCTGTTACTTTTTGCACGGTTATTAAGAAAGTTGATATAATATGTAAAAAGTAAGAATATTGTGTCAAATCAAGTACAAAATAAATTATTTAAAAAATGTTATGTGTGTATATTGAAAAAGTAGATAAATTTTATTCTTTCTATTTTAGGTAACAGGACTATTTTTCGTGGACAGCCAAATAAGGCAACCAGAACTATATTTCATGGACGGAGGGAGTATATAATTTCAACTTCATTTTCAAATATAATTTTAACTTTTTAAAATTCATTATAATCAAATTTTGACAAATTTTTTAAATTGAGTTTAAAATCCAAATATATACTTAGACTTTATGCTATGTTTTAAATTTCATTACTGTAAACATGCAGTATATATGAACTCTATTCAAATTTTGGTAAAAAATTGTGTGAGATTGTCTTACGATGGGATGGTTCACAAACAAGCACAAAGTAATATTTATTTCTTTTAAAGTGTTAATGTACCATGTCAAACTTATATTCTGTCTCACTGATAAATCGATTTTTTGTTTAATGTATAACTAGTGAAAATATTCCATTAGAAATAAACTTTCTCAAAGTTTTATTTTTTAGCATTAAATGAATGTACGAGGGTAGAATTTATTTAATATATGTAGCTCATCCACGAACTCTATCATAACTTCATCTTCAATTAATTGGTCAATCTTATATATCTGAATTTGACCCAAGAATTCTGAAGCTAGGCAAATGGGTATTACTTTGGTCCAGCCCAAAAGTCCAATAAAAAAGGCCCAAATGTGAGATTTGGCCTATTTCACATAAATTTCTTTTGACAACCCAAGTTATCAAACGGCCCATATTCCAATTTTGAGAAGGCCAAAGTTAAATACAGTCCCATGTTTGGTGAATACAACCCCACCCAAAAAAAATTTCGGAAATTTTTTCCGAAAAATAACAATTTTCGGAAATTTTTTCCGAAAAATCATAAGTTCAGTGTTTTTTTTTTTATTTTTGGAAAAAATTTCGAAAATTGTCAAAATTTTCGGATTTTTTTTCCGAACATTTTTTAGTGGGGTGGTATTAACAAAAGATAGGACTGTATATAACCTTGGCCTTTTGAGAAGGCGCAGGTTATTTGCACTAGCCTCTGAGTTAAATACCCTACCCAAATTAACACACTAACTCTTGGAGAAATACACTACCCCTTTATTCCAAAAATATCATTTTGATATCCATACACTACCTAAAATCAACACATAATTTCAGAAATAAAGAACGAAAAAGCAAGGGCTACCCGCAACTATGTATGATTATGTATGATTCGCATCTTGTTTTTCGATTTGATGCAAGATTTGATGAAAAAAATCTTTGATTACTGTTTTTCGAAAAATTCAGCCGGAATATTGTCTAAATTTTGAAATTTTTTGTTGAAATTCATGTTCGGTAAAATTTTCCGAAAATCAAACAAAGTTTCGGCTGAAATTTTCGAAAATTGTACAAATTTTCTCATTTTTTTGCCGAAACTTTTCATAAATTTCGAATTTTTTTTCCAAAATTGTGTATCAGTTTCGGCAAACCAGTCATGAAAATCGAAGTCGCGATTTTTTGAAAATTTAACACTCAATATGATCAATCAACAACAACATTATCACACCCATTCAATTTAACATTCTCAAACAACAAATAAATGCATAAAAAACATTCCAAATATAATAAACATCATCATCATATTCAAGATTTTAAAAACCTAACTTTTACAAAAATATTATGAACCCTTACATATGTGTGATTAGGGCTTGGGGTATTCACCATCTTGAGTACATAGACGTTCAACAAACCATACAATACACAAATTTTTGTTCGTGGTTCAACAAATTCATGGAGTTCAAAGTTTCATTCGTTTTTGTCGAAAATTTGAGTGATTTTTGACCAAAATTGTAGAAAAACTGAGAAGCGTATTTACTACATTAATTTTGGAGGGAATTCATTGAAGGGCATTATTGACATTTTGTATAATTATTATAGTCTTTAACCAAGAGGCTAGTGCTAATAACTGTGGCCTTTTGAGAATTAAAAAAATAAATGATCATCCTACAAATGATATACTCCCTTTAATTACCCATTTCAAAATGACACAATTTTTAAAAAAATGAATTATTTATTAATATTTTTAAGCATAAAACAATTTTTTAAAAATTATTTATTAATATTTTTGAATATAAAGTAATTTTAAAGGTTGAGTTTGAAAATATGATATTACTTTTTTGTCATTTTAAAAAATGAGAAAACGAAAAAAAATATTATTTGGAACTTTTGGGTAAACAAAGTTAAGACGGATGGAGTACTTGTCAGTTGTCATATTCCAATCATATGTTCTATTTTGGATTCATTAATACGTACCGCTAATATGGTATATACAATTGGTTGATTATGTTTTATATAAACTATTGAAAAATATTAGTTTTGACCATATTTGATTGAATATTAAGTGACAATATAATTATTTATTTTGCATAAATGGATTTGATTGATTCGATTTCTCAAAATTAAATTTGTGTGAATGAGAAATTAATGTCATTTAATATGTGGATAAATACATTAATGAATGTATTTATTGGGTAATAGTGAAATGTTGTGACTAATAGATATAAAAGATCATGTCTTTTTTATGAAAATTATATTCTAAAGGTTGCTTCTCTTTGAATAATTGGCGAATAGTTGTTTATTTCTAAAGGTTGTGCCTTTTAAAAAAATAAAGTTAATAGTGAAAAGTCACAACTATTTACCGCAACTCTTGAAAATCTATAGATAGACCCCCCACACTTGTCATTTGCATTCAATTCTAAAAGTTGATTTCATTCACTTCAAAACGAGTATTCAAGTCATTTGAAAATCGATTTCATATAAATTCTATCAAATGCATACTAGAGTTGTAGTTATACATTAGAGTCGGTGTCAAGAAAGTTCCGGATACCCGAGTCCGTTTGGCGATAGCTTCCATTTAGTAGTGCAGCGGATGAAAAACTCTAAAGTCATTGTATCTTGAGGGCGATTGTTATGGAACCATATTGCACCTGAGTACGGGGCAATATCGTCTTACGGAGAGCGAGTCAAACTCGTGCCTCAACTTTTGTATTAAATTCGTATCTTGTACAGTCATCTTCGGGTATATACACCCCATCTAATTTTTTTCCAACATAAATTGTAGAACACTAAATGGAATTTCAAAATTATTCCTTTAGTTTATAGACAAAAAATCTCATTGCTAATGTCGGCCCAAAGATTCATGTTGAGAAGAATACCCATTCCACACAAGCGAAGACGATTAATCAATCGTTCAGCAAACGTTTCAGAGTCATCGTCTCATCGACCAATAGAAGCGTCCATTTAACTTAATTTCTAATATTCCCCAACTTGTGTCAAAAAGAAATTTGAATTCCACTGTATATCATGGTCATCTTAAGAAATGATGCCCGTCAGACCATTATAAGCTAAAATAATATGACCAAATAGATCGAATGACCATGGTTTTGCCAATTTGAAACATCAATTGTTGATCTTCCCAATAACTCCTAATCACCAACTCCACGTTTAATCAAATTGATACGATAAGTCATAATTATTGAGTAAATGGTATGTTTTAGTTAGTTGTTTTATAACAAAAATTTTATATTTTGCTCTTAATTATTCGACTTATGCTATTATAATCTCAATGTATTGATTTTATATTTTTCTTATAAATTTCAGGGCATTGTGAAAGTTTTTGTGTTACTGGGACTGATCCAGTGTGTTCATGGAGAAGAGATTTGAACCATGTGAAACTTCTCGAAATTCGAAAAACAACAAAGAGAGAATTGAGTCAATCGGAGTTCAGGAGCTCAAAATATGGACAAAACAAAATTAATGCGCAACAGCCCAATACACTCGTGAAAATTGAGCAAAAATTCCAAGCCCAAGCCTCACGTCCCAATAACTTATACTCCCTCCGTCTGTTTGCACAGGTTTTACAAAAAAAATTGTTTATTAGTATTTAAAGTGATAAAGTAGATGTTTTTTGTTAGAAGTGTATGAAAAATGTAATATTAAAAAATATTGTTATTTTTTTTGTCAAAATAGATGTAGCAAACAAGTGTGAAATAGACATTTTTGGCAATGTAGCAAACAAGTATAGAGCGGAGGGCCATATCACTTGATGAACAAGAAGGCAGATGAGTGGGAATGAAATAGAATTAACACGAATTTTAGCATATTTCTCTTCCAATATTATCAAAGGTTAAAGCATATCTTTTGGGGGAAATTATCAAAATTTTTTTTTTTTGAAAGGTGGAAATTATCAATTTGTATCCCACTTTTCTTAATAAATACCCATATCCTGGGAATTTGGCGTGGGGGCACCGGATTGAGAACATAAGTATTGGGAAGCAGAATTCAGCATAAAGCTTAACAACCACGACGAAAAAGAATTCCATGGAGATGCCCATCCTTAACTATTTCTAATTAGTTTTGTTTTATTTTAATTTCGAGAATTTTTAAATTTATATTTTGATGATGGTTAATTGAACTCCATATTATTCGTAAAAAATTTTACACGGATTATTCGTATCATCTATTTTCACTATTTAACTACTTGAGTAATTAATTTAGCTTGATGTGTTGTCGTAGACGCCCCAAATTAGTATTAATTTCCTTAACTAATCCACTAATATAGTAGGATAAGTAAGGGTCGAACCCATGAGGAACAGTGTATTTCAATTTATTAAACTCGTGTATCAATAGCAATCAATCAAAAATATATGAAGTCATTAATTCTACTCGAATCTTATCCCTAAATCAGTGGTATGACCAAACTAGTTCAAATTATTTCTTAAGTTTAATTAATTAGCAGGTACGACCTCCAATTAATCTATTCAAATAAACAATCTCAAACCATGTATTCAGAATTCAATTTATTGAACGCATTAAAGAACGAAAAATAATAGGATAAACTAGATTATGAAACCGGAACGTCCGAATCATACAATCTAGACTTCGCTATCCCTAGAGTGTTCTGCCCTATTTGCTCCTCCAATTACACAATTATAACAATTACGGATTATAACGTATAATTTAGCTAGATTAAATAACCAATATATTCGGGTAGCTAATCCAAATTATTAAGTTAATTAAACATGCATCGCATAGATATAAATAACGAAGAAATCGAGTATAAACCAAAAACATCACAACTACTGAAAAAATATAATATTATTCAGGGTTCCACTCATCCTCAAACTAGAACGAAAATTCAGCCGCTAAACATGGCTATCAAATAAAATAAAGAAATACTTAAAACTAAAATTCTCCTATACGATCCCGATAAAAGTTATACACGTTGCTTGAGTGCATGGAAACTCTCACACATCCATCTTCTCAATCACCATGCACGTATCTCCTTCCTCCGGTACGTTCTTCCTCTCAAGAATGTTTACTCTCCAAGACTCCTCAAGACTTCCCCTATGTCCACATTCATCTCCTCCATATATAAGGACTACCATTCATTGCAATCTCCCATTTTCTTCCCTCATAAAAGCACCACATAAATTATCATAATGTCCCAATTAATAGAGCTAATAAATTAATGCACACAGAATTTGCTAGCGTTAATACTAGAATCCCCAAAATCGGCTGCTCTTAAATTGGCTCGGCTCTTCCTTAATAAAAAAATGGTTCAATCCAACCTACAAATAAATAAAAACACCAAATCAAAGCAAACGGACAAAAAATAAAATAAGTCGGAAAATATGAAGAAAATAGCAAAGTAAATTACATAATATAATGACAATGAGCACCAAATTTACATGTTAAACTTGACTTATCACTTGATCACCTATATTAATTATTTCGTACATGTTAGCTAGAATGTAGGTTGTGTAATCCGTAATTATTGCAATTCTATGTCAATTAGTAGCAATTAGTAATATTTACTAGGTGATATAAATCGGATTCTTTCGAATCAAGTTAGCGTGTTTGAAAAATTGTTTGACCTTTATTTTCGGATTTAATGTTTCTACCAAATTAAATTTAGATCGTATCTAGACTGTCTGGTTATAAAAGTTTATTGAAGTGCTTATTTCAATAGAATAATATTAAGGGATAAAACCGGTGAACAAAACGTGTTGTTTATCAAGGGTCATTGATCCGTGGGAAAAAATTGAATGAATAAATATTTAATTAGTATAGTCAAGACCAAGTGGTGAATGAACTGTGAATTGGAATCAGTTTAATTTATTAAATTTTATTACGTACTTATTTATTGTTTCAGTGTTACTTTATTGTTTTAGTAGTTTTACAAAAATCAATCCAAAATTCCCCTTGTTTGTTTATCCCATTAATTATTTCAAGAGACATAATTTTAATTTCTACGTTTTCCGTGGATCGACCATTTACTTGTCACTAGTATAAGTTAATAGAGTAGATGAGGGTAATCTATTTATGGTAATTTGGCGCATCTCGACAGCGCGGTCTATAATCATTATTATTATTAAAGGATACCGAAGACGTATTATATATATCAATAGTCCTAAACAAATACTTTTTTCAATTTAAGAAATTAAAATTTCATAAAAGATATTATCTTATTATAATATATTTCTAAACCTCTCCAAGGTGATGTGTCAACACCACCTAACACCACCTTATTCTAAGGATGAGGTGACATGTCTCAAATCTCTCCATTTCGAAATACTGCGCTCTCATTAAAAGTTGGTTTAAGTTTTGAGCTCAACCATTCATTTTATATCATTACATGTAAACCATTAATTTGTAACTAGAGTTAATATAATTATTTATCATTTTCATTCGCACATAAGCCGTCTCTATCTCCCCTTCGATCTCTCTCACACTGCCACACTCCTCTTCGATCTTTTTCACAGCGCCGCCTCCGCCCCTCTCCAATCAGCGCGGACCAGCCGTGGATGCTAAGTTATAACTTTCTCTGTTATCTTTTTGCCTTTTCATTTCTACTCATCTCACGTACGATTCATTTTATCAATTTTTCATTTCATAACGCCCTTACGGCACTGGCTTCCTTGCCGTTGCCTGCCATGATTTCGCCACAGTCTTATTCTCTGCACACGCCGCCTCATTCTCAGAATCTTCTAAAGATTAGGTTTTTTTTTTTAATTCACGAATTTTTGCGAAATTATCTTCGGTATTAAGTTTTCTCTGTGTATTAAGTCGTTCCTCCGCCTAGCCCAGCGTCGTGCAAGGTATGTAGGCGCCGCCTCGCTACTCTACTCCCACCGCCTCAAACCGCATTGGATACCGTGACCTTGAACCGAAGGTATGATACTGATTTTTTTGTAGTATTTTTCTTGGTCTTAGGTTTTTTTCTTCTTGCCTTCTTTTTTAGTTTTTGTCATCCTCCATTGGACAGTCTCGGCGCCGCCGCCATGTCCTCTAAGATGTAAAATATATATTTTTTCCACAGTTCAACGATTTTCTTACTTAGATATTTTTGGAATTTATTTTTGCAAAATATTTATATATGCTAATTTTTGGATGAGGATATTGAAATATTTTGCAAAAGATATTGTCACGTAAAAGATGAAAAGATTTTTTGGGAATCTTGTCATTCAATACCATATCTCACCATGGATAATAGATTGTAACGTTATTTTTTTTGGACAAAATTTTACTATCCAAAATATATTGTCACTGAAATAACATATTATTCCCTAAAAATCTTGCCATGAAATGCAATAGCTTACCATGAATAATACAATAATAGATATTTTTGGAATAAATATTTTGTATATGCTAATTTTCTAAGAGGATATTGAAATATTTTGCAAAAGATATTGTCACGTAAAAGATGGCAAGATTTCCAAATAATCTTGACATCCAATACCATATCTTACCTTGGATAATAGATTATAACATTATTATTATTATTTTTTTTTGACAAAATTTTACTGCCCAAAAGATATTGTCACTGAAATAACAAATTATTTCCAAAAAAATCTTGTCATGGTATACAATATCTTACCATGTATAATACTATGATACTAAAAGTTAGCAATTTTTTAAAAAAAATTTGATTTTTTAATATATTTTTTTTCAAAATACATGTATACATGAAATGTTTAGGAAGGAATTCAATTTTTTTAAATAATTCGAATTGATGTTTAGTATTATATCAAAATTACAAGATATTTAAAATAAAAAATATTTATACTTATAAATTGAAAATAAAAATAACATTTTATTTTCAGTCAGCGAAATTCGCGGGAATACGCACTAGTAGATTAATATTCTCTTGCCCGCATCGACGTAGCTCAGTTGGTTTCTGGGTGACAGATTGCTACAAGGACGCAGGATTGAGCCCTGGCAGCCGCAGTGTGGGAGTTTTATCTCTCCAATGTGGGGGATAGCTCCTTGTGGGCACCAAGACACTAGTCCTCCCACCTAATGGGCCGCTGAGTCACCATGATTTACCTCCTCCACCCAATCCTGTCGGGCCAGGGGGTGGGGACCCTGAAAACGAGGGCTTCGCCTTTTGCTACAAGATTAATATTCCCTTGTAAAGACAGTTGTCTTATGTTGGGAATATTATATTTTCATGTTAATAGGATTACGGGACACAAATTATTTCGGGGTAAGGGTAAATCATACTATACAAAATTTTCAATTTGAATTCATACCACTTCAAGGAAATTATCAACAAATCAAATAATATTTTGAACCCTTTCATGTTAGACAGAGAAAATAAAATATAGAAATAAGAAGGCCGCGGTTAAACAAACCCCCGATTCTACTATATATATCCCAAAATATTTTGTACAAAAATAGACTCAAGTTAAATGTCTAAATTACCCATACAAAAATTATTTGAGTTATGTAATTTTTTTTAACTATTCCTTTCCGCTTATGTCTGTCAAATTTGTTTTGCAAAAAATTTGAATTGACAAGAATCTATAAATTGCTCATCGGTAAATTGTGTCGGAAATTGAATATAATCTTGCCAAGTCCTAGGGCACACCACACACAATTTGCATAATCACGACTTTTGATTTGGGGCCAAACAATTCACGACATTGCAAGGACACCACTCAGATTCACCACCATCCAAATATCCCCATCAATGAATCCAAGATCAATAATTTTCAAACATATTCCATGTCGTTGAAACTTCACATCATTGAAACTTTAAATAGGATACCATACTACTACTTTGCTGTCTAGTCCTTGTTAACGTGAGTAGTAATTTAGCACATTTTGCATATATTTTGTTGTAATACATGTGTGGGTTGTACTTTGATTCACAGACCTTAATTGTTAATCTGATGCAAATAATAATAGATTTGTTTCTATTGTTTTATCATAGGGTATAATGGTCTAAAATTGGGGTGTGTTTAGTAATTAGAAAAAAAAAATCATATTTTAAATGAGGTTTGTATAGTAATTGGGGTGTGTAGAGTAGAACCGGGAGTTTTGTTTAGCCGCTACCAAATAAGAATACTTCGACTTTCACTATTGAAACGCTCCTTGTTTAGGATTCAAAGCTGGAGGAATTTTTTCAACATCCCTACAAAGAGGAATTTTCTCAACATCCCTACAAGTCTTACCAACTCGGTTATGCTCCTGGAACTAGGAGACTATATTATCAATTCGCGATTAGGTGCATCATTTGAAATAAATCGTTTTAGTGTATTTCCATCAAAATACACGATCTATTGATTTTTTTATGAATGTCCACAGCATTTTATTTCCTTCTAAATATATATCTCTTCATCGATCTAGCTAATACACACCAGATACTATTTCAAGGGGATTTTTCCACCCACTCCAAAAATTCCAACAATGTTGAAATTAGAACATGATTATAAAATCATTTTGCAAAATATATTCATCATGTTCATAGGCTATAAATTTAAATACGAACTTGATAATGGAGATGTGATGTTGTTGTTTTTTTCAGGTTTTCTGAACTGCTTTCCTCGTACTGATCATCATAAGATTTCACAAACCATTTCTTGAGACGTTCTGAAGTTTTCAATACCTGAAAACTAATTAAATTAGTAAACATTCTAGTAAGCAAGGAATAAATTGATGTTTAAAAATGTTTCCCAATGAATGTTAAATATCAATAAATATATGTATAACGTATGACCCAAAATATAAGTTTGGTGTTATTTACCTCTTCATCCCAATCAGTTTTCCAAGTCATGTAGCACACTGAAAGTGTTTCAGCAAGCACTCCACAAATCATTCCAATCCATATACCCTGTAAATTTTAATAAAAACCAACATCACATCATGCATAAAATAAGATCGTTTTTGCTACAAAATGTTAATTACTTCAATGCAAATATTATAATCACCTCCACTTGAAGCTTAAGTGCATATCCAAGCACAATTCCAATTGGTATTCCAATCCCATAGTAACAAACTAAATTAATAATTGCCACTTTTGTCTGCAGTCCTGCTCCTATAGCAGCACCTAATATGCAAAAAATAGAAAACAATATAGGTTTTATTAATTTGACAGACTTTTAGGTTCGGTAGACATGTTGCCTATTAATTCTACAATCAATTTCTGGGCTGAGAAAATTTGTAACGACACACAGTTGCAAATAGGGTATTGTTAAGTCTAAAACTAATCGAGGAAAAAGTCTAAAACTAATAAGTTCTAATTTTTTTAGACTTGATCTCGAAATTTTTTATCTTTCAGATATCGATTTAATAGTTATAATGTCTCTCGTGGCAAAACCAACTAAGAGAGTGTTTATTATCAATGTGTTTGTTAGAATAAGATGTTTAACAGTTTATAAGATCATAAAATAAGCTCCTAATAACTTATAAGCGGTAAAAAAATAAGTTTAGATTTTCTAACCACCTCGACCCTCAACCACTAAATTCTAAAAAATCTTATAAGTGTATTAGCCAAACACTTTGACAACTTATAAGCTACTTCATAATTACATCTTATAAGCTCTTAAAACAATTTATAAAATGTTACTCCTTCCGTCCAATATTAGTAGTCCTGTTTTCTGGGCTGTTATTTTTTTGTCATAAGTTAGAGGGTATTATGAGGTAGTGTGAGGTTCATTTATAAATAAAATTATTGTTTATGAAAAATATGATATTTATATTTTACATAAACAATAACTTTAATGATAAATAGACTATACAATATCTCATAATACTCTTCAACTAATGACAAAAAATAACAGCTAAAAAAACAAGACTACTAATATTAGAAGAATGGAGTAAAATTTATAAGTTTAACCAAATGTGCTCTAAGTTGAGGAGGTAGGATAAAAAAGAACCTGAGAGGACTGGATAAATGCCATTAAGCAACATTGTGAAAGCAAGCAAAACAGAGAGATCTGAAATAGCCTTCACCACTTGCTCATCCTTGCTGAACAAATAACCTAATTTGTTTCCAAATAGCAAACAAAGAATCCAAAAGACTGAGACAATTATAAATGATGTGGTGACCACCACTTTGATGGAGAACCTTGTAGCTTTAGCATCTCCTTTCCCCAACTCATTCGCTACTCTTACCCTATTAAAACTCCAATTCTTATATTATTATTTTTTTAAATTTTATTCAGGCTTGAACAAAAAAATAAATTAAATTATATTTTCATCATATTATAAGTAGTTGCAACATAATTTGCATATCTGAATGAGAAAACACTTACACTGCTGCGCCTGTGAGGCCATAGCTGAGCATGAATTCCCACGATGAAAGATTAAGGCTGAATTTTTATTTTTAACTTTAATTAGCACATATTGATCTTAATAGTCACAAATATAGGAGGGCTGAAAATTAATTTAATCCAAAGCTTACCATATAGAAAATGCAGAAATGGCAATCTCCGCATTTTTCATATATCCTGCCAGTAACACCAAAATTGCGGTGTACCATAATTCCAAGCTATAAACACACATTAATAAAATCAGTTTAAATTGGAAAAAATTAAAAAACCAATTTGTAATTAGAGTGTCTCTTTAAATTGAAGTAGTGGAAAAAAGAAAACTGAAAAACATCACTAAAAGACACAAATTGTTTATGCAGTTGGTCAAAGAATTGAAAGTGCAGGCTAGTATACACTACTTGAAGTTTCACAATCAACAAAAAATGCAAATACCACATCATTAAACCAGAGGAAATTGATAGGTTGAACATAGGAAAAATGTCCATGAATGCAGCCATGGAGAAGCCTTTCCATGACTCAGGGCACCACCCTCCTAAAAGATAGATAAATTCCCCAAAAACGAGCAACCACGAGGATACAGACAGGGCAGCCATGGCTCCATTGACCCCCCAATCAAGAACATACACAAAAACCCAAGACAGGGGAACGTGAACCGCGAATTGCATAACCGATAGCCACGCGATGATCATGTTTTTCTGCTGCGATTGCAGATAAGTTTGTATGGTTGTGGTGAAGACTTGACTGTAGGGGTATAGAAGGAACCACAGAGAAATATATCCCGCGGATTCTGCCACCGCATCTTCTTGGCCCAGCACCTTAAACATCGGCGTTGCAAATACGAAAATCGGAACAAAAATGGTCAGTACGCCCAGATCAATGATCCATGACCTTTGCAGGTAAATGCCCATCATATGGTACTGTTTTGCTCCGTACGCTTGTCCGCACAGAGTTTCTGTTGCGCTCGACATTCCTAACTGAATTTATGAAAATATCAATACCTTTACCTTGATATATGATATCAACAAAAAATTGAAATAAAACACTCTGTATACGAAATGTCATGTAACTTTTAAATTTCTTAATTAAACTGCCCCAAACAAAAATGCCAATTTTGCTTTTATCACTAAAATTTAATTTTTAATTGCCATAACCAAAAAATAATCACAGAAACACTCCTAGAGCGATACAAAATATAACTAATTTAGGATTACTCACAATGCCCAATAACTTGGGTCGTAGAATTATTTTACCAACAGTTTTCAAACTTACAAAGGCAACTCCGTTATAATCATAAGAAAATAATAAGAAATTTTTTTTTTTTACCACAATGCCAGTTGCAAAACGGACGACTAAGGATTGAACCAGAGCATAGCCAGCAAGATCAACAGAATTAATGTGTCCGATAAATGATTGCGTCACCACGATTAATCCAAACGACGTCATGCTCGAAATAGCATTCGGCAATGCGACCTTCCATATTTTCTTGGATTCTTCCACAACTCTGTTCTTCAAATCTCTGTTTTCTTCATAAAGCAGATTCTCTCGTATGTTATCGTCCTCGTCCATTGACTTTAGCAGTAAGTGAGTTGGAACACTCAAAGTTAATCAGTTTTAACACACAGACTTTGATCATTTGTGTGTCCTTATATATAAATATATTAAATCGCGAGGCCCACAAAAACTAACCAATTTAATTATTTTTATTTGATTTCACGTGAATTAAGTTTGTACGCTCTATTTATTAGAGTAGTAATCTAATCAGGGTAGCTAAATGTCACTAACAGGATTAGTGCTCCAAAACTACCTAATTAGACTAACAAAGTTGGTTGATCTAACTTAACCCAGTGTTGGGCTTGTCCAAAACAAATCATATACAAGTCCAATTACAAAAATAAAAAATGAATTCAGCCCAAAAAGTCGCAAATTTATGTGAGTGAAAAACGTGTGCAAGAGAAAAGAATATGCTTGAAAAACGTGAATAACAGAAGAGAGAAAGAAATAATAGAGGAGAAAAGGGGGTTGATTTTAATCGGAGTAGATTTTCACAAATCATCTCCAAAAAGTACAACTAGAAATTGGTGAATTTGTTCTCATTGTATTGCTTTGCTTTTTGGTTCCTCTATTTGCTAATGAACTAATGTATCTGAGATTTTATTGTGCATTTCACTGTGGACCTGAATTTGGCACGGATTGAGGTTGCATTTGTTTTTGTTTTTTTGTTTTAAAGGAAAACTCTTCTCTAGAATCTTTCTAGATGATTTTATTCATATATTAGTGGGATTGTACTTTGTACACATCTTTAGAATTTGTTCATGTCTTTTGATTGATTTTTAAATATTCTGTTTCCATATATTACTCGATAGCATCAATGTAATTTTCCTCATCAGTAAATAATAATAATTCTCGTACATGTTACAATTATCATGGTTAGGTGAATTGTTGAAGATCATTTTATCTTACATTTAATCAAATATAAAGATGGACCCAGTTGCAGTTGTTCAATCATATGCTGAAATGGACCCGTACTTTTGCATTTCAAGAAAAAAACAATAACTAAATTAAACAAGAACATGAAAGGAAGAGATCATTCACATAATAAACTCAATAATAGCAAAAGGATATGCCAAAACATTAACATTACGATGTACCATTCTAAGAGAGAACAAAAAGGCACAACTAAAAATTTATTTACAGCGCAGCACGATCTTACCGTAAACTGAAGATTCAAAATTATTTGCCCTAACCATACAGCATCAACTTCCCCCACCACCCTTTCCAAATCCAAGTCCTTAACTCATTCCATCTTCTTCTCTTATTGTTATTTTTTTTTACATTTTGCACTTTCTTTGCCCCTTTATATTGTAATTTTTTAATTCTTTCCCTTATACGCTTTTGGCCTTTCAGAATTCTTGTTTTTCCTACAAATCAACAAAACATATTTTCTTTTCAAATTTTAAGTATAGTTTGTCAATTTAGTGTAACTAATGCACATAATTCGAATAGATTGAGAAATAAAACGATGTCAATTTACAACTATTATGAGTCTATGACATGACAAATCTAATGATTAAATCATTGGTCCCCAATCTTTATATCATATACTCCAATATATTAGGGTATTTTTCTTTTGGGCTAGGCAAATTTTGTTTCTGGCTATAATCGTTTTGATTTTGGATGTTTTTTGGTTTGGGGCCCATTTCTCCAGTTTTGTTGGCCGTCACTTAAGGCCTCTTTAGGTTTTCTGGTTGCTCTTCCTAGGACTTTGTTTAGCCTTTCTAGATTAAGTATCTATTAGTGACCTTGTTTTGCCTTTTCTAGATTAGGTATTGGTATGTTCTGGTCTTTTTTATTTCTTGGGTCGAACTTGGATGTATTCTCTTTCTGTTGTAAATCGTAAGCGTAAAATAGAGATACATGTTTGTTTACCCAATTTGTCGATAACGACTACGTTTGGAGGCGTACCAAGCTAGGAGTTTCACTAATATTTCTGATGTATGCGTATATACAATACTGAGTACAGGGATCTATTTATAATAGAGAAACCCTAATCTAAACCTAAAGCCTATTTAGGTTATAAACCCATTAGTAATGTCCACATCAAATCTTCTGGATTTGGTATAATAAATCTACTGGATTTATAACACTTCCCCTTGGACATTACGACATAACGTATATGTCTTGTCAGAAAAACTCCACATGCTAGGTAGCAACAAAATATGTAGCTAGGGAGGAATGCAATTTATTGATCTTCCGGATCTAATCTTCTGGATTTACTTCGAGGTTACCACTCCCCCTGAAGACAACAACCCTTTGAGTTTTCGCATCCCGATACAATGAATGTACTTTTCAAAAGTAGATGTAGGTAGGGACTTAGTGAACAGTTCTGCTAGATTGTCACTAGATTGCACCTTATGTATGGTAATTACGTCACTCTTCTGGAGTTCGTATGGATAGAAAAATTTCGGTGAAATATGTTTTGTCTGGTTTCCCTTGACGTACCTATTACTCATTTGTGCGATGCAAGCTACGTTGTCATCAAATATAACAGTAGGGAATGTATCGTTTTTAGCGATACTACACAAGTCACCAATGTATTTTACCAAAGATCTCAACCAATCACATTCTCGTGAGGCTCAAGCAAAGCTATTATCTCTGAGTGGTTTGAAGATGGGGTAACCATAGTTTGTTTAACCGATCTCCATGAGATCGCGGTACCACCACAGAGAAAAATGTAACCAGTTTGGGATACAGCATTGTGGGGATCAGACAAATAGTCAGCATCCGCGTAACCTACCAAAGTTTTATCTTGGTTCCTAGGGTAAAACAATCCAAGATCTTGAGATCCTTGGAGATACATTAGAACGTGTTTAACACCATTCCAATTTGGAAACACGTTATCAGCACGAGTCTCTGCCCAAGGTTAATCGGTACGAATCTCAATTTTTTAATTTTCAATAACATGATAATTAATTATCGTATCAATTTTTAAATCCATATGTGCTATGATTTTACCGTGCACTTAAATTATTCATTGCATCTGTATTATTGTTAGCAATTATTTTTAATCGGATCGGAAAAAAAAATTAATTAATCGTGCACCGCCTAAGGCCGCCGCCGCCGCCGTGAGCCACCAGGCCGCCGTGAGCCTCCAAGCATCGTGCACGCGCCCGCCGCCGAGAGCCACCAGGCAACCGCGAGCCCCTCCCCCCCTCCCCCGAGCTCCCCCGCGAGCGCGAGGCTAGCTTTGACGGTCGTGAGCCCTGACGGCCGCGGGTCATCGGCTGTGCCTCCGCCGCGAATTTCCCAGCAGCGCTCCGCCGACGTGAACACACTCCTTTCCTCCGCTGCTCCGCCGCCATGAGATCAAGCGACGGCCGAAGGCCACGTCGCCACACGGCGGTTCAGCGCACGCCTCGTACCACCACCCCGAGCCCTGGAGCTCCGCCGCAGCCTCCTTCTTCCCGCCCTGTTCCGTGTAGCCCTGCCCTCTTTTGGGCCAAACAGGCCCAATGCAAATTGGGCCACCCTAAAAAAAAAAATTGGGCCTGCAGCCCTCCTCATGGGTTTGAACCATTTTTTTATTTTTGGGTTATTTTTCTAAATTGGATCTTATTATTTATTTTTGGGCCTCCTATTAATTTTTTTTTGTATATTTGTGCCCTCAATTTAACTTATCAAGTTCCAAAATTACTTAAAAAATAAAAAGTAATAACTCTTTGCATAATAATTAAGCTCAAAATTTTTGGAATTAATTATAAAGTTAGTCCTCAATAAATTATTATTTTATGTGCTTAATTTTTATATGCGCATACTTTTATGATTAATTCTCTTGCATGCATTATTACTTTTGCACATAATCCTTATTTTATAGTCTGCATATATTGTCTGGGTAGGCGGCGCCCAGTACTTGTCGGACCATAAATTATGTTTTGGGTAGACGGCGCTCAATTCTTATTTCTATGTGCTTAGAAGTGATTAAATAAATTCTTATTTCTCCGTTGTCAACATATGATCACAAAACTCACCATGTCACTTTAAATATTGTAGTGAGAATGTCTGATATTACCAAAAGAGAATTCGCTGAGCTTGCTCTTGATGGTAGTAATTACCTGGCATGAGCACTAGATGTCGAGATCCATCTAGCCTCAACTGAGTTGAGTGGAACTATTGTCAATGATTCAAAATCATCTAACGCCCAGAAGGCGAAAGTATTGATTTTCCTCAAGCATCACCTGAAACAGGACCTGAAAAATGAATATCTCACTGAGAAAGACCCCGGAACGTTGTGGAAGTCCCTGAAGGACCGTTTCCAACAACAAAACGATATACTCCTTCCTCATGCACAATACGATTGGCTGAACCTCCATTTCTAGGACTTTAAATCTGTGACGGAGTACAACTCAGCCCTGCATCGTATTGTATCCCAGTTAGAGCTATGCAAACAAGCTATAACTGAGGCTGAGTTGATATAGAAAACTCTGTCAACGTTCCACGCTAGCAACCTTGTACTCCAACAGAAGTATAGGGTCAAGAATTACACTGTACACTCTGAGCTAATTTCTGCACTACTAGTGGCAGAAAAGCACAACAAACTCCTTATGAAAAATCATAACTCGAGACCGGTTGGTTCACAAGCAGTGCCCAAAGCACACGCTATAGCTCAGGGAAGTACAAGTGGTCGCAAGCGTGGAAGGGGGAGAGGAAGTAAACGAACTCGTAGCAAAGGCCGAGGTCATAGTAAATCCGGTGGTCCAAGTACCTCGAAAGGCAATCAAGCTCAGATTCGTGGAAAGGTTGTACCCAACACGAATTCCGCTCCACAAAAATCTGGCTCTCAAGATAAAGTTGAGCAGTCCTACTACAGATGCGGATGCAAAGGCCATTGGTCTCGCACGTGTCGCACTCCCAAGAATTTGGTTGAGGTTTATCAAAAGCAGCAGAAGGACGACAAAAGGGAAGGCCCCTAAAGTCGAATCTCACCACGTCAGCCTGCTTGAAGTAGAATTCGACCATGACAACGATGATCTCTTGGGCATAGAGCTCAAAGACTTTGGAGACAATGAGTGATTGGAATATTTGATCGCTTTAGTACTTTATTTTTTGTTATGACCTTTTATTTGGATCCTATCTTTCGGATATTTTATTTTCATGATTGATATGACATTTATGATTTAGTTTTGATATGTTTACCTTAATATATGCTATCCGTCAAATTTATTAGGATATTGTTATTCTTATACATGACTTGTAAACATATCAGCTATTAGGTTTGAGCTTTTTCCTCTGGCATGATGGATCCAAATTGTGATTTATGTTTGGTAGATAGCGCCACCACACACACAATCTTAAGAGGTAGGAAGTATTTTCATAACTTGGTAGAAAGAAGGGGGAGTGTAATTACGATAGCCAATGATAACATCATGATAGTGGGCTCCGAAAGAGCCTTCATCATCCTCGCTATGGGTACCGAACTCATAATTGACAATGCTTTGTTGTTTCCACAATCGAAGCGTACCCTTCTCAGTTTTAAAGACATAAGAACTAATGGCTATCACATTGAAACTGAAACTGAGAATAATAATGAATACATTTTGATGACTATTTCTCGAGGTAACCATAAACAAGTTATTGAAAAACTTCCCTCCTTCTCTTCCGGATTGTACTATTCCTACATGCGGTCGTCTAATCTCCATCTAGCCATGAGTATGAAATTTCACAACCCGAACTCTTTTAAATTATGGCATTAGCGGTTAGGTCATCCAGGACAAACAATGATACATAGGATTCTATCTAATTCCATTGGTCATAATATTATGAATAATAGAATCCCTCATGTCGATGAATTTATCTGTGATGCATGCTCTAAGGGTAAATTAATAGTGCGCCCGTCGCACACCAAGGTGGGACTTGAGTCTCCGATTTTCCTCGAACAGATTCAGGGAGACATTTGTGGACTGACTCACCCAGCATCAGGACCATTCGGGTATTTCATGGTCTTAATTAATGCCTCCACTAGGTGGATATATGCCTGTTTGCTGCCTACCCACAATCAAGCTTTTGCAAAGCTTATTGCAAAAACTATTGAGCTTCGAGCTCAGTTTCCAGATTATCCAATAAAATTGATTCGTATGGATAATGCCGCTGAGTTTACCTCAAAAGCCTTTTTTGATTACTGTATGGCTCTGGGAATTAAAGTGGAGCATTCGGTCCCTTACATCCACACCCAAAATGGTCTTGCTGAAGCGCTAATAAAACGTATCAAACTTATCGCTAGATCATTACTTATGAAATCTAAATTACTCACTTCATGCTGGGGGCATGCAGTCCTACATGCATCACATCTGATACAAATCCGTCCAATTACATATAATGATCATTCCCCCCCTACAGCTAGTGCGTGGGAAAGAACCAAATATTTCCCATATGCGTATATTTGAATGTGCGGTGTATGTTCCGATAACATTACCGAAGCGTACCTCTATGGACCCACAAAAGAAGCTAGATATTTACGTCGGATTTGACTCTCCATCCATCTTGAAATACCTAGACCCTTTGTCCGGGAATCAATTAACGGTCCGGTTCGCTGACTGCACATTTGATAAAGATCGCTTCCAGGCATTAGGGGAAGATCCAAATTCAAAATTGAATGAATGCCGGGAACTTACGTGGAATGTAAGTGATCTTCAGTATCTAGATCCACGCACTAGTCAATCTAAACTGGAAGTTCAGAAGATCATTAACTTGCAAAATTTAGCAAACAATCTGCCAGACACGTTTACTGACCATAGTGGTGTAACTAAATCGCATATACCTGCAGTAAATGCAACCCAAAGGGTTGAGGTCCCAAGTAAATCAAGTATACATGCCCCCATACGCCAGAAGCGTAAAAGAACTATAAACGATACAAATACACCTAAAAGGAAAGCTAGCAAAACTGGTCAGTCAAACGTGAAATCTCCATAAGAGATTCGTCTAGAAAACTTGAAGTCTCCAGAAGATGAGTATCCTAGTAATGAAGCACGTGCACAAAATATTCAATGCACTAGGACTGCGGAATGACCAGACCTAGTTACACTAGGAAATTAAGAAGGTCCTATTGACATAAACATTGAAGTCTCTATGAATTTCATAGATACGTGAGAAACATATTATAGAAATATTACTGTCGTCGATGACATATTTGCAGCGACAATTGCTCTTTTTGTTATAAATAATGATCTAGATTCAGAACCCAAAACTATCGCTAAGGGCCGAAAGCGCTCCGATTGGGTAAAATGGAAAGACACAATTGTAGCAGAGCTCACATCACTAAATAAAATGGAAAGAGACAATTGAAGCAGAGCTCGAATCTATTGGTATAATAAATCTACTGGATTTATAACACTCTCAATTAAACTATACATATATTATATTATTTCTAAATTTTAACAATTATCAATTGACGATCTATAAAATGCAAATATCAAAATCAAGTTACAAAGTCAAAGGTTTTATAAAATGGTTTGTGGAATGAATTATCTGTTAGTGTTAGTGTCCTAGAGACAATCCTTTGTAAGGACATAATACTAAGATGATATTCAGTTTATGGTTTAATATTATTGTTTGGTTTAATATTAAATGTATGACTTTACACTTATCTGAATATTATGTTTGATTGTTTGCATTATTCGCGATACTGTCATTGAGTGAGTGAGAACTCAGATGACCGAAGTACGGTTCTCAAATAGCCCCGATCAAGGATCATCAAGAATGGATATTGATAATGCAATGGAGATTGGTGTGCGATCTGGAGTAATGAACTTTGACAATGACCGACGCTTGCACCCTCCAAGGGTAGATATGACATGGATTGGGTTCATCACGAAGTATATGTGCGTGGTAGTTGAGCCAAGAATAGGATTCATTCCTCATTGTGGATTTAAGAGAGAATACTCGTCTTCTCATCATAATTGGATCTAAGACATCGGCCGATGCAAGTCGACTTGGACTTTGTGGCCAAGTGCGACACGAGCGACCAATTAGTGATTTGAGATAATATGATTAAGTTATTTGAATAGACACTTCATCATGTTCAAGGCTTAATTGAGTATTCGCGAATGAAAGGAAGATATCACAATAGCCTACAGTATTACAGGTAGTTGCAGATTTCCTCGCAACGTACCTCGTATATTGAGAATGTTTGATTTATTGTCTAGGGTTCAATTAAGACCGTTAGTTTGACTAATCGCTCGATATACGAGGGCCTATGGGTCACACAACAAGCAATGACAGTTCGCCGATTATATTTGGTTGATTAAGTATTATATTAGATATAATATTTAATTTATGGAGAATGTAATAATAATTATATTTGGAATTAATTATTATTATTATTATCTAATTAAATTAGATTTAATTAGATATGATAAGGTAAATATATTATTCGTAGGAACATATCTATGGAAATATAATTTGTAGAGATTATATATATAGACCCGATATCTTGCTTAAGAATTAAGCTAAGTTAATCCCTATAAATATGTGTCTTATGAGAATTCCTAAACACACAAGAAATACAATGTCTCCATAAAATTTCTTGTTCGAGTTTTCCTAGCAAGTTCGTCTCGAGATTCAACGCGTGCACGCCGGTGCAGATCGGTTAATAGCTGTTGCGTGGATACCATAGTGGGGTACTCCGCGTACGAAGCTTAGTAAGAATTTCGTTTGATATTCTTGCAATTAATATGCGATTAATCGTTCGTTGTTGGTGAACTTTATTATTCCGCTGCGCATGTTTACGTGTTTACGTGCCTCTAAATTCCAACAGTGGTATCATAGCTCAGACTCTTGATTAATTACATAATATGTTTATCGTGGGTAAATTTTTATGTGTGATTTATTTTTGCCCATATTATTCAATTTAATTTAAATTGCAAATTTGATTTGGCTTTTGTTAAATTGAATAACTTGATAAATTTTTTATTTGAGAAATTGGATTTCACTAATAATTGTTTGAGACCAAGGATCCTCCACGTGTTTTGACCAAGTAAAAGGAAATTAGAAATTGAATTTCTTTTTTTTTTTTTTTATTTCATCTGCTCCGTCGACTCCACGTGTGTTGACCGTGTAAAAAAAATTACGAATTAACTCGCTGGGCAGAAATCCTGACCATTACGCTCGCTGCGCTTGGTCTGGTTTACTTGACGGCCAGGAAAATTGTAACCGGGCAGTCGGACGGAAGGCGGCCGACGTTCGACGGTGGCCGTTGTTCGAAGGGGATGACGGAAAGTACGCAGAAGTGTGGCGGACTATCGGTGGCCGCTGTTCGACGGCGATGCCATTATTTTTGCGGTGAATATCGATTAGTGGCTTAGAGCCGCCATCGAAATAGCGGCCGTTGGACGTTGAAACACCGGCCTAACTTCTTGGAGCCAGGGTCGTTCGCTGGGCGGCGACATGGTTCAAGGAAGGAGGGAGCAGATTGAAGAAAATAGAAGTTGGGCCTGTTTCAAGAATAGTTGTTGGGTTGTTTTTATTTTGATTAATTCATTATCCTTGGGCCAGTTTTTTTGGAATTAATAGGTGGTCTATGGAATTAATTCATAAATTGTGGGCTGCATAAAATAAATTAATGAGTATTGGGCCTGACAATTTTAATATAGATGGTTGGACCTGATATTTTATATATATTAATTCATTTCTGGGCCAAAGAAAATTAATTGATGTTTTACATTAAAAGGAAAATTTGGTTGGACTAAAATAATTCAAATTAATTAGATTAATTAGATTTTTAATAATTAAAATTATTATTTCAAAATTAAAATTGGATTTTAATTTATGTTTAATAATTTGGTAGTTATTATTTTCCCACTTGGTTAACATTATTTGTTAATGCTTTATAGTCGCATTATAATTATTTGGGTAGGCTGCGCCCAATAATTGTCGGACCGTTATATATATTTTGGGTAAACGATGCCCAAATAAATGCTAGTCCGCATAAAATTATGTTTGGGTAGGCGGCACCCTATAATTGCTCAAATGTGATATAGATTAACATGTTGGATCTCGATTAGGCAATCAATACCCCCGCCTTTAAAATGTTCCTCGCTAAAATATAGTTTTTCATTAAATTGAAAGATGTCTTCCATTAAAATTAAAAGTAAACCGGAGATTTCGTTCCAATGAGTATTTAAGACCATAGTCTTTTGCTCGGATCTACATCTAACGGGACTTTTATAGGGACATGTTTGTCGCCGCTTAATGGTTGTAAATCAACTTAATTCTGTTTTACCAGCCCTAGCAGGGAAACGAGAATTAGGTGACATCCGATTGAACTAGGTTCAATCAACTAGGAATTGTGTGAGACAATTGGTTTAGAGACCTACCAGTTCTGTTGTTGCAATGTCCAGCCCTAGCAGTCATTGTAATAGTAGGAATGTAGATCCTAGTCCATTACAATTTATATTAGATATAAATTCGTACTCTTCCGATGAGGTCGTCGAGTATGTGAAAATAATAGAGACAAAATAAATAAAAGGCCATGTTTATTTTGATTGCTAAATATTGATCATAGGAACTATGTGTTTTAATTCCCGTTTAAATTTTATTTCCTAGGATTGTTGAAATGAATAACTTGTCGTTGAGAAGTATTTTGGAAACAAACAAATTGGCTGGGCCAAATTTTCTGGACTGGCACCGAAACGTGCGTTTGGTGCTTAGGCAAGAAACGATTGAGTACGTGTTGGACACGCCAATCCCTGATACCCCTGAGGATGGTTTTGAGGAAGCCGAAGCGTTTGACGCTGAAGCTCAAAAGAAGCATCAAGATGATGCTTCCCAGGCTCAGTGTGTTATGTTACTCGGCATGACTCCCGAGTTGCAAAGGTAACACGAGAGGATGCTTCCCTACGAGATACTTAGACATCTGAAGGACCTCTTTGATTCTGAGTCTCGTTCCGAGATTTATGAGGTGATGAGAGATCTGTTTAGATGTCGGCTATCTGAAGGAGGGAAAGTCTTCCCTCATGTTTTGAAGATGATAGGGCTAATCGAGAAACTTGATCGTTTGGGCATTGAGCTGCAGACCAATGTTGTGTTTATGCCATTCTTCAGTCGCTACCCGATTCATACTCGAGTTTCGTTGTAAACTTCAATATGAATAAGACGGTTTCGACCATGCCTGAGCTTCATAACATGCTCAAGACTTTTGAGTCTTCCACTGCTAAGGAAAAGCCCGTGCTCATGGTAGGTGCTTCTAGTTCCTCTGCCCCTAAAGGGAAGAAGAAGCATAGAAGCAAGGCTAAGAAAGGCTCTAAGCCTAATTTCCTCAAGGAGCGGGTAGATAAGGATGTATGCCTCCACTGCAAGCAGAAGGGGCATTGGAAGAAGGACTGCAAGGTTCTAGCAGCTGAAAAGAAGGCACAAGGTGCTTCAGCCACTGGAATAGGTATGTTTGTTATTGAGATAAACATGTCCACAAATGATTCTAACTGCTGGGTATTGGATACCGGTTATGGCTCACACATTTGTACAAATGTGCAGGGGCTCAAGGACAACAGAGCAGTTAGACCGGGTGAAGTCGCCCTTCACGTGGAGAATGGAGCAAGAGTTGTGAACGTGTTGGAATGTTTTAGACTTGTCTTCTGGTTTTAGACTTAAATTAAATAATTGTTATTTAGTTCCGTCTATTACTCGTAACATTATTTCCATTCCTATGTTAGACATTGAGGGATTTTCCTTCCATTTTGCAAATAATACTTGTTATTTTTCGCTTAATGGTGATGTTTATGGAAATGCTCCCTTGTGAATGGTTTATATTTGTTACATTGTGGATATAGTGTTCTTAATATACAAAATAAAAGACTCAAGATTAGTAATCATGAAAACCCGACTTACTTGTGGCATTGTAGACTTGGTCATGCAAACGAGAAAAGAATCGCACGGTTAAGAAAGTTGGACTACTTAACCTCATTTGACTTAGAGTTTTATGGAAATTTCGAATCTTGTCTCATGGGTAAGATGACCAATAAACCCTTTTCCGGGAAAGGGGTGTGTGCCAAAGAAGTTCTAGAGTTGATCCACAGCGATGTTTGTGGACCATTGCCCACTCTAGCTAGGGGTCAATTCGGCTACTTCATCACCTTTACTAACAATTTCTCAAGATACGGATACATGTATCTCATGGAACACAAATCCGAATCGTGTGAGAAATTTAAGGAGTACAAGGCCGAAGTAGAGAAACGTCTTGGTAAGAGTATCAAGACTCTTCGATCAGATCGAGGAGGTGAGTACCTTAGCCATGAATTCATGGATTACTTGAAACTTCATGGGATCCAATCACAATGGACTCCTCCCGAAACCCCTCAGATGAATGGTGTGTCCGAAAGGAGAAACCGAACCGTGTTGGACATGGTCCGGTCCATGATGAGTTTGGCCTCCCTTCCAACATTCTTATGGGGACACGCGTTGCAAACCTCAATCTGCATTCTGAATAGGATTTCATCCAAATCAGTTGTGTAAACTCCATACGAGCTATGGTATGGCAAGAAGCCATCTTTTCTACACATTAGAACGTGGGGTTGCCCCGCAATTGTGAAGAAAATACAAACTGATAAGTTGGAATCCAAAGGTGAAAAAGGTTATTTTGTGGAATATCCTAAGGAGACTAGAAGATATTTTATCTATCTACCGGAGAAACAAACAGTTATTGTTTCTAGGCAGGCAAGGTTCCTAGAAGACGAGTATGTCTTTAAGGAACAAAGCCGTAAGAAGATAGAACTTGAAGTAATTCAAGAATCACGAATTAACATAGAGACTGATGACTTGTCAAAGCAACATGACAAAGAATCAGTGGGAGCATTCAACGACTCTCATGGTGGAAGTTTATCACTAGGTGATCCTCTTTCAGCCAGTGGGAGCGTAATTGGAGTTGCGTTGCCTTCGCAACAACCTCCAAGTAGGCTGAATGAGAATAACATAGTTCAAACTCCCGCCCAAGAGGCATTTAAAAGTGTCGCTCTTGAGGACTCTCCGGTCAACGATGAAGTCGCTGCACCACAAAATTTTCACGATCGGGACAGCCCTAGCATCTTCTTGGATGTATCCCTATGGATCTTGATCCCTAAGATGTAGCATGTTTCACCAAGATCCTTCATCATGAAGGCCTTTGATAACCAATCTTTCACGGACTGCATGAGTGGAATGCTATCTCCTATAATCAATATGTCATCAACATATACGACTATAAAGACAATACTCTTCCCACTGTGTTTACAATAAATGCATGGATCTTCCAGATTTCTAATAAAGCAAAAAGACTTGACAGCTTCATCAAATTGGATATTCCAACTCCTAGAAGCTTGCTTCAATCCATAGATGAATCATTTAAGCTTGCACGCGAGATTGGACTTTGGCTTAGATATGAAACCCTCCGGTTGAGTCATAAACACGTCCTTATCAATGTTTCCATTGAGAAAAGTTATTTTAGCATCCATCTGCCAAATCTCATAATCATAGTGTGCGGCTATCGCAATTAAAATACGAATGGACTTGATCTTTACAACCGATGAGAAGGTCTCGTCATAGTCAATGCCTTCGCATTGACTATACCCTTTCGCCACTAACCTAGCCTTGTAGGTTTGTACCTTGCCATTTGCATCGGTCTTCCTCTTGAAGACCCACTTGCAACTTATGGGTTTTACCCTTTTTGGAAATTCAACCAAGTCCTAAACTTGATTGATGTACATCGAGTCCATCTCGGATTTCATGGCTTCATGTCACTTCTCTGAGTCAACATCTAATATCGCCTCAGTGTAAGTCTTAGGTTCGTCCTTATCCGGTATTTCCACATCATCGTGTTCCTCCACGAGGAAACCATAATACCTATCGATTGGATTACGAATCCTAGTTGACTTACGGAGTTGTAGATAAGGTGTTGAAGCGTTTTGCGATGGAGAACTCTAAGAGAGGATATCTTCCAGCAAATCATGGGATAAAATTGTCGAAGAAGGATTGTCCTTCTAGTGAAGCTGATATCGAGCACATGAAGGATGTTCCATATGCATCCGCAATTGGATCCATCATGTACGCCATGACTTGCACTAGGCCAGACGTGGCCTACGCTGTCAGCATCACGGGTAGATACCAACAGAATCTAGGTGAGCCTCACTGGATTGCTGTCAAGAATATTCTTAAGTACCTCAGGCGTACTAAAGAACATTTTCTTATCTACGGTGGGCAACCAGAGTTAGTCGTCTCCGGCTACGCAAATGCAAGTTTCCAATCCGACTGTGATGATTACAAGTCGCAGTCAGGATACGTCTTCATTCTCAATGGAGGTGCGGTGTGTTGGAATAGTTCCAAACAAGTGACAACCGCAGATTCAACAACTGAGGCTGAGTACATTGCTGCAGCAGAGGCTGCCAAAGAAGTTGTCTGGATAAAACAGTTCTTAACTGAACTAGGGGTAGTTCCGAGTGCCAGTGGTCCAATAAAGTTGTATTGTGACAACACTGGTGCGGTTGCACAAGCAAAGGAACCGAGATCCAACAACAAAAACAAGCATGTACCAAGGCGTTATCACTTGATAAGAGAGATGATCGCTAACAAGGAAATAGAGTTAGAGCGCATTCCCACAGATGACCCATTCACCAAGACTTTGAGTGTTCATGTACACACTAGACATTTTGATGGTCTAGGGATTAGACATGTGGGTGATTGGCTCTAGTCCAAGTGGGAGATTGTTAGTGTTAGTGTCCTAGAGACAATCCTTTGTAAGGATATAATACTAAGATGATATTCAGTTTATGGTTTAATATTAAATGTATGGCTTTACACTTATCTGAATATTATGTTAGATTGTTTGCATTATTCGTATATGTGTTCCCTTGAATCGATACTGTCATTGAGTGAGTGAGAACTCAGATGACCGAAGTACGATTCTCAAATAGCCCCAATCGAGGATCATCAAGAATGAGATATTGATGATGCAATGGAGATTGGTGTGCGATCTGCATTATACTCTATGGAGAGAGTGTAGTAAGATCTTACTTACTACGAGATACTAGGTATCTCATAATGGATTTACAAATACCTTAAAGGGTATTGGTATACCCATCCGAGAAACCGTTTGATGTAATTCCACATAATGTGTCTACGGGTGTCTCGGTTAGTGGGAGCGATGTGATACACCTCGCACTTGAGGTCAATACGCACGACATGTACGGAGTAATGAACTTTGACCATGACCGACGCTTGCATCCTCAAAGGGTAGATATGATATGGATTTGGTTCATCACGAAGTACATGTGTGTGGTAGTTGAGCCAAGAATAGGATTCATTCCTCATTGTGGATTTAAGAGAGAATACTCGTCTTCTCATCATAATTGGATCTAAGACATCGGTCGACTCAAGTCGACTTGGACTTTGTGGCCAAGTGCGACACGAGCAATCAATTAGTGATTTGAGATAATATGATTAAGTTATTTGAATAGACACTTCATCATGTTCAAGGCTTAATTGAGTATTCGCGAATGAAAGGAAGACATCACAATAGCCTACAGTATTACAGGTAGTTGCAGATTTCCTCGCAACGTAACTCGTATATTGAGAATGTTTGATTTATTGTCTAGGGTTCAATTAAGACCGTTAGTTTGACTAATCGCTCGATATACGAGGGCCTATGGGTCACACAACAAGCAATGACAATTCACCGATTATAGTTGGTTGATTAAGTATTATATTAGATATAATATTTAATTTATGGAGAATGTAATAATAATTATATTTGGAATTAATTAATATTATTATTATTATCTAATTAAATTGGATTTCATTAGATATGAAATCCCAATAATAATATTTGGAATATTATTATACAAGAATAATAGATATGGTAAATATATTATTCGTAGGAACATATCTAGGGAAATATAATTTGTAGAGATTATATTTACGGGCTAGGCCCGATATCTTGCTCAAGAATTAAGCTAAGTTAATCCCTATAAATATGTGTCTTATGGGAATTCCTAAACACACAAGAAATACAATTTCTCCATAAAATCTCTTGTTCGAGTTTTCATAGCAAGTTCGTCTCGAGATTCAACGCTGGCACCCCGGTGTAGATCGGTGAATAACTGTTGCATGGATATCATAGTGGAGGACTCCGCGTACGAAGCTCTGTAAGAATTTCGTTTAATATTCTTGCAATTAATATGTGATTAATTGTTCGTTGTTGGTGAACTTTATTATTCCGCTGCGCATGTTTACGTGTTTACGTGCCTCTAAATTCCAATATTATCATTCAATTTCATGAACTATTATTTATGTTTTGAAATTCTGGTTGTAATACTAAATAATCTTAGTCAAATATTTGATTTTTTAAGACTTTTTGTAGTTTTAAACTTAAATATCATAATATTGTATATTTTATATTAAATATGTATTAAGGATATTAAATAATGTAATTATAGTATAGATTTTATTTTTTATTTCTCTTTACCTTTCCTTAATACTTGGTCAAATCTGTTGTATTGTAATCACTTATATATAGTGGAAATCTTCTCATCGCCTCATTAATGGTGATATTCTAATTATCATCACATGGTATCAGTTAAAAATCGATCCTAACCATATTTCTCTCTTCACAACCACCGTCTGCTTCTGCCGCCGGCTCACTTCCATCGTGCACATCGGACTCATCCTCTACGCTGTGCCTTCCTCTTCACTGGACCGATCTCCTCCATTATTCTCCCTTTCCTTGCGCTAATCGCATACCTCCTCCATACAAATCTTAATCCTCAAACCCTAATTCCTTTTACTCTCTATTTTTCTCTAATGGCTTATGTACCTTCGACCAACCTACTTCCTGTTGCAACCATGCTCAACATGGTTCGGACAAAATTGGAAACTTCCACGTACCTGATGTGGCATCGTCGGGTTATTGACATGGCCGAGTGCTTTGACCTTATGGGTTTCCTTGATGGATCGGTCGAACCCCCTTCTCACATGATCACTTTTGCTTCTGATTCGATGTCCCCGAATCTGGCTTTCCAGCCTTGGCGTTTGAAAGACAAAAAGCCCCTTAGCGTGGTTAATTCATCCCTTACGCCGGAGGCGGCTTCTGAAATCTTTGAGTGTCAAACTTCTCGCTCTACGTGGATCACTCTCCAGGTTGCCTTCTCTGATTCGTCGGCGTCCCATACTCATGTGTTGCGGGAGGAACTTTTCCCCCTTCGTAAAGGGAACAAGTTTGTCGATGATTTCAGGCGCATGTTTCAGAATCTCTTCATCCGGTTGTCGGCCATTGGACGCCCTATTGATGAAGAAGACAAGAGTCATTGGTTCTTAAGGGAGCTTGACATCCAATTCGCTAGCTTTGCGAATACCAGGTTGGCCCTTGCTGTTGTTCCCATATTTCGTGATCTTCTTCACCAGGCTCGAAAATTTGAGGCCATGCTCCATGCCATGGACGGTGGCGGTGCATCGTTGATTAGGCGTGAAATTGTCATGATTCGTAGCTAGAAACGCCCTAGTTTTGGTCGATTTTATTGAGTTTTTAGAGCCAAATGAGTACTATTTCTATACATTGATGAATTTGTCTCTTTGATACTCATAGGTGAATCGAGGATGGAAAATGGAGTTCGTAGGACTTTGAATCGACTCAAACGGATGCCCGGATGAGAAGATATCGAAGAAATACGATTGGTATTAGTACGTGAGAAGAAAAGTGTTAGTTGCAAGGAAGGAGGGTCCATTCGAGCTCCATCACTCGAGCACCTCGCTCGAGCAACGTAGGTCGAACACTCCAAACTTACAGAACATTTTTGCCGCTCGAGGGCAAAGCTCGAGCGCATCATTCGACCATGTTAACCGCTCGACCAACATGGCTCGAGCGCCCCATTCGAGCTATTGATTCATTCGAGCTCCAAGGGTCGAGCGCCCCGCTCGACCGGGACAGCTCGAGCGCCTCCGAGGCCTATTTTCCAAAGTTCGTTTTTCGGCCCACGAGATCCCGTTTCGACCCGGTGCCTATATATACCTCTTCCAAACTCGTTTTAAAGGACGACTTAGACAACTTGACACACACACGAGATTTAGACTTAGTTTTTGGAGAGGAAAGAGAGAAGCAAGTTTACTTACGTTTTGTTGAGATTTTTCATACGAATTCTTAGTTTTTTTAGTTTCTTAGTTCTTTTCATTAGCTTGGTGACTTTAACGCTTTGAAACTTCGTTTTAGTTAATTAAATTTCAGTTCTTAGTATTTATTTTCTTTTAAAACCCTAGTTCATGTTTCTTATTTTCTTCGTTCAATTCATTATGTTTATGTTCGTTGTTTCTTCTATTGCTTTTATGTTTGTTAAAGCCATGTCCGGCTAAAACCCTTGTATGCTTAGGGTAGGATGAACTCGTAGAAGTAGGATGTGGGTACGTAATTAGGGTAATTCGTGACGTTAGTTTTAATTCTCTTAGTTAATGAATTCTTATAATTAACCTTAACTTTACCTTTGAATTTCGTATGAAAGTGTTAGAGAGAGGACGACCGCATCACTCAATAACAACTAGTAGTCTTAACGAGAAGGTTTAGAAAGGGTTAATTCATCTACCGGTTTAGCGAAGAAAGACGACCGCATCACCTTAGTTAAATTAGGGTCTCATTAATTAAGCACAATCTATTAACTTGTTAGTAGATTAGTGAAGTCGAGTGTTAGGGTAAAGTATTAGGGTTTAGAATCTTGAGCTTTCACCTTGCATTCTTAGACTTAGGTTAATTCTTGTGTGTCACAGTTATTTTAATTATCGTACCTGCTCCGTTAGTATACGTAGGAATTCCTATCTTAAGCATCACCATCTCTTACTTGAAAACAACCCTTAGTTAATTTGATTTCTTCAGTTTTTAGTTTACTTATTTTAATTTAGTCTTTTAATTAACCTTTCCAAAAGTCCAAAAACAACACACTCATATTAACTACGATGCGTAGATCTTCAGGGATCTATTCGCATACACTCCATCCCTTGGGTTCGATACTACTTGGTCATTATACGTACTTATACTACAGTGAACCCATCCGCTTGCGGGTAAGCGACTAGTAGGAGTTAGTACATTCGCTTCAAGTCAATGGCGCTGTTGCCGGGGATGGCGTTGTATGCTTTTTGAATAGGACTTGTCGATAGCTTAGTAGTTAGTAGTGAGTGCTTTCTTTTCTGTTTTATTTTTATTTATTCAGCAGTTGCGTTTTGATCCTTCTGCTAGTGTGTCAGGTTTATGAAAACACGCTCACAAGGCAATACGAGCGAAGAGAGAATTCAGTTAGACCCTGAGACAATAGCCAGAAGGAACCGAGCCTTCTTGAGAAGAATGACTACTGCCGCGGGAAACAAAGACAAGATTTCTGATGAACTTGGGGAGTTAGACAAAATAGCTGCAGAGTATACTGCTCTTGTGGAACGGGCAGAGGGTGCTAATGGAAACAACAGTAATCAGCAGATACCCATAGGGGGAACTGAGAACCCACACCAAAACCCACAAGACCCAATCAACTCTGCACAAACACAACCCCAAAACCAGATCATCCACCAGAACCCAAATAACCCTTTCAACAACCCAGTATACCAACCATACCCATACCCACCATACCCTTATCCACCATACCCATATCATCCACCTCCTATTTACAACCAACCACCTGTGTACCAACCACCTCCAGTTCAACAAGTACCAGCACCACCTGTTGCTCCTCAGCCTGTGCCCCAGAACGCATATCAGAATATGGCAATTCGGGGGAGGTTTGCGGCACAACCGCAGAGGTACTATGATGGAGTGGCATTGCCTCCTGTTGAGGCGAACAACTTCTCGATTTCCCCAGGAATTCTAAAACTGCTGACCGAGAATCAGTTCAAGGGGATGATCGGGAAGGAGAATCCTCACACTCACATGAGGAGTTTTCTCATGATAGCCTCCACATTCAATTATAATGGCATGTCTGAAGATGCCAAGAGGCTTAGGCTGTTCCCATTCTCACTGACGGGAATAGCTAAAGAGTGGTACGACAACACGCTCCCGCGGGGAGGTGTAACCACATGGGCCGAGCTCGAGCGTCTGTTCCTCGAGCGATTCTACCCTCCATCAAGAACTATAAAAGCGAGGATTGAGATCTCTTCTTTCCGCCAGAAGCAAGGAGAGGAACTACGTCAAGCGTGGGAGAGATACTCAAACATGCTGATAGAGTGCCCGCAGCATGGGTACAATGAGGGGGATATTATGGCATTCTTCTACAGTGGTGCCAACAAGGCGGGGCAAGACCATTTAGACACCTGTGCGGGCGGAGCCTTCCTAAATTAAGGCATAGCGAGGTGTAGAGAGATCGTGGACAACATTGTCACGAATGCTGGGGCTTGGAATGGAGACTCAGATTTTCAAAGAGTGCATCAAGTTGAAGAGGGTGAAGGAACGAGAAGGCTATTGATGGCCATGATGGAGAAGATCAACAACCTCGAGTTGGGGAAGAATTTGGTTGGAGAGCATGCAGCAGAGAATGATAGAGTAGACCAGCCAAGTGGACAACAAGAGGTAGCCAATTACATGGGAGGTCCGTATTACAATCAGAATGGCTGCCAAGGTGGAAATCAGTTTGGAAGACCTTCTTATGGTCAGCCATTTGCACCTCCAGGGCCACAGCCACTTCAAAATCAATGGAGAAACACACAAGGGTATCAAGGAGCCAGCAGCCTCCTCAAAACACATGGAGAAAAAATGAGAATTTTTCATATGCTAACCCAAAAGCTGGTATTACAGTTCCTGCAGGTGTTGATCCAGGTTCAAAGCCTCCTGGTGGAGAAGGCGGGTGCATCAACCGAGGAGATGTTGAGAGCTATCCTTCAGAAGGTGGAGGAAGGAAGTAAGAGGTTGTCATCCTTGGAGTACGATGTGAAAGAGTTGCATAAAAAGGGTGATCAACGTGATCAAGAGCTCCAGAAGATGAACGTTGAGTGGACTAGAACTCAACAAGAGAACAATCGAAGGTTCACTTCCATAGAGTTCCAGATGAGCCAGATGACAAAGTCATTGAATAGGGAGCCGGGGAAGTATCCTTCCATGCCGGAAGGGAACCCGAAAGAGCATTGCAAGGCGATCCAGCTTAGAAGTGGAACCAACTATGAAGGTCCTCAGATGCCTGCTGATTCTGAGACGCCTCAAGTTAGAGATGAGATTGAGGAGGTAGGAGTTGAGAAGGGGATTGAAAGTGAAGGGATTGAGAAGCATAAAGATATGGATGAGTCTCAGAAGGGCAAGGAAAGTGAGGAGATTGAGAGAGTTCCTAAGTGGAAAAAAGCAAAGGAAGCAAGGGATAAAGTGAAAGAAACAGAAAGAGATGAATGAGGGGTACCCAAATCTGTGATACCCGTCCCGTATCCACAGCGCTTCATGAAAAAGAAGCTTGATGAAAAATTTGCAAAATTTCTTGATGTTTTTAAACAACTTCACATTAACATTCCTTTTTATGATGCTTTGGAACAGATGCCTCATTATGCAAAGTTTCTGAAGGACTTGATCGCGAAAAGACGGCGAGTGGATGAGCCGAAGTTGGTGCAGTTGAACCACGAGGTGAGTGCATTAGTGCACAAGGCACTTCCTCCAAAGCTGAAGGATCCCGGGAGCTTCACGATCTTATGTGACATTGGGAACGGGATCAAGAAGGGAGCGTTGTGCGACCTCGGGGCGAGCATCAATCTCATGCCCCTGTCGCTTTTCAAGAAGTTGGAAGGTGGAGAACTTCAACCCACAATGATGACGCTTCAACTTGCCGATCGGTCTATTACTCGACCTCAAGGTGTGGTTGAAGACGTCCTAGTAAGAGTTGGAGAGCATATTTTTCCAGCCGACTTTGTAGTGCTAGAGATGGAGGAAGATGAGCACGTGCCCCTAATCTTGGGAAGACCGTTCTTAGCTACGGCGGGGATGGTGCTAGACGTGGCAAATGGGAAGATTACGTTGAAGGTTGATGATCAAGAAGTGAAGATCTCCCTATATGAAGCCATGAAGCACCCGAAGGAGGATGAGAGTTTGTATTGCATGGATGCCATTGATCCTAATGTTGAAGACACGCCCCCTACCCCTAATCCTTCTCATACTCATGATTTTGTTAGTCCTTCACTTGATTATTTAACCCATGAGCATTATGATCTTGATTATTTTGATAGGGATAAAGTGAAGAAGTTGAAGGATGAAGAGGTGAAGAAAGTGGACGTGGTCCAGTTAGAAGGGAAAGGAGGAGTTAAGAAGAAAAAGTCCAAACTCAAGAAATTGTTTAGTAAGACTCCTCCAGATAAAGGTGAGAATGAGTTGAGACCCATAACACTTGGGAATGAGAAGAGAGCAAAAGAGCTCATGATGGAGGGACAACAAGGAAAGAAATTCAAACACCACTCTTATGAGAGTGAGGGAGGTAAATTTGAGTATGATGTCCCATAAGCTCCTTTGAGCTCGGTCCGGCATCAGGACCTTAAAAATAGCGCTGAATGGGAGGCAACCCATTATTTTTTATTTGCTTTGAGTTTTTTTTAGTTGGTAGGGAGTTATTTTGAGTCGTATGTTTAACCTCGTATTTGAGTGAGTTGCTTGTAGGCTTGTCTCTAAAGGAGTAAAGGTATCATGGAGTACCAAAGAAGTGGAGATTGAAGGAAACAACTTGAGACAAGGGAGTGTGCAAAGCTATTGAGAGAAATTGAATTATTTGGTTGAGGTAACCCACAACCCCAAACTTAGACCTCTAGCAAGGTCGAAGTTTGGGGGGGGTGGAGTTTTTTTTATGTTTCTTGTTACATTGCACATGCATGCAGGCCCTTATCTTTGAGTTGAGTTTGATTGATTATTGGTTTGTTGAGATACTCCTTGGGGTGATTTTGAGTTGACTCGCTATTGCATATTTCATGCCTATCAACTATCTTATGCTTGTTGATTGCTATCTTTGAGTATGATTTGATGAGTAGAGTTGAGTTGTGAGGTTGAGTTAGGAGTTTATTGTGTGAGTGTTTGAGTTAGAGTTGATTTGAGAGAGAACCCGTATGCTTACAAATTTTCCTTTGAGTGCTTGTGTGATGAGAGTGAGAATGCACTAGACTAGCATGTATGTGAAAGCCGTGAGAGTTGAGCCTTATGAGATTTTGATGCATGAATTAATCTCTTCGTTTGTGAGAGGATCGTCACCTTAGAGGATGCTAGAACTTGCATGTGCTCTTGCTCCTTGATTGTGTTTAGTTTGATATGCCGAATAGGATCTTAGGCCATCTTTGATTTTATTGAGTCACTTAGCCAAAATTTTCTTTACCAATGACATTGATCCCTTGTTAGCCCATTTGAGCCTAAAGCCTATTTTATTTGCTAGCACATATGAACACTATTCCAATTCCTAAGCCTTTTTGTCCTGATTTGAGTGGAGAATAGGAAAGTGTGAATGTGAAGGGAGTAAATTGAGTTGAAAAAGGAAAAGGTTGTTTGTTGAGTGAATATGAGAAGAAGGTGTGATGAAGTATGAGATGTGGGAAAAAAAAGATAAAAAAAATTGAGAATGAGCAAAAGGAAAAAAATGAGCTCATGTGTTGTGCGAAAAAAAAAAAGAGTGATTAAAAAAAAGGTGAAAAGAATGAGAAAAAGAAAAAATTGAAGTATTGAGAGTATGGAATTGAAAGGGTGTTGATTGAATATGTTTGAAGTAGTCTGTTCCTAATCTCGAAGTACCGAAGTTTGACTTTCTATTCTCCATTCACCTTAGTCACTTTACCATATTGTTATCCCACCTGTCCAAAGAGCCTACATTACAACCTTGAGAAAAGTCCTTTTTGATTCGGCATTGATTTCTAGAGTACGGTATGAGTTAAGAGCACTTACAAGCCTATGGCTGCCAATTTGAGTGATTGATTGTTTGAGTGAGTCCCTTTATCATTGATATACACTTGTGAGGGAGCGAAACACATCGTTGAGTACACATCCATGCTTGATCTTAGTGTTTCTTGTTATTGTTGCATTAGTATTATGAGGGAAAAAGAGTGAGTATACGGGTGATTGATTTTTGAAGCTCGAGTTCATTAGCTTGCATGGCTGATTCTTTGACTCATCCCTAACAATTTCACTTGACTTATTATTTCATTGCTTGAGGACAAGCAATGTGGTAAGTTTGGGGGGGTTGATTAGGCGTGAAATTGTCATGATTCGTAGCTAGAAACGCCCTAGTTTTGGTCGATTTTATTGAGTTTTTAGAGCCAAATGAGTACTATTTCTATACATTGATGAATTTGTCTCTTTGATACTCATAGGTGAATCGAGGATGGAAAACAGAGTTCGTAGGACTTTGAATCGACTCAAACGGATGCCCGGATGAGAAGATATCGAAGAAATACGATTGGTATTAGTACGTGAGAAGAAAAATGTTAGTTGCAAGGAAGGAGGGTCCATTCGAGCTCCATCACTCGAGCACCTCGCTCGAGCAACGTAGGTCGAGCACTCCAAACTTACAGAACATTTTTGCCGCTCGAGGGCAAAGCTCGAGCGCATCATTCGACCATGTTAACCGCTCGACCAACATGGCTCGAGCACCCCATTCGAGCTATTGATTCATTCGAGCTCCAAGGGTCGAGCGCCCCGCTCGAGCGCCTCCGAGGCCTATTTTCCAAAGTTCGTTTTTCGGCCCACGAGATCCCGTTTCGACCCGGTGCCTATATATACCTCTTCCAAACTCGTTTTAAAGGACGACTTAGACAACTTGACACACACACGAGATTTAGACTTAGTTTTTGGAGAGGAAGGAGAGAAGCAAGTTTACTTACGTTTTGTTGAGGTTTTTCATACGAATTCTTAGTTTCTTTTAGTTTCTTAGTTCTTTTCATTAGCTTGGTGACTTTAACGCTTTGAAACTTCGTTTTAGTTAATTAAATTTCAGTTCTTAGTATTTATTTTCTTTTAAAACCCTAGTTCATGTTTCTTATTTTCTTCGTTCAATTCATTATGTTTATGTTCGTTGTTTCTTCTATTGCTTTTATGTTTGTTAAAGCCATGTCCGGCTAAAATCCTTGTATGCTTAGGGTAGGATGAACTCGTAGAAGTAGGATGTGGGTACGTAATTAGGGTAATTCTTGACGTTAGTTTTAATTCTCTTAGTTAATGAATTCTTATAATTAACCTTAACTTTACCTTTGAATTTCGTATGAAAGTGTTAGAGAGAGGACGACCGCATCACTCAATAACAACTAGTAGTCTTAACGAGAAGGTTTAGAAAGGGTTAATTCATCTACCGGTTTAGCGAAGGAAGACGACCGCATCACCTTAGTTAAATTAGGGTCTCATTAATTAAGCACAATCTATTAACTTGTTAGTAGATTAGTGAAGTCGAGTGTTAGGGTAAAGTATTAGGGTTTAGAATCTTGAGCTTTCACCTTGCATTCTTAGACTTAGGTTAATTCTTGTGTGTCACAGTTATTTTAATTATCGTACCTGCTCCGTTAGTATACGTAGGAATTCCTATCTTAAGCATCACCATCTCTTACTTGAAAACAACCCTTAGTTAATTTGATTTCTTCAGTATTTTAGTTTACTTAGTTTAATTTAGTCTTTTAATTAACCTTTCCAAAAATCCAAAAACAACACACTCATATTAACTACGACGCGTAGATCTTCAGGGATCTATTCGCATACACTCCATCCCTTGGGTTCGATACTACTTGGTCATTATACGTACTTATACTACAGTGAACCCGTCCGCTTGCGGGTAAGCGACTAGTAGGAGTTAGTACATTCGCTTCAAGTCAATCGTCTGTTGCTTTTATGGTGTCCCACAGTGGTGATCGTTCTTCTGGCTATGGTCGATCCCAAACCAAGCATCCCTCTCCTGGTGCTTCAAACTCCTCTACTCCGGGCCATGCTGGTGGTGGTTGTTCGACTTTGTTTATTTAGCACGGGCAGAGATTTCGTGGTCCCTCGGGTGGCAACTTGAGTGGTACCTAGAGTGGTCAGTATAATAATCATGGTCATACATGTTGTACGTATGTTCCTCGTTGCCAGATTTATCGAGGGGACCACTACGCCGACAAGTGCCCTCAGTTTCTTAATGCTCGCTCTGCCATGTCTCAGGCTAACCTTGCTCAGACATTCAATTCTGCATGTCAGGTCTCGGATTTGACTCCTGATTGGTATCTGGACTCCGGTGCATCCGCTCATATGACGAATAAGACTGCAGCTCTTGACTCATTTGAGCCTTACACTGGTAACAGTTCTGTTATTGTTGGTAATGGTTCTACTTTAAATATTTCATATATTGGTATGTCAAACTCTCTGGGGATGTAAACTTGTTGGATGTATTGGTTATGCCGCACATCACTAAGAACTTATTGTCTATTTCTAAGTTAACTGTTGATTATCCTGTCGAAGTTGTATTTTTTGATAAGTTCTTTGTGATTCAGAACCGGGTAACCAAGACAATTCTGGCTCAGTGAAGGTGTGATAAAGGTTTATACTTGCTTGATTGGGGTGTTCCTGCGCTAGTTGCTGCAATTCGTAATAAAGATTTGAGGGCTAGCTTTGATTTATGACATCTTCATTTGGGGCAAGTCTCGTTTACTGTTATTTCCTTATGCAAAAGCTAGAACAGATGTCTATTACTTCTCTTTTACCGAATCCTACACTTTGTTCCTCTTGCCAATTGGCCAAGAGCAAATGTTTATCCTTTTCGTTGAATGACAAACGTGTTGATATCGTTCTTGATTTAGTCCATTGTGATTTATGGGGTCCAGCTCCTGTTGGTACTTCAGATGGTTTTAAATATTATGTGGCTTTTGTGGATGATTACTCCCGATTCTCTTGGATTTACCCTCTTCGTGCTAAGTCTGACTTCTATGATGTTTTAGTGCATTTTCATACTTTTGTGTGTACTCAGTTTTCCCGTAAAATCAAGGTCTTCCAGAGTGATGGTCGAACTAAATTTGTGAACTCTCGGATCCGTGATTTTATGTCTCTAAATAGAATTCTTCATCGTCTCTCATGCCCTTACACTCCGCAATAGAATGGGCGTGCAGAACGTAAGCACAGGCATATCTCTAAGACAGTTCTCTCCATGCTTTTTCATTCGCATGCTCCTGTCTCTTTGTGGTTTGATGCATTTGCCATAGCGGTTTACGTTATTAACCGTCTACCTTCGTCTGTGCTTTCTAATAAGTCTCCAGTTGAGCTCCTCTTTGGGTCAGTTCCAAACTATGCCAACTTTAAGCCGTTTGGATGTCGTGTTTATCCTTTCTTGCGGGATTATGCTGAGCACAAATTAGCACCTAGGAGTCAGCCGTGCATTTTTCTTGGTTACAGTAGTACACATAAGGGGTTTCGTTGTCTTGATCCGACCTCTTCTTGGGTTTTTATTTCCAGGCATGCTCAGTTTGATGAACTCTGTTTCCCTTTCTCTGGTAACTCATCTCCATCGCCTGTGTCTACTTTGGATATCTCCAGTTTTTTGGATGGCACTATCATTTTGCCTGCACCTGTGGCCCCAGCCGCAATCTCTCTGCCATCTTCGCTGACTCCTCGATCTCGTCTTCTCTCCACAGATGACGATGAGGGATTTTTGGTTCTTGTGCTTGCATCTAAACCGACTGTCGCTCCTGGTTCCCAACCTAATGTGGCTCTGGCGGATGTCACAGCTCCTGCCGCTATCCCCAGTACCTTGCATGATCTCGAACCCATTGTGTCACCTGTCCCGCCAGCCCCAGTCGTGGCACCCATCCATCCTATGGTTACGCGTGCTCGCACCGGGGTCTTCAAGCCAAACTATCCCGTTGATCTTTCTTGCACGATATTACTCTCTGCTCTTGTTGCTAGCTCTGAACCTAGAGGTTTCATATATGCTGCCAAATCTCTAGAATGGTTATCTGCTATGCAAGAAGAGATTGATGCCCTTCGCGATAACAATACGTGGGATCTTGTGCCTCGGCCTTCAAGCACTAATATTGTTGGCTCGAAGTAGGTTTTCCGTACTAAGTTCCATTCTGATAGTACTATTGAACGCTATAAAGCTCGTATTGTTGCACAAGGGTTTACTCAGGTTCCCGGAGCTGACTTTCACCACACCTTTAGCCCGGTTGTAAAATCTTCTACCTTTCGGATCATTCTTGCTCTTGCTGTCCAACACCAGTGGTCATTGCATCAGTTAGATGTTAAAAATGAGTTTCTCAATGGGGTTCTTACCAAATCGGTCTTCATGGCTCAACCCCCGGGGTTCATTGATCCACGCTTTCCCGATCATGTGTGTCGCCTGAAGAAGACCTTATATGGTCTGAAGAAAGCTCCTCTTGCTTGGTTTCAGCGCTTCATTACTTATCTCTTTAGCTTGGGATTTGGGCAGAGTCGTTGTGACTCGTCGTTGTTTTGTCTCTTCTGAGGTAATTCTATTCTTTATCTACTCTTGTACGTAGATGATACTATTGTCATAGATAATGACGGTGACATGCTCAAGACATTCATTGCTCGCACACATAAGGAATTTTCTATTAAGGATTTGGGTCGCCTTAATTATTTCCTTAGTCTTGAAGTCTCATATACTCCTGATGGTCTTTTTGTGGGCCAGGCTAAGTATGCCTCTGATATCTTGGAACGGGCTAGTTTGGTGGATGCCAAACCAATAGCAACCCCGTTAGCAGCCGGGGAGGTGTTGGTAAGTGATGGTCCCTTGTTTCATGATCCCACTTTATATCGTTCCTTAGTTGGGGCTCTTCAGTACTTGATTATTAACCGTCCGGACTTATCGTATGTCGTGAATGTTGTTAGTCAGTATCTTCACTTGCCTACGGATGTTCATTTTAATGTTGTTAAAAGAATCCTGCTATATGTAAAGGGTACTCTTCACTTTGGCTTATCCTTTACCAAGCATCCCGAGTCTAACATTACTGGGTACTCCGATGCTAACGGGGCACGTTGCATTGAGACCAGACGTTCTACCTATGGTTACTCAATCTTTCTTGATGAAAATATCGTGTCTTGGAGTGCAAAGAAACAACCCACCGTTGCTCGCTCCAGTTGTAAATCTGAGTACCGTGCTATGGCGGATGCAGCGGCTAAAATTGTTTGGCTAACCAATCTACTCGGTGAACTTTGTATCCAAATTCCCCATCGCTCGGAGCTCTTGTGTGACAACAAGAGTGCTCTTTTTCTTAGTCAAAATCTAGTCACTCACAAACAGGCAAAACACATTGATCTAGATTACCACTTTATTTGAGAGTTGGTTTCTTCGGGAAGGATTTCCACACGTTTTGTTCCATCTCATCTTAAGCTGGCAGACATCTTTACCAAGAGCCTGCCTCATCCTGCCTTTGAGCTTCTTCGTTCCAAGCCTCGCGTTTGCCTTCACCCCACGCAACACTATTAAGGATATTAAATAATGTAATTATAGTATAGATTTTATTTTTTATTTCTCTTGACCTTTCCTTAATACTTGGTCAAATCTGTTGTATTGTAATCTCTTATATATAGTGGAAATCTTCTCATCACCTCATTAACGGTGATATTCTAATTATCATCACAATATGAATAATTTAAATAGTTAAAAATTAATTGTTTTTTATATTCTTAAACAATAATATGATAACATTGGTCCCGATTCTTGATACTTTTGATTAGATTCTTGATACTCTTTATCAAATATTTAATACTTCTAAAAAATTTAAAATAATTTCATGATTTTATCATACAAAATATTCCCAAGTCAAATCATGAACACAATTATAATTATAATCCTTATTCTATTGTTTGTTTAAACTAGAGTTATGTATAAGAATTTAAGTGGAATCAAGAGTAATCTTTTTTCATAAGACAAAATTATCTCGTACTATGTGTGTGTCTACCGTCTACGAACTATGGCAATTGTATTCATATTACAATGTCTTTCAATTTCAAACCATAGCACCCTAAATCTAAGAGTTATACGAATCAAACAATATTCCAAACTCTCTTAGAACTGGAAATTAATTTTCTTTTCTTTTTTTTGAGCGAGACGGAAATTGAATTATATGAATATGAGTTCTTCGACTTTAACCGATGATTTTCCCGTTTGCTAATGGCGGAATGAGAATTCATTTATAGATTTTAAGGTGTCAAATTCTTGAGTACACTACAAAAAAATGCACGGTTTTACGACCAGAATTAACGACGGACATGGATTCCGTCGTTAAAACATACGTTTTACGACGGACTTATGACGGATATTAACCAAAGCTTGTCCGGGCTCAAAATTAACGACGGGTCTCAAAAAACCATCGTTAATTCTTGATTTTTACGATGGGAGAAGCCGTCGTAAAACAAGCGGGACCCACTCTTTCATCAATCCGCCAAATTTAACGACGAAAAACCCATTGTAAAATTTAAAATAGACATTAACGACGGGCATGGCCATCGTAAAATTCTGCTCGTTTGACCGCTACCTTCGTAATCAGTGCAAAGTTGTAGTGGCTGACAATTTTACGATGGGAAGCCCGTCGTAAAATTTAACTTCATGATTTACGACGGTCAAGCTCGTCGTAAAACCTGGCGTTTTGGCCGCGACTTTTCGAGAAATGGTGCGAATTTATTACTGGAGACTAATTAACGATGGACATTTTAAATTTAATATTTACGATGGGCAATCCTTCGTAAATCTCCAAATACGAAGTCGTTTTTTGCCTAAAGGCGGTAGATTTACCGACGGGCTGCTGTCCGTCGTAAAAAAAATTTGCCTATAAAAGGCAGCGCTGGCGAGCTCATTCCTCACATGAGCAAAAACCGAGAAAAATCGAAGAAGAAGAGGGCGACGTCCGGCGAGCACTCAAGAGCCAATTTCATCCCGATCAAAATTCCTTTTTCGTCGATCTCTACCATTTAATCGTAAGTTTTTCAATTTTTTACCGTTTAAATTTCATTTTAAAATATTTGATTAGTCTTTAGTATTTTTGATATGTGATATGTTAATTGGTTAGATTTTTGTTTGTAGAAATCATGTTAATTGTTTAGAATTTTGTTTGGATATGAGTATGCATAAAAATGTTATAATTGGTTAGATTTTTGTTTATATTGAGTTTGTAGAAATTATGTTAATTGTTTAGAATTTTGTTTATATATGAGTATGCTTAAAAATATTAATTGGTTAGATTATTGTATATATTGAGTTTGTAGAAATCATGTTAATTGTTTAGAATTTTGTTTTGATATGAGTATGTATGAAAATATTAATTGGTTAGGTTTTTGTTTATATTGAGTTTGTAGAAATCATGTTAATTGTTTAGAATTTTGTTTAGATATGAATATGCATAAAAATGTTAATTGGTTAGATATGAGTTTGTAGAAATCATGTTAATTGTTTAGATATGACTATGTACAAATCATGTTAATTGTAAATATTTAATATATATGGTTGTTTAAATATTGATTGTTGTTATATATTGAATGTTTTAGATGAGTGGACAAGGAAGTGGATCCGTTGGTGGGAGTGGGGGAAGCCAGGAGAGGGGTCGAGGGAGAGGGAAAGGGAGGAGACAAGCGGGGTCTCTTAGACCCGTTGTAGCTCCGATTGTCGAGCTCGAGAGATCCTCGTCTGCACTCCAGACGGGTGAGGCCTCATCTTTCTTCCGCCAGCATCCCACTGGGCGGGTACGGATTGATGTTGAGCCCCGTGGAACATCGTAAGTTTTAATCTTTTATATTCAACATTTATTTATTAAATCCTAATTATTTTACTAACTTTTGTAATTTTAATGTTGCAGTTGGATCCTGGGACATGAGGTTACTACACACTTAACCGATTCCATCATGAGCGGTGGATTCGAGCCCACCGCTTACAGTTGGGGTTGGTGTCTGGAGCGAATAAACGATAGTATTTTGAGTAGTTTAAGGTATAATTTATTGAATTTATTCATTATTTATTAATATAAATTATGTAAATAAATTGATATTTATATTTTAATGTAATTGCAGAAATTCATAAAATGGAGACCGAAGCACGAGGCCCAGATGTGGAGAAATTTCTGTGTGAGGGGGGCCGATAGATACAGAGATTTGATGTATAATATTCGGGAGGTATACCTTACAGATGGAATCGTGACAAATATGGGGACGGACAACAGGGGCCGGGATATTTGGCCTCAGTTTCTCGCCTACTGGAACAACGACGAATTCAAGGCGAAGTCGCAGAAGAACAAGACGAATCGCCTTAGCGACCCTAATGGACAAGGGGTCGCGCGACATGGGGCCGGTTCTCGGTCCATTTACGAGCATGGTTTGCACTTTGTAAGTGGCCAATTTTATATTTTTATGGATTTTTTGTAAATTTTTATATTACTAAATATTTATTTGTAGGAGCGGGAGCATGGACGTGAGCCCTCTCATTTTGAGAGACTACATCTTGTCCACCCTCTGGATGAGGAGGCCGGAAGGTCCACCTACGGCCGCACCATCGAGATCCACGTAAATATTATTTTTAATTTTAATTAGCTTATTATTTTTGTAAATTCATTTATTAATTTAAAGTATTGTTAATTTGCAGCGAAAGATGCGCGATGACCTTGCCTCCCAGTCTCAGCCTCAGGAAGGGTCGGACTCTATGCCCCCCCTCCAGAGCCTTCTGTAGACGTTCAAAATGAGCTCTACTTTAAGAACGTCAAGGCTAAGAAAGGGCGGTTCACTGGATTGGGTGGTTTTAGAAAGAGCCTACTCCAATCTCGTGGACCCGGCTCATCTTCCTCCCAGTCCTCCATTGATTCTCATCCCAGCGACATCAAGAGACAACTTTCGACGGTCGTCAGGCAGATGGAGCTTCTCCAGCAGCGAGAGGCGCAGCTGGAGGCGCAACTAGAGTACGAGGTTGCGGGGAAGCATAGGGACGAGATCAGTGGCAGATTTAGATAGGTACAAGGGGGTACAACTGTACCCCCAAAATAAAATTTTCTAATTATTTTCTATACAAAATATATATATTCACACATATTTGAACCCCCAAAAATTTCAATTTACGAAACAAAGTGTAGCCAAATTACAAAATATGACAATCCATTTCATTATTAATAATTAAAAAAGGCCCAACCCAATATCTATTTTTGCAGCCCACTAATTTATTTATCATCAGTAATTAAATAAGCTCAACCCATTACAAAATGTATTAAAATGACAGCCCACTTAACTTATTGTTTATTTTAGCAGCCCACTTAACTTATTTTAAAATGAGGAATAAAAGCCCAATCCATTATTCATTTGATCTAATTTCCAATTTCTCTACCCACTTACTGCTATTTCCAAATTCTCACGGTCGACCAAAAGAACAGAACCTGGCTTCCCTTTTTTTTTTTCTGCGAAAATACATCAACTTTGCTCTCCTTGCTCAAAGTTTCAGTGTAATACCCCGTCCCGTTTTATACCTTTTATTTTGCTAGAAACCTTAATTATATATTTTTATATTATTATCCTTGTTTCTTTTAATTTTATTAATTATGTGTGCTACTGTGTAATTTAAATATATACTCTATTTTAAATTCCCGAATTCGAAGAAAGGAATCGAATCTTTCAAACGGATAAGGGATTACGAGAAATTAAATATTCAAGATTAAAAATTAGGATTTCGATCCGTATAATTTATCGAGAATAATTAAAATACAATAAAATATTAATCGAATTATAAAACTGTATTAATTATTAAATCGAGATTAAACTCGTAAACCAAATGATCTCTAACCGTATCAAACAGGAACGAAAATATCAGAATTAAAGAGGTTAATTCCTACCCACATAAATTACTTTCCTTTTTAAATTAAATTAATTAAAGTATTAATCTCACCCACATGCTTATTCTTCCTTTTAAAATTAATTAATTAAGAAATTAATTTTCTAAAATATCTCTTCCTCTCCTTATCAGTTACAGAAGACGCATATGCCTCAATCAGTTTCACTTTCTTCCTTATCCAAATTTCCTTTTCTCTCGGCTCCCTCCTCCCTCCGGCCACGATCGCCGCCGCGATTTCGTCGCCCCTCATCCCGATCGACCGCGTCACCCCTCGCCGCCGTGTCCCCAACCGAACGCCGATGCCTTCCTCCTCCTCTCCTGTTTCGAATCGCGACCACCGTTGCTCTTACCACCGGCGCCGCCTCTTCGATTCACTCAGAGTGCCGCCGCCTCCCTCACGGCGACCAACGCCTGGTCTCGCTCCCTCCATCTCAGCCGAAACCGTCGCAGCGCCTCCAGCCTTCCCCCTCCGTCATCGCTCCGCCTCCTTCCACGAACCAGCGTCGCCCAGCCGTGAAGCGCCGCCGCCGTGTCAGCCTGGGACCGCGACGCCGTCAATCCCAGCTGCTGTTCGCCGATCGACCGTCGAGTCCTGTCCCAGAAGCCAATCGCCGCCTCTTTTCTTTTCCAGTAAGATAATTACAAAAGCCCTCTTTCAATTTCCTCAATAAGTTCCCATTTCGATTAAATTAATTTCATTCGAAGAACAAATTGCTGCTCGTTTGTTTCCAGAAAATCCAGAACGACGCCCGCCCGTTTACTTCCTCGAACTAGGAATCGTAAGGTTCCTAACCTTCTTCTCCCCATCTCTTTCGTAATTTTCCGAACTGGGGATAAGGTTGTTTTAGTTAAAAACCTTGTCTAATGAAATTAGAGGAATCAAGCAGTAATAGTAATTCTGGTCGTTTGATTTTAACTCCCTGTTGCTTATGTCAGTGAATATGATTTTGTATTATTGATATGCTTGTTTAGTGTTGTTGGTTTAGCTGATAAGTATTGTTGTTTTAGTTGGAGGGTATTATTGAATGGATGGATTAGTTTGGTTTGGTTAGCTGATGATATGGTGATGAAATTAGTTTGTTTTAGTATTAGTTGAGTTTTTAAAGACAAAGGGAAACTCGTCTTCTACTGTTTAAATGTTTGAAACAAATGGAAAAGGACTTTTAGAAAATAATACTACTCTTTTGTTTTGAAAATGACACAAGTAAATTTGGTTAGTAATACAAGTAATATAGGAAAGTATTTATTCTATTATTTGTTATGAAAACTTCTTTAAACCAAGTATTACTAACAATAAATAAAAGTATATATTATATTATTTTTAGTATTTATTATATAAAATTCTTTAAGCAAAATAAGTTTAATAAAAGGGTTTTTATTTATAAAAATATAAATTTTTATCCAAGAGTTCTTTTAAAATAAAATATAATTTTTAAGAGGTGAAATATTAATTTGGGACTTTTATTATATTAATATAATATTATTTAAATAACTTTCCTTTTCTTTTAATTGTTTTTGGGAAAAATATTAGATAGATATACCTTTAATTTATAAAATCTTTTTAGTTATGAAAAAATAAGAATATCAAATAGATTGTTTTATAAAGATCGAAATGGTCATGCAACAAGGAAATTAGTAAGTACACACCCCCAATACACCAACCTTTTAGAAGCGGTGTATTTACCAAGATAGTGTGTGTTTTTAAGTAGGTCTATTTCAATAGGTCTATAAGACAAACGACCTCCTCGATCCGCGTAACACAAACTCTCAAGTTTTCCTATTAATTCAAATGTCAACTTTTAATCAAATGGTTTCGTACTAGGATTTTGTGCTAATCGGAATATGCACGAGGAATCCGACATTCTGTTTGTATATCACTCTCGGGACGTCTCTACAACGCAAGTTATCTTCCAAAGGAATTGCAAGACAGTTGTGACTTAGCTATAAAGTTAACAGGTGGGTGATGATCTGTTGATTGATCTGCTCATAATACGTTGTGCTGGTATACTCTGAACTCGACTAAATCAATCTAAAATCAAATATACAATATAAATGTAAACCTATATTATAAGTGTGTTAACTATATGATATAATTATATATGTCTGATATAAATTACTTGTGTTTGTTGATTATACGAATTGATGATGATTACTTGATTACTTATTTTGTGGTAAATGACCACCAGTGTTTCGGAACACCGGTAGTATATGTCTACCAGTGGTAAATGACCACCAGTGATAAATGATCACCAATAGTATATGGCTACCAGTGGTAAATGACCACCAGTGATAAATGATCACCAGTAGTATATGGCTACCAGTGGTAAATGACCACCAGTGAAAAATGATCACCAGTAGTATATGGCTACCAGTGGTAAATGACCACCAGTGATAAATGATCACCAGTAGTATATGACTACCAGTGGTAAATGACCACCAGTGATAAATGATCACCAGTAGTATATGGCTACCAGTGGTAAATGACCACCAGTGATAAATGATCACTAGTAATATGAAAGACGATGTCGTACGGGTTTGTTTATGGTATTTTGGAAGAAAATTACAATATGTGGAAAATGATTTTGGCAGATTAGGCCGTTACTTGAAAATGATTTTGGGCTTCACCCCTTAATGTGAATCAACTTGTGATATTTCAATTATATGATGTGAAACCTGTTGTGCCCAACTGATTATTATGTGAACTTGTTATTTATATGATTTATGATGTTCGTATTATTGTTTTAATTGATTAAATGAATTAAATACTTTATTAATGAGTATAATTTAATATATTTCGGATTTACCAATCCCATGACGTTGCAAATCACCCATACGTGAGAATTCAAATCTCACTCCCCCCTTTTTATAACCCTTGCAGATTATGATTTCGTGGAGCAAGGACAGTAATAGAGACGACACGGAGTTCCCCGCTTAAAATAAAATGTTACTGTTAATACTAAGCTTTATATTCATAGATATACATGTGTGAGATACTCATTAAAATTATTCTACTCATTTCTTCCGCTGCATAAAACTCGTCTTTCATTTTATTATTCCTTTTTATATCAAAAATTTTATAGTTCGTATTTTAGTCACAAGTGGCACCTCGAATCCAAAATATTTATGTGTTTTGGATTCGGGGCGTTACATTCAGGTAATGATTTTAATTTTTAATTCATCTTTATTATATGATTTGGTTATTGAGTTAGTTTATTAACTAATTTGATTTGAGTTTGTCAATTATGAATTAGGGTTTATGTTATCACTTATATATATCATTGTTAATTTGGTAAATGTATACTAAATTAATTTAATTGTAATTGTTTGAATTGTTCTTATAATTGTGAGTTTGTAGTAGAATTCTAATTACAACTAGTTATAATTTTGTTATTTACTATGTAATTAAATTAGGAATTATGTCAAAGAAACTCAAGACAACGGGAAAGCAACCCGATCTTCGTGAATTTATGTTTAAGAGAATGAAGTCTCAAGGTGATTCTTGCACTTCCCCAACATATAATGAGTCTTCTCCGAATGATAGTGGATCATCATTTAATTCACCTCAAATTCAAGAAAACAAAAGGGATACAAGTGTTTTAAACTCTAATAGTGTGCAATCAGAAGAAGAAGAAGAAGGAGAAGAAGAAGGAGAAGGAGAAGGAGAAGGAGAAGGAGAAGGAGAAGGAGAAGGAGAAGGAGAAGGAGAAGGAGAAGGAGAAGGAGAAGGAGAAGAAGAAGAAGAAGAAGAAGAAGAAGAAGAAGAAGAAGAAGAAGAAGAAGAAGAAGAAGAAGAAGAAGAAGAAGAAGAAGAAGAAGAAGAAGAAGAAGAAGAGGAAGAAGAAGAGGAAGAAGAAGAGGAAGAAGAAGAGGAAGAAGAAGAGGAAGAAGAAGAGGAAGAAGAAGAGGAAGAAGAAGAGGAAGAAGAAGAAGAAGAAGAAGAAGAAGAAGAAGAAGAAGAATATAATGATATGAAAAGTGATAAGTATAGAAAAATTCGCACTAGGATACTTGTGGGAGAAAAGGTAGTCAAAATGACTGATTTTAGAGAGTAGAATTTGGTTGAATATTTTAGGGAAAGATCACTGTTGCATGCTCTTGGATTTGCTACACTCTATATTTTGGAATGGATTTATGAATTTTACGCAAATCTGAGAGAGAGTTTGGGTAAAACAAATTCTAAGCATTATGGTATTGTTTAGTTTAGAGGAGCTAAACTCAGGTTTACACCCAAGTCAATCAATCTGTTTTTGAAAACTAGGAGTATGATTGAAGAACCTGTTGATGACATGAATGAGGTAATTAAGGTCATAACTGGTGGGCTGATTAAGCGTGAAATTGTTATGTTTTGGTGCCCGATTTGCCTATATTTTGAGTATTTTTTATGAGTGTTTGGAGTCAATTGAGTATCATTTCTATAAACTGTTGAATTTGTCTCTTTAGTTTTCATATATGGATAGAGGGTGAAAAGAGGAGTTCGTAGGACTTTGAATCGGCCAAAACGGACTCCCAGTTGAGGAGATATGAAGATTTTACGAACATGTGTACAACTGCCGAAAAGTACTCGAGCAGAGTCACTCGAGTAGTCACTACTCGGGCACTCGAGTAGTGCACTCGAGCTGCAACAGGTCGAGTAGTCACTACTCGACCTATACTCGAGCAAATGCGTATTTTGGCCCAAAAATGCCCAAATTCGATCCCAAGTCTATTTATACCTTTTTCCAAGCATATCAATACATACCAACACATATTTTTACATATTTTGAGGGAGGAGAAAGCTTGGGAGAGAGATTGAAAGAGTTTTATACGTTGTAATCGAGGTTTTAATTTACGAATTCTTAGTGTTAATATATAATATTCATCTCTAATACTGATGTTTTCGTTGCTAATATGACTTAAATCATGCAGGTATTTCGTCGCCCAATGCACTCATGACGAATATTTTTGTGATGAAAATTTTAAATTTAGTCACAAATGTTAGCAATCATGTAAATACACTACAAAAAAAAGCAGAAATAAAGAGGGGAGTTAAAGAGGGCAATGTTTGCCCTCGTCCCTAAAGAGGGGCGAGACGAGGGCCAACAAATTCGAAACCAGACGAGGGTCGAGACGAGGGATGGGTCCCCCTCGTTAGTTAACGAGCGCGTTCCCCTCGGCAACTTTCAAATTCGGACCGCACGAGCGCGTTCCCCTCGTGAGTTAACGAGGGTGGGGCCCCTCGAGAGTTAACGAGTGCCCGGCCCTCGCCCAGCTGGGCGGTGCTGCGAGCCGAGGGCATGGCCCCTCGCCCACTTTACCGAGTGCACAGCCCCTCGTCCACGGTAAAAACTAGGGAATTACCGAGGGGGTTTACCCTCTTTAACCCCCTCGGTAAAAATCAGCTATAAATACCCCCACCTTCCCCCATTTTCAGCAAACCCTCCTCCTCCACCAAACTTGCTGCCGCCGCCGCGTTTCTGCCGCCGCCGTCGCCGGAAACAACCCCCCACCGGTCGGATTTTGGCTTACTCGTCCTCGTGAACATTTTACGGTAATATTTTTTGTTTTAATCCGTTAAATAATTTGTAAAATGCAAATTAATTTCTTGTATATATATGTTTATATGTATGTATATATGTATGTATATATGCATGTATAGGTGTTAATTAGTTGCTAATTATGTAGTTTTTAGCTTGTTATTTATAATTAGTGGGTAATTATTTAATTTGATAATGTATTTATGTTATTAATTAATTAATTAAAAATAATTAATAGCTAATATATATTTATTGTATTTAATTAAATTAATTTGCATAATATATATATTCATGTGATAAATATCGAAGTTCGATTATTTACATTGATTTTCATAATTATTAGTTTGATGAATAAATTAGTTAATTAGTTATATATGTTCAAAGTTTATATTTAATTATGTTGTAGTGGAGGGGGTTGATGGATATATTGTTGGTTGTTTGCTAGCTGTAGAATGTGCGTTCCGACTTGATTAATTTAAATTAAGTCGGAAATGGATGCACTATAGGATCTTAGTTAACTGGAGAATACGATAAAAATAAACGAAACTCTGCCAAAATTTTAAATTAACTAATTAATTAACAATAGGATAATTAAATATAATTTATTTTTTGAATTTTTATTAAATTTTGAATATTCTTTAATTTGGAACAGATTATAATATGAGTTATTCAAATCGTAGTTGGATGTATGGTCCAAGAACAATTAATGGAATGATAGCTCCCGACTTTCTTAGTGGTCTTGAATCGTTTATACAATTCGCTACTAGCAATCCTGATTGGATGAGTGAAGGAGATATTAGGTGTCCCTACTCGAAATCTAGATGTAGGAACCAGAGGTTTAGAGCACCAATTGACGTGAAAAGGCATTTGTATATAAATGGGTTTATGCCCAATTATCACAATTGGGTTTTACACGGTGAACAAAATTGGGGTCATCTACCACACCAAAACTATGATCAGTCGACTTCGTACGGAGTAGATGATACTGCAGGGTCTACCTCGTACCATGACATGATCACAGATCTAACTGGTCCTAACCTTCATTTTGGAAATGTGGAAGAACCCGTTAATGAGGAGCCCCCAAATGAGCATGCTGCTCAATTTTATGACATGCTTCGTGCAGCAAACCAGGATTTGTATCCTGGTTGCGAAACACACTCACAATTGTCATTCAACGCCCGACTGTTGAACATTAAAACTGAAAATAGACTGTCTGAGAGGGGTTATAATCAAGTTGTTGACTTGATTCGGGAAATTGTTCCTCCTGACAATCTAGTGCCCAGGAAATTTTCTGATAGCAAACAACTAATGAGTGGGATGGGTCTTCCAGTAGAGAGGATTGATTGTTGTGCATAGAATTGTATGATATATTGGGGTAATGATAGTGAACTTGAACATTGTAAGGTTTGTGGTCATCCACGGTTTAAACCCCACAAGCGTGGTGTTGATGGTCAATGGAAAAAGAAAAAGCCTTACAAGGAGATGTTCTACTTTCCTATCATTCCTCGACTGCAAAGATTGTATCAGTCCGTTGCTACTGCAAAAGATATGACATGGCATGCAAGTTGCTCTAACGATGATTCTGGTGTTATGCGTCACCCTGCAGACTCCTTGGCTTGGAAACACCTGGATAATTCGTATCCTGAATTTGCTTCCGAGATTCGGAACATAAGGTTGGGCCTAAGCACCGACGGTTTTCAACCATTCGGACAGTCTGGGAAACAATATTCTTCATGGCCAGTGATAGTGACACCGTACAATCTACCTCCGTGGTTGTGTATGAAAGATCAATTCATGTTTCTTACGGTACTAGTGCCTGGTCCTAAAAATCCTAAGGATAAATTGGATATTTTTTTACAGCCGTTGATCCGTGATTTGATGTATTTGTGGGAAATTGGGGTGGAAACGTACGATGTTGCTACAAAGTAAAATTTTCTTATGCGAGCTGCACTAATTTGGACCATTAGTGACTTTCCAGCTTACTCAATGTTGTATGGATGGAGCACTGCTGGACGGACAGCTTGTCCTTACTGTGGAGAATACACTGATGCTTTCACTCTGAGGCTCAGTCGTAAACAGTCGTGGTTCGACAACCATCGTAAATTCTTACCTAGACACCATCCGTATCGGAGAAACAAGACTGCATTCAGAAAGAATGTGATAGTGGATGACCCACCACCACCCATTCGATCAGGTGAATCACTCCTAAATGAAATCAATTGGGTGGGATGTCGAAAAGTGACAGAAGATGGTGCTGAGGCCCACAACAAGAGATTGGAAACTGGTTGGAAGAAGAAAAGTATTTTCTGGGATTTGCCGTATTGGAGTACCTTGTTGATCCGTCATAATCTGGACGTGATGCACATTGAAAAAAACTTCTTTGATAATTTGTTCTACACTATAATGAATGTGGAAGGGAAAACAAAGGACACGAATAAGTCCAAAGATGAACTTAATGAATATTGTCGTCGTCCATCACTTGTGAAATGTCCACGTACAGGAA